>CM046879.1:97444644-100394613 GCA_025667525.1 Glebionis coronaria
ATGACGCTGTAGTAGCATTCACATCGTGGCGCCACTTAGATCGTCTTGATTCCGATGATGTTGATTTGTCCTTCTGTGTTGCATCTTTCTTGGACTTGGTTCCAGACTTAGCAGGTTTCTTGGAACTGGTAACCTTATCTCCCTCTTTAGGCTGTTCACCTCCATCATCATCCTCATTGTTATCCCCGTTGCTCCCCCTAGCACTCTCCTCATTCCCATCACCACCATCATCGCCATCATCATCATCATCATCCTCATCATCATCATCATCACCATCATCGTCATCGTCATCATTCTTTTCTTCTTCTTCTTCTTCTTCTTCCTCTTCTTCACCCGTACCCTCTTCCTGTTCACTATCATCTTTATCCTCCTCAGGTAGAATGTGATAAGGTACCACACTTCCAAACGTTTTGAATAACCTATCATCCTCCATGATAGCATCATTCAGGGATTTGTAAAGAGCCCGTTGAATCCTAGATTTATCAAACGATCCAAGTTCCACCATACGAGCTTTGAGGATCTTCTTTAATTCAAAATCCGTTAACTCATAAGCAATTTTGTAGGTGGATTCTGAAGGATTGGATGACTTGATCATCAAGTTATCAGCTGCTAGTGTCTTCAACTCATCACGCAGTTTAGGCATAATGGATTCAACAGATTCTTGCACTCTCTCTTCAACAGAAGCTTCAAGTGCTTCTTTCTGCTCCTTATATTTATCCCTCATTGCTTGAAGTCTGGTGATTCGTGCAGCATGCTTATCAGCCTCAGCCTGCTTAACCCGAGCTAGTTCTTCTGCATGAGCTTTTCGCGTCAATTCCATATCTGCAGCGAACTTAGCAAGCATCTCTTCTTGGGCTTTCCTAGATGCTTCTTCACTTTGAACTCGTCTACGTAGCTCTTGGCGAAGTTCATCCATTTCTCTTTTGTGATTATCCGTATGTTTATCCAACATTTCGGCCATCACCAATGCAGCCATTGTAGATGTTGCAGAGCTGCTCTGGGTTGATTGAAGAGGCTCGGTTGTGACCACGGTACTAAGGATAGGAGTTATTGGTGGTGGAAGGAATGGTGTTGAAGCCGGTCTGGTTGGTAAGGGTTGTATTGGTGGAGGTTGAGTTGCTAAAGGTTGAGTTGCTAAAGGTTGAGTAGACACCATGATAGTAGGAGCACCGGACTGCTTTTCAACACTTGCTGAAACAGGGGGGATGGAAGTCTCCTTCGAAGTAGAATATCTTTCAGGTGACCCAAACTCATCAATATCCTCTGGTTCCTCGTACTCTTCTTCAATATTTACCCTTGAACCTGAACCACTACCGCCAGTATCTTTCCTACTCCTTTGAATTGCTATCTTCATCATTTTTTTCTCTGCCTTGTCAAGAGTAGGATCAACAACATCTTCTTCGTCACGTAGACGTAACTCATCAGCCTTACCCTTTCCCTTCTTAACCTCAGTCTTTTTCTTCTTGGTTTCGGGTTCAGGTAAAGCAGCTGGTTGCTTGCATTTACCTTTACTCTTCACTGTTGTAGACGAGTCTTCTCCAGTCTGAAGGCTTGCTTTCAGCTTCTTGATCTCTATCAGCAGTAGCTTGTAATCAGCAGAGCCTTTGATTTTCTCCGTCAGAAGATAATCGGGAATAGGACCAGGAATCACCCCACCAGATGGTCCTTCATGCCTCAGATCCACAGTATCATCAGCTTCTTCAGTGTGATAACGACCTGCTGCACGCCTATCAATAGTAGCATCATTCTTCATAAAATAATGTATGATAAGCTTGATAAACCGAGGATAAGGAAAGAAGTTAGTCTTCAGCTTCTTGTTATGGAAGAGTTGAAAGGTGAATTCTTCCCATATCAATAATGCATAATATGCATTTGCAGCTTTGTACATGCCATAGAAGAGGTTCATAATAGGACTGCGCAAAGCATCATGCCCACTTGTTTTTGGTGTAAGACATCTACTGAGAATACCTAACAATGCTCTCCAAGGTTGTCCTACTTTAGCAGTGGTAAACTCAGACGCAACTCGTATTTCAGGACATCCAATAGCGTCAAATAACTCCATGAGTTCATCTTTAGTAGGATCCCTCGAAAATGACATGCCTTTGGGAGTATCCCGTATACCAAAAATCTTACGGAAGTCTGAAACTGTGAGCGTTTGCTGCTTGTTGTCGATGGTGAAGGTGATCTTGTTTGAAGTGATTTCCTTGGTAGCCCAGAACTCATAGATATAATCATAAGGCACCGAGGTACTACTTCTTAAAGCATTCTTAAAATGGGATTGATCAAGGATTGCTATGGCGACTTTAAAACCATGGTGAGTGGATTTTGAGACTTGCTTCAGCCGGTAATTGTTTGGTATGAACTTGAGGGTTCGTCCTTTAGCAATAGCGGCTTCTCTAGAGTCTTGGATTGCTTGTACTGTTGGATTAGTCATTGTATCTGCTTAAGATAAGACATGAAAGGTTGATGCACACAAACATATATATATATATTATTCTTACTTCTAAGCATAACATATTTCATAACATAATACAACAAGTACATATAACAGGCAAACAATATTAATCAAACAACTCTTCATCCGGAACTTTCCTTCATTCGGAACTTCTTCATTCGGAACATTCCTTCATTCGGAACTTCCTTCATTCGGAAGTTCTTCATTCAGAACTTCCTTCATTCGGAAGTTCTTCATTCGGAACTTCCTCATTCGGAAGTTCTTCATTCGGAACTTCTTCATTCGGAAGTCCTTCATTCGGAACTTCTTCATTCGGAAGTCCTTCATTCGGAACTTCTTCATTCGGAAGTTCTTCATTCGGAACTTCTTCATTCGGAAGTCCTTCATTCGGAACTTCTTCATTCGGAAGTTCTTCATTCGGAACTTCTTCATTCGGAAGTCCTTCATTCGGAACTTCTTTCATTCGGAAGTCCTTCATTCGGAACTTCCTTCATTCGGAAGTCCTTCATTCGGAACTTCCTCATTCGGAAGTTCTTCATTCGGAACTTCCTTCATTCGGAAGTCCTTCATTCGGAACTTCCTTCATTCGGAAGTCCTTCATTTGGAACTTCCTCATTCGGAAGTTTTTCAGAAAAAATCCTTCATTCGGAAGTTTATATCCATGTTCATCCGGAACTTTACAAACACGCTTATGAAAGATTTTTTCTAATCGCGTTTGTGAGTTCTAAGGCAAACTAAGGCAATTAAACATCATCTAAAGCTATTCCGAGCAGAACCCACCACAAATCCTAATCAATTACTGCTTAATTTAGACACAAACCCTAATTTGGATTTAATCTAATTAAACGAATCATTTAACTGATTCAACTGATGAAATAGGCGAATTATAAGTTAAATATAGATGATAATTACCTTTTAAATTGATTGAATCGGATTGGATGAATAAACGAGAGGTTTTTGAGTTTGTGTGTGTGTTTTAACAATGGCGGCAAAGTGAGAATAAACAGTGAAGACGAATAGAAAGGGGGCGGGGGGTTTTGTTTGACTAGGTCAAGTTTTTGACAAGTTCCAACAAATATCACCTTAAGTCCCTATATTTATCTATTCTTTTCCTTTTTGTTTATAACTTTTCATTTCATTTTTCCTTTCCATTGATAAGCTTAGTCCACTTAATTTTGCTTAGTTAAACTAAACTCGACAATCTCACACAACTTAAGTATCGCATCTTAATTAGCATATCTCCAAGTTCTAAAGCAAGTCCTATCATTTACCATTTAGCCATTAATTTTCCACAATCACTTTTGAAAATCAGTTTAATGACGAAGATGATTTTAATATTTTCTCCCCCTTAAACGATGACCCGTTTTCTATTTAAAGAGCTGTAGTCATTGTTTAAAGAGTCAAATATTGATGAAAGCATTTCCAATTTAGTATCTTGAAAAAGTTTGATTCGAGGTGTCAATAAGATTTCTCTTATTTTAACAAATTAATGCACTGAGACGTACATAAATTCGTGTTAGACCAAGTTATAAAGTAAACTTGATCCCTTTGCATGATTTGGCTTGTAAATCATGCTCGAGAAAATTAATTCCCGTTGTGAGCCAACGTTTTCCAAGGAAATACGTGACTTTAATATGAAAACCGGGTTGCAGTCTGAAATAACTACAAGCCATAATGGGCATGTTTTAAAAATGTACAACTTTTATATGGACTCTATTTATGGCACCGTGTCAATATTGATCGACATTTCTAAGGCCGTAAATATTACCGTACTAAAAGACATGCCCGATTTAAAAACGAAAAATATTTTTGGTTTTTCTAGATTTTATAATTTTTATGGTTTTTGTTGGTTTTTATATTTTTTATGGTTTTTGTTGGTTTTATATTTTTGTATTTTTCTTTTGTGGTTTATATATTTACGATAATATACATGATCACGAACAAAGGATACTCTGAATAGTTTACCACGACTATTCAGCTGATTCTTCTGCCAACTCTTTGAGAGTCGCTGGAGTGAATGATTTCATGCCAAGCTTGTCGATCAAAAACTTGATTCGTCCTCGATCTAAGGCTTTGGTGAACATATCCGCCAGCTGGTACTCAGTAGTGACAAAACACAGCTCGATCACTCCGTTCTCCACCTGCTCTTTAATGAAATGGTAGCGAATGTCTATGTGCTTGGCCCGGGAGTGTTGAACATAGTTGCAGCAAAGGGCAATGGCACTCTTGTTGTCACAATACATCGGGATTTTGTTGAATCCCAAACCGTAGTCAGTTAATTGTGATCTCATCCAAAGGACTTGAGCACAACAACCAGACATGGCGATGTATTCAGCCTCCGTGCTAGAAATTACAGCGCTTTTCTGCCTTTTTGAAGACCAACTGATCAATCTATCTCCAAGGAGTTGCACAGATCCAGAAGTGCTACGCCTCGTGTCTTGACATCCAGCATGATCGGCATCTGCGTATGATATTAAAGCAATAGAGGAATCTTTCAGATACCATAGACCACGATGAAGTGTTCCTTTTAGATACCGAAAGATCCTTTTCACAACATGTAGGTGCTTTTCGGTAGGCCGAGCCTGATACCGGGCACACATGCATACAGCAAATTGCAAATCAGGCCTGCTAGCAGTCAGATACAGAAGGGTGCCGATCATCCCACGGTAAAGTTTTGGATCGACAATAGTCCCATTCCTATCTTCATCTAACTTGGATTTCTCCACCATTGGAGTGTCCACGGGGTCACAATTTTCAAAGTTATATTTCTTAAGAGATTCTAGAGCATATTTGGATTGATTAATAAAGATGCCTTTGGGATTTTGAGAAATCTGTAATCCTAAGAAAAATGAAATTTTTCCCATCATCGACATCTTAAAGCGTGTGGACATTATCTTCTCAAATCGATTTGACAATTCTATGTTAGTGGCAGCAAATATTATATCATCAACATAAATTTGTACCAGAATCATGTCGTTGCCTTCCTTGAGAGTAAATAGAGTGGGGTCCACCTTGCCTTTGGAGAAGCCTTCCGAAATGAGGTATGTTGAGAGGAGATCGTACCACGCGCGTGGAGCTTGTTTCAACCCATAGAGAGCCTTCTTAAGCTTGTACACATGATTAGGAAACTCCGTGCTAACGAACCCATCCGGCTGACTAACATAGAATTCTTCCCTTAGTTCACCGTTCAAAAATGCCGTCTTCACATCCATTTGATAGACGATCATATTGATAGACGATCATACAATCTTGCCAATACGACGGTTGTAAATTCGGTATGCTTTCTTGGACGGTGAGTAACCAATGAAAATACCTATATCGGCTTTCAGTTGAAGCTTACCCAAGTTTTCACTATTAATGTTTGGATAACAAAGAGCACCAAACACATGAAAAAATGAAACATCGGGTTTACGGTCATGTAGAAGCTCATAAGGTGTTTTTCCATGGCGTTTCCGAATGATAGAACGGTTTTGGGTGAAACATGCAGTAGATATAGCCTCTGCCCACAAGAACAATGGAGCGTTCGCATAAATAAGCATAGTCCTAGCAGCTTCCATAAGTGTACGATTCCGTCTTTCAACGACACTGTTTTGTTGTGGAGTGCGTGTAGCGGATGTTTCATGTGAGATACCAACTCCCTCATAGTAATCACGGAGAGTCTGGTTGACGAACTCTGTTCCATTGTCTGTACGAATACGGCGGACAGTAGTATTCAAACGTACCTGAATGAATTTCAGAAAAGTGATGATAGCCTTCGGTGCTTCATCCTTTGTACGTAGAAATCTAACCCATGTAAACCTGGAGAAATCATCCACAATAACCAGAATGAATTTCTTACCGCTCACACTTTCAGTTCTCATTGGCCCACAAAGATCCATATGCAAAAGATGAAGTTTTTCTTGATTGGTGTCTTCAGCTTTGGGCTTGTAAGATTTCTTGGTACTCTTCCCCCTTGAACACGCGGAACATAAATGGTCCTTGTGAAATTTGAGCTTTGTAAGACCACGAACTAATTCGTTTTTAGCCAGATGATTAATAGCATCAAAGTTAAGATGAGATAATCTGCGATGCCATAACCATGACTTAGTCTTAGATGCTTTAGAGAGAAGACATACTGGAGAGGCGGCCATCATGTCTTGTAGGGACAAGGTATAAAGATTTGCACCACGAGATCCCTTCAACAAATCTTTTCCTTCCAAGTTGCGGATGAAACAAGTGTGTTGTCGAAAAGCAACCTCAAGGTTGGAATCACAAAACTGTCCTACTAAGAATAAATTATGACCAAGACCTTCGACATAGTATACCCTTGAAATCGTAACGTTCCCAATCTGATATTCACCATACCCCATTATCTTTGCTATATGATCATTCCCGAATTTAACGTACCAAGAAACTTGCTGACGAAATTTCGGAGCATCGAGCGATCTCCGGTCATATGTTTTGAACAACCGGAGTCCAAATACCACAGGATGATTTGGACCACCTGAAAATATCACCACACAAAGACAATGTAGAGGTATCGGAATCTGAGTGTTCCTTGTTATTAGCAGGTACAGATTTAATAATCTTAGATTTGCTAACTCTAGGTTTCTTAGATTTCCTAGCCTTCTTCTTCCTAATAGGTGGTGTAGATTCTAGTTGGCTTAAATCCTGAGGTATTTCTTCACTGATAGGCACTATAGTGGGAGCTGACCTAATTAAAGGGCGCTGTTTCCATACTTGAGTGCGAGTGTTCCTAACTAAAGGACGCTCAGACCTAACCTCAATGGATGCATTCCTAGTTAAAGGGCACATTGTTCCATCTAATGTAAAGGTCCTACCAATGGGACGCCATTGCCAGCCAACTTGGGCACGAGTTCTACCCGTTGGCTTCCATTCAAGACCATTCTTAATGGCATTCATTTCATTCACATGATCAATAAGACACAAATCATGACGCTAGGAAAACATACATTCATTACAATTCCAACAATTCAAATTAGAATTCACGAATGGTTTAGGCTTCTGCACAGGCGCAGAGCTTTTAGTCTTAACATGATTCTTCTTATTTAAAACTGAACTAACATTCCTATGGTGATCTTCTACTTTCTTCTTTTTGGCACTACTAGTGGAGGGCTTGATCTTATCTTTCTTAAGTGGCGATCCTTTAGCCTTAGTAGTCTCTTTTAATCCTGTAGAAGGCAAAGTGGGAACATTAGCAACAGATTTTAAAGGTGCCTTACTTGATTGTGCCAATGACGGTTTCGCTCCTGGAGTCTTATTAAATGGAGTTACAGCAATGGGCCTATTAGTAAGTAGTGCAGAGCCTGGTGTACCTATGTATTGCAAATATGCTAAGCAATATTGAACTCGCTTAATATATTCATGAGCCGAATAATAGTAGCTACTTGAGGGATCTAAGGCATAAAGATCGTCTAAAATATCCCTAACAAGATCTACATGCTTAATGGCATTCCTCATATAATCATCGTAGGTAACCGGGTTTCTCTTATGAAGCGGGTTCTTATAAAGCACTACTGACTTGGTTGTTGGAGCACTAGTGGACGGTGCAGAGTCGGTAGCTAAGTTATAAACAACTTCTTGTCGGTTGAGAAGAAGTGTCTCCTTTAACTCGGCCAAAACCATGTTTTTGTCAATGAGCAGGATGTTTAAGTCAGAGATTTCCTCACACTTTTGGTTCAGTTGTTCAACATAAGATTGTTGCTGTGCCGCATTAAAAGCGAAGCGTTCTTCTAGTGAACCATAAAGAGCGGATAGTCCCTGTCTTGTCCGATCCATCTCCCCTAGAACAGACGAAAGTCTAATTTCTAGGACCTAGTTTTTAGACTCTGCAGCCTCTAGTTCCAATTTGAGTGTTTCATTTGATGACACATCTCTCTTCAATCTCATAATCTCTTCCTCTAATGCCTTAACAATTGCAATCATCTTGTCACTCGTCTCAACACCGTTTTCACAACCATTTGATATCAAAAGATCCTCATTTTGAGTTTGTTGTTTTAGTTCTAAAGATATACAATGTTGTTCTAGTTGATTAAAGCGTTTTGAAAGTAAATTGTAAGAATCTTGTAGCTTTAAAAACTCAGCGTTAGATTCGTGACAAGAATGATTATCTACCTCATTTACAGTATCAGCAACATTTACAGAGAGATCACACACATCATCACATATATGCACAGCATCACAATTAATCATAGCGGATGTAAGCTCATTCGAATAATTAACATTTACAGTAGTAAGCACATCACACGAGATTACTGCAGACAAGAATCGGTCATATTCGGTTAAAATCTTTTCATTTTCAATTAGTTGTAGTTCGTAAGCGGTGTCCATTTCATAAAACACTTTTTGAACTTCACCAATTTCAAACACAAGATTTTCCTTAAGAGATGCAAAACTTCCTTTTAGACTTTCGACAAACGGATTGATCTCATTTTTAAACACCTCGTTCATATGTTCGAAAGCCCATTCTCCGGCGTTTAAGCCATTTGAAGTTGTACATTCCAAAATGACCTTGTCAAAATTAGTAAAGTATTGATTAATCTCTTGCAAGTTTAACCATACAGTGCTAACAGGTGGAAGATCCTTTGGAATTTCCTTAGGACCTTCCATATTGACAAGTGTAGGAAATGTACTAGGGTTTTCTTCATCTAATATGTAGGTTGGTGCTGTGATGAGATCTTTGTCCATATGGAAGCGAATTCTAAAATCCGTTTTTGCAAGCTCCTTATTCATTTTAAAATAATCACACTCGGGATATTTTGCAGAATTGTATGACCGATCCTCATCAACTAGATCCTTACTTGTTCGATCATCGGGAAAAACAATCGGGTCTAAGGCCAATCCTAATTGAGTTGCATTATAAAGTCTAGGACTATGTCTTAAAGCTTGTTTTGCATACCGTGGATTAGGGGGAAGGCCTTTTTGACGTGATAAGTTAAATTCTCTAAACGAAGCATCAAATAAGTGCACTAGTTGAGAAGCAGCGTATTGTCTTAAAAGCAAGTAATCTAGACTTCTAATCTTATTAGTAGCATTAATCTCCATTTCATTCTTCTTAGACTCGAGTGATTCAAAATCCGTTTGAAGTTTTTGAAAATTAGTGACCACTAACTCCTTTTCTTTAAGTTCATTAGAAAGATTTGCTCTTAAGTTTTCAATTTCTTGCAAGTGACCCATTTGTTTGTTTCTAAAGTGATCATATTCGGGATTTGTTAGAACACTAGACGAAGGCACTAATTCCAAAGTTTGAACTTTCTCGTTGCTTAAGGCAAGCTCATCAGACAAATTCTTATTCTTAGCTAGGGTTTCTAAGAGCGCAGCATTCATTTGGCTAAGTAATGTAGCAGGAACCATGACCAAATCTTGTTGAGCAGGAGTAGGCGTATGCGAAATGGCTTCCGGTTGTGATTCACTCAAAGTCTGGGGACTCACATTGATATTGCTATCATTGATTGTCTCCACATTTGAAAGACTCACCACCGAAGAATCATTCGAATCAGCACTCTCTTGCACAACTTGATGTGGTTGAATACTAGCATCAGTGGTATTATCAGTGGTATTAATAAGTACCTCGGATCTCTTTTCTGGCCCTAAGCTGGAGATAGTTACCATGAGAGCAGCCTTTGCAGATTGAAAGTCATCACAGTCTGAGTCATACGCATCGAGATCATCTGCTTGGTATGCTGCATTTTGTGTGGTGACAGTGTCTTGTTCAGCAATCCCTGGATCAGCAAGAAATGCAAGCTCCTCTTCATCAAGTTCCCTTCCTTGTGCCTGAGCATTCACCAGATAGATCTTCTCTGCAAACCATTGTCCATCCCTTCTCCTCTTGGGTTTCTTACAATCCCTGGACATGTGACCCTCTTCCTTGCAGTTGTAGCATGTAATCATTCTCAACTTGCCTGTGGAATTAGCCCGTGGAGCAGGATTGACCATTGGAGCCTGGCTGACCGTGCGAGCATTGGAAGTTGATGTGATAGGTCTCCCCTGATATGGTTGAATAGGCTGAACCATTACCTTGCCATTCTCAATAGTAGCTTGTTGGCGAGAATTGGATGAATTCCTCAACTGATTGTTGGTAGGAGTTGATCCCCTAAATCCTCGTTTGCTTAAAGTCCTTGTGAGATAAGCATACATAGTGGTTAACACTTCAACTGGGTCAGCACCTTGTTTGAATACAGGAACGGGGACTTCCTCATCATCACAGTACATTGCTTGGTCTTGATGAGCTGCATAATCACTAGAAGGAATACTCATTTGATCAGGGTAGCTTGTTGGATATGCTGCATTCTCTTGATAAGAAGAATATGAAGATTGAGCATAAGGTGCAATACTTGTTGGGTGAGGTTGTGTAGCATATTGTGATGAAGGTGCACTAAACCGATATTGTTGCTGATGTGAGGTGGGTGGTTGCGGTAGAATCGAGTATTGGGGAAAGGTTGGTGTCATGTAAGGTGATGGATGATAGGCTTGATGTCCCAAAATATAAGGAGTGTTGTTGTGAGACAAGCTTGGTTGATTCACCATCAAAGCTAATGAATCAGGGTACATACCTCGTGGAGAACGGTGCATGATCACATGTTTCTCATGCTGCTGAAGAAAAGCATATAGTTAATCCAAATTGCACTTATGCAAATCCCTGGTTAACTTAACATCGGTAATATACTCACCCCATTCAGCTTGAGGTAAAGTATTCAAGAATTTGGTGTTAACCTGGAATGGAGCAATCACAAGATTGTATACATTCAGATCATTCATGAGTGTGGTGAATCTGAAGTAATAATCGTGAAGCGTTTCCCCTGGGTTGTACGTGAATCTATCAAACAGATCATACAACTGACATTCCCTTTCCTGTTTGGTGAGAGACGTACCTTGTAGCAACACCTTTAGACGTTCCCATAAATCCTTTGCCACCGTATACTGACTTACCATCCTATAGATGTCATGGGGAAGAGCTTGGAGAATGGTTTGAAGAGCTTTTTTGTCTGCATCGGCAATAAGTTGTTGAGCTGGTGTAAGTTCTTCAAATTCTCTTGGTCGAGTCACATTGTTAGCCACGATGGTACCATAGTCAAGTGGACCATTTAAAATTGACTTAACCATAAGCCTCTCATAAACCGGTTTTCCCTTAAGGTAAGACATCATCCGGCCTTGCCATGCTTCAAAAACTTCTTTGATGAGCATTGGCGGGCGATTATCCGTTCCCGTAATGACGGAAATATCCGTAAGTGATGTCATCTGAGGCATTACTGAATTCGGATTCATTTTGTCAACTTCAAAGAGACAAAGATTATCGGTTGATCGAGCAGTGAAGTAAAGCTTGTGAATTGTGTTGAGTTTTTGTTGTAAGAAACCAAGATTAAATCCTCTAAAAAATCGTCGAAAAAAAAGTAAAATAACCCTTGATTCGGAACTTTTTGTTGATTCGGAAGTTTGATTCGGAAGATTTTGGCTTGGAAATAGCTTGATTCGGAACTTTTGGTTCGGAAGTCTTGATCCGGAACTTTCCTTTGATCCGGAACTTTTTCCTTGATCCGGAACTTTCCCTTGATCCGGAACTTTCCTTGATCCGGAACTTTCTCCTTGATCCGGAACTTTCCTTGATCCGGAACTTTTTCCTTGGTTCGGAACTTCCTTGATCCGGAACTTTTGGTTCGGAACTTCTTGATCCGGAACTTTTGGTTCGGAACTTCTTGATCCAGAACTTTTTTGGTTCGGAACTTCTTGATCCGGAACTTTGGTTGATCCGGAACTTTTTGGTTCGGAACTTTTTGGTGTTGGTTCGGAACTTTGCTGGGTAATCAGAAACTTTGTTCGTATGAACAGTCGACCACAAAAATGAAGATTAAGCCCAGATTTTTACCAAATAACCCAAAAAGTTTTGTGATTTCTACAATAATAAGTAAAAACTAGTACTTATCCACTAATCCCAATCACAAAAAACACCAAAAACTCCAAGAATCAAGATGATTTTCTTAAAGAACACTAATACAATCAAAAACTAAAAAACCACACAAATCATTACCTTAAATCACCCCATAGCTCTTGATACCAAATGTAGAATCTTGATAACCTATGAATCTATGAAGGGGTTGATGATTTCTAGAGAGAGAAACTTAGAGAGAGAAAGAGAGAGAAAACTATGTGTAATTTTATTAAGTGGAAATGAGAAACAATCAACAACCAACCCCTTTCCAAGGAGGAAAGGGGTATTTATACTTCCAAGCTACATTGGGCTTGGGCCGGTCCATGACAAGCCCATGGACCGGTTCTTACTTAACTAAATAAGTAACTAATAACTATTTGTTAACTACGAGCTATTACAACATAAATAATATTGTGGAGTGACCGATACTTCTAATATACGTAAAAACATATTTCTAACAACTATCGAAATAAGTCCAAAAATGCATCTTCATGATCATTATAAGACAAAAATAAAATATAAGAGATACACCTAGGAATAAGGGAGTTTAAGCATATAATTAAGCCATGTGTGTAAGTGTTTGATTTACTAACTTATAATAACAATGATCTCGTTTTTAAGCTTAGTTTGGGGAACGTGAAACTTGAGGGTGATAAATCTTCGCAGCACCAAAGCCCTAATGTAAGTCCTTGATCCCTTTGCAAGTTATTTCCATATAGCTATTTTCAAGTGAAAATAGTTTTCTATCCTTTTGTTTGCTTTAAAGTTTTAATTTCTCTTAGTACTTTAATTTTTGTTTAATAGTATTTTAATAAGGCCAAGGTTGATTGATTATGAGAAAAGTGTATATTTGCTTTATTACTAAGCATTGCATGAGGGCATGGAAATGGTTAAGTGTAGGGGATTTGATAGGTGTGAAAACACCCATCCTTTTACCACCTATTTCTTACTAAAACAAGACCAAAACGCGTGTTTAATATCATTTGTTTGGAATTATGCGTGGTTTTTGTGTTTATTGTGTTTTCAGAGCCAACCGAACGAATATTGAAGAAAAACATGGGAGTGCATGGGTTTTATCAAGAAAAAGAAGACTCAAGACGAAGTATATTGTCTAAGAGATGCAAAAGATTTGAAGTCATTGTGCCTATTTGAAGATTTATCGAAGAAAAGGGCCAAAGATGGAAGATTTATATATGTCGAAGAAACTCAAGTCTATTTAACGAAGAAATTAAAAGACGAGTTGAATTTAGTCGTCGACAAATCCCGAATCAGAATCAAAAACGTCAACTTTACTGAAAAGACGAGAAGACGAAAAGAGAGAAGAAAGCCCACTCACCAACCAAATGGAAGACCTATATAGATATCCCTTCACACTTTTGAGATAGCTAGTTTTAGTTTTCCAGTTTTCTTTCTTTTTGGCTCGTAGCTTCACCAACACCATTAGGGTGTTTGGTGATTTTGATTCTTGTTTTTATAATCTTGTAGTTTTAATCTTTACCTTTGTTTGTTAACATTAATCTTTCAATACAAATCCTTTCATTCCTCTTGTTCATCATCATCTTTTTATTCAAAGTTCTTAAGTTCTTCTTTAGTTAAGTTTTGATCTTAAAAAGTTGTTGATTTTGTGTTTTTATGATTGGGATTTGATTCTTATGGTTACTAGATGATTGTTGGTTAATTTGGTTAAACCTTTTTGTTTATTTGGCTCGATTTGCATTAAATTCGTATTCCCCTGTTTTATAACTGTGTTACTGTTCTTCATCCCCAGACATTCCGAATAGTCCATTTTCTTTGTCCTTTATTCGGAATGTTTAGTTATTCCGGATAGGCTTTCCACTTTTTTTCTTATTCGGAATATTTCTATATTCCGAATAGTCTGCTTATTCTGTCTCTTATTCGGAATAATATATTATTCCGAGTAGCCGTCCTAGTTCATTTCTTA
Source organism: Glebionis coronaria (assembly GCA_025667525.1). NCBI lineage: Eukaryota > Viridiplantae > Streptophyta > Magnoliopsida > Asterales > Asteraceae > Glebionis > Glebionis coronaria. Next base: position 97,458,967 of record CM046879.1, read on the forward strand.
TTCGGAATATTTCAATATTCCGCTTAGCTTCAATTTATTCCGAGTAACTGTTTATTCCGAGTGACCATAATATTCCGCATAGCGATCTTTTTCCGCATAGGGTATATTATTCCGCGTAGTGTCTGTATTCCGGATGGTCAAATATTCCGCATAGACTTCATAATTCCGAGTAAGCCGGGTATTCCGAGTAGCATTGTTATTCCGCATAACCATTATTCCGCATGGTCATATATTCTGAACAGAGAATATTTTTAGTAAGTTTGTTTTACTGTTTTGTCATTTAACTGTTTAATTTAAATCTAAGTTTTGTTTAAGTAATTGTTTTGGTTTAAATCTTTATTTACTTCTTGCATTTACCTTTTAGTAGAATAGAAAACCAAACCCCTTATTTGTCACCAAGAACAATCATTCCACTTAGAGCTGTAATCAATTCGAGGAGATACCGAGAAACGAACTTTCAACATACAAAATATCTTGTATCAGAAACACATGTAATTCTTAATAAATCACATGTAATTTTATATATTACATAATCACAAGTAATTTTCCAATGAAACACATGTAATTCTTAACAAAATCAATATGCAGAAGGGAAACACATGTAATTCTTAACAAAATGTCAGTTGATAAAATAGAATCACAAGTAATTTTACAATGCATGATAACATAGATTCTGGAAACTTAAAAATAGGTTCTTGAAACTTAAGAACAGGTTCTAGAACATGAAGTAAATGAAATCCCAAAAGTGTTCAAATATCAATAATTGGTGACGCCTTCTTTTTCTTTGCCTTTGGGTTCTTTGGGCACGTTCTTTTTGTATGCTCACGCGTCTTCACATTACAATATCCACAAACCTTCAATGGTTTCTTTCGAACCTTAAGCACTTTTTCTCTTTCACTTTTCAATCGTTCTCCTTTTTTTAGTTTTTTTCCATCATTTGGATGGTCTCCTTTGTTTCTAGCCTTCGTTGGATTGTTCACATCTAGATGATCAGGCTCTGAAATTGCAAACAAAGCACCAATAACATCTGCCATTTTTCTTGAAGGAGGATTAGGCATATCAGCTTTTATTTCTTCATATATCACTTTCAACTTTTCAAGATAAGCTGCCAACCTTTCTTCATCTTTGCTCAATAAGAATAAACAATCATCAACGACAAAATTCACCTCGTTTGAAAGTTTTTCAATTGTTACATTCTTTTCCCCATATCTGTTTATTTGCCTTCGAAGATCAGGTGGTATTATGTCTCTTGTCCATCTCCTCAAAATGTATTGATTGGGAATAACATTAACATCACGGTTCTTGAACACGCAAAATATGTGTCGACATAGAAAACCATATCGTAGAAAATGTCTACAAGAACAAACCACTGACCCGTCTTCTATAACTCTTAGTACCTTTTTCCAAAACACAAGGAATTTACATTAGTAATTATTAAAGAATTACATGTAATTATTAAAGAAATCCTTTAAGTTGAATGCAAATTACATGTAATTCTGTGTGAATTACATGTGATTCTGTGTGAATTACATGTGATTCTTATAACAACAGAATCTTACCAAATCTGATTTGGTTTAGAATCACATGTAATTCACACAGAATTACATGTGATTCTGATAACAATTACATGTAATTATACCAGAATTACAAGTAATTCTGAATGAATTACATGTAAATCCTTTAAGAAACCTATTTATTTCTTCATAAAACCTCATGTAATTCATGTAAATTATTATCTTAATGAAATTAATAATTACCTTGTAGTGTATTTCTGTTTCTTTCTCTGTTGCGATCTCCTTGTCTTGTTCTTTTCTACTTTTGGTGTAAATAGTTCTGTAAGAATTTGACGCTTTGTCTCCTATGATGAAAGTCTCACATCCTTCACTATTTTGTAAACCTTGTATCGTACAATTCCAGCAAGCAGCATCTATTTCAAGTTGAACATACGAAAATATTGTCTTTGTATATATTCTTGCAGCATGACGTTCAATATCCAACATTGTTTTATATGTTGGAGCCGCATCAAGCGTTTGGAAGTCCAAAGTTTCTTGCCTATGTCTTTGCCTTTCCATTGCTGATTCGTATGACATCATGAAACCAACAAGTGTTGACCCTTGGCTTGTGAAACTTTTAAAAAAGAATTTTCACTTTCGGACCTTGAAGTAGTCCTCATCAAGCCAAACAAAGGAGAGTCGATAAAATAAGCGGGAATCCACATTTTTCTAAGATCAAACATTTTTGTCATCCACTTGTTGTTTCTCAAACCAAATTCATCTATCAATAATCCCCATCTCTCTTCAAACTTCTTTGGTTCTATGAACATATTCCAAATGAGCCTATCAAATCGTTCTTTGAAAGCCCCTTTATATATTTCTTCACAGATCTCTTTTAAAGATATACAGTAATTAGCACTAACAAAATATTTTTGTTCCAAAAAACACATGTAACTCACACAAATTTACATGTGATTTGCATTCAACTTACTAACAAATAATTTTTATCCCAAAAATCACATGTAATTCACACAGAATTACATGTGATTTGCATTCAACAATAATTGGCTTTACAATCTTAGATAATGTGAAACTGTTTTGAAGGAATAAAGTATAATCACATGTAATTCTATTCTTAATCACATGTGATTCTATTAGGAATCACATGTGATTCATGTAAAACAGTTTGTAACTTAAACAAAAATACCTTAGATGGGATCTTTTGGGAAATGTGCCACATGCAAAGTCTATGTTTTGTTGTTTTAAAAACGGATTCAATAGCTCTCTTCATGGCTCCATCCTGATCGGTTACAATCATTGTTGGCTCTTTTCCAACAGCGGACAAAAATGCTGTTAGTAACCACGTATATGATTCCGTATCTTCATGTAAAATCATCCCCGAACCAAGTGTGAGACACTTTCTGTGATTGTCGATACCAATGAATGTACAAACTTCATGTTGTACCTATATAACATATCAATGTATTAAAATCTACATTTCTGAATTACATGTAATTCTACATTGAATTACATGTGATTCATACATAATTACTTGTTATTAGTTAATTAAAAAGTATAAATATAAAAAATTACAAACAATTCACTTACCTATTGCTATTGAAGGTTGCATCGAAAGATACTATGTCTCCAAACTCTTTGTAATAGCACTTTTCAAGTTCATCCGCCCAAAACATCGCAACCAATTCATCATTTTTGACCCAATATTCAAATGTAAAGTTCAGCACATACAACTTTCTATTTTCCATTTTGTTTATCAGCATTTGTGCATCATTTTCCCCAATAAATTCAGTAACATCCCTTTGAGCATTCTTAAAGTCATCAGTCGTCCCATGAACATATTCATAACCACCTTTGATGCTACTTAAGAAATTGTGAGCACGCCTTGCACCAAGTTTATTTGCAGCAGTTTTTACAACAAACATCTTTTCAGCTTGAGGCATTTTTCGTTGTTTCTTTGTATAGTGTTGGTACACTTCTGGTACAAGCGTGTGATTGTGTTTTGCTAAAAATAGTACCAACTTGTATTTTCCAGAAACAATATCCAATTGTAACTTTATCTGAGCTTTGCATCCAGTCACATGGTGCGTTGTGTTTTTGTTTACCTTTATTTTTTGGATCTAATGAGTCAAAATCAACACTTGTTGGTTTTCCCCCTTTGTTACAAGTAATGAACTTGTGTTTTACCACTCCCGATTTTGTTTTACTTTGTCCCGATTTTTTAATTTGAAACCCTCCTTTTTCAGCATAATTTGAATACATATCAATAGCTTCTTCCAATGTATCATAAGTATCTCCCACTATTGGTATACGAACTCCGTGTACACGAGGCTCCCAATTTACTGATCCGCCAGGTGTTTCATCTTGCGCAAAAATGGTTGCTCTTGGGGTTTTCATACCTGTATTTAAAAAACAGAATTACATGTGATTTGCATTCAACTTAATAACAAAGCATGTTTATCCCAAAAATTACATGTAATTCACACAGAATTACATGTGATTTTCATTCAACTTACTAAAAGCATTTTTATCCCAAAAATCACATGTAATTCATACAGAATTACATGTGATTTGCATTCAACTTAGTAACAAAGTATTTTTATCCCAAAAATCACATGTAATTCACACAGAATTACATGTGATTTTCATTCAACTTAGTAACAAAGCATTTTTATCCCAAAAATCACATGTAATTCACACAGAATTACATGTGATTTCCATTCAACTTGCTAAAAAAGCATTTTTATCCTAAAAATCACATGTAATTCACACAGAATTACATGTGATTTGCATTCAACTTGCTAACAAAGCATTTTTATCCCAAAAATCACATGTAATTCAAACAGAATGTCGTTGTAAATTACATGTGATTTGCATTCAACAATAACAATCCATGTTATTTCAAAAATCACATGTAATTCACACAGAATTACATGTGATTTCCATTCAACACTAACAAACAATTTTATTCCAAAAATCACATGTAATTCTGTGTGAATTACATGTGATTTGCATTCAACACTAACAAAGAAACCTGAAAACGAAAATTTACCTAAAAACCCTTCTTTTGCTTTTTCTGAAAAACATGGTTCTGATGTATCATTTTTATTCAAATCTAGTTGAGAAACCACTACCATAACGTCATCTAAATCAGGTTCATCCATTTTTCCGGCGAGATTTTTTATTTTTCCGGCGAGGGTTTATAGATCTGTGACGAGAGGTTATTTTTCCGGCGGGGGTTTATAGATCTGTGATAGTGATGGTTTCCGGCGATGAGGGTTTTTATTTTTTCGGCGAGAGGATCTGTTGTTATCAGTGATAAGGGTTTTATTTTTTCCGACGAGAGGATCTGTGAGGATCTGTTGTTAGATCAGGGTGGCTGTGTGTGTAGAGATAGAAAATGTGAGGAATGTGTGTTTTTTTTTTATTTTTTATTTTTTATATATGATATGTGCTTTTAATATGGATGGTTGGATGATGGGAAATTGGATGGCCCAGATCGCTTCCTTCCTTCCTTTTTGGGTGCACATTCTATAAGGATCCCACCTCTAGGTCAACAAGTATCCGACTCAATCGGCCCACAACACTGCACGTACTTCCATTGCGACATATCCAGCATAGATGACGTCATCTCACTCATCAACTTCACCGTCAAAAGATACTGTCGTCTTGACATAATGTTCATAAACGCTGGCGTCGTAAGCACCAGACATAAACTTTGTTAGATCGATCTCGACCTAACACATTTTGATAAACTTTTTGCTATCAATGCGCATGGCAGTGTGGCACCGCTGCATGCGTGATGTATTCGTCTAGTGTAATTTGAAAAGATTGCAGTGAAAATTCAAGAGAATAATTATGACAAATTGACAATGTTAGGCAAACTTTATATCAGCAATAATGTGCAATGTCATATTCTCAACAGCAAACTAGTATATAAGTTAAAGCTATTGAAAAACTTGAAACAACTCAAATTCTTCATAAAAAAATCATTATGGCAGACGTAAGTGTACTACCAACTTTGAAGCTAGCTGGAAAAATTGCAATAATCACAGGGGGAGCAAGCGGAATCGGAGAAGCAACCTCGCGTCTCTTTGCCACTAATGGGACATTTGTGGTAATCGCAGACATTCAAGACGAATTAGGCCAAATAGTATCCAATTCAATTGGAAAGTAACACTGCACGTACTTCCACTGCGACATCACCAGCGAACAACAAGTCATTGCGGTCGTTGATTTCACTGTCAAAACATACAGTCGACTGGATATACTATTCAGTAATGCAGGAACCATAAGTAGTTCTGATCAAACCGTACTAGATCTAAACCTAACACAATTCGATAAGATCTTTGCTATTAACGCACGTGGAACAGCTGCATGTGTCAAGCATGCGGCCCGTGCAATGGTGGAACAAGGCGTGAGAGGTTGCATTATTTGTACGGCGAGTGTTGCCGCATCCAAAGGAGCTAGTAAGTACACTGATTACATAATGTCGAAACATGTAGTGTTGGGATTGGTACGTTCAACGAGTACGCAATTAGGTGTGTACGGAATAAGAGTTAACTGTGTATCACCATCCGTAGTGTCGACGTCACTTTTGTGTCAATGCGAGAGGATGCGAAGAAGTTAATGAATGTTTGGAAAGTTTATGGACTTAAAAATCGATAGTCGTGTGATAGGATCGAACTCGAGATCACGGGATTGCACACATTACGTGAAGAGTTAATTTATTTATTTATTAAATATATTTATTATATTTATTAAGTCAAACCGTAGCTAACGATCGCTAAGTAATTAAAAGTTAAGTATTAAACGACCGTTATAGAAGGTTAAAGAAGCTAAAAGAAGGAGTCGGAAAAGTTCCGGAAACCTCTTTTGGAGCTTGTGAATATCCAGCCTAAATAGGGAGACAAGATAAGGAGGAAAAGATTTTTTGGCTTTATCTTGTTTAACCTTGGAAGAGAAGTTTTCCAAGGTGTATATAAACAAACCTAATGCCTCATTATTTTTCACTCCATATCTCTCTTTCTTTGCTCCTAACCGCCGGCCAAAACAAACCCCCATTAGGGTTCTTCTTTGATTTTCAATAAGCTATTCTAGATCTAGTCCTAGCCCCTCTCTAGGGTTGTTGGGTAGATCTTCCATAGACTTGGAAGCTCGGTTTGTTCGTGCTAGACTCACGGTTAACTCATCGTATCACGTGTGTACAAGATCGTGGTACAATCTTGCTTTAGATTAATTCCTGGTGGTGTTCGTGATCTATCTCTACCGGTGACCGTTCCGTCAACTTGTAGATCTTGCTAGGATAAAGGTATGTAACCCTAGCCTTGATTAATTATAATCGAGTTAATTATAGATCTTGTTAATTTGCTTCCGTTGTGTGTTCTTTGATCCATTTTAGGGTTTTTATAATTGTTATGATAATCATAAACCATCATGTTTACCAAGGGTTATCGTGTTTAAAAGGAATTGAATCGAGTGTGGATCATGTAGCAGAAGCTGTCACTACAAAATAAATGACATTTACTTACTCAAAGTTTTCCTTACTAATAAAATTTATAATAATTTAAGTCACTATAACTTTTTCTTACTAAAACACAATGCATATAAAAGTAAGCAAAAACATTTGCTTACTCTTTTCCCTACTAAAAAAAGAGTCATTAAAAGTTTTACACTTTTACTTACTCAATATTGAGTAAGTAATGACCTTTAGTGCTCCCCTCTATTACTTACTCTTTTTCTTAAGAGTAGGAGTTGATAAAAATTAACTTTTGATGACTCTTTTTTAGTAGATATTAATAGAAAATACTTTTGCTTACTCAATATTGAGTAAGTATATACTTTTAGTGCTCCCCTCTATTACTTACTCTTTCACATTTAATTTAGTAAGCAAATTTCTAGCATCAGATAGTTCTGCTTTTATCACTGGACATGATCTTGCCGTCGATGGTGGATTGATGAAATTTCCGGATGCAGATGATTTTGTTAGATGCAATCCATGATATATACGGATACTACTTGCATGCCGGTGGCTATATCTATCTCCTATTAAACAATATAATAATGCTAATAACAAGGTTTTCTTTCCTCCGCTACAGGAAATCTAATCAGTTGCGAGCAATAGTAATCAACTAATCATCGATGTATGAATAAATTGTATAAGAAAAAGTTGAGCAAAGTCACGAGTATATGTTGTATGTTAGTGCAACATTGATTATTCAATTCCATTTCCGGTTGCTATTTGTTTGAATTTATGTTTCAGGATACTATAACAGGTTTGATAGTACATGTTAGCTGACGGCAATTTAGATTGATATTAGGTTTCTGTTTATTATTGTGGTGAACAATGAGAGTTGGTCGTATTTTCAAGTTATAATTCTTCGTTAGTGAAAAGTTAAAGTTTATGTTTGTAGTATTGTAGTTAAAATTTTGCATATATGACATGGGAATTAATTTGCATATTTATAAAATGAAAAAATTTCATGTTTAATTTGGTCCCTATCGTTTACACCAAACATCAAGTATGTTCCATATCTCAAACTAAGTCCGCAGATCGTCCCTATCGTTTACACTTTGGATAAAAAATGGTCCCTATCTTGGATGGAAGTTAGTTTTGCTCGTTAAGTTCATTAAAGAGAGAAGTTCGTTAAGTTCATTAGTTGCCTTAAGATATCTCATAAATCCAACCCTAATCTTCTCACTCCAAATAAAACGCAGCCACACATCTTTTTCCCAATCTCAACAACCGTCTCTTCCCTTTGAACTATACACAGCCACCACACAAATGAAATCATCTCCTAAAAAAACGCATCTTTCCTCTTCGTTATCCCAGTATCATAAGAATAAACAGATCCCATCAAATCAAGACAAAACACAACTCATATTACTGCTCGCATAATCAAAACCCACGAATACCTTATGAAGGAAACGACTTCTAGATCATTAATGGTCTCGGGTAAGATTATATATGATTGCATGTCGTTTTACACTCGAAAATGAGAAAGATTCTAACAAAAAAATGTTATTAATCTTCTATCATTTTCGTATATAAAAAGATGGGTAATCCCCAACACAGATCTATGATGAGGTGTGTTTCATTTTTATAAAAATCTATAAAGATTGTATATAAAAAAAATGAAGACAATCTGAGATCAAAAGGAATGCCCATACGGCGAAGTTTTGTGCTTGATTAAATCGGGGCTAAAAGGGTCGTCGAAATCAGAAAATGAGGAGAGTGAGAAAAAGTCGTGGAGAAATAAGAGAACGAAAAAGGGTTTGAAGAAAAAGAAAGTATTTGATGAAAATGAGGCCAAACCGGACCCATATTTGTTAAGAGTGTTTTATGATTTTGCTCCTGTGGAAGCTGCTAAGGTACCGAGTTATGGTTATTTGGGGATATTAAGTCCTTCGTTTGCGAATATATGTCTTAATGAATTAGATCATATGATGGAGGACCAAATAGTGAGTTTTTCGCATTCGTTAGATGATAATATGGTTATGGATGATGTTAGTCATACACCAACATGGCCTGAGTTTGTTCGTGGGGTGGGAAGGATAGAACTAAGAAGATGGATTACATTCATTACGGGGGTCATTGTTTAATTGGAATAAGAGGATCTCAAAGGGATGCGGTCGAGATTAAGGATGCGATTAATCAGTTTTGTGCAAATAACTATGGTTTTAGTTTGGACGAGTCAAAGATGAAGATTGAACATGTAAGTAGAGGCGTTCAGTTTTTGGATCATGTAATTTCTCAAACAGATCTGAGTTTTGATTTGAGAGAGAGAGAGAGAGAGATATCTGGGTTTTTGATGGATTTGAGAGAGAGAGAGACAGAGGGAGATCAGAGAGAGAGATATATATAAGAAAGAAAAGAAAAATATTAAAAAGAAAAAAGAAATAATATGATTTATTAATGTATAATATGGAAAAGTCCAAAATACCCCTCTCTTTATTGAACTTAACGTGCAAAACTAACTCCCATCCAAGAAAGGGATTATTTTTTATCCAAAGTGTAAACGATAGGGACGATCTGCGGACTTAGTTTGAGATAGGGACCATACTTGATGTTTGGTGTAAAAGATAGGGACCAAGGATTAAATTTTTTCTTATAAAATTGATTAGAATACTCAACATTGTGTATTACAAAGTTGTACTATGTTTTATAATGTGCTTTATCTGCTTGTACTGTGAGTATTTTAATAGTAATTTTTATAAGTGTACAAATCATCTCTCAATGATATATCATTTATGTTTTACAAAAACTAAGGGTGTGTTTAGTTGGAGAAAAATCCCTTACTTTTCTAGAAAAATTTCCATTTGAAAATGGAAATATAGAAAACTTGTCTAGTTGCACTTTTTTTCAATAATTTTAAAAAAATTAGAAATTTTCATTCTCCACGTTTATATAGAAAACTAGAAAAACCATTTTATACTTTTCTATTTCTTTTCCCTAATATTAATAAAACATATTCCCATATCTTTTTCTAACCCTATTTTACGTTTTTGTCCCTTTTTTACGTTTTTTTGAAAAAAAATTAAGTTTTGTCAATTTTTTTTCGCGTTTTCGTCATTATAGCGTTTTTCTTTAGTATTTTTACGTTCTCTTCACTAAATTTACATTTTTGTCAGTATTTTTACGTTTTTGGCAGTATTTTTATGTTTACTTAGTTTTCGTCAGTAATTTTACGTTTTCGTCATTAGTTTTACGTTTTCGTCAGTAAGTTAACGTTTTCGTCAGTAAACTTACGTTTTCGTCAGTAATTTTACGTTTTCGTCACTAAATATACGTTTTCGTCAGTAAACTTACGTTTTCGTCAGTATACTTATGTTTTCGCCAGTAAACTTACGTTTTTGTTAGTAATTTTACGTTTTCGTCCTTACCTTTTCGTCTGTTAACTTACGTTTTTGTTTGTAAATTTACAATTTCATCAGTAAACTTACGTTTTCGTCTGTAAACTTACGTTTTCTTTAGTTTACTTACGTTTTCGTCTGTGAACTTACGTTTTCGTCAGTAAACTTGCGTTTTCGTCAGTAAACTTACGTTTTTGTCAGTATACTTACGTTTTCGCCAGTAAACTTACGTTTTCGTCAGTAATTTTACGTTTTCGTAAGTAAACTTACGTTTTCGTCTGCAAACTTATGTTTCGTTTGTAAACTTACGTTTTCGTCTGTAAAATTTCGTTTCGTCAATAAGTAAACTTACGTTTCGTCTGTGAACTTACGTTTTCGTCGGTGAACTTATGTTTTCGTCAGTAAACTTACGTTTTCTCCAGTAAACTTACGTTTTCACCAGTAAACTTACGTTTTCGCCAGTAAACTTACCTTTTCGTCAGTAAACTTACGTTTTCAACAGTAAACTTACTTTTCGTCGATAAACTTTCGTTTTTGTCATTATTTTTACGTTTTCGTTAGTAAACTTACGTTTTCGTCAGTAAACTTATGTTTTTTTACAGTAAACTTATGTTTTATTTAGTAATTTTAAGTTTTCGTTAGTAATTTTAAGATCTTGTCAGGAATTTTACGTTTTCGTCAGGAATTTTACTGACGAAAACTTAAAATTATCGACAAAAACGTTAAAATAATGACGAAAATTACTGATGAAAATGTAAGTTTACTGACAAAAACGTAAGTTTACTGACTAAAACGCATATTTACCGAAAAAAACGTAAATTTACTGATAAAAACGTAAAAATTCTGACGAAAACGTAAAAATACTAATGAAAATTTACTGACGAAAACGTAAATATACTGACAAAAAGGTAAAAATACTGACCAAAACGTAAATTTACTGACGAAAACGTAAATTTACTGATGAAAACGTAAAATTATTGACGAAAACGTAAAATTACTGACGAAAGCGTAAAAATAATGACGAAAACGTAAAAACACTGACAAAAACGTAAGTTTACTGACGAAAACGTAAAAATATTGAGTAAAACGTATTTTATTGACATAACGTAAATTTACTGACGAAACGTAGTATTGCTGACGAAAACGTAAAATTACTGACGAAAACGTAAAATTATTGACGAAAACGTTAAAATAATGACGAAAACATAAAATTACTGACAAAAACGTAAATTTAAGTTTTCTCAGATATTTACGTCTTCGTCAGTTTTTTTACCTTCTCGTAAATTTTTTACGTTTTCCTCAGTTTTTTAGATTTTCGTCAATTATTTGTTTATTTAGAAATGAAATGAAATTTGGAAAATGAAAATTACAATTTCATCTAAACAAGTTTTCAAAATTTTCAACTCTTCCCTAGAAAAGAAAACTCTTTCCTTCTCTAGAAAATTAGAAACAGAAAAATGTGAAAAGTTTTCCACAACTAAACAACCCTTAAGCTTTTGATGGATTTTAAAGATGTTCAGTCGGTAGATGGACCTAGGGTTTCAGTGCTTGAAGGAATGAAACATTGAATAAAATGTCTAGAAGTAAAAAATTTGTTAGTGAAGTGTGAATGTAACTTATTAAGTTTCTTGTTAATGTGAAATGGATATTCTCGTGTTATTAGTTATAATGATTATGAAATATATAAATTGTGTATTCGTGTGTAAGTTTTTAATTTTGCGCTGTGGATTTGAACTGCTAATTTATTCGGATTCCTATTTGTTAGTGCTTATGGTTTAGAAGATCGCTAAATTTATGTTCGGGTTAATGTTGCAGATGGATGAGATGTGTTTTGGTGGGATTTTTTGCAAGTTTATATTGTTAGATATATTTTTTTGGTTCCTGTTCTTAGAAGTATGTATACGGTGTGGTTTGGGTGTTGGTAAATGGTCGAAACCTTTTAAGTTTTGTTATTTATATAAGGTTTTCTAGTTAGTGTTTAATTTTTTACTTCATCATTTTGTTCATTTTCACCTAATCTAGTATCTTAGCCAAACTAACTCGGTTAAATAAAGAGTGACTTAATTATGTAACATATAAAAAGTAATATCTGCTGTGAAAGCAATGGACAAGCACGAGTTGGTTTGGGACACAAACAAATTCAACCAACCCTTTATTCTAATCGTATTACTTGGCTTATAGAAAATTTACGTTAACATTAAGACCCTAATTTTTTTTCAACTAGATAAGTTGGAAAAGTAGGATCAATCTAATCTTCCGCAATTCAATGCGTTTTCCATACATAACAATGATGGCAAGCGGCATCGGATCTCGAACAAATAGCAATTCAGAAACCAAAAGGAACGATCAACATGTTAACAACCGTAATCACGAGCAGCGAACCAATATACTCCCATCAATTCCAGTCTTAATTATCGTGAGGTTCATAAGTCGTATTCATCAATCTTTGTCTCTAATATCCCATGGAAAGCGACGGTCCAATATCTTTGGGATACATGTAACAAATGGGGTGTGGTGATTAATGTATATATTGCAGCAAAGAGATCCAAACCGGGTCATAGCTTTGGTTTTGTAAGGTTTAATAACGTTAATGACATCAATCAGTTAGTCTCTAACCTAAGAACGGAATGGATGAGTGGATTTCATTTATTTGTCGATGTAGAGAAGTATGGTCGAACTAATAACAAGATTAAGGAACGAGATGGGGAATGCAAACCTAACGAAGGTTTGAAGTTTCAACCTGCTAGGGGTAATGATAATGTTTTTTAGTCTTTTAACTCGTATGCTAAAGTGGTCTTGGGCCATAAATCCGCGGGCATGTCAGATAATAATGAGGCAAGTAATGCTGGAACTAATTCTGTGGGGGTATCGGTTAGTGAGAAGTTAAACGAGGAGTCGGGTAATGAAGCGGCGATGTCTATTTTTGGTAGATGATTGTATAGATTTGAATGGTATGGAGCGTAGTATTCTTGCTAAAGTTAAGGATTTGAGTGTCATTACGGATCTTCTGAAATTAATGTCTTCTGTGCGTTTTGATGATGTTGGTCTTAGATACGTCGGGGGAGGTTGGAGTTTGATTCTATGGATCACGTGGAAAGGGTCAAGACTTCAAAATTGTTCAATGAGATATTTTTGGAGCTCAAAAATGTTTCTCACGACTTTATTCCAGACGAAAGATGTGTTTGAGTAGACTTGGTGGGATTGTCATTGGCATCATGGGCTCAGAGGTTTATAAGAAGTTGGGTGCTCAATGGGGGTGTAGTGTGTTTATTGACATGGTTAATGATGGACCTATGTCTTATGGGAAGGTTTGCGTCCTTACTAAGGCTTTACATCGAGTGCTAGAGTCCTTACAATTTCGTATCATAATCAGTCTTATTGTATTATCGCTATTGATTTTGCATATTGGGCGCCCAATATAGATCCGACGGAGGATGATTCCATAACTGGTTCTCCCGAAAGGAAGGATGACGAAGGTCCTAGTTTGGATGGAGGATTAAAAAGTGAGGTGCATGTGGATGATGTTAGTTGTGACTCAGAACCGTTGAACGATGACATCAAAGATTCGGCTCGTCCAGTGATTTATTAGCTTCTAGTCAACTTATGCGAGTGGAGGATGTTCATGGGATGGAAAGTGATCTTGTTAACTCTATTGAAGAAGGTGAGATCTGTGGTGATTCGGTCTTGTATAATGATGGGTGTGTTAAGAACAGCACGAAAAATAAATTGGAAGAAGAAGTTGGTACAGATTTTCAAGATTGTTATAAAAATGTTAATGAGAAATGTGAGGTGGTTAATATAGTAACAATATATCTATTAAGGGGGAAGGCGAGATTCTGGGATATCATTTTGAGTCAGCTCATGCAAAGGATTCCAACAGTGTGTTTCCATCTACCCCCTCGGGAAATGACCTTAACCTTGCTGACGCGTTTGATTCTGCGTGGCTTGATTATGTTGGTCCTCTTATTAGCGTCAGGTTAGATTCTGAAAAACGTTGGAGCTATAGAGACCCCAAAGGAAACGTTCACGGGCTGTTCTCTCTCGCGCAACTACGTTTGGGGAAAGATTATTTTCCTAGCGATCTTCAAATTTAGAGTTACGATGGCAATGTTAAAGAAGCTATTCTTCTTCACAACGCCTTAACGAGACAAACAAAGGATGTCGGTTAGATCGCTTTGCATTTGCGGTATAATGAATCGGGTGTTTGGCTTCGTTATTGGGAGGTCATTTTTTTAGCGCCATGGTGGCATCTCCTTAAGTTTTTTTACGTGTTTCTCCTGTTTCGTTTGAGCTTCTTTTTGTTCCCTTGTTCGTTGTTTCGTTAGATCGTTTTATGTGTAGCTTGTACTGCTAGTTTCTTTCTAGCTCGTTTTAATAAAATTTCAGTTGATGTTAAAAAAAACATTAAGACCCTAATATATGTATCCGGTAATATTCAATTTTCAAATGAGCATTTATAATATGGCAAAAGTTCAATTACACCTTTATTTTTAATAGATCCAATATCTTAATCATTCATTTTTTTTATCTAAAATAATACAATTTATTAAAAATTTAATATCTCACAAATCGTTAATCGTTACGGAAAATGAAAAATATTATCGTGACGAGAGTTAAATCAACATTTTATCGATGAGTAGATATAGACGAACTCTTTTTTTTAATCACATACGAGAAAATCATATAATCATATATAATTCGTATAACAAATCATATATGATTATATGATTTCAGAAAATCATATATGATTCGAGAGACGAATCACATACGATTTTAGAAGTCATATTTTATTCGTGATACGAATTGTTATGTTTAGTCATTATATTCGCCTAAGTTGTGTCTAAGGAATTAAGAGTCGGTCCCCCTCATCTCTATAAAAGGAAGTGAGGGGGAATGTAACATTCACGCCATTCTTTCAATAACTAATCGAGAATCTGTTAGGGTTTACCTTGTGGGCGTCGCTTCTACTTTTTTATCGATTCTGTTGGTATGCATGTTCTTGATCGATATTCCGCATCTAGATAACCAAGATTGTAGGGATTAAACCGTACAAGTGGTATCAAGAGCTCGGTTCTTCGAGTGGCTGGTTTCTAGGAGATCGTTGAAGGTTATTGTTGATTGGATTTAGATCAGCAAGGGTGTAGCAGCAAAGATCGACGCTGGAAAGGGTTTTTGGTTTTCGGCGATTGAAGATCGACAAGATAAGTGGTGTTGACTTACCAATGTGTTTTCTTTGTTCTATCGTCACAGAGAAGAGAGAAGAAAGAAGAGTCAAGTGGGGTTGTTTATAAAAAGTCAACCACATAGTTTACTACAAAGGGTTCATTATTTGGGCCATAGTATTTTGGGCCAAAGGTCTTATAAAAGCTTTTTTTTATTTAATTTGGTCTTAAGGTTATTGGGCCAGATTTATAAAGATTGGTTTTTAATTTTTTGTTTTTGATAAAACAAAAAGGTTAAAAATTTGTAGGGATTCTACACAAGGGGACTTCGTAATTCGTGATTGTGAGGTTTAACGTATCACAAGGTTTAGCGAGTTACCGAAGGGGCTTTGTCAGTTTGTGATTGTGAGGGTTTATCACAAGGTTTAGCAAATCAACAAAGGAATAAAGAACGACGGGAGCCAAGTTTGACATCGAGAAATTCGATGGAACTGGTGATTTCGGGTTATGGAGAATCAAGATGCGTGCTTTATTAATCCAGAACGGATGTGAAGCAGCTTTGGAGGTTTTACCCGCAAATATGGAAGCTGAAGAGAAATCTAAGCTTGACAAGAAAGCTCACAGTGCCATGATTTTGTGTTTAGGTAACAAGGTCTTCAGAGAGGTTACCGGGGAGACGACTGCAGCGGGGGTTTGGTTAAATCTCGAGTCTTTGTACATGACGAAGTCATTGGCCACCAAGTTGTACCTGAAGAAGAGGTTGTATACATTATACATGCCTGCTGGACGAAAGATTTCCGAGCATATAGATGAGTTCAACAAAATCGTTCTCGATTTAGCAAATATTGAGGTAAAATTCGAAGATGAAAATCTTGCTTTATTGTTACTCACTTCTTTACCAGCATCATACGAACACTTTGTGGATACCTTGCTTTATGGACGGGAAGCTTTGACTTTTGAGGACGTGATGGCCACACTAAATTCAAAGAAAATCAAAGAAAGGTCCAAGGCGAAGGGGGATGATGCTGAAGGTTTATACGTGAGGGGAAGAACTGATCGCATGAATTCGCATCAGTCAAGGGGAAAGTCAAGATCAAAGTATCGAGGTGGAAGACTCAAATGCTTTATTTTCCAATCTGAGGAGCACTCAAGAAGAGACTGTCCGAAGAATAATCGCAAGAATTCAAAAGGTTACGTCAAGAAAGATGATCAACCAAGCTCCAGTGGTTCGATTTATGATGATTCTGAGTTGATGATGGTGATGAGTGCAGAGAGACTGCAAGATTGGATCATGGATTCAGGAGGTTCATATCACATGTCACCTAGGTTAGATGTATTTTTTGATTTTCTGGAATGCGATGGGGGCGGCGTACTGTTGGGAGATAACAGGGAGTGCAAGATCAGGGGTATTGGCAAGGTAAAGGTACAACTGAAAGATGGGTCAAGTTTTGTGTTACACAATGTCAGGTACATTCCTGAATTGAAAAGAAACTTGATATCGCTAGGAACTCTTGAAAAAGAGGGATATACCATGAAATTGATGTCGGGCAAAATCAAGGTGATTAATGGTTCTAGGGTTATTATATCTGGAACCCAAAGGGAGAACTGTGTGTACTATTTGGATGGCCATGCGGTGGTCGGTGAGCTTAATGCTAGTGTTTAAGAAAAAGATAGTGTTGTGCAGGTTTGGCATAAATACTGGGACATATCAGTGAGGCGGGACTACACGTGTTGGAAAAGCAGGGTTTGTTTGGCAAGAAGAGTCTAGGTAAGCTTGATTTTTGTAAGAATTGTGTTCTGGGAAAGTCACATCGAGTCAGTTTCGGTGTAGGAAGGCACACTACTGAAGGAGTGATAGACTATGTTCATTCAGACTTATGGGGTCCGTCTCAGGTGGAATCATTGGGAGGTAAGAGGTATTTCTTATCTATTGTTGATGATTATTCCAGGAGGGTATGGGTTTATGTTCTCAGGTTCAAACATGAAGCATTCGGGAAGTTCAAAGAGTGGAAGCAGTTAGTAGAAAATCAGACAGGGAGGACGGTTAAGAAGCTTAGGACGGATAATGGTCTTGAGTTATGTAACCAGGAGTTTAATCAGCTATGCACTGAGAGTGGGATTGCTAGACATTTGTGAGTTGTCGGGACACCGCAGCAGAATGGGTTAGCAGAACGGATGAACAGAACTCTCATGTACAAGGTACGATATTTATTAATATAGTCTGGATTTCCCAAGACCTTCTGGGCGGAAGCGACATGTACAGCCGCATATCTTATAAATAGGTCACCATCGACAACGATTAAGAAGAAGAAACCTATGAAGATGTGGTCGGGACATCCTAGTGATTATGGGATGTTAAGGGTTTTCGGTTGTGTCGCGTATTCACACGTTAAACAAGATAAGCTCGAGCCGAGAGTGGTAAAATGCGTTCTTTTGGGGTATCTTGAAGGTGTGAAGGGGTATAGACTATATAGGCTTGATAATGAATCGCCTAAAATAGTCACAAGCAGGAACGTGGTCTTCAATGAAAGTGTCATGTACAAAGACACGTTGAAGGATTCTGGTGCAGGAAAAGATAAGTCTGTTGGGGAATTATAGGTTGAGGTGGAACTACAGAGGTTAAATAATCATATGCTTGAGGAAGACCAGCCAGGTCAGGAAGATCAAACAAGTCAGGAAGATCAGTCAGATCAGGAAGACCAGACAGATCAGGAAGATGGCTATGATGAAGGTGCAGGGGTTCAAGAAATTGATCATTCATCGGATCTCACAAATTATCAGTTGGTTCGAGATAGAGAGCCAAGGACAAGAACGAAACTGACAAGGTTTCGAGATGAGAGTAATATGGTTGCTACGCGTTTGCTGCAGCAGAGGAAGAAGATACTCATGAACCATTGACATACCAGGAAGCAGTTGCTTATGAAGACAGTTCTAAGTGGAAAGCTGCTATGAAAGAAGAGATGGATTCTCTGAGGAAGAACAAGACATGGGTGTTAGTAGATCATCCAGCTGGGCAAAAGCTGGTGAGCTGCAAATGGCTGTACAAAATAAAGGAAGAGATTGAAGGTGTTCAAAAGCCAAGGTACAAGGCAAGGTTGGTGGCTCATGGATTCACACAAAGGGCATGTATAGACTACAACGAAGTATTTTTGCCAGTAGTTCGACACACATCTATTCGGGTTATACTTTCATTGAATGCGTGTAAAGATTATGAGCTGGAGCAGCTTGATGTAAAGACGGTGTTTTTACATGGAAATCTTGAAGAAGTGATCTACATGAGGCAACCACCGGGATTTGAACAAGGTAACAAGGTATTTTTGTTAAAGAAATCTCTTTATGGTTTGAAGCAGTCACCTAGGCAATGGTACAAGAGGTTCGATGAGTATATGTTGAGCAACGGGTTTAAGTGTAGCAGTTACGACAGCTGCGTATATTACAGGAGTTATGCACAAGGGGAGTATATCTATCTATTGTTATATGTAGACGATATGCTGATTGCTTGTAAGAGTAAGGCTGAGATTAGGTCTACCAAGTCATTGCTTAAAAGGGAGTTCGACATGAAAGAGCTCAGGGAAGCAAAGAAGATTCTTGGTATGGAAATCTTCAGGGATTGGAGTCGCAAGATTCTGAGGGTGTCACAATCCGGGTATGTTTCTAAAGTTTTAAAAAGGTTTTTAAAATGGACAATGGGAAGTCGGTTCAGACACTATTGGGTGGGCACTTCAAGCTATCGTTGAAGGATTGCCCGGTTAGGGATTGTGATGTTGAAAGAATGAGTAGGGTGCCGTATGCAAATGCGGTTGGGAGCTTAATGTACTTGATGGTGTGCACAAGGCCAAACATAGCGTATGCAGTAAGTGTAGTTAGCAGAGATTTGGTGAATCCGGGTAAAATTCATTGGGAAGCAGTGAAGTGGATTATGAAGTATTTGCAAGGCACTGTAAACGTGGTTTTGGTGTATGGGACAAATCTTGGCAACCATGTGGACGTAACAGGTTTTGTTGATTCAGACTACGCTAAGGATCCGGATAAAGGGAGGTCTCTCACTGGTTACGCATTTTTAGTACAGGGATGTGTTGTGAGCTGGAAAGCAAGGCTACAACACGTGGTGGCTCTTTCAACTACAGAGGCAGAGTATACGGCCCTTACGGAGGCTGTGAAGGAAGTTATTTGGCTAAGGGGACTCTTGGAAGAGTTGAGCGTGAAGCTCAACACTGTTGCGGTTAATTGTGATAATCAGGGCGCGATTCACTTATCGCGGAATCATGTTTTTCATGAAAGGACAAAGCACATCAATGTGCGTTATCACTTTATCAGAAAAGTCTTGGAAGCTAAGACGGTCGAAGTTCTGAAGGTGGGTACTAAACACAATGTTGTGGATGCCTTGACGAAGGTGGTACCTGGACGCAAGTTACAACACTGCTTAGAATTGCTGAGTGTCGGGATAGGCTAATATATGCCTAAGGTGGAAATTGTTATGTTTAGTCATTATATTCGCCTAAGTCGTGTCTAAGGAATTAAGAGTCGAGTAGCTTAGTTTCCTAATAGCCGTGAATAAGGATCGATTGGCAATGTCTAAGCCCAACCCGACCCGTAGGACTTGTAATATTCGGTTCCCCCTCATCTTTATAAAAGGAGGTGAGGGAGAACGAACCAAATACGTCAATCTTTCAATAACTAATCGAGAATCGGTTAGGGTATACCTTGTGGGCGTCGCTTCTACTTTTCTGTCGATTCTGTTGGTGTGCATGTTCTTGATCGATATTCCGCATCTAGATAACCAGGATTGTAGGGATTAAACCCTACACCAATCATATGATTTTCTCATACGTGACTTTAGAAAAACAATGAAAAAAGGTTCAACAAGAGTATAATATGTGCCTCTCGATCGAAAAATAATTTAATTTTTATTGCAATAGTGTAGTATTTTTTGTTGTTTGACAACTTACTGTTTGTGAAATATATAATTTAAAAAAAATGAGAAATAAGTTTTTAAAGAAATAAGTAAATATAATTAGTTGATTGAGTGTATGTTAAAGATATACACTGATCTTAACTCTTCACGGTATAAGCTTATTTTAGCTTAAGGAATTCGAATGAGCTCGAAAGAATTAATTTACCAGCAATTTTTATTCAATGATTCATTAATAGTATTATAAGTCAAGCTCGAACTGGATTGACGAGGCTAAAGTTAAACTCAAAATTAAAATTATTGTCCGACCCTTTCTAAGGTCGAACTCGAGACCTCGAGTCATAATTTTCGTACAACTTGCTCGAGTAAAAAGTCGGGGTTGAAGTTAGATAGAAGGTAGAATTCAATAAAAAACATTTCAACTTAAATTGCGGATGTAGGCTACATATTGAAATCGATGTTTTAACAACTTCTTAAATACTCTATTATTTGACAGCGACAAAATGGCAGAAGTAAGTACACACGCATTAAAACTCGCGGGAAAAATTATTATCAATTACCTATCGGAGAAGCAACAGCTCGTCTCTTGGCTTTTAATGGCGTGTTCGTAGTAATAGCAGACATTCAAGACGAATTAGGTCAAAGTATCCAACTCAATTGGCCTACAACACTGCACGTACTTCCACTGCGATATATCAAGCAAAGGTGGAACCGTAAAGCACCAAAAACACGGTATACATTCCGTACCTCCTGACGCATTAACTGATATGGACTGAACCCACAATTGAATTATATTTCCAACCAAACAAACCGTGTTAGATCTAGACCAAACACCTTTCGCTATCAATGCATGTGGCCCCGCAGGTCCGCAGCATGCCTGAAGTAAAAATTCAAAGATAATACAATAATTGTGACAAATTGGCAATGTTAGGCTAGCTTTATATAGCAATGATGTGTAATGTCATATTTTCAATAGCAAACTAGTATATAAGTTAAAGCTATTGTAAAACTTGAAACAACTCAAATTCTTCATAAAACAAAATCATTATGGCAGACGTAACTTTGAAGCTAGCTGGAAAAGTTGCAATAGTCACAGGGGGAGCAAGCGGAATCGGAGAAGCAACCTCACGTCTCTTTGCCACTAATGGGGCATTTGTGGTAATCGCAGACATTCAAGACGAATTAGGCGAAATAGTAGCCAATTCAATCGGAAAGCAACACTGCACGTACTTCCACTGCGACATCACCAGCGAACAACAAGTCATTGCGGTCGTTGATTTCACTGTCAAAACATACAGTCGACTGGATATACTATTCAGTAATGCAGGAACCATAAGTAGTTCTGATCAAACCGTACTAGATCTAAACCTAACACAATTCGATAAACTCTTTGCTATTAATGTACGTGGAACAGCCGTGTGTGTCAAGCACGCGGCCCGTGCAATGGTGGAACAAGGCGTGAGAGGTTGCATAATTTGTACGGGGAGTGCTGGAGCATCCAAAGGAGCTAGTAGCTACACGGATTACATAATGTCGAAACATGCAGTGTTGGGATTGGTACGTTCAGCGAGTAAGCAATTAGGTGCATACGGAATAAGAGTTAACTGTGTATCACCATCGGCAGTGCCGACGCCAATTTTGTTGAAGGTAGGGGTTTCATCGCCGGAGGATACGAAGAAGTTGATGAATGTTTATAAAGGGTTATCAAGTTTGAAAGGAATTGAATCGAGTGTGGTTCAGATAGCAGAAGCCGTGTTGTTTCTAGCATCGGATAGTTCATCTTTTATTACTGGACATGATCTTGCAGTCGATGGTGGATTGATGAAATTTCCGGATGCAGATGATTTTGTTAGGTCCAATCCTTGATATGGGATATAGTACTCTTGCATTCCGGTGGCTATATCTATCTTCCGTTAAACATATATAATAATGCTAATAACAAGGTTTTCTTGCCCGCACTGCGGGGAATATAAATCAGCCTTGCGTGCAATAGTAATTATCTGTGTATGAATGAAGTGTCTAAGAAAAAGTTGAGCAAAATTGCGAGTACTTATCTGTGATATTCCTTTTCGTTTTCTGGTAACTATTTGTCTGAGTTTATGTTTCGGATGCTTATAACACTACAAAATTTGTGACATTTACTTACTCAAACATGTGCTTACTAAAACCGATAAAAGTCACTATAAAAACTTTTACTTACTAAATATCTAAATTATTACTATAAAAGTCACCAAAACTTTTACTTACTTATATTTAAAAGCAGATAAAAGTCAGTAAAACTTTTACTAACTTATATTTAAAACTAAAGAAAAGTCAACAAAACTTTTACTCACTTATATTCAAAACTAGATAAAAGTCAACAAAACTTTTACTTACTTTTAAAAGTAACATAAAAGTCAGCAAATCTAACTTTCTAAAAAATTAAAAAAACTGAAAGAAACTCCTCCATCCATTCGCTCCGATCACATTCTCTAAAAAAAAATGTTATCATCTCCGTCCATTCGCTCCGGTCTCCGTCGATTAGCTCCGATCTCCGCCAATTAGCTCCTATCTCCGTCGATTAGCTCCGATCTCCGTCAATTAGATTCTATCTCCGCCGTCCATTAGCTCCGACCATCTCTCCGTCCATTAGCTCCGACCATCTCTCCGTCGCATCTCCGCCGCATCTCCGGTCATCTAAACGAGTCACGAATCGGTTAGCTCTTATTACATTTTTAATTGCAACTCATATTATTATGTGAATTTATAAACTGATTTTGTTAATTTTATAGTTTATTTGTTTATGATTTGTTACTATAGAGATTGGTTAGGGTCGATTTTACGAATCGCTAAGTGTATTGTAACGTGAATGTATATATGTGACTTGAGCTCGTTAAAGTAGATGTTTTAGGAGTTTAGACACGTCTGGTATGTTGTTTGATCTTATATAGCTGTTCAGTTTTAGGCTGTAGGAGGCGTTGCAAATTGTATCACTCCTAATAATGAGTTAGAAAGGGTAAATTTGAAACACGTAATTAAGCTCGATATAAGCTTCTTTTACTAATAGTACTGATGCTAATGGAATCAATAAGTAGGAGCAAGTTTTCGTGTTTGTGTTCGTTTGGACATTCGAGTTTTTTGTTTAGAATTTTAGGTTACTTTTCGACTTGTTTTCTTTTGGAGGATGATTTTAGAATTGCTAGTAATTGAAAGATGAAAAGGCACCGATCTAAAGGTTTGGTAAGAAACAGTTTCGGGAGAACTCTGTTAGCTTTTCTCATACGGAGTAATAGCCATAAGAATTTGGTATATGATTTATATCCGTCGACTTTTGACACTTAATGATATGAACATCTTCCGCTATTACCTCGACTGTATTCACCGTGGGGTGAATTAGGTATTCCTTATGGTCTTAATCTAATTATGACTATACAATTATACATTTGTTAAGTGTGTGTTTATTATTCTAGAATTTAGAGTGCATTTATTGTTTTAATTTGTCAAATTTCATATATATACGTTCATTTTTACTAATGATTTAAGAGAGTTTTAGTGTTTTATAAAAGCGTGTAGAATTGTATGAGTGCAACATAATATTCGTCATAGTAATGGAACCGCTACCCTTAAGTTTATGTTGAGCTCGATGTTTCTTAACAAAGAGTAACACAAAGTAGCATGATCGTGTAAAATTTATGACAAATTGCTCTGAGAATTGTGGTCGCCTTAAAAAGTGGATGAAGAACACAATTCAATGAATTCACATACATACACATTGTAATTTCATACCAATTACTTGACCTGAACTTTAGATCTTTATTGGGTATTAGTCAGAACATTTCGCTGTAAGGCATGATGGATGGAAGGAGAGAGTTGTGATGAAGATGAGTGTGGTCTTTGATGATACTTTGTCATAGGTTTAATTTTCCTTATATTTCCTTTTCTCAAAACATGCATACAACTATCTCAAGTTTACTCATTGTCATCATTGTATGATTGGATACAATTTGATTTCATGATATGCCATGTCCCTCTTAACTTCCCAATTATATTTCTAAATACGTTAACTTCTTAGTTAGATTCTTGTTAGTCAAACAATTGTATATGACCAATACAGTTTATTATTTGAAATTCTAGGAAGGAAGGATCATCATTTCGCAGTTGACTACAAATATAATGTTGAATTAGAGTGGAAAATATGATGAAGATGTGTAACTACTTAGGAAATTTTGACCAATACGGTTTATTGCCATTTGGATTCTTGTTAATTCATTCGACGAATATAATGTTGAATTGGAGTGAATACTGAATACTTAATGTTGGTAAATTTAAGTAATATAGATATATGATTATGATGTGTAACTGGGGATGTTGGTAAATCTTTTTTCACATGTAACTTTTTTTTCCTGTTTTTCCGGTTTATCTAATTATATAGGAATTGAAATTAGTTTAGATTTGGGGTGTTTGGGATTGGTAAAAGGAAGTGTATCGATGAATTGAAAGTTAGGCTGTTTTGGATTTGCTTATCCGTATTGCTTACTGATTATTTTTCAGTGACTTAAGCAGTACTAGAAAGTTTTAAGCAATTCCAAATGACCGCCTTTGCATAGCTGAGATATTCTGATGGTACAGTTAGTTGACCTTTGTATCCGATACTAAATATAATCGTTTTTAGATGGAAAGGCCGCGTGTAAGAAAAATGATAGTTATCTACAGCTTATGTTACTGAGTTTAAGATGGTTAATTATTCTGTCTCTTGAGAAGCTCAAAATCCATATCGTTTCTGATGTTTAAAAATGAGTTCTTTTATTATCTGATATCCAAATGAACTGTAAATTTTCTAATACTAAAGATCAAAGCTTGTTAGTATCAGCCTAGTCAGAATAATCCAACTCCATTTGTTCATTCAATTCTATTTTTAGATCTTGGCAATGCGTCATCCCAGAAGACACGTCTTGGCAGGCTGCCTTTCATCTCTTATCATAAGCTGGTTCTATCTAAATCTGATATCCAAATGTGTTTTAAGTCTTCGATCTAGGCAATGTTTTGACTTTCAGGTAATGACCATTTTTACTGCTGTCGTTGGAATGGCTGCTCCAAACCTCGTATGTTTATTAAGCAACATATGCTTTTAAATCACCATACTCTTATTCAACTTGGTTTTTTTATACATGTACATGACTCTTGTATGATTGTATTCATGCAGATGTCCCGAACATTGACTAAGCATATAGCCACAGTCTTGTTCTTTGGTTTTGGACTATGGTCTTTATAGGATGCCTATAACGGCGACGGGTAACTTATTTCACTTTTTATATGTATAATCAGCTAGACTGTCTGATTTGGTTTTTAAACCATCAGTGAGTCTGAAGAATTGGCTGAAGTTGAGGCTGAATGGTCAGTATTTCCAGTTTTCCTCCACCAGCTAGCCTTATTTTATCCTTTAGATTAACATTGCAGTCTTTTCCGTGATCATGTGTGTAGGATGCCGACACAAAAGCTAATGGGCAAACTACAAAGTCAAGTACTGATGATGACTTGAAGAAAAAGAAGCCATTTATGACTTAGTTCTTTTCGCCCATATTCTTAAAGGTAGTTCTCACGAAAATATCACTTTATTTCTTCAATCGTGCGTTTTATAATATGTAGCTAATTGAGCAGGCATTTTCTATAATGTTCTTTGGTGAGTAGGGTGACAAAAGTCAGGTGAACGTCAATCTTGATATGTAATAGAACTTCATCAAATCAATATCGTCATCAATGTCTTCGTTCTTACCTTATAATATTAAATTTTCAGTTAGCTACAATAGTTTTGGCTGCAACTAAAAGAACAAGATGTAAAGTTCAGTTAACGTGGTCCGTTATTAGTTAGATATCTTAGCATCAAGTAATAGTTTCTTCAATTCAGGGAGATTCATCTGTTTCAGAATTAGAAAAGATGGTACATGTGAAGCTAGATACTATAAACAAGTTTTACTGTCTTGTTTCGTTTGCGATCAACATATTTACTGGAATTAGAGAATTCATTTCTTCCTATGAATTCATATGACTTTTGGTTTCTTAGCATTCAATACATATTAGCTGCAGCTAAAAGAACCAAACAAGTGAGTTTATAGTAACAATCAAATACATAGGTTAACATATTGTGTTTTTGAAACAGTTTCATATATTAGAATAACATTTGCTACAAGATTCTTATAAGTAATTTACACATGGTAATTTTGTTTCTGAAGGCATGTTGACGGGGAGACACGTGTTGGTGTTTTTGCTGCCCGGTCTATTGAAGCTGGGGAACCCGTGACTTATGATTATCGGTATCATCCCTGTTTTCTTTGTTATGTTTTTGGTTCCATCTTCCAATGTGATACATTTTACCGATAGACATGCATACGATACAATAGGCTATAACTGATCCATATATTGATCCGAAAAATTTAGCAGAAATGTATTTTAATACTATTGCCTATCGTTCAGTTATCTCAAAGAAAGATTCTATCTTGATCAATTGTGAACAGGGTTTCTGTGAACAGGATTCTATCTTGATCAATTTTTCCGCATATATTCAAGTTTTCAAGTTATTTCGCATTAGGTTCTTTCAATAACGTTGTGGTGCACAATTGGCAGGTACAATTCTCTGAGAAGGATGCTACTTCCAAGAGCGCCTTTTAAATCATCTAATGTAAGATATACTCGACTTTTTCTTTGTCCTTTTAACTTTTTTTTAATGATCAGAGAGACTTAAAAGTAGCTAAAGCTTTTGGACTAAAATATGACCAGTTTGATCCGTCACCCAGCTTCTCATCATTATTTGACCTCTATGGCTGTACATTAATGCTTACCAATGGTTTTTTACTTTTCTGATGTAACAAGAAGCTTATTTTTCTTTTATTCTTGTGTATGTGAAGGAGTAAGACGAGGACACGCCCCAGCTGAGTCATGGTACGTGCAAGCCTGAAGTTCTGTGAGTCGTAACCAACACCGCATCTCAGTAAAATATGAGAATTTTAAATGTTATTGTAAAATTTCTGTTTGAAGTCATATTCTATGTTTTTATTTGATGTAAACGATGAATTGAGTAACGGGATCCTTGTGTTTAGATGGAAAACTGAAAAATATTTGTATTTTGAATCTGATTTTTTGATATGATATAGAATCTGGAAACCAAAATTTGAAAATATTTGTATTTTGATATTGAATCTGGAATTAGAAAGTATCGTCATTTTGTGATACAAAAAGTGTATAATTTATGAATAGCTTTGCATACCTTTGCTTACTCTTAGTCTTATGTGTATAAAGAAAAGAGTAAGCAAAAGTTTATAATTTATGAATAGGTTTGCATACCTTTGCTTACTCTTAGGTGTATAAAGAAAAGAGTAAGCAAAAGTTTTTAGCCTTTTACTTACTTAATAATGAGTAAGCATAGACATTTAGCGCTCCCCCCTATTACTTACTCTTTTATTATGAGTAGGAGTTTCCAAAATAGCTTTTAGTGACTCTTTTCTTATCTTTTGCTTACTCTTGCGTAAGTAAGGAATCGTCACAAATTTTGTAGTGTAACAGGTTTGATAGTACATGCTAGTTGATGGCTTTTTAGATTGAGATTAGGTTTCAGTTTATTGTGGTGAACACTGTAAGTTGGCTTCATTTTCAAGTTAGTACATCTTCAATGAAAAGTTCGCACTACAAAATTAATAAAAATGTTGCAGAAATCGTGAACCGCTAGCTGGCCGACCACCCTGTAGTTTGTAATTGTTTTAGGCGGGATTAATCTTATTGAGAATATAAGCCCTTTAACCTGAAGGATTATTTTGGACAAAAGACAAAGATGAAGGACAAGTTTTTCTACTTCAATGCCAAGTATATAACCAGAAGGACTAAAGGTGCACAAGTGTGAAAGTGTCGGGCTTAACTGAAGAATATGAGCTTATATACTCATCCCACCTAACTTGTTTATTAACTTTACTTTTCATTCTGTTATCTTTTCGTGTGTGTGAACTATGTGTATTGATCAATCTTCTTGATCAATCTTGTGAGTTTGAGAGTTGTTATTTCATTCTTTCTTGTACCCAGATATTGTAATTGATTCATTGATAAAGAGAGCAAAGGGGAGGTTGGCTGGGTTCTCTGTTACATATTCTTGTTAATTTTGATCATTGATTCATTAATTTTTACATGTTATCAGCTACTTAGGCTGATTCAGTTTCTAATGGGTCTTGACGATTGCTATAGTGTTGTGAGAAGTCAGATTCTCACATCTGATCTCGTACCAGATGTGAGAACTGCTTTTGCAACCTTATCTAGAGATGAATCACATACAAATGGGTCTAAAAATAATAAGGCTGGGCCATCTGCTTTTGTTGTTAAGTCTAATGGAAATTCTAATAGTTGGAAGGTTTTAATAATTCTAATAATGGGAATTTTAATAATGGGAATTCTAATAATGGGAATTCTAACAGAAATAACAGGACTGGGTCTAATAGTTATAGAAATGGTAATCTTGTTTGCAAGCATTGTAACATGAATGGTCATAATATAGACATGTGTTTTGAGTTGATAGGTTATCCACCTAATTTTAAAAGAAATAATAATAACTCAACTCAAAATAATGTTCATAATGTGAGTGTTAATGACAATAAGTATGATCAAAGTAAGAGTACATCTCATACTCTTACTTCTGATCAATATCAAAGACTTATGAGGTTACTAAGTGTTTCAGGAGAGAATTCTATGGTTTCTACTACTATTGCAGGTACCTTCAAAGTGAATAATTGTGTTGTTAGTTTTTTTTTCTTGTAGATTTTTTAACTATAATTCAAATATAAGTACTTATAGTACTTATATTGATTGGATTATAAATTCAGGGGCTAGTCAGCACATTACCTATTCTGAAAAATTACTTTTTGATGTCATTGATGTTTCTTATCTAAATATAAGTGTTGCTCATCCTACTGGTACTTTGGAATATGTGAAAAAATTGGTTGTTTTAAAATTAATAATTTGATTATTAAAGATGTGCTGGTTGTTCCTGGATACAAAGTTAGTCTATTATCTGTTCAAAAGTTGTCCAAAGATAATAAAGTTAATGTTCGTTTTAATGAAAATTGTTGTTGATTTAGGACTTAACTCACAATGTCCTGATGGGGACTGGTAGTAAAAAGGATGGTTTATACTTTCTTGATGAATGTAGGCCAGTGTTTAGTAAAAATGTTAGGTGTTGTCAAATTTCTAGTTCAATTTGGCATAATAGACTTGGACATCCAGCAGATCAAGTTTTGGATGTTCTAAGAAAAGATAATTTTGATATAAAACTTAAAGGGTTAGAATCTTGTGATGTGTGTCATAAAGCTAAACAGACTAGAGAGTCTTTCTCTTTAAGTGATCATAAGACTAAAAAACTTGGTGATATTTTTCATCTTGATGTTTGGGGTCCATATAAAGTTACTAGTAGGGAGGGGTTTAGATTCTTTCTTACTGTGGTTGATGATTATACTAGATCTGTTTGGGTTTTTTTATTGAAGAGTAAAACTGAAGTTTTTTTGTTGTATTGAAAGTTTTGTTAAACTTCTTGACAATCAGTTTAATAAAAGGGTTAAAGTTTTCATAAGTGATAATGGGACAGAGTTTGTTAATCAAACATTTTCTGATTTTGTTAAAATAAATGGTATAATTCATCAAACCACCTGTGCTTATACCCCTCAACAGAATGGTGTTTTAGAGAGAAAGCATAGACATTTGCTTAATACTTCTAGAGCCCTCATGTTTCAGGGGGGCATACCATTAAACATGTGGCCTGAGTGTGTGCTAACTGCTACTTATTTGATTAACATGTTACCTACTGTTGTGTTATCTGGTAAAAGTCCTTATGAAATGGTTTATGAGTCTAAACCTAGTATTCTCCATTTAAAAGTGTTTGGCTGTTTGTGTTTTTCTAATGTAGTAAATGTTTCTGATAAGTTTGAGTCAAGGTCTGAAAAATGTGTTTTTGTTGGTTATGATTTTGATAAGAATGGATATAAATTGTTTAGTTTGGAAAATAAAAGATTTTTGTTTTCAAGGAATGTAAAATTTTATGAAACTGTTTTCCCATTTAAAAATGATATGATTAGTAAAGAATTTGTTTTTAGTGATAATGGTGTTGTTGATTTAAATTTTTTTAACATAAACAGTCAAGTGCCTAGTGAACCCTATGATGAAAATGGAGATAGTATAGGTAAAAAGCATTAGCTTATATCTGAAACTAATGCTAAACCTAATGACAGCACTGTAGAGTCTTGTAGAGGTAGAAAAGATGTTCATACTACTGATACAGATGTTATTTCTGAGGTAGATAGATCATCTGATACTAATACAGATTCTAGTAGGAAGGACATTAGGGTTGAGTATGCAACATAAAATGTTTTTGAGGGTATACCAGACATTGTTAGTGATGATGAGAATTCCTCTGAGGATGAAGGTATAGAGTCTTTTGGAAATGTGTTTAATTGGTCACTAGAACCAGCAGCAGATAACACTGTTAGGAGAACTAGTAGGAAAGTTACTTTTCCTTCTAAGTATAAAGATTTTGTGTTTAATAAAGATGTTAAATATAGTATAAACAAAGTTGTTAGTTATGCTTGTTGGAAATACGTTTTCACGTATTTAGAAAGGATCGGTCACTCCAATAATATATTCAAGTAATAGGCTCGTGATCCAGTTTGTAAACAATATAGTCCATATAGCCCACATGTAGGGTGGGCTATATATACCCCCTCCTAGCATGTTAGGAGGGGTGGTTCTTTCATTTTCATATTTTTCATTTTTAATAAATCTTACTTTCTCTCTCTACTTTTCTTTTCTCTCTTTTTCTCTCTCTACACCTTCATCTTCTTCTTCCTCCTTCTCCATTCCATTTCAATAGATTAATCTTAGATTGCCAAATCCTAAGATAACGTAGACCTTCAATTGGTATCAAGAGCCATGGTTAAATCTTAGGATTTGCGTTTTTTATCTATTAATTTTCTTGTCAAATCTGTTTATTTTTTATAAAATCTTTTCGTCTCATTTTTCTATAAATCTGTCCAATCAATTTTTTTTTATTTAACTAGTCCTGGATATGCTGTTTTAATCAGTTTTTATCAAACTTTAAATTAATCAGTTTTTTTTAATCTATCAATTTTATCAATTTCTAAATCATCTATTTTTATTAAAATTTTTTAATAATCAATTTTTCTCAAATTTTCGTATCAAATCTCTCAATCAGGTTTCTATAATCATCAGCTTTTAAATCTTTTTTATATTTTTTATTATTTTATTTTTATTTTTTTTTATTTTTTTTTTATCAATTTTTTTTATTATTGCTTCTATCTCTTGTGTCCAAAACCCTGTTTCTGGGCATAATCTTCTTCTTCGAAGTCATTCATCACCTTTCACTTCGATCTGTCCATCATTTGTTTTTTTCAGAATCAAAGTATATTCCGAGTGAACAGTTATTCCGGATAGACCGTTATTCCGGATAGACCGTTATTCCGGATAGGCTTTTATTCCGTATAGACGTTTTATTCCGGATAGGGGTTATTCCGTATAGGCGTTTATTCCGGATAGACGTTTATTCCGGATAGGCGTTTATTCCGTATAGGCGTTTTATTCCGTATAGACGTTTTATTCCGTATAGACGTTTTATTCTGGATAGACGTTTATTCCGGATAGACGTTTATTCCGGATAGACGTTTATTCCGTATAGGCTTTTATTCCGGATAGACCGTTTATTCCGGATAAAGAAACTCAAAAAAGGATTCAAACATAACGGGACTGGACTCGATCACAACTCTCAACGTAAACCAAAAACAGACTCAAATCTAGACCCTCACCCTCTCGACTGCCACAACATCAACAAACCATAAAACATACTTGACTTCAAACACCTTTTTTACTCAGTCCCTCGACTCACCTCTCGTTCAACAACTCTCGTCAATAACTCCCCCTACAACCGCAAACAAACTAAACTCAAAACAAACCCTCACACTTGACTCCCTCTCTCACAACTCTCGGACTCAACACTCGGACACACTCGACTATCACTCTTACACGACACCAAACAGACTCCCTCAATCTTTAACAAACACCCTCGTTTAACGAACACCCCCGAAATCTTTCAAAACATAGATTCCAAAACTCACAACACCACACGAACCCTCTTTCCCTCGACTTCCTCACCTATCGAACACAAACAACCTCTTGTCTAAAACACCCACCCACCCAACTCGACTCTCTGTGAACACTCAACTCGACTGACAAACTCAGACTCAACAATCCAACAACCTCACACAAACACACCCTCTCGAACACCCACCTTCGAACGCGACACCCACTCTCAACTCTCTCGACTGACACCAAAAGAACCAACAAGGACTCACTTTCTCACAGACTCGATCGTTACGTCAACACAAACACTCTTTCTCACAGACTCGACCCAAGACTCACACTCTTTCTCACAGACTCAATCTAGACACTAGACAGAAAGACTCGACAGATGATAGAAAGACTCAATCAAAACTCTCGTCAAAATCAAAGAAAGAAAATACCTACCCGAGACCTATAAAAGATCTTGAAGCCTTCTTCAAATCAAGGTGTAATTTTGTGATTGGGGTTGATGGCGTATAGTCCCCAGTCGGGTCAGGAACCCGGCCCACGGGTACTACCCGTATCCGGCCCATCACAGATGGGTGGGAATAATGTCATTCAAGCTTATGGGCTTGGATGAATAGTTACCGCACACATGTGTGCGGCCCACGGCCCGGCGCGACCGACATAGGGCTAGACAGAATCATATTCTGTCTAGGAATAAGTTTACCCCAAAAGAGGAGGATATTCACTACTGTAATTAGAAGATAACAATCATTCTAATTCTGATAGTTATCCTTTCCTTGGGACTGAAGTATCAGTGGCAGCCCACTAGGGTTCCACTGCCTATAAAAGGAACCCCCAAGGGTTCCACAAAGGTATTACGTTCTATACTCTCAACTCACATAAAACCCTAACCGATTACTTACTCTCACGCCGGAGTCTAATCGTGGGAAACATTCCCACGGTAAGCCTAACGCGTGTTGTTTAGTGTGCAGGATCTCAACCAAACAGTTCACTTGGTGCAGGAGCCGGAGCCCAGCCAACCCGAATTAAGCCTAATTCGGGTCTAGCAAGGATCACCCAACTTTTGCATCAACAAGTTGGCGCCATCCGCAAGCTAGAGCAAAACCTCATCTTGAATTTCCAAATGACGAAGGGGCATCCGCATGCTAATCCCAGGAACACGAATCCTGGAAATCGGAAGTCCCAAGGGGAGGGGATACTCATCCCCAATCAGTCTCCTAGCCGCCTTGCGGGCGGACCTGGTAACCGTGGTGGTTTTCGGCCCTTGGGGGTAACGAGCATGATCTCCGTAACACCCCTACCTACATCAACCCTAGATAACCCTGATCCAGGGAGTGCGCCCAATCCTCCTAACAAGGAGCCGCGCAGACCATCGACCGAGGAGGAAGTTGAAGTCCAGCCACTCAGCGAGGAAGATCTCACTCGAGTTCTCACGCAGAACTTTGATAGGATCGTCCCGGGGATTGCATCAAGGTTGAATCTAGGGAGGAGTCTCCAGTCTAGGCTCAACTTTGGCAATACTGGACCAGTCACTTCTTCCCAAAATCAGAGGAAAAGGAAAACCCGGCCTCATGACCAGGGCATCTTTAAGGAAACCCCTCAACCTAGGAATGTGTTCGAGCGCATAGGAGATCGCCTCATGCAGGAACTAACGCAGTCTCGAGAAGGGGGAGATAAGTCCGACGGTTCACCCGAGCGACCAGATCGAGAGCTGACTAGAGCCACGCGTCGCACAAGTGTGTGGGATAGGGTGGACACCGGGAAAAAGACTCACGGCTCTTCTCAAAAGAGCGGACCTCACCCGAGGGATGGGGTACCACCCCCGTCTCCGGATCCGTCGGGAGAAGACTCGGATGACCATCCGCCCAAGCGTCGTCGACATAGGCGTACCGCCCACCACCACCAAACAATGATGAGTATTATGGTGGCCCTTATTATCGAGATGCAGAAGCGGAGGATCTTTCCCGCCCGTGGTGTGAACCATGGGATGACCCTAGGCTCACCCGGCCATGGGCGGATCCCAGGGAAGACCCATTCACCCTCCGCATACGGAACTACTCCGAGGACACCAAACGCCGCATGCCGGCGTGTGTCAAGACCTATGATGGAACTGGTGATCCGGATGATCACCTCAAAATATTCGACACGCAGGCTAAAATTGAGCGGTGGCCCATGCCTATATGGTGCCAAATGTTCAATTCAACCCTAATCGGCAATGCCCGTGACTGGTTCGAGGGATTCCCTCCACGAAGCATTGATAGTTTCACGGAACTACGCATTGCGTTCAAGAATAATTATACTCAAAGGAAGAAGTATAATAGGGATCCGGTCTCATTGGAAACTGTCAAACAACGGCCGGGGGAGTCCACAGAAGCCTTCACTGAACGCTTCAATGATGAGTGCACGCGCACAAAAACAATGTCGGAACTCCTGAAAATCTCTGACTACATACACACCATAACAGACAGAGAATTGATCAGGCGTCTCAATGACAAGCGTCCAGAGAGATATGACGACCTCATGGAAAGGGTTAGAAATTTCATAGAGGGAGAAACAGCTGTTGCCGCGGCTTACCCATCCAGAGGAAATGGATACCGGTCAAACGACCAGTCTCGGAGACAGTCGGGCGGTCAAGGCAATCAGAACAATAGCAAGGGCTCAGACTATAGGAGCCAGAACAAAGGAGGGCGGCCGGATGATAAGTTTACCCCCCTAAAGATGTCCTATCGGGAGATCTTGCTGACGGAAGGGGCAAACTTTCCGAGGCCTCCTCCAATGACAACTCCGCCGGACCGTCGGCAAGGAAATAGCTTCTGCGAGTTCCATAATGACAAGGGCCATGGTACGGAGGAGTGTATCCAGCTCTAGAAGCACATTGAGTCACTGATCAAATCGGGTAAACTTAAGCACTTAGTTAAGGATTGGAAGGATGGAAAAGACAACAAGAAATATGATAAGAAGGATCCCCAAAAGGACAAACCTTCGACCATATACATGATCCAATCTAGACAACGCCGCACGAGGCAGAAAGTTGGCCAAAAATTTTCACGCGGCAGGGAAATCTCATTCCCTCCCATCACAGCAAGCGATGTGATTGATGCGCCTCTAACTATTGAAATAAACATTGGAACACATAATGTCCGTCGCATGTATGTGGATGGAGGGTCGTCAGCAGAGGTACTGTATGAACACTGTTTTGTGCAGTTATGCCCAGAAATAAGAAGCCAATTAGTACCAGCCACGGCGCCGCTCACTGGCTTTAGTGGAGACACCATCTGGCCGATAGGGCAACTGCATCTGCTTGTAACCATTGGGAATGAGGAACACTCCACTACGGCGTGGATGAACTTCATGGTGATACGCTCACATTCTCCGTACAATGGGATCATAGGCAGACCAGGCATTCTGGCTATATGGGCGGTACCCTCCACGACACACGGAATGATTAAATTCCCTGTTGAGGGAGGAATTGTCACCATTTACAACACAATCGTACCAGCATCCGAGTACCATACCGTGACAACCCCGGCTCTACCTGTTCCACCCAAGGATGGATCACCACCTCCCAATTGGAAGGTGGCAATTCATCCTGACTACCCGGAACAAGAGATATCCATAGGGGGGGCGCTCTCGGATAACGGCAAAAGGGCCATGTGCTCTCTTTTAAGTGCAAACCTAGATATATTCGCATGGGAGCCAAAATATATGACAGGCGTGCCACGTGCGATAGCAGAACATAAGCTCCAGATCCGCAAGGGGTACCAACCCATCAAGCAAAAGAAGCGCGGCCAGGCGCCTGAGCGCAGCCGAGTGATACTGGAGGAAGTACGGAAACTAGTGGACGCAGGTATCATGCGCAAGGTATACTACCACGAGTGGTTATCCAATCCGGTCATGGTCAAAAAACATGACGGAAGTTGGCGCATGTGTGTGGATTTCACGGATCTGAACAAGGCCTGCCCACAGGATTGTTACCCGTTACCGAAAATTGACTGGAAGGTGGAATCCCTATGTGGATATCCTTTTAAGTGTTTTTTGGACGCATATAAAGGATACCATCAGATCCAGATGGCGGAGGAGGATGCAGAAAAAACGGCGTTCCATACGAGTCAGGGCGTATATTGTTATACGAAAATGCCGTTTGGACTAAAGAACGCCGGTGCTACATACCAGCGGCTTGTGGACAAGGCTATTGAATCACAAATAGGCCGCAACCTGGAAGTCTATGTGGATGACTTAGTCATAAAGAGTCATACGGAGGATGCACTTCTCCGGGATGTCCAAGAGACATTCGACACGCTGAGGAGGATTAACATGAAACTAAATCCAAAGAAATGTACGTTTGGGGCAACAGAGGGAATGTTCCTTGGATATTTGATTGATCCAAACGGCATCAAACCTTGCCCGGATAAAACGGATGCAGTGATACAACTGCCATCCCCTTAGACACGGAAGGAGGTGCAATCCTTAAATGGAAAACTGGCCGGGCTGAATAGGTTCCTATCCAAATCCGCAGAAAAGTCATTACCCCTGTTTAAGACACTCAAGAAGTGCATTAGGAAGGGAGACTTCCGGTGGACAAAGGAAGCCGAGGAAGCTTTTGGCCAACTCAAGCAGCACCTTGCATCTCTCCCTATGCTAGTAGCTCACCGGCCAAAGGAGGAACTCATTATGTATCTCTCAGCCACTCATGGCGCAATAAGCGCGGTACTCATGACAGATAGAGATATAGTGCAAACTCCGGTCTACTTCATAAGTAGGACATTACAAGGGCCGGAGCTGAATTACTCCTCTATGGAAAAATTGGTTTTGGCACTAGTATTTGCTACAAAGCGGTTGCGCCGATACTTTCAGGCGCACCCAATTGTAGTCATTACGGACCAACCAATCAAGCAGGTCATTTCTAGACCGGATGTGGCAGGGAGGCTACAAAAATGGAGCATCTTATTGGGGGAGCACAATATATCTTATAGGCCAAGGACGGCTGTGAAAGGCTAGATCTTGGCAGATTTTCTGATTGAGAAGCCGGATGAGGAAGGGACAATCGTTAAACAAGACGAGACTCCAACAGAACCATGGGTGTTATTTACGGACGGATCTTCGTGTACGGATGGGTCCGGAGTTGGTCTCATTCTCACAAATCCGGAAGGAATGGAGTTCACGTACGCCCTTCGTTTTGAGTTCACGACCACCAACAACGAAGCTGAATATGAAGCATTAATTGCGGGTTTAAAATTCGCCGCTAGAATAGGAGTCCGCAACCTTGAGGCCTACGTGGACTCACGGCTTGTTGCGAACCATATTCTAGGTGGATATGTGGCTAAGGAGGACAACATGGTCAGGTACTTGGAAAAAGTCAAGTCACTAATCGCGGCTTTCAGCAAGTTTTCCATCAAGCAGGTGCCAAGAGGCGAGAACAAGAAGGCGGACGCTCTTAGCAAGATCGCATCCACGAGCTTCGCTCACTTGTCCAAACAAGTCTTGGTGGAAATACTCAAGGAGAAATCTATAACAGAAGGAGAGGTCGCTACTATAGTTGAGGAGGATGGACCTACATGGATGACCCCGATCATCAACTATTTGACTAGTGAGACCCTTCCGGACGAGGAAAAAGCAGCACGGCGCATCAGAAGGAAGTCGCAACACTTTGAACTCCGAGAAGGTATTCTTTATAAGCGCTCTTTCTTGCAGCCGTGGTTGCGGTGTGTTGGACCACGACAGGCTACCTATGTAATCAGCGAAATACATGAGGGGTTGTGCGGCATGCACGCAGGTCCACGATCCGTGGTAGCTAGAGCCTTACGGACAGGATATTATTGGCCTACCATGCATAGGGACGCGCGCGACATGATTCGTAAGTGTAGTGATTGCCAAGTGCATAGGCCAGTGCCGCGACACCCGCAGCAGGAGCTTACGCCTATCACGTCCCCATGGCCATTCTATAAGTGGGGAATCGACATTGCACGACCATTTCCTGTAGCTGCAGGGGGAGTTAAATTCTTGATTGTCGCGATGGACTACTTCACACGATGGATAGAGGCCAAGGCAGTCAAATCCATCACAGGCAAACAAGTTTATCCATCACAGGCAAACAAGTTAAAAAGTTTGTTTGGGAGCATATTGTGTGCCGTTTTGGCCTACCAGGAGAAATCATCTCGGATAACGGTAAACAGTTCGCGGATAATCCATTCAAGGACTGGTGTGCATCATTGAATATCAAGCGGCGCTTTGCATCTGTTAAGCATCCGCAGACAAATGGCCTCGTGGAACGAGCAAATAGAAGCTTGGGAAATGGCATCAAGGCGCGTCTGGATGAACGAAGTGCCAAATGGGTCGATGAGTTACCACATGTGCTATGGGCGCATAGAACTATGATCAAAACAGCCAACAGAGATACTCCATTTGCATTGGCCTACGGCACTGAAGAAAAAAACTTTAATAAACGTATCCGTTAAAATGGAATCAAATCAACGTGGCAAACTAAAATTAATTGAACCAAAAAAAACGTGGCTTTTGGTCAATCCCTCGTTTCCTCCGCCCAATAATATACCCCCATCCGTTTTTATCTCTCTCTCTCCTCAGACATATAACTCCTCCGTCTCTTTCATTTATCAATCTCAAAAAAAATCTCTCTCTCTTAAATAAAACACGCAGCCATCTCAATCTAACAATCCTCTTTGAATCTCAAAACTTCCGTCCCACTTTACGATCCTATCTCTTCTTCCAAATCCTTTGAACAACACAATGAAATTATGGCTTCAAGATCTTGAAAATAAGGTCTCAGGTAGGTGTGTTTAATTTTTTGTTTTGATTTGTTGTCTCTCTCTTCTGTAGCGTCTTTCTGGTGCGAGGGTCGAGAGTCTTGATCGAGTCTTGGGTGTGTTTGTGTGTGTTATGAGTCGAGAGACGAGAGTTGGGTAGAGAGTATTCTGAGTGTGTGAGTTTTGGGTTTTGATGTGTCGAGAGTGAGGGTTTAGAGTCGGATGTGATATTGTGTGAGGATGTGGTCTGAGTCGGTTGAGAGATGTGAGTGATGGAGAGATGTGGGTGAGGGTGTGTATGACGAGGCTGTTTTTGGTTTATGATGGTTTTGGTCGAGAGTCAAATCTTGGGTGTGGTGATTTTAGACTGGTGGTCTGTTGGTCTCAGTCGAAGGTTGAGTCTTGGGTGTGAGAGAGGGAGTCAAGTGAGAGGTGAGACGGTTTGAGAGTAGGCGAGGGTGTTTGTGTGTCCGAGTGTTTTGGGTCTGGAGTTTTTGTTTGAGTCAGTAAAGATTTTGTGAAGAGGTGTTAGTTAAGATGTCGAGGGAATGAGTCGATTTAAAAGACGATGACTTGCCCGTTGTATTTGAATTGACATGCTTCGTTCGGAAGTGTCATTCGTTCGGAAGAGTTCCGAATCGGAAGAGTTCCGAATCGGAAGATTTTGAATCGGAAGAGTTCCGAATCGGAAGATTTTGATTCGGAAGATTTTGATTAGGAAGATTTTGATTCGGAAGATTTCGTTCGGAAGAGTTCCGAATCGGAAGTGTTTGGTTCGGAAGAGTTTGGTTCGGAAGAGTTTGGTTCGGAAGTTTTCGGTTTGATTCGGAACTTAGAATTTGATTCGGAACTTAGAGTTTGATTCGGAACTTAGAGTTTGATTCGGAACTTAGAGTTTGATTCGGAACAATGAGTTAGAATCTGAACATTAGGAACAGTTTTGATGGGACTGAATTGACAGATGACCAAAAATAAACAGATGACCAAAAAAATTGACAGAAAAATATATAAAAAAAAACTGATTATATATAAAAAAAATAAAAAAAATAAAAAAAAATTATAGAAAACTGTATGAAAAACTGGATAAAACTGAAAATGGATAACCGAAAAATAAATAAATAAAAAATACAAACTTTAAAAGAAAAAAATGATAAAATTGATAAAAATATAGAAATTGATAAAATTGATAGATTAAAAACAATAAAAAATACAAACTTTTTATAAAAATTGATGATTAATTTTGTGATTAAAAACAATAAAAAATACAAACTTTTTATAAAAACACAAACTTTTTATGAAAAATACAAACTTTTTTATGATCTAAAACATAAAAACACAAACTTTTTATAAAAAATACAAACTTTTTTAAAATTTAAGCATGATTAAATCAAAACCCACCAAAATCAAAAAGAAATAAAAGTAAGTATAAATCAATCAAACCTTGGCTCTGATACCAATTGAAGGTCTACGTGATCATTGGCCTATTCTATGTGATGGATTTGATGGATTAATATGGTTGATTGATAGATAAATAAAGAAGAGATAAAGGAAGGAGATGAGGGATTAGAGAGAGAAAGGAGAGAAAGAAGAGAAGTTAGAGAGAGAAAGTGAAAAATGGAATAATGATTAAGTGTGAAATGACAATCAACAACCCCTCCTAACATGCTAGGAGGGGATATATATAGCCCACCCTACATGTGGGCTATATGGACTATACACTAATTAAATAGATCACGAGCCCATTACATAATTATCGTTGGAGCGACCGATCCATCATAAATACGTAAAAACGTATTTCTAACACTGTTATACCAGCAGAGATAGAAATGCACCATTCGCACGACGGAGGTTAATGTCGTTACGAACGACGAGCAGCTGCAAATCAACCTAGATCTGTTGGAAGAAAAAAGGGAGGTAGCAGCCATCAATGAGGCTAAGTCCAAGGCTAAAATGAAGGCTTATTATGACGCTAAGGTCAAAGGTGTTTCTTTCCTACCGGGAGATTATGTCTATCGTGCTAACGAAGCAAGTCGAGCGGAGAATACATGAAAGTTGGGCCCTAAATGGGAAGGACCGTATGAAGTCACGGAAGCCTTGGGACGAGGTGCGTACAAGTTACGTGACATGGATGGCCGCGACCTAGAACGCACATGGAACATCTCCAATCTCAAAAGGTGCTATCTTTGAAAGCTACGGCTTCTGCATGGGTGCTTCGCTACATGTGGCTTTAATGAAGAACCATGCGGTTTATCTGTTTTTCTTCTTATGTTTTGTTTAGGTTCCTTTTTTGTTTTTTAGGACTTATCATTCTTGTTCAAACAAAAAATGTAAACGTTCTAATAAAATGCAGTGGCGCCTAGCTAGCTCCACGGCTTGTTTCGTGCAAATCATTTTTTAGATTTTTTGTCAGTCATATGAATTTTAGTTGTTATTACAATATGTCATGTTTCATTCGTATGCATTCATTCAAATTAATGTACATGTACTATACACCTCCAGGCGGGGTAAGAGGATTAAGTGAACCTACTAATTCAACTTGCCGTGTAAGAGGGATGCAACCCCAGCCGCACGGATCATGTATCCTTACTAGACACCTTACTCACAAGACGTTGTGGTAAGTTTCGTATGCCGTACTCACGCAGTGCTCCGCATAGTAAAGATGTACGTCGCATGTCTAGTAAATTATAGGCTTGTAGGTATTTTCCCTTTTTGTGTAAGACGTGACATGTCATGCGGTATTGGCATACAATGTTCAAACAAAATGAAAATACACAAGTTTCAAAAATAAATAACAAAATGGCCGTGGTCGTCACGGACTTCCATATAAAAGGCAGTCATTTCACATATGTCTTAGCCGTGTACATACACGGACGAATAAAATTACAAGTGTTTACAACTGATAAATTACAAGGGGGTAGGAATTCTCCTATGTCCTTCTTCCCTTCTTCAATCAGAGCACGGGGGACCTCCCCACGAGCATCCTTCCCATCCTGGGCTTTGACCGCAATAGCATCCAATGCTTCTACAAGCAGTTTCTCGCCTTTCATTGTTTTGGATGCGGAATCATAAGTGGCCAAGGTCAAAGGGATGGGATCCGCAGTCAGCCGGGACATTATTGCCTCGTTTGGAGCATCCCTAAGTGTCTCAAGCTCATCCAGGAGAGGGTGTTGGATTTCCGCCAAGGCATTCATGGACGCGGTCGTATTATCCGCGGCTGAGGGGTTGTGGTAGGGATGCTGCATGATGTCTTCATTTTTGCCTATCAGTTCTGCAGCTTTGACCAAACCCTCATGTCTACCACGGTCGATTCCATCGGATACGACCCCCGCGAATGCCTGCAGTAAGTGTGGAGCTTCCAGGGCCTTGCTCACAGCAAGTCGCATTCCTTGCCCAATTATCCACCTACGTCCAGCTATAGCGGATAGCAGGGGAGGACATAGTCTCTCAGCACAACTTATGGCCATCTTGCTCAGCTTCTCATCCGCTGAGGCAGCCTGCTCTTCCAGGTTGGTCCGCGCCTGTGTCAACTCATTCTTCAGCGCATCACGCTCTTGGGCGATGTTGAAGGATTGTACGGTCACGGCCTTGGTAGCGGCTTCGGCCGCAGACACCTGCATATAGAACTTTGAGTTATTACAAGGGTATATACTTTTTTGGTCGAATATATACTCAATGTTTACGTATATGTACAAAGTTTCGAAAGTGTACCTTCTCATTTGATGCGGCTACGAGGGCTTCGAGCTCGGCAATACGCTTTTCTCGGGTGTCGGCGTGATGAGCTTGCTCTTTTACCGTAGCCTCGGCTGTTACCAGCGCTGCCTGCAAGGACGCGATGGTCTTCTCGTTCTTCACGACCATCGCCTCAAGACGGGCTATCTTCTTGTCTACCCGATTCACGTTTGTAAGGGCCTTGATCAAGCGGCGTCTCAAAGCGGCTCCCACCGTCACTTGGTGTGCGGACGACACGTCAAATTGCTCAAGAAGGGATTCATGATCCAACTCGTCTAAATCTTGCGCAAGGACTGGCGGGGTGATGTGCTCAATGAATTCTGAGCACTCAGATTCCGCTTCCAACCTTGTCAGGCTTGAAAGGTTCCATGCTAGGCGCAAGCTTTCTTCTGGCCCTTCGGGGTGTGGCTCCTTGGTGTGTGTCGCAGCAGGGATGGGGGTTTGTTAGTTGGTGCGGGGGATGGATTCCTCTCCACTTCTTCCTCCTGGGCTACGACCGACGGATTAGCCATGTTATTAACATGGCAAAATTGGTCTAAGGCATTGTATATTTCACAAAGTATAGTGGCGCGACTAAAATATTTGAAGGATACTTACGTGGTATCAATGGCAGGGTCTGCGCCTTGAGGAGCTACGGCGCTCACAGGCGTAACTCGCAAGGCTGGCTCTCCCATGTGTGGGGTGGAGCTGGCCTGAGCGGTTGCAGTACCACTCCCCTCTTGGTACTGCGGATGATCCTTCCTCAGTTTCTTTGGAGGAGCATTCGCGGCCCCGGCCTCATCCCCTATCTTCTTTGCCACCCTCCTGGTGGTCTTTCTCTTCCTAGATGTGAGCGGGGCGGACCCGGATGCTTGAGCAGTGTCTTCATTGGGGTCATTTTCCTCTTCCTGGTTGGTCGCGCCCCCTCCAACAATAGTTCTCCACCATCTTCATTATGGAAGTCCAATGGGGACTTCTCAATGATGGGCTCCCCTTCATCTGATCTAGGCTCGGACGTCTCCTCGAGCGGCATGGTGCGGTCCGCGGTCGCTTCCAGCAGGGGGAGCTTATTCTCCTTTAGAGGCCGGAACCCTTCGGCCACCTTCATTGGGTCGCCCTGGCGGATTAGTCCGTGTAGGTTCATTTCTGAGGACATTTACGAATATATGGGTTAGTAAAATTCTACAAATATGCATGACAATTCAAATCTACAACGTATAAAGAGACCTACCCTCTCCCTGTTCCGTCAGGAAGCACGGGTATAAGTCATCCCTCCCGAAGTAGCGGAGGCTTATCCCTACTAGGCACATAAAGTGTTCCGGCAACCCTTTATGGAATTCTGTGCGGTGGGTATCTAGTGTTTTTAAGTCTTTGCTGCTATAGTCTTTGGCCTTGTGCGGATAGTCTTTGGGTGCTTTGGTTTTGAGTACGAAAGGAGTAGGGAATACCTTCTCATCTACAAAGAAGTAATGGTCGTACCAGTTCTTAAGGGAGTCTAGAGGCTTCCTATACGTCATAGGGGCATTCCCGGGTCGTTTTTTAAACGACAACCACCCATTCACTAGCTGGGGGAAGTAGAAAGCCCTAAAAAGGTTCACGGTTGGGGTTACTCCGCAGGTATGGCATGTAATTTCAAACTGGTTGATTTTACACGCCCCTATGCAGTGAAGCTGGGTTATGTGGAAGTCATAATACCTTAGTAGGTCTACCAAGAATTTGTACAGGGGGATACGGTAGTTGGCCGAGTCAAATAGGCGCGTGTACACACCTATTTTCCCCGCCGGTGTGTCCGTAATCGCCTCACCTTCACCTGGATAGGTGGGGTGTACGCTTTCGGGAATATAATACTTCGACATAAAGTCGATGTATTTTTCCGCCGACATCACGTTAAGGACATCAGTGATAAGTGGGTTGTCCTTTACCAT
Organism: Glebionis coronaria; assembly: GCA_025667525.1. NCBI lineage: Eukaryota > Viridiplantae > Streptophyta > Magnoliopsida > Asterales > Asteraceae > Glebionis > Glebionis coronaria. The sequence goes on from CM046879.1 coordinate 97,503,901, forward strand.
GTTTTATAAAAAGGTTTTAAAGGGCGTGATGATCTAACCTGTGGCGGAGGAAATCCGTGGAAAAGAAGGCAAAGTTTTGGAAGTAAAAACTTGAAAATGACAATGACGGAAGGAAGTGGGAGTTGTGTGTGTAACAAACACACATACCAACTCTTATATAGGGTTGCCTCGGTTTCCGAGGTAACGTGGATGTTCGACACGTGTAGGCCACCACGCCTATCCAACGGATAGGATTTCTGACACTTCTGCAAAATCAGAGGGGGGCCCATGGGTCACTTCTTGGCAGTTTTACGTGGCTCAATGGTGGGCATTAATGGTGCACTTTTGCAGGCGTGCGACTGGAAAGTTGACTACCATTAATGTTTTTATTCTTGTGTCGGGATATGCGGCTCTTACGTAAGACCGTATTTAATGCTACATTTAATTTGTCTCGGCTGTTACGTGCGGCTGAGGTGCTATTCAAAAAATATTCCTAAGGTGGGCCGCCACGTGCGACCAAAACAAAATTTTCAATTTTTCTCATTCCCTAGGTCTTTCTTGGTATGTCCGGAGAGCACCTTGATAGTCTAGAGGTTACGCCTACGGCTGTAACTAGACTGGGGGACATGATGACGTATAGTCCCCAGCCGGGTCAGGAACCCGGCCCACGGGTACTACCCGTATCCGGCCCATCACAGATAGGTGGGAATAATGTCATTCAAGCTTATGGGCTTGGATGAACAGTGACCGCACACATGTGTGCGGCCCACGGCCCGGCGCGACCGACATAGGGCTAGACAGAATCATATTCTGCCTAGGAATAGGTTTACCCCAAAAGAGGAGGATATTCACTACTGTAATTAGAAGATAACAATCATTCTAATTCTGATAGTTATCCTTTCCTTGGGGCCGAAGTATCAGTGGCAGCCCACTAGGGTTCCACTACCTATAAAAGGAACCCCCAAGGGTTCCACAAAGGTATTACGTTCTATACTCTCAACTCACATAAAACCCTAACCGATTACTTACTCTCACGCCGGAGTCTAATCGTGGGAAACATTCCCACGGTAAGCCTAACGCGTGTTGTTTAGTGTGCAGGATCTCAACCAAACAGTTTACTTGGTGCAGGAGCCGAAGCCCAGCCAACCCGAATTAAGCCTAATTCGGGTCTAGCAAGGATCACCCAACTTTTGCATCAACAGGGGTTGATTGTGGATCGGGAATTCTTTATTTTAGGATGATCCTTGATGATGAGATGAGAGGGTACAGATTAGGTTTTGAGTTTTTAGGTGTTTGGTGATTGAGAGTAGGGGCGGAGGAATCAACAAAGAAGTTGATTTGTGAGATTTGGAGCTTTCAAGGAGGGAGACGAAGGGCTTGTATTGAATAAGGAGACGGCGGAGTTGAGAGAGATCAGAGATGTTTAGATAGGTGAGTTTAGGTGTGTGGAAGATTTATGTGTTAGAGAAGAACAGGCGGAGGTAACTAGGTTTTTCTGTTTGAGGAGAGAGACGGTGAGAGTCATTAAATATTGGGAGGTGAGAGTATTGAGAGTAAACAAAAGGGGCGGGTTAAATTATGGCTTTGGAACAGATTAAATAGTGGACGGAGAAACCAAGATACAAACTTGCCACGTTTTTCTTTGGGACACGTTTCAAAGATATCAGATTTTTTTAAGTTTATTTTTTAGTTAAATTGATTTTTTAAATTTTATAGTTAGCTTTTTAATTAAGTTAATTTAGTATTTTTGTCGATTAATATTTGTCACTTTTGAATTTTAGTTAAGTAAATTTTGTTTATTAATTTTTTGGTACATCGTTTGAAAAAGTGGTAAAATATTTGACGGCCCGATCATTATATTTACCGTAGCTTGGATTTATTCGTTGACGGGCTTTATTTTTAGAGTGAGCTGTGTTTGAATTGGTCTCCGGTTTATTTTATCAACATTTGAGCCAATAAAAATTTTTGAGCCGTGAAAAGAGATACATCATCAATCGAGGATTATTTTTTAGATTTACTACGGATCTTTTGTTGGTGTTGTCATATCCACAATCATTTGTCATCAAACTTTCAATGGATTCTTTGAATTCGACTTTTCAAGAGGGAAAATTGCATATATTGCAAGATGATACAAGAAGCAGCCACAAGAGAATAGAATCAGGAGGAAAACAGGAACCAAGTAGCATGTCAGGTACAAATAATATTCTTCATATGTTGTCTGAAATGAATGCGCTAATTAACAATCCTGCTAATAGTTTTACGACTGCTTCTTTAACCAATTTTGTGTCTAGGACTGAAGAGCTTGAAACCATTTTAGCTCAGCAATCCAAAGAGCTTGAGGATGCCAAAATTAAATTTTCAAAGAAAACAGAGAAATATGAAACATATTTTGAAAAACTTGAAAAGTCAAACGTTGTTCTTGAACGAAAATTGGACCAAACTGTTCTAGATTCCAAAGCTGAAAAGGACAATCTTTTGAAACAAATTAAGTTGCTTGAATCTAAGTTGGCATCCCAAGATGAATTGCTGTAAGAGAATGAGACCTTAAAAGCTCAAGTACAGGAAAAGGTTTTTGCTATAGCTGCGTTGAAAAACGAGTTAAGGAAAACTAGAGGACCTAGTGTGGACACTAAGCTTGAAAAACCATCAATCTTGGGGAAACCGCCTACAAATCAGTTCGTCAGACAACCGACTGTCAGACAACCTACTACATTTAGATCCGAGCGATCACAATCCTCGAGACCGCGGTTTGCCTCCCAAGTTGATACGGTTCATATTTCTAGAACAGTCACTCCACCAACTAGGCCTAATATGACTACATCAGCTTTAGCTAGGCTTAATCACATGATTGCCTCTAGTTTCTCTACGAATAGTTCAAAGAACACGTCTAGAACTAGTTCAAATGATGTGGGCCATGATTTTGGACACAGGGAAGCTATTCAAAAGACACAAGTAAGAGATAGGAATTTCAAACCTAGTCAGATGCCTTATAGTTTACCCAACACTGCTAACCGTAGCATGTCCAATCCTAGGAGCATCAATCAATCATCTAGGGATTCTAGATCTTACTCGGACATTAAATATGCTACTTGTAAAACATGTAGAAAATGTGTCTTTACGGCAAATCATGATTTTTGTATCAAAAAATTGCTTAATGAGGTGAACTCCCGTGCTAGACTTAAATCCCAGTGGGTAGCTAAAATCAAACCCATTGGTAAAATGTGGCGCCCCACTGGTAGAACTTTCACTCTTGTAGGAAACGAGTGCCCTTTAACTAGGATAGTCTCCGATTCTGCTAAGTCTACTAGGGAGGAAACTGATAAAGATGATACTTCACTTAAGCCTAAACTTAAGGTTTTCTATAAAAGGAAACGTTTGCCAGCCAAGACTAGTGAATCATCTACTCAGGTCGCTTTTGACACAAGTAAAGCCAACTATGAACCCCCACGTGCTTCTAAAATTGATATCGCTAACCCATGTCAAAGCAAGCAAATTCCTAATGAGAATGCAGGTACCAAAATTGATGTTCTAAAAGAACGAAGCGGTCCAATCATTGTATACCGTTCAACTTAGGATACTCTTAGAGTTTGGTTGCTAAAGAAGCAGATATCGGAGAAACAAGTGTCTCAGGGGATTCATGGTTAAGCTTAGTAAATGGCTCACATTCAAATCACAGTCTGTGACCCGAACTTCAGAGAAAGGGAAGCTTATCTCGTCAACGATAACTTACCCTCACAACGAGAAATTAATTTTTCTCGGACACGAGCTTACACTAAAACCATTAACTGTTTTAACCTTGTGTATAAGGCTTATAGATAAATGACAGTCTATAACCCGCTCTTCAAAGGCAGGAAAGTTTATCGCCAATGATAAACTTATCCTTACAACGAGAAATTAAGTTTTCTCGGGCATGAGCTAATATTAAAAACATTCAAAGTTTTTAAGCTCATGCATAATGGTTCATTGTTAAATGTCAGAATGACCCTGACTTCAAATAAAGGAAAGATTATCTTTTATGATAACTTATCCTCTTAACGAGATATTCACCTTTCTCGGTCATGAGCTTGTCTTAAAACATTCGAAGTTTTAAGCTCATAAAGGAAAGTGTATCTTTTAAATAAGAGAACTTTTCCTCATAACGAGAAATTAACCTTTCTCGGTCATGAGCTTTCCGTTAGAACAGTCAAAGTTTTCAAGCTCATGAAAACGACTTCTAAGTAAATGTCAGCTTAGGACTCGTTCTTCAGATAAAAGGAAAGGTTATCGCCGATGGTAACTTATCCTTACAATGAGAAGTTTACAACTTCTCGGACTTGAGCTTTCCTAAGATATTCCAAATCTTAAGCTCAAGTAATTGGTATTCAAAACTTTGAACACAATTTTTTAAGAATTTCTCAAAAGGTTTTTCTAAATCTTTTAAGTTGTAAATAAAGTTCGAGCAGAAGTTTAAAAGATTTAAAACATGCTCCATATGGTTTGCTATTATTTTCGATAATAACCCGCTTTTCACTTTGAAGTCAAGCATTTCACCGGAAAGCTTTGACTTCAGAATCCGAAGTTATCAACTCCACAATCCGAAGTTCGTTGCAATTGATATCTACATACTAGACGATGCGACTGCTCAAACGACGACTACAACTCTTTAAGTAGAACACGGGTCAACAATTGAGGGGGAGCAATCGTCCAGCATTCAGAATCTTTGATGCCGAAAGTGCCATATTTCACAAGTTGGTGTCAAGACAACGATATCAATTGTCCATGTGGTGTAAAGGGGAAGATAATTTCAGAAGTTACGAGGAAGACCAACATTCGTGAACAAGAACCATGTGCTTCTTTCATACGATGTTCTCCATCATTCAGGTCCAACCTCGTAAATTGCTAATATTGTGAATTCATTATCATATATGATCTTTGCACGTGATAAATACCTTACACTTGTGTTTAAAAGGTATTTAATTTACGTTTCAAGTAGACCCTCATTAATTTGAGGGGGAGCTTGTTTAACTCATGAAGATACTTGGCTTTGCATTTTTCTTCCCAAATTTTCTTAAAATGCTATTAAATCAATGGATATTAAAAACATCGATTGGGTTAATATTTTTAATATGGGGGAGAAAATGTGATTTAATATGGGAAATGATTAATCACAAATGGTTTGACTTAACGTGTTAGCTCATCCCGACATGTGCGAAATGTTTTTGGATATCGTGGCATATGTTAAGGGGGAGCAAAATGGATTTGCACTTCAAAATGGATTTTTTGGTGACATACACTTACCCAAAACATCTTTATTCACGACGGTGAAGATTGTGGTGACATAAGGATGGTAGGATAGGTTAAAGTCCAATGATTTCTCTAGAACTGGAGGAATCTTCCCAAGGACATTCCATAGCTAGAAATAGTAGTCCTTAGGAAAGATGGAGAAAGATTCTGAATGTAGCTGAATGCCGACCAAGTACTTAAGTTAGCACTGGAACAATCACAACAAGGTGCTAGTTATGACGTATTGGTAAGCATTGAAGGGGTTGAAGAATGAAAAAGAATTGTAAAGATAAAGGGTGTAAAGAAAGTAGCCCTCCTTACAACTTAGGCAGAAACCGGGTCAATTCATATGCTATTGAGATCATTTATGATTCTCGATATTGAAGATAGACATCATGGACCCAGTGATGCAAGGCACAACCCATCCCAGCTAACTCAGATATCTCTCAAAAGATATTTGTTTTAATCACACGGAGACAACACATTATCTATTGATTTATTCACTCCGAATAAATTGGTATTGAAAAGGTGGCACTCCTCTCCAGCCTCTGATCACTAAAATCTAAAATGCACGATCGAGTCTAGAGCCATTTGAGATCATCAAATATCTCATTAGGACACACTTTCATATTTCCTTGCTTCTTCACACACTGTGAAAAGTAAGAAAGTTTTTAAGAGTCCTACGCAAAATCTTCATGATCTTGCCTGAACATCCAAGTAATACGAAAGTATTTACAATGAAGATGGAAATCGTTCTTGAGTGAACGTCAAAAAGCTCATGGTAGGTGCTTGTGCGATTCTTTATGAATCAAACTTGTGATAACTGGAAAGCAACAGTGGTTTAAACTCTTAAATGAATTTAAACACGTTCTAGGCCTCTAAGCAATATCTTAGTGATCTTGCCAGAACATTCAGAGTAATACTATTAAGTATTTACAGTGACGAATGGAAATCCTTCTAGTGTTAACATCAAACAGCACTTGGTAGGTAACTTGCAAGATTCTATACAAATCAAGCTCGTGACAACTGGAAAGCAACGATGGTGTGATTCTTAATTGAACTTCACTTGTTCCAGGAACATGAATTGACGGCTTCAAATCATGTGGATAATATTATCCAAATGATTCACTCTTTACGTTCGCAGTCAGCTTTGGACGGTCGAGTAAAGAGAACGGGTTTACCCGCGAAATCTTGTCAAGGAGGTTCTTTATTGAAACTACCTGCCACAAGTACGATATTTAATATCGTCCAACGGTCTTCACCGACCGGAGGTAAAATGCTACCGAGTTAGAATGAAATGTTCAAGGCCATTTCATCCGTGTATATGGTTTGTTGCTAACTGTCTTATGCAGCGTAACAAGAAGGTGGCATTGCGGTGTATAATCCAGAAGAAGTCGTCACCACATGCTTGTACTACATACACTTAGTACTTCAACAAATTCAAGAAAGTTTGAAGGTCAAGTCTTCCAATGTATCAAACTCTGAAGCTTTCAAGAATTTAAAGGTATAAGTATGTGGAACATGAAGTCACGAAGAGGCAAATTTCATAAGTGATGAATGCACACGGTCAAGGCAAGGAAACATGCTCAAGACTAAAGTCAAAGATCAAATCAAGCATATTCACAAGAACAAGATCGAAGACTCAAGCATAGTATGCTAGGTTTAAGATTTTGTAAAATGGTGTGACCTCCCTTAGGGGGAGATTGTTGGAAATACGTTTTCCCAAAGAAAGTCTCGGTCACATCATTATTAGCATAGATCACGAGCTATAGACTATTTAGGAATTTGTAACTTGGAGTGACCTCCCTTAGGGGGAGATTGTTGGAAATACGTTTTTACGTATTTAGAAAGGATCGGTCACTCCAATAATATATTCAAGTAATAGGCTCGTGATCCAGTTTGTAAACAATATAGTCCATATAGCCCACATGTAGGGTGGGCTATATATACCCCCTCCTAGCATGTTAGGAGGGGTGGTTCTTTCATTTTCATATTTTTCATTTTTAATAAATCTTACTTTCTCTCTCTACTTTTCTTTTCTCTCTTTTTCTCTCTCTACACCCTCATCTTCTTCCTCCTCCTTCTCCATTCCATTTAAATAGATTAATCTTAGATTGCCAAATCCTAAGATAACGTAGACCTTCAATGTTAATTTGAGTGTTGATATTTTTTTTGTTTACTACTAATTTGAATAAAATTCATGAGCCTACTATATATTCTGAAGCTATTAAAGATAGTAGATGGATTGAGGCTTACTGATCTTCCTGAGGGAAGAAAGGCTATTCCAAGTAAATGGATTTGGAAAGTTAAATACAAATCTAGTGGTGATGTAGAAAGGTTTAAAGCTTGGCTTGTTGCCAAAGGTTTAACCAAAGGGAAGAGATTGATTATGATGAAACATTTTCACCTGTGGTTAAAATTGTTACTATTAGCTGTGTTTTGAGTTTAGCTGTTAGTAATAATTGGCCATTATTTCAGGTAGATGTCAATAATGCATTCTTATATGGTGAACTTGATGAAGAAGTTTATATGAAAATTCCTGAAGGTTATGGAGATGATAACAATAATAAAGTTTGTAAGTTGATTAAGTCTCTGTATGGGTTGAAGCAAGCACCAAGAAAATGGAATGAGAAGCTTGTTTCTGTTCTTATTGAAAATGGTTTTGTTCAAAGTCCAAATGATTTTTCTCTATTCTTTAAGAACAATAATGAGGTTTTCTTAGTCTTGCTTGTATATGTGGATGACATAGTTATCACTGGAAATAATCTTGATGAAGTTAACAAGTTTAAGGAATTTGTAAGTACTAAGTTTCTTATTAAAGATCTTGGAAAACTTAAATATTTTTTGGGTATTGAGGTTATTGACATTGATAATGGTATATGTTTAACCCAGAGAAAATATTGCACAGAGTTATTGTCTGAGTTTGGTATGTTAGGATGCAAACCATGTGGTGCTCCTATTGAAGTTAATCTAGATGGTAAAAAACTGAATAAGAAGTTTGGGGATGATAAAAAACTTACTAAGATTACTTCATATCAAAAACTTGTGGGAAAGTTGATCTATTTGACTATGACTAGACCAAATATTGCTTATGTTGTTCATTGTCTTAGTCAAGTTATGCATAGTCCTATGACATCTCATTTAAGACTTGCTTTTAGAGTTCTTAGATACTTAAAAGGTGAACCTGGTTTAGGTATCACTTTTAAGAAAGGTGATTGTAGTAAGCTGAATGTTTTTGTTGACTCAGATTGGGCTAAGTGTAAGATAACCAGGAGATCTTTAACTGGTTATTGTGTGTTTCTGGGAAATAATTTAGTTTCTTGGAAGAGTAAGAAACAAAGTGTGGTTTCTAGATCTTCCACAGAAGCTGAATAGAGGGCTATGTGTAATGTGTGTTATGAAGTCATGTGGATTCACAAAGTGTCAACAGATATGAAAGTGGAAGTAACTCTACCTGTTGAAATGAATTGTGATAATAATTCTGCTATCCAAATATCTTTGAATCTTTTGCTTCATGAGAGGAGCAAACATTTTGAAATTGATCTCTATTTCTTAAAAGAAAAAATATCTGCAGGTTATATAAAACCTATAAAAGTTAAATCTGAAAATAACACTACAGATGTGTTTACTAAAGGTTTGCTTATATCTGATCATAAGAAATTTTTTAGTATGCTTGGTTTGTATAATGCTTTTGTAGGTTAAGGACTTAAGGGGGAGTATTGAGAATATAAGCCCTCTAACCTGAAGGACTATGTTGGACAAAAGACAAAGACGAAGGACAAGTTTTTCTACTTCAATGCAGAGTATATATCCAGAAGGACTAAAGGTGCACAAGTGTGAAAGTGTCGGGCTTAACTGAAGAATATGAGCTTATATACTCATCCCACCTAACTTGTTTATTAACTTTACTTTTCATTCTGTTATCTTTTCGTGTGTGTGAACTATGTGTACAGATCAATCTTCTTGATCAATCTTGTGAGTTTGAGAGTTGTTATTTGATTCTTTCTTGTGCCCTGATATTGTAATTGGTTCATTGATAAAGAGAGCCAAGGGGAGGTTGGCTGGCTTCTCTATTACATATTCTTGTTGATTTTGATCATTGATTCATTAGTTTTTTTCAAATCGGATTAGCATTTTAGCAAATTTTTGGTATTTCCGGCAAGTTTTGGGTATTTTTAACGAGTTTTAGTTATTTTAGGCATTACTATTCTTAGAATCCATCTTTTCGTATAAATATTTACTATAAGTGATAAAGACAAGTTTATAGTTTTTGGTATTACTGGCAAGATTTGCAAGTTTCCGGCAAGTTTGACCTCCTTTGACCGCCATTGACCACATTTGACCGCCATTAATCGCTTTTACATTAATCAACAAGGTTGATGGCCTTATAGCGATTAATCGGAGATTAATCGGGCTTGTAGACCTTGTTTTGTAACATTAATTAATAACATTTTCAAGTTAGTATTAGAATTGATAAAACCCCCTTAATCATTCATTTTCACTAAACCAAAATATATAGGTTACATATATTGGATAAGAAGATAACTAAGTGGGTTGAACCCATATCAACTATAAACACACTAATGGGCTAATAACATAACACGCTAATAAACCCCCGCAGTTGGAGCGGGAGGTCTTCGAACGTTAAAACTAGAGTGAAACTCGAGAAATAAAGCACTTGGAATACCCTTAGTGAAGATATCTGTGTACTGAAACCGTGAAGGAACATGAAGAACACGAACTTGTCCTGAAGCCACAAAATCACGAACAAAATGTATATCGATCTCTATATGCTTAGTACGCTGGTGTTGAACTGGGTTAGTTGATAAATATACGGCACTAACATTATCATAATAAACTAATGTGGCGGTAAACAATGAAGCATGAAGCTCACGTAAAAGATTACGCACCTAATGTGGCGTGCTGCGGATGGTGGTGTCTTGAAAAGTTATCATTCCAATAAAACTAGATCTTTGAGAAAATTTGTGATGTACAGTGTATGTACAGTTGTTTTATTTAAGTCTGAATAATGAATGATAACAAGTTTTTAATAAAATGACTCTTTGAGCATTTTTCTATTATTATGACTTTGATACCTTGAAAGTAATATCATAGATTAGCTTCCGCTGCTATATGTTAAAAATGGGGGTGTTACACCATATTTCTTACCACTTGGCATCAAAAAGTCATTAAACTTAGAAGGAACACTTCTAACTCTAACTAACTTCCTAACCGTTTGTGGTTCCACCTCATCATAAGTAGTATCAGTATGGTGAGAACCAGAACTAGAGGCAATAGAGTTAATACCCTAAGATATAAAGTTTTCACCTACAAGTGTTGCAAAAGTTGCTTTTGTCACAACACGAGGGGAACTTATGAAGATTCCGGAACAAAAACCAATATTGCGAAACTTATGAAGATTCCGGAAAAAAACCCTGATATTGCGAAACTTATGAAGATTCCAGAAAAAAAAACCCTGATATTGCGAAACTCCTAAAATTTCGGGAAGACTTAATCCCGTAATAATTAAATTATTACGAGATGTTAACAGATCTCGGAAAAACTCAAAATTAGTTCCGCAAAATGGTAAAAAACGTAGTTTTTTTTTCCAAAATCGAGCCAAATGCCCTAAATTTGGTGCTTTTGGACGATCCAAAGTGACCAAATCGCTACCACAACTATGTAGGAGATACCTATAACGATTTGGACCAAAAAAACATGAAATGTTTTTGGATCTAGGGGTTGTTGATAAAAAAACTCACGAACCAAATGACTTAATACCAAAAACAACACGAAACACACCTGTATTTCATTCCATGACTCTTGATACCAATTGTAGAGCAATGGTAATCTTAATCCTAAGAAGTGAGGTTGAAGTTTTTAGAGAGAGAAAGTAGTGAGAGAAAGTAGAGAGAAAATGTGAAATATATTATTAAAAATGAGAAAACAACCAACCCCCTTTCCATAAAGGAAATGGGTTTATATAACCAAGTCCATAAATGGACTTGGGCCTCCGGCCCATGAACATGCTCATGGGACGGGCTTTCTTAAATTATTACACATATTATACTACGAGCCCGTAACTATATTGTCAGAGTGACCGAGACTTTCTAACAATAAAAACGTATTTCCAACGGGTTGTGTCTTTCGAGATGGTGTAGGTTATAACGGTCGGGTATACTACTACGATTACACTTGGAGAAGAAATTTAGAAAGGATTGATCTGTTCATTTGTCACAAGAAACAATTACCATGATTGTTCTTCCTGTATTACGAAGAGCCCAAAAATCTATTGACTTGGGGGTTTTGCCACAAGGGATATGCGTGCTGTGTAACTACGCCAACAACAATATTTCCGATGTTAGGGTCATGACAAATCATCCTGTATACCAAGCTTGGTCATAGTTGTTTTCCATTTGCAATCCCGAATATAATCTCCATCAGTTACACCAATACAGAGAGGGTTGGAAAAGATACTATTCTCCAATACCTATGTTGAGACGTTGGTGAAACCAGGCGGGACAGGGTTACGTTATTGTCTAAGGAGTGCAGCCAACCTTGGATAATCAAGATATCTAGTCAATCGGCTAACGCATTATTCACTTATGTTATCTTTGGAAGTTTTTGGACTTATATTTAATATTCGTGTGATAGAATCAAAATCGAGATTACGGGATTGCACACAATACGTAAAGAGTTAATTTAATTAATAAATATATTTATGATATTTATTAATTTATTTAATAAATATATTTATGTATTTATTAATTTAACCGAGCAAGTAACTATATAACTTTAACGATCGTTAATTAATTAATAGTTAAGTTATAAACGAGCGTTTGATTGGTCTATTTTGCATTCACCTCATAACATGTTAATTTAGCATAATTGTATGTTTATTTTTCGTTATACATGTACTTTTAATGTGTTTTGTCATTATTTAGGTTACGAGCGAAGTGGAATAAAAATGGACGCTTTATTAATTTTTTGGAGAAAGATGTTGTGAGCGCCGATAAATGAAGAAAAAAAATATTTAAGAAAAAGATTTGAGCGCGTCGCAATATTTTCGGTCATTATTTGTCCAGGCTTCGTTTGAGCAATTGTTGGTGTTGGGTTATTTTTTATTGGGCCAAAGTTACTATATGGCAAAAGAATAAAGAAAAAAAATAAAAAAAAAATAATATTTTGGCCCAATGGACCCATAGTCTTAACCGACCATTGTGGAGTTATATATACAGCCGAATAAAAAAACGACAATGGACATTGTGGGGTTCTACTTTTTTGCCGCATATCTCAAGAAAAGGAATAAAAAAAACAATTGAATTGTACATTAATGATCGCACCATCAATTGCATTGGGGAACTCAAATAGTCGACAGATAATAAATAATAGAGAAGGGAATCAATTGTTGGAGGCATCATACACAGTGGAGGTCAACGTTGAAAAGTAAAAAAAAAGCGATGAACTGTGTACAGCGGGTCAAGTACATCACGATGTCTGGCTAATTTTGTTGTAATTCTTTCCGATAACTTTATTTATGGTTTGATCATTACTTTTGGATTATCATATTCTTATTACATTGATTTATAATTTATTTATAAATTATTTTTATTTATTTAATATTATGTTTAATTATTTGTGTGAGACAATTTATTGTTAGTTGACGATTCATACTTATTTTATTTAGTTAAAAAAATATGGTCGTATAATAAACATAAGTTGTACCTAAACAAATTATTAAAACATAATTATTGGTTAGGTTAGTATAAGATTTATTATTGCGAGTCATTGATAAACATGATAAATTCCGACATTAATTCATTCATATTAAGTCAAAATAATCTTTGTAATCGGTTCTAAAAGGTTTCGATAATCCATAAGTGTGATCAACCATAAATATTAGGAGCTGGAAGGGATTGCATTTTTCTTTTAATTGTTTACATCTTTATTTTATTTTTCTAGCTTTATTATTAGCTTAATAATTATTTTAATTTTTAATCCGCATTTTTATTATCAAAAGTATTTTAGTTGTCAGATTTCAAAACCAAAACCTTTATTGATCAGTGATCACCCCAAAACTTAAACTAAAACCACATATTCCTCGTGGATCGATACCCGCTTACCCTATCTAGTATAAGGTAATTAGGTTATTTTTTACCGGCACTTCAACGTCGTAAAAATTTTGGCGCCGCTTCCGGGGACTCAGTGAGCTTTTCGTTTATGTTTTTGTTAATATTTTTTTTAAATAAATAAAAAATACAAAAAGATTTTTTTTTTGTGTTTGTTTTGTTTCTTGTGAGTGTGCAGGTTAGTGTATGCGCACACGTAGATCGGGACGTACATCACCGTTAGCTTACGATCCTGAGGTTGAGAAAAGGGCAAGGTTAAGAAGGAAGACGTTTCGACAGTTTTCTACTAATCTTGATTTTTTAGGTTTAGCAGAGCTTTTCGCTGAAATGCCAGGTGACGAAGATGTTGGCGGAGGTGCTAGCGGAAGTAGTAGCGGAGAAGAATCCCCACAACGGGGTGTTGATTCTTATTACAGGACGGGGATCTTCGAGGATCCCTCGCCTATCGTTTATCCGGATCCGGTTAAAGGGGTTACAAGTAACTTCAAGATCCAGCCGAACCTCATAGCAATTTTGCAAGTGTTTAGAGGTCGTGGGGAGCCATACGCACATCTGTGAGAATTCTTCTCAATTGTTGACACACATCAGGTTAATAATATTACCAAGGATGAGGTAAGACTTCACCTTTTTCCTTTTTCTCTTAAAGATCAAGCTAAGGACTGGTTCTCATCTCTTGAGCCAGGTAGTATTAACTCATGGTCTGAAATGCAATCTGCTTTTCTTGAGGAATTTTATTCTATAAGTAAAACTGCTGCCATTAGAAATAAGATTAAATCCTTTCGTCAAATCCCAGGCGAGCAGTTTCATGAAGCATTTAGTAGACTTAAGGAGTTATTAAGAACATGCCCTCATCACGATGTTCCAAAATGGGAGCTTGTCAAGGTCTTCTATGATAGGTTGGATTATAACAGCCAACAATTTGTGATGGCCACTAGTGGGGTATGTTTTTCTCGTGATCTATGGAGGAAGAATAGGAGTTTTTTGAAAAACTAAGCAAAGGTTCCAAGACCCAAGCTTCAGTGGATCAAAACAACCACCCATCTTCCGCAAATTATGTGTCTAACCAACGTGGAACAAATTCTGAAATTAGCGAGTTAAGTAAGAAAGTTGATCTTTTGTTGAAAAATCTAGGAAAAGGTGTGCCAAATGTGTCTAATGTGTCGCATAGTGGGTGTTCAATGTGTGGTGATCCAAGTCACTATGTCGATAATTATCAAAGTTGGGGGCGCCACCAAATGAGGAGGTAAATGGAGTCTATGGTGGTCGTCCATGAAATGACCCATTCTCCGAAAGTTACAATCCTGGATGGCGCAATCACCCCAATCTCCGTTGGAAAGATGAAGACAATCGCCCTAATAAAATACCCAACAACAACACTATGGTTACAAACCAAGGTACGAGGGTGGCGATTCATCTAACTTCCAACAAAATTCTTACAATCATAGGCCACAACAACAATATCCAAATCAGGGCCAAGGCCAAGATGATAACCGTCTCTTGAACCTTGACCGAAAGTTTGATAGGCTTATGGATTCATTGTCTACCAACAATCAAGAGATCAATAGAAAATTTGAGGTCACTAATCAAAGACACGAGATCACTACTAAATCTATTGCAGCTCTTGAGAGGCAAGTTGGTCAATTAGCGGATCAATTAAGCAAAAGAGATGAGGTAAGGCTATCGAGCTACCCCACCATGAATCCCGCACACAAGAAAAATGGAAATGAGCATGTGAATATGGTGACATCTCTTCGAAACGGTAAAATCTACAACAATGACAAGTGAATTCCAAATTCTCCTGATGTCGAGGATTTCATTACTGATGACGAAATTATTGTTGAAGGTAAAAATTTTGATAATGTTAAGTCCGGTTCTGAGTTGGTAAATGATTTGTTAAATGATTTTCCTAAACAAACAACACAGAATCCTAAAGCTATTGACTCCTCCGAAGTTGGGGAGGGTGGTGTGTCCAACACACCATACCCCACGACTTTGGAGAAATCGACATCTGTAAGGTTAGCTAAAAAGGGTCCTCATGCTGAGGATATGTGGGAGACTTTCAAGAAAGTTAAAATCAATCTCCCCCTTATTGATGCTATCAAGAAAATTCCTGCATATGCCAAGTTTTTAAAGGACTTGTGTACCCAGAAGAGGAAGCTGAAGGCGTCTTTGCCTAAAATGATTGACCTAACTGAGCATGTTAGTGCAGTCTTATCTATCTCTCTTCCTCCTAAATTCAAAGAACCTGGAGCACCACTTATTTCAGTTGTGGTTGGAAATATTGCCATTAATAAGGGATCCTTAATCTTGGTGCTAGTATCAACATCCTTCCTGCTAGTTTGGTTGATAAGTATGACTTAGGAACTCTTCGTAAGACAGACACCATTATTTCCTTAGCCGATCGATCTACCAAAATTCCTAGAGGTATCTTAGATGATGTTATTGTGAAAGTTGATGATTTCTATTTCCCAGTTGACTTCTTTGTTATGGACACCGAGTCACAATACAAAGATGTTCAACCAACTATTATCCTTGGGCGCCCATTTTTAGCCACGATTGATGCTAGGATTAATTGTCGAACTAGTGCCATGAATATTGCATTTGGTAATAAAAAGATAAGATTGAATGTGTTTAATTCTATGAATTCTTCTATGATGAATGAATGTTACCAAGTAGATGTGATTGATGAGGAAGTCCAAAAACATGCACCCCGTATGCTTAAGGATGATCCTTTGGAATTATATCTAACTGATGATAATGAGGAGATTCTTGATGTTGCTGAAGTTCTAGAGATTCAAGAGTGTTTGGTCAGTTTTTTGGACCATCAAAAACCACCTTGGTCTTATAAAGTGGAGCCCTTACCTTCTACTTTTGACACGGCCACGAAGCCGTCTCTAGAGGTGCCTCCAACTTTTGAGCTAAAACCTTTGCCATCTAATCTCAAATATGCTTTTCTAGGTCCTAACAATACTTTACCCGTTATTGTTGCTTCTGATCTTTCTGAATCACAAGAGGGAGCACTCCTAAAAGTAAGTACAAAGCAACAGTAGGATGGACGATTGCAGATTTAAAAGGGATCAGCCCTTCATTATGTATGCATCGAATTGTTACGGACCCAGATATTAAGCCAGCAAGAGATGCGCAAAGTTGTCTGAATCCTAATATGAAAGAGGTAGTGAAGACAGAAGTTCTTAAATGGTTAGATGCCGGTATCATCTATCCCATCTCGGATAGTAAATGGGTAAGTCCTACTCAAACGGTGCCTAAAAAGGCCGAAATCACCGTTGTAGAAACCGACAATGGGGAAAAGCTCACAACCCGACCAGTTACTGGGTGGAGAGTTTGTATAGATTACCGTAAGCTGAATAATGCCACATCTAAAGATCACTTCCCACTACCTTTCATTGATCAAATAGTTGAGAAGCTTTCGGGTAAAAAGTTCTATTGCTTCCTGGATGGGTACTCCAGTTATAATCAAATACCCATCCATCCTGATGACCAGGCCAAAACTACGTTTACATGTCCATATGGGACGTTTGCATTTCGAAGAATGCCTTTTGGCCTGTGTAATGCACCCGCTACCTTTCAACGGTGTATGATGAGTATCTTTTCTGACATGGTTGGAGAATCTATAGAGATATTTATGGATGATTTCTCCATCTTTGGTCAATCCTTTGAAAGCTGCCTTGATCAGCTTGAAAGCGTGTTAAAAAGATGCACCGAGACTAATTTGGTGCTTAGTTGGGAGAAGAGCCATTTCATGGTTCGAGAGGGAATTGCATTAGGGCATGTTGTGTCTGAAAAAGGATTTAAGGTTGACCGTGCCAAAGTTCAAGTAATTTTGACCCTTCCTCCTCCCACTACCATCAAAGGTGTGCGTTCTTTTCTTGGTCATGCCGGGTTCTATAGGCGATTTATTAAAGATTTTAGTGCAATATCAAAGCCTCTTTGTAATTTACTTTTAAAAGATGCACGCTTTGACTTTAATGAATCATGTCTTAAAGCATTCAATATGCTTAAGCAAAAGCTTGTAGAAGCCCCTATTCTGCAATCACCTGATTGGTCGAAGCCTTTCGAGATCATGTGTGATGCGAGTGATTATGCCGCTGGGCGGTTCTAGGACAGCGGGTCGATAAGAAACCCGTTGTGATCTTTTATGCTAGTAAGACTTTTTTAGAAGCTCAAATGAATTACACCACTACTGAAAAAGAGTTGTTAGCTGTGGTTTTTGCTCTTGATAAGTTTAGGTCATATATTTGGGGGCATTCTAAGGTGATAGTATTTTCAGATCATAGTACCTTAAGACATTTGTTGACTAAGAAAGAGACAAAACCGAGGTTGCTTAGGTGGATTTTGCTTTTACAGGAATTTAATCTAGAAATTCGGGATAAAAAGGGGTCAGAAAATGTAGTTGTCGACCATTTGTCTAGAATTATCCCTCCGCCATTCAACACTTTTGATGTGATTAAGGAAAGCTTTCCGGATGAAACCCTATTTAAGGTTTCTAAGGTTCCTTGGTACGCAAATATAGTTAATTACCTAGCTGTTAAAAAGCTTCCGGATTTTTGGTCCAAGCAACAAAGAAAATACTTCTTCTCCCAGTTGAAGCATTATTTTTGGGAGGATCCGGAGCTCTATAAGGTGTGTGCTGACCAAGTTGTTAGGAGATGTGTTCCCGACCATGAGCATATGGACATATTGGCTCATTGCCATTCTTATGCATGTTGTGGACACTTTGGTGCTACGAAAACTGGGCATAAAATCCTACAAAGCGGTTTCTTTTGGCCGACTATATTTAAGGATGCCCAGTCTTTTATGAAAGCATGTATTCGTTGCCAGTAAGTTGGAGGGATTTCAAGGCGTGATCAAATGCCTATGAATCCCATACTTGTTGTTGAGATCTTTGACGTGTGGGGTATTGATTTTATGGGACCATTCCCCACTTCCCATGGCAATGTGTACATTTTAGTGGCAGTTGATTATGTGTCTAAGTGGGTAGAGGCTGAGGCTACCAGAACCAATGACCATAGTGTAGTTCTTAAGTTTGTTAAGAAGAATATCTTTGCTAGACATGGAATTCCTAAGGCTATCATTAGTGATGGGGGTTCCCACTTTAAGAACTTTAGATTTAGAAAATTATTGAGACACTATGGAGTTAATCATAGGATAGCTACCCCTTATCACCCACAGACTAGTGGACAGGTGGAAGTATCGAATAGGGAGATTAAGCTAATTTTAGAAAAGACCGTCCGTAGTGATAGGAAAGATTGGTCCTTGAGGTTAGATGATGCTTTGTGGGCATATAGGACGGCTTTTAAGACTCCGATTGGTATGTCACCGTATAAGTTGGTATATGGCAAGGCGTGTCATTTACCGGTTGAGATAGAGCATAGGGCTGAATGGGCAATTAAGACCGTTAATCTGGATTTAGAGAAAGCAGGTAGTTCTAGGAAAATTCTATTATCTGAACTAGATGAGATTAGACGTGATGCCTATGAAAGTTCTAGGATTTATAAGGAGAAAACCAAAGCTTTTCATGACCGACACATCACCAAGAAGTCCTTCTTGGTTGGTCAAAAAGTTTGGTTATTCAATGCTAGACTTAAGCTTTTTCCTTGAAAGTTGAGAAGTAAATGGACGGGTCCGTACATTGTGACTCAAGTCTCTCCACACGGAGCCATTAAAATAAAAAATATGGTGGGTGGAGAGCCTTTTAAAGTTAATGGAAACCGTTTGAAACCATATGTTGAGTTGGAGAGTGACCCGATGGAAACGGTGGATGTGGTTTACTTGGAACTACTCCAACCGTTTCAATAGCTCATATGAGTTATGTCTGGCTGAAGACGGTAAACTTAGCGCTTCACGGGAGGCAACCCGTGGTTTGTGGAACTTTGTGGGTGTGTTCATTACAAACCCTCACGAGACAAAACTCGTCCAGTCGGGCTACAGAGTGGTTTAGAGGCTTGTTGCATACGCTAAATGCAACCGTGATTCCTACGAAAGTGAGTTAGGTTTTTGTTTTTGTGTGAGTTTGTCAAATTGATTTTTCACCATAATTTCAATTTAAAGTTTTTGCATTAGGGGCAATGCAATGCTTTAAGTTGAGGGGGGTGGCACATGTGTTACATGTTTTTTGTGTGAAATTTTGGTCAAAATGGGTTCAAATGTGATTTTCGGGAAAAATTGAAATTTTTAAAATTTTTAAATCACATTATAAGAGTCTTGTGCTAACTAGATGTAGAAGTTTCTTCTACATATACGTTTGTTGAGTGTTTGCAGATTCTGAAGATTAGTTTGTGGATGATTTATTGGAGCAAACTAGAGGATTTGGCCATAATTATCAGGTGCACCCGATTCCATTATATAGTTTGGTTATTAAATTGATTTGATTGTTTGCAAGTAACTAGGCATATGTATAATTTAGATGATCAAACCACGCCAGTTGAATTCCCTCTACTTACCTTTGCTTAGATCGAGTAAAAAGTTTGAATAAATAATATGAAATATAGTAATGTAATAGTTGGGTTAGGACATTTAGAATTGATCTTATTCGGCTCGCCGCCCACGCACGGTGGCCTTAGAAAAGAGTTGGAGAACTGTCATAATTATTGGTGGTAGTCATATGCTGGGCTTGCCTATTTGATTCGTCACCCGCGCAAGGTGATACTTTAGTTGTTAGCATGGGTCAGACGCCAATTTTTATGATGGATAGCATTGAACTTAGCTGAGACAATTTTATGTGAAATAACCCAATCCTTGTATTGTTGTAATAAAATTAGGAAGATTAGTTTGATTTAGTGCATTGATTAATTATACTATGTGGTAGATAATTCCATCATGTGATGTACCAGTAGGCACGAAGTATAACTGTTCTCATTTAATTAAAAGGATTTAATTAACCGGTTCTCATGTGCCAATGTGTCTTAGTATGCACCTATTGGATAGATATTCATTTTTCTGAATAATTGGTCTTTATATCAACTTTGAAAGGAGTGTATAAAGTGTTCGGGATGACTTGTATAAGAAACGGTCCCGAATAATTAAAAAAAAGTGAAAAACAAAGAAAAAAATAAATAAATAAATTGTGAAAAAGAAAAAGAGAGGAGGTGAAAGTAAGTAAGATAAAGTATGATGGCTTATGGTGCGCTCTTATGGTATATAAACTCCAATTTTATAAAAGGTGTACAATATTCTCACCTCTTGTTTTAGATTAATGTTTAGATTGATTATAGGTGTGTATTAGGTACGTTGGACACATGGTTAATTATATAAAACATAAAGTAAATGGAATCAATGGGAATGGTTATGCTAAGTGTTTAAGAAGGACAAAAATATTAGTAATCATTTTGGATTATTTGTCATGTAGGATAGTTATTAGTGTATTAGGTTAAATGTGATCTTTTTGATAGAATTTCAGTAATATGATTAAAAATTATGAAATTAACATGCTTGTATATTTTTATTTTATTTTTACTTGGGACAAGTAAAGGTTAAGTGTGAGGGGATCTGATTGGTCTATTTTGCATTCACCTCATAACATGTTAATTTAGCATAATTGTATATTTATTTTTCGTTATACATGTACTTTCAATGTGTTTTGTGATTATTTAGGTTACGAGCGAAGTGGAATAAAAATGGACGCTTTATTAATTTTTTGGAGAAAAGATGTTGTGAGCGCCGATAAATGAAGAAAAAAATATTGAAGAAAAATATTTGAGCGCGTCGCAATATTTTCGGTCATCTTTTATTTGTCCAGGATTCGTTTGAGCAATTGTTGGCGTTTGGTTATTTTTTATTGGGCCAAAGTTACTATATGACAAAACAATAAAGAAAAATAAAATAATAATAATAATATTTTGGCCCAATGGACCCATAGTCTTAACCTACCATTGTGGAGTTATATATACAGCCGAATGAAAAAACGACAATGGACATTGTGGGGTTCTACTTTTTTGCCGCATATCTCAAGAAAAGGAATAAAAAAATCAATTGAATTGTACATTAATGATCGCACCATCAATTGCATTGGAGATCTCAAATAGTCGACAGATAATAAATAATAGAGAAGGGAATCAATTGTTAGAGGCATCATACACAGTGGAGGTCAACGTTGAAAAGTAAAAAAAAAAAAAGCGATGAACTGTGTACAGCGGGTCAAGTACATCACGATGTCCGGCTAATTTTGTTGTAATTCTTTCCGGTAACTTTATTTATAGTTTGATCATTACTTTTGGATTATCATATTCTTATTACATTTATTTATAATTTATTTATACATTATTTTTATTGATTTAATATTATGTTTAATTATTTGTGTGAGACAATTTATTGTTAGTTGACGATTCATACTTATTTTATATAGTTAAAAAAAGATGGTCGTATAATAAACATAAATTGTACCTAAATAAATTATTAAAACATAATTATTGGTTGGGTTAGTATAAGATTTATTATTGCGAGTCATTGATAAACATGATAAATGCCGACATTAATCCATTCATATTAAGTCAAAATAATCTTTGTAATCGATTTCTAAAAGGTTTCGATAATCCATAAGTGTGATCAACCATAAATATTAGGAGCTGGAAGGGATTGCATTTTTCCTTTAATTGTTTACATCTTTATTTTATTTTTCTAGCTTTACTATTAGCTTAATAATTATTTTAATTTTTAATCCGCATTTTTATTATCAAAAGTATTTTAGTTGTCAGATTTCAAAACCAAAACCTTTATTGATCAGTGATCACCCCAAAACTTAAACTAAAACCACATATTCCTCGTGGATCGATACCCGCTGACCCTATCTAGTATAAGGTAATTAGGATATTTTTGACCGGCACTTCGACGTCAATCAGCGTTAAATAAACATATATTATGTAAACAAAAGGAAAGAAGTTTGGAAGATTCCGGAACACCCCTAAGGGGTGTTTGGTCGGTCGGTTATGGGCTCCAGGGGGGGGGGGCAATTGTTGCCTTTTATTTATCTTGGGCTATAAGATGTTTAGGCCTATAAATACACCTCCTAATCCCTCATAATTCACACAACATAAAATCTTTCTCCCCTTCTTTCTTTGGTTCGATTGCAAGCCCTCACCAAGGAAGGGTTTCAGTTGGTTTTTCTTTGTTGATCGATTGTATACGTAATCTAGTCCTAGCCCCTCTCTAGGGTTGTTGGATAGATTAGTTACAAGCGTTGTAGCTCGGTTTTCACGTGCTAGAATCACGGTTAGCTCGTTGTATTACGTGTGTACAAGATCGTAATATAGTCTTACTTTAGACTATATCGTGGTATATACGGTATAAACCCGAATTGGTGATTCGTTCTTCGTCTTGTGGAATTGCTTTAGCGTAAATGTATGTAACCCTAGTTCAATTAATTATAATTGTGTTATTAATTATGATCTTTTAAATCGCTTCCGCTATATGTGCTTTGATCTCGTTTAGGGTTTTATATAATTGTTATGATACTAAAAATCTAAAGTTTTTTTAACTATAATTGTTTTGAGTTAAAACTACATGTTTTTAGGTTTTCATAAAATTAGGGTTTTGTTTTTTAAAAGTTAGAGTTTCTTACTCTATTTTTAATAAAAAGAAAGGGAATTGTTTTGAAACCCTAAATTACATGTGGGATAATTTTAGATTAAATTGCATGATTAATTGTTCTTTCATGTATGGTTACGATCCGTAGAGATTTAGTTGTTAAGATTTGTGGGGATTTCATGATTACGTGCATGTTTTCATGGACCGTAAAATTATATGTTTATAGGATTTTATGTGCTAAGTCATTATTTGATTCAATAAATCTAGAATTAGGGAAGACTTTTATATAGAGATATAAAGACCTAGATTTGATGATTATTGAATAAATCGTATGCATGTGGCTATTTGATTTATTTGTTGCACATATAAGTTGTTATTATGTGTTTATGATTTAGTTTTTTTTACTTGTTTATATATAAAATTGTTGAATTGTTGTAAACAAGGGTTTTTTTTGAAAAGAAATAATATAGACTAAATCATATTAAAAATAATGATTTGTTAGAGAAATAAATTACATAAGATTATGTCGATTGGTGAATTGCAATAATAATCTAACGGGCTACTCTATTTGACAAACTATAAAGTGGGTTTAACGCACCGCTGATCATGTACCCGGTTTAGGAAGGAGGTGTTATGCCATTAGTCGTTGACCAAATTCTCGGCTAGCGTGTGCGTGAAATTGAAATTACCTACGATTATTATTTGAATTATATCTTAAGGGTGATTTATCACAAATTCACATCTGAAACACAATGAATAAGGGTATTGCGTTGTGCGTAGCCGATTTCTAGCAAAGTACGTTGTGATGAGTTGTGAGTAAATTATTTAATTGGTTTAACCAATACCGCAACATAATTTATGAAGAAATTTAATCTCGTGAAAAAGTTTACTAAATGTTTTATTAAACTTATGCTATGGAGATTGTATGCATGCTTCTCCATACATTGATTTTGACATCAAAATTTATACCCTTAAAATTTAAGTCGAATGCTCCTAATTGACGAACACTTAAAATTACTTTGTCATCAAATAAGATTTTTGGGTGATGTTGTGATGGAGAGAAAACCATTTGTAGAATGAGAATTCGTATGATGGTTTTACGTTACTCAGATTAGACGACTTAATTAAGTTACTCAGTGAGATCTGGAAACTTAATGCATTCAGAAGGGATGAAACATGTTTACAATGTAAAACGTTTTTTTGGCAATGTAAATCCCTTAAATATCTAGAAATTGAAAATTGTTTGTCAATTGTATTGTTCGACAAGTCGCTATGTTGAGTACATTCATTACTAGCAGATCAATTGATGTAATGGATCTATGTCAATATAGTTCTAGAATTCAAGGAAAATAATATGGTTTTATACCGGGGTAATTTATTTTCTTCAAAGTATTTTGTTATCGAAAATACTAATATTTGAACTTATTTCTGTAGAAATGGATCAACCCACCAATAATACTCTAAGTTCTGCGTTCAAAGCTTTCTTTGAACGACCTGAACTTACTGGCCTAAACTTCAATGATTGGTATCGCTCGCTAAGAATTGTCTTGAGAGCAGCGGGTACTATCGATATCTTGACTACTCCCTATCCGGAGGATCTTACTGAAGGAGCATCTGATGCGCAAAGGCTTGAACACGCTGATAATATTAAGAAGCACTATGAGGTGGCTTGCTTAATGCTAGGAAAAATGGCTCCTACACTTCAACTGAAGTATGAGCTATTTTCACCTAAGCGAATGCTTGATGAGCTCAAGGCTATGTTCGAGAAGCCGCAAGCTGTGGAGATCTACGACTTGGTAGATGCTTTGCATAGCTGCAAGCAAGCTCTAGGAAAGTCTATAAGTGCCCATTATTTGGAGATGAGAAGTTATATGGAACAGCTCATTGCACTAGGACAACTCTATGATCATAATATGGCTATCAACTTGATCAATAGGTCCCTTAACAAGGACTTTAATGATTTCGTTAGAAACTATAATATGCATTGCACGGGGAAGACAGTTAATGATTTGCATGCAATGCTCATTGACTATGAAAAAGGGTTAAAAGACAAGGCATATACCACTACGCCTTCTGTACTAACCATACAAAAAGGTAGAGTGAGTAAGCCAAAACTGCAAGCGAACAAGAAGAAAGGCAAAGATAAGGGTAATAAGAGCAAACAAGTTGCGACTTATTCAAAACCTAAGCAGAACTTTGTCAAGAGGAGTCAATCTCAAAAGGATGAGACTTGTCACCATCGCAAGACAAGTGGTCACTGGAAGAGTAATTGCCCTCTTTACCTCGAACTATTGCGAGAAATAAAGAATAAGTCTGAGCAGAGTGCTGCAGCTTCAGGTACTTTATTTATGATTGAATTGTTCAATTTAACATACAAATTAAATTCCTAGGTATATGATACGGGATGCGGTATTAACATTTGTAATACGCTGCAGGGATTTAATCTGGAAAGGAAGCTTTCCTATGGGGAACAATATCTTCAAGTGGGAAATGGCGCACAAGAGTGGTTGAAGCTATAGGAACTTTTGATCTAGTTTTACCTTCGGGTTTAGTACTGTGATTAAATGATTGTCATTATGCACCTACAATTGTTAGGGGTGTTATTTCCTTTTCTTGTTTGTTAAATAATGGATTCGTTCACACGATTGATAATAATGGAATTTCTGTTTGGAAAATGGTATTTTCTATTTTAATGCAAATTTTGTGAATGGTGTATTTGAAATAGACATGCATGATAATGAATCCAAGAACGATAAATCTGTATTTAGCATGAGTAAGAAGAGAAAGTTTGACAAGAAATCTTTTTATCTTTGGCATTGTAGACTTGCCCATATTGAGAAGACTCGTATACAAAAGCTTCAACGTGAAGGTATTTTGGAAAATATCAATGATGAATCATTTGATAAATGTGAGTCTTGTATCTCTAGAAAGATGACCAAGAAACCTTTTAATAGCAATATTGAAAGGGATACTGATCTGCTTGGACTTATACATACTGATGTATGTGGAACACTTAGACATACGTCAAGGAAAGGTGCTAGCTACTTCTTAACATTTACGGATGATTATAACCGTTATGGTTATGTTTATTTACTTAAGCATAAACATGAGGTATTTGAAACATTCAAAGTGTTTAAAGGAGATGTAGAACTGCAGTTAGGGAAGAAGATTAAAGCTCTTCGTTCTAATAGAGGTGGTGAATATTTAAGTCAAGAGTTTATAGATTATCTTAGTGAGAATGGAATTTTTCAGCATCTTACTTCTCCCTATACTCCACAACAAAATGGTGTATCTGAAAGGAGAAATCGTACATTATTCGATATGGTATGATCTATGTTTAATCTTACAACTTTACCTTTATCCTTTTGGGATTATGCTCTAGAATCTAATGTTCGCATTTTAAATATGGTTCCCACAAAGATGGTCGATAAGACACCATATGAACTATGGCAGGGCAAGAAGCCATATTTGTCTTATTTAAAGGTCTGGGGTTGCGAGGCGTATGTGAAACGTGACTCGGGTGACAAACTCCAACAACGATTTGTAAAATGTATCTTTGTAGGATACCCTAAGGAAACTATGGGTTACTACTTTTATTATCCACCTGAGAACAAAGTGATTGTTGCTAGGTATGGAGACTTCCTTAAATCTGACCTTGTTAATCAAGAATTCAGTGGGAGAAATATGATCTAGAAGAGATTCATATAGATACATTACCTTCTGAAAACACTAGCGATGTGATTCTTGTAGAACCAGAAAGTCTGGCGGTTCCACAGAAATTAGTTCCTCTGTGTAGATCCGCAAGGATTAAAAATGCAAATAGCAATATGTGTCTTAACATACAGGATGATGATGAGTTAGGGGATCTTGGTGAACCCGCTAATTATATACTTGATCCTGAGAAGGATAAGTGGATGGTTGCTATGGATGAGGAAATGAAATCCATGAAAGTAAATGATGTTTGGATTCTTGTAGAACCACCACCGAATGCTAAAGTAGTGAGACATAAGTGGTTATACAAGAAGAAAACCGACATGGATGGAAAAGTATAATCCTATAAAGCTCGTTTAGTAGCCAAAGGGTTTACTCAAACTTTTGGCGTAGACTGGAAGGAGACATTTTCTCCTGTAGCAGACTCAAGAGCTATTAGGATTCTCATAGCTATAGCAGCATACTATGACTATGAGATATGGCAAATGGATGTTAAAACTGCATTCTTGAATGGTCGCTTAGATGAAGACATCTATATGCAACAACCAGAAGGGTATGTTGATCCTGAGGATCCAGGACATGTGTGCAAACTTCAAGGATCCATTTATGGTTTGAAGCAAGCATCACGTCAATGGAATAAAAGATTTGATGAAGAAATCAAAAAGTTTGGATTTGTTCAGAATCGTGATGAGCCATGTGTATATTTTAAAGCTAGTGGGAGTGATGTAGTATTCCTAGTCCTATATGTTGATGACATATTAATCATGGGAAGTAACATTCCAAGACTTAAAGTTGTTAAAGATTATCTTGGTAAATGTTTTTCTATGAAGGATTTAGGAGAAGCTGCATACATTCTGGGAATTAAGATCTATCGGGATATGAAAAGATGGTTAATTGGTCTATGTCAAGATGCTTATATAGATAAGATTTTGAAGAAGTATAATATGCATAATTCCAAGAAAGGTTTTCAACCTATGGAAGTTAAGCATAATCTGAGTCATGAGATGGATGCATCAACTCCTGAAGAAGAGGTATACATGTAGAAGGTAACTTATGCTTCGGATGTAGGATCTATAATGTTGATGTTAGATGCACAAGGCCTGATGTGGTGTTTGCTCAGAACTTGGTCAGTAGATACCAAAAAAATCCAGGGAAGCTCCACTGGATTGCTGTTAAACAAATTCTAAAGTATTTGAGGAGTACGAAAGATTTATTTTTGGTATATGGAGGGAAACCAGACACAGAACTGAATGTTACAGGTTTCTTCGATGCGTCCTGGCAATGTGATAAAGACTATACGAAGTCTCAGACGGGTTACGTTTTTGTTATCAATGGAGGAGCAGTTGACTGGAAGAGCAAGAAACAGACAACCATTGCAATGCATTTACTCAATCTGAGTACATGGCTGCTTCAGAAGCTGCAATGGAAGCTGTTTGGATTAGGAAGTTTATTGAAGATCTTGGAGTGATGCCTTCAATTAAAGAACTTATAGATATGTATTGTGACAATTATACCGCAATAATATTTGCCAATGACCCTAGAGTCATGAAAGGCGCCAGACACTTTATGCGTAGACATCACTACGTCTGAGAACAAGTTGAAGCTCGGGAAATCAAATTGATAAAAGTTCACACAGATGATAACATAGCAGATCCTTTGACTAAGGCTTTTCCTAGACCAAAGGTAGTTAAGCATGCCAAATCGATTGGGCTGCAACTAGATAGCGAACTCATGCAATAAATCTGTGATTAATATTTGGACAAAGGATGTTATGACATTATTAATATAATAAAATAAAGAGTGGGTTTCGTTTATTTATATTATTTAATAAGTGTATCATATTTTACATGTTTTAATCCATGAATAAAAGTTATGCTGAATGTCCATTTTCGATTAATAATATGGGAATATTATTAAACTAAGACAAATCAAAATAGCGATAGAGTATACCTGAAAGTATATTGATCAATTTTGGATGATATTCGATGAATCGAATATAGAACTTATCCCAACTATATGTTATTACTTTATGGATCTTTGTCATTAAGTAAAACATAAATAGTTATCCTTAGACTTGAGATAACAGGAAACTGTTATGAATCTAGTGCATCTCTATGGAATAATCTAATGCGAAACGTAACTGGTAGCTATAAGGATTATTTTCGGAAGTGTTTCAAAATTCATAAGTTTTGCTCGTAGTCAATATAGAATTTATTTCCTCCAATTTTGTTTTGAAGTTTAATACAGCTGGCTCCTCGTGGGATTAGTAAGATGTTTGTGTGGCCACACTCAAATTTGTTTTGGTAATCTTGCTGAATCTGTGAATGAGAAACAAAATGGTTAACGAAAGGAATGACTGAGATCCATATCCTTATTAATGTTGTATTAGAAATAAAAGGATAATAATTTCGATGCAGAATCGTTAAAAAGTTTTGTCCAGGAGACCTTACTCGAGTTGTAGTAGAGACATTGCTATGTGTAACTAGATGCTAGACAATGTAATCACGATATTCGAAATATGTCCAAGTAGGAGCTGAAAGTTTATGGACTTATATTTAATAGTCGTGTGATAGGATCGAACTCGAGATTACGGGATTGCACACAATACGTAAATAGTTAATTTAATTAATTAATATATTTATCATATTTATTAATTTATTTAATAAATATATTTATATATTTATTAATTTAACCGAGCAAGTAACTATATAACTTTAACGATCGTTAATTAATTAATAGTTAAGTTATAAACGAGCGTTAAATAAACATATAGTATGTAAACACAGAAGGAAAGAAGTTTGGAAGATTCCGGAACACCCCTAAGGGGTGTTTGGTCGGTCGGTTATGGGCTCCAGGGGGGGGGGGGAGGGGGAGGGGGCAATTGTTGCCTTTTATTTATCTTGGGCTCTAAGGTGTTTAGGCCTATAAATACACATCCTAATCCCTCATAATTCACACAACATAAAATCTTTCTCCCCTTCTTTCTTTGGTTCGATTGCAAGCCCTCACCAACGAAGGGTTTCGGTTGGTTTTTCTTGGTTGATCGATTGTATACGTAATCTATTCCTAGCCCCTCTCTAGGGTTGTTGGGTAGATTAATTACAAGCGTTGTAGCTCGGTTTTCACGTGCTAGAATCACGGTTAGCTCGTTGTATTACGTGTGTACAAGATCGTAATATAGTCTTACTTTAGACTATATCTTGGTATATACGGTATAAACCCGAATTGGTGATTCGTTCTTCGTCTTGTGGAATTGCTTTAGCGTAAATGTATGTAACCCTAATTCGATTAATTATAATTGTGTTATTAATTAGGATCTTGTTAAATCGCTTCCGCTATATGTGCTTTGATCTCGTTTAGGGTTTTATATAATTTTTACGATACTAATAAACCTTCAATCTTGTTACATTATGTTTCGCTTTTTTGTATTCTAAAACTATTCTAGTAACCTTAGTATGATACTATGTTTTATTTCACTTTCTATGTTATCCTTCAATGTTTTCACTGCCTATTATATAACCTATGTTTTGTACTAACTATGCAATGGTTGCAATGTCAACTAAATCGTCATAAACATTGAATTAGGTAAGGCATAGAACCAGCGAAAACATAGACAAATCTGATATGTCAGATCATATTCATGGGTACCATTATCCAAGGTGCACCAACAACATTCCTCTATGATCCCTTTCAACATCACATACAACACAAAACCTAGTGTGCGAAGGCTATCGTATAATATATTTATTATATAACGATCTAAAATTTTATTAAAAAGCAAATTGTTTTCTCAGATACATTCATATACAAAAGGGGTTTTATCATCCAATTATTTAATATACCATGGAAAAAAATACGTTTTATCAAATTCAAATTAATTAAATAAATAGTAATTTAGAGTCCTAATAAACTAAACACATTGTTTATCATTTCAGTGGATGAACAGCTTCCAATCTTTCGCAGTAAGTGTGGGTCTCAATTTGCAATATCAATTGGATGTTACATTGAATTCATGAGTATTCGTATGCACAACTAATGTTAATTGGGTGCATTGTTAATTGATGTTACATTTACTGGATAGTAGGGTTCTTAACTGTGTTTTGTGTGTGTGTGGTTTTGGTCTAGGTTTTTCCGAATAAGAGTTATAAAGGTGGATGTTTAACTAAAACGGTTGCCTCACTTTTTAAAAGGGGTTGTCTCAATTTCCAACAGGATGCCTCAATTATTTACGAGTTGCCGCCATATTTTGAATTCAGATGCCTCGTTTTTTAATATAAAATATTGAGTTGCCTTATTTGGATGTACCGTATACCCGTATAATTTTTTTTAGTTGCCTCGTGTATATCCAACTGGTTGCCTCCATATTAAATACAGCACGTGACAGTATAGTTTTGGCTGGGAATGACACGCGGTGATTTCTTATTAGAGATGTCTCGGTCGCTTCGGTCGCCTCAGTTGCCTTGGGACTATTATTGAAACTTTTCAAATTTACTAACAAAAATAAACATCTAAATAAAAATGGATCATTTAGACAATTAAGCCCTTTTTGGACAATGTAACATTATTCTCGTTTTATACAGTTTAGAGTGTCACTTAAATATATATATATATATATATATATATATATATATATATATATATATATATATATATATATATATATATATATATATATATATATATATATATATATATATTCATACACTAACTAATGTGAAATGTATGATATACATTTACACTAATAAGTGTGAGAAATTTTAATTTTTTGTAACACACGATATTCGATATTCCCACACAAAGCAAAAGTGTTATTGTAAAATTATATACACATTTTCAAATGTGAAAATAATGCCAAAAAAAAGTGTAATATGGCATCTTTTTTTTTTTGTAGTGCGGTGTCTATTGTATTCTAGCATCCATATATTTTCATATTGAAATACATACTCTATTATTCGACAACAACAAAATGGCTGAGGTAAGTACACACGTATTAAAACTCGCAGGAAAGATATCCATAATCACCGGGGGAGCAAGCGGAATCGGAGAAGCAACAGCTCGTCTCTTCGCTTCCAACGGCGCCTTCATCGTAATCGCAGACATTCAAAACGAATTAGGTCAAAAAGTATCCAACTCAATCGGCCCACAACACTGCACGTACTTCCACTGCGACATCTCAAGTGAAGATGACGTCATCTCACTCGTCAACTTCACCATCAAAACATACGGTCGTATCGACATCATGTTCTGCAACGCTGGAATCGTAAGCACCAGTAAGCAAACTGTGTTAGATCTCGACCTAACTCAGTTTGATAATGTTTTTTCAATCAACGCCCGTGGCACCGCTGCGTGCGTGAAGCACGCAGCTCGTGCCATGGTAAACCAGAACGTAAGAGGTAGCATCATATGTACCACAAGTGTGGTAGCTTCTAAAGGCGCAAGTCAGCGTACGGATTACGTGATGGCAAAACACGCGGTGTTGGGATTGGTACGGTCCGCGAGTAAGCAGTTAGGTGTTTACGGAATAAGAGTTAATTGTGTATCGCCGTCTGCTGTTGTGACCGCGATATCGAATAGGTCTCCTGAAGAGAGTGAGAAGACCATGAAGGTGTATGAAGGTTTGACCAGTTTGAAAGGGGTTCGACTGAGTGTGGAAGATGTAGCGGAAGCTGTGGTGTTCCTCGCATCGGATAGTTCGAAGTTTATTACCGGACATGATCTTGTGGTTGATGGTGGTTTGACAAAACTACCAGGATGACGATTATGTTAAAATGTATAATTGTTGATGCAGAGTGTACTTATGTATAACTGTATCTATAAAATACGGATGTTAACATCAACGTTTGTATTTTTCTCATCTTTCTCTTATAAAGTTATAATTAATGATTTGTATACGACATTTGGATACTTAAACTTTTATCGGATACTAAAGGACTAATTTCCATCCTATATATTCACATTTATTCAATGTATAAGATTAAACTTAAAACTATTTTTTTCTTTTTCTTTTTTTAAAAAATTAATATTTTTTAAACCGTTAACTGTTATGTGAAAATAAAAATACTATTATAACATTCATTTAATTATTATTTGATAAGGGAGATGATTTGCACACTGAAAAAAGTTATTGGAACACTCACAGTACAAGCAGATAAAGCACATTATAAAACACAGTACAACTTTGTAATGCACAACTTTGAATGTTTCAATCAATTTTATGAGTGTGCAAATCAATTCACATTTGATAAATATGCTATATAATATACTATCAATTTTTTTCCGTCTTTTTAACTTTTTTTTGTTGTAAAAAAATATCATATATAATCATAGGTGGAGCCACATGGAGACCAAAGATGGCCATGACCCCCTAAACTTTTATGCATTGTCATAAAATACCCTTATACTAATAAACATTTTATATTATAAACTATATATTTACAAGATAAACGATAAAATGGCCTTTCCAAGTTTTATGATTTACAATTCGACTCTCCTAACGAAACTACGCTAGCTCCGCCACTGTATATGATGTAGCACTAATATCATATGATGTAGCACTAATATCATATATGATATAACTTATCATATATGATACAAACCAATATCATATATGATACAAACCAATATCATATATGATTCAATAATAATTTCTAATCTAGCACTAATATCATATATATGATGAAACACTATTATCATATATAATATTTCATAGTGCATATCGTTATAAAGATAATTAAATTCTCGTCGTGATGGTATAATTTATTCTGTTTAAAACATAACGGTTTAGGAGATATTGAATTATAAAATAGGTGAAATAATTAAATATTTTTAATTTTATCAATTAGATGGTGTGAGATTGGTTGTCAGGATGAGTCCCTCGGTATCCAAAATAATTATTTTATCTAAAATAACTTTCCTCTTTGTGTACACTATAAATTTATTAGGGCATTTTAAATTGTGTATCGAAAATTTGTATACATTGGGAATGTTTCAATCAAAAGTTTAGGTGTGTCAATCAATTTCTTTCTCTTATGCATTTGATTAGAACGAAGTTATGATGTTGTTTAGTTGTGGAAATATTTTTTATACTTTTTTTCCAAACTTTCAGAGAAGAAAATGATCCTTTTTTAAGAAAAAATTGAAAATTAAGAAAATTTGTTTAAATTTATTTAATTTTTTTTCTATTCCAAAATGGAAAGGTCTTTAAATAGAAGAGGAATAATAGAAAATGATAAAATGACGTTTTTTAATTCTTTATTTAATAGTGAAAATTAATTTTTTTATTTTTAAAAAATATCGAAAAAAATGCAACCAAACAAGTAATTTATTTTTCATTTTCAATTAAAAAGTAATGGATTAGTTTTCTCGAACAAAACACACCTTTTGTTTTTTGTTTTACTTTAGTGAAGAAAAAGCCTTTGATAAAGATCAAATATGGATGTTTTAACATACTACTTAGTATGTTAAAGATAATTTATGAGAGAATTTTTTAAATGCCCTTTTTTAGTATTAAAATACGAAATTAGTTCGCTTGCAAACATTTTATCAAAGTGAACTTTTCAATACCAACCCATTTTACGATTATAAATTAAAGCGTCTAAAGAATTTTTATGTTGTCGTATTTTATTTGTCAAATGCATTGTTGAAATGAGTTATAACCGGATGCACAATCACTATCTGCCATGTAACTTATGCATCTCTAACTAGTCATGCGTTTAAATGCATAAACTCTATGCTCTTTTCGTGCGTCGTGTAATTGATGCGTCTTAGTGCATTGTTATAAAGTCTGTGAAATTTGTGTGCCTTGTGTTCGCACCTGGTGATTCATGTTTGTGCGTCTCGTGTATAAGCTTGTGCTTTATGATGCATAAGCTTGTGCGTCTCGATGCGTAAGGTTTTGTGCGCCAGAATGCAGACGGTGTTATGCGTCAAGATGCACAAGCTTGTGCGCGAGATTGCATAAATGTTGTGCACTTAAGGAATATCTTATGCATGTGAACTTGATGCATATCTTGTGCGTCGAGATGCATAAGTGTTGTGCACTTGATGCATAAGAAGAGAAAAAAATGGATATACACAATCTTATGCATCAGTGTATATATCACTATAAGGCTAAACGAAGTGGCAGTGGGTTTGCTCGGTGAGTAGCAAACCCACGCGCGAGTTGCTATCTCTGGCTAAAAACTCATGCGTGAGTTATGGGTAATGTGCACTAGCTGTTGTCAAAACTTCACCGAGGTGAGTTTATGTATTATCCCCATTCGGCCGTTCAACGGTCTGATTTAAAAAAAACTATTTTAATTTAAAAAACTTTTCCTATAAATTCATACTTCTACTTATCATTTTTTTCTCACACTTTCAATTATCAAACCTCTACTACTTTTTCATTTCCTTCAAATCATGTCTATAAGAACACCTCAAAGCACAAGACATCGTCAACTAACCCGCAACCCAAACTCCCCGGAAACACCAGAGGGACGTTTAATCTTGAGAACCCATCTCCGAACGTGAACCTTTTGCGTCCACGAGCGTTCTATGGCACAACCCCTACCAAAAACCACCGTACCGTAATCCGACACCAGATATGTATCAACAGCAAGGTTACCGTCAACCACAACCAAACTCATTCCCTTTTACTTAGTACACAACAAACGCGTTTCACGAAATAGCAGCGGACCGAGATCCTTTCCGTTTACAAACCCCGACGTTGGTGGCAGTTTTTCGTCACAACCGACCATGTCTCCCGTGAATCAATTTCCAAACGAAGAGTTGTACACACCCGAATACTATAGTTCTTTTCAACAAACCGAATCTTTCCAACAAACCGGGTCGTTTCAAGAAAACTTTGAGGAGGTTGTTGCCCCACGTCCAAAGCCGAAATCGAAGCCGATTAGATCCCGCCAAAAGAAGTTGCATGCAGACACTGATGCTCCTAGGCAGTTGCGATGGACCAACGGGGAAGAAATTGCTTTGTGTAAAGCGTGGGTGTTTATTTCCAAGAACAGCGAACTCGAAAAACAACATGAATGAAGACGGTTTTTAGACTGCAATCTTATCATACTTTTAGAGAAAAACCGGTGTGCAGGGTAAGAGAACGTACGACTCTATTAATGTGAGATGGAAGTCGATTCGTCCATCGGCAGTTCGTTTCTCAGGAGTGTACAATAATGTTCTGCGTATGGCGTAAGAAATTGGAGTCGGAGATGAAGATTACATTAACAAGGACCTTCTTGACTATGAAGCTGAAGTTGGTACTAAGTTCAAATATCGTCATTGCTGGGAGATTTTAAAAGACAACCCGAAATGGAGGGATGTTGAAATCCCAGCTTTCTTAGCAAGTCAAGCAACGAAGGCTAAAAGATACAAGTCTTCCGGGTTTGGTTCGTTAAATGCAGAGTATGGGGATGCTAGTATTAATCGGACTGTTCCTGATGACGATGACGAAGAAGTAAAGGAACTTCCCCGACCAATGGGGAGAGACAGAGTGAGAAAAGGAAAAGGATCGACATCGTCTAACAGCACAAACGACGATGCTTTGGTTAGGTTGATGGTATCCGAGTTGGGGATGCAAACTGAGCGTGCCATCGGATTGTAGAATAAATAACAACAAGCTTTCCTAGCGATGAAAGAAAGAGAGATGGCACTTCGTGTTGAAGAGAAGTAAATTGCAGAAACCACGCAACAAAACGAGGACATCAACTTTTATGTGCAGGAATACGAACATTTAACTAGGGCTGCACGGACTGCAGTGGATTGGCAACGAGCTAAAATTAAGCGAAATATAATTTTCCATTTTGGGTTTATTTATTTATGTATCGTTTTTAAATTTTCTGTGAACTTTATTTTCGTTTTTATTTTCGTTATATCGTTTTTAATTTTCTAATAAAAGTGTTTACGTATTTAGTTTACGAATTAAAACAATTAAGAAGAAAAAAAATGGTATGACGTGTCGGTGAGTTTCTCACCGCCAATAAGGCTGAAGGGAATGACACCTTAAAATCCCACCGCCACCTAATCGCCACCTCAGCTTTCTCACTCCTCTCACTAACCCAACAAAAACTCACTTTTCAAGGTTACTAAGGATAAAAAACTCACCTCCACCTCATCTTTCCACTATCATTTTTATTTAATTTATTCATATATTTAATTAAAAAGTTACACGCGGGTAAATAAAACTGATACTCGGATGAATTAAAAACAAAAACTTTTATTAAAAACGTAAACAATACATTGGGTAATTAAAAACAACACATAAAAAAATGATACACGGATAATTTAAGAAGGAAAATATCGGGGATAAGTTTTCAAAACCTCCCAACAATGAAAATACTGAAACCGGCACCTATACTCAGCTTCATATTCATGAAGGGCGTTATTTGTTACATCATCGTCAGTTGCTCCAATTACCCGTGTACGCGTTGCGTTATTATAACATCCAACAAACCTACGCACGTCACACATTAGGGACTTCCATTTCCGGTTTATGTTATCGTATGTTTGTTTCCTTGGATCATCTAAACGACCCTCCATCCTTTGCAAAACCAAGCCCCGAAAACTACGACTGTTTGTTGGGTTACCTGGCATAGAGTTTTCAGCAACAAAGCCCCAAGAACGACACAACGTTATTTCTTCCTCGGGTGTCCATAGTACATGCACCATTGGAGAAGTGAAAGAAGATGAATTTGTGTTTGAGAAAGAAGATGAATATGAGTTGTGAAAAAATGATAAGAAAATGGTGATTATATAGGAAAAAATAGGGATTAAATTAAATTTTAGGGTAAAATTGGGATAAGTAAAGGGTGAGAAAGCAACCCTTGGTAGGATTTTTTTACCTAGATTCCTTAACCCACGCGTGGGTTTTTGGTGGGTTTATGTGAGATTTATGGCAACCCACGCGTGGGTTTATGCCAGCTTGGACTCACCAGTGGGATTTCCCGACCATTCCCTTCAGCCTAAGGTTGTAAAGTAGGATGGGTAAGTGGAGAGAAAAAACTGATGTGACACAGAGATGACGGTGGATTTTTGGCTCACCACTCCAAGTAGCTTAATTGGTAGACCCAACCCTTATTCCCTCTTAATTAGGAGACTTAATATAACTACACTTTTTGAATTAACTGGCTAATTAAAACCCTCATTTATAACCACTTAATTTAATAAACACCATGTATCTCATGCATCAGGTTTGTGCGCCTATGTGCACGATTGTATGCATCAGGTTTGTGCGCCTAAGTGAAGAAATAGTCTTGTTTGGTAAATGAGGTCATGTGATACAAATGTGCGATAATTACTTTATAATTAAATTTTCTATGGTTATTTACCACCAAATTTAAGTTTCCTTTGAACATCCTAAACTTTTTTTGAACGAAAATTTTTATAAATAAATAAAAAACTAGCAAGGAGATAGAAAATTACAAGGTCAAAGATCTAGGATATTTCATCCAAGATATCCAATCAAATTTATGTTTACATCTATTAGTACACCACGTAAAAGATAATAAAACAATCTCGTCAAAAGGAAGACTCTACGCGGAGGGGAGCTTCCAAAGAGAACTTGATTGCGAAAATTCCAAATCACCCACCACAAGATAAAGCAAACACCTTCCAATACAACCTTAAACCCTTTAGAAAGCCGAATAGAGATAAACCAGGCAAGCCAATCGACATAGAAAGAAAAATAAGGTATATCCAAATCCCACCAACGAGCAACCTTGCGCCAATGAAGACAAGCCATAGAGCACGAAAAAGAGATGAGAACAAGCCTCTCCGGCAGAACTACAAATAGGAAAAATGATGGAAGGGATATCAATCCCTCTCAGCGACAAATTTAACCTCGTCGGGAGCTTATCTAAACATATTTTCCAAGCAAAGATATTAATCTTTAATGGAACAGCCTTCACCCATCTGGTAGGAGGACCAACAGTAGGCAAAAGCATATCATCAATGTGGAAACGAGCAGATTTGACAGAATATTCACCCGCAACATCAAGAATCCACACCCATTTATCATTGGAGTTGGAAAGGATAACAGTATCAACAAGATCAGCAAGCCGGGAATATTGCTCTTCTTCCACACCACCACGCGGAGATCTTCTAACGAAACAGCGAGCGAGGAAGCACAAAGCTTTTCTGCCACAGTAATTTGTTTTGCATTTTCCAACGCATATAGCCTTGGATATGATTGACTAAGAGGAATATCAGTCGTCCATGTATCTTCCCAAAATAAAGTGTGCATATCATTACCCACTTTATTTTTCATATACGAAAGTAAATTAATACCTTGAAGAGATAAAGTGCCAAGTTCTCTGATAATGTTATTCCAAAGAGAAGGACGAGATACAGAACCTGCATGCTCAAGAGACACACGCTTGCCATATAAAGCTGTAATGAACCGAGACCATAGAGACGAACCTTGGGCTAAGAATCTCCACACCCATTTGAATAAAAGAGCTCTATTTAGAGCAAAAAAACTAGAGATACCAAGCCCACCTCTTTTTTTCAAGCTAAAACTTTCTTCCAACCGATCATAGAAATCTTTCGCTCATTCTTATAATACCATTGAAAAATCTCATACGAAAAGATTCCATATTATGAAGAACACCAATAGGAGCTTTATCTAGCGACATATGGTATAGGGGCAGGGAAGTAAGAACCGATTTGAATAAAGTAAACCGACCACCTATGAAAAGGGTTTTGATTTTCCATTTTTATAAACACGAAGAAACCTTATCAAGCACCTCATCCCAAGACTTGCTTCTAGAACTGGACATCCCAACATTGACACCAAGGTATTTAAAAGGAGTAGAAAAAGTAGAACATCCAATGATATTGGCTGCCGTGTTAACTTCCTCGTGAGAGACGCCGATACCCAAGAGCTTACTCTTATGAATATTGATACGAAGACCTGACGCTAAGTAACAACATTTGAGCATATGAACAATAGTGATCACGTTCACCCTATACCATTTACCTACGAAGACAATATCATCGGCGTAGAAAAGATGAGGCACGGTTAAGAATCACCAATGCGGATAACCTTAAATAAACCTACGTTCAGAATATTATTGAACGAGAGGTGCAAGCTTTCCATGACCAAGATAAAAATAAAAGGAGATAAAGGATCTCCTTGCTTCAATCCTTTATGAAACTGAAATTCTAAAGACGGATTGCCATTAACTAGAATCGAACCCATATCCGACGAAAGACACCCTTGGATCCACCCTTTCCACTTAGCTCCAAAACCAAAATTACTTAGAATACCATCTAAATAATCCCATCTCACTGATTCAAACTCCTTTTCAAAATCAGCCTTAAAGATCATGGCTTTCGTTTTATGATATTTGCACCACGATAGAAGCTCATTAAGGATGAAAGGTCCATCTAGAATTTGACGGTTGGAGACGAAAGCAGACTGGACATCACTAATAAGATCTGAAATAATCATGTTGAGCCGATTAGCCAATATCTTAGAAATGATCTTGTAGAAGCTGCCAATAAAGCTAATCGGTCGAAAATCTTTCACCATCTTCGCATCCCGCGTCTTGGGAATAAGGGTAATAAAAGGAGAGTTACTACCAGGCGGGAACTTACTAGTGGCAAAGAATTCTCGAACGACATTAACCACATCTTGATCAATTATCTTCCAGTAAGTACGAATAATTTAAAACGTAAATCCATCAGGTCCAGACGATTTGTTTGTACCACAATCCATACCGCTTTCTTAATCTCATCATAAGTAACTTTGCTTTCAAGGTCCAAGTTTTGCTCAAAAGAAATCTGCTTAAACATATTAGAGTCCATAGTGATAATAGGACCTGAAGGCTTTGAAAAACGATTAGAGAAGTAATTGATAAATTCATTCTTCATTTTACACGGATCATCAATCACTCTTCATCAACTAGGACACCACAAATAGCACGTTGCGACCGCTTCATATTAATAATACCGTGGAAGAATTTAGAGTTTTCATCTCCTTCGATTGCCATCGAACCTTAGTTTTCTGAGCCATATCCAAAGATTGACGTATCTTGATATTGTGAAGATCATTTAGAAGTGACGTCCTTTCATTGAAAAGAACCTCGTATGACCATTGTCAAAGATCTTGTATAAATCAAAGATCCTAGTTTTAATGGAAGATCTCGACTCATTGGATCTATGCTTTTCCTCTTTACACCAGACTTTAATTGAAGCCTTAAGCGCATGAAATTTCTTCCTCAAAAGAGTAATATTGCTAGATTTCACAAAGTATGAACTATTCCATGAGTCAGCCCCAAGCTTATCAAATCCATCTTTAGAAAACCAAAAGTGATAGACACGAAAAGAACATGGCCCATAATCAACAACACCCTCACGCAAAATAATAGGCTTGTGATCCGAAAAATTCCTGTCAAGACAAAGAGCAGAGAGCTAAGGGTAAACTGAAAGTAAACCTTCAGAAACTAAGAATCTGTCCAATTTACTCATTTTCGAAGCGGATTTGAGAGCCCACGTATAAGAGTAACGTTCAAGAGGGAGATCAATAAGACCAGCAGTATAAATAAACTGATTAAAAGCTATAGCAGCTGATTCGTTGAAAATGGTGCCGAATCTCTCTTGTTCCGAACGAACCTCATTAAAATCGCCTAGAATAATACATTCACCATCCCAATTTAATGAGCGTGTTTTGAAACTTGCATCACATAAATGAGAAATGATACACTACAAACAAATATTTATAAAAATGATGTGATATGTTTTGATTGATTATTTTTTGAATATTTTTTATTAACCTAATCAAAATATAACTTATTATATTTGTGAATATTTGTTAGTGGTTTTTTAAAATGTAGCATTCTTTCATATAAATACATTTTTTTAGTTAATTCATTTCTATGCCAATTTTTTTTCTTATAGTTTTAATGACTTAACTTTTATAT
Source organism: Glebionis coronaria (assembly GCA_025667525.1). NCBI lineage: Eukaryota > Viridiplantae > Streptophyta > Magnoliopsida > Asterales > Asteraceae > Glebionis > Glebionis coronaria. Next base: position 97,545,431 of record CM046879.1, read on the forward strand.
CAATTTTTTTCCATCATGCTCATAAAATAATGTGCATGATAACTTAAGTCACTATATATGGTTGATTTGAAACAACTTTCTTCTTATGAATCACAATGGGAATAACTATCAGTGTAGAATGGAATGACAATAATTATATCACTTTCATAGTTGATGTTTGGATTCATCTAAAAGATATGGGTATGAATTGCTTACTACTTCATCTTCATCACATTACCGAAAATATTACAAAGAAAAAAAACAGCAAATAATGGCTTCACACACAAAAAGAATCATTCATCGTCTTCAATAATTCTTTATAAAAGGTATATTCGTATCGAAAAAGATAAAGAAAACATGCATCCTCATCAAAATCATGTTTTAAAAAATTAATCATAACACTGTTATTTATCAACTAGATAATCATGATAATTTTTAAAAACTCATGTTGCACTAGTTTCAATTAGAAAATCAACAAAAACAAAAATAAAATACGACTAGATTCATCATAAATGAACTACCAGGTTCTTACCTTGATTCTTTGATTGGATTTTACAAATTATAATGCACTTGTCAATTAATTAAAAGGTTACTAGTACAAGTAAAAACCTTATGAAAAATATTATGGATAAAAAAATGAAAAAAGTGAGAAGAAGAGGAACAAGTTGCTAAATTGATGGTATGTGATATGTAGTAGAAACAAGGAGAGTCCCACATGAATGGAGAAAAAGATACCTTAACTGTATAATATGAGTCTATGGGTGTAACAATGATAGTTTGATTCTTACATCTCGAAACAAACACTTGTAATGGTATGAATGTGATAGTTTGATTGTGAGATTGTGATACCAAACGCCTCCTTAAAATGAAAATATAAATAATGATTATGAAAAAGAGATAATAAGAAATTATTTCAATATATATACACTGTGAAATTAAGATTTGAAAAAATGACTTAAACAAATTAAATACAAGTAAAAATAAGGGGAAATTTCATATGTCACCCTATTTTTAAATTTAATTTCAAAAATAGTTAATCATGCTTAAAAATCATTGTGTATTGTGCATTAAATAGTTACACTTTGAGTATATATGAAATTAAGTTTGAAAGTAAGGTGATATATAAAATTAATGGGTTAAAGCCATTAATTACCAGCGAACTTTACTTTTTTTCTTGATATTACAAATATAGAACATAAAATACTTATATAGCCATTGAAACTTATTGATACCGGCTATTATTAGTAACGTGAAAGTACTATATTCCATGCCATTTTTTTTTGCCCACGTGGCGTTGACTTTTACAAGTCATGGCTTCATGTTCCTCAAAATTTATAAATTTGACATACACAACTAAAATGCCCTTCTTCAGTGCAAAAATTATAAATTTGTTTAAATTGAAAAAAAAAACATAAATCTAGGAATGATAAAACAAAGCCAAAATAATAGAAATACCAACCCACTTAATCCATCCCTTCTAAAAAGTTAGATCAACTCTCAATGAGATTATGTTTTAAAGCGGTTCTTATGGTTCTATATCCATTGGTTCTTATTGATATCAGATTGGTTGCATTTTTAGTTCTTATACAGTTGGCAGTATGTATCCTTTACATTACCAGCAGGGTCGTTGTGGTGGGTGGCTTGATTTTAGCTTTGTGGTGGTTCGGAAATTTGCTTTAGTGGCTTCTTACTATTTGTATATTGATGGTGGTCTAAGTGATTCAAAAAATTCGGTAGTACATACCATCTTTTGTAAGTGACACAACTAGAAAGAGTGACCTTTAACTGTTGGCCACAATATCTTCTTGGGTCCCAATTTGTCGTTGCTGTCGGATCTTGGTGGTGGTGGTGTCATTGCTGCCAGATCGTGGTGGTGTTGTCGCTGCTACCAGATCTTGGTGGTAGGAGTAGGTACCAAGAACGACGGTGGTGGTGGTGGTGTCTCTGCTGTCGGATCTTGATGGTAGGAGGGCGGTGATAGTGGTATTTTCGCTGCCGTCAATTCTAACACAAAGTGGTTGGAGCTTGGGATAAGAAAGAAAAAAAGAAGAAAGTTTATTTTTTATAAAAAGAAAAGAGTGTTGATATATGGACCTAATATGAAGGCCAAAAAATAGACCTAAGCTTAGGTGTCAGTTTGTGATTGGTAAAATGCATGGGGCCCAGTATTTCATATTTTCTCTTTCCTCATCTCGACCTTTCATTCAACCACTTGTCATAATCTTATGATTAGGCCTCCTTTTAGGCATGTTGGGCCAATGAAAATTTTAACTATGGCCCAGTCTAGATTTGTTTAAATTAGACTAAGTGTTACTGATCGCTGAGAGGACCAGCGACAGAGACCAGACCAGTGGAAGGCAAAGCCTCAGCTGGCACACCAGGAACATTCAAGTCAAAGACAACGTCAGAGGAGTCGAAGACAATCTGAAGTCATACTCACCAACGATTATGGATAGCTGGGATGTAGAAGGAATGTGCTGGTGTTCAAGGATCTCTGAGTTGACAATACTCAGAGATCACTTAAAAACCCTAGAAGTCTGATACAAGCAAAGCTTGTCTAATCCTTTATAGTTTAGGCGGGAGAATCTACTAAGTGTTTTGAGAGGGACAAAACAAGAGATTCAAAATAAAGCCTAGTACGACCTAGTGGGACAAAAGGTGAACAGTTGGCAGAACTGTTCACCTAAAGTTGTTTAAAGGTATGTCTCGATTTGGACATGCATTTAATACGTTGTACTCTTCCATTTAGAAGATGATACGTATCAACTACTCCCACTAAGGAAGCAACCTCGTACCACTATAAATAAGAGTGAGAAAGAAGAGTTAATGCACCCCTTGTGCTTGGATAAATTATCTAAATTCTTTCTCACTTTGGAACCACTGAGCCCTCAACTGTCTACCAGCGTCTCATTGGTTCCCTTGAAAAACTTGAGTCTCAAATCTAGTTTACTTGTTCTAGGGTTCATTTCTTATTGTCATTCAACGGGTGTATTCATAGCACTTTGTAATACTTTGTTTATAACAGTTAATAAAGCATTACGCGTTTGAAAAGTATTTCGTTGTGTTTTTGTGTTTATACGAGTTATAGTTTCGAGAATTGTCATATTAAGGGACTTTCAATTGGTATCAGAGCGGTTTGATTTATAAAACATTTTATAAACCGTTCTTGTTTTTAAAATCAAGATCTTAATATGCCTGATACTATACCTCCTATACCACCACCCTTTGGTCAAACCAGTCAAGGTACCACTTCGACCACCACACCGGCCACCACATCTACTACCATGCCTACACCGGTTGTAAGCATTGGTAATAATGATGATGACCTTCCCCAACTACTTAATGTTCGTGGGGGGTCGCATGTGTCTAATGTTCCAGCGTTTGATGAAGAAGATTTTTAAGTTGGAAAAGTGAATTTCTTATATATTTAGATGGCTTAGAACCCTTCTTGATAGAAATCTTAGAAAATGGTCCCTATATACCACTGGTCGTTTCCTCTACCCCTGAGAGACCCATCAAGAAGCATGTTAAGCAATGGTCTCCAGTGGATAGACGTCTGGCTAACCAGGACAAGAGACTCAAAAGTATCATAGTCTCTTGCCTACCCAAGAACATTATGAAGTCCATCATAAAATGCAACTCTGCTAAGGAGATGTGGACCGAGTTAGTTCTAGGGTATGAAGGTCCAGAGGAAACAAAAGAAACCAAAATCCAAGCCCTTAGACTTAAGTTTAATGCTTTTAAAACTTTGGAAACAGAAACTGTTGCTCAAACTTATACTAGGCTTAAGATTTTGCTGAATGACTTGGGAAACAATGGATTTGTTCTACCTAAGGTTGAGGTTAATGCTACATTTGTCAATAGTTTACCTAGAAAATGGCTTAGCCTAAACCAGACCTTAAGAGCAAATAATGCTATCAAAAATGATACTTTAGTCCAACTGTTTGGTAGATATAACTATGAAGAAGGGCTAATTGACTCCATTTACAAATCAGAGACTAATAGGTTTACCACCAATATCACTATATCAAAAGCTCTTGTTGCTAACCATTCTTTTCAGGACAACGACTCTGACATAAAAGTGGACACCAGAAGCAGTCAAGAATTTCTTGATGAATTACATGTTGAGTTCCATGACAGAGCCCTTCTAGCTGACCAAAAGAGGTACTACAAGAAATCTGGTACAGTTGGAGATGCTAAGGTTGATAAATCCAAGGTGTCATGCTACACTTGTGGAAAGACTAGTCACTTTTAGAAAGATTGTTGGTCAAACAAAACCTCCTCTCCAAGCTTTCCTTCATCCAGCAACAACCACAGCAGCAAGAAGAAGTTTTCTACCTCACCTTTCAAGCAAACCTCCCACTCTGACTCAGAGGGAAAGAAGGACTACAAAGTTAAGTACAAAGCCATGAAAGCTGGGCTGTTTAAACTCAACCAGAAAGCTGAAGATGCAGCTAAGAAAAAGGATGTTAATAAGACTGAAAAAGGTCTGATTGCTGCTTCATTCGACTAGGATGATGAACCCCTTACATCTGAGGATGAAGGAACCAATACCATCAGAGCTTTTATGGCTGTCGCTGATGAAGAACCTGCTGTGGGAAAAAGCGAAGCAAGATCTGGTCAATGGGTGGACATCACCATAAAAAAGGTACAAAGACTGCTATCTATACCTGAAGGTCCTGGTAGAGACCATGTCAGTGACTATACCTTAGTTGACCTCCACTTTGTGGAAGAGCAAAGAAAAAATCTGTTAAACAAGTTTCATAGTCTTAAAACAGAGTTAAATCTTTGTCAATCTGAATTAACAAATCTTAAACCCTTTGTGAATCTTGCAAATCAACTTTAAAATGAAGTAAGCAAATTGTCCATTGAAAATAAGTCTTTAACTAATGAAAACACTGAACTCAGAAAAACGATTGAAAAATGAAACTTGGCTCAATCCAAAGTGGAAGAAATAGTTGCTGAAGCCATACCAAGTGATGTGGTTCAGGCTATTGGGGGAAAGGGTAGATACAAAAATCATATACCTGTACCCAGTGTTAAATTTATCCCTTCAGATGTTTCTTCTCCATCTTCCACCTCTGTGGATGAGATAAACTCTGACAAGAAATCAGAGGTGACAGCTTTACCAAGACTCGTTGGTGCTATCACATCTGATTCCTTGGTTGGCCCAAAACCTCTAACCAAAACCCCAGGGAATTCAATTCTCAAAGTCGCTGATAAAGCGCACAAAAAGGTTTTTGTGGCCAAGGACTCCAACAAACCCACTCCTCCCCCTGAAGAGCTTTCACCTACCAAACAACTTCTCCGCACCTTGATGGAAGAAGTAAAGGGACTGAAAGAACAAATCAACCCCAGAGTTAACAGTCCATCTATTAACTCTCTTGTGAAGGATCTAGTAGCTCTAAGGGGAGAGCTTTATTCAGGCCTTGCAAGCATTGCGGTTTCAAAAATCATTCTTCTGAGGACTGCTCAAAGAAACCAAAATGTATCACCTGCGAGTCTACTGAACACACCTCTAGAGAGCATGAGGAGATTATTGTTGTTCAAAGAACCAGAACTCAATTAAGGTCTAAAACTCCTCACATGACCTCTAGAAGAGCTGAGCCCAAACCCAAAGACAATTCTCAGGGTTACAGACCAAATCCCCCATGCAAGTATTGTGGCTTCTTTGACCATCACTCTGATGAGTGTGAGCATTATCCCGGATGTGACATCTGTGTAAGTATGCGTCATGAACCCAGAGAGTGCAACCAAATAGGGGGAGATAGAAACCAGAGAAGACCCAATGTCGCTGGTCAGCGACAACATGGACCCACTGGAAAGTGGGTTCATCATCGAAACTAATCTGGCTTTGTTATATCTATGCAGGAATATCTGAATAAATCTGTTTGGTATCTGGATAGTGGGTGCTCCAGACATATGACAGGGGTTAAACAATATCTTCATAGATATAAGAAGGAGTCTAGTCCAAAAGTAGTCTTTGGAGATAACTCCTCAGGGGCTACTGAGGGTTATGGCTCAGTGGATTGCAACGGTATAACCTTCACAAGGGTCGCTTATGTCAATGGACTGAAGCACAACTTAAACAGCATTAGTCAACTCTGCGATGTTGGTTTCAAAGTTTTGTTCACTAAGACCCAAGGAACAATCTTCAATCAAAATGACGATGTTGTTCTAATTGCACCCAGAAGAAGGGATTTGTATAATATTAACATGACATCATGTCCAGAAGGGATGAACACCTGTCTCTTTGCCAAAGCATCTGATAGTGAAAATTGGGTATGGCATAAGAGACTCTCCCACCTTAACTTCAAGAACATCAACAAACTGGCCAAGAATGATTTAGTGACTGGGCTTCCCTCTCTGACCTTCACAAAGACAGACCCTGCTCAGCCTGCGAGAAAGGGAAGCAGCACAGAGCCTCATTTAAGACAAAGCAATCATTCTCCATAAATAAGTGCCTCCATCTTCTTCACATGGACTTATTTGGACCAGTAAAACCTCAATCCCTTAATCACAACAAGTATGCACTAGTCATTGTAGATGAATTCTACAGATTCACATGGGTATTCTTCTCAAAAGAAAGAGTGATGCTGCTGAAAGAATAATGTCTTTCATCAGAGAAATAGAGAACTTCAATGACTGCAGAATCAAGGCTATCAAAAGTGACAATGGCACTGAATTCAAGAACCATGCCATGGAAGCCTTTTGTGATGAAAAGGGATATCACAGAACTTTTCTAACCCAGGCACCCCTGAACAAAATGGTGTCGCTGAAAGAAGAAACAGAACTCTCATAGAGGCTGCTAGAACCATGCTCAGCGAATCAAGACTTCTAAAACAATTTTGGGGTGAAGCTGTGAACACAGCTTGTTACACACAAAATAGATCTATTATTATGAAGAGACACGACAAGACATCTTATGAAGTGTATAGGAAGAGAGCCCCTGATGTAAGCTACTTCCATGTCTTTGGTTGCCATGTTTTCATTCACAACTACAGAGATCACCTGGGAAAATTTGATGAAAAGTTAGACGATGGATTATTTGTTGGCTACTCTCCCACCTCCAAAGCCTATAGAGTATTCAACATTCGCAGGCAAGAACTAGAAGAATCCATCCATGTCACCTTTAATGAAGCAGATGATGTCATTACTCACACCAACACAGAAGAATGTGACATTGATTTCAAAGAAGTCAAATCATATCCAGAGGATGATTTCTCAAATCCCAAGGAATCATCTCAGGCATGTCACAAGGACTTTCCTTATGTTCATGCATTGATCCTCACTCAATCTCTGACATCACTCTAGAGGTTGAAAATGCTGAACCTATCACTCCACCCACTATAGTGAATGCTGATCTTATCGAACTAATCTCTCACCTTGATGAAGAGATTATGGATGAAGAAATAACATGTGAAGATCCCCCAACATTCATTGAACCTGCAGTGACTCTTGAACCCACAGAGACTCCTGCTCCTCAATCCAAATGGAGTAGGAACCAAGATATTCTTCTGGTGAATATTCTTGGTGAACCCTCTGAGGGAGTCACCACCAGAGGCAAATTGAGATCTCTGGAAACCGCCTCAACGAATGAATGCCTTTTCGCTGATTTTCTCTCTGAAGATGAACCTAAGAATGTGGCTGCTACGCTTCTAGATGAAGGGTGGGTTGTTACCATGCAAGATGAGTTGAATCAGATCAAGAGGAACAAGGTGTGGACTCTGGTAAAAGCTCCAACTGGAAAACAAGTGGTTGGAACTAAGTGGGTCTATAGAAACAAAAGGGATGAAGCTGGCATGATTGTTAAAAACAAGGCTAGGCTTGTGGTGCTGGGGTACAATCAATCTGAGGGTATTGACAATGATGAAACGTTTGCACCAGTAGCCAGATTGGAAGCTATCAGAATCTTCTTAGCCTTTGCAGCTTATATGGGGTTTACTGTATACCAGATGGATGTGAAGAGTGCTTTTCTAAATGGTAAGCTTACAGAGGAAGTATATGTCTATCAACCCCCTGGGTTTGAAAGCAGTGAGTATCCTGATCACGTCTGCAGACTTCACAAAGCACTCTATGGGCTGAAACAAGCGCCTAGAGCCTGGTATGAAACCCTATCAAAATTCTTACTTGAAAATAAAATTGTCAGAGGTACCATTGATCAAACCCTGTTCACTTATAGGTCCAAGGGTGATGTCATTTTAGTACAGATTTATGTGGATGACATAATTTTTGGTTCAACCAATATCACTTTGAGCAAACAGTTTTCCAAACTCATGACCAAAAGTATGAAATCAGCATGATGGGGGAATTAACTTTTTTCTTAGGTTTTCAAATTAAACAAAATCCAAAAGGAATTTCCATTTTTCAAGAAAAATATGTTAAGGATTTGCTCAAGAAGTATGATATGTCTGATTGTGCATCAGTCAAATGCCCCATGCTTCCTCCCAACAACTTGGGAGCTGATGACTCAGGGGTCTCTGTTAATGAGACCTTATATAGAGGCATGATTGGGTCACTGATGTACCTCACAGCAAGCAGACCAGACATACAATTTTCCACATGTCTCTGTGCTAGGTACCAAGCTAACCCCAAGGAATCCCACCTTGTAGCTGTCAAAAGAATTTTCAGGTACTTAAAAGGTTCTCCCACACTGGGTCTCTAGTATCCAAACGGATCAGGCTTCGACCTCAAAGCCTACTCAGACTCTGACTACGCTGGGTGCTGTCTTGATAGAAAGAGCACCTCTGGGAGTTGTCAAATCCTTGGAGGAAAATTAGTATGCTGGAGTGCTAAGAAACAAAACTCAGTGGCCATGTCATCAGCTGAAGCTGAATATGTAGCGGCCGCTGGTTGCTGTGCTCAAGTTCTCTGGATGAAAAGTCAGCTGGCTGATTATGGGATCACTTATGAAAAGGTTCCCATATTCTGTAACAACACAAGTGCTATAGCCATCTCTATTAATCCGGTACTTCATTCCAGAACCAAGCATATTGATATCATGTATCACTTTATCAGAGACCATATTTTAAAAGGTGATATTGAGCTTCATTTTATACCCACGGAATACTAGCTCGCTGATATATTCACCAAGCCTCTGGCTGAGCCAAGTTTTACTAGGCTGGTTGCTGAGCTGGGTATGCTCAATATCGGTAAACAAATCTGATAAATGATCTTTGTCTCTGGGCATTTAAGGGAATTGAACGTAACGAGGTAGTTACATTCCAATGGTAGTTAATATATTCCCATATTTAATTCAAATGATTGTCCTTCATTTTCAACAACTTTCCCACTTTCCAAGGGGACAGAAAAATCACATGAAGAGTCAAGGGGTGCCACTTTTCCTAAAAGGTAAACTTTTGTATTTAATGCTTTAATTGAAAATGGCTAAACCTTTTATCAAAACCCTTGACTCGTTTTTCAAACATCACATTACTCATTACTTTCACACACACATACTATTCATCTCCTTCACATCCTCCATTTCTTCCTTCCATCAACAATGGCGTCTTCATCAACAAACACCTCGTTCACCGTTTTGGCCGCCTCGAATGTAGATTTTGGGATAAACGATGGAAAGATCGCCCTGAACAACTGTGTAGCACTCTTGGAACATAACAATCCTCTCTACCATCCTTTGTTATCCTTCCTCAAGAACTCCACCATTTATGAAGCCATTACTAGGGAACCTTCCACATGCTACCACCAATACTTGAGGGAGTTCTTGTACAGCGCTGAAGTTGATCAAACCTCATCACACATCACCTTCAACCTTTCTACACATCCACAACCTCTAACCTTTGATTTCCACACTTTTGCCAAAGTCATTGGACTTCCAGTCAATGAAGGCATGTCCGCTGTGCCTGCCAGCGCCACAGTGAAGAAGGCTCTGGCTACCCTTCGTCCTCATGATGACGATGACAAACCCTTCACCACCCAAGGATTCCAAAACAAATCACTGATCAAAGTGAATTACTTTTCACCCACCTGGAGGACGCTAATGTTGTACATTGTGAAATGTCTGGGAGGAAACCAGGGGTCACATGATCAGCTTAATGGTGCTCAGCAAGCAATCGCTTACAGCTTAATCTGGGGGCAAGATATATGGATCGCCCACATACTTTACACTGACCTCATCGCAAAGCTGGAAAACAAAAGGAAGAAGCATCGACTGACCACTATCTGCTACACAAGATATCTCTCTCTCTCCTCATAGAGGATATGCTTGTTGAAACCTACACTAATGATGAACTTCACTCCTTCTCTCCCTATCGCATCACTCCAGCCTCGCTGAATACTCCCTAGGAGGATGAAGTGCCTCTCAGCAGGCATATGATGCAGGTTGCTGGGTTACTCGCTAATGATGGAGAGCCCTTGATCCCTCACAATGAGGTGAATGCTGAAAGACAAACTGACAAGTCTTTGTCCAAGACCTCTGTGCAGTCCACTTCTCAGCCCAAGGTGCCCAAGGAAAAGAAGAAGAAGAGGAAATACATCCCCCTTTCCTCTGAAACCCCTTATGTTAATCCTTCCAAGACAAAGAAGACCAAGAAGAATCCATCCCCTTCTCTGGAGGATGTGGTTAAAGATCCTACAGCTGACAAACAACTAGAGTCTAACATCTCCTTGTCAGCAGAGACGACTAAGAACCTTATCAACACTGATATCTCTCAGGTATTAGTTCGCCTTTTTTCTCTTGGAGGATCACATACATTCACTCTCAAAATTCTGTAGGAGAGAGTGATGAAGTCTTAGGGTTTGCCTCAACCCATAGAGTGTCTGTTTCAGCACCTAGATCTCTTAGGATTATCTGTACGCTCTGTCTTAACACTAGGATATGATTCACTTGTGCTCATAACGCACCCCGATGATCCTTCATCCTCTGGACTTTGCTCTTGTCCATAACAACTTGAGCATGTTATAGGTCCCGACCCAGAGTCTCTGCACCTTACGTAGTCTTTGGGTCCCCTCATATGAAAAAGAGTCCCAAAGAATTTATCCTTTTGGGGGGACTGAATAATCACCCTCAGTCTTCCTAGGGGCAGCGATAAAAGGCGACCCTTACCTTCAAATATGTCACAACTAAAAGAGTCCCAAAGAATTTATTCTTTTGGGGGGACTAAATAATCACCCTCAGTCTTCCTAGGGGAAGCGATAAAAGGCGACCTTTAACTTCCATTAACTCACAATTAAAAGAGTCCCAAGGAGCAATCCTTCAGGGGGAGCTGGATAATCACACCCAGCTATCCTAGGGGAAGCGAACGGTGACCATTCACCATATAGTTTTCACAAATCAAAAGAGTCCCAAGGAGTAATCCTTATGGGGGAGCTGGATAATCACACCAAGCTATCCTAGGGCAACGAATGGCGACCCTACAACATATTTATTTCACACTAAAAGAGTCTTAAGGAGAAATACTTAGGGGGGGGGGGGGGGGCTGGATAATCACACCCAGCTTTCCTAGGGGCAGCGAATGGCGATCTATAACTTCATATTTATTTCACACTGGTTACTAACAAATGTCATAACAGGCTCATAATCTTCATGAAGAACAACAAAATGATGATGCATATTCCATTGCTGGTGATGATAATGCTAAAGTCCCCCACATTGATCTGGATGCCATGTCAGACATTGAATCCATGCCAGAAGATGAGATCTTTATCATTGAAGATGACCTAACCATTTCAGACTATGCTGATATGGATGCTGATGATGACCAAGTCACATCAAAATTAAAGCACATTCCTTCCCATCCATGGCAAATGTTCAAGAACTAGCTGCCAAGCAACTATGGAACCAGAGGCTCTGTACATCAACCCCAGTCCCCTTCCCCACTTTGCCAAATGTCATGGAACTGGGGGCAATGAAACACTTAGAACATTTGCAACACCTCAAGCCTGTCCATGTTCCTAGAATGAAAGATGTTCAGGAACTAGCCGCTGAGAAACTCTAGGTCAAGAGCGGAGACATCAGCATCACCAAGCCTAAAGTCACAAATGATGTCATCCTCTCTGAATTAAAAACACTCACTCATGCTGCTGAGGAACTCACGACCACCCTAGAGACTTCACTAACTTTATCTGTGGAATCCTCTATGACTGTACTGCTTCCGCAACTGCTGAAAAATGCCTTGCAAACTCAACTCCCAACAGTTCTAAACCAAAGTCTTCAGCAATACATGCCATCAGTCCTCACCGCAGCTGTCAAAGCCAATGTTGCTGCTATTGCCAAGGCATCTGAGCCTTCCAGACAACTTCTTCAGGAGCTCTTATAGGAGGAACTTAAAGAAATATGCTTATTTGTCCATCAAGAATTTGTTAAGTTCCTCAAACCTGGATCAGGCAAAGCTTCTACCAACGCTATGCCTGGGGGGATAATTCAGCAACCTCTACCTCTGAAGAAGAAGCAGATACTGCTCCACCTAAGGGGGAGCAATCACTTAAATAACCAGCACCCTCAAAAGAGATCCCAACACTAAAACCCATCAGATCCTTCAACCCCATCACTGAGGTGGCACAAGACAAGGGAAAAGGTATTGCCTCTGAGGTACCTGAAACAATCATGCACTCCCTCCAAGAAGAAGGTGGATCCACAGCCAGACACTCTGACTTGAACAAATTTAAAAGTGCTGATGAACCACCACTAACCCCAGAGCAGGCAAAGGCTCAAATCTTGGAACAAAAAAGGTTAGCAAACATTAGAGCTGCAGAAATCAAGAGCAAAGAAGCTCTGAACAAACTACTCTCTCAAGCTGTAAAGGAATCTCAGCTGAATAAGCTCAAAGAACTTGAAGTTAAAAGGATCAACATTCAAAATGAATATGAGAGAATAGTAGACCAAAGAGCAGAGCCCGGTCAAATCACCAAATACGCATGTTATACTGACAAAGACAAAAGAGTAGTGATGACCTTATATAGAGAAAACCAACTGACCATCTACAAAGTCTTCAGTGACTTTAAACTCAGAGATCTGGGCCTCTCTGAATGGTTAGAAATGTTGTCTCTTGCCCAAAAGAAGACTGGGCCTGGTGCTGCCCAAATGATGAAAAAAATCAAGCTAAGCTGAATTGGGTTAGAGACACTACAAAGAAGCTGAAGGTACCTCTGCCTCCTCAACTATCACAACAACAATCTTCTCAAGGACAAAGAAAAAGGAAAACCCAAATGGGGCCTCTGGTAGAGAAGATGGTCACTGAGAATGTTGTGGTAGATGGAATGTACAGAAACCTTGTACTTCCCAAGGAGATCACTAAACCAGTGGGAGGCCAAGTATACTCAGAACCAGAGACAAGAATGGTCTTCATGAATGGTAATTGTGAGTATTGCTTTCAGCGGATGAATGAACTACATCTGGCCTTAACTATCCAACTCATCACACTCAAACAGGGCATCCTAAGGAACTGCAAATTAGCTGATGATTTTGAGTTTGAAATTGAGCTGATCATTAACTCTAGGAGTGACAAAGTTGAAGCTAAGAGAATCCGTGACCAAGGCCTTGATCGCTGAAGAACCTTTTATTTTGTTCTATGTTTACACCACTGGGTGTTCTTGTAATAGACTAGGTTCTTTATGTTTAATAAAACTCTGAGGTATGTTTGTTAAATTATGTGTAAGAAGAAGTTGTGTACTCACTTACAATAATTTTAGACTTAGTATAATTTATAAACAAATAGGGGGAGATTATTGGGCCAATGAAAGTTTTAACTATGGCCCAGTCAAGATTTGTTTAAATTAGACTAAGTGTTACTGGTCGCTGAGAGGACCAGCGACAGAGACCAGACCAGTGGAAGGCAAAGCCTCAGCTGGCACACCAGGAACATTCAAGTCAAAGACAACGTCAGAGAAGTCGAAGACAATCTGAAGTCATACTCACTAGCGATTATGGATAACTGGGATGTAGAAGGAATGTGCTGGTGTTCAAGGATCTCTGAGTTGACAATACTCATAGATCACTTAAGAACCCTAGAAGTCTGATACAAGCAAAGCTTGTCTAATCCTTTATAGTTTAGGCGGGAGAATCTACTAAGTGTTTTGAGCGAGACAAAAAAGAGATTCAAGATAAAGCCTAGTACGACCTAGTGGGACAAAAGGTGAACAGTTGACAGAACAGTTCACCTAAAGTTGTTTAAAGGTATGTCTCGATTTGGACATGCATTTAATACATTGTACTCTTCCATTCAGAAGATGACACGTATCAACTACTCCCACTAAGGAAGCAACCTCGTACCACTATAAATAAGAGTGAGAAAGAAGAGTTAATGCAACCTTTGTGCTTGGATAAATTATCTAAGTTCTTTCTCACTTTGGAACCACTGAGCCCTCAGCTGTCTACCAGTGTCTCATTGGTTCCCTTGTAAACTTGAGTCTCGAATCGAGTTTACTTGTTCTAGGGTTCATTTCTTATTGTCATTCAACGGGTGTATTCATAGCACTTTGTAATACTTTGTTTATAACAGTTAATAAAGCATTAAGCGTTTGAAAAGTATTTCGTTGTGTTTTTTTGTATTTATACGAGTTATAGTTTCGACAATTGTGATATTAAGGGACTTTCAAGGCATACGAATTAGGTCTCTCTATCATTTTTCAAAAGAAAAATAAGTGAATTGGAAGCCATGTGTAAAAAGAAAATTAAAATTTATTATGACTGGTAAAAAGGTGACATGTAGGTATTTTGTATCTGAAAACCGGTTATCATAGGTCATTTCTGAGAATATTTCTAATTTTAGAACAAATTTTAAAGTTTGGATGATTATAATAGTATTATATGTTCCATATTATAAATATATTGCCGCCGATCTATCAATTGTATAACTTAGTTCTGACCGTTTAAAATATAGCAAAACAAAATCTTAACCATTGAAATTCAAAAATTATCTACATCAACTAACTTGAGTAGATTGTGGGGAATTACAATGCAGGCCACACATGTGCTAAAATGCCGCAAGATGATAAGCTTAGAATTACAAACAAGAAAATAACATAGTTAGCTTTGACTATAAAACTAACTTCCCTAAAAATCTGCTCATCATCGTCGTATAACATGGGGTGGTTTACCTTAGCTTTTACGTGAATATAAATACCCATGCTCATTTCTAAATAATAGCCAACCAATAATATTCATAAGATAAAAAGAATTATTAATATGTTCATTAGGGATTGTTATTCAAAGATCTACTACGTAGTACTATTACAAAGCGATGATTTTAAACTTTTCTTTTATTACATTTATGCAGATGGAGTATCAAAGGATATGCTCGCTATGGAAGGCAAAAACGAGTTAACCTGACGAAGTGAAAATGATCGCCAATAAAGAAATCAAGGTAAATTTAGAGTCTAAACTTTTTCTATATCACGTTTCAACACTCACCTCATAGTTTTATATTTTACGAAGACCCAGCAGCTAGCAATATCTCTTTCCCTTTGAATAGCAAGCCAGGAACAACACAGACATGGGTATTCAACTACTCGTGTGTTGTTTGATGAGGTAACATTTATTTCTACACTTTTTGCTTTCATCTTTTAAAATTAAATAATTATATAGTGGTATCATTCATATGAAGGCCTAATATAGTTTTTGTTTCTTTGAACATCACTCAGATATGAAACTCATATTTGTGGAAGAAATCAGCCCCTTTATAAAAAATATGATCCCAACCATTTGTGCTCGATTCTAATCTTACTAATATGGGTTAAGATATGATTAAAGAGTGCTTATATCACTACTATTTTTAACAAACCAAGAGTTTTTTATTTTTGCATATGACGTAAATAGCTCTAATATACAGTAGGTTTTCTGGGTCTAGGGGATATGCGACATTAGTAGACATGAAATTCATTCGTTATTTGATGAGGTAACATTTATTTTTACATTTCTTTTGTTTCATATTCCAATAAAATTGTATTTTCATATATGTACGAGTTATGAAGGCCTGATGTAGTTTTCATATTTGTTAGTCCAATACTTTATGGGTATATTATGGGTAGTTATGTCTATATGTAGGATAAGAATGTGAATGATGTTTTTTTAATCTCAAATACCAAGAGGAGAAAAAGAGATCAAAGTTTCATATATGTACTGCACAGTGCACACTCAAAAAAAGTTTGTCGATATACTTGGTAAATTGTTGTAACGTTAAACTCGGGAAACATGCGGGTATTGTACTGCAATAACAAAAACTACCACATACATCTTATCATATAGAATGTCACATCTTGTAGATTGTTACTACTTTTGCTTACGTGACATTTGGTTTGCATAAAAGCGATGAAGTGGAATCATAAATTTATTTCACTAAATGTGGAAAGATATTTGGTTATAGTTTAAATTTTTTAAAATATTATGGTTTGTGGAATACTAATATCATTCGAAGGACGACAAACGAATTCACAAATTTGTTATCAACGTGTCCCGACTCGACATAAACTATGTGATGTTGTGATGTGCATGTATATATCAATACCGAAGTTGCACAACAATTTTTGGTTGCTACTGTTAAAAAAATCAATTCATCATCCAAATGACCATTATCACGTTTACTATGTAAACGTATTCAGTTGAGATGATAAAAAATAAACTGTCCTATTAGTTATATGTAGTTAGAGTGAAATTCATGTATTGTTATAGTATCATGCTTTTTTTAAATCACATGTTATTATAATATTATAATTAGTAATTCAATTGTACGGTACTTATTTAGATTATGGTCACTGTCAGTGTTGGATCGACGCCTCTATACTTGATTTCATGTATTGTTTTTGCACTTCGTCTCCGTTTGTGTTGATGTGGGACTGTTTGTGTGTTTCAATATTTTTCTTAATAAAATATACTACTAATAATTTAAAAAAAAATAAATTATTAAATCGTTATACCCGGGCAACGCATGGGTATTATACTAGTTAGTAATGTCGAGAAAAAAAGTAAAATTGATTGGTAATTTATGGCTTTAACCCAAAATTAATTCTAAAAATTGAAAGAAACAAAAAAAAATCATTGTCGAGTAGCAATGAAAAAGAAATTTCAAATGAGTGATTTGAAATGGGACCACAATCGTTATGAGCTGCAAAATACTAGTAAAAACAAGTTTAGATATATTTCGATACATTTTGTAGTAGTCTTCACTTCATTATTGCATATATAACTATTCATATTGAAATACTCTTACATTTGACAACAACAAAATGGCAGAAGCAAGTACACACGCATTAAAACTCGCTGGAAAAATATCAATAATCACCGGAGGAGCAAGCGGAATCGGAGAAGCAACGGCTCGTCTCTTCGCTGCCAGTGGCGCCTTCGTAGTAGTCGCAGACATTCAAGATGAATTAGGTCAAAGAGTGTCCAACTCAATCGGCCCACAACAATGCACGTACTTCCACTGCGACATATCCAGCGAAGATGACATCGTCTCACTCATCAACTTCACCATCAAAACATACGGTCGTCTCGACATAATGTTCAGCAATGCTGGTGTCGTAAGCACTAGTAAACAAACTGTGTTAGATCTCGACCTAACACAGTTTGAAAAACTTTTTGCTATCAATGCGCGTGGCACCGCTGCATGCGTGAAGCATGCAGCGCATGCAATGGTAAACCAGCGCGTCAGAGGTAGCATCATATGTACCACAAGTGTGGCATCTTCTAGAGGCGCGAGTATACGTACGGATTACGTGATGTCAAAACACGCGGTGTTGGGATTGGTACGATCCGTGTTCGTGCAATCCTTTGCGGGGATCCGAATGGGTTGACCGGATCGGATCTTGGGTGTAGTACGCTGCGGATATCCTGAAAACAAAGTAACGCGTTAGCCTCGTCCGGGTGTGGGAACCCAGACCAAGCTCCGGCGTGAGAGTAAGTAAAGGATAAAAATCCGGAAGGGAAAAGAGAGTAAAAGTATATAAGTAAAAAGTAATAAGGGTAAAAGAGTTAACCTAAACCTTGAACCCAAAGGGGGTATTTATACTAGTCTGATTCCTAAAAGGCCGGGAATGGTGATGGGCCTTGGTTGGCCCGATTGGGGACACACTCCCTATTTTATAGGAAGTGTGCCTGCTGAGTTCTTTGCTGACCTTTGTTGACTTCTTCTAGAAGGAAGTGTTTGTTCCGGATCGGGTCATGTGTTCCGGATCGGTCCGTACATTCCGGACACATACACGAACAAGTCCCCCCCAAGTGTTGATTGGGCTAACTTTGTTCGAAAAGTTTTAGTCGAATCAAGACTTAAAGCCCATTTCTTTCTCGATTGGTGTGGGCCGGATCAGCCTCTTGGCCCATTCTACGGCTAAGGCCCATCAAGGCCCAACCATCTTTTACCCTACTTCTTTGCGATGGCTGACACGTGGACTTGGCTTGCTTAGATCGGCGACACGTGTGTTTTTACTGTTCCTTTCACGGTTTCCCACTTTTTTACTGAGCCTATAAATACCAACCGATCCGTCATTTGTTTGTGTGTGTTTTCATTTCTCTCTCAAGTTTTCCTTCTCTCTACCAATCCGGACTTCTCTGCTCAGGTATCTTTTCTTCCTTTCCTTGTTACCCTTCCGGATCCACCCTTGGTACATTATGGCCGAAGAGAATCTTCCTGGGCCTTCCGGCTCAACCCGTTATGCTCCCAAGTTTGACATGCCTAAGTATACGACTACTCTCAATGAGGCTTATGTTAAGTATTTGGTGAAGACTTATCATATTCCTGAAAGTTGCAACCCCCAGGTTGCGCCGGAAGGTATGACCATGGATCGCCTCCCCCAAAACCGGATCGGTTTATACGAGCAGTTTTTTAAGCTCTCCGGACTACGAGTCCCCTTCTCCACCTTCCTTTTAGCCGTTTTGAAAGACTTTGGTGTACATATCTCACAATTAGTTCCCCTAGGATTAAACCGTGTTATCACCTTTGAAGTCTATTGCCGGAGCCTCTCCATCGAACCTACCTCTCCTCTATTCCGTCTTTATTATAGGCTTAGCAAACAAGGTCATTGGTTTTCTTTTGAGAAAAGGTCCGGAAAGGGTTCTCGTAAGCAAATCTTTCGTGACACCCTTACGTGTTTGAAGAATTGGAAATGGGAGTTTTTTGTCATAGATCGCAAGACCATTCCGGATTTCATGTCGTGGAGGCATGTTGACTCAGATTTGAATGATTATATTCCTCGTGATGGTTTTAGTGAATCGGATGCTCATCGTCTTGAAGAGCATGTTGTAGATTTGGCTGCCCTTCCGGAGGGAGTTTTGTATATGGCCGGTGTGTCTTTGACTTGGGAGTGCCCAAGATTCTTGCCACGTTTTATGGATCCGGAAGGGAATGGTATTACCCTTGCTTTCATTCCCCCTCTTTCTATACCTTGTCTTTTTTCCTTTTTATGGTTGTAAGTTTTTGTTGCTTTCGTTGTATTTTCTCTTTGTTCTTGCAGCTATCCCCATGTCTGAATACCTGAGGTTTCCCATTACGGCTCCGTGCAAGATTACTAAAGGAGATCGTCTGACTGATGCCAACCGGATTACTCCTCATGTTTCCGAGGCTCTTGCAGCCGGAGAGAGTTTGAGTGCCCCTACTGCTGCCCAAATCATAGCTATGAGCGAAAGTGAAGCTGTAAAAGCTACTCGCGAAAAGAAAAGGCTTGCTTCTCTTCGTGCTGCAGAGGAAAAGAAGAAGAAAGAAGATGGTGGGGAAGTGGTAGGGAAGCCGAAGGGTAAAAAGGGTGGTTCCTCTAAGGTGAGTAAAGCTGTCAGTGACCTTCATAAGAGTATGAAGCGCATGACTGAGAAAGCCTCAGCCTCTGAGGGTTCGGCCAAGAGAAGAAAGGTTGACGCGAGTGGAGGCGCTGATGTTAACGAAGAGGAAATCCTTGATGAAGATCGCATACTTAGTCCTTCGCCCCTCCGGTCAGTTAATTTGAATATTAACGTGGATGATGATTCTCCCGGACCTGATGGCATTGGTTCGGAGAAAACTCATGAGGAAGGGTCGAAAGGGGATGGCGAACTTGATGGCATTGGTTTGGAGAAAACACGTGGGGAAGGGTCGAAAGGGGATGGCGAAGGTCCTGCTTCGGATCAAAACAAAGAGAAAAGCCCCGTTCTTGGTAATTCGTATTTGGATGGCTCAAGCTCCAAGAGTGTTTTTGCTGACGATGCTGAGGAACCTTTTAATCAAAGGGAGGGTAAAGGGGTGATGAATCCGGATCATCATCATTCGTCACGTAAGTATATTCCTTTCCATGCTTTCCTCTTACCTTGCTTATGTGTCACGTTGTCTGTTTCTTTTGTTAACAGTATTTATGTCTGTCCGATACAGGTGTGTTTGCCGCGGAAAAGTATATTCCGGATTGGAATATCAGTGCTGCTAGCCGGGTGGATACCCCTTCGGAATGTCGCGACTTGATGCTAAATCTTATCCCTCCGGCCATGCGAAAAGAACTGAGTTCCTATCCACCTTCCCTTGCCCTGAACCGCAGCTGGTATCAACTTGCTAGGAGCACTATGGGAATGGTCGACTCCCTTCGGCGATTGGAGGAGGAATCCCGTGACCAAGGCAACCTGATGGATGCATGTGAGGAGTATAAAGTGCTTTTGCAAGCTTCCGACATTAAGTTGTCGGAACAGACCCAAGCCAATTCTAGGCTTTCCTCTCAACTTGAAAATGCCGAAAAGGTATGTGCTACTAAGGATTCAGAGTTGGCTGCCGTGATGGGCGAAAAATTTGACTTATCAGAGAGGCTCAAAGGCCGTGATGCCCGGATTGCTGATCTCGAGGCAACCTTGCATGTTGTGAATGCGGACAAGGAAAGGTATGCCGAAGAGGTTAAGGCCTTAAAAACCGAGAGGGATGAGCTGCAGAGTAAGTGCAATACCTCTGAGATGGGGAGGTATAATGCTATCCGGACATTGCTTCCTGCCGTGGTCTCTAAACTTTTGAACAGTCATGAGCACAAAAAGAATATAACCGATTGCTTCAACAAAGCTATTGAAGCCGGATGGGCCACAGGGATCAAGGTTTGGAGACCTCTTGAGGAGCAGCTGGCCGTTGTTGCTGCCACTCCGGGCTTTGACTTGTATTGTGAAAAGAAGATGGGACCCATGGTTGATGCCCTTCCATCAGCTAAATACCCTTACATCCAGGAGGTCGCTTCCAGCTTCTACTTGCCTATTGAACGCTTGATGGAAATTGAGCCCGCTCCTGCTCCTCCCCCGACTGTGGATCCTTTGGCCGAAAAGCTCATTGATGAAGATCTGGTATCCCTTCAAGACGATGCTGATGCCTCCGGAAGCAAAGATGCTCCGGCTGTCTGATTTCTTTGTGACTTGCTTGATACTTGTTTCTAAACTTAATTTCATTTGGATGAATGTAATATTCATAGACTTATTTATTTCTGTTATCTTGTCTTTCCTCATGCCTCTTTTGATCATGAAGGTTGTAATAATGACATTGCTTTCTTGTGTTTATGTTTATGTTTTATTAAGTACATGTGTGCCCCTTTTGTGATTCTTGTTTGTGAAGATAATTGCATGTAAATACGCCTCGCCTCTTTTGATCAGAAAGAATTGGGAACGTATGCCTTCCATTCCGGACAGGACTTTACCAAATTCTTCCCTTGTTGAAGGGAGAAAGAATTGGGAACGTATGCCTTCCATTCCGGACAGGACTTTACCAAATTCTTCCCTTGTTGAAGGGAGAAAGAATTGGAACGTATGCCTTCCCTTCCGGATAGGACTTAACCAAATTCTTCCCTTGTTGAAGGGAGAGAGAATTGGAACGTATGCCTTCCATTCCGGATAGGACTTGACCAAATTCTTCCCTTGCTGAAGGGAGAGAGAATTGGAACGTATGCCTTCCTTTCCGGACAGGACTTGACCAAATTCTTCCCTTGTTGAAGGGAGAAAGAATTGGAACGTATGCCTTCCTTTCTGGACAGGACTTGACCAAATTCTTCCCTTGTTGAAGGGAGAAAGAATTGGAACGTATGCCTTCCTTTCTGGATAGGACTTTACCAAATTCTTCCCTTGTTGAAGGGAGAAAGAATTGGAACGTATGCCTTCCTTTCCGGATAGGACTTAACCAAATTCTTCCCTTGTTGAAGGGAGAAAGAATTGGCACGTATGCCTTCCTTTCTGGATAGGACTTTACCAAATTCTTCCCTTGTTGAAGGGAGAGAGAATTGGAACGTATGCCTTATCATTCATGCTATTTATAATTGCTGCAAATATGCTTCCTCCTTTATTGACGAGAGGAGGAGCTTTTTCATTAAAATCAAAGGACATGACCTTTCCCTTCTGGAGGGAGTGAAGGTTGATACATTTTGAAATGAAATTTAGATAAAGCGCTAAATCGGACTCTTCCCTTGCTGAAGGGAGAAAGAGCCATTACAAGATAGAAATGGAATTACAAGTAACACCTCCTGAGGTTCATTGCATGCCACACCCTCGGGACCTCCTTGTCTTTCATGGTAGAGAGCTTGTATGAGCCATTCTGGTATGCTTCCTTGACACGGTATGGGCCTTCCCATGTAGGAGCAAGTTTTCCTTCTTTCTGAACCCTGCTTGCTTCATTCTTTCGGAACACAAAGTCTCCTGGGCGGAATGCAACTGGGCGAACTCGCTTGTTGTAGTACTGTTCCACTTTTGTCTTGTACTTTGCTTCCCGGATAGCTGCCATCTCTCTTCTTTCTTGTAAGAGGTCCAGGTTTATGCGCAGGGCATCATCGTTGTCCTTTTCATTGATCATCATTGTCCGATATGTGGGCATTCCAATCTCAGCCGGGATGACTGCTTCGGATCCATAGGTGAGGCTGAAAGGAGTCTCTCCATTACTTTGCTTCAATGATGTCCGGTGAGCCCATAGTATGTGCGGTAACTCCTCTGCCCATCCATTCCTGTCTCGACCCAATCTTGTCTTAATGCCTTCCATGAGGGTCTTGTTGGCCCTTTCGACCAGGCCGTTTGCTTGTGGATGGGCTACAGCTGTGTTGATTTGCTTGATTTCCAGGTCCGAACACCAGCTCTTGAATGGTTCATTGATGAATTGCTTAGCATTGTCCGTGACTATGATCTTTGGGATTCCGAATCGGCAGACGACATTGTCCCAAAAGAATTTGATTACTTCCTTTCCGGATATCTTGACCAAAGGCTTAGCCTCCATCCACTTGGTGAAATAATCAATGGCGACGATTATGTATTTCACATTTCCGGATGAGGCTGGTAATGGACCTAGAATGTCCATTCCCCATTGGTAAAATGGCCATGGTGCCATAATAGATTTCATCAACGTCTTTGGCAATCTTGCTACCGGTGCATGGACTTGGCATGAATCACATTTCTTTAGTTCCTCCCTTGCGTCTGTATGCATGGTTGGCCAGTAGTACCCCGATCTTAAAGCTTGTGCTACTATCGACCTTGGCTTCAAGTGCATGCTACACGAACCCATATGTATTTCTCGAAGAACATAGTTGGCTTGCAACGGACCCACGCACCGAAACATTGGTTCTAAATACCCTTTCTTGAACAGAACACCATCAACCATTTCATACTGATGTAGCTTTAATCTTAAGCGTCGTGCCTCGTTCTCGTCCGCTGGCCAGATTCCATCCCGGAGGCATTTAATGATGGGGGGTCATCCAATTGTCGCCTACTTCTTCTACTATAGCGTTTACCTCATTCCGGTCGGTGGACCTTTCGTTTAAGACCTCCACCAAAACTTCTTTTGTTAAGTGGTCGAATGCCAACGTTGCCAGTTTGCTTAGGACGTCAGCCTTCTGATTCTTACTCCTTGGTATGTTCATGATTGCGAAATGAGAAAACTTTGATATCAAGACCTTTGCCTCAGCTAGGTATTTTATCATCCTATCACAATTGGCTTCGTATGTTCCGTTGACTTGGTTTGCTACCAACTTTGAGTCTACTCGGACCTCAATCCTTCCCACTTTCATTTGTATTGCAATTCTTAGACCTGCTAGAAGGGCTTCGTATTCTGCTTCATTGTTGGTGGTCTCAAAATTCAGCCGGAGGGCGTAAGTGAATTCGGTTCCGGTTGGGCTGATGAGGACCAATCCGGCTCCTGCACCTTGGGTACTGGATGCTCCGTCTGTAAAGAGGGTCCACGTTTCTGTCTCATCCTTATCTGGCTTCGGAATAGGCACCTGGAAGAACTCCTCTGCTGCCTGCCCTATAGGTGCTTCAGTTAGAAAGTCTGCCAAAACTTGCCCTTTGATTGCATTTCTTGGTTTGTATTCTATTTTGTAAGCCCCCAACTCAATTGTGTACTTAGCCAATTTTCCGGATGCATCCGCCTTGCTTAGTATCTGCTTGATTGGTTGGTCTGTGATTACATTTATGTCATGGCCTTCGAAATATCTTCTAAGTCTCCTTGATGCTTTTAGCAGGGCTAAAGCCAATTTTTCCATAGGAGAATAGTTCTTTTCCGCATCACTGAGTGTTCGGCCAATATAGTGAATCGGACATTGTCTTCCATTCCTTTCTGTGAGCAGTACTGCACTGATTGACTCTTGTGATGCTGCCAAGTACATGTACAGGGGTTCCTTTGGTCTTGGGTGTGGTAAGGGTTGGTAAGTTCATGATTAATTTTTTCATTTGCTGGAATGCCTCTTCTGCCTCCGCGGTCCATTTATACTCATGCTTATTCTCCTTTGTGATATTTTTGAGTGTGTTGAAGAATGGGAGTGCCCTTTCAGCGGATCGTGATAAGAATCGGTTCAGAGCTGCTAACTTGCCACTTAATGATTGCATTTCCTTCCATGTTTTTGGTGATTGGATGTCAATAATGGCCCTAGTCTTTTTCGGATTAGCCTGTATGCCTTCCGGAGTGATGATGTATCCCAGGAACTTGCCTTCCTCTACCCCAAAGGAGCACTTGACTGGATTCAGCTTCATGTTGATTTGTCTAAGGTTGTCAAAGGTTTCTGCCACGTCTGCTAACATGCTCTTCTCATCCTTGCTCTTGATCACCATGTCATCAATGTATGCTTCCATGTTCCGTCCTATCTGATTTTGAAAGGCTGAATCAACTAGTCTTTGATATGTTGCTCCGGCATTCTTCAATCCGAAGGGCATCTTAGTGTAGCAAAAGGTGCCTTGATCCGTGTTAAAAGGCTGTCTTATCTTCATCTTCCGGGGCCATTTGAATTTGATGGTAACCCTTGTAAGCGTCCAAGAAACACTTGAAGCGAGATTCTACTACGGATTCAATTTTTTCATCAATGTCCGGAGGTGAGTAGTAGTCCTTCGGACATGCTGAATTAAGATTTTTGAAGTCTACGCACATCCTCCACGACCCGTCACTCTTCTTCACCATGACCGGATTGGAGATGTACGTTGGGTACTTTACCGGTCTGACTATTCCTGCTGCCACTAGTTCTTTCACTTCTTTGGTTACGGCCTTGCTCTTTTCGGATCCTAACATTCGCCTTTTCTGACATACCGGGTCTAAGCTCTCATTGACATTCAAGTTATGTTGCATGATTCGCCTCGGCACTCCTGTCATATCTGATGGCTCCCATGCGAATATGTCCGAGTTGTCTTTCAGCAGGTTCTTTAATGCTGTTTGGCAAGCTGGGGTTAATCCGCCCCCAATAGTGGTGAGCTGTTCCGGATAGGCGGGGTTGATCATGATGCTTTCCGTACCGGATGGTAATTCAGCCGTCACGGTCTTGTTGTTGGTTGTGGGCGTTGGCGCTTGTCTTTTTGCTATTTGTCTACATTCCGAGACGATGACTGAACGAGAGACTAGCGAGGCTACTCCTCTTGGAGTGGGGAACTTCATCATGGCATGAATGGTTGATGGTACAGCTCGAAGGATCCGGATGCCTGTTCTTCCTAAGATTACATTGTATGGTGACGGTGCGCTGATCACTACAAATTTCATGTGAGTTCTTCGGACTAAGCTGTCTGTTCCGAAACGGACTTCAAGTTCGATTTTTCCCATTGGTTTGACTACTTCTCCAGCGAATCCGACGAGATCAGTTTGTGTGTTCCTCAATTTTGACTTGATGCTTGTTGGAAGCTTCTCGAAGCAATGCTCGAACATAATTTCCACCGATGCTCCCTCATCCACGTAAACTCTTCGTACCAGATAGCCTCCCAACTCGGCCTCTATGATAATTGGATCATCGGACATTTCATCTTCTTCCAATGGTGGAAAAGTGATTGGGGCTCTCATCCAGCTTTCGGTTGTTTCTCTGGCTTTCCTTTTTTCCCTTTCCGGTAATGTCCGGACCATGTTTATAATCTTGTCTTGCCTTGGAGCTTCTTCTCTTCGATTGTCTCGTCCTCTTTGACGTACATCCCGGACAAGATGATTTAACTTTCCAGACTCTAGGGCTAGCTCAATTTGTTTCCTTAGCTGGATGCAATCGTTGGTAAAGTGCCCCTTATCCTGATGATAGTCACAATAACGATCCATGTTTCCACCTCTTGTCGGATTGTTCATTGGACGGGGAGGGGGTAGACGAAGCTGTGTTTCGGTAGCAAGGATTTCTTTCAGGTTCTTTGTCAAGGAATTCACACTTAGGACCGGGGCCACTCTGTTTCGGTCATGGTAATTGTTCCGGTTGTAATCATTCCTGTGATAATTGTCATTCCGGGGTGGCGGGTATGGTGCCCTGTTGTCCCTATCCCTGTTTCTGTTGTTGAAGAAATCTCTTCCCTTGTATGCATCTCGACCATCATTTCTCCTATTATTGTTCCAGCCATGGTACTTTTGGTTGCGATCATCCCTTCTTTGGGTGGGAGGGTTGGGCTTCCGGTATGGCTCCGTTCCTTCCCCTTTTGGTAGCTCAGTGTTAGCGAATGCTTCCTCGGATCGGACGAAATCATCCAGCCTTTCCATCATGTCGTCCACCGATACAGGAACTTTGTCAGAGTACCTTTTTGCCAGCTCTGGACTTTTGACCGAATCCATAAATGCTGAAATTTTCATGACCTCCGGAACTCCATGGATGAGACCCACTTCGACTGTCCATCGTTCTTTAAAATCTGTCAATGACTCATTTGCCTTTCTCACAATCTTAGTTATCTCATGTGGGCCTTTGTGACATAGCTTTCGGATCGAGTATCTCTTGACAAATGCCTTCCTTAGTTCTGCCCATTCGTCAATGCTGTCATTGTCAAGGCTCTCAAGCCAACCCCTAGCTCCCCCTTCTAGTGTTTGCTGGAACATTCTGCACCAAACCGGCATTGGCCATTCGCCCGAATTGGCTGCTCCGGTGAAGCGATTCAAATGATCCTCCGGATCTCCCGTTCCGTCATATGTCTTGACTGTGGCAGGCATCTTGTACTCGGGTCCGGAGAAGTTAATAATTCTTTGGGTGAGCGGGGATTTGACGGCTTCCTTAAAAGGTTTCTTTAGATCCGCATCGGACACCACCTTGCCTCTTACTATCTTAGTGCTGCTGCTTCCCTCATCTTCTTCAATGAAACTGAGACGGACAGGTTCCACGGCGTTCCGGTTATGCTCTTTGACTAGTAGCCGCAAGGTTGAGATGTGTTGCTCGAGTTGTTCCTTTGTGAGATTCTGATTGTTCGGAGAGGTCAAATCAATCGGAAGGTTAGGACCTGTCGGAGTGACAGGAGTAGGACCTGCCATTCTATGCAATTGGTAGATAGAATATCAAGTCCCACGGATGGCGCCAAATGTTCGTGCAATCCTTTGCGGGGATCCGAATGGGTTGACCGGATCGGATCTTGGGTGTAGTACGCTGCGGATATCCTGAAAACAAAGTAACGCGTTAGCCTCGTCCGGGTGTGGGAACCCAGACCAAGCTCCGGCGTGAGAGTAAGTAAAGGATAAAAATCCGGAAGGGAAAAGAGAGTAAAAGTATATAAGTAAAAAGTAATAAGGGTAAAAGAGTTAACCTAAACCTTGAACCCAAAGGGGGTATTTATACTAGTCTGATTCCTAAAAGGCCGGGAATGGTGATGGGCCTTGGTTGGCCCGATTGGGGACACACTCCCTATTTTATAGGAAGTGTGCCTGCTGAGTTCTTTGCTGACCTTTGTTGACTTCTTCTAGAAGGAAGTGTTTGTTCCGGATCGGGTCATGTGTTCCGGATCGGTCCGTACATTCCGGACACATACACGAACAATCCGCGAGTGAACAGCTAGGTGTTCACGGAATAAGAGTTAATGGTGTATCACCATCTGCTGTCGTGACCGCGATATGTAATAGGTCTCCTGAGGAGAGTGAGAGGACCATCAAGGTGTATGAAGCTTTAACGAGTTTAAAAGGGGTGCGACTGAGTGTGGAGGATGTAGCGGAAGCTGTGTTGTTCCTCGCATCGGACGATTCGAAGTTTATTACGGGACATGATCTTGTGGTTGATGGTGGGTTGACAAAAGTACCGGATGACGTTTATTTTAAGGCAAAATACTAGATCTATATAATGTGGATGGTAAGAAATAATTGAAATGTACTTGCATATAACTGGATTTATATGCACCACATCTAAGTGTTTCATTTAACAACCTAGTTTTTCATAAAATGAGTGGTTGTTATAAAAATAGTATTTACTTTTATATAGTTTATTGTTATGTCTAGTGGCCCTAAATTTAACTAAAAAACATTTAACTACTCCGTATTTAGCTAATATAGTATGGGTAGCAGAAGATCGATTTTGCCATGTTCAAGTACTATTTTGCACTTTAAGAAGTTTAAGGTAAAATGTTACCAAATTCAGGATATTTGTACGTGTTTTGGTCTTTTTAGAACAACAAATGTCAACTATTCTCCACCAAATACATAGATAATAAATTCCCCTCCATTTGTATGATTGTCATGGCAAGTTGGCAAAAAACGTTGTGTTTGTTAGTGCGAAACACGTGAGTTGCTGAATATACGTTACTTGGATTCTAAAACGAAATATAGTACTACGTGTCATCTTTTTCTTTTATAACGTTTTGAGTAATTAAGAACGCGAAAACTTGGGTGTGTTTATTTGGAAAATATTTTCTATCATTTTATATTTTTTGTTTTGTAAAACAAAAAAAAATTCTTTTTTCATAAAAAACATAAAAATTTAGAAAACACGTTTAGTTGAATAAATTTGTGTTTTCCATTTTCTAAAAGTATAAAGGAAACAAAGGCGGAATTGAATTTTATATGTCTAAAGGAAAACTTAGAAAACAAGAAAAAAAAGTTTTTTTTTTGTGCAAAAGGGTAAAATAGGGATTTTGCATTTTGTAGAAAATATAGAAAACGATAATTTAAACGCGTTTTCTGTTTTCCTTATTTTCTAAAAAACATTTTTTAGAAAAAAAAGTGTTTTCCATCCAACTAAACACAGTCTTAGTATTTTACAAAATTAATCAATGTTCAGCAATTATTGTTTTACACAAAGTGTTTAATTTTAACAGGCATACGATGCAATCTCTTGTGTTTGTTACAAGATGCTCCAATCATGTTTCTAAAATAATTCTCTGTAATTTGTCAACTTGAAGACTTTTTGGAGGGTTGATGTAAATTGCTAAGATGATTCTTATCATTTGATACAGTTTTGTAGGAAGTGAAGTTTTGACTTTAGATATTAGTTGTCTGACCCACATAGTTGAACAAGTTTTTTTCTGTAATAGTTTTATTCACAAGACTGATATTTGGAACTTTCAATGAAAATGTGGATGCATACATCAACCTGTTAATTAAAAACTAATTATTCTGCTTGAAATAATCAGACAGTATTATGCAAGTTGCTCTATTGTAACTTGAGTTTTACAATATATAAACTGATAATGTTGTTTATGATTTTGTCAACTGGTGGTTGGCTCTTCCTCTATAAATAAAAGATCTTAAAAGTATAGCGAGTATTGTTGAATCAGTTTTGGTATAAGATCATGGGAAACTGGTTATGTTTGGTTCAAGTAGATCAATCTACTGTTGCTATCAAGGAAACTTTTGGGAAGTTTGATGATGTTCTCCAACCCGGTTGTCATTGTGTGCCTTGGATATTCGGTAGGAAGCTAGCTGGCCATCTCACGCTAAGGCTTCGACAGTTGGATGTCAAATGCGAGACCAAAACTAAGGTCTTTTCCCCCTCATATCTATATATATGTTGGCCCGTTTATTTCGTTTACGAGTAAATGGGGGTGTTTGGAATCGTTAGGAAACGGCTTATCCCATTTTTATGCAATAATTTTTTTTTCCAAGGTGTTTGAGTTTTGGCAAATAGTAAACAGACTATGCTTAAACAAATTATCAGGTTATAGCAATTTGAAAACAAATGTTAGAAATAAGCAATCTCAAACTGTGTTTTGAAAACAACTTGTTTCACCTTATAATACGTGAATAAGCCTTTTCAGTGAATAAGCCTTTTCAGTTAAGAACGAGTAATCTTGATATTCAAGAATAACAACTGGTTTCACCTTATAGAAGTCAGAGTTGAACAAGTATAACACTGAGAGATCTATCTCAATGAGCTTGAGCTTGATTAGTCTTTTATAAATCTTATGTGTTGTCAATGTGTTTTAGATAAGAACTAAATAAGCATGAAATGATTAACAGATTAAGAGTTATGGATTATTGTTATTCTACTATTTATAAACAATTACATACATTCATAATCGTTGTGAAACTGATATAGTTATTCTTTTTCAGGACAATGTCTTTGTTAATGTTGTAGCTTCAATACAATACCGTGCTATAGCTGACAAGGCAAGTGAGGCGTTCTATAAACTCAGCAACACAACTATCCAAATCCAGGCCTATGTGTTTGATGGTATGATACAAAAACATATTATAGATAAACTTTTTGATGTTCCTTTTCTTAATCTTTGGTCATATGCTCACATGTTTTCGGTAGCTTAACAATGTACATGTGCATATTCTTTATTTCTAGTTATAAGAGCTACTGTTCCAAAGCTTAATCTTGATGATGTTTTTGAGCAAAAGAATGAAATTGCCAGGGCTGTTGAAGACCAACTAGAAAAGGTAACATAATCAAATCAATAAGGAGTAATTTGATATCTTTACAAGCGTAGGACATATGTGTTTCTATCTAAATTGGCCCAACGGGGCATAATAAAACAAAAAAAAATCTTAAGATGAGACGCGATATGGGTGGAACGGGTCAAAAGAGGACTAAAATGTAGTTTAGTTCATAAAACCTCCTAAATCATTTTCAAAAGAAAAAATTTAGAATATCATTTACATGATATAGTACTTTTCTATCATTTTGATCCGCAACTCAATCCTCCCAACTAGCCCGATTTACCACCTTTGACTATGACACTGAGACTCTAATGTTGGTTGTGAGTTTGTGACTCTTCTTTCTTTAAAATCATTTTAGGCCATGTCTGCATATGGGTTTGAGATTGTTCAGACATTGATTGTTGATATAGAACCAGATGAACGTGTGAAGAAAGCAATGAATGAGATCAATGCAGGTAGATTTTCTACCCATGTGTGTCCCCGATATTATCTATCTCTGGAAAGTGAAGCCATTTAGTAACTTTTGCTACCAAATTTCGCCTTAAAATTTTTGTGCTCGAAACCTTAAATCAATGCGCATTTCATGAATAAATGGGTAATGCTCTTTTTTTCTTACGGGTCAAACAGATAAAATTGGGTAACATAATCGAAAGGCGCGAGTTTGATCATCAATTTTGCCTTCTCTAATAAAACAAAAAAGCAGGCTTAACGAGTCAAACAGGTACAGACTTGCCAAGGTCTAGCAAAATTTATAGCACCGTATTGATCGTTGGATTAAGATTCCGCTATTGTTGTAATAATACAGTTTTAGTAGTCATATTGAGCACATCAATCATCTAAGAAAATTAAAAAATTAATACTGTAAAAAATATACGACAAAAAAGTTTATTGGTCAGCATGATCTGCTTTTTTTGACCTATTAACAAATAACTACGCAAATCACCTCTAAATAGTATCTGTGTACACCTCCAGCTGCAAGGATGAGGTTGGCAGCCACTGAAAAAGCCGAAGCTGATAAAATTCTCCAAATAAAGAGAGCTGAGGGTGAGGCTGAAGCCAAGTATCTATCTGGTTTAGGTATTGCACGCCAACGACAAGCCATAGTAGATGGTTTGAGAGACAGTGTGCTGGGATTCTCAGTCAATGTGCCTGGAACCTCTCCTAAAGACGTCATGGACATGGTTCTAGTTACTCAATATTTTGACACGATGAAAGAAATTGGTGCTGCGTCAAAATCATCTGCTGTATTCATCCCTCACGGGCCCGGTGCTGTTCGTGACGTTGCTACTCAGATACGTGATGGACTTTTTCAGAGCAGCAGCATTGACAGCTGATCATCAAGTGCAACTTATATTTGTAATATACTCAGTTAAACTCGAAACTACAGTTTTCTGTGTGGTGTTATTGTGTTTATATTCTTCAAGTTTGTATATAAGTATTTTATATATCATGTTTGTTATTTGCTGATCCATTGTAACGTGTTAATCTCTATGAAATCTATGTATGCCGGAATGGGCTTTAACTCTTACGGTTGATTTATTGATTCACAGTTGCAATGGTTTCCATGAAACTTATATTACTACCTATTTATTCAGATCATAGTCATGAGTCTCCTATTTTTTTCGATTGTTATTGCTACTTAACCATTTACTCCGGAATCTAGTTCCAGTTTATTCGCGACACGAACAAAAAAAGGTTACCATCTAGACCTAAAAAAGAGATGCTATGCTTACTTTTAAATTGTGATTTAAAAGTGCTGGTAATTACATCTTTTATGATATTAATATCAGTTTAACAGAATGCAAGAAATACTCAGACACTGAAGGTCAGTTTGTATTAGTTTAACAAAATATAGCAGATACTCGACACTCAATCCTATGGTAAACAACTAAGGAGGTTATTCTTCCATCAACTTACCCGATATATTAAGAAGTTATTGGGAGGTTGATCAGCTTCCGCCTCGAATTAGTTGGGTCATATCAACTTTCTACCAAAAGACATATCAAAATAAAACAACACAAAACATGATCAGCATATCAGCTTAAACTTTTTTTCTTTCCTCCAAAACTAATAGTAAAGGTAAAATGTATTAAGCATCAACAGAGGTCTTTTTTGAAGCAGTCTCTTTACAGTTTACCCTATGTTATCATATGCCCCATCCCGCTCCAGCGGGATTTAATATGTTGATGTTGATGTAGCGTATTAAGGGGGTGTTTGTTTAGGCTTATAAAGCATAAGCCGAAGATGGGTTTATGTTTCATAAGCCCTAATGTTGTGACTTATTTTGAGACTTATGAGCTTATATAAGTTTATTATGGTGCATTCGCATTACAATACCATTAAAAAGAAATTACATCAACAAAGTTTATCCGAATCCAAACTATTACATATCTTTCTCATCCGAAGAAAATATGATTGCCATTGTCGTGATTGATTGGGGGGCAGTAACATAGACCCATAGATGAAAACGGTGATACCCACAAAAGAACCAACAAACACAACCTCCCAAAACCGAACTCCCAAACCGAAGAAAATATGCTTGCCATTGTCGTGATTGATTAGGGGCAGTAACATAAATCCATAGTTATAGGTACGGAGATGTAAACGACCATGTAAGTGCGAGTCACTTTATAGGAATATCCACCATTGTGGAAAAGAAAACTAGATTTCGAAAATGAATTTGGGTTGTTTTGGGAATTGAAAATGATAATTGAAGGAGGTTAAAGTTTATTGGTTAGCCCTCCGGACCTCCGACGAGTAGCCGGAGGCTGCAGCTAAAAAATGATTTAGGTTAAGGGTGATGTAAGTCTCAAAATAAGCCGAAAGCCCATAAGTCCCAACATAAGCCACAAAATTGAGGCTTATGAAACATAAGCCCATTTCGGTTTATGTTCCATAAGTTTTAAACAAACAGCCCCTAATGAATCAACAATTTCCGATATAATGTCAATGACATGAATAGCTTGAAACATGAAGCCTTAGGGTTTGCTTGGTGAAACGAGATGGGGCTCGGGTTCATGCCGAGGCTGAGGCCGAGGAGGCTGGTTAAGGTTCGAGCTAGAGCTTATATTATAATAAGTGGAAATTAAAATTTGTATTTTGTAAACTTGTTTGCAAATGGATTAGGGTCGGATGTTATTATTGCAAAATGACTAAAAATGATATAAATTAAATGAGTTTTTTCGTATGTAACATATTTTTGTGAGTAAAAAAAACTAATTTATGCCCAAAGTAGTTTTTAGCTTGGGTATTGTAGACACTTATGAGTTATAAGACTTTCATAAGCTCGCGTGATAAATGAGACTTATTTTATAAGCCGAAGGCCAAGCCCCATAAGCGCGCATAACCCTAAGGACCTCCATTCACAACTCAGGCCACCTGTAATGCATGATGATGAGCCACATGCTTTCAAAGCTCCTTGTAGCGCTTTCCAAACTGGAAAGGTAGGTACCTGCAGGTTCATCGTCTTGAGATTAGAAACGAAGACAAAAACATAAAGCTTCTAAGTGCTATCTTCTTAAGTTGTTTAGAAAGGAGGCACCATCTTCTTGCCATCTCTCTAAAGAGGTCTCTTAAGCCCCCAAAGGCCATTTTTCAAAGAAAAGAAAATTGTCCTCTCATGACAAAACCCAAGGCCAACCTCTAGCTTCTACATTAGTAGCTGTTGGACAGCATAAAGAGGCCCAACAAATGGCCAAACCTTTTTAGGGTCCACTTGTGAAGAAAAATCTCACCCTCAACTCAGTAGTGTTGTGCTTGGTAGTGTTGTGTCAACATTTGTAAGTGAACTTATATATACTTATTCTTTCATTGTTTACTCTAACTCTATATCGGGGTAGACAATTCAGCAAACATACAGTTGGGTTTACCTTAGAAAATGTTTCTTAGTAATTCAGTGTCGCAACTACAAAGTACTCATGAGGGAACCAATATCAAAGTAGTTGTTCAAATTATAAGATGAATGGATCCAATAGGTACAACCAAACTGGCTGGTGAAGACTTAGGAATTATCCAAGACATGAATGTTGAAACACCAAATGCCGAAGTTTCAACTAAGAACCCATCAACTACTAAAGGAATAACAAACGTTGTTCTTATAACTCTTCTCGATGATATGGTTGTTCATAGGGTGTAAACGAGCCGAATCGAGCCGAGTATTGTCAAGATTGAGCTCGACTCAAAAACTAAAACTCGAGCTCAACACTCGGCTCGAACTCGACCGAGCTTTATATTTCGAGCTCGAGCTCGACTCGCCACATAAAAATCAAGCTCTAAACTCGACTCGTGTTCGATTATTTTCGCATTTTGTACTCGAACTCGATAAATAATCAACATATTAAGCTTGGCTCGCCTCAACTTATGACTATAAAAGGGTAAAAATATAAGTTAATTGATGCTCGATAAGGTTCGCGAGCTTCACGAGCTGAGTATTTTAGAGCTAGAACTCGACTCATTTATATCAAGTTGATTTCGAGTCAATGTAGAGTAACTCATGAGTTGTCTCGTGTCATTTACACCCATATTCATTGACAAGGAACAACTGAAGATGCGAATATGGAATGGAAGTTTTAATAACGTATAGTAAGGACCGCCCGACCCACTAATATTCTTATGGCCTTAAGATAGGGTTTATTTACAAACAGATCATTAAGCTTGCCCAGCGGTAGGCCGCACATGGTTTACCTAGGCCGCGGTCAGCTGTACACGATATTACAAGATCTCTGGTGATTTATTTAAGTAGTGGATAACCTAATTAAGTAAAATATAAACCTGACTTAGTTAATGGGTTTAGGATAAGTAGAAATCTTGAATAGCACGGGCCATTACTTGGGCCGAAACATTGGGAAATGCTATGGGGTACTTCGTCAATAAAAGGAACGTCATTAACATTGTATCAGGTATCTCGAAAACCCTAATGACGTACAATAATCTAAAAGATGTCTACTTAATCTGGAGTCTAATTGTGGGGTCCGTCCCTACGGTAAGGTCAACGGTGTATTCTTCCTTGTGCAGGATCTCAAACACATTCACTTGGTGCAAGATTCAAGCAACTCAGATCTGAATCACTTGGTGCAAGATTCAAGCAACTCAGATCTGAATAGTCTTTTATTTGGGCCACTAAAGACCCAGCCGAAATTTTGCATCAACAAGTTGGTGCCATATTGCACTACTACACAAAACATTTTTTGACACGGTAATTAGAAACGGTTATGTAAAAACCGTACCAAAAAACGTATTAGCTACGGTTTTTTTAAAAACCGTACCAAAAAACAGACATTTGCCACGGTTATACTTTTTGCCTTTTAGTTGCTACGGTTTATTTGTAAACCGTACCTAATAACTATTATTTGTCACGGTTTATAACGAAACCGTACCTAATGTCTATTCTTTTGCTACGGTTTCTTAATAACCGCACCAAACAACAAAATAACAAATTAAATCCCCGGTACATTTACTCTCCCACTATTCTTTTTCAACTAAAAAATCTAATCCATTACATTAATCACGCTATAAATCATCATAATAAATTTAAGTAAAAGCTTTCAAAAGATAATACATTTAATTTTTTTGTTTCTAATTTTATTTATTTTTATTATTTGTAAATTGTTTATGCTTAACTCATATACTTTTAATTTTTATGTAGGTGTAACTTTTTTTTTATCATCATATATCTAAATTAAAGATTTTCATGTCTTTGTACAAATTGGGATCATAAATGAGTTTATAATTCTTTTGTTATTTGTCACACAATATTTATATTTTTATTATTAGCTCTAAATAGTTGTATGTAATAAATGTGTTTATTTGTTTATATGTAGCATTTGAATATAGAAGTTATAAGTAGATCTTTATATAAAATTAGTAAATACCCGTTCGAAGCTAATCTAATAGATATTAGTTTCGGACAGTCCCCG
This sequence comes from Glebionis coronaria, assembly GCA_025667525.1. Taxonomy (NCBI): domain Eukaryota; kingdom Viridiplantae; phylum Streptophyta; class Magnoliopsida; order Asterales; family Asteraceae; genus Glebionis; species Glebionis coronaria. The sequence goes on from CM046879.1 coordinate 97,582,245, forward strand.
TTTGGGTCTGCCTTTTGAATATTTTATCTCATTTAGGATGCGTATACATTCTAGCAAGTTGACTATTAAATGAGATGTGGTCAATGAAACTTACAATAATGACAAACATGAAATTTAAATGAGATGTTGCATGATTTGGAAGCTAATGATGGTGATATTAATCAATAAGATTTACAACAATTGTTTGAGGATGCGGAGAAACCAGTGTATGATGGTTGTAAGAATTTTTCCAGACTTTCAGCTGTTCTGGAGTTGTTAAAACTAAAAGCAAGTAGTAGTTGGAGTGATACAAGTTTCACGAAGCTATTAGATTTTATACATCGATTGCTTTTCGATAATAACGTGATACCCATTTCTACATACCAAGCTAAAAAAATAATGTGTCCAATAGGACTAGAGATTGAAAGAATACATGCATGCCCGAATGATTTAATGTTGTATAGAGATGGGTATGAAAACTTGTGTGACAACCCTAGATTTTGAGATTTGCTATTACTGAGGCCTTTTGGAAATACGACATTGTATTGATGTTATGCACGTTGAAAAGAATGTATGTGAGGCCTTAATTGGGTTATTGTTGAATATTCTTGGGAAAACTAAAGATGGTATTAATGCTCGAAAAGATTTGATCTCAATGGGAATCAGGTTGGAGCTCGCCCTAGTTGAAAATGACAAAAAATGCACATATCTGCCACCAACGTGTTATACAATGTCGAAAGCAGAAAAAACGCAAATTTGTAAATGCTTACATGATATTAAGGTTCCATCTAGCTATTCATCAAACTTAAGAGGCTGGTATCCATGAAAGATTATAAACTACAAGGAATGAAGTCACGATTGTCATATTTTAATGGCACATGTGATTCGCGTCGCAATTCGTGGTTTGTTACCAAAACATGTCTGACATACAATCACAAAACTTTGTTTGTTTTTTAACAGGATTTACTCGAAAGTGATTGACCCCGAAATTATGGATTTATGGCAAAAAGATATTATCATTACTTTATGCCAGTTAGAGATGTGCTTCCCACCGTCATTTTTCGATGTCATGGTTCATTTGATATCTCATATTTTCGGTGAAATTAAAGCTTGTGGTCATGTGTTTTTACATTACATTTTCCGTTTTGAGAGATACATGGGTGTCGTGAAGGGGTACGCGAGGAATCGGTCTCGACCCGATGTTAGTATTTATGAAGGGTATGCTTTAGAGGAGGAGATCGACTTTTATACAAACTATTTGGAAGGTGTCAAAGGTATTGGCGTTCCTCAAAGTCATCATGTCGGCAGACTGTACGGGGTCGCCACAACTGGATTGAAACATTCTAGCCCATATTAAAAGCTTTTCGATATTGCACATTTTGTAGTCTTTGAACATATGACATGTGTTGCTCCTTACATTCAAGAGCATATGAGAATGTTACATGCAAAAAACATTGGTAGAACTGATACATGGTACACGAAGAGGCATAATGAGCAGTTTGCTACTTGGCTAAAAGACAAAGTGGCAGTAAACATAGGTCAACCAAACGTCGATAAAATAGTGGAATGTTTGGGAGAGGGTCCGAGATTACTAGTCAAAACATATCAAGGATACGAAATTAATGGCTATACATCTTACACCAAATCCAAAGATGAAAAAAGTACAGGGCAAAATAGCGGAGTTACAGTTATATCCTCCACAGGGGTTACAAAAAGTCGTATTACGGGGTGATACAAGAAATTTGGGAGTTGGATTATTATTCTTTCAAAATACCCTTGTTCATGTGTAAATGGGTAAATAATCTCGGGTGTTAAAGTTGACGACTATGGTTTCACGCTTGTCGACCTTGGAACTGACGGTTATGCTTCAAACCTTTTATTCTTGCAAAGCAAGCCACGCAAGCATTTTTCGCTCAAGACCCTAGCAATCCAAGATGGCACGTCATTATGCCTGGTAAACGACATATACTCGGTTGGATGGATGTATTTGGTTATAGTCTCCATGTGGGGGAGGTCAGAGGTTTGACTCCTGTCATTTCCCATGTGGGGGATTTTTCCAGAATTGGCAGCCAGATTTGAATCCCATCGCAATGCCTTGAAACCCCTTAATGGGAAACTGGATGGCTAGCATGGGGTTGATATTCTCTTCGTGAGATGATTCAAAATCGGGTCGAGAGACTTGGTGCCTCGGTGGCACGCAAGATACTCCGCTGCATCAAACTGCCGTTAAAAAAAACGACATATACTCGGTGTTGATAATGTCACCGATGAGGAAGAGTACGACCAATTTGACGAGCTACCACCATTTTCAGCGAGCATTCCACCGATATATGGTGACACTACATAGTTACGATCCTACCATGATGAAGGATTATGGGTTGATACACCGGGCGCCAAACGAAGGTTTGTATATAAATTATATATTTTTTTAGAAATAAAATTAATAGACATGTTTAGTTTGTTAATTATACTTTTGTTTGCAGAAAAAAAGTAAACGATCAAGATTATGAAGAAATTCGAGCAGACGTTTTAACTTTTAAAATTTATGTGATTTGAGAAGATGTTTATTTATTTTCATGTAGGGCTAAGCAACAGGTCCGGACCGGACCGGACTGATTAAGACCGGACCGGACCGAGGACCGATATGGTCCAAAACCTCAGACTGAGACTGGACCGAAATAGTCCGATCCGGTTCGGTCTTTGATCCGGTCCGATCCTATTAGGCATAATCGACGGATTTTTAATAACACCGAACCGGACCAAACCGGCCGAACTGAGGACCGAAATGGTCCAAAACCTCGAACCGAGGACCAGACCGAAATTATCCGGTCCGGGTCGGATCCGGTCCAAATGCTCACCCCTTATTTTCATGTACGTTAACTTATACAAGTGTAAAAAAATTGGTTTCCCTCTTATACACTTGTGAAAAAATTTGATTTCCCTCTTATCTTTTTAGTTGAACCGCCAAAAACATTGGGTACTTGACACGAGGCTTAACCCTAGCCACCACAACCCCACTTCACACTTTTCATCAAACAATCACAACTCCCATTTCCCTAATCGTCTAATCTCACCACCATCTCCCCACCATAAAAAATCATCCCAATCGTCTAAATCTCACCACCATTTTAACAACACCCTTACATAAACTAATTGAATCACAAAATAATTCACATAAATTACTAATATTCAGACTTATTAGGGCCACAAGGGTTTGCAGTTTGAAGGTAGTCTAAGTTTCTCATCTAATAGTTTATTTTGTTCATTTTAATGTTATATTAATTTAGTTTGATTTCTAATTGTTTGATTTCTGATTTCTAATTGCTAATTTCGCTTGATGTATGTATTTTAATGTCTTACCCTTTACGGTCAACAAGATGCACATGTAGATGCTTTACTATTTAAGGTCCAGACAAACTTTTACTAGTTCCCCATTATCCAAGCTTTTTATTTATTTTATAGATTATAGATAAACTTGGCTCAATTATTTACGCTTTGCACTTAAGATACAAATCTGTTTTGAAAAAAGAAAAAGGTGATTGACTGTTGGAGTAGTTTTTAAACTGAATGTTCAATCTTTTGTTTTGCTTTGGTCCCCCTTGATTTCTGCATTCGCTTAACATAAAGTGGGTATCACTTTATTTGGTATGTCCAGCGAGTTTATGAAATTGTACTGTATATACTGTAGTTTGACATGGTAATGATTTTATGCTTAGCGGTATGTGCTAGTGTGTTGATTCTGATTATATAAGTTTAATGAAAACTACTTGTTTATATTAGTCCAATAGCTATAACCTATAAGGCTTGTAGTTTTTTTTGGTTTTGGTAAAAGAATTGTATTCCTGTCGCCTTGTGTCGTGTTAGAAATGCATACGCTACAAGGTCGGGTTAAACCGGTAAACTTGAAAAGCTACAATAACATAGTGTGTTAGTATACATAAAAATAAACTATTGTTCTTAGCGGGCAGACACTGCCTGAGCTTCTGTGTTGTTGGTTATAATTAGGTGTGGGAATCGGGTCGGGTCAACCGGGTTCGGGTCAAGTCGGGTCGGGTCAAGACTAAAAAATATAAACCCGAACCCGCGGCTAATTAGAACTCGGGTCAATTCGGGTCAACCCGAATTGACCCAAATATGTTTTTGAACCCGAGCGACCCGACCCGAATAGGCTATTTCGGATTCGGGTTCGGGTCGGGTCAACTTTTTCGACACCCCTAGTTATAATGCACTATAACTTGGATGTCACTGTTACCCTATGCCTTAAATTGTTAAAAAATAACCACACTTTCCTATATCATGAATGACAATTTACCTCATTTTATTTATATAACCAATAATATAAAGTTAGATTATAACAATAACATTTACTTGTTTATTTAGGTAGTGTTCCCAACAAGAGGGCTTATGGGAATGCGGATATTACAAGATGAAGTTCATGCATGACCTTGTTTTTAAAAAACAAGCCGAGTTTCCAACAAATGTAAGTGTTTCCTTTATACTTGATAAGTAATACTTATATGACTATTTTGTATCAAGTTAATAAAGCAAATGTACTAAATGGAAGGGATTGTTATAGTTGTTTCCATAAAGTATTCAACAAAAAATATAAGTTTTGGCTGGGATTTTAATCACTGAAATTAGGCGCAAAATTAGCATTTTGGTTGCTGATATATAGGCAGAAAATTGGGGTTTTGGGTGCTGATTTTTGCAGAATTTTTTGGGCAGCCCTAATTGCAAAAATTTGAACATTTTTGTGATATTTAGGCAGAAAATTGGGGTTTCGGGTGCTGATTTTTGTATAATTTTTGGGGCAGCCCTAGCTGCAGAAATTTGAACATTGTGCTGATTTTTATTCAGAAAGTTAGGGGCTGTTTGCTAAAATAAAATGATTTAGCACTGAATAGTTCAAAAGCTGAATGATTCACGACTCTGAATGAGTTTAGATTTTGAGTGTTTGATAATTGTTCTGAATAGTTAACTTAAATGATTAAAATTACTATTTTAACATCACTTTATATGTTTTCTATTAGTAACTGTTAGTATGATACGTTTGTTTTTATTTATTTTGCTAAACAATACAATAATTATGATCAAAACATTTATAAGTGGACGAGAGTATGAGACTCACGAATAGAACGTAGCATGGTGGTGATTATTAGTCTAAGGCTATATGGTCTTGAATCGCTCAGCGCATATATTATGATCCAGAGGCATTAAATTTTTTTATCAAACACATCTAGTACTGACCGACACAGCACTCAGATCAAACACACCCTTAGCCTTTTAGTTGCTGATTTTTAATGCAATTTTTGGTTTGATTTCTTCATGTTTATAGGCCTGAAAACGTAGCACGACTTGAGAATATATTTAGCATAAGAATTAAGTACCAATTTATGAAACATGATGACTAACATATATCTATGTTTGTTTTTGTAGATTTGGGATGATACATGCTGTCTAACACCGTTTGATATCGACCAAATAGCTTATATCACATTGAACGAGTTTTATAGGGAAGTAGTTATTCCTTTCGCTACAACGGCTCCACAATAGTTTAAGTTTTATATTTCAGTGATAACTTCTAAACAATTGTAATGAATGACGCTTTTGTCTGACTAAGATTGCTACGTTGGTTGACGTTTTTATTGAATCTTATATTTGTTGAATATTGTTTGTCGATGCTTGTTTCAATGTGGGTTTGCTGTCGAAGATATGTTGTGTTTGGTTACAGGTTTTACTGGAGTGTTTGGTTACATGTTTTACTGGAGTGTTTGGTTACAGGTTTTATTGTATTTATTGTTTATAGGTTTTATTGTATTTATTATTTTATTTTTTAACAAATGTTTTTTGGTGCGGTTTATTAAAAAACCGTTGCAAATGGAAGAATAAATTATTAGATTTATGGGTCATTATTTGGTACGGTTAATATGAAAACCGTAGCAAAAACTTGATTATTTGCTACGGTTCAGAACCGTACTAAAAAAGAGTTTATTTTTTGGTACGCTATTATTTAGTACGGTTTAGAAACCGTACCAAATAGCCCTAAAAACCGTAGCAAATAAGAAATTTGTGTAGTAGTGTTGGGACCCTACACTAAGAATCATGAGCGCAATTGTTGAAAAAAATCCCATCGTTAACACTGTAAAAAACACGGGAGGAAAAGGCAAGTGACATGTTGCAAAGGACGCATTTATCGCACTTGATACAACTTTACTAGACTTCTGTGAGGACAATTACAATCGCATTCTGCCCGTTATGAGAAAAAATGCGACATTAGATGCAGTATAAAGTCAAAGCCAGACTTGACTTTGTAGAAGACTCGAGAAAAAGTCATCGAACTGGAGAAACTTATGCCTATTCAGGTTTTGGAACTTCATGTTCTAGACCCTCACGAAGGAATCACCGCATTAACGAATGGGAGAGGCCCATGATACGCGATCGCCCAGGGAGAGATGATCGGGATATCTTCGATCGACTGGGTCGCATCAGAAAAATCTCATTCGTCAGGCTCGGTGACAGCCGTACCTTGTATTCCAAAAGATCAGAGCCCAGTTGAAGGAAATCTAGAGGCCGCTCTCGCGAAAAGGTCGAAAGACGATCTCATTCCTCCAAAAGGAAGAGAACGAGCGAAAGCTTGTCTCCTATATTCTCTATCTCATAGAGCGGTAGAAGCGACGGGGGGCATTGGAAGTAAAAAACAAAAAAGTCAAGGGGTGAAAAGGAAGACTTGTCGCATCCATGGATATACGAAGAGGTGGACCCGTTCACACTCTGACTCCGAAATTTCAAATGTCCAAAAAGACGCGAATGACTAACAATGTCAAAACGTATGACGAACCGAGAGATTACAAGGACCACCTAAAGGTCTTCCAAGCAGCGACCAAGGCTGAAAGATAGGTTACGCCTATGTGGTGTCACATGTTCAACTCTACCCTAATAAGGTCGGCAAGAGTGTGGTATGATGACTTGCCACCAGAAAGAATTGATGGTTACACGAAACATAACTAGGCTTTTATGTCACACTTCATAGAGGAGAAAAAGTACATCAAGGATCCGGTAGAAATTCACAATATCAAGCAAAGAGATAAGGAGACCATAGAATAATTCATAGAACAGTTCAAAGTTGAAACCGGGCACTTGAAAGGAGCTCGTGAATGCATGCGAATCTCAAGGTTCATGCATGGGGTCAATAAACCTGATTTGACAAAGCGTTTGAATGACCACATCCCAAAAAATGTGGATGAGATGATTACTAACACCATAGCTTTCATACGTGGAGAGACAACCGTTGCTTCCAAAAAGAAAGGCCAGTCATCTTGGAAGACGCAGGACCAGCCTAGGCGACAAGCGTCTGGCCGAAAGACTCACTTTCGTGGTCAGCAGAAGGATGAACGGGGATCTAAAGAATTCACCCTCCTAACATAGACACCCACAGAAATCCTCGCAGCCGAAACTACAAAGTTCAAATCGTCACCCCTATTGGTACCTTCGATGGAAAAAAGTAGTAAAAAATTTTGCTAATTTCATAGAGAGAAAGGACACACCACTGATGTATGCATACCACTGAGAAGGAAAATCAACGAATTAGTGTGAGCAGAAAATCTATCGCATGTGATCAAAGAAAATCAGCAACGGAAAGATCAACAAAAAGAATTGGAATTAGAAGCTTTGTTGAAAGACAAATCTACGACCATCTATATGATACAGTCGTGGCAGAGAGTAATAGGAAGAAGACAACTAAAACCTTTTACCGCGCTAGAGAGATCGCCTTTCCACCACTAACCGCAAGGATCAGAACAAAGGGTGCGCTTGTCATGGAAGCAAAGATTAGAGGGCATGCGATACATCACACTTACGTAGATGAGGTTCTGCATTCAAAATACTGTAAGAGAACTGCTTTAACAAGCTCTGACCTGAGATAAAAATCCAAATGGTCCTAGCTACAACACACCTAACTGGCTTCAATGGATAAGTTATATGACCCTTGGGACAACATAGATTGCTAGCAACAATTATCAACACAAAACACTCGACAAGAGCGTGTATGAATTTCTAATAGTAAGGAAACCATCATCGTACAACGGAATCATCGAGAGACTAAGGTTAAGAGAGATCGGGTTCTTCCCTCTACAGATCACGAAATGCTTAAGTTCCCGGTAAAGCATGGAGAGTTGACTATCCACATAACCGCCCCAATACCAACAAAGTGTACAACCATAGCAGCAACCGCCAAGGAATCCCTAGTTGATCCACGGCCCCACCAAAAAATCTCAATATAGCTATACACCCAGACTACCCAAACCAAGAAATTGCTATTGGAGGAACCTTATCTGAGAAGGGATGGACAAAATTAAATTCCCTCCTTGGAGAGAACTTGGATATTTTTGCGTGGAAACTATCGAATATGCTAGGCGTGTCCTCATGCAATTTCTGGACATGCTCAATATCCGCGAAGGATATCCACCAGTTTGATAGAAGAAAATATGACAAGCCCTAGAGCATGCAAAATCTATCCTGGAAGAAGTACAAAAACTTGTTAAAGCAGGGATTATAAAGAAAGTTTCCTACCACGACTGGTTATCCAATCCGGCCATGGTAAAAAAAACCATCATAACAGTTAGAGGATGTGTTTAGACTTCATAGACCTGAACAAGGCCTCTCCACAGGATTGTTACCCTCTTCCGGAAATTGATTAGAAGGTGGAGTCCCTCTACGGGTACCCTTTCAAGTGATTTCTCGACGCATATAAAGGATATCACCAGATATAAATGGAAGAAGATGACAAAGAAAAACAAACCTTCCACACCATCCAATACAAAAAATCATTTTGGCCTTAAGAATACGCGAGCCACATACTAATAATTCGTAGATAAGGCGTTTGACGGAAAAATTGGCGGAAACCTAGAGGTATACGAAGAAAAGTTGCTAAAGATATAGAAGAAACGTTTCGCACATTACGAAAAATCAATATGAAGTTAAATCCTAAAAAATGCACGTTTAGAGCTATGAAGGGAAAGTTCCTAGGCTACATGATTAACCCGAATTGGATAAAACCGTTTCCAGATAAAACGTAAGCTGTGGTGCGACTCTCATTCCTATGGACGATAAAGGAGCTCTAAATCCTCAACGGAAAGTTGGATGGACTGAACAGGTTCCTATCAAAATTAGCAGAAAAGTCCTTGTCTTTGTTCAAAACTTTAAAGAGCTACATAAAGAAGAGTGACTTCAAATGGACGGAAGACGCAGAGCAAACAATCATATAGTTGAAACAATAGTTATTGGAGCCACATATGTTGGTAGCACTAAAAATAAAGGAAGAGTTGACCGTCTACTTGTCGACCTCCCCACGTAAATGACAGTTTATTGTGTCAGTCGCATGTTACACAGCCTCAAATTAAACTACTCTCCAATGGAGAAGCTAGTCCTTGCGTTGGTTTGTGCCACTAAAAGGCTGAGAAGATACTTCCAAGCACACCCCATCGTGGTCATTACGGACCAACCAATTATGTAAATAATCTCGCACTCATCCGTGATAGGGAAATCACAAAAGTAGAGTGTCTTTCTTGGAAAACATAATATAACCTACCAGCCGCGTACCTCGGTTAAGGGGCGGGTCATGGCATACTTAATTATGGAAAACTAGATGATGTGGACACTAAAAAGGAAATAATCGAAGAGCCCCAAGAACCATGGACACTATTCACGAACAGATCATCATCTGTGGACAATGAGTATCTATCAAAGACACATCCCCGGGCGCGTAAGTGCCTGCAAGGGGAGGGGAGTCCTTGGGGACATACGTAAGAGAATTCATGTAAATGGGAAAGACTCTCTCATCAACCCAGAAAATCAATTATTCTAATACTTTAAGGAGTCGAGTGCTTTTAGGTAACATTTAGGTGTGGTCTTCCCATGTCATTTTCTAAACGATGCCTATCTATAGCTCATGATGAGGATATTGAAAACAAGAAACAGGTCTACGGTGGGGTTAACACCAAGCACTCGACAGTTAATCTCGAAGAGGGTTATTTTTGTCGCTCCTATACAATGGAGTTGAGAGAGATGTATTTGGTAACGAATAAGTAAACCAAATAAGAACTCTGATATAGGGATACGTAAGTTGGCGAATTCAAAAGTAAACATCGATTTTGCCTTAAGGAAAATCCAAAATCATATCATACGGGTTGGGTAGTTGAGGATAAAAATCATCAGATATGTATTTCGTGAATACAAGAGCTGTGTGCGGATGTGTATTTTGAAAATATCGTTATATTAAACTATGTGAAAACATAAATAGTAACAGAAAGCCGTATTTATACTATTTCCTTTGCATGTGTAGCATTGTGGATGGTCAACATGTGTCACCCACTATCTTAATCCAATGGTTTAGATTTGGAGGGTAGCTGAAAAGGTACTAGGGCTAGGAGTCTTATGAGTTAGTTTATCCTACAATTATCGAGAGTGGGTCCTACTGTTCTGAGGTCGGGTCTACGTGCCGGTTAAGAAACTAGAGCGCCTCAACGATGATTTGAGTTTCGTTCTGCTAGTCTAGTATTCGCGACCACGACCACGCCTACTAGACTGGGGGATATGCTGACGTATATTTTGGACCGACTGGCCAACTATTTTTCTTACAGGCTTACTCGCTAATATCGGGTGTATATACAAAACGCTCATTAAGCCCGACCCAGCGGTAGGCCACACACAGTTTACCCTGGGTTGTGGCTAGCCGTACATGGTATTCCCAAGATATCTAGTGATTTATATATAGGAAGAGGTTAACCTATTTAATTAAGAGATATACTTGACTTAGTTAAAGGGTTAGGATAAGTACAGATCTGGAATATTACGGGTCATTACTTAGGCGAATAATTAGGAAACCCTAAGGAGTACTTCAGATTTTAAAGGAATGTCATTAAAATTGTAACATTTATCTCGAAAACCCTAATTACGTCAATAATCTAAAAGATGTCTACATAATCTCACACCATATTCTAATCATGGGGTACGTCCCCACGACAAGGTTAACAGCGTATTCTTCCTTGTGCAGGATCTCAAACACATTCGCTTGGTGAAACATTCTAACAACTGAAAGCACTAAAGATCTAACCGGAATTTTGCATCAACTACTAAAGGAATATCAAAAGTTGTTCTCATAATTCTTCTTGATGATATGGTTAATCTCATCCCAAGGAATAACTGAAGATGTCAATATGGAATGGAAGTTTGACGTTGATGATCAGCCTATTCGATGCTGATGAATCTGATATGCATATACTTAGTTAAAAAATGTTGATAATACTTATGACCTTGCTACAAAGTCACCACCACTATCTCATATGACAAAACAGATCAAAGGTCTCACTCATCAAGTTACTCTCCTTCAGCAACAAAAAGAAAACCTTGAGAAAGAAAAGTTTGTTGCTTTGTTCAAAGCCAAACCCTTATATCCTAATATCGTGCTACTGGTAAATTCCATTCAACCTAAACTACAAATGATGTAAAAGAATCACGATTTCATATTTTCCCTTCCAGCTAAACTACAAGGGTTGCCTAATGAATTTGTTGGTTAGTCCAAATCTTATGGTGATTTATAGTGAAGTGTTGAAAAATACAAAAATCACTCTCTAAGTACATCTGATGGAAATTCCAACTAGACTGAGTGAACTTCACAACAACATAACAGATCTTATTTTCAATGTAGTAAGCCTTAAACAGACGAATGTGGAACTTACAACAGATATGAAGGCTAACTTGATGGTACTATATACAAGTCCAGATATGCTCAATGAGCTCTCTAGGTGCCTCGACAAATTTGTTGATGCTTTTAGTGGTACTTTAGCAAGAATAGTTTTCACTCATCCTATTGAGGGAATGTAACCACTTCATCAAACAAAAGATCAAGGAAGCAACCAACGACTGGTCAGATATTTGAAAGAAGAACAAAGGAAAATGTTGAAAAGACCAGCCAAGTTACACCAATCACCTCTAAACTTGTAACAACCACCTCCATTGCTTCATCAGCTAAACCACCAACCTTAGAGAAATATAACTCCAAATGGTTACTCCTATGGGGTTAAAATCTACTGATGGAGACAATAATAATGACGATGACCATGCAAAGACAAATTAACCAAAGAAACATGGTTTCTCTAATGAGTATGGTGAATTGAATCTATTGTCAGAAGCTTATATTTAAAAAAAAGTGTTACTTGCTCAAGCTAGAGCCAAAGTAGCTGAAGCTGAAAAAGAAAAATTCATACATGAGCTTTATCACAATCTGGGAAAAGAATTTGTTGATGAGTTCTTTAAAAAGAGAGTAGTGTATGAAAGATACTGCAAGATTTTTTAAAACAGAAAACATCTCTCGCTTACCTCAAATTATGAAATCCTCAATCCAAAAGGACCAATTAACATGGAAATCTTCAGAGATGATAGCATAAGTGAAGTCATCAACAATTTTAGAGGTAGTCATCTTACTTCCTCTATATGTTCTGTAGTAATAAGCAAATGTGGTAAAAGAACCATGATGAGATAGAAGGAAGTGTTCATCATAGTGAAAGCCAAAGCTAATGACTTTAAGAAAATGAGAGAATATCTAAAGATCCAACATAATATTCCTCTCATTGAACATGATCCCATAAGGAAGCTAGACATGCTTGCACAAGAAATGAGGGATCCAACATGGTAATTGAATTGTTAGGCAATAATTCATGTAATCAAATGTACTTATATCAATGTAATGATCTATGAAGGAAAGTATCCATGAATATTTATATATTTTATTATTGTCTTTACTTTTATCAATTCTTGTAAGAAGAAGTTGTTGTGCTCACTTATACTGATAGTAGCTTAACTATTTTTATATCCAAATAGAAAGAGATTATTGTTGAGTCAACTTTTATTGACCTTAAGTCTTTAAGATTTTAAACATAAAATCTCTTACGTGTAAAAGGTTTTAGCTCAAGATGGTACAACTAAGATCAAAGTCTCGGCTAAAGATATTTCAGCTACAACTCATTTATAGTTTCTTAGGTCAACTTTTGTGGCGGTTTAATAGTTGCAGACAAGACCAACAAAAGAAGTTTCAGTTTTCAACTTGGCTTAGCAATGCTAAGTTTTACGTTGTCGATCTCCTCAGAAGTTGACTATGATTTCAGTCTTCTAGAAGTTTTACAAGATGGGAAAATGATATGCTTTATCTAAAAGAAAGCAAATCTCATTAGGAGTAACTTCTTGTATAGTTGGTAAAGAAGTACAATCACGTTTTTTAAGGGAAAACTATTGAAATGCCACAAGATGTCACATTTTTTCCCTTTTTGAACTTATCAAATGAAAATTTCTCAAAATGTCTTATACAACTTATACAACTTATGCGACTTGTCCAAAAATGAGAAAATTGTACATTATTAAAAGTATGAAACTTTTTTTAAAAAAAATTATTAAACTTTTTTTTCTCATTTTTGGACAAGTCGCATAAGTTGCATAAGATATTTAGAGAAATTCTGATCTGATGGGTGCAAAAAGAGAAAAAAAGTAACACCTTAGGGCATTTCAAAAATTTTCCCGTTTCTTAAAATCCCTTTCTCTTATACATAGTATGACATCATTAATTACATGGCTAATCACATAGTGTTTGCATGACACATGTAAATAGACAACTTGTAAACCCAAATGTCTGTGCTACTAAATGAATAAAATGTGGACATAAGGAACTCATCTCTTTTGTGAAAAAGTTTACATACTTTTAACAACTCATTTACTCTTACATAATGAAACAATGCAAGTCACTCACCTTTCAGTTGTTGGCCAATAGTTTGAACTTATACTCTAAATTTTGGTTTAAGGATTAAGTAAAGAACATATCACGAGATATTTATTCAACCATTTTTCTATTTTGCAAGCAAAGTGGCTAAAAGATTTTTATTAATTCTATATGAACTTATACTATGTTTGTAGGAAGACGTCAACTTGTCAATCAGGGTCGGATTTAGGCATGTACAGGCGGTGCAACGACAGAGGGCCTCACTTTTCTCGAGGCCTCTAATTTCTAGATCTTAGTGTTAGTATGATTATGTATGTTTTGATCTGAGAAAATGATATTGTATAAGAAAAACATGTTTAATTATGTGAAAAACTAATAATTTGAGTCACAGGGGTGAAGCATATGACTTATTTTGCTTTTGCCTATGTGAAAGAGGACGGCAAAATTTCTAACAGCAAAGATGGTAGGCACAAAATTCGAGATTCTTGTTTTTTTTTCATGTAAATATCATGTTTAGTCCTTCTAGTATATAAATTGAAAAGTAAGACATAATTTTATTTAGTATAATAATTTTTTTGGTTGTATGTAAAATGGTATTAATACAGTAGTAAAAAATGCAACCAAAAATCTTAAAATTAAAAATTAAGGAGTATAATTTTGGTATTGACATATGTACCAATGATGTTGAAATTATAACAAGCATTGTGAAGCTATGGATATATTTTATGAAATACCATGCACTTATATATGATTAATCTTCAAGACTTTAAAGATATTTTCGTAAGTTTTACAAAAGGTCATCCAATATTTTTGTTTTACAAAAAGTCAATCCATTATATTTGAAAAAACACAAAATACAATCTAATGACATAAGTGATTTATGAATTAATGGCGTAAATATATAATAATTTTAAGTTCACATTTTTAGCATGCATTATTCAAGGGCCCATAATTTGAAACCGCACAGGACCTCCGAGATCGACGAGACGGCCCTTGTCATTTATGTTCTTTCATCCGTGCATGGTTATTGGGTGTCGGTGTTTATCATTCCAACGAGTATTATACATGACATTGAGCGACTTTTATGTAATTTCTTATTGTGTCAAGGGTTTATGAAACGTGGCAAGGCTAAAGTGTCATGAGATGATGTTTGTCTTCCAAAATGTGAAGGAGGTCTTGGTATACATAAGTTGGATAAGTTTAATGTCTTTAATGTCCTCCCATGTCTGGAAATTGTTAACTAACAAGGAATCCGTACGTGTTCGGTGGATTCATGCTTATAAACTTAAGAATAGGAGTTTTAGTGAGGTAAAGCTCACATCAAACATTAGGTGGGGGTGGCGTAAGCTTCTTCAAATTCGTGGGTTGATTCGTCCTCATGTATGGTATAAATTAAGAGATGGCAAGAAGGCCTCGGTTTGGTTTGATATGTGGGCAGAAATTATCCTATAAGTAAATATTTGACTCCAAGGGCTGTCACAAACGCATGTTCTACTATTCAAGAAACGGTGGCTGCTATTATCTCTAATGGTGTCTGGCCTTGGTCTGTCGCATGGTACGATATGTTTCCTGTTCTAAACCAAGTAATGTTCATGTTTTGTGTGATAATTAGGTAGATAGGATCTTATGGAGAATGCATGATATATGGCACTATACACGAATTTTATGTTAGAGATGTGTGGAATACCAGATAGGACAGAGGTGACGAATTCATGTGGTTCAATTTGGTTTGGTCCTGATATTGCATTTCTCGACATGCTTTTCATCTATGGCTTGTCATGAGGAGAAGGCTTAAAACAGATAAAATGAAGCAATGGGATGTCGAAAATGATGTCGACAAACATGCTTTGATGTCCGTTGTGCAAGTCTCAACCCGACTAGCACGAGCATTTATTCTTTGAATGCACATACTCGGCCAAAGTTTGGTCTCAAGTGTTGAAAGGAGCTGATCTTCCTATTGTTTCGCCTATTTGGAGTAATATTTTGGGTTGGTTCTTCCTATTTTCGAAAGCAATATACCATCACCAGTATTCTTGGTCGTTTACTTATTGGTGCATCGTTCTACTTCTTATGATAATAATTAAATAATTGTGTGTCTGGTAAAGCTGACAAGAGGGCTGAAAGTGAGGCCAATATTATCTTAGATGTGGTGCGGTTGAAGCTTGCAACTATCCGTTTTAAGAAGGCTACTAGTGTTGACCGGATGAGGCTCACTTGGAAGATTTCGAGTCTCACTATTGATGATGGCTGACCCGTGAGCACGTAGACTAGGAGCTTGTTTGTTTTGTTTTATTTATTATTTATTTAGTTCTTCGTTCTTAACACTTGTTTTGTTGTTATGTTTTGAGCATGTTCAAAACATATAGGTGTCGTTTTTTTCTTAAGAGTGACTCATTAGTCATTACTACTCTTCTATGTACTGAATCACTTTTTGATTAATCTATTCACCGAGTATAAACCCTTTAACAGAAAAAAAAGAACTTATACCATGTTGAAAAAAGTATATTGATCTTACTATTTTTACTTATATGTATATTATATATGTATCTTTTGTAAAAACAACCTTTAATCATCTTGTGATCAAATTCAAACATTAACTTAGTATCATGTGATTGTGAATACATGTGACTGATGTCATGCATCTGTTTTTTTTTTTGAATACATGTGATTAATGTCATAATGTGAGTGAGAAGCATTAACACTATACATAGTGAACCTCCACAACGTATGAATCACACATACTAAATCCGTAAACATGTCTAGCAACACACATTTGCTTGTCTACCCTTTCCCTGGCTCTTCTGGCCATATCATTCCTTTGATTGACCTCACCCGCCTTCTCCTCCGTCGTGGCCTTACCATCACCTTCATCATCTCTTCTAACGACCTCCCACTTCTCGACCCTCTTCTCAACTCATACCCTTCTTCATTACACAAACTTCTATTATCTGATCCGCAAATCATCCCATCCACTCATCCCCTCATTAGCAAAGCTATCTCCACACAAAAACAGTTTGAGCCCATTATGTTGAATGGTTCAAGTCCCATCCTTCACCACCAGCCGCCATCATTTCCGACTTCTTTCTTGGGTGGACTAGTGAACTTGCTTCCCTCTTGGGTATTCGACATGTGGTTTTTTCACCTTCTGGTGTTCTAGGTTATTCTGTTCTTCACGCATTATGGCGAAACTGAAAGTTTATGGACTTAAAAATCGATTGTCGTGTGATAGGATCGAACTCGAGATCACGGGATTGCACACATTACGTGAAGAGTTAATTTATTTATTTATTAAATATATTTATTATATTTATTAAATCAAACCGTAGCTAACGATCGTTAAGTAATTAAAAGTTAAGTATTAAACGACCGTTATAGAAGGTTAAAGAAGCTAAAAGAAGGAGTCGGAAAAGTTCCGGAAACCTCTTTTGGAGCTTGTAAATATCCGGCCTAAATAGGGAGACAAGATAAGGAGGAAAAGATTTTTTGGCTTTATCTTGTTTAACCTTGGAAGAGAAGTTTCCAAGGTGTATATAAACAAACCTAATGCCTATTATTTTTCACTCCATATCTCTCTTTCTTTGCTCCTAACCGCCGGCCAAAACAAACACCCATTAGGGTTCTTCTTTGATTTTCAATAAGCTATTCTAGATCTAGTCCTAGCCCCTCTCTAGGGTTGTTGGGTAGATCTTCCATAGACTTGGAAGCTCGGTTTTGTTCGTGCTAGACTCACGGTTAACTCACCGTATCACGTGTGTACAAGATCGTGGTGTAATCTTATTTTAGATTACATCCTGGTGGTGTTCGTGATCTAGCTCTACCAGTGACCATTCCGTCAACTTGTAGATCTTGCTAGGATAAAGGTATCACTAGCATTGATTAATTATAATCGTGTTAATTAAAGATCTTGTTAATTTGCTTCCGCTGTGTGTTCTTTGATCCATTTTAGGGTTTTTATAATTGTTATGATAATCATAAACCATCAGTGGCATCGACAGCCGTTTTAACATGATTTTATTTATCAAGATCTAAAGTTTTTTTAACTAATATTGATTGGTGTTAATAATTACATGTTGTTTTTTAGGTTTTATAAAAAAATTAGGTTTTTTGTTTTTTAAAATTCGGATCTGCCGAATATTTATAAAAAACTTTATTTTTTTTTAAAACCCTAAAATTACATGGTAATTAAACTTTAGATGGTTTGCATGAATTAATCGTTATGTCATGCGTGGTTACGATCCGTAGTAGTTTTTTAATTGTTAAGAGAATACGGGAGATCCGTAATAAACATGCATGTTTTTACGGATAATATAAATTTGATTGCTATTTGCTTTATTTGATTCAAAGTTTTAAAATTAGGGAAGACTTTTTATGTTTATAAAAACCCTAGATTTAATGGTCTTTGAATAAATTGTTATTGCAAGTGGCTATTTGATTTAGTTTTTTTTTGTACTACTTGTTTTCATGCGTTTTTACATTGTATGTTGTAAACAAGGGTAATTTTTTTTAAGAAAAATAATATGGACTAAATCTTATCAAAATTAATGAATTGTTTTGAGATCTAAATTACATATGATTTGTGTTGATTAGAATTGCAATAGCAACTTAACGGCCTACTCAATTTTGACAAACTATAAAGTGGGTATAACGCACCGCTGGTCAAGTACCCGGTTAAGGAAGGAGGTGTTATGCTTCAGCGCTGACCAAATTCCCGGCTCGCCTGTGCGTCAAAATTGGAATTACATACGGTTGTTATTGGTATAATTCTTTAAGGTTGATTGGTACCTCAACTTGCAAATATATGATGAACTTTTAGTCTCACCAAAAAGTTTACTAAACGTTTTATTAAACTTATGTTATGGAGATGTATGCATGCTTCTCCGTACATGATTTTGACACCAAAATCTATACCCTAAAATTTAAGTCTTATGCCCTCTAATTGACGAACACTTGAAGTTACAATTGTCGTCATATAAGATATCGGACGATGTTGTAATGGAGAGAAAACTTCATGACTGAATAAGATTGCACATAAAGGTTTTACGTTCTTTAGATTAGTCGACTTAATTGAGTTACTCAGTGAGAACTGGAAACTTAAGGCATAAAGAAGGGATAAAACATGTTTACAATGCAAATGTTTTTGGCAATGTAAATCCCTGACATATCTAGAAATTGCAATATGTTTTGGCAATTATTGTTCGACAAGTTACTGTGTTGAATACATTTGTCACTAGCAGATCAACTGATGTGATAAATCTATGTCAATATGGATTCTAGTTTTTCAAGGAAAATACTATGGTTTTATTACCGGGGTAATTTTATTTTCTTGAATTTTATTATCGAAAATACTAATGTTTGAACTTATTTCTGTAGAAATGGCTCAACCCGAAAACAATCTGACAATAAGCTCGGCGTTCAAAGCTTTTTTTTGAACGGCCTGAACTTACAGGCCCTAATTTCAATGATTGGTACCGCTCACTAAGAATTGTTCTGAGAGCAGCGGGTACCATCAATATCTTGGAAACTCCTTTTCTGGAGGATCTTGCTAAAGGAGCAACTGATGCGGAAAGGCTTCAACACGCTTCTAACGTTAAGAAGCACCATGAGATGGCTGCTGTAATGTTATGGAGAATGGCTCCATCACTTCAAAGGAAGTATGAGCTAGCTTCTCCTCAGCAAATGTTTGATGAACTCAAGGCTGTGTATGAAACGCCGCAAGCTGTAGAGATCTATGATCTGGTTGATGCTCTACATAGTTGCAAGCAAGCTCCTAGAAAGTCCGTAAGTGCTCATTATATGGAGATGAGGGGTTATATGGAACAACTCATATCACTAGGACAACCCTTTGATAATAATATGGCTATTAACTTGATCAATAGGTCCCTTAATAAGGACTTCAATGATTTCGTTCGTAACTATAATATGCATTGCACGGGGAAGACAATTAATGATTTGCATGCAATGCTCATTGACTTCGAAAAGGGTTTGAAAGATAAGGCACCCACTGCTACTCCTCAAGTACTTTATGTACAAAAGGGTAGAGTGTCGAAACCAAAACCGCAATGAATAAGAAGCAGAAAGGCAAAGGCAAGGTTGATAAGAGCAAGCAAGTTGCGACTGCATCAAAACCAAAGCAGAACTTTGCTAAGAAATCTCTGAAAGATGAGACTTGTCACTACTGCAAGATGACTGGACAGTGGAAGAGGAATTGCTCTCTCTATCTCCATGAAATGGCAGAACATAAGAAGAAGTCTGAGCAAGCTGCTGCAGCACCATCTTCTGGTAACTTTTTTATGATAGAGTTATTTAATCTTTCATACAAATCAAACTCCTGGGTATATGATACGGGATGTGGTATTAATATTTGTAATACCTTGCAGGGATTTGAGTTGAAAAGCAGGCTTACCTATGGGGAACAATTTCTGCAAGTGGGCAATGGCGCACAAGCAGCGGTTGAAGCTATAGGAATATTTAAATTAGTTTTACCTTCGGGTTTAGTACTGTTTTTGAATTATTGTCACTATGCACCTACAATTGTTAGGGGTGTCATTTCCTTTTCTTGTATGTTGGATCTTGGATTTACTCACACGATTGATAATAATAGAATTTCTGTTTTCAAAGATGGTTTATTCTATTTTGATGCAATTTCTGTGAATGGTGTTTTTGAAATTAACATGCATGATAAAAATCCCAAGAGAAAAAATAATTCTGTTTTTAGCATGAATAAGAAGAGTAAGTTAGATAAGAACTCTTCTTATCTTTGGCATTATAGGCTTGCCCATATTGGGAAGACTCGCATACAAAAGCTTCAACGTGATGGGCTTTTGGAAAGTATCAATGATGAATCATTTGATAAATGTGAATCTTGTATCTCTGGAAAGATGACCAAGAAACCTTTTAATAGCAATATTGAAAGGGCTACTGAACTACTTGGTTTAATACACACTGATGTGTGTGGACCACTTAGACATGTGTTAAGGAAATGTGCTAGCTACTTCTTGACGTTTACGGATGATTATAGCCGTTATGGTTATGTTTATTTACTTAAACATAAACATGAGGTATTTGAAACATTCAAAACGTTTAAAGCCGAAGTAGAGTTACAACTAGGAAAGAAGATTAAAGCTCTTCATTCTGATCGTGGTGGTGAATATTTAAGTCAAGAGTTTAAAGATTATTTAAGTGAGCATGGAATTGTTCAGAAACTTACTTCTCCGTATACCCCACAACAAAATGGTGTATCTGAAAGGAGAAATCGTACATTATTGGATATGGTACGATCTATGTTTAATCTTACAACTTTACCATTATCTTTTTGGGATTATGCTCTTGAATCTGCTGTTCGTATTCTGAATATGGTTCCCACAAAGAAGGTTGATAAGACACCATATGAACTATGGCATGGCAAGAAGCCATATTTGTCTTATTTGAAGTCTGGGGTTTTGAGGCGTATGTGAAACGTGACTCTGGAGATAAACACCAACAACGCTCAGTAAAATATATCTTTTTAGGTTACCCTAAGGAAACTATGGGTTACTACTTTTATTATCCGGCTGAGAACAAAATAGTTGTGGCTCGATATAGAGACTTCCTTGAAAATGATCTTGTAAATCAAGAATTCAGTGGGAAAAATTATGATCTTGAAGAAATTCAAGAAGATACATTGCCTTCTGAAAATACTAGCGATGAAATTCCTATAGAACCAGAAAGTCTGAGTGTTCCACCGGAATTAATTCCTCCACGTAGGTCTCAAAGGGCTATACGTGCGCCGGACAAACTATGTCTATACATAGAGGATGATGAGGAAGAAGTAGGGGATCTTGGTGAACCTGCTAACTATCGATCCGCAATGTCTGATCCAGAAAAGTCAAAATGGATAGTTGCGATGAATGAGGAAATGAAATCCATGGAAATCAATGATGTTTGGAGTCTTGTAGACGCACCTAAAAATGCTAAAGTAGTGAAAAATAGGTGGATCTATAAGAAGAAAACTAACATGGATGGTGATGTACAATCCTATAAAGCACGTTTAGTGGCTAAAGGTTTTACTCAAACTTTTGGCGTAGACTACGAGGAGACATTTTCTCCTGTACAGACTTACGAGCTATTAGGATTCTCATAGCTATAGCAGCATACTATGACTATGAGATATGGCAAATGGATGTTAAAACTGCCTTCTTGAACGGTCGCTTAGATGAAGACATCTATATGCAACAACCGGAAGGGTATGTTGATCCTAAATATCCAAAACGCGTGTGTAAACTTCAAAGGTCTATTTATGGTTTGAAGCAAGCATCACGTCAATGGAATAAGCGATTTGATGAAGAAATCAAAAAGTTCGGATTTATTCAAAATCGTGATGAGCCATGTGTATACCGCAAAGCTAGTGGGAGTAATGTAGTGTTCCTAATTCTATATGTCGATGACATATTAATCATGGGAAGTAACATCCCAAGACTTAAGGAAGTTAAGGATTATCTTGGTAAATGTTTTTCTATGAAGGATTTGGGAGATGCTGCGTATATTCTGGGAATTAAGATGTATCGATATAGGAATAGACGGTTAATTGGTTTTAGCCAAGATGCTTATATTGATAAGATATTGAAGAAATATAACATGCATAACTCTAAGAAAGGTTTCTTACCGATTGAGGTTAAGCATGAGTTAAGTCATGAGAAAGATGCATCATCACTTGAAGAGGTAGCTTACATGAAGATGGTACCTTATGCTTCGGTTGTAGGATCTATTATGTATGCTATAAGATGCACAAGGCCCGATGTGGCATTTGGTTAGAACTTGGTCAGTAGATACCAATAGAATCCAGGAAAGTCCCACTGGACTACTGTTAAGCATATTCTAAAGTATTTAAGAAGTACGAAAGATATGTTTTTGGTATTCGGAGGTAAACCAGACACAGAATTGAATGTAACAGGATTCTGTGATGCGTCCTGGCAATGTGATAAAGACGATACGAAGTCTCAGACGGGTTACGTGTTTGTCATCAATGGAGGAGCAGTTGACTGGAAGAGAAGTAAGCAGAAAACCATTGCTATGCATGCGACTCAATCTGAGTACATGGCCGCTTCAGTAGCTGCAATGGAAGCTGTTTGGATTAGGAAGTTTATTGGAGATCTTGGAGTAATGCCTTCAATTAAAGAACCTATTGATATATATTGCGACAATTCTGCTGCAATAATATTCGCCAATGACCCTGGAGTTATGAAAGGCGCCAAACACTTTAAACGTAGATATCACTACGTTCGAGAACAAGTGGAAGCTCGAGAAATAAAATTAATAAAAGTTCACACAGATGATAACGTAGTTGATCCTTTTACTAAGTCTTTGTCTAGGCCAAAGGTAGTTAAGCATGCCAAGGCAATTGGGCTGCAGCTAGCTAGCGAATTCATGCAATAAATCTGTTGATTAGTATTTGGATAAAGGATGTAAGACATTATTGAATTGATGAAATAAAGATTGGATTTCGTTTATTTTTCTGTTATTTGATTTTGTATCCTATTTTACATGTTTTAATCCGTGAGTATTATGATGTTTCTAAATGTTCGTTGTCGATTAATAATATGGGAGTATTATTAAACTAAGACAATTCAAAATAGTGACAGAGTATACTTGAAAGTATATTGGTCAATTTTGGATGATATTTGATGGATCAAATGTTGGACTTATCCCAACTATGTGATTTTACTTTATGGATCTTTGTCATTAAGTAAATCATAAATAGTTATCCTTAGACCTGAGATGCCATAAACTGCATCGAATATAGTGCATTTCTGTAAGGTAACCTAACGCTAAACGTAACTGGTAGTCATAAGGGTTATTTTCAAAAATGTTGCAAAGTTCATGTGTTTTGCTTGTAGTCGAAATGGGATTCGTTTCCTTCAAATTATTATTTGAAGTATAAATACAACTGGGCCCCTCGGGGGAATAGTAAGATGTTTGTGTGGCCACACCCAAATGTGTTTTGGTAATCTTGCTATATCCGTAAACGAGAAACAGAATAGTTAATGAAGGAATGACTAAGATCCATATCCTTATTAACGATGTATTTGAAATGAAAGGATAATAGTAATGATATAATCATTAAAAGGTTCTTGTCTAGGAGGCCTTACTCGAGTTGTACTAGTGACATTGTTAGTGTAACTAGACGCTAATCAATGTGATCACGATATTCGAATTTTATCCAAGTGGGAGCTGAAAGTTTATGGACTTAAAAATCGATTGTCGTGTGATAGGATCGAACTCGAGATCATGGGATTACACACATTACGTGAAGAGTTAATTTATTTATTTATTAAATATATTTATTATATTTATTAAATCAAACCGTAGCTAACGATCGTTAAGTAATTAAAAGTTAAGTATTAAACGACCGTTATAGAAGGTTAAAGAAGCTAAAAGGAGTCGGAAAAGTTCCGGAAACCTCTTTTGGAGCTTGTAAATATCCAGCCTAAATAGGGAGACAAGATAAGGAGGAAAAGATTTTTTGGCTTTATCTTGTTTAACCTTGGAAGAGAAGTTTCCAAGGTGTATATAAACAAACCTAATGCCTCATTATTTTTCACTCCATATCTCTCTTTCTTTGCTCCTAACCGCCGGCCAAAACAAACACCCATTAGGGTTCTTCTTTGATTTTCAATAAGCTATTCTAGATCTAGTCCTAGCCCCTCTCTAGGGTTGTTGGGTAGATCTTCCATAGACTTGGAAGATCGGTTTTGTTCGTGCTAGACTCACGGTTAACTCACCGTATCACGTGTGTATAAGATCGTGGTGTAATCTTATTTTAGATTACATCCTGGTGGTGTTCGTGATCTAGCTCTACCAGTGACCATTCCGTCAACTTGTAGATCTTGCTAGGATAATGGTATGTAACACTAGCCTTGATTAAATATAATCGTGTTAATTAAAGATCTTGTTAATTTGCTTCCGATGTGTGTTCTTTGATCCATTTTAGGGTTTTTATAATTGTTATGATAATCATAAACCATCAGAAACATAGAGGAAACATATACCAACAATGGTGACGAAGATGAGAACTACTTGCTTTCTTTTCCTGAAATACCTAACTCGCCAACATTTCCTCGGCACCAGGCGACATATTGGTCACGTTATTACAAAAAGGGCGAAAATGATTATGAAAATTTTAGGAAGTGGTTGTTTGCTAATATGACAAGCTGGGGAATTATATACAACACATTTGATGAGTTGGAAGGGGTTTACATTGCCTACATGAAGAAACAAGTGGGCCATGATCGGGTTTGGGCCGTAGGACCACTGCTACCCGACATAGATGGCGCCATAGCTTCGACCACACGTGGCGGCTAAAGTGTGATGGCACTTGATACGCTACTCATGTGGTTGGGCAAGAAACGCGACGACTCTGTTGTGTATATATGTTTTGGAAGTCAAGTCACATTATGTGAGAAGCAAATGGGTGCATTAACTTCTGCACTCGAGCTTAGTAACATTAATTTTATTTTGTGTGTGAAGGCAGGTGGTTCGAGCTCGATCCCTAGTGGGTTTGAAGATGGGGTGGCTGGTCGAGGGTTTATAATCAAAGGTTGGGCTCCTCAATTAGCAATACTAAGACATCGTGCTGTAGGCTCATTTGTAACTCATTGTGGGTGGAACTCGACACTGGAAGGAGTTTCAGCAGGTGCGATGATGCTGACCTGGCGAAGCTTTGGAGACCAATTTTTGGATGCTATGCTATTGGTTGATCAGTTGGGTATTGCGAAACGAGTTTGTGAAGGTGGACGTGAGAGTATTCCTGACCCAGCTAAGTTGGCTCGATTGTTGGATGAGTCGTTGTGTGCTGATATGCCAGAGCGAGTTAGAGTTAAGGAGCTAAGCCGAGCTTCCACCAAAGCAGTCAAACATGGAACATCAGCCCAAAACATGGATACCTTTGTCAAGCTTATATCCGAGATCTAAATTTCCCAATATTTTTAACAATTATTATTTGATCTAATTTGATCAGACGAAGCTAAAACTGTTCAAGCGTAATTTCAATTCATTTTATAATTGTTTCATGTTTATGTACATGTTTTATAAAAGTTGCTCCGCTATGGCTAATAACGCGTCGTAGCACATCTATAATACAACCTTTTTGCGTAGTTGGAAAGATATTAAAATGAATACATTCAGCATATATAGTTACCTTTTTTGGAAAGGCAATATACCGTTTTGGCTAAGGGCATCTCCAATGCATTGTATTAACTTGGGTTCAATACATCGTCACAACATCAAATTTCAATTTTACATCAAATACTCATTGATTATTAAATGTGTGATATCATTTGCATCATAGTAGTAAAGGGGTGTGTGGAGGACACTGTGTACAGGTTTCAACCTCATTTACACGAATCTGCCACCTAGATCTTTTGCAATGGATTAAACTGTTGCATGTAGGTTCAATATCCTTTTAAACATATGCCAGCAGGATGCATTGTGGATGGCCAATAATAGCAATGACATCGGCACTAAAACGTTCCGGCCAAACATCCCCTTCTAGGGAAGTAGGGTTGATCAAGAATAATAATCGCGTGTAGCCCAATTCATGGCTCAATAGTTTCATGCGTTTTATGTCCTAGGATACTTGGATAATATTGAATTCATGGGTTAAAAGAGACAAGTTTTTACAAACACTATAAAATCCATATAAAAAACTGAACATTCTTATCATTTGATACATTTTTAAGGAACTGAAGTGTTTGCCTTTATATATTGAACAAGTCATTTGCTGTAATAGTTTTATTTACAAGACTGAAATTTGGAGCTTTCAATGAGAATGTGGATGCATTCATCAATCTACTTATTAAGAATTGATTTTCCAGCTTGAAATGATCAATATCATGCACGTTTCTCTCTATTATAACTTGATGTTGTTCAAAAAAATAACTAGTGGGTCGGCATTCGTCTATGAAACAAAGATCTGTAAATTAGTATGTTAGAACTAAGCCAATGCTAACAAGTATTGTTGAATCAGTTTTGGCATAAGATCGTGGGAAACTGGTTATGTTTGGTCAAGTAGATCAATCTACTGATATTATCAAGGAAACTTTTGGGAAGTTTGATGATGTTCCCAACCCGGTTGTCATTGTTTTCCTTGGATATTCGGTATAGGAAGCTTGTTGGCCATCTCACGCTAAGACTTCGAAAGTTGGATGTCAAATGCGAGACCAAAACTAAGGTTATTTCTTTCCTTCATATTCATATATATATATTGGCTCATTTATTTATTTTGTATGTAAAGGGGGGTGTTTGGAATCGCTAGTAAACTGTTTTATCACATTTTGATGCAATAAAATAAAATTTTCCAAGGTGTTTGAGTTTTGGTAATTTAACAACTTATGATTATTAACACAAACAATGATTAGGTTATACCGAAACAAATTGTTAAGCATTCTCTGACTGTTTATTGAAACAACTTGTTTCACCTTTAAGCCTTTTTAGTTAAGAACCAGTCATCTTTGATATTCAATGACCCAAGAGGTCACTGTGGAAAAACTTATTAATTTATATATTATAAAAAAAACTGATTAGTCTTTTATAAATCTTATGCGTTGGCTGGGTGTTTTAAACTAGAACTGAATAAGCATCAAACGATTAACAGATTAAGAGTTATGAATTGTTGGTATTTCGCTAAATAATCTATTAGATACATTCATGATTTTTGTGAAACTGATATAGTTATTCTTTGTCAGGACAACGTCTTTGTTAATGTTGTAGCTTCAATACAATACCGTGCCATTGCTGATAAGGCAAAGTGAGGCATTCTATGAACTCAGCAACACAATTTCTAACACCCCACAAATGCTATGCGCAGCGGAACTACAACATTTGGGTGCTAGGAAGTTATCATTGCACACAAGATATATCAAACGACTCAAAGAGACGTAAAAGTTTTAACATAAATTAAGCATTATTAAAAACATACATGTCTACGGTTTTCCGAACCTAAAATGATACAACACAGAGTTAGCGTTTCGGTCCCCACGAATCTCAACCCCAAAAGATACATTTTCAACAACATAACAGAAAAATTAAAATGTTTAAGTTAAATATGGGTGGAAAAACAAGTAGACGCCAAGCCACACACAACTCCCATCCAATGCATGCTCCATGCTATACGTCATCGGTTACCTGAAACACATGCTAAATTAGGTCAACAAATAATGTTGAGTGGAATTCATAGGTTTTATAATCTCATTTTGAACATATGTGTAATAAAAATCATTCACGATCATTCATAGACTTGTCGATCAAACAATCTATTTTCAAGGTTATGACAATTGTGTTTAAGCTCATGACACTAATCCGTTAACTCAATCACCCGCGTAATAATTACCGGCGTGATTAAGATGAAACCATTGCCCCTTCTAAAGGCATCAGTTGCAATTATACCTTATCTCTTATCACAAATTATTCGTCCGCAGGGGGTACTCAACGTACTAGCCCTCGTCTCGGATAGGGTCGTCAACCCCATAGTACTATCAATTGTATAAGCGGCTATTTTCAATCCACACTAGGAGTAAACAATAGTTAATAGTTCATGAATATAGGGTCTTTTGCAACTAGGTACTCAACACAATTTAAGGCAACATTCGGGTCCAATAATCATTCATGACATATGTTCCTTTTAGAAAACTAGCATGCATTTCCCTCGCGGGTAAAACAATTTAAAAACAATAGTAAGCGAGGCTACAAATTCACACCTTATATATATAGAGTAGTCGACGATTCGAGTGACGATCACTGACGATGATGAGGATGCCCGGGGAATTCAACACCTAACAAACAATAACGCGTAATGAGTAATCTCATTTATAAACTTTAAGTACTGTATATTACATACATATTAGTCAATTATGATAATTACAAACTCACGCCAAAACCAAACAAATAATTGTTACTCGTTTTATACTATTCATCCATGTTATTAACGTTATTACCCTTTTCACGTTTTTCGCCGATACTTACCAATAGTATGGGCTGTTTTACTAGACTTAAACCTTTTAATAAAAATTGGGAAAATTCTCAAAAATATCTTAAGACCTGTAGAAAACCCATTTTTAATCCCATTAAAAGTTTTCACTTTTACGACCCGTTACTCAACACATTACTAAACCTACGTTTTTCGGACTGATTTTGCACATTGACCAAGTTGGACTCATTTGACCCATTTAAAATATACCATTGACCCATTTGACACCTAGGTCTAATAATAGACTCACAAATGCAGGTTTGAGACCAAAAATCAATCTTTAACCAATTACCAAACTATATCTATGGTCCCCGAGATTTGACCCAAAACCAAACATAATTTCGGATTATGTAGGTTCTCATCTCCCGGTACACGTATTTTCAAAACATCATAACTTTTGACTCGTTAGGAGTCGTAAGCTCTATCTTATACCAAATCGAAGTTAAGAAGACGCTCTACAACTAATCCTAGTCTCATGACCTGTTTACAAAATCAAATTTATGAAAACATCCTAAACAATCTGCCTAAATTTACCCATCTCAAAATCAATCCAACACTCGTTTTCAAACCATTTTATCGACACTTAACCTCAACTTAATCACTTCTAACCATGACTAACCATCCTAATCAGTCCTTAACCCCTAAAATACCAAATCCATCTCAAAACCCAATCATCAAATCAAACATGCAATGAGGTTTACTCATTATAAAACACCTAAAAACATGAATTAAACACAAATACCATAAGCAAAACATCAAACACCATGATCTACCAAACACCCCCATTTGGCCGTGAGGTGTCGGTGATCAAAACAACCCAACCAAATTGATTTTGGTTGGTTTGTTGGGTGATTATCCATCTACTATACCCCAATTAAACATGCATGAACTCAATTAACATCAAAACACTTTTTAAAAAACCCATTTGATTCTTGAAAAGTTTTATGGATGCATTTTGGATTAAAGTATATCAAAACACTTGGAATGATTAAACTAGAAGTGGTCTAACCTTGGTTTTAATTAAAACAAGCTAGAAAAAAAATTATGGTGGTGGTGTGGTGGTTCTTGGCCGTCGGCCTAAAGAAAGAAAAGAGAGAGATGGAAGAATATTTTTGGTGTATTTTGTGTTGTTTGTGTGTTTGGTTTACACTTTGTAAAAATTGGAAGCCCTTGTTGTGCAATTATAGCATTCTTTTGGCCTTAAATGAAAACGACCTCAAATGTTTGCGAGAATGACTCACTAGTCGATTTGGAAAATTTTATGGGAGTCGAGGGTCATCCCGAACACTCCAAAATACTTTTAGGACAATTTAAATGTACCCGGAAAACAATAAAACGCACCCGGCTCGACTTAACACGAACCGAAAGTAAAATCCTCGAAAAATTACAATATCGATAAAACGACAATAAACATAGAAATTTGGGCATCCATCGGGATCGTAGTGTCATCGTTCTTCTTAAATCGTCAATCGTCAAGATTACGACCTCAAACATTGGTTTCAACCAAAATGATAAAATATATAGCAAATAAAATTCCTTAAAAATTTCAAAAATAAGCGTAATTTAGGGTAAGGTAAGTGACCTCGATTCTGGGTATCACATACACCCCTCCTTAAAGAGAGCGACGTCCTGGCGCTCGCCTCTTCTTATACTCACATTTCGTGCCGCTGGAACAGATGAGGATATCTCTCCTTGAAAAAGTCCTCACGTTCCCAAGTGTATTCCGGTCCACGCCTAGAATTCCATCGAACCTTCACAATGGGAATTCTACTATGCTTCAGCCTCTTGACCTCTCGGTCCATAATTTCCACGGGTTCTTCCACGAAATGCATTTTATCGTCCAGCTGAATCTCGTCCAAAGGAATCACCAATTCCTTATCCGCCAAACTCTTCTTCAGATTTGATACGTGAAACGTGTCGTGAATAGCACTAAGCACGTTCGGCAACTCTAACTTATACGCTACCGGTCCAATTCGGTTAACAATCTTAAATGGTCCAATATACCTCGGACTCAACTTTCCTTTCTTCCCAAAACGAATCACACCCTTCCACGGCGAAACCTTAAGCATAACCATGTCTCCGACCTCAAATTCCAACGGTTTTCTTCTATTATCGGCATAACTCTTCTGTCGGCTTCTTGCAGCAAGTAATCGGTTCTTGATTTGCACAATCTTCTCTGTCGTCTCCAAAACCATTTCGGGTCCAGTCAACTGACTTTCTCCTACTTCACTCCAACACACAGGTGATCTACACTTCCGTCCATACAACGCTTCGAATGGTGCAGCCTTGATGCTCGCATGATAACTATTATTATATGAAAACTCCACTAAAGGTAAGTGGCGTTCCCAACTTCCTCCAAAATCAATCACGCATGCTCGGAGCATGTCCTCCATCGTCTGAATAGTTCGTTCGCTTTGGCCATCAGTCTCTGGGTGATAGGCCGTGCTCAAACTCAATTCAGTGTCCATCGCACGTTGAAGAGATTTCCAAAATTCCAAAGTAAACATACTATCGCGATCCGAAATGATCGATAAAGGTACACCATGTCTGCAAACAATCTCCTTCACGTACACACTGGCCAGTTTCTCCATGCTGTCCGTCTTCTTCATAGGTAAAAAGTGAGCAGATTTCGTCAATCTATCCACTATTACCCAAATCATATCACATCCACTTGGAGTTCTAGGTAAACCCGTCACGAAATCCATAACGATCCTCTCCCATTTCCATTCTGGGATCTCTGGTTGTACCAACAGCCTAGACGGTTTCTTATGTTCGGCTTTAACCTTCGCACAAGTCAAACACTTACTGACGTAACGAGCAATCTCCGCCTTCATATTCGGCCACCAATAGACTTTCTTCAGGTCATGATACATCTTATCCGATCTAGGATGTATCGAGTACTTCGACTTATGAGACTCGTTCATAACCAAATCTCGTACTCCATGCATTCCTTCCTTGGATGGACACAACGGTAACCAAATCCGATTCTCAAAATATCTCAGCCCGTCTGACCTAACCACAAAAAGAGGTTTCAACAGTCTTCCCAGATTCTCAACACCAACATTCTCTTTCATGTATCGAGTACTTCGACTTATGAGACTCGTTCATAACCAAATCTCGTACTCCATGCATTCCTTCCTTGGATGGACACAACGGTAACCAAATCCGATTCTCAAAATATCTCAGCCCGTCTGACCTAACCACAAAAAGAGGTTTCAACAGTCTTCCCAGATTCTCAACACCAACATTCTCTTTCATTAATCCCTTCTCTTGAGCCTTCAATATTGTTTCGGTCAAATCAACACCCTCAGTCATCACTAAAGCTCTGACTCTCAAAGGTTTCTCTCGATCCTTCCTACTAAGTGCATCCGCTACAACGTTCGCCTTTCCAGGATGGTAGCGAATCTCACAGTCATAGTCACTTTGTAGTTCCACCCATCGCCTTTGTCTCATGTTTAACTCTGGTCTAGAATGTGCTGCAAACTCTTGTGGTCAGTGAATACAACACACTTCGTCCCATACAATTAGTGTCTCCATAATTTTCATCGCAAAAACTACAGCTCCCAACTCTAAATCATGCGTGGTGTAGTTTTCTTCATTCTTCCTCAATTGTCTCGACGCGTAAGCAGTCACCTTCTTACGCTGCATCAACACAGCTCCATAACCCTTACGAGACGCGTCACAATACACCATAAAGTCTTCGGTTCCTTCTGGCAATGACAATATCGGAGCAGAACATAACTTGTCCTTAAGTGTTTTGAAAGTGAGTTCTTCATCATCTCCCCATTCATACACCCTATTCTTCTCTGTAAGCTTTGTCAATGGCTTCGCAATCAACGAAAATCCTTCAATGAATCTCCGATAATACCCAGCCAAACCAAGGAATTGTCGAACTTCAGTCGGCGTTGTCGGTGCCGACCATTCCCTGATTGCTTCGACTTTGGCAGGATCCACACGAACTCCTTTGCTATCAATTACGTGCCCAAGGAATTGCACAGACTCTAACCAAAACTCACACTTTGAGAACTTCGCATACAGCTTCTCTTTCTTCAGCAGATCCAATATCTTTCTCAGGTGCTTCTCGTGCTCTTCCTTACTCTTAGAGTAAATAATAATATCATCGATGAATACAATGACAAACTTATCTAGATACGGCTTTCATACTCGATTCATAAGGTCCATGAATACTACAGGCGCGTTTGTTAGCCCAAAAGGCATTACTCGGAATTCATAGTGTCCATACCGCGTACGAAAGGCAGTTATAGGGATATCCTCCTCCCTCACATGCAGTTGATGATACCCTGATCTCAAGTCGATCTTTGAGTACACACAGGAACCTTGCAATTGGTCAAACAAATCGTCAATCCTCGGCGTTGGATACCAATTCTTAACCGTCAACTTGTTGAGCTCTCTATAGTCGATACACATCCGGAACGACCCATCTTTCTTCTTCACAAACAACACTGGCACTCCCCATGGTGATGAGCTCGGTCGAATAAATCCCTTATACATCAACTCCTTCAGTTGATCCGATAACTCCTTTAACTCTGATGGTGCTAATCGATAGGGTGCACGAGCAACTGGTGCAGCTCCCGGCATCAAATCGATTTGAAATTCGACTTCACGGGTGGGTGGTAAACCCGGCAACTCATCAGGAAAAACTTCTGGATATTCGCGAATTACAGGTACCTCCTCTAACTTTGCCTCTAAGTCACCATCACTAGAAACTTGTGCCAAAAACACATCACATCCATCTTCTACATATCTCATCATTTTCAAGCAAGATATCACTTTCAAACGAGAGGTGCATTCATCTCCCTTCACAGTCATAACTCTATTCCTCAACGGGATTTGAACTAATCTTTCTCCACAAACGATCACGGCACTATGCGCTATCATCCAATCCATTCCAACGATCACATCGAACGATCCTAGCTCTATGGGCATTAAGTCGATATCAAAAGCGTAATTCCCTAACTTCAAGGTACACCCTTTTAGTATAGAATTTGTACTAACGATCTTCCCATCGGCTAATTCCACGTTATAACTAGTCGTTAGCATTACTGGTTCTCTATTGATATGACGACTAAATTTAACATCTACGAAGCTCTTGTCGGAACCAGAATCAAACAATATACTAGCATAACAAGCGTCTAGCAGAAACGTACCGGTAACCACATTAGGGCCTTGCGGTTTATCAGCAGTCCCTACTCGATACACATCAGCAGCATTATTTCCTCCTTGCTTGTTTCCAGCCTTCGGGCAATTCCCCTGCTTATGCCCTCTTTCTCCACATCCGAAGCAAACCATCACCTTTGTGGCATTTGCCCCAGTAGCTACCCCTTTAGCTCGGCAATCAGAAATTCTATGACCCGCTTTTCCGCACTTGCCACACGCAGGTGGGCAATTCCCTACATGGTACAAATTACATCAACCACAGTGGGGATTCACCTTAGCTCCTCTAGGGTTAGTGACAGCCCTCATCCCATCATTTCTTCTCTGGTTGAACTGCTGGTTGCGGTTCTGACCTTGGTTGTTACGGTTTCCTCCACGATTTTGACCTTGGGATTGATTACTCTGAGCTGCCTCCCACTTTCTCTTGTTCCCTTCGGCAATGAAGTCCTACTTATCTTGCAGTTTGACATCTATTAGCGCGTGAGCCATTTGGACTGCTTCATCGAATGAACCAGGCTTAGATGAAGTTGTCTCACCCTTGATATTGCTTGACAAACCCTTGATGTACTGCTTCATTTTCTTGTTATCATCAGCAAAGGCATCGGGACACAAAAGGCTCAATTCATTAAACCTCCTTGTATACGATGTAATGTCATTGTTCTTCAAAGTCCAATGCCTTAACTCATCTTCTAGTTGACCCAGCTCCTCTTCGGGACAGAACTTTTTGGTCAAGAGAGCCTTAGTAGCAGTCCAAGTCCTCGCATTCGCTACCACTAATCCGACAGTGGCTACTTGATTGTTCCACCAACTTAAGGCGTCATCAAGAAAAGTGGCAGCTGCAAACTTGACTTTATTTGCCTCTGAACATCCGCTAATCTCGAAAGTACTTTCGATCTTCTCCAACCACCTTCGGAGTTCTAGGGCTCCGCCAGTTCCACGAAACTGCGTGGGACCGCATTTCATAAAACCAGCAGAAGTACACTCCCTCGGGGCTTGCTGTCTTCCTGCATTTCCACCTTGATCAGGGTTTCGGTTTGCACGATCCGTTTCGAGTGCATTTGCAATTGCTTCTTGAATCATTGTGTTCACACGGTCAGCTGTTAGCTTTGGAGGCATGGTGAATTCTCAAGTACACCTCTCTGCAAAGACAGGGAAAATAGAAAAACAAAGTAAGTATACACATCAAGATTAAGATGGATTTCTCTTTCAAGACATAATATAAGTACAACAATACATCACTACAAGGTTACTAATATTCATCAATTCACATCACAAAAGAGCAAATTAAAGACATATCATAGATTATGAAAGGTAAACATGGATTGTATTGATAAATCAACCAAAATTTGTGACAAGTAATGCCACTACAACCATACACCATCAAACTTAAGTCATCAAGTTTTCATCACAATACCATCATACAGGAGTCTAAAATAGTTCGATTACAATGATCAAAGATAAAATAAAATACAAGCAACTAGTCACGTGGTGATCCACACGACCTCTTGGATGGTGGTTCTTCTTCATCCTCTTCGGGCTCTTCATCACTGTCTTCCTCGTCCTCGTCCATCTTCCTCTTTCCCTTATCATTCGGCCCACACTCAGATGCCTTCTTCGTCCCAGAAGTAGATCCACACTCCACTGCTACCTGATTCCCTAAAGTGATACACACACCTCTGGTAGGTGGCTGGACCATAAAATCATTAGCCTCCATTTCCAAGTCATCTACAAATCTCCAATCTGGTGGCAGGGATGCTCTAACTCGATGCTCCCAACTTTGCATCCTAGCAACCTCGCCTGATCCTCCTTAACTTGCTCAAGACTAGCACTTAGGTTCGCTATCATCGATCTCAAACTGTTAATATCACTCTTATTTGCCACTCCATCAAATTCAATCCTTGCAGTTCTTGCTAACAACCTCTTATGTGCCCTCTCATTCTCGTCGAACCTTTTGATTACTCTAGTTTCCACCACGTACCGCTCGTACATCAATCTATCCATTCTCCTCAAAACAAGCGGAACGTCACGATAAGCTCTTGGTCCGGGGCAGAGGACTCTTGCGATGTCCTGATGAAGAGAATTAGCGCTCGCTGCAGCGTCGGAACTTCTAGGGATACCTGGCATACCAATCAGATGGGAAACACGAGTAGGCCTGGGGAAGGCAGTACTCCTTCAATCGGGGTCCTGAGCTTGCACATTGTTCGTCTCGGCTTGTCCTTCAACAGTTGTTCCAACATTTCCCCCTTCGTGACCTACGATGTATTCGTCTCCATTTCCGTTAGGCGGTACCTCGGCCATTCCTGCAATAACAGAGAATTTTGGAGGGTACGTAAGATTACTATTCAATATTTATAAATACATGCATGCAAATGCAATGCAAAGGTGGTACACATGCCCAAAATGCGATAATATGATGCTCATGCATATGTAATACAAGAATTACGGTATCGAGTACTCCACGTACAATTTCAACGTTTACATATAGTAGTTCAATATCTACGTAATAAATACCCACATATATTACTTCAACTCAAAGGTATACATCTATACCATGAATACAAAAATAAACCTTACCGGAGCCATGCAGGATAGTTGTGTGCTTGGACAATTTCTTACGACACCAAAAGTTATAGTTTAGGAATTTTCAAAACGACCTAGTTCTCTATAACTCATGGCTCTGATTACCAATCTCTAACACCCCCACAAATGCTATGCGCAGCGGAACTACAACATTTGGGTGCTAGGCAGTTATCATCGCACACAAGATATATCAAACGACTCAAAGAGACGTAAAAGTTTTAACATAAATTAAGCATTGTTAAAAACATACATTTCTACGGTTTTCTGAACCCAAAATGATACAACACAGAGTTAGCGTTTTGGTCCCCACGAATCTCAACCCCAAAAGATACATTTTCGACAACATAACAGAAAAATTAAAATGTTTAAGTTAAATATGGGTGGAAAAACAAGTAGACGCCAAGCCACACACAACTCCCATCCAATGCATGCTCCATGCTATACTTCATCGGTTACCTGAAACACATGCTAAATTGGGTCAACAAATAATGTTGAGTGGAATTCATAGGTTTTATAATCTCATTTTGAACATATGTGTAATAAAAATCATTCACGATCATTCATAGACTTGTCGATCAAACAATCTATTTTCAAGGTTATGACAATTGTGTTTAATCTCATGACACTAATCCGTTAACTCAATCACCCGCGTAATAATTACCGGCGTGATTAAGATGAAACCATTGCCCCTTCTAAAGGCATCAGTTGCAATTATATCTTATCTCTTATCACAAATTATCCGTCCGCAGGGGGTACTCAACGTACTAGCCCTCGTCTCGGATATGGTCGTCAAACCCATAGTACTATAAATTGTATAAGCGGCTATTTTCAATCCACACTAGGATTAAACAATAGTTAATAGTTCATGAATATAGGGTCTTTTGCAACTAGGTACTCAACATAATTTAAGGCAACATTCGGGTCCAATAATCATTCATGACATATGTTCCTTTTAGAGAACTAGCATGCATTTCCCTCGCGGGTAAAAAAATTTAAAAACAATAGTAAGCGAGGCTACAAATTCACACCTTATATATATAGAGTAGTCGACGATTCGAGTGACGATCACTGACGATGATGAGGATGCCCGGGGAATTCAACACCTAACAAACAATAACGCGTAATGAGTAATCTCATTTATAAACTTTAAGTACTGTATATTACATACATATTAGTCAATTGTGATAATTAAAAACTCACGCCAAAACCAAACAAATAATTGTTACTCGTTTTATACTATTCATCCATGTTATTAACGTTATTACCCTTTTCACGTTTTTCGCCGATACTTACCAAAAGTATGAGCTGTTTTACTAGACTTAAACCTTTTAATAAAAATTGGGAAAATTCTCAAAAATACCTTAAGACCTGTAGAAAACCCATTTTTAATCCCATTAAAAGTTTTCACTTTTACGACCCGTTACTCAACACATTACTAAACCTACGTTTTTCGGACTGATTTTGCACATTGACTAAGTTGGACTCATTTGACCCATTTAAAATATACCATTGACCCATTTGACACCTAAGTCTAATAATAGACTCACAAATGCAGGTTTGAGACCAAAAATCAACCTTTAACCAATTACCAAACTATATCTATGGTCCCTGATATTTGACCCAAAACCAAACATAATTTCGGATTATGTAGGTTCTCATCTCCCGGTACACGTATTTTCAAAACATCATAACTTTTGACTCGTTAGGAGTCGTAAGCTCTATCTTATACCAAATCGAAGCTAAGAAGAACCTCTACAACTATATCCTAGTCTCATGACCTGTTTACAAAATCAAATTTATGAAAACATCCTAAACAATCTGCCTAAATTTACCCATCTCAAAATCAATCCAACACTCGTTTCCAAACCATTTTATCGACACTTAACCTCAACTTAATCACTCCTAACCATGACTAACCATCCTAATCAGTCCTTAACCCCTAAAATACCAAATCCATCTCAAAACCTAATCATCAAACATGCAATGAGGTTTACTCATTCTAAAACACCTAAAAATATGAATTAAACACAAATACCATAAGCAAAACATCAAACACCATGATCCACCAAACACCCCCATTTGGCTGTGTGGTGTGGGTGATCAAAACACCCCAACCAAATTGATTTTGGTTGGTTTGTTAGGTGATTATCCATCTACTATACCCCAACTAAACATGCATGAACTCAATTAACATCAAAACAATTTTTGAAAAACCCATTTGATTCTTGAAAATTTTTATGGATACATGTTGGATTAAAGTATATCAAAACACTTGGAATGATTAAACTAGAATTGGTCTAACCTTGGTTTTAATTAAAACAAGCTAGAAAAAAAATTATGGTGGTGGTGTGGTGGTTCTTGGCCGTCGGCCTAAAGAGAGAAAAGAGAGAGATGGAAGAAAATTTTTGGTGTATTTTGTGTTGTGTGTGTGTTTGGTTTACACTTTGTAAAAATTGGAAGCCCTTGTTGTGCAATTATAGAATTCTTTTGGCCTTAAATGAAAACGACCTCAAATGTTTGCGGGAATGACTCACTAGGCGATTTGGAAAATTTTGCGGGAGTCGGGGGTCATCCCGAACACTCCAAAATACTTTTAGGACAATTTAAATGTACCCGGAAAGCAATAAAACGCACACAGCTCGATTTAACACGAACCGAAAGTAAAATCCTCGAAAAATTATAATATCGATAAAACGACAATAAACATAGAAATTTGGGCATCCATCGGGATCATAGTCGTCATCGTTCTTCTTAAATCGTCAATCGTCAAGATTACGACCTCAAATATTGGTTTCAACCAAAATGATAAAATATATAGCAAATAAAATTCCTTAAAGATTTCAAAAATAAGCATAATTTAGGGTAAGGTAAGTGACCTCGATTCTGGGTATCACACAATTGCACAAGTATGCAAATCCAGGCCTATGTGTTTGACCGTAAAAACCGAAAACAACTTACAAGTAAACTTTGCAATGTTCCTTTTCTTAATCTTTGGTCATAATATCAGTTTAACATAATGTAAGAAATACTCAAAGCTCAAGAGTTTGTATGTAAGAAATACTCAAAGCTCAAGAGTTTGTATTAGCTTAAGAGAGTGTATAGTATACTCGACATTCAATTCTAAGATAATCAACTACTCATGTTATTCCATCAACTTGCCCAATTTATTGAGAGACTAGTTGAGGTAATGAGGTTGATCATTTCCCATCTTGAATTAGTTCGGCCATGTCAACTTTTTACCAAAGGACATATCAAAATAAAACAACAAAAAACATGATCAATATATTAGCTTTGTCATATGCACTGTCATTTCCTCCAAAATTGTAAAGGTAAAATGTATTAATCATCAACATATATTTTGCCGGAGGTCTTGCTTGAAGCAGTATCTTTACCCTATATGGTATTCTATGCCCCTATACCCGCTCCGGCAGGGTTTGATTTGTTAATATTGATGTGGTATATTAAGCATCAACAATTTCCTACATAAATTCAATGATGATAAATACAGCTTGAAACATGAAGCCTCAGTTACTAATGAAGTTACCCTTTCACATACACATCAATTATAGCTTATCAATATATATCATGCTTTGTACATCTATTGGAGCAAGAATTCTCCGGAAAGTATCAATAAACTTTTTTAAGTAACTGGGACGTTAAGTATTACATCAAACTTTGTATGATAGAAAAATAAATTTTTCTATAGAGTGTAAAAAAAACATATAATGCAAAATTCTAACGATCTGATAAGATAAACAAAATAGAGTAAACAGCTTTATAATCATTTATGTTTCAAACTCGTATCAAAACAGAAATTTACGTGTTTTCTTGATGCTAAATGTGAATAGAAAACAAGAAACGTCACTTTTTCTTCAAATGGCAAAATGCAACGACATAAACATGGAAAAAAGGAATTGAGTATAAATAACCAACGATGTTGATCTATTATCTTATAGTACATGAAAAGGGAATTCACGGTGAAATTCAAATCTTACAAAAAAAACAATTGAAACTTACATTAAATTTGGTTTTACAATAAATTGTCGTTGTCTATTCTCTAACGCTTTAAATATGTTGAAGTTTTGAAGAAGTATCAAAATTATATAGAAAAACACCCTATAACAATTGATATTTTTTGTTAACCTTTTGCAAAACTACTACTTCTTCATAACAAGGTAGCACTAAATGGTCGGAAACTATTGTTATTTTAATCAAAATCAAGAACAACACAAATTCACATACAACGACCAACATCCTCCGCCGTTCAAAAATAAAAATCAACATCCTCAAGTGTAATATAACAAAGAATCTCGTACAAACAACTAGTCCTAAAATAAGTGCTACTAATAAAAAAAAGATTGTCTCAACAACGCTATAAGAAACTCTCGCTCACAGATGATCAATAACCATTGATCAAGACCACACAAGCTATCAAAGATGATAACTTGATACTCCAGCAAGCTCTATCAAAGATCAATAACCATTAAGACCACACAAGCTTGTGTAGTAATATTTTACACAAGAGAAACAACAAACTAACACATAGATAAACAAATGAGACGGCTAGAACTAACTCAAATCCCAGCAATGAGCCCAGGTTATATAGACTGAGAATTTGCATATTTTGTCCATTCACTTTCGTTATCAGCACATTGCACCCTTGACATATCACTTTGATCACTTGACTTGTTTAGTTCTCCACATTTGAACCTTGAACTTCTAACAACTTCTAACACCCTCCTTCAAATATAATGTGTGAGCTTTTCTACTAACAATGTTTCCAGAAAATCTACATGCAAAGATATCAAACGAATTCAACTTTCCACAAAATAATATATGTTGAGAAATACCAAAACATTTAATAAACAAATATGCAAATTTCAAATCAGTATGAACCTTAACATGTTTTTAAACACGAGTAGAAATTTTTTCCCTCAAAAAGTGATCAGTCTCAAAATGTCTCGAATTTTCACGAAACTCAAGATTAGGTGCCAATTGTATGGCTAAAGAGTTATCACAAAATAACTCAACAGAAAACATACAAGGTAACATAATAATATGTAAGAGATTAGCTAACCATATAACGTCACTAGTAGTAGAAGCCATACTTCTATATTCAACCTCTGTAGAACTCCTAGTCATAGTAGCTTGATTTTTATTTTTCCAAGATACAAGAGATTTACCCAGAAAAACACAGAAACCATTCACAGACTTCCTAGTCTTAGGACACTTAGCCCTATCAGCATAAGAGAAAACTATGAGTTTAAGATCAAAATTTTATCAAATTGAATGCCAAGACGAGGTGACCCTTTAACAAACCATAACACTTTAAGAGTTGCTTTCATATGAGACTGTAACGGATTATGCATATGTTGACATAAGCCATGAACAACATAGCTAATGTCAAGTCTAGTGTTTGTAAGATAAATCAATTTAGCAACTAATTTTTTATAACTAGTAAAACTAACAATAAATTTATTATTACTAGACTCTTAACAATTTAATATAGATTTTTCAAGCAAATGTATCTCAAAAGGTCTCAGCCAACAAACCATACTCATGAACTAACTCCATAAAATATTTTCTAGTGAGTCATATAAAATCCCTTATTATTTTTAACACCTCAATTCCGAAAAAAATACTTAAGTTCTACCAAATCCTTAATAAGAAACTTAATTTTTAAGAATTGTTTAAAACTATTAATTCTCCTTCTCATTATTACCACTAAGCACCATGTCATCAACATAAGTAAGCAATGCAACAAACACATCACCGTTATGCTTGACATACAAAGAGTAATCAAAAAATTTTTGTTCAAAGCCATGCTCAACCAAAGCAATATAAGAAGTTAATTATTAAGTTATGATCAAAACAAGTTGACTTAAAAATCTGCATATACCTTAACTCTGATTTTAGCATAATTAAACCCTAATTAATTACCACCTTTAATATTAAATCAAGTTTTTACGAAGCCCTAATATTAATTACATATTGTAAACCCTAATTAACCAAAACCCTAATTAATTAAACATAGTTCCATCATTGTAATTATTACATACGTTAATTTAAGAAGAATCGAACATAGTTTAGTTAATTACCTTAAACCCTAATTAATTTTAAGTTTCTTCTTCTTCCTCCATGTTAATCGACTGATTTAGAGCCCCAATAGGGTTGGGAAATTCATTCGGGGTGTCCGAGGATTTATATTTATAGATAAAATATTCTAAAACTTCTTCTTGAGCTCAAACTGGGCCAACTTCCCTTCCCTTTTCCTATAGTCGGCCGAACATACCCCCCACTACCAAAACCTTACAATTTTGACCCTCTAGTTATTTATTACATGTTTACTTCACTTCTTAGACCTTCTAGTATAAAATATCGAACATTAAACTTTAAACCTTCGACTTTCCATTAATCTTACGACTCACGTTTTATTTCTAAAAGTCACTAGTACAAAAAAGTCCATGGAGAGTGGTCCAAAAAGGCAATGGAGACTGGTTTTGTAGGACGTCTCTATGTGGAGGATCTCCTTGCTCGAAACATAAAGAGACTGGTTTTTAAACCAGTCTCTATTAAAAGAATCGACACTAGTTATCTTCATAAAAACAAGTCTCTTTAGAGATTGGTCTCCATACTAATATCCAGAAAGCAGTCTTTTTAAGAGCATCTTTTTTTTGGGTAAAAGGGCTTACCCCGGTAAATGGTATAAATTAAAGATCTTTTTAAGAGCATCTAACCAGTCTTTTTATGGAGTAAAAAAATGTGTTTTTCTAAAAACCAATCTCTTTTTAATTAATTTTTTTTAATAAAATTTGGAATTTTTATTAAATTCCAAATTTTACAAATTTAACCCTCTACAATGAAATAATGTAAATACAAGAATTCTATAAAAAAAACTAAATTAGAGGACTTGAATTGTCATAAACAACAAATGTATGTAAATAAAGACAACTTTATTAATTGGAAGGATTAAAATTGTCAAATACATATTTCGAATCAAATTTGTTTTTATTTAACTTGTCGCCACAATGTAAACCAAGCTCCAAAAATCGCGTTCAACTCTTTCATATCCAACGGACGCTCGTTATTCCATGGTACCTACAAGTAATTTAATCAAATTAAACCACAAACCACCATGATTTCCAATCGTGCCCGGTACTTTAATCGTTGCAATCCCGTGTCTAAACGCACCCGAATCTTATAATCAGCAAACCAAACGCCCCTTTATAACTTTCTGCTAACCCAAACACCCCCGTAAAGCCTGTTGTTAATCCCCAAACTCACCCGCTGCGTTTCTACCCGAACCAAACCAACACTCCCGTTACTCGTTGCTGTTCTGCAGTCCCAAACGCACCCGCATTGCTGTTAATAGCAGATCTAAACAGCCTTTTTCTGTATGTTAATAGCATATCCAAACAACCCCTTTTCTGCCTGTTAACAGCAGATCTAAACAACCCCTCGTGGCGCTGCTGCTGTAAACAAGCGCATCTAAGCTGACCCGAACACCCTCGTGGTGTTACTGCTATAAACATTCGCATATAAGCTGACCCGAACACGCCTCTTAGCGGGGTTTTTTTGCCGATATAACACACCCACGTGGTGTTCTTCCTGCTGAACCAATCACTCCCACATGGTGCTGGTACACTACGAACCAAACGTACCTTCGCTGGTTGTTTTTATAATCAAAGCACCCTCGTGACTAAATAAATCAGAAACAACAAAACACCCTTATGGTTGGACAAAGCAAAACAAACAAGCACCCCTTAGGGCTGATAAAACCCGAAACAAACAACATTTGGTGGTGGCAAGATGGCTACATGGCTAAGCCACGACATAGATGTGGTGGTTCGAAGGATAGCTGAGGTTACAGTGGTGTGGAGGTGGGTTTGATGACGGCTGTAGGGTCTCGGCAGTGGTGGTGGTGTTAGCTCGACCATAGTTGTAGTGTTGCGTAGGTGGGAGGCCACGACGGCAGATATGGTAGATCTTGTTATATATGGTGACGACTGGAGATATTGATAGTGATGATGGAGGTGGTTGGATAGTGGTTACGGAGTGGTGATGGAAGAGTAACGGTGATGGTGGTTTCGGAGTGACGGATGGCAGCTGGATAAAGAAGACAGCGAAATCACGTGGTTGCTAGTGGTGGTGTGGTGGAGTGTTGTTGCAAGACGACGGTTGTAGCCGTGTGATGATGGTAGATAGGGTGGCGTAGTACCGACAGCCGACGGAAGACGACGGCGGCTGGATGAACATGTTGTCGGAAAAACATTGGGGGCGCCGGAAATGCTTATATAATGCAGTGTGTTTTTTTTATGTATGCTAGGGTTTATAAAATGAGTCTAACCCTAATCTCAAAATTATATACTTGAAAAAAAAGTTATAGAGTCTAAAAACGTAATATGTTATAAAAACA
Source organism: Glebionis coronaria (assembly GCA_025667525.1). Classification (NCBI taxonomy): domain Eukaryota; kingdom Viridiplantae; phylum Streptophyta; class Magnoliopsida; order Asterales; family Asteraceae; genus Glebionis; species Glebionis coronaria. The sequence goes on from CM046879.1 coordinate 97,627,158, forward strand.
AGTATGTTCCGTTTAGTCCTTATGATTTTAAATTTTAAAAAAATTAACCACAATCTATTAAAATAAAACAAGACTGGTTTTTTAAAAAACCAATGTCTTAAAATGTGTAAAAACACTGGGTTTTTTATAAAAAATGGTGTCCATAAAACAAACACATAGAGACATGTTGTTACGTAAAAACCAGTGTCTTTAGTTTTATAAAAAGACTGGTTGCATCTTAAAAACCGGTTTCTTTAGAATTCACATTATGGAGACTGGTTTTTTTTAAGAAAACCAGTTTGCATGCATTCCCTTCCCACCAGTTTTGGTCATAGAGACATGTTTTTTCATAACCAGTCTTTTTAAGGGTGTCTCTTTAGCGTTTTGTGTAGTAGTGAGTTTTTATAAATAGTAAGTTTATTAAAAACTTGATAAATACATAATACTCCCTCCATTTCAAAATTATAGTCCACATTACTATTTTCGAACGTCCCAAATTAATTGTCCCCTTATAGAAATAGATAAGGAATGTAGATTAAGTTTAACATATCACCCTCACTAAAAAGTATTATTACAAGCAATAAAGAAGCTGTAACTTATTGGTTAAGGATAAAGTTGTCATTGTGTAAAAAGTGAAAGAGGGAATGCTGAAAAAGTGATATTTTATTAAACGTCTTTTTGGTCGGTGGACAATAATATGAGACAGAGGGAGTATCTATATATAATAAAGATATGTTATACATAATAGTACACATAATTTACATAAACGTTAAAATAAAACGTCAATGTGATCTCATTTCATCACATTTCACCACCACTAGTACCATGATCCATAATCATCTACTTTAATCTCGCGAGATTATCATGGCAAACACACATAACACACAAAATATATGATATAGAATATGTAACGACGTCTTATAGGTTATAACTAACCTTCTAAAAACCACGGTTCTCACATCGTAGGTTACTCAGATTCCGATTTTGCTAAGTGTGAGGACTCTTCAAAAACCACATCATAGTACATCTTTATGTTTTCAAGAGGTCCTATATCATGGAGGAGTTATAAGCAAGAGCTCACGAAGACTTTCGCTATGATATGGTTGAATATGCTGCATGCTATCACGCAACAAGTCACACCATATTATCGAGAAATCTAATTTATGGAATAAAGGTAGTTTACTCTATTTCAAAACCCATCATACTATATTGTGATAATAGTTCAGCTACTATATTTTCAAACAACACTAGTTTTACAAGAGCTGGTTTATATCTCTAAACTAAGTATTTATACTTTCGAGGGAAGGTTACATCATGTTGTCAATATGGATTTATGTGAGCCAAATTTAAGGATTTTCTTGTTTTTGTTTTTAAATTAAGTTAAAGTTTGTTATTCTTTAGTTTGCGCACATTATATTGAGATCTTATGAAGAAACGATTATTTTGGATATTTTAAATGGATTTATTTTATTGTTATTTTGGTATTTTCCATTCATATACAGTATGGATTATGATAGTGATCATGTAGAAATCTAATAATATAATTAGCAGGGGTCCCATGTCAATAGCGATGCTATACTTAATTAATTTAATGTTGTACAAGTGTAAATGGAATAAAGCCAAGTGAGAAAATGTTAGCATATCCCATGGAATGTTATGGCCTTACTATTTATGTCAAATATTTTGTATATAATATGAGTTAGTAATAATTAATTAAATATTATAACGTGTCTCCTAATTTTGATGACAGGTTTAGCAAAACCCAATAAAGATTATATTATGTATTATAATCTCTAACTTAATATGGAGTTGATCCATACTCCATTTCTTATTATTAACATAAGGGGTTATTTCTACCCATAACACTGTTAGTTGATATATTACTTAAGTCTTTGGGCTTTTAGTTGCTAGTTACGTATGTGATAGGCTTAGCCCAATTTCTAGAATACTCTGAATGTAAGTGTAACACCCCACTTGGATAAATGGACCGTTACATGTATTTATGGCGTGTCATCAAAGCATGCAAGGCAATGTATTAAACATTAACTGACCAAACGGAAATACCGGAATCAAACATCGGTAGTCCAACAAGCCCAAAAATATAAAGATTAAGTACAGAAAGGAAAAGGACGAAATAGTGTCCAAACAACCAAAGTAAAGTAACGTAAGGTATGCATAAAATAGAGGAGTCTGGAAAGCTCCCATCCAAATGCACGTACTCTCTTAGAAGTCCTAAGATCGTCCCTGTGTACCTGCCGTTTGGAAACATGAAAGGAAACTACGGCTGAGCATAACGCTCAGTGGACGGATATAGCATGATAAGAATGTACTGGAAGGTAATGAAATAGAAGTCAACAATGAAGCTATAAGACTGATATGTAACATGTGGTATAACCTTGCATAAAATCTGTAAGACCTGGTTCATATATACTGAAACTGAAATATAACTTTAAATTCTGAAAACATGCATTTACTGTATTTTATTTGCCAGAGCTTATATAGGTCACGTGCTGTAACAACCGTGCATGAATAACTGGAGGGGTGACCTCGTCATGCTGTAGAGGGGTGACCTTTAAATAACTGTGCTGGGTGGAGGGATCAGCTCCAATGTGAAGGATGTAGAGCACACACCACATTCACCCTGATAACTTGTAACACATATAGCCTAGGATGCATCCATACCCCCCACTAAAACATACATATAAAAATGGCCAAACTGAACATGAGTGGGACGATGCAGGATATCACTCTCCTGCGTGTGAGTCACGACACCGGTGCCTCTAGTGTCGTGGTTACGGTACCTCCGTAACTAGTACATAAACTGGTCATGCTTGTATATAACGCTCAGGCAATTCTATTTAGTTATTAACATGATTACTGATAAATTTAAACATATACTGGGGAAACATTCGGCTGAAGATGGGAAATCCTAATCATGCATATAAAGGAAGTCCTTACTGAAAGGACGGAAAATCCGTACCTCTAGTCCAGTAACTGACTGAGAGGAAGACTGAACGAATACTACTCGGGCTTCACGCGTGCTACATAAATAAAGGACGCGAATAAGTTAACAGTCATCCGTTATCAAATTTTACTGATCTTATTGGTTTCTTATTTATTTATTTCTGAAATTCCATACGCATATTAACGGCTAAATTCGGTCTTATAATAATTCATTGTAATGTATTAACGTTCTACTAATAGTTACATATAACGTATATCTGGCGAGAAGTATTTTTTAATAATAAGTATCACGCTAAAAATAGAAGTTTCTTAATTTAGAAAGTTCTTAAATTGTTTAATTCGTTTTCTAATAATATACCCTTTTAAATATTTAGGCATTTAATTAATTTAATACACTTGAAATATATATAAAATATTTATAAAACAATTTAATTTAAAAAGGTATAATATAAAAATATTTTTTTTTGCTATTTATAAACATGTCCCGAGCCTACCGAGCCCATCTCGGTCGCACTAACCGAACAACATAATATACAAAATCTGTCCGCAATAATTAGTGACAGAATTTCTGTGTCACTAAGGAAACTGTCGCTAAAGCTGCTTCTTAAAAAACACTGCATTATTCTAACAGTTTTGCGACAGAAAAAATCTGTCGCTAAACTGTCGCTAATGTTTACAAAATACTTCGATTTTCTGTCCATTTTTTTTTCCACTGCCTAAGTACTTAGTTCCCACTGCTCTGGTTATAAAGTTCCCACTGTTTTATATAAGTTTCCGCCGCCAGTGTTTACTGTCCCCACTGCTTAAACCAAACACGCCCTTACTGAAATTTAAACCCAAACACACCCTACTGGAACTTAAACCCAAACACACCCTGCTGCGTTTTTGTTTATGGCTGGTCACAGTCCACCAAACACCCACTGATCGGTTGCTGGCCGAGACAGAAATACACCGAGACACTAGTGTGTCTCGGTTTCCTTTTTTTTTTAAAACGTAGTCCCCTGTTGGGGCTTGGCTGCTCTCGGCAGAAACCAAAACAAGCATCACCGAGAGTTATAGACTCTCGGTCCCCTGTTCCATCTTAACCCGACCTCTAATAACGAATTACATGTTTTAAGAATTACGGGTTCTTGATTCAATCCTCGGATCGTGATAGAAAACAAAAAGAAAAGAAGAAAGATTACCAAATTTGATTGGAGAGTAACACTAGCACAAGTACTCTAATCGAGACCAAGCAAGTCTCCATCCCCCTTTTTTTTTTTTTTTTTTTTGTCGGGAGCCACAAGCACAAACCCTAGATCTTCTTCTTTTTTTTTTTTTTTTTTCTGTTTTGTCGAGTGAACAAAAAGGGGAAACCCCCGTCTTATTTTGTAGACAAATGGGCCTAGCCCAATTTCTTTCCCTTTTAATTTTTTTACAAACCGGCCCTCTATTCTTACATTTATTTACTTTTATATTTTTTTTTTATTTTTTTTTAAAAGAACTTGTATATAATACTACTACTTGTAAAAAAATTTCGCGTGTTCCGTCGATAAATTTCTACGTGAATGGTTTAAAATAAAATAACCCGCGTATTAATAATAAACCACGTATTTATATTTTCGATTTAAATACGGGTTTTACAATTCTTCCCCTCTAAAAGGAATAATTCGTCCCCGAATTAAAATACGGCCGTACTGGGTTTTACAATTCTTCCCCTCTAAAAGAAGAATTCGTCCCCGAATTATAGGGTATTTAAACTGACTGGTAAAAGCCAAAAATGCTAATAAGCTGGAAAACGTAGAAGCTGAAAGGACATACCCGAATTAAAACTGAAAGTGAGGATAAGAAGTCCGTATAGACTCCTCTGTTTCCCAAGTGGCCTCCCGCTCGGTATGGTTCCTCCACAGGATTTTGACGAAAGGAATGGTCTTCCTTCTCATAACTCGATCCTGGCGATCTAAAACTGCTTCGGGTTCCTCAATATAGGATAAATCCTCCCGAATCTGATCGAGTGGATAATTTACTTTGTGAAGCTCATGATAGTTGTACCCCCTGAGTAGTGATACATGAAACACGTTGTGGACGTGTGAAAGCTGAGGCGGTAACGCCAATCGATATGACACTTCACCAATACGTTCAAGGATTTCGAACGGTCCGATGTAACGAGGGCTAAGTTTGCCTTTGAGGCCAAAACGTCTGACACCGCGTGCGGGTGATACCTTGAGGAACACACGATCCCCAGTCTGAAAAGATAGATCTCTGCGATGCTTGTCGGCGTAACTCTTCTGGCGAGTACGCGCTTCTTGAAGTTTTGCCCTAGCGATGGCGACCTTTTCATTGGTCAGTTCTATCAGTTCAGGTCCTTCAATCAAACGTTCTCCCACCTGATCCCAACAAATAGGAGCACGACATTTTCTGCCGTATAACATCTCGAATGGAGCACGCTTGATACTAGCATGCCAACTGTTGTTGTAAGCAAACTCGACCAAGCAAATATAGTCATCCCAATGTCCTGTCCATTCTAATGCACAGGCGCGTAGCATGTCCTCCAAGGTCTGGATGGTACGCTCAGATTGACCGTCCGTCTGTGGATGGAAAGCTGTGCTGAGCTTGAGCCTAGTTCCCCAAGCTTTATGCAGACCTCCCCAGAAATGAGAAGTGAAACGGGGATCCCTATCTGATATAATTTCCGAAGGTGTACCGTGTAATCGTACGATCTCCTCGGTGAATAGTTTCGCTAATTTACAGACTGCGAAATCTTTACGAATAGGAATGAAATGTGCTGACTTGGTCAAACGATCGACAACTACCCAGATTGCATCATGTCTCCGCTGAGTCTGTGGTAGCCCGGTGACAAAATCCATAGAGATCTTGTCCCACTTCCACATTGGAATATCTAATGGCTGGAGAAGACCACTGGAACGCTGGTGCTCTATCTTAACCTACTGACAGGTTAAGCATTTAGACACAAATGTTGCAACATCCTGTTTCATACCGCTCCACCAGAAATGCTGCTTAAGATCATGGTACATTTTGGTGGAACCCGGATGGATAGAGAACGGAGAGCTGTGAGCCTCAGTCATTAAGGCTTCTTTGAGAGCAGGGTCTTCTGGAACGCAGAGTTTGGTACCCTGCCATACGATACCATCGTCATCGATGCGAAATTCGGTCTGCCGGTCAATGTTCTGGATAATCGCCCAGATTTCACCATCATCCTCTTGTGCGGCTTTAATCCTAGAGAGCAAATCTGGTTCCACCCTCAAACTAGCCCAGTATCCTCTTTGTCCGCGTACTAAGAGTTCAATATCGTAACGCTCTAAGTCCTGAATAATTTCTTCCTGAACTTTGATGCCATTTACCATACCCGACTTTCTGCTAAGGGCATCTGCCACTACATTCGCTTTACCTGGGTGATACTGGATATTAGTGTCGTAGTCTTTCAGTAGTTCTAACCATCGCCTCTGTCTCATGTTCAGCTCTCGCTGTGTAAATATATACTTGAGACTTTTGTGATCGGTGAAGATATCACACGACTCACCGTATAAATAATGCCTCCAGATTTTAAGGGCGAAAACGACTGCTGCGAGCTCTAGATCATGAGTAGGGTAATTTTTCTCATACGGCTTCAGTTTACGCGAAGCATAAGCAATGACTTTCCCATGCTGCATAAGGACACAACCTAAGCCCTTTCCTGATGCGTCACTGTAAATCTGATAACCGCCTGTACCGGATGGAAGAGTAAGTATCGGTGCCGAGATCAATCGATGCTTGAGTTCCTCAAAACTCTTTTCTCGCTCCTCGGTCCATATAAACTTCTCACCCTTTCGCATAAGTTGGGTCAATGGTAACGCCAAACGTGAGAAGTTTTCCACAAACCTGCGGTAATAACCCGCCAACCCAAGAAAACTACGTATCTCTGTGACAGATGTCGGTCTTGGCCATTTGGTGATAGCCTCTACCTTTGCAGGATCCATAGTTATTCATTCTGCGGAAACAATATGGCCTAGAAACGCCACTGTATTCAGCCAAAACTCGCACTTCGAAAATTTAGCATATAGCTTTTCTCGTCTGAGAATCTGCAAAACTGTACGGAGATGGTTCTCATGTTCCTCTTTGGATTTGGAGAAAATGAGGATATCATCGATGAATACGATCACAAACTTGTCTAAAAATTCGTGGAAGACTCTGTTCATTAAGTCCATAAACACTGCGGGCGCATTCGTGAGACCGAATGGCATAACGACAAACTCGTAATGACCGTACCTCGTGCGAAAAGCAGTTTTAGATATATCCTGCTCTTTTACACGCAGCTGATGGTAGCCTGATCGTAGATCGATTTTTGAAAAGTGCTTGGCACCCTGAAGCTGATCGAATAAATCGTCAATACGAGGAAGTGGATAACGGTTACGAATAGTGAGCTTATTCAACTCACGGTAGTCAATACACAAACGCATACTACCATCCTTCTTCTTGACAAACAAAACTGGAGCGCCCCATGGTGATACGCTGGGATGAATGAAACCCCTTTCGAGAAGTTCCTGAAGTTGATCCTTCAGTTTCTTAAGCTCTACAGGAGCCATACGGTAAGGAGCTTTAGATACTGGTTCCGCACCTGGAATGAGGTCGATGCCAAATTCTACCTCTCGCATGGGAGGTAAACCCGGAAGTTCCTCGGGAAAGACATCTGGAAAATCTGACACAACTGGCTGATCATGCATCGAAGGTGTCTCCGAAGTCGTGTCATGAACTGTGGCTAGGAAGCCCTCGCAACCATGATATAGTAAGGTACAAGCCTGTAAAGCTGAAATGATCTGAACATGTTTTCCTGGTAGGAAACCTCGGTGAATATACTCTGGTGTCTGGACGTCACCAAAGATGACCTGGTGAGCATGGCAATCTATGGTGGCATGATGAACCGATAACCAATCCATACCCAGAATGATATCAAAATCACGCATATCCAAAGGAAGAGCACTGACTGGACGGATTTTATCATCAAATTCAAGAGGGAGATCCTTATATACCTGGGTAATGAGTACAGAGTCTCGCATGGGGGTAGATATACTGAGTGCACTGTCTAGTGGCGTAGGGGTCATGTTTATTCTAACAGCATATGAAGTAGATATAACCGAGTGCGTGGCGCCTGTATCGAAAAGCACGCATGCAGACTGTCCGTGTATAAACAAAATGCCAGTAATGGTACCTGCGGTCTTATTTGCTTGTTCACGGGTAGTAGTGTAGACACGACCAGTGGTTGGTGGTATCGGTGGTGGGGGAGGTAAAATCTGAGGAATCTGGCCTGAGGTACCGGCAGCATCCCCGCTCTTGCAATCCCTCTTTAAATGGCCCGGCTGACCACACTTGTAGCAATTACCCGAACCACGACGACAAGGTCCCGAGTGTTTCTTCCCACACGTGATGCAAGTGGGATATGTATACCCGGTGGAAGTAGCTCTGGTTTGCTGAGAACCTGATTTACGATGATATATACGTGTCACGATTCTGTTAACTTAACTGAAATAAGGCTGACTGACTGAATTTTAAAATTACCAGAATTTGCCGGTCGGGTAACCTGTTGACCCCTGTTGTTTTGGTCACGCCCCTGTCCAGCATCTCTGTTGGAATTTACAAATAAATTTCAGATCTGTTTTACACGATAGTTTAGTATTCTTGGAGCTTAAAGGCTCACCTGTAGCTGCCAGAGGATTTGGAGCTGCCGCGGTAATTATCACCGCCGTTCCTCCTATCTGACCGATTACGGTCATATGACTGACCGTGGTTCCTGTAGTTCTGATGCGGAGTAGCCGATTGGGATCGGTCTCCTCCTCTGTGTCTCTTCTCCGGGCGCTCTACATTCTCGAGCTCGTCCCTCTCAAAAAGCATCTCGATGTCCCGAGCTGCATTAGCTACTTGTGACACATTAGTGAATGTGGCACTCATCAATCTATCTGCAGTCCTAGTGTGAAGAGTCCAGCGAAATTGCTTCACTTGCTCCTCTACGGTACCCGCAGCCTCCCCTAAGAATCCAGCCATCCTGAGGTATCGGTGCATGAACTCTATACTGTTCTCGCCATTATTCTGACGAATAACGTGAAAGTCCCTCTTCATCTTAGCTTGCTCCGCATGCGGGAAAAACTGGTCATAGAACATCGTCTTGAAACGTGCCCAGGTCAATGCAAGCTCCCAAGCATCTCCCCCATTGGACAGTTTCTGAGACCTCCACCAATGTAGAGCAGGACCCTCCAGCTTGTAAACTGCAAGCCTAACTTTGAAAACATCACCACAACCCATAGCTCCAAAAATTTTCTCTATATGGTAGATCCAGTCTTCTGCATCAGTTGGAGCTACAGTCTGCTCAAACAGTCGGGGCTTCTGCTTGTTGAACAGATCTAGCCAAGCGGGTAAAGTGGCAGGTGGTGGAGCAGGAGGGTTGTTATTCTGCTGAGGTCCATTTTGATACTCAGCTCGGATCTCATCACGAATTTGGGGTAACATGGCCTGTATAGCAGCCTGAACAGCAGCAGCAATGGCAGCTGCGTTAGGATCATTCTCGGTGTCGCGCCTGGGTGGCATCTGAAATAAAAGAGGATAAATCGACAAAACGTAAGAACCTGAAGTAATAAATCTGAATATGCTTAGTGTAATTCATGAAGGTATAGCTAACAAAACATGACATGAATACTGGTGAACGCCTAGGGTCAGTTCACAAAATGACAATTTCTGAAACATAAATCTGACATGAGTAAGGATGAACGCCTATGGTCAGTTCATCCATACAAAACTTAAGCGGCAAGGGTGAACGCCTATGGTCAGTTCACCAAAACGAAATGTTCTTGAAAAGCACATGCGATTAAGTATGGCCAGTCCTGTACCAACCGTTTACTTAATCAAAACTTTGAAAATCCGACTGATAAAATTCATGAGTAGCATGGAAAATAACGACGCCAAAATACAAGAAGTTCTTGGTGACTACCCACTAGTCACAGGTCAAGTTTTAGAGCCTACAGGTCGAACCTTGCGCTCTGATACCATAATTGTAACACCCCACTTGGATAAATGGACCGTTACGTGTATTTATGGCGTGTCATCAAAGCATGCAAGGCAATGTATTAAACATTAACTGACCAAACGGAAATACCGGAATCAAACATCGGTAGTCCAACAAGCCCAAAAATATAAAGATTAAGTACAGAAAGGAAAAGGACGAAACAGTGTCCAAACAACCAAAGTAAAGTAACGTAAGGTATGCATAAAATAGAGGAGTCTGGAAAGCTCCCATCCAAATGCACGTACTCTCTTAGAAGTCCTAAGATCGTCCCTGTGTACCTGCCGTTTGGAAACATGAAAGGAAACTACGGCTGAGCATAACGCTCAGTGGACGGATATAGCATGATAAGAATGTACTGGAAGGTAATGAAATAGAAGTCAACAATGAAGCTATAAGACTGATATGTAACATGTGGTATAACCTTGCATAAAATCTGTAAGACCTGGTTCATATATACTGAAACTGAAATATAACTTTAAATTCTGAAAACATGCATTTACTGTATTTTATTTGCCAGAGCTTATATAGGTCACGTGCTGTAACAACTGTGCATGAATAACTGGAGGGGTGACCTCGTCATGCTGTAGAGGGGTGACCTCTAAATAACTGTGCTGGGTGGAGGGATCAGCTCCAATGTGAAGGATGTAGAGCACACACCACATTCACCCTGATAACTTGTAACACATATAGCCTAGGATGCATCCATACGCCCCACTAAAACATACATATAAAAATGGCCAAACTGAACATGAGTGGGACGATGCAGGATATCACTCTCCTGCATGTGAGTCACGACACCGGTGCCTCTAGTGTCGTGGTTACGGTACCTCCGTAACTAGTACATAAACTGGTCGTGCTTGTATATAACGCTCAGGCAATTCTATTTAGTTATTAACATGATTACTGATAAATTTAAACATATACTGGGGAAACATTCGGCTGAAGATGGGAAATCCTAATCATGCATATAAAGGAAGTCCTTACTGAAAGGACGGAAAATCCGTACCTCTAGTCCAGTAACTGACTGAGAGGAAGACTGAACGAATACTACTCGGGCTTCACGCGTGCTACATAAATAAAGGACGCGAATAAGTTAACAGTCATCCGTTATCAAATTTTACTGATCTTATTGGTTTCTTGTTTATTTATTTCTGAAATTCCATACGCATATTAACGGCTAAATTCGGTCTTATAATAATTCATTGTAATGTATTAACGTTCTACTAATAGTTACATATAACGTATATCTGGCGAGAAGTATTTTTTAATAATAAGTATCCCGCTAAAATAGAAGTTTCTTAATTTAGAAAGTTCTTAAATTGTTTAATTCGTTTTCTAATAATATACCCTTTTAAATATTTAGGCATTTAATTAATTTAATACACTTGAAATATATATAAAATATTTATAAAACAATTTAATTTAAAAAGGTATAATATAAAAATATTTTTTTTTACTATTTATAAACATGTCCCGAGCCTACCGAGCCCATCTCGGTCGCACTAACCGAACCAACATAATATACAAAATCTGTCCGCAATAATTAGTGACAGAATTTCTGTGTCACTAAGGAAACTGTCGCTAAAGCTGCTTCTTAAAAAAAACTGCATTATTCTAACAGTTTTGCGACAGAAAAAAATCTGTCGCTAAACTGTCGCTAATGTTTACAAAATACTTTGATTTTCTGTCCATTTTTTTTTCCACTGCCTAAGTACTTAGTTCCCACTGCTCTGGTTATAAAGTTCCCACTGTTTTATATAAGTTTCCGCCGCCAGTGTTTACTGTCCCCACTGCTTAAACCAAACACGCCCTTACTGAAATTTAAACCCAAACATACCCTACTGGAACTTAAACCCAAAGACACCCTGCTGCGTTTTTGTTTATGGCTGGTCACAGTCCACCAAACACCCACTGATCGGTTGCTGGCCGAGACAGAAATACACCGAGACACTAGTGTGTCTCGGTTTCCTTTTTTTTTTAAAAACGTAGTCCCCTGTTGGGGCTTGGCTGCTCTCGGCAGAAACCAAAACAAGCATCACCGAGAGTTATAGACTCTCGGTCCCCTGTTCCATCTTAACCCGACCTCTAATAACGAATTACATGTTTTAAGAATTACGGGTTCTTGATTCAATCCTGGGATCGTGATAGAAAACAAAAAGAAAAGAAGAAAGATTACCAAATTTGATTGGAGAGTAACACTAGCACAAGTACTCTAATCGAGACCAAGCAAGTCTCCGTCCCCCCCTTTTTTTTTTTTTTTTTGTCGGCAGCCACAAGCACAAACCCTAGATCTTCTTCTCTTTTTTTTTTTTTTCTGTTTTGTCGAGTGAACAAAAAGGGGAAACCCCCGTCTTATTTTGTAGACAAATGGGCCTAGCCCAGTTTCTTTCCCTTTTAATTTTTTTACAAACCGGCCCTCTATTCTTACATTTATTTACTTTTATATTTTTTTTTTTTTTTTTAAAAGAACTTGTATATAATACTACTACTTGTAAAAAAATTCGCGTGTTCCGTCGATAAATTTCTACGTGAATGGTTTAAAATAAAAATAACCCGCGTATTAATAATAAACCGCGTATTTATATTTTCGATTTAAATACGGGTTTTACAGTAAGTATAAATATTTGTTTGAGATTAACAAGAAAGGACAAGCAAATTCATTCATTCAATATGGTAATCAGAGCCATTAAAACATTCTCCCAAAATTTCTCTAATTCTCCTTCCCACATACTATTCCCACGTCAGTGGTGATATCTCCAAACCCTAAAAAAAAAAAAAAACTTTCTTTACCTAAATTACAACAGCCGTCGTTGTTGACTTATTTCACGGTAAATCATTTTAGCATCTGTTTAGTGTTGTTGATCGGTGGAAATAAGAGGAGTTGTTCATTACTCGATGGAAGAACAAGAACAATTGTCTAGTATTATTGCTTTGGTTTTACGTCAGAAAGTGCATCAATATCTTTTTTTTTAGCTTTGCTGTGTTTGGCTTATTATTGGCATAATGGTTTATGGAAGTAATAATCATTATAGTGGTACTAGTGGTATGGCAAGACTAATGGGAGCAGACGCTATAAAGACGCAACAAGATTATTCTCTTGGTTTCCCTCACCGTTTACTACCGAATGCTTTGTCAGCTATGTCATACGGAGATTCAACTTGGAATATGGATACGGGTGCGTCTTCTCATCTAAACTCCCATTCAAGTAATTTAAGTATAGTTTATAATAATTGTTTATATCCATCTGTTCGTGTAGGTGACGGAAAAACCATTCCCGTCACCAACACGGGTCATAGCATCTTGCCTACCCTCTGTCGTCCTTTATACCTTCATAATGTACTAGTTACTCCTAACATAATTAAAAATCTTATTTATGTGCGTCAATTCACTCGGGATAATAAATGTACCGTTGAGTTCGATGAATTTGGTTTCTCTGTAAAAGATTTCTTGACTCGTCACATCCTTCTCAGATGTGACAGTTCGGGAGACCTTTACCCAGTTACCAAACCATCTCTTACACCTAGTGCTTTGCTTTCTGTCAGTCCTACTACGTGGCACCAACGTCTCGGACACCCCGGCGTGGAAGTGCTACGTTCTCTTATTTCTCGTAATTTTATTTCGTGTAATAAAGAGAAGTCCTCTAATATTTGTCATGCTTGCCAACTTGGCAAACATGTGAAGCTTCCGTTTGTCAGCTCGACCACTCGGGTCTCCTCTTGCTTTGATATTATTCATTATGATATTTGGACCTCTCCGATTGCTAGTGTTGGCGGTTTTCGATACTATGTGTTATTTCTTGATCATTTTTCTCATTACCTATGGATTTACCCATTACGCCATAAATCTGATGTGTTTCAAAAGTTTCTATATTTTCGATCTTATGTCAAAAATCAATTTAAGCGTGAAATCAAAGCTTTTCAATGTGACCATGGTGGTGAGTTTGATAACACCAACCTTCTTCAACTTTTTGAGAAAAACGGAATTCAATTTCGTTTTTCTTGCCCTCGAACCTCTCAACAAAACGGAAAATCAGAGCGGATGATTAGAACAATTAATAATGTCATACGTACCTTGCTTTTTCAAGCCCACCTTCCACCTTCCTTTTGGGTCGAGGCACTTCATATGGCTGCCTACCTTCTTAACCTACTTCCATCCACCACAATTAACAATGACTTACCATGCAAAATATTATTTCAGAAAGAACCCGATTATTCTCGTCTTCGCATATTCGGATGCCTTTGCTACCCACATCTTGATTCACCTCATAAATTAGCCCCCAGAGCCACACCGTGCATATTTTTGGGATATCCTGCCTACCACCGAGGATACCGATGTCTTGACCTTTCCACAAACAAAATCATACTTTCTCGACATGTCACGTTTGACGAAAACCAATTTCCTTACGGTTCTACTTCTAATCCTACCCCCACTTCCTCTTATGAGTTTTTTAACCCATCTCCTCTTAACCACACTTTTATAACACATCTTTTACAAATCCACCTCAATCGGCCCATCCTACAACACCATCTCCTATAGCCCAAACAAATTCAAACTGTCATCAACAACTGAACCCGAACACCCATGAGCCACCCCCAACACCTACGTCCCAACATCAACAACCGATTACAACATCCCATAATCAAACACCTACTAGCCCATCTACCGTAGCTCATTCCCCCACGTCCATTGACCCCACTACATCGACCCAACACCCTCCAACTCGAACTCACCCGATGGTCACACGTGCTCAAGTTGGTATTGTTAAACCTAATCCTCGTTTTAATTTCCATACATCTCATATATCTCCTCTTCCTAAGTCTCCTTCTATTGCTTTGTCTGATCCAAATTGGCGGGTTGCTATGTATGATGAATATAATGCTTTAGTTAAAAACCGTACTTGGATGCTTGTTTCGAAACCACCTAATGCTAATGTGTTTCGGTCTATGTGGTTGTTTAGACATAAGTATCATGCAGATGGATCTTTGAGCATGTATAAGGCCCGATTGGTTGCCAATGGCTGTAATCAGCAGGTTGGGATTGACTGTGATGATACATTTAGTCCAGTTGTGAAACCAGCTACCATACAGACTGTTCTCAGCCTTGCTTTATCTCGTGGATGACCTGTTCATCAGCTAGATGTTAAGAACGCCTTTCTTAACGGTGATCTTTCAGAGACAGTTTATATGTATCAGCCATCGGGTTTTGTAGATTCACGTTTTCCGCATCATGTTTGTCAGTTACTATGGTTTAAAGCAGGCACCTCGTGCTTGGTTTCAACGATTTGCTAGTTATGCTCTACGTGTTGGTTTCTCCTCTAGTAGATGTGACTCTTCTTTGTTTATTTATCGTCATGGTACTGAAGTTGCATACTTATTGATATATGTTGATGATATTGTTCTGACTGCATCTTCCACAGCCTTACTTTAGCGTATTATTTCGTCTTTGCATAAGGACTTTGAGATGACAGATTTGGGGGCACTTAATTATTTTTTAGGGATTTCTGTTACTCGTGACTCTACAGGTATGTTCATCTCTCAGAGAAAATATGCTTTGGAGCGGGCACATATGGTTCGGTGTAATCCTTCTCGAACCCTAGTTGATACGGAGTCTAAGCTTGGTCCTAAAGGGGATCCTGTTTTAGATCCTACATTATACCAGAGCCTCGCAGGTGGTTTACAGTATCTTACATTTACTCGTCCTGATATCTCTTATGCGGTTCTTCAAAGGGAGCCTCATTTGGCGGCTCTCAAGCGTATTCTCCGGTATGTTCGTGGTACTTTAGACTTTGGGCTACAGTTGTTTGCTTCATCTACTGCTTCTCTTATTGCATATTCTGATGCTGATTGGGCTGGTTGTCCCTCTACTCGACGATCCACATCTGGTTATTGTGTATTTTTGGGAGATAATCTTCTTTCTTGGTCTTCTAAGCGCCAACACACCATATCTAGGTCTAGTGAAGAGGCTGAGTATCGAGGTGTTGCCAATGCTGTAGCAGAGACTGCTTGGATTCAGAATCTACATCGGGAACTCCATTTCCCTTTATTGTCTGCCACCCTTGTCTATTGTGACAATGTTAGTGCCATTTATTTGACTGCTAATCCTGTGCAACATCAACGGACGAAACATATTGAGATTGACATTCATTTTGTTCGTGACATGGTTACACGGGGTCAGGTTCGTGTGCTTCATGTGCCTTCGCGCTATCAGTATGCTGACATTTTCACTAAAGGATTGCCTTCATCTTTGTTTGAGGAATTTCGTACCAGCTTGAGTGTTCGGTCCTCTCCCGCTCAAACTGCGGGGGAGTGTTAGTTGATATATTACTTAAGTCTTTGGGCTTTTAGTTGCTAGTTACATATGTGATAGGCTTAGCCCAATTTCTAGAATACTCTGAATGTAAGTATAAATATTTGTTTGAGATTAATAAGAAAGGACAAGCAAATTCATTCATTCAATAAACACAAATAAAAATTCTATTATTTTGTGAGAAGATTGAGTAGAAGATCAAAGTTCCACCTGATGTTTCATGGCATTCTAGCACAAGTCTTTCTTTTATATTTATGGTATGATTCTTTTATTATACATACGCATGATTTCGGGGTTAAATATTAACAACCATGCATCGAGTGAGTAGAAGAACATATGCAATTGTTGAAATCCTACAATTTGTAAGATATGTTAATTGTGATGAAAAACTCACAGTATTTATAGGCGGAAGAAGATGACCCTTTGGTTACATGTCGACATATATGCCTTAATTATAAAATGTTTAATTGACTTAATCAACGTTGAATGTAGAAAGAGATGTCATATAAGCAACGTTACATTAGCAGACATCGACTATAGTAGCATGTTGATTATCATTGTGTTCTCAGAATAAATTTAACAATGAGCACTTTAAAAATATGTATAAAATAAGGGTTTTGAAATTAAAAAATTTTAGAATTTTAATTATATTGTATAAATATTTTATGTATTTCTGAATTTTATTAGGTAATAAATTTTATATATGTTAATGTTATGAATAACATTTTTACATTAATATTTGTAAATAATTTTAATTACGAAAAGGTAAAAACCACCCTATGGGTGGTAGTTAGCAAAACCCAATGAATAAATAAAAAACATTATTACAACCAATTATCTATCTCGTCTAAGAGATTTGTTTTTATTGCTTGAGATTGAATCCAGCAAGAGTTGAGCTGGATGTCGTTGAAAATAATGTCTTTTCTCGGTTTTTTGATACGAATACTATCTCATTTCTGTATTCAAAGAACCCAATAGAGTCATTTGAACTACGACATCAAAGAATTTATTTTGTTGGGAGGCAATTGTACGTGTTGGGTCCGTCAAGCACTCAAGGAGATTGCATCATTAAGGTTTTGAAATATTGGATATATGTACTGTAAACGCTACCAATTAAGAACCTCCACCCAGGGTGACTAATTAGCAATGCAAAGCTCAACAAAAATGTGGTCCTCTCATTCCGGGCTGTCGTAACAAATGGGGCAAAGCACGGAATCATGATCGATGCCACATTTGTCAAGATTAGGTCTAATGGGAAGCCTCCTATGAAATATTTTCCATGATAAGATGTTTACTTGTAATGGGAGAATATTGTTCCAAACTTCCAACAACAATATGGCACCGCGGGATACGTCATCGATATATGAATTCACATACATTTCCTAAACCGATAAATCTTTTAGGTCGCTAAGAATGCAAGACCACTTTTCGAAGTCGTTTGTGCAAATAAACAATATGTGTAAACTACCAGTTCAATAAGCATTTCATTATCTCTTTTATTGTTGATGATCTATGAGCAAAAAAATGTTAGTTTTAGCTACTCATTTTGAAGCTCCATGCATTATTTATCAGTTTATTACGTTACGTTATTTCTGATCTAACAAGATTTATGATATCTATGTCGACTTTTTTTTCTTTGTATTTTTTAACCAGAAAAACTTGTCAGTTTAAAACAGTCATTTTGAAGCTCCATGACTTATCAAAGTAACTAACATGCTTTACCTATAGAGTAACATAGTTTGGCTAGGTTAGAAATCAATCTAAACTAATATACAATGAAAAAAGATATAAGTTGAGTAAAATTTTTTGAATTATCAAGTACTGATAAGTATAATGATATATATGAGTCTTTTAATACTACATGTGAGTAATTTTTCTGCATTCTATTCACAAAAATCTTTTATCTTCGCAATGAAAAAATAGGTTTCGTGTCGTATTTCAACTATTGTCGTACGTTTTTCTTTCATTTTCTTTTGGATTTTAATTTTGCACAGGGAAACACACATGTGACACGGTCGTTACCACTTGACACTGATTATAACTTAATTGATGTGTGGAATTTCAGATATCAATCGAAATCGTAGGCCTCAACCTTAAATACACGGCCGATGTGACAATTAGTGTTATTCACGCGTTGCATTATTAAATAACAACTAAATCTGCATATGCAATAATTTTCTATAAATTCTCCTTTTACTCGTAAAACTTCTTTTTACACTTTATATTACGTGGATAGGTTATCAATACTTTTGAAAAAAAATACCGTTTGAAATAACATATTTAGTTTTCAGATTACTAATTACTGATGTGAACTTATTATATTTTTAGGGTAATGATATAAATTTTATCATTACTTTGTCACATGTAAATCATTCATCGTGTTTCGAAGCAATATTAAACTTTTACGTTATTTTTGTTTAATATACAATAACTAGTTTTAGAAACAATATTAAGGTAAATCTTTTACTTTATTTTTGTCTAATATAGCTATGAGACAATATTTCAGGTAAGGAAGGAAAAATAGTAATTCAATATTTCTCATTTTGAGGGTTTTAAGCAAACAAGTTCTATTTGTACAAAACTTTTGTTATTACGTTTGTATATTTACAAAATCAAAATTATGCTGATATCCTTTGTAAACATGAAAATTACTCATGTATATACAAATAAATAACGTACATATAGGAAAAGCATTTTTATCTTTAAAACTCTAAAACTATTATTATGATTCAATAAGTTAAATTACATTTTCACCATAAGCTTCAAAATCAAACTAACACACAAACATGCCCCTTCTTTTTCTCAGTACATCTTGTCTTGCCAGATTTCTCACACCACATCTTCCTCCATGAATAAGAGATGTGATGAACTCACTACAACAAAATGTGGGTTTAGGGTCGAAAATTTCGACCCTAAATACAAAGGGATTTCGACCCTAATATTTAGGGTCGAAATATTCGACCCTAAGTGCTCGACCCTAACTTTTTGACCCTAAAAAACTAGGGTCGAAATACCCTTTGTAATTTAGGGTCGAAATAATGGGGCCCACCACTTTTCAGCAAACCTTTTGACCAAAATTTAGGGTCGAAAGTCTTTGTAATTTAGGGTCGAAATTTTCGACCCTAAATAATATCCACGTGTAATTTAAAAAACATTGTGAAAAGTTTTTTTTTTATTTTTTTATTTATTAAATTAGGGTCGAAATATGATTCAAATTTAGGGTCGAAAATTTCGACCCTAATTAATATCCACGTGTAAATTAGAAAAGTTTGTGAAAACGTTTTTTTTTTTAATTTAATAAATTAGAGTCGAAATATTTTTCAAGTTTAGGGTCGAAAATTTCGTCCCTAAACATTTTATATTAGTTTTTTTTTCCCGAAATCATTTGTGCAGGATGGATTTAGGGTCGAAACCTAGGGTCGAAATTTTCGACCCTAAGACTTAGGGTCGAAATTTTCGACCCTAGCTATAATTTAGGGTCGAAATTTCGACCCTACCTATATGGTTAGGGTCGAAATTTCGACCCTAAATGGTTTCTGGGCAAAAAAAAAAACTGCATTTTGCAGCTTGTTTCCAGATTTTTTTCCGGCATTTTTCCGGAAAAAAATCTATATTTCAACAAATCCACAATATTACAAATCACTAAACAGTACAATACTAATAATTTACAAATACGTTAAATAGCCAAAACGTTAGAATACATTTCACCAAATCCTTATTTCACAAATGTAACAAGTCTAAAATTATTACACATCACAATAAATCCATGTTTCACAATTTAACAAGTCTTAAGTTATTATACAAAATAAAAAGTCTAAAACCAACAACAACTCCTAATCTGAATAGTCCCCGGCCTGATCATCGTCCCCCTCAATATCAATGTTTAATTAAGCGCGTGTTTAAGTGTCCGTGACGAATAAAATTATGTTTAGGAGTGTTTGGTTCTGTGATTAATTAGTATTCTAGCTTGAATCATTGTGAGAATTTAGTTTGTTTGAGTCACAAAATTTAGTTTAAGTCTGTTGTGTTAGGTTTTGCAGTCAAAAGTTCAGTCAAAAGCATTTTACTTCAATCAAATTTTGCTCAAACTCATAAATAAAGGAGTCTTTTTATTCATACAAACATACAAGTACATTTCAAACACAAAAACCATAAAAGATGCAGAAGCATCATTATACACAACAACATGTGTTAGTATGGTTCTTATTCTATATGAACAACAATTATTAATTAGATTAAAAGATACACAGTCTTAACGAATTCCTTCATCAAACTTTGCTCAAACTCATAAATAAAGGCTCCTTCTAAGCATTTACGAATGCTTATTTATTGATACTTCATTTTCTTAACGAATTCCTCCTTCTCAGTCATTCTTGCTGCTGTATCTTTAATTAAACGTTCCAACCGACTTGAGGTTTTCTTATCCTTCTTTTGAGTATCTTTCAATACTTTAGCGCATTTCTTTAAGATATATATATCTCCAGCACGTTCTAATTCCTGGATAAACTGTTGTCTTTCTTCAACAGCTTCATCTAAAACCTCATGTAAATGTTCAAGTTTCAGACCAAAACGTTTGTCCGCTTCGGCAGATTGTTCAAAATATGCTACCATTCGATCAGTCCAATTATCTGAACCAGCAACTTCTTTTAATTCTTCTAACCTTCCTAACCAGGCCATTATTGTTGTTTTTTTAGTATTGGAAAACTGAGATGAGTGATAATTGGAGGCAAACTACAAACCATTAAATAGCAAAACAACTACCCAATATGGATGGCACACATACATCTATTATCATCTTCCTGTTCACAATGGGTACATAATGAAAGCACTAAAACTAGTACCATCAATAGTGGCCAGAGCTAGTGCACAACTTTAATAATTCAGATTAAAAGAAAATTTTAAAAATATAATTAATAATTTAGGGTCGAAATTTCGACCCTAAATATAAACCGGGAATTTTTTAAATTTTTCGTGAAAATTTTTGGTGTGAAATTTTAAATTTTTCGGGAAAATTTTAAAAAATTTTAATTTAGGGTCGAAATTTCGACCCTAAATTATTAAATATTAAAAATAAATTTTTTTAAAATTATTTTTAATTATTAAAAATATATTATATAATACATAAATTAAAATTATTTAAAATTTAAAAATTAGGGTCGAAAAATATTAAATTTAGAAATAAATTCTTTTAAAATTATTTTTAATTATTAAAAATTCATTATATAATAAAAAAATTATAATTATTTATAATTTTAAATTTAGGGTCGAAATTTCGACCCTAAATTTTTTGGGCCCACCTGCTTTTTGACCAGCCCTTTTGGGTTGAAAAATTATGGGCCCCCACCTTAATTTAGGGTCGAAAATTTCGACCCTAAATTATGTCCGACCCTAAACCCACATTTTGTTGTAGTGTCATAGAAGAAAGAAAAGTCATGTTTATATGTATGTACTTGATTTTCAAAAGAAGGGCCAGAAGGTAATTTAACTTGTTAATCGATATCATACTAAGAATGTTAGAAATTAAAATCATATGTATATACATGAGTATTTATAATTTTAAGAAGAATGTTGACACAGTTTTGATTTTTTTAAGAATAGTGACGTAATAATCAAATGTTATTAGAATATAAATGAAAGGGTAAATAGCATAAAAAGGTACTCATCTTATATCAAAATTCAATTAAAGGTACTCAATTTTTTTTTTCTCAATTTAAGGTACTGATCTTTTTTCTTGTTGCAATGTTGGGACAATAACAAATTTAAAGGTTATATATTAACGACCGTTTACTTTATTATTGCATCGTTAGTCCTTTATATTAACGAAACTTTATAATAACCTCAAAATTCAGTTTTTTTACAGTTTTTGACTGTTTTTTATCTTTTTCGTTTGATTTTTACCGTTTTCATTCGGTTTTTAATCGTTTTAGTCCGTTTTTTGTCGTTTTATCGGTTTTACCGTTTCCGACCTTCTTTAATGTGTTTGATATCGTTTTCGACCTTTTTTTTACTGTTTTCGCACGTTTCTTGTCGTTATCGCCTATTTATTTTATGGACGAAAAAATAAATAAACCAAATAAAAACGTTCAAAAATGGTAAAAAAGAAGCCAAAAATGGAAAAAACAGACGAAAACAGTTAAAAGCCGTAAAATGGACACAAACGTTTAGAAGGGCTCGAAAACGTATAAAAAATAGACGAAACGGTTGAATATGGTAAAAGAACGACGGATGTTGTAAAAATGGACCAAAACGATTAAAAACACACGAAAACGGTAAAAATTAGACGAAAAAAATGTGAAAACGGTCTAAAACTGTAATAAAAGATTTTTGATTTTATTATAAAGTGTTATTAATGTAAAGGACTAACGATACAATAATAAAGTAAACGATCGTTAATATATAACCTTTAAATTTGTTAATTGTCTAACATTGCAACAAGAAAAAAGATTGATACCTTAAATTGAGAAAAAAAAAAGTTAGGTACTTTTAATTGAGTTTTGACTTTAGAAAAGTCAGGCAATACCAGGATTGGCGCTGTAGTAAGCTTTTTCTTAACAACCTGAAAAGCCATCTCTGCTTCCTCCGTCCACACAAATGACTTACCCTTCATACAGTCTGTCAAAGGGGCCATAATGGAACTGAAATTAGGGATAAACCGCCTATAGAAAGAAGCAAGACCATGGAAACTCCGAACTTCAGTAATGGTAGTTGGAGTTGGCCACTCCTGAACAGCTGCTACCTTAGATTCATACACCTGTATGCCATCACCAGAAACAACATACCCTAAAAACAAAACTTTAGGGGTCATGAACACACACTTCTTCGTGGCTACATAAAAATTATCCTTCCGAAGCAAGGTCAAGACCTGCCTCACATGATTGACATGCTCATTATAAGAAGCACTATAAATAAGAATGTCATCAAAATAAACAACCACAAACTTGCCAATAAAAGGCCTGAGCAGTTGATTCATCACACGCATAAATGTGCTTGGTGCGTTTGATAAACCAAAAGGCATGACCAACCACTCATACAACCCTTCACGGGTCTTGAAAGCGGTCTTCCACTCGTCACCAGGTCTAAGATGAATCTGGTAATACCCACTCTTCAAATCCAGCTTCGTGAAAATGGTAGCACCACTAATCTGGTCAAGCAAATCATCAAGGCGAGGAATAGGAAACCTGTACCTCACAGTAATCTTATTGATGGCTCGACTATCAACACACATACGCCATGTACCATCCTTCTTTGGAGTCAATAGGGCAGGAACAGCACACGGGCTCATACTCTCACGAACATGACCCTTGGAAACCAGCTCCTCAACCTGTATGCGCAACTCCTCATGTTCTCCCGGGCTCATCCTATAATGTGGCCTGTTAGGCAACTGTGACCCAGGCTCTAGATCAATATGATGTTGTATGTCACGCAATGGTGGCAAACCATCAGGTAATTCATCAGGGAAAACATCAGAGAATTCCTCAAGTAAAGGGATCATGGCTTCAGGAACTTCACCGTCTTTAGAAACCTCCTTCCCTATTAATACAAAAACATCACCTCCCACCTCCAGCTCGTCTTCGAACTGCGAAAGAGTTAGTAAAGTACCAATGGGTTTATTAACTACTTCCTTAGGTTTATTTGGCATCAAAGTAATCTTCACACCCCCAAACAGGAAACTATAAGTATTAGTTCTCCCATGGTGAGTTACATCACGGTCATACTCCCAAGGTCTACCCAACAATAAGTGACAAGCATCCATAGGTATCACATCACACCAAATATTATCCTTATAAGTTGTTCCTATAGAAAATGGAACTTGGACATGCTTGGAAACTGTTATCTCCCCACCCTTTTTAAGCCACTGTAACTTATAAGGTTTGGGACGATCTTCAGTTTTCAGCCCTAATTTATGGACTGCTCCTTCAGCTATCAAATTATCACAACTACCTGAATCGCATAAAAAAGTGCAAACCTTACCCATAATGGTACAAGTTGACTGAAATATGTTGTGTTTGAGCCAATCATCACCATCAGCTTTAGGTGTTAAGCAGGAGCGCCTTACCACCAAATTCACCCCCACATCTCCAACACATACTCCTCCTCATACTCAGGTTCTGCATCATAAACTGCGTCTCCCACGTAGTCATCATAAGCCACATCATCATCTTCCTCAGGTTCAATAAATAACTGCCTCTTCCCAGCCTTCTTACACTCTGATTGTCGGTGACCAGGTTCACCACAGTTAAAGCACTTGAACCCACCACTGCTGGCCGCTTTAGGAACTGGTCCAGTATTCTCACCAACTGCTTTAGCCTGAGTTGGGGCAAAACGTGATGTCGCATTACCCGAACCAGAAGCACCTGTTATTGCAGGAGATGAAGAACTCCCCACTCGTCGGTTCTGCTTCTCAAAAGTCAATGCTCGTTGATACGCTTCAGAAAGTGTCATCGGATCAAACATGTTAACAGAATCCATGATCTGGACTCTTAAACCACCAATGTATCGAGAGACAAGCTGATCTTCTGTCTCTTGAACGTCATTCCTTGCAATTAGTTGGTAAAATTCGGTCGTGTAATCTTCAACAGACTTGGCCCCCTGTTTTAGATTCTGTAACCGCTGGTACATCATTCGCTGGTAGTTATGAGGAATAAAATTATCCCTCGTGACTTTCTTCATCTTCTGCCAACTCGTGATCTTTGACTTCCCAACTCTGTTCCTCGTCAGTTTCAATTGTTGCCACCACGCGGATGCCTGACCACGTAACTTGGTAGCGATCAACGAAACCCTTTTGTTTTCTGGAACTTCTTTGAATTCAAATACTTCTTCAACAGCAACAAGCCAATCAATAAACTCATCAGGCTTTAAAGTGTCCCCATTAAACTCGGGAATATTAACCCTCATTCCAGTCTTCCAACGCCTATCATTATTCCCACTGCGATCTCTCATCCGTCGCCCTACTGATTGTTCATCATCAAACAAACCATCACCAAACGGATTTTCTTCCAGATCTGCATCTTCTTCCTCATGACGGCGATTACGAGGCCTCCTATTGCTCATCAAAGTGTTCATCTGGTCGGTCAATTGATCAAACATTTGATCGAATCGCTCCTCCATTCTCTCCATCATACGCTGCTCAAATTCCTGTTCATTCACATCGTGAATAGGCCTAGTTCTCCTTGGAGGCATCTTGATCAGGAACTTTGGCTCTGATACCAACTGATGTAGACTAAAAAACAAAGTAACAAAGATAAGTAATTGGATCTGTTGATTCAACAAGAATGCCAGAAACAATTCTGCTAATAATCGTTGATTCTGAAGAATGCCCGAAAATTAGGGTAAAACACGGCAACTCAACGGCCAATGGTTTAACTTTTATTAAACTGATAACTGTCTTGTTAGGGTTACAGCAGATTCATTAAATAATGACTGCAAACAAAGAAAAACCCTAAAAATCCAACGGGGTGGACCGTAGCCCAATGACAAAGTCCAACTGAAAGTGAAAAAAACATAAAAATGCAAAAAACTGATAGTAAAAAGGCTTTTCGGGCCTTGAAAAATCCGCAACCAGCTAAAAGGTGGTTACAGCGTCGTCGGTCTCCTTTTTACGCACGTTTTGACAGGTCACGGGCTGAAAACGGACTTAGGATGCAAAAGTTATGCCCATTTTACTAAACCCCTCTTCGTCACGCGATCTCAGGCCTCCAGAAACAAGTCAGCCCGTTCTTCAATACTTGGGCCTCCATCAGTTACTTAGTGGGTTACTGTTGCCTGTTCTGTGGGTGCAAACGGACTGATTAACACCTTGACCCTCCAGCCTTAACTGGTGTGGATACCTGCTCTGGTTAATCCCAGTCCACAACTGGCATTTCTGGTAACTCTGTTCTGGGTGTTTTTTGGCTTCCATACTTATGATTATCTGTTTTTTGTCTCTTACTTGTTGTTTGCTTGGTCTATATCTTTTTTGTCGTTTGTGCTTTGTTAATGCAATAATGACTAAAAACGTTACTTGCATTTTTCGGTCTCGCTTAGTTTTAATTACGACAATATGTAAAAACAAGCATTTATGAAAACAACGAAAAACGAATTCTTGAGTTCAAGTATTTTTCATTTTACCCATTTTCACTTAAGGTATGGATAAACAAGTACTAACCTTAATCAAGTGATCAAGTGATTTAATCTTTTCTTAAAACTCACTTTTTATTAAATGTGACAAGTTTTTATTAGACTTTATTATTAAGAAAATGTTTTATTAAATTAATTATTTGAAATTTGAAAATGGCATATTCTTATTTGGTTAAGAATATCCTTTCAGGATATTTTTATACCCAGATAAGACCTCCACCACTAAAGGACAAAAAGGAGCGGAGTCTAGTCCGACGGTACCTTAGCACCTAGGCGGTACCTTATCGATAAGGTACCGCGGGCTATGATAAGGTACCGCGGGCAGATATAGCCGTTGGCTCCTTTGTCCTATAAATAGTGGACCATTCTCAGCTTTTCACCTCACCTCTTTTGCACATTTATTTCCAGATTCAAACCCCTTCTTTCATCACTCAAATCTTTGATCATTTGTTTGATTATTACTTGTTTAAGAAGTGAATCTTGTTCTTCCATCCCTTCCTCTCCAAGTGCAAAGAGAAGAACACTATCCTAGTGAAGTGTTGAGTCCACAACCAAAGATCCATTGAAGATCTAATTTTATACACTTGTAGTTGTGTCATAGTTGTGAAGATCCAAGTAGTTGTGTCTATTTGGAAGTTGTGTATGTACTAAGTATAGTTGTGTAGATTGGTCCTAGCTACGATTAGGGCTCGACTTTTAGCTTAGAGTCGGAAATTGGTTAAGCGACGTGTACGGTTTTCTCCACCATAAGGAGCTTGTTGTGTAGTGAACTCTCGAGTAAGGAGTACTCGAGGAGTGGAGTAGGAACGAGGAGTGAGATTCGTTGCCGAACCACTATAAATCCTTGGTGTTCGGTTTGATCTTTCTTTACCCTTAACTCTTTACATTCTTTATTCTTTATGCATATACATGTGTTAGTACTAGATTAGTTACACTATCATTCTTTATTCTTTGTGGATATATTTTTGTTAGTATTAGTTTAGCTACGCTATCATTGTTCATATTGTGCATAAGAAGATTTCACATATTTCCTCAAGCCTAAGTTTTTGAAAAAGGATTTTTGGAAACCACATTTTAACAAGTAAATATAAGAAACTATTCAACCCCCCTTCTAGTTTCTACAATTGGTATCAGAGCGGGTTGCTCAAGAATTTTTAAAATATATTGTATTTTAAAACTTGAATCGATCTATGGATACCAACAAGTACCTAGAAGGGCAATCTATGCAAAGACCACCACTTTTTGAAACCGATAGTTTTATTTATTGGAAAAATAGATTTGAAACTTATGCGAAATCAAAAGATTTAGATCTTTGGCATGTTATTACCAATGGTGATTTTTTACCCTTTCAATTTAATGAAGTTTCTAAAACAAAAGAATTGGTCACTTTTGACAAAGCTAATGACGATACTAAAAAGAAACTTTTAAAAAATAATGAGGCTAAAATGGTGATTTATAATGCTTTGCCTAAAAAAGAGTATGAAAGAATTTTTATGTGTGAAACCGCTAAAGATATTTGGAACACTCTTTTAGTAACCCACCAAGGTAATAGCCAAGTCAAAGAAAGCAAAATCGATCTTCTTGTCCAACAATATGAACAATTTGTCATCTTAGAAGATGAAACTATTGATAGTGCATTTGCTAGGTTTAACACCATTATTACTAGTCTAAAAGCACTTGATGAAGGTTTTTCTAGCAAGAACAATGTTAGGAAGTTTCTAAGGGCCTTACATCCAAAGTGGAGAGCAAAAGTCACGGCGATTGAAGAGTCGAAAGATCTCTCAACTTTATCACTCGATGAACTCATAGGAAACTTGAAGGTTCATGAGATGGTAATTTTGAAGGACTCGGAATTAGTGAAAACCAAGAGTGAAAGGAAATCTCTTGCACTTAAATCCAAGAAGGCACAAAGTGACCATGTTAGTTCCTCGGAAAGCGATGACGAGGAGTATGCATTGGCGGTGAGAGATTTCAAGAAGTTCTTCAAGAGACGAGGTCAACACGTTAGGCAACCCAACTATGACAAGAAACCATTGTCAAAGAATCGGTTTGTCAAGAACGAAAAAGGTGATAGGAATTGCTTTAGATGTGGTGATCCAAATCACTTCATTGGTGATTTTCCAAAGCCCGCTCGTGATAAGAACCACACGGCATTCGTTAGTGGCGCTTGGAGCGATAGCGGTGAAGATGATGATGACAACCCCAAAGAGGAGAAATGTCTTATGGCTCACACTTCTAAAGAGGTACATTCCGAAACCGAATATTATAGCAATGATAGTTCCACTTTAGATGATATTTAATTTGAAGGCAAATATGATAGCTTACACAAACTTAGTCTTAAATTCATAGAAAAGAATAAAACCTTAAAATCAACCAAAACTAAGCTTGAAAATGAGATCAATGAACTTAGGGAGAAATTGGCTAAACTTGAGAAAAACAAAGAGGTTGATTTAGGTTGCTTAAGTTGTGAGAAACTTATATTAGAGAATGAAGATCTCAAGAGCACCTCCATTAAATTGGAAAAGTTCATGAAAGGTACTAGTGCTCTTGATGATATGTTAAACAAACAAGTTCATTCTAAGGAAAGACTTGGTCTAGGTTTTAACTCAAATGAAGCCTCAACTAGTGAACCAAAACAAGTTAGGTTTTCACAAAAAACTCCCACTGGACGCGGTTCCAAATTGTATGGCGCGGTTCCTTATCACTATGGAACCGCCGCCATAGATAAGGTACCGCGGCCAGAAGTTGAATTTTGTGAAAATTTTGAACTTTCTGAAAAATCTAAGTTAAATGAAAAACTAAAGCATCTTACTGTTAATAAGGTACAATTACCCATACTTGACGACAATGCTATTGGTAAGTTCTACAAGCCTTTAAGTAAACCTCTCATGGGAAATAGAAGTTTATCTAGACTATCCTCTACTCCACCTAGAGTACGGAATGAGTCTAAGCCTAGAAGTAGAACGACAACGCCTACAAGAGATAATCAAAACAACTCACGACCTAGAAGTAAAACTCCAACACCTAGAAGGAATAATAATAACTCTAAACCTAGATCAAACACACTTGGGAGAAGTAATGAACAACAAAATGGTTACATGAATTACTACCGTCCTCCATTTTGTTCTCCATAGGGAATCCCCTCCTCATTCATGCATCCCAACCAAATGCAAGGGATGTTTGGAACTAACAATTTTGGACCCATGAGATATTGGGGACCAAATGTTTGATCTTGTGTGTTGTTACCTAGATATGCTTGGGAATTGATTTGGAGCCCGATGAGTGGATTAAGGATAGTGGATGTTCTAAACACATGACGGGTAATCGAAGTTTGTTCTCGCATTACAAAGCATATGATGGAGGTAACGTCACATTCGCTAGTAGTCTACGTGGTAATATCATTGGCAAAGGTACGGTTTCTCTTGACCCCATGACCATTTGAAATGTTGAGCACGTAGATAACTTAGGTTTTAACCTTTTAAGTATAGGTCAAATTTGTGATAATAAGTGTAAGGTCATCATTTCGGAACATGACAGTGAAATCGTAAAAATGGAAAAGTCATTGGAAAAGGTGTTAGAAAGCATGGGCTTTATGTCATGAAGGTTAATAAGAAGTCAAAAGACAACATATGTCTTGCGACTATAGATGATAGTTCTACTCTTTGGCATAGGAGATTAGGTCACGCTAACATGCGTTTAATTCAATCTTTAGTCTCTAAGGAGTTGGTAAGACACCTCCCCAAGATTATGTTTGATAGTCACTTTTGTGATGCTTGCAAAGTTGGAAAGCAAGTTCACTCAAGTCACAAAGCCAAGAATTTGGTTTCGACCTCTCGGTGCTTAGAGCTCCTACATATGGATCTCTTTGGACCTTCCGCCATACGGAGTTATGGAGGTAACCTTTATACCCTAATTATAGTTGATGACTATTCTAGATTCACTTGGACTAGATTTTTGGCATCTAAGAATGAAGCTTTCGATCACTTCGAAATCTTTATTCGAAGAATTCAAAATCAACTAGGATGTTCAATTGTTTCTATTAGGACAGATCATGGTAGGGAATTTGATAATGAAGTGCAATTTGGTGTCTTTTGTGAAGCTCATGGTATTACCCATAACTTCTCGGCTCCTCGCACTCCACAATCAAATGGAGTAGTTGAAAGGAAGAATAGGACTCTCCAAGAGATGAGTAGGACGATGTTAAACGAGCAATATTTGCCTCAAAAGTTTTGGTGCAATGCCGTGGACACATCGACTTATATTCTCAACCGAATTCTTATTCGACCTTTCCTAGGAAAGACCCCCTATGAAATTCTTAAAGCTAAGAAACCCTCATTAGAATACTTTAGGGTGTTTGGAAGCAAGTGCTTTATCCTCAACACCAAAGACTACCTTACCAAGTTTGACCCAAAGTCTTACGAAGGTATCCTTTTAGGTTATTCCCAAACTAGTAAAGCCTACATAGTCCTAAATAGAACCTCGGGGGTTATTGAAGAATCACTCAACGTAACTGTAGAAACTAGAAGGGGGGGTTGAATAGTTTCTTATAATTTACTTGTTAAAATATGGTTTCCAAAAATCCTTTTTCAAGAAACTTAGGCTTGAGGAAATATGTGAAATCTTCTTATGCACAATATGAACAATGATAGTGTAGCTAAACTAATACTAACAAAATATATCCACAAAGAATAAAGAATGATAGTGTAGCTAATCTAATATTAACACATGTATATGCAAAAATAATAAAGAATGTAAAGAGTTAAGGGTAAAGAAAGATCAAACCGAACACAAAGGATTTATAGTGGTTCGGCAACGAAGCTCACTCCTCGTTCCTACTCCACTCCTTGAGTACTCCTTACTCGAGAGTTCACTACACAACAAGCTCCTTGTGGTGGAGAAAACCGTACACGTCGCTTAACCAATTTCTGACTCTAAGCTAAAAGTCGAGCCCTAATCGTAGCTAGGACCAATCTACACAACTATACTTAGTACATACAACTTCCAAATAGACAAAACTACTTGGATCTTCACAACTATGACACAACTACAAGTATATAAAAATTGATCTTCAATGGATCTTTGGTGATGGACTCAACACTTCACTAGGATAGTGTTCTTCTCTTTGCACTTGGAGAGGAAGGGATGGAAGAACAAGATTCACTTCTTAAACAAGTAATAATCAAACAAATGATCAAAGATTTGAGTGATTAAAGAAGGGGTTTGAATCTGGAAATAAATGTGCAAAAGATGTGAGGTGAAAAGCTGAGAATGGTCCACTATTTAAAGGATAAAGGAGCCAACGGCTATATCTGCCCGCGGTACCTTATCACAGCCCACGGTACCTTATCGATAAGGTACCGCCTAGGCGCTAAGGTACCGCCGGACTAGACTCCGCTCCTTTTTGTCCTTTAGTGGTGGAGGTCTTATCTGGGTATAAAAAATATCCTGAAAGGATATTCTTAACAGAATAAGAATATGCCATTTTCAAATTTCAAATAATTAATTTAATAAAACATTTTCTTAAAAATAAAGTTTAATAAAAACTTGTCACATTTAATAAAAAGTGAGTTTTCAGAAAAGATTAAATCACTTGATCACTTGATTAAGGTTAGTACTTGTTTATCCATACCTTAAGTGAAAATGGGTAAAATGAAAAATACTTGAACTCAAGAATTCGTTTTTCGTTGTTTTCGTAAATGCTTGTTTTTACATATTGTCGTAATCAAAACTAAGCGAGACCGAAAAATGCAAGTAAGGTTTTTAGTCATTATTGCATTAACAATCTCCCCTTTTTTGATTCCGACAATACATAAACTCAATCACACAAAAACAAGATTTTCGAAGACGAGTTTATTCATTTCTCCCCCTTTGTCGAAGCAAAAAGGTTGCGTAAGCCGGTGTTGAAGAAACGGACTTTGCAAAGACTCCCCCTTGGTGCTTACTCCCCTAGCTTGGGGCACCGGGGAATCGAGATATGGTGACAAGCTACATAGAAGGGTTAGTTGAACAAAAGAAACAACCAACAATATATAGCAATAGGTCACAAAAAAATTAAAAGAGAAGAAAACACAAAGACAAAGATCC
Source organism: Glebionis coronaria (assembly GCA_025667525.1). Taxonomy (NCBI): domain Eukaryota; kingdom Viridiplantae; phylum Streptophyta; class Magnoliopsida; order Asterales; family Asteraceae; genus Glebionis; species Glebionis coronaria. The sequence goes on from CM046879.1 coordinate 97,659,637, forward strand.
AAGATAGGTTACTAAAGAAACATCATACAAAGAAGTATGAAAAAAAAGAAACAAGCCAAAAGCATAAATCTAATCCTAGTTATTCTAGAATCCTAAGATTTGCTTGAATTTGGTGTCTTGAGGATAAGCAATCAATGCTTATATGAAAGACAAGGTAATAGCGGAGGGTGGTGGTGGTGGCTTGTTGGAGATCTCGTAATCAAAATGAAGAGGAGGCTTGATTAAGAGACTCTTAATGTAGCTCAACTCCTCATAGATGTGTGCCATAGCAAGATGTTGATATTGACAATAATGACAATATGTTTCATGGTGCATGACATTATCATGAGAAGGAGGAAGAACACTAAAGGGTGGTGGTGGAAGAAAGGAAGTTCCACAATCAACATTCTTGGTAGGAGAAATATGATTAAGAGTGTTCTTGGGTGGGTTTGGATTGAAAGTAATTAGAGAAAATGGAGGAGATTCAAGGCTTTCATTGGGAGAATAAGACATTTTGGATGTGAAGTAATGCAAAATGCTTATGGTTTAAATAGGGAAGGCTTAGGGTATTTTTGGGGTGGTCAAAGGGTTTGAAACAAAGATTCTCAAAAAGGTTGGAGCAAATCTGGAGTTTCAGACAAAAACCCGAAAAGGAAGGCCACTGTAGGCGGTTCCTTATCTATGGTGGCGGTACCTTATCAATAAGGTACCGCGGCTCACTTATGGAACCGCCTGTAGAAGCAGGGTTTGGTGTTTGGAGAAAGATTTTTTAGCAAATCTTATTTTTCTAGTCTAACTTATCATAGGGATGTGTTTAAAAGTAAAGATAGACAAAGAAAATATATGCAAACTTACAAAATAGAGATTTGACCAAAATACATGGATTAAAAAAAATCAATGTAGGAGGTGTGTAAGACAAGACCTTAAGTCATGACACAATGATCCTCCATGATTCAATCTTGTTCTTGCTATGTTTGAGAGAATCATACATATGAATTATGTAAGCTCTATATTAATAGCGAGAATCTATGAAAAATCGTTTTTAGATTGAATTAACAATGTCAAACGAGTTTCTCAACCATTTTCGAAAGAGACTTTGAGAGTTTTGAAAGGGAGATGAGAAGATTTTTCAAAAGAATCTTAAAAGACTCAAGGACTCAAGGTGGTAAGAGAAAACACACAAGAAGAAAAGAATTTAAGGAAGATGTTCCATTAATCCTAGACCTAGACGCAAGTAATTAAAAGGTTCCCTCTTAAGTGGCTTAGTGAAGATATCAGCTAAGTTGTCCCCGGAGGGCACCTTTTCGATAGTAATGTTCCCCTTTTGAACATTATCCCTAAGGAAATGGTGTCTAATTTCTATGTGTTTGGTTCGCGAATGTTGCACGGGATTCTTGCTTAGGTCTATAGCGCCTTTATTATCGCACATGATGGGAACATCATCAAGAGAAATCCCGTAATCAACAAGCGCTTGCTTCATCCATAGAGCTTGTTGGCATGCTTTACCAGCACTTACATACTCGGCTTCCGTGGTGGATATCGCAAGAGCGGTTTGTTTCTTGGAGAACCAAGAAGTTAAACAACAACCCATGAAGGTACAAACTCCACTAGTGCTTTTCCGGTCCACATAGTCTCCCGCATGATCCGAGTCCGCGTAGACAATGGTTTCTACGCCGGTCCCTTTAGGATACCATAATCCTAAATGTATAGTGCCTTTAATGTATCAGAAGATACGCTTAACCGCTTCAAGGTGAGAGGTTTTGGGATCCTCTTGGAAGCGATCACAAAGGCAAACACTAAACATGATATCCGGTCGACTTGCCGTTAGGTACAACAAACTACCAATCATACCTCTATATTTGGTGTTGTCTACCGACTCACAATCATCATCTACGGTGAGTTTAGTATCTGAGGCCATAGGGGTCTCATTGGTCTAGATTCTTCTAATCCAAATTTCTTTAGCATTTCTTTAGCGTACTTAGATTGACTAAAGAAAATACCATAGTCCATTTGTTTAATTTGGAGTCCTAAAAAGAATTTAAGTTCTCCCATCATACTCATTTCAAACTCATCATGCATGATTTTGGCAAAGTCATCACACAATTCTTGACAAGTTGAGCCAAATATAATGTCATCAACATATATTTGTACGATTATGAGGTGAGTACCTTTCTTCTTTGTAAAGAGTGTATTGTCTACCATACCCATGGTATACTCATGTTTAACAAGAAATGCTTTAAGTCTATCATACCAAGCTTTGGGTGCTTGTTTGAGTCCATAAAGTGCTTTCTTAAGCTTGTAAACATGGTCCGGTTTCTCAAAATCAATGAAGCTGGGAGGTTGAGCCACATATACCTCCTCATTGATCAAACCGTTAAGAAATGCACTCTTTACATCCATTTGTTGAAGCTTAATGTCTAAAGCACAAGCGTAGGCTAAAAGGATTCTAATTGATTCTAATGTAGCTACCGGTGCATATGTCTCGTCATAATCAATCCCTTCTTGTTGATTATAGCCTTGAGCTACAAGTCTAGCCTTGTTACGAGACACAACACCATTCTCATCTAGCTTATTCCTAAATACCCATTTGGTTACTATAATGGTAGAACTTCTAGGTGGAGGAACAAGTTCCCAAACATCATTGGCAACGAATTGATTAAATTCTTCTTGCATCGTAATGACCCAACTCTCATCCGTCAAAGCTTCTTTAACATTCTTAGGTTCAATCAAGGAGACAAAACAAAAGAAGTTGCTTTGGTTTTGGACTTGAGATCTTAGGGTCCTTTGATTTAAGTCACCAATGACATTATTGAGAGTATGATCCCTAGACTCCTTAATGTTTACTTCCTTTTCAACACTAAGGTCTTCAACTCCTATTTTTCTAACCTCTTTGGCTTTAACTACTTCTAATTCATCCAAGTCATCATCAACCAATGGTGGTGTCTTGGGTGAAGGAGGGGTTTCATCAAAGGTTACGTTGAGTGATTCTTCAATAACCCCTGAGGTTCTATTTAGGACTATGTAGGCCTTACTAGTTTGGGAATAACCTAAAAGGATACCTTCGTAAGACTTTGGGTCAAACTTGGTAAGGTAGTCTTTGGTGTTGAGGATAAAGCACTTGCTTCCAAACACCCTAAAGTATTCTAATGAGGGTTTCTTACCTTTAAGAATCTCATAGGGGGTCTTTCCTAGGAAAGGTCGAATAAGAATTCGGTTGAGAATATAAGTCGATGTATCCACGGCATTGCTCCAAAACTTTTGAGGCAAAGATTGCTCGTTTAACATCGTCCTACTCATCTCTTGGAGAGTCCTATTCTTCCTTTCAACTACCCCATTTGATTGTGGGGTGCGAGGAGCCGAGAAGTTATGGGTAATACCATGAGCTTCACAAAAGGCACCAAATTGCACTTCATTATCAAATTCCCTACCATGATCCGTCCTAATAGAAACAATTGAACATCCTAGTTGATTTTGAATTCTTCGACTAAAGATTTCGAAGTGATCGAAAGCTTCATTCTTAGATGCCAAAAATCTAGTCCAAGTGAATCTAGAATAGTCATCAACTATAACTAGGGTATAAAGGTTACCTCCATAACTCCGTATGGCGGAAGGTCCAAAGAGATCCATATGTAGGAGCTCTATGCACCTAGAGGTCGAAACTAAATTCTTGGCTTTGTGACTTGATTGAACTTGCTTTCCAATTTTGCAAGCATCACAAAAGTGACTATCAAACTTAATCTTGGGGAGGTGTCTTACCAACTCCTTAGAGACTAAAGATTGAATTAAACGCATATTAGCGTGACCTAATCTCCTATGCCAAAGAGTAGAACTATCATCTATAGTCGCAAGACATATGTTGTCTTTTGACTTCTTATTAACCTTCATGACAAAAGCCCATGCTTTCTAACACCTTTTCCAATGACTTTTCCATCTTTTACGATTTCACTGTCATGTTCCGAAAAGATGACCTTACACTTATTATCACAAATTTGACCTATACTTAAAAGGTTAAAACATAAGTTATCTACGTGCTCAACATTTTCAATGGTCATGGAGTCAAGAGAAATCGTACCTTTGCCAATGATATTACCACGTAGACTACTAGCGAATGTGACGTTACCTCCATCATATGCTTTGTAATGCGAGAACAAACTTCGATTACCCGTCATGTGTTTAGAACATCCACTATCCTTAATCCACTCATCGGGCTCCAAATCAATTCCCAAGCATATCTAGGTAACAATACACAAGATCAAACATTTGGTCCCCAATATCTCATGGGTCCAAAAATGTTAGTTCCAAACATCCCTTGCATTTGGTTGGGATGTATGAATGAGGTGGGGACTCCCCATGGAGAACAAAATGGAGGAGGGTAGTAATTCATGTAACCATTTTGTTGTTCATTACTTCTCCTAGGTGTGTTTGATCTAGGTTTAGAGTTATTATTATTCTTTCTAGGTGTTGGAGTTTTACTTCTAGGTCGTGAGTTGTTTTGATTATCTCTTGTAGGCGTTGTCGTTCTACTTCCAGGCTTAGACTCATTCCGTACTCTAGGTGGAGTAGAAGATAGTCTAGATAAACTTCTATTTCCCATGAGAGGTTTACTTAACGGCTTATAGAACTTACTAATAGCATTGTCGTCAAGTATGGGTAATTGAACCTTATTAACAGTAAGATGCTTTGGTTTTTCATTTAACTTAGATTTTTCAGAAAGTTCAAAATTTTCACAAAAATCAACTTCTGTTCGCGGTACCTTATCTATGGCCGCGGTTCCATAGTGATAAGGAACCGCGCCATACAATGTGGAACCGCGTCCAGAAGGTGTTTTCTGTGAAAATCTGACTTGTTTTGGTTCACTAGTTGAGGCTTCATTTGAGTTAAAACCCAGACCAAGTTTTTCCTTAGAATGAACTTGTTTGTTTAACATATCATCAAGAGCACTAGTACCTTTCATGAACTTTTCCAATTTAATGGAGGTGCTCTTGAGATCATCATTCTCTAATCTAAGTTTCTCACAACTTAAGCAACCTAAATCAACCTCTTTGTTTTTCTCAAGTTTAGCCAATTTCTCCCTAAGTTCATTGATCTCATTTTCAAGCTTAGTTTTGGTTGATTTTAAGGTTTTATTCTTTTCTATGAATTTAAGACTAAGTTTGTGTAAGCTATCATATTTGCCTTCAAATTTAATATCATCTAAAGTGGAACTATCATTGCTATAGTATTCGGTTTCGGAATGTACCTCTTTAGAAGTGTGAGCCATAAGACATTTCTCCTCTTTGGGGTTGTCATCATCATCTTCACCGCTATCGCTCCAAGCGCCACTAACGAATGCCGTGTGGTTCTTATCACGAGCGGGCTTTGGACAATCACCAATGAAGTGATTTGGATCACCACATCTAAAGCAACTCCTATCACCTTTTTCGTTCTTGACAAACCGATTCTTTGACAATGGTTTCTTGTCATAGTTTGGTTGCCTAACGTGTTGACCTCGTCTCTTGAAGAACTTCTTGAAATCTCTCACCGCCAATGCATACTCCTCGTCATCACTTTCCAAGGAACTATCATGGTTACTTTGTGCCTTCTTGGCTTTAAGTGCAAGAGATTTCCTTTCACTCTTGGTTTTTACTACATCCGAGTCCTTCAAAATTATCATCTCATGAACCTTCAAGTTTCCTATGAGTTCATCGAGTGATAAAGTTGAGAGATCTTTCGACTCTTTAATAGCCGTAACTTTTGCTCTCCACTTTGGATGTAAGGCCCTTAGAAACTTCCTAACATTGTTCTTGCTAGAAAAACCTTCATCAAGTGCTTTTAGACTAGTAATAATGGTGTTAAACCTAGCAAATGCACTATCAATAGTTTCATCTTCTAAGATGACAAATTGTTCATATTGTTGGACAAGAAGATCGATTTTACTTTCTTTGACTTGGCTATTACCTTGGTGGGTTACTAAAAGAGTTTTCCAAATATCTTTAGCGGTTTCACACATAAAAATTCTTTCATACTCTTTCTTAGGCAAAGCATTATAAATCACCATTTTAGCCTCATTATTTTTTGAAAGTTTCTTTTTAGTATCATCATTAGCTTTGTCAAAAGTGACTAATTCTTTTGTTTTAGAAACTTCATTAAATTGAAAGGGTAAAAAATCACCATTGGTAATAACATGCCAAGATCTAAATCTTTTGATTTCACATAAGTTTCAAATCTATTTTTCCAATAAATAAAACTATCGGTTTCAAAAAGTGGTGGTCTTTGCATAGATTGCCCTTCTAGGTACTTGTTGGAGTCCATAGATCGATTCAAGTTTTAAAATACAATATACTTTAAAAAATCTTGAGCAACCCGCTCTGATACCAATTGTAGAAACTAGAGGGGGGGTTGAATAGTTTCTTATAATTTACTTGTTAAAATATGGTTTCTAAAAATCCTTTTTCAAGAAACTTAGGCTTGAGAAAATATGTGAAATCTTCTTACGCACAATATGAACAATGATAGTGTAGCTAAACTAATACTAACAAAAATATATCCACAAAGAATAAAGAATGATAGTGTAGCTAATCTAATATTAAAACATGTATATGCAAAAAGAATAAAGAATGTAAAGAGTTAAGGGTAAAGAAAGATCAAACCGAACACCAAGGATTTATAGTGGTTCGGCAACGAAGCTCACTCCTCGTTCCTACTCCACTCCTCGAGTACTCCTTACTCGAGAGTTCACTACACAACAAGATCCTTATGGTGGAGAAAACCGTACACGTCGCTTAACCAATTTCTGACTCTTAAGCTAAAAGTCGAGCCCTAATCGTAGCTAGGACCAATCTACACAACCATACTTAGTACATACACAACTTCCAAATAGACACAACTACTTGGATCTTCACAACTATGACACAACTACAAGTATATAAAAATTGATCTTCAATGGATCTTTGGTGATGGACTCAACACTTCACTAGGATAGTGTTCTTCTCTTTGCACTTGGAGAGGAAGGGATAGAAGAACAAGATTCACTTCTTAAACAAGTAATAATCAAACAAATGATCAAAGATTTGAGTGATTAAAGAAGGGGTTTGAATCTGGAAATAAATGTGCAAAAGAGGTGAGGTGAAAAGCTGAGAATGGTCCACTATTTAAAGGATAAAGGAGCCAACGGCTATATCTGCCCGCGGTACCTTATCACAGCCCGCGGTACCTTATCGATAAGGTACCGCCTAGGCGCTAAGGTACCGCCGGACTAGACTCCGCTCCTTTTTGTCCTTTAGTGGTGGAGGTCTTATCTGGGTATAAAAAATATCCTGAAAGGATATTCTTAACAGAACAAGAATATGCCATTTTCAAATTTCAAATAATTAATTTAATAAAACATATTCTTAAAAATAAAGTTTAATAAAAACTTGTCACATTTAATAAAAAGTGAGTTTTAAGAAAAGATTAAATCACTTGATCACTTGATTAAGGTTAGTACTTGTTTATCCATACCTTAAGTGAAAATGGGTAAAATGAAAAATACTTGAACTCAAGAATTCGTTTTTCGTTGTTTTTGTAAATTCTTGTTTTTACATATTGTCGTAATCAAAACTAAGCGAGACCGAAAAATGCAAGTAACGTTTTTAGTCATTATTGCATTAACAGTAACCTTTGATGAAACCCCTCCTTCACCCAAGACACCACCATTGGTTGATGATGACTTGGATGAATTAGAAGTAGTTAAAGCCAAAGAGGTTAGAAAAATAGAATTTGAAGACCTTAGTGTTGAAAAGGAAGTAAACATTAAGGAGTCTAGGGATCATACTCTCAATAATGTCATTGGTGACTTAAATCAAAGGACCCTAAGATCTCAAGTCCAAAACCAAAGCAACTTCTTTTGTTTTGTCTCCTTGATTAAACCAAAGAATGTTAAAGAAGCTTTGACGGATGAGAGTTGGGTCATTGCGATGCAAGAAGAATTGAATCAATTCGTTGCCAATGATGTTTGGGAACTTGTTCCTCCACCTAGAAGTTCTACCATTATAGGAACCAAATGGGTATTAAGGAATAAGCTAGATGAGAATGGTGTTGTGTCTCGTAACAAGGCTAGACTTGTAGCTCAATGCTATAATCAACAAGAAGGGATTGATTATGACGAGACATATGCACCGGTAGCTAGATTAGAATCAATTAGAATCCTTTTAACCTACGCTTGTGCCTTAGATATTAAGCTTCAACAAATGGATGTAAAGAGTGCATTTCTTAGCTGTTTGATCAATGAGAAGGTATATGTGGCTCAACCTCCCGGCTTCACTGATTTTGAGAAACCGGGCCATGTTTACAAGCTTAAGAAAGCACTTTATGGACTCAAACAAGCACCCAAAGCTTGGTATGATAGACTTAAAGCGTTTCTTGTTAAACATGAGTATACCATGTGAATGGTAGACAATACACTCTTTACAAAGAAGAAAGGTCCTCACCTCATAATCGTACAAATATATGTTGATGACATTATATTTGGCTCAACTTGTCAAGAATTGTGTGATGACTTTGCCAAAATCATGCATGATGAGTTTGAAATGAGTATGATGGGAGAACTTAACTTCTTTTTAGGACTCCAAATTAAACAAATGGACGATGGTATTTTCTTTAGTCAATCTAAGTACGCTAAAGAAATGCTAAAGAAATTTGGATTAGAAGAATCTAGACCAATGAAGACCCCTATGGCCTCGGATACTAAACTCACCGTAGATGATGATTGTGAGTCGGTAGACAACACCAAATATAGAGGTATGATTGGTAGTTTGTTGTACCTAACGGCAAGTCGACCGGATATCATGTTTAGTGTTTTCCTTTGTGCTCGTTTCCAAGAGGCTCCCAAAACCTCTCACCTTGAAGCGGTTAAGCGTATCTTCCGATACATTAAAGGCACTATACATTTAGGATTATGGTATCCTAATAGGACCGGCGTAGAAACCATTGTCTACGCGGACTCGGATCATGCGGGAGACTATGTGGACCGGAAAAGCACTAGTAGAGTTTGTACCTTCATGGGTTGTTGTTTAACTTCTTGGTTCTCCAAGAAACAAACCGCTCTTGCGATATCCACCACGGAAGCCGAGTATGTGAGTGCCGGAAAAGCATGCCAACAAGCTCTATGGATGAAGCAAGCGCTTGTTGATTACGGGATTTCTCTTGATGATGTTCCCATCATGTGCGATAATAAAGACGCTATAGACCTAAGCAAGAATCCCGTGCAACATTCGCGAACCAAACACATAGAAATTAGACACCATTTCCTTAGGGATAATGTTTAAAAGGGGAACATTACTATTGAAAAGGTTCCCTCCGAGGACAACTTAGCCGATATCTTCACTAAGCCACTTAAGAGGGAACCTTTTAATTACTTGCGTCTAGGTCTAGGATTAATGGAACATCTTCCTTAAATTCTTTTCTTCTTGTGTGTTTTCTTTTACCACTTTGAGTCCTTGAGTCTTTTAAACTTCTTTTGAAAAATCTTCTCCTCTCCTTTTCAAAACTCTCAAAGTCTCTTTCGAAAATGGTTGAGAAATTCGTTTGACATTGTTAATTCAATCTAAAAACGATTTTTCATAAATTCTCGCTATTAATGTAGAGCTTACATAATTCATATGTATGATTCTCTCAAACATAGCAAGAACAAGATTGAATCATGGAGGATCATTATGTCATGACTTAAGGTCTTGTCTTACACACCTCCTACATTGATTTTTTAATCCATGTATTTTGGTCAAATCTCTATTTGGTAAGTTTGCATATGTTTTCTTTGTCTATTTTTGCTTTTAAGCATATCCCTATGATAAGTTGGACTAGAAAAATAAGATTTACTGAAAAATATTCCTCCAAACACCAAACCCTGCTTCTGCAGGCGGTTCCATATGTGAACCGCGGTACCTTATTGATAAGGTACCGCCACCCTAGATAAGGAACCGCCTACAGTGGCCTTCCTTTTTCGGGTTTTTGTCTGAAACTCCAGATTTGCTCCAACATTTTTGAGAATCTTTGTTTCAAACCCTTTGACCACTCCAAAAATACCCTAATCCTTCCCTATTTAAACCATAAGCATTTTGCATTACTTCACATCCAAAATGTCTTATTCTCCCAATGAAAGCCTTGAATCTCCTCCATTTTCTCCAATTGCTTTCAATCCAAACCCACCCAAGAACACTCTTAATCACATTTCTCCTACCAAGAATGTTGATTGTGGAACTTCTTTTCTTCCACCACCACCCTTTAGTGTTCTTCCTCCTTCTCATGATAATGTCATGCACCATGGAACATATTGTCATTGTTGTCAATATCAACATCTTGCTATGGCACACATCTATGAGGAGTTGAGATACATCAAGAGTCTCTTAATCAAGCCTCCTCTTCACTTTGATTATGAGATCTCCAACAAGCCACCACCACCACCCTCCGCTATTACCTTGTCTTTCATATAAGCATTGATTGCTTATCCACAAGACACCAAATTCAAGCAAATCTTAGAATTCAAGAATAACTAGGATTAGATTTATGCTTTTGGCTTGTTTCTTTTTCCATACTTCTTTGTATGATGTTCTTTTAGTAACCTATCTTGGATCTTTGTCTTTGTGTTTTCTTCTCTTTTATTTTTTTTATGTGACCTATTGCTATATATTGTTGGTTGTTTCTTTTGTTCAACTAACCCTTCTATGTAGCTTGTCACCATATCTCGATTCCTCGGTGCCCCAAGCTAGGGGGAGTAAGCACCAAGGGGGAGTCTTTGCAAAGTCCGTTTCTTCTCTTACGCAACCTTTTTGCTTCGACAAAGGGGGAGAAATGAATAAACTCGTCTTCGAAAATCTTGTTTTTGTGTGATTGAGTTTATGTATTGTCGGAATCAAAAAGAGGGAGATTGTTAATGCAATAATGACTGAAAACGTTACTTTCATTTTTCGGTCTCGCTTAGTTTTGATTACGACAATATGTAAAAACAAGCATTTACGAAAACAACAAAAAACGAATTCTTGAGTTCAAGTATTTTTCATTTTACCCATTTTTACTTAAGGTATGGATAAACAAGTACTAACCTTAATCAAGTGATCAAGTGATTTAATCTTTTCTTAAAACTCACTTTTTATTAAATGTGATAAGTTTTTATTAAACTTTATTTTTAAGAAAATGTTTTATTAAATTAATTATTTGAAATTTGAAAATGGCATATTCTTATTTGGTTAAGAATATCCTTTCATGATATTTTTTATACCCAGATAAGACCTCCACCACTAAAGGACAAAAAGAAGCGGAGTCTAGTCCGGCGGTACCTTAGCACCTAGGCGGTACCTTATCGATAAGGTACCACGGGCAGATATAGCCGTTGGCTCCTTTGTCCTATAAATAGTGGACCATTCTCAGCTTTTCACCTCACCTCTTTTGCACATTTATTTCCAGATTCAAACCCCTTCTTTAATCACTCAAATTTTTGATCATTGTTTGATTATTACTTGTTTAAGAAGTGAATCTTGTTCTTCCATCCCTTCCTCTCCAAGTGCAAAGAGAAGAACACTATCCTAGTGAAGTGTTGAGTCCACCACCAAAGATCCATTGAAGATCTATTTTTATACACTTGTAGTTGTGTCATAGTTGTGAAGATCCAAGTAGTTGTGTCTATTTGGAAGTTGTGTATGTACTAAGTATAGTTGTGTAGATTGGTCCTAGCTACAATTAGGGCTCGACTTTTAGCTTATAGTTGGAAATTGGTTAAGCGACATGTACGGTTTTCTCCACCATAAGGAGCTTGTTGTGTAGTGAACTCTCGAGTAACGAGTACTCGAGGAGTGGAGTAGGAACGAGGAGTGAGCTTCGTTGTCGAACCACTATAAATCCTTGGTGTTCGGTTTGATCTTTTTTTACCCTTAACTCTTTACATTCTTTATTCTTTATGCATATACATGTGTTAGTACTAGATTAGTTACACTATCATTCTTTATTCTTTGTGGATATATTTTTTTAGTATTAGTTTAGCTACACTATCATCGTTCATATTATGCATAAGAAGATTTCACATATTTCCTCAAGCCTACGTTTTTGAAAAAGGATTTTTGGAAACCACATTTTAACAAGTAAATATAAGAAACTATTCAACCCCCCTTCTAGTTTCTACATGCTTGTTGCTCATTCATTAAGAGTGCTGGTGCTAGTACTTCTCCACCTGTTAACACAAGTGGTGGTGTTACTGAACCTATTTTGATTAGCAGTCTTGATGCTGGTGATCCTTTGCATGTTCAGAAATAGTGATAGTAGTACTACTGCTTTAATTCCTTTTAAACTTCTTGGTATTGCTAATTATCGTATGTGGAACAATGCCATGAAACTTGCTCTTCAAGCTAGGAATAAAATTGGCTTTATTAATGGTACTTGCTTGAAAGAAACTTATGCTCACAGTAATGTTTTATCTGCTCAATGGGATAGATGTAATGCTATGGTTTTAACTTGGCTTATGAACTCTGTGTCTCAAGATGTTTATATGGGGTTGGTTTAATGTGAAAATGCTTCTGCTGTTTGGAATGAATTGTCTGAAACTTATGATAAGGTTGATGGGTCTGTTGTTTATAATCTTCTCCAAAAGATTAATTCTGTGAAGCAAGGAGGCACATCTGTTGTTGAATACTATCACAGACTTAACTCTTTATAGAGAGAGTTTGATGCCTTGACCAAATTTCCTAAGTGTGCTTACCCCACTAAATGCTCTTGCCCTGCTAGTACTGAATCCATTTTACATCAGCAGCTTATGAAGCCTATGCAGTTTTTAATGGGTCTTGATGACTGTTATCAACCTGTTAGAACTGCACTTCTCATTAGGGACCCTCTCCCTGATGTGAAGGATGCCTATGTAATGGTTTTTAGGGAGGAGTCACATAGAGGGATCCCTGAACCCTCTGTTGTGACTGATCTTAAGCTTAATACCACCTCCTTTGCTGCCAAAACTTTTGGTCAACAAAGGAAAGGTAATGGTTCTAACAAGAACAACTCCAGAGGTGGAAAACAGTCTTATCCCAACAGGGGTCCCAATCCTAATCTTAACTGTACCAACTGTGGGATAATTGGTCACACTGTGGATAGATGTTATGAGATCATTGGATACCCCCTGGTTACAAAAACCTTCTAATGCTAAAACTTATGTGTCTAAATCTAATTTCAATGCTAATTGTGAGCCTAAGTTGAATGATGCTATGATTGTTGAGAAACATGCTGCTTGTGATGTCCCCACTTCCTTCACTCCTGATCAAATGAAGAAACTTCTATATTTGATCAATGACTCTTTTACTGGGAACATTTATGCCAATATGGCAGGTAGATGCTCCTTCTATAACTTCAATGTCTTATTTAATATTAATTTCTCTAAATACATATGTGGGAACTTGAAAGGATTGGTTTGTACCATCACTCTTGGGTGGATTATAGACTCTTGGTGTAACCAACACTTGACAGTTTCCACTGTAGGTATGTTCAATATTGTTGATGTTGGCAATCTCAAGCTCACTGTGGGGCATCCCAATAGGACACTTGCCACCATAAGTCATGTGGGAAATTTGAGACTGTCCAACAATGTTATCTTATATGATGTTCTTGTTGTCCCTGGTTATTGTGTCAGTTTGCTTTCTGTTAATAAATTGATTATAGATAGTAAATTGTTTGTTGGATTTGATGAGGATAAATGCTATATTCAGGATTTGACCAAGGGGACCACTCTGGGGACTAGTAGTGAGTCTGGGGGCCTCTACTTGTTTGACCTTGATAAAACCAACAAGTGTGTAGGTAAGTCTAACATGATCAAGTCTTTTAATGTGTCCAAAAACTTGTGGCATTGTAGGCTTGGTCATCCTGCTGACCAAGTCCTATCTGTCCTCAAAAGTGACCTCAACCTCACCAAAAATACTTGTATCTCTGTTTGTGAAGTTTGCCATAAGGCCAAACAAACTAGATAGCCTTTTCCCATAAGTGATCATAAGTCCACCCATCTGCGTGAACTTGTTCACCTTGACTTGTGGGTCCTTATAGGGTCTCTAGCAGAGAGGGATACAAGTATTTTCTCACCATTATTTATGACTATTCTAGGGCTGTGTGGACTTATTTGTTAAAAAGTAAAGATGAAGTTTTTGACATTTATGTTAACTATATTAAAATGATCAAAACTCAATTTAATATGTGCATCAAAGTTGTCAGATCTGACAATGGGAGTGAATTTACCAACAAGAAAATGATCTCTTTGTTCACTGACCTTGGAATTGTCCATCAAACTTCTTTCACCTACATCCCTAAGCAAAATGGCATTGCTGAAAGGAAACATAGGCACTTGCTTAATGTTGCAAGGAGCCTTATGTTTTAGGGGGGGATTCCTCTTGTTGTTTGGTCTCATTGCATCCTACTGCTGTTTACTTAATTAACAGGCTTCCCTCATCTGTCCTCAAAGGAAAATCACCATATGAACTGGTTTATAACAAAAAACATTCTCTCTCACACATTAGGTGTTTTAGTTGTCTTTGTTTTTCTACTAATTTAAACAACAGTGATAAGCCCACCCCTAGGTATGAAAAATGTGTCTTAATCGGATACTCTTCTGGAAAAAAGGCCTACAAGCTCTTAAGTTTGGATACTAGGGGTGTCCTATTTTCTAGGGATGTGAGATTTTATGAAACTGTGTTTCCTTTTAAAATGAAAAACAATAAGAATGATGATTTGGCTGATGTTGACACAAGTGAAGCTGAACATCGTTCTTTCTTTGATAATCCTACTTCTTCAAGACCCAATGATGAGGAGAGAGCTACATCTACTGAGGATGGCAGAAACCCTCCAAGTGATGAGTCTAATACTCAGCAATCACTTGAAGTGGATTCTGCAACCCAAATAGATGATAACAATCCATCTAAGGGCAATATTTTAAATGTTTTGCCTATTTCTTCTGAACCAGTTCCTAATTTTGATGCTCCTATGACTGATGAGGTTTCTGTCCCTATAAGAAAGTCTGGTAGAAGTACTAAATTGCCTGCTAAATTGAATGATTATGTTGTTGATAGCAAACTTAGATATGGCATTGAAAAACATGTCAACTACTCCAGGCTTAATTCTGTGAATTTGTGCTTTGCTACCACCCTTAACAAGTCTATTGAACCTTGTTCTTTTTATGTTGATAAGAATGACCCTAACTGGATTGAGGCCATGAACAATGAAATTGAGGCCCTCATTAGGAACAACACTTGGACCATTACTGACCTCCCTTTGGGGAGAAAAGCCCTTGGTTGCAAATGGTTGTACAAAATCAAGTATGGGGCTTCTGGGCTTATTAACAAGTATAAGGCTAGGGTTGTGGCTAAGGGGTTTGGGAAAAAGGAAGAAATTTGATTTTGATGAAACCTTTAGTCCTATGATTAAAATGGTTACTGTTAGATGCATTATGTGTCTTGCTATTTCTAATGATTGGCCCCTATGTCAAATGTATGTCAACAATGCGTTTCTTTATGGTGACTTGGAAGAGGATGTCTACATGACTTTACCTCCTGGATTTGATAACCCAAATCCTTCCAAGGTCTGTAAATTGAACAAGTCCCTTTATGGACTCAAGCAAGCGCCAAGGTAATGGAATGATAAACTTACCACTACTTTGGCTGAGCATGGCTTTGTTCAAAGAAAAGTTGACTACTCTCTTTATATTAAACATACTGGCAACATTTTCCTTGTCATTCTTGTGTATGTTGATGATTTGGTGGTCACTGGGAATAACATGTCTTAGATTGAGAAGTTTAAGAGCTTTCTCAAAAACAAGTTTATGATCAAAGATCTTGGCCCCATGAAGTACTTCCTTGGCATTAAGGTACTTCACAATAGTTCTGGTGTTTGTATGACTCAAAGGAAATATTGTCTGGATTTAATCTACAAATTTGGCCTTCTAGCTGCTAAACCTGTCACCACTCCCCTTCTTGAAAATTGTGTTTTAGTTGTGGATGAAAGTGACTCTGATAAGTTTCTCATTAATGTGTTTAACTATCAAAAACTTATTGGCAAGCTCATTTACTTAACCCACACTAGGCCAGATATTTCTTATGTTGTTCAATGTTTGAGTCAGCATATGAATGCCCCTTTACAATCTCATCTTAAGATTGCTTTAAGGGTCATTAGATATCTGAAAGGTGCTCCTGGTACTGGGATTCAAATTTATAAGGACACAAGGCTTAATCTGTCTTGCTTTACTGACTCTGATTGGGCTAAGTGTTTGAAGACTAGGAAGTCTTTCTCTGGCTATTGTGTGTTTTTGGGTAATACTCTTGTGTCTTGGAAAATTAAAAAAACAGCCAACTGTTTCTAGATCCTCTGCTGAAGTAGAATATAGATGCATGGCTAGTGCTACTTGTGAGATCATTTGGATCTCAAATTTGCTCAATAATCTTAACATTCCAAGGGTGTTCCCTGTGAACATGTATAGTGACAGCTCCTCTGCCATCCAAATTGCTGCCAATCCTGTCTTTCATGAAAGGACCAAGCACTTTGAA
Source organism: Glebionis coronaria (assembly GCA_025667525.1). Lineage (NCBI taxonomy): Eukaryota > Viridiplantae > Streptophyta > Magnoliopsida > Asterales > Asteraceae > Glebionis > Glebionis coronaria. The sequence goes on from CM046879.1 coordinate 97,676,130, forward strand.
ATTGATGTTCACCTTGTGAGAGAAAAGGTGCAGTGTGGGATTATCAAAACCATTAAGGTTGCCTCGGTTGATCAAACAACAGACTTGTTCACTAAGGGTCATGGTACTCATCAACATTCCAAGTTGTGCAAACAATTGGGGATGGTGGATATGTTCAAAAGGTAAGCCAGCATGGTTGGTAAGTTTGAGGGAGGATGTTAAAATATCAAACTTACCTTTTTATTATGTCTTGTGCCATTTGTGTGTCTTTCTATTGTGCAGGGACTTAAGTTGCCTTTGGCAACTTCTCATCTTGGGCTTTGTTGTTGGGTCAACCGTTGAGCCCATCTTGTGGAAACTTGGACTCTTTGTTTACTTTACCTAGCAGAGCTAGGGTTTGAGGATCATTCGCTCATATCATTCACACACACTTGTGTGTGTTTCTCTCTCTTCATCCAGCCGTCTGAGGCTTCTATTGTGGGAGGATCTTCATCTTTACTTAAAAGTTTAGATTAGGTTTGAGTGTTGAGTGAATCTGTAGTGAGGAAAACGGATCAACCTAATTGGGACGTTTTCACCTATTTCTTTTGTATTGTTGATTAGCACCCATTTGGGGACTAATCCTTTATATGTTGTTTGAACTTGAATCTTATTTAATAAATCACCAAGAGGTGGCTCGTTGGGTGATAAGATTTGTGTCTCTATCTCTTTTTCATGTTTTAACACAACCCATCATCACACATACTAAAACCAAGTGAATCGAAGTCTCCTCTTTTAAGAAGGTTGACGTGGTTTCTTCACGATTGTGTGTACCTACTCGAAATTAAAGTTGAGACCTCGCACATTTTAATGTGATAACCTGAGAACTAAAACATTAAAAAAATATAAGACAATATATAAAATAAACAATATTATTTATTCAAACTTTATAGCCACATCTTAAATAAGATGTGACGATCAAATTAAGACCCAAAAGTCTTAATGAAACAAACACAAAGTCGGCGTATCCTCCAACAAAGGATCTCCTAATTATATCGTATACATTTAAAAGGTTTATGGACATTGATTCCATAATTATTTATAACAACTATATCATGACCTTTACGGGCAAAATGTAATGACATAGTTAGCGCCAGTGTTACATGTAAAAGTGCTTGAAGGGTCGTCATAAGCGTAAGAATAAGCCTTGGGGCAAAGATTCTTGAAAAACCTCGAATAATCTGTTGCTGGGCATGTGCTTGGTGTATTGTTAGCCCCGGTGCAACAATATTGTGATGTACCAAATTGCTCACATGCACTTCTACATCCAATTGTCGCACCAGCTGCATTTCTCAGAGCGAACTGGGATGGGCATCGGGCGTTAATATCAACTGGACAATCCGCTGTCGCACAACCACCGTTTGGAACAATAGATACCGGTAAATTAAAACCGTCAACATTACTAACATCATAAAAATCTTTTCCACCCGAACCTCCTATGGTAAACTCAGCAAGCGTTGCAGGTGGTTTTGCACCAGCACCGTTGCATGCTACTTGACCCGAACCACAGTCTCCGCTGTTACACTGGAATCTTCCACCATTATTTGAACATTTGAATCGAGCAAAAACTCGACCAGTCCATGACGTAGGGACGTTGACATTGTTTGAGGCACCAGGTGCCAATTGGAATCCTGTCGTCGACGCTGCTGCTCCACCGCCGGTCAATACTCCTGGTGCGATACTGTATGGGCAATTGTTTCGAACGGTGAAAACAGCGGAATGAACTCCTGCATGCAAAATCGTTCATATTATAAATAAATGTTTTTTACATATTAAAAAGACATGCATGCATGCATATAATATATAAAGTACGTAAAGCTTTACCATGTATCAAGTTGATGGCTAGAAGAAGAGCATAGGCAAGTTGCTGAAATCCCATGTTTGTAAGATAAGTTATTTGTGATGAAAAACTCACAATATGAGTTAAGGTTTTATAGGCAGAAGAAGATAGGGAAAATTCTTGAAATGCCCCAAAGTTGCATTCATTTTCCCAAAATGCACCAACCAAATGAAAATTTCTCAAAATACCCTATGTAACTTATGCAACTTATTCGACTTATGCGACTTTTCCAAAAATAGAAAAAAAAGTTTAAAATTTTTTCCAAAATTTTGCCATGTTTAGAAAAGTCGCATAAGTTGCATAAGTTGCATAAGTTGCATAAGACATTTTGAGAAATTCTCATTTGGTTGATGCATTTTGGGAAAGTAAGTGCAACCTTGAGGCATTTCAAGAATTTTCCCAAGAAGATAACATTTGATTACATGTCGACATGTATGTCTTAATAATAAAATGTTTAATTGACTTAATCAACGTTGAATGTAAGAGATATCATTTAAGCAACGTAATGTTAGCAGACATTGGACTATAGTAGCATGCTGGTGCAATTCCTTGGTTTTCTACAATTACATTTTCAAAATAAATTAACAATGAGCACCCTAAAAAATAGTATTTAAAACACACTATGTCATATTTAAAATGAACTTTCCATCGTTTTTATACACCATAATTATTAGACGGTAATGTATGGCACAAACTCGATTGTGGGTTTAAGTCTATTAGGATTAGATTTGCTTGAACAGTAACAGAATCACTGAATCTCATAGGAAATACAACTGTCGCCTTGTCTACCTGAGGAACAAGGAAGAATGATTCATTTGGTCGCTGCACAAGAGGTACAAGCACTCCAGCATTAGAAGGCGCGGACCTGGATGCAATTCGTATTTTCAAAATAAATTAACAATTAGCACTCTAAAAAATAGTAGTACTTAAAACACACTATGTCATGTTTTTTTTTTTGAATGTCACTGTGTCATGTTTAAAATCAACTTTCCAGGGTGTTTTTATACACCATATTTTTTATTAGGAAAAAGAAAAAAAATTGATTACATTACAAGGATTAATGGACCAATCTATCTATAACAGTTTTTTTTTTCTCTAGAATGAATCCAGAGTTGAGTTTGATGTCGTTAAAAATCATGTTTTTTCTGGTTTTTTGATATAAATGTCATCTCGTTTATATTGATCTCCAAAGAACTCAGAGTCAATTGTGTTCTTTGTCAAGCACTCAAACTTATTGCATCATTAAGGCTTGGACATATTGGAGATATTACTGTAAACGCCACCAATTAAGAATCTCCGCCCAGTTTGACTAATTAGCAATGCAAAGCTCAACAAAGATGTGGTCCTCTCATTCGAGGTTGTCGTAACAAATGGGGCAAAGGACGGAATGCCACATTTGTCAAGATTAAGTCTAGTGGGAAGCCTCCTATGAAATATTAGCCATGATGAGATGTTTTTTGATAGGAGAATATCCTTAGTGTAGATACCAATCTGTGTGAACAAGAAGTTCAATAAGCTTTTCAATTTTTCATTATCTCTTTTATTGTTCATGATCTATGTTACATAAATTTAAGTTCCTGATGTTTACAAAAAGGGCGTAGAGACTTCAGTGAAATTAATCTTGTAAATTTTCGGTTTAGGTGACGTTTGATGTCGGTTTGATGAACGTAGCATACTTTCTTACGAATTTTGCGATGGCTATGGTTTTCATATTGTTGTGTTTTGGGTTTAGTTGATGGCAACGAGGTGGTTCGTTAAAACTGTGTTGACATAAAGATCATCGAAAGAACATATAAGATTCCTCCGATCCTTAATGTCGAAATTATGCCGTGAGAATCTGATAAGTACAGCGATATGAAGCCTTTACTGCTACATGCTATTTCTTTACGTCAATATCATTTGTAAACCTGAAAATTTGATTTTTATCTTTGTAACAGTAAAACTTTTACGTATTATGATTTTAATCAGATAGTCAAATTACATTTTTGCCCCTGCCTTCAAAATGAAACTAAGAATGACTTTTCTTTTTCTCGGTCCATCTCAGCCTTCTCACATTTCGCACACCATTCATGGTATTTGTTTTTCATGTAAAATAAGAATCCTATTGGCTACTAAATTAAACATTTAAAATATTGCGATATATATTTGTTTCAAGAAATTTGTACTATTGGTGAGTACGTATTAGTAGATGTGGTAAAATATTCTCATTTTAATAAAATAACACTTTTGTCTCATTTTCAAAAAAGATAGGGCACTTTTTATTTATTCTTTATTATTAATAGGTTAAACGGGCGCATATATAAGAATCTCATAAGCTTAATTGGCGCACATGTAAAACACTAATTAGGCTACTCGGCGGATATTTTATATTTAGTTTTTATCCCCGGCTTTTAAACAAGTATTTTTATTTTTTAATTCTACGTTTTTATATGTTTTTTTCTCATTTTAGCTTGCGCCCGTTTATCCCGCCCGTTTTACCCGTACCCGTTTAGCCCGCACCCGTTTAATCCGCCGTCCATTTAGCCCGTCACGCGCGCCCGCCCGCCCGTTTTACTACCTCTACGTGTAAGGTTGACAAACACAAGTACTAAACAAAGGGTTAATTTCTTAAATTCGTTATGATATTATCATATACTATAGTTCCTTCAAATCATAAAATACCGATAGCTAGAATTACACCATATGAATACAAAAACCATGAATTATGACTAAGAGACGTCATGAACTCCTAGAAGACAGAAAAGTCATGTTTGTATGTATGTGTTTGATTTTTAAAAGAAGGGCTAAAATGTATCTTAACTTGTTGATGAGGAGTTTTAGAAAATAGACTCATTTTTATAAATTTAGCTTATATAATTGGATATACATGAGTATCTCTAATTTTAAGAAAATTATTGATGCAATTTTGATTTTTTGCAATAATATTGACGTAACAATTAAGTTTTGTAAGAAAATAGATGAAATTCTTGTATTCGCCCTTTTGAGTGTAACATGTAAGTTGTAGAATTGGGAGTGTTTGAAAACCTTAAGTAAATCAAACATGATGAATTCACTTCCTAGTCTCCACAGACAAAAACGTGGGTCAGCATTTAGTGTCGTGTTACGGAAAATTGAATATATGGGACAACATACATTTAATGTTGTTGCATTATGGAAAAATTGAACAATCACCAACTGGTCAAGACATACTTAACCTTACTAACGTGTTCTAACACGTAATGTCAGCAGCCGGGAATTGAAATAATATTTTTTCTAACCCATTTCGGAGGGTAATTAATCAAATTATCGTTTATCGCCTTTGAAAATATCTTGAGAAACCAATGTGTACATATGAGTTCATGCCAGAGCTAGGTATCACATTGGAGCAAACACTTTATAAGTAAGAGACTGCATATGAAAATTTGGTTGCAGGGTAAGCTCAAAATCTGCACGTATCTAAAGTAGATGAGGGAGTTATCATTAAAAGAGTTTATATGGTTGCTCCAGTCCATTCTTATCGTGCTTTTTTTCAATAACAGGTGATTATACAACAATTAAGTGAGCTACGAGTTAAGACTATATAGGAGATATATAGAATGAGTAAATGACAATTAGCCCTAAATTGTTGATACTTAGACAAACTGTTGTAACTATAGTGCCATGCCAGATTGCCAGGCCAGTCTAACTCTTCCAGCTAGGTAAGGGTGTACATGACCTCGAGCCTTTCGAGTCACAATGCGTATTTCGCAATTCCGAAAAGGCCATATTTATAAGAAGTTATCAAAAATACCCGAACCCATTTTATATACCTAGCTAGAAATATCAGGAGACTGCTAATATTTTGACCTGTACGTATTGTTGTGGTTCAACTTATTCCAGCCCGACCATTTTACATAACTAAAAAATGACATCATAGTTTATCAAGAGTGATAGAAAAATATCTTAAAGAGCTAAATACATTTGTCATATTGGGGTCTGGTTCAATTGCATCTATTTGCCCACATATATATATATCTTGACTTACTTTACTCGCATGGCAACAATTTTTCTGTTAATTTGATACGTAATTTGTAGTTGATTTAATCTTCCTATACAAAAAAATAAAATGATCATGTCACTAGGATATAAAATGCAAGTACGTGACTTTTATTACTATTTGTAATGAGACACTCTAAGCACATTTAAGAAGATATTGGGGTTTTTATCACAAAACACTGGTTCAAAATATGTCAAAGTTTTAAACCCTAAATTGCACCACATAAAGCGTAGTAATTGAGGATATAGGACTAATAGCACACCTGGGCAAATTTGAGGAACATGAGAAACCCATATACATTTTTGACAAGATTGCGTATTTAGGTTTCTTTTATTGGTTATTTCGTAACATTTCACCTGGGTTGTGCAGCATCATATCGATTGAGAAGATGAAACCATTGAAATCAATTATGTCGTTTGATATTAAGAGGTGATATATGGGCTTAGTTGGGTATTTGATATAATTGTATACTCGGTAGATGTGGTAAATGTTGCTTATTTACTTAATTATAGGCAATTTCTAACCCTTTTTTAAAAAGTATGAGTCATTTTTTGCCTATCCAATTATTATGGATGAGCTCAATGGGCGTATGTAAAACACTAAATTTGACACTCGATGAATCTTTATATTTAATATTTTTTTTCCCGACTTTTAAACAAGTATTAATTTTATTTTTTTTTTACGTTTTTATATGTTTTTTTTACTGTTATAACATGCGCCTGTTTGGCACGCCCATTTAGCCCGCGCCCATTTATCTCGTCCGCCCGTTTCCTGTTTAGCCCATCGCCCGTTTAGCCCCCTACTTTTTGCCCGCCCGCCCGCCCATTTTGCCACATCTAATACTCGGTAACATTTAATCAACGGATCTAGGGTGGTTTTAACGGGTCGAATTTTTTTGTCCACCAAAAAGCATTAGCAATAAGCACCTCGTTTACATCCATCATATATCCCGCAATTGGGGTTCACATGGACGAAACCAGGACGAAATATGACTGGATGCATAATTTTTTTTGAACCGTAATATAAAACATATAAAAAGGAATTGAAACGAACGGTAGAAACACGTTTTAATTGACTGGGTGCATTTAAGATATATTTAGAAAAATCTATGTTTTTTTGACAAATTAACACTACACAGAAAAAATCCATAGGGGTTACGGGCACCCGCGGGAACCCCCTAACTCCGTCCGTGAAGGTTCATGTGAATATTAATTCAGTTGTAACTTCTTCTTTTTTGTACCATTAGCAAATTTTTGGAATTCCTTCTTTTTTTTCAATCACGTTTGAGAAAATTATATATGATAGGTATCACGAATCATATATGATTTTCAAAAATCATATATGATTGTATCATGAATCATATATGATTATATGATTTCAAAAACTCATATATTATTCGTGATACAAATCATATATGATTTTAGGAAATCATATATGATTCGTGACAAGAATCATATATGATTTTCTCGAACGTAACTTAAAAAATCCAAAAAATAAATATTCATCAAAAGTTTATGTTGAGGTGTATGCTTTCGATTAGTGACAGCTGGCCCTAATCATATTTTCGGCAAAGATAGCAGTTATTTAATTAGATTATCACGACTTATATAATTCGGAGGTTTCCCTAATTATGTTAATGTATAGATATACCTCATTGTACCCTGTAACCTTTTGTACTCCCGAATATAATAAAAACCTTAGTTGCCTTTCGTCGACGTAGGTTAATCTTGTGTCCTTTATTTTGCTTTTCGGTTTTACTCTTGTGTGTGTAATTAAAACCTAACAAGTGGTATCAGAGCTTTACGCTCTTGATCCGTTACACCAATCACCATCGCCAAAACAGCCGTTTGGGTTCTTCATCGCTGACACCAAGAAGTCAGATCTGTTTTCTGTAGTCAGATCTATTCTCTGTAGTCAGATCTGCTCTTTGTAGTCGGATGTGTTCTCTGTTGTTTTTTTCCAGATTGCCAACATAAGGTTTTCTACCATAAAGTAATCCGGGCAGATTCATCTGCCATCTCGAATAGTTTGGGAGAATGACAGAGGAAGGAAGACTCGGAACTGAGAAGTTCGATGGGCAAGATTCATCGCATCTTATTTTTGCTTTACCGTATTTTTAAATTCCATATTTGTAATTTTTATTTTAATATTTGTAATTTTAATTTGAATGAAATGAATTTCAATTTGTGTGAAAATGAAAAATAAAAAAATAAAGGATAGTGGTGGGGCTAAAGTAAAAAAGGGTTGACTCTCCATGAATGAAGAAGTATTTTAATTAGTTGTTTCGTGCTAATTTAACGCTCATGTGACAGATGTATGAATAAAATAAAGAGGCTTGGCTCTCCATGACACCTTTCTTTCTTAGACAAATCAAACTTGATGAATTCACTTCCTAGTCTCCACAAACGAAAACGTGGGACATCACTTAGTGGAAAATTGAAAATATGGGACAACATACATTTAATGTTGTTGCATTATGGAAAAATTGAACAATCACCAACTGGTCAAGACATACTTAACCTTAATAACGTGTTCTAACACGTAAGTGTCAGCAGCCGGGAATTGAAATAATATTTTTCTAACCCATTTGGGAGGGTAATTAATCAAATTATCGTTTATCGCCTTTGCATATATCTTGAGAAACCAGTGTGTACGTATGAGTTCATGCCAGAGCTAGGTATCACATTGGAGCAAACACTTTATAAGTAATTTATAATGTTGCTCAGGGAGTTATCATAATTTATATTGTTGCTCCAGTCCGTTCTTATCGCGCTGTTTTACATTAACAGGTATACAAGTGAGCTACGAGTTAAGACTGTATAGGAGATATATAGAATGAGTAAATGACAATTAATACATAGCTTTTGGCCAAGTATGAAATATTATCGTCCGATCTTTTCGAATTGATTATTGGTAGAAAGTGCGACTCAATTGTTCTTGGTGGATAAAAGAAATGGTTTGGTTTGGTTATCTAATTTAAACTAAAAGCAAGTATGAAAATGTCGTTGAGTAAAATTAAAGCGTTTAAAAATTAGATTAAACGTTATTTAGAAAAACACTTTGTAAAACTTTAAAACTTAAAAACATGTTCTATCGGAATGTACCAAAATGAAAGCCATCAGAATAATCAAATGTGAAGTTGTCGGAATAATCCATGCTAGTAACCATCGGAATGTAACAAAATCAATTCTATCGCAATGATGTCCAGATCGGAATACTATGTAAACACTTCTGTCGTAATGCCCAGATCGCAAAGCAAGGTGTCGCAATAAAATTCCATCGGAATGATGACCAACCTATCGGAATGTGGCTGACAAAAAATTGGCAGAGTTTCGATTCAAAGAAACCTTATCACCCGTCGGAATATGCGATCGCAATGAGAGATCGCAATCCCAGATCATAATAAGGGGGTAAAATCCAAGCAATCGCAAAGTAGAACCCTCAATGGGTTATTGTGATACAAACAGGTAACCGTCGGAATGTGGAATCTTCAAAATATTGCGATGAACACAAAATTAATCCGAAAATGGTGGTAAGCTGAAAACTCAATAAGCACGTTTAATAAGCTATCTTAGCCAAACCTTAAACAACTCAAATAGCTTAAATTTGACAACTTTTAAAAACATGAAATCATAAACTTTTTAAAAGAAGCTTTAAAAAGACAAAACCTTTTTAATAATCCGAAATGTACTAAGCTAAAACATGAAATAAGCCAATAAGCATAAAGAGCTTATAGCCTAAACCAAATAAAAGCTTAATAAGTAGTAAAAAGATTAACCTTTTAACCACTTAAACAAAATCAAAATCAATCCCTATGGATTATGAATTTCGGATCAAAATCAAAAGTAAATCAAGAGATGTGGAAAGAGATTAAAGAACACAAACTTAAACTTGAAGTTTTTGATTAATAAAACTCCAATACAAAGATTAATGAAAGCTTAAACTTGAAAGATTAAAAGAAAGAAAGGATGAAAAACTTAGTGAGAGAAAGTTTAGAACTTTCTCTAAAAAAAACTAGAAAAGAAAAATTAAAAAACTGAAACTAGCTAACCACCCTCCTAATGTGATTAGGAGAGTATTTATAGGAAAAATGGGAAGTGCATGTGTGGTGTGCTTCCTTCTTTCTTTTCTTCTCGACTCGATTTAAACCTTTGTCTTTTCTCGACGTCGTCTCGGGATTTGAACTTGTCTTAATAATTTTCTTCTTTAATTTAGACTTGAGTTCTTCGACTTTATTAAACTTCCGTCTTTAGACTTTTTCTTCGATAAATCTTCAGAATAGGTCTTGGACATCCGTTCTTTAAGCACTCTTGATCTCTTGGCTTCGTCTTTTCTCGTTTTCTTCGATAAAAGCCCGTGAAAGCCCGTGTTTTCTTCCTTTTTCATCTTTTGGTCATAAAACACAATAAAAACACAAACCACGCATAATTCCGACTTTTACGACATAAATTACACGTTTTGGTCTTGTTATTATTGGAAATAAGCGGTAAAAGGATAAGTGTTTTCACACTTATTAAATCCCCTACACTTGACCATTGCAATGCCCTCATGCAATGCATTAATTTTAAAGCACGGTTTACATTTTTCATCATTTATAACCCACCTTGGCCTTTATTAAATACTAAACATTTAAGGAAAATAAGAAGATAGAAAACAAGTAAAGAAATCAAAGACTTACATTGGTTTTAGGCTGCCATGAACGTTTATCATCCTCAAGTTTCACGTTCCCCACACCAAGCTTAAAAACGAGATCATTGTTATTATAAGTTAGCAAACTAACACGAATTCATGTGGGCCAATTATTCACTTAGACTCCCTTATTCCTAGGTGTATCTCTTATATTTTATTTTTGTCTTGAAGGATCACGAGGATTCATTGTTTGACTTATTTCGATAGTTATTTAGGCCGAAAATAAAGTGGGACGATTTAATCAATAGTTAGCTAAAGGACAAAATATTTTAAAACTGCTTCTCGGGACCTCATAAAGTTCATATCTTGGCATAACTTGCTTCACGATTTGAGACCTTTCTCGGAGCGATATTTGACAGCGACTTCATACTTCAAATCTTGAGAGACGTTCTTGAAATTGTGGTGTTCTCTTCATAATAGGAATTTCTTCACTTGAAGTTTTGAGAGATTCTTCATATTTGGACCACGACTTCTTCATTTTTCTCCAATCTTTATTTTGGACTTTGATATACAACGATCCGCCTCCTTTTAGGACTTGGATCTATTTATCCTCATACCTTGTTAGGGCCTTTTTGGATAGACTTCTCCATGATCTTTTGGGGAGTATTTGCTTTTCGTCGTGTGTCTTGATCCTTCATATTGATTTTTGATAAATGATTCTTCACATCACTTTTGGATCTTTAGCAACAAACTGTAGCCCTCATGCCTTGTTAGGGCCTTTTCGGACTCGCCAATCTTCGCATCCTGCTTCAATAAGTTATGCCTTGGCTATGAACTCTAATTAATACCGAGCAACTTTTAAACGATCTTGGGCTAGAAGGTAAGTAGCTTTTCAAATCGTACAACCTTATTTATTGCAGATAAATTTATTAACAAGCGATAGGAGAATAGGCTTATAATTAACTCACATAAATTCACGAAAGAATACCAAACTTATAATTGACTCTATCATCTCTCGTCCTCCACAGTTTAAAATCTCAAAGAATGAGACTCGTGGATGCTTAGCCTATTAAATCAAAGTTTTGGGTTTTCGACTCATCTATAGGATCTTGAAAATTCTTAGACTTTTTCAAGTTTAGAAATCGCATTTTAAAGTTCCCTTGATAAACAACTCTCTAAGATCAATTATAGGAACTTGCGAAAAGTTTTTGTTCTTAACCCGTGAGAGTTAAGACTTTTGCGTTTTAAAGTTCCCTATATAAAAGCCTAGCAAAACTTGACTTAAACACGTTAAGGATACTAGCTAGAGTAAACTTAGATAAGTAAACTCGGTTTGAGTCAAAAGATTCACAACGTTTAAAAATTTAAAACCAGTTTATTAAAATTTATTCTAGCAAAGAAAGTAAATAACAATAACAAAGGTAAAACTACTAGGCCAAAATAGATTAAAAACATTGAAAAATGTCGAAAAATCAAGTTTTCCGGTTAAAATGAGGGCAAATTCATGGAAAAGACCACTTACTTCGTTAGAAGTCCCCCCTACACTTGATATAAACATTGTCCTCAATGTTTAAGCATGTGGGAGTAAACTCCCCTACACTTAGGACATTGTGCACTTTGTTTAAATCTTGCTAAGAGAAGGACCACTAAAGTGATTTCAGTGTGAACATATAAAATATGAAATATTGAATCATGACAGTTTAGGATAGAACCGGGAAGACGGGTACACGTGATCATGGTTCGTCAAAGTCATAGAGAGGCTCTTTGAAGCTTGAATCCCTGCAGAGAATAAGAAACAGGAAAACAAACACATACGGGGCTCCCCCTACACTTATTATGAAAACGGTAAAGGATAGATCACGGGTTGCCTCCCGAGAAGCGCTTGTTTTTTTATAACCGAGTCACGAGCCTGACTCGACCCAAAACTAGTTCATGGGAAACATGGTGAGGGATGGAATCATCTCATGAGAGATGTTCTCACCAAAGTACAACTTCACACGCTGGCTATTCACCTTAAAATTGGGCCCATTTGGCTGAGAAATCTCAATGGTGCCATATGGGAAGACTTTGGCGACGGTGAATGGACCAGACCAGCGGCTCTTCAACTTGCCCGAGAAGATCTTCAACCGAGAGTTAAAAAGTAAGACTTGATCACCAACGTGGAACTCTCGGTTATTAATCCTTGCATCATGGATGATCTTTGTCTTCTCCTTGTAGATTAGTGAGTTCTCGTAAGCTTCATTCCTCAGTTCATTAAGCTCGTTGAGTTGAATCTTCCGAAGACCATCGGCTTTGTTGATGTCGAAGTTAGCCCACTTCAAGGCCCAGTATGCCTTATGTTCCAACTTGATAGGGAGGTGGCATGCTTTCCCGTACACAAGACGATAAGGTGTACAACCAATCGGGGTCTTATAAGCGGTGCGGAAAGCCCACAAAGCATCATCTAACTTATCGGCCCACGCGGCACGATGCTCTCCCACAGTACGTTCCAGAATTCCCTTCAATCCACGGTTGGAAATCTCGGCTTGACCATTGGTTTGGGGATGATAAGTGGTGGAAAGACGGTGATTAACACCATACTTAGCCATGACTCGAGCAAATTGATCATTGCAAAAATGAGTCCCGCGGTCACTGATAATAGCACGAGGAACACCGAATCGAGCAAAAAGCTTCTTCAAAAAGTTCACAACCACCCTCGCATCGTTCGTAGGGAGAGCCTTAGCTTCAACCCATTTAGAAACGTAGTCAACGACTACGAGGATCTACTTGTTCCCTTTAGATGATGGAAATGGCCCCATAAAGTCGTTACCCCATACATCAAAGATTTCATATTCTTGTATGAAAGTTTGAGGCATCTCATCTTTATGTGTGATCTTGCCTTGTCTTTGGCAAGCATCACAACGTTTAACCATTTTATGAGCGTCATGATAAACGGTGGGCCAATAGAATCCAGAGTCGAATACTTTCTTCGCGGTGTAATTGGGACCAAAGTGACCACCGGTGGGTCCTTTATGACAAGCATCAAGGATTTGTAAAGCTGCTGGCCCATCAACACATCGACGAATGACAAGATCCGCACATTGTTTGAAAAGGTAAGGGTCGTCCCAGAAATAATGTTCAATATCTTTAAAGAACTTTTTCTTTTGTTGGGACGTTAACCCTTCCTTAAGAATTCCACCCGCTAAGTAGTTTGCAATGTCTGCAAACCATGGGGTGTCATCAAGATTGGAATTTATAGACATTAAGGCCTCAAGGGGAAAAGAGTCATTGATTTATTGATTCGGATGATCCCCTTGATAAGGATCCTCAAGTCTACTTAGATGATCCGCGGCTAGGTTTTCGGCTTCCTTTTTGTCATGAATTTCAATGTTGAATTCTTGAAGGAGCAAAACCCAACGAAAAAGTCTTGGCTTAGAATCTTGCTTAGTCAATAAGTACTTCAACGCGGAATGATCGGTATACACGATGGTGGTGGAAAGAACAAGATAGGGGCGGAATTTCTCAAAAGCATACACTACAGCTAAAAGCTCTTTTTCGGTAGTGGTATAATGCAATTGAGCCCCCGTCATTGTCTTGCTAGCATAGTGGATTGGTTGGAAGTGTTTGTTCACTCTTTGGCCCAAAACCGCTCCAATAGCAAAGTCTCTAGCATCACACATCAACTCAAAAGGTAGCTCCCTATTAGGGGTAACCAAGACCGGTGCCTTAGTTAGCTTATCCTTAAGAAGATTGAAGGATTCAAGACACTCTTTGGAAAAGATGAAAGGAGTATCTTTTTCCAAGAGGTGGGTCATCGGGCGAGCGATTTTAGAAAAATCTTGGATGAATCGACGATAGAAGCCCGCATGACCAAGGAAACTTCTCACACCCTTCACGGTTGAAGGTGGAGGCAATTTTGCAATTACATCGACTTTAGCACGGTCCACTTCAAGACCGGCTTTGGAGATTTTGTGTCCTAGCACAATGCCTTCTTTTACCATGAAATGGAATTTTTCCCAATTTAGAACAAGGCGAGTGTCTTCGCACCGCTTAAGCATGCGTTCCAAATTGGCAAGGCAATGAGAGAAAGAATCACCATAAACCGAGAAATCATCCATGAATACTTCCATAGTTTCTTCAACCATGTCATGGAAGATAGCCATACACCTTTGAAATGTCCCAGGAGCATTGCATAATCCGAAAGGCATTCTTTTATAAGCAAATGTTCCGTAAGGACAAGTGAATGTGTTTTTCTCTTGGTCTTTGGGATCGATGGGAATTTGAAAATACCTGGAGAAACCGTCTAAAAAGCAGTAATAGTCATTACCCGCTAGACGTTCAAGCATTTGGTCCATGAAAGGGAGAGGAAAATGATCCTTTCTCGTAGCATCATTGAGTTTGCGATAGTCTATACAAACTCTCCACCCTGTAACGAGACGAGTAGGAATCAACTCGTTCTTTTCATTGGGCACAACGGTGATTCCGCCTTTCTTAGGCACACAATGGACGGGACTAACCCATGGTGAATCCGAGATAGGATAGATCATTCCCGCATCAAGAAGTTTGATAACCTCTTTTTTGATTACGTCATGGATCTTAGGATTCACCTTTCTTTGGCTTTGAATAGTGGGTTTAAAGTCGTCCTCCATGAGAATTTTATGTGTGCAAAAGTGAGGATCAACTCCACGAATATCGGAGATTTTCCAAGCAATCGCTTTCTTGTGATTCTTCAGCACGGCGATAAGTCGGGATTTTTCTTCCTCTTTCAAGTCCTTAGCGATGATGACGGGTGACTTCTTGTTGTCTTCAAGGAAAACATACTCGAGATGCGACGGTAGGTCCATAAGCTCTAAATCCGGAGGATTTTCGATGGAAGGTGTAGTCAAATTCGGTTCATCGATAGAAATATCCTCAGGAGATGGTGGAGATCATTGAGAAGTTTCTCAATGGTACGAATGTCTTCATCCCAATTGGAGGGAGAATCGTCATATTGCAAGTCCACATCTCCCAAAGTTGCTTCAAATTCTTTCAAGATGAAATCACTTTCTCCAAATGGAGTTAGTGATGGAGCAATAGAGGCAACGGTCTCAACAGTGGGTAGAGAAGAAGAACCACTTTTACAAGCGTCTTTGAAATTTTCTTCACAAGCCTCATCAAGAACGTCAATGAAATTAACATTCTCGTTTTCAGAAGGCTGCTTAGAAAGTTTACCCATGTTGAAAACGATTTTATTGTCACCAACTCTCGTGATTAATTCGCCCGCGACTACATCAATGAGAGTGCGACCGGTCCTCAAGAATGGACGTCTAACGATTAATGGAACACGGGGCTCCATCTCGTAGTCAACGACAACAAATCCGCCGGAAAGGTGAATTTTTCGACGCCGACGAAGACATCTTCGGCTATCCCTATTGGATAAGCAACCGTACGGTTAGCTAATTCCAAAGTCATTCGTGTGGGGACTAGCTCGGGTAGAGATAATTGTTTCCACACACTTAATGGCATTAAGTTTATACTAGCACCTAGATCGGCTAGGGTCATACAATTCTCTACCCCAGGGAAGTTGCAAGGAATCAAGAAACGACCTGGATCACCAAGTTTCGTGGGTAATTTGCTTAAGAGCACTGCAGAGCAATTCTCATTAAGTTGGGTCTGAGCAATATCAAGAAGTTTCTCCTTATCACTGAGAAGATCTTTAAACATTTTAGCGTATTTGGGTATGTGAGTGAGAGCCTCAACAAAGGAGATATTGAAATTCAGTTGTTTAAACATTTTAAGAAAGTTCGAAACCTGAATATCATCCTTGTTCTTCAATTTCTCTTTCCGCAACCTTGAAGGATAAGGTATATTGGGTTGAGATGAAGGCTTTAGAATGGAATTCTCACTCACACCCTTGGGTGGTGGAGGGGTGGAAGTAGAAGGTGGTGGAATAGAAGATGGAGAAATAGTAGGTGGAGGAATTTGAGAAGGAGACTCGTTTTCCTTAGTCACAATCATCGGTGTAGGTGTAGGAAGCTCGGGTTCCTTTAAACCTTTTCCACTACGAGTGGTGATTGCTTTCATCTCCCCTCTTGGATTAGCAACGGTGTTATTCAGAAGAGAACCCGATCCAGAAGCTTGATTACTTGGGAAGAAACTAGCCATCATGTTCCTTAAGTCATTCGTTTGACTTGCCAAAGTGTTTCGCACATCATCTCGAAGATCGTTTCCTTGTTTCACCATATCTGCTTTCATGTTGGCCATTTCCCGCTGAAGATTTTGCACTATCGCATCATTAGTCCTCATGTAGGTTTCAACATCTTGGTTTAATGCGGTGGGTTGGTTGGGAGGAGGAGCATGGTAGGCGGGTGGTTGATAAGCAGGTTGTTCGTAAACTTGGTTGTTTCTTTGAGGTGGATATGAGTTTCTTTGGTTTTGATATGGAGTTGGAGCACGTGGTTGGTTTTGATTGTTGAGATTAAGGTTTTTTGGGTTTTGAGGGGGAAAATCGGGAGGTGAAAGAAAGTTGTTTGAGCGATAGCTGAGCAAGTTGCGGTCACCTTGAGGACGTGCTTGATAGCCTCCTGTAGAATAGGTACCGTTGGCGGCATACGCATTTTCCAGATTGTCGTGAGTGGAAGGACAATCGGTGTATGAGTGAGATCCCCCACAAATTTCACATGATTGAGTCAAAGCACTAGCTTGGGCAGTCATAGCTTTGGTATTGTTGGCGGCTTGGAGAGCAAGTGATTCAACAAGCGTAGTGAGCTTATCAATTCTCTTATCGCTCTTATTAGTGCTAACACTAGCCACATTGGTCCGAACACTCTTGGTTTGCACTCTAGACTTGTTCTCAATAATATCCCAACCGGCATTAGAAGACTTAACCAAAAGATTACCCCCCGAGGCAGCTTAAACCATTGTAAAAAGTATTAATTTGATGTACTTTTGTTAAACCATGTTGTGGACACTTTCGTAAAAGTTCCTTAAACGGTCCCAAGATTCACTAAATGTCTCACCGTACTTTTGTTCAAAAGTAATGATTTCATTCCGCAAAGCGGTAGTACGTGAGGGTGGGAAAAAGTAGTTAATGAATTTGGTCTCTAAATCCGTCCACGTAAGAATACTTTGTGGCGGTTCCTTATCAAGCCAATGTCAGGCTTGTCCCTCTAAGGAGAAAGGAAAAAGTGGCAAGCGAATTACCTCTTGTGAAACCCCATGATACTTAACCGTATTAGTGAGTTGAAGAAACCTCTTAATATGGTCATGAGGATCATCAATTGAACGCCCCAAGAATGGTTGAGCAGAGACCATTTGAATGAAGCCGGATTTGAGCTCAAAGTTGTTGGCTCCAATCGCGGGTATGACAATAGCATCATTGTTGCCCTCTACATGTGCTTGCAAAAGTTCTATCATTGGACGATTGTCCGGTAGAGGTTCATCGTTGTTATTATTCATGTTGGGTTGAGGTGGATTATTATTATTGTTGTGTACACCGGCCATGTCTAAATTATCGAGAGTCTCGAGCTCGGGGTAAGACGTTGATCGAGTACGCATACACCTGCAAAAGAAAGAGAAAAATATACAAGAAATATTTTTGGTTTTTTCTGTTTTTTAATTTTTTTGTATTTTTTAAAATTTTTATATTTTTTTAGGATTTTTGAAAATTTTAAAGCAAGGAAAATAACGTTCAAAGATGAACGGATCGCAAAATACAACGCGTCTCTCACTTAGAACCTTTAATCTTAACGAAAAGAGCCGGCAGCGGCGCCATTTAATACATAGCTTTTGGCCAAGTATAAAATATTATCGTCCGATCTTCTCGAATTGATTATTGGTAGAAAGTGCGACTCAATTGTTCTTGGTGGATAAAAGAAATGGTTTGGTTTGGTTATCTAATTTAAACTAAAAGCAAGTATGAAAATGTCGTTGAGTAAAATTAAAGCATTTTAAAACTAGATTAAACGTTATTTAGACAAACACTTTGTAAAACTTTAAAACTTAAAAACATGTTCTATCGGAATGTACAAAAATGAAAGCCATCGGAATAATCAAATGTGAAGCTGTCGGAATAATCCATGCTAGTAACCATCGGAATGTAACAAAATCAATTCTATCACAATGTTGTCCAGATCGGAATACTATGTAAACACTTCTGTCGCAATGCCCAGATCGCAAAGCAAGGTGTCGCAATAAAATTCCATCGGAATGATGACCAACCTATCGAAGTGTGGCTGACAAAAAATTGGCAGAGTTTCGATTCAAAGAAACCTTATCACCCGTCGGAATATGCGATCGCAATAAGCGATCGCAATCCCAGATCAGAATAAGGGGGTAAAATCCAAGCAATCGCAATGTAAAACCCTCAATGGGTTATTGCGATACAAACAGGTAACCGTCGGAATGTGGAATCTTCAAAATATTGCGACGAACACAAAATTAATCCGAAAATGGTGGTAAGCTGAAAACTCAATAAGCACGTTTAATAAGCTATCTTAACCAAACCTTAAACAACTCAATTAGCTTAAATTTGACAACTTTTAAAAACATAAAATCATAAACTTTATAAAAGAAGCTTTAAAAAGACAAAACCTTTTTAATAATCCGAAATGTACTAAGCTAAAACATGAAATAAGCCAATAAGCATAAAGAGCTTATAGCCTAAACCAAATAAAAGCTTAATAAGTAGTAAAAAGATTAACCTTTTAACCACTTAAACAAAATCAAAATCAATCCGTATGGATTATGAATTTCGGATCAAAATCAAAAGTAAATCAAGAGATGTGGAAGAGATTAAAGAACACAAACTTAAACTTGAAGTTTTTGATTAATAAAACTCCAATACAAAGATTAATGAAAGCTTAAACTTGAAAGATTAAAAGAAAGAAAAGATGAAAAACTTAGTGAGAGAAAGTTTAGAACTTTCTCTAAAAAAAACTAGAAAAGAAAAATTAAAAAAATGAAACTAGCTAACCACCCTCTTAATGTGATTAGGAGGGTATTTATAGGAAAAATGGGAAGTGCATGTGTGGTGTGCTTCCTTCTTTCTTTTCTTCTCGACTCGATTTAAATCTTTGTCTTTTCTCGACGTCGTCTCGGGATTTGAACTTGTCTTAATAATTTTCTTCTTTAATTTAGACTTGAGTTCTTCGACTTTACTAAACTTCCGTCGTTAGACTTTTTCTTCGATAAATCTTCAGAATAGGTCTTGGACATCCGTTCTTTAAGCACTCTTGATCTCTTGACTTCGTCTTTTCTCGTTTTCTTCGATAAAAGCCCGTGAAAGCCCGTGTTTTCTTCCTTTTTCATCTTTTGATCCTAAAACACAATAAAAGCACAAACCACACATAATTCCGACTTTTACGACATAAATTACACGTTTTGGTCTTGTTATTATTGGAAATAAGCGGTAAAAAGATAAGTGTTTTCACACTTATTAACAATTCGCCCTAAATTATTGATACTTCGACACAATGCGTATTTTGCAACTCCAAAAATGTCAAAAGTACCCAGGGGCGGACATACATTGTATGTTCGGGGTGGCGGCGCCCCCCATAGCTCGACAAAAAAAAAGAGTTTTTAGTGTATTTTTTTAAATTTTGAGTGTTTTTTTAAAATGCCCCCCACATTGAAATTTTCTGCGTCCGCCACTGAAAGTACCCGAACCCATTTTATGTACCAAGCAAGAAATATCAGGAGATTGCTAATATTTTGACCTGTACGTATGTGTGGTTCAACTTATTCCAGCCCATATTACACAACTAAAAACAGACATATATGTCATATTGGGGTTCAATTGCATCTATTTGCCTCCATATATATATCTTGCAACTTACTTTACTCGCATGGCAACAGTTTTACTGTTGATTTGATATGTAATTTGTAGTTGATTTAATCTACCTATTCAAAAAAATAAAATAATTATGTCACTAGGATATAAAATGTAAGTACGTGACTTTTATTAATATTTGTAATGAAACATATTAGACACCCTAAAGAAGATATTAGGGTTTTATCACAAAACACTGGTTCAAAATATGTCAAAGTTTGAACCCTAAATTGCACCACATAAAGCCTAGTAATTGAGTATGCATGGAGGATATAGGACAGATAGTATACCTGGGCAAATTTGAGGAACAATAATATGAGAAACCCATATACATTTTTGACAAGATTGGGTATTTAGGTTTCTTTTACCGGTTATTTCGTAACTTTTCACCTGGGTTACCAGCATCATATCGATTGAGAAGATGAAACCATTAAAATCAAATATGTCCTTTGATATTAAGAGGTGATATATGGGCTTAGTTGGGTTATTGCTATAAATGTATAACATTTAAACAACGGGTCTCGGGTGGTTTTAACGAGTCATTTTTTTTTTGTCCACCGAAAAGCATTAGCAATAAGCACCCCGTTTACGTTATATCCATCATATATATATATATATATATATATATATATATATATATATATATATATATATATATATATATATATATATATATATATATATATATATATAATGTAAGGTTATTTTCAGAACCAAATAAATGTACAGAACTGCGAGAACCACCTTTATACTCATAACAATGCATATGTATTTTCATTATTATGTTTAAATTAACATTTAATAACTGTTTTATTACTTATAGATCCGACTATTATGAGCGATATGAAGAGTGTACATGTGTTTTCATATTATCCGATGAAAAGATAGTTATCATACATATAAAACAAATACATGTGCATGGTCCTAGCATACATGTTCCTAGTGACCTATGACAATGAAAATTCATGTATTTCTACCTAATGAACTAACCCGATGAATATACATGTGCATTTTAAGAGTAAAAATGTAGTTCTCGCAGTTCTGTACATTTATTTGGTTCTGAAAATATTCTCACCCTATATATATATATATCCGCAATTGGGGTTTATGTGAACATTATTTCAGTTATAATATCTTCTTTTTTGTACCATTAGCAAGTTTTTGGAATTCCAGAACTTGATTACCATTGAACTTTAAAAACCCATTTTATGGCATATTAATATACATTCCACTTTTGACTTTTTTTTCTCATGTGAAATTTTCAATTTTTAGGAAATATCGCACCGTGATTTACCTTAGGGGATAGGGCCATAGGGGTAAGCAGCAAAGACGTTGTCTGTGGTTGTACTTGTATTAGGGTGCGGAGGAGCAAGCAAACGATATATGGTTTTTATCGGATAAGACAGCTAAAACATGGAAATCATTATCACTATGTTTCGATTAAAAAGGAGATCACCATAGTTAGATACAACACCTTTGAGAACCTTTTTTTTGGCGTTTTAGCGGTTAAACTACATTCCAATTGACTTGGCCTGAAAGGTTGTCTTGTTTTGGAGAGACGAAAGGTGTTTAGAGCTACTTTCGTGTTGTGTATAAAGAATTTTTAAGATATTTCGGCTGATTTCACATCTGAGTTGTGTATAAAGAATTTTTATTCATTAAATACCGCAGTATCATTTTGGCCGGTATCTAAGAGACTGCATATGAAAATTTGGTTACATATACGCTCAAATTATGTACGTTAATGATGGAATTATCCTTAAAAGAGTTTATGTCGTTAAGCGAGTTATGAGTGAGACTATAGGAGATATATAGAATGAGCAAATGACAATTAGCCCTAAATTGTTAATACTTAGTCATACTGTTGTAACTATAATACCACAATGCTTATTTGCAACTCCAAAATTCCAAAAATTTCATATCTACAAGGTGTCAAAAAATACCTGAGCCCATTCTGTATAACATAAGTTGATTTAATCTGCCTATAAAAAAAATAATATGATCTGCTTTCCTTGTTGATCTTATGGTTCTATGCACATAAGTCGTGTGTATTATGTCTTCTACGTACATTTTTTTGGTAACTATGTTTTCGACTTTTAGCCGATTAATCCATGGGGTTTGATGTTAGAACCTATCATCATACATACCAAAACAAAGTGAATTGAAGTCTTTTCTTTTCAGAAGGTTGACGTGGTTTCTCCACGATTGTGTGTACCTACTCGAAAGTAAAGTTGAGACCTCACACATTTTTATGTCATAACCTCAGAACTAAAACGTTAAAAAGATATAAGACAATTATATTAAACAAACAATATTATTTATTCAGACTTAATTTATAGCCACTTTTTAAGTAAGATGTGGCAAGCAAATTAAGACCCAAAACGTCTTAATGATACAAACACACAGCCGGAGTCTCCTCTGACAAAGGATCTCCTAATTATGTCCTATACATTTAAAGGTTTATGGACTTGATTCCATAATTATTTATAACAACTATATCATGACGTTTATGGGCAAAATGTAATGACATAGTTTGCACCAGTGTTACATGTAAAAGTGCTTGATGGGTCGTCATAAGCGTAAGAATAAGCCTTGGGGCAAAGATTCTTGAAAAACCTCGAATAATCTGTTGGCGGGCATGTGCTTGGTGTATTGTTAGCTCCAGTGCAACAATATTGTGGTGTGCCAAATTGCTCACATGCACTTCTACATCCGATCGTTGCACCAGCTGCATTTCTCAGAGCGAACTGGGAAGGGCATCGGGCGTTAATATCAACTGGACAATCCGCTGTCGCACAACCACCGTTTGGAACAATAGATACCGGTAAGTTAAAACCGTCAACATTACTAACATCATAAAAATCTTTTCCACCCGAACCTCCTATGGTAAACTCAGCAAGTGTTGCAGGTGGTTTTGCACCAGCACCGTTGCATGCTACTTGACCCGAACCACAGTCTCCGCTGTTACACTGGAATCTTCCACCATTATTTGAACATTCGAATCGAGCAAAAACTCGACCGGTCCATGACGTAGGGATGTTGACATTGTTCGAGGCACCAGGTGCCAATTGGAATCCTGTCGTCGACGCTGCTGCTCCACCGCCGGTCAATACTCCTGGTGCGATACTATATGGGCAATTGTTTCTAACGGTGAAAACAGCGGAATGAACCCCTTCATGCAAAATTGTTCATATTATATAAATCTATGTTTTTTACATATTAAAAAGACATGCATGCATGCATATAATATATAAAGTACGTAAAGCTTTACCATGTATCAAGTTGATGGCTAGAAAAAGAGCATAGGCGAGTTGCTGAAATGCCATGTTTGTAAGATAAGTTATTTGTGATGAAAACTCACAATACGAGTTAAGGTTTTATAGGCGGAAGAAGATAACATTTGATTACATGTCGACATATATATGTCTTAATAATAAAATGTTTAATTGACTTAATCAACGTTGAATGTAGAAAGAGATATCATTTAAGAAACGTAACGTTAGCAGACATTCAATTCGAATACTATAGTACCATGTTGGTACATTTCCTTGGTTTTTTACAATTTTCAAAATAAATTGGCATTGAGCACAATAAAAGTAGTATTTAAAACACACTATATCATGTTTAAAATAAACTTTCCATCGTTTGTTATATACCAATATTATACACCATAACTTTTATTTTTTTATGAAATAACAGAAATTATATATATAAATGCTATTCTAGAATGGAGCTAGGGAAAAGAAAAAAAATTGATTACATAAATGCATTACAAGGATTGAATCCGAGTTTAATGTCGTTAAAATTCATGTTTCTTCTCGGTTTTTTTATTACAAAGGTCGATCAAGAGGCGGATCTATTTGTTGAGTTCGATCAAAAAAGCGAAATTACAGTATATATTTTTTTTTAAATTTGACAGTTTTTTAAAATATCTTTCACTAGAAACGCAAATTATCCTAATTACCCCCACTCATGCATTGAGCTCGAACTACCTAAAAATCTTTCATTTTTATTCGGATTTTAGTATTTTTCGCCTTTCTATTGTCAAAATAATTTTTTGCCCCCCACAATCTAATATCTTGCGTTTACCACTGAAAGGTCATCTGGTTTCTATATTGATTTTCAAAGAACCCAGAGTCGTTTGACCTACGACATCAAAGAATTTGATTTATTTGGCAACAAATCGTGTTCGCCATTAAGCACTCAAGCTTATTGTATCATTAAATCTTGGAAATATTGGAAATATGGTCCTCTCTTTCGGTGTTGTCAATCGTAAAAATGGGGCAAAGGACGGAATCATATCGATGCCACATTTGTCAAGATTAAGTCTAATGGGAAGCCTCCTATGAAATATTAGCCTCGTATGAATGGAAGAATTTGTTCCAACGCCGGAGAAGTCCGAAACGTTTGTGTAAATAACAATCTGTGTGAACAAGAAGTTCAATAAGCATTTCAATTTTTCATTATCTCTTTTATTGTTCGTGATCTATGTTACATAAATTTCAGTTCCTGATGTTTACAAAAATGCCGTAAATAATATACGACGACAGTGAAACTAATCTTGTAAATTACCGGTTTAGGTGACGTTTGATGTCGGTTTGATGAACGTAGCATACTTTCTTACGAATTTTTGCGATAGCTATGGTTTTCATATTTTTGCGAGCTGGTTCGTTAAAACCGTGTTGACATAAAGATCATCGAAAGAACATATAAGATTCCTCCGATCCATAATGTCGAAATTATGCCGTGAGAAATTGATAAGTACAGCGTATGAAGCCTCCTTTACTGCTACATGCTTTCTTTACGTCAATATCATTTGTAAACCTGAAAAATACTCCTGTATATCTAAATAAATAAGTTAAATATAGAAAATTTGATTTTTATCTTTAAAACACTAAAACTTTTATTCTGATTTTAATCAATTAGTCGAATTGCATTTTTGCCCTTATCTTCAAAATCAAACTAATACACACAAGCATGACTTTTCTTTTTCTCAGTCCATCTCGTCTTCTCACATTTCGCACATCTCGAATTTGTTTTTCTTGTAAAATAAGAATCCCATTGGCTACTAAATTAAACATTTAAAATATTGTGATATATAATTGTTTCAAGAAATTTGTATTATTGGCGAGTACGTGTAAGGTTGACAAACACAAGTATCAAACGAAGGGTTAGTTTCTTAGATTCGTTATACTCTTTATCATATATAGTTCCTTAAAATCATAAATTACCAATAGCTAGAATTACACAATATGAATAAAAAACTATGAATAGAAGCTTTTAGAATTTAGACTCATTTTATAAATTTAACTTATTTAATTGGATATACATGAGCAAAATTTATCTTAACTTGTCGATTAATATAAAAATAGGAGTTTTAGAATTTAGACTAATTTTATAAATTTAACTTATTTAATTGGATGTACATGATTTCTAATTTTAAGAAAATTATTGATGTAATTTTGATTTTTGCAATAATATTAACAATTAAGTTTTAATTTAAATTCATGTGTATACCAAACTTATCTAAGATATGAGAGAACTTATCCTCACCCTCCATCTCTCTATCATTTAATGGTTGAGATTAAATTCTCATTTTATAATGCAGGGGTATTTCGGTCATTTCACCATATACTATATAAGCCTTTCTTCTTTTTTCTTTCTCATAAAAACACACACCGCTACTTTTTTCTCTCTCTAGCTCGATCTCCTTTATCTCTTTAAGATGTCTCTAACATCATAGATTCATCGTTACGAATCCACGACTAATTCGAAGGGATGATTATGAAGCCATCACAAATCCATCAACATGAATCCATCACGATCCATCATCAGGTTAGAGTTTTGTTATTTTAGACTTGATTGGAATAAGCTTATTAATTTATCATCATCATAATTATAAGCTTTTAATTAGCTTGTATTGAACAAATTGTTTGAATTCATTGTTCTTAATAAATAAGCTAACTTATTAGGTGATTTATGTGGATAAGTTGATATGTGTGAATAAGCTTTTAATTTAGATGAGAGTTATAAAGATTTTGAATTAGATGAGAGTTATTAATAAGCTTTTTAATTAGGTGATTTGAATTTATTGTGATGAATTATAAGCTAGCTTATTAGCTTTTTTAAATGAATTATCATATTATTTGAGTAAGAGAGTTGTGAATAAGCTTATGTTTGTGTGAATAAGTTCTATTACTAGGAAAATTTTTTGTTGCTGATGTAGGCTAAATTAATCTTGATGTATCATATATGATACTCCATTTATCATATATGATAGATATATGATATATGATATATGATATATGATAGTGTTGGGCTAATGGAAGTTTTAACTATGACCCAATCTAAATTTGTTTAAGTTAGATTAAGTGTTACTGGTCGCTGAGAGGACCAGCGACAGAGACCAGACCAGCGGATGGCAAAGCCTCAGCTGGCACACCAAGAACATTCAAGTCAAAGACAACGTCAGAGAAGTCGAAGATTATCTGAAGTCATACTCACCAGCAGTTATGGACAAGCTGAGATGTAGAAGGAGTGTGCTGGTGTTCAAGGATCTCTGAGATGACAATACTCAAAGATCACTTACAACCCTATGAGGACTTAAGCAAGCAGAGACTTGCTTTACCATTTAGAGTTTAGGCGGAAGAATCTTCAAGGTATTTTGGGCGGGAAAAAATAGGAGATTCAAGTTAAAGCCTAGTACGACCTAGTGGGACAAAAGTGAACAGTTGGCAGAACTGTTCACATAAAGTAGTTTAAAGGTATGTCTCAATATGGACATGCATTTAATACGTTGTACTCTTCCACTTAGAAGATGACACGTATCAACTAATCCCACTAAGGAACCAACCTCGTACCACTATAAATAGGAGGGAGAAAGAAGAGTCATTCAACCCTTGTGCTTGGATAAATAATCTAAGTTTCTTTCTCCCTTTAGAACCTCTGAGCCCTCAGCTGTCTACCAGTGACTCATAGGTTCTCTTGTATACTTGAGGCTCGAATCAAGTTTACTCATTCTAGGTTTCATTTCTTATTGTCAATCAATGGGTGTATTCATAGCACTTTGTAATACTTTGTTTATAACAGTTAATAAAGCATTACTCGTTTAAAAAATATTTCTTTGTGTGTTCAAGTTTATACGAGTTATACTTTCAACAATTGTTGTATTTTGGGACTTACAATTGGTATCAGAGCGGTTTGATTTATAAAAATTTTTATAAACCGTTCTTGTTTTTAAAATCAAGATCCAAATACGACTGAAACTATGCCTCCTATACCACCACCCTTTTGTCAATCTAGTCAAGCTAATATTTCGACCAACGCTCCGGCCACCACATCTACTACCATGCCTATACCAGTTGTAATCCCTAGTAATAATGATGATGACCTTCCCCAACTTCTTGATGTTCGGGGGGGTGGGGGTCACATGTGTCCAATGTTCCAAATTTTGATGAAGAAGATTTCTCAAGTTGGAAAAGTGAATTTCTAATTTATTTAAACGACTTAGAACCCTTCATGATAAAAATATTAGAAAATGGGCTTTATGTGCCATTGGCCGTTTCCTCTACCCCTGAGAGACATTAAGAAGCTTGTTAAGCAATGGTCTCCAGCGGATAGACGTCTGGCTAACCAGGAGAAGAGACTTAAAAGTATAATAGTCTCTTGCCTACCCAAGAACATTATGAAGTCCATTATCAAATGCAAATCTACAAAAAGAGATGTGGAATGAATTGGTTCTAGGGTGTGAAGGTCCAGAGGAAACAAAAGAAACCAAAAACCAAGCCTTAAGACTCAAGTTTAACGCTTTTAAAGCTTTGGAAACTGAAACTGTTGCTCAAACTTATACTAGGCTTAAGATTTTGTTGAATGATTTAGGAAACAATGGTGTTGTTCTACCTAAGGTTGAGGTTAATGCCACATTTGTAAACAGTTTACCTAGGAAATGGCTTAGCTTAAATCAGACCTTAAGAGCAAATAATGCAATCAAGAATGATAATGTGGCCCAATTGTGTAGTAGATATAACTTTGAAGAAGGGCTGATTGACTCTGTTTACAAATCAGAGACTGATAGGTTTACCACCCATATCTCTGGTTCAAAAGCTCTTGTTGCTAACCATTCTTTGCAGGACATCGACTTTGACATAGAAGAAGATACAAGAAGCAGTCAAGAATTTCTTGATGAGTTGCATGCATAATTCTATGACAGAGATCTTCTTGCTGATCAAAAGAGATACTACAAGAGATCAGGCAGAGTCAGAGCAGCCAAAGCTGACAAGTCCAAAGTGAGTTGCTACACATGTGGTAAAACTGGTCATTTCCAGAAGGAGTGCTGGTCAAATAAGACTTATTCTCTAAGCTTTCCCTCATCCAACAATGATCACAGTAGAAAGAAGAAGTTTACTCCATCTCGCTTCAAGCAAACTTCTCATTCTGACTCTGAGGGAAAGAAGGACTATAAGGTCAAACATAAAGCATTGAAAGCTGAGTTGGTGAAACTCAATCAAAAGGCTGATGAAGCAGCAAAGAAAAAAGATAGCAAAAAGACTAAAAAGGGTCTTATGATTGTCTCTTTCGATTGGGATGATGAACCTCTTACATCAGAGGACGAAGGAACCACCACTGTCAGAGCTTTTATGACCGTCGCTGATGAGGAATCAGCTGTTGGATAAAGCGAAGCAAGATCTGGTCAATGGGTGGATATCACCATGAAAAAGGTACAAAGATTGTTTTCTATGCCTTAAGGTCCTAATAGAGACTATGTCAGTGACTACACCCTGGTTGACCTCCATCTTGTGGAAGAACAAAGAAAAAACTTGTTAAACAAATTTATTAATCTTAAAACTGAGTTATATCTTTGTCAAGCTGAGTTAACAAATCTAAAACCTTTTGTGAATCTTGCTAATCAACTACAAAATGAAGTCAACAAACTTTCCATTGAAAATGAATCTTTAACTGATGATAATGTTGAACTTAGAAGAACCATTGAAAAATGGAACATAGGTCAATACACTATGGAAGATTTGGTTGCTGAAGCCATTCCAGGGGAATGGTTCAAACAATATAGGGTAAGGGTAGGTTTAAAAACCATATATCAGTGGCCAAAGTAAACTTTGTCCCCTCAGAGGATCCTTCTCCTATTTCCACCTTTGTGGATGAGAATGACTCTGATAAGGATTCAGATGGTTCCAGACCCTCACCAGCCTAACCCAAACTTGCTTGTCCTGATCCATCTGATTCCTTACTTAGCCTAAAACCTGCTATAAAAACCTCTGGGACATCATATCTCAGAGTTGCTGAGAAAGCACACAAGAAGGTTTTTATGGCCAAAGAACCTGCCAAACCTATTCCTCCCACTGAAGAGCTTTCACCCACCAATAAACTTATCCTCACCCTTATGGAAGAAGTAAAAAGTTTGAAAGAACAAATCAAACCTAGGGCAGACAGTCCATCTGTTAGTTCTCTTGGTTAAGGTTCAAGCAGCTCAAAGGGGAGAGCTTTGTTTAAGCCTTGCAAACATTGTGAGTTTAAAAATCATTTGTCCAAAATTGTTCAAAGAAACCCAAATGTATCACATGCGAGTCCACTGAACAAACCTCCAGAGAACATAAGGAAACCATAGTTGTCCAAAAGACTAGAACTCAATTAAGGTATAAAACTCCTTACAAGTCCTCTAGGAGACCAGAACCCAAACCCAGAGACACTCCTCAGAGTTTCAGACCATTTCCTCCTTGCAAGTACTGTGGCTTCTATGACCATCACTCTGATGAGTGTGAACACCATCCCGGATGTGACATCTATGGTAGTATGCGTCATGAAACCGGAGATTGCAACCAAATAGGGGGAGACAGGAACTAAAGAAGACCGAATGTCGCTGGTCAGTGACAACATGGACCCACTAGAAAGTGGATTCATCATTTAAACTACTTTGGTTTTGTTATATCTATGCAGGAATACTTGAAGAAATGTTTGGTATCTGGATAGTGGGTGCTCCAGACATATGACAGGGGTTAAACAATATCTGCATAGATATAAGAAGGAGTCTGGTCCCAAAGTAGTCTTTTGAGATGACTCCTCAGGGGATACTAAGGGATATGGCTTAGTGGATTGTAATGGAATCACCTTTACAAGGTCGCCTATGTCAATGGACTGAAGCACAAGTTAATCAATATCAGTCAACTCTACGATGCTGGTTTCAAAGTTCTGTTTACCAAGACCCAAGGAACAATCTTCAATCAAAATGACGATGTTGTTCTTATTGCACCTAGAAGAATGGATGTGTATGTTATTGACATGACATCATGTCCAAAAGGAAACAACACCTCTCTCTTTGCCAAATCCTGTGATAGTGAAAACTAGCTCTGGCACAAGACACTTTCTCACATTAACTTCAAAAACATCAACAAACTGGCCAAGAATGATTTAGTTGTTAGGCTTCCCTCTCTGAACTTCAGCAAAGACAAACCATGCTTAGCCTGTAAAAAAAGGAAGCACCACAGAGCCTCATTCAAAACTAAGCAATCATTCTCTATAAATAAGTGCCTCCATCTTCTTCACATGGACTTATTTGGACTAGTAAAACCTCAATTCCTAAATCACAACAAGTACACACCTCAAAAATTTCACCTTGCCAAAAGACAAAGGACCACTGGGTGTTCTCCCTTGGTGGTGGTAGCCATGAAGCAGAGAGAGCCACCACCACAAGTGTGGTTGGTGATATGGAGGTGACTGGACCTATTGACCCTATTACAGGTCAATACAGGTCCACTGTAGCTAAGTCCACCACCATGCCCCATGATTCCACATTTGGAATTGAGTTCCCTCATGTGGAAGAGGGCAACATGCAACCATTGACTAACTTTTAATTAACGGTACTCTACATGAGCTTGCAAAAGCAAAATGCAGAGTTTGTACAAAGATTGACAACTTAAGACCTTGAACTCAATACATTGAGGGAGAGGATTGTTTTATTGGAGTCTAGACGCAGATTTGTGGTAGAGGATTCTTCCAAAGGGGAGGAAGAACAACCAACTGAACCTTTCATTGCTAGTGACAAGAGTTCAAAAGTGGGGTCTTTTGGAGATAAAGAGATAGGTACTGCTCTTACAGGGATGAAGGATCAAGAGCAAGGAAGGTTTGATCTATCCAAGGTGTCATTGGTGACACCTACACAACTATCGTTTGTTGAATTGATGAAGCAACAAGAAACTGGGTCAGTCGCTGACAAAGCCATTGTACACGCATACATCTCATTGGCAGCCGCTGACAAACCAATAGATGTATCCCAGCCATCTTTGGTGATCAAAGAAGTTTCTACATAGGTATTCTCATCTACTTTGCCTCTTATAGATCCCAAGGATAAAAGGAAAGCCAAAATGGTAGAAGTAGAAGTCCCCAAGGATGATGCACAAGTTAAGTATGATGCTATGTTGGCCCAACAACTGGGTGAACAGGAGAAAAGAAGGGGACTGAGAAAGGGGAACATTGAAGCTCAAATTAGTTCAGAGTCTAAGAGTTTGAGGAAAGAGAGTGATAGTGATGAGGAGGAAGGTAGTGAGCATGGTTCTATTGCTGATATAGAAGAAGAACTAGAGAAGTTGGAATATGGTGAGGGTGAACCAGGTTTGGAAAAACTTCAACAGTTGAAGAAACATGTTGATTTTGATATTCCTCATGTTCCAAACATGTATTTCAAATGGGAAGAAGCTTGCATAGAAAACCCTGATATGACCTTGACTGAACAAATTTGGGGGTTAGAAATCTTGTTGAGAGTTCAAAAAGATTGCAAGGTATATTTGGAACATAGGACGAACAAGTTGCTTCAGAAGAACAAGACAGCAAGGAGGGAGTTATATTATATGCTTCTTAGGTTCCACCAAACAGGGTGGACTTACACAAAGCTAAGGAAACTCTCTTTTGAATATTTGGAGTACCCTGCCTATCCTATTTGGGAACGTGTTTGTGAGGAAAACACATTTAGGTTGCTTTCTGCTGAGAGACAAGAAGAGATAGAAGAAGAGTTGAAGATTAAGAAGGAATTTATCACTACTAGGCTAGTAAAGAAGGGAGCAAATTTTTTGTTTCCAGCATATTATCCCTATGATGCAAGATACAATGAAGCAAGATTGAAGAAGAAAATGGAGCTTTCACCCTCAAAAGCTTCAGATATTGCTGCTGTGGTACCTCTTGACTTCAAGAACCCAATTGTGAAGTATGAAAAAGATTCTGCTGGTTTTTTGTAGGTCACCAGATATGGTGATAAGGTACATGTCTTCACTTCTCTTATTTCTTTGTTTGCAAGTATGGACAGAGAAGATTTGGAGACTTTATGAGGGTTAATGAAGGAGAAATATGATGCTGAGGCTCCTTCCTCACTTGGTGGCAATAAAATATGGACAACATTCAAGAGAATGTTTGCCCATGATGAAGCAGATGCAATCTGGTTGGATCTTGAGGATTTGAGTGGCTTAGAATGGCGTTTGTATTCAGCTGCTCATGTCTACTATCTTTGCACTTCAAAGTTTGTAGAATACTTGTTGATAGACAGGGTGTATCCACTGTCACAAGACTTATTAAAGAAGATGGTTGGTACTAAGCTAAAGGTTGACTACACAAGTGATGTTGGCATTGACTTTTTGAAGTTCATGTATTCCCAGATCAAAGAAGAGTAGGTTGGATTGTAAGAATCCTCTAAACATTTTTGTTTTTATTCAAAAACTAGATGATCACGATGAATATCAAGTTTAGGGCAGGATTGTTAGGAACAAAAATAGCCAAGTCATCTATCCGATGACACAATGCATCAAGCCGCTGACATAGCGTTATCAAGCCGCTGGCAGAAAAGGCCCAGACAAGAATTATCAAGCCGCTGTGAAGACTTGAAGTCAACACGTTTTGTTATATTAGGAAGATATACATGAATACTGTATTTTGTATGTTTATCTTAATGTATCTTCCTAGAATAATTGACACGATAACTAATAAGTGTGTAAACACTTATCCTTTTGCCACTAAAATCAAGGAAAAACAAGACCTAATCATGTGTTTAGTATCGTAAAAGTCAGAATTACGCGTGGTTTTGTGTTTTTGTGTTAAAATAGGTACAAAAGATCAAAAGGAAAGAAAATACGGGATTTCACGGTCAAATGTTGAAGAAAAGTCCAAAAAGATACGAAGACAAAGTCAAAAGACCAAAAGTGTGCCCAAGTTCACGAAAACTGGCTAAATCGACACGAGTTTGAAGAAAATGAACAAGAACGCCGAAATCAAGTTCGTTTTAAGCGGATTTAATCTTGTTGAAGATATTCGAGCTTAGTGGGTCCCATATTTTCTTATCGGGCCTGAAAGCCCAATAGTGGATTTAACTTAATCCTATTTTACACAAAGATCCCAATAAAGGCCCAAAACCACTAATAACACACGGATGGTTTTCTTTTGACACAACTGGGTACAAAATGGATCGGTGCTAATTTGCTAGGTTAAATGTTCACATTTACATAGTCAAACTCACACACACGAGTTTACAACCCAGTCAACTAACATTCACTCCCTCACACGTAACTTATTAACACCTCACCCCAACACATGTTTTAAATAACCTTTATTTACCATCATAGTTTTCGATACAACCAAAGTGAAATCCTCCCTCACTGTTTAACTCTCTCTCTCAATGAAAAAACACAGCCCCCATTTTTACCCAGTTTCCCCAAACCCTAATTCACCCTTAAAACAAAAATTACCCAATGAAAATTGGGGGTTTTACCAAAAACGTGTGATTCACACGCACACAAATAAATCCCCCAAGATTTCAGAGCTTAATTTGTGGTGGTCCTCAAATCCTACATGGCTTAATCCCCTAATGTGATTGGTTTTCACACCTCACCATACACAAATCCTCCAATAAAATGCATCCACATATGATTCAAGAAACACAACTAGCACAAACCCCTTCCAAGGTGGCGATCCGTGTGATAGTGGAGTATTTTCAGCCGTTTGATGAGAAGAGAAGAAAGAGAAGATGGAGTGAAGGGCCAAGATTTAATGCTTAATCTTTAAGCCATGAAGAAGGTTTCCTAGGGTTTGCCTATAAAAACCCCTAATCTGTAATTTTTAGGAGCACTTTTCATTATTTTAAATTTCTGCAATTTAGATTAGGGTTAATGTAATTTTTAATTTCAAGTATTTGTAATTTTTGATTATTAATGAAAAGTTTATTTTAATTAATTTTCGTCTTATTTAAATTTCTGTTAAAGAAATTTAAATTCATCTTTAATTTTTTTATTATTACTGTTCGAAGTTTGTTTTTAATTGATAAAAAAAGAAAGAAAAAGAAAGTGAATATTATTTTCCCCATTGGGAAAATATAAAAACACTGGTTCGGATTCAGTTATTGATTGTGGTTCGAAGTTCGTTCGGTTACTGTTACTGTTCAAGTTTTTGGATCGAGATATTGTGTTCGAGCTGTTGATGATTTAAGGTGGTGTTGCTTCGGTTCACAAGGTAGCTCAGCGCCATCCTTCGACCCAAAGGATTCATCACAAGGTGTTAATCTTTTCCTTATTTATTTTAGTTAAGTTTAATCTGCTTTAGTTAAGATTTTTTTTATCTGCTTTTTTAGTTTAAGAGTTTAGTTTGAATCTGCTTATTGTGCTAAGTAATGTAATCGTCTTTTAGTTATTTGCTTATTTTGTTATTGTTTGGGTATCGGGTTGTTTAGATCTGCTTAGGATAGTTTGTTTTAGTTTTTTTTATCTAATTTTAATTGTTGAAGTTTTTTTTTGTTCGTATGATATTTTGTTAATTAGCTTATTTCAGTCATAGCTTATTTGTTAGTTGCTTATCTCAGTTTGTTCAATCTGCTTATTTGCTCTTTAGCTTATTTGATTCAGCTTATGCTTATTATCTGCTTATGTTTAAATCTGTGTAGTGTTTGCTTATTTTGGTGTTTGTTTTGCTTATTTTGAATCATAGCTTTTCAGCTTATTTGTCTTCTAGTCGTTATAGCTTTTGTGTATTTGCTGCTGTAACATACAGATCCTATTGATCTGTATCTTTAAAATTCCAAAAATTCCAACAAAAAATATTAATAACAAAAATTCGGTCTGGCCTGGGACTCGAACCCTCGACCTCTCGCATAGCAACCAAACGGCACAACCATCTCATCTAAGTACTCTTTTGTGTTTAATTATGCATTGATTAATTAATATAGGGTTATAATATAGATGGCAGTTTTATTAAACTTAGTTTAATTCAAGTTTAGTTTTATTTAATTTTATTTAAAAGTTTTTTTTGTATTATTTCTTTTATTCAGTTTTTATAAAAATAACAGAAAGATAAAAAAATATTTTTATTTAAATTACTTTTATAATTTTAAATTAGTTTAAATTTTAGTTTAGGTTTTAAAATAGTTTTCATAAAAGGTCTTTAAAATAGTTTTTTTTAAATTAGTCTAAAATTAGTTTATTTCAATTAATTAAGTTTTATTTTAAAATAGATTTCATTTAAAGTTTTTTTTTAAAAGTTTTTAACTAATCTAGTTTAATTGGAAAATAGTTTAAAAGTAGATTTTGTTTAAGTTTTTATATTTAGTTTTTATTTTAGTTTTTAAAATTCCAAAAATATATTTTATTGGTAAACAAAATAAGTCTTACGTTTAGTCCGATTTCCAATTCGAGTCGATTTGTGGAACGAAAAATAGACATAAATAGAGTTTGCAAAAACCCTAGTTATTAAAATGGCGCCGCTGCCGCTTCGCTCGTACGATTGACGATTTTTCGTGAAGACGTTTGGATTTTGGGATCCGTTCTTTTTGAACGTTACGTTTCTTGTTAACAAAATCAAAAATACAAAAAAAAATCAAAAACTTAAAAATACAAAAAAATTAAAAAATCCACAAAAACAAATTCTTTCCAAAGATTTGCAACAAAAAAATTAAAAAATCAAAAAGTAATACTTTTTCCTAAAAGTATTGCACCAAAAATATTACGGATTAGTGTTATTTTTCTTAGTTCGATTTCTTTCGATTTTTCTTGTGAATATATATTTTTCCTAAAAATACAAAAAGATTTTCATTTATTATATTATATTACGTAGAACATTAATTTACCTACTCTTCAAATATGCCTTAGTTGGGATTTCATCACCTAACTATTGTATTCGCATCCATAACGAAATAAAAAGGCAAAATAGATAAATACTAGTAAGATGTTTGAACTCGACATATACAAACTATAAGGTGGGTATAAGGCGACGCGCTATAAAAGGCCGTCTAAGGAAAAAGGTTTTTAAGTGGTTTGTGTCACCTCGTTTCCCCGCTTGCTTGTGCGTATATTGAGAGGGACGACCGATTATTGGTTTGCCAACTCAATTAGTATTAAGTATATATTTTTGTAACTTTTTAATATTGCACCTCAAGAGGGAAAATCCTTTTCCTCTCAAAGTCGACCGAGGTCAACTACCTCATTCCAAGTTTTAATTGTATGCGCACTCGCGCGCATACATACATACCGATTGGTGTACCAAATTCTTCCAGTTCTTCCAAAAAGAAGAAGAAGAATAAAAACATAAAGTCCGTCATTCAAGCCGATCCCGAGAATCGAGCTTTCGACATAACGATGGCAACGGATAATCGACCAATGATTGAGATTCTACAATCTCACGTTGAAGTAAATGATGACGCGATTGTGGTGCCGGATATTGGAGCAAATCATTTTGAACTTAAAACGGGTTTTATTCAAATGGTTTCCGCTACACCATTTTTAGGCCGTACTAATGATGATCCACACGCTCATATCAAACGTTTCATACAATTGGCTAATACGGTGAAATACAATGGGGTGCCACAAGAGGCCATTCGTTTACAACTCTTTCCTTTTTCCCTGGAGGGACAAGCCCGGATTTGGCTTGATAAGGAACCACCCAAAAGTATTACGACATGGATTGATTTAGAGAACAAGTTCATAAACTACTTTTTCCCACCATCACGGACCACTTCTTTAAGGAATGAAATCATTACTTTTGAGCAAAAATATGGGGAAACTCTTAGTTAGTCTTGGGATCGATTTAAAGAGCTTTTGAGAAAATGTCCACAACACGGTTTCACTAAAGTGCATCAAATAAATACTTTTTACAATGGTTTAACTCTAAATGACCAAGACTCACTTAATAGTGCCGCGGGGGGGGGGGGGGGGGGGGGGGCAATATTCTTATGAAAACCATGAACGAGGCTTGGGCCATAATTGAAAACAAGGCTAAAGTACAAACCAAAAGTGTTAGGGCCACTATGGCAAGTGCTAGTTCTAGTGAGAGTGAGAAGAGAATCGATAAACTCACTTCACTTGTTGAAACAATTGCTTTACAAACCCAAGCCCTCAAAGGTCAAGTGAATGCCTTCCGTATTTACAAAATACCGTCTCAATTCATCCTATTTCATCGGGATGTGATATGGTTCCGAAAGATGAACCGGATATGGACAGTACTAGTGAAACGTGTGAGACTTGTGGTGGACCACATTCATATTTCAATTGTGACAAGGTTTACAATAATCAACAACAACAAGTTTGTGCTTTTAATGCTAATGAAAGGGTTCCATTTAAACCAAATGTTATGTTAACCATTTGTCTTACAAGAGTACTAATTATTTGGCTCCCCTGGGTTTTGTAGCACCACAAAGACCACCCCCACCCGCCCAAAATACCCAATACCAAAATAGGAACCAAGGTCCTCAAATGGGTAATTTTCAAGGGAATGCTAATCAAGGGAATTTTAATGGTCAAAATCAAGGGTTTCAAAATCAAGTGATATCAATTTGAAAGGGGATATCACCAAGCAAGGGAATGACATTAGATCCGAGCTTCAAAATGATATACAATCCTCCTTCAGCAATCAAACGAATGATTTGAAGAATATGCTGGCTAGTTTCTTACCAACCTCTCAACCCTCTACTTCGGGCTCTCTACCTTCAAACACCGTCACCAACCCGAGAGCGAATGTGAGTGCTATTACTACCCGTAGTGGAGCAACTTTAGTAGGACCATCTATCTCACCCCCAGTTACACCATCTACACCTCCTGCACCACCATTTATCCCTACTACTCCCACACCTAGTATTAGTACACCATTACCGTCTCCGCCTCGTCATGAAGAAGTACCCAAGAATAATCCTCCACCAACCCCACCTTCCACCTTTAACCCTTCAACATCTCAACCTTCACCTTCTAAACCTCCACCACCCAACCCCAGCATTCCTTACCCTTCTCGACTCAACAAGGCTAGAATTTTGACTAAGAGTGACATTCTAGTCTCTAACTTTTTGGAAAAGATTGCCGGAATGAAAGTCACCTTTACCCTTGTTGAAGCGCTTTCCCAAATGCCACAATTTGTCAAGATGTTTAAGGAATTGCTTAGTAAGAAGGAGAAGATGGTCGAGTTTGTTAATACTCGCTTGAATGAAAATTGCTCTGCAATCCTTCTTAAAGAACTTCCGGAAAAACTTGGAGATCCCGGTCGTTTTGTGCTACCTTGTACTTTTAACAAAACCGACAAATTTACTGCCTTAGCCGATCTCGGGGCAAGTATAAATTTGATGCCTTTAAATGTTTGGAAAAAGTTATCATTGCCCGACCTTACACCCACCAAGATGACTCTTGAGCTAGCCAATCCCACTCTCGCTTACCCCGTTGGTATTGCCGAAGATGTGTTCATTAAAGTTGGCACATTCACTTTTCCGGTCGACTTTGTCGTTGTTGATTATGAAATGGACCCTCGTATTCCGTTAATACTTGGACGCCCATTTTTGAGAATCGGTAGAGCTTTAATAGATGTGGATAAATGTGAACTCATCTTAAGAGTCGGGGATGATGCACAAGTTTTTGAAATGGGGAAGCTTACAAGCAAATCCTATGGAAGAGAATTGGCGAATATGATTAATGTGCTCGATGATTTTGTCATCTACAACAATCCTCTATTCGATTCTTGCAATGATAATCCACTGTTTCAAGATGATGTGGATGATTCTCTCTCCAATTTGGAACCTCCACCCATATATGATTCTCCATCGATCTTTGATGCTTATGATGATGATTCTAGTTCCGATGGGGATGATTATGATGATTTTACTTCCGAGTATCCCGACATGCCCACTTATGATGATTTTGATGAGGCCGATACTCTTTCGAGTGATTCTTCTCATGATGAAGATCCTCCGCCAACCATGCTCAATCCTACTTTGGATGACTACTCATTTGAGGAAGACTTTTCTACTTTTCTCAACACATACTTCCCAAATGAGAGTGATGCTCCTCCTTTAGACTTTGATGATTATGGTCTTCATCCTTCTACGGATTTGAAGAAAATTCTTTCAAAGGAGAAGAAACCGGACGACACCAACATCCGCAGCACGTATGTTTTGACACCTCTTTGTCCACCTTCTGAGGACAAGGTTGTGCATTTTCTTAGCGGATCTTCTTCAAATTCTGCTGAGCCTGAGTGCTATTTTCCCCTAAAGGAAAAGGTGTTCGACCCCGGCATTGCACTTTTTAAGCCATCTCAGTATCCATCTGATGCAGTAAAAGGAAAGATTTTTGGACCTATTGAGATATGCTTGCACCTCTTCACCCTTGCTTCCACCGTGCTCCATCTTTGCTTAAGGGAACCGTGCCTACTCTTCTTTGGCTTGCCTTGTTCGCCTTAAGCTTGTGCTATTTGATGGAAGAAAACTATGTCTTTGATCCCGGTGGATGTGTTTCAAGTTTCTTTCCATGATAACCAAGGTCGAGTCAGGCTCACGACTCGGTAAACAAAAATCAAGTGCTTCTTGGGAGGCAACCCAAGTATCTATCTTTTAGCTATCTTTATCCTAAGTGTAGGGGGGACCCGTTGGTGTTTGCTATTTCCTCTCTTCCCATATTCAGGGATTCGAGCATTCAATGATCCACTCTTGATGATTTTTGACGACCCGTGATTCCGTGTTTCTGTCTTCCAGGTTCTATCCTAAACTCTTTTCGATTCACTATTTTATATTTTCCAATATTAAAATAGGAACCTCGTTAGTTGTCTTTTCCTTAGCAAGATTTAAATAACATGCACAATGTCCTAAGTGTAGGGGAGTTTACTCCCACATGCTTAAACATTGAGGACAATGTTTATATCAAGTGTAGGGGGGACTTCTATCGAAGTTAAGTGGTCTTTTCCTTGTAATTGTCCTCATTTTAACCGGAAAATCAATTTTTCGACATTTTTCAAAATTTTTGATTTATTTTGGCCTAGTAGTTTTACCTTTGTATAGTTATTTCCTTTCTTTACTAGAATAAATTTTAATAAAGTGGTTTTAATTTTCAAACGTTGTGAATATTTTGACTCAACCCGAGTTTACTTATCTAAGTTTACTCTAGCTAGTATCCTTAACGTGTTTAAGTCAAGTTTTGCTAGGCTTTTATATAGGGAGCTTTAAAACGCGAAAGTCTTAACTCTCACGGGTTAAGAACAAGAACTTTTCGCAAGTTCCTATAATTGATCCTAGAGAGTCGTTTATCAAGGGAACTTTAAAATGCGATTTCTAAACTTGAAAAAGTCTAAGAATTTGCAAGATCCTATAGATGACTCGAAAACCCAAAACTTTGATTTAATTGGCTAAACATCCACGAGTCTCATTCCTTGAGATTTTAAATTGTGGAGAACGAGAGATGATAGAGTCAATTATAAGTTTGGTATTCTTTCGTGAATTTATGTGAGTTAATTATAAGCCTATTCTCCCATCGCTTGCTAATAAATTTATCTGCAATAAATAAGGTTGTACGATTTGAAAAGTTACTTAGCTTCTAGCCGAAGATCGTTTAAAAGTTGCTCGGTAATGATTAGAGTTCATAGCCAAGGCATAACTTATTAAAGCGGGATGCGAAGATTGGCGAGTCCGAAAAGGTCCTAACAAGGCATGAGGGCTAAATTTTGTTGCTAAAGATCCAAAAGTGATGTGAAGAATCATTTATCAAAAATCAATATGAAGGATCGAGACACACGACGAAAAGCAAATACTCCTGTAAAG
The DNA here is from genome assembly GCA_025667525.1 of Glebionis coronaria. Lineage (NCBI taxonomy): Eukaryota > Viridiplantae > Streptophyta > Magnoliopsida > Asterales > Asteraceae > Glebionis > Glebionis coronaria. The sequence goes on from CM046879.1 coordinate 97,717,459, forward strand.
ATCGTGGAGAAGTCTATCCGAAAAGACCCTAGCAAGGTATGAGGATGAATAGATCCAAGTCCTACAAGGAGGCGGATCGTTGTATATCAAAGTCCAAAATAAAGATTGGAGAAAAATGAAGAAGTCGTGGTCCAAATATGAAGAATCTATCAAAACTTCAAGTGAAGAAATTCCTATTATGAAGAGAAGACCATTATTTCATGAATGTCTCTCAAGATTTGAAGTATTAAATTCATGCCAAATATCGGTCAGAGAAAGGTCTCAAATCGCGAAGCGAGTTATGTCACACCCCACCATAGCGGAATATGGGGCACGACGTATGGATATCATCACAACAATAGCGTGTCTATAGAGATAACTAAATGATATAAGAAATGTCATAAAATGGTGACACAAAAGTCATGACAATATCTCATCAAATGCAGGTGTCTAGGTAAGTAGGTAACAGTCCTACCTCTTACCCAAGACAAACAAATAACATAAACAAAACAAACATATAGGTGCCAACATGTATCACTTATAAAAAAAACATAAAGGTAAACTAAGAAGGAACAGGGATCTCCTTCTATATGCAATCCCAAGGCATCCAAGTCTAGCCACTTCTATCCTCAAGCTTAAACACATTCACACCTGAAAGAGACACTAAAACACATCAACATAAAGTTGGTGAGAGTCATAGGTTTAGACTCCAACGCTAAATCAGTTACAAGCTGTGAATAACAACCATCAACACAATAACATATGGACAATGTGTTACAAGTATGCATTAACAACTAGCATTCAAGATAAATCAATCATCACATTTCCAAGGCATCACGCCTTACCAACAACCACAATTACCAAGGCATCACGCCTTACCAACAACCCTAATTACCAAGGCATCACGCCTTACCAACAACCATGGTACCATAGGCGCCCATACATCTATGTACCTATCCCAAGGCCACTACCTTATCATTTACCATTGGTCCCATAGACGATCACGCTATGTACCTATCCCAAGGCCCCTACCTTGTCAAACCACAATAACTGAGACGGCACGTGTCCCCCGATCCAAATCATACACAATCAAGAATCACATAGCAGTTAATCACACAATGTACACACAAGTCCATCTCAAATCACAAAAACATTCACAGCATCAATTTAGAAAATAACTCAACACAGTGTCTCTTCCATCCCATCTGGAAGTCAAAATTAATAATAAACATGGGACTATGAAGCTCACCTGATTGAGCTTCTCCAAATGTCCTCGCACTAGCAAAAAGCTAACAAACCAAAAACACATAATCAAAACATGAACCAATCACTAAAACAACTCATCAACCTATGATGGACATCTAGCCTCCTCCTATATAAATACCTCATTTATATGCTCTAAGCATCTCATTAAACCCCTCTATAAAGCCCTTAACTCCTTTTACTTCATAACCCGTCCCGTTAACATTTTACCCAAAACAGTCCCGTTTTTCATACCTTAAACTATGGGTCGATCTCCCCCTTAAACATACCCATGATCTCTGTAAAAGGAATATTCATACTTTTACATATGTTAGCTACAACCTCCCACTTTCCCTAACCTTAAAGCTACTGTTAAGGCCCCGATATATGTGTATATATTGCTACCTATCCAGAATTCACTGATTTTAAACTTATGAAAAGTTCATTACCATTAGAGGGTCTTACCCTAAACCACAATCTTAGCCCAAGTTCAGATACTTACTACAATATATAAACAATCTCTCATGTCCGTGAGAAGATCCCAATACAACCCTAAGTACCCCAAACAACCCAAAACTTAAAAAGAAAACAGGCTGACTTCAAAACTGTATTGACCTCCGACTGTTGTAACCTGTTTTTGACCCACTTCCTGACCTCCAATTTAGTTCTAGTTTCTTGCATTAGAAAGCCACTTCAATTACCTTTTCAGGGATACTTGGATCGCATCTTGAATGTTCATAGAACTCCCGATATGATCAAAACAATAGATTCAAAATTCTGCCCAGTTTTTAAAAACGGGTTTAACAAAATCAACCTCATTAATTAACCCTAATCCCTCTAATTACAAGCCCTAATTTATGTAATCATTATGAACTCATTATTATAACATTAATTTACTATTCTTAAATTAAACCCTAACCTAAATCCATCATAAGATGATTGAGAAAGAATTAAAACACTTTAATTAAAAAGAGTATTAAAGATTTTACCTTGGAATTTTTGAAAGAAGAAAAATTAATGAAGAACCCTAAAACCACCATTGATGCCGACTTGAAGGTGATCTCCAGGGGTTTTATGAAGTGTTTTGGTTGATAAAAAGTATTTATATAGTTTCCTAACAAGTCCTTGGCCATTACAAAAGCCCGGTTCCCTTTTTCCTTTTTTTCCCTTTTCTTTTCTTTTGATTCGTCCCAAACCGCCTCATATATATATTTTTTTATTTTTTTATTATTTTTTTTGTTAATTAATATCTTATTAATATTACCTTAATTTACCTTAATTTATTTCAGCTCCTAAAGCCTCCAAAACCTCAAAATCGTAAAACTAGTCAAATTTACGCGTTTTACCGAAAAAGACGTAAAATATACACTTTTATAAAAAATCTCAAATTTTAAAATAAACTTTATAACTAAGTCCTAAATGACTTAAAACCATCCCAAAAAATATCCATATGATTAAATACCTCTTCCGAGACCTCTAAATGCTAAACCGTAAATCGTAAAAATACGATTTTCTATAATACATATACGTATACGTAAAACCACTAAATAACACCATCTCATTTCATAGTCACTACCATGTGAACTCATGAACATGAAATCATCACACATCGTTTCACTCACAAGGTACCCCGTACCAGAAACGATATCCAAACCACAATCTATGCACACCAATTAGCACATAAACACGTAAAGACACGTAACTAGCACAAAATAAAACTAAGTGACGAACCTCAAAACCAGGGTTGTCACAAGTTATGCCAAGATATGAACTTTATGAGGTCCCCATAAGTAGTTTTAAAAGATTTTGTCCTTTAGCTAACTATTGATTAAATCGTCCCACTTTATTTTCAGCTTAAATAAACTATCGAAATAAGTCCAACAATGCATCCTCGTGATCATTCAAGACAACAATAAAATATAAGAGATACAACTAGGAATAAGGGAGTCTAAGTAAATAATTGGCCCACATGAGTTCGTGTTAGTTTGCTAACTTATAATAACAATGATCTCGTTTTTAAGCTTGGTTTGGACTATGTGAAAACTTGAGGATGATGATCATTCATGACATTTCCAAAACCCTAAGGTATGTCTTTGATTTCTTTACTTACTTTCTTCCTTTGAATGTTTATAATTTTCTATCTCTTTAATAAAGGCCAATATGGATTGATTATGATGGAAAATGTAAAACGTGATTTGTAACTAATGCATTGCATGAGGACATTGCAATGGTCAAGTGTAGGGGATTTGATAGGTGTGTAAACACCCATCCTTTTACCACTTAATTACAATAATAACCAGGCCAAAACGTATATTTTATGTCATAAATGTCGGAATTATACGTGGTTTGTGTTTTTGTTGTGATTTTAGGATCAAAATGTTAAAAGGGAAGAAAACACGGCTTTCACGGGCTTTTTATCGAAGAAAAAGACAAAAGACGAAGTCAAGAAATCAAGAGTGCAAAACGAACGGAAGTCCAAGGCCTATTCTAAAGATTTATCGAAGAAAAAGTGCAAATACGGAAGTTTAATAAAGCCGAAGAACTCAAGTCTAATTTATGAAGAAATCACAAGACGAGTTTAAAGTAATCCCGAGACAAAGTCTGAAAGGTCAAAGAATTTAAAAGATTAAAGACTAAAGACGAAGAATTAAAAGATAATTAAAGAAAGAAGAAAGAGAGGAGGAAGCTTCCTTCCAATAATCACCTCCTCCCCTATAAATAGAGTCATTAGGATTTCATTTGTTTTTGTTGGCTAGAGTGACACTAGTTCTTCCATTTTCATTTTTTTTTCAACTTTACTTTCATGTCATTTTAATTCCATGTTTTAAGATGCTTGCACTTTGATTACAAGTAAGTTTATTTCATTGTTAATCTTTATTTAACCTTTGATCAAGTTTTCTTTTATCATTCTCCTTCTACCTTTCTCTTGTTTTCGGATTGATTTAAATTCGGATTAAGCAAGAAATTGCTTAATCTCTTTGCTTATTTTATTAAAAAATTCACCTTTTTACTTTTATCTAAGTTTTGTATGAGATAAGCTATAAGTTTAACAATCTTATTGGCTTGTTTTGTACTTATCTTATTTGCTTTCTTAGTTTTCTAAAAAGTTTCATTTTTCTAAAAAAAATTTGCTTATTTCATTTTCTTATTTCGTGCTTTGAAAAAGTTTTTAAATTTATTGCTTATTTTCTCGTCTATTCATCATTTCAGTTAAGATTTTGTTAGTGCTTATTAGAATTAGCTTATTTGTTTCTTGTGCTTATTGCGAAATTGTAATCCATCAGAAAGGAAGGGTTATTTCACATTGCGACAACTCGACTTCTCCACATTCCGATTGTGACAGAATTGGATCAAGGGATTTCACATTGCGACTGCCTATTCTGATCTGAGGATTGCGATCTAGTAACATCCCCCTCCTTCCGATCTGGGATTGCGATCGCACATTGCGATCGCATATTCCGACGGCTCTTGAGGTTTTCTAAGTCGAAGTGCTGCCCAAATGTAGAATATTGATAACCTATGAATCTATGAAGTGGGTTGATGTTTTCTAGAGAGAGAAACTAGAGAGAGAAAGTGAGAGAAACTATGTGTCTTCTTTATTGAATGAAAACAATAAAGTGAACAACAACCAACCCCTTTCCAAGGAGGAAAGGGGTATTTATACTTCCAAGCCACTAATGGACTTGGGCTGGCCCATGACAAGCCCATGGACCGGTTCTTACTTAACTAAATAAGTAACTATTAACTACGAGCTATTACAACATTAATAATATTGTGGAGTGACCGATACTTCTAATATACGTAAAAACGTATTTCTAACAATCTCCCCCTAAGGGAGGTCACTCCATGTTACAAAGTTCTAAACCTAGCATACTATACTAAGTCTTCGTTCTTTAGCTCGTAGTCTTTTCTTCTTTCTTTTTGTTGTGAATATTTTGATTTGATCTTTTAGGCTTCGGCTTGAGAGCATTGTTCTTTTGGCCTTTCACGTGCGATCTTTGCCTTCTTGTGAATTTTGCCTCCTCGTGACTCCATGTTCCACACACTTATGTCTTTTTGTTGAATTCTCGAAAGCTTCAGAGTTTGATACAGCGGAAGACTTTATCTTGTACTTTCTTGAATTTTTGCTGAAGTTTGATGCAGAAAAACATAAGCATGTGGGAACGACTTCTACAGGTACACCGCAACACCACCGTCTTTAACTGGTACACAGCAACGCCACCGTCTTCAACAAGTACACAGCAACGACACGAATAAAATGGCTTTGACATTTTATTCTAATTCGGTGGCATTTTACCTCCAGTCGGTGAAGACCGTTGGACGATATTAGATATCGTACCCGTGATGGATAGTTTCAATTAAGTAACTTCCTGACAGGATTTCGCGGGTAAACCCGTTCTCTTTATTCGACCGTCCAAAGCTGACTGCGAACATAAAGAGTGAATCACTTGGATAAATTATCCTTGTGATTTGAATTTGTCAATTCATGAAACCTGGAACAAGTGAATTTCAATTAAGATTTTCACCATCGTTGCTTTCCAGTTATCACGAGCTCAATTCATAAAGAATCTTGCACATCACCTACCAAGTGCTGTTTGATGTTAACACTAGAAGGATTTCCACTCGTCACTGTGATCAATAAAGAGTCACTCTGAGTGTTCTGGCAAGATCATATGATAATGCGTAGAGGCCTGGAACGAGTTTAAGTTCAATTAAGAATTAAACCACTGTTTCTTTCCAGTTTTTCACAAGATTGGTTCTAAAAGAACCGCACGTGTAACCTACCATGAGCTTGTTTGATGTTGGCTCAAGCAGGATTTCCATCTTCATTGTAATACTTGCGTATTACTCGGATGTTCTGGAAATATTACAGGAATACTGCGTAGGACTCGTAAAAATCTCTTACTTTTCACATTGTGTGAGAAAGCAAGGAATAAATGGAAAGTGTCTTAATGAGACTTTTGATGATCTCTTGGCTCTAGACTCGATAGTGCGTTTTGATTTAGTGAGCGATGGCTGGAGAGGAGTGCCACCTTTTCAATACCAGTCTATTCGGAGTGAATAAACCAATAGATAACGTGTTGATCTCCGTGTAATTAAAACAAATACCTTTTGAGAGATATTTGAGTTAGCTGGGAAGGGTTGTGCATTGCATCACTGGGTCCATGATGTCTTTCTTCAATATCGAGAATCATTAACAAAAATGACCTCAATAGCATATGTATTGACCCGGTTTCTGCCTAAAGTTGTAAGGAGGGCTTCTTTCTTTACACCCTTTATCTTTACATTTCTTTTTCATTCTTCAACCCCTTCAATGCTTACCAATACGTCATCACTAGCACCTTGTTGTGATTGTTCTAGTGCTAGCTTAAGTACTTGGTCGGCATTCAGCTACGTTCATAATCTTTCTCCAACTTTCCTAGGACTTCTAATTCTATCTAGGGAATTGTCCTTGGGAAGATTCCATCGGCTCTGATGAATCATTGGACTAAACCTATTCCTACCACCCTTTTGTCACCACATTCGTCATGAATTAAGCGTGTTTTGGGAAGGAATTGCCACCATGAAAAATCATTGAAAATCACCTAAAGTACTTGTGATATTGAAATCAAAAGTTTTGTACCTTAGGTGTTTTTGATCTTCAAAAACGCTCCCCCTTAACACGTGCTTTACACATATTAAGTTGGATAATCGTTAAGTCTTTTTCATCTTTTAGCCAAGTATCATTTAAATCTCCTTAATCCCATTTTCTCCCCTTATCCAAAATGTTAACCATTAATATTTGGGATATTGAATGGATTAACCGGTCTTTGGGTAAAAATGAAATCGATGTTTGGCCATAGAACATGTTCATGCTCCCCCTTAAATTAATAAGGGATATTTGTAGTGCTTTAGTATGATATATTTTGAAAGATTTAGAAGCTCGTGAGAAATTCTTGAAAAAATTATCATACCTTAACACTACATCAAGCCATCAAAGCACAATGTTCACAAATTTACATATTCACAATTAAAAAAAAAACCAATATAAAGTGGACCTGAAATGTACGACCCATTAGATGGATCGTTGCAGTAACTTGTTGTGCACTCCATATGGTCTACCACCAACGAATCTTTCATTCGGAACAATCCTTCATTCGGAACTTTTCATCCGGAACTCTTCATTCGGAACTCTTCATCCGGAACTCTTCATTCGGAACTCTTCATACGGAAGTTCTTCATTCGGAACTTCTTCATTCGGAACTTCTTCATTCGGAACTCTTCATCCGGAACTCTTCATTCGGAAGTCCTTCATTCGGAAGTTCTTCATTCGGAACTTCTTCATTCGGAACTTCTTCATTCGGAACTTCTTCATTCGGAAGTTCTTCATTCAGAACTTCTTCATTCAGAACTTCTTCATTCAGAACTTCTTCATTCGGAAGTTCTTCATTCGGAAGTTCTTCATTCGGAAGTCCTTCATTCGGAACTTCTTCATTCGGAACTTCTTCATTCGGAAGTTCTTCATTCGGAACTTCTTCATTCGGAACTTCTTCATTCGGAACTTCTTCATTTGGAAGTTCTTCATTCGGAACTTCTTTCATTTGGAAGTTCTTCATTCGGAACTTCTTCATTCGGAAGTCCTTCATTCGGAACTTCTTCATTCGAAAGTCCTTCATTCGGAACTTCCTTCATTCGGAAGTTCGTCTGGAACTTTGTTCGGAAGTTCACTAGCCATGTTCATTCGGAAGTTCACAAACCGTCCCCCATGAAAGATAATTCTAAAGCAAGACCACTCATAAGCCATTTAGCCAATTAATTTTCCACAAACACTTTTGAAAAATCGTTTTGATGACGAAAATGATTTAATATTTTCTCCCCCTTAAACGATGACCCGTTTTCTATATAAAGAGCTGTAGTCATAGTTTAAAGAGTCAAATATTGATGAAAACATTTCCAATTAATGTCTTGAAAAAGATTGATTCGTGGTGTCAATAAGATTTCTCTTATTTTGACAAATTAATGCACTGAGACGTACACTAATTCGTGTTAGACCAAGTTGTAAAGTAAACTTAATCCCTTTGCATGATTTGGCTTGTAAATCATGCCCGAGAAAATTAATTCCCGTTGTGAGCCAACGTTTTCCAAGGAAATACGTGACTTTAATATGAAAACCGGGTTGCAGTCTGAAATAACTACAAGCCATAATGGGCATGTTTTAAAAATTTACAACTTTTATACGTACTCTATTTATGGCACCGTGTCAATATTGATCGACATTTCTAAGGCCGTAAATATTACCGTACTAAAAGACATGCCCGATCTAAAAACGAAAAATATTTTTGGTTTTTCTTGATTTTATAATTTTTATGGTTTTTCTAGGTTTTATATTTTTTATGGTTTTTGTTGGTTTTATATTTTTTTATGGTTTTTGTTGGTTTTATATTTTTGTATTTTTTTGTGGTTTATATATTTACTATAATATACATGATCACGAACAAAGGATACGCCTGAATAGTTTACCACCACTATTCAGCTGATTCTTCTGCCAACTCTTTGAGAGTCACTGGAGTGAATGATTTCATGCCAAGCTTGTCGATCAAAAACTCGATTCGTCCTCGATCTAAGGCTTTGGTGAACATATCTGCCAGCTGATACTCAGTAGTGACAAAATACAGCTCGATCACTCCGTTCTCCACCTGCTCTTTAATGAAATTGTAGCGAATGTCTATGTGCTTGGCCCGGGAGTGTTGAACATAGTTGCAGCAAAGGGCAATGGCGCTCTTGTTGTCACAATACATCGGGATTTTGTTGAATCCCAAACCATAGTCAGTTAATTGTGATCTCATCCAAAGGACTTGAGCACAACAACCGGACATGGCGATGTATTCAGCCTCCGTGCTTGAAATTGCAGCGCTTTTCTGCCTTTTTGAAGACCAACTGATCAACCTATCTCCAAGGAGTTGCAAAGATCCAGAAGTGCTACGCCTCGTGTCTTGACATCCAGCATGATCGGCATCTGCGTATGATATTAGAGCAATAGAGGAATCTTTCGGATACCATAGACCACGATGAAGTGTTCCTTTGAGATACCGAAAGATCCTTTTAACAACATGTAAGTGCTTTTCGGTACGCCGAGCCTGATACCGGGCACACATGCATACGGCAAATTGCAAATCAGGCCTGCTAGCAGTCAGATAGAGAAGGGTGCCGATCATCCCACGGTAAAGTTTTGGATCGACAATAGTCCCATTCCTATCTTCATCTACCTTGGATTTCTCCACCATTGGAGTGTCCACGGGGTCACAATTTTCAAAGTTATATTTCTTAAGAGATTCTAGAGCATATTTGGAATGATTAATAAAGATGCCTCTGGGATTCTGAGAAATCTGTAATCCTAAGAAAAATGAAAATTTTCCCATCATTGACATCTGAAAGCGTGTGGACATTATCTTCTCAAAGCGTTTAGAGAATTCTATGTTAGAGGTAGCAAATATTATATCATCAACATAAATTTGTACCAGAATCATGTTGTTGTCCTCCTTGAGAGTGAATAGAGTGGGGTCCACCTTGCCTTTGGAGAAGCCTTCCGAGATGAGATATGTTGAAAGGAGATCATACCACGCGCGTGGAGCTTGTTTCAACCCATAGAGAGCCTTCTTAAGCTTGTACACATGATTAGGAAACTCCGTACTAACGAACCCATCCGGCTGACTAACAAAGACCTCTTCCCTTAGTTCACCGTTCAAAAATGCCGTCTTCACATCCATTTGATAGACGATCATGTTCATATGAGCAGCATACGCAAGGAATAGTCTAATGGCCTCCAATCTTGCAACAGGAGCAAAAGATTCTTCAAAGTCTATACCCAAGGCTTGTTTATATCCTCTAGCGACCAATCTTACCTTATTCTTCAATACTACACCCATCTCATCAAGTTTAACCTTATAAACCCACAACAAAGTAAGGATGTTAACCTTGTTAGGGAGAGGAACTAATTCCCATACTTCAAGTCTTTGGAATTCATTTAGTTCCTCCTGCATGGCTTCAATCCAAGATGATTGAGTCATAGCCTGCTGCCAATTTTTAGGTTCAACTTCAGAGAGAAATGCGTCAAAGTAGCAATAGAGTGCACTCTCTTGTAATTGATGGCGTGTAGAGACTGGTCGATCTAGATCTCCAATGACATTCCTAATTGGGTGATCTTTTGTCCATTTGGTGCTATGATTTTCAATCCTAGGTGGTCTGGAGTGAACAATAGAAGGAGCTTCTTCTGAGGTAGACGCGACTGAAGGGTTTTCAGGGAACGGTATACCAAAGAAAGGAAGCTCTTTTAAGTGAGCATATTCCAAATCGTGATCAGTAGAATCCTCTTCCACATCATTAGGCACAAGTAGGGGTGATGATTCAGGTGTAGTTTGAGAATCACTTGGTAAAGGTGCATCCGGTTCAATGTTAATTGAAGATGCATTGGATAAAGCTTCATTAGCAGGAGCAACAACTTCAGGAATTGGAGCTATCACTACAGGTGCTTGAACTTCATCATTTGGGGGATCAAAGAATTCATCAAACAACGGTTGAAACAGTTTATCCCACTCGGGCCTTGAAGGTGGTAAAAATGATGTAGAAGTAGGATTATTGGGAACTAATCCGGAGCTAATAGCACCGGTTCCCATCTCATGAAGCGCGGGTTCAGAGCTGTGTTGCTCAGAAGCCATCGCTGTCAGCTCATCGAAATCTGCGTCCATAGTTTCTACAATCTTACCAAGACGACAGTTGTAGATTCGGTATGCTTTCTTGGAGGGTGAGTAACCAATGAAAATACCTATATCGGCTTTTGGTTGAAGTTTGCCCAAGTTCTCACTATTAATGTTTGGATAACAAAGAGCACCAAACACATGAAAGAATGAAACATCGGGTTTACGATCATGTAGAAGCTCGTAAGGTGTTTTTCCATGGCGTTTCCGAATGATAGAACGGTTTTGGGTGAAACATGCAGTAGATATAGCTTCTGCCCACAAGAACAATGGAGCGTTCACATAAATTAGTATAGTCCTAGCAGCTTCCATAAGCTTACGATTCCGTCTTTCAACGACACCGTTTTGTTGTGGAGTACGTGCAGCGGATGTTTCATGAGAGATACCAACTCCTTCATAGTAATCACGAAGAGTCTGGTTGACGAACTCTGTTCCATTGTCTGTACGAATACGGCGGACAGTAGTATTCAAACGTACCTGAATGAATTTCAGAAAAGTGATGATAGCCTTCGGTGCTTCATCCTTTGTACGTAGAAATCTAACCCATGTAAACCTGGAGAAATCATCCACAATGACAAGAATGAATTTCTTACCGCTCACACTTTCAGTTCTCATTGGCCCACAAAGATCCATATGCAAAAGATGAAGTTTTTCTTGATTGGTGTCTTCAGCTTTGGGCTTGTATGATTTCTTGGTACTTTTCCCCCTTGAACACGCGGAACATAAATGGTCCTTGTGAAATTTGAGCTTTGGAAGACCACGAACTAATTCGTTTTTAGCCAGATGATTAATAGCATCAAAGTTTAGATGAGATAATCTGCGATGCCATAACCATGACTTGGTCTTAGATGCTTTAGAGAGAAGACATACTGGAGAGGCGGCCATCATGTCTTGTAAGGACAAGGTATAAAGATTTGCACCACGAGATCCCTTCAACAAATCTTTTCCTTCCAAGTTGCGGATGAAACAAGTGTGTTGTCGAAAAGCAACCTCTAGGTTGGAATCACAAAACTGTCCTACTGAGAATAAGTTATGAGCAAGACCTTCTACATAGTATACCCTTGAAATCGTAACGTTTCCAATCTGATATTCACCATACCCCATTATCTTTGCTATATGATCATTACCGAGTTTAACCGTTCCAAGAAACTTGCTGACGAAATTTCGGAGCATCGAGCGATCTCCGGTCATATGCTTTGAACAACCGGAGTCCAAATACCACAGGATGATTTGGACCACCTGAAAATATCACCACACGAAGATAATGTAGAGGTATCGGAATCTGAGTGTTCCTTGTTATTAGCAGGTACAGATTTAATAATCTTAGATTTGCTAACTCTAGGTTTCTTAGATTTCCTAGCCTTCTTCTTCCTAGGTGGTGGTGTAGATTCTAGTTGGCTTAAATCCTGAGGTATTTCTTCACTGATAGGCACTATAGTGAGGGCAGACCTAATTAAAGGGTGCTGTTTCCATACTTTAGTGCTAGTGTGCCTAACTAAAGGACGCTCAGACCTAACCTCAATGGATGCATTCCTAGTTAAAGGGCACATTTTTCCATCTAATGTAAAGGTCCTACCAGTGGGACGCCATTGCCAGCCAACTTGGGCACGAGTTCTACCAGTTGGCTTCCATTTAATATTATTCCTAATGGCATTCATTTCATTCACATGATCAATAAGACACAAATCATGACGTTGGGAAAACATACATTCATTACAATTCCAACAATTTAAATTAGAATTCACGAATGGTTTAGGCTGCTGCACAGGCGCAGAGCTTTTAGTCTTAACATGATTCTTTTTATTTAAAACTGAACTAACATTCCTATGGTGAGCTTCTACTTTCTTCTTGTTGGTACTACTAGTGGAGGGCTTGATCTTATCTTTCTTGAGTGGCGATCCTTTAGCCTTAGTAGACTCTTTTACTCCTGTAGAAGGCAAAGTGGGAATATTAGCAACAGATTTTAAAGGTGCCTTACTTGATAGTGCCAATGACGGTTTTGCTCCTGGGGTCTTATTGAATAGAGTTACAGCAATGGGTCTATTAGTGAGTAGTGTAGAACCTGGTTTACCTATCTATTGCAAATATGCTAAGCAATATTGAACTCGCTTAATATATTCATGAGCCGAATAATAGTAGCTACTTGAGGGATCTAAGGCATAAAGATCGTCTAAAATATCCCTAACAAGATCTACGTGCTTAATGGCATTCCTCATATAATCATAGTAGGTAACCGGGTTGTTCTTATGGAGTGGGTTCTTATAAAGCACTACTGACTTGGTTGTTGGAGCACTAGAGGACGGTGCAGAGTTGGTAGCTAAGTTATTAACAGCTTCTTGTCGGGTGAGAAGAAGTGTCTCCTTTAACTCGGCCAAAACCATGTTTTTATCAATGAGTAGGATGTTTAAATCAGAGATTTCCTCACATTTTTGGTTCAGTTGTTCAACATAAGATTGTTGCTGTGCCGCATTAAAAGCGAAGCGTTCTTCTAGTGAACCATAAAGTTTGGACATTCCCTGTCTTGCACGATCCATCTCCCCTAGAATAGACGAAAGTCTAATTTCTAAGTCCAGGTTTTTAGACTCTGCAGCCTCTAGTTCCAATTTTAGTGTTTCATTTGATGACACGTATCTCTTCAATCTCATAATCTCTTCCTCTAATGCCTTAACTATTGCAATCATCTTGTCACTTGTCTCAACACTGTTTTCACAACCATTTGTTATCAAAAGATTCTCATTTTGAGTTTGTTGTTTTAATTCTAAAGATATACAATGTTGTTCAAGTTGATTAAAGTGTTTTGAAAGTAAATTGTAAGAATCTTGTAGCTTTAAAAACTCAGCGTTAGATTCGTGACAAGAATGATTATTTACCTCATTTAAAGTATCGGCAACATTTACAGAGAGATGATACACATCATCACAATTAATCATAACAGATGTAAGCTCATTCGAATAATTGACATTTACAGTAGTAAGCACATCATACGAAATTACTTGGGACAAGAATCGGTCATATTCGGATAAAATCTTTTCCTTTTCAATTAGTTGTAGTTCGTAAGCGGTGTCCATTTCATAAAACACTTTTTGAACTTCTCCAATTTCAAACTAAAGATTTTCCTTAAGAGATGCAAAACTTCCTTTTAGACTTTCGACAAACGGATTGATCTCATTTTTAAACACCTCGTTCATGTGTTCGAAAGCCCATTCTCTGGCGTTTAGGCCATTTGAAGTCGTACATTCCAAAATGACCTTGTCAAAATTAGTAAAGTATTGATTAATCTCTTGCAAGTTTAACCATACAGTGCTAACAGGTGGAAGATCCTTTGGAATTTCCTTAGGACCTTCCATGTTGACAAGTGTAGGAAATGTACTAGGGTTTTCTTCATCTAACATGTAGGTTGGTGCTGTGATGAGATCTTTGTCCATATGGAAGCGAATTCTAAAATCCGTTTTTGCAAGCTCCTGATTCATTTTAAAATAATCACACTCGGGATATTTTGCAGAATTATATGACCGATCCTCATCAACTAGATCCTTACTTGTTCGATCATCGAAAATAACAATCGGGTCTAAGACCAATCCTAATTGGGTTGCATTATAAAGTCTTGGACTATGTCTTAAAGCTTGTTTTGCATACCTTGGGTTAGGGGGAAGGCCTTTTTGACGTGATAAGTTAAATTCTCTAAACGAAGCATCAAATAAGTGCACTAGTTGAGAAGCAGCGTATTGTCTTAAAAGCAAATAATCTAGACTTCTAATCTTATTAGCCGCATTAATTTCCATTTCATTCTTCTTAGACTCGAGTAACTCAAAATCCGTTTGAAGTTTTTGAAAATTAGTGACCACTAACTCTTTTTCTTTAAGTTCGTTAGAAAGATCTGCTCTTAAGGTTTCAATTTCTTGCAAATGACCCATTTGTTTGTTTCAAAAATGATCATATTCGGGATTTGTTAGAACACTAGACGAAGGCACTAATTCTAGAGTTTGAACTTTCTCGTTTCTTAAGGCAAGCTCATCAGACAAATTCTTATTCTTGGCTATGGTTTCTAAGAGTGCAGCATTCATTTGGCTAAGTAATGTAGCGGGAACCATGACCAAATCTTGTTGAGCAGGAGTATGCGTATGCGAAATGACTCCCGGTTGTGCTTCACTCAAAGTCTGGGGACTCACATTGATATTACTATCATTGATTGTCTCCTCATTTGAACGACTCACTACCGAAGACTCATTCGAATCAGCACTCTCTTGCACAACTTGATGTGGTTGAATACTATTATCAGTTGTATTATTAGGTACCTCAGATATTTTATCTGACCCATAGCTAGAGAGAGTTGCCATGAGAGCGGCCTGAGCAGATTAAAGATCATCACAGTCTGAATCATAAGCATCAAGATCATCTGCTTGATATGCTGCATTCTGTGTAGTGACGACGTCTTGTTCACCAATCCCTGGATCAGCAAGAAATGCAAGCTCCTCTTCATCAAGTTCCCATCCTTGTGCCTGAGCGTTGACCAGATAAATCTTTTCTGAAAACCATTGACCATCCCTTCTCCTCTTGGGTTTCTTGCAATCCCTAGACATGTGACCTTCTTCCTTGCAGTTGTAGCATGTAATCATTCTCAACTTGCCTGTGGAATTAGCCCGTGGAGGAGTGTTGACCATTGGAGCAGGATTGACCGTACGTGCATTGGTGGTTGATGTAGTAGGTCTCCCCTGATAAGGTTGAATAGGCTGAACCATGACCCTGCCATTCTCAATAGTAGCTTGTTGGCGAGAGTTGGATGAATTCCTCAGCTGATTGTTAGTCGGAGCTGGTCCTCGAAATCCTCGTTTGCTCAATGTCTTTGTGAGATAAGCAGACAAAGTGGCTAACATTTCAACTGGGTCAGTTCCTTGTTTGAACTCAGGAATGGGGACTTCATCATTATCACAATACAGTGCTTGGTCCTGTTGATCTGCATAAGCACTAGAAGGAACACTCATGTGGTCAGTGTAGCTTGTTGGATATGCTGCAGTCTCTTGATAAGAAGAATATGGAGGCTGAGCATAAGGTGCAATGCTTGCTGGGTGAGGTTGTGAGGCATATTGTGATGAGGGTGCACTAAACCGATATTGTTGCTGATGTGAGGTGGGTGGTTGCGGTAGAATCGAATATTGGGGGAAGCTTGGTGTCATGTAAGGTGATGGATGATAGGCTTGATGTCCCAAGATATAAGGAGTGTTGTTGTGTGACAAGCTTGGTTGATTCGCCATCAATGCTAAAGAATCAGGATACATACCTCGAGGCGAACGGTGCATGATCACGTGTTTATCATGCTGCTGAAGAAAAGCATAGAGTTGATCCAAATTGCACTTATGCAAATCCCTGGTTAACTTAACATCGGTAATATACTCACCCCATTCAGCTTGAGGTAAAGTATTCAAGAATTTGGTGTTAACCTGGAATGGAGCAATCACGAGATTGTATACGTTCAGATCATTCATGAGAGTGGTGAATCTGAAGTAATAATCGTGAAGCGTTTCCCCTGGGCTGTACGTGAATCTATCAAACAGATCATACAACTGACATTCCCTTTCCTGTTTAGTCAGAGACGTACCTTGTAGCAACACCTTTAGACGTTCCCATAAATCCTTTGCAACCGTATACTGACTTACGATCCGATAAATATCATGTGGGAGAGCTTGGAGAATGGTTTGAAGAGCCTTTTCGTCTGCATCTGCAACAAGTTGTTGAGCCGGTGTGAGTTCTTCAAATTCTCGTGGTCGAGTCACGTTGTTAACCACGATGGTACCATAGTCAAGTGGACCATTTAGAATTGACTTGACCATAAGCCTCCCATACACAGGTTTTCCCTTAAGGTAAGACATCATCCAGCCTTGCCAAGCTTCAAAAACTTCTTTGATAAGCATTGGAGGGCGATTATCCGTTCCCGTAATGACGGAAATATCCGTAAGTGATGTCATCTGAGGCATTACTGAATTCAGATTCATTTTTTTCACTTCAAAGAGACAAACATTATCGGTTGATCGAGCAGTGAAGTAAAGCTTGTGAATTGTGTTGAGTTTTTGTTGTAAGAAACCAAGATTAAATCCTCTAAAAAATCGTCGAAAAAACAAGTAAAATATCCCTTGATTCGGAACTTTTGTTGATTCGGAAGTGTTGATTCGGAAGGTTTTGGCTTGGAATACCTTGATTCGGAACTTTTGGTTCGGAAGATTTGATCCGGAACTTTCCCTTGATCCGTAACTTTTTCCTTGATCCGGAACTTTCCTTGATCCGGAACTTTCCCTTGATCCGGAACTTTTCCTTGATCCGGAACTTTCTTGATCCGGAACTTTTGGTTCGGAACTTCCTTGATCCGGAACTTTCCTTGATCCGGAACTTTTGGTTCGGAACTTCCTTGATCCGGAACTTTCCTTGATCCGGAACTTTTGGTTCGGAACTTCCTTGATCCGGAACTTTCCTTGATCCGGAACTTTTGGTTCGGAACTTTTTGGTCCGGAACTTTGGTTGATCCGGAACTTTTTGATCCGGAACTTTTTGGTTCGGAACTTTACTGGGTAATCAGAAACTTTGTTCGAGTATGAACAGTCGATCAAAAAGATGAAATAAAACCAGATTTTTACCAAATAACCCAAAAAGTTTTATGATTCCTACAATAATAAGTAAAAATTAATACTTATCTACTAATCCCAATCACAAAAACACCAAAAACTCCAATAATCAAGATGATCTTCTTAAAGAACACTAATACAATCAAAAACTAAAAAACCACACAAATCATTACCTTAAATCACCCCATAGCTCTTGATACCAAATGTAGAATATTGATAACCTATGAATCTATGAAGTGGGTTGATGTTTTCTAGAGAGAGAAACTAGAGAGAGAAAGTGAGAGAAACTATGTGTCTTCTTTATTGAATGAAAACAAGAAAGTGAACAACAACCAACCCCTTTCCAAGGAGGAAAGGGGTATTTATACTTCCAAGCAACTAATGGACTTGGACCGGCCCATGACAAGCCCATGGACCGGTTCTTACTTAACTAAGTAAGTAACTATTAACTACGAGCTATTACAACATTAATAATATTGTGGAGTGACCGATACTTCTAATATACGTAAAAACGTATTTCTAACACCAAATTTATTGAGCAACATTCCGATCTAGGATTGCGATCTGGGCTTTCCGATCTGAAGTATTATTGCGACATCTTACTTTTTATTATTCCGATAGATAGCATCTTCCTACATTCCGATAGATTTTGTACCTATATTCCGATCTGACATTCCGATGGACTTGGTGACAGCTTTCCGATCTGGATTCCGATGGTTTGGGGTTTAGAATTATATTTTGCTTTGTTTTGTTTTTAAGTTACATTTTTAATACTTCGTCAAATTTAATTTTTGTCACGCTTTAGTTTTAAGTCATTTAATTAATTTAACTTTAAAAAGTTTTTAATATTGCACCCTTTACTTTTAACTAGTCTTAATTTTAATTAACCATCATTTATTTAAAATCCCGCCATTTATTTTTATTTTCACTACAACGACAAATATTTTTCTTAACAAAAAACAATTGAGTCACACTTTGAACCAATAATCAATTCGATTAGACCACTTCAACGAACTTTAATTTTTATACTGGCCAAAAGCCAGTTATTACAAGGTTTTTATAATAACAACGGTTTTCAACCACAATATCAAAACCAAGGTTTTCCTAATCAAGGTTTTCCAAATCAAGGGTTTAATCAAATGAACATGCATAATCCTCAAATGGACTTGGTTCTACAAAAATTGACCGACCATGAGCGAATTATGAAAGAGATGCAAGAATCTACTAGACAAATGCAAGAGTCCAACGATAAGAGATTTTTGACAATGATTCAAGCCCTTAGACACCAAGGAGCCTTACCTTCAAATACCAAGATTAACCCTCGTGCTAATGTGAGTGCTATCAATACTCGAAGTGGAGCCACTTTAGTGGGACCTTCCATCTCTTCGCCCATAAAGGAGAGACAAGTCCCGGAGGTCATAATGAGTAATCCTACTCCCCCTTCGGTGATTCCTCCCACTACCAATCCTAGTACTAGTTCTCCATTGCCAAAAGAGCCTATCCCTACGATTGTTCAAGAAGCGAGTCCTTCTCCTTCTTAACCTTCAAAGTCTAAGCCTAATATCCCTTATCCCTCTAGGTTAGACAAGGCTAAAGTGTTCACCAAAGATGACGTTCATGTCTCTAACTTTTTGAAAATGATTTCCAACGTCAATGTTAACATAAGCCTTATTGAAACACTTGCTCAAATGCCAAAATTTGTCAAAATGTTCAAAGATTTGCTTAATAAGAAAGAAAAAATGGTTGAGCTCGTGAACACCCGTTTAAATGAGAATTGTTCCGCGATTCTTCTCAAAGAGCTTCTCGAAAAGCTAGGAGATCCCGGACGATTCGTGTTACCTTGCTCGTTTCCTCAAATCGATGATTGTATGGCTTTAGCGGATCTCGCCGCTAGCATCAATCTTATGCCACTTTCGGTTTGGAAACAATTATCATTACCCGACCTTGTACCGACTCGTATGACTTTAGAGTTAGCTAATCCAACTCTCGCATACCCCGTTGGTATTGCCGAAGATGTTTTTGTTCGAGTTGGTACATTTACTTTTCCCGTGGACTTTGTCGTCGTCGACTATGAGATGGATCCTCGTATTCCGTTAATACTTGGTAGACCATCCTTACGATCCGGAAGAGCCTTAGTTGATGTGGCCGAAGGGGAGTTAATTCTTAGGGTTAGGGATGAACAACAAGTTTTTAAAATGGGAAAAATCACAACAAAATCGAATGGAAAAGAGTCGGTCAATATGATTGATGTTCTTAATTATGATAATGACGAGATTTTTATTAATCCTTTTGGAACTAAAACGTTTAATCAAAATGATTTTGTGATAAATTCATCCTTTCCCTTAGAGCCTCAAATTTTTTATACTCCCATTTATGATACCTATAGTGATGACACTTCTTCAAGTGATCACACTATCTTCGGTTTAGACGACTCGACTTTTGACCCACCCAATTTTGACCCACCCATTTATGATACCCCAATCTTTGATACCTACGATGATGACACTTCTTTAAGTGATCTCATTAATTTTGATGACCCACCCCATAATATTAATGCACCTCATATCTCTATGAGTGATTCTTCCATGGAAACTCCTTTTGACTTTTATACCCCAATTTTAGAAGTCATGACTTTTGAGGAGGATCCTCCACTCTTAGAGATCATACCTAATTTAGAGGTTATTCCATTTGAGGAGGATTTAGATATCTTTCTAAATACCTATTTTCCTCATAAGGATGAGTTTTCCTATGACTCCGATGATACTTATGTTTTCACATCGAGTTTGGAAGAGGACGACCTTCCCACTTTGGATTTTGATGATATTTTGAGCTTAAATGTCACTACCTCTTGCTATTTTCCCGTTCAGGAACCGGTGTTTGATCCCGGAATAGAGACTTTTGTGCTTTCATTGTCTTATCACCATAACACCTTTCCTTGTAAGAGACTTTTACCTAAGGATACCCCAATCTTCTTTGACTTGCGTGTACCACCTCGGGGTTTATTTCCTTTTGTGATAGAAATTATGTGTTTGACCCGGGTGGATTTTTATTGGGGTATGCGTTATATGACTTTCCTTCATACTTTATCAAGGATAGATTTTCCTCCCATGGAAATCTTGGTTTTTCCATGATTTTCCCATTTGAATGATGACATTCGGGAAATCGAGTCGAGCTAGATACTCGTGATGAAAAATCAAGCATCGTTTAAATAGGTTAGATTTTTACCCTTTTCCACCCTTTTCACCCATTTTCACCAATAAGTGTAGGGGGAGCCGACTAGGTTGTTTTTGTTGTGATGTTGTGTGCAGGGACATGTGCTTAATGATCCACTTTTGGTGTTTTTGACGCGACCCGTGTTCCCGTGTTTCCCATGTACCCGGTTCCTTCGATAAGTTTTTGCTATTGTGATTCAATCTTGTATATAAATAAAACGAATAAATGTAATCACTTTAGTTGTCCTTTCCTTAGCTCGATTTTAAACAACGTACTTAATGTCCTAAGTGTAGGGGAGTTTATTCTCCCACATGCTTAAACATTGAGGACAATGTTTATATTAAGTGTAGGGGGGATTTCTATCGGAATTTTAGTGGGCTTTTCCATTAATGTGACCCCATTTAAGCGGAAAATTTAAAAAAATTTCAACGTTTTCCAAATTCTTGATCTATTTTGGCCTAGTAGTATTTTCATTTATTTTCTTTCCTAGCATCATATTAATAATTTCCATTTAAAGAATAAAGTCAAAAATAAAATAAATAAAATGGTTTTAACAAGTTTAGATATCTTTGATATATTAGGCCCGTCGTGAATATTTTGACTCAACCCGAGTTTACTTATCCAAGTTTACTCTAGCTAGTATCCTTAACCATATGGACCTTAATTGGTTTATTAGGCTAAGCATCCACGAGTCTCATTCCTTGAGATTTTAAATTATGGAGAACGAGAGATGATAGAGTTGATAATAATTTTAAGGGTTAATTTTTGCTTATATGAGTTTTTATGGCTCTTTCTTCCCGCTTGTATATTTAATTGCTTAATAAATGAGGATTTTTGCGGTGTCGATTCGATATCTTAACTCTTAGCCGAATCTTTATTCTCATTGTAATTAAAGCATGAACACATTGAGGGTGCCAGCGTTGTGGACTTCCGACTAAGGTGGCTCATAACCACTAAGTAGGAGGTATTCAGACCATGGGACCGCGGAATTTGGCCTACTATATATATCATAAATAAAGAAAGAATAAGATTAAAACATGACCTCAAGGAGCCTTAGGGTGTGGGGCATGTAGCACGAACCTTGTCATTAGAGCCTTAGGGTGTATGGCATGGTAAGTGTTGAATAAAAATTGATCAAAAATCAATTCCCTCGTTTATCGTTCAAGGAGCCTTAGGGTGTGGACAATAGATGGGGAGCATTTTTACATCTTAAAGAGCCTAAGGGTATATGATGTGAACTTGCTAAACTCCACATAAAGTCTACATGACTTTGGAGGAATAATTAATAAGTAGTACTATTTGGCCAAATTTTGGGTCCGGGAATTTATTCCCCAAATCGTGTTAAATCATCCTTGATGTGGGCTTACTTTAGTGACAACGTTTTTTAGGACGAGGTAAGGTTTTGAGTGTCGGGTTTGCACCGTTTGGCCTTTATTTTTGGATTAATAATTATCAAATAAGTCAAATGAGCCTACGGGTGAATGACAATAAATAAAATCTAGAGATGCAACGTAGGAATTGGAGAAAGAGTTTTCACAATTATCTTATATAAGTGGTTTTAACCTAAGAACTTATGGTAAACAATGATCTCGTTTTTAAGCTTGGTATGGGGAACGTGAAACTTGAGGGTGATTAATATTCATGACACTAAAGCCCTAACTTAAGTCTTAGATTTCTTTACGAGTTTCTTCCATCAATAATTTTCAAGTTAATAAAATTGTTATAACTTTTGTTTCCTTTAAAGTTTTTATCTTTTCATCATAGTAGTAATAGCATATCGTAATAAAGGCCATGATGGATTAATTATGAGAAAAATGTAACTATATGCTTTGAAATAATGCATTGCATGGGGTCATTGCAATGGTCAAATGTAGGGCATTTAATAAGTGCGTTAACACTTATCCTTTTGCCACTAAAATCAAGGAAAAACAAGACCTAATCATGTGTTTAGTATCGTAAAAGTCGGAATTACACGTGGTTTTGTGTTTTTGTGTTAAAATAGGTACAAAAGATCAAAAGGAAAGAAAATACGGGATTTCACGGTCAAATGTTGAAGAAAAGTCCAAAAAGAGACGAAGACAAAGTCAAAAGACCAAAAGTGTGCCCAAGTTCACGAAAACCGGCTAAACCGACACGAGTTTGAAGAAAATGAACAAGAACGCCGAAATCGAGTTCGTTTTAAGCGGATTTAATCTTGTTGAAGATATTCGAGCTAGTGGGTCCCACATTTGCTTATCGGGCCTGAAAGCCCAATAGTGGATTTAACTTAATCCTATTTTACACAAAGAGCCCAATAAAGGCCCAAAACAACTAATAACATACAGATGGTTTTCTTTTTACACAATTGGGCCAAGCCCATTTATCTACAAAATGGATCGGTGCTAATTTGCTAGGTTAAATGTTCACATTTACATAGTCAAACTCACACACACGAGTTTACAACCCATTCAACTAACATTCACTCCCTCACACGTAACTTATTAACACCTCACCCCAACACACGTTTTAAATAACCTTTATTTACCCTCATAATTTTCGATACAACCAAAGTGAAATCCTACCTCACTGTTTAACTCTCTCTCTCAATGAAAAAACACAGCCCCCATTTTTACCCAATTTTCCCAAACCCTAATTCACCCTTAAAACAAAAATACCCAATGAAAATTGGGGGTTTTACCAAAAACGTGTGATTCACACGCACACAAATAAATCCCCCAAGATTTTGGAGCTTAATTAGTGGTGGTCCTCAAATCCTACATGGCTTAATCCCCTAATGTGATTGGTTTTCACACCTCACCATACACAAATCCTCCAATAAAATGCCTCCACATATGATTCAAGAAACACAACTAGCACAAACCCCTTCCAAGGTGGCGATCCGTGTGATAGTGGAGTATTTTCATCCGTTTGATGAGAAGAGAAGAAAGAGAAGATGGAATGAAGGGCCAAGATTTAATGCTTAATCTTTAAGCCATGAAGAAGGTTTCCTAGGGTTTGCCTATAAAAACCCCTAATCTGTAATTTTTAGGAGCACTTTTCTTTATTTTAAATTTCTGCAAATTAGATTAGGGTTAATGTAATTTTTAATTTCAAGTATTTGTAATTTTTGATTATTAATGAAAAGTTTATTTTAATTAATTTTCGTCTTATTTAAATTTCTGTTAAAGCAATTTAAATTCATCTTTAATTTTTTATTATTACTGTTCGAAGTTTGTTTTTAACTGATAAAAAAAAGAAAGTGAAAATTGTTTTCCCCATTGGGAAAATATAAAAACACTGGTTTGGATTCAGTTATTGATTGTGGTTCGAAGTTCGTTCGGTTATTGTTACTGTTCGAGTTTTTGGATCGAGATATTCTATTCGAGCTGTTGATGATTTAAGGTGGTGTTGCTTCAGTTCACAAGGTGGCTCAGCGCCATCCTTCGACCCAAAGGATTCATCACAAGGTGTTAATCTTTTCCTTATTTATTTTAGTTAAGTTTAATCTGCTTTAGTTAAGTTTTTTTTATCTGCTTATTTAGTTTAAGAGTTTAGTTTGAATCTGCTTATTGTGCTAAGTAATGTAACTGTCTTTTAGTTATCTGCTTATTTTGTTATTGTTTGGGTATCGGGTTGTTTAGATCTGCTTAGGATAGTTTGTTTTAGTTTTTTTTATCTAGTTTTAATTGTTGAAGTTTCTGTTTGGTTCGTATGATATTTTGTTAATTAGCTTATTTCAGTCATAGCTTATTTGTTAGTTGCTTATCTCAGTTTGTTCAATCTGCTTATTTGCTCTTTAGCTTATTTGATTCAGCTTATGCTTATTATCTGCTTATGTTTAAATCTGTGTAGTGTTTGCTTATTTTGGTGTTTGTTTTGCTTATTTTGAATCATACCTTTTCAGCTTATTTGTCTTCTAGTCGTTATAGCTTGTGTGTATTTGATTCTGCAACATACAGATCCTATTGATCTGTATCTTTAAAATTCCAAAAATTCCAACAAAAAAATATTAATAACAAAAATTTGGTCTAGCCTGGGACTCGAACCCTCGACCTCTCGCATAGCAACCAAACGGCACAACCATCTCATCTAAGTACTCTTTTGTGTTTAATTATGCATTGATTAATTAATATAGGGTTATAATATAGATGACAATTTTATTAAACTTAGTTTAATTCAAGTTTAGTTTTATTTTATTTTATTTAAAAGTTTTTTTTGTATTATTTCTTTTATTCAGTTTTTATAAAAATAACAAAAAGATAAAAAAATATTTTTATTTAGATTACTTTTATAATTTTAAATTAGTTCAAATTTTAGTTTAGGTTTTAAAATAGTTTTCATAAAAAGTCTTTAAAATAGTTTTTTTTTAAAATACTATAAAATTAGTTTATTTCAATTAATTAAGTTTTATTTTAAAATAGATTTCATTTAAAGTTTTTTTAAAATTTTTTTTTAATTAATCTAGTTTAATTGGAAAATAGTTTAAAAGTAGATTTTGTTTAAGTTTTTATATTTAGTTTTTATTTTAGTTTTTAAAATTCCAAAAATATATTTTACCAAAAACAAAATAAGTCTTACGTTTAGTTCGATTTCAAATTCGAGTCGATTTGTGGAACGAAAAATAGACATAAATAGAGTTTGCAAAAACCCTAGTTATTAATAACTTTGTGTACAAGGCTCCTTATGTGTATAAAAGGAGGCCTTTAGGTTTATGTTTCATATACACTTTTATCATTGTTTGTTCATCGTTATTATTAATCAAAGTTGAAAGTGTGGTATACGTTCTTTGTGCTAAGTATTAATTCCGCATAATACTTAGTTTGTTGAATATACAAAGTTTTCTCAAACGTATTATACTTGAACTAATCTCGATAATACACAAGTTTAATCAATCTAAGTTTGGGATCAACAACCCATACCTCTTCACTTTGGCCCCACAGCTGACACTCAGCGCCACATCACCACAAAACAACTAACAAAAATACCCCTTCAACTACTCTTCAGTTTGGCCCCGCTACTATCTTTTATTTTTCTTTTTTCATTTTCACACAAATTTAAATTCATTTCATTCAAAATAAAAACTACAAATACTTAAATGAAAGTTACAAATACGGAAATTAAAAATACGATATGAAAAAAATTACGAAAATTTAAAAACACAATAATAAAACTAAACTGCTAATTTTGGGGGGCATATCGGGCCATGATTTCCTCTTGTTGTAGACGCGTGACCGTCCTTTTTGGTTCTGGCATTGCGCCGGCATTGCGAGAATTTGCATATCGACTAACTTACTTTGGGCATCATACGCGGATTTAGCCAAGATTATTTTTGATGCATTGCATTTTCCAGTATTTCCTTCGACGCCGACTCCGAAGTTGTTCCTCCAGTGCTCTCAGTTGTCTCGGATTTTGACTTCTTGACTGGTCGAGCTTTTCCCGGAGGTCGAGGACGTTCATCATCACTGAATATTTCAGTGTGATCATCCGCAGTAACCATTTCTGCCCCAACCCATTTTGGGTGAAGTTTGAGGAGCCTCCATGCGTGAGAGTAACTAAATTTTCTTCCTTTAAATGCCGCAACAAATTCATCCTTCGCGGCTTCAAAAATATCTTCATCATTCCATCCACTCTTACGATTTATTCTTTTGTAAATCACATGGAACTTTGAGCATCGGGATGCATCCGACCTTATTTTCCAGTATTCATGTTCTTTGTACGCTACATCCCAGTTGTTTGCTCGTTGAAATCTCGAAGAATCTGCCCCCAGAACAATCAAGGTTTTGATCGTTGCCAAATTTCTTCGTTTTTCGAAACACCATACTAACATTTCGCCAACAGCACTTCCTCGTCTTGCGTCCAACAAGTTGGTGCCTAAGAGGGACCTTCCACAAATTCAACGTCATCATCTTCTGCATCCAAATCAATGGCTTTTGATTTACTGGATATGTTTTTTTTGCGGTTGCCTTTTCCGGCTGGTGATCGTGACTTTGGAACTTCGAAATGGGATCTGGCACTTGTTCTTGTTCACTGGGATAAAATTGGTTGTTAAATTGAGCGTTTTTAAATAACATTCGTTGTTGGTAAATTTGTTCCAGTGTCAATTGGGGGAAATAGTTTTGAGTAAATGGAGGGAATGGGTATTGGGAGCCGGATGGAAATTGAGAAGAAGATGGAACCTGGGAAGATGATGATATTGAGTTTTGTGACGATGGCGTCGAGGGGTTTGACGGGGGTGTCGAGGTGTTGCTGGTGTTGATAAGCCCGATCAAATTGAGATGTAGGTATTGATCATTTGGGATGTTAGACATTTGTTGGTTGTGTTAGAGAGAATAGAAATAATGTTGTGTGTAAAAATTAACTTTTTACTAGCCAACGACTAGTTTTTTTAAATCCAAACGGCTACCTCTTCTACTAGAGCTCGTCAAAGTCTCGCCGGTTAACCAACTAGAGCTCAGCGAAGTGGGGTCGGTTTGACAACGAACACCGGCGAGAGCCGGCGAACATGCCACATGGGCACGGCGAACCATGCTTCATCGTGACACTCTTTACTCTTAGCTTTGTCTGATGTAAAGCATATTTTCAGACTTTCAATGTTTCCAGAGGTGACAATGTGATACGACCCGAGTAGGGTTGTATCGGGATAGTAGCACCACTATAGCGTGTGCGGGCTCCTTAAGAATTAGAGAATGGAAACTGAGAATGTTTATTGATTAATTTGATTCAGTGTTTACATTCATAACAATGACCAGTATTAATAAAACTTAAAAATAAAACCCTAATCCTAGATAGATAATAGTAATGGCCCATTCGGCTCGACCCACAAGGGTCTTATTTATAAGCTAGTTAAGGCCCTAGACTTCAATGTTTGGATTGGAGAGAAAGAAAGTTTAGAATGTTCTTGCATGGAGTCCCTTGAGCTTGCATGAATGTGGACACATTTCTGCCTAGACAAATGTTGGTGGAAACTTCATTCATGATGGAGGCAACATGAGCTATGATGGAGGCAACATGAGCTATGATGGAGGCAAATCAACTCCTATATGATGGTGGCAACTTCACTCTTGCCAGTGGCAAGTTGGATGTGTGTTGATGGTGGCAACTTTCATGCTGAATATCTTTATTTGCTCCATGGAAATACTTGTTCTTGCACCCGAAATTAATCTTCAAAGGCTTGTAACTTGTACACGGGTCTTGAACTTAACTAGGATTCTTCGTACTCGTACAGTTCTTTACTTTTATGTTGTTTTATACTCCATTCCTACAATTGGCTACACAAAGACTTGCAAACACAATTGGGCACAAATATGCACAAAAGTATCATATAATTAACCAATATACATGTACAAAAGTACGGATAACGCTCCTAAAAACATGTTGGATTTAGGCGTTATCAAATCCCCTCACACTTAAGTTTTGCTTGCCCTCAAGCAAGAAGAAAAGAAAATTAAATCCAAAGGTACATGTATTTTTACAAAAAATTGATGCAAGTCTACCAAGTACAAATACAAGATAAAACTCATCGACTTAAGTTTTTAAGGCTGAAAAATTGAGATATAAAGTCAATACCCATAAAAATCTAGAAAGTCTTTTATTTCTAACTATACTACACTAATAACATATGAATTGAAGCAACATGTATCACGACTTAGCACATTGGCTAATCGATACCTTTTATTTCTTCTTCTTCCTTCAACTTCATAACATTATAGCTCATTCATTATTTATTTGTCATTTTGACTTTTTTCTTTCTTTACTTTTTTTTCTTCTTGGCTAAAACTCCTAGCCATGGATCAACATACTTACAAAGTTCATGTTGTATTGACAAACATGGAACTTGCAACTTTCTCCTATTTTTGGATTTTTCTTCTACTATTATATGAGACTTTGACTTGGATAATTTTGACACAAAAATATATCTCAAATTTTCAAAAATTACCGATTGGTTAATTTCTTAATTATTTATATACATTTGATTGAAACTTTTTATTTACGAGGGAAAAACAAGAACAAAAGTTTTAAAATAGCCCAAAAATATGGCAATTAAACATCTTTTTCTCGATTTGCCTACAACCCCTCACACTTAAGCTTAGCATTGTCCTCAATGTGATAAAACTGAACAAAAGTAAGGGAATGAGAGAAAAGCCAGAATCACGGGCTTATCATGCATCATACAAGAGTTTTGTCTTCGCCTTCAACTTGCGGTACTTACAAAAAAGATAAAACACACAAAAATACGAAAACACTCTATTTTTGGTTTTTATAGGTTTTTATAAAAGCGACACATGCTACACCCCCTCACACTTAAGCAAAACATTGGTTAAAATTGTAGGGTGTAAGCATGAATTTATTTATAAAGGAAAATCACACTAAAAAAAATTAAAACACACGGGTTGCCTCCCGAGGAGCGCTTATTTTTTTTATTATTGAGTCATCAGCCGGACTCGTATTCCTTTTTAGTTTTCTTTATTTTCTTTGAGCGGGAAGTGTTCACTCCACTCCTCATGGTATAGTTTAACACGGTGTCCATTAACAATGAAGCTTCCTCCATTCTTGTCATACAATTCAACATAACCGGACGGGTATCCATGTTTTACTATAAAAGGACCGTACCACTTTTGTTTAATCTTGGGGGCTTTGAATTTATAGCGCATATTAAATAATAGAACTTTATCTCCTTTCTTGAATTCTTTTCAGATTCGAAGTTTCTTGTCGTGATAAGCTTTGGTACGTGCTTTGTACAATTTCGAATTCTCATAAGCTTGGAGTCTTAATTCATTGAGTTCATGCAGTTGCAAGAATCGGTTTTCTCCAACGATTTTGAGATCGGGATTACAGCTTCTCAATGCCCAATAAGCACGGTGCTCGATTTCGAAGGGCAAATGGCACGTTTTACCGTACAATAAACGATAAGGTGTTGTGCCAATTGGTGTCCTATAAGCTGTTCGGAAGGCACATAGAGCGGCTTCAAGTTTCCTTGACCAAACGAAAGGATTGTCCTTAACCGTTTTTTCGAGTATTCGTTTTAAAGCTCTATTGGTATTTTCAACTTGTCCACTCGTTTGTGGTTGATACGCGGTGGCAAAGCGATGGGTGACTACATAACGCTTTAAGATTTTCTCCATTTGTTTGTTATAAAAATGGGAACCTCGATCACTAATTAAAGCATTCGGCATTCCATAGCGAGAGAAGAGTTTTTTTCAGAAAGTTGATTACGGCTCTTGAATCGTTCGTGGGTAAAGCTTCAGCTTCGGCCCATTTGGACACGTAATCAATAGCGACTAAGATATATTCAAACTTATGGGATTTGGGAAAGGGTCCCATGAAATCAATTCCCCATACGTCAAATATTTCGCTAACTTGGATGCTGTTTTGAGGCATTTTGTCTCTTCGTGAAAGGCTACCAGTACGTTGGTAAGCATCACAATTTTCGACTAGAGTATAGGCCTCTTTAAAAATTGTTGGCCAATAGAAACCAACATTAAATACCTTTTTCGCGGTGGTTGAAGGACCATAATGTCCCCCAGTAGGGCCATGATGACATTCATCAAGGATCTTTCTTGTTTCCGTGCTGTAAACACATCTTCTAATCATGCCATCGGGGCATACCTTGAAAAGATAGGGATCTTCCCAGAAATAGTGTTTTAGGTCGGAAAAGAATTTACATCGTTGGTGATAGGTTAAACCTTTTCTTAGAATTCTTCCAACGAGGTAATTTGCAAAATCTGCGAACCACGGAGATTCATCCGTAGAGATTTTCATAAGAGTTTCATCGGGAAAATAATCGTCGATATCTTCATCCCTTAACTCTTCTATGTTTGGATTTTCAAGTCGCGACAAATGATCGGCTGCGACGTTTTCAGCACCTTTCTTGTTTTGGATTTTGATGTCAAATTCTTGGAGTAGTAAAATCCATCTAATAAGACGCGGCTTAGCATCTTGTTTTGAGAATAGATATTTCAACGCGGAATGATCGGTGAATACAATCGTTTTCGACAACACGAGATAGGATCGGAATTTGTCGAAAGCAAAGACTACGGCAAGTAGTTCTTTTTCGATGATCGTGTAGTTGAGCTGCGCGCTATTTAGAGTTTTGCTCGCAAAGTGTATAGGACGGAAATGTTTTCCTTCACGTTGTCCTAATACGGCTCCTACAGCGAAATCGCATGCATGACACATAAGTTCAAACGGTCGCGGCCAATCCGGTGAAACCATGATCGGTGCATTCGTTAACTTGTCTTTAAGCTTTTCAAATGCCTTTATGCATTCTTCATTGAAATCAAAGACTATGTTTTTTTTAAGGAGTTTGGTCATCGGCCTAGCGATTTTGGAAAAATCTTTTATGAATCAGCGGTAGAATCTCGCATGACCTAGAAAGCTTCTAACGGCTTTAACGTTAGTGGGTGGTGGTAATTTGGATATCACTTCGATCTTGGATTTGTCTACTTCCAATCCGGCTCCGGAGACTTTGTGTCTAAGCACAATTCCTTCAGTCACCATGAAGTGACATTTCTCCCAATTGAGCACGAGATGAGCTTGTTTGCATCGGATGAGCATGCGCTCTAGATTAAAAAGGCAAGACACGAATTAGTTTCCTAAGACTGAGAAATCATCCATGAAAACTTCCATGGATACTTCGATCATGTCTTGAAAGATTGCGATCATACACCTTTGAAAAGTCGCAGGTGCATTGCAAAGACCAAAAGGCATACGTTTATAAGCGAACGTTCCATGAGGACACGTAAAAGTGGTCTTGTCTTGATCGGATGGTTCGATAGGTATTTGAAAATATCCGGAAAAGCCATCGAGAAAACAAAAGAATTTGTTCCCCGCTAGTCTTTCCAACATTTGGTCCATGAATGGTAGAGGAAAATGATCTTTTCGAGTGGCATCGTTCAATTTGCGGTAATCAATACACACACGCCAACCGGTAACGGTTCTTGTAGGAACAAGTTCGTTATTTTCGTTGGTCACAACAGTCATTCCTCCTTTTTTAGGAACGCAATGAATAGGACTAAGCCAAGGACTATCCTCTATGGCATAGATGATTCCTGCCTCAAGGAGTTTGATGATTTCGGCTTTTACTATCTCCTTCATGTTTGGGTTAAGTCGACGTTGCCTCTCAATAACGGGTTTGGAATCGTCTTCGAGATTGATCTTGTGTTTGCAAAAATATGGGCTAATACCCGGTATATCGGAAGTTTTCCAAGCAAACGCTTCTTTGTGGTTTTTGAGCATAGAAACGAGACGTTTCTTCTCATCTTCCTCGAGCTTGGCTGAGATAATCACCGGAAGGAGTGAATCCTTCTCTAGATAAGTGTACTCGTGATGTTCGGGAAGAGGTTTCAACTCAAGATCCGTCGGTGGATCATGAGTAGATTTGTGAACTATAAAGTTCAATTTCGAAGGAAAAACTTCAAACGGCTTGTTTTCCTATTCTTCGAGAGTTACTTCGGAATCAACGGCCATGAATTCTTCGAATTCACGATCACGATCGGTATCGCTAATCTTTTCCGAAGTTGTTTGGAATGGTGCGTTGTCATCAAGCAATGCGTCCAACTCTTCTTCCGTTACTTCATCGATAACATCCACGCGGAAGCATGTGTCATCATTGAAATAGGAGTGTTGCATAGCTTTATCGACTAAGAATATTACTCGATCGTCACCAACTCCAAGGTTGAGTTCTTTATTCTTCACACGAATGATAGCATCGGCGGTGTGCAAGAATGGTCGTCCTAAAACGAGAGGGACTTGATGGTCTTCCTCCATCTCAAGGATTACGAAGTCGACGGGAAATATGAATTTGCCAACTTGAACAAGCATGTTCTCGGATATCCCAATGGGATATTGGTAGGTGTTGTTAGCCAAACGTATACTCATACTCGTAGGTTTCAAAGTAATGTTTGAAAGATTCTTGTATAATGAGTATGGCATAAGATTGATACTTGCGCCTAGATCGGCCAAGGCGTGACATTCGACATTGTTGTTTAGGGTGCATGGTATGAGAAAGCTTCCCGAATATCCGAGCTTTGGTGGAAGTTTGCTTTGCAAGGCTGCAGAACATTATTCATTTATAAATGCAACAGAGATTTGCTCCGTCTTACTATGGTTGCTCACAAGATCTTTGAGGAATTTCCCATAGTTAGGCATGCCGGTTAAGATATCAACAAGTGGAACGTTGATCTTAACTTCCTTGATCATCTTAAAGAATTTGGCATTACGAGCCTCCATCTTTTCTTTTCGTAGGCGTTGAGGATACAGAATTTTGGGTGTATACGCCTTTGGTGTTGGTGTTGGAATGGGTGTGGTTTGTTTTGGTTTGGGTTTGGAAGGAGGAACGGTTTATTCCTTCTCGGGCTCATCGCCTCGTCTTCACTTTCATCTTGTGGATACGGCAATCACATGTTCGTTACGGGCGGGTGGTGGGGGGTATGGTTTATCCGTAGATGGTTTTGGGTATGTTTGAGTGTTGCTTGGTAGCGACCCACTTGGTCGATTGGCTAATTGATCGGTGATTCGACCGAGTTTGGTTTCGAGATCATTAATAGTTGCGGTGTGGTGTCTTTGTCCTCTTTCAACGTTGGCTTTTAGATCGAAGAATTGGTTCTTAATGAACGTGTTTGTCGATTTTTGAGATTCTATGAAAGCTAACAACGTTTTCTCTAGGGTCGACTCTTCAGGTTTCTTTTCGTTTGATGGACCGGAATTATCGTTCTCACGGGGTTGTGAGCTACGATTTTCGTTTTTGGGATACTCACGCCATATGTCGGGGTTTCTACCGTAGTAGTTACCTCGATAACCACTTCCTCGGTATCCTCCTTGGGCGTAGTTTGCTTCTTGTGGCGGTTCTCTTATTGGTGTATCATCACACGCCATGGATGGGTGTGGTCCTACGCAAAGAGTACATTCGCCTCGCATCTCCTTCATTTCGTCTTTGATGGTTTTGAATTGCGAGTCGAATTTAGATGTTAGAGCGTCCATCTTCTGCATGAGTTTAGAATTTTCATCACTTTCAACGAAAGCAGTGGTTTTCTTGAAAGTTTGGTTCGGTTATCTTTGGACCAATCGAGTTTTAAGAGAACTCGATCCTCGAGCAATTGATATGCTTCGTTAGGAGTCTTATAAAGAAAGAGTCCACCGGTGTCAAGGATTGCTTGCGTCAGTTCATTGAGACCATGATAAAAGATTTGGATGATGGTTCCTTTTAGCAAACCATGTCCATGACAACTACGAAGTAGGTCTTTCATTCGATTCCACACATCAATGAGTGTTTCTTGTGGAAGTTGGGCGATACCTCGGATTTCTCCCATGAGTCTTTCGTACATGACGGGTGGAAAGAAACGGCTAACAAAAGCGGTTCTCATTTGTTCCCATGTTTCAGTGGTACCGGGCGTCAACTCATTGTACCAAACTCTTGCATCTCCGGATAGAGATGAGGGGAAGAGTTTGAGTTTTATGGCGTCTACATCGACGTCGGCTCCATAATGGAACATGCCACATATTTCTATGAATTCGGATATGTGCTTATGCGAATCGACTCGCGTACGGCCGTCAAATTGGCGGTCTTTGATCATTGAAAGGTGATGACCTTTCACGGTGAAGTTTTCTCCAAGCTCAACTTGAACAATAGCAGCCTTGGGGGTAGGTGCTACTACTCGGTTGGCTGCCCACATTGATTGATCGCCGGCCATTGGAAATGATAGATCGTTAAATGGGTTGTAGACGACAAAGGCGTCTAAGATATTATCAAATGGTGGGTTTTTGGTTTTTGAGATTCGATTTTCAAAAGAAACAAAGGGGTGGTTCTTGTGGTTTTTCTTTCGAGATTGGTGAATATAACGTTCGAGATCGGTGTATGGACTAAGCAATTCTTGACCGGAAGAACGCGTGTTCATTCAAGTCTTGAACGACTTTTGAAAAGGATTACAAGTAATAAAAACAATAACAAACAAAATATAACTAATAAGAAAATAAGTAAATAGGAAATTAAATAAACCAAACAAAATAAGAACATAAATTATTTTATTTTATTTTTAAAAAAAATCTGGATGCTTGCCGGTGGCAAACAGGGGTTGTCGGACGGCAAAATACCTTATGTTTGAAGCTTGCCGGCGGCAGGACTACCTTGCCGGGCGGCAAAGGTGGTTCTGTGATGGTGTTTCCGGTGGTAGGAGGGTGTTGCCGGCGGCAATTCTCTCCTGTCAGAAAATTATATTTTTATTACTTTTTTTATTTTTGAGTTTGTTTGCAATGAGGACACTACAATGGGTTTGATTGTAGGATGATTTTAGAACTAAGAAGACAATCAAATCCCCGACAGCGGCGCCAAAAAACTTGATGCGTTGGGTTAGTAACAAGTTTTAAATTTATAAACACGAATTACCGGATTGACTAAAGAAACGCACGGGCAAGTATAACCCTTTCGTTTGTGTATAGCTTTTATGTGGTAATACCGAGATCGTTCACGGGGATTTGGAAAACCTATGATTATTCTAAAATGAAACTATAATCGTTGATTGTAGCAATTATTGACAAACAAATGATAAGTAAAAATGATGAGACAAATAATAAGATTAAAGGTACACTTGGTAAAGACTAGTTTGAGCATCCGTAGTGGTATGATTGTGATGACACGTTAACATATATGATTATGATAATTAGATGGATAATCCAATCTATTGTTTTCAAAAGCTTTAATCTTCGTCAAGACATTGGTTAAAGAAAACAAGCATTAGACTCAATCACTCAATTCAAGACTTAATCCCCAATTTCAACACATTCGATTCACGATCGTTTCACGAATTTGCTAACACTTATAATTATGTTTCTTGATAATCAAAACTTCTTAAGAAATTATCAATACAAAAGATAGCCAATCATAGACAAACCGGCTACGACTTGTTGATAGAAAATAACCCTTTCGACCTATGAAATCTTTACCAACAAATTAAGTTTTGATAGCAATTGTCACATGAAACATAAATATCAATGGATCGTAGGAAAGCTTGACATTAAATTAAACATAAATCACAATCACAACTACTACTTCATACCACAAACATCATCCTACCAAGTGTAGAATGAAACTTAGCTACTCATAACAAATGATGAAATAAACTCAGAAATAAAGGTATTATAAGTCATAATCAAGAGTCTTAAAAAGTGGAAAAAATGTTACTAATGATTAGGGTAATGATCCCTAAGAGTTTTGTGATGATAACTTTTCTTATTGGACTCAAAAACTGACTTTTCTAGCACCACCTTGTTCAAATCCGGGAATGGAAGTTTGGGCAAGGATGCGAGAGTTATTTATGAGATGATATGAAGAGATACTTGAGTTGTGAAAAGATATATTGTTACATGACCCCAAGGGTCTTATTTATAAGCTAGTTAAGGCCCTAGACTTTAATGTTTGGCTTGGATAGAAAGAAAGTCTAGAATGTTCTTGCATGGAGTCCCTTGAGCTTGCATGAATGTGGACACATTTCTGCCTAGACAAATGTTGGTGGCAACTTCATTCATGATGGAGGCAACATGAGCTATGATGGAGGCAACATGAGCTATGATGGAGGCAAATCAACTTCCATGTGATGGTGGCAACTTCACTCTTGCCAGTGGCAAGTTGGATGTGTGTTGATGGTGGCAACTTTCATGCTGAATATCTTTATTTGCTCCTTGGAAATACTTGTTCTTGCACCCTAAATTAATCTTCAAAGGCTTGTAACTTGTACACGGGGCTTGAACTTGACTAGGATTTTTCGTACTCGTACATTTCTTTACTTTTATGTTGTTTTATACTCCATTCCTGCAATTGGCTACACAAAGACTTGCAAACACAATTAGGCACAAATATGCACAAAAGTATCATATAATTAACCAATATACATGTATAAAATTACGAATAACGCTCCTAAAAACATGTTGGATTTAGGCGTTATCAGTCCCATATCCTAATCATATTGCAACCTCTCCTTTTACTCACGCGGTTACTCTGCCTTCCGCTACAACAAGCAACGCCCTTTTTCCTTTTCCTCCTTCTGCTACCTTGGACATAACACAATACCCTTCTTTTGCCTACCGTTGTCCAGACCCTAATACTCCCCACACCTTCAAAATCCACCTTGCCCTCAAGGGGATATGAAAAATACGCCGATAGGGAGTCCGACATCAATTCCCACGCCTTCGGTTGAACAAATTTGTGGAGGCACCCATTATCCATGGGCCCGTGAATATCACCGATACCAATTCTTTCCCATAACTGACGAACTCGCGAACTTTCATGAGCTACCAAAGAGTAACTCCATTGTCCCCTAATTCCTCGTTTAGATTAAAATTTATTTCATCCAAACAATCATCAAAACTACCACCTCCAACCTCTTCCACACTCTCTTTATTTTCTGAAAATTGGCCAAACTCACTGCAAACATTCATGCCTTCCATATTACTCAGACCAATATCAAAAACACCATCTGGTACGCCACTAACCTCATCAACACACATATCTTCATCATCAGACAAGGAACCTTTTATCACAGGTGAAACTTCTTCACTTGGCCATGATAGAACGGTATCTAGTTTCTCTTCAACATTCAGACCTTTTCCTGCAATTGCCTCAAAACGCGTCTCCATTATACGGGCTAAGGAAAAAGTTTCCCCTAAAGTTGTAGGGCCTGACCTTGAGAGTGCACATTGTAGGAGCGGTTTAAGTCCACATATATAAAAGTATATAAGTAAATCCGTAGACATCTCCGTAACTCTATCTGCAAGTATAACAAACTTACTCTCATAATCGACCACCGTACCCTTCTGCAAGAGCTTATATAGCGCGTTCCAATCCCTATTGCCCGATGCCATAGCAAATGAAAAAAAAATTAAAAAAAAAATATTTTTTTATATATTTTTTTCGGATGAACAGTACCCGGTGAACAGTAACGTCGGATGAACAGTGCCGTGAATAGTACCCCGAACGAACAGTAGCCGCCGTGAACAGTAGCCACCGGTGAACAGTACTTTTTTTTAATGATTGGAATCTTAGATCGAAAACCCCCCAACGAGTTGAGGGCTCTTAATGAAAGAACCAATTGATACGACCCGAGTAGGGTTGTATCGGGATAGTAACACCACTATAGCGTGTGCGGGCTCCTTAAGAATTAGAGAAGGGAAACTGAGAATGTTTATTGATTAATTTGATTGACTGCCTACATTCATAACAATGACCAGTATTTATAAAACATAAAAATAAAACCCTAATCCTAGATAGATAATAGTAATAGCCCATTCGGCCCGACCCACACAACCTCGGGTGTATCACAATGTTACCCTTGCAAAGCATACGTTTCAAAGTCATATAAAAATAGAAATTTATGCGTTTTCTCATGCTAAATGGGAATAGAAAACAAGAGACGTAAGTTTTTCTTCAAATGGCAAAATGCAACGACATTAACATGAAAAAGGAATGGAGTATAAATAACCAAAGATGTTGATTTATTATCTTACTAGCATAGTACCCGCGCAATGCAGCGATATATATCTAATTACAAATTTTATAATGATGTAAATTTCAAAACATATAACAAGAGTTAATTCATGATGTCTTTATTTTTCATTTCAACAGTATTTAGATCATATTTGTCAACGCTATTCAAATTAATCTAGTTAACAAAGTAAAAAATATAAGTTGTTAACAATATAATAATCCAATAAAATATTTAAAGACCAAAGTTACAAGACTTCATTAAAGTTGTGAATTTTACGATAAAGACTTTTGTAACTAATGTGAATATCGTAAATTATTTTTCAAAAACTCCGAAAAAATCGAAACTCGATTGAGTTTCAAGAACCGAATTAATCTGGGTCAACTCAAATCCAGCGAGTCTAATCGGGTTTCAAAAATATAAAACCTGAATCAATATGACTCGTTTTTTCTCGGAACCGGGTCAAACGATTGACCCGACAACCGGGGTTTGAAAACATTGGATAAAACATTGCTTCTGCACAAAAAAAACATTGCTAAAAAAAATCCTATGATAAAACAAACATGAAAAAGTTCACATACCTCCTTCCATTCTTTGTTTTCATTCGATTAAATTATTAAAACTATGATTTTAATTCTTAAACAAAATCTTTCAATTATCCATCTTATATACATGTTTATCCATTATCCCAATTAAAACATTGCTAAAAGAGTTCGCAGTAACCTGATGTACATTATACTTTATTCAAATTATGTTTTAATTGGGTTTATTCTTCAAATGGGTTATTGATTTTACCCATTTTTTAACATCAGTGGATGTGCGTTGTTTTGATTGGAGTATGGTTTTGTTCTAATGATGAAAAGAGGAAGAGTTTGACTCAGCTTGATTTAATGATTTGTGTTTAAGAAATTAAAATGGGTTGTTGGTGAGAAGATCAAGGCTTGTACTTTAGCAGCCAATTACAACTTGAAGATTTGGAAGGTTAGTGTTCTTCGTGTTTTAGTTTGATCTATTATATAATTGTTAAATTTCAATTGAGTTTTTATGGTTACATAAATCTATATACCGTATATAATGCGAAATAACCTACATGAAAATGTTTTTTCCTATATGCGATAGATTATTTGGTTCAGAAATTCGCTTTGTGTGTTAGAATTATTGGCTTGATTGTTAAATTTGGTTGGGCTTATGTATGTTGTTATAGATGTCATGATCATTGATTGCTAATTTGTTAATCAGAAGTATGAACACTTTGTTTATAGTAGTTTGAATTAGGAGTGTAGCTCTCTTTTGTTAGATTAGGCATACATGAATTATATATAAGAGTAAATCATGAAATTTCAATGGTATTCGTTATCAAAAAAGAAACAACGTAGTTTATTATTGAAGTGCTTTGAAACAGAATAAAATGATTGTCATGGTGTGTTAGGTATCATGTAAAACCTCTCGATACACCACGTTTGATGTGTAAACCCCGTCCACATTAAACTTCTTCGTAGGATTTACTAAAACTTTTGTCGTGTGACGTGAAATTCCTCTTGAAAGGGCAACGTAAAGTTGTCCATGTGAGAAAACCGGTTCCGGAAGATAAACGCCGACGTTTGGAATTGTCTGTCCTTGAGCTTTGTTGATTGTCATAGCAAAGCTTAGTCGAACCGGAAACTGTTTCCTTTTTAACTTGAATGGAAACATGTCGTCTTCAGATGGAGATAGAGGGATTCTTGGCAAGAATACTCGTTTGCCGGCATGCTGTCCAACAGCTATTTCTGCATCAATTACGGTTGGCTCAAAGTTTCTGCATATAAGTCTTGTGCCATTACATAATCCATTCGATGGATCGAGATTCCTTAAAAGTATTATCGGGCATCCAATTTTGAGTCGGAGTACATGAGGGGGCAGACCACTGACATTAAGTGAGTTTAAGAATTCCATAGGATAGAAGTTGTTTCTGTCGTCTTGTGCTTCATCAAAACTGTAATAGATTTTCTCGTTTCCACAAAATCTATTGATCAACTTTTCGTTAAGCTCATCCACATGCTCATTTTTTGTTGATAAGATCGCCCTAGAAATGATATAATCTGATGAATTTCCGTTGACGTGCAAAGAAGGAAAGATTGAATTGATCAACTCTTCCTGAGATCGAGCCATATCATTGTATGTAATTGTCATGTCATCAGGTATGCGAATGTAATTTTCTTCAATCACTTGTTCATCTCCATTTCCGACTCGTAAAAGAAAATCAGAAAACCATGGATCTGTTCGCGCTCTCATATTCAAACTCAACCGAATTTTTTTCATCACAGACCATAGCGATGACATTCGTAGGCTGGAGTCTACGGTCTGTGCTCGCGTTCCACGTCTCACGACCGGTAAAACCTGTCTAAAATCACCTCCTAAGACCATTATTTTCCCACCAAAAGGGAGTCTGATCCCCGTGATGTCTTGCATGGATCGATCTAGTGCCTCCACAGCTTGCCTCTTAGCCATTGAAGCCTCGTCCCATATGATTAGTTTGGCAGCTTTAAGCAGTTTTGCTGTCCCACTTTGTTTTTTAATGTTACAG
This sequence comes from Glebionis coronaria, assembly GCA_025667525.1. NCBI lineage: Eukaryota > Viridiplantae > Streptophyta > Magnoliopsida > Asterales > Asteraceae > Glebionis > Glebionis coronaria. The sequence continues at coordinate 97,758,254 of CM046879.1, forward strand.
ACCGAGTTATTTTCAAGATTTATTGGAATCTTGAAGCGGGAGTGAGCTGTTCTACCACCTGTCATGTTATTGGCTGCAGCACCTGATGAAGCTGTCGCAAGTGCAATAAGACCACGAGACCGGACCTTTGCAAGCAAAGCTTTATACAAAAACGTCTTTCCTGTTCCACCCGGCCCATCTATAAAGAACACTCCTGGAATATCGTTATCCACATGACTCAATATCTCATCATACGCGTCTCTCTGGTCAGAATTAAGAGAGTCAGAAGCAAACAAGTGTTCCTCTTCCACAACTATGGAGTATTCCTCTTGTAATTCTCGAACAACCCCAGATTCTAAACTGGCATCAACATTTAGTTTAGGAAGATCAAAATCATCAATATCTTTGCCCATAGACTCGAGAGAAACTTTGATGTCGTTTAGCACCATATTTCGTGCTACCTCCACATTTTCATACACTCTTCTGTAATCTTCCGAAAAGGATTCATAGTGGTCATCCCATAGTTTCCGAACGTCTCCCGGCTCACAAAATATTAGAATAGTTGCGAATAACCTCCTAAGAGCGGGTGGAAACTGAAAAAGAGACCCCTCGCTAAGACATGTCGATAAAGCATCGTCATTTTCTATTAACCCTCTCTCAAGAGCCGCTCTTCGGAAAGTCTGATACAACACTTCGTTGACTGTGTATAGATCTTTCCAGTCTGTAGGCCCACAAACATGTGATAGGAGTAAGCGCAGGTAGAATCGTTCTCCTTCAGCGGGATTAGCAGATACCAGTCTTCCCCTCATTGATCCTTTTCTTCTAGCATTCCAACGTCGCGTTGTCTTATTCCATGTGAAGTGCTTCGGAAAGTCCTTGTACAAGTATTGTCTCGCATTAACATTAAATTTATTCATCTCAAAAAAAGCAGTCAACATCGATCTCTTGTCTATCTCCCTATCAACAATGTCGGTCAATATATCATCTTCTCTAAACCTGACCATTTGTTTATTTGGGAGATGAATTTGCAATGCCATCACATATGGATAGATTTGTGAAAGAGAGAAGCCAAAAATTCTCCAAATTGCCTCAGGGGGAGACACATAACGGGCATCTTGGAATCTCTTTATCTCGTTAATAACTACATTTTCACTCTCTGGATCGACATGTATAACCTGTTTATCGTGACCCTTGTAGACATACTTAAATATGTACTTCACTGAACTAATAGTCGAACAAATCTCGACATTTATGTGACAGTTGAACATCATCAGCAACTTTGGGTTGTAAGGGACCACCCATCTGTTGTCAAGGGTACTTCCACGCACGTCCACTTTCATCCCATTGTCTCTCCTTCGATATAATGGATATGTGTCCCTTCCTTGTGTTGTTTGCTCATTGAATTTCCTGGGGTATTTGAAACGACACTGTTTTGGCTCACCCTGCATACAAGGGCAGTTGGTTCGTAAGCTTCCACATGGACCGTGCATCATGTGTTTTTTTACCAGCTCGTGCATTACCGGATGCCTTGTTGGGTCTGGAATTTCACTACACACGATTTTATCATACTGATCTGGATTCGACATTTTATGATCTGCTCTCATAATCAGGAGGAAATGAGCATGAGGTAGGCCACGCTTTTGAAACTCAGTGACGTATACATGTGAACCGACAACACCGAGTATATGCCTTTTAAAGAGTTGCTCCTTTAGATCCTCTAATTTAGCCCGGAACACTCTTGAAACAAGGTCTGGTCGATCTGGTGCATCCTGACCGGGAAATAGCTCACTCTGGATTTCTGGCCAATGTGGATTGCATGTCATAGTAAGAAATATATCAGGCTTCCCGTCATCTTGAACTAAGGTCATGGCATCCAAAAATCGTCGTCGCATGTCACGGGGTCCTCCAATGAACGACATAGGCAGCACAATTATTTGCCCAAGTCTATTTGGTTGAACTTCACCGGCATTGACACAATCCACAATACCTTGGTACAAATCTGCTCTAATCTTGCTTTGGTTTCGCTCACAAAATAGCAAACGTGAAGTTTCAATATTTATGTACGTGTCAACAACAAACTGTTGCAATAATCGTCCACCTAATAAAAGCACGTTTGGAGTAAACCGGATCTGAAACTTGTAACAGTAGTACTCCCGCATGGTTACGGTCTTCCTACCCCCTGTTTCGTTAGGCTCTACAAAAAATCAAGCGAATTGTATAATACTATATCATATATATAAAATTTCAATAGTATTTATTAATTATGTAATAAAGATTATGAGTGACATTGCACTCACCTTCATAATCTTCCTCGATATTTTCTTCATCCCCAATGATTTCATCGATAGATTCGCCATCTCTTGGTATTTTTGAATGCCATCCTGGCTCGCCGTTGTGACGCCCCCAAATTGAGTCAAATGCAGCGGAAATAATATTTGGGTGTCACGTAGGTGGATCAACAGCAGACAGATTATAGAGCGATAGATAAAAGATTATCCTTACATTTATTACATGATTAAAAGTGCAAATGTTCTTAAAACAAGTCTTAACCAATATTCAGTAGTTTGAATTATTCCCCGGTTTATAAAACCCCAGATGAGCTCGATAAATGCAGCCTATCATGATGCTTGACTCCATGCACACCAATACCTGCTTTAGTTTCCTGAGAAAACATGCTTAGAAAGTCAACATAAAGTTGGTGAATTCACAGGTGTAATTAAAATAAGTTTGGACATATAAACATTCACTGAAGTAGTAATGCACAAAGCATTAATACTTAAAAGTAATTACATTTCCATATTGCCCGAAACTGAAGCTTGACAGTTAAGCCCTTAACAAATAAGGGCCCTTCGCCTTATCATTATCAAAGCACCCATAATTAATAATGTACTGACATGTGAAACATCTGTTGTCCTGGCCTAGGCACAGTGAGCATGACTCACCCAGATGGGGACGGTCAATCCCAAATAGATCTATTTATAACATTCAGGCAATTCAAAAATTCTAACAGTTTCGGATGCACGGGTCATGCGGGTTCATCTACAATAGGCATTGTAATCAAAGGTTTTGCAGTTCAGTTTACGTCCATAAAATAAAATATGTTGCATGTTTTCTTCCCCATAAAAGAGTTTAAAAGTTTGTCAATATATAAAAGTGGGGCCATGAACTCACCTCAATCGTACGGCAATAAGTCAATAGATAAGTCTGATAGGGATGCTCACGATACAGTCAATGACCTAAATAATTATAAGGTCTCAGTAAATGCATAATATAAATGCATAAAAGTTCCAGAATAAATCTGTACATGTTTAAACGGGTTTAAGTATTTAATAATAATACTTGAAATTTGTTCGTCGAAGTACAAGTTATAATAGTATTTATTTTAGGTGTAAAACAAATAATAAGGTTTAATTTATTAATTCGCTTAATTAATATTTTGTACTTACGTTATTATAAAACACTTTAAATATTCATATAGGATGGCTTTATATATATTTAAAGCGATAGGAAAATAAATATAATTAACATATTTATTTTATAAGTTAACCATTTACAATTTATATTTAATATATAAATAAGGTTTATAATTGTATGACATTTATTTAAAATCCATATTTACGTAAGATTTACATTTATTAAATTATAGGTTTGAAAATAACAATTGTTACATTTATTCAAGTTTTACGTTTAAATAAATGACTTAAAATATATAAGGTTTTTAAGGTTCGTAATAATTGTATAAAAGTACGTTTTAGTCCTTTTAATAAACGGATACTCGCGATTAAATTACTTTTATACCCCTAGGGTTTCTAAATCTTTCAAGTATTTACAGTTTTGGTCCCTCCTAGTTACACGTGCAACTAGGGTTTCTTAAAGTTTCATAAAATGTCCATTTTGGTCCTTATAGTATACGGCATATTCTAGGGCTTATAAGAGTTTCACTTAATGGCAGTTTTAGTCCTTGAAGTTTCGGCTAGTATTAGGGTTTATTATAAGTTACAATTATGCCCCCTAGGGCTTGATTATGTTTCGGCTTTAGGCAAGATTAGTCCCTAGGGTTGCTTAGTGTTGTATTAAGTTTAGTAACTTGACACTATTAGTCCCTAATGTTTATTTTAGGTCACGGCTTGTGTCCAAAGTGGTCCTTAGACTTTCCAAAATTTACACAACTCACCCTAGTAATTTAGTAATCACTTTTTAGTCCTTTTTAACTTTACAAAGTTTCGGATATGTGCAAAACACACCCCTAGACTCTCGGCATGTTTTTAAAAGTGGTTTAATGTTTATGTTTTTGAAATATCAAGTTCTATACTTATTCATTTAGCTCCCTTATACTTTATAAATTTACAATTTAGTCCAAAAGTATCATATAAGCTATTTTTAATCCGAAAATTTATGTATATATTATTTTAGTTTCAAAACTTCTTAGATCTATTATTTAAATCCAAAATGATTATAGATCTATATTTCTTTTTAGTATGTAACTTTATAAAATCATAACTTTGACACTAAGAGTTTTATAAAACATTTATTTAATAAAGGTGATTATTTATCTAGGAAAAGTATTATAGTGCTTAAACTAATCCTATAAGGCCTAATAGTGATCTTAATATTTTAAGGCACCTAATAACATGAAGCTAATATTTCTAGTTGTATCTAAATATTATAAGGTCACTAAAAATCATCATATGAGCTTTAAAGCTCACGTCCCATTTTATTTGCATGGTTAGGTTTTCATGATTTTACAAGTTAAACAAGATTATGTTAATGTGTTCTTCCAAGTTGACAAGTTTTTACATCAAGTCTTACTATATATAAAAATTAGCCGTGGGTTTTATCTTGGTTTTTAGGGTTTCCATGTTTGTTTAAATGTTAACTTTACCATAATAAACATGTACACATAAATATATATGAATGTAATGTATTGAAAAAGATAGGTTTTGACTTGGACTTACTTGTTTAGTTAGGTTTAGGAATGATATGAGAATAGGTAGAAACAAGTGACAAGCTTTCAACAATGGAGGTCTAGGAATACAAATGCATGCCGTGGGCTTCAAGTGAGGCGTCTAGGGCTTCTTTGTGGCTTCAAGGATTAAGGTTTCTTGTAGGTTGATCTTAGGATTAGCCTTTGGGTTGTAGAAGACATAGTATGGATGTAGTAGTAAACTTTGGAGGTTTAAAAATGGTGGTGAAGGTATAGTAACCGTGAGTTGAGAGAGAGATGGAGTGAGATTTAGGAAATGTTTTGTGTTGTGTGAAGTGTGTGTGTTTCGGCCTATAAACAAGAGAGAGAGAGATCAAATGTAATCTTAGTACCTAGTACTAAAGATATCAAAGGATTTTGGTTGGATTTGAAATATCTTCCAAGTATTTTGACACATGCCTAAACTAGAAAGTCCACTTTCTTCCCTTTTGGTGTTTTAGCCGTGTGTTTACAAGTCAAAGTGGGGGACAAAAACTTACAAGTATAGTAGGTTGCATGGTGGTTGAGTGTGTAAGTGCCTAAGAGTGCTTTGGTGTAAGTAAAGCATGGTTAGGTGTAAGTAAGACATGGTTTATGCATGTGTTAGTATAGGGTATTAGTGGAGTGCATGATTACATAGGTTACTTGTAGCTAGTTGAATCAAATGATGGCATTGTATGCATGCATGCACATACACGTCTAACATATGCTTGGGGAAGGGTTTTGGGTAAATTTTGCCAAGTGTTGTATGATAATAATAGCCTTTGTATATTATTATAGGTACTTGTGGTGTTGTAGGTATTTTTGTGGAAGCTCTTAGATAATTTAATGAAAGTGTATAAAATATATCCTTGTAAGTATTTACTTGAAGAAAATAAATAAATGACACTTGTTAAAATAGTGTACATTATATTTAGAGTGTTAGGTGTTTATTCCTTTTAAGTATTATATGTAAATATATACATATAAAAATAATTCAAGTACTTAATAAATAAATTAAGTAAGGTTACTTATCTTAAAATATGTACTGAGGTGATGAGTTCATTAATAAGTCAGGTGGCCAGTCAGTTGCCAGGGTAGTCAATACATGACTAAAGGTCCACATTAATATAAAATAAATGGGATAAATAATATGACAAAAGGTATATGCTTAATAATAAAACATAGAAAGGTGAAATTATATAAATTTCATAAATAAGTAGTACAACAGTTGACAAAGTCAATAGGATAAAATCAGGGATTTTACAGCACAATCCCGTTATTTTAGCTTTGTCCTCAAAGCTTAAGATGAAGTCATTGGTCAGGTGAACAAGTGTGGGTACTTGGTTTTGAACGAGTCTTCTCGTTCCCAAGTGAACTCTGGGCCTCTCCTAGAGTTCCAACGTACCTTGACCAACGGGATACGACTACGTTTCAATTTCTTAACTGTTCTCTCCATGATTTCTACTGGTTCCTCTGTGAACTGGAGTTTGTCGTCAAACTGAACTCCTTCTAATGGCATAGCCAATGGTTCTTCAGCATAGCACTTCTTCAAGTTAGACACATGAAAGGTAGAGTGTACCCGACTCAATTGTTGGGGCAACTCTAAACGGTAAGCTACTTCCCCGATCCTGGCTATCACTTTGAAAGGGCCAACATAACGTGGATTCAGCTTTCCACGTTTGCCAAAACGTACCACACCCTTCCAAGGAGATACCTTGAGCATAACACGGTCACCTACTTCAAATTGCATAGGTTTTCGCTTCAGGTCCGCGTAGCTCTTTTGTCGATCGCGGGCAGCTTGAATTCTCTGTTTAATGAGGACAATCTTATCTGAAGTCTCTTGGATTAATTCTGGTCCGGTGAGTCGAAACTCTCCTACTTCTGCCCAACACACAGGTGAACGGCATTTGCGACCGTACAGTGCCTCAAAAGGGGCAGCCTTGATACTGGCATGATAGCTGTTGTTGTAGGAGAATTCCACTAAAGGGATGTGGTCAACCCACCCACTTCCAAAGTCAATTACACATGCTCGCAGCATGTCCTCTAGAGTCTGAATGGTTCGCTCACTTTGTCCATCAGTTTGTGGATGATAAGCTGTGCTCATATCCAATTTGGTACCTAAGGCTCGTTGAAAGGCTTTCCAGAAATTTGAAGTGAACCTACCATCTCTATCACAAATTATTGAGACTGGTATTCCATGCTTGGTCACGATCTCCTTCAGGTACGTTTTTGCCAGTTTGGCCAGGGAATCGTTCTCCCTAATCGGCAGAAAACGGGCGGACTTAGTGAGTCGGTCGACAATCACCCAGATAGTATCGTAACCGTGAGATGACCTTGGGAGTTTGGTGACAAAGTCCATAGTGATGTTGTCCCACTTCCATTCCGGTATCTTGGGTTGTACAAGCAAGCCCGATGGTCTCTGGTGTTCAGCTTTGACACGTGCACATGTCAAACATTTCTGAACGTAGGTGGCAATGTTGGCTTTCATATTCGGCCACCAATACAACTTCTTCATATCCTGATACATCTTCTCAGATCCGGGATGTATAGAATATTTAGACTTATGAGACTCGTGCATGATCACGTTCCTCAAGTCTCCATAACAAGGTAACCAACTTCGTCCGTGCAGGCATAGGGTTCCATCTGTCCTTGGTTCTAGCTTCTCCTTAGTAAGGTCGGTCCTGAGCATTCCTCCAACATCTTCTTTCACAAGGTTTTCAGGTAATTGGGCTTGAGTCTGAGCTTCCAAAATCTGTTTGGGTAAGTCCAAACTGATCGTCATAACTAATGCCCGAACTCTCATAGGAGGGTCCGTATCCTTACGACTTAGAGCATCTGCAACCACGTTTGCTTTACCGGGGTGGTATTTGATCTCGCAGTCGTAGTCACTCAACAACTCAATCCAACGACGTTGTCTCATGTTCAGCTCCTTCTGGTCCAATATGTGTTGCAAGCTTTTGTGGTCAGTATGCACTGTACATTTTGTTCCGTATAGGTAATGCCTCCAGATTTTGAGAGCAAAGACCACGGATCCGAGTTCCAGATCATGAGTGGTATAGTTCTTCTCGTGCTTCTTCAGTTGTCTTGAAGCATAGGCGATCACCTTCATTCTCTGCATCAATACTGCACCTAAGCCTTTGTGTGAGGCATCGCAGTACACAACGAAATCATCGTTGCCCTCGGGCAAGGCCAGAATAGGTGCACTACACAACTTCTGCTTAATCAGTTGAAATGCTGCTTCTTCTTTCTCTCCCCAATCAAACTTCAATCCCTTCTGTGTGAGCTTGGTCATTGGCTTGGCTATTTTGGAGAAACCTTCAATAAATCTACGATAGTACCCGGCAAGGCCTAGAAATTGGCGGATCTCCGTCGGTGATTTAGGAGATGCCCAATCTTTGACAGAATCGACCTTTGCTGGATCTACGTGTATGCCGTCACAATCAATGACATGACCAAGGAAGTGCACTTTGGGAATCCAAAATTCACATTTGGAGAATTTGGCATAGAGCTGTTCCTCCTTGAGTACCTTCAGTACTTGTGCAAGATGTTCCCCGTGTTCTTGTTCGTTCTTAGAATAAATGAGTATATCGTCAATGAAGACTATCACGAATTTATCCAAATAAGGTCTGCATACGCGGTTCATAAGGTCCATGAAAATAGCGGGTGCATTGGTCAGCCCGAAAGGCATAACCTGAAATTCATAATGACCGTAACGGGTTCTGAAAGCTGTCTTTGGAATGTCTTCCTCCCTGACTCTCAGCTGATGGTATCCAGATCTCAGATCGATCTTGGAATACACGCTTGACCCTTGCAGTTGGTCAAACAAGTCGTCAATGCGAGGTAGCGGATAACGATTTTTCACTGTTAACTTGTTAAGTTCTCTGTAGTCAATACACATACGGAAAGAACCATCCTTCTTTTTGACAAATAGGACAGGAGCTCCCCACGGAGAGGAACTGGGTCGGATGAATCCTTTGTCAGATAATTCTTGGAGTTGTTCAGCTAATTCCTTCATCTCTGATGGTGCCAACCGGTATGGAGCTTTAGCTACAGGTGCTGCTCCGGGAATCAAATCAATTTGAAATTCCACTTGTCGAGTCGGTGGTAAACCTGGCAACTCATCAGGAAAGACTTCTGGAAAATCTCGGACAATGGGTACGTCCTTGATTTGCTTCTTCTCGGGTTTTTCTTCTTCATCTGTTCGAGAAATATGGGCCAAGAAGATAGGACATCCTCTCAACAAATATTTCTGAGCTTTGGTACAAGAGACAACACTAAGTCTGGTGTCAGTGAGGTCAGTGTTACCGTCTCCTCTAATGATTAAGATCTCGTTTCCCCAAGGAATACGAACTAGTTTTTCATCACAAACAATGACTGCGTGGTATTTTGCTAACCAGTCCATGCCGATAATTACATCAAAACTACCAAGGTGTACTGGGATAAGGTCAATATTGAACGGATGTTTCGAAAGTTTTAAGGTACAACCTCTAACGATGGTGTTAGTGACTACAGTTTTACCGTCAGCTAGTTCTACCGAATAATGGTGATCTAAAATCGATGGGACGACTTCTAACACATTGCTAAATTCAGTGGATATAAAGCTTCGGTCTGCTCCAGTATCAAACAAAACAGATGCATAACGATTGTTTAGTAGGAACGTACCAGTAACGACATTTGCATCGGGGTTGGCTTTTGCATTGCCGACCACGTACACTCTGGATGAAGCTCCTCCACTGTTCTTGTTCTGGTTGGCCCGCTTAGGGCAACTTGGTCTTACGTGTCCCGGTGCTCCACACTCATAGCACACCACTCCTTTCTTGGGTCCGTTTCCATTTCCTCCGATAACATTACGGTTTCCTTGCTGTCCATTCCCGTTCCCACGAGCATTATACCCGCTCCTGTTGTTGTAGTTCCCAGTGTTCTGATTGGGTCGGGCCTGAGTGACAGCATTAACTCGACAGGTCTTAGCAAAATGACCTACTTGTCCACATTTGTAGCAGGTCTGGCATGGGCTATCAGTAGTGTGATGATATTTGCACTTTGAGCATAAAGGTTTGGCGCCCACGTACGAGTTAGCTCCTGCAGAAGTAGCACTGTAAACCTGTCCAGCATGTTGTTTCTTAGGCTGCTGCTGGTGCTGACTGCGGAAATACTCGTCTGCCTTTCGTTTGTTGTCAGTGTGCCTCTCAGATATGGTACGGACTCTTTTGTTTATCAACTCAGTAGCAAACTCAATAGCATTCTCGACGGTAGTAGGTCGAGATGCGAGTACACTGTCGTGAATGGTGTCTGGGAGTCCTCCCACATACTTCTCAATCCTATCATCCTCTTCCACAAACATCCTGGTGCACATTAGGGTCAACTCTTGGAACCTCTGGTTGTACGCAGTGATGTCATTGTTTCTGCATCTGAGATCCCACAATTCGATCTCCAGTTTCTTCATTTCTCCCCTTGGACAATATTTCTCCGTCATCCTTTCCTTCAGCTCGGTCCAGCTGAGAGTATAGGCAGCATCGTGTCCAAGGGTAGCAACTACAGAGTTCCACCAAGTCAGAGCACTCTCAAGTAAGGTGCAGGTGGAAAACTTCACTTTGTTCTCTTCTGTACAGTCGCTGATGCGGAACACAGTCTCCAATCTCTCAAACCACTGCATTAGTTCCACTACTCCTTCTTTTCCTTTGTAGTAGGAAGGCTTGCATTTCAGAAAGTCGGGGTAAGAGCAACCTCTGGTGGCTTGGTTGTTCCTGCGAGCGTTGGAGTTTTGACTGTCATCTACGTTCCTGCTGGCAGCCATCGCAGATGCGATGCCTTGGTCAATCAATTCCCTTAATTGGGCAGCAGTGACATTTTGGGCAGTCTCGGCATTGACGGGGTTCGTTCTAGTGTTTACCATTTTTCTATAATTTATAAAAAAATGAAATCATTAGTTCAAGGTGTTAGCACAGTTTTATATAATTACACGAAAAGGAATTTCATGCATACACTTTGCAACAAATTGGATAACCTGTTTAAAGTTCACAATATAATACAGTACAGATTTAACAAAAGTTAAGGAGTACATGCCATAAGTCTAGAATAAGAATATAGTACAAAATGCACAACCTGATCCAAGACAGAGCACAGTCCGCCTGTCTGGGATGGTGGTACATATAATCTAAGGTACATCATCTACAATCTAAAAGTACAGTACAAGGATACAACTGATGAAAGGAAAGTACAAATACAAAAGATCCTAAATCATGCGAGCCGGGATGCAACCCTAATAGCTTGTCATGATATACAGAAATCTAGTATAACTACTCTAACCACGTCTAACAGACTCCTCGGAAACTGCGGGTGCCGCTGGTGGTGGTGAGGCAACTGGTGCCCTCCTAGCATCCTGCATCTCTGTCAGCGCAGTCCTGGTCTCCTTGAGCAGTCGGATTGCCTCAAGAAACTGGTCTCTGAAAGTCTGCTGAGCTCCTCTGAGATGAGCGGTCTCTGACGTCAATCCCTGATGTCGGACATCCTGGAGGTCAAAGAAGATAGCAAGAGTGTGCTCCATGGACGATAGAGAGATCTGGGTCTCTGTCTGCAGGCTCTGGAGCGAGTAGATCTGCTCACGTAGGAACTCATTCTCATCCAGCAGCCACTGGATGGAATGATAAGTAGTAGACCACGCTCCTCGGGCGGCGTGCGCCTCCGAACTCATAGTCCAAGATAGAAGGTCCTGACGCTGCTGTAGAACAGCGCGTCCCGCCTGTCCAGCCGATAGCAGAGCATGAATGTCTGCTACATCCTGTGCCTGGCGTGCGGCCAGTGCAGCAATCTGGGCCTGGACGGGGTCTGCCTGTCTAGCCCGGGAACCCTCTCCGATCTCATAGGTGGAGTCGAGAGGTGCCTCGTATCTCCTCTTACGAGGGGGTAGAGACTCTGGAGCATAGCCCTGAAGGGTAGAGGCTGGTGGTAAGGGTGGCAAGGCAAAAGTAGGTGAGACCTCTTCCCCAGCGGGGGAAACAGGTGAGATAGGCGGAGTGGAGATAAGCGCCTCCAATGATGCAGCATCGACTGAAGTGTGGCTGTCGTCTGCGTCACTAGCAGATAGCCATCCGCATAAGACGGTAGTCGGCGATACGGCAGCAGGAGTGTCGGTAGGTGATGTCATGATAATCTGAAAGTAATATAGTTTTAATTGACATAAGTATAAACTTACTCAAATTAAAAGTTTTGGGAAATAATAATTTAATTTATATGATAGTGCTGTCAGTATGGCGATATAGAAGGTTACGTTAATACTTAATAGATTAATCAACCGGGTGTTAATAATCAATGCACAGTCAATCACACAATCGATGTATGCTCTAAAATCTATATGCTTAACTATTCTAGTCCCGAAAATCCCAAAAGATTTTTAAAAGCAGTTATAGTCCAGATTATATAAAAATTTTATTTTTATATTTATTTTAATTTGGCTCTGATTCTCTATAACTATCGCTCTGATACCATTTCTGTGACGCCCCCAAATTGAGTCAAATGCAGCGGAAATAATATTTGGGTGTCACGTAGGTGGATCAACAGCAGACAGATTATAGAGCGACAGATAAAAGATTATCCTTACATTTATTACATGATTAAAAGTGCAAATGTTCTTAAAACAAGTCTTAACCAATATTCAGTAGTTTGAATTATTCCCCGGATTATAAAACCCCAGATGAGCTCGATAAATGCAGCCTATCATGATGCTTGACTCCATGCACACCAATACCTGCTTTAGTTTCCTGAGAAAACATGCTTAGAAAGTCAACATAAAGTTGGTGAATTCACAGGTGTAATTAAAATAAGTTTGGACATATAAACATTCACTGAAGTAGTAATGCACAAAGCATTAATACTTAAAAGTAATTACATTTCCATATTGCCCGAAACTGAAGCTTGACAGTTAAGCCCTTAACAAATAAGGGCCCTTCGCCTTATCATTATCAAAGCACCCATAATTAATAATGTACTGACATGTGAAACATCTGTTGTCCTGGCCTAGGCACAGTGAGCATGACTCACCCAGATGGGGACGGTCAATCCCAAATAGATCTATTTATAACATTCAGGCAATTCAAAAATTCTAACAGTTTCAGATGCACGGGTCATGCGGGTTCATCTACAATAGGCATTGTAATCAAAGGTTTTGCAGTTCAGTTTACGTCCATAAAATAAAATATGTTGCATGTTTTCTTCCCCATAAAAGAGTTTAAAAGTTTGTCAATATATAAAAGTGGGGCCATGAACTCACCTCAATCGTACGGCAATAAGTCAATAGATAAGTCTGATAGGGATGCTCACGATACAGTCAATGACCTAAATAATTATAAGGTCTCAGTAAATGCATAATATAAATGCATAAAAGTTCCAGAATAAATCTGTACATGTTTAAACGGGTTTAAGTATTTAATAATAATACTTGAAATTTGTTCGTCGAAGTACAAGTTATAATAGTATTTATTTTAGGTGTAAAACAAATAATAAGGTTTAATTTATTAATTCGCTTAATTAATATTTTGTACTTACGTTATTATAAAACACTTTAAATATTCATATAGGATGGCTTTATATATATTTAAAGCGATAGGAAAATAAATATAATTAACATATTTATTTTATAAGTTAACCATTTACAATTTATATTTAATATATAAATAAGGTTTATAATTGTATGACATTTATTTAAAATCCATATTTACGTAAGATTTACATTTATTAAATTATAGGTTTGAAAATAACAATTGTTACATTTATTCAAGTTTTACGTTTAAATAAATGACTTAAAATATATAAGGTTTTTAAGGTTCGTAATAATTGTATAAAAGTACGTTTTAGTCCTTTTAATAAACGGATACTCGCGATTAAATTACTTTTATACCCCTAGGGTTTCTAAATCTTTCAAGTATTTACAGTTTTGGTCCCTCCTAGTTACACGTGCAACTAGGGTTTCTTAAAGTTTCATAAAATGTCCATTTTGGTCCTTATAGTATACGGCATATTCTAGGGCTTATAAGAGTTTCACTTAATGGCAGTTTTAGTCCTTGAAGTTTCGGCTAGTATTAGGGTTTATTATAAGTTACAATTATGCCCCCTAGGGCTTGATTATGTTTCGGCTTTAGGCAAGATTAGTCCCTAGGGTTGCTTAGTGTTGTATTAAGTTTAGTAACTTGACACTATTAGTCCCTAATGTTTATTTTAGGTCACGGCTTGTGTCCAAAGTGGTCCTTAGACTTTCCAAAATTTACACAACTCACCCTAGTAATTTAGTAATCACTTTTTAGTCCTTTTTAACTTTACAAAGTTTCGGATATGTGCAAAACACACCCCTAGACTCTCGGCATGTTTTTAAAAGTGGTTTAATGTTTATGTTTTTGAAATATCAAGTTCTATACTTATTCATTTAGCTCCCTTATACTTTATAAATTTACAATTTAGTCCAAAAGTATCATATAAGCTATTTTTAATCCGAAAATTTATGTATATATTATTTTAGTTTCAAAACTTCTTAGATCTATTATTTAAATCCAAAATGATTATAGATCTATATTTCTTTTTAGTATGTAACTTTATAAAATCATAACTTTGACACTAAGAGTTTTATAAAACATTTATTTAATAAAGGTGATTATTTATCTAGGAAAAGTATTATAGTGCTTAAACTAATCCTATAAGGCCTAATAGTGATCTTAATATTTTAAGGCACCTAATAACATGAAGCTAATATTTCTAGTTGTATCTAAATATTATAAGGTCACTAAAAATCATCATATGAGCTTTAAAGCTCACGTCCCATTTTATTTGCATGGTTAGGTTTTCATGATTTTACAAGTTAAACAAGATTATGTTAATGTGTTCTTCCAAGTTGACAAGTTTTTACATCAAGTCTTACTATATATAAAAATTAGCCGTGGGTTTTATCTTGGTTTTTAGGGTTTCCATGTTTGTTTAAATGTTAACTTTACCATAATAAACATGTACACATAAATATATATGAATGTAATGTATTGAAAAAGATAGGTTTTGACTTGGACTTACTTGTTTAGTTAGGTTTAGGAATGATATGAGAATAGGTAGAAACAAGTGACAAGCTTTCAACAATGGAGGTCTAGGAATACAAATGCATGCCGTGGGCTTCAAGTGAGGCGTCTAGGGCTTCTTTGTGGCTTCAAGGATTAAGGTTTCTTGTAGGTTGATCTTAGGATTAGCCTTTGGGTTGTAGAAGACATAGTATGGATGTAGTAGTAAACTTTGGAGGTTTAAAAATGGTGGTGAAGGTATAGTAACCGTGAGTTGAGAGAGAGATGGAGTGAGATTTAGGAAATGTTTTGTGTTGTGTGAAGTGTGTGTGTTTCGGCCTATAAACAAGAGAGAGAGAGATCAAATGTAATCTTAGTACCTAGTACTAAAGATATCAAAGGATTTTGGTTGGATTTGAAATATCTTCCAAGTATTTTGACACATGCCTAAACTAGAAAGTCCACTTTCTTCCCTTTTGGTGTTTTAGCCGTGTGTTTACAAGTCAAAGTGGGGGACAAAAACTTACAAGTATAGTAGGTTGCATGGTGGTTGAGTGTGTAAGTGCCTAAGAGTGCTTTGGTGTAAGTAAAGCATGGTTAGGTGTAAGTAAGACATGGTTTATGCATGTGTTAGTATAGGGTATTAGTGGAGTGCATGATTACATAGGTTACTTGTAGCTAGTTGAATCAAATGATGGCATTGTATGCATGCATGCACATACACGTCTAACATATGCTTGGGGAAGGGTTTTGGGTAAATTTTGCCAAGTGTTGTATGATAATAATAGCCTTTGTATATTATTATAGGTACTTGTGGTGTTGTAGGTATTTTTGTGGAAGCTCTTAGATAATTTAATGAAAGTGTATAAAATATATCCTTGTAAGTATTTACTTGAAGAAAATAAATAAATGACACTTGTTAAAATAGTGTACATTATATTTAGAGTGTTAGGTGTTTATTCCTTTTAAGTATTATATGTAAATATATACATATAAAAATAATTCAAGTACTTAATAAATAAATTAAGTAAGGTTACTTATCTTAAAATATGTACTGAGGTGATGAGTTCATTAATAAGTCAGGTGGCCAGTCAGTTGCCAGGGTAGTCAATACATGACTAAAGGTCCACATTAATATAAAATAAATGGGATAAATAATATGACAAAAGGTATATGCTTAATAATAAAACATAGAAAGGTGAAATTATATAAATTTCATAAATAAGTAGTACAACAGTTGACAAAGTCAATAGGATAAAATCAGGGATTTTACAGCCGTTGGGAAAGAATAAAACATATGACAAAGGATCATAAGAAGCCAAGTGAGGTTGAATCTGGGTTGGGTAATCGGACTTCCCATACAGGACAATGCTTCTCTTATAGGCAGTAATATTGTCGTTACCTTCAATCCAAATGCCAGCAACCTTGCATAAGGTTGCAAACCGAAATGTTTTATAAAAATCACATTAGGTTATATTTAAAAATGTGCACAAGTAAAACAATTATATTCAAACCTCAGATGTGGTTGGAAGGTTGTAATTCCTTTGGTCGAGTTCCACTGATGCATTTAATGTGACTCTGTACTTATCGAGCGGTCCTAACTCAGCAAGGCTTCGAAACGTTGTCACGTATGGGTTTGTTGCGAGTACACGTGTCAAAATTTCAACAATTTGTCTATCAAGATTTTTCCATACAAGTCTATGCGATAATTCGGTTTCAGGATCATAAAAATACAACTGTAAGTACCTAGGTTGTCCATCCCTAGGAACCAGCTGATCGATTTTATGGTACATACCTCCGTGTGCACGAAAAGTGTACACTCCAGATGTCATATTGGTCATGGAAGTATCCAAATTTACACCCATTGATGTGAATGAGAAATTTGTGTTGTATGCACGTATGTTATGCCTGAATGTTTTACCCAATTCAGATTGTGACGCGAAGAGATTAAATAGTTCATCTGGAATGGTTGAGGACACCAATTTTGTCTTTCCCTTCATACAGCAAAATGTTGGGAATTCAAACTTTATCCGTTTTGCTCCACACTTTGCACATGGTGGTTGTTCCTTTAAAACACGGTGCTGTTCAGGGACACCATGATAAATGAAATCGTATGGATCCATGTCTTGGTTGTCATCTATGATCGATCGATTAACATTGCCATCAATACAACTTTCTGCATGTAAGCCATTTAAATGTTAAAAGATACGCTGTAATGGATAAGTGTTAAACGCATAAATTTAATACTAACCTGTTATAGGTGAGGCTTGAGTCATGACAGCATCAAATGAAGGTAGTAGTCTGCGAGGCTCACCTCGAATGCCTGTTTTTAATGTAGTAAAAATGAAAAAGAAAATCATTTCATGAAAACATTAATAATAGATCCAGATTTCTGTGTGTTACCATTTGTGTTTTCAAATGCCAATCTCGAGGATATGTGGGTAGCTCCTGCACTTTTATGATGAGGCACACTTGTATGAATGGCGGTTGTCATATTTATTGAAGTTTGACCGCTTGGACAGTTGTGCATCAGTACCCTGTTATTTTCCTTTCGTCGCTGATAACAATTCATATACTTAGTTTGTATATCTTGGCATGATTTTTGTGAAGTCTCTGGAGGTTTTCCGGAATTCAAGCTGTGAAGAAGCGTATTTTGGCATGGTGGTATGTTTTCGTTGTTTGCTGGTGCACTATCATCTGATGTAGTTAGTGTGTTACTATCACCTGCCGTCATATCTATTATCTCACTGTGAATCATTAGTGAAGATGGACAATCTACTCTTTGGCCTTCCAATAATCCTAACGGCGCCCTCTTTGGTGTTTGTATATCCATTCGAGTAGTTACTCGTGGAGTTACATTTGTAGCAGCTGTGGAGTATTGACTACTACCTTCGCCATAAGCTATTTTTTTAAGTTTGTTTGCCTTTTGACGCTCATAATGCTGTTTATTGTATTCTCTCTTTTTTTCTACACGTTGTACAAGAATAGTTACTGGTGCAGTTGGGGCGTGTTGACTACTTCCTTCCCCAGAAGCTATTTGTTTAAGTCTGTTTGCCTTTTGACGTGCATAATGTTGTTTATTGTATTCTCTTTTCTTTTCTACACGCTCTACAAGAATAGATTTAAGGAAAATTGCGTTAATAATTGATAATGTTCTAATAATGTTTATAGATAAATAAGCATACCCTTATGTTTGTCTAGATCGGCTTGAGAGACATCACAAGTACCGTTCTTAAGTACTTTGTTATCCTTTCGTTGTGCAATATGGCTGCTACCATAGTCTTTACGCTTTCCGGTAGGCACATCTCTTTGGTTACCAACAACGTTTGCATTTTCATCATCAGTCGTCATTGATTGCTACAACATATGCAGACATAAACGTATATGATTATGTTTTTTACAATGATTATTTGGTTACTGTGAGATACAACTTATGTAGAATTTTAGTTGTTTAGATAATATATATGCTTATTAAGGATGAGTAAACTGCTGGCATACTTACTGGGACTTCAAGCATAAATAAATAGTTTAGATTTTTAAGTAGGCAGGACTGATGATGTTATTTTTTATCATCACATTTGTGTTTGCTTTCTATTACTGTAGGTTATTAAATTGTGATTTTTCTTGCAGTTGTTGAATTCTAGCAACTTAGAAATGGAGTATTTTGGGAAAATTATGGAGTTTGTACTCGACTTACGGTCGAGCTGAGTGGCCAAATGTATGAGCAGTGGGCTGCATCAAATAGCTTGCTCATTTTTAATGTATTTGAGAAGATTAATGATCTTTTCTCAGATGGGCCCGAGAAGTATGCTAGCACTATCTATAGATTATGGTACATCCTACAAACTGACTGAAGGTGTTGTGATATGGTTTTTCGTTACAATTTAGTGCAAGTCTTTTTTATTTTAGTGATGATGGGTAGTTTATGTTCCTGAAATATACACCTCCAAGTTTAGGTAATTTGGTTTTAGGATGCCATTGTATTTTCGTTAATGGTTTTTTTTCTTCTGCTTATCGAAGCTTAAAAGTACTCCATTTGTTATTTCAGGTTATATAGGCAGAAAAGTGTTTTCGGCAATATTAGTAATGGTTGTGTCTGCTTATCAGTGTTCTTTTGGGTTAAAAATGGGTATATCATCTACTGTGCTTTATAAGCATTCATTACAATGTGTTAACCAGTTATTTGGGAAATCAGGTACTCTTTTTGGAAAGAAAGAACTGCTACTGTGGTTAGCGGAAAAGTTCAAGACATCCAAGTGAAGAGTTCTTTGGTTATAGAGTACTTATAAACAAAATGGAGTGCATATAAAAAAAGGAATAGATAGCATATCCATGTGAGAATATTAAATCAAGTTTGGATGTACTTTCCATTCTTTTTTATAAAAATATTATATTTTATTTCTCATGTTAGCTTTTTTTGGACTTATGCAGAAAGAAAAGAACCATGTGACACTCTACGAAGACCCACTCACTCTCTCCACCTTATTTATATACTACTCCCACCACCATTAGTTAAATCACTTACTACACCTGGTTCAATCCAAGCCTCCATGAAATGACGTCATCATTTTAAAAACTTTCAGATCTACAAGAAAAGACAGATCCGTTACCGGAAAACTTAGATCCGGTCGTGGTGGTGGTGGTTCTGACAGCGTAGATCCGGTCGTGGTGGTGGTGGTTCTGACAGCGTAGATCCGGTCGTGGTGGTGGTTCTGGCGGCTTAGATCCGGTCGTGGTGGTGGTTCTGACGGCGGTGGTTCTAATGGTGGTGCGCCGTCGATAGTGGTGGTCCCGTCTATGGTGGTGGTTGTTGACACAACGGATCCTGATGATTTAAATGAAGATAGTCATAGTGATAGTAATAGTTATACTGATAGTAGCAGGTTAGCAGTTATTATTGAGTTTTAACAAATCTTTCCATAAGGAGCTAGTGAGGATGTCTGAATTTTCAGACTTTCTTTTTTTAGAATAGTCCCAAATGCATTATAATGTAGTAATGATAAAACGGAATTCACGGTGAAATTCAAAATCTTACAAAAAAATAATTGAAACTTACATTAAATTTGATTGCAAAAGCCAGCCAACTCATATAGGTCAATTTGGTTTTACAATAAATTGTCGTTGTCTGTTTTCTAAAGCTTTAGTATGTTAAAATTTCATAATGAATTTTTTTGCTTAAAATGGAAGCTGATGGAGAAATTTCAAATTATATAGAAAAACACCCTATACTATTTATAGTATCATATCATTTTTACTCTTCCAACTTTTTTCTTTGTATCCCTTGTGGTAGGTAAAGTGTTTAAAGTTTTGGGTTTTGCTAATGACAGCCCTTAAGGTTGTCGTTAAGAGAATAAGTTTTATTACATAGTTATAAATGAATTATCATGATTGGATATCAATTCCGAAAAACATGGATACAATCCCTAAAAATCAGGATACACAACAAACATCTAATGATTATTGGTTGATTTCATTTTTTTCATTGAGTTGTAATAAAAAGCTCTCTCTTAACGACAACCCTAAGGGCTGTTATTAGCAAAACCCGTTTTGGGTTTTGCTAAGTTTATAAATTCTGTACAATCAATAATTGTTGTTAACATTTTGTAAAACTACTACTTCTTCGTAACACAAGGTAGCACTAATTAAAAGGTCGGAAACCATGGTTATTAGCTAAACAAGTAGTGCCAAAATTTAATGTATACTTCAAAGATACTCTAGAAAGCCAAAGTATTACGAGCAAATTTTTTCATAGATAACTTGTCTTCGGAAAATAACTCATAATCTTTCTGATGTAAAGCATCTCACAAATACTTGATTACTTGGTTAAAGACTTCAGTCACATGAAATCACAAAACTACAAGCCTTTTCATTATCAATAAGAAGTTTCAGATTCATATATCCTGTAAGTTGCAACTCTTTTGTGCCTCCTGGCCTTTTCAATCGAATAATCTGAAATCACAGAGGGATACTGGTTTCACAGGCTTTATTGATCTCGCGGGATGGTCTATGAACCCCGAAATTCAGTAATCAGGTGTCATAATTAATGACTCTTGTTTACCTTGTAATAAAAATTTACTATAAGTGCAAAAACAATCATGCATTAAACATTTGATTTCCATAAGAAATGTGTCATTTGTCAGGTTGATAACATTTTAGAGGAATTCTATGTGATTTTTATTAGTAAACAGTAACTAGAAACAGTAAATACATCAATAATTACCTATGACAAAAATGATAAAAAAGACCAATGTCATTTTCAACTTTTAACTTTTTTTCCTATATAAACAAACATATGAAAAGTAACTTCTCCAATACACTCTTCATTTTCATCCTTAATAGGTAATAAAAACTTTGTTCTTTTCTTTATCACTATAGTACTCCCCTCATGCTTTTATTTCTTTTATCTTAGTAATTACAGTGCATTTAAGATCTTTTTGTTAATTTCTGTGTTGGGTTGATTTCAGTTTTTGAGTCATGGGGAATTTGTGTTGCTTGGTTCAAGTTGATCAATCCACTGTTGCCATTAAGGAAAGTTTCGGAAAATTTGATGGAGTTCTTCATCCTGGTTGTCACTGTGTTCCATGGTTTTGCGGAAAACGGCTTGCAGGGACACTTACACTAAGGCTTCAACAGCTGCAAGTCAAGTGCGAAACTAAAACTAAGGTCTTTTACTCTTTTATCTTCCACTATTAAGATTATGTTCTATGTGTAATTAAGTAAAACAAACTAGCCTTGAAGATCCACAGCATTCGGAGGTCAAATATTATTACCTGCTCAAATAGATATAGTCTGTTCGTACTCTAATACAGTTTTTGTTATTTTTTCAGGACAATGTTTTTGTGAATGTTGTAGCTTCGGTTCAATACTGTGCTCTTGCTGATAAGGCTAGCAATGCCTTCTATAAACTCAGCAACACAAAGTCACAAATTCAGGCCTATGTTTTTGACGGTAATAACCTAAAATCCTTAAAGAATTACACATCTTTGTATGTCGTATGTTATGATGTTGATGGTAGCTTAACATGGACATATTTTCTCTATTTTTTTAGTTATCCGAGGAACTGTTCCAAAGCTCGATCTTGATGCTGCTTTTGAGCAAAAGAATGAAATCGCCAAGGCTGTTGAAGAGGAACTTGAGAAGGTAACATGCTTAAATAAATAGCTAATGTAGGTATTTTGACATATTTACTTGTGATTGTATTAATTCAGATCTTGCTTTTCCTATAACATGAACATGGATAACAAAAAATAGCTGAAAGGGAGCCGAGAGTGTATTCTAATGCGCAAAGCTTCTTTAATCGTTTTCGTAGTAGAAAAATATGGTATTCCAACCAATTGAACACCCTAGTTATATATAACAGATTACAGAAATTTGGATACTAAGTGATTTCGGTCAACCTATACTTAACCCGTCCAATGACCAGTTTTAACTTACTCTACGGGTCGATTTTGCATTTTCCACCTTTACTTTGGACTCTTAAGTTCGTTCTGACATGTTTATCTTTGATTGTGGCTATAGGCAATGTCTGCTTATGGTTTTAAGATTGTTCAAACATTGATTGTGGATATAGAACCAGATGTACAAGAAAGCAATGAATGAAATCAATGCAGGTAAAATTTTCATCTTTTTGCATCACCATGTAAAATTTTTCTATCAGTTCGTGAAAATCAGTAAACAGATCAATTTAGGTTATTGCTTTTTAAGTAACGGGTCAATATAAATAAACTTTGAAAACTTGGTTTGTACGACTATACGAGTATAAAACAGGTGCATCAACCATTTATCTAGTTCAATAAAAAAAGTAGACAAAGTATGTGTGTCAGCCCAAACTAGCATGTTTTAACCCATTAGTAACCATATCTTGGTATCTTTCCAGCTGCAAGGTTGAGGTTGGCTGCCACTGAAAAAGCTGAAGCTGATAAAATACTGCTAATAAAAAGAGCCGAGGGTGAGGCTGAATCCAAGTACCTGTCAGGTTTGGGGATTGCACGCCAGAGACAAGCTATTGTGGATGGTTTGAGAGACAGTGTTTTGGGTTTCTCGGTCAATGTACCTGGAACCACGGCTAAAGATGTGATGGACATGGTTCTAGTGACTCAGTACTTTGACACGATGAAGGAAATCGGGGCTGCTTCTAAATCATCAGCTGTGTTCATCCCTCATGGTCCTGGCGCTGTTCGTGATGTTGCTACTCAGATACGGGATGGACTTCTTCAAAGCAGCGCCACCAGCTGATTGTTGACTCGGGACCAAAACTTACCATATCACTACTATTTGCCGTAATTGTGTTTAGATTGTTTAAAATAAGGGTATATGTGGAATTTAAGTTTCTATGACTATATGTCATGGTAGTATTTATGGAGATTATCAGAAGCAGTCCAATGTGGTTTGAGTAATTTAATAGTAACTATGTTAATTTCGGTTACATTGAGCCAACGATTCTACCAAGCATTAGTGTATGTGAATTTAATCGTAACTATGTTAGATATCTCCAACGGGTCGAAAGCTCTTTGATAATTTCTAACGCGTTCTACTTACTAGATCGCATAACAAACAAATCTCGTAAAATGACAAGAAAATAATTGATTGACGGTCTATGACCAGTGGCGATTTGTATGAAGAGGTAACATGGTTTTTACGGGTCACCAAATGTGCTCATTTGTAATTTAATCAACTCAATTGCCGCCTCTAAAGAAACAAATTCGTGCAGTTCCCACAAAAATAATCGATAACTTGAGTATCAACTTCTTTGATACCATAATATATACGAGTTCAAAGAAAGCAAATTACATACTACGTATCTTTTTGTACTTATAATTGTGGAACAGTTTTCTGCAGTTATAGTTTATTAGAACAAGGCAGTATTAATCAAAAGAATTCGCTCAAACTATAAACTGACTGTAAAACAATAGCAAATATATGTCATCTATTACAATAAGATCTCTCAAGAACTCGATTAAACTCCAAACATACAGGAAAAGAATTGCTAAGACTGCTAGTAAATATTGTCTATCTATATATATAGAACAAATGCTCGCAGAAGCCCTACACCCAGGGGCGGAGCCAGAATTTGAAGTTGAGGGGGGCCGACTTTACCTCGCCGTAAACCACTTCGAAAATCGAGAAAAATATGTACAGCAAAACTTTTAGATGTCAATAACAATAAATGAAACATATAACATGAGTGAGGCCAAACTAAATATTTATGATATGGACTAGTATTTGAGTACGTAATATCGGTGGTCGAGTTTGACCGTCTTGTTTAAGGAGACCAAAAATTTGTACGGTAACAATCTAGTATAAAAAACTATATATTCTCAAAGCAATATATATGTATAGATAAGAAAAATAAAAATTAATCAACAAAACTAGGAACAATTGTTATTGATTTTTTTTTTTGAACCCTTGATAATTGCATTCATTTATACTCGAGTCGATCATTATAAATGAAGCTGTTTAATACGAGGAAAAATAATCAAATGCAAAGACCAAATGTTTTTTGAAAAAGAATCATTATAAATGTAACACAAAAGTAATTGCTAGTGTAAATGGGCTTTAAGTTATTAGGTGTATGTATTTCTGAAAAAACTGTTTTGGGCCTTTTTTTTTAATAAAAACAAACTGTACATGATTATACATCATCTCTTTCAAAGGTCAGCCGTCCTTTTTACTTCATCTTCAACAATGAGAAAGAAAACTCACAATACCTTTTTCTGCAATTTTCGATTTATCTCAAACCCATATATCCCTAAAACTTGTTAACTGTAACCCATATGTTAAGGGGGGCTAGTACCTTTTATGCCCTTTATATAGTCAGGCACTCCGTACTATGTAGTATAAAAGTTGGGCTGATGAGGGGGGCCCAACACCCACCCGCCACCCCATCAGCTCCGCCCCTGCCTACACCAGACAATTATTCTTTAATATCAACCAACTCTTAACGAATTTGCGCGTAATACACATGCATGCTGACATCCTAATGTCCCCGTGTTGGTTTGTCAATCTTCCAAAGGGTGCATTATACTTTGCATTGTGTTATATTCTTATTTTTCAGGTTTTGGTTTTGGGCTTGTATGCTTGGTGGACTGTTTTATTTTGGTGGGCTTTTGGAACCGTTGAGGCCCAGTCTTCTTTATCAAAGTTATATTACCCTAGTCTTTGACTAGGGTTTGAGTATCACTTCATTCGCAACACACACACACATGTCTGTGTGTGCGCAGCTCTCTCTCTCTCTCTCACCAAACCATGGAGGTTGACCTGGGAGTTTGATTATCTTCATCTTGTATAGCTGAGTGTTTGAGTGATCTTTTGTATGTGAGGGAGAACGGATCAACCTAGTTGGGACGTTCTCATCTTTTCTATTATAATCGTTTGATTAGCATCCGTTTGGGGACTAATCTTTATCTGTTTTGTTTTGTACTTTTATTCATAATAAAATTCACCAAGGGGTGGTTGGTTGGGTGTAAAGATCTCTCTTATCTTGTGATATTATGTTTGTTAACATGGTATCAGAGCTCTGGTTGTAGATCTTTCAACCTATCGAAGCTCTCTCGGTTCTTTTTTATATAATCATTTTTTGATTTTTCGAAACCCTAATTAATTTTTTAGGGTTTTATACTTTGGGTGGTGATTCTAGCTCTCTTGACGTCTCTGGAAGCTTGTATTGGTGGTGTCATTTGTTTTCTCGAAAAATATTATTAGGGTTTTCACAAACCCTAATTTTATTTTTGGGGGTTTTGTTTCTGTGGTGCCCAGGAAGCTTTAATAGGTGGTGCCGTTACTTTATTCGGTGGTGCCGTTAAAAAATCTTGAAGATTGGATTAGGATTTCTTGAAACCCTAATTTTATTTTTTGAGGTTTTTTCCTATACTTGGTATCCTGGTATCACCTTTGGTGGTGCCGTTACCATTTTTTGCTAGCTCGGACAGGTATATCTTTGCTAGGGTTTGCTAACCCTAGTTTGTTACATTTTTTGGGGGCTTTCCTGTTGGTGGCTCACCCATCCTCTAGACTAAGTGAATCTAGAGATTGGGTGTCTTTTCTGATAGATTCTGGTTTCTGATTTCTGCTGTAAGTCTTCTTTCATTTTTCTCTCTTGCCTCTCTCTTGGTTACTATTGTGAGCTACTGTTGTCTAGTGTGTGGGTGCAAACGGATTCGGTTAATATCTTGACCCTCCAGCCTTGAATGGTGTGGATACCTGCTCTGGCGAATCCCAGTCCACAGCTTGACATTTTTGGTGCTCACCTTCTGAGTGTTTATTGTGGTTTTTTTTGTCTTATTCTACTTGGTTTATTCTTTCTGCCTTGTTTTGTCTGCTTATTGCTTCTGCTTATTGTTTTGTGTGCTTATTGCTCTCTCTGTGTGTGAGTCATGAGTGCTAGTGGTGCTCCTCCCCCACCACCCAATGGTGGTGGAGGAAATGGTGGTGGTAGGGGTCCCCCTGAAACCACTACCAATCTTGTTGCTCTCATCAGCAATTTGGATGCTGGAAACCCACTTCACATTCCTAATAGTGATAATAGTAGCTCTGTCCTTGTCCCTTTCAAGTTGTTGAGGAATGAGAATTATAGAATGTGGAACAATGTTATGAGACTTGCTTTACAAGCTAGGAACAAATTTGATTTTGTTGATGGGTCTTGTTTAAGAGAGTATTATACTGATGATGTGTTGTGTGCTCAATGGGATAGATGCAATGTTATGGTTCTTACTTGGATTATGAATGTTGTTTCTAGTGATGTTTATATGGGTCTTGTTTATTCTGAAAATACTGTTAATGTTTGGAAAGAGCTTAATGAAACTTATGACAAGGTTGATGGTTCCATTGTTTATAATTTGCTTTAAAAGATTAGGTCTGTTAAACAAGGGGGTAGCTCTATATCTGATTATTATCACATGTTGAACTCTCTTTGGAGAGAGTATGATGTTGTCTCTAAGATTCCTAAATGTGTGTGTGTTGTTAAATGTTCTTGTTCTGCTAGCACTGAATTAGCTTTACATCAGCAAATCATGAGGCTTATGTAGTTTCTTATGGGGCTTGATGACTGTTATCAGCCTGTTAGAACTGCACTTCTCACCAGGGATCCACTTCCTGATGTTAAGGAAGCTTATGTCACTGTATCTAGAGAGGAATCCCATAGGGGTGTTCCTGATAACTCTGACCATACAGAGGCTAAATTTAATGCTACTTCTTTTGCTGCTAAGACCTTTAATCAAAATAGGAGAAGCACTTCCAATGCTTCTAATAGAACCCCCAACAAGGGCAATGGGTCCAAAAGCTTTAGGGGTCCTAACCCTAACCTTTTGTGCACTCATTGCAATCAAATTGGTCATACTGTTGATAGATGCTTTGAATTGATTGGCTATCCTGCTGGTTACATAAAGAAGGGGGTAATAGTCAAAGGCAAACTGTTTTTAAACCCAATTTTAATGCTAATTGTGACATTAAAACTGGAGAAAAACAAGCTTCCACTTGTAATTCTCCAAGCTCTTTCACCACTGAACAAATGCAGAAGCTCCTTAATCTGATCAATGACACCTCTGGCAACACTCAGTCCAATATGGCAGGTAGAATCTCTTTCCTTAATGCTAATGTTTGGTTCAATGTTAACTTTTCCAAGTTTTTTTGTGGGAACTCTAAATTTCTTGTTAAAACCATTACTTTGGGATGGATCATTGATTCTGGGGCTAACCAACATCTTACCACTTCCACAGTTGGTATGTTCAATGTTGTTGATATTTCCAACCTCAACATTTCTGTTGGTCACCCCAATGGCACTGTTGCCAATATAAGTCACATTGGTGACCTCAAACTTTCTAATAATGTTGTTCTTCATGATGTGTTGGTTGTTCCTGGTTATTGTGTTAGCTTGATGTCTGTTAACAAGCTTATTAAGGATAGTAAGTTGTTTGTTGGTTTTGATGAGGATAAATATTATATTCAGGACTTGGCCAAGGGGACTACTCTGGGGACTGGTAGTGAATCTGGAGGGCTCTACGTGTTTGATGACCTTAAGACTAACAGCCTTGGTACTGTTAACACTGCTATGACCTTTAACACCTCTAAAGATATATGGCATTGTAGACTTGGTCATCCCTCTGAACAAGTTCTCAATGCTCTCAAAACTGACCTCAAACTTTCCAAAAACACCACCATTTCTATTTGTGAAACTTGTCACATGGCTAAACAAATAAGGGAACCCTTTCCCTTTAGTGATCACAATTCCAGTAAACTTGGTGATCTTGTTCACCTGGACTTGTGGGGCCCTTACAAGGTTCCTAGTAAGGAAGGGTATAGATACTTCCTTACCATTGTGGATGATTACTCTAGAGCTGTGTGGACTTATCTTTTGAAATCTAAGAATGAGGTCTTTGAGTGGTTAACTCAATTTATTAATCTTGTTAAAACTCAGTTTGATTCCAAAATTAAAATATTTAGATCTGATAATGGGACTGAATTTGTCAATAACAAAGTACACACTATGCTCTCTTCTCTGGGTATCATCCATGAGACCTCTTGTCCTCATACCCCTCAGCAAAATAGGATTGCTGAAAGGAAATATAGACACCTGCTTAATGTTGCCAGGAGTCTTATGTTTCAGGGTGGGATTCCTATCAATTTTTGGTCTGAATGTATTTTAACTGCTGTTTATTTGATCAACAGGCTCCTCTCTTCTGTCTTAAATGGTAGGTCCCCTTATGAATTGATCTATAGCAAAAAACATAATCTCTCTCATTTAAAATGTTTTGGATGTCTGTATTTTTCTACCTGTCTGAATAACAGTGACAAACTCACATCTAGGTCTGAGAAATGTGTTCTTATTGGTTATTCTTCTTTTAAAAAGGCTTATAAACTGTTTAGCTTGGATAATAGAAGAATTCTTTTCTCTAGGGATGTGAAGTTCTATGAAACTGTCTTTCCTTTCAAAATGAAAAACAATAGTGGAAAGGACTCAACTGATGTAGTTGTTACAAGTGATGTTGATCTCTTAACATTTTTTGATAACCAAACACATGCTAGTCCCAATGATGATGAGAGAGCAACACCTGGTTTGGATGGTAGGGTTCACCCCACTATTGATGATGCCCCTGTGCATCATCAAGAGGAGAACCCTGCAACCACCATAGGTGAAAATGTGCAATCCTGCTCTGAGGGCAACTTTGAAAATGAAAATTCCTCTAATTATTTCATTGAGCATAGTGGGGACCATCCTATAGATGAGGAGCATCTTGTTAGAAAGTCTAGTCGACCCACTAAACTGCCTGCTAACTTAATGACTTTGTTCTTGATAGTAAACTCAAGTATGGTATTGAGAAGCATGTTAATTACTCTAAGTTGAACACTACCAACTTTTGCTTTGCTACCACTTTTAACCAATCTGTTGAACCATCCACCTATTATGAAGCTGTGAAAGATAGTAGGTGGGTTGAGGCTATGAACAATGAAATTGAAGCCCTCTTAAGGAATAATACTTGGACCTTATGTGATTTACCTGCTAATAGAAAGGCTATTAACAATAAATGGATCTATAAGATTAAATACAAGTCTTTTGGCCTTGTTGACAAGTTTAAAGCTAGGGTTGTTGTTAAAGATTATAGTCAAAGGGAAGACATTGATTTTGATGAGACTTTCAGTCCTGTTGTTAAAATGGTTACTGTTAGGTGTCTTGTTAGCATTGATGTCTCTAATGATTGGCCTCTTTTTCAACTTGATGTTAATAATGCCTTCTTATATGGTGATCTTGATGAGGACATTTATATGAATCTTCCTTTGGGCTTCAATTGAAAGGATAAAGGTAAGGTGTGTAAGCTTAATAAAGCTTTGTTTGGTCTCAAGCAAGCCCCAAGGCAGTGGAATGCAAAACTTACCACTGTCTTGGTTGAGCATGGATTTTGCCGAAGTAAGTTTGATTACTCTCTTTACACTAAACATAATGGTAACATGTTTATTGCCCTTCTTGTCTATGTTGATGATTTTATCATTACTGGTAACTGTATTGAGGAAATTGAATCATTTAAATGTTTTCTAAAAACCAAATTCATGATTAAAGACCTTGGCATTATGAAATACTTTTTAGGTATTGAGGTGCTTGAAAATCCAATGGGATCTGCATGACCCAAAGGAAGTACTGCCTTGAACTCATACATGAGTTTGGTTTGCTTGCTGCTAAACCAGCAGCAACCCCATTACTAGAAAATTGTGTTTTGGCTGTTGATGAAAGCAAAGATGATAAATTTCTCTTAAATGTTTTTGAGTATCAAAGATTACTTGGGAGACTTATTTATCTGACTCATACCAGACCTGATATATCTTATGTTGTTCATTGCCTTAGCCAACACATGCATCCACCCCTTCATTCTCATCTTAAAATTGCTTTAAGGGTTATTAGATACCTCAAAAACTCTCCTGGGATTGGTATCCAGTTCTATAAAGATACCTTTTTAAGGGTGTCTTGTTTCACTGATGCTGATTGGGCCAAATGTCTTAAGACCAGGAAATTTGTATCAGTGTACTGTGTTTTTCTTGGAAGGTCTCTTGTCTCTTGGAAGAGCAAGAAGCAACCCACAGTATCCAGATCTTCAGCTGAGGCTGAGTATAGATGTACGGAAAGTACCACTTGTGAGGTTATTTGGATCACTAATTTGCTTAGTGATCTAAGGATCAAGTCCTTGTTTCCTGTTGCCCTTTATTGTGATAGCAGTTCTGCTATACAGATTGCTGCCAACCCTGTTTTTCATGAGAGGACTAAACATTTTGAAGTTGATGTTCATTTGGTAAGGGAAAAGGTTCAGGATGGTATTATCGACACCATCAAGGTTGCTTCACTTGATCAAACTGCTGACATTTTTACTAAGGCTCATGGCATTAATCAACACCTGAAACTATGTAAACAGCTGAGGCTTGTGAACATGTTTGGTAAATGATTTTTCTTCTTTCTCCTTTGTCAGATTTAGGAAGGGTGTTGGTTTGTCAATCTTCTAAAGGGTGCATTATACTTTGCATTGTGTTATATTCTTATTTTTCAGGTTTTGGTTGTGGGCTTGTATGCTTGGTGGACTGTTTTATCATGGTGGGCTTTTGGAACCGTTGAGGCCCAGTATTATTTATCAAAGTTATATTACCCTAGTCTTTGACTAGGGTTTGAGTATCACTTCATTCGCAACACACACACATATATGTGTGTGCGCAGCTCTCTCTCTCTCTCTCTCTCTCTCTCTCTCTCTCTCTCTCTCTCTCTCTCTCTCTCTCTCACTCTCACCAAACCATGGAGGTTGACCTGGGAGTTTGATTATCTTCATCTTGTATAGCTGAGTGTTTGAGTGATCTTTTGTATGTGAGGGAGAACAGATCAACCTAGTTGGGACGTTCTCATCTTTTCTATTGTAATCGTTTGATTAGCATCCGTTTGGGGACTAATCTTTATCTGTTTTGTTTTGTACTTTTATTCATAATAAAAATCACCAAAGGGTGGTTGGTTGGGTGTAAAGATCTCTCTTATCTTGTGATATTATGTTTGTTAACACCCCGTCTTCGGGTCTTCATGGTATTCTTCCATACAAATCGCACAAATATCATTGTTTGTCTTTTCTTGCATTTTGTTGCCACTAGTTGCAAGGATTGCAGGCTCCAACTCACTTAATTGTTGTGAATAAGCTCTCCTCAAGATATTAGCTATATCTTGAATATTTTGACCGACCCAAGTCGGGACTTTTTCACCGAGACAGGATTGGTATTTTTTACAAATCGCATCATATCTATCTAGAATAGATATGTAGAGATCGAGCATTTCATCTCTACCCATTGAGTTCGATCGACGAGGTTTGATTAAAAGAATTTGGAAGATCGTGGAAAGGAAAGATTAATAAGTGAATGAATAGATGGTTTGTAATGTCGTTTTTATCAGATATATATACTTTTTAAAGTCAGTTAACATGCTAAGATAAAAACGCGTTTATGTATTACGCGTATAAATGTTATTTCTAAAATATGGAATGTTTGTAACACGGGATGTTATTTTCTTTGTCGTGCATTGTTTTATTTTTTCCATGTTTAATATAGTCTCCAATCTAGTTAGCATGTCGATTAGATAACTTTCTTTAACGTTACTTAGCTAAACATGGTAAGTGTGTCGAGTGAGCTTGGTCTAAGTTTGTAACCGACCCCCTCACCTTATGAAAGGAGGTGAGGGGGGTGATGCTCTAAACACACGCATTCTTCTATTCTTTCTTGTATCAATTGATATTTATAATAAAATTAAATCGTTCGGTTACCTTGTAGTCTTTCGTTCTTCTAGGTTTCGTTTGTTGAATCTCTACGACCTTCTTCTAAGGGTTATAGGGCCGCGTTATCGATCTTCGGGGTTGTTGGGGTTGTCGATTCCAACATTCCAAGATCTTTAAAAGATTAATGAGTTTCAAAACTTGCAAAACATTCGGATTCGCTAGGTTTTTCAACGTATCGAACCCAAATTCTTTTAAAACAACCCTAGCTCTATTATCATCATTGGCACACACAGACTACCACCAAGATACCAAAATCAAAACCAGCACGGTTACACAAACTCACACGACCCAACCCACAAACAACAAAGTTTTAAACCCACTTCATAAAACTACCCAATGTCCCAGAAATGTGAAACGCCGCGAAACATCGAAAACGCCTAAGAAACGTCCCCTAAAAAAGTGGAAACGTTTCTTCAATTGTGGTGCTTAAACATGGAATACCACGTTACGTGAAACGAATAACAAGGAAGATGACATATATATATATATATATATATATATATATATATATATATATATATATATATATATATATATATATATATATATATATATATATATATATATATATATATATATATATATATATATATATATATATATATATATATATATATATATATATATATATAAATATATATATATATATATATATATATATATATATATATATATATATATATATATATATATATATATATATATATATAGAGAGAGAGAGAGGAAGGTTAATGTGAGAGCTTTTTTAAAGTTGTAAAAATGAGAACTAATCTAAAACACTAATAAAACATTGATACATAATCATATAACCAATAATACACCTAAATATACATTATTTATACTACTTAACATTCTATTGACTAATAAACGACGACTTAGTGTGTAACGTATTACTGATACACAATTAAAAATATGATACACATATATCAAAATCTCAACAAGATAATATCATATACATAAAATGGTACATTTGATACACAACCACCACTAAATAACATGATACACGATACCAAGACATGATACAAATCACACCTTAAATCAAGATGTATCACCTAGAATTCGTCAATTTTTAAAAGAAAGCCCATCAAATTATTAAAAAACTTAGTTTTAGTTAATCTCGTTCAAAAATTATTTGAAGTAGAGTGTCATTTGTAAGATTTTAGATGGTTCTTATTTTTTCAACTTTAAAAAGTTCTCATTTGAACCGAAATCTATATATATATATATATATATATTTGTGTTCATGTAAGCACCTGCCTTAAAATAAAAATAATAGGAACCAATTAGGTTATGACAAGTGGCATTTATTTAAAAAAATAGAAAAATTAAACAATATATATTTAAGGGTATTTAAGGTATTTAATCACTAAATCACCATTAAAACAATAGTAATATCCCATTCTAGTTTATCATATTCACGTTTCTTTTCTTACTCATTAATGAAATCACTAACTTTTATCACCAACTTTTTTTTGCGTTTTCCCTTTCTTATTAAATAATAAGCCACATAAAATTTTAATTTATATCTTAATGTTTTTTTTAATGTGTATTAACATATTAAGGTCCCTTCTATTAGAAGACTTTCTTATAGGTATGCAGCAGGCGTGTGATTCTATATAATTGTGTAATTTTCATATAAGTAAAACGTTTGTCATTTTTAGTCGGTTATGCATATATTTTGGGATACATATAACGTTGGTTATTTAGTTGGTTTTCTATTATTTTTAGTTGGTTTTCTATTATTTTTAGATACGTATCATGTGCGTCGTTTTTTAGTTGGTTGTGTAATTGTTTGGATACGTATCAATTGCTTCTTTTTAGTTGGTTGTTTATTTTTTAGATACGTATCAGTTGTTTTTTATAGTTGGCTGTATATTTTTTAGATATGTATCACTTCTTTTTTAACTAGTTGTGTATTTTTTTGTACGTGTCACTTGAAATATTTTTGTTGGTTGTATATCTTTTAGATACGTATCATTTATGTCTTTTTGTTGGTTTCTTGTATTTCGGATAAGTATCATTTATTTTTTCTAGTTGGCTGTATATTTTTTGGATATGTGTCACTTCTTTTTTAATTAGTTGTGTATTTTTTTGTACGTGTCACTTGAAATATTTTTGTGGGTTTTGTATCTTTTAGATACGTATCATTTTTATTTATTTATTTTTTTTTATTTTTTTTACATACGTATCATTTAGATCTTTTTTAGTTGTTTTTTTTATTTTTCGGATATGTATCACTTGAACTTTGTTTTTGTTGGTTGTGTTGTTTTTCTAATACGTATCACTTATATCATATATTTGTTGGTTGTGTATTTTTTTATGTATCACTTAATAATTTTTAGTTAGTTACGTATTACTAAAAATATGCATCACTTGCGTCTCTTTTGATTCACTATATGTTTTTCAAATACATATCATTTGTATAATTATTTGATCGCTAAAATTGTTGATTAAAATGTATGCATTTTCTTTTCTCGTTAAAATTGATGCAAATATGTCATAAATGACTTTAAATGGTATTAACATATCCATAATGACCACTTTTAGATGCATACAATTCTTTACGTAGTAATTTAATACATAACATAGTACAAAAATACCCTCGTGATCTCATTTATGAACTAAAATACCACTTATTTAATTATATTTAATTCTCATCTATAATGATTAATCTAATGGCCTATAATGGTTCTTATTGTTTTTATTTTAAGAGTGGTCACTACAATAACGCTTATATATACATACATACATATATATATATATATATATATATATATATATATATATATATATATATATATATATATATATATATATATATATATATATATATATATATATATATATATATATATATATATATATATATATATATATATATATATATATACTAGCGTCGTAACCCGCCCAATGGGCGGGCTCGTTTTGTAAATCTATTCCAAAAGCACGTGTCGTATATCTGTTGGCAGTGGGACCCGATTTAGCCATTTTTTGTTTGATTCGGTTGATTTATGCACGATTAGGCCGTTTTTTGTCCGATTAATCGATATGTTGACTAATTTTAGACCAAACCGCTTAATGATTCATTTAGTAAAATTCACGATGGTTAATCCTCGTCTAGCGATTAGGCGTCGTCAATGCCAATTTATGCAACACTAGTGCAAGCTATTTAATGTGGAGTTTGATTTTGCTACTTTTTGGTTTGCTATAAAACCAATCAGCTCAAAAATATTTTGTATCCGTGTGTCTGTTTGGATATTTTGTCGGTTTTTTAGACCATTGTATGTTGTCAATTTAGTAAGATAACATTAAATGTGTCCTGTTTGCATTAAATTATACTCCATAACATATTTTTGAAACAAAAATTACCAATTTTAATTTGAAGATTATATTGGTTTAAAGTACATACTGAAACTAAAAATTAAAACATAAATTAAATTTCGTAAGAATGTGAAAATTAAAAAAAAAACATGTTGTAACTCTCCATCAATAATGCTGAAGCTCAGTAGATGGTCGATATCATAGTCCAAATTTATCACAATTGAGCTTGATTATATTTTTCTAATAATTTACTAAATAGATGTCTTGTATTGGCTCTCATAGTGTAGAAATGATTGAGAATGTTTTGGTATAAGACGAATGTTAAAAATATGTGCCTTACTTTTGTCAGATCTTTCAAACACGTAATTTATTTTATTATTTATAGAAATCACAAACTTAGTTTTGTATTTAAACAAAAAACATGCAGTATGACTTGTTACTTGACCACTGAAACAGATAATAAGTATTTTTATTTACAAACTTCATCCTTATAATGAAATGATTGTTACAGAGTTCATCCCTTTTAGCCAGCGTTCGTTAAAAGTCATTTTAAAACATGTTTATTACATAAAAATGTTAAAAATGCATATATATTTTTTTAAATGCATATTCTTAATCCCTTTTAGCCAACGTGATCTTCACTTCGTGATCATTCGTATTACGTAAAAAAATTTAAAATGCATAAAATTTAAAAAAATCATATTACATAAAAATTTCAATAATATTATAATACGAAAATGTAAAAAAAAAACTTTTTTATAAAAACAACTAAAATGTAATCAAAAGAATTCAAAAAATGTTAGAAAAATTCAATTCTTATTGTAACCTTAT
Source organism: Glebionis coronaria (assembly GCA_025667525.1). Classification (NCBI taxonomy): domain Eukaryota; kingdom Viridiplantae; phylum Streptophyta; class Magnoliopsida; order Asterales; family Asteraceae; genus Glebionis; species Glebionis coronaria. The sequence goes on from CM046879.1 coordinate 97,794,643, forward strand.
TACAAAAAATAATTATAAATGTCAAAAACTTAAAATACGCTTTTTCGTATTTTAAGTTTATTACAAACATTTCTCTAATTTTTAAAAATATTTTAATAAAAAAAAACAAATATCTTTTTTAAGATTTTGATGTTAATTTAAGAAACAAATATTTTTTTAAATGTTTATTTTATTAAAAAATTAAATAATTTTAAAATTTTTAAATGTTAAAAAAGAACCTTGGCTTAAAAGGATGAACTTTGTAACAAACTTTTCGTTATAAGGATGAATTTTATAAATAAAAATACTTATTACTTGTTTGACTGGTTAACCAACAGGTCATATTACATGTTTTTGTTTAAATTTGAATGTATTTTTATGTATGTAGATAATAAAGTAAATTATATTACATTGTTTGTGCTAATATAGATACTGCTGTAAACTTTATGTGGATTTAGAAAAGGTAACCTTCGTCTTATAGAAGCAGACTGGAGCCTCTAAACTGTCCTTCAAAAAATATCTATATACCCTATAAAGGGTGTATCCCAATTGTTGAATGTTGAAACTTGAAAAAACATACAAATTAGGAAACTTTAATAAACCGTCCGTGATTGAACAAATAATCATCTTAAGCATGGAAATGTTGTGATTGTATTCACGTATTAGACAAAAACTTGACTAACAATTAAAGCATCTTTTAATTATGGCAATACCGTGTGAAAGATTTAGGAAATAATATCGCACCATTATGAAAATTAAATTGTTTATGGAAACAACTAAAACTTATAGGCAGGAAAAGAATTTAGTTTGAAACTCAAACTTAGAGTCTTTGTGCCTATATAAACCACATTCCCTGACAATGACGAATGAAAAGATTGTTGATAATATTGTTGAGGTTTGTTTTTTTTCCACCATAATCCCTATCCTCCACATTGTCTTTATACTTTTCTGCTTGTATTTTTTTTCAGCTTGATCCTCCTCACCAATAATCTGTATCTACATCTACAACAACAAACAAAACACACCCAAGGTACGTTTTTTGTTATAAACCATTGATAGGCCATGATTGCTGTTAGTGTTACCAACTTTATACATACCGGTAATTAGATGTGGTAACTATGCATGTAAACAAACAACACAATACATATGTATCATCCAAAGATTCTTTTGAAACAACAAAAGACATGCCAATTATGCGTATATCAGATGATGATGACGAAGTCCGACCCCTCAAGTCTAATCGTCGTTGATTAATGAAAGGTGGCAACTCTGTTAACAACAATGTTTTCGATGATTAATGAAGAACGGTTGTTGTCTAATAACCATAACACTTGGTGATCAAATTATAAAAGAAGAACAAACTGTATCTTATATTCCTATTGTCAACAACACATTGGATAGCTTTTTGATTCCTATTATTAAAATTATCATTCATTATCTATTGTGTTTCATATCTCTTAGTAAAATTAGGGCAATGATTACGACTCCCCCTTACGATTCAAACGTTCAACTAAAAAACCATCGAGATTGTTATCAAAATGCAAAAAACCTACACTTATTAATGACGCTACCGATGAAGACTTTGAACTTAAACATAACCCTGATGATTCCAATGAAAGTGTAAGCGATAAAGATATGGACTCAGTTGATTCTTTGAACGACTTCACTAGCGATGATGCGAATCCTGATGCTGATGATGATTATACAGATGGCGAAGATTAGTTGTGCGTCTCAACACGATTTACAGTGTGAAAGTGTCCGTGTTATGTTTAATTATTCCATCTTTATTTTATCATCTACTACGTTTGTCCTTATTTACAAATTTAAAATCAAATGCATGCTTACAACTTTAAACTTAATTCCAGCTTTACTTTATTTTTTTGTTATTGTCCATGTTTAGAATTTTCAACTTAAATGCATCAAAACTATCTTCTTTTGTTATTCTACATGTCATCACATTGTATAGCCTCGCAACTCAAAAGTATGTTTATATATTAGCCCGTCCCTATATATATACCTAAGCGACAAGTATACAGTCTTTAACGGTTTTATGAGTCTACTCACATCGTAGCCAAACATGTTCTTGTACTTGAAATATACAGTATATGTTTTTCTAACATCCTACACATTTGGTATCAACATGCTAAAAAACACCATCCCATGCAAACTTTGAATGTGTCGAAAATATAAAATTTGTTACATTAAATAACCACACGCTATTCCTTATTTAAACAATGTGTTTATGTCTCATATAAAAGGGAAGTAAATCCAAAAAAATCATGTATTTTACCAAACGATTTTATGTATATTTTATCTATACATATATTTTATATACATTATAAGAAAGTGTATGTGAATCGTTGAACATTTAAAAAATATACATTTCACATAATAGTATCGAGTCACGGTTCTATTACTGAGTGAATCTAATCGAGTCATCGGGTCACATTTTTTATCACCGATTCAATTCGATTGAGTAAACAAATCATGAGTTTGACCATCGGGTCAACCTGGTCGAGTCACTCGGTCATTAGATCGACCACCGAGTGTTGACGGTCGTGTCATCGGGCACATGATCGACCATCGAGTCAACTCGGTCGAGTCACCGGTGCACGGTTTTAACTACTGGGTCAACCCGGTCATTGATTTGACCACCTGGTTAACTCAGCCGAGTCATCGGGTCACTGATTTAACTACCGAATTACCCGGTCGAGTCACGAGGTTATTGGTTCGTCCACTGAGAAAACTAACATACGGTTAACTATTTGTTGTTAGGTTATTTCCGCAGCTATGCGCGGGTATACATCTAGTTTATACAATGTAGACAGACATCCAATATTTACATTTTAATGCTAACTTCTAAAATAATGTGCTATAAATATTTCAAGAAAATTAGTACACCAAAAATATTGCTACATTGAATATGTCAATTAACCAAAGCGTTATGCTTTTAACAATTCGTTTACTTTCTTTATTTTCTTCTTCGTCAATTGTTTTCTTATTATTTATCATTTGTTCTCTTATTATTTATCATTTTTTCTTCTTTATTTTATTGAAAGGCGGCTCGTGAATGTATGTGAAAGTCTCAGATCTGAAGGATGTGAAATTCAACCGCTTTGATGAATCCATTGTGGCACTGAGAACATATGTTGGTTTGAATGGGTTGTGATGGTATGTTTAAATAGGATAACATAAGAACTGCGTCAAGCTAAGAATAGAGAACATAAAAAGATAGTGAGATACAACATCAGCACTCAAGATATATGCTTGTCCAATACTTTCTTATGGTTTTGATAAGCTTAAAAGTTTGATTAAGTTTCATGATAAGTATGTAACAGACTCCTTAAGAGAACATTAGTATGTTACTTTATTAGGTAACATAGTTTGTAGATGGAAAACAACTTACACCAACCAAATCTTTTATTCTTTGTGTTGGATAAAAGATATGACGAACAAATGCTGCCAAGTCCACTTTGTCATTTTCATACTTTGTGATAAATGGATATGAAAGAAGCTGTGTAAGTATAAACTGGGAAACATTAGTTACTGGAATAATGACCTGTCATATATAAACAAACACATTAACCCTCATTTTACACATTTACACCAAACGCCCATGTGCAGGCCTCGTTGCTATAAAAATTTCCCACCATTTGTTAGAAAAGTTGAGTAACAAATCCATTTGACGAAAACCAGGATCCTGCCCTTGAAAGCTATTCACAACCCCATTCATTATCCCCAACATATTAACCCTCCAAAGGCGTGTCTAGTATTTTTGTACAGCTACCCATGGTAAAGAAGCACCATCTTATTCAATGTTGGGAAGATGTCGGGCAGATAAAAACCAAGGTGATTCAGAGCAGAAGTATATCTAGGTTCCTTGTAAATAATAAACCGCTCCTACATTTTATAGGTGACCCCCGAATCCAATACGATGTCCACACTTCCTGAAAGCCCCTTGTCTATTATTACCACGCATCAAGGTCATCACAGGCAGTGGCGAAGCTTGATCACTTTGATTGGGGGGCCAAAAAAATTCGAGAAAAAACATAACATATTCTATCAAAGATATTGTTTGCAGTCATATAAATAGTAAAGACGATAGATTAAAATATTAAAACTAAAACACAGTCACAACTGATTATACAAAGTATCAGTTGTCGCCAATCGCCACTTTCTTAAAATGTTGAAGCTTTATCCATCTACATCTACTTAGATTATTTTCAATGAAACTTATTTATACTAAAAAATAAAAAGTAAACAAATTCCAAATAAAGAAGCATAAGAAAAATATATACATTGTTTCAAATTTTGAATTCTAATCCACAATCCCACAAGGCCACACAACCCACATCTTTTTATAATTATGGTTTACCACATTTTAGGAACCTACAAAATAAGTTTCCTGTACCCCAAATTCTAGGGGGGGCAGGACCCCTTCCTGCCCTAACTATCCTCCACCAGTGATCACAGGGCCAGTTCGACAACAACCAGAACCCCTGAAGAACCACATGTATAATCTCAAAGAATTGCATTACCCTGCATCACGAGGACAATGTTTTCTAATTATGGAACGACAAAAATAGGAATGATACGACTCCTTTGGAAAAAGATGGATACGTACAAGAGGCATGTCATCAGATAATTATGCTTTATCTTTTGATTCTGGATTCGTCTTCAGTAGACTTTTCACTTCATGAGCTTGCCTTTCTTCTTCTTAAACAGATCCTGACTCATTGTTAGTTTCTTTCTGCCTAGCAATGAGCAAAAACGCATGTTAAACTGAGTTTAATCCTAATTAGTAATACCACAAAGGATTACCCATCTGTCACTAAGTTCTACTGTAATATATTTGTTGTAGTTGTGGTGGATTCCAATAGGGCTAATGACTTAAAAATGCATTTAACTTGACACTTTTTTACGTTCTGTGTGCCCATCTTTTTTCTTTCCCATTATGGTCATCAAACTTTTAAAAGTCGGTCATTTTGTGTATCTTGTCACTATTTTACCATGTAAAATGATCATTTTACCCTTCAAAATTTTGAAAAACTAAGGGTAAAATGGTCACAAAATACATAGGATGATTAATTTTTGAAAGTTTGATGACCATAATGGGAAAGAAAAAAGATGGCTACACAAAACGCAAAAAAGTGTCAAGTTAGATGCATTTTTAAGTCATTTTCCCATTCCAATATTTCTTCTCATGTCCCACAAAGAAACAAAACATTTGAGTGACATCATACACAGTTAATCATGATATATAGCCGAAACAAAGAAATAAATTTTATATTTCTTACCATTGGAACGACAATATCTTGCTTTCCAGTTTGCATTCAAAACATGTAAGATATCATTCCGATACTTTGAGTTGGCCTGAACAAAATAGCAAATAAGTTGGTTAGAATATATAGCGATATGAAATCAGTACATCTAATGTTTAATTACATACATTCCATACACCCATATGATATCCACGTGAAGTCCGAGTATCCTGAAATGTATAAGCTAATGCACACATGGGTGGCATTTTCTACCTTAAGAGCAATAACTTTATATTGCCTAAAATTCCAATTAAGGTACGACAACATGTAACAAATAATAATTCTGGTGCACAAAAGTTTTGTGCTTTCAAGAAGCGTTGGTGTCAACACAACCAAATTTTGAAGTGCAGGTCGGCTCGGGTCACATACATATCTTCCATATATAAATGGCATACAAGAATAAAAACATAACAACGTGTAGCCATAAACAAATAAAGAGCATGCAAACGTATAAGCAGTAATTGGTATATGAGCATTATAGTTCTAATCACAAATAGTGCAACATATTTTAAAGAGCAACATCACATAAATCAGCTCATTTATAAGTAAATGGACCGAAATCGCCATGGTTGATCAAAATGGCAAAGAAAAGCATATAATTTGGTTATGCATAGAAAAGTCTCACATACCAAAGCATTACCTAAACTTCTTTTAAGAGTTTTAGGCTTTTGATCAAGCACGACTTCTGAGAGGTGATGATCTTTGAGTAGTATTCGATATTAATGAGACTTGCAAGGGTCAAAGTGCCTTGTTAACTTCCCTAGTTAAAAGATTTTTGTATTAATATTTTTGCAGAAATAAGCAGACGTAGGAAACATCTAAGAAGTCACCACAAAACCGAAAAGAAAAAGCATAACTATAAGGAGAAAATATGAGAGGTATTAGATACGATAAACTGAAATATACCCATAAAGCAAAGAAACCATAATTATCTTGTATAATTAGAAAATCTTTCGGCGCCAACAACTTCTATAGCCTTGTTATCTGCCATGCAAGGCAATTATTAATTCTTGATTGATCATTATACGAATCTCTTTCTAAAATATATAATATAAGATAGTATCAGCAACATATAAAAAATATTTACCAAAAGATGAAAACAACCGGATCATCACATAATTATAACGCAATGAAATTCGAACTATTTGGAATAGTGATAGGCACACCTGAACACAGCCTCTAGATAGAACACCACCACCAAAGTACTCATTTGCAAATTATACTTCAAGAGCTTCCTTTGACTGATCTTCTATTAAACCCGAACCGTAAACCTGTTAGAATAAAATATTGCTTTTAACTACTACCCAAAAACAATAAAGTCAGCATGCGGGTATGGAATGAAGTTATTAAATTCATCATCTGCAAGCACTTTTCTTTCATATTAGAGATTTTCAACCGGCATATTGAACAAATCCTCTCAAAATAAAATCATTTAGTTCTTTCATTATTGACCGTGATAGCAAATGATAGAAGTGGATCGTTTATTGACTGTTTTGCCAATGATATAACATCATTCACGAGTTATATGTATTCACAAGGTATAGAATGAAAAAAGCAAAACTTTTGGTACAATGCTAGTGGACTTGTGACCAGGTCCCAACCTACACGGCCTAACCCAATCAGTAAAATCCCAAGGTCCGGGACTCCCCGACCTCAAAACTAAGGTAAGAACAAAGGCCAACCAATGACGAAATGGGCACTGTATTTCGACACATCAAGTTCTGGTGGTAATGCAACTTATCAAGGACCACAGAAGCCCAAGCCCGAACCCAAAAGGGTCCACATATTTTATGTTAGACAATATAAATAAGAAGCCCCTTGTGTGCCACCAATTGCCACTCTACTGTGTAAAACTTACCTTGCACTATATGAATCTTTAACAGTTAACTAATTGACACTCCAAATATTCATTACATTATGAATTGCTAATAATTTTAGAGTGCTAGTTACTTAAGGAATGTGGTCAAAAACACGTTTTTAACTGTATTAAGGATCTGGCAAACAATAATAAAATAAAAGCAACCTCCATTTCATATATTCAATACATGTGTTCTAAATAGCACTCAAAATGATCAATCGTCACCAGTGCCTACACCTTATAGTTCAGTTTTACCTTGTATAATATTCTTATCTGAATTACCATTCCAACGCTAATTATATCGCGAGAGAATACCATTAGCGATAAAAGTCCTACAAGATTGACCTAACACTCACACTTACCAATAATGGACCTAAAGGTTCCTCAAGCTGACGTAGGTAGCAGACATATTTCTGTAACACGTATTAATATCTAATGTTGTAGATGTGCATAAAGACCGGTCCCTTCAAGACCCAGTCCTTAATACAATGTTTAAAGCTTTAAGCCCTGTCCTAGCCAAGGCTTGTTCCTTGTACTCGAAAAAGCACTTGATCTGGACCTACGGGTGCTGACCTGGGATACACATATATTACGGATTATCAAACTGTCATGTGTATAATGTTGCAACTTGGAAGAAGGTTCAACATAATATTGGCTATGCTAAAAAGATGAAACATCATATTGAAGAGAAAATACAAATAAAACATCAGACACACCCAATTATTTGTAACAAAAAGAGTAGGAAATGTGTATTCTTACCAGCAACACTACTTTGTGAAATTGACTGAGAATTTTAGATCCAAATGTTTCAACATGTGTTATGTATTCATCTCCTTGAAAGACCAGCTATAGCTCCATCTTTCCATTATTTAGCAATGCAACATCGGTTAGGAACCATGCACATAAACCTAACACACAAGGTTTTTATATCAGTTGATTAATATAAATGCATGCTCACTACCATTTTGTACACCAATTCTCTAAGTGACTCGGCGTCCTGAAGAGGATTCATTCGCGAATGTCTTTCCAACGGTTCAACTGTGATTTCATCATTTCAATTTCTTTAAACAACACTGAGCCATCACTTGAAACTCCCCTCTAATGTCTTTCCTCTCTGTAATAATTATTACACTTTTATCAGAATAACATAATTTTAAAATTACAACATAGTGATTGTTTCTTGTAATCGAATCCCATTGAATCTTGAACAGTTTCTTCCATTCTAATTTCTAACTCACTAATCTCGTCGATGATTCGCTGAAGCTATTGCTCTAGGTTTTCAATAGTAGAATAAAAAATATCATTAGAACTTTTGAGAGCATCTAATGATTCTATCTTAATGGTGAGCTCTTTTTCTTTTCGTATAATGGAAGATCTATCAGCCTTAAATTGAAATATTATAACTGGCATTCTGATATACTCCGTAAATACATAAAAAATATGAAAGAGGTAGCAAAATGAGGACTTGTGTAATAGGTCAAAACGGGTAAAATTTTTGGTACAGATAGAGTCGGGTTGGGTTAACCAAGAATGCTTTGCCTAAAAACTTTGAATGTTGTTTTTGTGAAGTCTTTCTTATTATTAAGCACCCAAGAGAAGCCCGGAAAGTGTCACAGTTAGAAGCAAACCGACACCGATACCAATAAAAAACCCACTTGTAGGAGGAGCTACCTCTAATTACAGAAGCATCCGGTGGTAATGAAATCATTGGTGGAGCAGGCGGTGGCGGTGGGCCCAAGGAGGTACTGATACCCTTCGGATAACTGGGCCACCAAGGAAGGGTTCTCCGGCTCAAAGACCTCGTTCCTGTTCCATAACATCTGTGCATGATGACACGCGCGAGGATGTTTTTCACCCAACTGAGATTGAGACATTCAGTGGAGTCTATAGGAAGCTTTCTTGTAAGAACGTTATGTTTAATTACCCCATTATAGAAGCTTAAGATGTGTTATAAACTTATGATATCATGGCTTCATTAAACATTTTATTGCCTATAGGATATGAGTGTTGTTTGTGCAAACGGATGTCGGAATGAAAAAAGCATGAAAGAGTATATTATACTATATAAAAAGAACTATAAAGAAGCTTTGAATTCGATCCTTTTAACAAAATCTTTAGATCAAAAGCTTTGAATTCCATACCTTCTGAAACAATTACCTGACAATGGTATGGAGACGGAAGATATTATAATACGATTACTATCTCTAAATATCTTAACATAAGTTCATTGTTGTTCCCGCCAATGCTATATTATTTAAACTCACATACCTATTGTTTATGTTCGGTTTTAAAATCTATGGGAGTAAAGACATTTGAGACCTTTCTAAATCATACCCAAGGAAAACATAAATACGAAAGAGGGTAATACATAACTTACTCATATCACGATTTCTTCACAAATGAAGCCAAAAAGGTAATCTGCCCTTTATCTACAGACAATTCTTTTGTCTGAAGCCGAATTTTCTAAATCTCATGCCATCTGCACTTGTATGTATGTTTCTAACTAAAACATCTTCCATTTAATCCTAAATCTTGCATAAATCATATACATGCTTATCACATTTTATCCTAAATCAGATACATATGATTTTATATGTGCATCTGCCTTTGCTTAAAGGTTAAAATTCCCACACCGTTTATATTTTTTGTAGATCGCCTACCAAAATGGTAAATATTTTTGTGTTTTGAGAGCAAAGAGGTTTACCTGAGCTTTTTTGACCCATTATAAATGCAGACCATCCATAAGACGTCATTGATTCATTTTTGACGTTTCCAATCTCCCTACTAAATTTCAAGACCTGTTTTCACATCGATGTTATTAAAATTGAGAGTCCTAATACTAATGACTTTTATCGATATCCAAATACTAATGTACAATGTTACTATGTACTCGATTCTATGTAACTTTTAACACACATCACCCTTATTAAACTTTTTACATTACTGGTGCTATAAACTTTTACCGTATCCAAACACTAATCTAAAGTTTTAGTACATACTCAATTCCATGTCATTTTTAACAGCTTCTAACTCGAGCTCTCTCTCAATCGCTTCACATGTTCAGCTTCTTTTTGCGCATCTTGTAACTGACCATGCGCTTTTATCGATGGAGATATAAAGTGCAGAAGTAAAGTATTGGTTTGTAAAAGGGAATTACTATGGGTGCGAGAATGATAAATAGTTTGTAATCCAGCCTTCCTTTATGGGTTTATAATATTCATAGCTTTGTGGGTTTGATACCCATTTTCAAAAAACCAAACCCAACCACTAACTAAAGAGTCATCTTGGGAATGAAAGGCATTCCATCATTCCCATACCCTCAGAAACAAACACCCCTAAGTGTTGCTATTATAGACTATATCAATTTAACACAATAGATTGTAGCAGTCAATAGCTTGATATGCATCAGGAATGTGACGAACAAACTTATTTCACTGATGTGCATCAGCTATTCGTAAAAGGGTAAAGAGCATGTATGATATTATACACCACCGGAGACACCATTAAATTTAGAAGAAGCCATAATGTCTCGCTAAATCTAAAAAGTTATTGACGTACTTTGATACGCTGCACAATAGGTTTGTTTTACCTACCAATAGTTATTTCTATAGCGGTTCATTTTCTAATATATAATCCATCATCATATCGATCATACCAGTGGCCTTTGCAGCACGAGTTCTTAGTGATCCAGGCTCATTCATGTGATACGTAAACACAACTAACCAATCAAAGTCTGTAACATCTTATTATATGTTTCCCTATAATGATGACTGATGAAATTATAGAGTACAGATGGTTAATAAGTACCAGCGGATATATCGAGCTGAAAAAAAACGCCTAGAATTTCCAGCACCTGCCCTCGCAGTGACAGCCAACAATCATTGGGAGGTGATTCACCTAAAGAACGATCAACAAAAAAATAAGTACGTTAATCCTTTTATATCAATCGACTTACATATATAAAAAAAGACCACAAAGAAGAATGGTATTTCGTTTATTTACTCTAGAATTTGCTCCATATCATTAATATCCTACCTGAAAAACAGAACATGTATATTAACGAATAAATATTGACACTTGTTTATATCATATGATGAGAGGAAAAATCTTATTCGACTCACAAGGGAGTGTTTGGAATTGTTTATTTTAATGGTTCAAGTTCTGGTCTGCTGCACTCTCTTGGTTTCTGCAATTTTCCTATTGGTAGAAAAAATTAAGACCAACAAAAAAAGAGAGAAATAAAACGGTATTGTATTGCTTAAGTAAATAAAGATAAATCATAGTACATCCGACGAACAAAGCAGAAAAGTGATGGTCATATTTTGCATCAGTAGCATTAAATATTGTGTCGAATCTGTAGCATTAATAGGAATAACCCATAACCGCAAATAAATAACCATATGGCAGGGGCCTCTTTTTGGAAGTATCTGCAAGTTTTACTTCTGAAAAGTGTCCACAACAAAAACTGAAGTTAAGATTCATTCCAATAGTTCACAACTTTAAAGTGCAGAGAAGTAAAGTTCGAAGCTAACAGAAAATGAAAGATAGACCTAAAGCATATGATCATCTATACAAAAAACCATGAACAAAAGAAAGGATTTTAGTACTCACGAGGGTAAGACTTTTAATTGACAGTTCATACTTTTCTGTGATTACAGGTCATGCATTCTAAAGTCGTTGACCTTGTGCTTTTTCTTACTGAGCGGAGGATGCTCGAATAGTGGGAATACTCAGGTACTAAACTAAGATTGTTATCAACAACTTGAGTGATACTACACCACTTGCGTCACCTGCCACTGGTGGTCAAGAAGATACCTTGGAAACTGAAATTAATAAGAGTAGTATACAAAATAAGTGACAAAAGTCGTGTGGCTGAGTTTAAAATGTGTGGAACATCTACACTTGTTTGTTGAGAGAGACATTCATTAACGTTAGAGGTGTCAAAACCCAAGATCTACATATGATATGAATACGACTCAAATCAACAATTTTTAATTTGAAAAACAATCAACGCAATATATAAGTATCAACATATTCGATCTCTTATTACAAAACTTCGTAGATTAATCCCACAATTGATAACTAATCAAATTAATATTATATTCATATCACACAGTTAATCTAAAAACATTAATTTTAATGAAAAAACATACTTCTTTAGCTCTAGGTTGTGTTGTTGGTACGGTACCGCCATTCCCAATAGTACTAAACCCTAACCAATAATTGGTAGGTAGAACTACAATAAGAATGCAAACCTTAAAATAGGCCGCAACCTATAAGTGCTTTGTTGTAACCTGTATATTTTACGAAGTACAAAAATATACCATGAATAGATTAATAGTGTTAGGAGTTTTAAAAGAGATAATTGAAATCATAAGGTGATTAGAGAGCTTACATGTGATTGCAAGAACCATAGGGCTAAATAAGAAAAAGGGATCTGCTTTTAGAAAAAGAGTAAAAAATGATAATAAAAAAACAAATCAAAAGATTCAATTGCTAACATATTATAATAAACCCAAATAGGCAATCATAGACCCGTATAATAAAAAATTGAATCCTGAACAACCATAATCAAAGAGAGACTTGTTGTAATCATCAAAAGATATGATTGTGTTAGATTCACAAAACAAAAATATTATGGTTAAAAAATAAGAAAGATGAAGAAGACGTATGATATTAGGGTTTGTGAGGGAAGCCCGTCGCTTGTGTGTGTTTTTCCCGGTTGTGGAATAGAATAATAAAAAATGCCCTTTGATCTATTTTATATAGGTGCGCTTTCAAAACACCGCTTTTTTAAAACTGCGTTTTCAAACAACGAATTTCAGAATTTTTTGAGATTTTTTAGGAAAAAATCTAATCCTATTTGTGTAGAGGTGCCATGTCACATATGACATGGATTAGAGGTGTGGTATCAAGTCATAGTTATACCTATATATAATATAAAGATATATATATATATATATATATATATATATATATATATATATATATATATATATATATATATATATATATATATATATCACTACAAAATAAATGACATTTACTTACTAAAAGTTTTGCTTACTAATAAAATTTACAATTATTTAAGTCACTATAACTTTTCCTTACTAAAACATAATAAATATAAAAGTAAGCAAAAACATTTGCTTACTTTTTTCCCTACTAAAAAAAGAGTCATTAAAAGTTTTACACTTTTACTTACTCAATATTGAGCAATATTGAGTAAGTAATGACCTTTAGTGCTCCCCTCTATTACTTACTTTTTTTCTTAAGAGTAGGAGTTGATAAAAATAACTTTTGATTACTCTTTTTTGTGTAGAAATTCATAGAAAATACTTTTGCTTACTCTTTTTGAGTAAGTATAGACCTTTAGTGCTCACCTCTATTACTTACTCTTTCACGTTTAATTGAGTAAGCAAATGTCATAAATTTTGTAGTGTGTATATATATATATATATATATATATATATATATATATATATATAGGGACTTTATTTACAGAACCAATCTTAGTGACAGAACTTACAGAACTCCTTTCAACCAATCACAATTTAGTATTATTAATAGATTTAATTTAATTCAAAAGGGCATAATAGTAAAACCTACATTTTACTTATTTTTTTATTAAAAATGTTTTTAAAATTTATTAATTTTCGTTTTTTTCAATTTTTTTTTCCTTTTTTAGTATTCATATTTTTAAAAAACTTAAGAACATGTATGTTTTTGTCTTAAGAACATGTATATTTTTAAGTTAGTCAAACGTGTTTAACCATTATTTTTCGTTAAAAAACTTAATTGCGTATATGTTTTCAGTATACATTCTTTCAACTTTAAAGTTTAAATCCAACTTTAAATGATTTTCGAAAAACATAAATGTTTTCTTGAAAAACATAATTGTTTTTCCAGACAACAACTTTTGAACACAAATTTTTTATCATACTCATTGTATAATCATTGATTTGATTATAATACATAAAATAAAAAACTTTTTGCAACTCAAAATTTGTAACTAAGACAACATGAGTTTACATCACATAGAAAAAATTATATGATCCGTGAGACATATGGCTTCCAGGTCTTCCGAAAACGTACATGCTCGACTTTCAAGACATATATGCGCGGCTCCTAAAAACATATGTATTTCTTTAAATGTCGGTGATTTCACTTCTAAGTCTTCGCTGAAGTCACCATCTTTATTAACCTAGTACCACCATACCAAAAAACAATTATGCACACATAAAACAGATATGTTTTGCGAAAAACACACATGTTTTGCGAAAAAACACATATGTTTTGCGAAAAACATATATGTTTTTTTTCAGAAAACCACATATGTTTTGAGAGAAAACATATATGTTTCCGAAAAACATATATGTTTCCGAAAACATATATGTCATTTTACATGTATTTTATTGATTTATATCAACCACAACACTTATGTAGATTAATTATCATCACATAAAACAGATATGTTTTGCGAAAAAACACATATGTTTTGCGAAAAAATATATCTTTTTTTTTCTTCTGAACACCACATATGTTTTGATAGAAAACATATATGTTTCCAAAAAACATATATGTCATTTTGATTCTCATTACATCATACACCTAATAGTACAAGTATAATACGATTATTCCACATTAATCAAAGTCGTTAATTTGTCAAAGTCGTTTATAAAATTCGTTGACAAAATTCCTTTTATTGTGGAATATTTGATAATAAATTATCAAAGCCGTTTATAAAAGTCGTTTTGTTATCAAATCTATTTAAATAATTTGGATTTTATTATCAAAGTAATACATACCTTGAATAAGAGACAGATCGAATCACGGAGTCGTTATTCTTTCTTGCAATACCATCTCGAACGCACCACCCGCATTATGTTACAATCTCTGGCGGTGGCAGGAGAGTTTTGGAGATCCGACGGCCGAAAACTTTTGGAGATCTGACGTCCGGATAACGGTTGCAGTATCATTGTTTGATTTGATAGGGTTGAGAGAAAAAATTGTGTCTTTTTTTTATAGAATAACAGATCTGTAAAAGAAGGCTAGATAATTTTATCACACATACCTCGAAAGATAAAAATGGTTCGAGAGACAGATCTTGATGTATCATCTTGGTCTGCTATTTCCAACGACATGATATTAAAAAGATAACAAGATATTTCCGGCGACCAAGATGTGTGAATAGGCGGCTAGGTATTTTTATGTTGTTGTGTTGTACGCCTGTGATGGACACAGGAAAATGGAGAATCAATATATGTGAAAAAATAGTACTAATTTTTTGGAATAGTGATATTCCCATGTTGCCCTTTGCATTAATACTGTATCCAAATTAATTCTATGTATTTTCTATAATGCCACTTTGCATTAATATTTTGTACATTGTGTAATATTAAGTGTAAATAAGATAGTTCTGCAAGTTCTGTCACTAAGATGGGTTCTATTTATAAAGTTTCACTATATCTGTATAGGGGCATGTTCATGTGAGAAGGCTATTTTTTATGAAATTGTGAGATGAGATCCTAGCCATTCATTTTCCCCCTCCTTTTTTTAGATCTAGTGGCTTAGATTTGATTAAATATATATAATGTGTTAAGTTGTGTCTTTCAATAAAACCTTAAACCCTAAACCCTACATCCTAAACCCTAAACCCTAAAACCTAAACCCCTAAACCCTAAACCCTAAACCCTAAAACGCTAAAACCCTAAATCTTAAACCCTAAACCCTAAATTCTAAACCCAAACCCTAAACCTTAAACCTTAAACCCATAAACCCTAAACCCTAACCCTAAAACCCTAAACCCTACAAC
Organism: Glebionis coronaria; assembly: GCA_025667525.1. NCBI lineage: Eukaryota > Viridiplantae > Streptophyta > Magnoliopsida > Asterales > Asteraceae > Glebionis > Glebionis coronaria. The sequence continues at coordinate 97,810,616 of CM046879.1, forward strand.
CCTAAGCCCTAACCCTAAACCCCTAAACCCCTAAACCCATAAACCCTAACCCTAAAACCCTAAACCCATAAACCCTAAACCCTAATCCTAAAACCCTAAACCTTAAACCCTAAACCCCTAAACCATAACCCTAAACCCCTAAACCCATAAACCCTAAATCCTAAACCCTAAACCCCTAAACCCTAACCCCCTAAACCGTAAAGCCTAAAAAAATTCGAAATTTTTTGTCGAAAAATATTACGAAAAAAAGCGAAAAAATTAGAAATTTTTCTTTGAAAAAAAATCAATTTTTTTTTTATTTTTCGAAAAAAAACGAATTTTTTTTCATTTTTCGAAAAAAACTTGAATTTTTTTTCAATTTTTCGAAAAGAAATCGAAAACGAAATTTTTTACCAAAAAAATTCAAAAATCTTTTTTCGAAAAACTTTTACGTAAAAAAATTTCTAAAATTATTTTTAAATGACACATGTTACTAATTAATATATATAAATATAATATAAGCCACTAGATCTCAAAAAGGAGGGGATAAATGAGTGACCAGAATTTAATCTCACCATTTCACAAAAAATAGTCTTCTCACATGAACACACACACACACACACACACACACACACACACACACACACACACATATATATATATATATATATATATATATATATATATATATATATATATATATATATATATATATATATATATATATATATATATATATATATATATATATATATATATATATATATATATATATATATATATATATATATATATATATATATATATATATATATATATATATATATATATATATATATATATATATATATATATATATATATATAGGGGGACTTTATTTGCAGAACCAATCTTAATGACAGAACTTGCAGAACTCGTTTCAACCAATCACAATTTAGTGTTATTAATAGATTTAATTTAAATCAAAAGGGCATAATAGTAAAACATACATTTTCCTTCTTTTTTAATTAAAAACGTTTTTAAAACACATTAATTTTCGTTTTTTTCTCAAAAATATTTTATTCTTTTTTTTCCTTTTTTTTAACATTCATATTTTTAAAAAATTTAAGAACATGAATGTTTTTCTCTTAAAAACATGTATGTTTTTCTCTTAAGAACATGTATGTTTTTTTCTATATGAACATAACTATACATCTTTTTATTGTGTGTATCACTTTTTTGAATTTGAAACAAATATTAAAAAACATAAACCTTTATAAATGAAAAAAAAATATTCATGTACATAATATTTCATTTAATAACAAGTACAAAAAATCATATATACAACAGTTGTATCTCTCTAAAAACGACAAATTATCTTCATCTGTATATGTGTTCATCCACTTCTAAGTCTTCAAATGATATCATCATCTTTCATCTACTTCTAAGTCTTCAAATGACATCATCATCTTTCATCATCTTCATATATCTGAAACAAGCATGCACAAAAACAAATCAAATCACAAAACATATATACACATTTCTTTCATTAATCTTATACGAGCGATAAAACACATATGTTTCTTATAACATAAATGTTTTTATAAGAACAAAAGATATTTTTTTTATAATAACGATAAAGAAACCCAACTTAAAACATACATGTTTCTTAAAACGTAAAATATACATGTTTTCTGTGCAGAAACATGCATGTTTCTGTGCAGAAACATACATGTTTCTGTGCAGAAACATACATGTTTCTGTGCAGAAACATACATGTTTCAGCGCAGAAACATACATGTTTCAGCGCAGAAACATACATGTTTCAGCGCAGAAACATACATGTTTCAGCGCAGAAACATACATGTTTCAGCGCAGAAACATACATGTTTCAGCGCAGAAACATACATGTTTTCGCGCAGAAACATACATGTTTTCGTGCAGAAACATACATGTTTTCGCAGAAACATACATGTTTTCGCGCAGAAACTTACATGTTTTCGCGCAGAAACATACATGTTTTCGCGCAGAAACACAAATTTGATTCATATACAGTTTATGTTTAAAAAGAATATTGTTAATATAATACTCGAGTGCCTTGAAAACAAAAAAAATATGATATCGATTATCTGATATCGAGTGCCTTGCAAACAAAAAAGCCTTTTTCTTCACTCATTCATTACGAGTCGTAAAACATTTTCCAACCCCACTTAATAATACAACAATTACAGATTTGTGGATGTACCTAGCATGTACTATTTGACCATAGCCATCCTTATTATCTACGTATTTTTTTTTCTTTTAGAGATGTATCAAACAAAGTACTCATGATTAAAAATGAATTGAAGATTGTTGCTGTCAACAAAAAGCCTACAAACACACGACATAAAATATCTTTGTTGTGTTCATTCAAAAAATGTTAAATCAAGAAAATGAAAATCCAAAACATATAACGAATTGAAACATAAATCGATTTACCTATAATTAAATAATAGATCGATCTGTATGAACACCAGAAGCAAAAGAGTGAGGCGATGTTTTTTTTTGAAGAGAAGAATCAAAAGAGAGACGATTGTTCAAATAAAATACGGATGATGAGAACGAGCGTGGTTGATTTTTCAGCGGGTTTTTGATGATATCAATTGGCGGCGGCTAGATCTTGGAGAGGAAAAGATGTGTATGAATGTGTGATATTTTATGATGATATAACCAATAATATTAGGGATGCTATTTTTATGGAGAATAATAATACCTAAATTGCCCTTTATTTATTTTGTTTTTCTTAAAATATTTAGCAAGTATTCTCAATAATGCCATCTTGAATTAATGTATTGTAAATTATGTATGACTAATAGTACAAAAGATGGTTCTGCGAGTTCTGTCAATAAAATAGGTTCTGTAAATAAAGTTACACTATATATATATATATATATATATATATATATATATATATATATATATATATATATATATATATATATATATATATATATATATATATATATATATATATATATATATATATATATATAGAGTAGCGATTCAGTAAGAAGAGAAATAAAAATAAGAAGAATAAGAAGAACTCTGGACCACACCCTTTTAAATAAGAGTGAGAATTTTAAGTGGAGATACAAGAGATTTTGTAGGTGCATCTGAAATGAGTGGTTGTGGTTTCTTCTCATCCTTCTCATTTTTGTTAATCTTCTTATTAGATCCTAACTCTATATATATATATATATATATATATATATATATATATATATATATATATATATATATATATATATATATATATATATATATATATATATATATATATATATATATATATATATATATATATATATATATATATATATATATATATGTGTGTGTGTGTGTGTGTGTGTGCGCGCGCGCAATGCAATAGCACTTTTCATATTATAACCATCATAAGACACTTTTTTCCCACGACATCTAAAAGCGGTGCCCAACCAAACTCTTTATGAAGGTTCCGTAAAATTCACACATCCAAACTCTCTAAACCCTAATCGGCGATTCAAAATTCCATTGACCGGCGTTAGTAAGGCTAATAAATTACTAGGTTGAAACCTTAAATAAACTAGGTTAAAACCTTAAAAACAACTATGGGTTCTGAGTTAGTGTTTGATACTGTAATGCATTTTCATCCCAACCATAATTCTGTTGTTTCCTTGGTCTCTAAGAAGTATTATGAAATCGATTCTTTAACCCGTAAACACCTCACTATGCACGTCCATTCACTACAACATTCGAGGCCTTCCCTATCGATTTTTTTGATGTTTTCCCGGTGACATGTCGATGATGGGGAAACGTTTCCCCTTCGAAATGTCGATGGGGATTCTTCGAAGGGCAAAGTTCGATGGGGATAGTTTCCCCATCGACAATCCCCGTCGACAAGTGGGACCCACGTCATTTTCATTCGGCAATAAAAGTGACACGCACTACAACATAAGTATGGTTTAGGGACGTATTTTTTTAGGGTCGAAAAAGTAGTCCCTGAACTGAGTGGGGGGCACCACTTTTCCAAGAAAACATGAAGTCAAACTGAGGCGGTGAGGACACATACTTAGGGACGACCTAGTCGTCCCTAAACTAAAAAAATATTTTTCCACCTTTTTTATCACATTTTATTATTTAAAATTAATATTATTAATTTTCAGTAGAAAGTATTAGATTAAAATCAGAAAATATATGGAAAGTATTTAGGGACGACTTTTTCGACCCTAAACTAAGAAGCTTGGTCGTCCCTAACTTTCCCTCTAATTTTCCGAAACTTTTGCCAAAAATTTAAATAACCCGCTAATAAATTATATGGAAAATATTTAGGGACGACTTTTTCGACCCTAATTTACATAGACAAGTCGTCCCTAAAGTCTCCCCAATTTTCCTTTAATCAACCATTCCAACCTCCATCCACCGACCCATTCCGACCACCTTTTCCCGGCCATCTCCAACCACTCCAACTTCCCTATACCGGTACTTTACCTATGACTCCCGTCACCAACAATACCTTTAACCATTGTTATCGTACCGTCTCAAACTCAACTCATGATATCGGCTCTACTTCACATTCCCAACCCGGAGGTTCTCGCGTAATCATTAATCCTCATATGGACGATTACCGGCCCGTTGACGAGTTGGGTCCTGATAGGGATCTCCAAAACAGTGGTGACGACTTATCAGGGGGTGACGAGCAACAAGATGACCCTACTGACTTTTCGACTGACGAGGTTGAGGACGACGAGTAGAGGTTGTAGTAGTATTTTTTTTCTTTATTATGCATGTGTAATAAAGTTTGAGACTTGTAGCGTGTGAAACATTTGATTTAGGATGTATAAGTGTATTTGATGAATATTGTATCATAACGTTGGATAATTTATCTTAATGTGGGATTGTAACGTTTATTGATTTGTTATTATTCTGTATTGTGGATTTGCCGAATTCTGCCATTTTGAATTGTAAATTTTTTCCGGAAAAAAATATGGAGACTGAAAAGTGCCCAGTTTTTTTACCACCCAGGTACATCTAGGGACGACTTAGTCGTCCCTAAAGTAACAAAAACATCCATAATATTAAATTTAGGGACGACCAAGTCGTCCCTAAGCAAACAAAACCTCCAGAATATTCAGTTTAGGGACGACTTGCTTTGTCATGGCTACATGTATACGAACTTAGAGACGACCCCCTTTTTATACTTAGGGACGACCAAGTCGTCCCTAAGATTTGACATGGCCACATGTACACTTATTTAGGGACGACCTCTCTTTTATACTTTGGGTCGACTAAGTCGTCCCTAAGTTTATATTTACTTATTTTCTTTTTCCGAAAAAAGAATTTTATTATTTATAAAAAAATATTTATTAATTAAAAAAGGTTTATTAATAATAAAAACTTAGAGACGACTTAGTCGTCCCTAAACTTCAAAACATGGTCGTCCCTAAGTTTGTCAAACTTTTCCAACAAAAAAGCAGTGGGCCCCTATAGTCGTCCCTAAACTTCAAAGAGGGGTCGACTCTATAATTTTAGGGTCGAATTTTTGGGCACGGAAATGTTGGGTCGAATTGGTCGTCCCTAAGCATATAGGGACGAAAAACCATTCTCCTAGGGATAAAAAAAAGTCGTCCCTAACCACTAGTTTTGTTGTAGTGACGCTGGACAACTTTTCCCCGCGACATGTCGCCGGGATAATAGAGTCGACATACCGAGTCATACATTGAACATGTAACGTACAACCATTAGATACCGAGTCATCCATTGAAGTAATCGTGATGAATGTTAACATACCGAGTCAAAAGTACAACCATAACTAATCATGAAGAATGTTAACTTATCGTGATGAATGTTAACTAATCGTGATGAATGTTAACTAATCGTGATAAACGTTGGTGGGAAAACATTGGCGGGAAAAAGTTGGCGAGAAAATGTTAACCATTCCCTCACTTTTTTTACCCTAAAAGGACAATATGTTATCTTTATAACCACACACACTCCTTATCATCACAACCACCAGCAGATCACACACACACTTATCATCACAAACACATTGTTATTGTGAAGATGCTGGAGCATGAAGCTTTTCCGTGTAGGTGTGGACATGGAGATGTAGTTCTTCGAGAATCGTGGCAAGCTGAATCCCTTGGTAGACAATAATATGATTGTCCACGTTTACAGGTGAAACATCCAGTTTCATATGGATGCAATTTTTTATGAAAAGACGAACGAAGCAGACTACTAGTCAATTCTCTTGGAGCTTCAACGAGCGTTTCTCCTCCAAGCTCTTCTTCGAGACCTTCAACGACTCCAATTTCTTCTCCAAGCTCTTCAACGTGTGCGAACTGTGTGCACTTGAATGGAAAGATAAAGGTACTTGAGAAAACAGTAGATATGTACCGCCATGGCGATAGGCACACAGTGGATTCAGCTGCACTCTTCACGACCTTTACGATGACATGGGGAACATTAGTTTGAATTAGTTTGTGATGTGTCCGTTTTCGTGTTTAGGAGTCTATTATCGTTGTAATATTCATGTTTAATTAGGCGCGTGTTAAGTGTCAGTGTCGAATAAAACTATGTTTAGACGTGTCTGTTTGTAAGTTTTTCATTTGATTCCGCAAAGGATATGTATAATATTCTGAATAAATAAATGTTTGTTTTTACGAAAGTCTCAATTTTAAGTATATAAACGCCGCGAAAATAATATAGCACTTTATTTGCTGAGTTACCATTCATCAATATAATGTCTAAAAAGGAATTATAAACTTTATTTCATAAATAATAATTATATATATATATATATATATATATATACATATATATATATATATATATATATATATATATATATATAGAGAGAGAGAGAGAGAGAAGTGCAAAAATTATCCCTGTGGTATGTCGAAAAATCGAATTACATCCTTCGTTAACTTTTTGGACAACACCCATCCCTCCGTTAGTGCGCTGGGCACAATACATCCCTCATGGACTAACGGTGCAAATGTTTTCTCGTTAAAAAACAAAGTTTAAAAGAGAGGGTATTCTTGTCTTTTTCCTTTCCCAGGGATGTATTGTGAACCTTATCATAAATAGTTTCAAAAAAAAAATTATTTTTGAAAAAAAAATTATTTTCAGAAAAAATAAGTTTTATTTTCTCGAAAAAAATTTTATTTTTGAAAAAAAAAAATTATTTAAAAAAATTTATTTATTTTTTAAAAAATAATTCTTTTTTTTCGAAAAAGAAGTTTAGTTTTTTGAAAAAATGTTTGTTTCGAAAAAAAAAAAACTTTCTTTTTAAAATTTTTTGTTTCGAAATATTTTATTAATTTTCTAAAAAAGATTTATTTAAAAAAAAATTATTCTTGAAAAAAACTTGTTTCAAAACAAAAAATTATTTTTAAAAAAAAGGTTTTATCTTTTTCTAAAAAGAAAAAAAATAGTTTTTTTTTAAATTAAATTTTTAAACCAAATTTGTTTCGAAAAAATATTCTTTTTTTCTTAAAAAATATTGTTTCGAAAAAAGAGATGACTTTTTTTTCAAAAAAAAAAGTCTATTTCTTGTTAAACTTTTTTTCGAAAATAAACTTTTTTTTTTCAAAAATTAAACATTTTTTCGAAAATAAAACTTTTTTCCGAAAATAAAACATATTTTTTCGAAAATAAATTTTTTTTTTTCGAAAATAAAACTTTTTTTTCGAAAATAAAACTTATTTTTTAGAAAATAAAACTTATTTTTTTTCGAAAATAATTTTTTTTTTTCGAAAATATTTTTTTTTTTCGAAAATAAAACTTATTTTTTCTGAAAATAATTTTTTTTTCAAAAATAATTTTTTTTTTGAAACTATTTATGATAAGGTTCACAATACATCCCTGGGAAAGGAAAAAGACAAGAATATCCTCTCTTTTAGATTTTGTTAATTTTTAACGAGAAAACATTTGCACCGTTAGTCCATGAGGGATGTATTGTGCCCCGCGCACTAACGGAGGGATGGCTGTTGTCCAAAAAGTTAACGAAGGATGTAATTTGATTTTTCGACATACCACAGGGATGATTTTTGCACTTCTCTCATATATATATTTAAAAACCTAAAAATAATATATATATGCCATAGTTTTCCCTGCGACGCGTCGCCGAGATAATTTGGCGGGTAATTTCCCGCTATAGTTTTCGCCCGATTATTTTCGTTTTTGTCGTATACCGGCAGTTTCCCCGGCGACGATACTTTATTCCATATTTAGCCATCGTGTTAACACTAATCATTTTCTAAAGTATAGCCAAAATGTTTCGCCGACGACATGTCGCCGGTATACATTAGCGAGATAATTTCCCACCATTTTTTTGGCAAAAGAATTTGGTCAAATATTGTTCCCCGCCGACATGTCGGCGGGGAAACATTAACCAATATTTGACCAAAAGTTTTTCCCCTAAACTTTGCCACGTCAGATTTGGGTTGTCATCTAGCGGCTTTCCCCGTCAATATTTGTCGCCGAGGAAAAGCTCGATGGAGAAATTGTTGTATTGTTGTAGTGATTACCTCCAAGACCCTGAATGTGTTAGCCATAGATTCTTTAATCTCGAGTCATTATCGCTTAAGTCTTATTCATATGGAAGTCTTCTTATCCTTCATATGGACCACGATATTCTCCTATAAAATGTAGTACTCTACTCACCTCATGGATTCAAGAGATAGCTAAGGATTCGTTTGGTTTAAAGTCGGGTTTTACTTTGTATAGGGTTTATAAAGTGGGTGGTTTAAGGTTGGGGAGTATATGTTTTGAATTAAATGAAGGAAGAGAAAATAAAATATAAAAATAATATAAAATAAATAAAAATAATAATTTTTTACATTATAAAACAAAATTAAAAAAAATGAAAGAGTAAAACCTAGCAATAATCAAAATCCCACCTCTACCTTCTCCTTTTCAAATAGTACCATGTCAATGGGCTTAATTCCCACCATTTAATGCCGGTCTTTGAACCAAACAAATATTTTTGCTTCTTTTCACTAGAAAACCCAAACCAAATTGATAACCAAACGGCCGCTAAGTTAGATCGTTTGAATTCACTATCTATTCGGAACATGGTTGTGTCTCCTACTGATCTCAAACACTTGGCCAAAACCCTAGGTCCTAGTCTAACCAATTTAGAGATTCGGAGGTGTAAAATGTTTTCAGATGATGGTTTAGATGATATCGTTAGGTGTTGTATTGATTTGACAAGTTTGCGTTTAGAATATAATGCCATAGTATGTTATGGATTGAATAATGGAAAATGGTTACGTGAGTTGGCTACTTGGCTTTGTGTAACTCGGGGGTTATGGAGGCGCTAGCTTTAAATTACCCCTTTGTTAATTGTGATCTGAGAGATGTTGCACTTCTTGCAAAGAAATGTAGCAACTCGTTAGTATCTGCGAATGATTTTTCACGATATTTAGATAATTTTCAACAATTCTTTAAGCATGCTAACAAGCTTAAACTTTTTTGCTATGTATCTATTGATGAAGAATGGTTATGGGATTGTAGGGCCACTAGTTTTCTAACTCAAGTTTTTGTTAAAGAAAATGTCTAATAATTAGGGCTTGTCTGTTTTCTACTAGCTGTTTTAGTTTTTGTCATATGATACTGACTATGAATTATTTGTTTGTTATGTATTCAGGTTGTTACCCGTGGAATAAACATGAGGGAAATAGACGTGGCTGCAATGTGGCGATATGAGTGGTCTAAGAATATTGCTGGTATGATCGTTTTTTAAATTATGCCGAGAGTGTCTGGCTTTGCTTAATTTTATTGGAAATTATGATACACTGATTTGTTTGGTAAGCTTGTGGCTTGTTTACGGCCATAAACTCTAAAGTGATAAGGCTTCTGTGCTCAAACGAGTTAGCTTTATGTGTTATTCAAATTTCACTAAGATAATAGAAACACCCTTAGTTTGTGCCCGTCCCGTGTTTGACCCTGCCGCATCCCTGGTTTGACCCTTTCAGGCCCGGGTTTGACCATTACCAATCCGGGTGTGACCACTGTGACCCGGGTTTGATCCTTCCAGGCCCGGTTTGACCCTCCCAGGTCCGCGTGTTGACCCTGCCATCCCCGGGTTTGACCCTTCCTGATCCGGGTTTGACCATATCTGACCCGGGCTTGATCATCCCCGACAGGAGTTGACCTGCCCCGACACAGCTCGACCTGGCCAAAACTGGATTGACACGAGTTCAAATAGTCTCACGTTTGGGTGTGTTATTTTAGCCTTGACCTGACTTTGACCCGAACCCAACTAACCCCACCCGATTTAAACCCCTATTTGTATGAATGATGTGTCAGTTTCTGGATATGTTACTACAGTAGAGATTGCTGTTATAAGTTCAATACATGTTATTTTTAGAATGTTACGTAAGGGGGTGTATGAAGCTTGCTGTTATGAGCTCAATAAAGAATATACACGCTATTCTAGTTTAGGAATATTGCTTTGTAGTAAGAATTTCTGTTACAGATCGAGTTTATCTTTTGAATATTAATATTTGTATTGTTTCCAGGTTGTATGTGATCTCTAAAGGTTTACCGTTTGAAGACTGAAGGCTCATTTTAGCTAGATTATAACCATGAATTTAAAACACCTGTTAAACGTGGACTCTTATAAAGCTATGTACTTTTATTTATGGTGCGTTATATATGATTTTGCATGAGAACAATGTTTGGCTGCGTTATGGAATTTGAATTTGTATTTGAACTTTTTTTTTTGTATATAGCAGGCGAAACTACCAGTACTGTTGGGTCATGCATATATTTTGAGAATATCACAACATTGGATAAGGACTTGAGACAAATTAGTCATTTATGGAGTTAATTTGTGGTTCGAGTTTAAATTATAGGGCACTACACCCCTCACTTGAATGTTAATGTTGATCTAACTTGTGTAGCTTGAATGTTGTATACAAACTTTATTTGTGTTATATACACTGGGTATAAATACTTGACAAATAAAACTTCTTTTGACCAGGAGGTATTGTATGCCAATCAAATAGCCTCCATTACAGTTTATAGTTTTTATTTTCACTTATTGATTTACTGAGTTATCAGCTCTATGAGTGAAAAGCAATAGCAATAAAATGATTTAGCTGTCGCCACTAGTATTCAAACTGCCTCAAATGCACAACTAACATAACTTGTTACCAGTTTTTACAAACCTTTGTCTTCAGTAGTTTAAGCTCAACACATACTCTTCTCCATCTCTATCTCTCTGACAATAAAAACTATAGTTGCTTATCTGTTGTCGATTTTAAGTGGAGGCCATGATTCATGATGCAATTGTCTGAACATAAGTAACTGATTTGACCCATTGAGTAATTTCTTTTACACGCCTTTATACTGTTTACTTACTATGGTTGCTACAATAATATCAGGTGTGTAAAACGGGCATTGTATTTGCTACATCTTACTTGTGGCCCCTCAGATCCAAATACGGCTGCAGCATACATCAACGTAGCTATGAGGGAGGAAGGCCTGGGAAATGTGCATGTCGCTCTCAGATATCTTCATAAAGCTCTTAAGAGCAACCAAACGTTACTTGGGCCAGACCATATCCAGGTTTCTTTCGTATTTGATATCCAGGTTTCAAACTTACATCTATTCTTGACTTAAGTTTTACATGGTCATGTGCAATAAGTTTTACGCTTTAAATGCTTTCTCATCTATTCTTGACTTAAGATATGTATGTATCAAACTTACATCTCCTTAATAAAAAGATCCGTGCTAAGCAAAGTCAATATTCCAATCAAGTCTCTAACCGCTATGTGAAAACCATAGTGTGGGGGAGTTACCGAGATAAACCTATCAGAAACACCTCAATGATGCTTCCTAAATTAAAGGGAGAATAATGTCCAACTTGATTTATTGGGTTTCTATAATATCACGACAGAACAAGATAAGCACAACTACAAAACCAGACTAGGACTAAGATGGTTTAAATAACCTACTAAAAGAAAAATAAGTCCTGGAAAAAAGACTACGGTAAACATATTTCTAAGCCAAAAAGGGGGTATGGATAGATAACATTAGTTTTTGGTCTTGAAGGCTCTTGTACTTCTGTCACAGATAAACAAACTGCTTGGTATCACTTGAAAGCAATAACGACAAGCGGCTTGTGGCTTAGTGTTATTAAGGTGGAGCATGAACTGAGTTTGTGAGTTCAAGTTACAACTTAGACAAAAAAGTGAGTGCAGAGTAGGGTGGGTGTGTGTCTTTGTCGCGCAGATTTTTTAACGCAATCGAGCTGATAAAATAATTCATGACAGCCACGAATGATATCCCCTCATATGTTGTCAATCGTCTGCTCATACGAGAAATGATGGGGTATATTTTGTCATATATGGACAATATCTTCCTATTAAGATACACTTAATTACTAACATATATTTAACAGATTGATATCTGACATTATTTAGGCCTTCGACTTAGTGGTATCAAAGACAACTCACCTACACCCAAGGATATGTGCTCGCAGTGTTATTGGCACTTCTTGATGACAACATAGCAAGTGCTCGTAGGAGTAATCAGGTAAATAACTGAATAGAGCTAAATATCTGAATTAGAATATGTTTAATACATAATTATTGAATTTTCACATGCAATTTAAGCAACTTCTTCGTGTTAATACAAAGTCTAACCATTTTAGGTATACTTAGTTACTTAGTAAGAGTCAGGATATTGCTGGTTTTTTTCCATTATGCAGACAGAAGCAGCGGACTACATGTAAAAGGTTCGTGGGGCTGTTTGCAAGTACTATACTGTCTAATCTCGAGGTACAAAATATGCAGTAGATTCTTATCTATATGTTATTATAATGAAAAGCGTGTATTAGTTCTTTTGAGCACTGCAACGACATAGCGTTCATATAGCGAGTGTAAACCTAAAGCAAATAAGTGTCTCAGAATGTTTTGCTATGCCATGTAAGCCGTGATTATAGGAGTGACCCAAAGTCTAATTTCATTAGACAAGCTGCATAAAGGCTTTGCTTGATTATTCATATGGTATGGGACCCTGTATAGTAGTTGATGTAGTATAAAACCAGCCAGTATATCAGAAGGATTATTAGATTTAACATATTCATTGCCTACTAAGATAAAAACTAATTTCGTTTTTCTTCTAAAACGGCTAATTATAGTCTTATGCACATATCCTTGGGTGTAGGTGAGTTGTCTTTGATACCACTAAGTGAAGGCCTAAATAATGTCAGATATCAATCTTTTAGTTACATGCTAGTTATGAAGTGTATCTTAATAGGAAGATTATTGTCCATATATGACAAAACAACCACATCATTTCTCGTATGAGCAGATGATTGACAACATATGAGGGTATCTCATTAGTGGCTTTCAGCTTGATTGCGTTAAAAAGTACTGAGCGACAAAGACACCCACCCACCCTACTCTACAATTTTGCACACTTTTTTGTCCAAGTTGCAACTTGATCTCGCAAATTCTTGGTTCATGGTCCACATTGGTAACGCTAAGCCACAAGGCTTTGGTCCTTACTGCATTCAGGTAATACCAAGCAGCTGGTTTATCTGTGACAGAAGTACAAGATCGAGCCTTTAAGACCAAAACTAATGCTATCAATATTTAAAGTAACTAATATTTGTACTCCGTAATAGATATCTATCCAAACCCCCTTTTTGGCTTAGAAATATGTTTACTATAGTCTGTTTTCTAGGTCCTGTTTTTCATTTTGTGGTTTTTTAAACCGTCTTGGTCCTACTCTGGTTTCATAGTTGTGCTTATCTTGTTCTAATCTGTCGTGATATTGTAGCAACCCAACAAATCAAGTTGGACATCTCCCTTAAACTTAGGAAGCATCATGTGGTAGTTGTAAATTATTGATTTTTAATATCTTAGTGTTAGCTATCTGCATGACCTGGTTACCCAAACGTGATTAACTTATTTGCGTTTAACAAAATCATATATTTCTAAGTGCGACCTAGTTGATTCCCTAGTTCCTACCCTATACTCTATAATTCAGTATTAAGGTGTTATTCAATCTGATTATCTTAACATTTTCCTGTGGATTCCCTTTTACTTCTTACTACATTAGAATATCTGAAAATGTGGTTACGGGTCTTAGTTACTTGATGTGAGTAGACGTGAATCATGTAATGCAGAAAATCACACTAACTCAAAGTCTTCCTATGTTAGTGTACTATTTAAAGAAGTAGATTCGGTGTTTAAGACTGGCAAAGAAACGTGGATGACCTTAAAATATTTGTGTTAGTTTACGACAAACGAAGCTTGGACTTGCAATATTAAATATCCAACTTGTTTATAAGTTTATATTCAAGAAATCTCGTGAAGCTTCGGCTTTTGTCTCTTCTATATTTGATAGATTTCCTAGGCTGAATGCCAACCCATAAGTACCTATAATAATATTGAATAGTTTAGTTTTGCACCATTGCTTATAAACCAGTTGTTTAAACAAGTATATATTAGGTGTAGTTAATGATCCTTATGTAAATCTTTGACTATTATGAGGTCTTTCGGATAGGTTTCTCTCGGTAACACCCCCACGCCGTGGTTTTCACATAGTGGTTAGATACTTAAAATTCGAAATTTGACTTTGCTTAGCGCAGGTCAGAAAGTCAAAGCTTCTATTATATTACTAAGGAGATGTAAGTTTGATACATATCTTAAGTCAGAAAGTCAAAGCGCGTAAAGCTTGATGCACGTGTGACGTGATCATGTAAGAAGATGGTATCAACAGTGTTAGGTTCGTCTTAGTTCATGAGATTCATGCAATACCCTTATTTCACATTAAAATGAGGTCTGTCACATAGGACGGTATTATACCCTCGTCTATATGCCAAAAGGAAACCCGAGGCCCGTTATATGACTGCAAATTATTTAAGCTCTATATCTATCGAATTTTATCAAAGTTGCCTCCCTGTAAAGTCTTTAAGTGAGTTCCCTCTTTGCGTTGATACTTACAACTTGCTGATACTACTGACTTTGGTCCCTAATGGTCTTTTATCGAATCAAATTAGTGGACATCCAAGGCCTATGTGAATAATCAAGTACTTACATGAAGTTAAAAGAAATACCTAGACATTTCCAACTTTGAATAATCAAGTACTTGTTAAAAACCTCAATAAAGATTCCTAAATCTGAGTCTTGGTTAGTTTAATCCCACTAGCCCATGAGGTGGTCAACTAAGTAGTAAGCGCTCTTAAGGGTCACTATATAAATCACACTACCCCTCATTAACTTCATCCCTTCATCTCACATAATCATTAATCAATAACATTTTGCACTCTCGCCATAAACCTTCCAAAACCACCTTTAAGATATGGAAAAACTTGTGTTATACTTGCTTGTTCTTGTAGTCACACTCCCGTATGCCACCATCAATGGTGCCACATCACCCAACAGCATGGACTTCATCAAGGCCTCCTGCAAAACTACCCGGCACCCTGCTCTCTGTGTCAACTGTCTCTCGAGCTATTCTGGTTCTATCCAGGGAAGCGACTCCCAACTGGCCAAAGCAGCCATCACAGTCAGCTTCAAGAACGCCAAGTCAGCGTTTGTGTTCGTTTCCAAAATGGCCCGAGTTTCTGGAATAAAACCCAGAGAGCACCAAGCTGTCAAAGACTGTATCAGCACTATGACCAACAGTGTTACAAGTCTAAGTCAGTCAGTTCAGGAGCTGGAGAAGATGGGCCGGACCTCAGGTCAAGATTTTGAGTGGCACATGAGCAACGTTGAGACATGGGTCGGTTCTGCACTTACTAATCAGAACATATGTGGCAGGGGATTTGCTGATGATTCCTTGAATGGACGTGTGAAGGATTCTATCACCAAGAGGATAGAATACGTTTCTCAAGTCACTAGTAATGCACTCGCTTTGGTCAACAGGTTTGCTGTAAGGCATAGAAAGGGTATTCATAAGCCGTAAGTCTTTATCATGTCACAAGATCAAAGATAAAGGAACCAAGTTGTGAAAACACTACATAGGCTAGGTTAAAATCGTAAACGTTAGCTGTAAACTATTTCTGTTTTAACTTTTTTGTGTTTAGAAGTTCATATATGTGTTACAAAAATAATCACATGTACTGTAAAAGACACTATTTTTACTCTTCTTAGTTAAAACTTAAAACTGTAAAACTAAAAATGTTGTATCAACGATCTTGTTATGTTTTGTTCTCTCAGAATTGAACCTGAGATCTTTAAATCGTAAGTACAGCAGCAATACTTTTGCTAATGTTGTTTTAGTGTGAATTAAATACCCACAATTCTAGTTTTTGCGTAGGCGTAAATAGGTTAAAGTAACTTACAAAATGCCTAAGTTGTAAAAATTTTAAATCACCAAATGCACTGTAAATGATCAAAATTAAACCTAGTCGCTGATATGGGAAGCCAAACAAAAAACATTAACGCTCTCAATCATGGACATACGGTTCATGGCCATGAAAGATATCGACGATATGCACCAGCCGGGAATCGAACCCAGGTCTGTACCGTGGCAGGGTACTATTCTACCACTAGACCACTGGTGCTTTTGTGTTATACTTTTGCATCTGTGAATAATATAATCTCTCTCTTTATCCATTTGAATATACTTTCCCTTAACATCATACACGTATTGCTTCTTAACCTAGGCCAACCAAAATCAAGCGCAAACTAAATCGAACCGATAAATTAAGCTCCAAAAACCAAACCGACCATTTTCGTTTTTATATATTTATGTCGGTTTTGCTCAGTTCGGTTTCGGATAAAAAACACGAAAAATACGCTTAAACTATATATCCGATTAAGTTCGGTTTCGGTTTTACTCTTTTTAATTCGATTCGTTTTCGTTTTTTCTTAAACCGGCTTGGTTGGGTTTGATATTAAACCGATGCTCAGCCCATCCACACATGATAAAAAAACCTTTGTTTTTACTTTCTTTCTTAAAGCATCAGGTGTCGTAAGCATCGTGTTCAAGTAATGGAAAAACTTATTTTCGCAATAACATTTTCTTCATAACACCAAGATACTCCACGACATAAAAAAAATTCATACCTCCATAAAACCATAATTCTAACGCGCATGTCACTCTACATCCCACTTTTTTTTTTATTCGTAATTAAAAAATATAAAATACTGATACATTTTACTCATGGTTATTAAGTTTGTATCCTGATCTTAAAATTATTTAATCTTTTGATTTTATTATACGGTAAAGTGAAAAAGCGAAAATCATATGGGTCCTACATAGGATTTTTTAAGCTTAATAATTAATATCATATTTGATTTGATTTTAAGATCCCGTTTTAATAAGATTTTAAAATCTAATCCGATCTTACTTTTTCTTAAACCACACACTAAAAAACTGAAGTTTTTTTGTTAAACTTAAACAATAACATGTTAATCTTCGTACACATTTCACTATCATTATTTGGATAATGTTTTTATGACGCGTTCATATTAATTTTTATTAATGATCTATAATAATTTATATATTCGTATAATCTTACAAACAACAGAAATACTAGAACTACATAAATTTTACATAAAAAAAATTACATAATAATGTGGCATGTGAGTTGGATCAATGGTTACCTTTTTTCTCCACTAACTTCTTATTTCATAACCAATCATTTGATGACATATCATTGTGTGAAAGTTTTTATG
Source organism: Glebionis coronaria (assembly GCA_025667525.1). Classification (NCBI taxonomy): domain Eukaryota; kingdom Viridiplantae; phylum Streptophyta; class Magnoliopsida; order Asterales; family Asteraceae; genus Glebionis; species Glebionis coronaria. The sequence goes on from CM046879.1 coordinate 97,828,237, forward strand.
TAAAAATTATGTGATTCTAGCATTCCTCTACAAACAATATTAAGGAAATAACATAATAATAGGATCCTAACATCTTGATCTGATCTAACACTCTCGATTTTAGTAATCACAAGTAAAATCTCCATCTTAAAAGCCTTGTAGTTTAGAACCGATAGTGTAAAAGATCAACCATAAAGAAGAAGCAAATTGTGAAAAATACTACTATAGCATGTTAAAAAAAATAACAAGTACCCAAAAGACACTTTTTATCGTTCTTGTTCTATGTTAAAAGGGTAAAAATGTTTTCTCAAATGCGAGTTTTATTTTGTTTTGTTTTATTTTAAATACATCTAATAAGCTTCTTAAAAAAAGAATGTTTTTTAGTAAGAAACAATCTTTTATCTTTTTTTGTTTTTTTTTAAAACAGAAAAAAAAAATTGGTAGAAGTTCTTTAAAAATTGATGAAGAAAGAAAAAACATAAAATATAAGTGTTAAATTTTTAAAAAACAAAAATTCAAAAAAAAAGATAAATAATAAACTTTTATGGTTAAATTTTAAATAAATTAAATCATGTTAAATGAAATTATAATTTTTTATATATTTCAGTAACTTTAAAAAATAAACAAATAACCCTTGCAATTTATGTCCTCTATATTTTATACCATACAAATATAATTTAAACAATGATATGTAGATAATAATTTTGTTTATGTAAAACTACATACATAATTATTGGTTGTATTTATATCATAATTATAAAATATTAAAAACCAGAAATTTTTTATATTTATATATCAAAATAAAAAATAAATAAATTTAATTTATTATAACTCCCATGGGTGCATGAGATTTAAACTAGTACTAAATAACCTATACACATATTAAAGTTCGAATCACTTTTAATTTGTACATGTTAAGAAGTTTGGTCGTATTAACCTTTAAATGGCTAAAAGACAACATGGTGAGAGAGACACAAGTAAACGGGAAAATTATAAAAAAAGTATATTGTCCATTTTCGAATTCTGAGAATGGTTTAAAAATGTTGTCTGTCACATTTAGGTCCAGGGCAATCGGGTGCAGAGTACGCCATGTGTCTCTTATTGTCCCATTTTTATAGCAATCTGTCAGAATTACCCTACTTTTTAAGCCAGTTTTCAAAATATCCGCTTGTTGTCCTGTTTTTCTCAATTGCCCTAAACCTAAATGAAAAAAACATGTTTTTTAGACTAAAAAGAAAGTTTATGAATCCTTGATAAATCTAATATCTTATAACACACATTTAACACTGTTATAGTCTATATTTTGGACCTATGGCATAGTCAAACTGCACCATCTCAAATTCCATATGGATGTTATAAGATCGAATATAGTTAGGTTTAGAGGCGGAGCTCTATTAGGACTAGACGGGGTTGTGCCCCCTAGAGTTTGCTAGCTTTACACTATTAGCCTTTATATTTAAGCGTAATTTAAATTGTAAACTTTAAATTTTATTAAATAACCATAATTTGGCCCTCCTAAATTTCAAAAATTATATCTTGGTCCTTCTAGTGAAATTGATCAAGCTCCGCCACTGGTTAGGTTGCCGAATGTTATGCGTAATCTTTTAAATCTATTGTTTTTTTTGATGTATTTTTGAAGGTGTATTTTAAGACTCACTTGCATTTATACTCGTAAAAACTTGTGAGGACAACGCCGATCAACATGACCCTCATAAAAATATGCCTCATCACCAAATTACTGCCAAACTTGTTGTGCCACATACTTTTTACTCATACACTTTTATGTGGTTTGAGCCACATGGATCCGCGTTTTCCTTACAAGCTTTTACAGGGATCAAAAAGCCAAGTTTAAACTTTCAAATATGTATAGAACACGCAAAACCTCTTTATTGTTGGAATGATTAAAACCCCATAGGTTATGATTTAGTATTCATCGCAATATATAGGATATTGCATCAAACCCTAACGGACCCTAAGCCCACAAACCGGACTCGGGCCTTATCAACCCACTAATACTCCCTCGCAGTCCGAGCGGCGAAATCGTGAAAGCTCGGACTGGAGAAGTAAACAAGAAAAGAAAAACAAAACATAACATTACTGTGATCCGATTCTTCTTCCTAAACTCCAACCACACCGACACAAATACATAAAGCCCTACGCAACATCTGATTCATCTTCATAAACGTCAATTATGGAATGTGACATTTGCACAAACATCCAACCAAATAGACAACTATGTGGATTTGTCACCTTAGCACAAATCACCAACACACGAAAATGAAACAAACTAGTTTAGTTATTTTGTATAAATGAGTGGCAGATTGAAAGCTTTAGGAATATTGGATCAAAGAAGCAGTAATAAGAATAAAAACAAATAATTTTTTAATAAAGAAAAACACGAAAATAAAATAGGCCAAACATGTTGTTTTCATAACTTCTGACCAATGATCTTTATAGCAATATTCCACCAAAAATTAAAAGATAACAGGATCCAACCTCTCCGACCTATGTATCTCCTAATCGTGGGAAAAGAAGCGGTGGAAGACAAAGATATATTTAGGTTTTTTTTTGTGTTTGAAACGGCGAAATATTTTTAGGTTACAAGAACGGGGTGGCCTGATACCATGTTGGAATGATTAAAACCCTATAGGTTATGATTTAGTATCATCACAATATATTGGATATTACATCAAACCCTAACGGACCCTAAGCCCACAAACCAGACGCGGGCCTTATCAACCCACTAATATTTATCTATATCCTTTTTGCCGTGATTTTCTCACACGTATCATAACGATATGGAACTTCTTGAGCAAGGTTGGGCTCATTGTATGTTCCACAACATGAACACGACCGTCTTAGCACTACAAGTAACTTAACTGGCCTAATAAGGCCCATGTCAAGTTATTACAATCTTACATTATCACTGTAGCATTTAAGTAACTCAAATTGTGCTTTATGCCTCATATACTATAACGCGTATGTACAGAATAACAGAAAGTTAAACTCTGAAATTATTGAATTTGATAATTCTCTTGCCATCTTCATTAATTCCAAAAATACTAATACAAATAATTAGCTTGGAAAATAAGCAGACATGGACCAAAGTCTAAATTAACAAATGACTAATGTGGGCTAAACCCACATAAAATATATTTCGGCTAGTACACCCCCGCAGTTTGAGCGAAAGACTGCCGAACATTCAAACTAGAGCGAAATTCAAGAAATAATGTAGTATCAAACTCTTTAGTAAATATATCCGCATTTGAAATCGTGATGGAATATGTTGAACACACACTTGCCAAGAAGCTGCATAATCACAAACAAAATGTATATCGATCTTGATATGCTTAGTACGTTGATATTATACAGGATTAACATAATGTAAACGGCACTGGCGTTTTCACAGTAAACAAGAGTATCACTATGCAAAGAAGCATGCAATTCCAACAAAAGATTACGAATCCAAGCAGTTTTAGCGACAACATTAGCAACACCACAATATTTGACCTCTGCACTAGATCGGGATATGGTAACCTGCCATTTAGCACAGTGAAAGTAGATTATCCCCAAGGAAAACACAATACCCATAAGTGGAGCGATGGGTGACTGCGCAACCTACCCCATCAGTATGGTGTATGAAGTGAGTTGAGTGGTAGTAGAAACATGCAACTGAAGACCATGATCAAGAGTGCCACGTACATAATGAAGAATCCTCTTCAAAGCAGCAAGATGAGGATCATGAGGATCATGCATATAGAGACAAACATGTGACCATCATATGAAATATCTGGTCACGTAAAAGTAAGATATTGAAGAGCACCCGCCAAGCTACGGTACAACGTGAAACTAGAAACCGGTTCATGATAGTCGTAGAAATACGTCTTTTAGGAAAAAGAACGTATATTGGGCAAGTATTAAGTTGCACGTTTTAGGAAAAACGTGAAACCGAACAAATGCGGGTTCGTTCTCGAGGAGGTGTGTGGATTAATGTGCCAATAAGTATAATCAAAGGTTTAGGGTAGTGTCGTTTTTGGATAAGAAAAGAAAGAAAACTAGAGACGAACTACGATTACAATTAACTACGACGAAAAACGTAAAAACGCGAACGTAAGTACGTGAAACGTGAAAAATTAAAAATTTTAAGCTAAAAACAAATTAAAAATGAAAAAAGTAGTTCAAAATAATATAAATAAGGATAAAAATCCAATAAATATATTATTAAACCTTTTATTAATTAAATATTCAATTTTTAATGCTAATTAAAGCCCAAAAATTAAATATAATTAAGAAAAAGCCCAAAATATTATTTTATTGGACAAATAACTCACTTATATTATTTATAAACTAAAAAGTATTTTTCTTAAATTTTAAATACTATTTTTCTATTTTTAAATCACTAAAAACTATTTTAACTCTAAAATAATTATAAAAAATAAATAAATAATTCCAAAAATAATTGAACAATTTTAAAAATCCTAATTTACTCTAATGAATAGTAGAAAAATGAAAAAGTTTGAAAAATCAAATATTTTTCACTAAAAGACAAAACAGTATACAATTTAAACCCTAATTAACTTAAATTAATTCTAAAAATTAAATAAAAGGTGAACAGTAAAAACTTTTTTTACCAAAAATCTTAAAATGTTTTTCCTAATCTAAGAAAAATGTTTAAACTGAAAAACAAGTATTTTTGGCACTAAATGCCAAAATCAGAAATAATAAAAGTTAATTAAAAGGCTAATTAATCTAAAAAATACAAAATGAACAGTAAATAAAAATCTAATTAATCAGAAAAATCAAAAATAAAATAAGAAAAATAACAAAATTGGTTTGAAGGTCTAATTCCTATTTTTGGTCACTAAAGACAAAAAAGGATGAAGACTGACAATGACATGTTGACCCTTTTTGTCTGTTAGCTTAGCAGGGGAAACTTTTACACTAGCAGTGGGAAGTGAGTTCCCACTGCTTTCACAAAAAACGGGTCTGGGCACTTTTGTGCCTAGAACTTGTTGATTTCTTGGTTTTGTGGGCAAACAAAGGCACCCCCACAACCAGTTGGGTTGTGGGGAGTCAACAAAATTATAAAAACAATAAGCTATTAAGAAAAATCAAGCAGAAAAATCCCAAAATCAGTCACTGTTCTTGAATAGGGGGTCTGTGGGGATTTTGCTGGTGTGTTGTGCACTTTGGTGAGTTTTGGTTGGCCAAAACTCACTCAAGGCACTCACAAACTAGCCAAAATCAAACACAAGCACTAACCTAACCCTAATCTAAGCCTAGTTCAAAGATTGCAGGCCAAAATCTACAAAATCTACAAGTTGTAGCCTACTGATTTTTTTAAACCATGTTTTACCAAATCTATCATGCAACACTTCACAAAACCTTCCAAATCCTACTCAATAACTGATAACATATTAAACCTACTCAAGCAAGTGCTTATCTACTGATTTTCAACCCAATGCATCATTTTCATTGCTTTTAAAACCAGGATCCAAACACCCATTAACTTTCTGTAAATTAAAAATTAACAAGAAAATTATGATCAAATCTGCTCCAAATCCAATCTAATCTACCCTAACATGTTTCAGGCTAACAAGCATACAATATCCATCATTTATTCTTCCATCCACAACCCAAATCCCTAAAATTACTCTAGCTCAAAAAATCCTCCAAGCAAGTATAGAGAAAGGAGAAAAAGATTTTACCTAGTGACCCCTACATCCAGAAGTCACAAAGGGTAGCTTACCCTTCTCCATCAAGCCCGGGCTTGAGCTGACAACTTGAGAAAGAGCTTGTGGTATAGCAAGATAGTGATGATTATGGACTTCAACCACCATTCATCAAAATGCAAGATTTGTGATTCCTGTTAAGACAAAAAACAAGCAGAGTGACGTGAATAATCAAAAGCTTCCAAGAGTATAAGTCTAGCTTATTGGTTAAGCTAGCTTATCCCTTTAAGCTTATAAGAGAAGAATTGGTTTTTCCAAACAGATTTCAAGAATTTTTAGCTAAGAATGGAGACTTTTCTCACTCCAAAACTGATTTCAAACAAATATCAAAAATTCAAACAATGTGGAACTCAGATTATGCAAAATTCAAAAGCTTTTTCATTTTCATTAATAAAGTCTTAAAAATAGTACAAAAAATCTGGAACAAAACTAAATGGGTACAAGCACCCATATTTATACTAACTAGAAGAAAATTCTAGAATCACTAGCTACATGAAACCCTAATACATTGAAAATCCGAAAATGCCCCTTGAGAATCTTGGTCAAAAATGCCCATGTGATCTTTTCTTGGAACTTTATTGATGCAAGCTGTTTAAAGACCAATCTGATGCGTCCATTAAATCTTTGGGAACACGAAATTGATGTGGAACGTTGATTTTCTGTGATCACTTTGTCTGCAAGCGTTTTTGGTGCAGGGCACCATGTGGGAGGGGGCCACAATTGAGGGTGATGGGTTTTGGGAGTTGGGATGGGATTAGGTTAGGGTGAATTGATGTTCTGGAAAGAATTAGGAATAACCCCTTTGATTTATGTGGGTTTGGGATTAGGGTTTATAGTTCATAAGTGTGTTTTTTGGTGTGTGATTTGATCTGGATTTAGGGATTAAAAGTTGTTTAGGCGCCATTTGTATTAATTAATCATTATTCAAAAATAGGATTAAATAATTTAGGCTGGTGGATATCAGACGTGGAGGATGGGGTGTATTTGATTGGGTGAAAGGTGGAATGTGGTGACGTGTAGGCTGTTGGTTGGGTGAGGGGAGATTGTTTGTCTGGGCAGAATAAGCCCCTAAGCTTCTTTTCTCTTGTCACTTTGATTTAAACATCCATCAACGCCTAGAATGCATGTAACAACTTTGCCATGTTTGTCAAATTTGGCACAACATTTTACAATCTTGTTTCAAGGACTTCTTTTGCACTTTCTTCATTCTCCAAGGACTGAATATGTAAATACTTGATATTTTAGGGACCCACAAGTAATTTTAAGGATTTACAGGGGTATAAAATGACAAGTCTTCATAAGTTGAAGGACCATTCTTGCCAATCTTCAATTCTTCAAGGGTATATTTGGAAATTCCAGATTTGGGCCCGGTTTCTTGTGCGGCTTCGTTTCCCGTGTTCGTTTTTGCTTCATTCTTATGATCTTTTGTTGATTACACGATATCCGTACCTAAAATACACAAGACACAAATACAAGCATATATAGGGGTATTTTGATGATATTTTAAGCGTTTTAAGCCCGATTTGGACGATGAGACTATGTATAATTACAGTCTCATCACTCCCCCATACTAAACCATTGCCGTGTCCCCACGCAATGCTAGAATTAAGTATCGTAGCACTTCCAAAATTCATTTTATGATGACATTTATTCAAGACATAAATTTAAATAAACTACTACACGTTTTTTAGACATAATGTATTGTTTTCATCACGATTAAGTGACTTTTAGGATCATAGAACAAGAACACGTGAATGCTTCGTTAGAAATAATTTCGTCGTCCTCGTTTTTCACCCAATTCCATGCTAAGCGTGTAACGAGATCATTGTTATTATAAGTTAGCAACACGAACACATCTCATGAGTGTTAATTATGAACCTAAACTCCCTTATTCCTACTTGGTATCTCTTATATTTTATTTTGTCTTAATGATCACGTGGATACATCATTGACTTATGCGTAAATAGAGATTAAGTCTAAAAATAGAGTCTTAACGGTGTAACCAAAATCATTAAATCAATAATTCATCCCAATAGACAACGATGTCAAAAAATTAAGTCAACAAGAAGGATCGATAAACACGGTTTTATAACGGTTTTGAACATGAGACTTATTACCAAGACTTTTATACGCCCCCTAACGGAAGGGCCTTATTATCTTTGGTTTACCTCCATCTTTTATTCAACTTCGCCATGAAGCTTTTATTATGACTTCGGTCTTGCCTTGCCTTTTATTATCCGCCTCATCGGTGGTTTTATTAGCCAAAGACGTATATCCTCACGCTAAGGCGAATTTTGGATCTTTAAAGCTTCGAAGATTAAGGCTTGATTCACTTTCAATTTGGGCATAGATTTTTCGGCCTTGTGAGCTTTAAATTTTTGCTTAATTTAGGTGAGCACTTGAAATCTTATTATTAGGTGAAGCTTTCGATTATTCGGGTGCCAATACTTCAAAACCGTGACGCTGGCGATACCTTAATGTTTTCCCAATTTAATTACATGGAAGCTATCAAAACAAATTAGAAACCCAACAATAGTGACTAAACCGCCAAATCAATATTTATTAACAATTTATTATGCAAAAGCGTTGGGAGAATAAGCTAATAATTACTACACATAAGATCGTGACGATTACGAGACTTATAAATAACTCTATCATTTCTCGTCCTCATTTACGAGACTTAGCCTAAAAAGCTAAGGAATCGAAGCTAAGTGCTCAACACGCACGGTCGAGTCAAAAATTACTCTTATTCTCACCATCGGAAAACCTACATTCGTGTCTTAAGCACTTATGAAAAACAAGAAAAATTTTAAAATTTGGCAATTTTTAGCCTTATTTTGCATAAAACGATAACAAAAAGATGAATATTGGATTGCGTGTTGACGTAAGCAAGGTGAAGTATCTACTCACCCCCCATACTAAAACTAAACATTGTCCTCAATGTTTCGAGTCTAGGGGTGCAAACACCCCCATACTAGAGACGAAGTCGAATGCTTAATCTCGAGCATGGAAAGGGTAAAACGAATAACCTAAAAGCCGTTTATGAATTATGCTAATAAGATAAACGTTAGAACATAAAAGGATATCATCGGATATCGGAATCTCCAAAGGCAACGATCGAAGCTCGAGTGCTACGTAAAACGAACACGAGAGGCTTCAATGATGACGATGAACCTAATAAATCACAATCACAAACAACCACGAAACAAAGGTTGGAAGAGCACAAGTCCCCTCACATTAGGATTAACTAAAAAGCAATAATATGTACATGGATAAGCATGGGTATCCCCCACGAGGCACCTTGTTTTTGATAACCGAGTCAAAAGCTCGACTCGGATCCCCATAAATGTGATCATTTAGGGATAATCATGGTTCGGTCATTTTTGGCGGGACTTACATGTAATCAAGGCCCAAAAGTAACCGTGTATAAAGGCAAAACCTCTATACCGGGATCAAAGATCGTGTCTTCGTTTTCGGATGATAAACGAAACAACACGACTTCAAACATCGTCGTCCCAAAGGGACACAAGAAAATAGCATAAGAAGAGAAGGGTGGGACAATGGTTGGGCAAAACAATCGAGTCACTCGAGGTAAACTCATACCGTAAGTGTAGAAGGATCTTCTAGTGACTACTTCGGTAAAAGACCGAGATTTTATCTTAAACGTGATACCGGGGTCAAAAATCTCGTCCTCGGTGGAGAAGTGTGAGGGAACAAATGGGGCTTCCCCCACACTAGGTCCACACAAAACGTCGTCAAAAGAAGTAGACGCGTTTGTAGCAAGCTCAATTAAGCGAGGTGATGACGGAGTTAACATTGGAAAATCTTTAAAATTGATTTTAAAATCATTCCCTTTTTCATTTTTTTAACTTATTGTTACGAAAACCCAAGTTGATTAAATTGAAAATATTTGGTGTTTCCAAAACAATTCTAGGCACACTTAAAATTTTCACATTTATCTTGAAGGCGGGAGGAGGATTTAAATTTTTGAAATGTGAATCGACTAATAAAACATCCCCCTCCGCGCTAACGCAACAGTCCTCATCAAACTCGAAAATCGAAAGCGGGTTATCAAGAATACGTTTGATCTCGCAAAAATCTCCATCGGGATCAAAAACGTCTTCTCTTCCTCGTGGAAGAGGTCGAGCAATAAAGTCGTCGATAATCGAGTCGCTAGCTTCAACCGTCGTGAAACTAGGAAAAGAAGGCTCTTCGATTGAAGATTTTGCCTTTGTCGTTTCGACCTTGATATCGAAAAACGTATCGATGTGAGCAAGGCCATCGGCGGACTTCTCACATGATAAATCCATAATCTCACTCGGTGTGGGATTAGGAGTAAAAGGCTCGTCTCGTGACGATTTTGCCTTGACGGTCTCAACTTTGTCCTTCGAAGGGATCGAACGTGGGTTTTCAAACATTTTAGCAAAATTACAAACACGTCCCTTCGGAATTAATTTTCGTTCATCTTGTAAAAACGAGGGTTCAATGCTTTCCTTAAAAACCTTTTCACATTTTCCTTCTTTAAAATCACTTAATGGAATTTCTTCGTCAAAATTAAGTGTATATTGATTTAGAAAATCCTCAATAATTTCATCCTCATTAGAAAAATTAGGTTTAGAAGGTACAAGATTTAAATATCCCAAGTATCCTACGAGTTTTTCCTTTGGTTTACTTTCAAAAACATTTTTCAAAACTTCGTTGGATGACGTTTTCGTTTCCTCTATGATTTTACAAGACGATGAAGGTTGCACGACTCTAAAATTCGAGAGATATGGATCAATACAAGACGTACGAGTCTTAGGAGTCGATACGGCTTTAACCTTTCCCTCGGAATTAGGATTGGTGTTGTTAGATAAAGAATGAAATTTTTCCACTAAGCCCTCGAACATTAAAAGAATTTTATCTCTCTCTCTATCATAATTTTCTCTTTCAAGAGCATGATTTTCCTTAATGCTATCCACATATCCTTTCCACATCTCTTCATTTTGATCATACAAACGTTGTTGCTCTTCGATAAAGGTGTCATAATCGTTTTCCATTTTTTTGAAAGTGTCCCTTTGGGTTGCCATTCGTTTATTACAAGTTTCCTTAAGGCTAGACAATTGTTCTTCCACCATCGTTAATTTCTCATTATTTCGTCTCAAAAAATCATTAAAGGCATTATGAAAAAACTCATTATTGCAATTAAAAGATGGATCATACGACGAATAAAACGAAGACGATGGGTGACCTTGGTCGTAGGATTGAAAATTGGGACCATGATCACGTGGAGCGGAGTTATAAAGATAACCCCCTCGACCTCCAATAACCTCACAATAAAAACAATTGGCACCATCGGGCGGGCCTCCACAATTTGGACACGAATAATAACCACCATGATTCGACATGATGCAACGAGAACGGTGTTACGAGAATTAAACGTTATAGAGGGTGAAAGAAGAGAATTATGAAATTAGAGGGAATGTAGAAGATTATTTTTGTGCTTTTGATTGTTTTTAATTTTTTTGGTATTTTGAATGTATTACGTAGACAAAAATCTACAAATCTCTCCTCGAATCGATTTTCTCGATTAAAAGAGCCTCAAGGAATGAAAACGATCACGTGGAGTGAACGCCTTCGATGACTTTAGAACGATGGTGGAACACCAAATCGTTCAGGAGGGTTTAATCTTGAAAACAAGCAAATATATATACGTAGATAATACTTTGGTTGGCAAACCCTCGATTAGCCCTTTTTCTCAAAACACGCACAAGCAAGCGGAGGAAACGAGGCGGCGCGAAGCACTTAAGAGCCTTTTTCCTTTAGGTCGTGAAATACAACCGCCTTATACCCACCTTATAGTTTGTGTTAATTAAAATCAAGCCTCACGAAAGTATTTATCTATTTTGCCTTTTACTTTTGCTTTAGATTCGAATACAATGATCGAGTGATGAAATCCCGAATCAAGGTTGTGATTTCTCACGTATTTGGAGTACTTGTATTTTTATTGTTCTACGTAAATACAGTATATTAATAATATTCACAATAATAACGAAAACCAATATATCTACAATATAGTAAAATGATGTTGTGTGTTTAATTTAGGAAAACTAAACACAATTTATTTGGATACTATAATATAATAAGGAAAAATAACAAAAAATGAGTATGTACGATATTCACGCTTTTCAAAATTAGAAAAGCAAAAACGCACCACTCACAAAAACACGATACTAATAATGGCACACTAAAAACACCTCCCCGGCAGCGGCGCCATTTTGATAGTCGTAGAAATACGTCTTTTAGGAAAAAGAACGTATATTGGGCAAGTATTAAGTTGCACGTTTTAGGAAAAACGTGAAACCGAACAAATGCGGGTTCGTTCTCGAGGAGGTGTGTGGATTAATGTGCCAATAAGTATAATCAAAGGTTTAGGGTAGTGTCGTTTTTGGATAAGAAAAGAAAGAAAACTAGAGACGAACTACGATTACAATTAACTACGACGAAAAACGTAAAAACGCGAACGTAAGTACGTGAAACGTGAAAAATTAAAAATTTTAAGCTAAAAACAAATTAAAAATGAAAAAAGTAGTTCAAAATAATATAAATAAGGATAAAAATCCAATAAATATATTATTAAACCTTTTATTAATTAAATATTCAATTTTTAATGCTAATTAAAGCCCAAAAATTAAATATAATTAAGAAAAAGCCCAAAATATTATTTTATTGGACAAATAACTCACTTATATTATTTATAAACTAAAAAGTATTTTTCTTAAATTTTAAATACTATTTTTCTATTTTTAAATCACTAAAAACTATTTTAACTCTAAAATAATTATAAAAAATAAATAAATAATTCCAAAAATAATTGAACAATTTTAAAAATCCTAATTTACTCTAATGAATAGTAGAAAAATGAAAAAGTTTGAAAAATCAAATATTTTTCACCAAAAGACAAAACAGTATACAATTTAAACCCTAATTAACTTAAATTAATTCTAAAAATTAAATAAAAGGTGAACAGTAAAAACTTTTTTTACCAAAAATCTTAAAATGTTTTTCCTAATCTAAGAAAAATGTTTAAACTGAAAAACAAGTATTTTTGGCACTAAATGCCAAAATCAGAAATAATAAAAGTTAATTAAAAGGCTAATTAATCTAAAAAATATAAAATGAACAGTAAATAAAAATCTAATTAATCAGAAAAATCAAAAATAAAATAAGAAAAATAACAAAATTGGTTTGAAGGTCTAATTCCTATTTTTGGTCACTAAAGACAAAAAAGGATGAAGACTGACAATGACATGTTGACCCTTTTTGTCTGTTAGCTTAGCAGGGGAAACTTTTACACTAGCAGTGGGAAGTGAGTTCCCACTGCTTTCACAAAAAACGGGTCTGGGCACTTTTGTGCCTAGAACTTGTTGATTTCTTGGTTTTGTGGGCAAACAAAGGCACCCCCACAACCAGTTGGGTTGTGGGGAGTCAACAAAATTATAAAAACAATAAGCTATTAAGAAAAATCAAGCAGAAAAATCCCAAAATCAGTCACTGTTCTTGAATAGGGGGTCTGTGGGGATTTTGCTGGTGTGTTGTGCACTTTGGTGAGTTTTGGTTGGCCAAAACTCACTCAAGGCACTCACAAACTAGCCAAAATCAAACACAAGCACTAACCTAACCCTAATCTAAGCCTAGTTCAAAGATTGCAGGCCAAAATCTACAAAATCTACAAGTTGTAGCCTACTGATTTTTTTAAACCATGTTTTACCAAATCTATCATGCAACACTTCACAAAACCTTCCAAATCCTACTCAATAACTGATAACATATTAAACCTACTCAAGCAAGTGCTTATCTACTGATTTTCAACCCAATGCATCATTTTCATTGCTTTTAAAACCAGGATCCAAACACCCCTTAACTTTCTGTAAATTAAAAATTAACAAGAAAATTATGATCAAATCTGCTCCAAATCCAATCTAATCTACCCTAACATGTTTCAGGCTAACAAGCATACAATATCCATCATTTATTCTTCCATCCACAACCCAAATCCCTAAAATTACTCTAGCTCAAAAAATCCTCCAAGCAAGTATAGAGAAAGGAGAAAAAGATTTTACCTAGTGACCCCTACATCCAGAAGTCACAAAGGGTAGCTTACCCTTCTCCATCAAGCCCGGGCTTGAGCTGACAACTTGAGAAAAAGCTTGTGGTATAGCAAGATAGTGATGATTATGGACTTCAACCACCATTCATCAAAATGCAAGATTTGTGATTCCTGTTAAGACAAAAAACAAGCAGAGTGACCTGAATAATCAAAAGCTTCCAAGAGTATAAGTCTAGCTTATTGGTTAAGCTAGCTTATCCCTTTAAGCTTATAAGAGAAGAATTGGTTTTTCCAAACAGATTTCAAGAATTTTTAGCTAAGAATGGAGACTTTTCTCACTCCAAAACTGATTTCAAACAAATATCAAAAATTCAAACAATGTGGAACTCAGATTATGCAAAATTCAAAAGCTTTTTCATTTTCATTAATAAAGTCTTAAAAATAGTACAAAAAATCTGGAACAAAACTAAATGGGTACAAGCACCCATATTTATACTAACTAGAAGAAAATTCTAGAATCACTAGCTACATGAAACCCTAATACATTGAAAATCCGAAAATGCCCCTTGAGAATCTTGGTCAAAAATGCCCATGTGATCTTTTCTTGGAACTTTGTTGATGCAAGCTGTTTAAAGACCAATCTGATGCGTCCATTAAATCTTTGGGAACACGAAATTGATGTGGAACGTTGATTTTCTGTGATCACTTTGTCTGCAAGCGTTTTTGGTGCAGGGCACCATGTGGGAGGGGGCCACAGTTGAGGGTGATGGGTTTTGGGAGTTGGGATGGGATTAGGTTACGGTGAATTGATGTTCTGGAAAGAATTAGGAATAACCCCTTTGATTTATGTGGGTTTGGGATTAGGGTTTATAGTTCATAAGTGTGTTTTTTGGTGTGTGATTTGATCTGGATTTAGGGATTAAAAGTTGTTTAGGCGCCATTTGTATTAATTAATCATTATTCAAAAATAGGATTAAATAATTTAGGCTGGTGGATATCAGACGTGGAGGATGGGGTGTATTTGATTGGGTGAAAGGTGGAATGTGGTGACGTGTAGGCTGTTGGTTGGGTGAGGGGAGATTGTTTGTCTGGGCAGAATAAGCCCCTAAGCTTCTTTTCTCTTGTCACTTTGATTTAAACATCCATCAACGCCTAGAATGCATGTAACAACTTTGCCATGTTTGTCAAATTTGGCACAACATTTTACAATCTTGTTTCAAGGACTTCTTTTGCACTTTCTTCATTCTCCAAGGACTGAATATGCAAATACTTGATATTTTAGGGACCCACAAGTAATTTTAAGGATTTACAGGGGTATAAAATGACAAGTCTTCATAAGTTGAAGGACCATTCTTGCCAATCTTCAATTCTTCAAGGGTATATTTGGAAATTCCAGATTTGGGCCCGGTTTCTTGTGCGGCTTCGTTTCCCGTGTTCGTTTTTGCTTCATTCTTATGATCTTTTGTTGATTACACGATATCCGTACCTAAAATACACAAGACACAAATACAAGCATATATAGGGGTATTTTGATGATATTTTAAGCGTTTTAAGCCCGATTTGGACGATGAGACTATGTATAATTACAGTCTCATCAATTCATCATCTGGACATAGCATGAATTTAGTACCAACAGAAGTCCTGCAAGGATTACATGCTGCATATGTGCTCTTTCAATAATCTTTTCATCAAATTTTAATTGTAATAAAAATAAACCAGATGTAGTCCGTTGAGCAGAAATACCAAAAAAACAAATAAGTGAGCCAAGATCTGTCATCGCAATCTCGCCATGAAAAGAGCCAATAATACAATATAGCAATGATGTATATGAGGCAGTAAGTATAATATCATCCACATATAATAAAGGCTAAGCAATGCCCAATCCAAAATGATAAAAAAAATATAAAGATGCATCTATTTTACCATGTTGAAAACCAACTCGAGTAGCAAAGCTAGCAAAACGCAAAACCAAGCTCGGGGAGCCTGGTTAAGGCCATATAATGATTTCTGCAAGTGACACACATAATCAAATCTGGTAGTATCAAGAAACCAAGGAGGTTGGTGCATATAAACTGTTTCAGATAAATGACCATGAAGAAAGGCATTCTTCACATCAAGCTGATGAATATGCCACTGGCGAGAAACTGCAAGACTTAAAACTATACGAATGGTAGCCAGTTTAACAACCGGACTAAATGTCTCATCACAATCAATACCATGTTGTTGACTTCTTCCATTCGCAACAAAACGAGTCTTATACCTGCTTAATGATGGATCTGCATGAAACTTATGTTTGAAAAGCCACATAGAAAGAACAACATTAAGATTAGCTAGACGAGCACAAGAACCCATAGTCCGTTAGTAATTAAAGCATTATATTCATGTAACATAGCTTTTTTCCAGTTGGGGTCATGAAGGGTGTGAAGATGAGAGCAGGGAAGTGGTGAATTATTGGTGACAAGATAAAGAATACGGTCAAGAGGTTTAAAAATGCTGGATTTAGCACGAGTAACCATAGGATGAGTGGATACGGGTTGTAGTTCATTTTGTATTGAGGGTGAAGTGTTGGCTGCTTGGGGTGGAGAGTGAACTTCGGATATAGTAGTGTTTGGGGAATAAGTAGATGTAGGTGAGTTGGGTTACGGGGAGTGTTGAAGCATAGTTTGGCTGGACCGGTTCGACGACTCTCCTGGACCGTTCATCATCTTCCCCGGTCCTGAATGATGTTGCAAACAATAGAAGAACCGGTTAGGAGTGGACCCGAGGCCGGAGCCCGGGGGTCCACCTCCGACGGTCAAGTTAGTATCGGGATGATAAAGTATAAAAGAGGTGTAAGTATGAGAGATAACCTGATGTAGAATGAGACCCCTACCCCTGTATTTATAAGATTAAGGTTTCTTATAGGATAAGTAAGGTATGGGCCATGGGCCTATTGGATCACGGGCCTGTTGGGTCAGGCTCTTTGCCGACTATAAGTCGACATGACCCCCAGTCTTGTATGATATGGTTCATGACCGTTTTATGCTAGACTCATTCATGTATCACGCTCACTAAATAACCGCGTATGGCTTGCCGCTAGGACATCCTCGGTAGCTTGTAACATATGGCTCCACTCGTGGTGGACTACCTTTAGCAAAAAGATGATGGGAAAATCATGCGAATAGTGAGCGCAGCCACTATACGTCATCATGTCCCCCCAGTCTAGTATGCGAGGTTTTGACCAAGGTTACTAGACTCTACACCATATCTGCTACCTGTAAGCGTATCCATGTCAAATGAAATGGGGAACCCGTATACGTAAGACGGGTAGGTGTGCTCGAATGCTTGGTTTCCCGTGATTAGACGGTAAGGACCGCGTAAGAATATAACATGTTCTATAGCCGGGGTAACACTGACAAGGTTTTATTCTTATTCATCTCTAATCGTGAGGATGATGAGAAGGTTTTGCGAAGGTGGAAGTGGACCCCGTATGCTGCATCGTGAACATTTTGTAGGCGTACTTTTTGTACCCACTAATGATGCAGCATAGTGCGAATATTGCATTCGGCATAAGGCCAACATAAGGCGTACCTCTGTGGCAAGGTTATGCGGATATTTACATCCATCTTATGGCCACGACATTTGATAATAACTTCAAAAAAATTCACGTTTTTTCCTGAACTAAACGCAGTTGATCAGGCTTCTTCCAATTAAGGTCGAACAATTCAAACTTTGGAAAAATCACTCTGTATCCGGGCAACGTAATTCGCTGTGGAAGAAATACTTCTGTAGCAAAGATATGAGCCAACAGAAGACGTACTTCCGCGACGAAGACAATGAAACAGCATAAGGTGTACCTCTGTGGTGAAGATAAAGAGATAACGGAAGGCGTACTTCCGCGGTGAATATAATGTGCCAGTGGAGGGAGTACTTCCACGACAAAAATAAAGAGCGCGCGGAATGAGTACTTCTGCGACCAAGATGATAAACCCGTGGAAGGAGTACTTCCACGACGAAAATAATGAGCCCGTGGAAGAGATACTTCCACGGCGAAAGATAATGAACCCGTGGAAGGATTACTTCCATCACGAATATAATGAGCACGTGGCAGAGTACTTCCACGGCGAAGATAATGAGCACGTGGAAGAGATACTTCCACGGAAAATTTAATGAGCACGTGGAAGAGATACTTCCACGATGAATATAATGGGCACGTGGAAGAGATACTTCCACACCGAATATAATGAGCACGTGGAACAGTACTTCCACGGCGAAAGATAATGCGTCGGTGGAAGGTGAACTTCCACGACGAAGGATAATGAGCTCGTGGAAGAAATACTTCCACGGCGAAAGATAATGAACACGTGGAAGAGATATTTCCACGGAGAAAATAATGAGCACGTGGAAGAGATACTTCCACGGCGAAAGATTTTGAGCACGTGGAAGAGATACTTCCACGGCGAAAATAATGAGCACGTAGAAGAGATACTTCCACGGTGAATATAATAAGCACGTGGAAGAGATACTTCCACGGAGAAGGATAATGCACGAGGAAGAATACTTCCATGGCGAAACATAATGAGCACGTGGAAGAATACTTCCACGGCGAAGATAATGAGCACATGGAAGAGGTACTTCCACGGTGAAAATAATGAGCACGTGGAAGAGATAGTTCCACGACGAATATAATGAGCACGTGGAAGAGATACTTCCACGGTGAAGGATAATGAGCTCGTGTAAGAAACACTTCCACGGAGAATATAATGAGCACGTGGAAGAGATACTTCCACGGTGAAGGATAATTCGCACGTGGAAGAATATGTTAGCCTTAAAAATGTGTGCGACTAACGGAATTACATTAGTTCATAGCCGGGACTTCCAGGGACTAATATTGTCATATGTAATAGTCCAAGTCCCGTGCTATATATACCCCTCCATACTTCCAATGAGGGGTGAGGTTATTCATTACTTTCTTTTCTTTCTCTCTCTAGAATAAACACACACTTTTCTAGTAACTCTTGTTTCTCTCACTAACAATGGCTAAACACTTGTTCAATCCTCTCCGGATCATAAACCCGTGTTCATAGTGAATACATGTTAACATTTGGTATCAAGAGCCAATAGTGGATAGGTGATTGAAGATTCGTGTGTTTTGTTCTTGATTTTTCGTGCCTATTTTGATCTAAAACTCACGTACCAAATTTTTTGTGTGTTTTTATGGGTTATTCTTGATACAAATTATCTACATACTATTCGTAGTGATTTGGTATTGTTACTTTGGTTAAAAACACAAAATTTTTGGGTGCTTGATTCATTTTTAGGCTAAAAATCTCGAATTTGTTGTGTTCTAGTACTATCCGAGAAAAGTGGTACTTTTGATTCCATATTACGATCCGAATATTGCGATAGCATAAACCAGGGGTTTCTACTTGG
Source organism: Glebionis coronaria (assembly GCA_025667525.1). Lineage (NCBI taxonomy): Eukaryota > Viridiplantae > Streptophyta > Magnoliopsida > Asterales > Asteraceae > Glebionis > Glebionis coronaria. The sequence goes on from CM046879.1 coordinate 97,847,449, forward strand.
GATCGAATATTCCGATCACATCTTGCGATCCAAGGTTGCGATCCAAGATTGTGATCCAAGGTTGCGATCCAAGGTTGCGATCAGGTGTTGTGATCAAGAGTTGCGATCACACACTGCGATCAAGAGTTGCGATCACCCACTGCGATCAAGAGTTGCGATCACCCACTGCGATCAAGAGTTGCGATCACCCACTACGATCAAGAGTTGCGATCACACATTGCTATGGGTATTTCGATAGGTATTGCGATGGACATCTAAATTTTGTTTGAGTACTTATTAGACTTAGCCACTATCTAGACTTGTCCCGGATCATAGTTTACACGAAGATTAAAAAAAAGAGTTAAAATTTTTAGGTCTAGTAAAATCAATTTTTTTTCCCTACTAATTTTTGGCTATTTCTAACTCAATTTCAAAATTTAGCGATACAAAATTTTTGGCTTACCGTTTTGTCGGACTGGGGAATTAATTGTTGGACTGAAAATTCTCGGAACACTTCGAAATTTTAAACCACACCTCATCACAACAAATCCACTAAGATCCTAATCCATTCACAAGTAATCACCATGTCTAATAACAACAACAACAATGCGACAGCTAATCAAATTCGTTTGGAACAAGGTGGCAATGGTAATCCACATGTGCTCACTGCCGGTTGCTACGTTTAGTGGAGATCTCGTTTCCTTAGATTTCTTGACACTAAGGAGAACCGAACCGCTCTTCGACATTGCCTTGAGAATCCACCTCCTGTTTTTGAGTTCAGACCCTTTACCACACAAGCAGAGGATGGTACTTCGTGAACTACACGAGCTATGAAGAATTTTGACACTTGTCCTGCTGAGAAAAAGAAACTCCTCCAAGCTGAAGCTGATGTTGTGAACTACATACTCACTGGGATTGATAACAATATCTATTCCACGGTTGATGCATGTCCTAATGCTATGGAAATGTGGAATGCAACTCATCGACTTAAGCAAGGTGAGTCGATCAATGTTCAAGATCTTGAGACTAATCTGCTTTGGGAGTTTGGAAAATTCACATCCGAAGATGGTGAATCAATTGACTCATATTACTCGAGATTCTACAAAATGATGAATGAGCTTGTTAGAAATTAGTGCACCATCTCCAATCATCATGCCAATGTCCAGCTTCTACTTCAACTCAAACCGGAATGGCAAAGGTTTGTGATTTTGGTCAAACAAAGGGAGGATATCAAAGCTATATCTTACCACAAAGTTTATGATATATTGAAACAACATCAGAATAAAGTGAATGAACTTAGGGCTGAAAAGGCAGAACGATCTGCGAACTCTATTGCCTTTGTGGCTGCTACTTCAACAAAACCCGTTCCCCGTCAACAACCACCTACACATTCCTCAAGGTCATCAAGCTCATCCACCAAACCTCTAGCTACTGCTAGAAATAAAGCAAAAGCAATTTTCCCCACTCCACCTCCAAAGTATGACACCGAGTCAGATTGAGACAGTGATGATGAACAAACTTCAAGGGACAAGAAGATTGAAGAACTCATGTCTTTACTCACCACAACTTATAAGAAGATCTACAAACCTACCAACAACAACCTCAGATCATCATCCAATGCTAGATATAAGAAAGTTGATCATGCACCTAGGTATGATCGTGATGCTAGGTATGATAATCAGAGGATGCCGAATCAAGTTGGGGCAAGAGATACAATAAGAACTTCGGTTGTGCAGAAGACTGGGATTCAGTGCTTTAATTGCAAGGGATTTGGGCACATGGCTAGAGAAAGCAAGAAGCTAAAATGGGTTAAGGATTCAAGATATCACAAGGAAAAGATGCTGCCATGTAAGAAAGAAGAAGCAAGGATTCCACTCACAGCAGATGAAATTGACTGGCGTGATGAAGCCGATGATCAAGAGTTGGAGGCACATTATGTGTACATGGCAAAGATTCAAGAAGTGATTCCAGAGACTGCTGATACTTCTGGACCTATCTTTGATACTGAGCCACTTGAAAATGTACCATCATACGATAACCATAATTTGTTTGATAATGAACGAAGACATCTTGAGCAACCCGAAAGCATCAATGACACATATGTAATGGACACGGAGGATAGCAATATCTCTATGGATTCACAACATATATGTAATGATGACGGAAATGCTACTCAGGATCCTGACTCGGAAGAGGACCGTGATTTGCTTGCATCTATTATTGATTCTTTAAAACGTGAAATTAATGAAAACAAAGAGGCTAATAAACGTCTGAAGCAAACAAACACATCCTTAGCCGAGGAGATAGAGAGGCTTAAAGAGTGTGATTATGTAAAAGAAGCTGATCGACGAGTTGCGTAGCCAATGGTTTGGTATATGAACATAAGGTGCTCAACGAACAATATTGTTAGAAGTGACACACGAAATTCATATGTCAAAACAAAAGATATCGGAACTTGAAGAACAACTGCTGCTACATAAACTCCAGATTAATGAGTTAGAGTCGGTTAACAAAGAACAAAGTGAGCTTTATAAAACTCGTGAAGAAAAGGATATTGAAAAAATTCTTGATTTGGAAAAGAGAGTCGAAACGTTAAACAACATTGTTTACAAAACGGGCCAGTCTATTCAAACTATGAATATGCTCAATAAAAATATGAAAACGAGTTTCGTTAAGCCTGAATATCTCAAGAACGTTCAATCTATGAAGCCCGCTCTTTATGATATCGGTTGTTATGTTGATAATCTTGCTCTTATGCTTTCACCGGACTACGACGAAATCATTCGTCATCAAGAAGAAAGTCGATCAAACTTAAGTGATTTAATAAACCTTTCTGATTCTGATAATTATATTAAGTTTGTTCCTCAAAAATAACTTTCCAAAGAACAAAATATGTATAATAGTGTTCCACCACCAAGTGATGAACCCCAAAAGAAAGTTTCTTTAAAGAGGAGTTTCAAAAAGAAATCAATTTTGTTAGAAAAACAAATTTCGAATGAAAAACGTAAATGGGATGAGAAAAGTAAAAGTGTTCAGCAATTTGAGTTTATAAAACAAGGGGTTTTAAATTTGTACAAAGGTGTCGTCGACTATGAAAAAGTTTCTAGGGATACCATTTGGAATATTAAACCTAACCGACAAGTAGAAGTCGTCATTAAACAATGCATTGTTCCAACAATTGATGATCTTTCAAAAAATGTGGAAATGTTTTATAAAGCTCTCACTAAGGAAATGTTAATTGATTTAAGTTATGTTAAATCTCTTGAAGATGAAGTTGATTTTCTTCAAACTAAATTAAAGACACAAGAACACCAACTTTCTAACGAAATTGATCGACTTTCGAAGGAATATTTTTATGCTGACCACATGAATGCTATACTTGGTGTGTATACCGATCTTGATCAATATTGTCATGTAGCATGTCTAGTGTTAGAAACAAATGAGAAATGTCGCAATCTTGAAGTAGAGCTTTCGAAACAAAGTCAGTCATATAACAAACTTTCGAAAAGTTTTTCCCAACTTGAAAAACACTCCATTTCTCTTGAACTTGCTTTACAAAAAGGTGAAAAATCTCATAATCATAAAAAGTGTCAAGAAAGGGCAGCTTCTTCGGTTCGTCAATTAAATGAAAAAGGTTTCGAAATAAATGATTTGAAAGCTCACCTACAAGAAAGGTACATAACCATCAGTGAGTTACAAAAACTCTTTGAGAAAATGAAAGGAAAGTCTGAATTGGGTAAACCATCCGCCGTTCGTCAACCGAATGCGGTTAAATGTCCTAAAGCATCTATTTTGGGCAAACTCCGACAAACTTTGCCTAAGCTAGGAACTGATAAGAGCACAAATGTGATATCACCTAGAATGTATAAGATGAACACTAGGTCCACTCAAATTGGAACATCGCGGTTACCTCAGAATACTAGGAAAACTAATCAGCGTGTGTCTTCTTCTACATGAGTAATTCCCACTACTAGCGTTAGCGGACCACAGCTTAAGAGCACTAGAATGCAAGATAGAGTCATGCCTAACATTAGTCAAGGGAAGAAGATGTAAGTAGAAGACCACCATAGGAATTTTAAGTTTTATAAGAATAAAACATCTATAACTGCATGTAATGACAGTTTAAATGCTAAGACCTCGAATGTTGAATTTGTTTGTGTTAAATGTGGAAAATGTGTTCGTACTTTCAATCATGATGCTTGTGCTCTTACTCATAATGGCGTGAATACTAGAACTAGAAAGCCTATTCTTGTGCCCACTAGTACTAGAGAACCCACAAGAACTTTGAACCAATCCACTGATCAACCACTTAAGAAACTAAGTGCGTTAGACTCCACGACTCTGCGTAAACAAAACAAATTAAAGAAGCTATATGAGAACATGATTAGGACATGTACATGGGGGTATTCGAGATTTACACCACCCGGATACAAATGGGTACCTAAATTAACCACTTTAGTGATTGGGTCTAGGAATATCAGCTTGCCTCTAGACTTTGCATCTAGGCCCACTACTATTTTGGAACCCGTTTCTATCAAGGGCTTCCATTTGTCAAATGCTACATTGTCTTCTAATTCTTCTGCAGCTTGTCGAAATCATCCTATTCATAATGGACTCCGGGTGCACAAAGCACATGACGGGCAATCTCAAGCTTCTCATTATCTTCGTGGAGAAGTTTCTGGGTAAGGTGCGGTTTGGAAATGATCAGTTTGCACCGATACTTAGATATGGCGATTTGGTTCAAGGAAATCTCACTATCAAACGGGTTTATTATGTCGAGGGACTGAACCACAATTTATTCTCGTTTTGTCAATTTTGTGATGCGGATTTGGAAGTGGCTTTTCAGAAATCTACTTGCTATGTTAGAGACTACGATGGGAATGACCTTCTTACAGGTTCTCGTGGTTCTGATCTCTACACAGTAACTCTTCAAGACACATCTTCAACAAATCCAATTTGCTTAATGGCTAAAGCTTCATCATCTCAAGCATGGTTATGGCATCAACGATTGTCACGTCTCAACTTGGACACCATCAACTTGCTTTCGAAGAATGATATTGTGACCGGTCTTCCAACGTTAAAATTCGTCAAAGACCATCTTTGTTCTTCTTGTGAGTTGGGGAAAGCAAAACGGGAGTCTTTCAAAACAAAGACTACCCCAAGCTCAAAAGGACGATTGGAACTTCTACACATGGATTTTTGTGGTCCCATGCGTATAGAGAGTATTAACGGGAAAAAGTATATTCTCGTGATTGTTGATAATTACTCTAGATACACATGGACTTTCTTCTTAAGGTCCAAAGATGAAACACCAGAGGTTCTCAAAAACTTTCTCAAGATGATACAACGCAATCTTCAAGCTCAAGTCTTAACCGTAAGAACGGATAGGGGTACTGAATTTTTGAACAAGACTTTGCAATCTTACTTTCAAGAAGAAGGCATCGAACATCAAACGTCTATTGCTCGAACTCCTGAACAAAACGGCGTTGTCGAAAGACGGAACCGCACCTTGGTTGAGTCTGCTCGAACAATGCTTTCTGCTTCAAGATTACTACTATTCTTCTGGGCTGAAGCAATTGCAACTGCCTGTTATACTCAGAATCGTTCTCTCGTCATCCCTAGACATGAAAAGACACCTTACCACATCATCAATGGCAGGAAACCTACTGTCAAATTCTTTCACGTATTTGGATCTTTATGCTACATTCTTAAAGAGGGTGAAAAACTCGACAAGATGAAAGAAAAAGGTGATGCATGTATTTTTGTGGGGTATGCTACATTGTCGAAAGGATATCGGGTCTATAACAAGAGAACAAGGATTATTGTCGAACAATTCATGTGAACTTTGACGAATTGCCACACATGGTACTTGATCACAACATCTCAAGTCCCACACCTCAATGTCCAGAATGGCACCTACACACAACATTGTACGTCCCGTGTAAGAATATCAAGAAAGTACTCCTACAGCAGACTCGACGGATACGACACAAATGAATAAGTTGGTTGATTTATATGATCCAATGTTTGATGAATATTACTATGGAAACAATCAAGTTGTGTCAAAGCCTTCCGCTGTCTATGCTGCTGATGCACCCGCACAAAGTCAACAAGACACAACTTCATCTACTTCAGCAACCGTTGCTGAGACAATTCCATTAGATACTCAACAAACTCAAGAAAATGTCATACAACCAACATCACCAACCGTCAATGCTGTAGGAGGAAACAACAATCAAGCAGTGGATGTACAACCTGACGAAGAAGAATTTATCAACCTGTTCGGTACACCGGTACACGAAGTCAGAGAGTCTTCTACTCAACATGTTGATCCGTCCAACATGCATACATTCTACCAACGATATCCATCCACTCACCATTGGACACGTGATCATCCATTGGAACAAGTTATTGGCAACCCTTCACAACTGGTTCGAACACGAAGACAACTCGAAACCGATGGCGATGTGTGTATGTATGCACTCACCATGAGTTCAACTGTACCTACGAACATCAAACAAGACATGTCTGATCATGCGTGGATTGAATCAATGCAAGACAAAATTCATCAGTTTGAACGCCTAAATGTTTGGGAACTTGTTGACAGACCCTATGGAATGTCAATTTTAGATTTCAAATGGATCTGGAAAAATAAACTGTATGAAGAACAAACCATCATCAAAAACAAATATCGTCTTGTGGTTAAGGGATATCGTCAACAAGAAGGCATAGACTACGATGAATCATTTGCTCTAGTTCCTCGTTTGGAAGCTGCCAGGATATTACTTGCTTATGCTGCACATAAGGGTTTCACGGTTTTTCATATGGACGTTAAAACTGCTTTTCTCAACGGTCATTTGAAGGAAGAAGTGTATGTGAATCATCCGGAAGGATTCATTGATCCTCATCATCCTGACAAAGTCTATCGTCTCAAGAAGGCTGTATATGGACTTAAACAAGCACCAAGGGCATGGTACGAAGAACTATCAAACTTCTTGGTTTCCAAAGGATTTTCCAAAGTTTCTATTGATCCTACTCTCTTTACTAATAAATATGGGGATGACATACTGCTGGTGCAAGTTTATGTTGATGACATTATTTTTGGTTCTACGAACCCAAAACTTTCAAAAAGTTTTGAAAAATTAATGCACAGCAGATTTGAAATGTCAATGATGGGGGAGATAAAATTCTTTTTAGGCCTCCAGATTCATCAATTCCCACGTGGTATCTTCATTAACCAAGCTAAGTATGCTCAAGACATACTTAAAAGCATGGTATGACCTCATGTGCTTGCGTTGGTACACCATTCTCGACCAAATCCCTAGACGCTGACTTGTACTCATATCCCATAGATCAAACGCGATATCGCAGTATGATCAGGTCACTTATGTACCTTACAGCCAGCATGCCTGATATTCATCATACCACATGCTATTGTGCACGATATCAAGCCAGACCTACTCAAAAGCACCTCAAAAAGGTTAAATGGATCTTTCGGTACCTTAAGAATACCATTCACATGGGACTCTAGTATCCGAAGGAAACCAGTTTTCATCTAACAGCTTTTTCTGATTCTGATCACGCAGGTTGCCTTGATAGTCGAAAAAGCACTTCTGGTAGCGTACAATTTCTAGGGAAGATAAGCTTGTGAGCTGGTCGTCAAAGAAGCAGGATTGCACTTCGCTCTCATCAGCTGAAGTAGAATATGTGGCTCTATCCGCGTGTTGTGCTCAAGTCCTCTGGATGAGAACTCAACTCACGGATTATGGCTTTCACTTTAATAAAATACCTATGTATGTGACTCAAAGTCGGCCATAGCCATATCTTGCAATCTGGTTCAACACTCCCGTACCAAGCACATCGCAGTCAGATATCACGTCATCAAGGAACAAGTGGAACGTGGTATCGTGGAATTATACTTTGTCAGAACTGAGTACCAAATAGCAGACTTGTTTACAAAAGCCCTATCACAAAATAGCTTTCAGTGTCTTGTTGGCGATCTTGGTATGAAGTATATGACTCTAGAAGACTTGGAGGTTTTGGCAAACGAAGCTGCTTGATATTCTCTCATAATGACTTCTAAGCGCATCACAGCTTAGAACTCGGACCTCAAATAAGGAAAGTTTATCACGGATGATAACTTATCCTTCTCAGCGAGAAATTCATATTTATTAGTCATGAACTTCTCATAAAAACATTCAAAGTTTTTAAGTTCATGAAAAACAACTTCTAAGTAAATGTCAGCTTAGAACTCGAACATCAACTTACGGAAAGTTTATCACGGATGATAACGTATCCTTCACAACGGGAAATTTATCTTTCTCGGTCATGACCTTGTTACAAAACAAACAAAGTTTTGAGCTCATGAAAAGCGGACCCAAAAGGGAAGTGTACGCTTCAGTGCGCTTTCTCTAAGCAATAGAAGAGAAATCTTCTATCATGATTATTTTAAAACCGTTGAACACAATTTTTCAATAATTTCTCAAAAGGTTTTTCTAAATCTTTCAAAAATGTGTGTTCAACACTCCCTTCCTCATAATGTGGTTTTATATCTCAAAAATGTCATATGTTATTTTGATCAATTTTTGAGGGGGAGCGTTTTAAAATCATGCCTTTAATGATGTTGAGTACATCTCAGATATTGTCATACTTTATGTAAAACCCGCATGCTTTTACCATGAATAGTACCCTTAAGATCGTACGTACTAGATTAAAACTTTCCTTTTATAGTACGATTACGTTTACGTGTTAGGATTTTACGTATTACGTACGTGTTAGAACACGATAAATATTTATTACGCACTAACACGCAATAATTATTTAAACAATAATTAATCAAGAACATGCGATCATGAAATCATGAACGTAATTAAATCACGGGCTAATATTAATTACGTATATATATTTATTACGAACACGAATAAATATATTAAGTCACGATCGATAACTAATTAAAACACGTAAAACACGAACACGAGAACACACGAGAACACACCAATATTTTAGACACAGAAAAACATTCGGGTTACCCCTTGTGGGCCCTATTACCACGAAATTAGGGAGGGAGGATGGGCTTAGCCCATCAATTTTTACTAAAAGAAGGTTAAGGAAAATTACACTACTCATTTTTCTTTACAGAGAATTTTTACAGAAACCTAAAAACTCCTCCTCCTCCTTCTTTTTCTCTTTTTGGCCGCCACCTTCAAACACACCAAAAGGGGTGTTTGTTGATCTTGGATCTTGAAATTGTTGTTGGTGTTCGTGTTTGTTCCTCGTTCTTTAGATCCACGTATTCGGTAAATCCTTTTAAACCTTTTTCTTTTGATTTGATCTTTTATTAATTAAGAACATGTTATGTTTTTTTTATAAAACCTAATTAGATCATAGATCTAACATGAATTGAGAATTAATAAAATCAAAAGTAATGTTTTAAGGGGTGTTTGTTTTGGCCGCAGTCTACACCGAACCCGAGAGGGTTTCGGTTTGGCCATCTGACCACCACCGAGACCATATGGTCCCGGTTGGTAGGTGTGGGTCCCACGGCAGCATCAAGACAAGGGGTACCCCGATTTGGTTCGGGGTACGGTGTCGATTTCATGTCCGGTTCATGGTTTTTAGTCTAGATCCGGTTCATGGTGTATGTTTAGTTTTATTTTTTTATGATCTTATGTTAAAATTAAATTAGTAATATGACATGATTAATTTAATAACATGACTTAGGTTATTCTAATTATTAATAACCATGAAATTAATTAACCTAAGTATTTTTATATTTTAGATTTATAATTAATTAATTATTTAAAAACCATGGTTATAATTAATTAATTAACATGACTTATGTTATATTATTAATAAATAATAATACATGTTTTAACCTAAGTATTTAACCTTATTTAATTAAAAACATGTTATACTTTAATTAAATATTTTAACCTATAGTTTAATTTAATTACATGAAATAATTATTAAACTATACATTATATCATATGACTTAGAAAATAATCATGAAAACACTTAGGCTTATATACTTAGCTTATTTAACCAGCTTATTTCTAATTATGGAAACTTTCTATTTTTAGAAACTTAATTAAATAAGGCAGCTAATCTATTTATGGAAACCTTCTATTTTTAGAAACTTATTTATTTCAGGCTGCTAATCTATTTATGGAAACTTATTTAATTAAGACAGCTGATCTATTTATAGAAACTTATTTAATTAAGACAACTGATCTATTTATGGAAACTTTCTATTTTTAGAAACTTATCTATTTTAAGCAGTAATTCTATTTTTGGAAACTTTCTATTTTTGGAAACTTTCTATTTTTGGTAACTTTCTATTTTTGGAAACTTTCTATTTTAGGAAACCTGCTATTTTTGGAAAGTTACTTATTATTACACAGTAAGTATAATAATACATAAAATACCAGAAAATACTTAATCAAATTAAACAGAATATAAGATAAACACAGTTTAAGGCTTAAAACAGTAAAACATGACATGAACATATAAAATAAGCTAAGACATGACGTAAAACCAGTTACGTATTTAGTAAGCAGATACTTACTCACGTATGTATTTATGTAGCATTAGTGATACCGAAGTAGGATTCTCCTCAGTTCGTCTTCTTCGTTCACTGGACATAAGGTACGGATTCCCGTCCTTTCAGTATGGACATTCTTTCCTTATTAGGATTCCCCGTATGCAGCCAAATGTTTTCCCGTAGTATAAGTTACGTGTTTGATTGCTTATGTTTAATTAAGATTACCTATAGCCATATACATGCATGACCAGTTTCACCTAGTTATGGAGGTACCAATGTACCATAACCATAACATTAGAGGCACTGATGTTATGACTTCACCACGGCGGAGTGATTGCTCGTGGCGTCCCTTCAGCTTTTGGCCATTTATTTATATTTATCATGTAGGGCGTATGGGTGCATCCTAGTTACATGTTTTCAATCAGGATTTCATGGTGAATGTGGTGTGTGCCTTGCATCCTTCACAAGGAGTTGATCCCTCCTACCCAGAACCAGTATATTAGATTAGAGGCAGCCCCTCTAATTTGCATGATGAGGTCACCCCTCCAAGTATTCATGCACGGTGGATTTTCATGACCTATATTGGCTAATGGTAAAATTATGTTAAACAGTTTTCATAAGATAAACATAAGGCTTTTCAAACTATAAAACCAGTCTTTATGAACATGTTCCAGGTTTTCCAGGACTTATGCATTTCCGCTGCTATTAAGTCTCTATTATGTTTTAGTCACTTATACTATGTCTATATCCGTGCACTGAGCGTTTTGCTCAGCCGTTACTTTCCTTTCCATGTCCTAAAACGGCAGGTACCCTAGGGAAGACTCGAGCATTTGGAGGACGTGCATAGGATGGAAGCTGTTAGAGACTTCTTTTCCTTCTTGCCCTCATATACTTATGCTTGTTTAGTCTTTCATTCATTTCTTTTGCTTTATATTGTTTTGGGCTTATGTTTGGGAACCGATGTTTGATTCCGGTTATCCCTATGGTCATGTAATGTTTTAGACATTTATCCTTGTATGCTTTGATGACACGCCATAATTACGCGTGACATTCCATTATCAAGATGGGGTGTTACGATTATGGTATCAGAGCCAAGGCTTTGACCTGTAGGCTCTAAAACTCGACGTGTGAGTAGTGGGTAGTCACCAGGAGCTTCCTAAGCCAACGTTTGTTATTCCATGTATTGATGTTTTTAGCGCATTGTTGTTTTAACCATGACGTTTTCAGCACCTTGAGGTTTTAACCTTGATGTTTTCATCGATATTGTTTTACTATTATGGATGGACAAGCGTCATTCATATTTAGTTATGTGTCATTGTTTCATGCATAATGTTCCTCGTGAACTGTGGCTATGTGGACTGAACCCCAGTAGTTCATAATTAGTCACATAAAATTTTTTTCTGATAAGTTTTGACATATGAGTTTCATTTATTTATGTTTCATGTATCATTGTTGCAGGGATTATGACTAAGTAATGGTTGGTACAGGACTGACCCTATTTAGTCGCATGTGCTTTTATCGAAACTTTTAATTTTGGGACCGACCCATAGGCGTCCCCTCACCATGTCTTTTGTTTTAGGACCGACCCATAGGCGTCCCCTCGCACATATAAAAGGTTTTTATAAACTAACATTACGCATTCATGCACTGTTTTCATGCATAAAATTTTTTTCTCATGATTTATTGGCATAAATTTTTATTTTTTTTATGTCCCCTCATAAGTTACTATGTTTTTATGTCAAGTATGTTTTTTTATACTATCATGGTTAAACTCAGTTTCATGCTGATTATGTTATACACTCCTTCATGTTAAATGGTTTCATGTTTCTTCATGATAATTCTGTCTTCATGTGGATTACGTCTTACGCCTCTTTTGTCATTATGCCTTCATGCAAGACATTGTTGGATTTCATTGAATTCTGCTTTCATGACAGTCATGGTTGGTTTTCATCGATCATGCTGTCAGGCAAATCATCGTTGAATTTTGTGTAACCACACTTTAACGTTTCTCGATATAACCAAAATGATGTCTATGCTAATACTGCCAGGTTATCATGATGGTTTTCCTAACCGTTTAACCGATATACTTTCCTTAAATCATGACAAATGATCGACCCCATACCGATCATTTCATGTGAATTCCACGTGTACTCCACGTACCGTATTTCATGTGTATTACACGTACCTTAATCCATGTATATTCCACTTGCAATACTTCACGAGTATTCGCTAGTCGACTCTAAATCATCTCACGCGTATGTTCACTCGCTGATATTCTATAAGATTGTCGATGCCGCTCATAGCTTGAGATGTTACTAAAGGTTGATGCTGCTGACGTTCGGAGACGCTACGAGATGCGGATGCTGTTCACAACCTGGAGATCCTACTAGACGAAGACAAAGGCGTCGGAGCAAAGCAATTGAACGAGAAGATGCTTCACCATCAGACAATTTCCATCAATCATTGTCCCTAATTCTTAGTTACATGTCACACGTCATTCGGCTGTCATTTCAGCCATATGAGTGAAAACCGGTACCAGCCGGCCACTCAACTGAATAGTTACATGAATCACGGTCATGAGAATGACCGTCATGGAACTGACAAGCAGGACGATAGTAACCACTACTATGACAGAAACTATCCTAGAAATCGCAACCGAGGCTCCGACCGCGGACGTGATCAGACATACAAATGATCAGTAGTCCAACCGATCCGCCAATTCTGGCATAATAACCTAATATTGTAGTTCTATTGTTTTACGTCTCGAGACACATGTCAAGACATCAGTCAAGACACATGTCTCACGTATACCTTTGAAGACACATGTCAAGACATCAGTCAAGACACATGTCTCACGTATACCTTTGAAGACACATGTCAAGACATCAGTCAAGACACATGTCTCACGTATACCTTTGAAGACACATGTCAAGACATCAGTCAAGACACATGTCTCACGTATACCTCCTGAAGACACATGTCAAGACACCAGTCAAGACATATGTCATGCTTATAGTTCCAAGAAACGAGTCAAGACACATGACTCACGTCCAACTATGGAACATTTCTAAGAAATTCAGGGTACCCTCCAAGGGTATATCCATTCTGTTGTGCCATGTATTAATCAGACCACAAGAATTTCAATACCATTATCGGTGCGTCAGTGAGAACTGTCGCGTTGCTGATGTCACTTTTATTTCTTTCACCATATTTCATATGATTCATGACCATGAAGAACGCCTTTCGTATTCCCACGTATACGAAGGTTTTCCTTCAGCTTAATGATGAGATCCAAGCTGCTAAAGCATTTCCTCGGACAGACACGAGACGAATTTTATCCTAATTATGTACTATGAACATCACACCATGCTACGATTCATAATTATGTACAGTAATGTTCAGGCTCCTGAATACATTCAGCTTGATTTTCCATCGGGAAAATCTGTACAAATTATCTATGCTTACAAGCATGTGCGTTGTTAGCCATGGTCGCTAAAATTTTCTAGCTGTCAGTAAGACACGACCACTTAATTCTTTTACGCATAGCCAGTTGATTATTCCAAAGTCTTCCTATACATTCCAGAAGAATCTACAAGGAGAAGGATGGTACCATGAGATTATGTGTCGACTACCGTTGACTTAAACAAATCACCATTCATGACCGTTATTCTCCTCCATGTATTGACGACATGTCCAATCAACCGTATAGTGTTAATCACTTTCCCAAGATCGAACTCATGATCATGCTGCCAACAGTGACGAGTGAAAAAGCAGGACATCTCCATGACTGCTATTTGTACACGACTCGGTCATGCGAGATTTATGATTTTGAATTAGTCTCATCAATGCTCCAACAGCATTACAAGAATGAGTTTCCATGAACTCATAGCAAATTCATCAGTGTTTTCATTGAGGATAACTTGATTTCCTCTAAGCCTAGAGAAGAACAAGAAGACCCTATCTGCACTATGTTGCAAATTCTATTACAAGAGAAATTCTACCCTAGAAATTTTTATTTTTTTCCAATATCAATTCTGTTTGATTATAGTAACACACTGAATCACATGGGTTTCTATGGTTAATCTTACCATGACTCAGCTTATGCGTAAAGGAGAGACCCCTACACTACATTAGGTGTTCTAGAAAATCCTACGCTAGGAGAAGTCTAGATTCAGAGACTCAGAGTTTCGCAAACTCCTATGTATCAAGTTCTACGAAGCAAGATACAGTTACGTTCATATCTAGGTACATGACATACCAACAGGTTAAGATAGGACACCAACAAACTGGGATTTTTTCATCATCTGAAATTGTGAATTGAAATGTGACAAGATCTCCACGGATTTTGGTTACCAGATTAACACAAACTCAGAAGAAACATGATGCTATCTGAGTTATTGCAAACAGTTTGATCAAGTCTGAAAAATCCTTACATCCGCAAGGATTTCAGAACCAACAGATTGATCGGACATGTTCCAACCAAGGCTCATCCGATCACTTGGCAATCCCTCAGTTATCGGGTCAGACAAAGATTCGTAATTGTGCTCCTTATTTAATTCACGTCTTCATTCCACGACTTGCTTTCGCGCTCGCGTTCATGACACTATGGTATCTCGACTTACGATGTTAAGTTCATTTTTCTCATTCTGGGAAGTTTTGCAAGAGCTTGGGAGACCAGACCCAAGTTTAGTATAACTCTCCATCATCAGATAGACGTTTCACGTCATATTCCACGTCTCACCTTGTAGCGTTTGGCGTTACCGCCATTATATTCTATGATCACGATATGTTTCACATGTCATGTTCATTCCACGTTCCTCATATCATGATCAAGATATGTTACACGTATCATGGATCACGATATGTTTACTCATACTACACCCGCCATATCTCCACGCAGCACGTTCAAAATTTTTCACGTATCACGTTCAAAACTTTTCATGTACTACGTTTCTTTATGTCTCGCGCATCGTTTCTAATTATCAGTTAAGTCAGATTGTCTTGCATCGTAACGTTTCAGTTACCCTAGCACGTTAACTCTTATTTTCATCAATCGAATTTAGGGGATCTACCTTCCGTTGATAACCAAGAATTTCTTCGTATTCCAAGTCAAGGTCAGGAGGACCAAGATTTATCTTTAGTGTCAAGATCTTCTGAAGGAACCGTTACAAGAGGGAGGCCACTTGGAAGCGGACAAGTTCATCTGAACTTCTTATCCGTTTTTCACTTATCAATTATATATGTCCTTTCAGCCACGTCACGTTCCATGTCCATTCAAGACATGTCATGTTCCACGTTCCTTCTACCATGTCACCTGTACATTATATTATCTTACATACCCTCTCAGTTTGATTCGGGTATGTTTCTCTTTCAGTTATGTTATCTATAATTCGGGGACGAATTATTCTTTTAGGGGGGAAGAGTTGTAAAACCCGCATGCTTTTACCATGAATAGTACCCTTAAGATCGTACGTACTAGATTAAAACTTTCCTTTTATAGTACGATTACGTTTACGTGTTAGGATTTTACGTATTACGTACGTGTTAGAACACGATAAGTATTTATTACGCACGAACACGCAATAATTATTTAAACAATAATTAATCACGAACATGCGATCATGAAATCATGAACGTAATTAAATCACGGGCTAATATTAATTACGTATATATATTTATTACGAACACGAATAAATATATTATGTCACGATCGATAACTAATTAAAACACGTAAAACACGAACACGAGAACACACGAGAACACACCAATATTTTAGACACGGAAAAACATCCGGGTTACCCCTTGTGGGCCCCATTACCATGAAATTAGGGAGGGAGGATGGGCTTAGCCCATCAATTTTTACTAAAAGGAGGTTAAGGAAAATTACACTACTCATTTTTCTTTACAGAGAATTTTTACAGAAACCTAAAAACTCATCCTCCTCCTTCTTTTTCTCTTTTTGGCCGCCACCTTCAAACACACCAAAAGGGGTGTTTGTTGATCTTTGATCTTGGAATTGTTGTTGGTGTTCGTGTTTGTTCCTCGTTCTTTAGATCCACGTATTCGGTAAATCCTTTTAAACCTTTTTCTTTTGATTTGATCTTTTATTAATTAAGAACATGTTATGTTTTTTTTATAAAACCTAATTAGATCATAGATCTAACATAAATTGGGAATTAATAAAATCAAAAGTAATGTTTTAAGGGGTGTTTGTTTTGGTCGCAGCCTACACCGAACCCGAGAGGGTTTCGGTTTGGCCATCCGACCACCACCGAGACCATATGGTCCCGGTTGGTAGGTGTGGGTCCCACGGCAGCATCAAGACAAGGGGTACCCCGATTTAGTTCGGGGTACGGTGTCGATTTCATGTCCGGTTCATGGTTTTTAGTCTTGATCCGGTTCATGGTGTATGTTTAGTTTTATTTTTTTATGATCTTATGTTAAAATTAAATTAATAATATGACATGATTAATTTGATAACATGACTTAGGTTATTTTAATTATTAATAATCATGAAATTAATTAACCTAAGTATTTTTATATTTTAGACTTATAATTAATTAATTATTTAAAAACCATGGTTATAATTAATTAATTAACATGACTTAGGTTATATTATTAATAAATAATAATACATGTTTTAACCTAAGTATTTAACCTTATTTAATGAAAAACATGTTATACTTTAATTAAATATTTTAACCTATAGTTTAATTTAATTACATGAAATAATTATTAAACTATACATTATATCATATGACTTAGAAAATAATCATGAAAACACTTAGGCTTATATACTTAGCTTATTTAACCAGCTTATTTCTAATTATGGAAACTTTCTATATTAGAAACTTAATTAAATAAGGCAGCTAATCTATTTATGGAAACCTTCTATTTTTAGAAACTTATTTATTTCAGGCAGCTAATCTATTTATAGAAACTTATTTATTTAAGGCAACTGATCTATTTATGGAAACTTTCTATTTTTAGAAACTTATCTATTTTAAGCAGTAATTATATTTTTGGAAACTTTCGATTTTTGGAAACTTTCTATTTTTAGAAACTTTCTATTTTTGGAAACTTTTTATTTTTGGTAACTTTCTATTTTTGGAAACTTTCTATTTTAGGAAACCTGCTATTTTTGGAAAGTTACTTATTATTACAAAGTAAGTATAATAATACATGAAATACCAGAAATACTTAATCAGATTAAACAGAATATAAGATAAACACAGTTTAAGGCTTAAAACAGTAAAACATGACATGAACATATAAAATAAGCTAAGACATGACGTAAAACCAGTTACGTATTTAGTAAGCAGATACTTATTCACGTATGTATTTATGTAGCATTAGTGATACCGAAGTAGGATTCTCCTCAGTTCGTCTTCTTCATTCACTGGACATAAGGTACGGATTCCCGTCCTTTCAGTATGGACATTCTTTCCTTATTAGGATTCCCCGTATGCAGCCAAATGTTTTCCCGTAGTATAAGTTACGTGTTTGATTGCTTATGTTTAATTAAGATTACCTATAGCCATATACATGCATGACCAGTTTCACCTAGTTATGGAGGTACCATAACCATAACATTAGAGGCACTGATGTTATGACTTCACCACGACGGAGTGATTGCTCGTGGCGTCCCTTAAGCTTTTGGCCATTTATTTATATTTATCATGTGGGGCGTATGGGTGCATCCTAGTTACACGTTTTCAGTCAGGATTTCATGGTGAATGTGGTGTGTGCCTTGCATCCTTCACAAGGAGCTGATCTCTCCTACCCAGAACCAGTATATTAGATTAGAGGCAGCCCCTCTAATTTGCATGATGAGGTCACCCCTCCAAGTATTCATGCACGATGGATTTTCATGACCTATATTGGCTACTGGTAAAATTATGTTAAAAAGTTTTCATAAGATAAACATAAGGCTTTTCAAACTATAAAACCAGTCTTTATGAACATGTTCCAGGTTTTCCAGGACTTATACATTCCCGCTGCTATTAAGTCTCTATTATTTTTTAGTCACTTATACTATGTCTATATCCGTGCACTGAGCGTTTTGCTCAGCCGTTACTTTCCTTTCCATGTCCCAAAACGGCAGGTACCATAGGGAAGACTCGAGCATTTGGAGGACGTGCATAGGACGGAAGCTGCTAGAGATTTCTTTTCCTTCTTGCCCTCATATACTTATGCTTGTTTAGTCTTTCATTCATTTCTTTTGCTTTATATTGTTTTGGGCTTATGTTTGGGAACCGATGTTTGATTCCGGTTATCCCTATGGTCATGTAATGTTTTAGACATTTATCCTTGTATGCTTTGATGACACGCCATAATTACGCGTGACATTCCGTTATCAAGATGGGGTGTTACACTTTATGTATCCAACATATTCCGAAAATGGTCTAAAACTGTCATATGTAATATACCATATCTGATAAGGCATCTCAACTCCGTATCTCAACATATTTTGTGGTGTCGTTTTTCCAAAATTTTGTCAAACTTTTGTTTCAAGACACACATATATTGTTGAGGGGGAGCGACCCGACTAAAAAATTCCATGATTCATGCGTGCACACATGTTTCTCTCCCAATCGGTTTTCAGTAATTGTCTTCTTTTAATCAATTGATATCTCTAATATGATATTTTTTATATTAGAGATAGGGGAGAAAATCCAACATGTGATCTTAAAGACTCAAGTGCCACTCTTTCCTTCACATGCAAAACTATTTCATATATCGATGCATGTGTGTAGGGGGAGCTTTTAGGAAATGTAAAACTTTCAAAGTGTTAAAAGTTTTGATTTTTATCAAGCACTGTGAATGGTTTTTAATGGTTTTATGGTTACGATCTATACCTAAAACAACCTACTATCCACGACGGAATGATGGAGTCAAAAGGTGGTTTAGGACAGGAAACTAAGTCCTATAATCCAACCAGAACCGGAGGGATCTACCCAAGGACATTCCATAGCTAGAAATAGTTGTCCTTAGGAAAGATGGAGTTGAATGAAGCTGAATGCAG
Source organism: Glebionis coronaria (assembly GCA_025667525.1). Taxonomy (NCBI): domain Eukaryota; kingdom Viridiplantae; phylum Streptophyta; class Magnoliopsida; order Asterales; family Asteraceae; genus Glebionis; species Glebionis coronaria. The sequence goes on from CM046879.1 coordinate 97,866,993, forward strand.
ACCAATTACTTAAGTTAGAACTAGAACAATCACAATAAGGTGATAGTGATGACGTATTGGTAAACATTGAAGGAGTTGAATATTCTATGCAACTTAGGCAGAAACCGGATTAACACATCTATCGAAGACAAGTGTCATGGACCCAGTGATGCGATGCACAACCCTTCCTCAGCCATTCAAGTTTCTCTCAAAAGAAACATGTCTCATTATCACGGAGATCAACACGTATCTATTGACTTTCTCACTCCGAGTTAGTTAATATTGAAAAGGTGACAGTCTGCTCCAGCCTCCGATTACCAAAATGAACTTAGAGTCTAGAGCCAAACGAGATCTATCTATCATCTCATTAGGACACAATCGAGTCTTACGCATTATCCTTGTGATATTTCTAGAACATTTGAGTGATATGATTCATAATGAAGATGGAAATCCTGCTTGAGCCAGCATCAAACAAGCTCATGGTAGGTAACTTGTGCGATTCAACACGAATCAAACTTGTGAGAACTGGAATGCAACTAAGTTTGGATTCTTAATTGATTCAATCTTGATTCTAGGTTTCTTCGAAAAATCCGTGTGATCTTTGCCAGAACATTCAGAGTGACACTCTTTAGTGCTCACAATGACGAATGGAAATCCTTCCAGTGTCAACATCAAACAGCACCTCGGAAGGTGACTCGCAAGATTCTCTATGAATCAAGCTTGTGACAAACTGGAAAGAAACAATGGTGCGATTCTTTTAGAATCAAACTTGTTCCAGGAAATCTGAATTGACGACTCTAATCTTTTAGAATCAAACTTGTTCTAGGAAACTTGTTCCAGGAAACTTGTTCCAGGAAATCTGAATTTCGAATCAAACTTGTTCGCAGTCTGCTTTGAGACGCTCGTGTAAAGAGAACTTGCTACTACCGCCAGGAAACCCTGTCAAGGAGGTTCTTAATCGAATCTACCCGATCACAGGTACGGTATCTAATACCGTTTAACGGTCTTCACCGACCGGAGGTAAATCGCTACCGAGTTAGGATGAAATGTTCAAAGCCATTTCGTCCGTGTCTATATATGTTTCTGCATATCAAGAAGGTGGCGTAGCTGTGTACTAACCAATGTTGATTCAGAATTCACAAGAGCACAAGATGGCGATACAAAAGATACCTAAGAACGTAAGAATGTAATAGGTCATCTTAGTCACAAGGAGCACAAGATGAAGATCTCAAGCACTCAAAGTCAATTGATAAAGGCTCAAGATAAAGATCACAAAAGCATGAAGGAACAAAACCGTTACAAACAAGATCAAGACCAAGATACAAGACCAAAGAAGGAAGATCTCCTCTACAAGAATGTATTCACTCAATCATCTTATGCTTTTTAAGATGGTCGATACATTGGGGGAGATTGTTAGCCCTATATTTTTTATAGTCGAACAAGAATGTAATAGGTCATCTTAGTCGTAAATGGTCTTGTATTGTAATAGGTTAGTCAGGAAAAACCAGGCTTGGACTTTAAGCTAATATTGTATAAGTTAGGGGCACTAAGCCCAAGCAAAGCCAAGCCCGTCCCAAGGTAACTAAACCCACGGCCTAAATGCCAAGGGTATATATACCCTCTTCCATATGTGGAAGAGGGTGTTGGTTCATTTCATTTAACCTAGTAAAAGTGTAACATTCCACCACTCTCTCTACTTTCTCTTTCTAGTTTCTCTCTCTAACTTTCTTCTCTATCTCTTCTAAATCTTGTGTTATGGATTGATATGGGAATAACATAATACTTCCGCAACGAAAGATAATGAGCCCGTGGAAGAATACTTCCACGGAGAAAGATAATTCGCACCTAGAAGAATACTTCCACGGCGAAAGATAATGAGCACGTGGAAGAATACTTCCACGACGAAAGATAATGAACCCGTGGAAGAATACTTCCACGACGAAAGATAATTCACACGTGGAATAATACTTCCACGATGAAAGATAAGGAGCCCGTGGAAGAGTAATTCCATGGCGAAAGATAACGAGCACGTGGAAGAGTACTTCCACGACGAAAGATAATGAGCACGTGGAAGAATACTTCCACGGCGAAAGATAATGAGCTCGTGGAAGAGATACTTCCACGGCGAAAATAATGAGCACGTGGAAGAGACACTTCCACAGCAAATATAATGAGCACGTGGAAGAGATACTTCCACGGAGAATATAATGGTCATGTTGAAGAAATACTTCCACGGCGAATATAATGAGCACGTGGAAGAGTTATTCCATGGCGAAAGATAATTAGCCCGTGGAAGAATACTTCCACGGCGAAAGATAATTCGCAGGTGGAAGAATAATTCCACAACGAAAGATAATGAGCCCGTGGAAGAGTACTTCCACGGCGAAAGATAACGAGCACGTGGAAGAATACTTCCACGGTGAAAGATAATTCGCACGTAGAAGAATACTTCCCCGGCGAAAGATAATGAGGCCATGGAAGAATACTTCCATAGAGAAAGATAATTCGCACATGGAAGAATACTTCCACGGCAAAAGATAATGAGCACGTGGAAGAATACTTCCACGGAGAAAGATAATTCGCACGTGGAAGAATACTTCTACGGCGAAAGATAATGAGCCCGTGGAAGAGTACTTCCACGGCGAAAGACAACGAGCACGTGGAAGAGTACTTCCACGACGAAAGATAATGAGCAGGTGGAAGAATACTTCCACGGCGAAAGATAATGAGCCCATGAAAGAGTACTTCCACGTCGAAAGATAACGAACACGTGGAAGACTACTTCCACGGCGAAAGGTAACTCGCACGTGGAAGAATACTTCTACGGCGAAAGATAATAAGGCCATGGAAGAATACTTCCATGGAGAAAGATAATTCGCACGTGGAATAATAATTCCACGGCGAAAAATAATGAGCACGTGGAAGAATACTTCCATGGCGAAAGATAATGAACCCGTGGAAGAATACTTCCACGGCGAAAGATAATTCGCACGTGGAAGAATACTTCTACAAAGAAAGATAATGTGCCCGCGGAAGATTACTTCCACGACGAAAGATAACGAGCACGTGGAAGAGTACTTCAACGACGAAAGATAATGAGCACGTGGAAGAATACTTCCATGACGAAAGATAATGAGCTCGTGGAAGAATACTTTCACGGCGAAAGATAACTCACACGTGGAAGAATACTTGCATGGCGAAAGATAATGAGCACGTGGAAGAATACTTCCACGACGAAGAAAATAAGACAGCGGAAGACGTACTTCCGCGGCGAAGGAATAAGTCAGCAGACGAGATACCTCCGTGGCGCAGAAATAAGCGCGCGAAAGGAGTACTTCCGCGAAGAAGGAATAAGCTAACGGAAGAGATACTTTCGTGGCAAAGGAATAGACTAATAGAAGGCGGACTTTTGCGGCTAAAGATATTTGCGTGACATGCACGAAAATAGTGGTATTATTATACCCTGGTATCCCCCTAAGTTTAATGGTGTTACACTCGATTAGTAGTATTAAACTTAATCAAGTATTCATAAAATTACGGTCGCGTAGACCAACGCGAATGGACGTACCATAACTACATTCAAAAGATAGAAATTGGTCCAAACGTGCCGACCAACGTGGATGGACATGCCATAACCGCGAATTATCACACAGTATAAGACGTATCTTAACTAACTTATGGGATAAGCTATGTCATTACGTGCGTTATACCGCTACTACCATAAGGACGTTCAAGGATTTTGACCAGTTGTTAGACGTGCACAGTGTGTCTTTTGCAAGTCAATCATTCCACAAAAGGTGAAGATTAGCGGGAACACCTTAACTCCAGGTGCCTTTTGGCACCAGCCATTTTCCACCCCACAAGGAATAGCTCCGACAAATCTCCTGGACTGAGGGAGAAACACCTGGAGTGAGACGAGCCGAGACTCGACCCCGAACTCTTATTCCACAAAGTCTCTCCAGTATGCCCATAGGTTTTGCGGAGGCGGGGTACCTACTTCAAAGTCTTGAAAGCAAGGTATCTAACAAGGATTCATGATCCGTGGTCGTTGAGGTTGCATCCCTCTTACACGACAAGTTGAATTATTAGGTTCATTCAATCCTCTTATTCCGCCTGGGAACGATGTGTACATGTGAGCCCGTAGGCTAAAGATGTCTGAGCGTGCAGACTAGCGCGGATGGACGTACCATGACCGCGAATGATAAATAAAATATATTATCCATAAAATATATGTAATATATCTTACCAATTTAAAAGATATATATAATATCTTTTATAAATTAATAATATTGAAATATATCCTAACCAAATTTTAAAAGATAAATAATATCTTTTAGTAATTAAATGATATGTGTAATATCCTTTATTAATATAAATAATATGTCCGATCGTGCAGACTAATAAGGACGGACGTGGCTTATTACCGGTCTGAAAAAATAAAATATGCCTGATAGCACAGACTAGCGCGGTTGTTCGCGCCATAACTGCGGATACCAAAAGAGAAAATACATATTTTATTACCCATGGCATGTAGCCATTTTAATCGTAGATATTTAATAAAAATATATTTACGCATCTAATATATTTTTTTATTGTTTTATTTTTTTGACAAGTTAAAAGATATACGCAATATCTTTTATTAATATGATAATATATTTTCGAAATTTTAAAAGGGGAAAAAGACCAAAATGGTCATATCACATACCCTTGGTCCACTAAATGGTCAAGCCAAATTTTTTTGACATATATGGTCATTCACAAATGCACAACTGCTTAACTCAATTATATTTATGACATGTGTCCTATGGCAAATGCTCGACTGATGGTGCTCAACCCGCAAGTGCTCAACCTCTGCAGTACCTTTTCCCCCTTTTAGACAAATATTCTTTCTTAATATCCAGGCCCAATTTTTAACTTTTCCCCTTCAAAATTATCAAAATTAACATTTTTACTCCGTATTATTTATAATTACATAAAATTTATAAAACTGAATAGAAACACATTGTACAAACCAAATCTATTCACATGTGCACGTGCACGCATACACAGATATATGCTTGTATGTATGCATGCATGGGCCTGTTATTTAGATAAAAGTGTACTTACAAGAGTTCATGCTTAGCTATGTTATGTGAAGGAACGAAACTAGAAAGACTCTGTATGCCATATTTTCTTTGCATATTACGTAGTACTAGTTATTATTACATATATCAGTTTGTTCTTTTTCATAAATATAACATGAGCATTCGTCTACAAGGAAAGGGATCCTTCTCATCTCGAGCTGCACCTATATATAAAGAGTAAATATATAAAGCAAAAAAATCGTAAGATCAAAACCATTTCTTCATATCTTCAAAACAAGTTCCTTCATTCTCTCTTTAATTCCAGTTGGATCTCACATTCGGATCCCCCAATTCATAAACCTAATTAGCTCTTCTGATTTGTAACAATGCCTCTCAGACTCGAGATCAAGAGAAAACTCGCACAAAGATCGGAAAGAGTTAAGTCAGTTGATCTGCATCCTACTGAGCCATGGATTCTTACGAGTTTGTATTCTGGAACTGTTTGCATCTGGGATTACCAGACTCAGACTATGACAAAATTCTTCGAGGTTACGGAATTACCAGTCCGATCAACAAAGTTTGTAGCCCGCAAGCAGTGGGTTGTTGCTGGTGTAGATGACATGCATATCCGTGTGTACAATTACAATACAATGGACAAGGTCAAAGTATTTGAGGCACATACCGATTACATTAGGTGTGTGGCTGTCTACCCGACCCTCCCTTATATTTTATCATCTTCTGATGATATGCTTATCAAGCTTTGGGACTGGGAGAAGAGTTGGTAATGTACTCACATCTTCGAGGGACATTCTCATTACGTCATGCAAGTGATAATTAATCCAAAAGACACCAACACTTTTTCTAGTGCGTCACTTGATCGTACCATAAAGATCTGGAATCTGGGCTCACCTGATCCTAACTTCACACTCGATGCCCATCTCAAACGGGTTAACTGTGTGGATTATTTCACAGATTGTGATAAGCCTTATCTAATTACTAGTTTCGATGATCACACTGTTAAGGTGTGGGATTATCAAACAAAAAACATGTGTCCAGGCTTTAGAAGGTCACACACACAATGTTTCAACTGTATGCTTTCACCCCGAGCTGCCCATAATTTTGACGGGTTCTGAGGATGCTTTCAGAAACTTATCGAGTATAAAATAGTAATTTGTTATGCAGTTGCTGAGGTTAATGGTTTAAGAACACATTCATTCCCTTGAGGCTACCTATACATTCCCCCTGTTTTTTTGCTTTTCCCCCTGTTGCAAATTCATTCACCCTATTTTTTTTGTTCCCCCCCCTGTTTGTATGTATCAGTCGTTGAACCAGCGTCTTCACATTCATCAGCCATGTACGAGACTATGAACATTCATAATCAATAAAGGCTCCATTAAATTGAGTTGAAGGGTATTTGTAGCAAGGTATGCTTGTATCGCAATGTATTCCTGATCAGTGTTAGACTTACTTTTTGGTAAGCTGGCGCCTTTCACGTGAGTTGGAATAGACTTATATCCATTTGCTATACGCAGGGACTAATTATGTAAAGGATAGATAGTCTATTTATGTTAGGCCTATAAATACCCCCATGACTCTCCATGGGGGTGTGGAAGTTTGTTCATTTTTCTTTGTTTTCTTTCACTTGAAATAAAACACACAACATTCCTTCACCTCTCTCTAACTTTCTCTCACTAGAACTAATCATGTTTACCATGTTATTTGATAATCCCCGACCTCCCGACCTTAGGTGCCTTTTTGATGCTTATCAATTGGTATCAAAGCTAACCGGGGGTGTTTTGTATTCGTGTTGTGTTTGATGTTCGTGTCGTGTATTTAGATTTGTGTTGTGTTATCTGATTCGAGTTGTGTTAACAGATTCATTATGTTTTCAGAATCATGGGTTCGTACTTTCCTTATTCTATTTTTTATCTGATTTTATCATTCGGTGTTTTCATCATAGTATTTGAATCTATTGGGCTCAAAATGGTTGTCGATTCTGTGGTTATCACTTGTTGTCCAAATCTGTGTCAAAAGTGCCTTGTCATACATTTTTGTCCATTTTTTGGTACCCTGTTTTTGTGTCTTTGTCCCTAATTACATATGTTTTGCATCATGGGGATAAGGACAAAATATTTTGGTCCAGATCCAATTTTTTCGGGGTACAAAAATACTGGTCAATAACCTATTGCGATGGTCATTTTGAAGATTCATTCCGATGGCTACTTCGATCGCATTGACTACGATGGCAACCTTAATCGCATTGACTGCGATGGTTACTTTGATCGCATTGACTGCGATGGCTATAATGCGATGACTCACTTCGATGAGTTCGTTGCGATGGGCTCGTTGCAATGAGTTCATTGCGATGAGCTTGTTGCGATAACTCTGTGCGATGACTTAGTGCGATGGGTGGTGTTTTGACAAAGATGAAAGACACAGACATGTTGCGATGGGTTACATTGAGTGCGATGGTTTGATTAATCATTGCGATGGAAATTTTTTTTTGACTCATTGGATGAAAAATATACTATCTCTTTGCAATGGACAGACTCTGTTGACTTTATGATGGGTGTTTGGTTTTTATGAAAAACATTACGATGGGGGTTTATATCATCTAATATAACAAATCAGATTTAGACTCGAGTTTTTTTCTAACAAACCATCAATTTACCCTCATCTCACTGTCATGCAAACCCATCTATCTGCTATGATTAAAAAAATCAGATTTGGACTCTTATCAATCAATCATAAATGAAACCGTAATCAACTGACATGCAACCCATCTTTATCAGGACCATTAATTGTTAATCCAAACCAATTTTCATATCAAAACCGACTCATTCTCTCGTTTTTTTACATCAAATCTCAACCTTTTACCTCCACAAATCCTCAACTATCCTAACCCTTCGTCACCTAACCCAACACCTAGACTCAATCTAACAGACTGAACACACTAAGTTAAACGAGACCTCAGTTTTTGTTGAACGTTTTTCTCCAATCTTTAAAAAAGATTATTTTGCGTTTAACAATTTATCATCACAAATCTTTGATTCGTTTATATCTCAAATTGTAAAATCTATGATTTTACCATGATTATATGTAATGAAGTTTCACCCAATAATCCTAGAACATAAACTCATGTGTTACATTTCTATGGGTCATGTGTGAATTTGTCTAAACATGTACATATACTTGTACATACACACTTGTTGAAATAAGATTCATAATGTGAACCTTGTACATAAAACTAGGGATAGCAAGTAGTAAGATGTATACTTAATATTGGAAATACTCAACACTTAACCAAAAATTAAAAATTAAAAAATAAGCTACACCATGTATATATGGCCGTGTATATGTGTATGCATAAGTTTAGGTATCCCTAAACTTTCTTGGACTTGCCCAAAGTTATGTATTCCTCATGATCTAGCCCAACTCAAGCCCACACAAGCCCACCTTTTTCTTTGGATAGCCTTACATGACACACACATGCATATGTGGAAGAAGAAGGGTTGTCTTGGAAAGGGAAGAGCTTACACTTGGCACAAATGTCCTTACCAAGGCAATCATGCCTTTTGCATTCTCTTTCCCTCTCTCACCTGTAAGCCGAAACACACACATCCCCATCTCTCATACATGCAACTCACTTCTCTCTACTTCTTTCTCTCTCAAACATTTCAGCCATAAGCCACAAAAATCCAAAGTTGATTCATTAAATCAACTAAATCTTTGTCCCATCTTGATTACAAATCATTTGGTGGCATCGTTCTTTTGGAATCACTACAAACAAGCCCTAGCCAAATCATTATAGGTCACGGCTTGGTTTGTGTTAGGGTTTTCTCCATCAACTTGAGTAGATCTTATATCTCCTTGTTCATCTAGATCCTCTTTGGTACTTTTAGGCAAGAGAGGTATACACATCATAATCTTTCATTTCTTCATGCATGCATCTTCATACATCTATAAACGCAAGTGAATAACATGTTAAAAATCAAGATTTGGTAAGGCTATGACCCTTATGGGTCACGGCATATTTATACAACCTATGATCCTGATTCAAAATATTTTTAATAAGAAGCTTATGACTTATGTGTTATGTGTTAAACTAGATTTAAAAACCATATGAAACCTTTTATAAATCTAAATATGGCATGGGTTACAAATCTTGGTTATGGGACTTTGGTTAACCAATAACCATAGATCTCATGAAAAGAACTTGTGAAACCTAAAAATCATGAAAGCCATGACCTTAAAGGTCACGGCTAGAATGAGTAAAGGCCATATGATTTGTCTACTAAGTTTTGAATAGTGGACCATGATAGGTTACATGTTAATAGAGCTATTAAAAATCATCAAAGTAACTTATGTGAATATATAGCCGTGGGTTACATATGACCCTAAAATGGGTTAGATGTACATGCATGCTTATAAAAACCTAGATCTAATGATAAGTGTTAACTTAACATGGTATACATGAAATAAGCTAGTAGATCTAATGGGAATATTGGGAGGGAACAATATAGCCGTGGGCTATACATTGTTTCTTGGAATGATGGTAGTCTTGGAAACATGCATGTAACCTAGATAATCATAATGTGTTTTTGTAAATAATTACATGATTTAGAAACTAGTTAAAGGGATATCTTGGAAATACCAAGATCAAAAAATATAGCCGTGAGCTATATGTGAAGGTACATGAATCTATGTTGATTTTTAGGTCTAGACATAGTTTAGATCTTATTTTGAACTTGTGACTTATTTGCTTGGTGTGTACATAGTTAGATCTAATTTTGTAGCACATATAAACTAGATGCAACCTTAAAATAAGACTTGACTTATCTTAATAAGCTATAACCAATATTAGCCGTGGGATATAAGCTCCTACTAGGGCTTATGACCTACTTATCACCTTATAACACACCTAGATCTAATTTAGTATAACACATAAAACAAAATGTAAGTTTTATACATTTAGATTGGAAAAAATAAATATTAATAAGCTCATAATAAGCTTATAAGAATATCCTAAGTAAAAATATACATAAAATGTAAATTAATGTTAATGGACTAATTAAGTCCATGAAATGTTAATTCAAAACTTAAATGGACCCAATAAACCCATTTTATAAATTATAGTAACTTAAACGGACCTAAAATCACAATTAGGCCCATGTAGCTAATTAAAGGACTTAAAAATGTATTAAGCCCAAGAGATGATTTAAAGGCCCATTTAAATAAATTAGTGGACTTGAAATATATTTAAGCCCACTAAAATAACCCATTAGATGTTTAGCCCATTTAATGAGCCCATATAAAGTTTAAATGTTAAAATGAAAGTTTTTATAATAAAATATAACTTATAAAAACTTTTTGGATGAAAATGAAAATTCACAGAACTTAAGGACTAAAACCGTCACTTATGAAACTCGTTTTGATAAACTAGTAAACACAAGGACTGAAAATGAAAATATCCAAAAGTCTAGGGTTTAAATAAATACCATCCGTGGCAAATTAAACCCTAGGGACCATTTTGGGAAGTTTCTAAAAGTTATTTTGCCATTTTAAAACCCTAAGGACTATTTTTGTAAATTGCCAAAACTTAGAGAAGCCCTAGGGGCTGTTTTTGTAAATCTAGTAAAGTTACAAAACCTAGATCTAACTAGGGGACTAAATCTGCCATAAGCTGAAACTATGACAAGCCCTAAGTGCTAAATATGTAAAATCTGAAAGTTATACTTGTTTAAAAATATAAAGGGACTAGTTTTGCCATATCCCAAAACATTTCTAAGCCCCAACCCTAAAATCTATTTTAATTATAATAAAACATAATTAAAATACTTAGACCATAAGAATTAAGGTATAAATTCTTAAGTTTAAATTATTTATAAATTTTAAAATAATTTATGGGAACTTTAAAGTTAAACAAAATATTTTATATATATTTTTTTACATATAAAATATTTATATTTACTTTAGGAAATAATTGTATAAACAATTATGAATATGTATTGTTAATACATGTACTCATATACTTTTGAGAAATAAAATTATGTGAACGTTAATTAAATTAAATGTTACTACGTAAATATATTATAAGTAAAACCCCTTATGTCTACTTAAATATAGAACGTGGTTATAAAATTTAACGGGATGTTATTGATACAAGTACTATAAACACAGATTAATATTTTAAGTGAAACAGTTTCTTTTATGTTTACTTAAATGTAAAACTTAATTGTAAAATTGAATGATTACTATAAATACATATATGCTAACTAATATTAATAGTTAAACATTTGATGTGAACTTAGAAATGAAACTTATATAAATAAGTTAAATGAATATTGATGCTACTTGAACTATGGTTATTTAGATAAATACCATAGTATGAATAAACTGAATAAAATCCGTATAAGCATACATATATGTTATTTGTACTATCTATTAAGACTGTACTATCTAATAGGCATAACTTTGGTGTGAGCTTTAATTGGATACTCGTGTTAAACAAGCAATTGCCTACTCCCAGGTGAGTTTACAGTCCCATTTAAACTTTGATAAACTTTCCCTTTTGGGAAAGAAAATATGCAAACATATATTGGACATAACTGGATTGTATAAACTGGATTATGATTGCTTACTATTGAAACTGTTAAATTGTTGTAAATCACCTGAATGTTATAAATAGATCTATTAGGGATTGACCATCCCTGTCTGGGTGAGTCATGCTCACTGTGCCTTGGTCGGGACAACAGACGTATACCATGTTGGAACTGGAATGGGTGTCTTTTTGTATGACACTACGTCCTCATCTGTTGAGGACTATGGGGTTAAGCTTCAGTTTCTAATAATAAACAAATGTTATTTACATTTTAGTAAGAATGCTCTGTGCATTTTACTTCTATGATTATTGTATGTCCAAACTAATTAATTGTTAAAATCTGTAAATTCACCAACTTTATGTTGACCCGTTAGTATGTTTTGCACAAGAATATGAAGTTAGTACGTGGTGTGTGCATGGTCTCCAGCATCTTAGAAATCTGCATCATAGGACTCGTCAGGGGTTCTATTTGGGAAACGAAAACAATCACCTACTGTCTTGTTTAGAACAATTTTTATTAATTTGTTTGAATAAACATGTAATCTGATTTAACTAAATTTTATCTTATGCTGTATGGACTATATGATATCAATCCACCCTTGTGACATCTCCGTGGATATTTCCGCATATTTTGACCCTAACCGGGGTGTCACACAAATCGACATGCAACAAATCATTATCGTACCCGAGACCCTTCATTGGATCTTGAAGCCGTGCCTGGATTTTAACACCAAACGAATCAAACTACTAAGGATTCATCTGAGTTTCGAGACCATTACTTACCCATCCGTGTGATTAAAGGACAAAGTAAGGGATTTTTTTATCACTTGAGACCATGTACTTTAATCACATCGAATGTGATTTGGTGTTTGTGTATAAGTTTGGTGTGTGTGGGGTGGTGTATGAGATGTTGATGGATTTGCTGTTGAGTTAGTGTTTTGGGAGATAGAACTGGCGGTATAAACAAGGTGGAAAAAGGGGGCGGATTTTACTAGGTTAATGTGTTTTGGGTTATAAACTATGAGTAAATTTAGGGTTACTAGGTATTTATCCCCACTCGTTGCTTTTTGGACTGGGTATAGAATGCCAGTATGGGCCGAATAAATAGGTTTCTCATGGGTCTTGGTTTGGAAAATAAGTTAGTTACTCATGTTGGTTAAATTTGGGCTTTGATTTGAGATGATGTTCATAATATGGGCCAAGTACACGAATTGTTTCACACATGGTTTGCTAAATTGGTGTGATGTCCCGTGTATTTTGTCATATGGTGATGGTGATTCAAACATTAGTTGACGGGCCAATCACTACATTTATCGAAGGCATTTTATGGGCCGATTAATTTTTGCAATGGTATTCGGGATGACCGTCTTTATATCCGAATATTGCAAAATCAATCATGTCGGTTTTGAGTTACAGGGTTATTGGATTGAGTCGGGTATTTCGAAAGAACCACGTAGTAAAATTGTTGTCGAGTTAAATGCTTATGGGACAGGATTTTATTATTTTTGGCAGGCCGTTTAAACTGTGACATTTAAGGCCGGGTATCCGTTTTCGATCATACATTTTTTTTTCACAAACACAATACATTACACTAAAACGATCCTTATCAAAAATTCACCTAAATTCCTAACGGCTATTATGGTTTATGTGATTACGAAGATGATTCGATGCTACTTATTTGAGGTTGAAGTGAGATTTTTCAGAGACGTTCTTATTTTATCTTTAAAGGAGTACTTATGACTTTATAAGATAACTTGTTCAAGCATATACGGTTATGGATAAGACTTGAAGTATCTAGTTTCCAGTGTCAAGGGGAGGATGGACGACGACATAGATAACTATCATTTTTTGGGAGCTTCGTTGCGGTTCTTAGTGTCACACGCACTTGCTGTTGTGGATTTCTTCAAGAGATGTAGTACCTTTTCATATACCGCCTGTTTTGGTATTAGGTACTTTAGAAAGGTTGTACCTTTTTAATACCTCCTTTTGGTATAGGGTGCGTTTAAGACTTCTCTGCATCGCTCTTCATTCTACAATAGTGCAAGCTTAAGTTTAAGTTTGGGGAATTCTACTTCAGTTTCAAGTTTGGATTATCGGGTTATCTTCATCAGTGGTCACTATCAATAGCCAACAGAACTGATAAGGGGATTCAGTTCGAGGTGATCTTGAGAGAATTTTTGTTTAGAGAGATATTGTTGACATCTTCTCACATAGTAATGGTTACTAAGTAAGCGGTTCCAGTTGGCATACCACGTACACACATGAAGGATGATTCCCTTAATAGGTATCATCCTGGAGGGATAAATGTGTACATGCGGGGTCACTTGACTTTGGTGTTACTGTTTCTACATAAAGGGATAAGTTGACTTCATTCGGGAATTAATTGACTTTGATGTGGCAACTTTTTATCATCACTGTCCTGTCAGGAGAAATGTGCATTTCCGGGACTTAATTGACTCTGGTGCTACAGGTTGACTTCATGTTCGGGATAGAGTGCGTACTTCTGGTAATCTATCATAGAATCAAGACTGGGATTGCTTCAATTTGTGAGAAAATGTTGATGACGTTATCACCTCCCATAGATTTCCTCTATATGATCTGTTTGGGAGGGAGCAGTCTTTACTGCTTTTTTAATGAAAGGCCTTCTAGTTGGGAGGGAGTAAAACTCAACTAGATTCTACAATGCTGAAGAAATAGAGCTGGAGTATTCAAGAAGATGAAGGTCGCTGAAGACTGTCTCAAGGAATGCTGGAATTCAAGCTTATCATTTTTCTTTATTTTTGCTTGTAGGAATCATTGTAACCAACTCACGTGAGTCACCATCTTGGAGGGAGATTGTTAGACTTACTTTTTTGTAAGATGGCGCCTTTCACGTGAGTTGGAATAGACTTATATCCATTTGCTATACGCAGGGACTAATTATGTAAAGGATAGATAGACTATTTATGTTAGGCATATAAATACCCCAATGACTCTCCATGGGGGTGTGAAAGTTTGTTCATTTTTCTTTGTTTTCTTTCACTTGAAATAAAACACACAACATTCCTTCACCTCTCTCTAACTTTCTCTCACTAGAACTAATCATGTTTACCATGTTCTTTGATCATCCTCGACCTCCCGATCTTAGGTGCCTTTTTGATGCTTGTTAATCAACATCTACCTCCTCCTGCTGCTGCACCCTCTCATGCTCAGTAATCTGCAATTTTGTGGCATACATCAAGCTAGTGTTTCGTTGCATGCATGTTCTTAGGTTTTCTGTTATTCTCACATACATGATGGTTTTCTAAAAAAACATTCATATATGTTTGCTAGTATTATTATGAATTACCATTACAGTAATACAAACTTGGATTTCTGTTATTCTCCAAAAACATAATATTTGCCCCTTAAAGAGAATTTATTGATCGATCTTTATAAGACAAATTTTACCTTTGATCGAAGATATGTGTTGTACTGTTCAAGCTCGTCGTACTGTTACTATCAAATAGAAAGTAAGATAACTTACCGAAAGGGAAAGTATGCATGGGTCGGAAGAACATAGGCTGTCTTTTGTATTTGCAAACAGATTTTTTTATATCCGAACTCAAATCATTTAACAAAAAAGATTTTTTTAGTCTTTAACATAATGATGTAAAGGTTTTTATTTAAAAAACTTGAACTTATGACGTAACGGTATTAATGCTGTTACGCTAATGCTAGAAGCTTTCATGAACTAAATCAAGTATTCCAAAGAAATAAAGTAGGCGCTTACCCTTTTTTGCATGCATTCAATTTCTGCAAGTATCAAGTCATGCTGTTATTCAAACAAGCAACAAGACCTGTAAATACAGGATCAAGAAACTTAGATATAAACACACACAAAATAAAGAGGAGTTTCGAGAATGATTTGTATTCACGCTACATTTAATATTATGTAGCATAAAGCCATATATGTTTAGAAGCATACGAGATGTTAGATACTGATTTCACGTAAATTTGACAATCAAGCAGCTACCATGCCTTGAAAGAAAGATATGCCATAATCTGAAAGAAAGATTTGGATTGTATGTATTTGACCATGTTAATTACATGTTGAAACATATTGAAAATATAAGGGGGTAAATTGAAAATATATCGCGGATATCTAGAATAACAAAAGGGAATATTTCTCATTTTTTAATAAAAATATTGTACTTAGTTGAGCATTTAGGGGTTGAGCACTGTCAGTTGATCACTTGCATTAGGACACGTGTCGCAATTTGGGTGGTGGTGACCATATATGTCAATTTCTTTTGGCTTGACCATCTAGTGGATGGTAAGTGCTCAACTTGACCGGATTCTTCCTTTTCCCTTCTAAAAGATATGGATAATATCTTTTTTCTATTTAAGAATAGGATATTTAAAAGATCGCGTAATATTTTATTAATATACATAGTATCTTCAAACGCGCGGACTAACGCAAAAGGATGCGTTTCACAATCATAGTTATCAAAAATATTTCACAACGCACGGATGAGTACGGCCGAACATGCCATGACCGCGGATAAAGAATAAAAATTAAATATGTGCAAAGTTGCGAAGTATCACGGCGGACGAACATAGACGAACGATTGCGAATATAATAAAAATAAAAAATTACCATATATGTAAAAAACAAATCACTTAGATCATGAGTATAGGCGGTATATCATATATGTGACTGAGATACATATATCTTTGTTAAAAATATATCAATAGAGATATACATGATTGAGAATAAAATCACTAAAAATACGTATATTCTTCTAAAATATGGTTGATACAAAAATTGGTATCAAAAATCACTAAAAGTGTATCCATGCGTTGTAAAAGATAGATCAGTAGACAATTTTTTGTTTTTTTGTTTTTTATATATATCACATGACAAACTTGACTAAAAATCGTTGGATATTAAAAAACGGAGGTTTTAGACATGCTAAACCTTTATCATGGTGAAGTCATGCAATACTATCATAAAAAGATACGATATTATCAAAACGTAAAACAGATTCACATGGACGGTACATTATGATAAAACAGTATCGCATGAAGATATTTATCACAAATAGAATAGGCAGATCTCTATCCGAAAAAAGAGATATTTAGCGAAAAACAAAAGTACAAAATTTTAGAGTTACTGGATTTCGACGTGGATGTTTGATTTTTGATAGTTTGAGACCATGAAACATAATATGTTCATGGTCCATGGATGGCGCCAACTTGTTGAAGCATAGTTTAGCTTGGCCGGTTCGACGACTCTCCTGGGCCGTTCATCGTCTTCCCCAGTCCTGAATGATGCTGCAAACAATAGAAGAACCGGTTAGGAGTGGACCCGAGGCCGGAGCCCCGGGGTCCACCTCCGACGGTCAAGTTAGTATCAGGATGATAAAGTATAAAAGAGGTGTGATAGGAGTATAAACACCCATCCTTTTTACCACTTAATTACAATAATAACCGAGCCAAAACGTGTATTTTATGTCTTTTATGTCGGAATTATGCGTGGTTTGTGTTTTTGTTGTGATTTAGGACGAAATTGTGAAAAGTGGAGAAAACACGGCATTCACGGGCTTTTATTGAAGAAAAAGATGAAAGATGAAGTCAAGAAGTCAAGAGTGCAAAAAGAACAGAAGTCCAAGACCAATTTTGAAGATTTATCGAAGAAAAAGTCGAAAGACGGAAGTCTACTTAAAGCCGAAGAACTCAAGTCTATTTTTATTGAAGAATTAAAAGACGAGTTTAAAGAAATCCCAAGCCAAAAGTCATTAAAAGTCCAAGATTAAAGAAGATAAGAAGAAAGGACTAAGCATGCAATTAACAAAGAGATTAAGAAGGAAGGGCCTAATGATACAATTAAGAGAAAAGGAAAGAGGGGAGGAAGCTTCCTAAGCATTCCTTAATCCTCCCCTATATATAGATTAGTTCTTAATCTTTTCATTTTTGTTGGCTAGAGTGACACTAGTTCTTCCATCTTTATTTACTTGCACATTTACTTTATTGCACCTTTAATTACCTTGTCTTGCACTTTAATTTTTCAAGTAAGTTACTTTTATTTTAATTGCACCTTTACTTTTCTTGTTAAATCTCTCATTCTACCTTTCTTTCTTGCTTGATCTTTATGTTTATGTGTTTATTATCTTGCTTATTTGATTAAAGATTGTGTTTTTATGCTTGTGATTGTTTTGGATCATTGATTTTTATAGCTTATTTTGTTTAACTTTAAGTTTATAAAGTTTTATTAAAAGTTAATTTTATATAAAAAGTTGTTTTCGTAAACTTTGTTCATTTCGTGTTTAAAAAGTCTTTAAATTTCAGCTTATTAGTTTTTCTTATACTTGATTTGCTTAGGATTTTAGACTTGTGCTTATTAAAGTTATAGCTTATTTTTCTAGCTTATTTTGAGTTATTTCCTTCGTATTCCGATCTAGTAATCGGAAAGGGGTTTATCATTCCGACCAGCACTCCATTGCTTGGTCGGAAAAGGGTTTGTGTATTCCGATAGGGGTATCTTGCACATTCCGATCGTGGGTAAGTGACAGTTATTCTGATCAAGGGTTTACAATATTCCGATTGGAGGTCTTTGGTATTCCGATCAGTGTGATTATTGGGTATTCTGATCAGGTAAGTGGTGACAGCATTCCGATTGGGGGTCCAGTCCTCATTCCGATCGAGGTGCTTGTTTGGATATTCCGATCTTAGGGTTCCGATCAGCATTTCGACCAGGGTCTATTCTATATTCCGATCAAAGGTAAGTTCATATTCCGATCTGGGATTGTTTGGTTATTCCGACCTGGATAAGTGATAGCATTCCGATCAAAGGTTTCCGATCAATATTCTGACAGGTTGGGTTTGACATTCCGATTGAGTCTGATCGGAATATATTCCGATTGGGTGTTATTTTTATATTTTGTCTTGTTTAATTTTTAAGTTCTTTTTTTTATACTTTGTCTAATTTTAATTCTCGCCACGCTCTTAACGTTAAGTCATTTAATTATTTACTTTTCAAAAGTTTTTAATATTGCACAATTTAAGTTTTATTTTAACGCCTTTTATTTTAACACCATTTTAATTAACGTCATTTACTTTAATTGTTTTGCACTTTTTAATATACTACAACGACACAACACTTTTTGTTTCCACCAAAGAACGACTGAGTCGCACATAGAACCTAGATCAATTCGATTAGACATACTTAAACGAATCTTTTTATACGGGCCAAAAGCCTTGTATTAAATGGCGCCGCTGCCGGCTCTTTTCGTAAAGATTAACGGTTTTCTGTGAAAGACGCGTTGCTTTTTGGGATCCGTTCACTTGTGAGCGTTACTTTTCTTGCATAAAAATTTTTATAAAAAAAAAAAGAAAAAAAATTAAAAATTGATAAAAACCCATAAAAATTAAAAATTTCAAAAATCCAAAAAGATCTTATTTTTATTGTGTATATATATTGTCTTTGTGTTTGGTTTCTTTTTCTTTTGCATTTTCAGGTGTATGCGTACTAGATCTTCTAATTATCAAGAGCCCGAGACTCAAGAAGATTTAAGTATGTCAGGTGTTAACAACAATAATCATCCACCGCACCTCAACAATAACAACAATGTTCTTCCACAGCCCGATCTTCGGACAATGGAGGAGCTTTGTCAACCTACCATGTTTGGACGAGGAGGACCGATTGCGCCGATGCAAATCAACGCTCCGGAGTTTTCGTTGAAGCACCACATGATTCAGCAAGTGCAAACTAACCCATTCCGTAGATTTCCTGATGATGATGCCAACAAACACCTCGACAAGTTCATTACAATCACCCAAAGCATGAAGTTGCCTGGTGCCACAATGGATGTTCTTCGCCTACAACTCTTCCCACATACTTTATCACATCATGCCGAGAAATGGTTTGATCGTCTCTCGAAGAATTCTATTCACACTTGGGATGACATGACTCAACGCTTTTTGTCGCGCTACTTTCCACCATCCATGGTCACGAGCCTTCGCAATCAAATCAGCGGTTTCATGCAAGACCCCGATGAATCTCTTTTTGATGCTTGGGAAAGATATAATGTCTTGATTGATCGTTGTCCAAACCACAACATGCTCCCTGTGACCTTAATTGATACTTTCTACAACGGTTTGACTTTTCGAGATCGTGATACGATTAATGCAGCCGTCGGTGGCACATTCATGAAAAGGAGACCCGAGGAGTGTAGAGAGCTAATTGAGAACATGACTACTCACCACAAAAACCTGGATTCCTCTGCTTCTTCAAGGAACAATCCGAGAGTCAATGTTTCTTCCACTTCAGCAAACCCTGATATGACCGAACTCACCCGCATGATAAATGAAATGAGTAAAAGTATCACGCTTCTCGCTTCAAACCAACAACAACAACAAGTTAAAGCGGTTGCTAATCCTTGTGAAACATGCGGCGGTCCACACTCATACACTGATTGTCCTTCTACACAAGGAAATCCGGAAAATGTGTATGCAGCTTATGGTAATTATTCACCAGAAAATTACCAAGCTCGACCTCAAGGGGATAGAAATTTGCTGAGTTACCGGTCAAACAATTACCTTTCACCCGGTTTTTCTCCTCAAAACCAACACCCCGCCAACAACTACAATAGAAGCAACCAAATCCCACCAAGAGCTTCTAATCCTTATCACCCACCCGCCCAACAAGCCCCACCCATTAATCCCGATGTTGAAGCCATCATGAGAACCCAAGTTGAGCAAATCAAGAATCTGCAGAGCCAAATTATCAATCTTAAAGGAGATATCACAAAGCAAGGAAATGAGATTAGATCCGAGCTTCGAGATAATATTCAATCCTCCTTCAGCAATCAAACCAATGATTTGAAGAATATGCTTGTTAGTTTCTTGCCCGCCGCTCAACCTTCTACTTCAAGTTCTCTACCTTCAAACACCGTCACCAATCCACGAGCAAATGTGAGTGCTATTACTACTCGTAGTGGAATTACCATTGTCGATCCACCTATCCCACCCCCATCATCTACACCTCCTCCACCAACATTTATCCCTACTCCTCCTACACCTAGTATTAGTGCACCATTACCGTCTCCGCCTCGTCATGACGATGTACCTAGGAAGGACCCTTCAATATCTCAACCTTTACCTGCTACACCTGCACCTTCACCACCCAAACCCAATCTCCCTTATCCCTCTCGTTTAGGCAAGACCAAAATGCTAACCAAGGATGACTCTGAAGTGTCACGCTATGTGAAGATGATCTCTCAAATGAACTTCAACATTAGCTTTCTTGAAGCACTTGTCTACATGCCCAAATTTGTTAAAGCATTTAAGGAATTGCTTAACAAGAAGGAAAAGTTGATTGAGCTCGCCAACACACGCTTAAATGAAAACTGCTATGCAGTTATTCTTAAAGAACTTCCGGAAAAGCTTGGACCCGGTCGTTTTGTGTTGCCTTGCGTTTTCAACAAAACTGAAGAATTTACTGCCCTTGCTGATCTCGGGGCCAGTATTAATTTGATGCCTTTGAGTGTTTGGAAAACACTATCATTACCCGACCTCACTCTAACAAAGATGACTCTTGAACTTTCAAATCGCACTCTCGCTTACCCCGTTGGTATTGCCGAAGATGTGTTCATTAAAGTTGGCACATTTACTTTCCCGGTCGATTTTGTTGTGGTTGATTATGAAATGGACCCTCATATTCCTTTAATACTTGGTCGGCCATTCTTGAGAACCGGACGAGCTCTAGTTGATGTGGCCGAAGGCGAGTTAATCTTACGAGTCGGGAATGATTCACAAGTTTTTAAATTGGGGAAGCTTACAAGCAAATCCTATGGATGAGAATCAGTGAATATGATTAATGTGCTTGATGACTTTGTTGTCTACAACAATCCTCTATTCGACTCTTGCATTGGTAATCCAATTTTCGAAGATGATGTAAATGATTCTCTATCCAATTTGGAACCTTCTCCCATTTATGACTCTCCACCGATCTTTGATGCTTATGATGATGAATCTAGCTCAGATTCGGATGATTTTGATGACCTTACTTCTGAGTATCCCGACCTGCCCACGTATGATGACTTCGATGAGGCTGATACTCTTTCGAGCGATTCTTCACATAATGAAGATCCTCCGCCATCACTCGATCCTACTTTGGACGATTACTCATTTGAGGAAGATTTCTCTACGTTTCTCAACACTTACTTCCCTCATGAGAGTGATGCTCCTCCTTATGATTTTGAAGATTATCGTCTTGATCCTACTTTGGATTTGAAGAACATTCTTTCTAAGGAGAAGAAACCGGTCGACACCGATATCCGTAGCACATATCATTTAACACCTCTTTGTCCCCCTTCTGAGGACGATGTTGTTCTTCTTTGCGGATCTTCTTCACACTCTGCTGAGCCTGAGTGCTATTTTCCCTTAAAGGAAAAGGTGTTCGACCCTGGTATCGATATTCTGCTGCCATCTCAGTATCCACCTGATGAAATAAAAGGAAATATCTTTGGAACTTATGGAAATCTGCTTGCACCACTTCACCCTTGCTTCCACCGTGCTCCATCGCTGCTTAAGGGAACCTTGCCTACTCTTCTTTGGCTTGCCTTGTTCGCCTTAAGCTTGTGCTTATTGATGGACGAAAACTATGTCTTTGATCCTGGTGGATATGTTTCATGCTTCTTCCTATGATGATCAAGGTCGAGTCAGGCTCACGACTCGGTTAACAAAAAATCAAGCGCTTCTTGGGAGGCAACCCATGCATCTATCTTTTAGCTTTCTTTATCCTAAGTGTAGGGGAGACCCGTTGGTTTGCTATTTCCTCTCCTCCCTTCTTATAATCAGGATTCGAGCGCTCAATGATCCACTCTTGATGATTCTTGACGACCCGTGATTCCGTGTTTCACTTCTTCCCGGGTCTATCCTAAACTCTTTTCTATTCACTATTTTATATTTTCTCAATATTCAATAGGAATCTCTTTAGTTGTCTTTTCCTTAGCGAGATTTAAACAAAGTGCACAATGTCCTAAGTGTAGGGGAGTTTACTCCCACATGCTTAAACATTGAGGACAATGTTTATCTTAAGTGTAGGGGGACTTCTATCGAAGTTAAGTGGCTCTTTTCCTTGTTTCTGTCCTCATTTTAACCAGAAAATCAATTTTTCGACATTTTTCAAAATTTTGATCTATTTTGGCCTATTAGTTTTTCCCTTTGTATAGTTATTTTCTTTCTTTGCTAGAATAAATGTTTAATAAAGTGGTTTTAATTTTCAAACGTTGTGAATCTTTTGACTCAACCCGAGTTTGCTTATCTAGTTTACTCTAGCTAGTATCCTTAACGTGTTTAAGTCAAGTTTTTCTAGGCTTTTATATAGGGAGCTATAAAACGCGAAAGTCTTAACTCACACGGGTTAAGAACAAGAACTTTTCGCAAGTTCCTATAATTGATCCTAGAGAGTCGTTTATCAAGGGAACTTTAAAATGCGATTTCTAAACTTGAAAAAGTCTAAGAGTTTGCAAGATCCTATAGGCGACTCGAAAACCCAAAACTTTGATTTAATAGGCTAAGCATCCACGAGTCTCATTACTTGAGATTTTAAACTGTGGAGAACGAGAGATGATAGAGCCAATTATAAGTTTGGTATTCTTTCGGGAATTTATGTGAGTTAATTATAAGCCTATTCTCCCATCGCCTGCTAATAAATTTATCTGCAATAAATAAGGTTGTACAATTTAAAAAGTTACTTAGCTTCTAGCCCAAGATCGTTTAAAAGTTGCTCGGTAATGATTAGAGTTCAAAGCCAAGGCATAACTTATTGAAGCAGGATGCGAAGATTGGCGATTCCAAAAAGGTCCTAACAAGGCATGAGGGCTATATTTTGTTGCTAAAGATCCAAAGTGATGTGAAGAATCATTTATCGAAAATCAATATGAAGGATCGAGACACACGACGAAAAGCAAAAACGCCCGTAAGTCATGGAGAAGTGTATCCGAAAAGACCCTAGCAAGGTATGAGGATAAATAGATCCAAGTCACAAAAGGAGGCGAATCGTTGTATATCAAAGTCCAAAATAAAGATTGGAGAAAAATGAAGAAGTCATGGTCCAATGAAGAATCTCTCAAAACTTCAAGTGAAGAAATTCCTATATGAAGAGAAGACCATAATTTCATGAACGTCTCTCAAGGTTTGAAGTATGAAGTCGCTGCCAAATAGCGGTCCGAGAAAGGTCTCAAATCGCGAAGCGAGTTATGCCAAGATATGAACTTTATGAGGTCCCGAGAAGCAGTTTTAAAATTTTTTGTCCTTTAGCTAACTATTGATTAAATCGTTCACTTTATTTTCGGCCTAATAAACTATCGAAATAAGTCAAAAATGCATCCTCGTGATCATTCAAGACAACAATAAAATATAAGAGATACACCTAGGAATAAGGGAGTCTAAGTGAGTAATTGGCTCACATGAGTTCGTGTTAGTTTACTAACTTATAATAACAATGATCTCGTTTTTAAGCTTGGTTTGGAGAAAGTGAAAACTTGAGGATGATGACCATTCACAACATTTCCAAAACCCGAAGGTATGTTTTTTATTTCTTTACTTTGAATGTTTATAATTTTCTATCTCTTTAATAAAGGCCAACGTGGATTGATTAAGATGAAAAATGTAATCTTGCTTTGTAACTAATGCATTGCATGAGGACATTGCAATGGTCAAGTGTAGGGGATTTGATAGGAGTGTAAACACCCATCCTTTTTACCACTTAATTACAATAATAACCGAGCCAAAATGTGTATTTTATGTCTTTTATGTCGGAATTATGCGTGGTTTGTATTTTTGTTGTGATTTAGGACGAAATTGTGAAAAGTTGAGAAAACACGGCATTCACGGGCTTTTATTGAAGAAAAAGATGAAAGATGAAGTCAAGAAGTCAAGAGTGCAAAAAGAACGGAAGTCCAAGACCAATTCTGAAGATTTATCGAAGAAAAAGTCGAAAGACGGAAGTCTACTTAAAGCCGAAGAACTCAAGTCTATTTTTATTGAAGAATTAAAAGACGAGTTCAAAGAAATCCCGAGCCAAAAGTCATTAAAAGTCCAAGATTAAAGAAGATAAGAAGAAAGGACTAAGCATGCAATTAACAAAGAGATTAAGAAGGAAGGGCCTAATGATGCAATTAAGAGAAAAGGAAAGAGGGGAGGAAGCTTCCTAAGCATTCCTTAATCCTCCCCTATATATAGATTAGTTCTTAATCTTTTCATTTTTGTTGGCTAGAGTGACACTAGTTCTTCCATCTTTATTTACTTGCACATTTACTTTATTGCACCTTTAATTACCTTGTCTTGCACTTTAATTTTCCAAGTAAGTTACTTTTATTTTAATTGCACCTTTACTTTTCTTGTTAAATCTCTCATTCTACCTTTCTTTCTTGCTTGATCTTTATGTTTATGTGTTTATTATCTTGCTTATTTGATTAAAGATTGTGTTTTTATGCTTGTGATTGTTTTGGGTTATTGATTTTTATAGCTTATTTTGTTTAACTTTAAGTTTATAAAGTTTTATTAAAAGTTAATTTTATATAAAAAGTTGTTTTCGTAAACTTTGTTCATTTCGTGTTTAAAAAGTATTTAAATTTCAGCTTATTAGTTTTTCTTATACTTGATTTGCTTAGGATTTTAGACTTGTGCTTATTAAAGTTATAGCTTATTTTTCTAGCTTATTTTGAGTTATTTCCTTCGTATTCCGACCTAGTAATCGGAAAGGGGTTTATCATTCCGACCAGCACTCCATTGCTTGGTCGGAAAAGGGTTTGTGTATTCCGATAGGGGTATCTTGCACATTCCGATCGTGGGTAAGTGACAGTTATTCCGATCAAGGGTTTACAATATTCCGATTAGAGGGCTTTGGTATTCCAATCAGTGTGATTATTGGGTATTCCGATCAGGTAAGTGGTGACAGCATTTCGATTGGGGGTCCAGTCCTTATTCCGATCGAGGTGCTTGTTTGGATATTCCGATCTTAGGGTTCCGACCAGGGTCTATTCTATATTCCGATCAAAGGTAAGTTCATATTCCGATCTGGGATTGTTTGGTTATTTCGATCTGGATAAGTGACAGCATTCCGATCAAAGGTTTCCGATCAATATTCCGACAGGTTGGGTTTGACATTCCGATTGAGTCTGATCGGAATATATTCCGATTGGGTGTTATTTTTATATTTTGTCTTGTTTAATTTTTAAGTTCTTTTTTTTATACTTTGTCTAATTTTAATTCTCGTCACGCTCTTAACTTTAAGTCATTTAATTATTTTACTTTTCAAAAGTTTTTAATATTGCACAATTTAAGTTTTATTTTAACGCCTTTTATTTTAACACCATTTTAATTAATGTCATTTACTTTAATTGTTTTGCACTTTTTAATATACTACAACGACACAACACTTTTTGTTTCCACCAAAGAACGATTGAGTCGCACATAGAACCTAGATCAATTCGATTAGACATACTTAAACGAATCTTTTTATACGGGCCAAAAGCCTTGTATTAAGGTGTAAGTATGAGAGATAACTCGATGTAGAATGAGACCCCTACCCCTGTATTTATAGGATTAGAGTTTCTTGTAGGATAAGTAATGTATGGGCCACGGACCTGTTGGATCGCGGGCCTATTGGGTCAGGCCCTTTACCGACTATACGTCGACAGGGGGTGTTGGATCTGGCCAGGTAGATGGTTTTGGGAAGTAGTGGCAGGTAATATAGTGAGTGATTGTTGTAAAATTACCCCTTTAGGAAAAGGATGGTAAATGTGGCAAGCGTTAAGTGTCGGTTTAGGAAAATCAAGCACTAATGACCAATTAAGTTCGTTCTCGAGGAGGCTAGTGCGTTGTGTGTTGAATTGATATGGATTTGTGATTATATAATTGAGAAAGAAAGAAAGAAATGGGATTAGAAGAGAAAGACGGTTACGAAAACGGATTAAACTAAGACGAAAAAGGCGATCACGCAAAACCGTAAATAGTGCCAAAATTAAAATTTTATCCTAAAAATTACTAAAAATCCCCAATAATATTCTAAGAGTTTACAAAAAATCCAAACTTGCTAAAACCTTTTAATTAATTAGATAATGACTTTTTAATGCTAGTTAAAGCCCTAAAAATCACAATTAATTATTAAAAAGCCCTAAACAAGATTTCAAAGTTTGTAAACCTCAAAAATATCCTAATTAAGCTAAAAAGTATTTTTTTAAATTTTAAAACCAAATTAAACTATTTTTAAACAATTAAAAACTATTAAAATCAATTAAATCTTAAATTAATTCTAGAAAATAATTGAAAAGTCCTAAAAATATTTGGAAAGTGAAAAAACTCCTAATTAAGTGTCCTTAACCTAGGAAAAATGTAAAAACTAAAAATAAAAAACTTCAATTTTTAATAATAAAATAATATTAAAATATTCAAAAAAAATCAAAGTTCATAAAAAATTCTAAAAAATTACCAAAAATCTGGAATAATGTAACTACGACAAAAATGCAATCAAAATTTTCTGAAACCTGTTTAATAATTTTATATTGAATTTTAAAGTTGGTTAAAAACCCTAAAATCCTGTAAAATCAAAAATAAGCTAAATTGAAAACTTAAATAGCTGAAAACATCAAAAATATAATTCAAAACCTAAAAACTATTTTTTTAGATTTTTAAATTACCTTTTTCTATTTTTAATGACTTTTTAAAATTAAATCTTAAAATAATCCTAGAAAATTAATTAATAAAGGGAAAAATAAACTTTTTAAACAGAAAAGTCCCTAAACCTAATACAAACAAAGGAAAAATGCTAACTGGTAAGAACCTTAAGGAAATAAGCTAGAATAAGCTTATTAATAAGCTGCTGATCAAATAAGCTACAAAACAAACACCTCTTAAATAAATAATGGAATGAGAGATGTGCATAGAAAAGCACTTGGATCACTGGTTAACACGTATAGTCCTCCAACGAGGGGTCCCGTGTTCGAGCCCAAGCCAAGGAGCTTTTTGCCAAACTTTTTTTTTTAACTTTTAAATACCAAAAGCAGTAACTACTTAAGTCTCAAAAACATAAAACAAATCCAAATTAACTAAAATTTAAACAAATAAGAACCAAAAACGTGCTCAGGTCTGATATTTTTCAGATGAACACAAAGGTAATGTATTCACTTGTGAAGACAATCAAGAGGGCTTGATTTGTGGCTTGTTGATGAGTTTTGATGGATAAATAGGGCACCCCTACACTCAGTTGGAGTGTAGGGAGTCAATTAAAGCACAAAAAGCAACAAGTATTCCACAAGAATCAATCAATCATGCATATAAATGTTTCTGATAAAGGTTTATGTTGACTGATGAAAGTTTACTGGTTCAATATGGACATAAGCCAATTTCAATAAGCCAAATCTTGCATTTAAAATGACCAAATAGCATGTAAGCAATAGCAAACCTTAGAACAACCTATCAACTAACAACCAACCAAACTTGATGCACAAATTCCAACAAAAATTAGCAGAAATAAGGCTTATTGATTTTTGCTATTTTTTCAAAATTTTAGCATGCAAAGGTGTTTAAAAGCCTATCAAAATGAAAGTCAAGTACCATTACCAACTAATTACTACCTAAGAAGTATGACTAAACAGGTTTTAAGCAAGATTGATCATATTTAACCCTACTTATACCCTAATCCAAACACCCCTTTAGTTACTAAAATGCAAAATTTAACAAGGCAGTCCTACTCAAATCTAATCCAAACTGAATCAAGATACTTCTAACATGCATACAAACATAAATTGAGCACCACCAAACCCTTAAACTAACACTTGAACAAGTATCATACAATTTCACCAAGTTTCATATAAATCACACAACTTAAAATTATTTAAAGCTAAACTAAGAATCAAGGATGCTACCTTGTTGGGCCTACATCCAGGCCCAACAGTGACTGAAAAGTCACCTCCAATCAGGCTGGGGCCTGAGCAGAACTTTGCTGATGGGCTTATGAGGATTTGCTTGAAAAATGGATAAAAATTGGCTCTTGTTTGGAACCTGCTAAGAGAGAAATCAAAGAGGACTGTGTAAAGAGCTCAAGGCAGACCCCTAGCTTATGGAATAAGCTAGAAGTGAGCTTTAGCTTATAGGTAAGACTGAGATAAGCAAAAAAAATGACCAAACAAATGGCTTTTTCAAACTTGGGTACCCACTACACCAGAACAAGCCATGGTGTCTTGGACATACACAAGCTCAAACACCATCAAACTAACACCTTTCATTACCATATTATCAGATTTGTATGGAAATTTGAGATTTAAGAAAACCTTGAAATGAAACAGAAACTTTGAAAATTTAAGAAAACTGAAAAGCTTTTAAAACAAGTGAATCAACAATAAAACTTAACCAAACTTCAGACAATAAAAGTAAAGATGGCTCTTTTCTTCTCATCAACAAGCTTTAACCATTTTTCATTTCATAAAAAACTGGACTTTTACAAAGTTGTGATCAAGGAGAAAAACAAGAACAGCTAAACTAAAGTCCTATGAGGCCTTTATATAATAGGCTACAAATGATTCTAGAAAGAAAAAGAAGCTTAAACCCTAATGACTTGAACTTCCCAACTTGCCCTTGGACGATTTTTGAATTTTCAGTCAAAAATATGCCATGTAAAGATCTTTGGACTATTGTGGGGGTGCCAGCAGTGAAAAGAGATCTTGGACGTCCACATTTTAGCTTAGGATGTAAGCAAGGGTGTGGGACGTTCATTTTCTGCACTTTGTTTGTTTGGGAGTGAATAGTGGGGCAGGGGAGGGTGGTACAAGCATGTGAGGATGAGGGTGACGTTTTTTGGGAGTGGGGATGGGATTAGGGTTAGGTTAATCAGTGATCTGGAAAGTATTACCCAAAAACCCTTTGTTTTAATCAAAGTTCATCCTGGGGATTATTAGGGTTTAAGGGTGGATTAGGGTGAGTTTAATCTGGTTTGGGTTTAATGAGTTTTTAACTATGTGTTTGGAGGGAAATTTAAACCGGATTAGTTTAAATAAATAAATAAGTGGGTGGATTCTGACGTGGGGGAAAGGGTGATTTTGATTTGTTGTGTGGGAGTAGTGGGACACGTGGAGGAATGTGAGTGGGGGAATGGAGTTTGGTTGTCTGGCAGGAATGGCCCCCCTAGTCTCACACTTTCTTCATTTTGTATAAGCAGCAACTTAAACTCATTTCCTTTGTAAAACACTTTGGCATCTTGGCATTTTTGGCACAAATACTTTATAGACTTGAAACAAGGACTAAACATGCAATTTCTTCATTTTTCAAGGACTGTTTTTGACATGTCTTCATACTTCAAGGTGTTGACTTGTTTGTTGACTTCTTGGAGGACCAATATTGACAATTTAGTTTTGTTGAGGGACTAAATTTGCCAATTCTTCAAAGTTAAGGGTCCTTTTTGTAATTTTGACAAACTTTAGGGACCAAACTTGTAATTATGAAGATACAAGGGTATAAAGTGTCAATTCTTCAAACTTGGACGACCAATCTTCATAATTCTTCAAATCTTCAAGGGTTTTCTTTGGAAAATTCTTCATTAGGGCTTGGTTCATCGTGCGGCTTCGTTTCCCGTGTTCGTTTTTGCGTGATTCTTGTGATCTTTTGTCATTTTCTCAATATCCGTACCTAAAATACACAAGCAACAAACACAAGCATATATTTGGGTATTTTGATGATATTTAATGCATTTTAAGCCCAATTTGGACGATGAGACTATGTATAAAAGCAGTCTCATCACTCCCCCATACTAAACCATTGCCGTGCCCTCACGCAATGCTAGAATAAAGTATCATAGCATCTCCAAAATTCATTTTTATTCACTTTTATTGAATGATAAACTAGCTACACTACTACTATTACTACTACTTGCGTTTTAGATATAATGTATGATTTTCATCGCAAATTTGGACGTTTAGGTTCATAGAATAAGAACACGTGAATGATTCGTTAGAAATAATTTCATCGTCCTCGATTTTCACTCCAGTTCCATGCCAAGCGTGCAACGAGATCATTGTCATTATAAGTTAGCAACACGATCATTACTCATGAGTGTTAATTACGAACCTAAACTCCCTTATTCCTACTTGGTATCTCTTATATTTTATTTGTCTTAATGATCACGAGGATACATCATTGACTTATGCGTGAATAGAGATTAAGTATAAAAATAGAGTTTTAACGGTGTAACTAAAATCATTAAATTAATAATTCATCCTAATAGACAACGATGTCAAAAAATTAAGTCAACAAGAAGGATCGATAAACACGGTTTTATAACGGTTTTGAACATGAGACTTATTACCAAGACTTTTATATGCCACCTAATGGAAGGGCCTTATTATCTTTGGTTTACCTCCATCTTTTATTCAACTTCACCATGAAGCTTTTATTATGACTTCGGTCTTGCCTTGCCTTTTATTATCCGCCCATCGGTGGTTTTATTAGCCAAAGACGTATATCCTCACGCTAAAGCGAATTTTGGATCTTTAAAGCTTCGAAGATTAAGGCTTGATTCACTTTCAACTTTGCATAGATTTTTCGGCCTTGTGGGGCTTCAAATTGTTTGCTTGATTTAGGTGAGCACTTGAAATCTTATTATTAGGTGAAGCTTTCGATTATTCGGGTGCCAATACTTCAAAACCGTGACGCTGGCGATACCTTAATGTCTTCCTAATTTAATTACACGGAAGCTACTAAAACAAATTAGAAACCAAAAATAGTGACTAAACAGCCAAATCAATATTTATTAACAATTTATTATGCAAAAGCGTGGGGAGAATAAGCTAATAATTACTACACATGAGATCGTGACGATCACGAGACTTATAAATAACTCTATCATTTCTCGTCCTCATTTAAGAGACTTAGCCTAAAAAGTTAAGGAATCGAAGCTAAGTGCTCAACACGCACGGTCGAGTCAAAAATTACTCTTATTCTCGCCATCGGAAAACCTACATTCGTGTCTTTAAACTCTTATAAAACATGAGAAAAATTTAAAATTTGGCCATTTTAGCCTTATTTTGCAACAAAACGATAAACAAAAAGATAAACTTTGGAAAGCGTGAAGGTTTGGCAAGGCAAGTATCTATTCACCCCCCCATACTAAAGTTAAACATTGTCCTCAATGTTTCGAGTCTAGGGGTGCAAACACTCCCATACTAGAGACGTAGTCGAATGCCTAATCTAGCATGGAAAGGGTGTAACCATTAAATTAATAGCCGTTTATGAAGTTTGCTAAAACCTAAGGTTAAAACATCAAAAGGATATATCATGGATATTGAGAAACGTCTCCAAAGCAAACGATCGAGTGCTCCCATAAAACGAACACGAGAGGCTCCAATCGTGAAGATCATGATCTAAAAACCACAATGCACAAACAACCATGGAACAAAGGTTGGAAGGGCACAAATCCCCACACGTAAGCTACATTAGAAAGCGATAATATGTACATGGATAAGCATGGGACTCCTCCACGAGGCACCTCGTTTTTGATTACCGAGTCATGAGCTCGACTCGATCCCCTCAATACTAATTATCATTGGGGAAGGTGACTTGGTCGAGGTAGTTCAAGGATGGAACTTCCCCGCCAAAGTAGTGCTTCAACCTATGTCCATTCACCTTGAAGTTAGGACCATCATCTTGAGCTAGCTCGATGGTCCCATACGGAAACACTTGAGTCATGGTGAATGGACCGGACCAACGGGATTTCAATTTACCGGAAAAGATTTTTAATCTTGAATTAAAAAGCAAAACTTGATCCCCAATGTTAAAAACCCGGTTTTTAATTTTAGAATCATGCAACTTTTTAGTTTTTTCTTTGTAAATCAATGAATTTTCATAAGCAATATCGCTTAATTCATCCAATTCATTCAATTGCATTTTCTGGTGTTTTCCCGCGGTCTCCATATCATCATTACAATGCTTTAGGGCCCAATAAGCCTTGTGTTCTAACTCGATAGGCAAATGACAATTCTTTCCATACACAAGCTTATAGGGAGTGCACCCAATGGGCGTCTTATGAGCGGTCCTAAAGGCCCATAAAGCATCGTCTAACTTATCCGACCAAGTTTGTCGGTTTTCCCCAACGGATCTCTCCAAGATCCTCTTCAAAGCTCGGTTTGAAACCTCGACTTGCCCACTCGTTTGTGGGTGATAAGTCGTAGAAAGCCGATGTGTAACCCCATATTTCCTTAGAACCCTTTCAATTTGGTCGTTACAAAAATGGGTTCCACGATCGTTTATGATAGCACGAGGGGTTCCAAACCGAGAAAACAATTGCTTCAAAAACTTGACTACCACACGAGCATCATTGGTGGGCAAGGCCTTGGCCTCCACCCACTGAGATAGGTAGTCAACCGCAACAAGGATGTACTTATTACCACGAGATGATGGGAACGGCCCCATAAAGTCTATGCCCCAAACGTCAAAGATCTCACATACTTGAATGCTATTTTGTGGCATTTCATCTTTTTGTGAGGCTTTTCCTTGTCGTTGGCATGCATCACACGACTTCACAAGATCTTGTGCATCTCGGTAAATAGTAGGCCAAAAGAAGCCGGCATCAAACACCTTTTTAGCCGTGAGATTAGCACCGTGGTGACCACCCGTGGGTCCCTCATGGCAAGCTCTAAGGATGTTAGAAGCTTCGGTGCCAAATACACAACGTCGGATGATTTGATCCGCACAAGTTCGAAACAAGTAAGGGTCGTTCCAAAAGTAGAACTTGACGTCACGAAAGAATTTTCGTTTTTCTTGAGTCGTCATACCCTTAACGATGAAGTTACCCGCATGGTAATTTGCAAAATCCGCAAACCATGGGGTGGAAGGATCAAGCTTAGAATTCACTACACCAAGTGTCTCGAGCGGAAATGTTTTGGTGATTTCCTTGGGCTCGTAAACACTTTGGTGAGGATCTTCCAAACGAGAGAGATGATCGGCCGCTAGATTCTCGGCTCCTTTTTTGTCAACGATTTTGTGATCAAATTCTTGAAGGAGGAGAATCCAACGAAGTAATCTAGGCTTAGCATCTTGCTTTGCCATGAGATACTTGATAGCCGAATGGTCCGTATACACTATGCATTTCGTCAAGACGAGGTAAGGTCGGAATTTCTCAAATGCATACACCACGGCAAGGAACTCCTTTTCCGTTGTAGTGTATTTAAGTTGAGCCTCGGTCATCGTCTTGCTAGCATAGTGAATAGGCAAGAAGTGCTTATCATGACGTTGCCCCAAAACGGCCCCAATAGCGTAATCACTTGCATCACACATAAGTTCGAAGGGGAGGTTCCAATTGGGGGCAACAAGAATGGGAGCTTCGGTAAGTTTCCTCTTAAGGATTTCAAAGGCTCGTACACAATCTTCGTCAAAGACAAAACGTGCCTCTTTTTCAAGAAGATGTGTAATGGGTCGAGAAATCTTTGAAAAATCCTTGATGAATCGACGATAAAAGCCCGCGTGGCCTAGGAAACTCCTAACTCCCTTAACAGTTTTGGGATGAGGTAATTTGGCGATGACGTCTACCTTAGCTTGATCTACCTCAATCCCCGCTTTCGAGACCTTGTGCCCTAAGACGATTCCACTTTTAACCATAAAATGACACTTTTCCCAATTGAGCACAAGGTTGGTTTCCTCACAACGTTTCAACATTCTCTCAAGGTTCGACAAACACGAAGTGAAAGAATCACCAAACACGGAAAAGTCATCCATGAAGACTTCCATCGTCTTCTCGATCATATCATGAAAAATAGCCATCATGCACCTTTGAAAGGTTCCCGGTGCATTACAAAGTCCGAATGGCATTCTACGATAGGCAAACGTTCCATATGGACACGTAAACGTAGTTTTTTCTTGATCACGAGGATCGATGGGAATTTGGAAGTAACCGGAAAAACCATCTAAAAAGCAATAGAAATCGTTTCCCGCAAGACGCTCCAACATTTGGTCCATGAAGGGCAAGGGAAAATGGTCTTTTCGAGTGGCTTCATTCAACTTTCGATAGTCAATGCACACTCTCCATCCGGTCACGAGTCTAGTGGGAATTAACTCGTTGGCATCGTTTGGCACAACGGTCATCCCTCCCTTTTTAGGGACACAATGAATAGGACTCACCCAAGGGCTATCGGAAATAGGGTAAATCATTCCCGCATCAAGGAGTTTAAGGACCTCCTTTTTGATGACATCGTGACTTTTGGGGTTCACCCTTCTTTGACTTTGGATTGTGGGCTTGAAATCCTCCTCCATTAAGATTTTGTGGGTACAAAATTTGGGATCGATTCCCTTAATGTCGGATAACTTCCACGCAATTGCCCCTTTGTGATCCTTTAGAACATCGACAAGTGTGGTTTCTTCATCATTCGAAAGATCCTTCGCAATAATAACCGGCAACTTGTCGTCCTCCTCCAAATAGACATATTCGAGGTGAGGAGGTAAATCTTTCAACTCGAGGATAGGTGGTTCCTCAAGTGAAGATTTGGGCTCGATACTCATAACCTCCTTGGGTGGAGGAAATGGGAAATCGTTAAGAAAATCCTTGATAATCGAGAAGTCCTCATCGTTGTCGAGGTCTTCGTCACAAGTACGTGGAACATTACATTCTTCCAACGTAAAACCACCACCTTCGAAAGGAGTGAAGGTTGGTGTCGAATTATCCAGAATTGGATCTAACATAGTGGGATTGCCACTAGTTTCTTCATCACCAAACCCTAAAACTTCTTGTGAAAATTCCTCGCAAACCACGTCGATCATATCAACGAGGTTTATGGTAGCAACGGAATAAACATGAGAAAGTTGAGAATTTTGAGTTGCGTTTATAACAAGTTCCTCGTCGTTGAAACGTAAGGTGATCTTTCTAGCATGAACATCAATTAAAGCCATAGACGTATCTAAAAACGAACGACCTAAAATAAGAGGAACTTGAGGATCCGTGGGGATATCGACAACGATAAAGTCTACGGGATAGTAGAACTTCCCCACTTTCACAAAAACGTCTTCCGCCAAACCACATGCACGAATCGTGGAATGGTCGGCCAACTCGATAGACATTAGTGAAGGAGTAAGATTAGGAAGATTGAGCGACTTGAAGATTTCAAGTGGCATCAATTTAATGCTAGCACCAAGATCGGCCAAGGCATAGCATTCTTCCATATCTTGAATTGCACAAGGGATCAAAAATTTACCGGGATCACCGACTTTTTGAGGTATGCGATTAAGATAAACCGACGAACAACTAGACAATTGGTGCAATTTCTCCTTGTTGTTCAACATACTCTTAAAGTTAGCGGAAAATCGAGGCATCATGACCAAAGCATCGGCGAAACTCACATTAAGGTGCAACTCACGAAACATTTTCATAAAAAGCTCAAATTGGTGGTTGTCACGCTCTTGTCGTTTCTCCTTCCTAAGTCTCGATGGATAGGGCAACGGTGGTGTGGGTTGAGGCATAGTAGGCATAGCCTTTGGAATCTCGGGTTCCAATGATGGTAATAGGTCAACCGTGGGTGTGGCATGAGCGGTACTTTGTGGGCTTGAAATATGCTCCTTTTCGACCACCACCTCGGGTTCTTCCTCAATTTCCTCCACCGTTGGAGTAATTGGTTGAGGAGTCGGTTCTTTAAGTGTCTTACCACTTCGTGTGGTAATCACTTTCATCTCTCCCTTTGGGTTTGAAACGGTGTTACTAGGTAGACCACTCGAAGTAGAGGCTTTGTTTCCCATGACGGCTTCTAAAATGGCATTAAGCTTAGCATCTTGACTATTAAACTTCAAATCTTGACTAGCGGCTTTTTGGTCAATTCTTTGTTCAAGCCTAGCATGACTTTGTTCAATTTTATTGTTTTGACCTCGAATTTGATTAGCAAAATCATTTTTCAACTCATTTCTCATGTTAAGATTTTCCTTCACAAAGTTAGCCAACTCCTTGGTGTTTTTAGCCGTGTCCCTAGCTTGACTAGCCAATTGCTCTTGTATGTTTTCCAAAATCTTATCATTTGCCGTGGCGTAATTCAAAAAGTCCATTGGAAGTTCTTTAGTGTAAACATTTTGAAGACCTTGACTCGTGTTTTGAAAATTACGGTTTTGGTTTTGATTTTGCAATTGGCTACTAGTTCCTTGATTCCCATAGTTGTTATTACCCTTAAAATTGTTCCTTTGATTGCTTTGGTAACCAACTTGATTGTTTCGATAACTGTTAGCATTTTGATTTGGTGGAAAACCCGGTGGAGTCAATTGATTAGTGCGAGGAACTTGACCGTTTTGGTTATAAGTTCCCGCGGCCGCGAAGGCATTCGAAGTGTTACCACCGTTGGTAATGCACTCGGAATAATCGTGAGCTCCACCACAATACATACAAGAAACCTCAACCGCTTTAATCGTAGCGGGAGTGGGTTGTTCACCAATTTAAACTCAATTAACAATCCTTTCAACTTACCAAAAATCTTGTTCTCCAAATTAGCCTCGATTTGGCAAGCATCAACGGTGTGTGACAATGAAGGCGAAGGCGAAGACGAAGCCTTACGAACACTCGACGTGCTACGAGGACTATAGACCTTAGACCTATTCTCAATAATTAACAATGCTTCCTCGACCGTCTTACACAAAAAATTACCACCCGCGGCGGCATTAAGATAATCACGCTCATGATCGTTCAAGCCATTGTAAAACGTGTCAATTTGATGCAAGTCAGAAAAACCATGATGGGGACATTCGTGCAACATTTCCTTAAACCTATTCCAAGCCGTTGAAAAACTCTCATTATACTCTTGCGAAAACTTTGAAATCTCGTTTTTCAAGTGCGTAGTCTTAGAGGGCGGAAAAAATTGGTTCACAAATTTTGAAACGAGATCCTTCCACGTCAATATAGAATTGGGTGGCTCTTTCTCTAACCAAATTTTTGCGGGGCCCGCTAAGGAATACGGAAAAAGCATCATCTTAATCGAGTCGTTTGAGACGTCCTTAAACTTGCAAGTGGCGGTGAGACGATTAAATTGGCGAATGTGGTTATGAGGGTTGTCCTTTTCGTCACCTCGAAACTTGTCGTTTTGAATCATGGACAACAAACCCGTCTTAACCTCAAAATTCTCCGCAAGGATAGCGGGAATCACAATCGCTTCTCCATAACCCTCGGTGGGTGCTTGAAGCAACTCCATCATAGTTCGATTAGCCATGGGTGTTTTTTTCACTACAATGGGTTCGTCAATAGGAGACTCCTCACTAGAAGGAGTGATAGATTTGTTTCTTCGTTTACGAGCACGTCTTGCTTTAGAGCGAGTTTGCATAAACGTCACGTACAACGAGAAGGCGAGCAAAGAAGATTCTTTTTGGTGTTTTTACTTTTTCAAATTTTTTGTGGTTTTTGATTGTTTTTAACTTTTTTTGGATTTTTGGAATGTATTAGGTAGACAAAAATCTACAAATCTCCTCCTTAATCAAATCTCTCGATTAAAGAAGCCTCAAGGAATGAAAACGATCACGTGAAGTGAACGCCTTCGATGACTTTAGAACGATGGTGGAACACCAAATCGTTCAAGAGGGTTTAATCAATAGAAACCAAGAAAATATATATGATACTTAAGTAATACTTTGGGCGGCAAAACCCTCGATTAGCTTTCAATCTCAAAATACGCACAAGCAAGCGGAGGAAACGAGGCGGCGCGAAGCACTTAAGAGCCTTTTTCCTTTAGGTCGTGAAATACAACCGCCTTATACCCACCTTATAGTTTGTATTTTTCAAAATCGAGCTTCACGAAAGTATTTATCTATTTTTGCCTTTTTTCTTTGGTTTGAGATTCGAATACAATGATTGGGTAATGACCTCCCAAGTCAAGGTTGTGATTTCTCACGTATTTGGAGTACTTGTAAATTTATTGTTCTACGTATACAATATAGTAATAGTATTCACAAAAAACGAAAAAACCGATAATACGTATTAGTAGAGTGCTACTAATACAAATACTATTATGGCTATATATAAAAACAACAATTGTTCAACCAAAACACAACACGCCTCCCTGGCAGCGGCGCCAAAATGATTGTTGTAAAATTACCCCTTTAGGAAAAGGATGGTAAATGTGGCAAGCGTTAAGTGTCGGTTTAGGAAAACCAAGCACTAATGACCAATTAAGTTCGTTCTCGAGGAGGCTAGTGCGTTGTGTGTTGAATTGATATTGATTTGTGATTATATAATTGAGAAAGAAAGAAAGAAATGGGATTAGAAGAGAAAGACGGTTACGAAAACGGATTAAACTAAGACGAAAAAGGCGATCACGCAAAACCGTAAATAGTGCCAAAATTAAAATTTTATCCTAAAAATTACTAAAAATCCCCAATAATATTCTAAGAGTTTACAAAAAATCCAAACTTGCTAAAACCTTTTAATTAATTAGATAATGACTTTTTAATGCTAGTTAAAGCCCTAAAAATCACAATTAATTATTAAAAAGCCCTAAACAAGATTTCAAAGTTTGTAAACCTCAAAAATATCCTAATTAAGCTAAAAAGTATTTTTTTTTTAAATTTTAAAACCAAATTAAACTATTTTTAAACACTTAAAAACTATTAAAATCAATTAAATCTTAAATTAATTCTAGAAAATAATTGAAAAGTCCTAAAAATATTTGGAAAGTGACAAAACTCCTAATTAAGTGTCCTTAACCTAGGAAAAATGTAAAAACTAAAAAAAACTTCAATTTTTAATAATAAAATAATATTAAAATATTCAAAAAAATTCAAAGTTCATAAAAAAATTCTAAAAAAATACCAAAAATCTGGAATAATGTAACTAAGACAAAAATGCAATCAAAATTTTCTGAAACCTGTTTAATAATTTTATATTGAATTTTAAAGTTGGTTAAAAACCCTAAAATCCTATAAAATCAAAAATAAGCTAAATTGAAAACTTAAATAGCTGAAAACCTCAAAAATATAATTCAAAACCTAAAAACTATTTTTTTAGATTTTTAAATTACCTTTTTCTATTTTTTAATGACTTTTTAAAATTAAAACTTAAAATAATCCTAGAAAATTAATTAATAAAGGGAAAAATAAACTTTTTAAACAGAAAAGTCCCTAAACCTAATACAAACAAAGGAAAAATGCTAACTGGTAAGAACCTTAAGGAAATAAGCTTATTAATAAGCTGCTGATCAAATAAGCTACAAAACAAACACCTCTTAAATAAATAATGGAATGAGAGATGTGCATAGAAAAGCACTTGGATCACTGGTTAACACGTATAGTCCTCCAACGAGGGGTCCCGTGTTCGAGCCCAGGCCAAGGAGCTTTTTGCCAAACTTTTTTTTTTTAACTTTTAAATACCAAAAGCAGTAACTACTTAAGTCTCAAAAACATAAAACAAATCCAAATTAACTAAAATTTAAACAAATAAGAACCAAAAACGTGCTCATGTCTGATATTTTTCTAATGAGCACAAAGGTAATGTATTCACTTGTGAAGACAATCAAGAGGGCTTGATTTGTGGCTTGTTGATGAGTTTTGATGGACAAATAGGGCACCCCTACACTCAGTTGGAGTGTAGGGAGTCAATTAAAGCACAAAAAGCAACAAGTATTCCACAAGAATCAATCAATCATGCATATAAATGTTTTTTATAAAGGTTTATGTTGACTAATGAAAGTTTACTGGTTCAATATGCACATAAGCCAATTTCAATAAGCCAAATCTTGCATTTAAGCTGACCAAATAGCATGTAAGCAATAGCAAACCTTAGAACAACCTATCAACTAACAACCAACCAAACTTGATGCACAAATTCCAACAAAAATTAGCAGAAATAAGGCTTACTGATTTTTGCTATTTTTTCAAAATTTTAGCATGCAAAGGTGTTTAAAAGCCTATCAAAATGAAAGTCAAGTACCATTACCAACTAATTACTACCTAAGAAGTATGACTAAACAGGTTTTAAGCAAGATTGATGATATTTAACCCTACTTATACCCTAATCCAAACACCCCTTTAGTTACTGAAATGCAAAATTTAACAAGGCAGTCCTACTCAAATTCAATCCAAACTGAATCAAGATACTTCTAACATGCATACAAACATAAATTGAGCACCACCAAACCCTTAAACTAACACTTGAACAAATATCATACAATTTCACCAAGTTTCATATAAATCACACAACTTAAAATTTTTGAAAGCTAAACTAAGAATCAAGGATGCTACCTTGTTGGGCCTACATCCAGGCCCAACAGTGACTGAAAAGTCACCTCCAATCAGGCCGGGGCCTGAGCAGAACTTTGCTGATGGGCTTATGAGGATTTGCTTGAAAAATGGATAAAAATTGGCTCTTTTTTGGAACCTACTAAGAGAGAAATCAAAGAGGACTGTGTAAAGAGCTCAAGGTAGACCCCTAGCTTATGGAATAAGCTAGAAGTGAGCTTTAGCTTATAGGTAAGACTGAGATAAGCAAAAAAAATGACCAAACAAATGGCTTTTTCAAACTTGGGTACCCACTACACCAGAACAAGCCATGGTGTCTTGGACATACACAAGCTCAAACACCATCAAACTAACACCTTTCATTACCATATTATCAGATTTGTATGGAAATTTGAGATTTAAGAAAACCTTGAAATGAAACAAAAACTTTGAAAATTTAAGAAAACTGAAAAGCTTTTAAAACAAGTGAATCAACAATAAAACTTAACCAAACTTCAGACAATAAAAGTAAAGATGGCTCTTTTCTTCTCATCAACAAGCTTTAACCATTTTTCATTTCATAAAAACTGGACTTTTACAAAGTTGTGATCAAGGAGAAAAACAAGAACAGCTAAACTAAAGTCCTATGAGGCCTTTATATAATAGGCTACAAATGATTCTAGAAAGAAAAAGAAGCTTAAACCCTAATGACTTGAACTTCCCAACTTGCCCTTGGACGATTTTTGAATTTTCAGTCAAAAATATGCCATGTAAAGATCTTTGGACTATTGTGGGGGTGCCAGCAGTGAAAAGAGATCTTGGACGTCCACATTTTAGCTTAGGATGTAAGCAAGGGTGTGGGACGTTCATTTTCTGCACTTTGTTTGTTTGGGAGTGAATAGTGGGGCAGGGGAGGGAGGTACAAGCATGTGAGGATGAGGGTGACGTTTTTTGGGAGTGGGGATAGGATTAGGGTTAGGTTAATCAGTGATCTGGAAAGTATTACCCAAAAACCCTTTGTTTTAATCAAAGTTCATCCTGGGGATTATTAGGGTTTAAGGGTGGATTAGGGTGAGTTTAATCTGGTTTGGGTTTAATGAGTTTTTAAATATGTGTTTGGAGGGAAATTTAAACCGGATTAGTTTAAATAAATAAATAAGTGGGTGGATTCTGACGTGGGGGAAAGGGTGATTTTGATTGGTTGTGTGGGAGTAGTGGGACACGTGGAGGAATGTGAGTAAGGGAATGGAGTTTGGTTGTCTGGCAGGAATGGCCCCCCTAGTCTCACACTTTCTTCATTTTTTATAAGCAGCAACTTAAACTCATTTCCTTTGTAAAACACTTTGGCATCTTGGCATTTTTGGCACAAATACTTTATAGACTTGAAACAAGGACTAAACATGCAATTTCTTCATTCTTCAAGGACTGTTTTTGACATGTCTTCTTACTTCAAGGTGTTGACTTGTTTGTTGACTTCTTGGAGGACCAATATTGACAATTTAGTTTTGTCGAGGGACTAAATTTGCCAATTCTTCAAAGTTAAGGGTCCTTTTTGTAATTTTGACAAACTTTAGGGACCAAACTTGTAATTATGAAGATACAAGGGTATAAAGTGTCAATTCTTCAAACTTGGAGGACCAATCTTCATAATTCTTCAAATCTTCAAGGGTTTTCTTTGGAAAATTCTTCATTAGGGCTTGGTTCATCGTGCGGCTTTGTTTCCCGTGTTCATTTTTGCGTGATTCTTGTGATCTTTTGTCATTTTCTCAATATCCGTACCTAAAATACACAAGCAACAAACACAAGCATATATTTGGGTAATTTGATGTTATTTAATGCATTTTAAGCCCAATTTGGACGATGAGACTATGTATAAAAGCAGTCTCATCAGTGAGACTAGGAAGCGGCTTGCGTGAAGGTGTCACAAGATGAGTAATGGGCTCAGGTGGTGTAGGCATAGGTTTAGGAGGTGGTAACGATAAAAGGAAATCATAATTTAAATGTGTAGAAGGCTTCTCAATGCTGAATGGAAAGACATCCTCATCAAAACGAACATGTCGTGAGATAATGATTTTATTAGTAGAAATATTTAGACACCTATAACCACGATGGTTCAAAGGGTAACCAGGGAATATGCAACGAGTTGTGCAAGGTTAGATTTTATGCTTAACATCAACATGAGGATAGCAAAGGCATAAAAAACGTGCAAATGTTCATATGTGAGTGTTTGGTTGTAAACTTTGGTGAATAGTATTTTATTATTAATGGTTGTAGAAGGAAATATGCTCAAAAGGTGAGCGGCCATAATAAGAGCTTCTACCCAATTAGAAAGAGGTATGTAGGCTTGAAAAGTAATTTACGGATTAGATTATTTATGGTGCGAAGCATACGTTTGGATTTTCCATTCTGCTGGGAAGTACGAGGGCAGGAAAAGAGAATTGTATGTCATTTTGGCAAAAAGATCATGGAAAATAGTGTTGTCATATTCACCCCCATGGTTACACTACAAAGCCTTAATATCTAAATTAAA
This sequence comes from Glebionis coronaria, assembly GCA_025667525.1. NCBI lineage: Eukaryota > Viridiplantae > Streptophyta > Magnoliopsida > Asterales > Asteraceae > Glebionis > Glebionis coronaria. Next base: position 97,910,347 of record CM046879.1, read on the forward strand.
ATGTTTAATGACATAAGCACGAAATGCAACATAAGTAGCAAACAAATCGGATTTTTTATGCAAAAGATAGACCCAAACAAAATGGGAAATATTTATTTCCACTTTCACTCGGAATTGGGGATGTCCATAAATCCGAGTCGATAATTTCAAAGACAAACTCAACACAAGACTCGGAACTATAAAATAGAAGCTTAACATGTTTACCTAATTGACACGCATGACAAAAACCAAACAAATTTGATTTATTACACAAAATTAAATTACTCGACTCTAAGCGACGAAGCACATCATCCTCAGCATGACCGAGGTATCGATGCCATGTAGTGGAAGTAAATGAAAGCAAAACAACTGGATTTTGAATCGGAGGTTACTAAGTAACTGGGTAAAGGTTACCCGTACTATCACAATGAAGAACAAGCCTTTGGGTTTAGTAATCTGTCACAAAAAAACCATAAGCATCAAATTTAACAGAAACATCTTTTTCACATATTAATTTATGAACATAAATTATATTCCTAATTATGTGAGGTGTGATAAGAATATGATTCAAATGAAGATGATTTTTAAATGTATGCAAAAAGCTATGTCCGGCATGCCTGACAGAAACAGAGTGACCATTGCCAACAAATACAGATGGATAAATGCTCGAATTACTAAAAGAAGTGAGTATACCTAAAATGTATGCCAAATGATATAATGAGATAATGCTTTTGATCTTCGTTTTTTAAGTTTTAAATTTATAACAAGGTTTAGACAAAACAAGGGACTAGAATACAAACACGGGCAAGTATACCCTTTCGTTCGTAGTATAGTTTTGTAGTGGTAAGCCAAGATCGTTCGCAAGGACTTAGTTTCGTTTTGGTAAGAAAGATAATAATCGAAGGTAGAAATGATTGATTAAATAATTTAATGACAAAATATGACTAATATGGGATAGTTCATATAAATTTGTGATGATGATAATAATGATCGAGATATGATTAGGTAGGTTAACCGTGATAATCCTTTTTCGTCAAAATGACGTATTCACAATTTACTTGGTTTTGATTCAAGACTTATGTCTTATTAAGCGACTAAGCTTAAAACAAGTTCCCAATAAGTTAAATATTTTACCAAAATATCTAAGCGGATCTCTCTAACCATAGATTCAAAAACCATAGACAAGTTTTTTAAAAACTTATTATAACAACTTGACCCTCTCGGCGTCAAACTATTGTAACAAATCAATTTTGATAAAATAAGGTGATAGAACTAAGTGGCAACGTGGTTCTACAACATTAGCTTGGAATGAATTTATAAATGATCATATCATAGCATCATCACGAATTATAATCACATACCCATATAGTTAAAAATAACTTAGCGTATCATAGCAATTAAAGTAACAAATAGAAAAGAGTAAAAGAAAATCATACTTAGATTGCATGAATTGACGAATACACAAGTGTCACGATTGTATCGCCTTTCTACAAATCGAAGGGTAAGATACTCTTGTTACAAGTATTTCCCAAAAGTGGAATATACTGAAAATTTACTAGAAAGACTAAAATAATCGGAGTAGAGAGTACTGTGTGTGAATGGAATGCATAATATGAGAAGAGGAGCCCTCTATTTATAGTGCAGACTAGGGGTCAAAGTGCGCGGCACTTCTCCAAATGTGCGCTGCACATTGGAGGTGGTGTTTGTGCGCCGCACATCTGAGATTGTGCGCCGCACATCTGGTGCGTCTAGAATGTTCTTCTCTTATTCTTTTATTATTGCAACAAAGGAGTCTTTTTTCTTTATGCTTTCTTTCACTTTGAGCCTTCAACATTTTACCTGCATATAAACGCAGTGTTTTGAGTATCGAAAGTTCTTATTTATCATATAAAGATTGATAATAGCATTGGATTAAATATGTATTTTTTGGGTGTTATCAGCTCTCGTATTTATACTCCAGCTTTAATCTCGAGGAGTCAAGGTAGGGCATTCTTGTGGAACAATATCATAAGAAATCAGAGCATGCCGTGAATGGGATGGAAAAGCTTGTACTTGGACCAATGGCTGAGCCATAAACATTAGGTCGGTCCATTAAGTAAGTAGGAATTTAACCACTTGGACTAAATGAATACATTTGTTGGGACAAATAACCATTGATACCGCATCGTAGGTCATCATGGTCATTCGAAAATGAACTCATGATCCTTTTTAGATGTATAGCAACTCACACAACCACATGATACCATAAGAGTGTAAGCCCTATTAAGTGTATTTCAAATACTTAGTTAACGACTGCCGGATGGAGGGCTAGTGCTTTAACTGGCATTATTGATAATGTGGGATGGTCTGTGAAGCCCGAAATTTACTATTTTTAGTTATTATATTGTAAGAGCTCTAGGTAGCGTAACGCCCCAACGTGCATTGGGCAGTGTTACGATACCGCCGTTGCAAAATTGCTAACGTCGTTGGCCCTGGTGTTGCCCGGGCAACGGGCTTTAGGGGGTGTTTTAAAAAAATTCATTCCCCTCCACTCAACGGTCGACTATTATTTACACTTTTTGCAAAATTTCAAAAAAATGGCAATACTTAAGTTTCAAACAGCTATATTGCCTATTTTAAAAAAACTGTATAAAATTTACAAAACACCCTCTAAAACTACTATATTTTTAAAAAATTATTTTTACCCCCGATCTAAATCATTATAAATACTTCAATTCCATATAATTTTTTCACAAACAAACACACATTCATACAAATACAAAATGAATACAAATCAATTCGGTCGAAGCATACACTATATCAATGATGAAACCAACGTTTTCTTTTTACAACAAGCCTACAATTATCGTCAATGGCTAGTACAACAAGAAACCACCAAGATTGACCCGTACACCAATTTACCATGATCGTGAAGATGCCGAATTCCGTCTACGTGCAGATTATTTTGTTGAAGGTCGTAGGTATCCTTTATACTATTTTCGTAGAAGATTTCGTATGAGTTGTAGACTTTTTAATAAAACTTTCGATGCAGTTGTAACTTACCCTGTTGAACCTCTCCTAAAACATTTCTATTTTTTATTGTCTCGACTCGATTGTATGGGTTGAATGAGTATTAGTTCCCTTATGAAGTGCATGGAGGCTATACGCCAATTTGCATACTATAACACACCCGATGCATTAGATGAATATTTACAAATAAGTGAGCATACTTCTTGAGATGCTTTAATTTTTTTTAATATGAGAATCATTATGTTGTATATGGCGAAGTACTTAAGAAAGCCAACATATGAATACGTTGTAAAGATACATCGCAAGCACAACAATGTCCATGGTTATTCGGGTATGCTTGGGAGTATAGATTGTAAGCACTGGGAATGGAAAAATTATCCAGTGTCTTAGCACGGTCAATACGATAGGGGTGATAAAAAAATACCCTACCATAATGCTTGAAGTTATGGTTTCGCAAGATTTGTGGATTTGGCATGCGTTGTATGGGATAGGAGGTGCGAATAACGATATTAATGTTTTAGATAATTCTCCGTTATTCGACGATGGAGTTTACTTGGCCGATATTTGGTAAACGGTAATCAATATCTTTACGGGTATTCCTTGGCTGATGGAATTTACCCTAAATGGGCAAGTTTTGTGAAGTCGTTTACGATTGCAAATGATCCAAAGCATACGTACTTCAAACAACGTCAAGAAAGTGCATGAAAAGATATTGAACGAGCTTTCGGTGTTCTCCAAGGACGTCGGGGACTTATTCAACAACTGGCATGTGCTTACGAAGTCAACACGTTACGTCGAATCATGTATTCAGGTATCGTAATGCATAACATAATTTTAGAAGATCAAGAGATGGCGGTTGTTGATTGGGAGGATGTTTATTCTAATCCGGTGAGGTCTATGCAAACATACTGGGTCGATCGATGTGGAACTCAACGTTGTTAAGTAAGGGAATTACGTGACAGAGATTCGCATCGTAGTCTAAAAAAAGACCTTATGAACCATATTTGGCGTGAAGTCGAGGAAGCTCAAGGAGAAGATGAAGACAAAGATGAAGACTAGTCGTCTGGGTATGGTTTTTGTTTAAGTTTTTTTATTATTTCGTTTTTGTAGTGTAATTTTTTCGTAATGTTTTTATTTTTATTCGTATTTTAATTTTATGAATGGAATAGGTGTTTGTTTAAAAATGAAATAATTGTTGAGGGGTTTATTTGAAAAAAAGGGAAAGTGGTGTTGGTTGATCTTATGATTAGAGATGTTGGTTTTATTTTGGCGTTATGCTGATGTGACGCTAATATAACAGTGTTATTTGGGCGTTATGGTTTTACGGTGCATATAGCTCTACTATAACTACATAAACAATCATGCATTTAACATTTGATTCCCTTATGAAAATAAATTAGCTAGCTATTTATACCGTTGATCTTTCATTCAGCCCTTAAATCCTATCTCACACCCAAGAAATGTGTCATTTGTCATGTTGATAACATTTTAGAGGAACTCTACGTGATTTTCATTAGCCTAATTAACTAGAAACAAACATATGAAAAAGTAACTCCTCCCATACACTCTTCATTTCCATCCTTAATAAGTTAATAGGTAAAATAACTTAGTACTTACAATACATTTAGATTTAAGTTCATTTAGATACTAAACTTATCAAGGATATGGGGGGACTAATCCTCATCATCCATCTCTTTACCATCTAATGGCTAAGATTATCTAATTTGCATTACGAGGGTATTTTGGTCATTTCACCCATCCACTATATAAGTTTTTTTCAACTAATCACCTCATAAAAAAAACACACACGTCTTTTCTCTCTCTCTCTCTCTCTCTCTCTCTACATCCAATCTATTTTATCTCTCTACATCCATCGTGATCTAGCATCACGAACGATCGATCCATTATTTCAAATCAATTAATCTATAATCACGAATATACATCGATCCATCGTCAAGTTTGATCTCATCTCGAATATTTATCTATGATGATCGATCCATCATCATGTTTGATTATAATCTATTCTTATTTTTAACTAATTTGATTTGAAAAACTTATTAATTTAACATTATTATAATTATAAGCTTTTAATTAGCTTATTTTCAACTAATTAGATTGGTTTATTTGTTCTTAATCATATTTTAACTTATTAGGTGATTTATTTTAGTATGTTGATTTCTTTGAATAAGCTTATGAATAAGTTGTTGAATTAGATGAGAGTTATAAATAAGCTTGTGAATTATATGATTTGAATTTATTGTGTTAAATTATAAGCTAGCTTATTAGCTTTTTTTAATGAATTATCCGATTTTATGAATAAGAGAGTTATTTTGTTGCTGATGTAGGATAACTGAAGCTTGATGTATCATATATGATACCTCATTTATGATATATAATATATATGATATATGATATATGTATCATATATGATATATGATGTATCATATATGATGTTTCTGTCAAACCATAAAAAACTCATACTTTATGAGTAATTTACACAAAATTAAGCTCTTTAAACATGCCTTCTATCATATATAATATTGTATATATGATATTGTATATAGATTGACCATGGATTGCTATGGTAAATGACATGTGGCTTAGAGTTGAGAATCATATATATTTTTTAAGGTTCAATATCATAATCAGATATACTTGTGGCTTTATTTACGCGAGTTATGAATAAGCTTAAGTTAGTGTGAATAAGCTGTATTATTAGCATTTTAATTAAGTTGCTGATGTAAGCTGATTAAGTTTGATGTATCATATATTATATCTCATTTATCATACATGATACTCATATGATATGTTATATATGATATGTATATCATATATGATATATTAGGTATGATATATGATGTATTTAACAAGCCACGAAAAAACCATACTTTGATACTGTACATGACTTTTACACTTTTGACCTATTGTGTATTTTGATATTTTTTGCTACGTAATTCAGTTTTGATAAAATGTTGTCTTATATGTTCTTTCCTCGTTTCTATTAATGTAGATTGTGCGAACAAAACAACGAACACATATGGATGTTGCAATTGCCTGGTTGGAACAAAGCATGAGGAAGAATTGATTAAAGATAAAGAGGAACTTATTGAAGATGAATAATAGTAGTTCTAATAATAAGAATGTTTGGGTTTTAGTTATGAATTTAGTAGACTTTTTCTTTTTGTATCTTTTTTATTATGAATAAGTGTTTTAATCATGATTGGTTACATTCTATTAGAACAAGTGTTTAATCATCAATTGTATGTTTTTAAAAAACACTTTTATTTATTCTTTGAACAAATGTTTAATCTTTGGTTCAACATGCTCTTTGTTTTAATTATGAAGTCAGCAGACCTTTTGTTGAATCTGTTAAACTTTTTTTGAGTATCATATATGATAATGCATTATCATATATAATAATCATAAAAAATACTCTATTTATTTTCTAGTTAAGTGTTTAATCATGAATCCAGCAGACTCCTTATTTTAACCATGAATTCAGTAGACCATTTGTTCAATGTCAAACCTTTTTTTGAGTATCATATATGATACTGCGTTATCATATATGATAATGCACTGTCATATATGGCATAATTGAAGAGTTACAAGTGTTATCATATATGATACTCAAAAAAGGTACAAACTATGGTTCATGAATATGATAAAAACTTTAACCAAATAACCATATATGCAAAACTTACATCTATTGATGTTTCGCCATTTCATATTCAACAAAAATGATAATGATTGAGTAGCATTACAAAGTTAAACCAATACATCACTATAAACAAATTACTAAGATATAAACTATTCAGATGTTTAAGACAATGGATGTTGATCTTAGTCACAACATTTTTGTTGCAAATTTGGCACTCGTCTTTGTCATTTCCATGCACATCATCTTGTTATGTCAGTCGAGAATCTAATGTTCCACTTCTCGGCCTTGAGATGATTGAGTTCTCAAGAATGCATTCAAAACAGCTTTCACTACACAAGTAAAAAGATTTGGTTTTAGTTTCAACCAGATTATCATATATGATATACTACAGAAGTTGCATTTCAACAAGATTATCATATATGATAACATACACACAACTAACTTTTAATTACCCGCAAGGAGATCACAGACTTGCTTGTATTTGTTTTTAAGCACATTATCATACTATCATATATGATGATACCTCCATATATCATATATGATATATGTTGGTATCATATATGATATATGAAGGTATCATATATGATACATCTATTCACCTAGCCAACAGTTTCAGCATAAATCTCCTAATAAGCTTATTCACACAGTTTACCTTATGCTTATCCTACAACTTAACAAACTCTATTTATAAGCTTATTCACATAACTCTATTCTAATTCATATGTTTATCATGTAACTCTCTTAATAAGCTTAATCAGATTAAGCTTAATTATAATACATCAAATACAGTTAATTATAGCACATCAAATCAGCTAACACATCCATAATCACATCAAAATAAGTTGAAAAGAATAGAATGATAAGCTAAAAAAAGTTATCATCTTATTCATAGAAAATCTAAACTTGTATATGAATTTACATCAAATAAGCTATATAAATAAGCTTATTTGCATCAAATAAGATAAAAAAAAGATATAAATCATGATGATATTACCTTATTTTAATTAATTGTAGAAGGAGATGATTGAATCATGATGATATAATAGATTGAATTCATGTTTTTTCATCGAGATGATGGATCGAATAAGGGTTGTGTGTGTTTTTGTGTGTTCTTTTGTGTATGAATGAATCTGCCAAAGAAAGACGGGTAGGGGATTTGGGAGGTGGGTGGATGGTGCGAAATGACTAAAATGCCCCTCTGCTTTTTTTAATTAAAAAAGAATGATTAATCTCAGCCATGGATCTATTTGGATGGATGGTTAAGATGTGTCCCCTAACATCCAAAGAAATATATTTATCCATTATAACTCTCCTCATTTAACATCTTTTTGTTAATTTATGTGTTAAGTTGGTTTCAGTTTTTGAGTCATGGGGAATTTGTTGCTCGGTTCAAGTGATCAACCCTCTTGCTATTGAGGAAAGTTTTGGAAATCATGAAGTTCTTAATCTTCGTTGTCACTGTGTTACATGGTTTTGCGGCAGGCGGCTTGCTGCTGGGACACTTACAAGAAGGTGATCAGCGTCGAAGTGCCGGTAAAAAATAACCTAATTACCTTATACTAAATAGGGTAAGCGAGTATCGAATCCACGAGGAATATGTGGTTTTAGTTTAAGTTTTGGGGTGATCACTAATCAATAAAAGTTTTGGTTTTGAAATCTAACGACAAAAATACTCTTAATAATAAAAATGTTGATTAAAAATTAAAATATTTATTAAACTAATAATAAAGCTAGAAAATATAATAAGGATGTAAACAATTAAAAGAAAAATGCAATCCCTTCCAGCTCCTAATATTTATGGTTGATCACACTTATGGACTATCGAAACTTTTTAGTTCGTTTACAAAGATTATTTCGACTTAATATGAATGAATTAATGTCGGCATTTATTATGTTTATCAATGACTCGCGATAATAAATCTTATATTAATCCAACCAATAATTATGTTTTAATAATTTATTTAGGTACAACTTATGTTGATTATACGACCATCTTTTTCTTTAACTAAATAGAATAAATATGAATTGTTAACTAACAATAAATTGTCTCGCACAAATAATAAAACATAATATTAAATCAATAAAAATAATTTATAAATAACTTATAAATCAATGTAATAAAAACATGATAACCCAAAAGTAATGATCAAACCATAAATAAAGTTACCGGAAGGAGTTACAACAAAATTAGCTGGACATCACGATGTACTCGACTTGCTGTATAACAGTCATCTTTTCTCTCTCTATTAAAAGTTACGACCAAAAAAACCACAAGGGACAAATTCCTCAATCAATGTCTTTTTTTTATTAGTGAACTATGCGATCTCCTTTTTCCTTCCTTTGTTTCTTGTAAGGATGAATATCATATAGTCCTTTTTTCCCTTGAATCGTCTTTTCCCTTGTCCCCACCTTCGCACTTGTTTTTTCTTTGTCAGAGAATAACCAAAAAGAATATGGTCACTTTTTCAATCGGCTGTATTGCTTGATGTCTCCACCTAGTCTTTGTCCTTTTCTTTTAAATTCTTTTTTTTCTCTTATTTGATGCTTCTTTGTATCTTTCTAATCCCACTGTTGCAAGTTTTGTTTTTTCTTATTTTGGTATATGTCAACTCAATGATATGATTCTCCACTAGGACCCTTTTTTCCTTTGTGAATAATCGGCTGTGAAGTCCCCACAAAAGAATTTTCGACCTTTTTTTTGTCTTATTCGACTCCCCCTTGTCAATCTGTCGACTTATATATATATGAAGAGAAGAATCTTCTTTTTTTTTCTTTTACTGTGTCGGTTATGTTTACTGGGCCCCCAAAATTTTTATTTATTTATTTATTCTTTTGGGATATAATAACTTTGGCCCAATTAAAAATAACTCAACTCCAATAATTGCTCAAACGAAGCCCGGACAAATAAAAGATGACCGAAAATATTGCGACGCGCTAAAATCTTTTCCTTCAATATTTCTTCTTCATTTATCGGCGCTCACAATGTCTTTTCTCCAAAAAAAAGTTAATTAAGCGGCCATTTTATTCCATTTTGCTCGTAACCTACATAGTCACAAAACACATTAAAAGTACATGTATAACGAAAAATAAATATATAATTATGCTAAATTAACATGCTAATAGGTATATGCAAAATACACCAATCAAACCCCCTTAAACTTAACATTTACTCTGTCTTAGAGTAAAAATAAAATAAAAATATACAAGCATGTTAATTTCATAATTTTTAGTCATACTATTGAAATTTCATCAAAAAGATCAAATTCAACCTAGTACACTAATAACCACCCTACATGACAAATAATCCAAAATGATTACCAATATTTTTGTCCTTCTTAAACACTTAGCATAACCATTCCCATTGATTCCATTTTCTTTATGTTTCATATAATTAACCATGTGTCCAACTGTCAGACCCCACCATGGCGGAATATGGGGCACGACGTATGGATATCATCACAACAATAGCGTGTCTATAGAGATAACTAAATGATATAAGAAATGTCATAAAATGGTGACACAAATGTCATGACAATATCTCAACAATGCAGGAGTCTAGGTAAGTAGGTAACAGTCCTACCTCTTACCCAAGACAAACAAATAACACAAACAAACAAACATATAGGTGCCAACAGTATCACTAGATAAATGAACAAACAAAGCTAAGAAGGAACAGGGATCTCCTTCTATATGCAATCCTAAGGCATCCAAGTCTAGCCACTTCTATCCTCAAGCTTAACCACATTCTCACCTGAAAGAGACACTAAAACACGTCAACATAAAGTTGGTGAGAGTCATAGGTTTAGACTCTAACGCTAAATCAGTTATAAGCTGTGAATAACAACCATCAACACAATAACATATGGACAATGTGCTACAAATATGCATTAACAACTATCAATCAAGATTATTCATACCAAACCAATCCAAGGCTCCTACCTTGCCAAACAACATCATGGTACCATAGATGATCACACTATGTACCTATCCCAAGGCCACTACCTTGGCAAACCACAAGGCCACTACCTTGTCAAACCATAAGGCCACTACCTTGTCAAACCACAAGGCCACTACTTTGTCAAACCACAATAACTGAGACGGCTCGTGTCCCCCGATCCAAATCATACACAATCAAAAATCACATAGCAGTTAATCACATAATGTACACACAAGTCCATCGCAAATCACAAACACATTCACAGCATCAATTTAGAAAATAACTCAACACAGTGTCTCTTCCATCCCATCTGGAAGTCAAAATCAATATTAAACATGGGACTATGAAACTCACCTGATAGCTTCTTCACAAGTCCTCGCACTAGCAACAAGCTAACAACCAAAAACATGAAATCAATACACGAACCAATCACTGAGATGGCTCATCAACCTATGATGGACATCTAGTCTATTCCCGTATAATTACCTCATTTTTAAGCTCTAATCACCCCATTACCCTTCCTTAACAAGTCCTTAACATGGTTAAGTTTAATAACTATCTCGTTCATATTTTACCCAAAACAGTCACAGTTTTTAGGTCTCAAAACTTTAAGTCAAATGTCCACTTAAACATACCCATGGTTTCTGTAAAAGGAATATTCATACCCTTACGTATGTTGGCTAACACCTCCCACTTGACCTAACCTTAAAGCTACTGTTAAGGCCCCGATATACATATATCTACTTTTGTCATTCCAGATTTCCTGATTTTAAACGTACTAAAGGCTTGTTACCATTAAGGGGTCTTACCCTAAACCACAACCTTAGCCCAAGTGCAGATACTTACTACAATATATAAACCATCTCTCATGTTCGTGAGAAGATCCCAATGCAACCCTAAGTACCCCAAACAACCCAAAACTTAAAAAGAAAACAAACTGAATTCAAAACTGTTTTGACCTTCGACTGTTGTAACCTGTTTTTGACCAACTTCCCTACCTCCAATTTAGTTCTAGTTTCTCGCATTGGAAAGCCACTTCAAATACCTTTCCAGGGGTACTTGGATCGTAAAATAAGAGTTTATAGAACTCCCTATATGATCAAAACAATGACCCAAAATTCTGCCCAGTTTTTAAAAACGGGTTTAACAAAATCAACCTCATTAATTAACCCTAATCCCTCTAATTACAAGCCCTAATTTATGTAATCATCATGTTATGATTAATATAACATTAATTTACTGTTTTTATAATAAACCCTAACCTAAATCCATCATAAGATGATTAAAGAAACATAAAAACAATTTAATTAAAAAGGGTTATAAAGATTTATCTTTGATTTATAAAAAACCAAGATTTTTATGAAAACCCTAATTCCTCCCTTGTATATTTCGACTCCTTATTGATCTCCAGGGATTTTATGAAGTGTTTTGATAAATAAAAACCTTATATAATTGATCATAACCAGTCCTAGCCCAAATACAAAAGCCCGGTTCCCTTTTTCCTTTTTTTCCCCTTTTCTTTTCTTTTTTTTCACATAACTGACCTATACCCATTTAATTTCGTTTTTTTTCCTTTTTATTATTAATATTTGTATTAATAATATTACCTTAATTTTCCTTAATTTATTTCAGCTCCTAAAGCCTCCAAAACCTCAAAACCGTAAAACTAGTCAAATTTACGCGTTTTACCGTAAAAGACGTAAAATATACACTTTTAAAAAAATCTCAAATTTTGAAATAAACTTTATAACTAAGTCCTAAATGACTTAAAACCATCCCGAAAAATATTCATATGACTAATTACCTCATCCGAGACCTCCAAAAGCTAAACCGTAAATCCTAAAAAAATTATACTATTACTATAATACTTATACGTATACGTAAACACCAAAATATCACCATTTCATTTCATAGTTACTAAATGTGAGCTCATGAACATGAAATAATCGTTCCTCGATTTACTTATGAGTACTCTATACTCATAAACGATAACCACACCAACCTCGTTCACACAAAATAAACACGTAAACACACAAATCAAGTAATCACACATAAAATAACCTAAAAATAAGACCAAGTGACGAACCTCAAAACCACGGTTGTCACATCACTCCCTCCTAGTAGAAATCTCGTCCCGAGATTTACTCCTTAGGATCAAACACACAAACAACAAATCACACGAGGATACTTGTTCTAAACGAACTCCTCTCATTTCCATGTGAACTTTAGTTCAAGTCTCAAATTACCTCATATACTAACCAACAATATTTAAATTTATTGCCAAACTCTTGACCTCACAGTCAATAAATCTCACAAATGACTCTTTGATAAAACAAAGACTCTTATTAACACAAGTCCCGAATAACCGTACAGGCAAAATGCATTCTCAAACAACCTTTACCAATCTCAATACATGAAATGTATCATGTATACAACTCACTCTCCCCAGGTAATTCTATACTCATAAGCTAATGGTCTGATCTTTCCAAATATCATAAATGGACCTACAAAACTATACATCAACTCTTCCATTTTACCAAAACATACCAGCCGTTACTATGGGTGAAACTTCATACACAACTTTGTCACTAACTCTAGTGGTTTCCTCCATCTCTACATAGCATCCCTTGCTGCTCTCATCCCGTCCACAAACATCATTACCACATTAGTAGCATGCTTTGTGCTTTATTCTACTCATTAGGCTCTACCAAAGTTCTACCTTCGATTCCTATCTCGACCTATTTCATTTATGCTTCGCTTCTATACACACTTCCTTCTTCCTCCTTAACTCATGCCATACATCACGATGTGATGCTTCCCATCGTTTCTTCCCTTTCCATAATCCCTCATAAGGCATTCCATACATATCGGGCTAACTTTTACGTAAAACCCTCTATTCCATCACATCCGTACGCAATCCTTCCAACTTCTCAACTACGTGACTTCTCATTCCTCTTGAAATGTGAGATGAATTAGTCTGTCTATCGACTATCACCCAACTCTCGTCGTACTTATTCCTCCACCGCATTATGTATCCCTTCCACCAACTTCGTCCTTACATCGCCCTTTCTAAGCTACTCCTAACTATGTAGGAAGTATAGTCTACATCCCTTTTCTTCATATGATTGTCCAAGCCACGCAACATACATGTTGACGCTTTCTCTGCTTTAGACAACTCAACTCGTGCAACCGATATCCTTTATCCAAACCGCCCTAATACGTCATCCCTATAGTTCAAGTTCGTCTCAGTTTCGCCTCATCCTTCTTATTCCATGTCTCATCGACCATGCTTGCCTTTCCCAGATGGTACTTGGCCATGCAATTTTCTTTCGTCACTTAACTCCACCCACCACCTTTGCCAAATGTTCAATCAAGGTGATTGAATATGTGTTGGAGACGTTCATGATCCGTATAGATCATTCTCTACGTCTCGTACCCCAAATGCCTCTAGCATTCTAGGCAGATATAACAATCCAGCTCCACTAACTAAGTCTATCCAATTCTTCCAAATCTTCAGTTCCTACAACGTATAAGCAATCGCCTTTCTTTGTCGTCCTCATAGGCATCCAAATCCTTGCTCCACGTATCGTCATGCTCGCGAATTCATCCAGTCCTTCCGATAATGCCAAAATCCGCTCATTATCCAATCCACCTCTTCATCCTCCAAAATGCTTCCTCATCCTTCTTCACTTCGCCCCTTGCTGGTTCCATGATATGCCATCATCTCTAACTACTCATCATGGTAGACTTAATACTAAAACTCACACTTTGAAAATCTCACGTATACTTCCACTCCAAAACCAACACATACTTCGCCTCACTCTCCTTCTTAGACTTTGAGTAGATCAAGATGTCGTCGATACTCCCGATGACAACTCATTTATATACGTTCATGCAAACTCGCTTCATTGTCTCCATGAAATCCGCTAGTGCTTGGCGAAGCCAAATGCATAACCATAAACCCAAAGCGTTCATACAACATCCTTACCAGTTTCAACTATGTCCTCCTTGCACCCTCTCTTAGCGGCAATACGAATAAATTCCTACCTCGTTCTACTTGCAAAATTCTACACGCATTTTAAAAGACCAATGCTTCCTCTCATCAGACCACTCAACCACTTTCCACATCCAATCTACTACTAAGCAACTCAACTTTTATCCGGCATTCCCTGCAATTTCTAACAGCTCTTGTTTTTAAATCACTCCATCAACGATTTGCCTTGGAAAGGCACTAACTACAACTCCTCTCACCTCCCCTACTTGCTCTATTTATGGTTCTACCTCACCGTAATAGGCAAACCTACTAAATTTCAGGAAATTTTCGAAAAACTTACATACCCTACGAACAATCATAAATACCTTTGAGGTATTGTATCCCCTTCCAACACCCTCTATGGCGTGTTACTTGTGCTAGTATCCCACAAATCTCTATTTATCTCCTTGGTACTCCTAAGAGACCTCATGACCACCTTAGTTCGTCTACGAACTCCTTTCCTCCCCACTAAGGGCATTCCGACCATTCTCTCATGGTCACCTACTTAAGCGTGTAGGCGCGACCAAGTCTTTCATATGACTACCTCAACGCTCCCGAACAATACGAAACCAAAACTACATCCTGAATCTGTCAGATACGATCAACAAATCAAACCAACGGATAACTAACGACATTTCACGTGCACCAGTTAAAACAAGTCAAAACCATGAGACTCGAAAGTAAACTCAAACCCAAAACGTGTATCAATTCAAAATGACCCATGACAACAAAAAATAATCCAAGAAACACCCAATGGCAACCAAACAAATTACGCCCCGCGACATATAATTTAAATCGTGCAAAAGATCAACTTTTCCGAAAGAATATATATCTTTTTTTTATTATTACCTCCCACATCCATGTGACTCAAACAATATACCAACAACCTTCTAGGCGATCTCAAAACTCAACCCAAAGACTAGGTATCCCGTGCACCCCAAATAAAAATAAACTACTATTCAAAACTCAAACTTGAACCCGACACTTGTACAACAATTCCGACAAGTCCATTGACCTCCCATGACTATACTTTCTGTATATTTGAAAAGTACGTTCCGAGTATATAATTTTTGGCTTTTGAATCACTCAAAAAACTCTAAAAACTAACAAGTTATGACCAAAACAGTTTTATACTAGTTGTTTTAAAAAAACTAAAGAATAAACTTAGTGATTAATGTAATCCTTTTAAATGACAGATATAATTGTACGTGAAATCTTCATAAACTCAATTTAACCTTGTATAAATAATTATAAATGACATAAATCGGTCGAACTCAATTATATAAACTATGTAGGTAGAAAGAAATTTTTATTTCGTTTTATTTCAAAGAAAGTCTTTTAGAATTTGAAATTTATAAGTGTTGATTAAAATGAAATCTTATGTTACATCTTGTTTGAAACATGACTTCAACACCTTACCCTTATTTTACCGAATACAACCAACTATCTAACCCTATAATAGATTTCCAAGTCCCCCTTTTTCTCAACATATACCGACCAAAAGAAATGCAAGACCCAACACAAAAGATTTCATTATCTCAAAAGGAATCCCAAGTTATTTCAATAGACTAAAAACCAAGAACACCATTTTAAAACGTACACGTGAAATACGAAACTCAAAGAATACGCTACCAGACACACTTCAAAAGATTCAAAACGTCGTTGGAACTCTATTAAACTCCAGCACCATAAAACACGAGCAAACACAAGGTACGTTCAAGTTATAATAACTAGTGAACGACCATATACCATAACTTAACACATAGTAGTATATATACATCCGCATATATATACCTATTAAATCACCCAAAACATACTCGTTACTATACATATTAGATCAACCAATCGCGTCATACACTCGTTTTTCCATACGAGTAATCCCCATCTCACCATCTCACCATGCCACAACAAGGCACAAAACCTATTACCAAAACCAACCCATATCGTGTGACCTCATAATCACATAACACGACTATAACTCAAAACATATAACACACTAAAAAAAGCCATATCGTAGGCAGCCGTTACATATACCCATATATTATAAGTATACCCAAAATCCACATCTCATCATATACAAGCATGTACTAACCCTCTTTCATGCAATCATACTTGAGAACCCATTGAAGTTGTGGTACTTGTATAACTATGTTGGCCACCATACTTATACAATTACCCTTTCCCCAATGCACTCCCTCCTATGATAACACTTATAAGAATCAATACAACATATAACACATAAATCCATCTACTCACATAAGCTCATCACCACATAAACAATAAAGTCCAAAACTCCATCTATTAAAATAACATAGTAATACTCTTGAAATACGTAAATCCATAGTCTAGCTAAAACAGCATAGACTAAGTCCAAAACGAAAACATAATCAGTTATAAGTCATGTCGCCCGTAAGAGTGGAAACAGCTTAAAATCCTTCCTATCCACCTACTCCTAGTAACTCGAACCACCACACGATTCTTAAGGAACATGACTTAAACATCAAAAGAAAATAACATACCTCAGGTATGTAAAATAACTCGATAAAAGATAGAATCTACCTTGTACTAAATTATGTACTATAATGTACAATTTAAGCAAAATACTACAGTGACTAGCGTGGACGATTATGGTTCAACCCGCACTAGTCACAAACCCGAAAAGAAAATAACATGTGACTAAGTATGAACATACTACGGTTCAATTCATACTAGTCAAAACATCGCAATAAATAACATCCAAACACATCAATTAATATAAAATGCACACATACTCCTATGACGCCTATATGCAGGGACCCTTAAGCTATAGACTAGGCTACGCGACTAGGCAACCTAATTCTCTATAACCATTGGCTCTGATACCATTCTGTCACACCCCACCATGGCGGAATATGGGGCACGACGTATGGATATCATCACAACAATAGCGTGTCTATAGAGATAACTAAATGATATAAGAAATGTCATAAAATGGTGACACAAATGTCATGACAATATCTCAACAATGCAGGAGTCTAGGTAAGTAGGTAACAGTCCTACCTCTTACCCAAGACAAACAAATAACACAAACAAACAAACATATAGGTGCCAACAGTATCACTAGATAAATGAACAAACAAAGCTAAGAAGGAACATGGATCTCCTTCTATATGCAATCCTAAGGCATCCAAGTCTAGCCACTTCTATCCTCAAGCTTAACCACATTCTCACCTGAAAGAGACACTAAAACACGTCAACATAAAGTTGGTGAGAGTCATAGGTTTAGACTCTAACGCTAAATCAGTTATAAGCTGTGAATAACAACCATCAACACAATAACATATGGACAATGTGCTACAAATATGCATTAACAACTATCAATCAAGATTAATCATACCAAACCAACCAAGGCTCCTACCTTGCCAAACAACATCATGGTACCATAGATGATCACACTATGTACCTATCCCAAGGCCACTACCTTGGCAAACCACAAGGCCACTACCTTGTCAAACCACAAGGCCACTACCTTGTCAAACCACAAGGCCACTACCTTTTCAAACCACAATAACTGAGACGGCTCGTGTCCCCCGATCCAAATCATACACAATCAAAAATCACATTGCAGTTAATCACATAATGTACACACAAGTCCATCTCAAATCACAAACACATTCACAGCATCAATTTAGAAAATAACTCAACACAGTGTCTCTTCCATCCCATCTGGAAGTCAAAATCAATATTAAACATGGGACTATGAAACTCACCTGATAGCTTCTTCACAAGTCCTCGCACTAGCAACAAGCTAACAACCAAAAACATGAAATCAATACACGAACCAATCACTGAGATGGCTCATCAACCTATGATGGACATCTAGTCTATTCCCGTATAATTACCTCATTGTTAAGCTCTAATCACCCCATTACCCTTCCTTAACAAGTCCTTAACTTGGTTAAGTTTAATAACTATCCCGTTCATATTTTACCCAAAACAGTCCCAGTTTTTAGGTCTCAAAACTTTAAGTCAAATGTCCACTTAAACATACCCATGGTTTCTGTAAAAGGAATATTCATACCCTTACATATGTTGGCTAACACCTCCCACTTGACCTAACCTTAAAGCTACTGTTAAGGCCCCGATATACATATATCTACTTTGTCATTCCAGATTTCCTGATTTTAAACGTACTAAAAGTTTGTTACCATTAAGGGGTCTTACCCTAAACCACAACCTTAGCCCAAGTGTAGATACTTACTACAATATATAAACCATCTCTCATGTTCGTAAGAAGATCCCAATGCAACCCTAAGTACCCCAAACAACCCAAAACTTAAAAAGAAAACAAACTGAATTCAAAACTGTTTTGACCTTCGACTGTTGTAACCTGTTTTTGACCCACTTCCCTACCTCCAATTTAGTTCTAGTTTCTCGCATTGGAAAGCCACTTCAAATACCTTTCCAGGGGTACTTGGATCGTAAAATAAGAGTTTATAGAACTCCCTATATGATCAAAACAATGACCCAAAATTCTGCCCAGTTTTTAAAAACGGGTTTAACAAAATCAACCTCATTAATTAACCCTAATCCCTCTAATTACAAGCCCTAATTTATGTAATCATCATGTTATGATTAATATAACATTAATTTAATGTTTTTATAATAAACCCTAACCTAAATCCATCATAAGATGATTAAAGAAACATAAAAACAATTTAATTAAAAAGGGTTATAAAGATTTACCTTTGATTTATGAAAAACCAAGATTTTTATGAAAACCCTAATTCCTCCCTTGTATATTTCGACTCCTTATTGATCTCCAGGGATTTTATGAAGTGTTTTGATAAATAAAAACCTTATATAATTGATCCTAACCAGTCCTAGCCCAAATACAAAAGTCCGGTTCCCTTTTTCCCTTTTTTCCCCTTTTCTTTTCTTTTTTTTCACATAACTGGCCTATACCCATTTAATTTCGTTTTTTTTTCCTTTTTATTATTAATATTTGTATTAATAATATTACCTTAATTTTCCTTAATTTATTTCAGCTCCTAAAGCCTCCAAAACCTCAAAACCGTAAAACTAGTCAAATTTACGCGTTTTACCGTAAAAGACGTAAAATATACACTTTTAAAAAAAATCTCAAATTTTGAAATAAACTTTATAACTAAGTCCTAAATGACTTAAAACCATCCCGAAAAATATTACCTCATCCGAGACCTCCAAAAGCTAAACCGTAAATCCTAAAAAAAATATACTATTACTATAATACTTATACGTATACGTAAACACCAAAATATCACCATTTCATTTCATAGTTACTAAATGTGAGCTCATGAACATGAAATAATCGTTCCATACTCATAAACGATAACCACACCAACCTCGTTCACACAAAATAAACACGTAAACACACAAATCAAGTAACCACACTTAAAATAACCTAAAAATAAGACCAAGTGACGAACCTCAAAATCACGGTTGTCACACCAACGTACCTAATGCACACTAATAATCAATCTAAACATTAATCTAAAATAAGAGGTGAGAATATCTTACACCTTTTATAACATTGGAGTTTTTATACCATAAGAGCACATCATAAGCTATCATACTTTAGCTTACATACTTTCACCTTCTTTTTTTTCTTTTTCCTTTTTTTTCTCAATTTTTTTTCATTTTTTTCACTCTTTTTTTTATTTGTTTTTTTTCACATCGCACATAAGCTCTTTTTTTAGCCATTCGAGACCATTTCTTATACAAGTCATCCTGAACGCTTTATACACTCCTTTTAAGGTTGATATAAAGCCCAATCATTCTAGAAAAATGATTATCTATCATATAGGTGCATACTAAGCCACATTGGCACATGGGAACCGGTTAACTTAGTCCGTTTTAATTAAATGGGAACAATAATACTTCGTGCCTATTGGTACATCACATGATGGAGTTATCTACCACATAGTTTAATTAATCAATGCACTAAATGAAACTAATCTTCCTAATTTCATTACAACAATACAAGCGTTGGGTTATTTCACATAAAATTGTCTCAGCTAAGTGCAATGCTATCCATCAAAAAAATTAGGGTCTGACCCATGTTAACAACTAAAGTATCACCTTGCGCGGGTGACGAAACAGATAGGCAAGCCTAGAATATGACTACCACTGAAAGTGCGGTTTTGCTAGGTTAAAAGTTTGTTGTCTCGGCGTCTAATCGAATTTATTACACTTTGAAGTGTGACTCAGTTGTTCTTGGTGAAAAGAAAAAAAAGGTCGTTGATCTATTTTGAAATAAAAGTAAAAATAAAAGCTTGAAAAGATTTAAACTAAAAATAAAGACTTATAAAAATAAATGACGAAATAATAAAACTTTAAAAGTAAATTTGAAAACTTAATTAAAAGTAAACTTTAAAATTAAACTAAGACAAAAGGAGTTTAAAATAACAATAAGTAAAAATGGCGGGAAAAGTTCAATTTAAAATTAAAACAAAAACAGGAAGAAAAAAAACAAAAACGTGGTCAGATCGTAACACCGATCGCAGTCCAGATCGCACAAAGCGATCGTGGTCCTTGATCGCAACCACAGATCCTGGCCTGGATCGTGGTCACCCGATCGTAGCTTAGATCGCAGTCTCACGATCGCAGCTCTCGATCGTAATCAAATAATCGCAGCCACAGATCGTGACCACAGATTGCAGCCAAGCGATCGCAGCCAACATATCGTAGCGTGTGATCGCAACAATGATCGCAGTATTGGATCGCAAGTAGAAACCCTAAGGCTTATGCGATCACGATACCCGATCGGAACCATTAAAACCCTTAGACATTACGATGGAATGTAAAAAGGAAATAAGCAAAAACCAAATAAGCACTTTAATAATAAGCATTTACCAAAAACTTAACCAAATCTAAATTAAGAAAAACTAAATAAGCCATGAATTTAAAACTTTCAAAACACAAAATAAACAAAATTTATAAAATCAAATTTAAAAAGATTAATCCTTTTAAAAACACTTAAATAAAAATAAGCTAACATGAAATAAGCAAAAAGCACAAAAAGGTAAGAACATCAATCGCATGAAAATGATAATAACAATGGAAAAATAAGCACTTTAATCAAATACACATCAAGATGAAACAAACTACATACTTATACCGAATCAAACAAAAGATTAAAACAAGAAAGGAAGAATGAGAATGATTATGAAAAGCTTGAAATTAAGATGAAGATTAAAGATTTAAGATTACAAGATTTAAAGAAGAAAGATTAAGCAAACTTGAAAGAAAATTTTAGAGAGAGAAAGTAAAACTAATCTACTCCTACACCTACTCCTAAAAATGACTAACTCCCTCCAAATGAAGCCTTAGGAGGTATATATAGGAGGAAAGTAAGGTAGGTGTTGATGCTTTCTTCTTTCACTTTGTCTTTTCGTCTTTTAATTTCTTCGAATTCTTTGACGTTGTCTCGGGATTTGTCGATATAAAATGAACTCGTCTTCTAATTTATTCTTTTATAAGACTTGGTTCTTCGACTTCGTTAAAACTTTTGTCTTTAGAACTTTTCTTCGATAAATCTTCAGAATAGGCCTTTGACTTCCGTTCTTTTTGCACTCTTGATCTTTTGACTTCGTCTTTTGTCTTTTTCTTCGATAAAAGCCCGTGAAAGCCCGTGTTTTCTTCCCTTTCCACATTTTGGTCCTAAATCACAACAAAAACACAAACCACGCATAATTCTGACTTTTACGACATCAAATACACGTTTTGGTCTTGTTTTCATTATAATTAAGTGGTAAAAGGATGGGTGTTTTCACACCTATCAAATCCCCTACACTTGACCATTGCAATGCCCTCATGCAATGCATTAGTTACATAGCACGATTTACATTTTCCATCATAATTAACCCACCTTGGCCTTTATTAAACACAAGACATTAAGGAAGTTTAAAAAGATAGAAAATAACAAAATATTTGAAGGAAGAACAAGTAAAGAGATCGAAGACTTACATTAGAGCTTTGATTTTCATGAATGTTTATCACCCTCAAGTTTCACGTTCCCCATACTAAGCTAAAAAACGAGATCATTGTTATTATAAGTTAGTAGAGCTACCACAAACTTATGTGGCCCAATTATTCACTTAGACTCCCTTATTCCTAGGTGTATCTCTTATATTTTATTGTTGTCTTGAACGATCACGAGGATCATTATTGACTTATTTCGATAGTTTATTTAGGCCGAAAATAAAGTAGGACGATTTAATCAATAGTTATCTAAAAGACAAAATCTTTTAAAACTGCTTCTCGTGACCTCATAAAGTTCATATCTTGGCATAACTCGCTTCATGATTTGAGACCTTTCTCGGACCGATATTTGGCATTGACTTCATACTTCGAATCTTGAGAGACGTTCTTGAAATAATGGTCTTCTCTTCATAATAGGAATTTCTTCACTTGAAGTTTTTGAGACATTCTTCATACTTAGACCACGACTTCTTCATTTTTCTCCAACCTTTATTTTGGATTTTGATATACAACGATCCGCCTCCTTTTAGGACTTGGATCTATTTATCCTCATACCTTGCTAGGGTCTTTTCGGATAGACTTCTCCATGATCTTTAGGGGAGTATTTGCTTTTCGTCGTGTGTCTCGATCCTTCATATTGATTTTTGATAAATGATTCTTCACATCACTTTGGATCTTTAGCAACAAAATGTAGCCCTCAGGCCTTGTTAGGGCCTTTTCGGACTCGCCAATCTTCGCATCCCGCTTCAATAAGTTATGCCTTGGCTATGAAATCTAATTAATACCGAGCAACTTTTAAACGATCTTGCGCTAGAAGCTAAGTAACTTTTCAAATCGTACAACCTTACTTATTGCAATAATATTTATTAACAAGTGATGGGAGAAAAAGCTCATAATTAACTCACATAAATTAATGAAAGAATATCAAACTTATAATTGACTCTATCATCTCTCGTTCTCCATAATTTAAAATCTCAAGGAATGAGACTCGTGGATGCTTAGCCAATTAAATCAAAGTTTCGGGTTTTCAAGTCATCTATAGGATCTTGCAACTTCTTAGACTTTTTCAAGTTTAGAATTCGCATTTTAAAGTTCCCTTGATAAATGACTTTCTAGGATTAATTATAGGAACTTGCGAAAAGTTCTTGTTCTTAACCCCTAAGAGTTAAGACTTTTGCGTTTTAAAGTTCCCTATATAAAAGCCTAGCAAAACTTGATTTAAACACGTTAAGGGTACTAGCTAGAGTAAACTTGGATAAGTAAACTCGGGTCGAGTTAAATGATTCATGACGGGCCTAATATATCAAGGACATCTAAACTTATTAAAACCATTTTATTAAAATTTATTATAGCAATGAAAGAAAATAATTATAACAAAGGAAAATACAACTAGGCCAAAATAGATCAAAATTTTTGAAAAATGTCGAAAAACAATTTTCCGGTTAATATGAGGACATATACAAGGAAAAGCTCACTTAACTTCGATAGAAGTCCCCCTACACTTAATATAAACATTGTCCTTAATGATTAGGCATGTGGGAGTAAACTCCCCTACACTTAGGACATTGTGCACGTTGTTTAAATCTTGCTAAGGAAGAGACGACTAAAGTGATTCCTATTTCAACATAAATGATAAAATAGTGAATCAAAAGAGTTTAGGATAGAACCGGGAAGACAGAAACACGGGATCACGGGTCATCAAAAGTGGATATTTGAAAGCTTCAATCCCTGCACATCATAAGAAAGAAAACAACAAACACATACGAGGGTCTCCCCTACACTTATTATGAAAAAGGAGAAAAAGGATAGATAATCGGGTTGCCTCCCGAGAAGCACTTGTTTTTGTTAACCGAGTCACGTGCTTGACTCGTCCCCGAATTAAAATGGTTCATGGGGAGGCCTCTAATGTAATACCGGGATCAAAAATCTCGTCCTCAGTCCCAGAGGAACATAATAAATGAGAGGCAGGAGGATAAGTCTTGAAAGGTAGAAAAGTCCTCTCAACATACGAAAAGTATGTGAAATCATGATCCACGGGAGGTGGAGTGAGTAAAGGAATCAAAATTTCATCCCAAAAGACATATGATTATCACTGAGCGAAAAAGCCGTAAAGGTGTCAATCATAGAATGGTCAATGTCACCTCCCGGGTCAAAGCACTCATCCTCAGTAATGGTGTCTAAGGTATGGGATGAAAGGTGCTTGGGAGGAGGACTTGGGACAATATCTTCATGCATCAAAGTATCAAAAAGAATATCTTCCTCCGTGTCATCATCATCAATAGCCGGAGGTATTGAGAGAATGTCGATCTCTTCCATAAATGTATCATTATTCTCAATTGGAGTAAGAGACGGAGGTAAAGACTCGGTAATAGGAGTAGAATTCAACGCTTCAATTTCAGCAATAAGAAGATGAACTTTCAATAATTTGTCGCGAAGAATAACGTATTCCACCTCATCTAAAATACCAAGCTCATTGGTGAACTTCTCGTAAGTCGGAGAGAATAAATCAACATCGCCCTCATCTCCCGGAGGAGATTGAGAAATTTCAAAAGTGAAATTCTTATAGCATGGAGAAAAATCATCATTAAGAGCGACCTCGTCCATAAGCTCAGCAAAAGTCGGTACATCACAAACCTCCTCAAATAAGTTGTCGAGACCAAATTCACTAATCTCACTCGATGTATCAGAATCCTTAGACGTATTTGGGATACCAAGAGTATGAGTAGGAATCTTAGAAGATGGGTTGAGATCAAAGATATCATCCTCGTCATCATCATAATAAAAAGAACGCACAAGAGGTGGAGTATAATCACTAAGATTAGATACTTTCTCTTGTCGTTGTCGTTGTCGCTCCTCCAATGTTTCGGTCAGTCGAATTAAGCCGTCATGAATTTTCAATAGAAGGGCTTGTCTTTCGTCATTCGGATTCAAAGAATGTTGATGATCGAGGGTGTATTGTGGGGGCTCAAAATTATGAAAACCGGAATTATAGCACGGAGTTGGTTCATAATAATTCATCGGTTGACAATAAGAAGTATCGTGAGGGCCCCACAACTATTGCAACACGGGTATTCAGAAAAAACCCGGTGCGTCTTGTGGATAGCTATTACCATTGTCAGAATTGTAACCCGGTTCTTTCTCGTCATGATACGGGTATCGAATCGGACACGAAACATGCCAATGAGAGTCGCTTCCACAATATATGCAAGAAGGGGGAGTAAGTGCATTAGAAGCAAAGGATGAGTTAATCGAATTACACGAGGGACAAAATCCAAATTGTGTATTGTCGATATCATTTCCGCACCGCTCACATGTACACCATTGACATGTTTCAAAACCATACAATGGTCTCCCACACCCTACGCAATAGACATACGAATCCATGAAAAATTAAAAATAAGAAGGTTTGAGAAAAAGAATTAAACACAATAGAGGATTAAGAGGAATATTTTTGGTGCAAAACTTTTTGAAAAAAAAAAAGAAATGCTTTTAATGATTTTTTAAATGTTTTTGGATTTTTGAAATTTTTGATTTTTAGGATTTTTGAAAAATTTTGAGATTTTTTTATTTTTAAGCAAGAAAAACAACGTTCAAAAGTGAACGGATCCCAAAATCTAACGCGTCTCTCACAAAAAACCGTTAATCTTCACGAAAAGACCCAGCAGCGGTGCCATTTGAAAGTGTGGTTTTGCTAGGTTAAAAGTTCGTTGTTCTCGCGTCTAATTGAATTGATTACAGTTTGAATTGACTCAGTTGTTCTTGGTGAAAAGAAAGAAAAGGTCATTGATCTATTTTGAAATAAAAGTAAAAATAAAAGCTTGAAAAGATTTAAACTAAAAATAAAGACTTACAAAAATAAATGACGAAATATTAAAACTTTAAAAGTAAATTTGAAAACGTAATTAAAAGTAAACTTTAAAATTAAACTAAGACAAAAGGAGTTTAAAATAACACTAAGTAAAAATGGCGGGAAAAGTTAAATTTGAAATTAAAATAAAAACAGGAAGAAAAAAACAAAAATGTGGTCAGATCGCAACACCGATCGCAATCCAGATCGCACAAAGCGAACGTGGTCCTTGATCGCAACCACATATCGTGGTCTGGATCGTGGTCACTCGATCGTAGCTTGGATCACAGTCTCATGATCGTAGCTCTCGATCGTAATCAAACAATCACAGCCACAGATCGTGACCACAGATTGCAGCCAAACGATCGCAGCCAACAGATCGTAGCGTGTGATCGCAACAGTGATCGCAGTAATGGATCGCAAGTAGAAACCCTAAGGCATATGCGATCACAATACCCGATCGAAACCATTAAAACCCTTAGACATTACGATGGAATGTAAAAAGGAAATAAGCAAAAACCAAATAAGCACTTTAATAATAAGCATTTACCAAAAACTTAACCAAATCTAAATTAAGAAAAACTAAATAAACCATGAATTTAAAAACTTTCAAAACACAAAATAAGCAAAATTTATAAAATCAATTTTAAAAAGATTAATCCTTTTAAAAACACTTAAATAAAAATAAGCTAACATGAAATAAGCAAAAAGCACAAAAAGGTAAGAACATCAATCGCATGAAAATGATAATAACAATCACTTTAATCAAATAAACATCAAGATGAAACAAACTACATACTTATACCTAATCAAACAAAAGATTAAAACAAGAAACGAAGAATGAGAATGATTATGAAAAGCTTGAAATTAAGATGAAGATTAAAGATTCAAGATTACAAGATTTAAAGAAGAAAGATTAAGCAAACTTGAAAGAAAATTTTAGAGAGAGAAAGTAAAACTAATATACTCCTACTCCTACTCCTAAATAGGAGGAAAGTAAGGTAGGTGTTGATGCTTTCTTCTTTCACTTTGTCTTTTTGTCTTTTAATTTCTTCGAATTATTTGACGTTGTCTCGGGATTTGTCGATATAAAATGAACTCGTCTTCTAATTTCTTATTTTATAAGACTTGGTTCTTCGACTTCGTTAATACTTCCGTCTGTAGACTTTTTCTTCGATAAATCTTCAGAATAGGCCTTTGACTTTCGTTCTATTTGCATCTTGATCTTTTGACTTCGTCTTTTGTCTTTTTCTTCGATAAAATCCTGTGAAAGCCCGTGTTTTCTTCCCTTTTCACATTTTGGTCCTAAATCACAACAAAAACACAAATCACGCATAATTCTGACTTTTACGACATCAAATACACGTTTTGATCTTGTTTTCATTATAATTAAGTGGTAAAAGGATGGGTGTTTTCACACCTATCAACCACCAATAATTATGACAGTTCTCTAACTCTTTTCTAAGGCCACCGTGCACTGGCGGCGAGCCGAATAAGATCAATTCTAAGTGTCCTAACCCAACTAT
Source organism: Glebionis coronaria (assembly GCA_025667525.1). NCBI lineage: Eukaryota > Viridiplantae > Streptophyta > Magnoliopsida > Asterales > Asteraceae > Glebionis > Glebionis coronaria. Next base: position 97,938,337 of record CM046879.1, read on the forward strand.
TACATTACTATATTTCATATTATTTATTCAAACTTTCTACTCGGTCTAAGCAAAGGTAAGTAAAGGGAATTCAACCGGCGTGGTTTGATCATGTAAATTATACATATGCCTAACTACATGCAACAATCAAATCAATTTAATAACCAAATTATACAATGGAATCGGGTGCACCTGATAATTATGGCCAAATCCTCTAGCTTGCTCCAATAAGTCATCCACAAGCTAATCTTCAGAATCTGTAAACACTCAACAAACATATATGTAGAAGAAACTTCCACATCTAATTAGCACAAGACTCTTACAATGTGATTAAAAATTCTTAAAATTTTTTCATTTTTTCCCAAAAAACACATTTTAACCCATTTTGACCAAAATTTCAGACAAAAACATGTAACACATGTGCCACCCCCCTCAACTTAAAGCATTGCATTGCCGCGAATGCAAAAACTTTAAATTGAAATTTTGGTTAAAAATAAATTTGACAAACTCACACAAAAACAAAAACCTAACTCACTTTCGTAGGAATCACGGTTGCATTTAGCGTATGCAACAAGCCTTTAAACCCCTCGGTAGCCCGACTAGGCGAGTTTTGTCTCGTAAGGGTTTGTAGTGAACACACCCACAAAGTTTTAAACACACAAAAAATAAGATAATAAATTGCAAAAGAAAATACACACACTACAAACCACTAACCACGGGTTGCCTCCCGCAAAGCGCTAAGTTTACCGTCTTCAGCCATACATAACTCATATGAGCTATTGAGACAGTTGGAGTGGTTCCAAGTAAACCACATCAACCATTTCCATCTGATCACTCTCCAATTCAACATAAGGTTTCAACCGGTGTCCATTAACTTTAAAAGGATCTCCACCCACCATATTTTTTATTTCAATGGCTCCGTGTGGAGAGACTTGAGTCACAACGTATGGACCCGTCCATTTACTTCTCAACTTTCCAGGAAAAAGCAAAAGTCTAGCATTGAATAACCAAACTTTTTGACCAACCAAGAAAGAGTTCTTGGTGATGTGTCGATCATGAAAAGCTTTGGTATTCTCCTTATAAATCCTAGAACTTTCATAAGCATCACGTCTAATATCATCTAGTTCAGATAATTGAAGTTTCCTAGAACTACCCACTTTCTCTAAATCCAAATTAACGGTCTTAATCGCCCATTCAGCCCTATGCTATATCTCAATCGGTAAATGACACGCATTGCCATATACCAACTTATATGGTGACATACCAATAGGAGTCTTAAAACCCGTCCTATATACCCACAAGGCATCATCTAACCTCAAGGACCAATCTTTCCTATCACTACGAACGGTCTTTTCCAAAATTCGCTTAATCTCCCTATTAGATACTTCAACCTGTCCACTAGTCTGTGGGTGATAAGGGGTAGTTATCCTATGATTAACTCCATAGTGTTTCAATAATTTTCCAAATCTAAATTTCTTAAAGTGGGAACCCCCATCACTAATGATAGCCTTAGGAATTCCATATCTAGCAAAGATATTATTCTTAACAAACTTAAGAACCACACTATGGTCATTGGTTCTAGTAGCCTTAGCCTCTACCCACTTAGACACATAATCAACTGCCACTTAAATGTACACATTGCCATGGGAAGTGGGGAATGGCCCCATAAAGTCAATACCCCACACGTCAAAGATCTCAACAACAAGTATGGGATTCATAGGCATTTGATCACGCCTTGAAATCCCACCAACTTGTTGGCAACGAATACATGCTTTTACAAAAGACTGGGCATCCATGAATATAGTTGGCCAAAAGAAACCGCTTTGTAGGACTTTATGCCCAGTTTTCGTAGCACCAAAGTGTCCATCGCATGCATAAGAATGACAATGAGCCAATATGTCCATATGCTCATGGTCGATAACACATCTCCTAACAACTTGGTCAGCACACACCTTATATAGCTCCGGATCCTCCCAAAAATAATGCTTCAACTGGGAGAAGAAGTATTTTCTTTGTTGTTTGGACCAAAACTCCGGAAGCTTTTTAACAGCTAGGTAATTTACTATGTTTGCGTACCAAGGAACCTTAGAAACCTCAAATAAATTTCATCCGGAAAGCTTTCCTTAATCACGTCACAAGGGTTGAACGGCAGAGGAGTAATTCTAGACAAATAGTCGGCAACTACATTTTCTGACCCATTTTTACCCCGGATTTCTAAATTAAATTCTTGTAAAAGCAAAATCCACCTAAGCAACCTCAGTTTTGTCTCTTTCTTAGTCAACAAATGTCTCAAGGCACTATGATCTGAAAATACTATCACCTTAGAATGCCCCAAAATATATGACCTAAACTTATCAAGAGCAAATATCACGGGTAGCAACTCTTTTTCAGTAGTGGTGTAATTCATTTGAGCTTCTGAAAAAGTCTTACTAGCATAAAAGATTACAACGGGTTTCTTATCGACCCGCTGCCCTAAAACCGTCCCAGCGGCATAATCACTCGCATCACACATGATCTCGAAAGGCTTCGACCAATCAGGTGATTGTAGAATAGGGGCTTCTACAAGCTTTTGCTTAAGCATGTTGAATGCTTTAAGACATGATTCATTAAAGTCAAATCGTGCATCTTTTAAAAGTAGATTACAAAGAGGCTTTGATATTGCACTAAAATCTTTAACAAATCGCTTATAGAACCCGGCATGACCAAGAAAATATCGCACACCTTTGATGGTAGTGGAAGGAGGAAGGGATGAAATTACTTGCACCTTGGCACGGTCAACCTCAAATCCTTTTTCAGACACAACATGCCCTAATACAATTCCCTCTTGAACCATGAAATGGCTCTTCTCCCAACTAAGCACCAAATTAGTTTCGGTGCATCTTTTTAAAACACTTTCAAGCTGATCAAGGCAGCTTTCAAAAGACTGACCAAAGATGGAGAAATCATCCATAAATATCTCTACAGATTCTCTAACCATGTCAAAAAAGATACTCATCATGCACCGCTGAAAGGTAGCAGGTGCATTACACAGGCCAAAAGGCATTCTTCGAAATGCAAATGTCCCATAAGGACCATAAAAGTAGTTTTAGCCTGGTCATCAGGATGGATGGGTATTTGATTATAACCAGAGTACCCATCCAGGAAGCAATAGAACTTCTTACCAGAAAGCTTCTCAACTATTTGATTAATGAAGGGTAGTGGGAAATGATCTTTCGATGTGCCAGTATTCAGCTTACGGTAATCTATACAAACTCTCCACCCAGTAACTGGTTGGTTTGTGAGTTTTTCCCCATTCTCGGTTTCCACAATGATGATTCCGGCCTTTTTAGGCACCGTTTGAGTAGGACTTACCCATTTACTATCCGAGATGGGATAGATGATACCAGCATCTAACCATTTAAGAACTTCCGTCTTTACTACCTCTTTCATATTAGGATTCAGACGCCTTTGTGCATCTCTTGATGGCTTAATATCTGGGTCCGTAACAATTTGATGCATACCTAATGAAGGGCTGATCCCTTTCAAGTCTGCAATTGTCTATCCCACTGTTGCTTTGTACTTGGAAAGCACTTTTAGAAGTGCTTCCTCTTGTGATTCAGAAAGATCAGAAGCAACAATAACGGGTAACGTATTGTTAGGACCTAGAAAAGCATATTTGAGATTGGATGGCAAAGGTTTTAGTTCAAGAGTTGGAGACACTTCTAGAGACGACTTCGTGGCCGTGTCAAAAGTAGAAGGTAAGGGCTCCACTTTATAAGACCAAGGTGGTTTTTGATGGTTCAATGAATTGACCAAACACTCTTGAATCTCTTGAACTTCAACAAAATCAAGAATCTCCTCGTTCTCACCAATGAGATATAATTCCAAAAGATCATCCTTGAGCATACGGGAAGCATGCTTTTGGACTTCCTCATCGAACACATCTACTTGGTAACATTCATTCATCGTAGGAGAATTCATAGAATTAAACACATTCAGTCTTATCTTCTTATTACCGAATGAAATATCAATGGCACCAGTCCGACAATTAATCCTAGCATCTATCATGGCTAAAAATGGGTGCCCAAGGATAATATTTGGTTGAACATCCTTGTATTGTGACTCGGTGTCCATAACAAAGAAGTCATCAGGGTAATAGTAGTCATCAACTTTCACAATAACATCCTCTAAGATACCTCTAGGAATTTTGGTAGATCGATCGGCTAAGGAAATAATGGTGTCTGTCTTACGAAGAGTTCCTAAGTCATACTTATCGACCAAACTAGCAGGAAGGATGTTGATACTGGCACCAAGATTAAGGAGCGCCTTCTTAATGGCAATATTTCCGACCACCACTGAAATCAATGGTGCTCCAGGATCTTTGAATTTAGAAGGAAGAGAGCTAGATAAGACCGCATTAACATGCTCAGTTAGGTCGATCTTTTTAGGCAAAGACACATTCAGCTTCCTCTTCTGAGTACACAAGTCCTTTAAAAACTTGGCATATGAAGGAATTTGCTTGATAGCATCAATAAGGGGGAGATTGATTTTAACTTGCTTGAAAGTCTCCCACATATCCTCAGCATGAGGACCCTTTTTAGCTAACCTTGCAGATGTTGATTTCTCCAAAGTCGTAGGGTAACGTGTGTTGGACACACCACCCTCCCCAACTTCAAGAGATTCAGTAGCTGTAGGGTTCTGTGTTGTTGGTTTAGCAAAATCATTTAACAAATCATTTACCAACTCAGAATCGGACTTAACATTATCAGAATTTTTACCTTCAACAATAATTTCGTCATCGGTAACGAAATCCTCGACATTAGGAGAAGAATTTGGAATTCCCTTGTCATTGTTGTAGATTTTTCCATTTCGAAGGGATGTCACCATATTCACATGCTCATTTCCATTTTTCTTGTGTGCGGGATTCATGGTGGGGTAGCTCGATAGCTTTCCCTCATCTCTTTTGTTTAATTGATCCGCCAATTGACCAACTTGTCTCTCAAGAGCTGCAATAGATTTAGTAGTGGTCTCATGTCTTTGATTGGTGACCTTAAATTTTCTATTGATCTCTTGATTGTTGGTAGACAATGAATCCATAAGCCTATCAAACTTTCAGTCAAGGTTCAAAAGACGGTTATCATCTTGCCCTTGGCCCTGATTTAGATATTGTTGTTGTGGCCTATGATTGTAAGAATTTTGTTGGAAGTTAGATGAATCGCCACCCTCATACCTTGGTTTGTAACCATAGTGTTGTTGTTGGGCATTATTAGGGTGATTGTCTTCATCTTTCCAACGGAAGTTGGGGTGATTGCGCCATCTAGGATTGTAACTTCTGAAGAATGGGTCATTTCACGGACGACCTCCATAAACTCCATTCACCTCCTCATTTGGTGGCGCCCCCAACTTTGACAATTATTAACTAAATGACTTGGATCACCACACATTGAACACCCACAATGCGACACATTAGACACATTTGGAACACCTTTTCCTAGATTTCTCAACAAAAGATCAACTTTCTTACTTAACTCGCTAATTTCAGAATTTGTGCCACGTTGGTTAGACACAGAATTGGCGGAAGATGGGTGGTTGTTTCGATCCACTAAAGATTGGGTCTTGGAACCTTTGCTTAGTTTTTCAAAAAACTCCCATTTTTCCTCCATAGGTCGCGAGAAAAACATACCCCCACTAGTTGCCATCACAAATTGTTGGTTGTTATAATCTAACCCATCATAGAGGACTTTGACAAGATCCCATTTTGGAACATCATGATGATGGCAAGTTCTTAATAACTCCTTAAGTCTATTAAATGCTTCACGAAACTGCTCGCCTGGGATTTAACGAAAGGATTTAATCTTATTTCTAATGTTCGCAGTTTTACTTATAGAATAAAATTCCTCAAGAAAAGAAGATTGCATTTCAGACCATGAGTTAATACTACCCCGCTCAAGAGATGAGAACCAGTCCTTAGCTTGATCTTTAAGAGAAAAAGGAAAAAGGCGAAGTCTTACCTCATCCTTGGTAATGTTATTAACCTGATGTGTGTTAGCAATTGAGAAGAATTCTCGCAAATGTGCGTATGGCTCCTCACGACCTCTAAACACTGGCAAGATTGCTATGAGGTTCGGCTGGATCTTGAAGTTACTTGTAACCCCTTTAACCGGATTTGGATAAACGATAGGCGAGGGATCCTCGAAGATCCCTGGCCTGTAATAAGAATCAACACCCCGTGGTGGGGATTCTTCTCTGCTACTATCTGCGCTAGCATCTTCGCCAACATCGTCATCGCCTGACATTTTAGCGAAAAGCTCTTCTAAACCTGTAAAATCAAGATTAGTAGAAAACTATCGAAATGCTTTCTTTCTCAACCTTGCACTTTTCTCAACCTAAGGATCGTAAGCTAATGGTGATGTATGTCTCGATCTACGTGTGCGCATACACTAACCTGCACACTCACAAGAAACAAAACAAACAAACAAAAAAAAGAAAATAAAATCCTTTTGTATTTTTTAAATTTTATCTAAAAAAATATTAACAAAAACTTAAACGAAAAGCTCACTATTTCCCGGCAGCGGCGCCAAATTTTGATCAGCGTCAAAGTGCCGGTAAAAAATAACCTAATTACCTTATACTAGATAGGGTAAGCGGGTATCGAATCCACGAGGAATATGTGGTTTTTGTTTAAGTTTTGGGGTGATCACTGATCAATAAAAGTTTTGGTTTTGAAATCTAACGAATAAAATACTCTTAATAACAAAAATGCTGATTAAAAAATAAAATAATTAGTAAACTAATAATAAAGCTAGAAAAATAAAATAAGGGTGTAAATATTTAAAAGAAAAATACAATCCCTTCTAGCTCCTAATATTTATGGTTGATCACACTTATGGACTATCGAAACTTTTTAGTTCATTTACAAAGATTATTTTGACTTAATATGAATGAATTAATGTCGGCTTTTGTTATGTTTATCAATGACTCGCGATAATAAATCTTATATTAATCCAACCAATAATTATGTTTTAATAATTTATTTAGGTACAACTTATGTTGATTATACGACCATCTTTTTCTTTAACTAAATAGAATAAGTATGAATCGTTAACTAACAATAAATTGTCACGCACAAATAATTAAACATAATATTAAATCAATTAAAGTAATTTATAAATAACTTATAAATCAATGTAATAAAAATATGATAACCCAAAAGTAATGATCAAACCATAAATAAAGTTACCGGAAGGAATTACAACAAAATTAGTTAGACATCACGATGTACTCGACCCGCTGTATATCAATCATCTTTTCTCTCTCTATTAAAAGTTACGACCAAAAAAACCCCAAAGAGACAAATTCCTCAATCAATGTCTTTTTTTATTAGTGAACTATGCGATCTCCTTTTTCCTTCTTTTGTTTCTTGCAAGGATGAATATCATATAGTCCTTTTTTTCCTTGAATCGTCTTTTCCCTTGTCCCCACCTTCGCACTTTTTTTTAATTTGTCAGAGAATAACCAAAAAGAATATGATCACTTTTTCAACCGGTTGTATTGTTTGATGTCCCCACGTCGTCTTTGTCATTTTCTTTTAAATTCTTTTTTTTTCTCTTCTTTGATGCTTCTTTGTATCTTTCTAATCCCACTGATGCAAGTTTTGTTTCTTCTTCTTTTGATATATGTCAACTCAATGATATGATTCTCCACTAGGACCCTTTTTTCCTTTGTGAATAATCGGATGTGAAGTCCCTACAAAAGAATTGTCGACCTCTTTTTTTTGTCTTATTCGGCTCCCCCTTGTCAATCTGTCGACTTGTATCTATATGAAGAGAAGAATCTTCTTCTTTTTTCTTTTACTGTGTCGGTTATGTTTAATGAACCCTTTTTTTTATTCTTTTGGGATATAATAACTTTGGCCCAATTAAAAATAACCCAACGTCAATAATTGCTCAAACGAAGCCCGGACAAATAAAGGATGACCGAAAATATTGCGACGCGCTCAAATCTTTTCCTTCAATATTTCTTCTTCATTGATCGACGCTCACAATGTCTTTTCTCCAAAAAAATTAATTAAGCAGCCATTTTATTCTATTTTTCTCGTACCATACATAACCACAAAACACATTAAAAGTAAACGAAAAATAAATATATAATTATGTTAAATTAACATGCTATTAGGTGTATGCAAAATACACCATCAGAAGGCTTCAACAACTACAAGTCAAGTGTGAAACTAAAACCAAAGGTCTTTTATCTTCCCCTTTTTAATATTATGTTCTGTCGGTAAGTGATAACTGAAACAAGTTGCTAGACTGAAGATCCACGACATTTAAACGTCAATTCAAATATTACTTGTTCAAAGGTACATGCTCGTCATATTTGTTCTATATCTAATATAGTTTTTGTTATTTTTCAGGACAATGTTTTAGTGAATGTTGTAGCTTGGGTTCACTACTGTGCTCTTAGCAACACAAAGTCACAAATTCAGACCTATGTTTTTTATGGTACGTAGTAACCTATAAAACCTTAAGGGTATTATTATGCATCTTTGTAAGTTAGATTTTGTGGGTGGCTTAACATGGACGTGTTTTCTCTATTTTTTTAGTTATCCGAGCAACTGTTCTGATCCAAAGCTTAACCTAGATGCTGCTTTTGAGCAAAAGAATGAAATCGCCAACGCTGTTGAGGCGGAACTTAAGAGGGTAACATGCTTAAATTAAATGAATAGCAAGTGTAGGTTTTTGACATAATTACTTACGATTGTATCAATTCAAATCTTGTTTTTCCTATAAAATGAACATGGAAATCAGAGTGGCCGAAAAGGAGCCGAGAGTACTGTATTCTAATGCGCAAAACTTCGTTAATGTATTCTAACCAAATCGAACACCCTATTACATACATATAACAGAATACAGATATTTGGATACGAAGTGCTTTGGGTCAACCTACTCAATACGCACCCAATAATGACCAGTTTTGACTTACTCTACGCATGTTTTAACCCATTATGAACCCGAACGACCTGCCTGTTTTTTCACATCTAACGCGTATCTTTGTATCTATCCAGCTGAATGGCTGAGGTTGGCTGCCACTGAAATAGATGAAGTTGTTAAACTTCTGCTAATAAAAAGAGCCAAGGGTGAGGCGAACAGTTTTCTGCGGTTAGAGTACATTATAAGTTTATAACTATGTAGTATTAATTAAAAGAATTCATTCAAACTACTATTGATTATGGTATAGCAATAGAAAATATTTCATTATGATATCTAGATTAAAGTTCAACAGGGAACATGTCCTAAAAAAAGTACAAAGGACTTCATTAAACCTTTTATTTCAAAACTAATCCTACGGCTGAAAGACAAAGTAGCATCTGTAATTTTCTTATTCTGACATAACAACAGGGTTCCAGTCATTTCACTCTCAGTCTCCCCGCCCCATCTTTATAAACACACCAAGTCCACCCTAATTAAATCCCACCCTCATCAAACCCACCGCGCTGCACCACCGCCATCTCACCCCACTGGCATAATCCACCCCACCGGCGTAATCTACCCCACCACCGTCATCCACCCCACCACCGTCGGATGGTATTGCGATGGTTCAGTTATTTGGTTGATGTCTATGTGTTCTTACAAAATGGGAAAGATCTTAATGATAGATCTCTGAATTATTTGGTAAGCAATATTGCATTTCTCATGGAGCATTCGTTGGAAAGATGCTAATCGTATTTGATTTTCAGGTTTTAGTTGTGCCATTCTCTTGAAGAGGGTACAGGTTATGGCATGGTAACACGTTTGATCTCAAATATCAGAGAAGAGTAACCATATGATTATGACCTTCTTTGTATCGTCATCTCCAAAGGTTTTCCATACTGTTTTTTATCCTTACAATGCTATCCTTTATGTCCACCAACTCGTGGAAAATGTCGATTAGTGTATTGTTCTTGATAATGAAGCATTGTATGACATTTGCTTCAGAAATCCTAAGTTAACTACCTCAAGTTGTAAGTATTACAAATAATAACTTGATTTTGCTCTAATAAATATTATACTGATAACCATTGCTTGAGGTAACTAACATTGTAATTTTTCTAACAGTTGGTGATCTTACGGGGATGGAGAGTATGAAGATGAAGAGGTTTAAGGAGTATTGATTACACTTAGTGGTTGTAATATCTATCATTTATCCGAGCATTGTAGGAACCTTTTTTATCTTGTCAACCTCTAATTTGTCTAGTGTTTTTGATCTTAACAATTTAACATGTTTGGGCTTAAGTATTGATTACAATTATTCTATATTTTCCAAATGGTTTTTTTTTTTGCTAGTTGCTTCTGCATTGATGTTATTGCACCTATGTATTCGACATCAGATATATTTAGGAAAAAAGTTTACATTGTAGTGTTTTCTTTAGTTTTTCCAAAAAAACGTCTACTGATTTAGTGGTGGATTATTTATTGGCTATGTTCAGCCCTAAATATGTTCGTGTGCTACACTTACTCATTCTAGAAATGAAACGTCTACTGATTTGAATCACATGTAATTTTGCTTAAATTACATGTGATTCAGTGATAATTACATGTGATTGAAGGATTTTAAAACCTTAACTTCTTCTAACAAACTCACTGTTGATCCCTTTGATTGGATCTATATTCTGTTAAGAACTAATATAGTAGTTTGTAATCAAACTAAAACACTTTGAGAACTCTTACTCAAACTAAGTAAGTTATTCGGAATCTAACTTATAAAGCACAGAAGAACATAATTACTTTTAACTATTCGATTCTCTTATTAATCAACTTGAATGAGGTACATGAATGGCATTGTACCTATGTTCCTTTTATAGAGTAAGGAACCCTAGAAACCTTAGAATAATCTATAAATATAACTATATCATAGACGATATATTATCAATACTAACTATTTAAGTATATCACATAAGATATACTCTAACTATAACTATGACATATGTTATACAAAGATATATTCGTCCTAATCAATATAGTAGTACTTACTTTATAAGTAGTAGTACTTACTATGTACCGCGTTAACACTAACGGTACTTGAAAGATAACTAACAGTACTTGAATAATACTAACGGTACTTGACACTTAACAAATAATTTCCAACAATCCTCCCCTAAACAAGAATGATAACTTGTTGCCTTCTTGTTTCTCTTGTACTGGATGTATTTAGAATACATGTCTTTTTCATTCTTTCCTTCATCCTTGGATTGAACTTGGTAATTTGTATTTGTATCCAACTGAATGTAGCCAAACACTTCAATATAGATCTTCTTATGATAAGATAATCTTCAAACATCATGAACATCATCTTTGTCTTCAAACTATGATCTTCTTGTGTCTTGTAAACATTCATTTATCTTTGCAGCATCAGTAATTTTCTTCTTGAGTTAAATCTATGAACTCTGAATCATGAACTTCAGTCTTGATTTGATAAGACAAAACCTTCTGAGTATTTTATTCTTGAATACTTCTTTTCTTGCAATCTTCATACCTGAAATAAAACAGTTAACAACAAAAACTAATCTGTATTGGCTTCATGATTTTTAGCAAATCACCAGCTATCAACGGATTTGATATATTCTTTACCAGTTAGCCGTACACTCTGCAATAGCCAATACTTGATTCGTGAAGAATAAGGTGTACTGATAACCCTATAATTTTTGGTAAATTGTCAAACATCAACGGATTTGATGAAGTCTTTACCTAGTACCGTTTGTCTAGGACTAGCCAACTCTTTGTCTCGTAACAAGGTGAGCCAGAACCATATAGTTTTTAGCAAACTACCAGCTTTCAATGGATTTGAGAAGTGTTTACCACAAACCGTTTGCTTATGGACTAGCCAGTTCTTATGTGTGTTAGACATGGTGAACTGAGAAACATTTGTGAAGTGTGACTGAAAGTCAAACACTAAAGGCTCTTTCTCAGCTTCTTCCTCATCTTTCAAATTCTTGATTTGTTGTTTAACCATTCTAATCAACTCCAAAGCATCAACGGATTCTTCTGTAACTTCCAATTGTTGTTCCAACATTCTTTCCAACAATCTTCTTTTGAATGGATAACTCTTCTCTTTTAGCATATAGTAGGTAACATCATCTATATCTAAAATATGCAATCCACATGACGTATAACATCTCTAGTAACTGGGAACTTGATTCTCTAATTCCTTCAACATTTCTTGATCACCCGTGTGTGGTTCATACATGAAAAGCATTTCCCTATACAATAGTGATACTTCAGTTTTACCTGCACTGGCTTCTTGAACTAACCTGAAAAGATCCTGAATATCTTGTCTGTCAAGAATGTAAAGAATATCTTCCAAAAGTCTGAATATTCTTGTTGTGCCATCAGTTCTTTGAATTCCATGAGCTTCCAGTCCTTGATCCATAGAGTATATCCATCTAGCAATAGATGATCTCTTTCCAAAAATCTCTGTATCAATACATTGATCTTCAAATTTTACTATCTTCAAGTACTTCTTCAAGCTCTCATCATCATCACTATCTTCTGCTGTTGACTTAGCCCTATTGGCTTTCTGCTTTCTCTTTGTTGATCTTTTTCTTTTAACACCCTTGGAGGTTCCCTCAAATTCTGTTAAACCCTCTTCCAAGTTTGTATGTACCGTTTCTTCAGTATGTACTATTGACTGTGCATGTACTACTTGTACATTTTCAGTCTGAGCAATATCTTGAGCTTTATCTCCTTCATTCATTCTTTGAGCAGTCTCTTCCTCCTTTGAACTTACTTTCTCCTTTCTATTCTTCATCACATAAGTGGTCTTGATAGTTGGAGATGAATTTGTAGGCTCAGCAGTACTTGGCTCAATTCTAGGAGTGCTTCCAAATTGTCTTTTTTGTTGCAGATGTCTTCTATGTCTTTCAACAGCCATTCTATCTGCTTCAGATCCAATCTCAACAAAATTCAATTAAGTTCTCTTATGTTGCTCATACAAAGTCCTGATTTCTTCAAAAAATTTCTTGACCAGTTGAATATGAGTGAAACCCTTAACTTTCTTGAGAAGTTCATCATTTGATTCCTAATCTGCATAGTAGTTAGAGGCTTAATCTTTTCTCTTCTTCTCTTTTCAGCAAAGAATCTTTGTTGCTCCCTTACCAGATCATCAATCAACTTTGATTTCTCTTCTTCATCATAAGCATCTCTCTCTTCAGCTATCAATGAGTCTGCAGGAAGCTCACTTGCATGTAATTCAGCTTGAAACCTATCATACTCTTGTATGTTTCATTCTTGTTGTATTCTCTTAGCTTCTAGCAAATGCTGCTTTGCTGCAAGTTCTTCTTGTAAGTCTTCTTCACGAATCCAAGCTTGCATTCTAAGAGCATATTCCTCATCATGATCTAATTGATTAAATCTATACATGACTTTGCTTATGTCTTCATCTGAATCACTTTCATTTTCAGATTCTGATAGTATGTGCTTCTTCCCCTTATCCTTTGGATTAATCTTAGGTAGCTTCTTCTTCAGCTTGGAAGGTCTTTCCTCATCAGCTTGCTGTTGAATAACTATACCTTTAGTAGGGTGTGAATCTTGAACTTTCTTACCTTTAGTTTGATCCTTTTTGGCAAGAATTTCTTGTTGTGTCTTCTTCTCTGCCTCTGCTTGTTTTGCTTTCTCAGCTGAAGTCTTCTTTTTTAAGTCAAGCAGTATTTGGGCTAATGTCTCATCCTCTCCAAAAGGAGTTTGACTATCTAGTGAAGGATGATCACCAGCGGTACTTACAATCGGCTTAGTTGGCTTAGCAGTACTTGGGTCTTCAACAATGTTAGTAGTACTTGCAGTCGGCTTATTTGGCTTAGCAGTACTTGGATCTTCAACAATGTTGACTTCACCAGTATTAGACACACTTGTTTCTTCAATCACTTGTGTATCTCCAGATACCCTTTCTTCCACTGAAGCTATCCTTTCAACTTGCACCTCTTCAGTCTTGTCTGATCCATTGCTCATTCTTGATCTAGACAGTACTTGCAAAGACTGTTTCCTGTAAAACCATATTTGTCTTTGTGGTGGTGGAGTTGAAGATACATGAAATTGAATATTAATTTCCTCTAACTTCTCATAGAAAGTACTCCAATTCACTTGAAGTGGTGATTGAGGTGTTGGTGATGGCTGAGTTACCATCATTTCTTCAACTTGTGGCTCCTCATGAGTAGGCTTTGGTTCTTCCTGTTGAAACTCCATATTTGTAGGTTCATCCACACCACTCTTTAAACTAGGTCCATCTTCATAAGTCATAATGACATCTTCATCCAGCTCAAAATTGATGTCATTTCTAGAGATCCTTGTTTGATTATCAGAAGAAGGTGGTTGTTCTTCATAATTCCTCCCTTGTTTGGTTGCATTCAGTTGCCTTTTCTTCTAGTTTCTGAATCTTTGCTTTTTGAGTGCAGACTTCTGAATAGATCTATGTTGCCTCATTCAAGGTGATACTTTGTTCCTCAACTTGATTAGGCTAGCTTCCAATTCAGCAATATTCTTGTCTTGAACAAGTTTTTCTTTTTGCAACACCTGTAAATATTGGGACAAACTAGTACACAAAGCAGTCAAATTTGCAACATCCATCACCGCTGGTGCTTGTGCTGGTGGTGAACCACTAGTAGCAATAGAAGCAGCAGGTGTATGGATCATCTCATCAGTATTTGGTGGAGCACCAACATTGTGAGAAGAAGATTGTGAATGTTCTAGGGAATGGGAACTCTGGTGAGAAAGAGTTTGCTGAGAAGCACTAGCATTGCTAGGTTCCTCACCTTCTTGATTGGCAGGTTGGGCTAACTGATGTTGTAAATTTAGTCAACTTACCTTTAGGAAAAAGTAAGCAACTAAAATAGGGCAAGTGCACGACGATTTAGGAAAACCGTGTGTGAATGACCCTAGGTGAGTTCGTTCTCGAGGAGGCAAGTGCGTTGTGTTAAGAGTTGATATATGATGTTTGTGATTATGAAGATTTATGAAAGAAATGAGATTAGAAAAGAAAAGACGGTTACGAAAACTAATTAAACTACGACGAAAAAGGCGTAAACGTAAAACCGTAAAAACGACGAAAATTAAAATTTTAACCTAAAAATTCCTAAAAATTACTAAAAATCCCAAATAATATTCTAAGAGTTTACAAAAAATCCAAACTTGCTAAAACCTTTTAATTAATTAAATAATGACTTTTTAATGCTAATTAAAGCCCTAAAAATCACTTTTAATTATTAAAAAGCCCTAAACAAGATTTTATAATTTGTAAACCTCAAAAATATCCTAATTAAGCTAAAAACTATTTTTAAAATTTTAAAACCAATTTAAACTATTTTTAATCTCCTAAAAACCATTAAAATCTATTAAATCTTAAATTAATTCTAAAAGTTAATTGAAAAGCCTAAAAATTAAATGGAAAGTGACAAAAGTCCTAATTAATGATAAAGAACCTAGGAAAAATGAAAAAGAAATAAAAATAAAACTTTTTATTTTAATGAATAAAATAATATTAAAATATTCTAAAAAATTAAAAGTCCTCAAATAAATTCTAAAAAATTCTCAAAAATCCTAAATATTGTAACTAGAACAAAAATGCAAACCAAATTTTCTGAAACCTATTAATTAATTTTATATTAATTTTTAAAGTTGCTTAAAAACCCTAAAATTAAATTAAAATTAAAAATTAAAGTTTTTGAAAACTTTTTTATATGTAAACCTCAAAAATAAGAATTAAAACCTAAAAACTATTTTTTTGTATTTTTTACTTACTGTTTAAT
The DNA here is from genome assembly GCA_025667525.1 of Glebionis coronaria. Taxonomy (NCBI): domain Eukaryota; kingdom Viridiplantae; phylum Streptophyta; class Magnoliopsida; order Asterales; family Asteraceae; genus Glebionis; species Glebionis coronaria. The sequence continues at coordinate 97,954,067 of CM046879.1, forward strand.
ATTTTTTTATGACTTTTTAAATTTAAAATTAAAAATAATCCTAGAAATTAATTAAATAAAAGGAAAAATAATATTTTTGAACAGAAAAATCCTAAAACCTATTACTAGCCTAGGAAAAATGAAAAAGAGCCAAGAAGCTTAATAAATAAGCTATAATAAGCAGAAATGGTCACGGCTTATTTAAATAAGCCCAAACCAAAACCTCCTTAAGTATGGGGCCTTGCCTATCTTTACACAAGATTAAGGCTAGCACACTGGTAAGGACTCTGAACCCTCCAACGAGAGGTCAGGGGTTCGAAGCCAGGCTAGTGGTTTTTTTTTTGCAAAAACTTTTCTTTTTTTTTTTTTTTTTTTTTAAACTCAAACAGTCACCCTAATTAACTTGTAAACACAATCCAACTCCAAAAATATCCAAGAATAAGCAAATTATGAATCAAAACGTATCCAGACCTTGTTCACTTTCTGATGAACAAGTGACTTTGGTCACTTGTTAAAAGTAAAACCAAGAGGGCTTGGCTGTGATTGTTTGGTGGTGATTACTTGGAACAAAGGGCACCCTTGTGCTCTTTCTGAGCACAAGGAGTCAAGATAAGCAAAGATAAAACACGTTGCACACACAATGCTCAAACAAAATGCACACCAAGAGCAATTCAAGTTGCTGTGATAACTTAAACAGGTCTGATGACCTTTTTGACACACTAGATGCACACAAATGAGTTTTAGACTCTAATCTTATGCATACACAAACTTCAACTAGCACAAAAGCAAACTGCAATCCTTTAATACCCTAAGTCTAAACAATTTACAAGAATCAAGTTCCAAGATTTCATAAAAATTAGGCAGAAGGTGACTCATGCAGTTTGGCTAGGCTATTTCACTTTTTCACACACAAACTTTGCTAAATCTTGCACCAATCCAAGCACACAATTACTGATGAACCTAAGCAACCCTACTTAAACTAACTAACACTTTTTATAACACAAACAAAGAAATTAAACCTTGCTAAAACACGTTTCCAAACACCCTTTTAAATTTTTGTTTCACACTTTTTTCAAACCAAAACCTTCTAAAAAGCTAACAAACTGATTCTAATAGCATCAAACATGCATATAAGTCCAAAAGAACACCAATCAACAGCTTTTTCAACACTTAGCACATGAGCATGAAAAATCACATAAGCAATTGACTTTTCTGAAATTTTAAAAATGAAAAAAGTTCCTTACCCAAGAACCCTACAATCCAGGGTTCTTGTGGTTGCTATACCACCTCCCTACCAACTCGGGTTGGTGCAGAAACAATGATCAATCAACCTCCTTAAACCTGCCAAGAAAAGTCAAAGCAAAACACAAATCTTGGATATATTCTGTTTAACTTTTTTTTTTCTTAAAAACCTTACACAAATCTTTCTGAAACTTACAAACACGTTTCAATGATATCTTTCAAGGAATTAACATAATAAATTAAAACTGAAATGCCAAATCTTGACACACGTTCTTACCAAGAACTTGCTCAAAATTTCAGAAACTTAAAAACCTTTTTGAAAACTTTTTTTTTAAACACAAACTTGAATGAAGATAAACAAACTTTGAACTTAAATGCTGGAAAGTAAATGGTTCACAATTTTCATGTAAGTAAAAACACTTTTTTCATTAATTTAAAGAAAATAAAAATTACATCAAAAACTGGAACAAAAACAAATGCTGAAACCCTAATGCCTTAAATAGGCTTACAAAGAAATTTCTAGAAGATAAAACCCTAATTGCTAATTCCCAATTGTGCCCTTGGAGGATATTCGGATATCCTCTTTGAAGATGCTGATTTTGAATTTGATAGGAGGCTCCCATGTGATGTTATCAGTGTACTTGCTTGATCTTGGCCGTTTGTCAAAACTTTGGGAGCACGAAATTGCTTAGGGATGTCGATTTGCTGGCAAGACTTTGTCTTGGAGTAGCAGGGGAGCCACGTGGAGGTCCCACAAGGTGAGAGGGAAAGGTTTTGGGAGTTGGGAATGAATTAGGGGAGGGTAAATCATGCTTCTGGATAGTTTAAGGGATTACCCCTTTGTTTTGGGTGAATTAGGTAATTAGGGTTTATGGGTGAGGGTGATGATAAACAGGTTTGTTTAATTCCATTTGGGTGGGTTAAGTATTTAAAAACGTGTTTACCACCTTTTTGTGTAAATAAACAAGTAATATTTAAGAAGGGTTCACAAAGGGGTTTGTGATAGGGTCAAAAAGGTTATGGACTGGTTGAGTTGGCTTGGTGGACTGGCAGGGATGACGTGTCAGCATGCAAGTGGTGTAGGGAGGTTTGTTGTCTGGTCATGAATGGCCCCTCAAGTCTCTTCACATCTTCATTTTGTATTAACAGCCTACAAAACCCATTTCCTTTGTTTTTAACTTTCAACACTTGTCATTTTTGGCACAATGTTTTTGTAATATTGAAACAAGGACCATTTATGCAATTTCTTCATTTTCCAAGGACTGATTTTGCCATATCTTCAAACTTCAAGGCTTTGACTTGTTGGTTGACTTCTTGGAGGACCATATTTGACAATTTAGATTTGATGAGGGACTAAATTTGCCAATTCTTCAAAGTTAAGGGTCCTTTTTGTAATTTTGACAAACTTTAGGGACCAAACTTGTAATTATGAAGATACAAGGGTATAAAGTGTCAATTCTTCAAACTTGGAGGAACAATCTTCAATATTCTTCAAATCTTCAAGGGTTTTCTTTGGAAAATTCCTCACTAGGGCTTGGTTCATCGTGCGGCTTCGTTTCCCGTGTTCGTTTTTGCGTGATTCTTGTGATCTTTTATCATTTTCTCAATATCCGTACCTAATTTACACAAGCAACAAACACAAGCATATATTTGGGTATTTTGATGATATTTAATGCATTTTAAGTCCAAAAAGAACGATGAGACCATGTATAAAAGCCGTCTCATCACTCCCCCATACTAAACCATTGCCGTGCCCTCACGCAATGCTAGAATAAAGTATCGTAGCATCTCCAAAATTCATTTTATTCACTTTATTGGAATGATAAACTAGCTACACTACTACTATTACTACTACTTGTGTTATAGACATAATGTATGATTTTCATCGCAAAATGGGACGTTTAGGTTCATAGAATAAGAACACGTGAATGCTTCGTTAGAAATAATTTCATCGTCCTCGATTTTCACTTCAATTCCATGCTAAGCGTGCAACGAGATCATTGTCATTATAAGTTAGTAATGCTAACACTACTCATATGTCCTAATCACGTACTTATTCTCCCATTATTCCTAAGTTGTATCTCTTATATTTTATGATGTCTTGAATGTTTCACGAGGATACATTGTTTGACTTATGCGATAATAGAGATTTAGGTCTAAAAATAGAGTCCTAACGGTGTAACTAAGACCATCAAATCAATAACCCCTCCTAATAGACAACGATGTTAAAAAATTAAGTTGACAAGAAGAATCGATAAACACAGTTTTATAACGGTTTTGAACATGAGACTTATTACCAAGACTTTTATACGCCCCCTAACGGAAGGGCCTTATTATCTTTGGTTTACCTCCATCTTTTATTCAACTTCGCCATGAAGCTTTTATTATGACTTCGGTCTTGCCTTGCCTTTTATTATCCGCCTCATCGGTGGTTTTATTAGCCAAAGACGTATATCCTCACGCTAAAGCGAATTTTGGATCTTTAAAGCTTCGAAGATTAAGGCTTGATTCACTTTCAATTTTGCATAGATTTTAGGCCTTGTGGGGCTTCAAATTGTTTGCTTGATTTAGGTGAGCACTTGAAATCTTATTATTAGGTGAGGCTTTCGATTATTCGGGTGCCAATACTTCAAAACCGTGACGCTGGCGAGATCTTAATGTCTTCCCAATTTAATTACACGGAAGCTACTAGAAAAGACTAGAAACCCAACAATCCTAACTAAACCGCTAAATCAATATTTATTAAGCAAAAAATATTTACATGCGAAGGGAGAATAAGCAAACAACGAGAACACATGAGTTTTTGAAAGAATACGAGTACTCTACGTTTAGCATAGTAACTTATAATTAACCCTATCATTTCTCGTCCTCATTTAAGAGACTTAGCCTAATGTGTAGTTAAGGAATCAAAGCTAAGTGCTCAACACGCACGGTCGAGTCAAAAATTACTCTCATTCTCGCCATCGGGAAATCTACATTCGTGTCTTCAAACACTTATAAAACATGAGAAAAATTTTAAAATTTGGCCTTTTTTAGCCTTATTTTGCAACAAAACGATAAACTTTGGAAAGCGTGAAGGTTTGGCAAGGCAAGTATCTATTCACCCCCCCCCCCCATACTAAAGTTAAACATTGTCCTCAATGTTTCGAGTCTAGGGGTGCAAACACCCCCATACTAGAGACGTAGTCGAATGCCTAATCTAGCATGAAAAGGGTGTAACCGTTAAATTTAAAGCCGTTTATGAAGTGTGCTAAAAACCTAAGGTTAGAACAATAAAGGATATATCATGGATATTGAGAAATGTCTCCAAAGCAAACGATCGAGTGCTCCCATAAAACGAACACGAGAGGCTCCAATCGTGAAGATCATGATCTAAAAGCCACATATCACAAACAACCATGGAACAAAGGTTGGAAGGGCACGAATCCCCACACGTAAGCTACATTAGACTAAGAAAGCGATAATATGTACATAGGATAAGCATGGGACTCCCCCACGAGGCACCTCGTTTTTGATTACCGAGTCATGAGCTCGACTCGATCCCCTCAATACTAATTATCATTGGGGAAAGTGACTTGGTCGAGGTAGTTCAAGGATGGAACTTCCCCGCCAAAGTAGTGCTTCAACCTATGTCCATTCACCTTGAAGTTAGGACCATCATCTTGAGCTAGCTCGATGGTCCCATAAGGAAATACTTGAGTCACGGTGAATGGACCGGACCAACGGGATTTCAATTTACCGGAAAATATTTTCAATCTTGAATTAAAAAGTAAAACTTGATCCCCAATGTTAAAAACCCGGTTTTTAATTTTTGAATCATGCAACTTTTTAGTTTTCTCTTTATAAATCAATGAATTTTCATAAGCAATGTCTCTCAATTCATCCAATTCATTTAATTGCATTTTCCGGTGTTTTCCCGCGGTCTCCATGTCATCATTACAATGCTTTAGGGCCCAATAAGCCTTGTGTTCTAACTCGATAGGCAAATGACAATTTTTTCCATACACAAGCTTATAGGGAGTGCACCCAATGGGCGTCTTATCAGCGGTCCTAAAGGCCCATAAAGCATCGTCTAACTTATCCGACCAAGATTGTCGGTTTTCCCCTACGGATCTCTCCAAGATCCTTTTCAATGCTCGGTTTGAAACCTCGACTTGCCCACTCGTTTGTGGGTGATAAGCCGTATAAAGACGATGTGTAACCCCATATTTCCTTAGAACCCTTTCGAATTGGTCATTACAAAAATGGGTTCCACGATCGCTTATGATAGCACGAGGGGTTCCAAACCTAGCAAACAAACTTTTCAAGAACTTGACTACCACACGAGCATCATTGGTGGGCAAGGCCTTCGCCTCCACCCATTTAGAAAGGTAGTCAACCGCAACGAGAATGTACTTATTACCACGAGATGATGGGAACGGCCCCATAAAGTCTATGCCCCAAACGTCAAAGATCTCACATACTTGAATGATATTTTGTGGCATTTCATCTTTTTGTGAGGCTTTTCCTTGTCGTTGGCATGAATCACAAGACTTCACAAGATCTTGTGCATCTCGGTAAATAGTAGGCCAAAAGAAGCCGGCATCAAACACCTTTTTAGCCGTGAGATTAGCACCGTGGTGACCACCCGTGGGGCCCTCATGGCAAGCTCTAAGGATGTTAGAAGCTTCGGTGCCAAATACACAACGACGGATGATTTGATCCGCACAAGTTCGAAACAAGTAAGGGTCGTTCCAAAAATAGAACTTGACATCACGAAAGAATTTTCGTTTTTCTTGAGTTGTCATACCCTTAATGATGAAGTTACCCGCATGGTAATTTGCAAAATCCGCAAACCATGGGGTAGAAGAATCAAGTTTGGAATTCACTACACCAAGTGTTTCAAGCGGAAATGTTTCGGTGATTTCCTTAGGCTCGTAAACACTTTGGTGAGGATCTTCTAAACGAGAGAGATGATCGGCCGCTAGATTCTCGGCTCCTTTTTTGTCAACGATTTTGTGATCAAATTCTTGAAGGAGGAGAATCCAACGAAGTAATCTCGGCTTTGCATCTTGTTTAGCCATGAGATACTTGATAGCCGAATGGTCCGTATACACTATGCATTTTGTCAAGACGAGGTAAGGTCGGAATTTCTCAAATGCATATACCACGGCAAGGAACTCCTTTTCCGTTGTAGTGTATTTAAGTTGAGCCTCGGTCATCGTCTTGCTAGCATAGTGAATAGGCAAGAAATGCTTATCATGACGTTGCCCCAAAACGGCCCCTATAGCGTAATCACTTGCATCACACATAAGTTCAAAGGGGAGGTTCCAATTTGGAGCAACAAGAATGGGAGCTTCGGTAAGTTTCCTCTTAAGGATCTCAAAGGCTCGTACACAATCTTCGTCAAAGACAAAACGTGCCTCTTTTTCAAGAAGATGTGTAATGGGTCGAGAAATCTTCGAGAAATCCTTGATGAATCGTCGATAAAAGCCCGCGTGGCCTAGGAAACTCCTAACTCCCTTGACGGTTTTGGGATGAGGTAATTTGGCGATGACGTCTACCTTAGCTTGATCTACCTCAATCCCCGCTTTCGAGACCTTGTGCCCTAAGACGATTCCACTTTTAACCATAAAATGACACTTTTCCCAATTGAGCACAAGGTTGGTTTCCTCACAACGTTTTAACATTCTCTCAAGGTTCGACAAACACGAAGTAAAGGAATCACCAAACACGGAAAAGTCATCCATGAAGACTTCCATCGTCTTCTCGATCATATCATGAAAAATAGCCATCATGCATCGTTGAAAAGTTCCCGGTGCATTGCAAAGTCCGAATGGCATTCTACGATAGGCAAACGTTCCATATGGACACGTAAACGTAGTTTTTTCTTGATCACGAGGATCGATGGGAATTTGGAAGTAACCGGAAAAACCATCTAAAAAGCAATAGAAATCGTTTCCCGCAAGACGCTCCAACATTTGGTCCATGAAGGGCAAGGGAAAATGGTCTTTTCGAGTGGCTTCATTCAACTTACGATAGTCAATGCACACTCTCCATCCGGTCACGAGTCTTGTGGGAATCAACTCGTTGGCATCGTTTGGCACAACGGTCATCCCTCCCTTTTTAGGGACACAATGAATAGGACTCACCCAAGGGCTATCGGAAATAGGGTAAATCATTCCTGCGTCAAGGAGTTTAAGGACCTCCTTTTTGATGACGTCGTGAATTTTGGGGTTTACCCTCCTTTGACTTTGGATTGTTGGCTTGAAATCCTCCTCCATTAATATTTTGTGTGTACAAAATTTGGGATCGATTCCCTTAATGTCGGATAACTTCCACGCAATCGCCCCTTTGTGGTCCTTAAGAACATCGACAAGTGCGGTTTTTTCATCATTCGAAAGTTCCTTCGCAATAATAACCGGCAACTTGTCGTCCTCCTCCAAATAGACATATTCGAGGTGAGGAGGTAAATCTTTCAACTCGAGAATAGGTGGTTCCTCAAGTGAAGATTTGGGCTCGATACTCATAACCTCCTCGGGTGGAGGAAATGGGAAATCGTTGAGAAAATCCTTGATAATCGAGAAGTCCTCATAGTTGTCGAGGTCTTCGTCACAAGTACGTGGAACATCGAATTCTTCCAACGTAAAACCACCACCTTCGAAAGGAGTGAAGGTTGGTGTCGAATTATCAAGAATTGGATCTAACATAGTGGGATTGCCACTAGTTTCTTCATCACCAAACCCTAAAACTTCTTGTGAAAATTCCTCGCAAACCACGTCGATCATATCAACGAGGTTTATGGTAGCAACGGAATAAACATGAGAAAGTTGAGAATTTTGAGTTGCGTTTATAACAAGTTCCTCGTCGTTGAAACGTAAGGTGATCTTTCTAGCATGCACATCAATCAAAGCCATAGACGTATCTAAAAACGAACGACCTAAAATAAGAGGAACTTGAGGATCCGTGGGGATATCAACAACAATAAAGTCTACGGGATAGTAGAACTTCCCCAATTTCACAAAAACGTCTTCCGCCAAACCACATGCCAGAATTGTGGAATGGTCGGCCAACTCAATAGACATTCGTGAAGGAGTAAGATTAGGAAGATTGAGCGACTTGTAGATTGCAAGTGGCATCAAGTTAATGCTAGCACCAAGATCGGCCAAGGCATAGCATTCTTCCATATCTTGAATTGCACAAGGGATCAAAAATTTACCGGGATCACCGACTTTTTGAGGTATGCGATTAAGATAAACCGACGAACAACTAGACTTTTGGTGTAATTTTTCCTTGTTGTTCAACATACTCTTAAAGTTAGCGGCAAATCGAGGCATCATGACCAAGGCGTCGGCAAAACTTATATTAAAATGCAAGTCACGAAACATTTTCATAAAAAGCTCAAATTGGTAGTTGTCGCGCTCTTGTCGTTTCTCCTTCCTAAGTCTCGATGGGTAAGGCAAGGGTGGTGTGGGTTGGGGCATAGGCATAGCCTTTGGAATCTCGGGTTCCAAAATGGGTGATGGGTCAACCGTAGGTGTGGCATGAGCGGTACTTTGTGGGCTTGAAATATGATCCTCTTCGACCACCACCTCGGGTTCTTCCTCAATTTCCTCCACCGTTGGAGTAATTGGTTGAGGAGTCGGTTCTTTAAGTGCCTTACCACTACGTGTGGTAATCACTTTCATCTCTCCCTTCGGGTTTGAAACGGTGTTACTAGCAAACCACCCGAAGTAGAGGCTTTGTTCACCATTACGCATTCTAAAATTGCATTAAGCTTAGCATCAAAATTATTAAACTTCACATCTTGGCTAGCGGCTTTTTGGTCAATTCTTTGTTCAAGCCTAGCATGACTTTGCTCTATCTTGTTGTTTTGACCTCGAATTTGGTTAGCAAAATCATTTTTCAATTCATTCCTCATGGCTAGATTTTCCTTAATGAAATTAGCTAACTCCTTTGCATTCTTAGCCGTCTCCTTAGCTTGATTAGCCATTTGCTCTTGAATGTTTTCCATAATCTTATCATTTGAAGTAGTGTAATTCAAAAATTCCAATGGAAGTTCTTTGTTATTTTGAAGAGCTTGACTTGCATTTTGAAAATTACGGTTTTGATTTTGATTTTGCAATTGGCCACTACTACTACTCCCTTGATTCCCATAGTTGTTATTACCCTTATAATTGTTCCTTTGATTGTTTTGGTAACCAACTTGATTGTTTCGATAATTGTTAGCATTTTGATTTGGTGAAAAACCCGGTGGAGTCAATTGATTAGTGCGAGGAACTTGACCGTTTTGGTTATAAGTTCCCGCGGCCGCGAAGGCACTCGAAGTGTTACCACCGTTGGTAATGCACTCGGAATAATCGTGAGCTCCACCACAATACATACAAGAAACCTCAACCGCTTTAATCGTAGCGGGAGCGGGTTGTTCACCAACTTTAAACTCAACTAACAAGCCTTTCACTATATCAAAAATTTTGTTCTCCAAATTAGCCTCGACTTGGCAAGCATCAACGGTGTGTGACAAACTAGGTGAAGATGAAGACGAAGCCTTACGAACACTCGACGTGCTACGAGGACTATACACCTTAGACCTATTCTCAATAATTACCAATGCTTCCTCGACCGTTTTACACAAGAAATTACCACCCGCGGCGGCATTAAGATAATCACGCTCATGATCGTTCAAGCCATTGTAAAACGTGTCTATTTGATGCAAGTCGGAAAAACCATGATGAGGACATTCGTGCAACATTTCTTTAAACCTATTCCAAGCCGTTGAAAAACTCTCATTATACTCTTGCGAAAACTTTGAAATCTCGTTTTTCAAGTGCGTAGTCTTAGAGGGCGGAAAAAATTGGTTCACGAATTTTGAAACGAGATCCTTCCACGTCAATATAGAATTGGGTGGCTCTTTCTCTAACCAAATTTTTGCGGGCCCCGCTAAGGAATACGGAAAAAGCATCATCTTAATCGAGTCGTTTGAAACATCCTTAAACTTGCACGTGGCGGTGAGACGATTAAATTGGCGAATGTGGTTATGCGGGTTGTCCTTTTCGTCCCCTCGAAACTTGTTGTTTTGAATCATGGACAACAAACCCGTCTTAACCTCAAAATTCTCCGCAAGGATAGCGGGAATCACAATCGCTTCTCCATAACCCTCGGTGGGTGCTTGAAGCAACTCCATCATAGTTCGATTAGCCATGGGTGCTTCTTTCACTACAATGGGTTCGTCAATAGGAGAGTCCTCACTAGTGGGAGTGAGTGATTTGTTTCTTCGTTTACGAGCACGTCTTGCTTTAGAGCGAGTTTGCATAAACGTCACGTACAACGAGAAGGCGAGCAGAGAAGATTCTTTTTGGTATTTTTACTTTTTCAATTTTTTTGTGGTTTTTGATTGTTTTTAACTTTTTTGGATTTTTTGGAATGTATTAAGTAGACCAAAATCTACAAATCTCCTCACTAATCAAATCTCTTGATTAACGAAGCCTCAAGGAATGAAAACGAACACGTGAAGTGAACGTCTTCGATGACTTTAGAACGATGGTGGAACACCAAATCGTTCAAGAGGGTTTAATCAAATGAAACCAAGAAAATATATATGATACTTAGTAATACTTTGGGCGGCAAAACCCTCGATTCACTCTCAAAATCAAATACGCACAAGCAAGCGGAGGAAACGAGGCGGCGCGAAGCACTTAAGAGCCTTTTTCCTTTAGGTCGTGAAATACAACCGCCTTATACCCACCTTATAGTTTGTATTATCAAAATCAAGCTTCACGAAAGTATTTATCTATTTTTGCCTTTTTTCTTTGGTTTGAGATTCGAATACAATGATTGGGTAATGACCTCCCAAGTCAAGGTTGTGATTTCTCACGTATTTGGAGTACTTGTGATTTTATTGTTCTACGTATACAATATAGTAATAATATTCACACAAAAATCGAAAAACGATAATACGTATTAATAGAGTGCTATTAATACAAATACTATTATGGCTAATATAGAAAACAACAATGGTTCAACCAAAACACAACACGCCTCCCGGCAGCGGCGCCAAAATGATGTTGTAAATTTAGTCAACTTACCTTTAGGAAAAAGTAAGCAACTAAAATAGGGCAAGTGCACGACGATTTAGGAAAACCGTGTGTGAATGACCCTAGGTGAGTTCGTTCTCGAGGAGGCAAGTGCGTTGTGTTAAGAGTTGATATATGATGTTTGTGATTATGAAGATTTATGAAAGAAATGAGATTAGAAAAGAAAAGACGGTTACGAAAACTAATTAAACTACGACGAAAAAGGCGTAAACGTAAAACCGTAAAAACGACGAAAATTAAAATTTTAACCTAAAAATTCCTAAAAATTACTAAAAATCCCAAATAATATTCTAAGAGTTTACAAAAAATCCAAACTTGCTAAAACCTTTTAATTAATTAAATAATGACTTTTTAATGCTAATTAAAGCCCTAAAAATCACTTTTAATTATTAAAAAGCCCTAAACAAGATTTTATAATTTGTAAACCTCAAAAATATCCTAATTAAGCTAAAAACTATTTTTAAAATTTTAAAACCAATTTAAACTATTTTTAATCTCCTAAAAACCATTAAAATCTATTAAATCTTAAATTAATTCTAAAAGTTAATTGAAAAGCCTAAAAATTAAATGGAAAGTGACAAAAGTCCTAATTAATGATAAAGAACCTAGGAAAAATGAAAAAGAAATAAAAATAAAACTTTTTATTTTAATGAATAAAATAATATTAAAATATTCTAAAAAATTAAAAGTCCTCAAATAAATTCTAAAAAATTCTCAAAAATCCTAAATATTGTAACTAGAACAAAAATGCAAACCAAATTTTCTGAAACCTATTAATTAATTTTATATTAATTTTTAAAGTTGCTTAAAAACCCTAAAATTAAATAAAATTAAAAATTAAAGTTTTTGAAAACTTTTTTATATGTAAACCTCAAAAATAAGAATTAAAACCTAAAAACTATTTTTTTGTATTTTTTACTTACTGTTTAATATTTTTTTATGACTTTTTAAATTTAAAATTAAAAATAATCCTAGAAATTAATTAAATAAAAGGAAAAATAATATTTTTGAACAGAAAAATCCTAAAACCTATTACTAGCCTAGGAAAAATGAAAAAGAGCCAAGAAGCTTAATAAATAAGCTATAATAAGCAGAAATGGTCACGGCTTATTTAAATAAGCCCAACCAAAACCTCCTTAAGTATGGGGCCTTGCCTATCTTTACACAAGATTAAGGCTAGCACACTGGTAAGGACTCTGAACCCTCCAACGAGAGGTCAGGGGTTCGAAGCCAGGCTAGTGGTTTTTTTTTGCAAAAACTTTTCTTTTTTTTTTTTTTTTTTTAAACTCAAACAGTCACCCTAATTAACTTGTAAACACAATCCAACTCCAAAAATATCCAAGAATAAGCAAATTATGAATCAAAACGTATCCAGACCTTGTTCACTTTCTGATGAACAAGTGACTTTGGTCACTTGTTAAAAGTAAAACCAAGAGGGCTTGGCTGTGATTGTTTGGTGGTGATTACTTGGAACAAAGGGCACCCTTGTGCTCTTTCTGAGCACAAGGAGTCAAGATAAGCAAAGATAAAACACGTTGCACACACAATGCTCAAACAAAATGCACACCAAGAGCAATTCAAGTTGTTGTGATAACTTAAACAGGTCTGATGACCTTTTTGACACACTAGATGCACACAAATGAGTTTTAGACTCTAATCTTATGCATACACAAACTTCAACTAGCACAAAAGCAAACTGCAATCCTTTAATACCCTAAGTCTAAACAATTTACAAGAATCAAGTTCCAAGATTTCATAAAAATTAGGCAGAAGGTGACTCATGCAGTTTGGCTAGGCTATTTCACTTTTTCACACACAAACTTTGCTAAATCTTGCACCAATCCAAGCACACAATTACTGATGAACCTAAGCAACCCTACTTAAACTAACTAACACTTTTTATAACACAAACAAAGAAATTAAACCTTGCTAAAACACGTTTCCAAACACCCTTTTAAATTTTTGTTTCACACTTTTTTCAAACCAAAACCTTCTAAAAAGCTAACAAACTGATTCTAATAGCATCAAACATGCATATAAGTCCAAAAGAACACCAATCAACAGCTTTTTCAACACTTAGCACATGAGCATGAAAAATCACATAAGCAATTGACTTTTCTGAAATTTTAAAAATGAAAAAAGTTCCTTACCCAAGAACCCTACAATCCAGGGTTCTTGTGGTTGCTATACCACCTCCCTACCAACTCGGGTTGGTGCAGAAACAATGATCAATCAACCTCCTTAAACCTGCCAAGAAAAGTCAAAGCAAAACACAAATCTTGGATATATTCTGTTTAACTTTTTTTTTCTTAAAAACCTTACACAAATCTTTCTGAAACTTACAAACACGTTTCAATGATATCTTTCAAGGAATTAACATAATAAATTAAAACTGAAATGCCAAATCTTGACACAAGTTCTTACCAAGAACTTGCTCAAAATTTCAGAAACTTAAAAACCTTTTTGAAAACTTTTTTTTTAAACACAAACTTGAATGAAGATAAACAAACTTTGAACTTAAATGCTGGAAAGTAAATGGTTCACAGTTTTCATGTAAGTAAAAACACTTTTTTCATTAATTTAAAGAAAATAAAAATTACATCAAAAACTGGAACAAAAACAAATGCTGAAACCCTAATGCCTTAAATAGGCTTACAAAGAAATTTCTAGAAGATAAAACCCTAATTGCTAATTCCCAATTGTGCCCTTGGAGGATATTCGGATATCCTCTTTGAAGATGCTGATTTTGAATTTGATAGGAGGCTCCCATGTGATGTTATCAGTGTACTTGCTTGATCTTGGCCGTTTGTCAAAACTTTGGGAGCACGAAATTGCTTAGGGATGTCGATTTGCTGGCAAGACTTTGTCTTGGAGTAGCAGGGGAGCCACGTGGAGGTCCCACAAGGTGAGAGGGAAAGGTTTTGGGAGTTGGGAATGAATTAGGGGAGGGTAAATCATGCTTCTGGATAGTTTAAGGGATTACCCCTTTGTTTTGGGTGAATTAGGTAATTAGGGTTTATGGGTGAGGGTGATGATAAACAGGTTTGTTTAATTCCATTTGGGTGGGTTAAGTATTTAAAAACGTGTTTACCACCTTTTTGTGTAAATAAACAAGTAATATTTAAGAAGGGTTCACAAAGGGGTTTGTGATAGGGTCAAAAAGGTTATGGACTGGTTGAGTTGGCTTGGTGGACTGGCAGGGATGACGTGTCAGCATGCAAGTGGTGTAGGGAGGTTTGTTGTCTGGTCATGAATGGCCCCTCAAGTCTCTTCACATCTTCATTTTGTATTAACAGCCTACAAAACCCATTTCCTTTGTTTTTAACTTTCAACACTTGTCATTTTTGGCACAATGTTTTTGTAATATTGAAACAAGGACCATTTATGCAATTTCTTCATTTTCCAAGGACTGATTTTGCCATATCTTCAAACTTCAAGGCTTTGACTTGTTGGTTGACTTCTTGGAGGACCATATTTGACAATTTAGATTTGATGAGGGACTAAATTTGCCAATTCTTCAAAGTTAAGGGTCCTTTTTGTAATTTTGACAAACTTTAGGGACCAAACTTGTAATTATGAAGATACAAGGGTATAAAGTGTCAATTCTTCAAACTTGGAGGACCAATCTTCAATATTCTTCAAATCTTCAAGGGTTTTCTTTGGAAAATTCCTCACTAGGGCTTGGTTCATCGTGCGGCTTCGTTTCCCGTGTTCGTTTTTGCGTGATTCTTGTGATCTTTTATCATTTTCTCAATATCCGTACCTAATTTACACAAGCAACAAACACAAGCATATATTTGGGTATTTTGATGATATTTAATGCATTTTAAGTCCAAAAAGAACGATGAGACCATGTATAAAAGCCGTCTCATCACTAACATATGAGCAAACAATGGTGTAACTATTCCTGTAAAGGCATTGCCTTGTTTGGTCAAGAAAGAGAAAGTTCTCTTTGTGAATGTAGGAACATCCCATGTATCAGTTAACTCTAATAGGTTAGGTATTTGGTCACTAACTAAAGTCTGAATGAATCTAGGATACATCAAAAAGTTTTTAGTTCCTTCCAAATTCCTAGTCATGCCTTCAAAAATTAATCTTGAAAAATTAAAAACCCTGTTATTTGCTAGACAAATACCAGCTGATGCCAATGCAGCAGGAATTTGATCAAAAGATGTACTTTTAGAGCTTAAACAGTGAATAATAGCATGAAAAAGCAATTTTCATTGAGGTGAAAATTAAGCTTTAGACTTTCCCTACCACCCTCATAGCCCATGGCTGCAAGGCCATCATGAATCTTTGTGTTATTAAGCATACTAAGTCCATTTTCATCATTTAATCTTAAACTTGCCCATAGAAGTACCTCAGTTACATATATATTTCTATGATTCAACCTAGCCTTAATGCAAGGTTGATCAAACCGAGTACCTAACACAGCAGTGTTCCAAAATTGTTCAACAATGGAAATAGAGACAATGGGACTTACAGTGAGTGCAAAACGAACATGACTTTGAGATAAGAAACCAAGAATCTCATGGAATCCAAGAGAGTCATCATTCACAGCAAGATTCACAACCAAATTATGCTAAGAGATCACTTGTAAAGCAGCCATTAGTATTTTTGATGATCGAAAAATAGAGAGAATGTTATAGAATCAAGAGATAAAAATAAAAGATTAGGTGAATCAATTGTGCAATTGGAGTAAGTATTTAAGTAAATAACAAACCCAAGCGCGAAGAAACCGCCAAATTTACAAAAGATACCCTTAACGGTACAACGGACATGTAGCGGTACATGGAACATACGCGGTACTTGAATTTGTGCTAGCGGTACTTGGAGTTATAACGATACCTCACAATTTTGACCAGTTCATGCATTCCACTATTATTATAACCTCTTTTATCTTTCTCTATTAACCTGCAATCACATAAAAAACACAAAACATAGACTATACAATAAAAATTAGTATAAAAATTGTATAGCTATTACCTCCCTCAACATATTCAGCAGTTTATTGGTTGAGCATACCAATATATGTCACCAAGAATTCAAATCTCTTTGCATCAAATGCCTTGGTCAACAAATGAGCTACATTGTTGTCTATATGAGTCTTCAAGACTTGAATAAGCTTCTTGTCATAGGCATCTCTTATAAAGTGATGTCTTATTTCGATATGCTTGGTCTTGGAGTGAAATACTGGATTCTTGACAATGCATATAGTACTTTCATTATCAATGTAAATCTTGGTGTTCATGAAGTTAAACCCATAATCTAACAATTCTTTTGAATCCAAAGTACTTGTCCACAGCAATGAGCAGCGGCTACATATTCAGCTTCATATGTAGAAGTAGCAACAATGGTTTGCTTCTTACACTGCCATGATATGAGTCTTCTGCCTAGGAATTGACAACCTCCTGTTGTGGATTTCCTATCATGATTAGCTCCAGCATAATCACTGTCTGAGTAAGCTTCCAATTCAAAGGTGGAATCTCTAGGATACCATAATCCTAAATTAGGTTGACTTTTAAGATACTTAAAAATCTTCTTCACAGCATGTAGATGTGACACCTTTGGATTGACTTGGAACCTTGAACAGGCACACACAGCAAACATAATATCTGACTTTGAAGCAGTAAGATACATCAATGAACCAATCATTGATCTGGATAGATGAATATCAACACTTTCTCCATAAAAGGAACATAGGTACAATGTCACTTTTCACATCCATTTGATAGACTATAAAACCCATATATGATGCAAAGGCCAAAAATAACCTAATGGCTTATATCCTTGCCACTGGTGCAAAAACCTCATCATAGTCTATCCCTTCTTCCTGTCTATAGCCTTGAGCAACAAGTCTTGCCTTGTTCCTCACAAAAACTCCTCTTTCATCCTTCTTGTTCCTGAAAACCCATCTAGTACCAATTACTCTCTTACCTGAGGGAAGATCCACAAGAATCCAAACCTTTTGTAGCTCAAATTGTGTTAATTCTTCTTGCATGGCATCTACCCAACTTTCTTCATCAAGAGCCTGAGAAATGTTTTTAGGCTCTACTTGTGATAAGAAACAGGCAAACAAACAATGTTGAGTATCTTTATGATCAGTTCTCTATTGTTGTTTGACATAACTCACAAGTGAATGAGTTTCAGTATTGGTTTGAAGTTGTCTTCTGGTTTGTAAAGCAGACTTGGGATCTCCAATGATCTGTGTAGTAGGATGGCCCCTTTTTCTTCGCTCTTTCGGAACCGGTATAGAAATGGGTGTTGGTGACTCTATGAGTGGGAATAGAATTGACTGGAATTTCTGTTTCCAAATTGTTGAAATCAGTTACTGCACCCTGCTCATCATAGGAAGCTTTGGAGAAGATTCCTTCAGCTGGACTAGCATACACGTCTTCATCATCCATAGCTTGTAAAATCTCTTCTAATGAATCAACAGACTTAGTAGATTTTGACTTAGCAGTACTTGTAGATGAAGTACACGGGTGTAGTATGTACTGCTGAGTGTTGTGACTCAAAAGATTCTTCTCCTGAATGCTTATTAGCAGATGTAGCATTCTTTTCTTGATCTTGAAGCCTCTGAATCTCTTGGGAGGCTTGATCATCTGTTGATGGCATAGTTTGCTTCTTGGGAGTAGCAGACATGGGAGTAACAGTAGGCATATTGGGCACATAGATATGAACATCATCATCTGATGAAGAAACTTCTTCTTGAGTACCTGCATTAGTTGCACTAGACTCCTCACCTGCATTGTTAGTTTGACAATCCTTTTGTATAGAATAGTAATCTATGGAGTTAGTTAGATAATCTAAATCAAACATCCAAGCATAACCTATTCCTGGGACATTGGGTTTATTTCCTAAGAAATTAACATGGCCATTTTCTTCAACCTTTTTAGATGCTAAATTATAAACCCTATATGCTTTACTTTGCAATGAATATCCTACAAGATATCATGGATGAGACTTTCCATCAAACTTTCCCAAATGATCAAGAGTATTTAGTATAGACACATGGCACCCAAAAGGTCTTAAATGACTTATGGTAGGCTTAACACCAGTCAGAAGTTCATAAGGTGTTTTGTTTTGAGGCTTGGTCACTAAGACTCTATTTAACACATAACATGAAGTGTTGATTGCTTCTGCCCAAAAGGTATTTGGCAAAAGAGAATCATCTAGCATAGTTCTAGCAGCCTCAATTAGTGTCCTATTCTTACTTTCAGCTACTCCATTTTGTTGTGGAGTCCTAGGATTACTAAATTGTCTCTTAATGCCTTTAGACCTACAGAATTCATCAAATTCAGCATTCTTGAATTATGTCCCATTAACTGTCCTAATGATTAAAACTTGTTTAGTGAACTGCTTTTCAACTAAAGTGATAAAATCCTTAAGTAATTCATTGGTTTCACTCTTAAGAGCTAAAAATAAAACCCAACTGAATCTGCTATAATCATTAGTTATGACTAGACAAAAGGTCTTATGACTAATGCTTCTTACAGAACTGAACCAAACAAATCCATATGCAAGAGTTGCAAAGGTTTTGTCATAGTATTAACAGTCTTGGTCTTCCAAGAGGCTCTATGTTGTTTACCTTTTTGACAAGCAGCACATGTGAAATCATTTTGAAAAGATTTGTTAGGTAACCCTCTAACCAAATTCCTATTCACTAATCCGTTAAGAAATTCTTGAAATTCACATGTCCTAACCTTCTATGCCATAAATTAGACTCATCATAAGAAGCCTTAGCTAGCAAACATGCAATACCACCTGTTGGAGTAATAGTATGAAGATTAAAGGTGTACATATTTTCTTTCCTGTGTACTTTAAGCAGTACTTGAGATTCTTTAGGCATCTCAAAGTCTTTAGACAGTACCAAGCAGTCTTTGTCTGTGAACAGCACCTTGTTCTTTTTATCACACATTTGTGATACAGAAAAGAGATTGAACTCATTCAATTCTTTCACAAAGAACACATCTTCAAATTCCAACTTCCCTGTATTGATTTTCCCTTTGTCAGTAATTCTACCTTTACTACCTCCAAAGGCTACTGGTCCTCCTCTGAATTCTTCAAATTCAGCAAGAAAATATTTATTTCCTGTCATGTGTCTTGAGCATCCACTATCTACTATACCTTTGTCTTTCAATTCATCAATTAGATGCCCCTGCACATAAACAAAACTTATTAGTTTTTAACGGGGACCCAAGCCACATTTGGATCGGATCTTGTGGGACCTACAAACTTAAGAGTCTGTTTAGAAGAATTTACAGTGATACTGCTTTTAATCTTATACTTCATGGTTTCAGTTATATAGTCAAAGACATAGGGTGACTCTATATGCTCAGACTTCTTTGCCTTAAGTACTGCTTTAGTAGTACTTGCTTTAACACATGATTTTTCTCTTTTAGGAACCCACATTTGCACTGGTTTGTTATTAAACTTACTTCTAGATGTTTTGGCTTTTTCAACAACATTCTTAGAAGTCTTAGAGAACTTTGGTTTGACAAACTTTGAACCAACAGTACTTAAGTTTGGTCTAGCAGTACTTGCAGGTCTAGACTTGTCGGTACATGGTTTACCAGACTTCAAGGTACTAGACCTTGTTTCATAAGTACTGCTCTAGGAACAAAACTTTTGGTAAAGTTATTTTTAACCTGTTTAGCTACCCTTTTTGAGTGATCAAACTTAGGTTTGTCATTCTTAAGTTTTTTATTCCTATTAACCTGTGCATTTTTCCCAATACTGTTTTTCATGACCTTTTGTGCAGCCTTTTGTCTCACAATTTTATCTTCATGCAAAGTACAATCTTTGATAAATGACTTAGACTACCACAAACATAACATCCTTTTCTTCTCAAAGAAGACCCAAAAGGTTGTTTTGACTTAACTTTCTCAAAACCTAACCCACCCATCTTGGTTTTATTATGTTTTACATCATTTTCCAATATCTTGCTAGGAGTTTTTACCTACTTGGGAGTAGAACTAGTCTTAGATTCTTCAGAAACAAAATTGTTCATTAAAGGTGGATAAACAATGTTCTTGGTCACAACAGTCTTATCTTGGGACAAAGTACTAGAGTTTGAGGTATTTTTAACCTTTGGTTCTTCTAACTCTATACTTGTATCATTACCAGGGGCATGAAAATTCCTGATAGTGATGGAGGAACTGCCTTCATTCCTTCAGCATATCTATCATTCTCAGGTATATTATTTGACTTACTAGAACCATCAAAAATCCCCTTTGATAAGTCCTTGTCAATTAAATTTATCCCAGGTTGGTCCTCAATATATCCTAGGCCTGACTTATCATAATACCCCATTTGTGAATTAATCAGTTTTCCCAATCCTTTAGAGGACTTTTGCCGATGATTAATCACTTCCCTTTCATTATAAAGACTGGCTTTTAAAGTTTCATTTTCTGCTGACACTTTTAAAAGTTGTCTTTCAAAGGCTTTAATTTCCACATCTTTTTCCCTCATTTGAAGAATTAAAATTCTTATTTTCTCTTCATAGTTTTGTTGAGCCTTTTTATACAAAACTATATTTTCTTCTAACTTAGCAACACCCTGTTTTAAAGCATTTAGTTCTACAGTGCATGTGTTGACTGTTTGATACTGTTCCTCTAGTTCTACTTTTAAGCTATTAAATTTAAGAACACAGTCTTTAGGACAAGGATGTACCTCAGTATCTTCATGTGAGAGAGCCATTAAACCAAGCTCTTCTTCTTTTTCATCTTCAGCCCAGTTCACCACTCCATCTACAGTTACCAATGCTTTGGTTCCTTTTGGACTCCTGTTTTTCCTTTTGGAAAGCTTTCAGTTATTCTTTGACTGGTTCTATAGCTGTTCTTGGACTTTTGACTGCTACTCTCAGCTTTGTCTCTAGTGTATTCTTTCGCAAAGTGTCCATTCCTTCCACAATTATAGCATTTAACTTTGGAGTTGTCATATCCTAATGGCTCATTAGGATCAGCAGTCATCTTTCTTCTAGTCTTCTTAAAGAACCTGTTAGATCTTACTAACACCATAGCAGCTTGCCATTTAAGATCCATCTCTTCAACATCAGCATCATCCATTTGGAACAAATCATTGAGTGTTAATCTTGGCATGTTGTCTTGTCCAGCAAAGAATGAGAAGGCATCATTGTCACTAAACAATGGTGAAGATCTTCCATGCGGATTTTGAGAGACTATGGGACTGCCTTCAGTACTTTGTGGGTAAGTACCGCTTGTAAGTCCCCCAGCGGTATTTGTGAAGTATGTACCGCTGCTTGATCCACTAGCGGTATTATAAAAATAATTACCATTGTTTCCTTCTGACACAAAAGCCAAGTTATACTTTGTTGTAGTCGTTTCCTTGGTCACCTCAATGCCTTTCACATCCATCTCGTATGCTCTAAGATTGTTGTAGAGACGATCAAAAGGAATTGTTTCCAGATCATCTCTTGTGATGAAGTGCATAGCCATTGCTTTCCACTCTTGTGGAACACTCCTTAAGAATTTTAGATTAGCTTCTTCATTAGGAATTAATTGTCTATAAACTGCCAATTGAATATACTTACTGAATATTCCATATCCACCATGTATTCCCTCTATATTGGAAATTGAGAAGTTATCAAATTCTTTCTTAAGAACTATCTTCTTCATCTTCTTAGATTTGTCATTACCTCCAAATCTAAGTTTTATGGCATTCCATATAGCCTTGGCATCCTTATAATGATGAAAGCTGGGTAAGATGTCTTCTAAAAGAGCCATAGCCAAAGCAGTTCTGGCTTTTCTCCCTCTGATCTCTGCTTGTACCTCCTCAGCAGTCACAGCAGGTAGAGCATAGCATGTACCATCAGGCAACCAGTGTAGCTTCTTAGGTGTATTCCCATTCTTGATAACTTGAAACACAGTATGATCTTTGTGATTCAAGTAATGTTCCATCTGTATAGCCCATGTCTCATAATTGTCACCTTTGAGCACTGGGAGTTTGACAGCAGAAAGAGTATGAGAAGGTGTTGTAGTTGTAGAGGTAGCTACAGCATTCACGGCTTGAACACCTTGTGCTGGTGCAGGATGCACAACTTGTGGTTGTCCATGTGGTATTGGATCAGGGTTTTGAACATCATCCAAGTGAGCGTCATCACCATGTTGAGACACTGAGTTTTTTTGTGTGAGTGGAGTGTATGAGTTGTGTTCTTCTTTTTCAGAGTTTCTCAACAAGCTCTGATACCACTTGTTGATCCCTTTGATTGGATCTATATTCTGTTAAGAACTAGTATAGTAGTTTGTAATCAAACTAAAACACTTTGAGAACTCTTACTCAAACTAAATAAGTTATGCGGAATCTAACTTATAAAGCACAAAAGAACAGAATTACTTGTAACTATTCGATTCTCTTATTAATCGATTTGAATGAGGTACATGAATGACATTGTACCTATGTTCCTTTTATAGAGTAAGGAACCCTAGAAACCTTAGAATAATCTATAAAGATAATTATATCACAGACCATATATTATCAATATTCTAACTATTTAAGTATATCACATAAGATATACTCTAACTATAACTATGACATATCTTATACAAAGATATATTCGTCCTAATCAATATAGCAGTACTTACTATGTACCGCGTTAACACTAACGGTACTTGAAAGATAACTAACAGTACTTGAATAATACTAACGGTACTTGACACTTAACAAATAATTCCCAACACCCACTTTAGATGAATCACGTGCGATTTTATTTGAATCACATGAAATTCTATCAATATATTTAAAATGTATTTTTTCATTCATGTAAAATATAACAAACAAATTGGTTTCTGAGTTACATGTGATTTTGTTTGAATCACATGTAATTTTGCTTGAATTACATGTGATTCGAGGAGAATTACACGTGATTTTGCTTGCATTACATGTGATTCAAGCACTTTAAAACCTTAACTTCTTCCAACAAACCCACTTTATATGAATCATATGTGATTTTCTTGAATCACATGTAATTTTGACAATATATTAAAATGTATTTTATCATTCATGTAAATTATATAAGACAAATGGCTTCTGAGTTATATGTGATTTTTTTAATCACATGTAATTCTGCTTGATTACAAGTGATTTGGTGATAATTACATGTGATTTTGCTTGAATCTCATGTGATTTTGCTTGAAATTCATATGATTCCATGTAGTCTTTTTTTTAAGTAACAAACAAATGCATTTTATATAGCAAAATCAATCTGATCAAGTAACTATTCGATAATACATAGAATTCAAAAACAAAAAAGTTTTTAAACATCAATAATTTGTGTTTCCTTTGTCTTTCTCCTTGCTTTTGGATTATTTGGAGAAGTTTTTTTTATATGCTCGTTCATATTCACTTTATAGTATCCACAAATCTTCATCTTTTCTTAACTTCCACTTCGTCCAATGTATTGATCCACCAGGTGTTTCATTATGCTCATATACAGTTGCTCTTGGTGTTTTCGTGCATGTACATCAAGATATAGAATCCATGAAACTTATCACATAAAAACTCAATCACATGATTAGACAAAATCGATTTTTATTTAATAATAACAAAACAATTTCGAACCAAAATCACAAGTAATTCACCAAAATCACATGCGATTTTCATTTGCTTATAACAATACACCTTCATATCAAAATACTAAGTAACTCACCAAGATCACACGTAACTTCTGTACACATTATATGTGATTATGTTAAAATCACATGTGATTTTTGCCTATTAATAATCGAACAAAATCACATGTAATTCACCATAATCACATGTGATTTACATGAGTTATTAATATAACAAACATGAAGCCAAAAATATGTCATTTTGCTTGTTATTTCTTGCATATCAGCATCTCTACCTTCAACTTCTTTTATAACATTTTTTTTATTCAACATCATATTCAACATCTTTGTTTAGATCTATTTCTTTAACCACATTCATAACATCATATTCAAGATCTTTGTTTGGATCTATTTGGTTTATTGATGTCTGATGGTGGTGGACGTGGTGGTGTGTTGATTTTTGATGAGGAGGATGTTGTGGTGGTGGTGATGCGGTGGTTGGGGGTGATGGTCGTGATGGTGGTCGCATGTGGTGGTCTAGGTGGTGGTCGGAGGTGGTGGTCGCTGGTGGATGTGGTGGTTGGGGTGGATGTGGGTGGTAGAGAGAGAAAATGAAAGTGTGTGTATTTTTTAAAACAGAAAGATTATAATTAATGAGGGTGTGTTGTGATGTTAAAAAAAGGGTGTGTTGTGTGTTTTTTTGTTTTTATATGGTTGTGGATTAAATTCTAATCATTGGATGAAATTAAGAATGAATGACTTGGATTTGATCTTTTAATCTTTTTTAGGTATGAAACTTCAGGGATCTCAACTCATTATATCTATTAGTATATCATTTAGTACAAAAAGAATATAATGTAGCAATACAATAAGATCTCAAGAACTCGATTGAACTCCAATCTGCATGAAAACAATTGCTAATACTGCTAGTAAATATGTAGTATATGTCTTGCACATGCTGACATCCTAATGTCCCCGTCTTCATGCTTCCATACAAATAATAATCATCCGTCTTTTCTCGTGTTGTGCTGCCACTGGCTGCAGGCTCCAACTCACTTGATTATTGTGAACAAGCTCTCCTCACGATACGAGCTATATCTTGGATATTTCGAGCGACCCAAGTCGGGACTATTTCATCGGGACAAGATTCGTATTGTTTACAAATCGCATCGTATCCATCTAGAATACGTAAGTATAAAAGAATTTCACCTCTATCCATTAGGTTCGATTAAAGTCCGAACTATGAAGTTTGATTAAACGAATGTCGAAGATTGTAGAAAGGAAAGAGTGAGAGAATGAGATTGTCATTCGTTCTTGTTGTATATATACTTTTTAAGACGGTTTGTTTCTTTATATGTATTTCGCGTGTAAACTAAATATAATAAATGGAATGTCATGAATAATTTATTTAACTATCGAAAACAACTTTCACCATCACCATCAGGGACGGAAAGAAGGGTTTTCACGGCTGTTCGAAAACTTTAAATTTTTTCCATATATTAGTAATTTTTTGAAAATACATCATTTTTTTTAAATTCATGTTAAATGCACCACCTAGTTCATCAAAATGTGTTTCTATTATTACGGCTCAAAATTTTATGTACATCTAGCAATATTTAATATTGTTTCCTAATCATCACATGCAGCCTACGACACCGGCAGGGGCGGATGTATGTAGAGAGTGTGGGAGGTGGTGCCTTCCATAGCTAGTTCGCTAAGACGATATTTTAATGTAATTTTTTTTACGATTGTGAGCGTTTTTTGGGATTTCTTCCTACTCGAAACTCAAAATACCCCCCACTCGCACACCAAACTCCAACATTTAAACTCTAGAACTTTATAAATCTTATATTTCTTAGTAAGAATATTCGATTTTTCATTCAAATTCTCGTTTTTTCACCTTGTTATTGTCAAAAAAAAAATTGACCCCCACGATTGAGTTTCCTGATTCCGCCATTGGACATAGTACTTCATAACATTCTATTGACATATTCTTCTCAACTATGAAAACCTTTCTCTCACAAACACCAGATGTAACAAATGGACATAGTACACATCAGTCTATCAACATGGCTTCAACTTCATCCAGTGGCGGGCACAGGAATGGTCGCTGTGAGGGCATCAAGCAATAAAAAAATGGTTAAACGACTCGCATTATAAGCAAATCGGGTCGGGTTTGAGTAAAAATCTAAACTGTTTAACTCTTGCTAAAGTATATCTCACCACATTTATGTTAGTAATACTGTATCTCAAATTTATTTATGTAATTACTTGGTAGTACTATATCTTACATATGTCCAACGGTCCAACTTAGACACTAGAGGAACAAACAGTGTTCAAAAAGAGAGAAAAAACAAAAGACTGCTAGCAAAAAGTAGGAAACGACAACACATTGGTACCACCCAAATAAAAAATAAATAAAAAGGGAAGAAATATAGTGTTGTTTTATGAGTCATCTCCCTAATCCTTCTATTACTCTAACTTCTATCATTTTTTCCGATCAACCAAAATCACCGAAAACAATTCTAAAACTCTGATTTGTGATAATCTTAGAGTACATGAAGGGCACTCAGACTATCTAGATGGGGGCACTAGCCATTTTTTTACTAATTTAAACTTTTTATCTATACATTTGGTATGTCCGCAAGAACTTAGTGGGGGGCAATGCCCCCCCCCCCCCATACTATACACGTATGTCCGCCTCTGACTTCATCACAATACAAAAGTCACACAAAAAGCTTCAAAGACTGTAGCAGCTTGTGAATGAGAGCTTTTACAGGAGTTTAGCTTACAGTTTAGTATAGTTTTAGAGTCTTGTATTGTTTACAATTTTACATGTACTTTTAGCTTAGTCAACGCCGATCAAAGCCATAACGGTTTTTTCCACCCATTTTGTCATTTGTATTTTGGGTATAAATACCCTGCTACACATCTTGGACAAATTGATTTTTTCAGTTAATGAAATCTTGCCCAAATAGGGAGGGAGGATATTTTTCACTATTTGTTATAAAAATGTTATGTGTTGGGAATAAGTCACAAGTACTTTACCAAAGGCCTCTTGGTCTAGCGTTATGTGAGTGACCCTCTAACCTAAAGGTTGTGGGTTCAAGTCTCGGTGGAGATATGTGAGATAGTATTTGTGAGAGATAGTTGTGTGAGTTGTAAAAATTGTCATTCTAAAAAAAGTCTCAAGTACTTTGCATAATAGTCTCATATTAATAATACATGTTATTATTTTTTGACGTCCCAAATTAATAGTCCAGTCCAAAAATAGATAAGAAATTTATATCAAGTTTACCATATCACCCTCACTTGAGGGTATTATTATAAAGAATAAAGAAGTTGTAAATTAATTGGTTAAGTGTAAAATTGGCATTGTGTAAAAAGTAAGAGAGAGAAAGCTGAAAAAGTGATGTTTTTATTAAACTACGTGTTTTTGGTCGGTGGACTTTAATATGGGACGGAGGGAGTATTAGATATATGAATCATAGACTTATTTATTTATATGATGTAATAGATTAAGATTGCAAGACTACCTGTAAGTAAAATAACAGTCTGGGCTAAAGGCTAACAGACTAAACTTAGGAAAACACTTTCTGTCATTTGGGTCATTAGACTTATGAATATGTCTGGTACTTTTACCCGACATGTATTTGCCTTTATGTCCGTTATCTGATGAAACAGCATGACTCAAAAGTCAAACAGGTACCATTTGACAGTTATTATGTTATGATAGTTATACATAAAAAGTTATGACTTTTCATGGTACCTGTTCATTAGCTATATATAGGATCAATGTACAAAACTCTTTTTATTCAATATACACGTTTTATACATATACTTTGTTCCATATATCCATACATATTATACTTACCTTTCTGCAACAATATTGCATTATCCAAACACCCTACATAAAATCTTTCTGCACAATTTTCACAGCAAAATGGTTAACACCAATAATCACTTGGAGAAAAGATGGGATACTTGGATTAGAAGTACCCTTGGCTAAAAGTGGCATATGAGCACAACTTCTAGGAGAGCGCCAAGGAGATTTGTAGAAAATGAATTTTCATACAGAAAGAATAAAAGAGGCATGGAAGATACTAGGATTGGGAGATGCATTAAGAAGATCTGAAGAGATTGCAAGGAGATACTCAAATGAAGGATTGAGGAGATAGAAAACTTCAACTCCACAATCTCATATGGCAAATACAAACAATATGTTTGTATTAACTCCAACCAACAAGGACGCATCTTTAAGGTTTGCCCTGCAAAACCACAAATTGAGAGCCATCAAGACCACACAATTGGGAGAAAGGAAGAAAGTAAGGATGACCAACACATAAGGAAGGACAAGGATCAAGTCCTATGCTTTAAATGCGGACAAGTTGGACACTTTTCCAACAAATGCCTAATAAGAAACCAAGATCATCAAACTGTAAGTCTAAAGTACCCTGATTTCATTCACAATACCACATAGGGCATAATCAAGGGGTCAGATATAGGCACTTGGGATGAATATTGGTATATTAGCAACGGTTAATATACAAGGAGATTACTAAAGTTTGATCAAAATAACGATTTTGTTACTAAAGTTTAAAACCTTATACTTAGGTTACTAATGTATACGGGTGTGATTTATTTGTTACTAAACGTTCAGAAAAACTATCCCCCATTACTCAGTGGAAGGGTTACCGGTTAAGCAACCGGTTGGTGGGCCCCATTTGTATTTTTTGGCCAAACTTTAGTAACAACATCGTTACTTTGGCCAAACTTTAGTAACCTGCGTGTATATTAACCTTTTACGTTTTGATCAGGTTTTTTTTCGTTTTCGTTCGTACTTTTACGTTTTCGTCAGTAATTTTAAGTTTTCGTGTGTAAATTTACTTTTTCGTCAGTAATTTTACTATTTCGTCCGTAAATTTACGTTTTCATCAATAAACTTACGTTTTGGTCAGTAGACTTACGTTTTCGTCAATAAACTAACATTTTCGTCAGTAAATTTACGTTTTTGTCAGTAATTTTACATTTTCGTCAGTAAACTTACGTTTTCATCAATATTTTATGTTTTCGTCGGTATTTTTAAGTTTTCGTCATTAATTTTACGTTTTAGTCAGTAAACTTACGTTTTCATCAGTATTTTACGTTTTCGTCAGTAATTTTACATTTTTGTCAGAACTTTTACGTTTTCGTGAGTAAATTTATGTTTTAGTCAGTAATTTTACTATTTCATCAGTAAATTTACGTTTTCGTCAATAAACTTACGTTTTCGTCAGTAAACTTACGTTTTCGCCAGTAAATTTACGTTTTCGTCAGTAATTTTATGTTTTCGTCAGTAAACTTACGTTTTCATCAGTATTTTAGGTTTCTTTTACGTTTCCGTGAGTAAATTTCTGTTTTCGTCAGTAATTTTACTATTTCGTCAGTAATTTATGTTTTCGTCAATAAACTTACGTTTTCATCAGGAAACTTACGTTTTCGCCAGTAAATTTATGTTTTCGTCAGTAATTTTACATTTTCGTCAGTAAACTTACGTTTCATCATTATTTTACGTTTTCGTCAGTAATTTTAGGTTTTTGTTAGTACTTTTACGTTTTCGTGAGTAAATTTACGTTTTCGTTAGTAAATTTACTATTTCGTCAGTAAATTTACGTTTTCGTCAATAAACTTACGTTTTCGTCAGTAAACTTACGTTTTCTCCAGTAAATTTACGTTTTCGTCAGTAATTTTACGTTTTTGTCAGTAAACTTACGTTTTCATCAGTATTTTATGTTTTCGTCCGTATTTTTACTATTACTGACGAAAACGTAAAAATACAGATGAAAATATTCATTTACTGACGAAAAAGTAAGTTCACTGACGAAAATGTAAATTTACAGACGAAAGCGTAAAAATACTGATGAAAACGTAAAAATACTGAGGAAAACGTAAATTTACTGACGAAAACGTATATTTACTGAGGAAAACGTAAATTTACCGACGAAAATAAAAATTTGCTGACGAAAACATAAATTTACTGACGAAAACGTAAATTTACTGACGCAAACGTAAATTACTGACGAAAACGTAAAATTACTGACGAAAACTTAAGTTTACTGACGAAAACTTACGTTTAATGACGAAAACGTAAGTTTACTGACGAAAACGTAAGTTTACTGACGAAAACGTAAATTTACTGACGAAAACATAAAATTACTGACGAAAACGTAAGTTTACTGACGAAAACGTAAATTTACGTTTACTGACGAAAACGTAAGTTGGAGTCCACGTAGACATGCAACTTATAACTACGGGTAAAACATTATGGGTAACTTGAAGTTCAGGTAAACAACACATTAGTAACCCAAGTGTAAGGTTTTAAACTTTAGTAACAAAATTGTTATTTTGGCCAAACTTTAGTAACCTGCGTGTACATTAACCCTATTAGCAAAACTGCAGACAAACATGTGACTTTTAATATCAATTCCTTTTTGAATATTAAAGAAGACTTTCAAGTTTATAAACTTGAAAACCAGAGAAAGTTACTTCTCTCATATGAAATTGGTGAAGTCATAGTACCAAATGAAAAACAAGGATACCTTATTCCAGGGTGCAATATACCCCTGAAATAAACTTGAACATACTTTCATTTGATCTGCTAAGGAAACAAGGCTTTGAAGTGACATTAGAAGGAAACATATACACCCTTGAATACATGTTCAAGGATGTAAAAGGATTGAAAATTGATGTGAACATGTTAAAAACACGCCACAATGAATACATGGAAAAATTCTTTGATTCTTTGGATCAAAGCAGAAAAGAAGAAAGAAAGAAACAACGACAAATTGCAGAAGAAACATATCAGATTGAAATTCATAGTTTCACTGATCTAGTGGCATTTCTAAACATGATTAAGGAAGATGAGATCATTAGCTAAAGATTGGAACTTTTCAGAGGAAGATTTGACATAGTTGTGCAATGGTTCTATAACCAATACTTGCACAAACCTAATCCTGGTCCCATACCACCAAAGATTCAGGGAGTAACTATTTATCTCTTTGATTTATATAAATTGGTTGAATGCATGGGTGGATATTTAAGTGTCCACTTAGGAGATGAATTTGGAGTCATTGCAGAAATACTTGGTCTGCAAAGAATTGACAAGGAAGAAATAAGGCAGTGCTATACACAATACTTGAAGGTGTTAGTTTCCTATTTCAAGACAGCAAGGGCACCCACACCTCTAAAGATGGAGGAATACGACAAGAGTCTTGAGACATATGATTGAGCTTGTGCAGAAAAGGCTGGAAACAAAGGAAAGCACCCTGTGGAGCACTTTCGCATAAAATTAGAAGATTATGAAGATGAGTATGCATTCAAGGAAGACAAATCAACCATTCAATGATACAGATGTCAAATCTTTGGTCATTTTGCATATAAATGTCCAACAAAGAAGATTAAGAGGATCACAAGGCAATCACATCAAACATAGCTACAACCTCAAGGCAACTAAGGCTGGTAGACAAATATAGCACTACAAGTGATGTAACACCCCATTTTGATAATGGAATGTCACACGTAATTATGGCGTGTCATCAAAGCATACAAGGAAAAATGTCTAAACATTACATGACCATAAAAGGAAAATACCAGAATCAAACATCGGTAGTCCAAAATTAAAGCTCATCACACACAAACATAAGTACTATAAAGGAAAGGACTAAACAATGTCCATAGCAAGTGTATCAAAGGAAAGATAATGCATAAAGTAAATAAAGGCTAGAAAGCTTCTAGTCCATATGCACGTACGCTTAAAGTCTACGAGCGTCCTTGAGTACCTGCCGTTTTGGGAACATAGAAAAGGAAAACGGCTGAGCAATACACTCAGTGCACGGATGTACAATAAAGCATGAATAGGATAAGCATATAACATATAACAGCGGAAGAAACTAAGTCCCGTATAACTTGGTAAAATTGGTTTTATAGTTTGAAAAACCTTATGTTTATCTTATAAAAACTGTTTAACATGTTCTACCATTAGCCAATATAGGTCATGAAAATCCACCGTGCATGAATACTTGGAGGGGTGACCTCATCATGCAAATTAGAGGGGCTGCCTCTAATTTAATATACTGGTTTGGGTAGGAGGGATCAGCTCCTTGTGAAGGATGCAAGGCACACACCACATTCACACTGAGTAATCTGCTGAAAAACATGTAACTAGGATGCACCCATACGCCCCACATGATAAATATAATAATATGGCCAAAAGCTGAAGGGACGCCACGAGCAATCACTCCGCCGTGGTGAAGTTATAACATCAATGCCTCTATTGTTATGGTTATGGTACCTCCATAACTAGGTGAAACTGGTCATGCATGTATATGGCTATAGGTATTCTAAATTAAACATAAGCAAGTCAAACATATAAACTTATACTACGGGAAAAAATTTGGGTGCATACGGGGAATCCTAATAAGGAAAGAATGTCCATACTGAAAGGACGGGAATCCGTACCTTATGTCTAGTGAACGAAGAAGACGAACTGAGGAGAATCCTACTTCGGTATCACTAATGCTACATAAATACATACGTGTATAAGTATCTGATTACTAAATACGTAACTGGTTTTATCTCATGTCTTAGCTTATTTTATATGTTCATATCATTTTTTACTGTTTTAAGCCTTAAACTATGTTTATCTTATATTCTGTCTATTCTAATTAAGTATTTCTGGTATTTCATGTATTATTATACTTACTGTGTAATAATAAGTAACTTTCCAAAAATAGCAGGTTTCTTAAAATAGAAAGTTTTCAAAAATAGAAAGTTTCCAAAAGTAGAAAGTTACCAAAAATAGAATGTTTCCAAAAATAGAAAGTTTCCAAAAATAGAAAGTTTCCAAAAATAGAAAGTTTCCAAAAATAGAATTACTGCTTAAAATAGATAAGTTTCTAAAAATAGAAAGTTTCCATAAATAGATCAGCTGCCTTAATTAAATAAGTTTCCATAAATATATTAGCTGCTTGAATTAAATAAGTTTCTAAAAATAGAAAGTTTCTATAAATAGATTAGCTGCCTTAATTAAATAAGTTTCTAAAAATAGAAAGTTTCCATAAATAGATTAGCTGCCTTAATTAAATAAGTTTCTAAAAATAGAAAGTTTCCATAATTAGATATAAGCTGGTTAAATAAGCTAAGCATATAAGCCTAAGTGTTTTTCTGATTATAATGTATAGTTTATTAATTATTTCATGTAATTTAAATAAACTATAGGTTAAAAGTATTTAATTAAAACATATCATGTTTTTAATTAAATATAGTTAAATATTTAGGTTAAAACATGTATTATTATTTATTAATAATATAACCTAAGTCATGTTAATTAATTAATTATAACCATGGTTTTTAAATAATTAATTAATTATAAGTCTAAAAATATAAAATACTTAGGTTAATAATTTCGTGATCTAATAATTAAATTATAACCTAAGTCATGTTTATTAAATTAATCATGTCATATTTATTAATTTAATTTTAACATATGAGTATAAAAAAAATAATCTTAACATACACCGTGAACCGGATCTTGATTAGAAACCATGAACCGGACATGAAATCGACACCATACCCCGAACCACTTCGGGGTTCCCTTTGTTTTGCTGCTGCCGTGGGACCCACACCACCCAACCGGGACCATATGGTCTCGGTGGTGGTCTAGTAGCCAAACCGAGACCCCCGTGGGGTTCGGTTTAGGCGCCGGCCAACAAACACCCCTAAAAACATCCCTTTTTTATTTACCCAATAACCATTTACGTGTTTGATCTATATTTTTAATTAGGTTTTAATAACATCATGTTCTTAATTAATCATTAGATCAAATCAAAAAGAAAAAGGATAAAAAGAATATACCGAATGCGTGGATCTAAACGAGGATGAACAAACACGAACACTTGCACCAAAAACCAAGATCAAAATCAAACAAACACCCTCCTTGGTGTGTTTGTATTCGGCGGCCAAAAAAAGAAAAGAGGAGAAGGAGAAAACTGTTTTAGGTTTTTGTTTAATCTTCTGTAAAGTGAAAAATGACTAGCAAAATTTACCTTAACCCCTCTTTAGTAAATTTTGAGATGGGCTTGGCCCATCTCCTTATTGTTGCCGCGGGTAGGGGCCCCACATGGGGTACCCGTACCGTTTTCCGTGTCTCGTTGTTTAATTATTCGTTCGTGTTTATTTGTGTTCGCGTTTAATGTGTTCTCGTTAAATATTTACCGTGACCTAATATATTTATTCACGCTCGTAATAAATATATATATGTAATTAATAATAGTTCGTGATATAATTACGTTTATGATTTCATGATCGCATGTTCGTGATTAATTATTGTTAAATAGTTATTGCGTGTTCGTACGTAATAATTACTTATCGTGTTCTAACACGTACTTAATACGTAAAATCCTAACATGTAAACGTAAGCATACTATAAAAGGAAAGTTTTAATCTAGTACGTACGATCTTAAGGGTACTATTCATGGTAAAAGCATGCGGGTTTTACAACTCTTCCCCCCTAAAAAGAATAATTCGTCCCCGAATTATAGATAAAGTAAACTGAAAAAGAAAAACATACCCGAATTCAAAATATGAAATGAGGGTAAGAAGCCCGGATAGACTCCTCTGTTTCCCAAGTGGCTTCCCGCTCGATATGATCCCTCCATAGGATTTTGACGAATGTAATCGTCTTCCTTCTCATGACTCGTTCTTGTCTGTCAAGAACTCGTTCGGGTTCTTCTATAAAAGTTAGATCTTCACGTATCTGTTCTAGTGGATACTGAACCATGTGAAGGGGATGAAACTGGTACCCTCTGAGTAAGGAAACATGAAACACATTGTGCACATGCGAAAGCTGCGGAGGTAACGCCAACCGGTAAGATACTTTACTGACTCGTTCAATGATATCAAACGGTCCGATGAAACGAGGATTGAGCTTCCCTTTAATCCCGAAGCATCTAACACCACGTGACGGCGAAACCTTAAGGAAGATGTGATCTCCTACGTTAAAATGTATGTCCCTACGAGGCTTATCGGCGTAACTTTTCTGACGTGATCGTGCTTCCTGAAGTTTCTGCTTAGCTACTGCGATCTTTTCATTGGTCATTTCTATGATTTCTGGTCCTTCAAGTGTTCGCTCGCCAACCTGATCCCAGCAGATTGGGGCGCGACACTTCCTACCATACAACATCTCGAAAGGAGCACACTTGATACTTGCGTGCCAACTGTTGTTGTATGCAAAATCCACCAAACAGATGTAATCGTCCCAATCACCCGTCCATTCCAACGCACATGACCTCAACATATCTTCCAATGTCTGAATAGTTCGCTCCGACTGTCCGTCCGTTTGAGGATGAAAAGCCGTGCTAAGCTTAAGTTGTGTACCCCAAGCTTTCTGCAGACTCTTCCAAAATTGCGAAGTGAATCGAGGATCTCTGTCTGAGACGATGCTGGATGGAGCACCGTGGAGTCTCGTGATCTCTCTTCTATACGTATCGGCGAGTTTACTTACCAGATCTTCCTTCCGGATTGGTAAGATATGAGCTGATTTGGTAAGTTGATCTACGATAACCCAAATTGCATCGTGCTTCCTCTTGGTAGGCGGAAGACCAGTAACAAAATCCATGGTGATTTTGTCCCACTTCCACTCTAGAATATCTAACGGTTGAAGGAGACCGCCAGATCGCTGATGCTCGATCTTAACCTGCTGGCAGGTAAGACATTTGGAGACGTAAGTGGCCACATCCTGTTTCATACCACTCCACCAAAAGTACTGCTTGATGTCATGGTACATCTTAGTCAAACCAGGATGTATAGAGAATGGGGAGCTATGAGCTTCAGCTAACAAGGCTTCCTGGAGTTCTTGGTCATCAGGAATACAAAGTCTCGTGCCCTGCCATACGATACCATCTGCATCTACTCTGAATTCCGTCTGTTTCTCCAAATTCTGTACTATCGCCCAGATTTCTCCATCATCTTTCTGAGCTTCCTTGATCTTAGAAAGTAACTCGGGTTCTACTCTAAGATTAGCCCAGTAACCGTGCTGTCCACGTAGCATGATCTCGATGTCTAGTCGCTTCAAGTCTCTTATGATTTCCTCTTCGATTTTAATGTCGTTGATCATTCCGGACTTCCTGCTAAGAGAATCTGCTACTACATTAGCTTTTCCGGGATGATACTGTAGATTAATGTCATAATCCTTCAACAGCTCTAACCATCTCCTCTGCCTCATGTTCAATTCACGTTAAGTGAAGATATACTTCAAGCTCTTGTGATCCGTGAAAATGTCACATGATTCTCCATATAAGTAGTGCCTCCATATCTTCAATGCAAACACGACTGCAGCAAGTTCCAAGTCATGTGTGGGGTAATTTTCTTCATAAGGCTTAAGTTGCCGTGAAGCGTACGCGATCACTTTCCCATGTTGCATGAGAACACAGCCAAGTCCCTTCCCCGATGCATCACTGTAGATTTTAAATCCACCCGTACCAGATGGGAGAGTAACTATAGGTGCAGATACTAGCTTCTGCTTCAGGTCTTCAAAGCTCTTCTCTCGTTCTTCAGTCCAGACGAATTTCTCCCCTTTCCGCATCAGTTTGGTCAATGGTAGTGCTAAGCGGGAAAAGTTCTCCACGAACCTACGGTAATAGCCAGCTAAGCCTAAGAAACTGACTTCCGTCGCTGATGTCGGCCTTGGCCATTTAGTAATGGCCTCAACCTTCGCTGGATCCATAGTGATTCCTACTGCTGATACAATGTGACCTAAGAATGCCACCTTGTCTAACCAGAACTCACACTTGGAGAATTTAGCATACAGCTGCTTCTGGCGAAGAATCTGTAGTACTGTACGAAGATGGTCTTCGTGTTCCTCCTTGGACTTTGAGAAAATAAGGATGTCATCGATGAAGACAATGACGAACTTGTCCAGAAATTCATGGAAGATTCTGTTCATCAAATCCATGAACACTGCTGGAGTATTTGTCAGGCCAAATGGCATAACTACAAACTCGTAGTGGCCATAGCGGGTACGAAAAGCAGTCTTGGAGATATCCTGCTCCTTAACCCGTAGCTGATGGTATCCTGACCTAAGATCAATCTTGGAGAAGTGTTTGGCCCCTTGAAGTTGGTCAAACAGATCGTCTATACGTGGCAGTGGATACCTATTCCGGATAGTGGAGCTCGCGATAGTCTATGCAAAGACGCATACTGCCATCCTTCTTCTTAACAAACAAGACCGGTGCGCCCCGTGGAGATGCGCTCGGTCGAATAAAACCTCGTTCAAGAAGTTCATGTAGTTGGTCCTTCAGCTCCTTCAGCTCTATGGGAGCCATGCGATAAGGAGCCTTGGAGATTGGTTCAGCTCCTGGAATAAGCTCGATACTGAATTCCACTTCTCGTGCAGGTGGTATGCCCGGAAGTTCTACTGGAAAAACATCTTGGAATTCCGACATTATTGGTTGATCCTGAATTGATGGAGATTCAGCATCCATGTCGTGAACCGTAGCTAGATAACCCTCGCAGCCATGTGACAATAGTGCACGCGCTTGCAGGGTAGATATGATTTGTACAGACTGTCCGGGTATGAACCCGTTATGAATGTACTCTGGTGCATTAACATCACCGAAGATCACTCGATATGAATGGCAGTCTATGGTAGCATGATGCTTGGATAGACAATCCATGCCCAAAATCATGTCGAAGTCATTCATGTCCAGCGGAAGTGCGTCAACGGGTCGAACCTTATCGTCAAATTCTAGGGGAAGACTCTTGTATACATGGTTGATTAATACCGAGTCCCTCAAAGGCGTGGAAATAGTAAGCCTATTTTCTAGTGGCATGGGGAGCATCCTAATGTTCTTAGCATAAGCAGTAGAAATAACCGAGTGAGTAGCACCCGTATCGAAAAGAACACATGTAGCTTGACCATACATATACAAGATTCCAGTGATGGTACCTGTAGACTTGTTGGCCTGGTCTCGAGATGTCGTGTAGACACGCCCGATGGTAGGAGGCGGCTTGGAATCAACATGTCCTGATGTACCCTCCATCTCGCCCTTACGGCAATCCTTCATGATGTGGCCAAGAAGACCACACTTGAAGCATGCGTCTGTGTTACGGCGACATGGCCCTGGGTGCCTACGGTGGCAAGTAGAGCAAAGAGGATGAGTAAATCCTCCAGCAGGTGCTCTGGCTGGCTGGGAACCTGATAAAACATTTTACATAAGACATGATAATAGGGTACAAAGGACAATGCGGATAATCATAAGATTGAATACCAGTGATAGCTGGACGGCTAGGCTGTGAACCTCTCTGGTTCTGGTCCCTACCGTTTCCATGGTTCCTGGTAGAAGTTTTGCTAAAGTGTCAGAATATGAGTTATAACATGAAATCATAAGAAAATTGCATAAGTATTAGGACCTGCTGCTGTTGGAGTGTCCAGCGTTGTTATGGTAATTATCATTACCGCCACGCCTATCCGTAGCAGAACGGTCGTTAGTCTGACCATTTCCCTTGGGCTGATGAGGCTGCTGCTGAGTAGCCAGCTGAGACCGGTCCCTAGTTTTCTGCCTGGAAGATACATTTAAAGAGATGAATAATTGACATATATGGAAAGAATACGGATAGATCACCGCTTGAATACGAATGTTTACCTCTTGTCGGGTCTCTTAGCTTCCCCGAACTCATCTCTCTCCTGCAGCATCTCCAGCTTACGTGCTGCATCGGCCATTTTTGCTACAGTGTTGAACGTAGCACACACCAAATTGTTTGCGACCGATGTGCGAAGATCCCACCTAAAGTGGTGTGCCTGCTCTTCAGGAGTACCTGCTGCCGCACCAAGGAAACCAGCTAAGCGAAGAAAGCGCTGCATAAACTCGTTGCTATTCTCCCCAGCTCTCTGTCGGATCCCATGGTACTCCCTCTTGAGCTTGTCTTGCTCAGCCTTGGGAAATAACTGCTCCATCACCCTGTCTTTGAACTGAGCCCAAGTCAAACCAGCAACCCACTCGTCACCACCCTCAGACTGCATCAACGCTAACCACCAATTTAGCACATCGCCTTCGAACCGATAGCATGCCAACCTCGCCTTGTATGCGGGGTCACAACCCATAGCATTGAAAATCTTCTCGATGTGAGCCAACCAGCTTTCAGCATCACTAGGGCTATCTGTTTTCTCAAAAGCTCGAGGACGGAGTTTGTTGAATCTCTCCAGCCATACTGCTAATGTCACTGGAGGAGGAGAAGGAGGTGCTTGATTATGTTGTTGATTGTTGGCAGCTTGAACCTCAACCCTGATGTCGTTCCTCATTTGAGGAAGCAAAGCTTGCATTGCAGCTTGGATTGCAGCATTGAGCTGTTCCTGTTCGCGTGTGAGAACCATATGACAGTATAACATAAAACATATGATTAAACAGATCAAAACATAAAATATATATATATGAAAAAAAATTATACCAAAATTTCAAGAGAAAAAATTATGCAAGAAAATTTTGTGTATGAATGCATGATGCAGTTTTATGAAAACTTTTGTATGCTCGAGAGTGAACGCCTATGGTCAATTCACCCAAAATAAAAGACATGGCGAGGGGACGCCGATGGGTCGGTCCCAAATTTAAAAGTTTCGATAAAACACATGCGACTAAATAGAGTCAGTCCTGTACCAACCATTACTTAGTCATAAACCTGTAACAATGACATGTATATGTATGCATAAAAATGATGAATGCATGAAAACGACTGTCAGTTCTAGGAAGACCGTAAGGACTACCCACTAATCACAGGTCATATTTTGAGAGCCTACAGGTCGAAGCCTTGGCTCTGATACCATAATTGTAACACCCCATTTTGATAATGGAATGTCACACGTAATTATGGCGTGTCATCAAAGCATACAAGGAAAAATTTCTAAACATTACATGACCATAAAAGGAAAATACCAGAATCAAACATCGGTAGTCCAAAAGTAAAGCTCATCACACACAAACATAAGTACTGTAAAGGAAAGGACTAAACAATGTCCATAGCAAGTGTATCAAAGGAAATATAATGCATAAAGTAAAGAAAGACTAGAAAGCTTCCAGTCCATATGCACGTACGCTTAAAGTCTACGAGCGTCCCTGAGTACCTGCCGTTTTGGGAACATAGAAAAGGAAAACGGCTGAGCAATACGCTCAGTGCACGGATGTATAATAAAGCATGAATAGGATAAGCATATAACATATAACAGCGGAAGAAACTAAGTCCCGTATAACTTGGTAAAACTGGTTTTATAGTTTGAAAAGCCTTATGTTTATCTTATAAAAACTGTTTAACATGTTCTACCATTAGCCAATATAGGTCATGAAAATCCACCGTGCATGAATACTTGAAGGGGTGACCTCATCATGCAAATTAGAGGGGCTGCCTCTAATTTAATATACCGGTTTAGGTAGGAGGGATCAGCTCCTTGTGAAGGATGCAAGGCACACACCACATTCACACTGAGTAATCTGCTGAAAAACATGTAACTAGGATGCACCCATACGCCCCACATGATAAATATAAAAATATGGCCAAAAGCTGAAGGGACGCCACGAGCAATCACTCCGCCGTGGTGAAGTCATAACATCAGTGCCTCTAATGTTATGGTTATGGTACCTTCATAACTAGGTGAAACTGGTCATGCATGTATAGGCATTCTAAATTAAACATAAGCAAGTCAAACATATAAACTTATACTACGGGAAAACATTTGGGTGCATACGGGGAATCCTAATAAGGAAAGAATGTCCATACTGAAAGGACGGGAATCCGTACCTTATGTCCAGTGAACGAAGAAGACGAACTGAGGAGAATCCTACTTCGGTATCACTAATGCTACATAAATACATACGTGTATAAGTATCTGATTACTAAATACGTAACTGGTTTTATGTCATGTCTTAGCTTATTTTATATGTTCATATCATGTTTTACTGTTTTAAGCCTTAAACTGTGTTTATCTTATATTCTGTCTATTCTGATTAAGTATTTCTGGTATGTCATGTATTATTATACTTACTGTGTAATAATAAGTAACTTTCCAAAAATAGCAGGTTTCCTAAAATAGAAAGTTTCCAAAAATAGAGAGTTTCCAAAAATAGAAAGTTACCAACAATAGAATGTTTCCAAAAATAGAAAGTTTCCAAAACTAGAAAGTTTCCAAAAATAGAAAGTTTCCAAAAATAGAATTACTGCTTAAAATAGATAAGTTTCTAAAAATAGAAAGTTTCCATAAATAGATCAGCTGCCTTAATTAAATAAGTTTCCATAAATAGATTAGCTGCCTAAATTAAATAAGTTTCTAAAAATAGAAAGTTTCCATAAATAGATTAGCTGCCTTAATTAAATAAGTTTCTAAAAATAGAAAGTTTCCATAAATAGATTAGTTGCCTTAATTAAATAAGTTTCTAAAAATAGAAAGTTTCTATAATTAGATATAAGCTGGTTAAATAAGCTAAGCATATAAGCCTAAGTGTTTTTCTGATTATAATGTATAGTTTATTAATTATTTCATGTAATTTAAATAAACTATAGGTTAAAGGTATTTAATTAAAATATATCATGTTTTTAATTAAATGTAGTTAAATACTTAGGTTAAAACATGTATTATTATTTATTAATAATATAACCTAAGTCATGTTAATTAATTAATTATAACCATGGTTTTTAAAAATTAATTAATTAATTATAAGTCTAAAAATATAAAATACTTAGGTTAATAATTTCGTGATCTAATAATTAAATTATAACCTAAGTCATGTTTATAAAATTAATCATGTCATATTTATTAATTTAATTTTAACATATGATTATAAAAAAAATAATCTTAACATACACCGTGAACCGGATCTTGACTAGAAACCATGAACCGGACATGAAATCGACACCATACCCCGAACCACTTCGGGGTTCCCTTTGTTTTGCTGCTGCCGTGGGACCCACACCACCCAACCGGGACCATATGGTTTCGGTGGTGGTCTAGTAGCCAAACCGAGACCCCCTTGGGGTTCGGTTTAGGCGCCGGCCAACAAACACCCATAAAAACATCCCTTTTTTATTTACCCAATAACCATTTACGTGTTTGATCTATGTTTTTAATTAGGTTTTAAAAACATCATGTTCTCAATTAATCATTAGATCAAATCAAAAAGAAAAAGGATAAAAAGAATATACCGAATGCGTGGATCTAAACGAGGTTGAACAAACACGAACACTTGCACCAAAAACCAAGATCAAAATCAAACAAACACCCTCCTTGGTGTGTTTGTATTCGGCGGCCAAAAAAAGAAAAGAGGAGAAGGAGAAAACTTTTTTAGGTTTTTGTTTAATCTTCTGTAAAGTGAAAAATGACTAGCAAAATTTACCTTAACCCCTCTTTAGTAAATTTTGAGATGGGCTTGGCCCATCTCCTTATTGTTGTCGCGGGTAGGGGCCCCACATGGGGTACCCGTACCGTTTTCCGTGTCTCGTTGTTTAATTATTCGTTCGTGTTTATTTGTGTTCGCGTTTAATGTGTTCTCGTTAAATATTTACCGTGACCTAATATATTTATTCACGCTCGTAATAAATATATATACGTAATTAATAATAGTTCGTGATATAATTACGTTCATGATTTCATGATCGTATGTTCGTGATTAATTATTGTTAAATAATTATTGCGTGTTCGTGCGTAATAAATACTTATCGTGTTCTAACACGTACGTAATACGTAAAATCCTAACATGTAAACGTAATCATACTATAAAAGAAAAGTTTTAATCTAGTATGTACGATCTTAAGGGTACTATTCATGGTAAAAGCATGCGGCTTTTACAAGTGATGACTTCTCAGTCATTGCTTAAAGAAAATGAACAAATATAGGAGGCAAAGACAAGGCACAAACTCTCAAGCTCTTGCAACTTATTAGGGAGTGTTGGGAATAAGTCACAAGTACTTTACAGAAGTTATATTAGATATATGAATCATAGACTTATTTATTTGTATGATGTAATAGATTAAGATCACGGGACTAAGACGTTGATATAATAAGACTGCAAGTACAATAAAAGTATGAGCCAAAGGCCAACAGACTAAACTTAGGAAAACAGTATCTGTCATTTGGGTCATCAGACTTGTGAATAAATCTGGTACTTTTACCCGACATGTATTTGCCTTTATGTCCGTTATCTGATGAAACGGCATGACTCAAAAGTCAAACAGGTACCATTTGACAGTTATTCTGTTATGACAGTTATACATGAAAAGGTATGACTTTTCATGGTACATGTTCATTAGCTATATATAGGATCAATGTACACAAAACTTGTTGGGAATCTAAACTTGTTAGATTCCCTGATCATTAATTTAAACACAATTAGGCTGTTAGATAGTCCCTTGCCTATGCCTAGGAGGCAGGCAAGTTTCGCAAGACTCACAGAGATCCAAGTCTCTGTGAGCAACCTCAGAGGAGTCCATGTCAGAGACATTGTCAGGGAAGTCGAAGATTACCTGAAGACATACTCATTGGCTGTGATGGATAACAGCCAAGATGTATCAGGGACTTTGAGGGGTTGAGAGTTAACAGGGGTGGCAATACCCTGATAACTCTCAGCACACTTTGGACATGCCATTTGTGTGTTTGAGACTATGAAGAATAAGGAAACTGTTTTGAAAATTGTTCCTTAAAGCATAATGGAAGACTACCAAGAATAGAAGGACATCATGTGACTGATGTGGGAACTTGTAAAAGCTTGTGTAGTCGCCATCAAGTACTGTTTAAGTCAAACTCGTAACACTATAAATAGGATGTGTATCCATGCATTAATGTTTAACACTTTGAGATATCAAGAACATTATTGCATATAACTTAGTGAATCAAACAGCTACGACTGTATTCATAAGTTAGGGTTTATTGTTGTTCAAAGTGTGCACAACACATTGTCATCAAACTGTGTTATCCATAACACTTGTAATTCTTTATTATACAATAATAAGATTACGTTTGAAAAGTAATACCTTGTGTTGATTAAGTTAAGATTAGGGTTTCTTGCATTGATTAGGGACTTTCAATTGGTATCAGAGCGGTGTTTGATATTAAAACCTTCAAGAAACATCGTTCTCAGTTTTATAATCAAGATCCACCATGCCGGAAACTTCTAACCCACCACAATCACCTTCCACAAACCCATCTTCACCAAGACTTAACCCTCCTGCCAATGACGATGATCTACCCCAACTTCTTGACTCA
Source organism: Glebionis coronaria (assembly GCA_025667525.1). Classification (NCBI taxonomy): domain Eukaryota; kingdom Viridiplantae; phylum Streptophyta; class Magnoliopsida; order Asterales; family Asteraceae; genus Glebionis; species Glebionis coronaria. Next base: position 97,998,208 of record CM046879.1, read on the forward strand.
AGAGGTGGATCACACGTTACAAGTGTACCAGTCTTTGATGAAGAAGATTTTGCCAGTTGGAAGAGTCAATTTCTTGTATATCTTGATGGACTTGAACCTTTTCTTTTAGAAATTCTAGAAAATGGTCCATATATACCCATGGCGCTTACATCCACTGAAGAAAACCCTCTTCCCAAACCTCTCAAACAATGGACTCCAGCTGATAGGAAATTGGCAAACCAAGATAAACGTCTCAAAAGCATCATAATTTCCTGTCTTCCCAAGCATATCATGAAGTCTGTCATTCAGTGTCCCACAGCTAAACAAATGTGGACAGACCTCATTCTTGGCCATGAAGGACCCTCTGAAACAAGAGAGACAAAGATTCAGGCACTCAGACTTCAGTTTAATGCCTTTAAGTCACTTGAAGGTGAAAAGGTTCAGCAAACCTATACTAGGCTGAAGATTCTTCTAAATGACCTGTCTATGAATGATGTCACTATTGGTCAAGCTGAGATCAATGCTACTTTTGTCAACAGCCTTCCAAGAAAGTGGCTGAGCATGAATCAGACTCAGAGAGCTAACAACTCAATCAAAAATGATACCCTTGCTCAGCTCTATGGTAAGTACAATTATGAAGAAGGGCTGATCGATACTATCTACAAATCAGAGACTGAAAGATTTGTAGTCCAGGGAGCATCTTCCAAAGCATTGATCTCTGCAACACATCCTCATGACAGCGATTCTGATATTGAAGAAGATACCCGTAGCAGCCAAGAGTTCTTGTCAGACCTCAATGCAGAATTCCATGAAAGAGCGTTGCTAGCCAACCAAAGAAGATACTACAAAAGATCTGGAAGAGTAGGATCAGCTAGTAAACCAACTGACAGGTCAAAAGAAACGTGTTTTGTCTGTGGAAAGCTTAGACATTATCAAAAAGACTGTCCTTCTACCAAGACATCCTCACCCTCTTATCCATCATCTTCATCCAAACCCTACAAGTTCAAACAACATAATAACTCATCTCAATCCAATTCTTCATACACTGAGAAGAAATATTACAAAAATAAGTACAAGGTACTTAAAGCTGAGTTAGAACAAATGAACTTGAAGATTGAAGCTCTGTCCAAAAAGAAAGGTGGTGAGAAAAAGACAGAGAAAGGGTTGGTTGCTGAAACTTATGATTGGAATGATGAGCCACTGACTTCAGATGAAGAAGACACCACAAGAGTCAGGGCTTTTATGGCGATAGCTGAGGATGAACCAGCTGTTGGAAAAGGTGATGCTAGATCAGGACAATGTGTTGACATCACAATGAAAAAGGTACACAGGCTTTTATCCATGTCTGATAGTGATGAACGTAAGCATGTCCTTGATTACACCATTGTTGATTTACACTTTGTTGAGGAACAAAGAAAGAACCTACTTGATAAGTTTCACTCTGTTAAATCTGAAATGATTAGTGCTAAGGCTGAATGTGAAACTCTCAGGCGGGTTAATTTAGAGAAAATATCCCTGCAAAATGAAGTAGCTAGATTAACCTTGAAAAACATTGCTTTAAATGATCAAGTCTCTGAATTGAACAAGATTATTGAAAAATGGTTGTGTGCTAGGTTTACTATTGATGAATTGCTTAGGGATGAAGTGCCTGCTGACTTAAAAAGGGATATATCTGCTAAAAAAATAAGCTGAGGATTCTCACCAAACCCAAAGACATTGTCTTTAAATCTACAGAGACTATTCATATGTCATATACCTCTTTGACAAATGACCCTGTGATATGAGCTTAAACTCATATCCTTTTATCAACAAATAACCCTAAAACACGAAGCAAAATACCCTTTTATATTGTAAAAAGCAGTGTTATGTGGTATGTTTGTGTTTGTGTGATCTTATGTAGGTAAAAGGATACAATTTCAAGCAAACAAGGAAAAACCAAGCTAAAATGGATGAAAAAGACAAGGAAGGATCACAAGTGACAAGTTTTCAAAGCTCAAGGACCTATCTTGACAAGTCTTGAAAGTTGAGGGACTTAAAGTGCAAATACTGCAAAGTCAAGATCCAAGTCAAACCTGGTCAAACTACAAAGTCAATCAAGTCAAAGGGCCATTTTTGTTGAAGAATGAAAGTTGAAGGGCCAAAATTGTCAAAGGAATGAAGTTTCTAGCCTTAAAGAGAAATCTGCCAAGTTAAGGGACTTAAATTGCCAAGTTTGGAAAGTATTGCAAGTTGAATCCATGTGCAAAGGCTTTTAACCAATCAGAAACAAGGAAAAATGTTACACGGATCAAACAATTAAATCCCACTACAAGCCGCCACATTTAATGCAAGATCACAACAGTGTGATCCGTGTAACATTTTTTCCACCAATAAGAAGCTGCCACGTGTCTCTCTCTTTCACCAAAATATTTTCCAGGATCGCGTTTTTGATAGAATGCATTTCAGAAGAAGATCAAAACATCAAAGTTGCTCGTTTTGATGAGACGAATCCAATGGTGCAACTTAATTAGCATATTATCCAATGAATCAAAAATCCCCAAAATGTGTTCATCACCTTTAAAGAAGATTGGCAGAATTCATCCACGTGTCAAGCAATGATTGGCCTGAACACGTCACATCTCCAACAAACTCTCAAGTCTAGCCTATAAATACACAACTTGTTCTTCATTTTCAGTAGTAGTTAATTTTCAGAAAACACCTAGTTCTCTCAATTTCATTTTTCTTCTTTTCCCTCCTTTTCACCTAACAACTCAAGAGACTGACAACCTCTTGAGTTTGTTAGTTAGTTAGAACCCTTGTAACTACCTTTGTAACAGAATTCATCAATAAAATTTCAAATTCTAGTTTTCCCGCCAAAACTTGTTCTTCAATTCCTGCTACTTACTTGCTGTAATTGGATTCCATTGTTGCTGTTTGAAGTTTGTTATGATCATACATTGATCATAACTGGCTTTGTTGAAGATTTGTTGCTGTTTGATCAAAAATTCAGTCCTTTCCATTGTTCTTGAAGTTTTTCATGGCAGAATGATGATTGTAGCTGTTTTGGTGATTGATTTGAGTTGATAGCTAGTGATAGGTGGTGGTATCACTAGGGCAAGAGAGCTCAGCGCTCCTCTTCTACCCAAAGGTTCACTACAAAAGGTTTCTGAGTTTCTAATTTAGGTTCCTCTAAAAAGTTCTTGCATGCTAAATTCCTTAGTATAAATTTGATGGCTGCCTGATTCTAATTGCTAAGTAGTTGTTGATTGTGTGATGTTAGTGTTTTGTAGCTTGGTCTTGTGCTTTTGAGTTCAGTCTTATAGATTTGAGCTCATTTTCAGTAACTTTTTAGTCATTTAGCTTAATTGAGTTCTAGTTGTTGTAAGTGTGTGATTTCAGTTTCATTAGCCTTCATTTGGATCACTTAAACTAGTTTGCTAATGCTCTTTACTCAGCCTTAATCAGAACTAAATAATCCTTTGTAAAAGTTTGATCATAATCTGATAAGGTGTGTTTGGGACTAGTGGTTAATCAGTATTCAAGTATTGTTAATTGGATTTTAAGTGATCATTTGTAGACATTAGAAGTTAACAAGTGTTTTTGAGTCATTTGCAAGTCCATAAGATAGTCAAACAGGCAATTGGTTGATAAAAAGTATGGGTCATACTTGTTTTCAGTTTTAGTTCATAAACTTGCCAATTTCAATTGTTCATTTCTCCTTCATTACTTGTTCAAAATTGCTCAAACCAGTTTCTAGTTAAAGCTTACATCATAATCTTTCAGACTTTAAGAGGAAATCCTACAGTTTTCAGAAATAAGCAAGAAAATAGCTTATTAGTTAAGACCTGAGCAAATTACATTCTCTGATGTGATTTGCATTCTGATTTCCTAGTTCTAATAATCCACTTCATAAAAGTCCTTATTTTCTTTCACAAATCTGATCAGTAAGTGTTGAATATCAAGTTTTGAGATTTTGAGCTTTTTCATAAATCTGGTCAACTTTTGGTCAACATAAGCTCATTTGAGCTTATTTTCAGATTTCTAGCTTATTAGTGGATGAAAATTGTTCTAGTTTGATTTCCCCTACTTTAAATCAAGTGCTTATTCATTTTCTTTACAAAAATCAAGTTGTGGATGTCTGGATTATGCTATAGCTTATTTTGAGCTTATTGATAAGCTCTCTTTTGCTTATTTTGGACTTTTAGACATTTTCCTTAAACACACGTTTCTATTATTGGATTTGAAGTAGTTTGCAATTTGTTTCAGCTTAATTGGTTGAGAAATAAGCTCAAACGAGCTTATTCTTTCATTAAGCCCGTTTTTTGGTTATAAGTTTGGAAATTTGCACTTTAGTCCCTAGGAGTTTAATTAGTGTTTAAACCTAGCTAATCTTTCTAATTTTGTGGTAATTGCAAAAGTTAGTCCCTGGATTTGTTAGTTTGTTTAATTTCAGTTTTAGAAGTTTGTTAGTTTGTTAAATTTGGTTAGTTTGTTAGAATTTTTTACAAGTCTAGTCCTTTTAGTTAACTGAATTTCATTTTTAGTCCTTTTAACTTTTAGAATTTACATTTCAAGCATTTATATTTCATAGAAATTACATTCTTAGTCCTTATAGTTTTATATTTTGCACTTTAACATTTTTACTTGAATAAAATTTGGATTTTGCAATTTGTTTTACGTATAAGTAGGGTTTATATTTTTCATTTTTACTTAGTGTTGTTTGAATTAGCAATAGATTACCAAGCAAGCTTGAACAACCAAAAACAATTAAAAATTTGATATTGATTGGACTTTCTATTAGTTAAGAACTGAGAAAACGAACTTGCATTATACACATTTCAAATGGCGCCGCTGCCGGTTCTTTGACTACACGAGAGACTATCGATTGACGGTTTTCATTGGCTTTTGGGATCCGTTCACTTTGTGAACGTTATTTTTACGTATCATAAATCAAAAACAAATAAAAAATCAAAAATATAAAAATATATAAAAACTAAAAATTAACAAAACAATTCTTTTCCTAAAGAATTGACCAAAAAAATTAAAAAAATCCAAAAAGCAATTTTTTTCCTAAGAGATTGCAACCAAAAATATATATTATTGGCTTCTCTCGGTTTTTATGTACATATAGTATTTTCCTTTAAAAAACTCATAAATACAAAAATATTTTCCATATATTATTATAAGTAAATACGTATACGTATAAGAACAATCAATCTACATATCTTCCATAAGTATTGCCGAGGCAATACACCGTGTTGAGGGGCGCTCCGGTCCTTGACACGCGTATCGATCAAACAAAATAAAGCAAGAATAGATAAATACTCTCAATAAGTAATAATTCGAAGAATACGAACATTTAAGTGAATAGAAAGGCGATGTGCTATAAAATGCCATCTAAGGGTCAATAGGTACTTAAGTGCTTCGCGCCACCTAACCCCCCGTTCACTTGGGAGTATTCTAAGAAGGAAAGCTTCATTGAGGGTCTTGCACCCAAAGTAGTATTACATATATTGTTACTTTCTTGTGGATATTTAATATCGAAACTCGAAGAGAATAATCTTATTCTTTTCAAAGTCACACGAGAGCTTCTCTCTCATTCCTCGTATTGAGTTGCATGCTCACTCGCGGGCGTGCACAAATACCGATTGGTGTACAACCTCTTCCTCCGAAAAGGAAGAAGAAAAGAAAGAGTAAGACCACCATCGTCCACCAAGCCGATCACGAGAATCGTGCTTTGTCACCACCACAAGGAGCCATGGCTGTTGATAACCGTACTTTGTTTGAACGTATGCAAACCAACATTCATGGATTTGTTAGTGCCATTAAGATTCCCGACTATCCCGCTAACACATTTGAGCTACATACATCTATGATCAATATGGTTGCTGCATCACCTTTCTATGGAAAACAAAATGAGGATCCCCATGCTCATCTTAAGAGATTCCTTTCACTTTGCAATACCATTAAGCATAATGGGGTTCCACCGGATGTCATTAGATTGTTGTTAGTGTCATTTTCACTAGATGGGAGTGCTAAGCATTGGTTAGACACTCAACCACCCGATAGTATCACCACATGGGATGGTTTTACCACTAAGTTTTTGAACAAATTCTTTCCTCCACAAAAGACTATGGCTTTGAGAAATATGATTATGGGCTTTACACAAAAACCTAGTCAATCCTTTGGTGATGCTTGGGAAGAGTATAGTGAGTTGTTGAGGCGATGCCCTAATCATGGAATGGATGATCTAAGCAAAATCAATACTTTCTACAATGGCCTTAAACCTCACCACCAAGATTCACTAAATGCTTCCGCGGGAGGGAGTATTCATTTCAAGACATACCAAGAGGCTTTAACCATTATTGAGACTAAGGCAATGGTTCAAACCAATGATCCATTTGAGGAAAGAGTTCATGTTATCCAAAACACTTCTCAAATCCCTTTTGACAACCAACTCCTCAAGTTTCAAGAAGCTATTTTTCAAAGGATGGATAGAGAAAGTGAGAGGCATTTGCAAGCACAACAAGACATGCTTCAAACTTTTAAGAGCATGACATTGAACAATTCCTCAAACAATGTGAATGCCATCACCATTTCTTGTGTTACTTGTGGAGGACCTCACTCTTATGAGCAATGTGACAAGGTGCAAGGGTATCAAGGGGAATGCTATGCTTACCAAGAGGAACACCGTGAACACTTCAAGCCTAACATCAATCCAAATAACCTTTCTTACAAATCCCAAAATTACCTTACTCCACCCGGCTTCCCACCCCAACCACCCACCCAAATTCAACAAAATCCTCCTCAAATTCTAGCAAGGAATCAAGGGCAAAGACAACCATACCAAGGCAATAATTACAAAGCACCCAATCAATTTCAACCTCAAGTTAATACCTTTTATCCACCACAACAAGGATTTAATCAACCACTTCCATTTATTCCCAATCAAGCATATGCTCCAATACCAAATCAAGCTTACCCTCAAAATCAAACTCAAGGATATGGGATGCAAGAGACTCAAGAGTATGTTGACAAGAAAATGCGTGACATTGAGAAGAGAATGAATGATCAAGTGAAACGTACAATAGAGGAACAAATCAATAGGGTTTTAGTGGCGGTAACTCAAAGACCACAAGGAGCTTTACCTTCCAACACACAAACAAATCCTAGGGCCAATGTCAATGCTATTACAACAAGGAGTGGTACAACAACAAAGGATCCTTCACCTCCTAAACCTACTATTGTTCAACCCACTTGTGCTCCTACTTGTGATAAGCCTTCTACTTCTACTCCACCTCCTCAAAGTGCTCCTATTCAATCAAACACACCTTCTCAACCACCTCCTACTTCTCCTTTACCCTCCACACTTCCCAATGAAGAAGCTAACAAAGACAAATCTTCCACTACAACACCTATTCCACCTACACCCAAACCTACTCTTCCATACCCTTCAAGGTTGAAAAAGGACAAGTTAAAGAACAAAGATGACATACAAGTCTCCAATTTCTTAAGGATGTTCAAGCAACTCAATATCAACATATCCTTTGCGGAAGCTCTTGCTTATATGCCAAAGTTTGCTAAGATGTTCAAGGATTTGCTCTCAAACAAAGAAAAATTGGTTGACTTGCCCAACACATCACTTAATGAAAATTGTTCCGCGGTGTTACTTAAAACCTTACCAACAAAACTTGGAGATCCGGGGCGCTTCTTGATACCTTGCAATTTTCCCGGTGTTGAAAATTGCATGGCTTTGGCGGATTTAGGGGCAAGCATAAATCTCATGCCTTTATCGGTTTGGAAACAACTCTCTCTTCCCGAGCTCACCCCCACTAGGATGACTCTTGAACTAGCCAACCGAACCATAGCTCACCCCGTAGGTATAGCGGAAGATGTGTTTGTAGGTGTGGATAAGTTTACCTTTCCGGCCGACTTTGTAGTGGTCGATTATGACATGGATCCTAGAGTCCCTTTGATTGTTGGTAGACCGTTTTTGAGAACGGGTCGTACCTTGATAGATGTGGCGGAAGGAGAATTAATTATGAGAGTAGAGGATGAGAAAGTGGTGTTTAAGTTAGGGAAAGTTTGTGATAGAAAGGAGGTTAAGGAGTCTAGACCTTGTGAGACGATTAACATTGTGGATGTGCTAGATGAAGTGTGTAATGAACACTTTCATGATGCTTGTAAGAATGCTAGTGATGAGATTCCACATGTTGAAACCGTGGCCTCAATTGCTCCCTCTTTAACACCTTTTGGAGAGAGTGATTTCCTCTTGGAGGAATTTGAGTCCAACTTTCTTGGTGATGATGATTCTCCCATTAATTGGGAAGAAGATATTCTTACAATCCAAAAGTTGCTCAATGAGGACCCTATTCCTTCCCCTATTCCACAAGAGATTACCATTGAGGAACCTTCCATAGTGAAACCTTCCATAGAGAGTCCACCTCCCATTGAACTTAAGGAACTTCCATCCCACTTAGAATATGCTTTCTTAGAAGGAAAAGACCAATTACCGGTGATTATTGCTAAGGAATTAAAAGAGGATGAGAAGGAGCAACTTATTGAAGTCCTTAAGAAACATAAGAAAGCTTTAGCATGGAAAATATCCGACATAAGGGGAATTGATCCACATTTTTGTACTCACAAAATCCTTATGGAGGATGATTATAAACCCGCCATTCAAAACCAAAGGAGAGTTAACCCAAAACTTCATGAGGTTATTAAGAAGGAAGTGATTAAACTCTTAGATGCGGGTATGATTTACCCCATTTCCGACTCTCCATGGGTTAGCCCGGTTCATTGTGTTCCAAAGAAGGGTGGAATCACCGTGGTGCCTAATGAGAACAATGAGCTTATTCCCACGAGACTTGTAACCGGTTGGAGAGTATGCATTGATTATAGAAAACTTAATGAGGCAACTAGGAAAGACCATTTCCCGCTTCCCTTTATGGATCAAATGCTTGAACGCTTAGCGGGAAATGAGTACTATTGTTTTCTTGATGGCTTTTCGGGTTATTTCCAAATCCCAATTGACCCTAAGGATCAAGAAAAGACCACATTCACTTGTCCATACGGTACATTTGCTTACAAGAGGATGCCTTTTGGCCTATGTAATGCACCGGGGACGTTTCAAAGATGCATGATGGCAATTTTCCATGATATGATAGAGCAAACCATGGAGGTTTTTATGGATGACTTTTCCGTATTTGGGAACTCCTTTAGCTCATGTCTCACCAATCTTGAGAGAATGCTTAAGCGTTGTGAGGAGACACGTTTGGTGCTTAATTGGGAGAAATGTCACTTTATGGTGAAAGAGGGGATTGTTTTAGGACACAAGATATCCAATAAGGGATTAGAAGTTGATCGAGCCAAAATTGATGTGATTGCTAAGCTTCCCCCACCCACCTCGGTTAAAGGTGTGAGGAGTTTCTTAGGTCATGCGGGTTTTTATAGGCGCTTTATACAAGATTTCTCTAAGATAGCTAGACCGATGACTCATCTCTTGGAGAAAGAGGCTCCTTTCATTTTTGACCAAGCTTGTTTAGAATCTTTTGAGACACTTAAGGAAAAATTGACAAAGGCTCCCGTTTTGGTTTCTCCAAATTGGGAATTACCTTTTGAACTTATGTGTGATGCTAGTGATTATGCGGTGGGGGCCGTCTTAGGACAAAGAGTTAATAAGCATTTCCAACCTATACACTATGCGAGTAAAACCATGACCGGTGCACAACTTCATTACACTACCACGGAAAAAGAGTTGCTTGCTATAGTATATGCTTTTGAGAAGTTTAGACCATACCTTGTGCTTTCCAAGACCATAGTGTATACGGATCATTCCGCTCTCAAGTATCTTATGACAAAACAAGATGCTAAGCCTAGGCTTTTGAGATGGGTTTTGTTGCTTCAAGAGTTTAAGATAGAGATTCGTGATAAAAAAGGGGCCGAGAATTTAGCGGCGGATCATTTGAGTAGACTTGAGCATCCTTTTCAAGGAGATTTCCCACATCAAGAAATCAATGAATCCTTTCCATTAGAGGAGCTCATGTCTATCTCTTCCCAAGAGGATGCCACACCTTGGTTTGCGGATATGGCAAACTATCTTGTGGGCAATGTGCTTATTGAGGGTCTTACTTACCAACAAAAGAAAAAGTTTCTTAAGGAAGTTAAGTATTACTTTTGGGATGATCCATATCTTTTTAGGCAATGTGCGGACCAAATCATTAGACGGTGTGTAGATGGGCCCGAGGCATTTAAAATCTTAGAGGCATGTCATAAAGGACCTACGGGTGGACATTTTGGGCCTAACTACACCGCCAAGAAAGTCTTTGATTCGGGTTACTATTGGCCTTCCATTTACAAGGATGCTCAAGAGATGGTGAAATTTTGTGATGTTTGTCAAAGACAAGGAAAAATTACACAACGTGATGAGATGCCACAAAATTTTATCCAAGAGTGTGAGATATTTGATGTATGGGGAATAGATTTCATGGGACCTTTTCCATCCTCTAAGGGAAACAAGTATATACTTGTGGCGGTGGATTACGTGTCCAAGTGGGTGGAGGCTAAAGCCTTACCTACTAATGATGCTAGAGTGGTGGTAAAGTTCTTGAAACAATTGTTTGCTAGATTTGGTGTACCTCGGGCCATCATAAGTGATCGTGGTACGCACTTTTGTAATGATCAATTCACGAGAGTTATGAAGAAATATGGAGTGAATCATAGACTTTCTACCGCGTATCACCCTCAAACAAATGGTCAAACCGAGGTCACAAATCGTGGTTTAAAGAGAATTTTAGAAAGAACGGTGGGAGAGCATAGAGCTTCTTGGTCGGATAAGCTTGATGATGCTTTGTGGGCGTTTAGGACGGCTTTTAAGACACCAATTGGTTGTACTCCTTATAGGCTTGTCTATGGAAAAGCGTGCCACCTCCCATTTGAGTTAGAACATAAGGCATCTTGGGCTCTCAAGTGGGCTAACTTTGATTTAAACCAAGCCGGTTCACATAGGAAAGATCAACTCAATGAGATGGATGAGTTGAGAGCCAATGCCTATGAGAATTCTTTGTTATATAAGGAAAAAACTAAGAAATTGCATGATGCTAAGATTAAGAATCGTGAGTTCAAAGTTGGAGAGCCGGTTCTCCTCTTTAACTCAAGATTAAAGCTTTTTGCGGGCAAGCTTAAGTCGAGATGGTCCGGTCCATTCACTATTGCTCAAGTGTTTCCATATGGAACTCTTGAGTTGTCCCAACCCGATGGTCCAAATTTTAAAGTGAATGGTCACCGTGTTAAGCATTACTTTGGGGAGGACATTTCCGTTGAAATGGTCCAAGAGGTCCCCATTTTCCCCATGAATTAATTCATTGAGGGACGAGTCGAGCTAGAGACTCATTAACTCAAGCATCGTATAACTAGGTTAGAGTGTTGTAGGTTAGAAATAAAGGCATAGATTTGGAGATAAGTGTAGGGGAGACCTTCTTTTGTCTTCATGCTTGTTTGTAGGGTTGCTCACTCATCTCATGCTTTGGAGCTTATGGAGGAGGCCCTTGTATCCGGTTCACTTCGTTACTTTAGTGATTTTTCATTGACACGTTGTGCTTAAACTTGATTTCACTAATAGTAGTCCTTTCCTTAACTTGGGTTAAGCAAAGTCTATTCATTGTCATAAGTGTAGGGGAGTTCACTTCCATGCTCTTAAACATTGAGGACAATGTTTAGCTTAAGTGTAGGGGGGTCTTCTATCGAAGTGACCTTACCTAGAACTTGTCATTGTCTTGCATGATAACATGGAAAATTGGATTTTCAACATTTTTCAAATTTTTGATCTACTTTGGCCACAAAAATATGCATTCATAATTTTTGCATCAATCATTTTTCATTTGCATAACACATTTGCATTGTATATATTCTTTTATTTTTCATCAAAAATATATAAAAAGGAAAAAAAATATAATAAAACATGGTTTTAACAAATTTAGACTTCTTTGACATATTAGGCCCGCCATGGATATTTTGACTCAACCCGAGTTTGCTTATTTTAGCATTCTCTAGCTAGTATCCTTAACCATGTAGTCCTTCATTGGTCTATTAGGCTAAGCTTCCACCAATTTCATTATTTGAAATTTTAAATTTGTGGAGAATGGGAAATGATAGAGTTGAAGCAAGTGTAAAAGGGCTAGATAGACTTCATGGCAATTATTTGTGGCTAAACCCTTCTCTTCTCTACCTCTATTTTCTTCGCTTGTATATAATTGTTAATAAATAATCAAGTACGGTTTTAATTGGTTCGTAATATCTTATGCATTTTTGGCTAATCATTTATGGTTGATATGAGTACGTCTTAAGATTCTAAGTTAGCACGTTTTATGTGTACTAGACTTGTGTCATGCTCCATATTTAGCGGGTGTTTTTCCTTTTCTTCTTTGCAAATTTTTTGGAGAGGAATAAAGAAAAATAAGAGCGGCTTATGAAAAAAAATGAGTGGCTAGAAAAAAAAAAAAGAAAAAGAAAAAAAAGAAAAAGAAAAAAAAAAAATAATGCAAGACTCCCAAGAGGGGCAGTGTGGTGTTAATTATAGTGACTATTGAGTTCCAATATTACCTTGACGGGTTGCGGGGATTCAATAGATTGCTCCAATCCAATATTACCTTGACGGGTTGCGGGGTTGAAGATCCAAAATCTCAAAAAGATGCGGATGTAAATTATTGCGTGAGTTTTATTTTTCTTTCCTTAGCGAGTGTGTAGTTACTTATGAAAGCATGACATGAGGATTTTACACATAAGGCGAATGACTTATTATTCTTAATACGGACTTGTATTAATTGTGAGCGGTTTTTCAAGTAATGGATGAGAAGATTACTTAGGATTAAAACCGTCCTTCCTTATTTTTGGATTTTACATTTCTTATATTTCACACTTTAATAATGACAAATTTGCTCACAAGCAATTTGCTCAAATAATAACCGGTTCCACATTTAATTGTCATGAATAAGTTGATGCACTTTTTACTTGTGAATGCAATGATTCCATTTACTAGCTTGGTATGGGGAAAGTGAAACTTGAGGGTGATAAGTGTCCATGGTACCCAAGCCCTAATCCAAGTCATTGAATTCTTTATGAGTTATTTCCATCAAAACCATTTCAAGAAAAATCAAAAAGATATAGATAGAATTGTATTTTAATCCATTGCATTGTTAAAAGTCAAAATCATGCATCATTTAGTTTAGAGTAGTGTAGATGCATCTCATATGGCCAAGGTGGATTAATTATGAGGGAAATGTAAATTTTTTAAGCCTTGAAAGATAATATTGCATGAGGACATGGCAATGCTCAAGTGTAGGGGAATTTGATATGAGCTTAAACTCATATCCTTTTATCAACAAATAACCCTAAAACACGAAGCAAAATACCCTTTTATATTGTAAAAAGCAGTGTTATGTGGTATGTTTGTGTTTGTGTGATCTTATGTAGGTAAAAGGATACAATTTCAAGCAAACAAGGAAAAACCAAGCTAAAATGGATGAAAAAGACAAGGAAGGATCACAAGTGACAAGTTTTCAAAGCTCAAGGACCTATCTTGACAAGTCTTGAAAGTTGAGGGACTTAAAGTGCAAATACTGCAAAGTCAAGATCCAAGTCAAACCTGGTCAAACTACAAAGTCAATCAAGTCAAAGGGCCATTTTTGTTGAAGAATGAAAGTTGAAGGGCCAAAATTGTCAAAGGAATGAAGTTTCTAGCCTTAAAGAGAAATCTGCCAAGTTAAGGGACTTAAATTGCCAAGTTTGGAAAGTATTGCAAGTTGAATCCATGTGCAAAGGCTTTTAACCAATCAGAAACAAGGAAAAATGTTACACGGATCAAACAATTAAATCCCACTACAAGCCGCCACATTTAATGCAAGATCACAACAGTGTGATCCGTGTAACATTTTTTCCACCAATAAGAAGCTGCCACGTGTCTCTCTCTTTCACCAAAATATTTTCCAGGATCGCGTTTTTGATAGAATGCATTTCAGAAGAAGATCAAAACATCAAAGTTGCTCGTTTTGATGAGACGAATCCAATGGTGCAACTTAATTAGCATATTATCCAATGAATCAAAAATCCCCAAAATGTGTTCATCACCTTTAAAGAAGATTGGCAGAATTCATCCACGTGTCAAGCAATGATTGGCCTGAACACGTCACATCTCCAACAAACTCTCAAGTCTAGCCTATAAATACACAACTTGTTCTTCATTTTCAGTAGTAGTTAATTTTCAGAAAACACCTAGTTCTCTCAATTTCATTTTTCTTCTTTTCCCTCCTTTTCACCTAACAACTCAAGAGACTGACAACCTCTTGAGTTTGTTAGTTAGTTAGAACCCTTGTAACTACCTTTGTAACAGAATTCATCAATAAAATTTCAAATTCTAGTTTTCCCGCCAAAACTTGTTCTTCAATTCCTGCTACTTACTTGCTGTAATTGGATTCCATTGTTGCTGTTTGAAGTTTGTTATGATCATACATTGATCATAACTGGCTTTGTTGAAGATTTGTTGCTGTTTGATCAAAAATTCAGTCCTTTCCATTGTTCTTGAAGTTTTTCATGGCAGAATGATGATTGTAGCTGTTTTGGTGATTGATTTGAGTTGATAGCTAGTGATAGGTGGTGGTATCACTAGGGCAAGAGAGCTCAGCGCTCCTCTTCTACCCAAAGGTTCACTACAAAAGGTTTCTGAGTTTCTAATTTAGGTTCCTCTAAAAAGTTCTTGCATGCTAAATTCCTTAGTATAAATTTGATGGCTGCCTGATTCTAATTGCTAAGTAGTTGTTGATTGTGTGATGTTAGTGTTTTGTAGCTTGGTCTTGTGCTTTTGAGTTCAGTCTTATAGATTTGAGCTCATTTTCAGTAACTTTTTAGTCATTTAGCTTAATTGAGTTCTAGTTGTTGTAAGTGTGTGATTTCAGTTTCATTAGCCTTCATTTGGATCACTTAAACTAGTTTGCTAATGCTCTTTACTCAGCCTTAATCAGAACTAAATAATCCTTTGTAAAAGTTTGATCATAATCTGATAAGGTGTGTTTGGGACTAGTGGTTAATCAGTATTCAAGTATTGTTAATTGGATTTTAAGTGATCATTTGTAGACATTAGAAGTTAACAAGTGTTTTTGAGTCATTTGCAAGTCCATAAGATAGTCAAACAGGCAATTGGTTGATAAAAAGTATGGGTCATACTTGTTTTCAGTTTTAGTTCATAAACTTGCCAATTTCAATTGTTCATTTCTCCTTCATTACTTGTTCAAAATTGCTCAAACCAGTTTCTAGTTAAAGCTTACATCATAATCTTTCAGACTTTAAGAGGAAATCCTACAGTTTTCAGAAATAAGCAAGAAAATAGCTTATTAGTTAAGACCTGAGCAAATTACATTCTCTGATGTGATTTGCATTCTGATTTCCTAGTTCTAATAATCCACTTCATAAAAGTCCTTATTTTCTTTCACAAATCTGATCAGTAAGTGTTGAATATCAAGTTTTGAGATTTTGAGCTTTTTCATAAATCTGGTCAACTTTTGGTCAACATAAGCTCATTTGAGCTTATTTTCAGATTTCTAGCTTATTAGTGGATGAAAATTGTTCTAGTTTGATTTCCCCTACTTTAAATCAAGTGCTTATTCATTTTCTTTACAAAAATCAAGTTGTGGATGTCTGGATTATGCTATAGCTTATTTTGAGCTTATTGATAAGCTCTCTTTTGCTTATTTTGGACTTTTAGACATTTTCCTTAAACACACGTTTCTATTATTGGATTTGAAGTAGTTTGCAATTTGTTTCAGCTTAATTGGTTGAGAAATAAGCTCAAACGAGCTTATTCTTTCATTAAGCCCGTTTTTTGGTTATAAGTTTGGAAATTTGCACTTTAGTCCCTAGGAGTTTAATTAGTGTTTAAACCTAGCTAATCTTTCTAATTTTGTGGTAATTGCAAAAGTTAGTCCCTGGATTTGTTAGTTTGTTTAATTTCAGTTTTAGAAGTTTGTTAGTTTGTTAAATTTGGTTAGTTTGTTAGAATTTTTTACAAGTCTAGTCCTTTTAGTTAACTGAATTTCATTTTTAGTCCTTTTAACTTTTAGAATTTACATTTCAAGCATTTATATTTCATAGAAATTACATTCTTAGTCCTTATAGTTTTATATTTTGCACTTTAACATTTTTACTTGAATAAAATTTGGATTTTGCAATTTGTTTTACGTATAAGTAGGGTTTATATTTTTCATTTTTACTTAGTGTTGTTTGAATTAGCAATAGATTACCAAGCAAGCTTGAACAACCAAAAACAATTAAAAATTTGATATTGATTGGACTTTCTATTAGTTAAGAACTGAGAAAACGAACTTGCATTATACACATTTCACCCTGTCTCTGAAGATGTGGTTGAGCTACCACCCTTGCCCAAACTCTCTGGAGTTGAACCCAGTAGTTCTTCTAGATCTGCTAAGGATGAACTTAGGACAGATATTGAGAATCCTCCAGCTAAAGTTTTTCATGTGCCTGCTAAACAAACTGGTAAACAAGTAGCTTTTAAGCCTGTTACTACTAAAGCTGTGAATAAGGTTGAACCTACCACTGAAGATCGCCTGTTGTCTCTTATGAAAGAAGTAGAACTCTTGAAACAACACATTAAGCCTTCCGTTGAATGCTCTACTTCTCATGAACCTAAGTCAGTCCTAGGTGAACCCAAAGGGGAAAGGTTAATCAAACCTTATTGCAATGTATGTAAAAATTCTCACCATTCGACCTTAGATCATGACAGACACATGGCAGCTAAAAGAGCTCAGACACCCTCTAAGGACAGACCACAGAGTTCCAAAAGGCAACAGGGAAATTACAAACCTTATCCTCCCTGTAAATTCTGTGGGTTCACAGACCATCACTCAGACGAGTGTGGTGACTTCCCTGGGTGTGATATCTGTGGGAGTTATAACCATGAAACAATGAACTGTCCATCCCAACGCCAAAAGTTTTTCAGGAACACAAGAGTTGCTAATAAGATAGTGGCTGTTCTAGACACATGACAGGGATTCAACAATACATGCACAGATACTCAAAGGAGCCAGGTCCTAAAGTGGTGTTTGGAGATAACTCTTCAGGTGACACAGAAGGATATGGCTCAGTGAACTGCAATGGGATTACATTTACCAGGGTTGCATATGTGAATGGTCTTAAACACAATCTTATTAGCATCAGCCAATTGTGTGATGCTGACTATAAGGTTTTGTTTACTAAGACTCAGGGAACAATATTCAACAAAAACAATGATGTTGTGCTGGTTGCACCTAGAAGGAGAGATGTTTATGTCATCAACATGGCTGTGTGCTCTGAAGACAGCTCAAATTGTTTTCTTGCCAAAGCCTCTGAAAGTGTCAATTGGTTGTGGCACAAAAGACTGTCTCATCTCAACTTCAAGAACATCAATAAGATAGCCACTCAAAACTTAGTTGCTGGTCTACCTTCAGTAATGTTTTCCAAAGACAAAACTTGTTCTGCCGGTGTCAAAGGAAAGCATCACAGGTCTTCATTCAAGACTAGGCAATCATTCTCTATTGATAAGTGCTTACATCTCCTTCACATGGATTTGTTTGGGCCTGTCAAACCTCAAACCATTAATCACAACAAATACACCTTGGTCATAGTTGATGAATTTTCAAGACACATGGGTGTTCTTCCTCAGAAGGAAAAGTGATGCAGTTGAAACCATCATGTCCTTCATCAGACAGGTTGAAAATATGAATGATGTTAGAGTCAAAGCTCTAAGAAGTGATAATGGTACAGAATTCAAGAATCATCAACTTGAATCTTTTTGTGATGAAAAAGGGATTTCTCAGAACTTCTCTTCAGCTGGCACCCCTGAACAAAATGGTGTGGCTGAAAGAAGAAACAGGACTTTGATTGAAGCAGCAAGAACTATGTTAAATGGTGCAGCCTTACCAAAGCAATTTTGGGGAGAAGCTGTTCACACTGCCTGCTACACTCAAAACAGATCAATCATTGTCAAAATACATGGTAAAACCTCCTATGAAGTTTTCAGAAAAAGATCTCTAGACGTCAGCTATTTTCATGTGTTTGGGTGCCCTGTTTTTATTTATAACTACAGGGATAAACTTGGAAAGTTTGATGAAAAAGCTGATGATGGTTTCTTTTTGGGATACTCTCCAACAGCCAAAGCCTTCAGAGTATTCAACATCAGAAGACAAGAAGTAGAAGAAACATTCCATGTTAGATTCAATGAAGATGATGAAGTCATACAGAGAACAGGAACAGAGGGTGATGAAATAGATTTTAATGAAAATATTTCTTTCCCAAGTGATGAGTTCACAGAACCCAGACCTACCAGTCATCATCACTCCAACACTCTCACTCCTTATGTCCCTGCCTTTGACCCTCTGTCTACTCACAACATAGAAGTTCCTACCTCTCAGGAACTTGATGAAGAAGAACCTCAAATTTCTGATGGTCCTTCTCATGATATTGATGACTCACCAATTCTTCAAATCCCTGAAGATTCTCCTGCTGATAATGAAATAGCTTCCCTTGATATGGCTGAAGAAGACTCTGACACTGAAGTAGTCTTTGAAGAAAGCCCTCCTAGTCAGCAGGATGAGACTCAAATTGTACCAGCTGTGCCCTCAAGTACCCCTGTCCTTGAATCCCCAGCTCCTCAAAATAAATGGTCAAGAGATCAACACATTCTTCTTGTCAATATTATTGGGGAACCAAATGCATGGGTCACAACCAGACAGCGAATCCAAGACTCAGAGTCAGCCTCAGCCAATGAATGTCTATTTGTTGAATTTCTTTCACAAATTGAACCTAAAAGAGTAGCTGAGGCTCTGGTAGAAGAAGGATGGGTAGCTGCTATGCAAGAAGAAATCAATCAGTTCAAAAGGAACAAAGTATGGACACTAGTGCCAGCTCCACCTGGAAAGAATATCACAGGCACTAGATGGATCTATAGAAATAAGATGGATGAAATTGGGAACATCATCAGGAACAAGGCCAGACTGGTAGCACAGGGGTTCTCTCAGACTGAAGGAATTGATTATGATGAAACTTTTGCACCTGTTGCTAGACTGGAAGCCATCAGAATCTTCCTTGCTTATGCTGCCTATATGAACATCACTGTGTATCAGATGGATGTTAAGAGTGCTTTCCTCAATGGTGATTTGGCTGAGGAAGTGTATGTTGTACAACCTGAAGGATTTGAGAACAGCGAGTTTCCCAACCATGTGTACAGACTTCACAAGGCAATGTATGGTCTGAAACAAGCTCCAAGAGCATGGCTAACCCAGAAGAATCCCATCTAGTGGCTGTTAAGAGAATTTTCAGGTATCTCAAAGGAACACCATCCCTAGGCCTATGGTATCCAAAAGAATCAGGCTTTGATCTCAAGGCCTATTCAGATTCAGACTATGCTGGATGCTGTATTGACAGAAAGAGCACTTCAGGCAGCTGTCAAATCCTAGGAGGAAAATTGGTTGGATGGAGTGCTAAGAAGCAAAACTCTGTGGCTATGTCTTCAGCTGAAGCAGAATATGTCGCTGCAGCCAGCTGTTGTGCTCAGGTGCTCTGGATGAAAAGTCAATTGGCTGACTATGAAATTTTGTATGACAAAGTGCCAATCTTTTGTGACAACACCAGCGCCATTGCCATATCTAACAACCCTGTTCTTCACTCTCATACCAAACACATTGATATCAGGTATCATTTTATCAGGGATCATATAATGAAGGGAGATATTGAGCTGCATTTTGTTCCCACAGAGCTGCAACTAGCTGATATCTTTACAAAGCCTTTGGATGAACCTTCGTTCAACAGGCTAGTTGCTGAGCTAGGGATGCTCAATATCTCAAAGCATGTGGCTTGATATTAAATGTGTTCATTAAATGATTGATTCTATATTAAATGTTTTTCACATGAAACTAGGTAGTTACTTTCCAAGTAAATGCAAAAAAACATTCTCAAATATTTAATCATTTATTTTTCGGATAACGAGGAGACAAACTTTTTGAAAGGTCAAGGGGACCCACTTGAGCAGTCATTTTCGCACCTCGCATTTAATACGGTTGAATAACTGTTCACTTAAGTTTGAATATATATTGTCTCCTTTCTCTTCTCACCCACCACCATTCTAAAATCTACTTCTCTCTCTAAGTTCTTATCTCTCTTAACCATCCGCCATTTTCGTTCACCTTCAACCTCAAATCCATGGCGTTTTCAGTTCCCAAAGCCTCAAATGTTAACTTCGAGATCAACGAGAGCATCCTCGCCTCCAACAACGCCATTGGATGGATTAAGGCACCAAACAGCACCTATTCAGATCTGGTAAATTTCATGCAGAATTGTGACCTAAATGAAGCCTTCACCAAATCCCCATCCACCTTTTACCAAGAATACCTTATGGAATTCTGGTATTCTGCTGAAGTGGTAGAAGACACCATTACATTTAGCCTTTCATGCAATGAACACCCTTTTGCCTTCTCCCTTAAAGACTTTTCAAGTGTGGCCGGATTGAAGCATGGAGATGAATGCCTGAAGGTAGTTGACAAAAAGGCTGTCAAGGAAGCCCTGGCCACACTCAACCCTTGCCATGACGTTAACCCTGCCCTTACACCAGCTGAGGTCCTCGCCAAATCCCCTCTGAAGATTAAGTATCTCACTCCTATATGGTGTGTCTTCTTCACCCACATTGTGAAGTCCCTGGGAGGAATGCAGGGATCACAGGATCAGATGTCTTTCAACCATCAGGCTATTGCTTATGGATTAATCTGGGGAGCTGATGTTGACGTTGGAAGCATTCTATTCTCAAACCTGGTAGAACAGCTGAAGGGAAGGAATCAGGTCAGAGAAAAGAATATTTGTTATGTGCGCTTCCTGTCCCTGATCTTTGAAAGTCTGCTGGGAGATAACTACCACAACAAGGCCTTGACTGCTCTTAATCCCTATCGCATCACAGGCGCCATCTACAAGGAAATAGGAGCTGAAGATGTCCCTGTCACCGCCCATATGCTGAATATGGCCAACCAGATACCAAACGCTGAGAAGCCCTTGCTCCCTTCCTCTGAGAAGGTGAATACTTCTAGTGTTGCTGGCAAGTCTATGTCTTTGACCTCTGGGCAGCACACTACTAAATCCAAGGCTTCATCTGGCCAACAGCCTAAGAAGAAGAAAATCCCCTCTTCTTCCCACTCCAAAGCTGTTACTAAGGCCAAGGGAAAGAAGACTGACACCTCATCTGGTCCAGATACTCTTGTGGATTCGGATTCTTTGGCTGACAAACAACAGGCGTCTAGTGTCTCAAAGTCAGCTGAGACGACAGGAAACCAGCCTGATCAAGCTGATATCACACAGGTAATCAGTGTACATTTTTAGAGGTTCACAAGCAGCCACTCTCATTTGTCTGTAGGAGAGAGTGGTGAAGTTAGGGTAATCCTCGACCCATAGAAGTCTGTCAATACACTTAGAATCCTTTAAGACTTCTGTACACCTTGTCTTTGCACCAGGGAATGATTCATTTGTGTTTATAAAGCACCCCGATGACCCTGCACCCTCTAGACAGTATTCAGGCTAACAACAACCTGAATACACTAATGTCTCAACCTTGATCAGCTGTACTTCACACAGCCTCTTGGTTCCCTCCTTAAAAGAGTCCCAAAGGATTTATCCTTTCAGGGGGAGCTGAATCATCACCCTCAGCTTTCCTAGGGGCAGCGTAACAGGCGACCTACAACCACATATGTTTCACTCTTAAAAGAGTCCCAAAGGTTTTAACCTTTTGGGGGGGCTGAATAATCACACTCAGCTTTCCTAGGGGCAGCGACTGGCGATCCATAAACAACATATGTTTCACAATCAAAAGAGTCCCAAAGGTTTTTACCTTTTGGGGGGGCTGAATAATCACACTCAGCTTTCCTAGGGGCAGCGAATGGCGATCATTAACCTTATTTTTCACACTTAAAAGAATCCCAAGGATTTATCCTTTGGAGTGGCTGAGTACTCACCCTCAGCCTCTCTGGGACAGCGAAATGGCGACCATTCCTCTTATATTTTTCCCTGTTACTAATTACAACAAATTTGCAGGCTGAAATTGTACAGCCAGTCATCGAGTCTCAGGTACAACAAGAAAAGGAGGCTGATACATGTACTCAAGACAAAACCAATGATGAAGAGCCTCTGTTGAATGCGGATGAAGAAATGCTCTCATTAGAGGATTCAGTCTCTGATATTAAGCCCATGCCTGAAGATGAATTCCCTGAAGGAATGTTCGATGAAGAGGATGAAGAAGATGAGGAAGACCAGCTGTCTGTCTCTCCTCCTAAGGAAATAGTTGTGTCTACACCAGCGGGTGACAAGACTTCTCCTCACAAGGATGTTGTTGATACTCCAAACTCTGCTACATCAGCAACAACAGCATTCCAAAGACCACCTTATGATCCAACAGCAGAATTTCTCTTGTTTAATCATCCTGCCCAGACCAACTTTGACTTATTACCAAGGGGGATGACTATGCTCAGCAAAGCCTCAATATCAAGAATCTTCAGCCTGTTCACCATCAATCAGATATTGAGCGCTTATCAAGGAAGCTGGATGTGATCAAGTCTGAAATGCACAACTTCACTGTGACATTTCCAGGCATTATCAAAAAGGCTGTGACTGAGGCTGTCACTGAGCCAATTCAGGATGGTGCAAGAAGAGGTGTAGCCTAGGGACTCGGTCATCTTTTAACAAGAATAAAGGATGCCATTGACTCAGCCGTTCCTGCTATGTTCCATGAACATGAACTCACCATGCACAGGCATTTTAATGTTGTTCGCAACAGGCAATACAACCATGCTAACTTTATTGTCAGGCGTGTTCAGGCAAATACTAATGCCAATGCCAACCTCCTGCTGAAGATTGCCAGGGCTTCAAGAAAAAGACAACGTGCTATGGCTGCCTCTGTGGAGCAGATTGCAAGACGTTTTCAAGCACGCTCATCCAAACATCTGCGAAGTAAGGATAAACGTGAGGGGGAGAAGAATACAACACTCAGCCTTGCATCTACTGAACAAGGCTCATCATCAGCTAACCCCACCATCACACCTGTTCCTCTCCAAGTCATCACACCTACTATAATACCTGATGATGAGGATAATACTAAGGGGGAGCAACAAACTCAAGATGGAGCTGACTCATCAAAGTCTCTGGTTTTGGTTAACACCAGCAAGCCTGAGGATGATGATGAGCCAGCTGCCAATAAATTAAAATTCACTGTTAGCTCTCTCCCCAAAGCTATTCAAACTCAAGCTTAGACAGCGTTTATCAAAAGAGCTGATGTTTTGAAAAACATAAGTGTGGAGTCCTCTGTCTCGAAGAAAGGAAAAGAGATGGTTTTGGTTGACACTGATACCAAACTTAAGAAGATAGCTGCGATGCTAGAGACAGGAGGATCCACCACAGACCTTTCCCAATTCTCAACCTTTACACCTTCCGATGAGATTCCTTTGACCCCTGAAGAAATAGAGCAACAGGCTGAAGAATTCAAAAGATTAAATGAACTCAAGACAGCCAAAGAATTAAATGAAGCTACTCTGAGGAAGATGACACCACCTGAAAGGGAAAAACAAAAACAAAGGTTGAGGGAAATGGAAGTAAAACGCGCTGAGGCTTTAAGGAAAGTCAAAGCTGACTATGATGCCTGCGTGAACAACAGATATGCTTCTGGCAAGATAACCAAGTTTAAATACACCATTCATAAATCCACAAACACCCCACAGATGATCTTATGGAGGGAAAACCAATAGAGAAATATGGATGTGTTTGACAACTTCAGGTTAAAGACACTTGGGTTATCAGAATGGTTCGAACTTGAAGCCTTAGCTGCCAAGAAGTCTGGACAGGCTAATTTTCTTCTGCTTAAAACTCTGAAGGCCAAGTTTAACTGGATCAAGGAAATAGCAGCCAAACTTAAGATTGATCCCCCACCACAGCTTTTTGAACAAGAACCCCCAAAGACAGGCAACAAAAGAAGAAGGATTTCACAAATTATTAATGAAACTTTTGTTACTGAAGATGTTCAAGTGGATGGTATGCAAAGGGATTTGATCCTCCCAAATGGTATTGTTGGCCCTGTTGATGGTCAGACATACACAGAGCCTGAAAGAGGAATGGCATTCATGAACAAGGCTTGCCAGTATGCTTTTCAAAGGGAAGATGAGCTGTGCTTAGCTTCAACTATTCAGCTGCTCTGTCACAAGAAGTGTCTCAAGATCAACACAGAGTATTCTAAGAAGTTTGCAAAGACTTTGCAGGATGAAATTGATAACAGATTAGACTTGGCTGAAGTTGAAGAAAGAATTAAAAATGATGACTATTGAAGATGTTCACAGCCCTTTTTACCTTCATCTTTTATTTTACTTATGTAATGCACTTGTAATTTTCTTTAAGTTTTAATAAAATCATGAGGTATGTTTGTTTAGATCTGTTATGTGTAAGAAGAAGCTGTTAAACTCACTTACCTTAACTTAGTTAGATCTAGCATTATTTATGTTTAAATAGGGGGAGATTGTTGGGAATCTAAACTTGTTAGATTCCCTGATCATTGATTTAAACATAATTAGGCTGTTAGATAGTCCCTTGCCTGTGCCTAGGAGGCAGGCAAGTTTCGCAAGACTCATAGAGATCCAAGTCTCTGTGAGCAACCTCAGAGGAGTCCATGTCAGAGACATTGTCAGGGAAGTCAAAGATTACCTGAAGACATACTCATTGGCTGTGATGGATAACAGCCAAGATGTATCAGAGACTCTGAGGGATTGAGAGTTAACATGGGTGGCAATACCCTGATAACTCTCATCACACTTTGGACATGCCATTCGTGTGTTCGAGACTATGAAGAATAAGGAAACTGTTTTTGAAAATTGTTCCTTAAAGCATAATGGAAGACTACCAAGAATAGAAGGACATCATGTGACTGATGTGGGAACTTGTAAAAGCTTGTGTAGTCGCCATCAAGTACTGTTTAAGTCAAACTCGTAACACTATAAATAGGATGTGTATCCATGCATTAATGTTTAACACTTTGAGATATCAAGAACATTATTGCATATAACTTAGTGAATCAAACAGCTACGACTGTATTCATAAGTTAGGGTTTATTATTGTTCAAAGTGTGCACAACACATTGTCATCAAACTGTGTTATCCATAACACTTGTAATTCTTTATTATACAATAATAAGATTACGTTTGAAAAGTAATACCTTGTGTTGATTAAGTTAAGATTAGGGTTTCTTGCATTGATTAGGGACTTTCAAAACTCTTTTTATTCGATATACACGTTTTATACATATACTTTGTTCCACATATCTACTTACATTTCTGAAGGTTTATATATGTCATAACAATTATTTAAAACCCTAATATGGATCAAAGCACATACAGCGGAAGCAAATTAACAAGATCATAATTTAACACAATTATAATTAATCAAGATTAAAGTTACATACCTTTATCCTAGCAAGATCCACAAGATCAACGGAACAATCGGCAACTAGGGTTGATCACGAACACCACCAGGATATAGTCTAAAGCAAGACTATATCACGATCTTGTACACACGTAATGCGGCGAGTTAATCGTGAGTCTAGCACGAACAAACCAAGCTTCCAAGTCTATGGAGGATCTACCCAACAACCCTAGAGAGGGGCTAGGACTAGATCTATAAAAATAGAAATTGAAAACCAAGAACCCTAATTAAGGGGTGTTTGGCCGGCGGTTTAAGAGCAAGAGAAAGAGAGGAGTAAAAAATTATGACACCTTGGGTTTGTTTATATAGCCCTTGGAAAAACTTTTCCTCCAAGGTTTAAACAAATTTAAGGTAACAAAATCTTTTCCCTTCCCTTTGGTCTCCTATAGCCGGCGGTTTTCAAGCCCAAGAGGAGGATTCTGGAACTTTTTCGACTCCTTCTTTTAGCTTCTATTTGATTTCCATAACGGTCGTTTAACACTTAACTTTTAATTATTTAACGCTCGTTAGTTTAAGCTTTGGTTTGATTTAAGAAATATAATAAATACATTTAATAAATAAATTAACCCTTTACGTAATGTGTGCAATCTCGTGATCTCGAGTTCGATCCTATCACACGACTATCGATTTTAAGTCCATAAACTTTCAGCTCACACTTGGACAAAATTCGAATATCGTGATCACATTGATTAGCGTCTAGTTACACTAACAATGTCACTAGTACAACTCGAGTAAAGTTTCCTGGACAAAACCCTTTAATGATAATATCATTATTATTATCCTTTCATTTCAAATACAACGTTAATAAGGATATGGATCTCAATCATTCCTTTCATTAACTATTTTGTTTCTCGTTTACGGATATAGCAAGATTACCAAAACACATTTGGGTGTGGCCACGCAAACATCTTACTACTCCCCCGAGGGGCCCAGCTGTATTTATACTTCAAAAATAATTTGAAGGAAACAAATCCCATTTTGACTACAAGCAAAACACATGAACTTTGCAACACTTCTGAAAATAACCCTTATAGCTACCAGTTACGTTTAGCGTTAGGTTACCTTACAGAAATGCACTACATTCAATGCAGTTTTCTGGTATCTCGGGTCTAAGGATAACTATTTATGATTTACTTAACGACAAAGATCCATAAAGTAAAATCATATAGTTAGGATAAGTCCAATATTTGATCCATCAAATATCATCCAAAATTGACCAATATACTTTCAAGTATACTTTGTCATCATTTTGAATTGTCTTAGTTTAATAATACTCTCATATTATTAATCGATAACGGACATTTAAAACATCATAATGCTCATGGATTAAAACATGTAAAATAGGATACAAAATCAAATAACAGAAAAATAAAGGAAAACCAATCTTTATTTCATCAGTTCAGTAATGTCTTACATCCTTTATCCAAATACTAATCAACAGATTTATTGCACGAATTCGCTAGCTAGTTGCAGCCCAATAGCCTTGGCATGCTTAACTACCTTTGGCCTAGATAAAGCCTTAGTAAAAGGATCAACTGCGTTATCATCTGTGTGAACTTTTATTAATTTTATTTCTCGAGCTTCCACTTGTTCTCGAACGTAGTGATATCTACGTTTAAAGTGTCTGGCGCCTTTCATAACTCCAGGGTCATTGGCAAATATAATTGCAACAGAATTGTCGCAATATATATCAATAGGTTCTTTAATTGAAGGCATCACTCCAAGATCTCCAATAAACTTGCTAATCCAAACAGCTTCCATTGCAGCTTCTGAAGCGGCCATGTACTCGGATTGAGTCGCATGCATAGCAATGGTTTTCTGCTTACTGCTCTTCCAGTCAACTGCTCCTTCATTGATGACAAACATGTAACCCGTCTGAGACTTCGTATCGTCTTTATCACATTGTCAGGACGCATCACAGAACCCTGTTACATTCAATTCTGTGTCTGGTTTACCCCCGAATACCAAAAACATATCTTTCGTACTTCTCAAATACTTTAGAATATGCTTAACAGCAGTCCAGTGGAACTTTCCTGGATTCTGTTGGTATCTACTGACCAAGTTCTGAGCAAACGCAACATCAGGCTTTGTGCATCTTACAACATACATAATAGATCCTACAGCCGAAGCATAAGGCACCTTTGGCATGTAAGCCACCTCTTCGGGTGTTGATGCATCTTTCTCATGACTTAACCCATGCTTAACCTCCATCGGTTAAAAACCTTTCTTAGAGTTATGCATGTTATACTTCTTCAATATCTTATCAATATAAGCATCTTGACTAAGACCAATTAACCGTCTACTTCTATCTCGATAGATTTTAATTCCCAGAATATATGCAGCATCTCCCAAATCCTTCATAGAAAAACATTTATCAAGATAATCCTTAACTTCCTTAAGTCTTGGAATGTTACTTCCCATGATTAATATGCCATCGACATATAAAATTAGGAACACTACATTACTCCCACTAGCTTTGCGATATACACATGGCTCATCACGATTTTGAATAAATCTGAACTTTTTTATTTCTTCATCAAATCGCTTATTCCATTGACGTGATGCTTGCTTCAAACCATAAATAGATATTTGAAGTTTGCACACGCGCTTTGGATATTTAGGATCAACGTACCCTTCTGGTTGTTGCATATAGATGTCTTCATCTAAGCGACCGTTCAAGAAGGCAGTTTCAACATCCATTTGCCATATCTCATAGTCATAGTATGCTGTTATAGCTATGAGAATCCTAATAGCTCGTAAGTCTGCTACAGGAGAAAATGTCTCCTCGTAGTCGACGCCAAAAGTTTGAGTAAAACCTTTTGCTACTAAACGTGCTTTATAGGATTGTATTTCACCATCCATGTCGGTTTTCTTCTTATAGATCCACCTATTTTTCACCACTTTAGCATTTTTAGGTGCATCTACAAGAATCCAAACATCATTGATTTCCATGGATTTCATTTCCTCATTCATTGCAACTATCCATTTTGACTTTTCTGGATCCGTCATTGCGGATCGATAGTTAGCAGGTTCACCAAGATCCCCTACTTCCTCCTCATCATCCTCTATGTAAAGACATAGTTTGTCTGGCGCACGTATGGTTCTTTGAGACCTACGTGGAGGAATTAATTCTGTTGGGTCCAATTATTGAGTTGATAAGTCAAAACACAACAAAATAAGAAGACAAGGGCTAAAAAGTACAAGTTGCAAAAGAACAAGCCGTTGGAGTCTTTTTATTACTTTAGCTTTCTTTGTAAGCTATGTTTTCTAGTATATAAAGAAAACATAGGACGTAGGTTTTATAAAATATCTTTCCATTCACAATGTAAACCTAAAGTGTGTGTCGCACTAGACGTGGGATTCAATGTATACACGTCTAGTGGATGTTTGTTATTAATATAATGAACATCCCTAATTGTTTTAATTCTTGTTCTTTGTGATTAAACACCTTGTCATGATCATTGTTCTTTTCCGCTATGTTATCATATGAACGATGATCAACCTAGATATATGGTTCATAACCATTGAGTCGAACGATCTATAGGACTCAACAATTGGTATCAGAGCTTAAGGCTCATGATATCTAGGTCCGACGAGGTGTTCGTGTATGGTGAAGAAGAAAAATTCGTATTGAATTTTTCTGGACGTTTTTGTGTGCGCAGCAGTATTCAGAAGGTCATAACTTTTGATTGCACCGTTGGATCGTCACGAAATTTTAGACGTGTGTTCTACATACATAGATCTAAACATCCACCGGAGGGATTGTCGAGTTTTATCCCCAGGCAAAAGTTATTAAGCGTCGAAGTTGGCTGATGGAAGATTTTCAGTTTTCTGCATGAAATCATGACCTAGGATTTCTCAAACCCTAGATCTACTTAAAAGCAGGAAGAATTGCAGTTTGTGGCTGTTATGATTCAAGATAACACTTGATCTAAGGTTTATTTACAAAACCCTAATTAGGGTTTTGGTGCTTAAAGTTTTAAAACCCTAGATCGAGGCTTGTAATGTAGCAGCATCTTGTGATTCGTGATACATGAAGTAAAAAGGAGGGATATGTGCTGATTGTTTGATGCATATATTTTTCACTTGGTTTTTGTTCGTGGACCCAGGTAGAAAAGACAACAGCATGGTTCAAGGAAGGATGCATGGTCCCAGGTCTGTTGATTCATAACGAGGGATCAAAAGAAAAAAAAAAGTAGTATGCTGTTGATGTTGTTTACTTTGTATAAACAAAAGCCACGTGATACGTTAAATTACAAAGAAAAGAAAGCATCTTATTGGACGTGATTGGTTCAAACGAAGAGTATTCACATGAACAGATTTTGCGTTCACATGAAGAGCTTTCACAGATTGCATACTTTGTGTTCACACTGTTTTAGTGTTCCTATTGGTGGAAATCGATGCATTCACACGGCCAAGGAGAAACCCTAATATTTGTTACCGTGAGCCTTCAACAAGCTTTGATCCTATACATGGTATTCCACTGTATTACCGTGAGCCTTCAAGTCCTATTGGTTGAAGATGGAGTGTTCACACGGTTATCACAATTTCATTGGTCAAAAGGTTTGTATTCACACGGTTTGGATATTTTATATTCACACGGCCCATAACAAAACCCTAATTTGGTTTCTCTACATGCGCATCCATGGTTATCCATGTGTTGCTCGATTTTGATTGGAGGAACAGAATGCATTCACACGGTTTGTAAATTGCGATTGAAGATAGCTACTTGTGTTCACACGGCCATTCGTTTCTCATTGGTGGAGATATGCATTCACACGGCTAAATAATTCTTATTGGTTAAAGGATAATTAGTTTATTATCTTTAACGTAATATATAACGTTGCTGTTTGTTAGCTAGACGCTGACAAAGTCTTGAAGCAACGTTGACAAGGAAAAGTGAATGCAACGCTGACAAGATTTTAGGTTGGCGCTGACGTTTGTTATTTGGGCGCTGACAGGAAGGGTTTCGACGCTGACAGGAATAAGTCAACACTAATAGGTTGACAGTGTCGTCCGATATATGTGCTTTAACGCTGATAGGTATTGTCTATAT
Organism: Glebionis coronaria; assembly: GCA_025667525.1. Classification (NCBI taxonomy): domain Eukaryota; kingdom Viridiplantae; phylum Streptophyta; class Magnoliopsida; order Asterales; family Asteraceae; genus Glebionis; species Glebionis coronaria. The sequence goes on from CM046879.1 coordinate 98,028,758, forward strand.
TGGACAATACATCTGTCAAAGATATTGGACAGAAGAGATGTTGGACGACACATGGATAGCTGCTGTTTGAGAAAATTAGACGTTTTGAGCACACAAAAAGGAGGAGATTATACACACAAAGGTACATGGAATCTCCGTTTTAATATAGAATATCAAGTTGATATTTATGGCTCGGATATTTTTAAAGGGATTAATGATTTTAAGGCGAGTTAGCAACCATTCATGGAGTTATTTATTGGAGTATGTAATCGGGATAACCTTGTAGTTATTCGTTAACAGCTTTTACATATGAAGATATTGATTTGTCATGAAGAGGTGTTAGCTTAAGGGGAAGAATTCTTATGGTAAGTTTGATGATTGAAGAAGATTTTCGTGAGTTTGTGTTCTATCATATCTTAAAGTTGTGGACTTCCAGCCACTAACTTTAAAGGTAACTTGTTCGTGCTTTACATAGTTGGTGACGAAGACTTGTCATAACACTTGAAGGAGTTACATTATCGTGCTCAGTGTCTCACAAAGGATGAGAATATTGACAAGGGATCGAGGTCTACTTATATTTTTTCTTCTGGTATAAGTTCTTCATCACATGGATAAACAAGACATGGAACATAGGTTTGTGGTATTCTACTTCTGCATCAAAGACTACTTTAAGTTATTTTTCTTCAGGATCATTACATAGAGCCTACTTTTGGAGAATCTACAAGATTGCATACTTTCACATATTCCCTATTGATGTGTCAAAAAGGGGAAGAATATGTGCTATACTTAAGGGGAAGCTTCTTGGAGATCATGTACTACATACAAAGGATTCATGCTTAAGAGGAGTGTTTTGACATCATCAACTAGGGGAAGATCATATGGACTCAACAATTGGAGATCATGTACTACATACAAAGGATAATCGTTCGACTCAATGGTTATGAACCATTATATCTAGGTTGATCATCGTTCATATGATAACATAGCGGAAAAGAACAATGATCATAACAAGGTGTTTAATCACAAAGAACAAGAATTAAAACAATAGGGATGTTCATTATATTAATAACAAACATCCACTAGACGTGTATACATTGAATCCCACGTCTAGTGCGACACACACTTTAGGTTTACATTGTGAATGAATAATATTATATAAAACCTACGTCCTATGTTTTCTTTATATACTAGAAAACATAGCTTACAAAGAAAGCTAAAGTAATAAAAAGACTCCAACGGCTTGTTCTTTTGCAACTTGTACTTTTTAGCCCTTGTCTTCTTATTTTGTTGTGTTTTGACTTATCAACTCAATAATTGGACCCAACAATCTTCCCCTAGTTGATGATGTCAAAACACTCCTCTTAAGCATGAATCCTTTGTATGTAGTACATGATCTCCAAGAAGCTTCCCCTTAAGTATAGCACATATTCTTCCCCTTTTTGACACATCAATAGGGAATATGTGAAAGTATGCAATCTTGTAGATTCTCCAAAAGTAGGCTCTATGTAATGATCCTGAAGAAAAATAACTTAAAGTAGTCTTTGATGCAGAAGTAGAATACCACAAACCTATGTTCCATGTCTTGTTTATCCATGTGATGAAGAACTTATACCAGAAGAAAAAATATAAGTAGACCTCGATCCCTTGTCAATATTCTCATCCTTTGTGAGACACTGAGCACGATAATGTAACTCCTTCAAGTGTTATGACAAGTCTTCGTCACCAACTATGTAAAGCACGAACAAGTTACCTTTAAAGTTAGTGGCTGGAAGTCCACAACTTTAAGATATGATAGAACACAAACTCACGAAAATCTTCTTCAATCATCAAACTTACCATAAGAATTCTTCCCCTTAAGCTAACACCTCTTCATGACAAATCAATATCTTCATATGTAAAAGCTGTTAACGAATAACTACAAGGTTATCCCGATTACATACTCCAATAAATAACTCCATGAATGGTTGCTAACTCGCCTTAAAATCATTAATCCCTTTAAAAATATCCGAGCCATAAATATCAACTTGATATTCTATATTAAAACGGAGATTCCATGTACCTTTGTGTGTATAATCTCCTCCTTTTTGTGTGCTCAAAACGTCTAATTTTCTCAAACAGCAGCTATCCATGTGTCGTCCAACATCTCTTCTGTCCAATATCTTTGACAGATGTATTGTCCAATATAGACAATACCTATCAGCGTTGAAGCACATATATCGGACGACACTGTCAACCTATCAGTGTTGACTTATTCCTGTCAGCGTCGAAACCCTTCCTGTCAGCGCCCAAATAACAAACGTCAGCGCCAACCTAAAATCTTGTCAGCGTTGCATTCACTTTTCCTTGTCAACGTTGCTTCAAGACTTTGTCAGCGTCTAGCTAACAAACAGCAACGTTATATATTACGTTAAAGATAATAAACTAATTATCCTTTAACCAATAAGAATTATTTAGCCGTGTGAATGCATATCTCCACCAATGAGAAACGAATGGCCGTGTGAACACAAGTAGCTATCTTCAATCGCAATTTACAAACCGTGTGAATGCATTCTGTTCCTCCAATCAAAATCGAGCAACACATGGATAACCATGGATGCGCATGTAGAGAAACCAAATTAGGGTTTTGTTATGGGCCGTGTGAATATAAAATATCCAAACCGTGTGAATACAAACCTTTTGACCAATGAAATTGTGATAACCGTGTGAACACTCCATCTTCAACCAATAGGACTTGAAGGCTCACGGTAATACAGTGGAATACCATGTATAGGATCAAAGCTTGTTGAAGGCTCACGGTAACAAATATTAGGGTTTCTCCTTGGCCGTGTGAATGCATCGATTTCCACCAATAGGAACACTAAAACAGTGTGAACACAAAGTATGCAATCTGTGAAAGCTCTTCATGTGAACGCAAAATCTGTTCATGTGAATACTCTTCGTTTGAACCAATCACGTCCAATAAGATGCTTTCTTTTCTTTGTAATTTAACGTATCACGTGGCTTTTGTTTATACAAAGTAAACAACATCAACAGCATACTACTTTTTTTTTTTTCTTTTGATCCCTCGTTATGAATCAACAGACCTGGGACCATGCATCCTTCCTTGAACCATGCTGTTGTCTTTTCTACCTGGGTCCACGAACAAAAACCAAGTGAAAAATATATGCATCAAACAATCAGCACATATCCCTCCTTTTTACTTCATGTATCACGAATCACAAGATGCTGCTACATTACAAGCCTCGATCTAGGGTTTTAAAACTTTAAGCACCAAAACCCTAATTAGGGTTTTGTAAATAAACCTTAGATCAAGTGTTATCTTGAATCATAACAGCCACAAACTGCAATTCTTCCTGCTTTTAAGTAGATCTAGGGTTTGAGAAATCCTAGGTCATGATTTCATGTGAAAGCAGAAAACTGAAAATCTTCCATCAGCCAACTTCGACGCTTAATAACTTTTGCCTGGGGATAAAACTCGACAATCCCTCCGGTGGATGTTTAGATCTATGTATGTAGAACACACGTCTAAAATTTCGTGACGATCCAACGGTGCAATCAAAAGTTATGACCTTCTGAATACTGCTGCGCACACAAAAACGTCCAGAAAAATTCAATACGAATTTTTCTTCTTCACCATACACGAACACCTCGTCGGACCTAGATATCATGAGCCTTAGGCTCTGATACCAATTGTTGAGTCCTATAGATCGTTCGACTCAATGGTTATGAACCATATATCTAGGTTGATCATCGTTCATATGATAACATAGCGGAAAAGAACAATGATCATGACAAGGTGTTTAATCACAAAGAACAAGAATTAAAACAATTAGGGATGTTCATTATATTAATAACAAACATCCACTAGACGTGTATACATTGAATCCCACGTCTAGTGCGACACACACTTTAGGTTTACATTGTGAATGGAAAGATATTATATAAAACCTACGTCCTATGTTTTCTTTATATACTAGAAAACATAGCTTACAAAGAAAGCTAAAGTAATAAAAAGACTCCAACGGCTTGTTCTTTTGCAACTTGTACTTTTTAGCCCTTGTCTTCTTATTTTGTTGTGTTTTGACTTATCAACTCAATAATTGGACCCAACATTTCTTCGCTAGTATTTTCAGAAGGCAATATTTCTTCTTGAATTTCTTCAAGATCATAATTTCTCCCACTGAATTCTTGATTTACAAGATCACTTTCAAGGAAGTCTCCATACCGAGCCACAACTATTTTGTTCTCAGCCGGATAATAAAAGTAGTAACCCATAGTTTCCTTAGGGTAACCTACAAAGATACATTTTACTGATCGTTGTTGGAGTTTATCTCCAGAGTCACGTTTCACATACGCCTCACAACCCCATATTTTCAAATAAGACAAATATGGCTTCTTGTCATGCCATAGTTCATATGGTGTCTTATCAACCTTCTTTGTGGGAACCATATTTAGAATACGAACAGCAGATTCAAGAGCATAATCCCAAAAGGATAATGGTAAAGTTGTAAGATTAAACATAGATTGCACCATATCTAATAATGTACTATTTCTCCTTTCAGATACACCATTTTGTTGTGGAGTATATGGAGAAGTAAGTTTCTAAAAAATTCCGTTCTCACTTAAATAATCTTTAAACTCTTGACTTAAATATTCACCACCTCGATCAGAACGAAGAGCTTTAATCTTCTTTCCTAGTTGTAACTTTACTTCTACTTTAAACGTTTTGAATGTTTCAAATACCTCATGTTTATGCTTAAGTAAATAAACATAACCATAACGGCTATAATCATCCGTAAACGTTAAGAAGTAGCTAGCACCTTTCCTTGACACATGTCTAAGTGGTCCACACACATCATTGTGTATTAAACCAAGTAGTTCAATAACCCTTTCAATATTGCTATTAAAAGGTTTCTTGGTCATCTTTCCAGAGATACAAGACTCACATTTATCAAATGATTCATCATTTATATTTTCCAAAATACCATCACGTTGAAGCTTTTGTATGCGAGTCTTCCCAATATGGGCAAGTCTACAATGCCAACGATAAGAAGAGTTCTTCTCTAACTTTCTCTTCTTATTCATGCTAAAAACAGAATTATTTTTCCTCTTGGAATTATTATCATGCATGTTAATTTCAAAAACACCATTCACAGAAATTGCATCAAAATAGAATAAACCATCTTTGAAAACAGAAATTCTATTATTATCAATCGTGTGATTATCCAAGATCCAACATACAAGAAAAGGAAATAACACCCCTAACAATTGTAGGTGCATAATGACAATTATTTAAAAACAGTACTAAACCCCAAGGTAAAACTAATTTAAATATTCTTATAGCTTCAACCGCTGCTTGTGCGCCAGTGCCCACTTACAGAAATTGTTCCCCATAGGTAAGCTTCCTCTTCAACTCAAATCCATGTAGGGTATTACAAATGTTAATACCACATCCCGTATCATATACCCAAGAGTTTGATTTGTATGTAAGATTAAATAACTCTATCATAAATAAGTTACCTGAAGATGCTGCAGCAGCTAGCTCAGCCTTCTTCTTATGTTCTTGCAACTCATGGAGGTAGAGAGAGCAATTCCTCTTCTAGTTTCCATTCATTTTGCAGTGGTGACAAGTCTCATCTTTCTAAGATTGACTCTTCTTGACAAAGTTCTGCTTTGGTTTTGATGGAGTCTCAACATGCTTGCTCTTATCAACCTTGCCTTTGCCTTTCTGCTTCTTATTCACTTGCGGTTTTGGTTTAGTCACTCTACCCTTTTGCACATAAAGTACTTGAGGAGTAGCAGTGGATGCCTTATCTTTCAACCCCTTTTCAAAGTCAATGAGCATTGCATGCAGATCATTAACCGTCTTCCCCGTGCAATGCATATTATAGTTACGAACGAAATCATTGAAGTCCTTATTAAGGGACCTATTGATCAAGTTGATAGCCATATTATGATCATAGGGTTGTCCTAGTGCGATGAGTTGTTCCATATAACCTCTCATTTCCATATAATGGGCACTTACGGACTTTCCAGGAGCTTGCTTGCAACTATGTAGAGCATCAACCAAATCATAGATCTCTACAGATTGCGGCGTTTCATACACAGCCTTGAGTTCATCAAGCATTCGCTGAGGTGAAAATAGCTCATACTTCCTTTGAAGTGATGAAGCCATTCTCCCTAATATTACAGCAGCCACCTCATGGTGCTTCTTAACGTTAACAGCGTGTTGAAGCCTTTCCGCATCAGATGCTCCTTCAGCAAGATCCTCCGGAAAAGGAGTAGTCAAGATATCAATAGTATCGGCTGCTCTCAGAACAATTCTTAGTGAGCGGTACCAGTCATTGAAATTAGGGCCAGTAAGTTCAGGCCGTTCAAAGAAAGCTTTGAACGCCGAGCTTATTGTCAGATTGTTTTCGGGTTGAGCCATTTCTATAGAAATAAGTTTAAACATTAGTATTTTTGATAATACAATTCAAGAAAATAAAATTACCCCGGTAATAAAACCATAATATTTTCCTTGAAAAAACTAGAATCCATATTGACATAGATTCATCACATCAGTTGATCTGCTAGTGACAAATGTATTCAACACAGTAACTTGTCGAACAATAATTGACAAACAAATTTGCAATTTCTAGATATGTTAGGGATTTACATTGCCAAATCATTTGCATTGTAAACATGTTTCATCCCTACTTTACGCCTTAAGTTTCCAGTTCTTACTGAGTAACTTAATTAAGTCGACTAATCTAAAGAACGTAAAACCTTCATGTGCAATCCAGTCATGAAGTTTTCTCTCCATTACAACATCGTCCAATATCTTATATGACAACAATTGTAACTTCAAGTGTTCGTCAATTAGATGGCATATGACTTAAATTTTAGGGTATAGATTTTGGTGTGAAAATCATGTATGGAGAAGCATGCATACATCTCCATAACATAAGTTTAATAAAAAACGTTTAGTTAAATTTCTGGTGAGACTAAAATTTTATCATATATTTGCAAGTTGAGGTATTGGTTAAACCAATTAAAGATTTTACACACAACTAAATTCACACCGTACTTTTTCTAGAACTTAGCTAAAGCACTAAGCAATAACCTTATTCATTGTGTTTCAGATGTGAATTAATGCAGTTAAATCAACCTTAAAGAATTATACAAATGACAACCGTAGGTAATTCCAATTTTGACGCACAGGCGAGCCGGGAATTTGGTCAGCACTGAAGCATAACACCTCCTTCATTAACCGGGTACTTGACCAGCGGTGCGTTATACCCACTTTATAGTTTGCCAAAATTGAGTAGGCCGTTAAGTTGTTATTGCAATTCTGATCAACTAAAATCATATGTAATTTAGATCTCCAAACAATTCATTAATTTTGATAAGATTTAGTCAATATTATTTTTTCTTAAAAAAACTACCCTTGTTTACAACATACAATTAAAAACGCATGAAAACAAGTAGTACAAAAAAAACTAAATCAAATAGCCACATGCATAACAATTTATTCAAAGAACATCAAATCTAGGGTTTTTATGAAACATAAAGCAAATAGCACTCAAAATTATATGATCCGTAAAAAAACATGCATGTTTATTACGGATCTCCCACATTCTCTTAACAATTAAAAAACTACGCATCGTAACCACACATGACATAACAATAGTTCATGCAAAACATCTAAAGCTAATTACCATGTAATTTTAGGGTTTACAAAAAAAAAAATTAATAAAAAATTCGGCATAGCCGATTTTTAAAAACAATAAAAACAAAAACCCTAATTTTTATAAAACCTTAAAAACACATGTAATTTTTAACACAAATCAATATTAGTTAAAAAAAACTTTAGATCTTGATAATTATAATCATGTTAAAACGGCTCTCGATGCCACTGATGGTTTATATATATCATAACAATTATTTAAAACCCTAATATGGATCAAAGCACATACAGCGGAAGCAAATTAACAAGATCATAATTTAACACAATTATAATTAATCAAGATTAGGGTTACATACCTTTATCCTAGCAAGATCCACAAGATCAACGGAACAATCGGCAACTAGGGTTGATCACGAACACCACCAGAATATAGTCTAAAGCAAGACTATATCACGATCTTGTACACACGTAATGCGGCGAGTTAATCGTGAGTCTAGCACGAACAAACCGAGCTTCCAAGTCTATGGAGGATCTACCCAACAACCCTAGAGAGGGGCTAGGACTAGATCTATAAAAATAGAAAATTGAAAACCAAGAACCCTAATTAAGGGGTGTTTGGCCGGCGGTTTAAGAGCAAGAGAAAGAGAGGAGTAAAAAATTATGACACCTTGGGTTTGTTTATATAGCCGTTGGAAAAACTTTTCCTCCAAGGTTTAAACAAATTTAAGGTAACAAAATCTTTTCCCTTCCCTTTGGTCTCCTATAGCCGGCGGTTTTCAAGCCCAAGAGGAGGCTTCCGGAACTTTTCCGACTCCTTCTTTTAGCTTCTATTTGATTTCCATAACGGTCGTTTAACACTTAACTTTTAATTATTTAACGCTCGTTAGTTTAAGCTTTAGTTTTTTAATAAATATAATAAATACATTTAATAAATAAATTAACCCTTTACGTAATGTGTGCAATCCCGTGATCTCGAGTTCGATCCTATCACACGACTATCGATTTTATGTCCATAAACTTTCAATTTCGACAACAATATTGCATTATCCAAACACCCTGCACAAAATCTATCTGCACAATTTTCATAGTAAAATGGTTAACACCAATACTCACTTGGAGAAAAGATGGAATACTTGGATTAAAAGTACCCCTGAACTATGTAGTTTTAGCTTACTAGACGAGTACCACCATACCTAGCTCTCTAATCGTTATAGCCACGCGCTTTTAAGGGTGCACGCCTTCAAATTAAAACATATACCGCAGATAAACCGATATTAAACAAAACACGCACTTATATTGTTCATCAAAGGTAGCACGATTATATTTATTAATCTTCTTTTTAGGGCAATGATATATAAGTTTTAAAAATAAAAAACACCATAAAACACATTAGTATCAAATCTCAAGAACTTGAACAAACTGCAACTAAACTTGAAACGACATCTATTATCTATATCAACGGTGTGGTAGCCCTACAGACTGGACAAGTCTTCTTATGTAACAACCAGCTCATGATGCATTGCTCATGATATTCATGTCTACAATCTAACATCCCTATATTATCATTCTCTTCGTATTCTCCCATGCATATAGCACATACATCATCCAGTTTTTCAAGTGTTACCGTCACATGCAAACCCGGACGGCGTATGCTGTTGTTGATTGGTTCGTGCAGAGCAGCGGCTAGTGCTTGTATACTTCTTTGTATCCCAATGGGAGCATTTTCAATACGAGATCCGTAGCGAACACGAATCATGTAATAAAGTCCGTTTAGGTTATCTTGGTAGATGGATCGCCTAGATTCATCCAAAGGGAGGTGTCGATGATACTGACTCATTATTGAACAGGAAGCTTTACTAAAAGAGCTTTGATTAATATGCCAATATAGTGAATCGCTATTGCATGCAAGTAAATCTGACTTATGTTGTCCTTATATATGTGCTGTTTTGTTAAGTCGGTTTGTTATGTATTTGGAGGATATAACTTTCCAATTTTAGATATTAAATAAAGTTAAAGTCAATATTATGGTAAATAAAACAAAGTTAAGTTCAACCAGAGTAAAGACACACTGTGGGCTAGGGGTGACAATTTCAGACCTGACACGAAACCCGACCTAAAATCGACATGAAAATTAACAGGTTGGGGTTGAATATATTGAATTTTAGGTCAGGTTTAGGTCGGCCTATCTGACCCATTTTTTAAACAGGTTAGGTTTGGGTTGGAAAAAAATTAAGCAGGTCGACCCGACAACCCGTTTAAGATTTTTTTCCTTATATTAAAAATGATTAATATTTTACCATACGTGTTTACTAGGTTAAACATACCGAACATAAACACATCTAACATATTTAACACGTCTAATATGCCTACTTTTATATATTAAACTTGTTAAATAGATCAATATATAAACATGTTTAATCTATTCAACCTGTTTAACATATTTAACGTCAACCCAAATATATATATGGGTTAAATGGGTTAGGTTCGGGTTATGTGTAAACGGGTTAGGGTTGACATAACTGACCCGATTATTTAAATGGGTTAGGTTTGAGTTGGGATTTTCTGACCCGCCAACCTGACAACCCGAACCCGCTAACTCGAACCCGACACGAATTGCCACCCTAGTGGCTAGCATGTATTTGATGCACTATTAATGGAAGTAGTTTTACAAGCATGTTTGACTTCATAGTAAAAACTAAAAACACACTGTGATGTTTACTTGAAACAGTGATCTCAGTAAAAAAAATCTGAAAACGTTTGAGAAAAAAGAGATCAAAAACAAAACCAGCTTTCTAATATTTAGTGAAGACATGTGTTTACTGTTTAGAAAGATATTACTGTTAAAGAAGATCAAAAGGGGTGGTGGCGCAGTTGGCTAGCGCGTAGGTCTCATAGCAATAAGAGTGATCCTGAGGTCGAGAGTTCGAGCCTCTCTCACCCCAATTTTTTTTTTAGCAACATTTAGCTTTAGCTCATATAATCTGTTGTACGTAAAAGATTTATAGCTCATATAGTTTTGAGGAAACTTACATGTATGTTGTGGGCATTGACATTTATTCTCTACTTTTCCGAAGCTTAATCTCGATAATGATTTTTGGAAGAAGAATGTATAATTTCGATCTTATGTATAACAACTTTTCCATTGTTTTCAATTAATATGAATTGTTTTTTGTTCAAAAAAAAAAAATTAATATGAATTGTTTGAGAGTAGATAGTTAGTTTGTCCTGTGTATAACACAACTTGTGTTGTTTTACTATTGTTAAAGCCTTAAAAAGATGAATGCCATAGAGCCCAAGAAGAAGACATGGACTCCACGAAAGCCCATAAAACCCCACAAATCCTCAAACACATAAATTAGGTTTACAAGATTTAAAAACCTATATATTTCTTATCCCCTGCGCCTCCTTCTTCAAACAACAACTTCTCCATTCTCTTTTATCTCCTAAGGTTGTATAATCCTCTCTTTATCTTTTTCAATATCTACTTTTTTTTTTTTTTTTGTATGTTCTATTTTATAAAATAAATTTTGTGCGGTGATGAATCATGTTGTGGACTAGAGTTTCTGATCTTGGGCTCTTCTTCCCATTAAAGTTTGACGACAAAACCCTTGGCTGTCTGAGCACATTTTTTTTTATAAATTTGTTTTTCTTTTATAGAGCTTATGATGAAAAAATCAATTATCTTAGCGGATTTCAGTGAGATTCTAAATCAATGATCTGATGTTACACACACTGAGGCTCTTGGTTTTTTTTCTTTTTATAAAATAGTACTGTAAATGGTATGATAAAATATATCTATGATGAGGCTAAGCACTTGAGAGTGTGAATGGGTAGTGGACAAGATTCACAGTCTTGCCGTGATCCTTATATTAAACGACTTCTCCTTCCACTGAGTTTTTTTATCATTCCATTTATTTACTTACCAATTCTGGAGGATTAAAAACAGTTTCTCACGGTGTAATGGCTTGGACGCCATATTAATATATTTTTCTAAACAAATTATATATCTTGTTTTCATTAGAAAAGTAATTGGACACAAACTCCTATGGGCACCCTACCCGACTTGCACCGAGGACTTATAGGGCATGTTTGGTAGAGAGAAATGAAGTGGGAGAAATGGAATTGAGGTTATTTTTTTTGTTTGGTAGAGAGAAATGAAAAAAGTAGAGACATGGAGAGAAATTGATAGAGTTAGAGAGTTGGATAGTGTTATTTGGTAGCCTCGATTTCAATTGTTTTTACAGAGAAATAGACTTTTTTCGTAAAAAAAAATTTCTTAATTTTGTTGTTCTCTTTGTAATCCTTTTCACATAACTTAAAAAAATTTATTTTTTTATGTATATAAACAAATTAAATGCAACATCTCGTGTTTATAAAATTTAAAAAATTATTTTTGGTTGACATTATAATCTTTTTATATTTATATGTTTTTTAAAAATAAAAAATTAATTTTCGTTATTATTTTTTATTTCAATTCTCTGACGCAACCAAACAGTGGAATTCAGTAAATTTCTCAATTAATCTTATTTCTCTGAAAATCAATTCTTTGCTCCATTTATTATCGACCTTGTGTGTAAGCAATTTCTGCATACGTTTTTTGAGAATGTTCAATAGCCAGTATTCAACCAAGTGATCGCGTGAACTATGCAATACTAGCAGGGAATCTGCTCGATAGGCGAGTATCTTGTAACATAGTTTTTGACAAATTTTTATATTTTCCTTATAATATCACGAAAAACGATATTATGAGGTTTTGGTATTTGTATTAAGTGTCTAGCTGAATTGATAGCGACTCCGGTTGAACCGTTTGCCCGGTTCGATTTTCATAACTATATAGAGTATCATTTTAGGTAAACATAATATGCACGTTTTTTTGTAAAAATTTAATTGTTGTACAACTTAAATATATACTTGTATTTTAAAATAAGTGTTGTTTTAATTATATATTAAGTTGTATTAATTATATTTATTTTTAAGTGTATTAATTATTATGTATCAATTAGTATTAATATGAGTATAAATTACTTGTACCCTGTGTTATTTTAATTCTAAAATGGGGTGATAGGGTAATTCAATTGTAGAATTTAATGTAAATATGTTATAATTAAATGTTTGAAATTGCTACTTTATTATGTGAGTTTCTTTTGCTTTTAGTATATATGTTATATTTATTGTAAAAATGGTGATGAAGTATTTTAAATATATTATTTAATTCCTCTGTTATAATTTTATGATTCTATTTTGGTTAGGTAAGCTTATTTTGCTTGTATCATGTGTCATTAATATTGTATGTTGAAAATTCAAGTATTCTATTAATAACCTATCAAAATGTTTTATGAGGGAGTTAGATGAGGTAATTGCAATTAAGGCTGTCATTAAGGAATACCTAGTAATAGTTTTCACTAGGGCGGCAATTTTTGAACACGACACGATAAATGACACGACCCCGACATGAAGTGACACTAATAATGTTTTTAGACATTGGTTAGTATTATATCATGACTATCTCAGGGAGTTATGGTATAGATCAGAGTTTGATGAAAGACAATAGTTTTGAATTTTGAAAACCAGATGCACCGCTTATAAATTGGTTATTTCTTATTCTCAGAAATACATAAATACAATATATTTTTGTCATTAAGAAATACATAAATACAATATATTTTTCATGAAGATGACACCAAGAGAACACACCCATACGTATAGATGTCGTAACCCCAAGTCCCAACTACCCAAGGGCCTGATGGATATCAAAGGTCTGAGACCAAGAGTCATTAAGGGGTAGTCATCAAGTTCACTGTGAACAATGAAAAAACATCATTGATTTTAGATTTTAAGACCTTTTGCCAATCTAGTTGACTTGATTATAACAAAGGATAATATGTTTCAAATCCTGACAATGAGTCAGTTAAAACAAGACTAAAAAGTATCGGGGTCCCTGAACTTCTTGTGGATAAAACCCCAATGATTAAATTGTTTTCCCCATGGCTTGGAGGATCCTGATCACCTTTGTGATTCAGGTGATCGATGGGAACCACTCATCTACTAAGCAAGTTAATTCTACTCAACAGATGCTAATCTTCAGCCTTATCAATGGACTAAAGATTGACATAGGAGAGATCATTTATAATGATCTCGTAACCAGCTTCTTGAATGAGTCAAGGAAAAAGTATGTGTCTTACCCAAGATTCATAGCATGTGCCTTAGAAAGGTTACTGGGTTCATCTTACACTCAGGATAAACTTTCTGGGTCTGCACCCGCAATCCTGAGTTCATCAAACTTTTCAAAGAACCCATCTGAAGTCCACCCCATCGAATTAACGGCATATATGACTGAGGTGATCATTCATGCATCATCCGTGTCTCCCATTCCTTTCTCTCCAAAGAAAGAGGATAAGAAGACTCAGACTGTGCCAAAAACCAAACCCAAGGCACAAGGCCCTGAGGCTTCCAAGACACGTAAGAAAAATCCCAAGACTACAAAGACCCACCTTGTTCAGACCAAGCTCCATTTGACCCAAGAGAAAGATCTTACGGGAGGCCCAGATACATCACAGTCAAGGTCGACGCGTCAACCTACTAGTCCTCTTGATGTGGAGGGAAATATATAACCCTTTGCTACGGGACTGCCTAGCCACCAGTCTGATGAAGGCACTCACAAATCACAGCCTTTGCTTGAGGACACCACAACTAAGGCTAAGGACTCAAGGAGACACCCACGGGTAACACACCTCGTTGATAGGCCTTTAACCTCCACAATTCCCGATGAAGGCACACTAAAACAAAAGTCTTTGCCTAAGGGGACCAAAACTGATTCCAAAGACTCAAAGGGACGCACGGGTAAATCACCCCGTTGATAGGAATCCTACTTTTACAACTCCTGATGAAGGCACATTACATCCAAAGTCTTTGCCCGAGGGAACCCATATCGATCCCCGAGACTCAGAGAGACGCCCACGGGTAGCACACCACGCTAATAGGGATCTGTTGGGCCAATGAAAGTTTTAACTATGGCCCAGTCTAGATTTGTTTAAATTAGACTAAGTGTTACTGATCGCTGAGAGGACCAGCGACAGAGACCAGACCAGTGGAAGGCAAAGCCTTAGCTGGCACACCAGGAACATTCAAGTCAAAGACAGCGTCAGAGAAGTCGAAGACAATCTGAAGTCATACTCACCAGCGATTATGGATAGCTGGGATGTAGAAGGAATGTGCTGGTGTTCAAGGATCTTTGAGTTGACAATACTCAGAGATCACTTAAGAACCCTAGAAGTCTGATACAAGCAAAGCTTGTCCAATCCTTTATAGTTTAGGCGGGAGAATCTACTAAGTGTTTTGAGCGGGACAAAACAAGAGATTCAAGATAAAGCCTAGTACGACCTAGTGGGACAAAAGGTGAACAGTTGGCAGAACTGTTCACCTAAAGTTATTTAAAGGTATGTCTCGATTTGGACATGCATTTAATACGTTGTACTCTTCCATTCAGAAGATGACACGTATCAACTACTCCCACTAAGGAAGCAACCTCGTACCACTATAAATAGGAGTGAGAAAGAAGAGTTAAGGCAACCCTTGTGCTTGGATAAATTATCTAAGTTCTTTCTCACTTTGGAACCACTGAGCCCTCAGCTGTCTACCAGCGTCTCATTGGTTCCCTTGTAAACTTGAGTCTCGAATCAAGTTTACTTGTTCTAGGGTTCATTTCCTATTGTCATTCAACGGGTGTATTCATAGTACTTTGTAATACTTTGTTTATAACAGTTAATAAAGCATTACGCGTTTGAAAAGTATTTCGTTGTGTTTTTGTGTTTATACGAGTTATAGTTTCGATAATTGTCATATTAAGGGACTTCAATTGGTATCAGAGCGGTTTGATTTATAAAACATTTTATAAACCGTTCTTGTTTTTAAAATCAAGATCCTAATATGACTGATACTATACCTCATCCACCCTTTGGTCAAACCAGTCAAGGTACCACTTTGACCACCGCACCGGCCACCACATCTACTACCATGCCTACACCGGTTGTAAGCACTGGTAATAATGATGATGACCTTCCCCAACTACTTGATGTTCGTGGGGGGTCACATGTGTCCAATATTTCAGTGTTTGATGAAGAAGATTTTTTAAGTTGGAAAAGTGAATTTCTTATATATTTAGATGGCTTAGAACCCTTCTTGATAGAAATCTTATAAAATGGTCCCTATGTACCACTGGCCGTTTCCTCTACCCCTGAGAGACCCATCAAGAAGCCTGTTAAGCAATGGTCTCCAGCGGATAGACGTCTGGCTAACTAGGACAAGAGACTCAAAAGTATCATAGTCTTTTGCCTACCCAAGAACATTATAAAGTCCATCATCAAATGCAACTCTGCTAAGGATATGTGGACCGAGTTAGTTCTAGGGTATGAAGGTCCATAGGAAACAAAAGAAACCAAAATCCAAGCCCTTAGACTTAAATGCTTTTAAAGCTTTGGAAATAGAAACTGTTGCTCAAACTTATACTAGGCTTAAGATTTTGCTGAATGATTTGGGAAATAATTGATTTGTTCTACCTAAGGCTGAGGTTAATGCTACATTTGTTAATAGTTTACCTAGAAAATGGCTTAGCCTAAACAGACCTTAAGAGCAAATAATGCTATCAAAAATGATACTTTGGCCCAACTGTTTGGTAGATATAACTATGAAGAAGGGCTAATTGACTCTATTTACAAATCAGAGACTGATAGGTTTACCACCAATATCACTGGTTCAAAAGCTCTTGTTGTTAACCATTCTTTTCAGGACAACGACTCTGACATAGAAGAGGAAACAAGAAGTAGTCAAGAATTTCTTAATGAATTACATGCTGATTTCCATGACAGAGCCCTTCTAGCTGACCAAAAGAGGTACTACAAGAGATCTGGTAGAGTTGGAGCTGCTAAGGTTGATAAATCAAAGGTGTCATGCTACACTTGTGGAAAGATTGGTCACTTTCAGAAAGATTGCTGGTCATACAAAACCTCCTATCCAAGCTTTCCTTCATCCAACAGCAAGAAGAAGTTTTCTACCTCACCTTTCAAGCAAACCTCCCACTCTGACTCGGTGGGAAACAAGGACTACAAAATTAAGTACAAAGCCTTGAAAGCTGAGCTGTTGAAACTCAATCAGAAAGCTAAAGATGCAGCTAAGAAAAAGGATGTTAAGAAGACTGAAAAAGGTCTGATTGCTGCTTCATTTGACTGGGATGATGAAGAACCTGCTGATGAAGAACCTGCTGTAGGAAAAAGCGAAGCAAGATCTGGTCAATGGGTGGACATCACCATGAAAAAGGTACAAAGATTGTTATCTATGCCTGAAGGTCCTGATAGAGACCATGTCAGTGACTATACCTTAGTTGACCTCCACTTTGTGGAAGAGCAAAGAAAAAACCTGTTAAACAAGTTTCATAGTCTTAAAACAGAGTTAAATCTTTGTCAAACTGAATAACAAATCTCAAACCCTTTGTGAATCTTGTAAATCAACTTCAAAATGAAGTAAGCAAATTGTCCATTGAAAATGAGTCTTTAACTGATGAAAACACTGAACTCAAAAAAACCATTAAAAATGGAATTTGGCTCAATCCACAGTGGAGGAAATAGTTGCTGAAGCCATACCAGGTGATGTGGTTCAGGCTATTAGGGGAAAGGGTAGATACAAAAATCATATACCTGTACCCAATGTTAAATTTGTCCCTTCAGATGTTTCTTCTCCATCTTCTACCTCTGTGGATGAGATAAACTCTGACAAGAAATCAGAGGTACCAGCTTTACCAAGACTCTCTGGTGCTATCCCATCTGATTCCTTGGTTGGCCCAAAACCTCTAACCAAAACCCTTGGGAATTCAATTCTTAAAGTCGCTGATAAAGCGCACAAAAAGGTTTTTATGGCCAAGGACTCCAACAAACCCACTCCCCCCCCCCCCTGAAGAGCTTTCACACACCAAGCAACTTCTCCTCACCTTGATGGAAGAAGTAAAAGGGCTGAAAGAACAAATCAACCCCAGAGTTAACAGTCCATATGTTAACTCTCTTGGTGAAGGATCTAGTAGCTCTAAGGGGGGAGCTTTATTCAGGCCTTGCAAACATTGCGGTTTCAAAAATCATTCTTCTGAGGACTGCTCAAAGAAACCAAAATGTATCACATGCGAGTCTAATGAACACACCTCTAGAGAGCACGAGGATACTATTGCTGTTCAAAGAACCAGAACTTAATTAAGGTCTAAAACTCCTCACAGACCCTCTAGAAGAGCTGAGCCCAAACCCAGAGACAATTCTCAGTGTTACAGACCAAATCCCCCATGCAAGTACTGCGGCTTCTTTGACCATCACTCTGATGAGTGTGAGTAGTATCTCGGATGTGACATCTGTGGAAGTATACGTCATGAACCCAGAGACTGCAACCAAAGAGGGGGAGATAGAAACCAGAGAAGACCCAATGTCGCTAGTCAGCGACAACATGGACCCACTGGAAAGTGGGTTCATCATCGAAACTAATCTGGCTTTGTTATATCTATGTTGGAATATCTGAAGAAATCTGTTTGGTATCTGGATAGTGGGTGCTCCAGACATATGACAGGGGTTAAACAATATCTGCATAGATATAAGAAGGAGTCTGGTCCAAAAGTAGTCTTTGGAGATGACTCCTTAGGGGCTGCTGAGGGATATGGCTCAGTGGATTGCAACGGTATAACCTTCACAAGGGTCGCTTATGTCAATGGACTGAAGCACAACTTAATCAGCATCAGTCAACTCTGCGATGCTGGTTTCAAAGTTCTGTTCACTAAGACCCAAGGAACAATCTTCAATCAAAATGATGATGTTTTTCTAATTGCACCCAGAAGAAGGGATGTGTATGTCATTGACATGACATCATGTCCAGAAGGGATGAACACCTGTCTCTTTGCCAAAGCATCTGATAGTGAAAATTGGCTATGGCATAAGAGACTCTCCCACCTTAACTTCAAGAACATCAACAAACTGGCCAAGAATGATTTAGTGGCTGGGCTTCCCTCTCTGACCTTCACCAAAGACAGACCCTGCTCAGCCTGCAAGAAAAGGAAGCACCACATAGCCTCATTTAAGATAAAGCAATCATTCTCCATAAATAAGTGCCTCCATCTTCTTCACATGTACTTATTTGGACCAGTAAAACCTCAATCCCTTAATCACAACAAGTATACACTAGTCATTGTAGATGAATTCTCCAGATTCACATGGGTATTCTTTCTCAAAAGAAATAGTGATGCTGCTGAAAGAATAATGTCTTTCATCAGAGAAATAGAGAACTTCAATGACTGCAGAGTTAAGGCTATCAGAAGTGACAATGGCACTGAATTCAAGAACCATGCCATGGAAGCCTTTTGTGATGAAAAGGGAATATCACAGAACTTTTCTAACCCAAGCACCCCTGAACAAAATGGTGTCGCTGAAAGAAGAAATAGAACTCTCATAGAGGCTGCTAGAACCATGCTTAGCGAATCAAGACTTCCAAAACAATTTTGGGGTGAAGCTGTGAACACAACTTGTTACACACAAAACAGATCTATTATTGTGAAGAGACACGACAAGACATCTTATGAAGTGTATAGGAAGAGATCCATTGATGTAAGCTACTTCCATGTCTTTGGTTTCCCTGTTTTCATTCACAACTACAGAGATCACCTGGGAAAATTTGATGAAAAGTCAGATGATGGATTCTTTGTTGGCTACTCTCTCACCTCCAGAGCCTATAGAGTATTCAACATTCGCAGGCAAGAACTAGAAGAATCCATCCATGTCACCTTTAATGAAGCAGAAGCTATCATTACTCACACCAACACAGAAGAATGTGACATTGATTTCAATGAAGTCAAATCATATCCAGAGGATGATTTCTCAAATCCTAAGGAATCATCTCAGGCCTGTCACAATGACTTTCCTTATGTTCATGCATTTGATCCTCACTCAATCTCTGACATCACTCCAGAGGTTGAAAATGCTGAACCTATCACTCCACCCACTGTAGTGAATGTTGATCTTATCGAACCAATCTCTCACATTGATGAAGATATTATGGATGAAGAAATAACATGTGAAGATCCCCCATCATTCATTGAACCTGCAGTGACTCTTGAACCCACAGAGACTCGGGCTCCTCAATCCAAATGGAGTAGGAACCAAGATATTCTTCTAGTGAATATTCTTGGTGAACCCTCTGAGGGAGTCACCACCAGAGGTAAGTTGAAATCTCTGGAAACCGCCTCAGCGAATGAATGCCTTTTCGTTGATTTTCTCTCTGAAGATGAACCTAAGAATGTGGCTGCTACGCTTCTAGATGAAGGGTGGGTTGTTGCCATGCAAGATGAGTTGAATCAGATCAAGAGGAACAAGGTGTGGACTCTGGTAAAAGCTCCAGCTGGAAAACAAGTGGTTGGAACTAAGTGGGTCTACAGAAACAAGAGGGATGAAGATGGCATGATTGTTAAAAACAAGGCTAGGCTTGTGGTGCTGGGGTACAATCAATCTAAGGGTATTGACTATGATGAAACGTTTGCACCAGTAGCCAGATTGGAAGCTATCAGAATCTTCCTAACCTTTGTAGCTTATATGGGGTTTACTGTTTACCAGATGGACGTGAAGAGTGCTTTTATAAATGGTAAGCTTGTAGAGGAAGTATATGTCTATCAACCCCCTGGGTTTGAAAGCAGTGAGTATCCTGATCACGTCTGCAGACTTCACAAAGCACTCTATGGGCTGAAACAAGCACCTAGAGCCTGGTATGAAACCCTATCAAAATTCTTACTTGAAAATAAATTTGTCAGAGGTACTATTGATCAAACCCTGTTCACTTATAGGTCCAAGGGTGATGTCATTTTAGTACAGATTTATGTGGATGACATAATTTTTGGTTCAACCAGTATCACTTTGAGCAAACAGTTTACCAAACTCATGACCAAAAAGTATGAAATGAGTATGATGGGGGAATTAACTTTTTTCTTGGGTTTTCAAATAAACAAAATTCAAAAGGAATTTCCATTTGTCAAGAAAAATATGTTAAGGATTTGCTCAAGAAGTATGATCTGTCTGATTGTGCATCAGTGAAATGCCCCATGCTTCCTCCCAACAACTTGGGAGCTGATGACTCAGGGGTCTCTGTTAATGAGACCTTATATAGAGGCATGATTGGGTCACTGATGTACCTCACAGCAAGCAGACCAGACATACAATTTGCCACATGTCTCTATGCTAGTTACCAAGCTAGCCCCAAGGAATCCCACCTTGTAGTTGTCAAAAGAATTTTCAGGTACTTAAAAGGATCTCCCACACTGGGTCTTTGGTATCCAAATGGATCAGGCTTCGACCTCAAAGCCTACTCAGACTCTGACTACGCTGGGTGTTGTCTTGATAGAAAGAGCACCTCTAGGAGTTGTCAAATCCTTGGAGGAAAGTTAGTATGCTGGAGTGCTAAGAAACAAAACTCAGTGGCCATGTCATCAGCTGAAGCTGAATATGTAGTTGTCGCTGGTTGTTGTGCTCAAGTTCTCTGGATGAAAAGTCAGCTGGCTGATTATGGGATCATTTATGAAAAGGTTCCCATATTGTGTGACAACACAAGTGCTATAGCCATCTCCAATAATCCGGTACTTCATTCCAGAACTAAGCATATTGACATCAGATATCACTTTTGTCAGAGACCATATTTTAAAAGGTGATATTGAGCTTCATTTTATACCCACTGAATACCAGCTCGCTGATATTTTCACCAATCCTCTGGCTGAGCCAAGTTTTACTAGGCTGGTTGCTGAGCTGGGTATGCTCAATATTGGTAAAAAAATCTGATAAATGATCTCTGTCTCTAGGCATTTAAGGGAATTGAATATAACGAGGTAGTTACATATTAATGGGAGTTAATATATTCTCATATTTAATTCAAATGATTGTCCTTCATTGTCAACAACTTTCACTCTTTCCAAAGGGACAGAAAAAATCACATGAAGAGTCAAGGGATCCCACTTTTCCTAAAAGGTAAACATTTGCATTTAATGCTTTAATTAAAAAAATGGCAAAACCTTTTATCAAAATCCTTGACTCATTTTTCAAACATCACATTACTCATTACTTTCACACACACATACTATTCATCTTCTTCACATCCTCCATTTCTTCCTTCCATCAACAATGGTGTCTTCATCAACAAACACCTCGTTCACCGTTTTGTCCGCCTCGAATGTAGACTTTGGGATAAACGATGGAAAGATCGCCTTGAACAACTATGTAGCACTTTTGGAACATAACAATCCTCTCTATCGTCCCTTGTTATCCTTCCTCAAGAACTCCACCATTTACGAAGCCATTACTAGGGAACCCTCCACATGCTACCACCAATACTTGAGGGAGTTCTGGTACAGCATTGAAGTTGATCAAACCTCATCACACATCACCTTCAACCTTTCCACACATCCACAACCCCTCACCTTTGATTTCCACACTTTTGCCAAAGTCATTGAACTTCCAGTCAATGAAGGCATGTCCGCTGTGCCTGCCAACGCCACAGTGAAGAAGGCTCTGGCTACCCTTCGTCCTCATGATGACGATGACAAACCCTTCACCACCCAAGGCTTCCAAAACAAATCACTGATCAAAGTGAATTACTTTTCACCCACTTGGAGGATGCTGATGTTGTAAATTGTGAAATGTCTGGGAGGAAACCAGGGGTCACATGATCAGCTTAATGGTGCTCAGCAAGCAATCGCTTATAGCTTAATTTGGGGGCAAGATATAGGGATCGCCCACATACTTTACACTGACCTCATTGCAAAGCTGGAAAACAAAGGGAAGAAGCATCGACTGGCCACTATCTGCTACACAAGATATCTCTCTCTCCTCATAGAGGATATGCTTGGTGAAACCTACACAAATGATGAACTTCACTCCTTCTCTTCCTATCGTATCACTCCAGCCTCGCTGAAGACTCCCTTGGAGGATGAAGTGCCTCTCAACAGGCATATGATGCAGGTTGATGGGTTACTCGCTGATGATGGAGAGCCCTTGATCACTCACAATGAAGTGAATGCTGAAAGACAAATTGACAAGTATTTGTCCAAGACCTCTGTGCAGTCCACTTCTCAGCCCAAGGCGCCCAAGGAAAAGAAGAAGAAGAGGAAATGCATCCCCCTTTTCCTCTGAAACCCCTTCTGTTAATCCTTCCAAGACGAAGAAGACCAAGAAGAACCCATCCCCTTCTCTAGAGGATGTGGTTAAAGAGCCTACCGCTGACAAACAACCAGAGTCTAGCGTCTCCTTGTCAGCAGAGACGACTAAGAACCTTCTCTACGCTGATATCTCTCAGGTATTAGTTCGCCATTTTTTTTCTATTGGAGGATCACATACAATCACTCTTAAATTTATGTAGGAGAGAGTGATGAAGTCTTAGGGTTTGCCTCAACCCATAGAGTGTCTGTGTCGGCACCTAGAACTCTTAGGATTATCTGTACACTCTGTCTTAACACAAGGATATGATTCACTTGTGCTCATAACGCACCCCGATGATCCTTCACCCTCTGGATTGTGCTCTTGTCCATAACAACTTGACCATGCTATAGGTCCCGACCCAGAGTCTCTGCACCTCACGTGGTCTCTGGGTCCCCTCATATGAAAAGTGTCCCAAAGAATTTATTCTTTTAGGGGGACTGAATAATCACCCTCAGTCTTCCTAGGGGCAATAAAAGGCGACCATTACCTTCAAATATGTCACAACTAAAAGAGTCCCAAAGAATTTATTCTTATGGGGGACTGAATAATCACCCTCAGTCTTCCTAGGGGCAGCGATAAAAGGCGACCTTTAACTTCCATTAACTCACAATTAAAAGAGTCCCAAGGAGCAATCCTTCAGGGGGAGCTGGATAATCACACCCAGCTATCCTAGGGGCAGCGAACGGCGACCATTCACCACATAGTTTTCACAAATCAAAAGAGTCCCAAGGAGTAATCCTTATAGGGGAGCTGGATACTCACACCCAACTATCTTAGGGGCAGCGAATGGCGACCCTTCAACATATCTATTTCACACTAAAAGAGTCCCAAGGAGAAATCCTTAGGGGGGCTGGATAATCACACCCAGCTTTCCTAGGGGCAGCGAATGGCGATCCATAACTTCATATTTATTTCACACTGGTTACTAAACAAATGTCATAACTCGCTCATAATCTTCATGAAGAACAACAAAACGATGATGCCTATTCCATTACTGGTGATGATAATGCTGAAGCCCCCCACATTGATCTGGATGCCATGTCAGACATTGACTCTATACCAGAAGATGAGGTCTTTATCACTGAAGATGATCTGACCATTTCAGACTATGCTGATATGGATGCTGATGATGACCAAGTCACATCCGAATTAAAGCCCATTCCTTCCCTTCAATGGCAAATGTTCAAGAACTAGCTGCCAAGCAGCTATGGGACCAGAGGCTCTGTACACCAACCCCAGTTCCCTTCCCCACCTTGCCCAATGTCATGGAACTGGGGTCAATGAAACACTTAGAACATTTGCAACACCTCAAGCCTGTCCATGTTCCTAGAAGGAAAGATGTTCAGGAACTAGCCGCTGAGGAACTCTGGGTCAAGAGGGGAGACATCAGTATCACCAAGCCTAAAGTCACAAATGATGTCATCCTCTCTGAATTACAAACACTCACTCATGCTGCTGAGGAACTCACCACCACCCTAGAGACTTCACTAACTTCATATGTGGAATCCTCTATGACTGCACTGCTTCCGCAACTGCTGGGAAATGCCTTGCAAACTCAACTCCCAGCAGTTCTATACCAGAGTCTTCAGCAATACATGCCATTAGTCCTCACCGTAGCTGTCAAAGCCAATGTTGCT
This sequence comes from Glebionis coronaria, assembly GCA_025667525.1. NCBI lineage: Eukaryota > Viridiplantae > Streptophyta > Magnoliopsida > Asterales > Asteraceae > Glebionis > Glebionis coronaria. The sequence continues at coordinate 98,053,294 of CM046879.1, forward strand.
GCTATTGCCAAGGCATCTGAGCCTTGCAGGCAACTTCTTCAGGAGCTATTACAGGAGGAACTTAAAGAAATATGCTTATTTGTCCATCAAGAATTTGTTAAGTTCCTCAAACCTGGATCAGGCACAGCTTCTGTCGGCGCTATGCCTGAGGGGGAGAATTCAGCAACCTCTACCTCTGAAGAAGAAGCAGACACTGCTCCACCTAAGGGGGAGCAATCACTTAAACAACCAACACCCTCAAAAGCGATCCCAACACCAAAACCCATTAGATCCTTCAACCCCATCACTGAGGTGGCACGGGACAAGGGAAAAGGTATTGCCACTGAGGTACCTGAAATAACTCTGCACTCCCTCCAAGAAGAAGGTGGATCCACAGCCAGGCACTCTGACTTGAACAAATTTAAAAGTGCTGATGAACCACCACTAACCCAAGAGCAGGCAAAGGCTCAAATCTTGGAACAAAAGAAGTTGGCAAACATTAGAGCTGCTGAAATCAAGAGAAAATAAGCTCTGAACAAACTACTCTCTCCAGCTGTAAAGGAAGCTCAGCTAAATAAGCTCAAAGAACTTGAAGTTAAAAGGAGCAACCTTCAAAAGGAATATGAGAGAATAGTGGACCAAAGAGCAGAGCCCGTTCAAATCACCAAATACGCATGTTATACTGACAAAGACAAAAGAGTAGTGATGACCTTATACAGAGAAAACCAACTAACCAACTACAAAGTCTTCAGTGACTTTAAACTCAGAGATCTGGGCCTCTATGAATGGTTAGAAATGTTGTCTCTTGCCCAAAAGAAGACTGGGCCTGGTGCTGCCCAAATGATGAAAAACATTCAAGCTAAGCTGAATTGGATAAGAGACACTGCAAAGAAGCTGAAGGTACCTCTGCCTCCTCAACTATCACAACAACAATCATCTCAAGGACAAAGAAAAAGGAAAACCCAAATGGGGCCTCTGGTAGAAAAGCTGGTCACTGAGAATATTGTTGTAGATGGAATGCACAGAAACCTTGTACTTCCCAAAGAGATCACTAAACCAGTGGGTGGCCAAGTATACTCGGAACTAGATACAAGAATGGTCTTCATGAATGGTAATTGTGAGTATTGCTTTCAGCGGATGAATGAACTACATCTGGCGTCAACTATCCAACTCATCAGACTCAAACAGGGCATCCTAAGGAACTGCAAATTAGCTGATGATTTTGAGTTTGAAGTTGAGCTGATCATTAAATCTAGGAGTGACAAAGTTGAAGTTCAGAGAATCTGTGATCAAGGCCTCGATCGCTGAAGAACCTTTTATTTTGTTTTATGTTTACACCACTGGGTGTTCTTGTAATAGACTAGGTACTTTATGTTTAATAAAACTCTAAGGTATGTTTGTTAAATTATGTGTAAGAAGAAGTTGTGTACTCACTTACAATAATTTTAGACTTAGTATAATTTATAAACAAATAGGGGGAGATTGTTGGGCCAATGAAAGTTTTAACTATGGCCCAGTCAAGATTTGTTTAAATTAGACTAAGTGTTACTGATCGTTGAGAGGACCAGCGACAGAGACCAGACCAGTGGAAGGCAAAGCCTCAGCTGGCACACCAGGAACATTCAAGTCAAAGACAACGTCAGAGAAGTCGAAGACAATCTGAAGTCATACTCACCAGCGATTATGGATAGCTGGGATGTAGAAGGAATGTGCTGGTGTTCAAGGATCTCTGAGTTGACAATACTCAGAGATCACTTAAGAACCCTAGAAGTCTGATACAAGCAAAGCTTTTCCAATCCTTGATAGTTTAGGCAGGAGAATCTACTAAGTGTTTTGAGCGGGACAAAACAAGAGATTTAAGATAAAGCCTAGTACGACCTAGTGGGACAAAAGGTGAACAGTTGGCAGAACTATTCACCTAAAGTTGTTTAAAGGTATGTCTCGATTTGGACATGCATTTAATACGTTGTACTCTTCCATTCAGAAGATGACACGTATCAACTACTCCCACTAAGGAAGCAACCTCGTACCACTATAAATATGAGTGAGAAAGAAGAGTTAAGGCAACCCTTGTGCTTGGATAAATTATCTAAGTTCTTTCTCACTTTGGAACCACTGAGCCCTCAGCTGTCTACCAGCGTCTCATTGGTTCCCTTGTAAACTTGAGTCTCGAATCAAGTTTACTTGTTCTAGGGTTGATTTCCTATTGTCGTTCAACGGGTGTATTCATAGCACTTTGTAATACTTTGTTTGTAACAGTTAATAAAGCATTACGCGTTTGAAAAGTATTTCGTTGTGTTTTTGTGTTTATACGAGTTATAGTTTCGACAGTTGTCATATTAAAGGACTTTCAGGATCTCACTTGCACTCTTGATCACTCACAAACTGCCTCTGACCATCAGTTGGATAAAACCCAATCCACAGGATTTGGGACAGTGAGTGACCTAAACAAAAGCAAACCTTCATTTAAAGGGGCATTGGATAAATCACTTGTGTCATGACCTTTGGCGACTATGCTTCTATGTTCCATGAGTCTGATGATGAACTCCACGGGTTCAGTGAACTGATGACATGGTTGAGGCTGGAGATGACATGGAAATTGATACACAAGTCATTCCTCCTCAACCTCAACAACAGAGGCCTTAGTCTCCTCCTTTCACGGAAGCCACGCCCTCTCCTAAGGCTCAACAAAATCCCTCCCTTAAGGCATCCCGCCAAAAGGATCCATCCCCTAAGGTGTCACCAAAAAATCCTTCCTAAGAGGCACAACCTTACACATCTTCAATGGGGACCCAGATTGAGGCTCTGGTATATGAGTTTGACGACATCAAGCTTATCACAGATAATGTGCTTTATGAAACTCTTAGAGGGGTCTTCAAACACCTTTATGAGAAACTTATTAAGAATGTCGCAAAAAAACATCTAGATCTATCCAAGAGTGCCTCAGCCATACTTGAAGAACTGAAAGTGTATGGTGATCGTGCTGATGAGAATGACAGTGAGATGAGAGTCCTGATCGATAATCAAATGGAATTTATCAGTGACATTAATAAAATCATCACGAAGCTTAGCAGAAATTGAATAAGGTGGTCTCTCAGTCTCTCAAATCTATCGATGATCATGTCTCTCTCAAGGGGGTCTTGGAACATGTTGTTACCAATAATACTGAGACAACCTCAAAAGTTCGTCAGCTCTTGGACCACCTTCAGGAGGTTAAGATGACAAAAGTCTTGACCAAACTTGCAGATCATCAGTTTGAGCTTCAAGCAGTCAAGACTAAGTGTACTGAGATTCATGAAGCCGTTAACATGAACCCTGAGGCTGAATATCAATTGAACAAGACTGCCAAAAGGTAAATTGCTAATGCAAAAAATCTCTCTGAAACTACTCATGGTCTCAGGGAGTCTGACATTCTAAGCCTTCGTACATGCATTGCATTCATGGAGTCTTCTCAGGCGATCATTCAAGAAGATGTCATGTCAATTAAGGCTGACACTCAGTCCATGAAGGCAGTGGTTATTGAAATGTTCCAAGAATTCAAGGGAACATCCAATTCCTCCCCCTCAGGACCTCCTGTTGTACTAAAAGTTGGAATGAGTGGAACTGATCCCTCAACTTTTGAGGGGGAGAATGAAGCTACAAAGCTATTGACATGGGAAGGAACTTCCTCTCAAAATAAGGGGGAGCATGAGCAGATGGAGACTGATGAACCAAATAAGGCTAATTTGGAGTTAGCGGTTTCTAAACAACAAAATCAAGAACCTAAAATACCTAATCCTACCCCACTAAACTCCATTAAACTCTATTAAACCAATCACTGAAGAAAGTTCCCCTGAATCATCAGTCTCAAAGGTTGATAAAGGCAAAAAGATTGCTACTGAGATTGATGAACCACCCAAGAAGCTAGTAAAGGCTTCAAGGGAAAGAAGGCCTGATCTTGATGCTCTAACTCTTGTCCCGTTTGAAATCAATGGTAAAATGTAAAGCCAACTTTTGAACACGACAATATAAACACAACACCACCACCATCCCGACATCGCCATCGGTGCGGCTGCGGTGGTCGGCTACACACGTAAACACCGCCGCTGTGGTGATCTAGGTGGTACACCCGAACGGACAAATACCCCTCGAGCTGATGGAAATCGAAGCAAACAAACAAACACCCTTTGTGGGTTGACGAAAAAAGATCCAACACCCTTTACGGGTTACCAAGAAAATCGAAACATTTAACTTCACGGGTGTGGTTGCCGTGAGGGTGGTGATGTGCGACTGAGATAATTTTAGGGGTTGTGGTGGTGCGTCTAGAAATTGTTGACGAGCTGGTGGTGGAGGCTTAATGTAGATCCGAAGGATCTGGTGATTCGTGAGTTGGTGTGGTGGCGACGGGTTGGTGATGAGGTGTAGTTTCAGCGTGAAGACACGGTGGTATATAGAACTAAAGATTCGAGCAAGGTGGTGGTGGTGGTGGATCGAAGATGGTGGTGGTTTATTTTAGTGGTGGCATTAAGGTGGCAGGTGGCGGCGTGGTAGAAAAGTGGTGGTGTCGTGGTGGCTGATGGTGGTGTTTTATGTTGGTGACTGGTGGTTGATGTATTTGGGTGGTGGCGGTATGGTGGTAGTATAGATCGGGGGTGGGTGGTAATAGAGGTGTTGTGGACGGATCCGGTGGCTGGTGGTAGAACTGTGGCGGCAACGAACGGCGGTTGCCGGAAGTGACTGCCGGAGGTGGCCGCCGGAAAAGACAGAGGCGCCGGAAAGTTTATATAGGGTATCAGGGTTTGTGTGAGAAATGAAACTAGGGTTTGTTTTGTGAAAATGAGGAAAAATATACAAAAATTTCTATTTATATTAAAACAAAGAGTAAGGTTGGGAATAGTTTAGGGTTAAAATTGTAACTTTTGTTCTAACTTTCGTTAATTAATGATTCGGGGCTCGTTTATGACATTTAACAGATGATTCAAGACACCAAATTTTCGTCATTGCGTTCCAAATTATTTTTCATATGAAAATAAGAATACACTTTACCATTGTTTCATAATATTAATAAATTCATTAAAATGTTAATTATTTTTTGATTATCGCGGACAATTATTGTTTTAAGAAAAACAGAATTCACTCTAATTATTTTCGATCTTTAACACACGTTATCTTAATGTAAAAATAATAAATAATTCAATAAATCTTGTTATCAAATTAAACATAAATTTAATCTGTATAACGTCGGTTCTCAGATTTGCGCAGTCTTTTACAATTTACAAAATAAACCTCCCGTTTTCAAATCAAATAAATTTGATATATCTCGAAATGAATTTCGATTAATAAATAATATAATTTATTAGTATTATTTAAGGTCTGAAAAATTCCCAGTTGTCGCAGTTAAGTTAATATATTTAGATTAGTGTTTAACTACATGTGAAGGTAAAATAATTTAACACTGGTCGTGACGGTATAATTTGTTTTGTTTTCTAAAAATAAATGTTGAGTTTGTTTAAATTTATTGTGTTACTTTTGGTCCAAATTGATATTTATAAAACAAAAAGAAAACACTAATTAATTATCAAATGATAAAAATGTATTTTTCTGTGATTTCCTAAAAACAAAACAGTAACTAATGTATTTTTTAACCTATGTATTTCTTGTTTTTGGACAATAATTTGAAACGAACGAAATAGTTTTTTCAAACCAAGAGATGACTTTTGGCATTCAATAAATTGTAGTTATTTAAAAGAGTAGTGATTTGCACATTTCACTTATTTATTTGCACACTTAAATTATGTGTGTCTTACATCATTTACTGATTTATGCATCCTTTCTACTTAATAAAGCAAAACACTTAGTTGGGATTTCACTCGTTTAAAAAGTCAAGTCGTTTTAGTAACATTTTTTAATTAATATGTTTTTAAATTTTAAAAACAATAAAAACTAAATTATTTTTAAGTTTAGCTAAAAAAATTTAAAACAAATGTGAAAAGTCCATAGAGAAATTTGATGAATAAAAAAAATAAAGTATACGTGTCAAATTTGTAAAAATTAAAACATAAAAAAAGATGAGGTAATAAATAAAACATTAATGGTTAAATTTTAAATAAAAATAGATAAACTTTTATTTATTATGTCAACCTTTTTTTAAGTTTTATTTTTCACAAATTATAAGTGAAACTTATAACTTTTTATATTTTTACTATAACTTTTGAAAATAAACAAATTTTTTTTACACTTTATACCTTCTATAGTTTATATTTTAAACACACAAAATTCATAAAATCTATTGTAATACATAAGGAAACTTTTTTATATTTATCCACATGCATAATTATTAGCTGTACGAATATCACAATTATAAAACATTAAGCACATAAATATTTTTATAAATCTATATTTAAACTAAAATATTAAAATTAATTAATTTACGTGTAGTCTCGTGTGTACGCAAGACTTATTACTAGTATTAAAAATAATAGTCATGATATGCATATTCTAAAATATACTAATAAATTTAGGGTTTTGCTAATGGCAGCCCTTAGGGTTGTCGTTAAGAGAAGAAATTTATTACAATGGTATCAATGAATCATTCTGATTGGATGTTAATTCCGAAAAACATGGACACAATCCCTAGAAATCAGGATGCATAACAAATATTTGATTCTGATTGGTTGATTTCATTTCTTACACTCGGTTGTAATAAAAAGATCATTTTTAAAAGCAACCCTGAGGGCTGTCATTAGCAAAACCCATAAATTTATGCAGTGTTCAAATAATACATGTATTCAAAATAACTCTTTGAGAAGAGTTTTTTTAGATACCATATTTATTATGGATACAATACAAAGGACTCATTCCATCATCTATCTCTACCCCAATCTAATGGATAAGATTAAAAATATTTAAATAATTATTTTATTTTTATAATTTAAATATCTCTTAAACCGTTAAATGTTAAACAAAAAAAATATACCATCGCGACAAGCATTTAATTATCTTTCTACCAATATGCACTATGATATACTTTTAAAGAAAATTTTATTTTATATTTTTCTTGTTGTTAAAATTTACGTAAAATATTATATGATAATAATATTCATCATATATGATAACAGTGTTAAATCATATATGATATTGGATATTGGTTAATATCATATATGACAAGTTATATTATATATGATAATAATGTTTTATCATATATGATACCAGTGTTAAATCATAAATTATTATTAAATCATTTATGATATTGGTTTATATTAGATATGATAAGTTATAAAAAATAGTTATTTTGGATACCAAATTTTTCCATGGATATATGAGGGGACTCATCCCACCATCCATCTCATTTCCATCTAATGGATGAGATTAAATATATTTTATTTTTTATAATTTAAATATCTTTTAAACCGTTAAGTATTAAATGAAAATAATTATACCATCGCGACGAGCGTTTAATTATCTTTCTACCAATATGCAATATGATATACTTTCGAAGAAAAAATTCATGTTTTTCTTATTGTTAAAATTTACGTGAAATATCATATATGATAATATTGTTTTATCATATGTGATAACAGTGTTAAATCATATATGATATTGGTTTTTATCATATATGATAGGCTATATCATATATGATACTGGTGATACATCATATATGATATTAGTATCATATATGATAATTTTCGAAAACGTGAAAAAAATGAAGAAATTTTTTTTGTCAAAAGTGTATCATATAATATATATATATACAAAGATAGTTAATGCTCTTCGTAACGGTATGTTTTTTTCGCATAACGAATAACGGTGTAAGAAATATTAATGTTTGAAAAAAGAGGGTGAAAATATGTTGATCCCAAACTTAGATCGATTTAGCTTTATGTATACGAGATTAGATCAAGTTATACACGTAGAGAAACCTTTGTATATGTATAAAGTAATCTAAGTGTTATGCGGAATTAACACTTAAACAAGAACACACAAAGATGCAAACAAACTTTCACTTGATTGAATATAACGAACTTGCTTACAATGAAAGTGTTTAACGTATGAAAAACTTATATTGAACAATAACCTAAACGTCTTCTTTTATAGACATAAGAAGCCTTGTACAAGAGTCTACGTATCAACTATTCTAGGTAAAGATAATTATAGAAAATACAAAGTTGAACTTATCTTTACTAGAAACAAACTAGAAACAATATACGCGTAGACTAAATCTTTCCATCAGTGCTTGTCTTCAACCTATCAACGCTTGACTTCTTCTTGTCAACGCTTGATCTGTCAGCGTTTGTTTTCTTCCTATCAACGCTTGTTTTCCTCTTGTCAGCGCTCAAGTGGACTGGCTATATTTTATTCCCAACAATCCTCCCCTAAACTTTATATCTACTCTAGTAATGTTTCTGAATAAACATTAAGAACTAGGAGGAATCATACAACACTTATCATATTGGTAATAAATATGCCTGATCAAATCTTTGGCCACTTCACTTGAATAATCAGTCTCCAGCTGTGTTGTCTTCATCTTCTCCAAGACTTCCTTGGACATGGAATACTGACCATCTACAAGTAGATACTCAGCAAACTTTGTAGAGCTCAAATAATATACACCAGCAGCTGAATACAAACGCCATTGAAGACCACTGAGGTCATCTTCAAGATCCTTCCAAACAGCAGGATCTTCATTTCTTGGTCCACACATTCTCTTGAATGTTGACCAAAGTTTTATTGCATTGACTAAAGTAGGAGCTTCAGTCTAATACTTGGCCTCTAACAACCTCCAAATGTCTACCAAGTCTTCTCTATCAAAACTTGCAAAGAGAAATATAAGTGTGGTAAAAGTGTGAACCTCTTTCCCATACCTGTCAATCTTCCAAAACCCACATTCATCTTCTTCATAGCTTATAATAGGGTTTCTAGAATCAAGAGGTAACACTTGTACCATATCTGAAGCTTCCAATGGTGAGATCTTGATGCTCCTTCTTATAACAGCTTTACTAGGCACCAATCTATCCATATCTGTAGGAAACTCAAGAGGAACTCCCTTCTTCAAAGGTCTGAGAACAATCATTGCCTTCTTAAGCTCCATCTCTTCTGCAAGTTCTTCTTTCCTTTCATCAGAAAGAAGTCTTAGAGTGTTTTCTTCCTGCACTCTTGCCCAAATGGGATAAGCTTTGAACTCCAACTCTTCAAATGACAATCCAATCAATTTCTTATAAGTCCATCATGTTCCATGACATCTGAGTAGCATGTAGTACAACTCCCTTCTATCCCTTTTCAACATTGAGAGAATATTGCTAGCTTTGTGTTTCAGAATTACCTTGCAGTCTTTTTGTACTCTTAGAAGAATCTCCAAACCCCATATCTGGTCTGAAATAGTCAAATGTGGATTCTCCATACACCTATCTTCCCAAGCATGGTACATCTGAACAACTTCTGGCATATCAAAATCTACTTGAAGTTTCAACTCATTCAACTTCTCTCTTGCCAAATCATCACCATACTCAAGTCTTTCTGGTTGTTCTATAATCATCACACTTGAGTCTAAACTGGCTTCATCACTTCCTTCTTGTTATTCTGAAGTGGCAACAAAAGGTGATTCACCAATCTTCTTTCTTTCTTGTTCCACAATTTGTGCAACTAACCTTCTATCAAACTCAACCTGTGCTGCATCCTTTGGAACTTCTACTTCTACCATGATTCCTTTACCCTTATCTAATGGATCAATGATGGGTAAAGAAGATGGTAATACCTGTGAAGAAACTTCTTTGATGATGGATGATGACTGGAATACATCAACCTTATCTGCAGGTCTGTCAACGCTCAAATTTGTCTTGTCAGCGCCCAATTTACTCATGTCAGCGCTTGATGTGTCAGCGTTCAAATCTTGCTTGTCAACGCCCAAATTACCTGTCTCAGCGCCTCTTGTAATTTGCTCCAACATGGTTGTAAAAGACAAGTCTAAATTTGTAGGAGCTACCAAAGATCTAACAAAACCTGGTTGCTTCTTCAAACTAGTTAGAGCCTCAGCAACACCTATTGATTCACCATCATGTGAGCCCTTATCACTCATATTGATCTGCTCATCCTCCCATTTGGAAGATTCCTCCATCCCACGCCTTGTGCAAGTATTCTCCAATAACAATCCTCTCCCCCAATTTCTTGAGTTCAAGGCCTTGGGTACTGACAATTTGTACCAAGTCTGCATTTTGCTTTTGCAAGCTAATGCAGACAGCCGTCAATTCCAATAAGGTCATTGGTTCCAATCTGCCCTCCTCTAAAATGGGTATTTGACCTCCCAAGGTAGATTCATGGGGCATGGATGAGGTCTTAAAGATGTTAGGACTGTCTTGGCCAACATCTAAGCCATAACCAATAGTCCCATCCTCATCCATAGCACCAACCACACTTGTGGTGGTGGTTCTCTCTGCTACATGGCTAGCACCACTAGAGGAGAACACTCCAGTAGTCCTTTGGCGTTTTTGCAACCTATATTGTGGTGGGGTAGAAGAGAATGTGGATTGTGTGGATGTGGGTTGGTTAAGGGGTGTTTGGGTCTGTGAAGGATTGGTGTCAACATTTGGATTATGTGTATCAACTCCAACATTTAATGTGTCAGCGTCAAAGGGTTCTTGGTCAATTTGCATGTGTTGTGGTGAAGGTAAAGGTGCAGGTATTGGGTCAAGTTGGGGTTGTGGGTCTGGTTGGGGTTGTGCTGCTTCAATGACAGCAATCATAGCTGGGGTCAGGGGTAAGTCACGGTGAGGGGGTGAGTTCATCTTTGTAAAAATAGCTTTCTTCTGCACAGGGATCTCATAAAAATCATCATGATCCCTTGTGTAGTAATTTTGAACATCAAAAACCATTTGTAAAAATCTGGGATAAGCTAATGTCATCTTATTCTCTTTGTTTTTACACATGCCCTCAAAAATCATTTTTGAATAATTAAACTTTTGCCCAGTTGTAATGCACACAATAGCACTAGCAATGGATCTATTAATCTCATTGTGTGCAGTACACTTGGGACTCAAACATTGTAAGAGGACATGTATTAGGTACTTCCAGGCTGGGGGAAACTCCTGTTTATGATATTTGTTTAAAGTTCCATCATTAGGGAAAGGATAACCCAAAGCCCTTAGTCCTTGTTCTATTTCATTAATGGGAAGGATGGTTATACCATCTGCATCATCAAGATGCAAAGCCTGGTGAATCAAGGCTTCAGTAACCACCCATGTACGCCCATGAACAATAGATGATAATGTAGTCACTCTATTAACTGTTGAGGAACTTACAGTGTTCCAAAACTGTTTAATATGTGTGACAAAGATGAGAGGAGCATGAGAAAGAGCATACCTAATGGGGGATGCATTCAAATACGCCACCATCTGTGTGTATTGGGGAAACAGAGTATCATCAGCGTCCAAATATGCTATCATATTGTGTTGACTCCTGAATCCCAATACCAAATCACTTGGTTTAAATTTTGGTGCCATTGTTGAAAGCTGTTTGAATGATTGATAAAGATGAAGTATAGGAGAAAATTGTTAGACAAGAATGATAGGTACCCTGTTTAAAAATAGGAGCCAAATATATAGGAGAGAAATATGCATGTGATTTGTCAAAAATGAGGCAACTATTTTCAAAATACAATCATGAAAATATTGAAAAGAAAATAAGTTATCTCTTGCATTAATTGAAAGTTATCTGCTCGCAAAATTACGGCCCCAAAATTCGTCAAAAATTCACAACTGGGTAGGTCCCAATGAGTGTCAACGGTCAAAAATAACTCATCAACGCCCAACGGCTATATTCGTGTCAACGTTTGCCAAAGTCATGTCAACGTCTAAATTGGTCACAACAACGCTTGGAAAAATACTTGTCAGCGTCCAAAAATAAAAATATTAAAAATGAAAAAGGACCTTAACAAAGTAATTTATCCTAGTGAAGATAACCTATAAGTTGATAATTATTATAGGGCGGCAAGCACTGTCCAGTTATGCACATTTGCTTATGCAAGATAGACATATCAGTCCTCTAGTGTCCCTTGCTAACCAAAACTCTTAACAACGAAGTTATCTCATAAAATTCCTTGTTACTCCCAGGTAAAATCCATGATAAAATCATTCCCAAGTCTCCTAACAGACCACAACCAATTCTAGGCCAAAAATGTCTTGGCAACATGCATAGTATATCAACTTTGCATGCTACAGTGCCTCATGATTTAGTAAAACTAACTCATACTCACCTGTGGACACAATCTAGAATTATGATAAGAGTATCATAAGGATACCCAAAAATTCTATAGGTTCCTAAAACCTCCTCTTAAACTGTGATACATATGTTGCCAAAAATATGCATGAACATAAAATTTTTATGTCAAGATAGGAATAGAAAATTCCAACCATCATCCATAAATAAAAACATGCTCAAATGATTCTCCGAGGATCCATAAGCAACTCTGTATTCAATGGTATAATGCTAACACCACCTGCACATTTAGATTAAAAACCACATGACTAACATTGTTGCTGACAACGTCCCGATAACACTTGTCAGCGTTAAGAAAACCTTTGTCAGCGTTAGACAAATATATTGCTGACAACGTCACAATAACACTTATCAGCGTTAAAGTAACCTTTGTCAGTGTTAGAAAAATATAGTGGAAAATCTAAATCCTCAAAAAGACCAATAACAATGCATTATCCTGTACATACTCTTACAAAAAGACCCCAAAACACATATTATGTGAGATTGATCATTCCAATACTTGTTACCAAGTATTGAAACCTTCCAGCATCAAAAGGTTTAGTTAATAAATCAGACACATTTTCTTCTATGTCAACCCTATCTGGTTGTATTAAGCCCTTTTCAAAACAATCTCTTATAAAATGGTGTCTAATTTCTATGTGTTTAGTTTTAGAATGATGTACAAGATTCTTAATAATGCATAAAGTGCTGTTATTGTCAACAAATATCTTGGTATGCATGAAATCATACCCATAATCCAACAGCTGGTTCTGAATCCATAAGACTTGTCCACAACAAGCAGCTGCAGCAACATACTCTGCTTCAGTTGTAGAATTGGCCACCACTGTTTGTTTCTTGCATTGCCAAGATATCAACCTGCTCCCAAGAAACTGACATCCACCAGTTGTGGATTTTCTATCAAACTTATCACCTCCATAGTCACTGTCTGAATATGCAATAAGCTCCAAAGGTGAATCTTTTGGATACCACAAGCCAAGATTGGGATAACATCTAAGGTAACTAAAGATTCTCTTGACAGCATAAAGATGACATTCTTTGGGAGTTACTTGATGGCGTGTACATGCACACACAGCAAACATGATGTCAGGTCTAGAGGCTGTGAGATACATCAATGAACCAATCATTGATCTATAGTGCCTGACATCCACATCTTTTCCATCTCCAACCTTTCCCAAAGGGTGTTCCCTATCCATAGGAGTAGTAGCCCTCTTTTCATGTGGAGAAAAACCAAACTTCTTCAAGATCTCTGCCACACACTTATCCTGAGAGATGAAGATACCATCTTCTTTCTACTGAACTTGTAACCTTAGAAAGAAGTTCATCTCCCCCATTGCACTCATCTTGAACTTGTCTGTCATAAGCTTGGAAAAGTCCTCACTCATCTTTGGATTAGTAGATCCAAAAATGATATCATCAACATAAACCTGAACAAGCAAGACATCCTTACCAGCCTTCTTGGTAAATAATGTCTGGTCTATGGTGCCCATCTTGAATCCATTTTCCACCAAATAAGTGGACAATATACCATACCATGCTCTTGGGGCTTGATGAAGTCCATACATAGCCTTCTTGACTCCATACACCTTGTCTGGATTCTCTAGATCTTCAAAACCAGGAGGCTGCATCACATACACCTCCTCAACAATTGTTCCATAGAGGAAGGCACTCTTCACATCCGTTTGATAGACAGTGAAGCCCATGCAGGAAGCATAGGCTAGAAATATCCTTATAGCTTCAATCCTTGCAACTGGTGCAAAGACCTCCTCATAGTCTATCCCTTCCTCTTGTGTATATCCCTGAGCCACTAAATATGCCTTGTTTCTGACCACAATGCCTCTTTCATCTCTTTTGTTTCTTAGAACCCATCTTGTCCCAATAGGTCTGACATATCTGGGACAATCAACCAGCTCCCAAACATCCTGAATTGCAAATTGGTGAAGCTCATTCTGCATTGCTTCCACCCAACTTGGTTCTTTGAGAGCATCAAATATCTTCTTGGGTTCATGTTGTGATAGAAAACAGGCAAACAAGCATGATTGAACAAGAGGGGTATCAACCTTCTTGTGTATATTGGCAATGAATCCACCAAGATTCTGATGAGATCTTCTAGTCTGAACAGGAGTCATGACATCCCCAATAATTTGTGATGGGGGATGATTCTTCATAGTAGAAGTGAGAACTCCTCCTTCAAAAAGTCTGTTGTCTTCAATCTCATTCTCCAAGTTGCCAATATCTTCTTCTTCAGACTCTCTTCCATCAATATTAGGATGAACCTCGAAAACAGCATACTCATGCATGAGTTGCTTCTTATTCTCTTCCTTAGTATCATCATTGCCACCATATGCAACTTCAAGAGCTGCCCAAAGGTCTTTTGCAGATTCATAACCTCTGTATTTATGCTGGTTCTCTTGTCCCAAAGAGAGTTTCAGAATGTTTAGGGTTTTCATATCAACCCTTCTCTTTGCTATGTCTTCAGCAGACACAGCTCTACCATCACAAGGTTTTTCTTTCTTATCTGCTTCTGGACATCCAGCAACAGTAGTTCTTGTAGCAATGGCATTAGCAATCTTTTCAGCTTTATTGAATGTGTTTCCATATTCAATAATCTCCCAGAGAGTGTAGTCATAGATCCCCAGATATTGCTCAAAGTTGAACTTCCATAGCTCAAAGTTGTTTGCATCAAGCATGGTAATCTTGATGCTAGGGTTTGAGGAGGAGGGGTTTATTTCTGGATTGGACATGATGTTTTTTGGGTTTTGTGAAAATTAGGGTTTTGGTGATTTTAGGGTTCTTGTGTTCTTTAAGATCAAAAGTTTCTTAACAAGCTCTGATACCACTTGTTGATCCCAAACTTAGATCGATTTAGCTTTATGTATACGAGATTAGATCAAGTTATACACGTAGAGAAACCTTTGTATATGTATAAAGTAATCTAAGTGTTATGCGGAATTAACACTTAAACAAGAACACACAAAGATGCAAACAAACTTTCACTTGATTGAATATAACGAACTTGCTTACAATGAAAGTGTTTAACGTATGAAAAACTTATATTGAACAATAACCGAAAGGTCTTCTTTTATAGACATAAGAAACCTTGTACAAGAGTCTACGTATCAACTATTCTAGGTAAAGATAATTATAGAAAATACAAAGTTGAACTTATCTTTACTAGAAACAAACTAGAAACAATATACGCGTAGACTAAATCTTTCCATCAGTGCTTGTCTTCAACCTATCAACGCTTGACTTCTTCTTGTCAACGCTTGATCTGTCATCGTTTGTTTTCTTCCTATCAACGCTTGTTTTCCTCTTGTCAGCGCTCAAGTGGACTGGCTATATTTTATTCCCAACAAAATATATTTTGTGATTAATTTTATCCATTGGATTAAAATAAGATGGATGGTTAGGATGAGTTTCCTTATATCCAAAGAAAAATATGGTATCCAAATGAACTTAAATCAGTTATATCATATATGATGCTTATGTTACATCATATATTCATATATGATATTAGTATCATATATGATCATTTTCGATAATGAAAAAAAAACGTGAAAAAAGAAGAAAAAGAATGGTCGAAAGTGTATCATATAACAAATCTATAGAAAGATAATTAAATGTTTTTCGTACCGATATATTATTTTTCGTATAACAATTAACAGTTTAAGAGATATTAATTTTAGAAAAAAAAAGGTGAAAATAAATTTTGTTAAGTTTAATAACTTAAATCTAACTCTTTTTAAAAACATGTATAAGGGCGGTGGGAACTCCTCTTAGTAGACTAAAAAAAAAAGAAATAATCAAAATTTATTATCCATCCCAACAATCTCTCTTTCTATGAAATTTTCTTGAAAATTTGAAACCTTTTTCCTATTCTTTTCACAAAACGAGTTTTTATTTTATTTACTTAGTTAGTAAGGATAATTACACCAATAATATCCAAACATTAATATTTTAAGCGTGTCAAAAAGCGTGTCAAAATCTAATTCGATTTAATAAAAACAAACTTCCCTATAAATACAAAGAAACACTTCATTCCAAAACACACAATTTCAATTTTATATTCTTTATAATAATAATAATACGGTAAACCCTTAAACCCTAACTTTTTTATAATTTAGCTTCTGAGTATTATTATATACTGTGATTTTGTTGTTGTTTTAGGGGGTGTTTGTTTCGGCTTATTTTGTTTTGGGCTTATGTTTAAGCTAGTTTTTTGTGGCTAAGCCCAAAAGCTTTTAAATAAGCTTTATATATGAAACATTAGCGCAAACCAAATAAATTATAAGCCGGCTATATAAGCCTGAAACAAGCACCCCACTTACCTTATGTATAGCAATGTATAGCAAGTGTTTGTTAAATTGTCTATGTGAATTTAACGTTTTTTGTATTTGTGAAATTTATGGTGCCTTTAAGGGGGTGTTTGTTTCGGCTTATATAACGTACGCCGGTAATCGGCTTATATTTAATAACCTTCAATTTTGTGACTTATGGAGATTTATGGGCTTATATAGGGTTAGTATTTATATCATAATAAATGTATATAAGCCCATAAGTCTCAAGATATGCTACAAAAATTGGGGGTTATGAAATATAAGCCGAAATCTGGCTTATTTTTGGCTTATAATTCAAAAGCCTCGATTTCGTGGCTTATTTTGAGACTTATGGGCTTATATGAGTTTATCATGTTATATTGATATAATAAACTTATATAAGCCCTTAAGTCTCCAAATAAGCGACAAAATTGGGGCTTATGTAATATAACCCGAAATGGGCTTACATATCATAAGCCAAAACAAACAGCCCCTAAATTTATTCTAATATTCAATCTCGGACATTTTAGAAAAAAATGAGTTCACCTTTTCTAAGTTAAAACATGATTTTAGAAAACTGCAGCAAAGGGAAAGATGTACTTTTCTTTGTTTTTCCTTTTCTAAAAGAAAAGATACAACACCATCCAAACATGTTTTTTTAGGTTCTCAACATTTTTCTAGTGGAAAAGCACACAACTAAACACAACCTAGTATATTTTGTTAGTAAAGACTTCTTCTATACAACTAAACGCAACCTTAATTTCTTGATCTTGAATTTGGGTTATAATTTGTTTGTGAAAATTTCTATTTGAAGTAAAATAGTGTTAATGTGTGTTTTGTGAGTCCGTTTTCAGCAAAAGACCATGGGCAACTTGTGCTGTTTGTATCAAGTGGATCAATCAACTGTTGCTATCAAGGAGAATTTTGGGAAGTTTGATGATGTTCTCGAGCCTGGATGTCATTGTGTGCCGTGGATTTTTGGAAGTCAGATTGCTGGGCTACTTACGTTGAGGCTTCAACAGTTGGATGTTAAGTGTGAGACTAAAACTAAGGTCTTGATCTTCCCCTTTATACAATATATTTCCTCTTATATGTATGTTATTGATGATAAGTGACTAGATTACTTTGTGTTTCGTATGGAAAGAAACGTTAAGGGGTGTTTGGGTTTGCGTTCTTTAAACAGGCTATGAATTTCTAAAAAGTGACAAGACGGTGTACTTATACGTTCATAAGCGGTTTTTAAACACCTCATTAGTCGTTCGTTGTGAGAATTATGTGTTTGCAACCTAATAAACGCTATGTTCTATGGTATATACGCATGTAATACATCTGTAACCACAAAATGGTTTGTCAATGCAAATGTTATATGGGATATACTTCAATACTTGTGTTTGTTATGCATCTAAATATTATATTGTTGTTTTTTCAGGACAATGTGTTTGTCAATGTTGTAGCTTCGATTCAGTACCGTGCTTTGGCTGATAAGGCAAGTGATGCGTTTTATAAGCTTAGCAACACAAGGGCCCAGATTCAGGCCTATGTTTTCGATGGTAAAGCTCAAAACCTTAGGAAAAAGTTATCATTGTAATATTCAATTACTTATATGCTGTGGGTAGCTTAATAATGGATTTGTATTCCCTATTTTTATTAGTTATCCGAGCAACTGTTCCAAAGCTTTTACTTGATGATGCTTTTGAGCAGAAGAATGAGATTGCTAAGGCTGTTGAGGAGGAACTTGAAAAGGTAACATGTTCAAATCAATAGCCTCTCATAAGGTGTAAAGGGTAGTTTCGGTCCATTTACTTTTGTATTATTATCTATAAGGAACAAGGATACAATAAAATGAATAGCTTAAAATGAAATGGGTCGAAAGTTGGTTAAAGTGCATCTTTAATGCACCTAATCTCTTAAATCATTTTCATTGTTATTTAATCAAGTTTGAGACTTATTTTTTTTTTTTTTACAAAATATAAAATTATGGAACAAAAATTATACGCAAAAGTGATTTGAGTCGGTGTCCTGTTTCGACACTCTTATGATGTAAGTGGGATTCGTAAGTTGGTTGTGACATTTTTTTCATCCATCTCTTTTGCAGGCAATGTCTGCATACGGGTTTGAGATTGTTCAAACATTGATTGTTGATATAGAACCAGATGAGCGTGTGAAGAAAGCTATGAATGAGATCAATGCAGGTAATGTTTTCATTTTACTGTCTCCTCATTATATATCAGTAAAGATTTAATCACTTCTAATATTTATCAAACTGCTCTTTGAGCACCTTATGCTCCTGTCCTCAAGTTATTAACATCTGAGGTGACACTTTCATTCCGTTCATAAGTGAATGGATCATTGTTGGGTATATTTTCTTTTTCAAATGGGTTAAGAAACGTAACATTCTCTTGGGGCAGATAAATGAATTACAAGTTTTCAATTAAACAAGAAAAGTTTTTAAGGTTTCTATCCTCTATGTTTTTGTGGCGCTAACGAGTATCTATTTATCCTTGTAGCTGCAAGATTGAGGGCAGCAGCCACTGAAAAAGCAGAAGCTGAGAAAATTCTCCAGATTAAGAGAGCCGAGGGTGAGGCTGAATCAAAGTACTTGTCTGGTCAGGGTATTGCTCGCCAAAGACAAGCAATAGTTGATGGTCTGAGAGACAGTGTGTTGGGATTTTCAGTGAATGTGCCTGGGACTACTGCTAAAGATGTCATGGATATGGTTTTGGTCACCCAGTACTTTGACACAATGAAGGAAATTGGTTCATCATCGAAATCATCAGCTGTGTTTATCCCTCACGGACCTGGTGCTGTTCGTGATGTTGCTACTCAGATTCGTAATGGACTTCTTCAGGGCCACGCCGCCACTGACTGATTGTTGACTTTGTTTTCTGGATGCAGTTAGCTTTAAGCCTGGTAGAACGGTGATGGTACAGTTTTATGTTTTCTATACGTAGGCATATTTGTGAATGCTACGTCTATATGGTATGTTAGGGATTTTTATTTTCAAAAATATATTATCAGCAATTTCAGATTTTGGGTTTAGCTGTTTGGTTCACTTTCAGTTCGCGTCGATTATGGTTATTTTTCACAGTAGTCAGTTATGCCTTCCCTCTAAGTTGTCATACCACTGTACCAACTGTTAGATAAACTAGTTGCACTATAATAACATGTATGTCTTGCTAATCATACAAGAGTGTATGAAGCTGTCGCTTTGACGACTTCAAAGAGGCACTTACGTGATCTGCATCAATATAGCTGTCGCTTTGACGACTTCAAAGAGAAGCTTACGTGATCTGCATCAATCTAACTGCAAAAGAATATTCGTAACTTGATCATAAGCTACACTTATACAAACAGTGTGACAGCTATATACAAATTTCTCATCGATCTTATCGAATTTCAAATCATATCATCTCTTGTTGTTTAGAAAATGGAGCTTCCAAGAGAGCTGTTCTTGTCTCTCCCGTTTAAGCTCTCTCTTGTTCAAGTCGTGCATAACAAAAGTTTCTAACTTCAAATAAAAGTCAATATTATGATAAACCTATTTTTATTCAAGTTGGAGGTATATTCATGTTTTTAACTACTTAAACAAGCTTCACTTCGTTTAGTCCCTAATATATTGTCACCCTTGGTTTGCTAAATGAGAAAGGGTCGGGATAACTAAAAACATGCTTAGTTTTATGTCTAGACCTACGTGTTAACATTTTATGGTTCAACAAAAGTACCCATTTTTGCACATCAATAAACTATTTCCATACAATAAAACATGTTTTTAGTAAGGTTTTAAAAAGCGCGTTAAAACTTGAGGTGCGGTTTTTAAGTTACGCAACACATTAAGATGTTGATTTAAGAAATGGCGTGAGTTGGGACGTAAAAAACACACTAAGACACGAAGTGTAGCAAGTTTTTTAAATTCAACTATGAAAATTGAATATTATTAAATGCAATTTCCTACTTTTAATTATATAAAACACTTATTGTAAACTTGATATATATTAAATATTGATATATAAAAATAAATAAATATTTTTATATGTTATGTTGCCTTAAGTCACGTTTTAAAAACGCTAATACATTACTTTAGCCGCTAAAATGTGTGGTTTGAATATCCGTCATATCACGCCTCACGTTATTTATAACTTTTATTGTCATATTTTTGTAATTTTCGTATACAAAAGAACAAAATGGCATGATAAAGACGTCTTCGGCTGTTTTGAGATTCTTTTCTGACAAGATAAAAAATTGTAACACAAAACATGAAATATGCATGATCAACTTAACTTTTGTTATTTTTGTTGAAAAGTGAAAACTGAAAACTTATCATGCGTATGTGTAACACATAAATGTCACAGTAAAATCATTTTCATATCACAACATGCTATCAGGGTATATGGGTGATACGACTACGGATATCAAGTGATTAACTAAAAACTAACAAAAATAAAATAATCTCAATCAGGCCGGTTCATTCATTTGTATTCAATCGGTTCATTTCAGACGTTGTTTAATTGTTAGCCGAACCGATGACAACTCATGTTCTTAGTTGAACCTGCTTTCGAACGGCTTTTGTAGATATATCTCTCTAATGTTGTATAATGTGAATATATAATTGTAATTTTTAAATAATAAAGTGTATTAATTATATATTAATTAGTATTAATTATTTATATATTCAAGTGCGTTGTATTAGTTGTTATATATTAATTAGTTTTAATATTAATATTAAATTATAAGATTTTCGTATCTTTATTTTTATTTATAAAGCTTGTGTTAATTGTACACAATGCAGTAAATGTAAGTTGAATTTTTAAATATTATATAATTAAAATGTTTAAATGCTATCTCACAATCATAACTTTTAAGACCAAAAATTAAAAAGTAAAGTGCAAAACTTGGTTGTTCATAAAAAACGACTTATATTAATCGTCAATATTTTGTCAATCATGAGGACCAACGCTACAAATACTTTATGATAATTTTTTTTACATCATATGTCCTCATAGACACCAATTTACTATTGAAGAGATATAATACACGCGGAGTATTGATATGATATTTTCGTTTTTATAAGGTCAAAATCGTAAAATTAGATTGAGATTTTAAAATCTTACTTTAATATTATTTTTTTAGTAATCTTTATAATATTATACATATTTACAAATAATTATATATCATAAATATAAAATTATATGCATGTTTTATAAAAATGTTTTTTAAAGTATAACTATTTGTATAAATATTATTTTAGTTTGTGATTCAAAAATTTAAAATCAAATTGGAGTATATATTAAAATCCTATGTTTAAGATCGAGATCTCATATGAGATATTAAGCTTGCAACATACCTATATATGATTTGAATCGTTTACAGGGGCGGACGTACGTGTTAGCTATGGGGTGGCGGCGTCCCCCATAACTCGACCAAAAAGACGAGATTACAGTGTAGTTTTTCTTTAATTTTGACAATTTTTTTAATGCCTCCCACTAAAAACGCAAATTGCCCCCCACTCACACATTGAATTCCGACATTTAACACTCTAAAACCAAAATTTTTTCTATTTTTAAGTTAAAATACTCGATTTTTTATTCGGATTTTAATTTTTTTAGCTTCGTTATCGTCAATTTTTTTTAACCCCCCATTGTCGAATATCCTGGGTCCGCCACTGATCATTTATATTTTACAGTATCCATAATGATAATGATAATTTTTGCACTTTACTCAAAATTAAATTATTTTTTACATTAGAGATGAGCACGGTATTGGTATCATACCGAATTAGTGGTATCAATCTTTTTTTCGACTATAAATTAATGGTCCAAACGGGATTTGAGTATCACTACCGGTACCAGGAAGATGGGTTTGTCCATTTTTTCGAGTATTTCCCGATTTGATCAGTTTCGTACCGAATTAATGATACCGGTTTCTTCACCCTATTTCGTAATACCGGTATTGTATCGAACAGAATTCGGATACCAAAAATTAGAGGTGGCAAAATGGGCGGGCGGTCGGGCACAGGCGGCGGGCTAAACGAGCGCGGACTAAACAGGCACGGGCTAAACGGGCACGGGCGAAACGGGTACGGGCGAAACGGGCGGGCTAAACGGACGCAAGCTAAAAAAAAAAACATATAAAAACCTACAATAAAAAATAAAAATACCTGTTTGAAAGCCGGGGATAAAAAATTTAATAAAAAATATTCGTCGAGTATACTAATTTGTATATTACAAGTGCGCCCGTTAAGCTCATTTAGTTTCTTATATATGCGCCCGTTTAGCTCATTCATTATAAAGAATGGGCAAAATATACCCTATCCTTTTTTAAAAATGAGCAAAAAATACTTATATATATTAAAATAGACAAAATTTATCACCTATACCAAAAATCAATACGGTTCTAGTAAAGTTCTAATTCGATTCCAAAATTCAATCAAAATATTCATGTACTCTAAATCCACATAACAAGAAATTCAGAAGAAATTTACAAATACACATCAACTCACAATCAAAAAACAAACAAAAAAAGAATTTTCTTGGAAAAAGCTAAAAAAAACAAACTCACCAACAATAGGCTAATGGTGACAACATCTATAATAAGGGGGTGTTTGGATGTGCGGTTAGGAGGAGATTATCTCCAAATCTCAGTTCCAAAATGGAGATAAGTTAAAAAAAAAATGTTTGGGTAATAAATGGAGATAAGTAATTATTTGCGTTTAGAAGCTCCAAAATGGAGTTTTGAAAAAGTTAGTGGGGAGCAACTTATTTCAGTTTTAAAATGGAGTTTTGGAAAAGTAAGATTTGAAAATGGAGTTTATTATCAAATAATCAAATTTGCCAAACACTCAGAAAAGTGATTATTTGATTATTGCGATTTCAAACTGGAATATTAAATCAAACACTATTTTTTAAAATGGAGTTCTCAAAAGGATGATTTTTCAAAATGGAGTTTTTAAAAGGAATAATTTATTTTCAATAAGCACATCCAAACACCCACTAAATACACCAAATGACAACAACAACTTCAACTTTACATTTTAATTTTTAATTTTGGGTAAATATCTTTTTCCATTTTAGCTAGTGGGTCACAATCTTTTTTCTTATAAAGATCCATAAAAAAAACACATTTTTATAAAATTTTGTTCTTCATCTGGTAAAACCCTAATCAAATTCAACATTTTTTTTTGTTTTTTTTTTGCTGTTTTTATGTGATTTCTGATTTAGGTTTTTGGTTTACTTTATGCATGTCAAATGTCGCTTCTTGATATTGAGTTTTGAGTTATGAATTGTTGGTTTTATGTTTATGTTTATGCATACTAACTGTTTGATAAAATGTTTCTGGATTGTGTTTTCAGTGAAAGATCATAATGGGGAATTTGTTCTGTTTGTATCAAGTGGATCAATCAACTGTTGCTATTAAGGAGACGTTTGGGAAGTTTGATGATGTTCTTGAGCCAGGGTGTCATTGCGTGCCGTGGATTATTGGTAGTCAGATTGCCGGGAATCTTACGCTCAGGCTTCAGCAGTTGGATGTTAAGTGCGAGACCAAAACTAAGGTTTTTTTTTGTTCTACTGATGTTGATTGTCTTTATCTTTAGTGTTTATGACTTTATGTTGTCTGATGCGTATATCTATGTTTAAGTGATTATTGACGATTTAAGAAGCTAGGATGATAATGACTCGTTGGGAAATCGGATGGTTCATCTTAATTTGTGACTTATTACCAAACTCCTTTGTTTTGGATGCCCTTGGGATGTAGGGATAAACTTCTGTTTTTTTAACTGTCGAACAATAGCCTAATATTTAGTTCAGTAATTAAGTGGATGTGTAAGCCTATGTTCATTACGGCAGAAATACTGGATAAGCGGATACCTAGTTTTTCACTTTTACGGAACCAGGATCAAAAGTGTAAAGTTTGTTAGCTATGGGTCGGGTCGTCAAGAAACATCAAGCATTTATTATAAATTGCAGTACTAGTAATGTCAATACAATTGTTTTTTACAAGCTATAAATATAATACTATGAAAGTATTCAGACAATAAATTATATAAATCATGTGTAAGTTAATAATTTGAGCGTGAGTGAAGTCACGAATATCTTAGGACTTATTTTTTAGTTGTAGGCTGAACTGCTAATTTGAAGCCTAAGCCTAAGTAGATTATTCATTATTGGGCTGAATATATGTTGGGTTTATAAGGTGTCTCCACTTAACACATTTAGGCGTATTCTTATCTGAAAATAGTCAAAGTGCTATATGCTAGTATGTAAAATAGTTTGCGTAAATGTGTAACCATGGACACCCCTTGTGCCTTCTAGCACTGCCCCTGTTCCAAAAGAGAATCTTTTCCGTAGACATAACATGTAAATCTTTCTTTGTATTCTATAGATGTGTCGAGTCTATATATACTTGTTGGATGTTTAGCTTTGTGTACTCAGTTACGATTGTGTTGTTTTCAGGACAATGTCTTTGTCAATGTTGTAGCATCGATTCAGTATCGTGCTCTTGCTGATAAAGCAAGTGATGCATTCTACAAACTCAGCAACACGAGATCCCAAATCCAGGCTTATGTGTTTGATGGTAAAACCTTTATCAAATTATATATGAAAAACTATAAAACATACAAATATTTGTTGTACCTTCTTTCTCCATTTTTTATATGCTGTGCTTAACATGGACATTCATTCTTTCACATAGTTATAAGAGCTAGTGTTCCAAAGCTGAATCTTGATGATGCTTTTGAGCAAAAGAATGAAATTGCCAAGGCTGTCGAGGATGAGCTTGAAAAGGTAGCATGATATATCAATGGGTATTATATTTCTATGAAATCTGTTAATCTGAAATCTGAAATTGAATGTGACATTTTATTCTTTCTTTGCTCTTGTTATAGGCAATGTCTGCATATGGTTTTGAAATTGTTCAAACGCTGATTGTCGATATAGAACCTGATGAGCACGTGAAGAGAGCGATGAATGAAATTAATGCAGGTATATTTTCATTAGAGAGTAAAACTGGACGTGTTATGAAAATGGGTTGTAGCATTGAGATGTCAAGTTGTCAACAATGTTTAAACAACAAACTCACACTCACTCACACTTGTTTAAGTACACCTAAGATACACTTTGGTAATAGGATTAGAAGTGTAATGCTTCCAACAATCCTAAATTGCTCTATTCCAATTTGTGCTTTAATCATTTATCGTACCAGAAAAATGTCAACAATGTGTTAAGGGCCGGCCTGCCCAACAAGTAGACCGACCGGATTAAACAAAAACCTGATCCTACCCGTTTGGACCCATAAGAAAACAAAATAGCCCAACTTGATCTAGTGCTTCCATTTGGCCCAATATTTCTGCTTCCAGTTTTCATATCTTGCTATTTATCGTCAACTTAATTAACACATTAGTAGTATCTTTTTGCCTTTCTGTTAGCTTGTTGAAGAGTTATGTTCTTACAGGCTTATCCTTGTGTATTGATGAATTTCTTTGTAAATTTCCAGCTGCAAGGCTGAGGATGGCAGCTACTGAGAAAGCCGAGGCTGAGAAAATTCTTCAAATCAAGAGAGCCGAGGGTGAGGCTGAATCCAAGTACCTGTCAGGTTTGGGTATTGCACGCCAGAGACAAGCCATTGTTGATGGTTTAAGAGACAGTGTGTTGGGGTTCTCAGTCAATGTGCCTGGAACTACAGCTAAAGATGTGATGGACATGGTTCTAGTGACACAGTACTTTGACACGATGAAGGAAATCGGTGCTGCATCTAAGTCATCAGCTGTGTTTATCCCTCATGGACCTGGTGCTGTTCGTGATGTGGCTAGTCAGATACGTGATGGACTTCTTCAGGGCAGTGCCACCACCAGTTGACAGTCGGTGTTGTGTTTCAGATCATTCTGGTTTGGAGTGAGATACAATGTGAGAGTACACTTTATGTTGTCTATGAATGGTTTATGTTTTGAACTTGGCGAGTTCGTGCATGCTATGTTTATATGCTATGTTAGGGTTTATGAATTCTATGTCTGAACGTATATTCTCATCAAAATCTTGAATATGAATGTGGGTTTTCAAGTCTATATCTAATGTGCCTTTTTTTTCTTCGAGTCTTTTACATGTTGGTTGAATATGATCTGAACTTGATGTCTAAACATACATGAGTATGTATACACGTATGATAAATGGGGTAATCTTGAGCGCTTCACGACTACAGTTGTTTGGTTATCATCATGACTTCCCTCTATTATAATTTTGATAAAATGCTGTCGTATATCGTTCATTTGAACACTGTGAACAAGTCCCAATATTCTTTTGAATATGTGATCTGTGAAGTATTCCTTCGGATGGCGGTGAAGTTGTATTCTTGCAAACAATGATCAAATCAAATATCTTTCCCTCAAGTGCTAAGTTCATGTTTCATATGCTTGAAAATCTGGTATCGCTACAGTATTACTCCTATAAACACACTTGCAACATACTTAAAAAAATTACAGCGACACGTCTTGGACACGATTCGTAGCTAGACTTTTCATCTGCGACAAATTGGAAAAGCTTTACGACTTTCAGAAGATGAACACATGTATTTTTGTTGTCTTGTTCATCTAAGTCATGGTAACAGTTGCTCATGTTGACATAAGTTATCAGTAATGTCAAACAAATCCAAAAGAATGATGATAATAAAATGACAAGCTCTGTTATATACTTATTACTTGGTCAATCATTTTACAAGGATAAACATTAAACAATGTGTATTTTGATATCTTCCATCGACATTTTTTATACATGATGCACTACATTAATCCTGTATCTACTGCATGAGCGAAATTTTGAACACACTATATTCACCTAATCATTGACTTTTACATATGTGTTTCATATGTATCATATACTGAATGAACAACGCGATAATTAGTTTTCTGTTTGACACATGCATACATAGGCATAGAGACGGAACCAGGGTGGGTTCCGGTTGTCTTGGAACACCCATGAATTTTTGTTGCGTAGTGTTAAATCTGTTAAAAAACTTCGATTTTGTAAGATTTGTGCTAAATGCACATGGTTCCTAAAAATTATGTTTGTAATATTGTTTAGTTTATTGTAAATGCACCTGATCGTTTTATGTCTTGATTCCGTTCCTGCATAAACAACTCTTTTTCATGGTAATGGGATTCAATAAATCAAGTTAAACCAGTTTGCGTGGGTGGAATTAAACCTCGTGAATTAGTCGGCTAATATGTCAGAAATCATGATATTTAAACTAAACGCCGAAACAAGATTCTTAGTTTACGAAAACAATCTAAAATGCCTCTTGGATTGTAGCAAAACAAACACTTATCCACTTTAAAATATACTAGTAAGTTTTAAGATATGGTCTCACTCTCACGTGCTAACAACGTTGGTTTCATTCAATGGTTGACTTCTTTTTTGTTAGACTTTTCTCATAAGGTTGTAGTTTAAGTTTACTACGTAGTATACTTCAACTTGTAGACTTGTACAGTTGTACATGGACATGGACCTCTTCATCTTCACAAATAAATGGGCCAAGTTGATTTAAAAGGTTGAGTATCCTTCTTATATTGAAGCATAATTACAAAATGATTACTACATTTTATGTGAACATTATAATTAATTTGGATGGCATACAAGAATTGGGGTACATGCTTTAGCTAGGGGCGGGCTAAAGGGGTTTTTGGAGATGCACGAAAATCATAATTTACCTATTATAATGTACAAATTTTATCAAAAATATCAATTTTTTGAAAATGCCTATGATATTAAAAGTTTTGTCTTACGATCTCTTTATTTTAATGTAATGAATCTTGTAAAAACATAAATCAAAGCTCTAAATGATTTTATTAAGAGTGAATCCAATCATCTAACCCCACGATTTACTTATTGTTTTACAATACAAAAGATTCAAAAAGTTTTAAGCGATTAAAAAAACAATGATCTATAAAGTTGAACAAAAGATCAAACAAACGATCTTGAACAAAATTAGAGAATGATAACTTCTCACATAGTTAATACTAAAACAAAATCGATGAATAAATTCGAAATAAAAAGAGCTTAAATAATACTGTAGTTGATCAACCAATTATCTTCAGCACCTCCAGCTATCAATTTATGCAAAATAAGCCCTTATACTTGAGTCTTCAGATGATCAACTTTGACAAAATGACTTCAAGCCCCTTATAGTTGTAAAGCTTATATTCAACACTCCCTCATAATCTTTATACCAAAAACACATAAACAAACCAAGGCTTTTACAATAAGCAAACTTTTTGTAAATATATTTGTATTTTACATTTTTTGGTTTTATGATATCTGCAGATATTTTTTCTCTTAAAAATACAAATAAATTTCAAAGTGTTTTAAATCCACATTACGTCATAACCCACATTACATATAGTCATGTATTCAACCTCGGTAGAGGATTTGGATACAACACTTTGCTTTTTTACCTTTCCAGGTTACAAGATTGTTTCCTAGAGTCACACAGTACCCAGTCAAAGATCTTCTAGTGAATTTACACTTAGCACAATCAGAATCCACAAAAACTTTTAGATTGTTATCAATACTTTCTTTGAAAGTGATGCCCAACTCAAGTTCCTTTTTAAGGTATCCAAGAACTCTAAAAGCCAATCTCAAATGAGATTTTATTGGACAATGCGTGAAAAGAAGTGAACTTCATAAGATATATCAGGTCTTGCCAAAATTTTCACTCAATATCTCATCATCACCAAAATTTTCATCTAGTTTCTTACTATCAAGTTTCAGTTCAATAGGAGTACTTCAAGGTTTGCATGCTAACATGTCAAACTTAGACAAAAGTTCAGTAGAATACTTCCTTTGAGTCAAACATAAAAAGAAGTGAACTGCATAAGATATATCAGGTCTTTCCATTGTCAACTAGATCGATTTATCAACAAGATCTTGATATTGAGTAATCTCACTCAATAATACCTCATCATCACCAAAAAATTTATCTCGTTTCTTACTATCATGATTCAGTTCAATAAGAGTACTACAAGGTTTGCATGCTAACATGCCAAACTTAGACAAAAGTTGAGTAGAATACTTCTTAAACATAGACCATATTCAATATCTATAAGAAGTATTTAAGTTTCCCAAATCCTTAATAAGAAAGTTGAAACTTAAAAACCTTTAAACTTGTTAATCTCATCAAGGTTATTATGAGTAACAATTGTAGGTTTATTAACATCATAACAATTATATAAAACCCTAAACGAGATCAAAGCACATATATCAGAAGCGATTTAACAAGATCATATTAATAACACAATTATAATTAATCGAATTGGGGTTACATACCTTTACGCTAAAGCAAATCCACAAGACGCAGAACGAATCACCAATTCGGGTTTATACCGTAATATACCAAGATATAGTCTAAAGTAAGACTATATTACGATCTTGTACACACGTAATACAACGAGCTAACCGTGATTCTAGCACGTGAAAACCGAGCTACAACGCTTGTAAATAATCTATCCAAAAACCCTAGAGAAGGGGCTAGGACTAGATTATTAACACAATCGATCAACCAAGAAAACCAACCGAAAACCCCTTCGTGGTGTAACCTTGCGATCGACCAAAGAGAGAGGAGAGGAGGGAATTCAAGTTATGATGATTATGAGAGATAAGGAGGTGTATTTATAGGCCTAAAATCCAATGTAGCCTAAGTAAATAAAAGGCAACTTTTGCCCCCCGCCCCTTTGGAGCCCTAACCGACCGAAGAAACACCCCCATGGGGTGTTCCGAAACTTTCCGTCCTTCTTACTTTTTATTCCTCTTACTATATATTATTTTAACACTCGTTAATACTTAACTATTACTTAATTAATGATCGTTAAAGTTATATAGTTATTGCTCGATTCAATTTAATAAATATAATAAATATATTTATTAAATAAATTAACTCTTTACGTATTGAGTGCAATCCCGTAATCTCGAGTTCGATCCTATCACACGACTATTAAATATAAGTCCATAAACTTACAGCTCCCACTTGGACATATTTCGAATATCGTGATTACATTGACTAGCGTCTAGTTACACTTAGCAATGTCTCTAGTACAACTCGAGTAAGGTTTCCTGGACAAAACCTTTTAACGATTCTGCATCGTTATTATTATCCTTTTATTTCTAATACAACATTAATAAGGATATGGATCTCAGTCATTCCTTTCATTAATCATTCTTTTTCTCGTTCACAGATTCAACAAGATTACCAAAACAAATTTGGGTGTGGCCACATAAACATCTTACTAATCCCACGAGGGGCCCAGCTGTATTAAACTCCAAAACGAAATAGGAGAAAATAAATCCCATTTTGACTACGAGCAAAACTTATGAATTTTGCAACACTTCTAAAAATAATCCTTATAGCTACCAGTTACGCTTAGCGTTAGATTATTCCACAGAGATGCAATAGATTCACAACAGTTTCCTGGTATCTCAAGTCTAAGGATAAATATTTATGTTTTACTTGATAAAAAATATCCATAAAGAAAAAACATATAGTTGGCATAAGTCCAATATTCGATTCATCGAATATCATCCAAAATCGATCAATATACTTTCAAGTATACTCTATCGCTATTTTGATTTGTCTTAATTTAATAATATTCCCATATTATTAATAGACAACGGACATTTAGCATAACAATTTATTCATGGATTAAAACATGTAAAATATGATACACTTATTAAATAATAGAAATAAACGAAACCCAATCTTTATTTTATTATATAATAATGTCATAACATCCTTTATCTAAATACTAATCACATGTTTATTGCATGAGTTCGCTAGCTAGTTGCAGCCCAATCGCCTTGGCATGCTTAACTACTTTTGGTCTAGGCAAAGCCTTAGTTAAAGGACCAGCTACGTTTTCATCTATGTGAACTTTTATCAATTTTATTTCACGAGCTTCAACTTGTTCTCGGACGTAGTGATCTCTACGCATAAATTGTTTGGCGCCTTTCATGACTCCAGGGTCATTGGTAAATATTATTGCGGCAGAATTGTCACAATACATATCTATAGGTTCTTTAATTGAAGGCATCACTCCAAGTTCTTCAATAAACTTCCTAATCCAAACAGATTCCATTGCATCTTCTGAAGCAGCCATGTACCCAGACTGAGTAGCATGCATTGCAATCGTTGTCTATTTATTGCTCTTCCAGTCAACTGCTCCTCCATTGATAACAAAAACGTAAACCGTCTAAGACCTCGTATCGTCTTTATCACATTGCCAGGATGCATCACAGAAACCTGTCACATTCAGTTTTGTGTCTGGTTTCCATCCATATACCAAAAACATATCTTTTGTACTCCTTAAATACTTTAGAATATGTTTAACAGCAGTCCAGTGGAGCTTCCCTGGATTCTGTTGGTATCTACTGACCAAGTTCTGAGCAAACGTCACATCAGGCCTTGTGCATATAACAACATACATTATAGATCCTACAACCAAAGCATAAGGCACCTTCTGCTTGTATGACTCCTCTTCAGGAGTTGATGCATCCATCTAATGACTTAGATTATGCTTAACTTCCATAGGTTGAAAACCTTTCTTGGAATTATGCATGTTATACTTCTTCAAAATCTTATCTATATAAGCATCTTGACATAGACCAATTAACCGTCTTTTCCTATCCCTGTAGATCTTAATTCCCAGAATGCATGCAGCTTCTCATAAATCCTTCATACAAAAACATTTACCAAGATAATCCTTAACATCTTTAAGTCTTGGAATGTTACTTCCCATGATTAATATGTCATCGACATACAAGGCTAGGAATACTACATCACTCCCACTAGCTTTATGATATACACATGGCTCATCACGATTCTGAATAAATCCAAACATTTTTATTTCTTTGTAAAATCTTTTATTCATTGACGTGATGCTTGCTTCAAACCATAAATAGACCTTTAAAATTTGCACACATGTCCTCGATTCTTAGGATCAACATACCCTTCTGGTTGCTGCATATATATTTCTTCATCTAAGCGACCGTTCGAGAATGTAGTTTTAACATCCATTTGCCATATCTCATAGTCATAGTATGCTTCTATAGCTATGAGAATCCTAATAGCTCTTAAGTCTGCTAAAGGAGAAAATGTCTCTTCATAGTCTACGCCAAAAGTTTGAGTAAAACCTTTAGCTACTAAACGAGCTTTATAGGATTGTACTTTTCCGTCCATGTCGGTTTTCTTCTTGTATATCCACTTATCTCTCACTACTTTAGCATTCGGTGGTGGTTCTACAAGAATCCAAACATCATTTACTTTCATGGATTTCATTTTCTCATCCATAGCAACCATCCACTTATCCTTTTCAGGATCAAGTATGGCGGATTTATAATTAGCGAGTTCACCAAGATTCCCTAACTCATCATCATCCTCTATGTTAAGACATATATTGCTATTTTCGTTTTTAATCCTTTTGGATCTACGCAGAGGAACTAATTCCGGTGGAACAGCCAGACTTTCTGGTTCTATAGGAATTACATTGCTAGTGTTTTGAGAAGGTAATGTATCTATATGACTCTCTTCAAGATCATAATTTCTCCCACTGAATTCTTGATTTACAAGATCAGATTTAAGGAAGTCTCCATACCTAGCAACAATCACTTTGTTCTCAGGTGGATTATAAAAGTAGTAACCCATAGTTTCCTTAGGGTATCCTACAAAGATACATTTTACAGATCGTTGTTGGAGTTTGTCACCCGAGTCACGTTTCACATACGCCCCGCAACCCCAAACCTTTAAATAAGAAAGATATGGCTTCTTGCCATGCCATAGTTCATATGGTGGCTTATTGACATTCTTTGTGGGAACCATATTTAAAATGCGAACAACAGACTCTAAAGCATAATCCCATAAGGATAAAGGTAAAGTTGTAAAATTAAACATAGATCGCACCATATCCGATATGTATGATTTCTCCTTTCGGATACACCATTTTATTGTGGATTATAGGGAGAAGTAAGATGCTGAACAATTCCATTCTCACTTAGATAATCAATAAACTCTTGACTCAAACATTCACCACCTCTATCAGAACGAAGAGCTTGAATCTTCTTCCCTAATTGCAGTTCTACTTCTACTTTAAACACTTTGAATGTTTCAAATACCTCATGTGTATGCTTATGTAAATAAACATAACCATAACGACTATAATCATCCGTAAATGTTAAGAAGTAGCTAGCACCTTTCCTTGACGTATGTCTAAGTGGTCCACACACATCAGTATGTATAAGTCCAAGTAGATCAGTAGCTCTTTCAATATTGCTATTAAAAGGTTTCTTGGTCTTCTTTCCAGAGATACAAGACTCACATATATAAAATGTTCATCATTGATACTTTCCAAAAGACCTTCACGTTGAAGCTTTTGTATACGAGTCTTCCCAATATGGGAAAGTCTACAATGCCAAAGATAAGAAGAGTTCTTGTCAAACTTTCTCTTCTTACTCATGCTAAAGATAGATTTATTATTCTTGGATTTATTATCATGCATGTCTATTTCAAACACACCATTCACAGAAATTGCATTAAAATAGAAAATACCATTTTTCCAAACAGAAATTCCATTATTATCAATCGTGTGAACGAATCCATTATTTAACAAACATGAAAAGGAAATAACACCCCTAACAAACAATTG
This sequence comes from Glebionis coronaria, assembly GCA_025667525.1. Taxonomy (NCBI): domain Eukaryota; kingdom Viridiplantae; phylum Streptophyta; class Magnoliopsida; order Asterales; family Asteraceae; genus Glebionis; species Glebionis coronaria. The sequence goes on from CM046879.1 coordinate 98,087,506, forward strand.
TAGGTACATAATGACAATCATTTAAACTCAGTACTAAACCCTAAGGTAAAACTAGGTTAAATGTTCATATAGCTTCAACTGCTGCTTGTGCGTCATTTCCCACTTGCAGAAGTTATTCCCCCATAGGTAAGCTTCCTTTACAGATTAAATCCCTACAGCGTATTACAAATGTTAATACCGCATCCCGTATCATATAACCAGGAATTTAATTTGTATGTTAAATTGAACAATTCAATCATAAATAAAGTACCTGAAGCTGCAGCGCTCTGCTTAGACTTCTTCTTTATTTCTCGCAATTCTTCGAGGTAAAGAGGGCAATTCCTCTTCCAGTGACCACTTTCCTTGCAATGGTGACAAGTCTCATCCTTCTGAGATCTATTCTTCTTGACAAAGTTCTGCTTAGGTTTTGAATAAGTCGCAACTTGTTTGCCCTTATCACCCTTGCCTTTGCCTTTCTTCTTATTCGCTTGCGGTTTTGGCTTACTCACTCTATCCTTTTGTATGGTTAGTACAGAAGGCGTAGCGGTCCTTGTCTTTCAACCCATTTTCATAGTCAATGAGCATTGCATGCAAATCATTAACTGTCTTCCCCGTTCAATGCATATTATAGTTTCTAACGAAATCATTAAAGTACTTGTTAAGGGACCTATTGATCAAGTTGATAGCCATGTTATGATCATAGGGTTGTCCTAGTGAAATGAACTGTTTCATATAACCCCTCATCTCCAAGTAATGGGCACTTATAGACTTTCCTGGATCTTGCTTGTAGCTATGCAAAGCATCTACCAAGTTGTAGATCTCCACAGCTTGTGGCTTCTCGAACATAGGCTTGAGCTCATTAAGCATTCGCTTAGGTGAAAATAGCTCATACTTCTGTTGAAGTGGAGGAGCTATTTTTCCTAGCATTAAGCAAGCCACCTCAGAGTTCTTTTTAATATTAGCAGCGTGTTCAAGACTTTGCGCATCAGATGCTCCTTCAGCATGATCCTCCGGATAGGGAGTAGTCAAGATATCTATAGTAGCCGCTGCTCTCAAGACAATTCTTAGCGAGCGATACCAATCATTGAAGTTTGGGACAGAAAGTTCAGGACGTTCAAAAAAAGCTTTGAACGCGAACCTTATAGTGTTATGGTGGGTTGAGCCATTTCTACATAAATAAGTTCAAATATTAGTATTTTCGATAACAAAATACTTTCAAGAAAATAAAATTACCCTGGTACAAAATCATATCATTTTCCTTGAATTCTAGAACTATATTGACACAAATCCATTACATCAGTTGATCTGCTAGTAATGAATGTACTCAACATAGCGACTTGTCAAACAATTCAATTGACAAACAATTTTCAATTTCTAGATATTTAAAGAATTTACATTGCCAAAAAACGTTTTGCATTGTAAACATGTTTCATCCCTTCTGAATGCATTAAGTTTCTAGATCTCACTGAGTAACTTAATTAAGTCGTCTAATCTGAGTAACGTAAAACCATCATACGAATTCTCATTCTAGAAACGGTTTTCTCTCCATTACAACATCACCCAAAAATCCCATTTGATGACAAAGTAATTTCAAGTGTTCGTCAATTAGGAGCATTCGACTTAAATTTAAAGGGTATAAATTTTGATATCAAAATCAATGTATGGGGAAGCATGCATACAACTCCATAGCATAAGTTTAATAAAATATTTAGTACACTCTTTCACGAGATTAAATTTCTTCATAAATTATGTTGCGATATTGGTTAAACCAATTAAAGAATTTACCCACAACTCTCCACACCGTACTTTTGCTAGAACTCGGCTACGCACAAAGCAATACCCTTATTCATTGTGTTTCGGATGTGAATTTGTGGTAAATTACCCTTAAGGTATAATTTAATTAATAATCATAGGTAATTTCAATTTGACGCACAGGCGAGCCGGGAATTTGGTCAGCGACTAATGGCATAACACCTCCTTCCTTAACCGGGTACATGACCAGCGGTGCGTTAAACCCACTTTATAGTTTGTCAAAAGGAGTAGGCCGTTAGATTATTATTGCAATTCACCAATTAATGTAATCTTATGTAATTTAAATCTCTAACAAATCACTACTTTAATTTGATTTAGTCCATATTATTTCTTTTCATAAAAAACCCTTGTTTACAACAATTCAACAATTTTTAATATAAATAGGTAAATAAAAAACTAAATCATAAACACATAATAACAATTTATATGTGCAATAAAGGAATCAAATAGCCACATGCATACAATTTATTTAATAATCTTCAAATCTAGGTCTTTATATTCATATAAAAGTCTTCCCTAATTCTAGGTTTATTGAATCAAATAATCACGTAGCACATAAAATCATATAAACATATAACTTTACGATCCATGAAAACATGCACGTTTATAGAACAATGATAATCTTTGTATTTCAAGAGGGTTGATGTATTTTTAGAGAGAGAAACAAGAGAGAGAAGTGAAAGAAAAGTATGTGTATTAACTAGAGAAATAAAACAACCAACACCTCTTTCCATGGTGGAAAGAGGTTTATATACCCAAGTCCTTAATGGACTTGGGCCTCCGGCCCATGAACATGCTCATGGGTCGGGCTTAACATAAATGTAACTTAAACACTACTACGAGCCTATAACTATATTGTTGGAGTGACCGACACTTTCTTTATACGTAAAACGTATTTCCAACAATCTCCCCCAAAGGGAGGTCACTCCAAATTTACAAAGTCCCAATCTAGCATGTTAGATCTTGTTCTTGAGCTCGTAGTCCACTTTCTCTTTCCTTCTTTCTTTTTCTTCTTTTTGTGAATATGTGTTGAATAATAATGCTCAGATTTTACTAGTTGAAAGTTCGTTTCTCGGTATCTTCTCGAATTGATCTCTGGTTAATTGTGCGACTCAGTTGTTTTTGGTGAAAATAATATTTTTGGTTTTGATAAAATAAATTTGCAAGACTATAAAATAAAGGACGAGTAATTAAAGCTAAAACTAGTTGAAACGTAAATGGTGCAATATTTAAAACTTTAAAAGTAAATGACGAAAAATGAAATGACGTAAAATTAAAACTTAACGAAAAGTAAATTGACAATTAAATAAAAATGCAGAACGAAATTAAAATGAACTAAAAATAAAACGAGAAAAATTGACTCTTTAACTAAATCAAAATACTAAAACAAAACAAAACAATCCATCGGAATACACCTGATCGGAATCCATAAGGATCCGATCGGAATGTATTCCGATCGGAATGTTGTAATCGGAATGAGTAAAAGGAGGACGATCGGAATACATTAAAAAGGTACAATCGGAATGCTAAGAAAATAGTCTAATCGGAATGTCTACAAAACGTCCAGATCGGAATGTCCATAAAAACACACAATCGGAATATGGGAAAAACAATTCAATCGGAATGTGGTAAAATGGCTCAGATCGGTATGTCACCAAACGAATCCAATCGGAATGAGAAATGATCATCCGTCGGAATATAGAAGCTCAAATCGGAATATGTCAAAACCCTTTTCTGATTGGGTGATCGGAAAGAGGGTGTGCTGGTCGGAATGACTGATCGGAAAGGGGTTTTCCCTTTCCGATTTAAATGTGATCCGAGATAAGCAAGATATAAGCTATGGTAATAAGCTCAAACCAAAACTAGAACGAATCAATAATGAAACGGAACCAATAAGCACAAATAACAACTTTTCCAAACTTAAAATAAACAAACTTTTAAATCAAACCATAAAAAGATGAACTTTTTAAGCACGAAAACATTAATGAACAACACGGATCATATGTAATTCGCACCAAAAGTAAACTAGAATCAAGAAAGGAAGATGAGAGATAAAGCAAGAAAAATAAAGATTCAAGAACAATAAATGAAAACTTACTTGAAAATTAAATGATTAAAGGTGCATAACAATTAATTAAAGTGCAAGAAATGAAATAACAAGTATGAAAATGGTGGAAGTGGTGGTTTGTCAAACCACCCAACAACATGAAAATGAAACTAGCCTCAACTATATATAGGGGTGATTAGGGAGGAGCTTAGGAAGCTTCCTCCCTCTTTCCTCTTTTCCTTAATTGCACACTTAAGTCCTTTTCTTCTTAATTGTTTGTTAATCTTGGACTTAATGACTTTGTCTCGGGATTTCTTTGAACTCGTCTTGAAATTTCATCATAAATAAGACTCGAGTTCTTCGGCTTTTAGTAAACTTCCGTCTTTTGACTTTTTCTTCGATAAATCTTCAGAATTGGTCTTGGACTTCCGTTCTTTTTCCACTCTTGATCTTTCGACTTCATCTTTCGTCTTTTTTATTCGATAAAAGCCCGTGAATGCCGTGTTTTCTCCACTTTTCACCTTTTCGTCCTAAATCACAACAAAAACATAAACCACGCATAATTCCGACATAAATGGCATAAAATACACGTTTTGGCTCGATTATTATTGTAATTAAGTGGTAAAAAGGATAGGTGTTTTCACACCTATCAAATAACATCATGCTTTTGCTTGGAACATGTTCTTTTAGCCTCTCACGTGCAATCTTTATCTTCTTGTGATGTTCGCCTCTTCGTGACTTCATGTCCCACACACTTATCCTTTGTTGAATTCTTGAAAGTTTCAGAGTCGATACAGCGGAAGACTTTTAGGTCATACTTTCTTGAATTTGTAGAAATATTTGATGCAGAAAGAATAAGTATGTGAGGACGACTTCAACAGGTACACCGTAACACCACCGTCTTCGAATGCAGCAACATAATAAGACACGAATAAAATGGCTTTGACATTTTATTCTAATTCGGTAGCATTTTACCTCCGGTCGATGAAGACCCTTGGACGATATTAGATATCGTACCTGTGACAGATAGTTTCAATTAAGTAACTTCCTGACAGGATTTCGCGGGTAAACCCGTTCTCTTTATTCGACCATCCAAAAGCTGACTGCGAACATAAAGAGTGAATCATTTGGATTAAAAATCCTTATGATTGAAGCCGTCAATTCATGAAACCTGGAACAAGTGAATTTCAATTAAGATTTTCACCATCGTTGCTTTCCAGTTTTTACGAGCTTGATTCAAATAGAATCTTGCTTGTCACCTACCAAGTGCTGTTTGATGTTAACACTAGAAGGATTTCCACTCGTCACTGTGAACACTAAAGAGTGTCACTCTGAGTGTTCTGGCAAGATCATACGATAATGCGTAGAGGCCTGGAACGAGTTTAAGTTCAATTAAGAATTAAACTACTGTTTCTTTCCAGTTTTCACAAGATTGGTTCTTAAAGAACCGCACGTGTCACCTACCATGATCTTGTTTGATGTTGGCTCAAGCAGGATTTCCATCTTCATTGTAATACTTGCGTATCACTCGGATGTTCTGGAAATATTACAGGAATACTGCGTAGGACTCATAAAAATCTCTTACTTTTCATAGTGTGTGAAGAAGCAAGGAATAAATGTAAAGTGTCCTAATGAGACTTTTGATGATCTCGTGGCTCTAGACTCGATAGTGCGTTTTGATTTAGTGAGCGATGGCTGGAGAGGATTGCCACCTATTCAATATCAGTCTATTCGGAGTAAATAAACCAATAGATAACGTGTTGAACTCCGTGTGATTAAAACAAATACCTTTTGAGAGATATTTGAGTTAGCTGGGATGGGTTGTGCATTGCATCACTGGGTCCATGATGTATATCTTCAATATCGAGAATCATTAAAAAATGATCTCAATAGCATATGTATTGACCCGGTTTCTGCCTAAGGTTGTAAGGAGGGATTCTTTCTTTACACCCTTTATCTTTACAATTCTTTTTCATTCTTCAACCCCTTCAATGCTTACCAATACGTCATAACTAGCACCTTGTTGTGATTGTTCCAGTGCTAGCTTAAGTACTTGGTCGGCATTCAGCTACGTTCACAATCTTTCTCCATCTTTCCTAGGACTTCTAATTTTATCTAGGGAATTGTCCTTGGGAAGATTCCATCGGTTCTGATGAATCATTGGACTAATACCTAAACCTACCACCCTTTTGTCACCACATCCGTCGTGAATTAAGTGTGTTTTGGGTAAGTATTATCACCATGAAAAATCCTTGAGAAAATCACTTAAAGCACTTGTAATATTATAATCAATGTTTTTGTGCCTTAAGTGTTTTGTTCATCAAAAACGCCCCCCCTTAACATGTGCATTACACATATTAAGTTGGTTTATCTTTTAAGCCTTTTTCATTGTTTAGCCAAGTATCATTAAGTCTCCTTAATCCCATTTTCTCCCCTTTCCAAAATGTTAACCATCAATATTTTGGATATTAATGGATTAACCGGTCTTTGGGTATTAAAATGAAATTAGATGTTGGCCAAAGAACATATTAATGCTCCCCCTCAAATTAATGAGGGTTAGTTGTAGTACTTGAGTACGATATGTTTGAAAGATTTAGAATCTCGAGAGAAATTCTTGAAAAATATCATACTTTTACACTACAACATGCCACAAAAGCTGATTATACAAAATTAACATATTCACAATAATAGACATATGAAGTTGACCTGTTATAAGACGATCCATAATTAAATGGAGCGTTCCGTGAACCTATGGTGAGCTCCATATGGCCTTCCACCTACGAATCGTTCCACACTTCGTAAGAACCGGCACTTCCTTAAAAGTTCCTCGATCTTCTTGATCGCGTACTTTACTCCCTTTTTGCACTGGCTTGTCCAGGTGTACTTGACTGCTGGAAGCGGTAGGTCGGCATTGAGAACCGTCAGATCATCTCGAACATGCTTGAACGTACCATCGCTGAATTTGTGCAGTTCGGAGAATCTCATAGACTGCATGACTCCAGTCTCATTTGAATAAAATATCCCTGCTTCCGGTGTCGTGGTCCCCATGTACGGCTTCTTGTTCTTGTGAAAATTACTGAGCGGAGTTGTATGGGGACGTTGCAAGTTTAGCTGTTTCTGATAGCTCTCTACTCCAAGTTGAAAATCTTCCACCCGGTTTTGAATGACGATTTTTCTTGCATATTGACGAAGGTTGGAGCTCAAAGCAATGACTATCTCAGGAATCAAATGGTTGACTTTTTCCTGAGCCAATAACAACAGAATATCTTCGATGTCTTCAAGTTGAAGGTACTGGAGATCACTTTCGTCAATTCGGTATTCTTTCTCATCAGTACGTTTGAACACGATTACATTCAAGTAATCATAACCGAATACAGTCTGAGTGGTTGCTCCTTGGATGCTTTTGATTTTGTGAGCTGAGACAATAGAAGAACCTCTGGACGATGGAAGTGATTGTAAGCTAACCTTTTCTTTGCATTCCAGTTAGAGATGCCAAGTAATGCAAAAGTATCATAAAACTTAAGCAGTTTCTTTCTCCATAGTGCATCAGGTACTTTATCTTCGATCCATGGAACGTTCTCCAGATTAACAGCTTTGAGCATAGCAAGTGATGTGGCATATTTCTTCGCGCCTTTTTCAAGATACTAGAGATCGTGAGATACATAGTGCTCTATTGGGATCGTTGCAGAACCGACGATGACTGAGGGTGTAAGAGGTCGTAACACTGGAGTCTGAATTCCCGTAGTCGTCGCTCTCATTGCCTTTGTAAGCTCATTTAAGTGATATTATGCCTCATTATGGCTGTTCTTCAAAGTATCAAAGAAGTCTACATTTGCGGCTGCCATTTTGATAAGATCCAGAGTCATTGTCGGTTTCCCATGAGAATACCTTTGAAAGGCCGAGAAATCGATAGGATTGTTTAGGAATTGAGTGAGCTCCATTTCAGTTGCTGTGGTGAAAGGATGTTGTAGTGCTATATTTGTAAGCCAGAGTTGCTTCTGTACCGTGTCATCGATGATAAGAGATTCAGCAAACGTTGGTTCTGGCACATTTAAGTCTTCAACTTCCATATCAGAGATGTGCTGATCTTCAGATGGTGTTGAAGGTTGTTCTTGTGTCACCGGTATATCATCGTGAGGTTCGTATTCTAGCATTGACCCTGTGGTTTCTTCTTCTTGCGTAGACACATGAATTTCGTCTTCTTGCATATGTTCTACAGATTCATTGTGAGAATCAGTAGTAAAAACTGGTTCAGTAGATATACCTGTGTTAGAAATACGTTTTACGTATATTAGAAGTATCGGTCACTCCACAATATTATTTATGTTGTATTAGCTCGTAGTTAACAAATAGTCATTAGTTGCTTATTAAGTTAAGTAAGAACCGGTCCATGGGCTTGTCATGGACCGGCCCAAGCCCATTGTAAGCTTGGAGTATAAATACCCCTTTCCACCATGGAAAGGGGTTGGTTGTTGTCATTTTCTAGTTTTCACTTATTGAAATAACACATAGTTTCTCTCACTTTCTCTCTCTAACTTTCTCTCTCTAGAAATCAACAAACCCCTTCATAGATTCATAGGTTATCAATATTCTACATTTGGTATCAAGAGCTATGGGGTGATTTAAGGTAGTGATTTGTGTGGTTTTTTTTAGTTTTTGATTGTATTAGTGTTCTTGAAGAAAAACCATCTTGATTCTTGGTGTTTTTGGTGTTTTTGTGATTGGGATTAGTGGATAAGTATTAGTTTTTACTTATTATTGTTGAAATCACAAAACTTTTTGGGTTATTTGGTCAAAATCTGGGTTTAATCTTTATATTAGTGGTCGACTGTTCATCGTTATAAAGTTTCTGATTAACCCAGCAAAAGTTCCGAACCAACAAGTTCCGGATCAAGAAGTTCCGGATCAAGAAGTTCCGGATCAAGAAAGTTCCGAACCAAGGAAACTTCCGAATCAAGAAGTTCCGGATCAAGAAGTTCCGGATCAAGAAAGTTCCGAACCAAGGAAACTTTCGAATCAAGAAGTTCCGGATCAAGAAGTTCCGGATCAAGAAAGTTCCGAACCAAGGAAACTTCCGAACCGAGAAGTTCCGGATCAAGCCAAAAAGTTCCGAACCAAGAACTTCCGAACCAAGAAGTTCCGGATCAAGACAAAAGTTCCGAACCAAGAAGTTCCGACTCAAGAAGTTCCGGATCAAGCCAAAAGTTCCGAATCAAGGTAATTCCAAGCCAAATCTTCCGAATCAAACTTCCGAATCAACAAAAAGTTCCGAATCAAGGGTTATTTTGCTTGTTTTTTCGACGATTTTTTAGAGGATTTAATCTTGGTTTCTTACAACAAAAACACAACACAATTCACAAGCTTTACTTCACTGCTCGATCAACCGATAATCTTTGTCTCTTTGAAGTTAACAAAATGAATCCGAATTCAGTAATGCCTCATATGACATCACTTACGGATATTTCCGTCATTACGGGAACGGATAATCGCCCGCCAATGCTCATCAAAGAAGTTTTTGAAGCTTGGCAAGGCCGGATGATGTCTTATCTTAAGGGAAAACCGGTTTATGGGAGGCTTATGGTTAAGTCAATTTTAAATGGTCCACTTGACTATGGTACCATAGTGGTCAACAATGTGACTCGACCAAGAGAATTTGAAGAACTTACACCAGCCCAACAACTTGTTGCCGATGCAGACGAGAAAGCTCTTCAAACAATTCTCCAAGCTCTTCCCCATGACATCTATAGGATGGTAAGTCAGTATACAGTGGCAAAGGATTTATGGGAACGTCTTAAGGTGTTGCTACAAGGTACGTCTCTCACCAAGCAGGAAAGGGAATGTCAGTTGTATGACATGTTTGACAGATTCACTTACAACCCAGGGGAAACGCTTCACGATTATTACTTCAGATTCACCACACTCATGAATGATCTGAATGTATACAATCTGGTGATTGCTCCATTCTAGGTTAACACCAAATTCTTGAATACTTTACCTCAAGCTGAATGGGGTGAGTATATTACCGACGTTAAGTTAACCAGGGATCTGCATAAGTGCAATTTGGATCAACTATATGCTTTTCTTCAGCAACATGAGAAACATGTGATCATGCACCGTTCTCCACGAGGTATGTACCCTGATTCATTAGCTTTGATGGCGAATCAACCAAGCTTGTCTCACAACAACACTCCTTATATTTTGGGACATCAAGCCTATCATCCATCACCTTACATGACACCAGCCTTTCCCCAATACTCGATTTTACCACAACCACCCACCTCACATCAGCAACAATATCGGTTCAGTGCACCTTCATCACAATATGCTACATAACCTCACCCAGCAAATGTTGCACCTTATGCTCAATCTTCATATTCATCTTATCAAGAGAATGCAGCATATCCAACAAGCTACCCTGATCAAATGAGTATTCCTTCGAGTGATTATGCAGCTCAAGACCAAGCAATGTACTGTGATGATGAGGAAGTCCCCGTTCCTGTATTCAAACAAGGTGCTGATCCAGTTGAAGTGTTAACCACTATGTCTGCTTATCTCACAAGAACTTTAAGCAAACGAGGATTTAGGGGATCAGCTCCTACCAACAATCAGTTGAGGAATTCATCCAATTCTCGCCAACAAGCTACAATTGAGAATGGCAGGGTAATGGTTCAGCTTATTCAACCATATCAGGGGAGACCTACCACATCTACTACCAATGCTCGAACGGTCAATCAGGCTCCAATGGTCAATCCTTCTCCACGGGCTAATTCCAAGGGCAAGTTGCGAATGATTACATGCTACAACTGCAAGGAAGAGGGTCATATGTCCAGGGATTGTAAGAAACCCAAGAGGAGAAGGGATGGACAATGGTTTGCAGAAAAGATCTATCTGGTAAATGCTCAGGCACAAGGAAGGGAACTTGATGAAGAGGAGCTTGCATTTCTTGCTGATCCAGGGATTGCTGAACAAGACACGGTCACCACACAGAATGCAGCATACCAAGCCGATGATCTTGATGCATATGACTCAGACTGTGATGACTTTCAATCTGCAAAGGCTGCTCTCATGGCAACTATCTCCAGCTTAGGGCCAGAAAAGAGATCTGAGGTACTTATTAATAATACCGATAATACCACTGATGCTAGTATTCAACCACATCAAGTTGTGCAAGAGAGTGCTGATTCGAATGAATCTTCGGTGGTGAGTCTTTCAAATGAGGAGACAAACAATGATAGCAATATCAATGTGAGTCCCCAGACTTTGAGTGAATCAGAACCGGGACCCATTTCGCATACGCCTACTCCTGCTCAACAAGATTTGGTCATGGTTCCTGCTACATTACTTAGCCAAATGAATGCTGCACTCTTAGAAACCTTAGCTAAGAATAAGAATTTGTCTGATGAGCTTGCCTTAAGCAATGAGAAAGTTCAAACCTTGGAATTAGTGCCCTCGTCTAGTGTTCTAACTAATCTCGAATATGATCATTTTAGAAACAAACAAATGGGTCACTTGCAAGAAATTGAAAACTTAAGAGCAAATCTGACTAATGAACTTAAAGAAAAGGAGTTAGTGGTCACTAATTTTCAAAAACTTCAAACGGATTTTGAATCACTCGAGTCTAAGAAGAATGAAATGGAGATTAATGCTACTAATAAGATTAGAAGTCTAGATTACTTGCTTTTAAGACAATACGCTGCTTCTCAACTAGTGCACTTATTTGATGCTTCATTTAGAGAATTTAACTTATCTCGTCTAAAAGGCCTTCCCCCTAATCCACGATATGCAAAACAAGCTTTAAGACATAGTCCTAGACTTTATAATGCAACTCAATTAGGATTGGCTTTAGACCCGATTGTTTTTCCCGATGATCGAACAAGTAAGGATCTAGTTGATGAGGATCGGTCATACAATTCTGCAAAATATCCCGAGTGTGATTATTTTAAATTGAATAAGGAGCTTGCAAAAACGGATTTTAGAATTCGCTTCCATATGGACAAAGATCTCATAACAGCACCGACCTACATATTAGATGAAGAAAACCCTAGTACATTTCCTACACTTGTCAATATGGAAGGTCCTAAGGAAATTCCAAAGGATCTTCCACCGGTTAGCACTGTATGGTTAAACTTGCAAGAGATTAATCAATACTTTACTAATTTTGACAAGGTCATTTTGGATTGTACGACTTCTAATGGCTTAAATGCCAGAGAATGGGCTTTCGAACATATGAACGAGGTGTTTAAAAATGAGATCAATCCGTTTGTCGAAAGTCTAAAAGGAACTTTTGCATCTCTTAAAGAAAATCTTGTGTTTGAAATTGGTGAAGTTCAAAAAGTGTTTTATGAAATGGACACCGCTTACGAACTACAACTAATTGAAAAAGAAAAGATTTTAACCGAATATGACCGATTCTTGTCTGCAGTAATCTCGTGTGATGTGCTTACTATTGTAAATGTTAATTATTCGAATGAGCTTACATCCGCTATGATTAATTGTGATGATGTGCATATATGTGATGATGTTTGTGATCTCTCTGTAAATGTTGCTGATACTGTAAATGAGGTAGATAATCATTCTTGTCACGAATCTAACGCTGAGTTTTTAAAGCTACAAGATTCTTACAATTTACTTTCAAAACGCTTTAATCAACTAGAACAACATTGTATATCTTTAGAATTAAAACAACAAACTCAAAATGAGGATCTTTTGATATCAAATGGTTGTGAAAACGGTGTTGAGACTAGTGACAAGATGATTGCAATTGTTAAGACATTAGAGGAAGCAATCATGAGATTGAAGAGAGAGATGTCATCAAAGGAAACATTAAAATTGGAACTAGAGGCTACAGAGTCTAAAAACCAGGTCTTAGAAATTAGACTTTCGTCTGTTCTAGGGGAGATGGATCGGACAAGACAGGGACTATCCGCTCTTTATGGTTCACTAGAAGAACGCTTCGCTTTTAATGCGGCACAGCAACAATCTTATGTTGAACAACTGAACCAAAAGTGCGAGGAAATCTCTGACTTTAACATCCTGCTCATTGACAAAAATATGGTTTTGGCTGAGTTAAAGGAGACACTTCTTCTCACCCGACAAGAAGTTGTTGATAACTTAGCTACCGACTCTGCACCGTCCACTAGTGCTCCAACAACCAAGTCAGTAGTGCTTTATAAGAACCCACTTCATAAGAGAAATCCAGTTACCTATGATGATTATATGAGGAATGCCATTAAGCATGTCGATCTTCTTAGGGATATTTTAGACGATCTTTATGCCTTAGATCCCTCAAGTAGCGACTATTATTCGGCTCATGAATATATTAAGCGAGTTCAATATTGCTTAGCATATTTGCAATACATAGGTACACCAGGTTCGGCACTACTTAATAATAGGCCCATTGCTGTCACTCCATTTAATAAGACTCCAGGAGCGAAACCGTCATTGGCACAATCAAGTAAGACACCTTTAAAATCTGTTGCTAATATTCCCACTTTGCCTTCTACAGGATTAAAAGAGACTACTAAGGCTAAAGGATCGCCACTCAAGAAAGATAAGATCAAGCCCTCCACTAGTAGTGCCACAAAGAAGAAAGTAGAAGTTCACAATAGGAATGCTAGTTCAGTTTTAAATAAAAAGAATCATGTTAAGACTAAAAGCTCTGCGCCTGTGCAGCAGCCTAAACCATTCGTGAATTCTGATTTGAATTGTTGGAATTGTAATGAATGTATGTTTTCCCAACGTCATGATTTGTGTCTGATTGATCACGTTAATGAAATGAATGCTATTAAGAATGGTCTTGAATGGAAGCCAACGGGTAGAACTCGTGCCCAAGTTGGCTGGCAATGGCGTCCCACTGGTAGGATCTTTACATTAGATGGAAAAATGTGCCCTTTAACTAGGAATGCATCCATTGAGGTTAGGTCTGAGCGTCCTTTAGTTAGGAACACTCGCACTCAAGTATGGAAACAGCGCCCTTTAATTAGGTCAGCCCCCACTATAGTGCCTATCAGTGAAGAAATACCTCAGGATTTAAGCCAACTACAATCTACACCACCTATTAAGAAAAGGAAGGCTGGGAAATCTAAGAAACCTAGAGTTAGCAAATCTAAGATTATTAAATCTGTACCTGCTAATAACAAGGAACACTCAGATTCCGATACCTCTACATTGTCTTCGTGTGGTGATATTTTCAGGTGGTCCAAATCATCCTGTGGTATTTGGACTCCGGTTGTTCAAAACATATGACCGGAAATCGCTCGATGCTCCGAAATTTCGTCAGCAAGTTTCTTGGTACGGTTAAATTCGGGAATGATCATATAGCAAAGATTATGGGGTATGGTGAATATCAGATTCGAAACGTGACGATTTCAAGGGTATACTATGTAGAAGGTCTTGGTCATAATTTATTCTCAGTAGGACAATTTTGTGATTCCAACCTTGAGGTTGCTTTTCGACAACACACTTGTTTCATCCGCAACTTGGAAGGAAAAGATTTGTTGAAGGGATCTCGTGGTGCAAATCTCTATACCTTGTCCTTACAAGACATGATGGCCGCCTCTCCAGTATGTCTTCTCTCTAAAGCATCTAAGACCAAGTCATGGTTATGGCATCGCAGATTATCTCATCTTAACTTTGATGCTATTAATCATCTGGCTAAAAACGATTTAGTTCGTGGTCTTCCAAAGCTTAAATTTCACAAGGACCATTTATGTTCCGCGTGTTCAAGGGGGAAAAGTACCAAGAAATCTTACAAGCCCAAAGCTGAAGACACCAATCAAGAAAAACTTCATCTTTTGCATATGGATCTTTGTGGGCCGATGAGAACTGAAAGTGTGAGCGGTAAGAAATTCATTCTGGTAATTGTGGATGATTTCTCCAGGTTTACATGGGTTAGATTTCTACGTACAAAGGATGAAGCACCGAAGGCTATCATCACTTTTCTGAAATTCATTCAGGTACGTTTGAATACCACTGTCCGCCGTATTCGTACAGACAATGGTACAGAGTTCGTCAACCAGACTCTTCGTGATTATTATGAAGGAGTTGGTATATCACATGAAACATCCGCTGCACGCACTCCACAACAAAACGGCGTCGTTGAAAGACGGAATCGTACACTTATGGAAGCTGCTAGGACCATGCTTATTTATGCGAACGCTCCATTGTTCTTGTGGGCAGAGGCTATTTCTACTGCATGTTTCACCCAAAACCGTTCTATCCTTCGGAAACGCCATGGAAAAACACCTTATGAGCTTCTACATGACCGTAAACCCGATGTCTCATTTTTTCATGTGTTTGGTGCTCTTTGTTATCCAAACATTAATAGTGAGAACTTGGGTAAGCTTCAACCGAAAGCCGATATAGGTATTTTCATTGGTTACTCACCGTCCAAGAAAGCATACCGAATCTATAACCGTCGTCTTGGCAAGATTGTAGAAACTATGGACGCAGATTTCGACGAGCTGACAGCGATGGCTTCTGAGCAACACAGCTCTGAACCCGCGCTTCATGAGATGGGAACCGGTGCTATTAGTTCCGGATTAGTTCCCAACAATCCTACTTCTACATCATTTTTACCACCAACAAGGCCTGAGTGGGATAAACTGTTTCAACCGTTGTTTGATGAATTCTTCGATCCCCCTACTGATGAAGTTCCAGCACCTGTAGTAATTGCTCCAATTCCTGAAGTGGTTGCTCAAGCTAATGAACCTTTATCTAATGCATCTACAATTCACATTGAACCGGATGCACCTTCACCAAGTGATTCTCAAACTTCACCTGAATCGTCACCCCTACTTGTGCCTAATGATGTGGAAGAGGATTCTATTGATCACGACTTGGAATATGCTCACTTGCAAGAGCTTCCTTTCTTTGGTGTAGCGATCCCTGAAAACTCTTCAGCCGCGTCTACCTCAGAAGAAGCTCCTTCTATTGTTCACTCCAGACCACCTAGGATTGAAAACCATAGCACTAAATGGACAAAAGATCACCCAATTAGGAATGTTATTGGAGATCTAGATCGACCAGTCTCTACACGCCATCAATTACAAGAGAGTGCACTTTATTGCTACTTTGATGCATTTCTCTCTGAAGTTGAACCTAAAAATTGGCAGCAGGCTATGACCCAATCATCTTGGATTGAAGCTATGCAGGAGGAACTCAATGAATTCCAACGACTTGAAGTATGGGAATTGGTTCCTCTCCCTGACAAGGTCAACATCCTTACTTTGTTATGGGTTTATAAGGTTAAACTTGATGAGATGGGTGCGGTATTGAAGAATAAGGCTAGATTGGTCGCTAGAGGATATAAACAAGCCTTGGGTATAGACTTTGAAGAATCTTTTGCTCCTGTGGCAAGATTGGAGGCGATTAGACTCTTCCTTGCATATGCTGCTCATATGAACATGATCGTCTATCAAATGGATGTGAAGACGGCATTTTTGAACGGTGAACTAAGGGAAGAAGTCTATGTTAGTCAGCCAGATGGGTTCGTCAGTACGGAGTTTCCTAATCATGTGTACAAGCTTAAGAAGGCTCTCTACGGGTTGAAACAAGCTCCACGCGCGTGGTATGATCTCCTGTCAACATATCTCATTTCGGAAGGCTTCTCCAAAGGCAAGGTGGACCCCACACTATTCACTCTCAAGGAAGGCAACGACATGATTCTGGTACAAATTTATGTTGATGATATAATATTTGCTGCCACTAACATAGAATTGTCAAATCGATTTGAGAAGATAATGTCCACACGCTTTCAGATGTCGATGATGGGAAAAATTTCATTTTTCTTAGGATTACAGATTTCTCAAAATCCCAGAGGCATCTTTATTAATCAATCCAAATATGCTCTAGAATCTCTTAAGAAATATAACTTTGAGAATTGTGACCTCGTGAACACTCCAATGGTGGAGAAATCCAAGTTAGATGAAGATAGGAATGGGACTATTGTCGATCCAAAACTTTACCGTGGGATGATCTGCACCCTTCTATATCTGACTGCTAGCAGGCCTGATTTGCAATTTGCTGTATGCATGTGTGCCCGGTATCAGGCTCGGCCTACCGAAAAGCACCTACATGTTGTGAAAAGGATCTTTCGGTACCTAAAAGGAACACTTCATCGTGGTCTATGGTATCCGAAAGATTCCTCTATTGCTTTAATATCATACGCAGATGCCGATCATGCTGGATGTCAAGACACGAGGCGTAGCACTTCTGGATCTGTGCAACTCCTTGGAGATAGATTGATCAGCTGGTCTTCAAAAAGGCAGAAAAGCGCTGCAATATCAAGCACGGAGGCTGAATACATCGCCATGTCCGGTTGTTGTGCTCAAGTCCTTTGGATGAGATCACAATTAACTGACTACGGTTTGGGATTCAACAAAATCCCGATGTATTGTGACAACAAGAGCGCCATTGCCCTTTGCTGCAACTATGTTCAACACTCCCGGGCCAAGCACATAGACATTCGCTACCATTTCATTAAGGAGCAGGTGGAGAACGGAGTGATCGAGCTGTATTTTGTCACTACTGAGTACCAGCTGGCGGATATGTTCACCAAAGCATTAGATCGAGGACGAATTGAGTTTTTGATCGACAAGCTTGGCATGAAATCATTCACTCCAGCGACTCTCAAAGAGTTGGCAGAAGAATCAGCTGAATAGTCGTGGTAAACTATTCAGAGTATCCTTTTGTTCGTGATCATGTATACTATCGTAAATATATACAAAAATATAAAACCAACAAAAATCATAAAAAATATAAAACCTAGAAAAACCATAAAAATTATAAAATCAAGAAAAACCAAAAATATTTTTCGTTTTAAAACGGGCATGTCTTTTAGTACGGTAATATTTACGGCCTTAGAAATGTCGATTAATATTGACACGGTGCCATAAATAGAGTCCGTATAAAAGTTGTACATTTTTAAAACATGCCC
This sequence comes from Glebionis coronaria, assembly GCA_025667525.1. Taxonomy (NCBI): domain Eukaryota; kingdom Viridiplantae; phylum Streptophyta; class Magnoliopsida; order Asterales; family Asteraceae; genus Glebionis; species Glebionis coronaria. Next base: position 98,105,280 of record CM046879.1, read on the forward strand.
ATTATGGCTTGTAGTTATTTCTGACTGCAACCCGGTTTTCATATTAAAGTCACGTATTTCCTTGGAAAACGTTGGCTCAGAACGGGAATTAATTTTCTCGGGCGTGATTTACAAGCCAAATCATGCAAAGGGATCAAGTTTACTTTACAACTTGGTCTAACACGAATTTGTGTACGTCTCAGTGCATTAATTTGTTAAAATAAGAGAAATCTTATTGACACCACGAATCAAACTTTTTCAAGATATAAATTGGAAATGCTTTCATCACTATTTGACTCTTTAAACAATGACTACAACTCTTTAAATAGAAAACGGGTCATCGTTTAAGGGGGAGAAAATAGTAAAATCATCTTCGTCATTAAATTGATTTTCAAAAGTGATTGTGAAAAATTAATGGCTAAATGGTAATTGAGTGGTATTGCTTTAGAAAACGACTTGTGTTCGTTCTAAGTGATAGGCATTGCTTTTAGATTTTGGAGATATGCTAATAGATTGCGTTTGCTAAGTTGTGTGTAAGTTAAACAAGAGATAAGAAAAATGAAAAGTTATAGACAAAAAGGAAAAGAATGAGAAAATGTAGGGACTAAAGGTGATATGTATTGAAACTTGTCAAAAAAATTTGACCTAGTCAAATATAACCCCCCGCCCCCCTTTTTCCTATTCACTGTTTATCTATTCCACTTGCCGCCATTGTTAAACAAACACACAAGCTCACAATACTTGATTATTAATCATTCCATCCTGTTCATTCGCTTAATAAGGTATAAACATCAACATTTAAACTCATTTTTCGTCTAATTCTTCACTATCTCCTACTAAATGATTCGTTTAATTTAGATTAAGTCCTAATTAGGGTTTTGCATCTAATTGAACAGTAATTGATTAAGATTTGTGGTGGGTTTTGTGCGGATTAGCTTTAGATAATGAGGTATTGCCTTAGATTACCTTAGAAATCACAAATGCGCTTAGAATTAACCTTATAAGCTGCGTTTTTGATGTTCCGGATGAACAAGGATAAGAACTTCCGAATGAAGGAATTTTTCTGAAAAACTTCCGAATGAGGAAGTTCCGAATGAAGGACTTCCGAATGAAGGAAGTTCCGAATGAAGAACTTCCGGATGAAGGAAGTTCCGAATGAAGAACTTCCGGATGAAAGAATGTTCCGGATGAAGGAATGTTCCGGATGAAGGAAGTTCCGAATGAAGAACTTCCGGATGAAGGAAGTTCCGAATGAAGAACTTCCGGATGAAGGAAGTTCCGAATGAAGAACTTCCGGATGAAGGGAGTTCCGAATGAAGAACTTCCGGATGAAGGAAGTTCCGAATGAAGAACTTCCGGATGAAGGAAGTTCCGAATGAAGGAATGTTCCGGATGAAGGAAGTTCCGAATAAAGAACTTCCGAATGAAGGAAGTTCCGGATGAAGAACTTCCGGATGAAGGAAGTTCCGAATGAAAAACTTCCGGATGAAGGAAGTTCCGAATGAAGGAATGTTCCGGATGAAGGAAGTTCCGAATGAAGAACTTCCGGATGAAGGAAGTTCCGAATGAAGAACTTCCGGATGAAGGAAGTTCCGAATGAAGGAAGTTCCGAATGAAGGAATGTTCCAGATGAAGAAGTTCCGAATGAGGAAAAGTTCCAGATGAAGAGGTTGATTATTATTGTTTGCATGCTATATGTACTTGTTGTATTATGTTATGAAATGTGTTATGCTTAGAAGTAAGAATGATATATATCTATATGTTTTTTGTGCATCAACCTTTCATGTCTTATCTTAAGCAGATACAATGACTAATCCAACAGTACAAGCAATCCAAGACTCTAGAGAAGCCGATATTGCTAAAGCACGAACCCTTAAGTTTATACCCAACAATTACCGGCTGAAGCAAGTCTCAAAATCCACTCACCATGGTTTTAAGGTCGCCATAGCCATCCTCGATAACTCTCATTTCAAGAACGCCCTTAGGAGTAGTGCCTCGGTGCCTTATGAGTATATGTATGAATTTTGGGCTACCAAGGAAATCACTTAAAACAAGATCACCTTCACCATCGACAACAAGCAGCAGACACTCACAGTTTCAGACTTCCGTAAGATTCTTGGTATACGGGATACACCCAAAGGCATGTCATTCTCGAGGGATCCTACTAAAGATGAACTCGTGGAGTTATTTGACGCTCTTGGATGTCCGGAAATACGAGTTGCGTCTGAGTTTACCACTGCTAAAGTAGGACAACCTTGGAGAGCATTGATGGGTATTCTCAGTAGATGTCTTACACCAAAAATAAGTGGCCATGATGCTTTGCGCAGTCCTATAATAAACCTCTTCTATGGCATGTACAAAGCTGCTAATGCAGATTATGCTTTGTTGATATGGGAAGAATTCACCTTTCAACTCTTCCATAACAAGAAGCTGAAGACAAATTTCTTTCCTTATCCAAGGTTTATCAAGCTTATCATTAATTATTTCATGAAAAATGATGCTACTATTGATAGGCGTGCAGCAAGTCGCTATCACACTGAAGAAGCTGATGATATTGTGGATCTGAGGCATGAAGGACCGTCTATTGGTGTGATTCCGGGTCCTATTCCTGATTACCTTCTGTCTGAGAAAATTAAAGGTTCTGCTGATTACAAGCTACTGCAGATAGAAATCAAGAAGCTGAAAGCAAACCTTCAGACTGGAGAAGACTCGTCTACAACGGTTAAGAGTAAAGGTAAACGCAAACAACCAGCTGCGTTACCTGAACCCGAAACCAAGAAGAAGAAGACAGAGGGTAAGAAGGGAAAGGGTAAGGCTGATGAGATGCGTCTACGTGACGAAGAAGACGTTGTTGATCCTACTCTTGATAAAACTGAGAAACAAATGATGAAGATAGCTATTCAAAGGAGTAGGAAAGATACTGGCGGTAGTGGTTCAGGTGCAAGGGTAGATGTTGAGGATGAGTACGTGGAACCAGATGATGTTGATGAGTTTGGGTCACCTGAACATTATTCCACTTCGAAGGAGCCATCAATCCCTATTTCAGCAAGTGTGGAAAAGGAGTTTGTTGCTCCTACGATCATGGTGTCAACCCAACCTTTAGCAACTCAACCTCCACCAATACAACCCTTACCAACCAGACCGGCTTCAACACCATTTCTTCCACCACCTATAATTCCCATCCTCAGTAACGCAGTAACAACCGAGGCTCTCCAATCAACCCTCTGTCGATTGTCAGCCTGTTCAGCTGACCTCAGAGGATCAGAGCAGCTATGCAACATCTACAATGGCTGCATTGGTGATGGCCGAACTGTTGGATAAACATGTGGATACTCACAAACGAGAAATGGATGAACTTCGCCAAGAATTACAAAGACGAGCTCAAAGTGAAGAAGCATCTAGGAAAGCCCAAGAGGAGATGATTGCTAGGTTCGCTGCAGATATGGAGTTGACTCGAAAAGCACATGCAGAAGAACTAGCTCGGGTTAAGCAGGCTGAGGCTGATAAGCATGCTGCACGTATCACCAGACTTCAAGCGATGAGGGATAAATACAAAGAGCAAAAAGAAGCACTTGAAGCCTCTGTGAAAGAAAGAGTGCAAGAATCCGTTGAATCCATTGTGCCTAAACTGCGTGATGAATTGAAGACGCTAGCAGCTGATAACTTGTTGATCAAGTCATCCAATCCTTCAGAATCCGCCTACAAGATTGCTTATGACTTGACGGATTTTGAATTGAAGAAGATCCTTAAGGCTCGTATGGTGGAACTTGGATCGTTTGATAAGTCTAGGATTCAACGGGCTCTATACAAATCCCTGAATGATGCTATCATGGAGGATGATAGGTTATTCAAAACGTTTGGAAGTGTGGTACCTTATCACATTCTACCTGAAGAAGAAAGGGAAGAAAGTGAGCAGGAAGAGGGTACTGGTGAAGAGGAAGAGGAAGAAGAAGGAGAAGAAGAGGAAAAGGATGACGATGATGGTGATGATGAGGATAAGGATGAGGATGATGATGACGAGGATGAGGATGATGATGATGGCGATGATGGTGGTGATGGGAATGAGGAGAGTGCTAGGGGTAGTAACGGGGATGACAATCAGGATGATGATGGGGGTGAACAGCCTAAAGAGGGAGACAAGGTTACCAGCTCCAAGAAAACTGCTAAGACTGGAACCAAGTCCAAGAAAGATGCAGCGCAGAAGGACAAATCAACATCATCGGAATCAAGACGAACTAAGTGGCGCCACGATGTGAATGCCACTACAGCGTCATCGGTTCCCGGTACCTCTATCGCTGTATCTTTACCTATTACCACTAACCCCATTAGTTCTGTTGTTGTTGCTCCTGTGATTGCAGAATCAGTAACAGAACCCGAAGCTGCACAACACTCACCAGTTCACGACACTGCCGAAATGCCTGAAACTGAACCAACAGATGTTCGCACTTCTACTCCTCTACAACAAGCACAACAATCTACGGTTCCTGAACCAAGCACACGAGACTGGGCAGACACGTTGGAGATAGACGAGACTGCACCACCACAGGCTTGGATCACGGCAGCAGCACAATATGATCCGATCACAGACGCTGACAAAGATGTGTTGTATCTCCGTATCCGAAGTCCGATTGACTTATGTGCATTTTTTGCTCATGAGTATAAGACTTCGGTTACTCCATCCTTGGTGAAGAAAGCGCTGAAAGATAAGAGACTTCGTGCCAAAACCCGGTTAACCCAAATGGAGTTCGAGTATTATGCCGATGAGATCCTGAAGGCTCTGAATACCGTTCAACGGCCAGGACTTCATGAATCAGAAAGTGCTCCACCTCCAATGGATCCTTCTCAAGATAATCAGATTGCTCTTGATTTCTTCGTCACCAATGATCTTGTGTATCTACTGAAGGGGTCATCAAAGTACGCAACCTCCCTGACCTTACTGAAAGCTGCCAACTGGGGGACAATACCCTTTATCGAGGAAAAGGTAAACCGACTCTGGGTCCCAAAGGTAAATCGTAATTATGATATGTATGCTGTCATAGGTGCATCTCATTGGGACGAACGAGTTCGAAGGGCGTACAGGGGTTGCTGCCTAGTCAATTCTGGAAGTATTGTTAGATCCGATATCCGCATCTCCAGCATTTTAGGATTGAAAACTGAAGCCAAGAACGGCTATTATCATGTGACGGAGATTCGTTTGAAAAGGGAGGATGACAGGGAATACAAAATCCAGCAGGGAGATTTTTCCATCATTCGCCTTGAGGATATCGAAGATATGCTGCTTCTGATGACCCGAGATCAACTCACACATATTCCTCGTGAAGACCTGATTGCTTTGAATACAACACTTCGTATGTTCACACGAAGCGTTGTCATCAAGACAAGAGTTGAAGATCTTCAGTTGGGAGTCGAAAGCTATCAAAGGAAGCTTAACCTCACCCGTCCAGTGAATCAAGTGCTACCTCAACATGTAGAAAGATGTCCCTATACCGGCATTTCTGTCCCGAATTACGGCATTTTCTACTTGAACAGTCGAGGTTTGATGAAGTTTATGAGGGTGGGTGAGCTCCATAAGTACAGTGATGGGACTCTTCTACAAGTCAGAGGAAAGTTGGAGCATCTGAACTCGGGTGGGACTTTGCCAGAGATGACGGAGGATTGGCATCCGGGTTACCGGCAGATGGCGAAGTATGTGATCAAGAAGATTGATCAAAAGCTCCGTGAACGTAGATTGATGAGGAGCTTGGAAAGATTCGTGGGTGGAAGACCATATCTAGTGCACCATAAGCTACTGCAACGATCCATCTAATGGGTCGTACATTTCAGGTCCACTTTATATTGGTTTTCAATTGTGAATATGTATATTTGTGAATATTGTGCTTGTATGGCTTGGTGTAGTGTTAAGGTATGATAATTTTTCAAGAATTTCTCACGAGATTCTAAATCTTTCAAAATATATCATACTAAAACACTACAACTATCCCTTATTAACTTAAGGGGGAGCAGTAACTTGTTCTATGGCCAAACATCGATTTCATTTTTACCCAAAGACCGGTTAATCCATTCAATATCCCAAATATTAATGGTTAACATTTTGGATAAGGGGAGAAAATGGGATTAAGGTGACTTAAGTGATACTTGGCTAAAAGATGAAAAAAGGCTTAACGATAATCCATCTTAATATGTGTAAAGCACGTGTTAAGGGGGAGCGTTTTTGATGAACAAAACACCTAAGGTACAAAACTTTTGATTTCAATATCACAAGTACTTTATGTGATTTTCAATGATTTTTCATGGTGGCAATTCCTTCCCAAAACACGCTTAATTCACGACGGATGTGGTGACAAAAGGGTGGTAGGAATAGGATTAGTCCAATGATTCATCAGAGCCGATGGAATCTTCCCAAGGACAATTCCCTAGATAGAATTAGAAGTCCTAGGAAAGATGGAGAAAGAATGTGAACGTAGCTGAATGCCGACCAAGTACTTAAGCTAGCACTGGAACAATCACAACAAGGTGCTAGTGATGACGTATTGGTAAGCATTGAAGGGGTTGAAGAATGAAAAAGAAATGTAAAGATAAAGGGTGTAAAGAAAGAAGCCCTCCTTACAACTTTAGGCAGAAACCGGGTCAATACATATGCTATTGAGGTCATTTTTGCTAATGATTCTCGGTATTGAAGAAAGACATCATGGACCCAGTGATGCAATGCACAACCCTTCCCAGCTAACTCAAATATCTCTCAAAAGGTATTTGTTTTAATCACACGGAGATCAACACGTTATCTATTGGTTTATTCACTCCGAATAGACTGGTATTGAAAAGGTGGCACTCCTCTCCAGCCATCGCTCACTAAATCAAAACGCACAATCGAGTCTAGAGCCAAGAGATCATCAAAAGTCTCATTAGGACACTTTCCATTTATTCCTTGCTTTCTCACACACTGTGAAAAGTAAGAGATTTTCATGAGTCCTACGCAGTATTCCTGTAATATTGCCAGAACATCCGAGTAATACGCAAGTATTACAATGAAGATGGAAATCCTGCTTGAGCCAACATCAAACAAACTCATGGTAGGTTACACGTGCGGTTCTTTTAGAACCAATCTTGTGAAAAACTGGAAGGTAACAGTGGTTTAATTCTTAATTGAACTTAAACTCGTTCCAGGCCTCTTCGCATTATCATATGATCTTGCCAGAACACTCAGAGTGACTCTTTATTGACCACAGTGACGAGTGGAAATCCTTCTAGTGTCAACATCAAACAGCACTTGGTAGGTGACGCGCAAGATTCTTTATGAATTGAGCTCGTGACAACTGGAAAGCAACGATGGTGAAAATCTTAATTGAAATTCACTTGTTCCAGGTTTCATGAATTGACGGCTTCAAATCACAAGGATAATTTATCCAAGTGATTCACTCTTTATGTTCGCAGTCAGCTTTGGACGGTCGAATAAAGAGAACGGGTTTACCCGCGAAATCCTGTCAGGAAGTTACTTAATTGAAACTATCCGTCACGGGTACGATATCTAATATCGTCCAACGGTCTTCACCGACCGGAGGTAAAATGCTACCGAATTAGAATAAAATGTTCAAAGCCATTTTATTCGTGTCGTTGCTGTGTACCTGTTAAAGACGGTGGCGTTGCTGTGTACCTGTTGAAGACGGTGGCGTTGCTGTGTACCAGTGAAGACGATGGTGTTGCGGTGTACCTGTAAAAGTCGTTCCCACATGCTTATGTCTTTTGCAACAAAGTTCAGCAAAAATTCAAGAAAGTACAAGATGAAGTCTTCCGCTGTACCAAACTCTGAAGCTTTCGAGAATTCAACAAAAAGACGTAAGTGTGTGGAACATGAAGTCACGAGGAGGCAAAGTTCACAAGAAAGGCAAAGATCGCACGTGAAAGGCCAAAGAACAATGCTCTCAAGCCAAATCCAAAAAGATCAAACCAACATATTCACAACAAAAGAAAGAAAAGAAGAAAAGACTACGAGCTAAAGAACGAAGACTTAGTATAGTATGCTAGGTTTAGAATTTTGTAACGTGGAGTGACCTCCCTTAGGGGGAGATTGTTAGAAATACGTTTTACGTATATTAGAAGTATCGGTCACTCCACAATATTATTTATGTTGTATTAGCTCGTAGTTAACAAATTGTCATTAGTTGCTTATTAAGTTAAGTAAGAACCGGTCCATGGGCTTGTCATGGACCGGCCCAAGCCCATTGTAAGCTTGGAGTATAAATACCCCTTTCCACCATGGAAAGGGTTTGGTTGTTGTCATTTTCTAGTTTCCACTTATTGAAATAACACATAGTTTCTCTCACTTTCTCTCTCTAACTTTCTCTCTCTAGAAATCAACAAACCCCTTCATAGATTCATAGGTTATCAATATTCTACAACCTGTGTCAATATGCGGATTTTCTGGTACAGTAGACTCCACCGTATTTTATGCGGTTTCAGCAACGCTTTCTGCAGCTTCCTCAATACCTTTCTCAGTTGCCTTATCACCTTCATCCTTATTTGACTCTTCGGCATTCGTACCCGTTTTGTCATTCTTATCACCCTTTTTGGTTCCATTACCGTTGTCATTATCATCATCGTCATCCTCATCCTCATATGTATCCTCGTCCTCATCTTCATCTTCATACTTATCCTTTTCTTCCTCATCCTCTTCTTCCTCCTCATCTCCTTCCTTATCCTCTTCCTCATTTTGATCATTTCACCATCATCCTCATCACCGTTACCCTTATTATCTTCCTCCTCTAGCTCATCTTCATTGTCAGACTCAGAGTCGGTAGTATCTGCAGGTGTATCTTTTATAATTGCTTTGTTGAGATATTGCAGAACTTTTCGTTTATTTTTCGATTTATGAGCCCCCATATTTTTCAGACGTGTATGTAACAATGTCATTAGTTGAAGGGTAGATAAACCAGTACCGAAAAGAGTTGGTAGCTCCTGATCAACGTATGAATTTACTTCTCGTTGAATGATCTTGGTCATCTTCTCATTAATTGACCCAAGAAAGGCAGCATTCTCTTTGTCACGAGTTTTCTTTTCTCCAAGAAATGATTTGTGTTGTTCTTTAAGTTTAGACACTCTATCGGATATTTTCTTAATTGTGGGCTCATCATGTTGCAGTTCCTTGAGAGTTTGTGTGTCGGGAGTGGTGAATCTTTCAGTTAGTGAAGCTATTTGTTTAGCTTGAGCCTCCAGCTGTTGTTGAAGAGACTGGATCAGTGGATCACTGACTGTGAGGAATGGGTTGGAGGTGGATGATACGTGTTGTACTGATGGTGGAGGTGTAACCATAACTGTTAAAGTGGTGGTGGATGATACGGGTTGTTCAAGGATAGGTGATGGTGTAGATTCAGTGATTGGGGCGGTGGTTGATACAAGTTGTTCAGCTATTGATGATGACGGTGTAGATTCAGTCGTTGGAGTGGAAGTTGATACCGGTTGTTCAACAAGTGCTGGTGTGATAGCTGGTGTTATGACTTCACTGATGACCGGGGTGGATAATGGTGGAATGGTGGTTGATGTAACAGAAGTTATAGGAACATCCACCATGTTTTCATTTGTCGAGGGATCAGTATTTTTCACCTCGACACCCTCCCCTTCCAAATTGAGATATTTCATAACATCGTCAGAGCCGGAAGTAGACTTACTTTGAAGTTGAGTTTCTGGTATGAAAGTTGCATGAGCATCATCGTTTATCACCATGTGAGTTGGTTCTGGTAAAGATGTGTTGACATTGACATCATGATACAACAAACTAGTATCTGTGTTTGCACTGCTACCACCCTCTTCACTCTGCTCACGACTTTCATAATGGAAGTTATCAGCATCTTCATAAGCATCTTCATCAGTAGGATCTTCATAAAAGGCCATATCAGCGTCAGGATTACCAAATTCCTCTAAGTCCTCAAACAGTCTTGAGCCTGATCCAGTGGAAGTCGCAAAAGCCTCCTCTCTGCTTTGTTGAAGAATAATACGCAGTCGTTTGGCTTCAGAAATGGTTTGTTGAGCTGGTTCTTCTGAAGCAACACTTGCTTCTTTACCTTTGGTTTGCTTTGCTTTCTTTGTCCTTCTGAGTGGTACTTCTTCTTCCTATTCATTCTCAGTATGGATCATCTCATCTTCATCATCATCTTCATCAACCATTTGCATTTACCCTATGCCTTTATCTTTGGAGGAAGTAGTCGATTGGCGCTTTGAAACTCTTTTCTTGCGTTTACCTTTTTGCTTCTCTAAGGGAAGTGAATTTGCTCGTCAAAACTATGTGTCAATATCATTAAGTGTCTCTTGATATTTATCACTTTACTTGATTCCTTCATTGATCATTGTGGCAGGTACTAGAGCTGGACGTAATGCATACTTTGTGGAATGAGTATCCGCATTCATTTGTAGAATCACATATTCATCATCTTTTGTGTGGTAGAAGAAATTCCCGCGAGTGTCAATGGTTGGGTCACTCTTCATAAAGTGGTTGATGATGAGCTTGGTGAATCTTGGGAATGGAAGATGCACGAATTTCTTCTTGGTTCCAGTAAACTGATAACAGAATTCTTTCCAGATAAGGAGTGCATAGTCTACTTTAGATGTTGTGTAAAGTCCCTAAAATATATGGGCCTGAGGTGGTCTCATTACGTCGGAGCCCCGAGTCTTTCCAGTAAGACATTTGAAAATGATGGTGATAAGTGCTTTCCATGGTTGCCATATGTGTGATGTATTGAACTGGGATAGGTTGTGGATTTCACCTTCATAATTCAGAGCACGAATGACTCGAAACAATTCATCGTTGTTTGGGTTAGCCACAAAATGTTCACCTTTTTCTAACTTAGGAAAGTTAAACATTTGCCTAAAGATGCTCAAGTTAAGTACCATTGGCGTTTTGTTTAGTTGGAATGAGATAGTCTTTTGAGACAGTTGACTCTGTGATAGTGTTGCAGTGGTCCAGAACTCGTGCATGCAAACTTCGAGAACAGAGGAAGTACGGCTGAATGCATCTTTGATAGGTGAAATGTCAAGGATATCCGTGGCGATCTTGAAAGCTGCTAAAGACGGATCAAAATCCTTTTGTAAACGAGAGTTGTTCTCAGCATATGGTAGCATGTTGCTGAGTGAAAAAAGTTCGAGATCACGTTGTCGCTGTTGTTCTTCTGTGATCGACATCTTCCTACTTAGATGACATAAACACAAATGATATACACAAAACATATATATCTTTAAATCTATGCCAAGTTGTAGCATTTGCAGTAACACACGACGATCATTAGCACATTACATTTATAGAACAACAATAACTAGATCATGACACATGTCTATAGGTGCCACCTAACATGATACTAGCATGAAAATCCTATTACTCATCACAACCTTTTAGTGTTAACATAATAGTATAAGCTATCACAATATTACCAAGACTACTCATTGCAAGCTTACAAGTCACCGGAATAATAACAATCCTAAATCCATCGCAATCTTACAAACCATCGGAATCCTAAAAAAACCATCGTAATGTTTAATCATCGCAATCCTATCGCAATACCACAATCATCGGAATATCTTAGTTCCATCGCATTAGTGTGTTTCCATCGCAATGTTTGAGAATTGATCGCCATATGTCCCCATCGCAATACCATTACAATGTCATCGCAATAATGCATCAGAATGCACCATCGCAATATGCCATCGCAATGCGTCATCGTAATGACCCATCGCAATGAGCCATCGCAATGAGCCATCGGAATGACCCATCGCAATAACCCATCGCAATGAGCCATCAGAATGACTCATCGCAATGACATATCATCTCAATGTGGTGTCGCAGTGGTCATCGCAATCCGAGACTAGGATTCGATCAAAACTTTGACTTTACGATTCCTGGAGTTTGGCAATGTATTAAGCAAAACTGAGAAAGACTTATGTTCATCTATGCATTCTAAACATATCCCACTTATCAAGTAACATATTCAACACAAAAATTTCGAAACCCTAATTTGATTAAATCTTGAATACGGGTTTGTTTGTGATGATAAGTTAATATAGAATCATAGTAATCATAGAATAAAACAATCAGATACCTAGACGGATTGACGGAGTTGCAAGCAAGAAAATCAAGGATGGAAGGTGTGTTAATGGCGGCAGTGTGTGTGTTTTGTGTGTATTGTGATGAAGACAAACAGGAGTGGGGGGGAGTGTATAGTGTTGACTTGGTCAACGGGTGTTAGACCATCTGACACTTTTGACCCCTTAAATGCTTAAATTGCAAACGTGGTCCCCCCGATAGTAGCATTTGTTAAGATCATTAGGATTAACCAAATAACTTAACGAAGTACTAACCCGCACACAAACACAAATACTTACACTTAATGCCTAATTTCAAAAAACCTATTCCCCAAGTTATATTCCACACAAGGCATACTTAGCATTTAACGAAGACGATTAACGATTTATATTTTCTGAAAAACCTTTTTGAAGAACAATTTTAATTCCAAGAAGATTTAATATTTGCTCCCCCTTAAACACGGACCCGTTTTCTATTTAAAGAGCTGTAGTCAATGATTTTAAAGAAGCAAATATTCATGAAGACATTTTCTGGTTTAGTGATTGTTTGGAACGATTCTGGTGGCAATAAGATTTCTCTTATTGACAAAATAAGTGCACTGATACGTACACGAATTTGTGTTAGACCAAGTTATAAAGTAAACTTAGTCCCTTACAAGGTTTTAAAGTAAACCTTGCCCGAGAAAATTAATTCCCGTTGTGAGCCAACGTTTTCATAAGAAATACGTGACTTTAATGCGAAAAGCGGGTTGTAGTCTGAAATAACTACAAGCCATAATGGGCATGTTTTAAAACATGTACAACTTTTATACGGACTCTATTTATGGCGCCGTGTCAATTTTAATCGACATTTCTAAGGCCGTAAATATTACCGTACTAAAAGATATGCCCGTTTTAAAAATGAAAAATATTTTTGGATTTTCTTAATTTTATATTTTTTATGGATTTTGTATGTTTTATATTTTTGTATTTTTCTTTTGGTGGTTTAAATATATACGATAATATACAAGATCACGATCAAAGGATACTCTAGAATAGTTTACCACCACTATTCTTCAGATTCTTCTGCCAACTCCTTAAGTGTCGCTGTGGAGAATGATTTCATGCCTAGCTTTTCGATCAAAAACTCGACACGTCCTCGATCTAAGGCCTTTGTGAATATATCTTCCAGCTGATACTCAGTGTTGACGAAGTACAATTCAATCACTCCATTTTCCACTTGCTCTTTGATGAAGTGGTAGCGTATGTCAATGTGCTTCGCCCGAGAATATTGAACGTAGTTGCAGCACAGAGCAATTGCACTTTTGTTATCACAGTACATCGGGATTTTGTTGAATCCAAGACCGTAGTTAGTTAATTGTGATCTTATCAAAATAACTTGAGCACAACAACCGGACATAGCAATGTATTCAACCTCTTTACTTGATATCGCAGCGCTTTTCTGCCTTTTTGATTCCCAACTAACAAGTCTATCTCCAAGAAGTTTCACACTGCCAGAAGTGCTACGTCTAGTATCTTGACACCCAGCATAATCCGCATCTGCATATGAGATTAGTGCAATAGAAGAATCCTTCGGATACCAAAGACCACGATTAAGTGTTCCTTTAAGATACCAAAAGATCCTTTTCACAACATGTAAGTGCTTTTCGGTAGGCCGAGCCTGATACCGGGCACACATGCATATAGCAAATTGCAAATCAGGCCTGCTAGCAGTCAGATAGAGAAGGGTGCCGATCATTCCACGGTAAAGTTTAGGATCGACAGCTATCCCTTCCTTATCTTCATCTAACTTGGATCTCTCCACCATTGGAGTATCCACGGGGTCACAGTTTTCAAAATGATACATATTTAATGATTCAAGAGCAAATTTTGATTGATTAATGAAGATGCCTCTGGGATTCTGAGAAATTTGCAACCCTAAGAAAAATGAAAATTTTCCCATCATCGACATCTTAAAACGTGTTGACATAATTTTCTCAAAATGGTCAGACAGTCGTTGATTAGTAGCAGCAAATATTATATCATCAACATAAATTTGTACCAGTATCATGTCGTTGTCCTCCTTGAGAATAAATAATGTTGGGTCCACTTTGCCTTTGGAGAAGCCTTTTGAGATGAGATACGACGATAGGAGATCGTACCAAGTGCGTGGAGCTTGTTTCAACTCGTAAAGATCCTTCTTGAGCTTGTACACGTGATTAGGATACTCCGAGTTGACGAATCCATTCGGCTGGCTTACGTAGACATCTTCCCTTAATTCACCATTGAGAAATGCCGTCTTAACATCCATTTGGTAGACGATCATGTTCATGTGAGCAGCATAAGCAAGGAATAGTCTAATTGCCTCCAATCGTGCCACAGGAGCAAAGGATTCTTCAAAGTCAATACCCAAAGCTTGTTTGTAACCTCTAGCAACCAATCTAGCTTTGTTCTTCAGCACTCCACCTAAGTCATCGAGTTTAACCTTATATACCCATAACAATGTAAGGATTCCAACGTTGCTGGGTAAAGGAACTAATTCCCACACTTCAAGACGTTGAAATTCATTAAGTTCCTCTTGCATGGCTTCAATCCAAGATGATTTAGTCATGGCTTGTTGCCAGTTTTTAGGTTCAGTGTCAGAAAGAAATGCATCAAAGTAGCAATATAATGCATCTTCTTGGAGTTGGTGGCGTGTTAAGACTGGTCGATTGATGTCACCAATAATATTGCGGATTGGGTGATCCTTTGTCCATTTAGTGTTGTGATTTTCAATCCTTGGTGGTCGGGAGTGAACGATTGCCGGAGCTTCCTTTGAGGTAGACGCACCTTTAGGGTCTTCAGGTATTTGTGAACCAAAGAAAGGAAGCTCTTGTAAGTGAGCAAATTCCAAATCGTGATCATAGTGATCCTCTTCAACATCATTAGGAACAAGTGGGAGTGATGATTCAGGTGTAGTTTGTGAATTGCTAGGGGATGGGACATCTGGTTCAATAGTAACAGTAGATGTCTCGGACTGATATCCATTATCTTGAGCAACAACTTCGGGAATCGGAGCTACTGCTGCAGGTGCTGGAGAATCATTACTAGGTGGATCAAAGAATTCATCAAACATCGGTTGAAATAACTCATCCCACTCTGGCATTGTAGGTGGTATAAATGATGGAGAAGTAAGATTGTTGGGAGTTAATCCAGAACTAATCGTACCGGTTCCCATCTCATGTAATGCGGGTTCAGAGCTGTGTTGCTCAAAAGCCATCGTTGTCAGCTCATCATAATCGCCATCCAAAGTTTCTACTATCTTGCCAAGATGACGGTTATAAATTCGGTAAGCTTTCTTTGCAGGCGAGTAACCAATGAAAATTCCAATATCAGCCTTCGGTTGAAGTTTGCCCAAATTCTCACTATTTGTATTTGGATAACAAAGTGCACCAAACACATGGAGAAATGAAATATCGGGTTTGTGTCCATGAAGTAGCTCATATGGAGTTTTACCATGGCGTTTACGAATGATGGAGCGGTTTTGGGTATAACATGCGGTTGCCACTGCTTCAGCCCATAAGAATAAAAGAGCATTCGCATAAATCAACATAGTTCTAGCAGCTTCCATAAGTGTACGGTTACATCTTTCCACGACACCGTTTTGTTGTGGAGTGCAAGCAACAGAAGTTTCATGTGAAATACCGGCCTCTTCATAATAGTCTCGTAGAGTTTGATTGACGAACTCAGTTCCATTATCAGTGCGAATGCGGCGAACAGTAGCATTAAGACGTACTTGGATCATCTTTAAGAAAGTAATAATATACTTTGGTGCTTGATCCTTAGATGCTAAAAATTTTACCCATGTAAACCTTGAGAAATCATCCACCATGACAAGGATGTATTTTCTACCACTCACACTAGCTGTACGCATTGGCCCGCAAAGATCCATGTGCAAAAGATACAGTGGTTATTGGTTGGGGTCTTCAGCTTTAGGTTTGTATGATTTCTTGGTGCTTTTCCCCAAAGAACACGCGGAACATAAATGATCCTTGTCGAACTTAAGTTTTGGAAGACCACGAACAAGTTCGTTTTTAGACAAATGGTTAATAGCATCAAAGTTAAGATGAGATAACCAACGATGCCACAACCATGACTTGGTCTTGGATGATTTTGAGAGAAGACATACACGAGAGGCGGCCATCATGTTTTGAATGGGCAGTGTGTAGAGATTATCCCCTCAAGAACCCTTTAACAAATAATTTCCTGCAAGATCGCGAATAAAGCAAGTATGTTGTCGAAAAGCCACCTCAAGGTTTGAATCGTAAAATTGTCCCACTAAAAATAGATTGTGACCAAGTCCCTCCACATAATAAACCCTTGAAATCGTAACATTCCCAATTTGGTATTCACCATAACCCATGATCTTCGCAATATGGTTGTTGCCGAATTTAACCATTCCTAGAAACTTGCTGACGAAATTTCTGAGCATCGAGCGATCTCCGGTCATATGCTTTAAGCATCCAGAGTCCAAGTACCAGAGGATGATTTGGACCACCTGAAAATATCACCAGACAAAGACGATGTATCGGAATCTAGTAGTTCCTCTGTGTTAGCAGGTACAGATATAATTATCTTAGATTTGCTAACCGAAGAATTCTTAGGCTTCCAAACTTGCTTCCTAAATGTCGGCTTAGATTCTAGTTGTCTAAGATCCTGAGGTACTTCTTCACTGGTAGGCACAATAGTGGGGGCAGACCTAGTTAAAGGGCGCTTTTTCAATTTCTTAGTGCTAGTGTTCCTATTTAAAGGACACTGAGACCTAACTTCCGTGGATGTGATCCTAGTTAAAGGGCACTTAGTTCCATTTGCATTGAAGGTCCTACCAGTGGGTTTCCATTGCCAACCAACTTGGGTGAATTTCTTCCCGGTTGGAATCCATTCAAGATTGTTCCTAATTGCATACATTTCATTCACGTGATCAACAAGGCATAAATCATGACGCTGAGAAAACATGCATTCATTACAGTTCCAACATCGCAAATTCGAATTCACATTTTGCTTAGGCTTCTGCACAGAAGCAGATCCTTTTGTCTTAGATACATGATTCTTTTTATTTGAAACTGAAATAACATTCCTAGGGTGAACTTCTACTTTCTTCTTGGCAGTCCTACTAGTGGAAGGCTTGATCCTATCTTTCTTGTCTTGAGATCCTTTAGCCTTAGTAGACATAATTACTCTTGTAGAAGCCATGGGAACATTAGTGACAGATTTTGATGTAGCCTTGATGGGTGTGTTTAATATAGGCTTAGATCCTGGATTCTTATTGAATGGAGTAATGGCAATGGTGGGGGTTTGTTGTTTCGGGGGTACAGATATCGGTTGCCCAATGTACTCTAAGTTTGTTAAACAATCCTGAACGCGATCCACATATAATAAAAGCTCATATAGAAGATGACTTGTGGGATCTAGTGCACGCATGTCATCAACAATCTCTCTAGCTAGATCTGCATGTTCTAAGGTATTTTTCATGTATGTGTCAAACTTAGTTGGACTATTCTTAAATTTCGGGTCCCGATATAGCACACGTGGGTTGGGTTTGGGAGCACTAGAGGTCGAGGCAGAGATGGTGGCTGAATTATCAACAACTTCTTGTCCTTTGAGTTGAAGTGTCTCCTTTAATTCAGCCAAAACCATGTTTTTGTCTATGAGTTGAATATTTAAGTCAGAGATTTCCTCGCACTTACGGTTCAATTGGTCAACGAGTGACTTTTGCTCTGCTGCATTAAAAGCGAAGCGTTATTCTAACGAACCATAAATATCTGAGAAACCCTGCTTTACTTTATCAAACTCCCCTAGCATAGAAGTAATTCTATCTTCTAGGGCATGATTTTTAATCTCTGCACCCTCTAGTTCCAATTTCTCTACTACTGATTCTCTCTTAAGTCTCATAATTTCTTCCTCTAATGCCTGAACCACCTGAATCATCTTGTCACTTGTCTCAACGGAGTTTTCACAATCAATTGTTTTTGAAAGAGTTTTAATTTTAGATTGATTTTCAATTTCAAGAGATATACAATGTTGTTGAAGCTCATTAAAACGTTTTGAAAGTGTGTTATAAGAATCTTGAAGCTTTAAAAGTTCAGCGTTAGATTCATGAAAAGAATGATTATCTACATTAATCACAGGCTCAACAATATTCACAGGTATATCATGCACATCATCACATTCATTCATAGCAGATGTAATCTCAAGAGCATATTCATTAGTAACAACTTGCATCACTTCGAGAGACACTATATGTTCTAAGAATCGGTCATATTCGGATAAAATCTTTTCTTTCTCAATTAAATGTTGTTCATAAGCATCATCCATTTCATAGAAAACTTTTTGAACTTCACCCATTTCAAAACTTAGATTTCCCGCAAGATAATAGACTCCATTTTTAATATTTTTTACAAACGGAACGATCTCTTTCTCAAACACCTTTTTCATGTGTTCGAAAGCCCATTCTCCAGCGGTTTGAGCCGTTGAAGTCGTACATTCCAGAATGAACTTTTCAAACTCGGTTAGGTATCGCTCAAGTTCTTCCAAGCTGAGCTTTACCGTACTTACCAGTGGAAGATTCTTAGGAATTTCCTTAGGTTCGGCCGAATTAACGAGTGTAGGAAGTATATTAAGGGTTTCTCTAGTAGGCATGTAAGCTGGTGTATGGATAAATTACTTTTGCATATTAAAGCGAATTCTAAAATCTATTTTTGCATATGATGCATTCATTTGTTCATAATCATACTAAGGATATGTAGGAAGTAATTTTAATCGATTCTCTTCATGTAGTGATATGCTCTCAGATTCATTTAAAAACTCAATCGGATCTAAGACCAATCCTAACTTGGTTGCATCATAAAGTCTTGGGTTGTGGTGAAATGCTTGCTTTGCATACCCCGGGTTAGGTGGTAGGTCTATTAGACGCGATAGATTGAACTCTTGAAAAGAAGAATGAAACAAGCGTACTAAATGTGAAGCAGAGTATTGTTTTAAAAGCAAAATTTCAGTCTTTTTAACTTTCTCAGATGCCTTAATTTCCGTTTCAACCCTTTTAGACTCGAGAATTTCGAAATCCGTTTGTAGTTTTTGAAAATTATTAATGAATGACTCTTTTTCTTTAAGTTCTTTTGAAAGATTTGCTCTTAAATTCTCAATTTCTAGCAGATTATCCATTTGGACTTGCCTAAACCTATCAAATTCAGGATTGGTTAAGGTAGTGGACACTGGAGTTAATTCCAAGGTTTTAACCTTTTCCTTATGCAAAGCAAGCTCGACAGATAAAGTCTGATTAACACTGAGGGTTTCAGAGACCACATTATTCATTTGGCTAAGCATAGATGCCGAGACCATAACCAAATCAGGTTGAGCAAACAAATTTGTAGTCGTAATAGCTCCCGGTTGTGGTTCACTCAATGTCTGGGGACTCGCATTGATATTGCTATCATTGTTTGTCTCCTCAATAGAGTTACTAACCACCGGAGGCTGTTCTGGATACTCAGACACTTGCTCAACTTGATAAGGTACAATACTAGTATCCGTAGCAGTATTTGGTACCTCAGAAATTGTGTCAGCTCCATAAAGTGAAAGATTTACCATGAGAGCTGCTTTGGCGTTATTGAGATCATCACAATCAGAGTCGTATGCATCCAAATCATCACATTGATATGCGGCATTGTTTGTGATGGCTGTTGTGAGACCGTCAGTGTCCGCGACTCCCGGATCTGCGAGAAATGCCAACTCTTCTTCATCGAGCTCACGTCCTTGGGCTTGATCATTTACCAAGTAGATCTTCTCCTGAAACCATGTGCTATCCCTTTTTCCTCTTGGACTGCTTACACTCTTGGGCCATGTGCCCTTCCCCTTTGCAGTTGTAACATATAATCATCTTCATTTTGCCAGTGCTATTACCCCTTGTAGCAACAGTGTTAGATGAACGTGCACTAGCAGTAGATAAACTGGGTCTCCCCTGAAGTGGTTGCACCATTACTCTGCATCTTGAATTGTAGCATGTTGTCGAGAGTTAGAAGAGTTCCTTAACTAATTGTTTGTCGGAGCTGGTCCTCTGTAACCTCGTTTGTTCAATGTTTGAGTGAGATAAGCAGACATTTGAGCAAGTATATCAGTAGGACTATCCCCTTGTCTAAACTCAAGGACAGGAATCTCATCATCACAATAGAATGTTGGTGCTGATTGAGTGGCAAGCTGATTTGAGGGAACACTACCATGTTGTGAGTAATGGGGTTGAGCAACCTTAAGGTTTTGATAGGTAAGAGCAGGGGTTGTTGGAGGTTGATACGGTGAATACTGTTGTGAAGCATAAGGTAACTGATGTGAGTCTCCTTGTGATGATGTTGCTGGTTGCTTGTATTGTTGGTGATAAGATGTAGGCGGTTGTGGCAAGATCGAATACTTTAGGAAACTTGGTGTTTGATACAATGGTTGATAGGAAGATTGGTGTCCCAAAGCAAACGGAGAGTTGTGATATGACATTGTAGGATGGTTTGCCATTAATGCCGATGGTTCTTGATATGATCACTGAGAGATGAATTTTTGGATCACGTGCTTCTCGTGTTGTTGCAAGAAGGAATAGAGTTAATCTAAATTTGACTTGTGCAAATCTCGAATCATCTTAACATCGGTGACATACTGACTCCATTCTTGGGGTAACGTGTTCAAGAACTTTGTGTTTAGTTGAAACTGAGCAATCCTTAGATTATACAAGTTCATGTAATTCATCGAAGTAGTGAAACGCCAATAGTAATCGTGAAGAGTCTCCCCTGGAATGTATGTAAACCTATCAAAAAAGTCATACAATTGACACTCTCGTTCTTGCTTAGTTAGAGAGGTCCCTTGTAACAAAACAGCTAATCAATACCAAAGATCCTTTGCCACCGTGTGTTCACTTACCATTCTATAGATATCGGGTGGAAGGGCTTGAAGTATTGTCTGAACGTCCCTTTCATCTGCATCGACAATGATTTTGTTAGCATCGGTTAACTCATGATACAACCTTTCCCGCGTCACATTGTTGACGGTAACTTCTCCCCAATCTAATGGACCTTTTTCAATTGATTGAAGCATAAGTCGACCATTGGGTTTGCCCATGATGTAAGTTTTCATGCGACCTTGCCATGCTTCAAATAAATCTTTGATGAGCAAAGGTGGGCGAGTGTCGATACCCGAGATGATTGGGATATCGTTAAGCGAAGTCATTGTTGGCATATATGAATTTGAATTCATTTTATGATCCCTTGAATAAAGATTATCAAAAAAATGATCGATCAATGAAATAAGGTTATGTGTTTTTGTATTGTTGAATGAAAGATCTTGTTACCTTTTTGTTGTGTGTGTTTTTGAAATTTACCAAATTACCAATTTAATGCAAGATAGAAAAATCCTCTAAGTTATGCAACTTTTATCCAAAAAAAAAATTCTATCGGATGGTGTCAAGTGTCAGAATGTTGATTCTGTCGGAATACCCTTTCTATCGGAATGATTGAAAGTATCGGAATGTTGGTTCCATCGGAATGTTGGTTCTATCGGAATGTTGATCTGTCGGAATGTCCTTCTATCTGAATATTGGATATGTCGGAATGTTGTTCTGTCGGAATGTTGATCTGACGGAATGTCCTGATCGCAATATGGCTAAAACTATTTGGACAAAGTAACGTCTCAATATCCCTTAAAAACCGTCAGAATCCTCGATCGCAATGAGTGATCGGAATAACCGTCGGAATAAGGTGTCTGAATCCTTGTGACCGCAAAGTAAAACCCTTGGGTTATTGCGATCGAGCCTCACTCACTTGTACTTTCCGATGGAGTCAGTTGCTAGAATTTCGGAAAGATGAAACAAGAAAGTTCTTAACTTTTGATCCAAAAGATTTGTGTTTTAACCGAAACCAAGATACCCAAATCACTAATACACAAATAAAGAAGGTATGCGACTTAAGAACACTAACAAACACGAAAAAATTTTGAAACTTTGGTAAAAAACAATCAAAAACATACGAAATGCTTAAATAAGCATTAACAACACAAAGACCAACCTATATTTCATCCCACGCTCTTGATACCAATTGTAGAACAATGATAATCTTTGTATTTCAAGAGGGTTGATGTATTTCTAGAGAGAGAAACAAGAGAGAGAAGTGAAAGAAAAGTATGTGTATTAACTAGAGAAATGAAACAACCAACACCTCTTTCCATGGTGGAAAGAGGTTTATATACCCAAGTCCTTAATGGACTTGGGCCTCCGGCCCATGAACATGCTCATGGGTCGGGCTTAACATAAATGTAACATAAACACTACTACGAGCCTATAACTATATTGTTGGAGTGACCGAGACTTTCTTTATACGTAAAACGTATTTCCAACAACGTTATCATGGAATCCCCATAAATCTTAACAATTAAATCTCTACGGATCATAACCATACATGACCTAACAATTAATCATGCAATTTAATCTAAAATTATCCCACATGTAATTTAGGGTTTCAAAACAATTTTTTTAATTAAAAATTCGGCAAAAACCCTAATTTTTAAAAAACAAAACCCTAATTTTATGAAAACCTAAAAAACATGTAGTTTTAACTCAAAAAAATTATTAGTTAAAAAACTTTAGATTTTCGATGATTATAACATGTTAAAACGACTCTCGATGCCATTGTAGGCTTATTAACATCATAACAATGATATAAAACCCTAAACGAGATCAAAGCACATATAGCGGAAGCGATTTAACAAGATCATAATAATAACACAATTATAATTAATCGAAATGGGGTTACATACCTTTACGCTAAAGCAAATCCACAAGACGAAGAACGAATCACCAATTCGGGTTTATACCGTAATATACCAAGATATAGTCTAGAGTAAGACTATATTACGATCTTGTACACACGTAATACAACGAGCTAACCGTGATTCTAGCACGTGAAAACCGAGCTACAACGCTTAATCTACCCAACAACCCTAGAGAGGGGCCAGGACAAGATTATTAACACAATTGATTAACCAAGAAAACCAACCGAAAACCCCTTCGTGGTGTAACTTTGCGATCGGCCAAAGAGAGAGGACAAGAGAGGAGGGGATTCAAGTTATGAAGATTATGAGGGATAAGGAGGTGTATTTATAGGCCTAAAATCCAATGTAGCCCAAGTAAATAAAGGCAACTCCCCCCCCCTTGGAGCTCTAACCGACCGACGAAACACCCCTATGGGGTGTTCCGGAACTTTCCGTCCTTCTTTCTTTTTATTCCTCTTACTATATATTATTTTAACACTCGTTAATACTTAACTATTAATTATTTAACGATCGTTAAAGTTATATAGTTATTGCTCGGTTTAATTTAATAAACATAATAAACATATTTATTAAATAAATTAACTCTTTACGTATTGATTGCAATCCCGTAATCTCGAGTTCGATGCTATCACACGACTATAAAATATAAGTCCATAAACTTACAACAATAATGTCATTCACATAAAAAAGTAAAATTAAGATTATATCTTTATCATGTTTAATGAAAAAAGAAAAATCATTCTTACTTTGCACAAACCCATGTAAAAATAAAACAGATGAAAATGTCTCATTCCCTTTCCCATGTGCTTACCTAAGTTCATAAAGAGACTTCACCAATTTACACATCCTTTTATCATGATAACTCTCAAAAAAATTCAAATAAACATCTTCCTTAAGATCCTCTGATAAGGTGGGTTTTATCCCTTATCTAAAAGAGTTTTACAACCCATCAGACAGTGTATTCGGTCGTGTAGATATAGTATAGGTGAGGACTTGGGGTCTTTTGTGAGACCCCCAGAATCTGACATGGAACAACTTGGCAACGAGGGGGTCACACGTCATGGTACAAGAAACAATGAATTACAGTTGACACAAAGCTGACGTAATAAAAACATATATATTACATCATAAAAGATCAGAGTTTTTAAACATAGGTCCCAGAGTTTTAGAAGCGGAAATATATTATTTCATCATGATTTATAACATAAAGTTGCCCAAAAGATATAATAAACTTCTGACTTTTTATACTAAAACCAATCTTTTAAGAACATCACAGAAATCTCCAAGCTGCGATAATATCCTGCGGGCTCCCATCCAAGCAAAGCTAAGTAATAATACCTGAGATTAAACATGTAAAATCGTCAATACAAGTTGAGTGATATTAATAGGTTTAGCAGTAAAGGTGTGGAACACAAGCATTCATTTGTAAAACAAGTAGTATGGAGTATGGTTATATACGTCAACCATAGTCCGAAACCATTATTATTGTTGTTTAGTTCATGAACCGAAGCTTAACTTACGTAGATATTCAGACTAAATACTCAGGTATAAACAAATATTAGTACGTCATGGTTAAACAACCGCAACATGGGACGGGGATAGTCAATCCCGATGGATCCACCCACAATATTCGCGCTTCGCGAAATGCACATAGGACAATTAACGGTTCATGATCGGAGAGATGAAACTCAAGGCTAGACTCAAAAGCTATAATAATATAGAAAATATGGAAATCATACACGTTCTGGATAGCATACAAGTTCTGGATAGCATACAAGTTCTGGATAGCATACAAGTTCTGGATAACATACAATTTCTAAATGGTTGTGTTCCACCATGTATAATCTCACCCCGTGTTTAGAAACCATGTATAAGTAAAAAAGGGCTATGAACTCACCTTAGCCACGTGGTAAGTCAATCACGGTACTCAGCAACTGAGTAGAAACAATGGTAGTTAAACAATCACCGACGATACGGATGCCCGGGAAACACAAAAACCGCAACCTATCACAATAAGGCGCGCGTTAAGACCCGAACTCAAATATTGATATATACCAAATATAATATGACTCAAATGTTTTCAAAGTATTCGTATTTCAAAACTATTGACACGAACCAAATGAATTCATACTAACCCATTTAATCCAACACTACACGTTAAAACACTTGTGCCCTTGAAATTGACCCGTCATACGACGCTAAGTCAACGCAAGTCAAACTACCCCTTTACCTTATTCGGACCAGTAGCTAAGTCATTTATATAATGACTAAGCACTTGAGTAAGTCACCATGTCCAATGGTGAATACTCATACTCATGCAACACAAGCATTGAACTATGTGTCCAAAATGAAATCTGCAAGTACACCCCGAATGTACACACCGATCTACCCCTATCTAGACTTGTCCATTTTAGATGAAACTTGGTGTCAAGGTCACTTATAATCTGTATAAGACCTCACCAAAATTTGAGCCAAAGTTCACACTTTAAAATCCATTAGCTCGACAGTATACTCGACTCCAAATTTGGGACAGATTGTGCACTTGTTTTATAAAACGGTTTAGACCACTTTATAAGTACTATGTTGACAATCCCCCTTTTAAAACCACTACTAGACTCATCAAATTAAGTTTATAGACTTTGAAAACCAGTAGTACCCTTTATCTAACCAAGCCTAAAGTCCCCGAGAGTCGACCCAAAATCAGCCACAATTTCGGATTGTGCCGACTTGCGTCTTCCGGTACACGAATACTAAAACTAGCATAACTTTTGACTCGTAAAGAGTTAGAAGCTCTATCTTATACCAAAACGAGCGTCTCGGAAAACTGTACAACAGCCTATCCCAAACCTTAAACCCACGAAAAATCGGTTCTAGACCTGCTGTCCCAAAATACACTTTTAGAAATCATGTCAAATAAATTTTTCCACCAAATTTATTCATTCCCAAACCTCTAATATTGCTCGAGTATTAAACCCATCAACCAAACACTCCTAAAACACTTGTATGAAAAATTTAAAAAAAATCAAAGATCAAAAAATATAACTTTTTAGGATCAAAAAGTGATGATCTTACTAAGATCGTCACATGCATGATGATTTAAACACTTTCAAACCACAAAATCATAATATTATGAAAACTTGATGCATGTGGGTGATTTTGGTACCAAAAGAATCACAAGATGATTTGGAACATGGGTCTTAGCTTGTTTTTTCTTGAATCACACTAGAAAAATTTGTGATGATGGTATCATGGTGTGAGGGGTGGCGGCAAATACAAGAAAAAGAAAGGGAGAGAAAAAGTTTTAAAGTGTGTGTGTTTTTTAATGTAAGAAATGAGAAGAAGTGATAAAAATAAGGTGATAGGTGTGTAAACACCCATCTTTTCTACCACTTAATTACTATAATAACCGGACCAAAACGTGTATTTTATGTCTTTTATGTCGGAATTATGCGTGGTTTGTGTGTTTATTGTATTTTAGGATGAAATTATGAAAAGTGGAGAAAACATGAGAATTCACGGGCATTCACGGCTTTTATTGAAGAAAAAGATGAAAGACGAAGTCGAGAAATCAAGAGTGGAAAAAGAACGGAAGTCCAAGACCAATTCTGAAGATTTATCGAAGAAAAAGTCAAAAGACGGAAGTTTGTCAAAAGCCGAGAAACTCAAGTCTATTTTATTGAAGAAATTAAAGACGAGTTCAAAAGATATCCCGAGCCACAAGTCCTTAAAGTCCAAACTTAAAAGAAAGATGAGAAGAAAAGGACTAATGACGCAATTAATGAAGATTAGATGAGAAGAAGGACTTAATCCCGCAATTAACAAGAAATGAAGAAGGGGAGGAAGCTTCCTAATCCTCCCCTATAAATAGATTAGACTTGTTAATCATTTGTTTGGTTGGCTAAGTGTGACAATTAGCTCTTCCACCATTTTAAATACTTGTCATTTACATTAATTGTCAATTTAATTACCTTGTCTTGCACCTTAAATTCATTTAATTTCAAGTAAGTTTCCTTTTAATTATTGTTAATCTTTACTTTATCTTGTCAATCTCTTATCTACCTTTCTTATTCTTTGATTTGTGGTGTTTATGTTCATGTTCATGCTTTTATTTTGATCCAAAAGTGTTTTTGATTATTATGGTTAAAGTTGTTTAATTTCATGTTTTTGATTGTTTGTTGATGCTTATTCATTGAATCGTTACTGTTTATATTCATACGTGTGTTGATTTTGGTTACTTTTCATTGTTATTATCTGCTACTCATCTTCCTTGTTCTTCGGAAGAGTTTTGCTTGGTTTCTGTGTTTCCAGATAAAGTTCCGAACCAAGGGAAGGATTGAGGTTTCATTCGGAAGTCAAAACTTCCGAATCAAGGCTTCATTCGGAAGTCTGAAACTTCCGAACCAAGGTTGTTTATTCGGAACTCAAAAAGTTCCGAATCAAGGAAACTCATTCGGAACTTCAAAAGTTCCGAACCAAACTTGTTCATTCGGAAGTCTAAAACTTCCGAACCAAGACTTCATTCGGAACCTTCTGAATCAGTAACTTCCGAACCAACTCCAAAAGTCTGAACCAAGGGCCCTCATTCGGAACTTCAAAAGTTCCGAACAAAGGTGCTTCATCCGGAAAGTTCCGAATCAAGGGGTGACCAAATCTTCCGAATCAAGGCAAGTTCTACAAGATTCCGAATCAGCAAGTTCCGAATGAAAGATTGTTTTGGATAAGTGACATATTCAGACAAGTTTGTTCCGGATCAAGGACTTTGGTAATATTCCAAGTGAAGAAGAATCATTTCAACCAAAGGTGACATTTAGGTCGAGTGATTATTCCAAACGAAGGTTTATTCCGAATGAGCTGTATTCAGGTTCTTATTAGCTTTTATCTTTAATTTCTATCTTCAAACTTTATTTTACTTGCCTTTTATTTAATTGCACTTTTAGATTATTTGCCTTAGTTTTAGTCACACTTTAAGTTTGCCTTAGATAGATTTAAGTTTACGTCATTTTACTTTAGTGCCTTTTAATTTTAGTCACATTTTTAAATACTCGCACTTTATTTTAATTAGACTTAGATTTACTTTAAGAGCACTTTTACTTTTAAGTCTTTGCATTTAAATTTAAAATCAACCAAAAATATTCTTTTTCACCAAAGATCATCTAAGTCACACATAGAGAACTAAGATCAATTCGTTAAGATACCGAGAACAATAATTGAACCTAGTAAAACCTAGTTATCAAATGGCGCCGCTGCCGGCTCTTTACGTTAAGATCAACAGTTTTCTGTGCTAGACACGTTGCTTTTTGGGACCCGTTCACTTGTGAACGTTATTTTTCTTGCCTAAAAATTCAAAAAAATCATAAAAATTAAAAATTGATAAAAAACCATAAAAATTAAAAATTTCAAAAATCCAAAAAGATTTTATCTTTATTGTGTATATATATTGCCTTTGTGTTTGGTTTCTTTTTCTTTTGCATTTTCAGGTGTATGCGTACTAGATCTTCTAACTACCAAGAGCCCGAGCCTCAAGAAGATTTAGATATGGCAGGTGTTAACAACAATAATCAACTACCGCACCTCAATAATAATAATAATAACAACAATGCTCCTCCACAGCCCGATCTTCGGACCATGGAGGAACTTTGTCAACCAACCATGTTTGGACGAGGAGGACCGATTGCGCCGATCCAAATCAACGCTCCTGAGTTTTCGTTGAAGCACCACATGATTCAGCAAGTACAAACAAACCCATTTAGAGGATTGCCTGATGATGATGCCAACAAACACCTCGACAAGTTCATTACAATCACCCAAAGCATGAAGTTGCCTGGGGCCACAATGGATGTACTCCGCCTACAACTCTTCCCACATACTTTATCGCATCATGCCGAAAAATGGTTTGATCGTCTCCCGAAGAATTCTATTCACACTTGGGATGACATGACTCAACGCTTTCTTTCGCGCTACTTTCCACCATCCATGGTCACAAGCCTTCGCAATCAGATCAGCGGTTTCATGCAAGATCCCGATGAATCTCTTTTTGATGCATGGGAGAGATATAATGTCTTGATCGACCGTTGTCCAAACCACAACATGCTTCCGGTCACCTTGATCGATACTTTCTACAACGGATTGACTTTTCGAGATCGTGATACGATCAATGCAGCCGCCGGTGGCACATTCATGAAAAGGAGACCCGAGGAGTGTAGAGAGTTAATAGAGAACATGACTACTCATCATAAGAACTGGGATTCCTCTTCTTCTTCTAGAAACAACACGAGAGTCAATGTTTCTTCTACCTCAGCAAACCCTGAGATGACCGAACTCACCCGCATGATGGCTGAAATGAGCAAAAGTATTACGCTTCTCGCTTCAAACCAACAACAACATCAAGTTAAAGCGGTTGCTAATCCTTGTGAAACATGTGGCGGTCCTCACTCATACACCGATTGTCCGTCGACACAAGGAAATCCGGAAAATGTGTATGCAGCTTACGGTAATTATTCACCAGAAAATTACCAAGCTAGACAACAAGGGGATAGAAATCTGCTGAGCTACCGTTCAAACAATTACCTTTCACCCGGTTTTTCTCCTCAAAACCAAAACCCCGCCAACAACTACAATAGAAGCAACCAAATCCCACCTCGTGCTTCTAACCCTTATCAACCACCCTCCCAACAGCACCCACCCATTAATCCCGATGTTGACACAATCATGAGAACTCAAGGTGAGCAAATCAAGAATCTGCAGAGCCAAATAATCAATTTGAAAGGAGATATCTTGAAGCAAGGTAATGATATCAGAACCGAGGTTCGTGAAAACCTTCAATCTTCTTTCATCACTCAAACAACTGAATTGAAGAATCTATTGGCTAGTTTCTTGCCTGAAGCTCAACCTTCTTCTTCGGGTTCTCTACCTTCAAACACCGTCCCCAATCCGCGAGCTAATGTGAGTGCTATAACTACGCGTAGTGGACTTACCATTATCGATCCACCTACCCCACCACCATCATCTACACCTCCTCCACCACCATGTATCCCGACTCCTTCTACACCTAGTAGTAGTGCACCATTACCGTCTCCGCCTCGTCATGACGATGTATCTCGGAAGGACCCTTCAACATCACAACCTTCACCAACTACACCTCCACCCAATCCTTATCAGCCCAGAATCCCATACCCTTCTCGCATAGGCAAGACCAACGAGCTAACCAAGAATGATTGTAATGTAATGAAATATGTGGATATGCTATCTAAAATGACCATCAACATTAGCCTTGTTGAAGCACTTTGCCACATGCCGAAATTCGTCAAAACATTCAAGGATTTGCTTAGCAAGAAGGAGAAGTTACTTGAACTTGCCAACACACGCTTAAATGAAAACTGCTCTGCAGTCCTTCTTAAAGAACTTCCGGAAAAACTTGGAGATCCCGGTCGTTTTGTGTTGTCTTGCTTATTCAACAAAACTGAAGAATTTACTACCCTTGCTGATCTCGGGGCTAGTATTAATCTTATGCCACTAAGTGTCTGGAAAACACTATCATTGCCCGATCTCATTCCTACAAAGATGACTCTCGAACTTGCAAACCGCACTCTCGCTTACCCCGTTGGTATAGCCGAAGACGTGTTTATCAAAGTTGGCACATTTACCTTTCCGGTCGATTTTGTTGTAGTTGATTATGAAATGGACCCTCGTATTCCTCTAATACTTGGTCGGCCATTCTTGAGAACCGGACGTGCTTTAATAGATGTGGCCGAAGGTGAGTTAATCTTACGAGTCGGGGATGATTCTAAAATTTTTAAAATGGGGAAGCTTACCGGCAGATCCTTTGGAGGCCGAGAATCAGTGAATATGATAAATGTGCTCGATGACTTTACCGTCTATGACAATCCTCTATTCGAGTCTTCCACTGATAATCCACTCTTTGAAGATAATGTGGATGATTCTCTCCCTACTTTGGACGCTTCTCCCATTTTTGATTCTCCACCGGTCTTTGATGCTTATGAAGATGATAATTCTAGCTCAGATTCGGATGATTTTGATTGTACTTCTGAGTATCCCGAGCTGCCCACTTTCGATGATTTCGATGAGGCCGATACTCTCTCGAGCGATTCTTCACATGATGAAGATCCTCCACCATCACTCGATCCTACTTTGGACGATTACTCATTCGAGGAAGATTTCTCTGAATTTCTCAACACATATTTCCCTCATGAGAGTGATGCTCCTCCTTTGGACTTTGAAGATTATCGTCTTGATCCTACTTTGGATTTGAAGAGCATTTTGTCAAAGGAGAAGAAACCGGTCGACACCGAAATCCGTTGCACTTATGATTTGACACCTCTTTGTCCCACTTCTGAGGACGAGGTTGTGCTTCTTTGCGGATCTTCTTCACACTCGGCTGAGCCTGAGTGCTATTTTCCCCTAAAGGAAAAGGTGTTCGATCCCGGTATTGAAGTCTTTAAGCCATCTCAGTATCCACCTGATGAAATAAAAGGAAATATCTTTGGACTTATTGAAGACATGCTTGCACCGCACCATCCTTGCTTCTACTGTGCTCCATCACTGCTTAAGGGAACCTTGCCACTTCTCTTTTGGCTTGCCTTGTTCGCCTTAAGCTCTTGCTTATTGATGGATGAAAACTATGTCTTTGATCCTGGTGGATTTATTTCATGCTACTTCCGTTGATGATCAAGGTCGAGTCAGGCTCACGACTCGGTTAACAAAAACCAAGCGCTTCTTGGGAGGCAACCCATGCATCTATCTTTTCGCTTTCTTTACCATAAGTGTAGGGGGGACCCCTTTGGATTGCTATTTCCTCTCCTCACTTCTTAAATCAGGGATTCGAGCTTCAATGATCCACTCTTGATGATTCTTGACGACCCGTGATTCCGTGTTCTACTTCGTCCCGGTTCTATCCTAAACTCTTTTCGATTCACTATTTTATATTTCCTCAATATTAAAATAGGAATCTCTTTAGTTGTCTTTTCCTTAGCAAGATTTAAACAACGTGCACAATGTCCTAAGTGTAGGGGAGCTTACTCCCACATGCTTAAACATTGAGGACAATGTTTACCTTAAGTGTAGGGGGACTTCTATCGAAGTTAAGTGGTCTTTTCCTTGTTTTTGTCCTCATTTTAACCGGAAAATCAATTTTTCGACATTTTTCAAAATTTTTGATCTATTTTGGCCTATTAGTTTTTCCTTTTGTATAGTTATTTTCCTTTCTTTGCTAGAATAAATGTTTAATAAGTGGTTTTAATTTTCAAACGTTGTGGATCTTTTGACTCAATCCGAGTTTACTCTAGCTAGTATCCTTAACATGTTTAAGTCAAGTTTTGCTAGGCTTTTATATAGGGAGCTATAAAACGCGAAAGTCTTAACTTTCACGAGTTAAGAACAAGAACTTTTCGCAAGTTCCTATAATTGATCCTAGAGAGTCGTTTATCAAGGGAACTTTAAGATGCGATTTCTAAACTTGAAAGAGTCTAAGAATTTGCAAGATCCTATAGGCGACTCGAAAACCCAAAACCTTGATTTAATAGGCTAAGTATCCACGAGTCTCATTACTTGAGATTTTAAACTGTGGAGAACGAGAGATGATAGAGCCAATTATAAGTCGGTATTCTTTCGTGAATTTATGTGAGTTAATTATGAGCCTATTCTCCCATCGCTTGCTAATAAATTTATCTGCTAATAAATAAGGTTGTACGATTTGAAAAGTTACTTAGCTTCTAGCCCCAGATCGTTTAAAAGTTGCTCGGTAATGACGAGAGTTCATAGCCAAGGCATAACTTATGAAGCGGGGCGCGAAGATTGGCGAGTCCGAAAAGGCCCTAACAAGGCATGAGGGCTATGTTTTGTTGCTAAAGATCCAAAAGTGATGTGAAGAATCATTTATCGAAAATCAATATGAAGGATCGAGACACACGACGAAAAGCAAAAACTCCCCAAAAGTCATGGAGAAGTGTATCCGAAAAGACCCTAACAAGGTATGAGGATAAATAGATCCAAGTCAATAAAGGAGGCGGATCGTTGTATATCAAAATCCAAAATAAAGATTGGAGAAAAATGAAGAAGTCGTGGTCCATATACGAAGAATCTCTCAAAAATTCCAAGTGAAGAAATTCCAATTATGAAGAGAAGACCATTATTTCATGAACGTCTCTCAAGATTTGAAGTATGAAGTCGCTGCCAAATATCGGCCCGAGAAAGGTCTCAAATCGCGAACCAAGTTATGTCAAGATATGAACTTTCTGATATCCCGAGAAGCAGTTTTAAAAGATTTGGTCCTTTAGCTAACTATTGATTAAATCGTGCCCTTTATTTTCAGACTAAATAATTATCGAAATAAGTCAAACAATGCATCTTCGTGATCATTCAAGACAAATAATAAAATATAAGAGATACCCATAGGAATAAGGGAGTCTAAGTAAATAATTGGCCCACATGAGTTCGTGCTAGTTTACTAACTTATAATAACAATGATCTCGTTTTTAAGCTTGGTTTGGAGAAAGTGAAAAGTTGAGGATGATGATTATTCATGACATTTTCAAAACCCAAGGTATGCTTTTAATTTCTTTGCTTTGCATTTTTATAATTTTCTATTTCTTTAATAAAGGCCAATGTGGATTGATTATTATGAAAAGTGTAAACATGCTTTGTAACTAATGCATTGCATGAGGACATTGCAATGGTCAAGTGTAGGGGATTTGATAGGTGTGTAAACACCCATCTTTTCTACCACTTAATTACTATAATAACCGGACCAAAACGTGTATTTTATGTCTTTTATGTCGGAATTATGCGTGGTTTGTGTGTTTATTGTATTTTAGGATGAAATTATGAAAAGTGGAGAAAACATGAGAATTCACGGGCATTCACGGCTTTTATTGAAGAAAAAGATGAAAGACGAAGTCGAGAAATCAAGAGTGGAAAAAGAACGGAAGTCCAAGACCAATTCTGAAGATTTATCGAAGAAAAAGTCAAAAGACGGAAGTTTGTCAAAAGCCGAGAAACTCAAGTCTATTTTATTGAAGAAATTAAAGACGAGTTCAAAAGATATCCCGAGCCACAAGTCCTTAAAGTCCAAACTTAAAAGAAAGATGAGAAGAAAAGGACTAATGACGCAATTAATGAAGATTAGATGAGAAGAAGGACTTAATCCCGCAATTAACAAGAAATGAAGAAGGGGAGGAAGCTTCCTAATCCTCCCCTATAAATAGATTAGACTTGTTAATCATTTGTTTGGTTGGCTAAGTGTGACAATTAGCTCTTCCACCATTTTAAATACTTGTCATTTACATTAATTGTCAATTTAATTACCTTGTCTTGCACCTTAAATTCATTTAATTTCAAGTAAGTTTCCTTTTAATTATTGTTAATCTTTACTTTATCTTGTCAATCTCTTATCTACCTTTCTTATTCTTTGATTTGTGGTGTTTATGTTCATGTTCATGCTTTTATTTTGATCCAAAAGTGTTTTTGATTATTATGGTTAAAGTTGTTTAATTTCATGTTTTTGATTGTTTGTTGATGCTTATTCATTGAATCGTTACTGTTTATATTCATACGTGTGTTGATTTTGGTTACTTTTCATTGTTATTATCTGCTACTCATCTTCCTTGTTCTTCGGAAGAGTTTTGCTTGGTTTCTGTGTTTCCAGATAAAGTTCCGAACCAAGGGAAGGATTGAGGTTTCATTCGGAAGTCAAAACTTCCGAATCAAGGCTTCATTCGGAAGTCTGAAACTTCCGAACCAAGGTTGTTTATTCGGAACTCAAAAAGTTCCGAATCAAGGAAACTCATTCGGAACTTCAAAAGTTCCGAACCAAACTTGTTCATTCGGAAGTCTAAAACTTCCGAACCAAGACTTCATTCGGAACCTTCCGAATCAGTAACTTCCGAACCAACTCCAAAAGTCTGAACCAAGGGCCCTCATTCGGAACTTCAAAAGTTCCGAACAAAGGTGCTTCATCCGGAAAGTTCCGAATCAAGGGGTGACCAAATCTTCCGAATCAAGGCAAGTTCTACAAGATTCCGAATCAGCAAGTTCCGAATGAAAGATTGTTTTGGATAAGTGACATATTCAGACAAGTTTGTTCCGGATCAAGGACTTTGGTAATATTCCAAGTGAAGAAGAATCATTTCAACCAAAGGTGACATTTAGGTCGAGTGATTATTCCAAACGAAGGTTTATTCCGAATGAGCTGTATTCAGGTTCTTATTAGCTTTTATCTTTAATTTCTATCTTCAAACTTTATTTTACTTGCCTTTTATTTAATTGCACTTTTAGATTATTTGCCTTAGTTTTAGTCACACTTTAAGTTTGCCTTAGATAGATTTAAGTTTACGTCATTTTACTTTAGTGCCTTTTAATTTTAGTCACATTTTTAAATACTCGCACTTTATTTTAATTAGACTTAGATTTACTTTAAGAGCACTTTTACTTTTAAGTCTTTGCATTTAAATTTAAAATCAACCAAAAATATTCTTTTTCACCAAAGATCATCTAAGTCACACATAGAGAACTAAGATCAATTCGTTAAGATACCGAGAACAATAATTGAACCTAGTAAAACCTAGTTATCATAAGGCTTATATAGTATGGTTGGGGTTGATATTGCAATTATTGAATAGTTTTGGACCTAAAAGCGATTTAATAGTTTAAAGGGTAGAAATGCATCATTAATGTGATATTATTGTTTCCCGACACGACTTAATACGTAATTAAAACAGAATCGTCGAAAATATTAATTATCGAAACAATTGATAATAAAATGTAAAGTTTTGGGCATCCGTCGGTATCACGATGACTAGGAATTCTCGTTGTACATTGATTTTGAGTAAACTCGTTATAAAACGCACGCGGGTGATTTTAAATCAAAAACTTTGATTTAAATAAATATGGAAAAATAAAATAAGAATTTTATAATTCTCGATAAAGTATTTATCAATGATTAGAAAATACTTGAAAAGTATAATTTATTGAAATTATCATGATCTCAGGATTTACATATAAAAATACAAAAAAACGTAATACGTTGGAAAATTCAAAAAGCACGAATAAAAGAATAAAATAATGCTGAGAAAGTACGGGTTCTTACAGTCTTCCCCCTAAAGGAACTCTGGTCCCACAGAGTTCTCCTGGAAACAGTAGAAGATGCAAGCAAGAGGAGGTACAAAGTGTAGAACAGTTTCATTGCTTCCCAGGTAATTTCTGTACCACGACGAATCTTAACGGTTAGAATTCACTATGCTTCAGTTTTCTTAAATCCTTTTTCGACTAAATTTTCAAACTCGTATTAGAATAATGACCTTTCAGTACGGAGGAATCTCAAGAGATAACATGAACACGAAAATTGCTTAAACGGACAAAGTGCGCTGAATGAACCAAGATTGTTAATCAACAAGGAATCGCAAATCGTGCAACTGTAAAACATGACAATCTCAAAACGTAACAATCTAGTTACAACGGAAATAGAAGGGAAAAATGAATTACATATGATCATCTAAAAATACAAGCTGTCACAATCAGTTGTCTAGTATTTTTGGTATTACTTTAAAACTCAATTTAAATATTTTCTTGATTAAAAGAAAAAAAATAAAAAAATTTATAATGTGTAGTGATTTAAAATCAAACTATCTATAGATGTTGCTATATCTTTTTCTTGATCAGGATTTTCAAAGCAAAAGTAGAACAGTGCCAAAATAGTTATCCTGGTCGGCTTAAGAACTTTTGGATGTCTGCATGAAATTATCGTTAAAACCTCAGGTTTATCGTTACCATTAAAAAAATCAAGTTTTTTTCCAAGTTATTTAGAATCATTGTTAGAAAATATAAATTAATTTAATAATTTCATTATATTGAAAGTAAAGTATGATTAAATCGATTACTTTAAAAGATACAGCTTGACATATTATGGTTCTAGAAAGGTGACAAGACAACAACGAATATGAGACATATAAAGATCAACAATTTGAATGTGAGCAATAACATACGGGAATATAACGAAAGTCGTATCAATTCTATTAGCGAACATGATAGAATAGATGCGTCGATGATAGAAATGATAAGAAACAAGGGATTGTAGCAAGTCCTCACTTCTTGAGTGTAGTTGGTGTCACCGACAAAGACTTATTAAGTTCTTGGTGATCGATACACGATCGAAAGGAAAAAGCCACACAACGAATTTTCGAATCAAAGAAAATTCTAAAGGAGTCACTGGAGTGTAATTCTAGTAAAATGAACAACATTAGCAATGAGAGGCGAAATCAATACGTGATTGACACTAATGAAATTCAAAACAATAGAGTTTAACACGTATAATGACAATTATACGAAATCATCGTTCACGTCCAGTCATAAATCATTAATCGCGTCTAGAGACGTTTCGAAGGTCTACCAAAAGAGATTGAGAAGGTCGATCGATGTAGAAGCATAACAACGCTGAAACTTTCAAGTCTGATATCAATGGTAAGAATTTAGGCAAATGGTAACGAAAATTGTATCATGAGGATGATGAGGTAACAAGTAAGGCAAAGATCGTTGAGTAAGGAAAGATGTGTTTGAGGCATGTACTTTGTTCAAGAAAAGATAAGGGTTCATATGTGTATGTCGTGAATCGTTGCTACTCGCATAAGTTGCAAAAGTTTTCAAAACTTTATTTATCTAACTTTTTAAGGAACATAATTAAAAAGTTGATTCTTGGTCAAATATCTAAGGCGACTACTATTCGGTCTCACATGGCTTCTTCTAAATTAAGCGTAGGTGATCAGGCCATGCATAATGTAGGTCTAGCAATGCGATGCCCAGCTTCGTCAAACCAGTATTACATATCATATGATTTAAAATATGTATATAGTGCCATTTGTAAAAACAGGAATCAAAATAATTTTTTTTTGGAAACTCTTCGCCACTAAGTTACTGGCTAGATGTTTAATTTAACAATTTGTATTGTTACAATGGTTCTTCAAAAGACCAAAGTAGAACATTTTGTTAAAATACATTGTAAAATTAATATAAATTATTTTTATAAGACAACCTTCAAGTATTTAATAATGCCTAAGTAAATTATTTTGTAAAATGATTTGCAAACAATATCTGTTTGAGTTTATATGGTAACTTGTAAAATAGCGAGTGAGTTACATGAGGGTAATGAATAGTAGTTCAAGACAACCAATAAAATGATTACAAGGTGATTAGGTTTCAAGAGGTTTAGCAGGTATCGTCAGGAGACACATGTCAAGATGATAACGAACGATGAAAATAAGAACTTTAGTTCTCTGTCCAAATCAGTGTTACGATAGAAGCAACGAAAGACAATTTAGAATGACAAATAAGTCATAAATAAAATAAAGGAATAAGGAATCCGTATGTGTTCACATCATAATTTATTTGACAAAAATACACTTTTAAGAAAGTAGAACATCAGTTTGTCAAATCACTTGGTTCCTAAAATCAAGATTTATGTTTGACCGAGCTCAAGTTACTATTTGTAAACGTTTTCAAACGCAATCAATATTTTTAGTTTGCAAAATATCATTAGTTAAAATTTTACGAGCTCGAACAAACTCAAAAATGCTTCAATCCATATTTTTGAATTCTATCAGTTTTGACCCTTTTTAGTCCATTTTGACTTTTGAGTTTGACTAAACCAATTGATTCACTAAATGGCATTTTAAGACTCGAAGTCTAGAGTAATTTGGTGTAAAACAATGTTTTGAACAACTTTCTAGTTTTACTCGAGACTTGAAACGAATAAAAAATGGATGAAAATACCCTTGCATTAAATCTGTCAACAAAATGATATTTTAGAACTACGCAAAAATAAGTTCTTAAATTTTACAACCTCAAATGAACGTAACTTGCTCGATTTTAAAGTTTAATGGTAAAATATTATGTCCTACACGAACATCTCAACAGGTAGAAATATATATTTTTATATCTAAGTCATAAAAATATTTTCTTGACACTGTTAAATTTCCTGTAAAGTTTCTGTACAAAGTATATTTTTCGACATAGTTTGAAATTAAATCCAAATTTCATAATAACTCGGAGTTAATGTACACACAAGACTTGTGGATTCCATAAAGACGAAAGAGAATAAACTGTAAAATTAATCATGTAAAGAAAACACAGTATAGAAATGGTTCAAAAATACCAACGAAAATCTAAGAAATAAAAAACGTCGCATTCGACTTCAAGATGCCATGCAGGAAGGTCTCTTGGCCGTGCGATTTTCTAAAATCACAAGACATACCGAGAAAGAATTGGAACATTAACAGGTCGCATTCCTGGAGCGAGGAGTTTTAATGAAACGGGGAGGATACAAGTTAATAGAAGTAGAATCATATTCCAGACAATCGCCACAAAATAAGGGATGAATCTCAAGATGACGAGGATGGTTTCAAGGTACAAACGGAGGTTGTAATTCGAAATCGAAACGTATAATGGTCAATGAAATAAAATGTAATCCATGTATAATTGTCATGTAAAACGGTGACGTAAAGGTCAATCAAGATTACGAAAACCCACGATATTATTTAGCACTGATTCAAGGAATGCTTCGAGATGTGTGACTCACACGATGTCTTTTAGTCTTTTTCAGAGACACATTGAGCAACACAATGGTCTATAGGCTATACATTCAATTACGAATGGTTGGAAAGAAAATTGGGTATCTAAATAGATATTTTAAAGAAATTAAACAATGAGAGCAACACGTACGGTAGTAGAATGAAAATCAGAAGTTCATCGAAAACAACACTTATTCAATCCCGAACAATGGTATCGCGAGAGTATACACGGCATGTAACAGTGGTCTAAGAAAAACAGACGGTTCAAAACGAACGAGTATATGAGGTCAGTCGTATCACGCATAAATGAAATAACAATAGTACTCAGAAAAATGAGTATGAAAGTCGGCAGCATACGCGCTCTGTATACAAATAGGTAACGTCATAACAATATAAAAACCATTGTAACTAGATCAGTTCACAAGAACAAGATTACAAGAAATGCAGTGAGAGCATATGTAATCAAGTAACATCCAATGATAATTCATGAAGCACAAGGCTTCGAAAAGATATAGTAATTATCGTTATTAGGGTAATGTAATATTTCAACATGTAACCAAAAGATGAAATACTATAACGATAATTAAAAGTGATTAATAAGGATTAGAGAGTTACCCGCGCAGATATCGAACAACAATGGCAGATTCTGTGTTTGACACTTAAAATATGAAATAATTGAACTTTTGGTTATAGACTAACTTTTGAAAATGACTCAGTTCCCTATAACCATCGCTCTGATACCAATCTGTGAGACCCCCAGAATCTGACATGGAACAACTAGGCAACGAGGGGGTAACACGTCATGGTACAAGAAACAATGAATTACAGTTGACACAAAGCTGACGTAATAAAAACATATATATTACATCATAAAAGATCAGAGTTTTTAAACATAGGTCCCAGAGTTTTATAAGCGGAAAATATATTATTTCATCATGATTTATAACATAAAGTTGCTCAAAAGATATAATAAACTTCTGGCAGTTTATACTAAAACCAATCTTTTAAGAACATCACATAAATCTCCAAGCTGCGATAATATCCTGCGGGCTCCCATCCAAGCAAAGCTAAGTAATAATACCTGAGATTAAACATGTAAAATCGTCAACACAAAGTTGAGTGATATTCATAGGTTTAGTAGTAAAGGTGTGGAACACAAGCATTCATTTGTAAAACAAGTAGTATGGAGTATGGTTATATACGTCAACCATAGTCCGAAACCATTATTATTGTTGTTTAGTTCATGAACCGAAGCTTAACTTA
Source organism: Glebionis coronaria (assembly GCA_025667525.1). Classification (NCBI taxonomy): domain Eukaryota; kingdom Viridiplantae; phylum Streptophyta; class Magnoliopsida; order Asterales; family Asteraceae; genus Glebionis; species Glebionis coronaria. The sequence continues at coordinate 98,145,971 of CM046879.1, forward strand.
CGTAAGTATTCAGCCTAAATACTCAGGTATAAACAAATATTAGTGTGTCATGGTTAAACAACCGCAACATGGGACGGGATAGTCAATCCCGATGGATCCACCCACAACATTCGCGCTTCGCGCAATGCATACAAGACAAGTAACGGTTCATGATCGGAGAGATGAAACTCAAGGCTAGACTAAAAAGCAATAATAATATCGAAAATCTGGAAAGCATACACGTTTTGGATAGCATACAAGTTCTGGATAGCATACAAGTTCTGGATAGCATACAATTTTTAAATGGTTGTGTTCCACCATGTATAATCTCACCCCGTGTTTAGAAACCATGTATAAGTAAAAAGGGGCTATGAACTCACCTTAGCCACGTGGTAAGTCAATCACGGTACTCAGCAACTGAGTAGAAACAATGGTAGTGAGACAATCACTGACGATACGGATGCCCGGGAAACACGAAAACCGCAACCTATCACAATAAGGCGCGCGTTAAGACCCGAACTCAAATATCGATATATACCAAATATAATATGACTCAAATGTTTTCAAAGTATTCGTATTTCAAAACCATTGACACGAACCAAATGAATTCATACTAACCCATTTAATCCAACACTACACGTTAAAACACTTGTGCCCTTGAAATTGACCCGTCATACGACACCAAGTCAACGCAAGTCAAACTACCCCTTTACCTTATTCGGACCAGTAGCTAAGTCATTTATATAACGACTAAGCACTTTAGTAAGTCACCATTTCCGATGGTGAATACTCATACTCACACAACACAAGCATTGAACTTTGTGTCCAAAATGAAATAAGCAAGTACCCCGAATGTACACACCGATCGACCCTATCTAGACTTGTCCGTTTTAGATGAAACTTGGTATCAAGGTCACTTATAATCTGTATAAGACCTCACCAAAATTTGAGCCAAAGTTCACACTTTAAAATCCATCAGCTAGACACTATACTCGACTCCAAATTTGAGACAGATTGTGCACTTGTTTTATAAAACCGTTTAGACCACTTTATAAGTACTATTTCCGCCTTTTAAAACCACTACTAGACTCATCAGATTAAGTTTATAGACTTTGAAAACCAGTAGTACCCATTATCTAACCAAGCCTAAAGTCCCCGAGAGTCGACCCAAAATCAGCCACAATTTCGAATTGTGCCGACTTGCGTCTCCCGGTACACGAATACTAAAACTAGCATAACCTTTGACTCGTAAAGAGTTAGAAGCTCTATCTTATACCAAAACGAGCGTCTCAGAAAACTCTACAAGAAAATCAAATAATCTCAGCCTATTTCAAACCGTAAACCCACAAAAAATCAGTTCTAGACCTGATGTCCCAAAATACACTTTTAGAAATCATGTCAAATAAATTTTTCCACCAAATTTATTCATTCCCAAACCTCTAATATTGCTCTAGTATTAAACCCATCAACCAAGCACTCCTAAAAACACTTGTATGAAAAATTTAACAAAAATCAAAGATCAAATAATATAACTTTTTAAGATCAAAAAGTGATGATCTTACCAAAATCATCACATGCATGATGATTTAAATACTTTCAAACAACAAAATCATAAAATTATGAAAACTTGATGCATGTGGGTGATTTTGGTACCAAAAGAATCACAAGATGATTTGGAACATGGGTCTTAGCTTGGTTTTTCTTTAATCACACTAGAAAAATTTGTGATGATGATTTTATGGTGTGAGGGGTGGCGGCAAATATAAGAATAAGAAAGGGAGAGAAGAAGTTTTAAAGTGTGTGTGTGTTTTTGAATGTAAGAAATGAGAAGAAGTGATAAAAATAAGGCTTATATAGTATGGTTGGGGTTGATATTGCAACTGTCGAATAGTTTTGGACCTAAAAGCAATTTAATAGTTTAAAGGGTAGAAATTGTCGATTAGTAAATATTGAAAATATTTACGGGGATCGAGTTCCGTAAAAATACTTTTCAAAAGTTACAGGGCATCATAAATGTGATATTATGGTTTGCCGACACGACTTAATACGTAATTAAAACGGAATCGTCGAAAATATTAATTATCGAAACAATCGATAATAAAATGTAAAATTTTGGGCATCCGCCGGTATCGCAATCACTAGGAATTCTCGTTGTACATTGATTTTGAGTAAACTCGTTATAAAACGCACGCGGGTGATTTTAAATCAAAAACTTTGATTTAAATAAATATGGATAAATATATTAAAAATTTTATAAATCCCGATAAAGTATTTATCAATGATCAGAAAATATTTGAAAAGTACAATTTATTGAAATTATCATGATCTCAGGATTTACATATAAAAATACAAGAAAAAGTAATACGTTGGAAAATTCAAGAAGCACGAATAAAAGAATAAAATAATGCTGGGAAAGTACGGGTTCTTACATCTTTATCGTTCTATTAAGGAATAGCTTGGGAGTCTAATGTCGAATATACAATAGTTTAAGAGGTACGAAGAAGATTATTTTTGTATTTTTGTATTTTATAAAATCAAGTAAAATATCGGGGTAAAGGAGGAGATTTTGACTAACACTCTAATTAACCTAATCTAATGTTATAGAATTTCACCAAGTAAAGAAAATGTGTTTAATTAATCATGCACTATTGAATATAATGTTTTCTTAATGTGTTTGTTACCCTTCACATCTTGTCGACTAAATATGTAAGTGTTTTCATTTGTATTAATTGCAAGTCATACGCGGAACAAGTAATCCCTAACATTGTGGTAGGACGATGTTTACTAGTTCTTACCCATCAGACATTCATCCTTATAATCGTCTACGTATTAAATCATGTATCTAGAGCCATAGAGAAACCCTAGATCTACTCATTAAATCATGCATTAAAAAAAATACTTAAATGTATCTGCCACATCGAAGCAACGTAATTTCCATGCAATTGACGATCCGGTCAAGGAAGTTCACGACCAAGAACATGGATCTATGAAGCGAGGAATCGTCTATTACCCACGTTTCCAAAGATATATTAACAGTTAAAGATATGAAGATCTAATTTGATTTTCTAGATCCTAACGTGTAGACAATTAAATTAAGAAACAACAAACACAAGAAGATCACATCATTGTTTTCATGCAATCATAGATAAACAGCACAAGATCTAGCCTAACATAGCAAGAGAAAAGACGATAAAAGATAGAAGATAGAAGATATAATCATCAAACACACATACATGATTAATAAAAATAAGTAAAAACTTTTTCTTTAATTGATGTGGATGAAAGAACGGAGTTTCTTAGGGTTAAGAGACCCTAAAATCGGCTACCAATGGGTGCTCCAAGCTAACTCTAAAGTTCCACACGTATTGTATGTTTACAAGGGTATCTATATATAGAGTTTGGGTCACGAGGGCTTCGGGTTATAGGTGCGAAGGGCGTCGGGCCCGTCGAATGTTACATGGGCTTCCAGAGTCAGTTGGTTGTTATCACGTCAGATGTAGGGCACGACGCCGTCAAGACAATCGTGGCGATGGTGCCAGGTGTTGGATGTGATGTTGTCGATGTTGCCTGTTGATAACTCTTCGTTATGACTTTGAAGTTCATCCATTCTTGACTTGGTATCTTCCATACTTGTTCCAATTGCCTTAAAAATGCTTGAAAACACCTCCAAAACCATCCAAAGGCTCCAGGTGCTTCCAAATTGCTAAAATAATAAAAAGAAAGGGATTAAGACGTTTTAAGGCATTTTAGGACAAATAACAGGGTAGAATGACCCTTAAAAAGTGTATAATATGATACCTCATCAAATATGCTATAATTAGGATTTACTTATCATCAAGCAATTAAGCTTTTTTTTACCCAAGATAGTTATAAAATAAGGCATATAACTTAATAATAAACACAATTACAAGATACCTAGATAGACTTCCATTAGTAAATCCACCGAAATTACAAATGCTAGCACCTCGCATAAGTGTTTAATCTCACATCACTCAAGTGTATGGTTTAAGTAATATAAGGGGAAACGAAAACGAAATTTTTTTAACTCATTATGTGGCGCAGCATATAGATTACCTTAGGCTTGATAAAAGATCAAACCTTCACCGCTATGACGTAAGCACCTAGAATTAATATGAAAAAGGACTTAATAGAGGGTTGTAATGGGGGGGTTTAAGGGTATGGAATCATGGGTATGGATTGACGTGGGATTTATGGGTGGCAAGTCAACCGTATGCACAATACTTACAATGTTGCCCAACACGACACGAGACTTACAAACTCTTCAATATACAACACTTCCATACATATAATACTTTACAATAGAGCTATTTTTTCTTTTCTATTTTTTTCAAATGAAATATACGTGTGTAGGGATGTGTAGCATCCCTACACTTGATTTTACTAAAACTCATAACTACTCCTACGATCGAATTATAAGGATCAACTTACATGGAGTTCTTAAATAGCACATATAGGGGGGGGGGGGGGGGGTAGTAATAAGTCTTTCTCATTCTTCTTCATAATGTCACAACATGGTTCATTAGTCACTTTGAAACTGTATACAATTGCTTCTCGACTTGGAACAAGATTTGGTTGTAACATTTAGTGGGGTGTAAACAATGTTCTTCATTAACAATCTAGATTAACCAGAATGTTAAAGAGAACCATGAAAAGGATAGGCTCGAAGGGGTGTACTAGGGATGAATTTCACTAAAAAGGAGCGCTAAGTAGGGTGTTGGTAAAGTTATATGACCGATGTGATCATCATAAGTTACACGTAAATCTAACATTTTGTCCTACAGGGTTATCTTAGTGCCTCTTATCACTTAGTAAATACCAATTACATGAATGCAATCTCACTTGCGGTCTTGGAATGCATCACAATGTCAAGTTCTAGAATCAAATACACACCAACACACTCATATAATTTCAAATCAATTGCAGAATTCCAGAAAAGGAGTTGAGAAACAATCATGCTACAATCATAACACTGAGTGAGACATGATGAATACATGAACCCTTAACTCGATCAGACCAAAGTTTTTTCAACTATCTTGGATAATCAAAAATAGATGTCTGAATTCCAAAAGATCTAAAGGTCTAACCTCATATTTTGGTATGAAGTATTTTTTAGTGACGGGGGTATGTGCTAGCAATTCAAATTCTATCAGTGAGACACATTTACAACTAGAGTTTTCTAAAAAATATATCATAAATTTTATTAATTTCGGGCAAAAAGTTTATTTTTAACTATGTTTAAGTATTATTAGTCATCATTTAAAGTCATAAGAAAATAACAAGAGAGAATAGAATCTAAGCTCTTGTTTACCCCCTCTACACTTCGGACGAACATTATCCCCAATGTTCTAAAAGTATTTTAAAAGAGAAGACAAGTAATGAGATGAGAGAAACTAATACTCCCCTGGTTTAGGCACGTGTTAATAGAAGGTTGATCTTTGGGATAATCATCATCCTAGAGTCATCACTAAGCGTCCGTCGCTTGGGATAATCTTCGATGGGACGCTCCAATCAAATTTAACCTGAAAAATCAAAGACAAGAACACACTACCTCGAGTAAGATATGCGATAAATAATATAGTAGAACCCTTAAAAGTAACTAACATGTAAACCTAAGAAACAATTGAAGACAAGTTATGTGTGTTTTATTAGTTAAATTGACTGTGCAAATCCTAAAAAATCACATTTTATATATGTATGAGAAAACTTTAAAATCAAAAAATTGGAAAAATCATTTTTTTCCAGTAGCTACCATGCGATGACATCAAGCTATATGGGTGACGTCATCGATAGCCACTGTTTAAATTCTAAATTTCGTCTTTGACCAAAAAATTCTGCATTTAATCCATGGGTGGTTCATTTGGAGAGTTTTTTAATGCACATGTCAATAAAAACATCTAAGATACACATGACACAAACAAATAAATAAACAAACATTGTGTGATTAACAATAAATTAACAAGCCTCCCTACACTTACTTTTTTACGTGAAATAACTTTACATGTTAAATAGGAACAAAATAAAGCATGATCACATTTCAAAAAGGATAGCATTCAAGAAATAAGTTTATTACATCGAAATCACAAAAGGCACATAAATATAAGTCCTAAGATGCATGAAATTAAAATAAAGTTGGGTTACCTCCCAACTAGTGTCTTTCTTTATTTTACGAGTCTTTTAGCTAGACTAGGGTCACTCTACCCCTACGTTTTCTCGAATATCATGTCCTCATCATTTTGCAAATCCACTCATCGTTCTTTCCTTATGTGCTTTCTCGCGCTAATCCCAACAGGCCATTTCAAGTTTCCTAATCCTTTCAAGCCTATTTTCCCATTCTAAGGTCATCTTATTTATGAAGTTGGTAGGAATCCTAGAGGTACCATCATCGTGTTTCTTCTTCTTGAGGTTCTTGAGGCGTCTACGTTTACTATGGAACATGTGTTAATCCTTACCGGCGCTAATAGTCATTGTACAAAATTTCGAACATGATTTCCGCCCACTACCAACCTCTACTAGCACATATTCCGCTATCCCTAACAGATATTCATATGAGTGATTAACAAGGGAAATCCTAAGGTTTTTTGGGTTAAGCTTCTCACTACTCAATTTGTTGTACGTTGATAGTCACATGATGTTTACGTCGAATCCTTGATCAGCTAACGCGTTGATAAACTTAAGGTCGCCTATGCTACATGGCAAAATGAAGTTCCCGCTTAACTATATATTCTTGGTCACTATTCTTTTATGAATCAAGCCATATAATTTTTTGTTGGGAATTTTGTCATATTCTTCAAATTATATTTCCCTTTGAAAGCCCTTTGAAGCGGCTGGTTTTACTTATGATTATCTATGAGGTGTTCTATCTTTCGTTTATTAGTCTCATTTTTAGATAATAATTAATCGGTTGATACGTAACCCTAATGATAGACTATCCCGAGTGATCATCCCTACCCATGGGAATGTTCTCATCTTGGCGGGATTCTTTTCTTAGTCTTGGTTAGAAATCTTCTCTGTGGGTTGCTTAACATCTTCTTTGCTCACAACCTCATCACTTTCTATTTCCATCTCGACTATAGTTGTATTAGAGTACTTGGTGACAGTATCTTTAACGAGAGAACTTTCTGGAGTTTTTTGGTGAAAACCTTAAGGAGGTCGAGCATCTTCGTCATTCTCTTGTTGATCTCCTTCCTTCACTTGATAATGGTCTCCCTGAATCTTTAAACTCGTACAATGTGGGTGTCCATATACCCCTGCAGTCTAGCCTCAAAGGAAGGTTCAAAAACATTTGTCCAGGGGTCTTGATTTGGTGGATTTCTAGGGTATGCTCATGGTTGATATATGAGTTGGCAACTCGTGGTCTTGAATTTACCGCTTCAGCATATGCTTGAGGAGGAGGGGTGATGTATTTTCGGGCGATTGACTCTGTTTGAGTAGGTATTTCACTTGGTTCTCTAACTCAACTAGTCGCCTTTCGGGAGGGATAGAGTCTTTTGAAGGCAAAGAGATTGCTTTACTCTATTTTGCGGATTCTCTTGTGTCAAACCAACATTCGTTATCATAGAGGGCGAGATCCTCAATGATTTTCCAAGAGTCTTCAGCAATCTTGGCAAGAAGTTTACCACCGGTGGCCTGATTGATGTCACATTTATGGTGGAAGGAGACATGGTCATAGAATATTTGGACGAGGATTCAAAGATCTATGCCATAACGTGGGACTTTTTGAATCAAGTCCTTGCATCGAGTCCATGCTTCGTAAAGTGATTCATCTTGATTTTTTTCAAATGTCAAGGTGTCATTCTAGAGTTTAGTAGTCCTTCCCGGTGGGAAGCATTGAGTAAGGGAACTCTTGGTGAGGTCGTCCGAAGTGGTGATGGAACCTGGAGGGCGATGTTCAAGCCAAAAGCTGGCATGAGCGTGGGAGAAAAATTGGAATAAGCATAAACACAAACTCTCCTTTTCCATTTCTTTGGCGAGAGAGTTAACAATCTTAGGAAATTCCTTTAGATGTTGGTTTTGCACCAATCAGATGGTGTCGAATCTAAGCACCACATCATTGTTTCCCCCCGTGGGAAGCACAATGATATTTAGATAGCCCTCATGGCTAAGAGTGGAATAACTTCTAATGGTACGTACGGGGAGGATTTTCATTCACCATGGTGATAAACAAAAGAGGTTACAAAACAAATAAACGAAGAAAAGGATTGACTCAAAGAAAGTTAATATTCATAAAATAAATAATCTCCATAGGATGGAACCTAATGAGTAAACCTAATAGTATTACATTTGTCTTTTGGCTTTGAGTGCATGAGATCTTTAATCTATCCTTCTCTTGAATCATCTTATGATTTGACATGCTTGATCTTTGCCATATTGTGATCTTGTGTCTTTTCCTACATGCTCATATTTTGCATCATCTTGAAAGCTTGTAATTTTTTCATATTGCAACAAGGCTATCAATCTCCCGATTGCTCTACTGCATATATTGAAGCTAAAATCTCTCATATATCAACAATTCTGAGTTTGAATAAGTTTTTGATTATTAGAGTTGCAAAAGTATTATCTTTGTTTGATCTTAAGCTTTCTTGATACTTAAATCTTGATGATCTGATACTTAAAGCTTGATGCTTTTGGCAGAAGGTCAAACTTTAGCATCTTTAAAGGTCCAACAAAGGCATAAGGTTCAACTTTAGCATTCTTAATGGTACCATAGCTATTTCTATGTGATTCATATATTGATAAAGTGGTAAAAGCAGTTTTCACATCTATAATACGACCAGATGTGAGAATTTGACTTCTAACTACACTAAACACATCATCAAGTCCCATAAGAAATTTCCTTAACCTAAGAGGCTGAGCATGCTTTTTAAGTTTTTTAGCACCGCACATAGGCAAATCAAGCAAAGAGTCAAAGTGCCTCTATAAAGCATTGCACTCATGATAATACTCAGATAATTAAAGACGTAATACCTTGACTTAAAGTATAGACCTTATGATACATATTGTATATAATAGACACATCTTATTTATCATAAGCCTCTTTTAATTCATCCCACACATCTTTATCAGTTTTTAAAAAGACTTGACCCTTATGCTATTGCGTCTCAATCACTGATTTAGTGATTTTAGCTTCATCTATTATATATCCTTTTTACTAGAGGTGGGTAAACTGTTTTCTTAAACCGGTTCGGTTTGAGTCAACAAGTTAACAAACCGGACATAAATTGATTTTGTTAAATTTTAACTAGTTCGGTTCGATTTTAACAGGATTTAAACTGGTCCGGACCATTTTATTAAATAGGTTGACCGTTGTTTTGGTTTGTGGCAAACTGGTTTAAAAAACCGGGTTTCACTAAAATTGGTTTTGTTCTTTTTCGATTCAGTTTATGAAACGATTTTTTTACCCTCCTACTTTTTTTTACTGTCTTCTGGTCAGTTTCCAAACCTTTTGGGTTACCTAGGGTTGAGGCAGTGTGTTCGATTTATCCATCCTTTATATCGGTAGAGTCGAGTATTATTTTGCTTTATTATATGAGTTGAGTTATTTTGCATCATTATTTTTATTTACAAACAAAGGGACTAATTCTAGCTATTCATTACCTAAGATTAAATTCAATTAAAGAAAAACGGAGGGGCCATTTTTACCAAAATGTCAAAAAATTGTAAAAAGTCAACGAATGGACTATAATTTTAAATTTGACGAAAAATATTTTATCAATAATGATATTTCACTAGTGATATGTGATAATACAATGAAATATCACCTTTGATATTTAATAAACATAATTATAGTGTAATATCACGTGTGATATTCATTATTTTATCATTATTGATATTTATAGTTTTTTTCGCTAGTGAAATATCACAATTGATACAAATCAGATCAAAAAAATTACAACTTTAGTCTCTCCGCCCGATTTTTGAAACTTTTGGAGTTTTTGGCAAAAATGATCCCTCCATGTTTTTTTTTAAATTTTAGATTAATCTTCATCTTTATATCAAACCAAAATGGATGTTGAAGATTTATCCTTTTATGTGTAAAAACAAAGTTACATTTGAATTTTTATCCTATACATATATTACGTCTGTCCTAAAATTATTGTCCATATTTATTTTTTCGTTTGTCCCAAAATTATTGTCCATATTTCCTTTTTCGTTCGTCCCAAAATTATTGTCCAATTCTAAAAATAATAGTTGGGTTTTTTTAAGTTTACTATATTACCATTGAAAAAATTTCAAAATGGAACCTTAGTTTAACATAAACTCAATCAACCAATCACAACCACCTATTTTAATCATGTAACAGAAAAACTCATTTTTTAAAAATTAAATATTTCACAAACCGTTCATCGTTACGTAAAAAAAACATATCATCGCGACGAGAATTAAATCATTTATCTATCGAGGGGCACATGTATATACTTTGACGAACTTTTTTTTCGATTTTTTTTCTTAAGTCACGTCTGAGAGAATCATATATGATTCGTCACGAAACATATATGATTTTCAAAAAATCATATATGATTCATATCACGAATCATATATGATTTTCTGAAAATCATATATCATTCGTGACGAATCATATATGATTCTCTCATACGTGACTTAAGAAAAAAAGTCGAAAAAAAGTTCGTCGAAAGTATATACATGTGCCCCTCGATAGAAAGATTATTTAATTCTCGTTGAAATGGTCTATTTTTTTTGTTTGACGATTTACCGTTTGTGAGATATTAAATTTTTTAAAAAGTGGTGGGAAGTCGATTTTTTAAAAGATAGATGATTATAATTGGTTGAATAGGTATATGATAATTTAAAAGTTTACATAAATCTTAACTCCATTACCCTTAATCCAAATTGATATTTACAAAAATTATAGAAATAATAAATAATTATCAAATGGTAAATTTATGCTTTTTGTATTTTCGTAAAAATTAAAACTGTAATTAATACTCCCTTCGTTCCAAAATCATTGTCCCCCGACAAAAAACACACAGTTTACGGAAAGTACCACATTTTCAGCTTTCTGTCTCTTACTTTTTACAAAAAGACAGTTTTACCCTTAACCAATTAATTGAAACCTTTTAAAAGTTTGTAATTATGATTTCAATTAAGGATAATCTAGTAATCTCGATCTAAAATACCTACCTATTTTTAGAAGTTTTATAAGTGGACAATTAATTTGGGATAACCCGAAAAAGAAAGAGGGACTATAATTTTGGAACGGGAGGAGTACAATTTATTAAAAATTGTATGATAGGAGCGTAATAACTATTTAAAGTAATATTGACCAATTACGAGTCAAAGTACTTGAAAGGTTGTTGGGCCACTTTTAGAAACATGTTTTGCATGAACCGCCAGAACAGGTGTGTTCAAAAGGTCAGAACTGCAAATATGCATCTACACATATGTCATGTACATTTGAATTTAGCAATGCGAACAATAATTTGCAAATGAAACTTTATTTTGCAATTTTAGTGTTTCCAACTAGTACAGAATATGGACGATGATTTATCATGTTTCATAATGAAATTTTACATGCGGAACATTTCAAATATGCATCACATAGGTTGACAATCAACCTTCGCGAATTGACTATATATATAGGCGGCGTTATTTGTTTTGTGTCAATGATATATATTTTACATGCGAAACATTTCAAATAATTCAATACGATAGTTGTAATTAAATTCAAATTTTGCAAACTTAATTGGTCATCAAATACGACGACAAAGAAAACACTTTGGTTGACATTATAGAAGGTTAGAGCTAAAATGGTCAGAAGGATGTACATATATTATAGCATGCTTAATTCATGTTTTGATTTTTAATGAGTTTATATTTTGAATATTCAACTTACTGAGTAAACAACGGGAACTTAATATAGGTATACAAAAGCTGGCTTTAGATCATTTATTTGACTTTCGACATTAAGGATGATACCTCCTATGACTTTCCTATATTTAGAAAATATTTCATAATACAATACTACTACTATTATCGGATCTCAGTTTGCAAGTGGGCAATTGGTCACCCATCAATTTTGCAATAACTACTTGATTAATGAAACATTATGACTTTGTTAATATATGAACGACAAAATTTTCAAGACTTTTAGTGTGCTTTGTTTTATACTTTGATAGGTCCATTCTTGTATCGTCATGCATATATAGGTTTGAATTCACAGAGGCCAGCTTACGTTGAATATCAAGTCCAAACCAAATTAGTGTGAAAATGGTTTCATGTTAGTTGAAAATTTGAAATATCTAATATTTAAAAACTCACACCTCCAATGGCATCATGTATTTTGTATCCTTCACTTGGATCGAGTGATTTAGGGTTCGAGTTTGGTTTGAAATTGAGTTTTATTTTAAATGTAAATTTATAAACTGAATGGTTTAGGATTCTTAAACAGAACCAAAAGGTTACTCTCTTGGAACTAATTTAACCTATATATCGATCTCAATGTCAATGATTGGGGCTAATTCAAACTATATATCCATCTCAATGTCAATGAAGGGCGGCGTTTCGATGTTGTTGTCCAAACAACGACAGGGATTTTATGGAGATAAGTACTTGGAACCAAACTTCGTGTAAGGATACTTTTGCGAATCACTACAAGAAAGTTGAGAACAGATGACGGGCGTTTCCCTGGCGACACAATGTCGCCAGGGATAACACCTTTTCCCTGGCGACAACGCTAACGTGGCGGTAAAGTAGGTTTACTTTTTAGTCAAAGTTTGACTAGAGTTTCCCTGGCGACATGTCGCCAGGGATACTCGGTCCAAAACCAGATACCAAGTGAAAGAGCGCGAAATTTTCCCTCCAAGGTTTCCCTGGCGACACGTCGCCAGGGAAAACCTAGTCAAACTTTGACCAACTTATCCCTGGCGACAATTCGCCAGGGAAAGAACATACATATTCTTGGTAAAGTAGGTTTACTTTTTAGTCAAACTTTGACCAACTTATCCCTGGCGAGATTCGAATTCTAACATATTCTTGGATTTCTAATAGAAAGAACATACATAACCTGACTTAATTGGTTTGATTGGATTAGTAATCCGAGATTAGCTTCCACAAACTCATTGCAACTCTTTTGTTACCTTCTTGGCCTTGATAAAAATTTTTGTTAGAAAGAGAAACACTATATCCAATTTCAATACTATTAATGGACATCTTTACATTGTTTTTGTTTCATTAATTGGATTAGTAATCCGAGATTAGCTTGCACATATTATACCTCACAATATATTATATATGATTTTCCTATATTTTAACAGTTACAGTACTTACTTACACCACATATTTTTATTTCTATGAACTCTATATATATGTCTTAGGCATAAAATAATGAATAAATCTTGGTTTTGAATCGATTTTTTTAAATCACGGTCACTCAAATTTAAATCGGATAAGGTTTTTGGCTACTTGATAGCTATTTGCACCTGGTACAACTTGTTAATACATCTCTGAAAACTGTCGCCCTCTTCACATGGTATCAGTTTTTATGATTTTACAAAACATACATTATACGGACTTTGGAGACCTAAAAGTTGACTTCCAAAGTTCAACTATTGTCTTTATGTCTCACTATTATTTCATTTCATACTCTTGCATGTTAATTATTTTAGTATACTTTGTTTGTTTAAGGTGTATGGGTCATTCAGGGATCATCAATAGACATTTTTGTCATTTTTGAAGTTACCAAATTTGAAGTTACCAAATCAAGCTCATTACAATTAAATATATGTAGATGTCACTCTATCAGCAAATCGGACGTAGATGTATAACCAGATTAAGGGATGTCACTACTCACTAGCGTAGCCCCAATTCTTGGGTAACTGTAAAGACCCCTCCAAGTAGCAAACTAGCAACCATACTCCATAACATTCGAGCTGTCATACAATCGATTTAATAGTTCCCATAAGTTTAAGGCATACGTGATAGTCACTTTTGATACTTAAATAGACTAGTGGTAAACTGATAATAGATTCTTCATTACCAACGCGTATCCATTCTCTTTGCACAACTCAGACAATCGTGTAGAAGACTGATTTCTTTTTCCTTTTATTTATGAGTCCGGTTATTAAAGAAACTTGTATTTTGGTGGAAACCAAGGGCTTAATCTGGACCATCCATTTGGGAGGGACCAGATCAAATGATAAAAAACACGGAGGGACCAGAACTGTTAACTTTGCAAACTTGAGTGAAAGATTGAAAATATACCAATAATTAAAAAGTAACCACCCGCTCATTTTTCGAAACAAAAAACACACAGTCTCTCTCTCTCTAAAAACAAACCGTCACCCATATATTTTCTCTCACTAAAAACATCTACAAATCATCAAAAAAAGCCACCAAAAACCTTCAAAATCTAACAAAAAAACACAAGAATGGAAGAACAGAAGAATACTGCATCTGATTCGAGCAAAAAAACAGTGAAAATCGACGTGACAGAAGCAAAATTAGAGGGTAAAACATATTTATTCAATTTATACAACATTTTATAGTTTTAATTTGATGATTTTAAGTTTTAATTATGATTAATATGATTTAATTGATTTATATGATATTTAGATAATTACATGCATGCTTATGAGTTTGATTACATGATGTTTAAACGATTTTTGTGAATATTAGAATGCTTATTTATATTTTTCATGATTAAAATCTGTTTAATTGATGATTTATAAAGTATTTTGATGATTATTGAGAAAATTAATATGCTTATTATGATTATAATTGATTTAATCAATTAAATTGATGATTTTAGGCTTAAAACCAACAAAAACACTTGCCACTAAAAATCATAGCTTATAACGAAAGATAAGTGGTTTATCACTATTGATATAGAATTAAAATGCAAAAAATATTGTTAAAACTTATGTTTATCAACAATGATAAAAGTTTTATCACTAGTGATATAACATTACAGAAAAAAGGTTTTAAAAAAATAGTTAGAACTGGGATTATCAACGAGAAGTGGTATATCAATAGTGATATAGAATTACAGAAAGGAATTTAAAAAATAGATAAAACTGATTTATGAATGAGAAGTGATTTATCAATAGTGATATAGCATTACAAAAAAAGGTTTTAAAAAAATAGTTGATAAAAGCATTGGTAAGTACTTTATCACTATTGATAGGGTTATCATTAAAACATCAACTTAACAATTTTAAGAGGCTTATCGGTAGTGATAATAGGATTTACAAAACATTGCTAAGTGCTTTAACACTATTGATAAAAAGCATTAGACAATGAAAAATATGTAATAATGACAAAAGTGTAACAACATTTTGGTTTTGGTAATTTTAAAAATTTAGGAATGCTAGTTGATTTGAAAACATTAATGAAACAAATTATATACATTTAGGTTTGTATGTAAAGTTATTATGTATCAAAGTGCATCTTTACTTTAGATACATAGTTACCAGTACATTAAAACAACTAGTAAACAGCCTCTCGTCCATCTTCTATTCAGAGACTAGATGTGTTAGTTATTTGAATGTATAATCATTAATCATAAGCCAAAGTAACTACTGAATCCTATTTGTTTGTGAAATGTTATGTTTATTTAATGTATCAATGATATTTGGATCTTATAATGACATTACTAACAAAATTAAAATAAACTTGCAATCTAATCGCAGAAAAGAAAACTGGTGGAAGAAAAAAAATGAAAATCAGAAGTAAGTGTAAGAAACTATCTGGAACAAATATGGACAAAGCATCAACATCAAGATGCAGAGGAGGTGATGAAGATGAAAAAATTGATGAAAGTGAAGAAGAAGAAGAAGAGCAGAAAGATAAGAAAAAGAACAAAAAGAAAACAGAAAAAGAACATCCTGTACTGACATCACGCGCAACCGTGAGACCTTTATTCGAAGCAATGCGGGGACTGACCGCACAAAGAAAAAAAGTCATACGGGACATGGGATTTGGATGCTTAATAGACTTTCCAATATATGAAATTCCAACAAAACTGGCGTTTTTTGTTGTAGACAAGCTGAACACAAATACAATGACGATAGAGTGTCCAACAGGAGACATATTTTTGACTCCAAAATCAGTTAATCAAACTCTGGGAATTCCAATGGGACACAAAAAGTTGGAAAGAGAAGGGCAAAGAGAATACAATGACCCAATTATACTGACGTGGAAACAGCAATTCAGCAATGTAAACAAGCTAACATTGAAAGCTTTATCTGATGTAATAATTGAGTCAAAAAACTCGGACTACATGTTCAGGTTGAACGTTTTGTCGTTGATCTCAAACACATTTGCAGGCTGTGACAACAGTTCAACTGTCAGATTCACAGTATTGAATAATGTCTTTGAAGGAGATGACGTAAGTGAAATAGACTGGTGCACACATGTACTAAATGGGGTGAGTACATCAAAGCTTGGATGGGATAACAAGAAAAAAAACAAAAAGAATGTTGTTTATGACGGTCCAGTGATTTTCTTGATGGTAAGTAAAAAATTCTAATTTTTTTTAATGAATTTAATCTTTCACACTATTAATACGTTGTATATTTTATGAAACAGCTAGCATACTTGCACTATACAAACCTCGAGAATTTCAAAGTGATGAGACGAACACCAACATTCAGAAGCTGGAATTCAAGTCTCCTGAAAAGAAGAGAAACAGAAGAACTACAAAACAAATCGATGGGAGAAGTAGAAATACTGGATGATATGAATGAAGCAGAAGAAGAAGCACAGAATCAAGTAAGATAAAAAACTGTATTTCAATATATTATCAATACTGATAATACATTAAAGAAAATTAAAATAATATTTTATCTAGTAATATTTCTTTAAGTTAAATTTATCACTATTGATTATCTATTAGAAAAATCTTCTTTTGTTTGTTTTATCACTATTGATAATCCATTAAAGTTCATTTTAATAGATTATCAATAGTGATAATACATTAAAGAAAAAATCTGATAAAAATTAATCAATAGTGATTGTTAAATTAGTGAATAGATTATTAATAATTATCACTATCGATAATCTATTAGTTCATTTCTGATGTGTAAATTTTATGACTAATGATAATAAACTTCTTTTTAAGATAAATTTATCAATATTGATAAAATAAAAAATTATAGAAGCAAGTTAAATTTAATACATTATCAATCGTGATATTAACTAAAATATTGATTCATTTCTTTGTTAAACTTATCACTATTGATTATCTATAGATAATTCTTCTTTTGTTTGTTTTATCAATATTGATAATCCAATAAATTTCATTTTAATATATTATCAATAGTGATAAGACATTAAAGAAAAAATCAGATAAAAATTAATCAATAGTGATTGTTAAATTAGAGAATAGATTAATAGTGATTGTCACTATTGATAGTCTTATTAAAGTTCATTTTTGTTTTGTTAATACATGAGGACTTTTCTTTAAGATAAATTTATCACTATTGATAATACATTTAAAATTTAAATAGATCATCAATAATAACTATATTATAGAAGCAAGTTAATTTAATACATTATCGATAGTGATATACAGTGTAGATGTAATATATGAAAAAGTTTTTACATACTAAAATATGTATATTAATAATCATTGCAGGAAATGTATGAGATGCTTGAAGAGAGCATCGAAAGCATATTGATAGAAAAAGCGGAGATAGAAGAGAAGATCAACGAGAATTTATTTAAATTTGGATCTGATGAGAAACTAAAAGAAATTCAAGAAAAGTTGAAAAACATCTTCAAAGAGGAGGAACGGGAACAATACTACTCATCATCATCAACAGAATATGAAGACAACGATTTAAATGATGATGATGATGCAGGAAATCATGAAGATGAGGAAGGTCCAAAACCTCCAAAAGATGAAACAGATTCCGGTGATGAATTGGAAATAGAAGCTGACGCAGAAGAAAGAAACGACCCACACTACACCGATGAGCATAATGATGAAGAATGTGTCTCAGAAACTGGATCGAACAGGCAACAAGAAACATCAAATGAAAAGGCAACAAATCAAAAAGAAAAAAATGACAATCATCAACCAGAAGATTATCATGATACAGAGATGATGGAAACACAAGAGATGAATCTGAATAGTGAATATGATGATGATGTTGATGAATCAAAAAAGTTAGAAAAAGATGATGCTGAAAACGAAAATGAAGGAAAACGAAAAGCTGAAGAAGAAATCGAAAGAAAAGGAAAGAGAGTGAAGGAAAACCAGCCAGAAGCTTCCCACGAGAACATCAATCTTGGTTTTAGTTTACTAATTAAAGAAATTCAAAACCAAGAAGACGAAAACGCCAGGAAGCAATCTGAAAAAGAGTACAGATTTCTCAGGTCAAACTACATCAACAAGAATATAGACACAAAGGCTGAAATAACAGAAGATGAAAAGATTTTGACATCAACCATCTTTGGAGACAACGAAAATGAATGGTAATCATCTAAATGATGCTTTTAACTTTTAAAACTTTATCATTATTAAGCTTTATGATTATAACTTGTGATATATTACACAGGGATGAAGTTTTTAACGATGGAGAAGGTAATATGTTGATGAAAGGAAGTCTCCAGACGCTGGCACCAAAAACGGAAGTTGAAACTTCAGTGATCGACACATATGTATCAATTCTGAATTATGAAGAAAGTTTCAAAGAAAACAATTTGAGACGCCAATTCTTTTATACAGGAATGACGGTAAGATATTAAATAAAATTAAAAAAAACATCTAAATAATGCACTAACATTTGATTTTGAAAAAAAAAATCGAAACAGGTACCTGGAGTACTACAAGACAAGAAAGAGGACAGAGCCTTGAAGTTAGACTCCCAGTACCAATTGTTTAGCAAATTATTTGAGATTCAGACAAAAAACAATGTCAAACAAATGCAAATGATGGACGTCGGACTGGTAAAAAAACAGTCTATTAGATTCTACTAATATGATTATTATATTATCTTAAAATAGGTATAGTCTAAGAAATTTATGATAAAATACACAGGTCTTCTTTCCAATCATAGCACATGGGCATTACTACGTCATAGTTTTTGACCTGGATAAAGTCAAGGCTGTGATACTAGACAACAGCGATTCAGATGCCACATACGAAGGGAAATACAAGGAAAATTTTGATTTTGTGGTAAGTAACCTTTAAAAAATTAGTCTAATTAGCAAAAATAAAAACATATCTAACGATATTTATATATTTACAATTTCAGAAGGAAATCTTTGTCAACCACCTGATGGCGTATCAACATCCAAAAGGAGAAGAATTACGAAAGAAAATTAAGAAAGCAACAGTGATGCAAATGAAGTGGAAGACAAAAGAAGAAAAAGTAGACTGTGCTATATACATGATGATGCATATGGAGCTGTATCAAGGAGAGACTGCTGGAAAATGGCAAACAGGGATCTACAACGAAAATCATAAAGATCACCGAAAGCAGATTGATACCTTGAGAGCAAGAATTGCAACAAAAATATTGCTCCATGAAATGAACAACCACAGGAAGTTGATGTCTGATAAAGCATTAAACATTCAAGGAGAAGGAACAGAAGCAGGACCAAGTGAACAAAAATGATTTGTCATGAGTGTCATTCTGTGTAACAAAATTGCTACTTTTATTTTGAATGTGTGTAACTTTTAACACATTGAACAATTTGGTTATGTATTCTAAAACAGTATGATCTGTATGAAAACTTGGTACTTTTGGTTTAAAAATGCATCTTAATATTATCAACACAATATTTATCATGATGTTTTGTTCAGCTTATACTTTATATCAATAGTGATATTCAATGGAATATTTGTAGAAATTAAAAAATAGATGTTTTTTTATACTTTTATCAATAATGATGTTGACTTTATCAACTGTGATATTGCATATAGTGTGATAGTATATGCTTATATGAACAGTGATAAGGAAAAACAAAATTTATATCTTTATCAATATTGATAATAGAATAACAAAAAACAGACATTTATCAACAGTGATATTTTTCAACAGTAATATTGCATTAGTTAAAAAAAAACCACAAATTTATCACTAATCACTATAGATAAATAAAAAAACAATATAAAAAAACATTTTTTTAACCAAAAAAGTGAATCTTAAAATAAGGATAATATCACCATTGATATTACACATACTAAAGATATAATACTAACACCATTGGTGTATAAATAAAAAATTTATTATTTATCACTATTGATAAATCAAAAAAAATAACTGTCGATAAAAAATAAACCGTTTTTAACTGAAAAAGTTAAAAAACTTTTATCATCAATCACTATCATACTATCAGCATTGATATTACACTAAAAAAAAGCGGAAGTTGGAATTTATAAATTAATAATAAAACCCGCCCAATCATAATGCATCCCAACCACTTTCATTCTCATTCTACAAAACACAAACCGCTATCATTTCTCTCTCTAGAATCAAAACAAACCATAACCCTCTCTAAAATCAAAAACAAACCTAATCAAAACCTTCAATCACAAAGGGAAATCGAAAGAAATGGATGAATCGGAACAAGACGGATCTAATACCTCAAAAAAACGATGGAAAACGAACAAACACCAAGTCAGGAAGAAAGTATGGTTTCTCTAACTCATAATTTATTAGTTTTGATGATTATTAGAACATTTATTCTAAATTTAATTAATTTAATCTGTTAATTTGATGTTTTAATCCATATATTGATTATAATAACCTACTTCTGAGTTTAAATTGGGTATTTCGAGGATATTGAGATGATTTGTTATGTATTGTTAATTTTAGATTCTAATCATCAATTAAAGTCATATTGTATTGATTTTTTTGATTATTTTTATAAAATTTTTAATAAATTATAACTTTAAAGAAAGATTTATGTGAAGTTTATTAGGTTTATTATTTTTTTAAGTTCATATAAATTTAAAAACTATAAGCGCCATTTTTTTTTTAAATTATTATATCGCTTATGGGTTTATATAAGATTATTATAATCAATATAAACAAAAAAGCACAATGTAAGTTTTGGTATATGTATATCAACATTGATAAGAGTCTTTAGAATAACAAACTTGAAAGGATTGATAAATTATATAACAAAATTTATCAAAAATGTTTGGAAATACAAAAGAAATTTATTAGTTTCTATTTAAAAAAAATGTAGATGGAGATATTTTTCTCAATTTAACACCACTCGAAGATTTGCCAGGTACTGAAATTCAAATAGAAGATGCTTTATCGGGTTAGTATTTATTAAAAAAAAATTACAAAATTCATAACTCAGACAAAAACTTACATAAAACATTGTTTTGTAACTGCAGTTCTGAATACATGCCCGATTCTAAACCTTTCTCCGCAGATTGGTAAAACACTAGGTACATTTAAAAGAAAATAAAAAAATATTTATTCTTTATAAATATATAAATGTGATCAAATATGTGAGAATGCGACATACTTGTATTGATATTTTAATGTATTATCACTATTGATAATACATTAAAAATAACTTCAATGGATTATCAATATTGATAAAACTAACAAATTAAATATCATAAAATGTATGATGCATACTTATAAACTTCTTATGTATCACATTTAATATATTTAAAAAATATATTAAATGAATGACTAACCTAATACATCTTTATTTGTGCAAATTTGAACACAGAAAGCAATACTGAAGGTAACAAAACACCATCTTCGACATCGAAAAAACTAACATACAGACGAAAAATTGATGCTAAAAGACAGCAACTAGATTTAGTTGAGCAACAAACAACATCAACAGAAGTAGTCGCGTTTGCTTCAAAGGAAGTAACAGAAAGAAAAAGAAAAGCCACTGAAATAGAACCTGGAAAAAAGCCAACAAGAGTTCCTGCAGGAAAAAAGAAACAAGAGGAAAAACAAGAGAATATAAACAAAAGGAAAAGAGACGAAAAAGCAAATCAAGTTGAGGAAAGGAAAAAAAGAACAGTAAAAGGAAAAGGAAAAAAGAAAGAAGAATCTGATGAAGAAAAAATGGAACTAATGGTAGTAAAAAATGAAGATAAATTCAAGCCATTGAGGGCTAAAACAACTGTTCAGCCTCTCTTCAATGCTAATCGAAATCTATCGACGGAAAGGAAAAGGGTGATTAGACAAATGGGCTTTGGTAGTTTGTTGGAACTTCGATTTAGCAAAGTACCGGCACGGATCACGTATTTTGTACTTAAAAACCTAGACACACAGAACATGGAGTTGCCACTGGCAAATGGCAAAAAAATTAAGTTCACACCAAAGAAAATCAGAGAAGCAACAGGAATCCCAATGGGAAAAAGAAGACTAGAATCTGAGCATGAAAGAGAAAACAACGATGTGTTCTTAAACAGATTCAAAGCACAGTTTGGAGAGAAGCAATATCCAACAACAACAGATATTTCAAAGGTTATTCAGAAGACAACTGATACAGACTTCATGTTCAAAATGAATTACCTCATGCTCTTTGCAAACTGCATGATAAAATGTGATAACAGTTCGAGAATAAACTATCATGTGATAAACAACATACAACATGATGATGTCATTAGCGACTTTGACTGGTGCACTTACATTTGGGAATGCATTCAAGTAAGCAAGGTCAACTGGAAAGACACGACAGCAGAAAACTGGTACTACGGCCCGAACGTTGTGCTAATGGTAATTTTAATCTACACTTTAATTTTTTATTTATTTATGTCTAATATTATATTATTAATGCATGACACTTTTTATTAAATATTATACTGTAAACAGCTGGTTTACTTGCATCACACAAAGTTTGCTGAGATGAATGTACCACGAAAATGGCCTGGCATCAGAAACTGGACTTTTGAGCTTTTAGAAGAAAGAGAAAACTTGGAGATGAAGAATGGACGGTTTGGATTGGTTTCAGTGATAGAAGATGATGAAGAAAATAATGCTGATGAACAGGAAAATGAGAAGCAAAAACTCAGAGAGGTCAGTAAAATCAAATATATTTTATCACTATTCATAATCCAATAAAGTTGATTTTAATAGGTTATTAATAGTGATAATACATTAAAGATGAAAAAATTAACACAATAATTAATCAATAAACAAAACTAAAATAGTGATAATAGTTTATCAATAGTGATTATGGCTATTGAATCTTATATGCAGAATTTTTTTGTTAGTTTTATCACTATTGATAATCCATTAAATTTAATTTTAATAGATTATCAATAGTGATAATAAATTAAAGTTGAAATATTAACATAATATTTGAATAGTTACTAAAAATACTGATTATCACTATTGATAATCTTATCACTATAGATAATCTGTTGAATCTCTTTTTTAGTTTTATCACTATTGATAATACATTAAAAGTTGATTTTTAATATATTATCAATAGTGATAATACATTAAAGTTGAAAAATTAACATAATATTTAATCAGGTCATAGAAGAAAAAAATAGTGATAATAGATTATTAACAGTGATGTAAGATTCCTAACACGTGTTTTTTTCCATCACAGCTTATATACGAGACGATAGAAGAAAAGTTTGAAAGAGTTTTGAAAGAGAGAAGAGAGCTTCAAGATTTGATTAATGAAAACTTGCAAATGCAAGAGGTCTTTGAAGGTGATGAAAGATTAAACTTGTTTGTACAAAGATTCAAAAGAGAGTTTAGAAATGAAGTGCAAGTAGATGAACCCAAGGATTATTCATATTACATTGCTAGTGCATCAACTAGCAAAGCTGCAACAACAAATGATATTCATAGTCCTGTTGGGTTAATTGAATCTGTCCACGAGGAGAACAACAACAACAAATCAGACTTTGCCGAAGCTGATAAAATATACTACGAAGGACTTGAAAAACAGAAAAAGCAACAAGCTGCGAAAGACGAGGCAGAAAGAAAAAGGAAAGCCGATGCTGAAGATAAAAAGAAAAAGCAAGAAGATGCAAAGAAAATCAAAGCTCAAAGAGGTCAGAAAAATCAAATAATTTAGCATGTTCATGTTATTGACAAATAACTAGTGATTAACCACTAGTCATAAAAATAAACTAGTGTTAAATAACTAGTGTTAAATCACTATTGATCAATGTTAAATGATAAATGACTAATAATGTATAATAATACTTTTAACAAACTATGGCTAGCAAAAACAACAAAAATATAATGATGCTTTAACAAATACTAGTGATATGTAACTAGAAATGTATAAATGTTGAAGTTGAAAAAATCCTTTTTAGAAGCAGATGTAAAGAAGAAGCAGCAAGAAGCTGCGAAAGAGGAGGCTGAAAGAAAAAGGAATGCTGATGCTGAAAATAAGAAGAAAGAGGAAGAAGAGGCAAAGAAAAAACAGGCGGAAGAGAAAGCTACAAATACAGAAAAGGATGCAACTGCAAAAGAAGATGCTCAAAAACCAGCAAAAAAAGTTGCAGGAAAGCAAACACCAAAAAAGAAAAGTTCAGAAAAACCAAAAGCAGATAAAGATGGAGAAAAAACATCTGCTCAAACAGAAACAAACAAAGAAGGAGCTTCAACAATAGAGCCCATAAAGGAAGTAGCACTAGAAAAGAAGGAACATGCAAAGGACAAACATGAAGCTCCAACAGAAACAAAGAAACATGCAGAGGACAAACATGAAGCTGTTGTTGCAGAAAAAACAAAATCACAAACAGAAGAAAACAAAGAGACATCTAAAGAAAAAAACAAAGAAGAAGCTGCAACAAAAAAAGCGACAAAGGAAGCAGCAGCAGAAACAACACCAAAGAAAAATACAAGGCAACAAGCAAAACAAGATGCAGAAAAAACTAAAGGTAAAAACATAATTTTTTATCAAAAAAACGTATCAGTTTTTACACTTATAGATTATATAAAAAACAAAAAAACTTAACAAAAAATTATGCAACAGATGATAAAAATTATGAAAGCCCGGAAGTCCAGGAGAATGCATTTGGTACAGAACAAGAAAGCGAAATAGAAAGTATTGCCCAGGAGGAAGCACAAGGAAGAGGAAAAAGGATCACAAAACCATCGATGTATTATAAATCGCCGTACATGAACGAGATGTCCAGAACACAAGATACGTTGCACTATGATGAAATGATTTCAGCAAACAGCATCTTCTGTATGCAAGGACAGATCAGGTAAAAAAATTTAATATTTACTATTTAGTCGTGGATAATTTTCATTAGAAACTAGTGATAAATCTAATACATAATAAACGTTTTGCAGTGAAAAAGTATTCGATGATGGAAGTGGAACTATAGCAAACAGAGAAGAAATTCAAACTCTTGCACCTGGATTCAAGATACATAAAAAAGTAATTGACACTTTTGTTAAAGTGTTAAATTACGAGGAAAGGATACACACAGGAGGCAAAGGGTTAAGAAGGCAATACTTTGCAACAACTGACTTCGTAAGTTCATTTAAAATTTATAACGAAAAAAAAATGTTCTATCATTTAAGAAATATAAGAACTAAATTTATATTTAAAAAAATCTTTTATCTATAGGATTTGGAACTGATGGAAAATGAGAGTTTGAATGAGATCGATGATGAGAAGTTTGAAAAGTTGCTGCACAAATACATGATTTCTTCACAAGCTAAGAAGAAGATGAAAGATGTGAGAATTGTGTTTTTCCCAACAATAGTTGGAGGTGATTATTTTGTGATCGTCTTCAACCTTGAGAAAGCAAATGCTATGATACTGGATAACGACTCAAATGGGGAATACAAGAAAAAGTATCAAGACGCCTTTGGCAAAATAGTAAGTAAATATATAATGTTACTTGAATGTAGAATTATAAAAATGCAGATAAATTACATGGCTATACACAATAACTAATTTCTTAAATTTTAATTTATGCAGAAAAATTTGTTGATCAACTACTTGACGAAGCATGGAAACACGTGTGTTAAGAAGCTAAGCAACGACAAACAGCCAAAAGTGATGAAATTCAAATGGCAAACTCTGGAAAACAAAATCGACAGTGGCTTGTACACAATGATGCATATGGAGCTTTATCAAGGAGAGATGGCGTCTAAATGGAATCCTCAAATTGTTCCCGAAACAAACAGAGATCATCAACTGCAAATAAACATAATGAGGAAGAGGTATGTGACAAAGATTTTAATGCATGAAGTAAACACAAAGAGGGGAGTGATGACGGACTATGCAAAGAAGTTTGAAGATGAAAACAAGGACAAAGACGAAAAAACAGTCCAAGAAATCGTTGAAGCTGCTATCAACAAAAAGATAGCAAATGAATGATAAGCCCAAGAAATCGTTGAAGCTGCTATCAACAAAAAGATAGCAAATGAATGATAAGCCCCAAGTCTTATGTTAACATAACAGCTAGTACTTTTTATTAGAACAAGGATTCTGTAGTAGTACTTTTTATTAGAACAAGGATTCTGTAGTATATCACTTGTGATATACAAATGATGTATCTTAAACAATTGTTGAACCTTCTTTTGCTGATTAAACTTAGATGTCAACTTTAAATTCAAAAATAATATTTCAAACACAAAAAGATGATTGAAAACATTGCAATATTAAAAATATATCTACCTGTATTATCACTAACTATAAAAAAAATTTAAAAAAATACTGTGTATAAAATTACCAATATTTATAAAACATGAATATTAAAAACTGTTTACGTATCATATCACTGGTGATAAAGTATATAAAATAAATACTTGTAAAACATGAATATTAAAAATTGTTTACGTGTGATATCACTGGTGATAAAATATAGAAAATGAAATAAAACATGAATGTATACTTGTAAAACATGAATATTAAAAACTGTTTACGTGTGATATCACTGGTGATAAAATATAGAAAATGAATATATACTTGTAGAACATAAATATTAAAAAAATTTAACAAAGCATGCATCAACATTCCATTGTACTTATATGTCTATATGATAAATACAATGTTTACCAGGGTAACCATTGAACAAAAAAAAAACCATTGAATATGATAACCAAATTTTATTAAAAGTGCAATATGTGAAGCCAGAAAAAAAAAATCATTCAAAACATCAATCTGGATTGTAGATATATTTTTTAAAACATAAAATAAATCACTCATCATGGCTGATTGATTTCTCCTTCCACTGCTGCTTTTTGAAACTTGTTCTTGCGTCGACTTCTCTGTTCTTCCCTTTTTCTTTTTCTTTCTGCCCTGAGTTTCTGCCTTTCAATTTTTGGTGTTATACGCAAATCAAAACTTGGCTGGGAACCAGGAGTCCAAGGACTACTAGAATCAGTTGGTGATGTACCAGATAATGTGTCCGAATCAATAACTAGTACATTATCTCCTTTTTGATTTTTTTCTTCTTCGGCTTTATGTTTCGCGGCAAGCTCAGCTAAAAGTTTTGGCTCTACAAATTCAAAATAATAATTCATCGATTCGTCTGAATCCGAATCATGAACCAAGAAAGTACTTGTTTGACCTTGGTAAAATTTACCAGTTGCTTCAACTTGTTCCTTCAAAAATTGAGGATCATCAACATCTAAATTGATTTTTTTGTTTGCTGCATTTTCTTGCCCAATAACTACTTTCTTAATACTTCCAGCTTGATCTGTTTTTTTAAAACTTCCAGCTTGATCATTCAATAGTACTGCATCTCGACTATCTATTTCAAAGTCTCGTTCAGTAACTGAATATGAATCATTCCTAAAAATACTTTCATGCAGACTTTGAACATTGGCTTGTCGAGATTCCATTATCTTACTACTTCCAGCTTCTACTGTTTTTGCGGATCCATATTGTCCTTTAAAAGCATAATTTTGACCATTTAATCCTTCATCGTATTGACTTTGGCAAACTCGATCTATTGCTTCAACTGATTGCTTCAAAAATGCAGGATCATCATAATCAAAATCATCAGAATCTGCAAGGCACTTTATGTTGCTAGACTTTTCTAGCCGAGTTTGTACTTTCTTACTACTTCCAGCGTGTTCTGTTTTAGTGCCTCCATCTAGCACTTGAGAAACAAATTTTTTATCATTCAATAGTACCTCATCTTGATTGACAATTTCCGTTTCTTGTTCAGAAAATGAAAATGAATCATTTCTACAAATTCTTTCATCAACATTTTGAACATTTTCTTGCCCAGATTCCATTATTTTACTAGTTTCAACTTCTTCTGATTTGGCGCCTCCATCTTGTCTTTCAGAAACAACATTCTGATCATTCAATCCTTCCCCGTCTTGAACATTTTCTTGCCCAGATTCCATTATTTTACTAGTTTCAACTTCTTCTGTTTTGGCGTCTCCATCTTGTCCTTCAGAAACAACATTCTGATCATTCAATCCTTCCCCATCTTGAACATTTTCTTGCCCAGATTCCATTATTTTAATAGTTTCAACTTCTTCTGTTTTGGCGCCTCCATCTTGTCCTTCAGAAACAACATTCTGATCATTCAATCCTTCCCCATCTTGAACATTTTCTTGCCCAGATTCCATTATTTTACTAGTTTCAACTTCTTCTGTTTTGGTGCCTCCATCTTGTCCTTCAGAAACAACATTCTGATCATTCAATCCTTCCCCATCTTGAACATTTTCTTGCCCAGATTCCATTTTCGTACTACTTCCAACTACTTTTGCTTTGGTGCCTCCATCTTGTCCTTCAGAAACAACATTATGATGATTCAATCCTTGTTCATCTTGATTACACATATTCACATCTTGATCACCAACAGAGTACGTGCCACCACTAAAAATGGTTTCATCGACACTTTGAACGTTTTCTAGTCCGGATTCCAATTTCTTACTACCCCCAGCTTCTGTTTTCGTGCCTACATCTTGTACCTCAGAACCAAGATTTACATCATTAAAACCGTCATTATCTTGACTACTGATTTTCATATCTTGATCACCACCTGAAAGATTATCGTTCTCATCGCCAGATTCTGAAGAAGAAGTGTGGTACTCTGGAATGACGGGTTCTTTGAAAATTTCTTTTAGTCTGGCCCTAAATTCAATCAGCTTAGAATCATCTTGATACTTCAACAAATTGTCATTGATTGTTTCTTCTATTTCTGATTTATCTATTAATATGTTCTCAATACTCTGATGAATCAAACCATACAATTCCTGCAATGTACAAGAAAAATATACTTATTGATAATCACTATTGATAAAACATTAAAAATTTTAAATACTAATAGAAAAACTAACTTTAATATATTATCAATAGTGATAATACACTAAAACTTTTATAGCTAGTGATAATCACTATTGATAATCTGTTAGTTAATTATGATTACATATATCCCTGATCATATATATCACTATTGATAATCTATTACTTAATTTAATCACTATTGATAAATCAATAATGATAATCTTTTAAAGTTGATTAAACTAAAAAATACACATAATTTTAGACTTAAAAAAGAATTTGATTTATAACGAGTGATAAAATGTTAACTTAACTAACCTCTCTTTGAACATTTTCCTCTACTTCATCCAAATCTGGAAGAATTTCGGATGTTCCCATAGAATTATTCTTGACTTCAATTGTTTCTCTTTGGTTCAGCAGACTTGAATCCCAGCTTTTAATCGATGGTACTCGCCTAGTTACTTTCATCTGATCACACTTTGTGTAATGAACATATGCAAGCTGTATCATAAAAATGTATTATAACATTAATATCAAATATTATATAAGACAACAAAGTTGCTATAAAAAATACTAATGTTCGTAAATTACCATCAGGAACATAGCTGGTCCGTAATACACAACACTCTTCCTATGATTCAACCTTGATTCCCATGCAAGCTTCGATAAACTAGCACAATCAAGAATGTGCTCACACCAGTTTATATCATTAACGTCATCACCTTCAAACACATTCTTCAGGACTGTGAATTTGATAGTTGATGATACATCACAACTTCCTAAAGTGTTTGAAATCAAAGTCAAGACGTTCATCCTAAACATATAATCATCATTTTTAGTCTCCAATATAACATCTGATAATTCTTTGATTGTAACCATGTTGACATTCTTGAACTGACTTTTCCATTTTTTAATAAATGGATCACCATATTGTCGTTCTCCTTCTCGTTGCAAGTTCCTGTTACCCATTGGAAGTCCAAAAATTTGATTAACTGTTTTCGGAGTAAGTAATATGTCTCCTGATGGACACTTTAATAGCATTGATGTAGTATCAAGAATATCAACCACAAAGAATGCAAGTTTGCTTGGAATATCAAATATCGGAAAATCAATCAAAGCTCCAAAACCCATATCTTTGATAACCTTCTTTCTTTGGGCTGTTAAACAACGCATTACTTCGTAAAGAGGCCTAACTGACGCACGTGATATCAATGACCTATATTCTTTTTTTCTAAACCTTTGCTGGCTCTTATTCTCTGAATCATTCATTACAAAATCATCATTTCCTTCAATAATTTTTTCCTTTCCCCTTTCTTCTCGCCTTCTTTTATCATCAACAAAAGAACTGTCTTCTTTCAATTTTATCTCTTCTTCATCAAATTCTCTTTTACGTTTCTCTTCTTTTTCCCTAAAACTTATACTGCCAGTTCTTTTCTTACAATTACGTCTAGGCAATTGTTTTCTTCTAACAGTTTTTTCATTAACTGAAAATTAAAATGACATATAATTAGTTCAGGCATTTTAACAAACATTTTAAACGCAAATATAAATATAAGAAATATAGAATCACAAAACATCATAAAATAAGAACAATACATAAATCAAATTCAAAATCAATAGAACAAATACAAATGTTTTTTTTTCTTTTCAAAATGAAATACCTTTATCATTTCCAGTACATTCGCTTTGAACTATTGGATCTGTTATAATCGGAGGTACACTCGATGATCCTTCCATGTTTTTGTTAATTTTTGTTAAATTTGATTCATCTTTGGTTAGTCTTTTTGATTTTAATGGTAGGAGAAACTTGTTTAAAATAATTTTGATATTGAACATTTAAGAAGTGTTCGTCATGTGTGTGTGTGTGAAACTGTTCGTCATATGTGTGTGTGTTTGAAAGTGTTCATCATTCCTACACTTTTTTTAAAGTAAAATGAACATTTTACATCAAATCTTTATAAAATCAATTGTGATTGAAAACACACGAGATTCTAAATACATTATCCATGGTGATATATTGAAAGTAAATTTCATAGATAAAAACCAAAAAACATAGTACTAAAATTTATCACAAAAAAAAAATAATTATCACTTGTGATATTTCACGTAAAATTAAAAACTATAAATTTTCAATAGAAAGAAACACATTCATTGAATCAAAAAAATATTTTTAATGAAGACATTGAAAAACAGTCAAATTACATGAAATAATAACACAAAGAATATAACATAAGACAAACAAATCACAAACATGATATTTTAAGACAGAATAACTAGTGATAAAAACAAACTATGTACTTTAAACATTGAATCACTAGTGATAAAACATACTGAACTCAATTATTAAAAATAAAACTGATCATCAAGAAAACAATTGATAGAACATACATAAGGAAAGTATCACTAGTGATAAACAAATGAACATAAGTTTTCAACATTATTGAAAATAAAAGTATCACTTGTGATAATCAAAAAACAATTGATAGTAGATAAACAGCATTGGATTCCAGAATATACAGCTTGAACAAATTAAGCAACATGACAACCGTCTCTATCATCACGACCAGCAGAAGAAACTGATGCAGAATAAGAAAAATCAGCTTTATCCTTGAGTGGGCAAGTACTATAGGTGTGGTCAGTACTTGAACAAAGAGTACAACCCATCTTCCTCCTTTTATTGCTTTTAGCCATTGAAATCTCTCTTCCACTCTTAATACGCTTTTGCGGCTGCTTCTGTGGCTGCTTCTCTGGCTGCTTCTCACGCCCCTTTGTCCGAACATCTGTTGGATTATTCACAAGTTTCTTCTTAGGCTCCTTAACGCCCATAAACTTTTCAACAATCTGAGCAGTTGTACGTGTTGGAACAGGAGGCAAA
Organism: Glebionis coronaria; assembly: GCA_025667525.1. Lineage (NCBI taxonomy): Eukaryota > Viridiplantae > Streptophyta > Magnoliopsida > Asterales > Asteraceae > Glebionis > Glebionis coronaria. The sequence continues at coordinate 98,177,970 of CM046879.1, forward strand.
CCAGCTTCGAACTCAGACTTTAATGCTTTCATCTTGCCCAGAAAAGAATTTAGCTTAGGCTCATTATTACTCAACATATGAATACATGATTCAAAAACATTTGCAGCCTCAATAGAAAGCTTCTCAATTGCTTCATTTTTCTCGCCATATCGGTTTTTTTTGTTCCTCAAATCAGCTGGAATCAAATCTTTTGTCCAACGCCTAAGTATATACTGATCTGGGATACGAGACACATTACAGTTCTTGAAAGCACAAAAAACATGACGGCATAAAATCCCAACACGAACAAAAAGCTGACAACAGCAGGAAACTGAAGAATCTTGACTGTTATATATAACCTAAAAAAAACATCAAAACAATCATATATCAAACAAGAGATAATTTATATTAAAATAGCTATAAAAAAATAATGTATAAACTATCAATAGTGATAAAACATATGAATCTTTAGAAATTAAAAATAACAAAATATACCTCATACTTCCGTGAAATTTTTTTATACAACTCAATCTCTTCTTCAAGATTCTCTGAATTACTTTCTTTATCAATAACTTCTGGAACAACCTTTTGAGATACTTCCTCTTCAATAAGAATAACAAAAACACCCTCTTTTGAACTCATACCATTTACCGAACACAACCATGAACCTGCAACAATCTCTTTTTGAACACGATTAAAAATATTACGGGTGTAAACACCAGCAGCATGTTTTTCGATTGGTAATGGAGTCAGCAAAGTAGGGAACGAGTCAAAAGACTGATGATCCAACTGTTCTTGAAGGTATCTCTGCCTATCCATTGCAGACTCGTAACTAAGCATAAACTTCACAAGGGTTGCACGGGAGCTCAAGAAATAATTAAAGAAAGAGTTCTCGCTCTCTGACCTGGAAGTAGTCCTCATTAACCCACAAAGTGGTGAATCAACAAAAAAAGCAGGAATCCATGATGTTCTAATATTATACATCTTCGTTAGCCACTTGTGTCCAACAAGATTAAACTCCTCCATAAGACTGTTCCATCTAAGCTCAAACTCATCAGGTTGGATATACATATTCCAAACAATTTTGCCAAACTTTTCTTTGAACTTTGTGTTATCATAAATTTCAGAAACAATCTGCGAAAAGAATGCAATATCAATAGTGATATTACAAAATAATTTTTTTTTGTCAATGCATTATCACTAGTGATAAGAAAAATGCCAAATAAGAACTATATAATCTTTTGGTTTGTTATATGAAACATTAATAATTTATCACAAGTGATATAAAAACAAACAAAAATGAATACCTTTTTTGGAACTTTCTGCATGATGTGCCACATACAAAGCCTATGCTTAGATTCATGCAACTCCTCAGCAACAGCGATACGCATAGCACCGTCTTGATCAGTAACAACAATCTGTGGCGCTCGACCAACTGCCTTCTTAAACGATCGAAGTAACCATCGATAATATTCAGCTGTTTCTTTCTTCAACAACCCCGAACCAACAGTAACAGACCTTCTATGGTTGTCTATAGCCGTAAATGGTACAAACACCATTTTGTACCTGAAAAATAGTATAAACTTTAACAAAGTAATAACAAAAACAATGAAGAAAACAATAATAATGAAACATACTTGTTGGTCCTGTATGTGGCATCAAATGATACAATATCACCAAATTCCTTATAATTACATTTCGCAACTTCATCAGCCCAGAACAAACCGCACAACTCCGCGTTCTCAACAAAAAATTCAAAAGAAAATAGTTTTGTATACTCTTTCCTGTCCTCCATACGATTAATCAACATCTGAGCGTCACTATCTCCTATGAACAAGTTCAAGCCATTAACAAAATTCTTAAAATCCACCTGAGTGCCATGAACTAGAGATACAGACCCTTTCAACCCAGTATAAAACTTATGCGCTTTAACAGCACCAATATTTGAACTCATAGCTTTGATAATAAACAGCTGCTCGACGTATGTTAACTTCCTCTCAGATTTGGACAAGTGTTTATACTCAGGCTTATCAAGCTCATGATTATGTTCAACATTAAAAGTTGTCAACGAATACTTTATTGTACCAGGAATCAAATCAAAGACAGCACGCGCTTTGCAACCACATATCCTAATATTTGAAGTCCTTACTTGTTTATCAGTCTTTTTAGGCTCTAAAGTATTCAAGGATATATTCTTCGGACAACCATACCGATTACAAACTAACGTCTTCTGTTTCACAAAACCACCACGTAATCGTTTCTGAGTAGATAGTCTAATGCCAAACCCCGCAACTGAAGCGTATTTCTTATAAACACTAATACATTCATCAACACTATCATATTCAGTCCCTAAAACTGGCAAATCACTAGCATAAACCCTAGGAACAACTATAAGTGAACCATCTGGACCGTCAAGAATCTCATCATGATCAAAGGATGAAGATGTTTTATCACTGTTACCAGCTGTAGAAAATAAAACAAAGAAAAATGAATATAATATAAACAAAAAAAGAGGAACAAAAAAACAAAAGCAGTTTAAACTAATATCAATATAATATAAACATGGACAGATATCATAAATAATATAACACAACACAGCATATATCATAAATAATATAACACAACACAGCATATATCACTAGTGATAACACATGATAAAAGAGGAACAAAAAAAACAAAAGCAGTTTAAACTAATATCAATAATGATAAAACATACAAAAACATTTAAATACCTTTTATTGTTTGGAACAAAAAACACTGATAAAACACATCATATATGACTAATGATAACACATGATTAAAGAACTAAAAACATACAGTTTACACTAAAATATCAATAGTGATAATACATACAAAAACATTTAAATACCTTATATGAAACAGAAAACATTCATAAAATGATAAAACACATTATATATCACTATTGATAAAACAAAAAAAAAACATAAAAAGGGCAGCAAAAACAAAAAACTTTTAAACTAGATATCAATAGTGATACAACATACAAAAACATCAACAAAAGAGTAAAAAAAGATCAACATATCAATAGTGATAAAACATAAAAAACATCAACAAAAACAGGTTAACTAGTAACAAAACATCAACATATCCCAATTGATACAAAACATGATAAAAAAATAAGCAGTTAATAAGCATTAACAACAAAATAGAGTAAAAAATAAGTTGTTAATCTACAAACTTACAATCACAGTTATCATGATCAGCCAAAAGAGAAGTAGAACCGCATCCGGATACAGTAGAACCGTTATTAACATCCAAAACTACTAAATCAGCATCTAAATCTGGAACTGCAGGCTCATTCAAATCAAAAGCCATAATATAAATGAATTTGTGGAATAATAAGCAGTAAAATGATAACGATGATCAATGGTGAAGCGGAATTTGTGGATCGGTATAACAGAATGAGAAAAGCGGTTTTTTTTTTGTAACTGAAACGGTTGAGAGAAACACACACGAACTGTGTGTGAAAAATGGAGCGAAGTGATAAAAAAATTGGGGGAAAAGAGTTTATATATTGGCAATAAAAAATGATTAATTGAATTAAATCTTAGATTAATCCCCACCCTTAGATCAAAGCTAAATGAAGGGTGGGGATTTGTCCCTTGGTTTCCACCAAAAAACAAGACTCCAAAATAACTTTTTCCTTTATTTATTGTGTGATTATATTGTTAGGTATAATTGTCTTTAAGTCAGATATGTATTATTACATTATTTGATGGTGTTATAAAGCTAATGTAACGAGTTGGCAGCAGAGATCGCAATCACTATTACCACTAGTGGTAGGAGATTGTAGCAATTCATTGATAAATTATAATTTATCAAGAAAATATATAGAGATTATATATTTTTGGGTAAAGTGTTTTCTCGATAAATTTCATTACACCAAAAAATAATTTACTACAATGAATGTGAGTGAATTTTACATGTCAGCCCCCTACAAGGCATCGATTTTCATAAAGGAAGTTACACATAATAACTAAACAAGATACTAGGTAAACAATTTAGTACAATGGATGTGCGTGAATCATTTCAACTTGTTACATAGGCAATCGACTTCCAAAAAAGAAGTTACACATAATAACTAAACAATAAACTGCATAAACATTAAGTAACCTATTTCTTTGAACGCTTTCGGACATTGACATCCAAATTATTAGCAATATACTGAATATGATCAAGAATATTTTGATCATCATACATATCATCATCATACGGGTCTTAATTAGGATTAATATTACCATAAATGTCCCTCTATTGTTGTAGCAAGCTTTTAGTACCATATCCAACATTTTAGCTGCCAAAAAATTCGTCACATCATTATCAACAAGTGCAACTTCATCATCACTATCATGATCAGTCATAATTTCTATATTTTCTAAAGGTTTACTTTTCTCATCCACAAGCGCACATTTTTCCTTTATTAAATATTTTTTTTGGTAAAGGGTTTTCTCGGTAAGTATATTAACCAAAAAAGCGTTGAAGTACAAAGGAATGTGGCTAAGATACCACATTAACCGCATGCTACATGCAGCATGTTAACACGTGATTATGTCATGGAATAAACACAATCTAATCTAGAACTACAATGCAAGTAAACTAGAAAGAAACCAAGATGCAAACATGAAGTCACACAATGTCTTCAGCTTCTACCAACAGCACGAAAGGAGCAAATGATTTCCAAATGAGCCTGCCTCCTTAAAAAAACCTTGCCAAAAAAAACCCAATGGGAAAAACCTTGGACAAGGAAAAAAGAGTACAAACCTCATCCGGCACTCCCATCATGAAGAACTCTAGAGCTAGGCACCCTCCATTTGTCAAGCAGCAAACTCGACCTGGCAGACAACTTCTTAAAACGAAATAAAATCAACTTCAACCGAATAGTATCACAAATAAGCTGAACAATCTGATCAACGGCCAACAACTTTTTCTTGAAAAGTCTTGAATTACGTTCCATCCATATAAAGTACGCAGTAGCAACCAGCACAAGACGGGCAAGGACGCTAGGACAAGACTTCCCCTTAGAAATTAGAATAACATAGGCTAAAATATCATCATTCCGAGGGGGGATGCTATCCATATCACATAGGCCCCGAACCTTAGACCAAACCTGCATAGAATAAGAACATTCAAAGAAAAGATGGTCATGAGAATCCGGCACCAATTTACACAACGGACATCGTAGAAGGCTTAGATCCACCAAAGGGCCAACATCCCATTGCCTAAGCCGATCTTGTGTCTTCAATTTTCTTCTAACCACTAACCACAAGTGGATAGAGTGACGAGGAAAACAATGAGCAAACCAAACAGCATGATACCAATCAACCATCAAAGCCCTATCCCGAATGGAGTCCCAAGCTAAAGAAACTAAAAAAGGATGTAGAACCCCATTTATATCCCGCCACATCAAAACATCATCCTGAGCATCATTAATAACAGGGACAGGGATAGAGACAATGTTCGGAAATCTAGCATACCAATCCTACGGCCACTGTCAAATACCATCAGTAATAAGATCCTTCACTTTATTAGATAGAGAGAGCCCCGATCTTGTAATACTTCGAAACATAAGAACGTCCCGTAACAGACATAAATCTGCCCATTTGTCAAACCACATAGAAGCGAATCTACCATTATTAATCTTGTACCAAATAAACTGACGAATACGTGATCTAATCTGTAGAAGTTTTCTTCAGCCCCAACTCATATCACCTATACATGGAACGTCCCAGAAACTTTGATCCTTTAACTTGTAAGAATAAATCCATTTAACCCATAAAGACTCTTTACGAGTGAGGATACACCAGATATGAGAAACCATTAAAGCAGTATTAAAATCAGAAAGCTTACGAATACCAAGTCCACCTTCATAAAATGGAGTACAGACAGAGTCCCAAGCAACTTTAGCCTTACCTTTCTTCATTTCACCTTGACACCATAAGAAGCCTCTCATAAGCTGTTCCAAATCATGAATAATTCGAACAGGTAAAATAAAGACAGACGCCCAGTAGATATGCATAGATGAAAGAACTGAACGAACTAACTGGAGTCTTCCTGCTAAAGAAAGAAATTTAATGCGCCAATCATTAACTCTACTCTCAACTTTTTCAACAAGAACTTTACAATTCCTATATAGAAGCCTGGACGAAATGAGAGGAACACCAAGATATCTGACAGGTAACTCGCCTTCAGCAATTGGCATGATATGTAAAATACTACTTTTAACAGCAGTAGCTACATTACAGAAGAAAACTGTGCTCTTTGGGATACTTGGAACCAAACCTGAAGCTATCTTAAATTCGTCCAACGCATCCATAATAACCTGAACAAAGTCCAAGTGACCCCTAGCAAACAAAAAAAGATCATCTGTAAAACAGAGGTTGATAATACGTTGTTGTTCACAACGGTGATGAAAATAAAAGTCCTCTGCATTAAGAACCCTCCGCTGCAACATAAGTGAAAGGATCTCCATGACCAACGTGAAAAGATATGGAGATAACGGATCACCTTGCCTGAGACCTCTTTTTCCTTCAAAACCAGCCATATAAATTACCATTTATGCAAATGGAATACGAAGTAGTAGAAACACACGTCATAATCCAATCAACCATTAAATGGTGGAATCCAAAACCAATCAGAATGTTACGCAGAAACTGCCAGTCCACCGTATCGTAAGCTTTCTGAATATCCACCTGAAAAGCACATCTTGGAGGACCAAAATTTTTGTGGTAATTCCTCATCAACTCTTGCGTCAATAAGATGTTATCCGAGATCTTACGCCCCGGAACAAAAGCAGATTGATTAATATTAACCAAATCGCCCAAATCCCCTTTAATACGGTTAGTAATTATCTTACTAATACATTTGAAAATAACATTACAACAAGAGATGGGGCGATAATCAGTAATCTTATTTGGAACAGAAACCTTAGGGATAAGAGCAATAATAGTATGATTAACCTCTTTAGGAAGTTTTCCATTAGAGAAAAACTCCCGAATAGCACATGTAAACTCATCACCCACAATATCCCAAGACTTCATAAAAAACACAGTAGTAAAACCATCTGGCCCAGGCGCTTTGTCATCACTCATGGAGAATAACGCACTTTTAATTTCAGAATCAGAGATGACTCTAACCATATGGGCAGATTTCTGAGCACCAAGCTTTCGAACAAACAAATCAGACGTATTAAAAGAACCTGTAACACTTGCCTGACCAAGAAACTGCTCGTAGTGAGCAACGAAAGCTCCAGGCACAACATCTCCATCATGAAGCACATTATGAGAATCCCGAACCATTTCAATACGATTACGAGCAGCCCTACACTTAACCGAGTTATGAAAATAAGCCGTATTTGAATCACCTGCATCAAGCCATTCAATTTTAGATTTCTGACGTAAGAAGCGTTCCTCATCAAGAGAAGCTTCCTTAAAAGCAACTAGATAATGAGCATGCTCTTCTTTCAACAGCACATTGGATGGGTCTCTATCAAGGGCTTGTTGAACAGCATCTAATTCCACACGTTGTCTAGTAACACGATCATGAAGATTACCCTGTTCAAATAGCAGTTTACGAAACGGAGCCTTTAAACCTTTTAAGCGTTTAACAAGCCTAAACATAGCACAACCATGAACATTTGCCAACCATCCGTTAGCTACCACTGCATGAAAACCCTCCTTATGCACAAGAAAATTACTGAATTTAAAAGGTTTATGCTTAGGTTTGCTAATTGTAGGGATTCGTAACACGCAAGGAGAATGGTCAGAAATCCTGTAAGGTTGAAATATCGCAAAACATCCTGGAAACTCATCAAGAAACTTAATGTTAGACATAATCCGATCAATCTTTTTGAGAATACCATCATCACCCTGTGGTTTCTCATTCCAAGTAAAATGTAAACCTGTAGCATTAACGTCCATAACTTCCATAAGATTAACGCACTCCTTGAGTTCCCGCATGGCAATATTAGGAGTGTAGCTGCCGCATGAGTGATCCTCAATATTAAGAGCAGCATTAAAATCACCCAAAACAGCCCATGGCTTATCCCGCATAAAAGTAGCATGAGCAACCAGATTATTCCAAAGAACACGTCGATGGATATAATAGTTATCAGCATAAATGAAAGAGCAGAACAAAGTACGGTTATCCATACGCGTTTTAACCTGACAATGCATAACTTGACTTGTTTGAGACAACACCATAACATCCACATTATCTTCATTCTAGCCAAGAATTATACGTGTCCCTTTAGGACACAAACCACCATTTGACGTCCACTTCCATTTGCTAAAAATCTTACGACACATATGATAAACACCCGAAGCATCAACATGAGACTCCAAAATAGCACAAACACTCAGATTATTTTCATTAATAATCTGACGAACCTCTATTCTTTTAGGGGATTGGTTCAGACCCCTTATATTCCATGAGGCTATACTAAACATTTAAAACATTCGTGGCAGGAGTGCTTGCCCTTGATTGAGAATTAAGAAGATTAGCAGATTCATCATAAATGTTTTCAACCTCCTCATCATCATCATCTCCACTTAGGTAACCTATATCCCCTGAAAGAGTCCCAAATGAATTCGAAGTAGAAACGCCACTCACCAAAGATTTACCTTTATTTGAACTATTAGTATGCAACCCAGATTTGGTACCACTATCAACTTTGCTATTATCACGTTTAGATGCATTCGAATTCGTACCAGGATTAGATGATTTATCATGTATATGAGCACCAAAAGTAGACGACTTCGGACTAAAAGTAGAAGGAGTACCAACCTGTAAGCCTTTGCTTAACGGGACACCTCTAGGAATTTGGCTTCCTTGCTTTCCTTTGTTGTTATGCTTTCTACTACGAACTTGTTGAAATCCATCATCTTGTTCATGTATAACTGTAGGGGCCACTTTAGGGATAACACGTTTAGGACAAGTTTCAGCCGTATGACCAAAGATTTACATGTAGGGCATCTAGGCGGCTTCCACTCATATTCAACCTTGATAGTTTCCTTAGTAAACCCCTCACCCTCCAAATCAGGAACACTGTAACACCCCATTTTGATAATGGAATAACACGCGTAATTATGGCGTGTCATCAAAGCATACAAGGATAAATGTCTAAAACATTACATGACCATAGGGTAAACCGGAATCAAACATCGGTTCCCAAACATAAGCCCAAAACATAATAAAGCAAAGGAAATGAATAAAAGACTAAACAAGCATAAGTATATGAAGGCAAAAAGGAAAAGAAGTCTCTGGCAGCTTCCATCCTATGCACGTCCTCCAAATGCCCGAGTCTTCCTAGGGTACCTGCCGTTTTGGGACATGGAAAGGAAAGTAACGGCTGAGCAAAACGCTCAGTGCACAGATATAGACATAGTATGAATGACTAAGCATAATAAAGACTTAATAGCAGTGGAAATGTATAAGTCTTGGAAAACCTGGAACATGTTCATAAAACTGGTTTTATAATTTGAAAAGCCTTATGTTTATCTTATGAAAACTATTTAACATATTTTACCATTAGCCAATATAGGTCATGAAAATCCACCGTGCATGAATACTTGGAGGGGTGACCTCATCATGCAAATTAGAGGGGCTGCCTCTAATTTAATATACTGGTTTTTGGGTAGGAGGGATCAGCTCCTTGTGAAGGATGCAAGGCACACACCACATTCACCATGAAATCCTGACTGAAAACATGTAACTAGGATGCACCCATACTCCCCACATGATAAATATAATATAAATGGCCAAAAGCTGAAGGGACGCCACGAGCAATCACTCCGCCGTGGTGAATACATAACATCAGTGCCTCTAATGTTATGGTTATGGTACCTCCATAACTAGGTGAAACTAGTCATGCATGTATATGGCTATAGGTAATCTTAATTAAACATAAGCAATCAAACATGTAACTTATACTACGGGAAAACAGTGGCTGCATACGGGGAATCCTAATAAGGAAAGAATGTCTATACTGAAAGGACGGGAATCCGTACCTTATGTCCAGTGAACGAAGAAGACGAAGGGAAGAGAGTCCTACTTCGGTATCACTAACGCTACATAAATACATACGTGTATAAGTATCGAATCACTGAGTACGTAAGTGGTTTAATGTTATGTCTTAGCTTATTTTATAAGTTCATTTCATGTTTTACTGATTTTAACGTTATACTGTATTTATCGTGTATTCTGTATATTCTGTTTAAGTATTACTTGTATTTCTTGTATTATTATACTCGCTGTGTAATAATAAGTAACCTTCTAAAAATAGCAGGTTTCTTAAAATAGAATTTTCCAAAAATAGAAAGTTACCAAATATAGAAAGTTTCCAAAAGTAGAATTACTGCTTAAAATAGATAAGTTTATAAAAGTAGAAAGTTTCCATAAATAAGTTACTGCTTAAAATAGATAAGTTTCTAAAAATAGAAAGTTTCCATAATTAGATATAAGCTGGTTAATTAAGTTAATAATATAAGCTAAGTGTTATCTGATTAATATTCTAAGCCATGAGATTATAAAGTATAGTTTATTAATTATTACATATAAATTAAATAAACTATAGGTTGGAAGTATTTAATTAAATATATTGTGATTTAATTAAATAAAGGTATAAATACTTAGGTTAAAACATGTATTAATGTTTAGTATTAAAATAACCTAAGTTATGTAAATTAATTAATTATAAGGCATGTTAAATAATTAATTAATTAACTTATAGTCCAATATAAATAATAAATACTTAGGTTAAAACCCATGTATTATTAATAATAATAATAACCTAAGTCATAATTAAATTAATTAAGTAACAAGTCAATTAATTTAATTAAACTCGTAAATAAATAATCTCGTAATTATAAGTCGTGTTTTATTAATTTTATTTACCTTGTAAATTAATATACATGTTAAGGCTAATAACTTGTAAAAATAATACCCGAATCCCTGATAAACCGTGAAACACGTCTCGTTTATACATTTAAGTCAAACCAAACAGCCATAAATTTCTAAAACAGATAGCCAAACACCCTTGTTAAACCCGTAGCCAAACACCCCCTGTCCCTGGTTCCCCCTGCTTGTTATCAGTTCCCACCGAGACCTGGTGGTCTCAGTTCACACCCCTGTTGGGGTGTGTGTTCCCCTCGTCTGACCAAAAATCCAGCTGACACCCAATCTAGGGTTGCGGCTTGGTGACTGTTTTACCACCGAGACTCTTATGAGTCTCGGTTTGAGTGCCCTACGAACACAGCCACAAACCCACGTCATCACCCCTTATTATAACTTGTTTTAACATGTTTAAAATCCATATATACAGATTCTTTAACAATTAACCAAAATGGAAAATAATAAAACGAGATTTAGGGTTTACCTTGTTTCGTTTAGGATTTAAGAAATCAATACAAATGCAACCTTTGTTTTTCCTTGGATTAAAACACACGTTTTTCCTCTCTTGTTTTGGTGTGGATCGACGACATCAAGGAAGGCAAGGGAGAGAACAAAAAAAAAACGGCTGATTAGTATTTTTAGGGTTTTATTATGTTTGTCCAAAAATGTATACTCCCCCCCGTCTCTTTTGATTATACACGCCTCACAACACACTTGGGCCTAGAGCCCAAGTCCTATTACTTTTCTATTTGTCAAAACAGCCCCTTAAAACACTTGTAATTTTTATTAAGTCGCGTTTTGTTAAAGTGGTACGCGTAATCGTATTTCAAAGTGTCGTAAGTTCATAGTTATCATAATACGTGTTAAACGTAATCATTACGTATGTAATTACTTGTCATGTTAAATTAACTATACGTAATAATAATAATCGTTTAAATGTCCGTGATTACGTGTTACGTAGTTTACGTAATTTAATTAGTTTTCGATCGTGACCCAATATATTTATTCGTGTTAATATATATATATATATATATATATATATATATATATATATATATATATATATATATATATATATATATATATACGTAATTAATATTAGTTCGCGTTTTAATTACGTTCGTGATTAATTATTGTTTAAATAATTATTGCGTGTTCGTGCGTAATAAATACTTATCGTGTTCTAACACGTACGTAATACGTAAAATCCTAACACGTAAATGTAATCATACTATAAAAGGAAAGTTTTAATCTAGTACGTACGATCTTAAGGGTACTATTCATGATAAAAGCATGTGGGTTTTACAACTCTTCCCCCCTAAAAAGAATAATTCATCCCCGAATTATAGGTAACCTAACTGAAAGAGAAACATACCCGAATCAAACTGAGAGGGTATGTAAGATAATTGAACGTGCGGGTTTCCTGGCAGAAGGAACGCGGAACGTGACATGTCTTGGAAGGACATGGAACGTGACGTGACTGAAAGGACATATCTACTTGATGATAGAAAACGGATAGAAGTCCGGATGAACTTGTCCGTTTCCAAGTGGCCTCCCTCTTGGAACGGTTCCTTCAGAAGATCTTGGCACTAATGATAAATCTTGGTCCTCCTGACCTTGACTAGGAATACGAAGAAATTCTTGGTTATCAACGGAAGGTAGATCCCCTAAATTCGATCATAAGAGTTAACGTGCTAGGGTAACTGAAGCGTTACGATGCAAGACAATCTGACTTAACTGATAATTAGAAACGATGCGCGAGACATAAAGAAACGTAGTACGAGAAAAATTTTGAACGTGATACGTGAAAATTTTTGAACGTGCTACGTGGAGATATGGCGAGTGTAGTATGAGTAAACATATCGTGATCCATGATACGTATAACATATCTTGATCATGATATGAGGAACGTGGAATGAACATGACATGTGAAACATATCGTGATCATAGAATATAATGGCGGTAACGCCAAACGCTACAAGGTGAGACGTGGAATATGACGTGAAACGTCTATCTGATGATGGAGAGTTATACTAAACTTGGGTCTGGTCTCTCAAGTTCTTGCAAAACTTCCCAGAACGAAATGAATGTAAAATCTCAAGCCCAGATACGATCATGAACGTGAATAGTGTCATGAACGCGAGCACGAAAGCAAGTCGTGAAATCAGAATGAAGACGTGAAGTAATTTAGGAGTACAATTGCGAATCCTTGTCTGACCCGATAGTTGAGGGATTACCAAGTGGTCGGATGAGCCTTGGCTGGAACATGTTCGATCAATCTGTTGGTTCTGTAATCCTTGCGGATGTAAGGATTCTGCAGACTTGATCAAACTGTTTGCAATAACCCAGATAGCAATATGCTTCCTCTGAGTTTGCGTTAATCTGGTAACCAAAATCCATGGAGATCTTGTCCCTTTTAATTCACCATTTCAGATGATGAAAACATCCCAGTCTGTTGGAGTCCTATCTTAATCCTGTTTGTATGACAGGTATGAAGATATGAACGTAACTATATCTTGCTTCATCGAACCTGATACATAGGAGTTTGCGAAACTCTGAGTCCATGAATCTAAACTTCTCTTAGCGTAGGATCTTCTATAACACCTAATATAATGTAGGGTTATCTCCTTTACGCATAAGCTGAGTCATGGTAAGATTAACCATGCAAATCTATGTGATCCAGCATGTCACTGTGATCAACCAGAACTGACAAAGGAAATTTTCAGGGTGGAATTTCTTTTGTCATAGAATTTGCAACGTAGTGCAGATGTGGTCTTCCTGTTCTTCTCTAGGCTTAGAGGAAATTAGGTTATCCTTAATGAAAACGCTGATGAATTTTCTTATGAGTTCATGGAAACTCAATTTATTAAGTCCATAATGCTGTTGGAGCATTGATGAGACTAATTCAAAATCATAAATCTAGCATGACCAAGTCGTGTACGAATAGCAGTCATGGACATGTCCTGCTCTTTCACTCGTCACTATTGGCAGCATGATCATGAGTTCGATCTTGGAAAAGTGATTAACACTATAAGGTCGATTGGACATGCTGTCAATACGTGGAGGAGAATAACGGTCATGAATGGTGATTTGTTTAAAAATCGACGGTAGTCGACACATAATTTTATGTTACCGTCCTTCTCCTTGAAGGTTCTTCTGGAGTGTAAGGGACAATTTTGGAATAATCCGTTGGTTATGCGTAGAAGGACTTCAGTAGTCGTGTCTTACTGACCACTAGAAAATTTTAGCAATCATGGCTAACAAAGCACATGCTTGGGAATCATAGATAATTTGTACAAATTTTTCTGATGGAGAATCAAGCTTAATGTATTCAGGGGCCTGAACACTACTGTACATAATTATGAATCGTAGCATGGTGTGCTGTTCATAGTCCATAATTAGGAAAAAAAATTCATCTCGTGTCTGTTCAAGGAAATGCGTTAGCAGCTTAGATCTCATCATTAAACTGAAGGAAAACCTTCGTATGCGTGGGAATACGAAAGGCGCCCTTCATGGTCATGAATATATGAAATATGGTGAAAGAAATGAAAGTGACATCGGCAACGTGACAGTTCTTACTGATGCGTCGGTAATGGTATTGAAATTCTTGTGGTCTGATTAATACATGGCACAACCAAATGGATATACCCTTGGAGGGTACCCTGAATTTCTTATAAATGTTCCATAATTGGACGTGAGTCATGTGTCTTGACTCGTTTCTTGGAACTATAAGCATGACATATGTCTTGACTGGTGTCTTAACATGTGTCTTCAGAAAGTATACGTGAGACATGTGTCTTGACTGATGTCTTGACATGTGTCTCGAGACGTAAAACAATAAAACTACAATATCAGGTTATTATGCCAGAATTGGCGGATCGGTTGGACTACTGATCATTTGTATGTCTGATCACGTCCGCGGCCGGAGCCTCGGTTGAGATTTCTAGGATAGTTGTTGTCATAGTAGTGGTTACTATCGTCCTGTCTGTCAGTTCCATGATGGTTATTCTCATGACCGTGATTCATGTAACTATTCAGCTGAGTGGCCGACTGGTACCGGTTTGCACTCATATGGCTGAAATGACAGCTGAATGACGTGTGACATGTAACTAAGAATTAGGGACAATGATTGATGGAAATTGTCTGATGGTGAAGCATCTTCTCGTCCAATTGCTTTGCTCCGACGCCTTTGTCTTCGTCTAGTAGGATCTCCAGGTTGTGAACAGCATCTGCATCTTGTAGCGTCTCCGAACGTCAGCAGCATCAACCTTTAGTAACATCTCCAAGTTATGAGCGGCATCAGCAATCTTGTAGAATATTAGTGATAGGTGTGAAAACACCCATCTTTTCTACCACTTAATTACAATAATAACCGGACCAAAACGTGTATTTTATGTCCTTTATGTCGGAATTATGCGTGGTTTGTGTTTTTGTTGTGATTTAGGACGAAAAGGTGAAAAATGGAGAAAACACGGGAATGCACGGGCATTTACGGACTTTTATTCAAGAAAAAGATGAAAGATGAAGTCAAGAAGCCAAGAGTGCAAAAAGAACGGAAGTCCAAGACCAATTCTGAAGATTTATCGAAGAAAAAGTCAAAAGACGGAAGTTTACTTAAAGCCGAGGAACTCAAGTCTTATTTATCGAAGAATTAAAAGACGAGTCCAAAAAAATCCCGAGCCAAAAGTCATCAATTCCAAGATTAACAAAAAGATTAAGAAGGAAGGACTTAAGGGCGCAATTAAGAAGAAAGGAAGGAGGGGAGGAAGCTTCCTTTAACCACTCCCCTAATCTCCTATAAATACTTCTCATTTTCATTCATTTACTCTTGTTGGCTAGATTGACAAACTAGTTCTTTCACCTTTATTTATTGCACTTTTAAATTACTTGCACCTTTAATTACATGTCTTGCACCTTATTTACCATTTAATTTCAAGTAAGTGTTTCTTTTAATTCTTGCACCTTTACTTTATCTTGTTGATCTCATTCTTCCTTTCTTTAAACTTTGATTTTTAAGCTTTTTGTCTTGTTGATTCGTTTAAAGTTTACATTTTTATGCTTTTGATTGCTTTAAAATCATTTATTTTCATAGCTTATTTGGTTTATTTTCAAGTTTATATAGTTTTTACAAAAGTTATTTTTGTTTAAAAGTTGTTTTTCTTAAAGCTTATTCATTTCTTGTTTTAAAAGTTGTTAAATTTCAGTTTAGTAGCTTATTTCCATACGGTTTACCTTAGGGATTTAGGCTTGTGCTTGTTTGATTAGTAGCTTATTGTTTTAGCTTATTTCCATTTTGATTTACTGTATTCCGATTGGGGTGATCGGAAAGGGGTTTCCATATTCCGACCATAGCTACATTGCTTGGTCGGAAAAGGGTTTTAACTTTCCGATTGGGAGATCTTGGTATTCCGATCAGAAGGGTCTTGGGTATTCCGATTGTGTGTAAGTGACAGATATTCCGATTGGTGCTCTTGTCTCATTCCGATCGAGGTGTGATTGGATATTCCGACCACTGGTTCCGATCATCATTCCGACCAGATCTCTTCCATATTCCGATCAAGGCAAGTTTGCATTCCGACCAGGTAGGTTTGTGGTATTCCGATTGGGGTATTGGTGACAGCTATTCCGATTGGCATTCCGACGACAACATTCCGATCAGGTCAGGGTAAGGCTGATCGGAATATATTCCGATTGGGAGTATTTTTCTCTACTTAACTTTGTTTACTTTTCTCAGTTCTCATTTTTATACTTTGTCAATTTTAATTCTCGTAATGCTTTAATTTTTAGTCGTTTAACTAATTTACTTTCCGTCACGTCTTTAAATTTCGCACATTTATTTTAATTAGATTTAGATTTAATTTCACGCCACTTTACTTTCAACGACATTTACTTTCAAGTCTTTGCACATTTAAATTCAAAACCAACCAAAAATATTTGTTTCACCAAGAACAATAGAGTCACATAGAGAACCTAGATCAATTCGATTAGACCAACACAACGAACTTTAATTAATTTTTATACGGGCCAAAAGTCTTGTATCAAATGGCGCCGCTGCCGGCTCTTTTCGTAAAGATTAACGGTTTTATGTGAGAGACGCGTTGCTTTTTGGGATCCGTTCACTTGTGAGCGTTATTTTTCTTGCATAAAATATTCAAAAAAACCCATAAAAATTAAAAAACTTGATAAAAATACATAAAAATTAAAAATTTCAAAAATCCAAAAAGATTTTATCTTTATTGTGTATATATATTGTTTTTGTGTTTGGTTTCTTTTTCTTTTGTCTTTGTAGGTGCATGCGTACTAGATCTTCTAATTATCAAGAGCCCGAGCCTCAAGAAGATTTAGCTATGTCAGGTGTCAACAACAATAATCCACCGCACCCTAATAATAACAACAATGTTCTTCCACAGCCCGATCTTCGGACAATGGAGGAACTTTGTCAACCAACCATGTTTGGACGAGGAGGACCGATTGCGCCGATGCAAATCAATTCTCCTGAGTTTTCATTGAAGCACCACATGATTCAGCAAGTGCAAACAAACCCATTCCATGGATTGCCTGATGATGATGCCAACAAACACCTTGACAAGTTCATTACAATCACCCAAAGCATGAAGTTGGTTGGTGCCACAATGGATGAACTTCGCCTACAACTCTTTCCACACACTTTATTACATCATGCCGAGAAATGGTTTGATCGTCTCCCAAAGAATTCTATTCACACTTGGGATGACATGACTCAACGCTTTTTGTCGCGCTACTTTCCACCATCCATGGTCATAAGCCTTCGCAATCAAATCAGCGGTTTCATGCAAGATCCCGATGAATCTCTTTTTGATGCTTGGGAGCGATATAATGTCTTGATCGATAGATGTCCAAACCACAACATGCTCCCTGTGACCTTAATTGATACTTTCTACAACGGTTTGACTTTTCGAGATCGTGATACGATTAATGCAGCCGCCGATGGCACATTCATGAAAAGGAGACCCGAGGAGTGTAGAGAGTTAATTGAGAACATGACTACTCACCACAAAAACTGGGATTCCTCTGCTTCTTCAAGGAACAACCCGAGAGTCAATGTTTCTTCTACCTCAGCAAACCCTGATATGACCGAACTCACCCGCATGATGACCGAAATGAGCAAAAGTATTACGCTTCTCGCTTCAAACCAACAACAACAACAAGTTAAAGCGGTTGCTAATCCTTGTGAAACATGTGGCGGTCCTCACTCATACACCGATTGTCCTTCTACACAAGGAAATCCGGAAAATGTGTATGCGGCTTACGGTAATTGTTCATCGGAAAATTACCAAGCTCGACAACAAGGGGATAGAAATCTGCTGAGTTACCGTTCTAACAATTACCTTTCACCCGGTTTTTCTCCTCAAAACCAAAACCCCGCCAACAACTACAATAGAAGCAACCAAATCCCACCAAGAGCTTCTAATCCTTATCATCCACCCGCTCAACAAACCCCACCCATAAACACCGATGTTGAATCCACAATGAGAACCCAAGGTGAGCAAATCAAGAATCTGCAAAGCCAAATTATCAATCTTAGAGGAGATATCACGAAGCAAGGAAATGAGATCAGGTCCGAGGTTCGCGATAATATTCGATCCTCATTCAGCACTCAAACGAATGAATTAAAGAATCTGTTGACTAGTTTCTTGCCCGCCGCTCAACCTTCTTCTTCAAGTTCTCTACCTTCAAACACCGTCACTAATCCACGAGCCAATGTGAGTGCTATTACTACTCGTAGTGGAGTCACCATCGTAGGACCACCAATCCCACCCCCATCATCTACACCTCCTCCACCACCATGTATCCCTACTCCTCCTACACCTAGTATTAGTACACCATTACCGTCTCCGCCTCGTCATGACGATGTATCTCGGAAGGACCCTTCAACATCTCAACCTTTACCGACTACACCTTCACCCTCCACCTATAAACCTAAAATCCCATACCCTTCTCGCTTAGGCAAGACCAACGATCTAACAAAGGAGGACTCCGAAGTGTCACGCTATGTGAAGATGATTTCTCAAATGAACTTCAACATTAGCTTTCTTGAAGCACTTGTCCACATGCCCAAATTTGTTAAAGCATTTAAGGAATTGCTTAACAAGAAGGAGAAGCTGATTGAACTCGCCAACACACGATTAAATGAAAACTGCTCTGCAGTTATTCTTAAAGAACTTCCGGAAAAGCTTGGAGATCCCGGTCGTTTTGTGTTGCCTTGCGTGTTCAACAAAACTGAAGAATTTACTGCCCTTGTTGATCTCGGGGCTAGTATTAATTTGATGCCACTGAGTGTTTGGAAAACACTATCATTGCCCGACCTCACTCCAACAAAGATGACTCTTGAACTTGCTAATCGCTCTCTCGCTTACCCCGTTGGTATAGCCGAAGACGTGTTCATTAAAGTTGGCACATTTACTTTCCCGGTCGATTTTGTCGTAGTTGATTATGAAATGGACCCTCGTATTCCTTTAATACTTGGTCGGCCATTTTTCAGAACCGGACGAGCTTTAGTGGATGTGGCCGAAGGTGAGTTAATCTTAAGAGTCGGGGATGATGCACAAGTTTTCAAAATGGGGAAGCTTACAAGTACAACCTTTGGAGGCCGCGAATCAGTGAATATGATTAATGTGCTCGATGACTTTACCGTCTACGACAATCCTCTATTCGACTCTTGCATCGATAATCCACTTTTCATGATGATGTGGATGATTCTCTCCCTACTTTGGAAGCTTCTCCCATTTATGATTCTCCACCGGTCTTTGATGCTTATGATGATGATTCTAGCTCAGACTCGGATGATTATGATGACCTTACTTCTGAATATCCGGACATGCCTACCTTTGATAATTTTGAGGATGCCGATACTCTTTCGAGCGATTCTTCACATGATGAAGATCCTCCGCCATCACTCTATCCTACTTTGGACGATTACTCATTTGAGGAAGACTTCTCTGAATTTCTCAACACTTACTTCCCTCATGAGAGTGATGCACCTCCTTTAGATTTTGAAGATTATCATCTTGATCCTACTTTGGATTTGAAGCACATTCTTTCAAATGAGAAGAAACCGGTCGACACAAATATTCGTTGCACATATGATTTGACACCTTTTTGTCCCACTTCTGAGGACGAGGTTGTGCTTCTTTGCGGATCTTCTTCACACTCTGCTGAGCCTGAGTGCTATTTTCCCCTAAAGGAAAAGGTGTTCGACCCCGGTATTGCAATTTTTAAGCCATCTCAGTATCCACCTGATGAAATAAAAGGAAAAATCTTTGGAATTTATGGAAATCTGCTTGCACCACTTCACCCTTGCTTCCACCGTGCTCCATCTTTGCTTAAGGGAACCTTGCCACTTCTTCTTTGGCTTGCCTTGTTCGCCTTAAGCTTCTGCTATTTGATGGACGAAAACTATGTCTTTGATCCTGGTGGATATGTTTCATGCTTCTTCCGTTGATGATCAAGGTCGAGTCAGGCTAATGACTCGGTTAACAAAAATCAAGCGCTTCTTGGGAGGCAACCCATGCATCTATCTTTTCGCTTTCTTTATCATAAGTGTAGGGGAGACCCGCTAGTTTGCTTTCCTCTCCTCACTTCTTAATCAGGGATTCGAGCGTCAATGATCCACTCTTGATGATTCTTGACGACCCGTGATTCCGTGTTCTACATTTTTCCGGTTCTATCCTAAACTCTTTTCGATTCACTATTTTATATTTTCTCAATATTAAAATAGGAATCTCTTTAGTTGTCTTTCCCTTAGCAAGATTTAAACAAAGTGCACAATGTCCTAAGTGTAGGGGAGTTTACTCCCACATGCTTAAACATTGAGGACAATGTTTATCTTAAGTGTAGGGGGGACTTCTATCGAAGTTAAGTGGTCTTTTCCTTGTATTTGTCCTCATTTTAACCAGAAAATCAATTTTTCGACATTTTTCAAAATTTTTGATCTATTTTGGCCTATTAGTTTTTCCCTTTGTATAGTTATTTTCTTTCCTTATTAGAATAAATGTTTAATAAAGTGGTTTTAATTTTCAAACGTTGTGAATCTTATGACTCAACCCGAGTTTACTCTAGCTAGTATCCTTAACGTGTTTAAGTCGAGTTTTGCTAGGCTTTTATATAGGGAGCTATAAAACGCGAAAGTCTTAACTCTCACAGGTTAAGAACAAGAACTTTTCGCAAGTTCCTATAATTGATCCTAGAGAGTCGTTTATCAAGGGAACTTTAAAACGCAATTTCTAAACTTGAAAAAGTCTAAGAATTTGCAAGATCCTATAGGCGACTCGAAAACCCAAAACTTTGACTTGATAGGCTAAGTATCCACGAGTCTCATTACTTGAGATTTTAAACTGTGGAGAACGAGAAATGATAGAGCCAATTATAAGTTCGGTATTCTTTCGTGAATTTATGTGAGTTAATTATGAGCCTATTCTCCCATCGCTTGCTAATAATTTATCTGCTAATAAATAAGGTTGTACGATTTGAAAAGTTACTTAACTTCTAGCCAAAGATCGTTTAAAAGTTGCTCGGTATGGATTAGAGTTCATAGCCAAGGCATAACTTATTGAAGCGGGATGTGAAGATTGGCGACTCCGAAAAGGCCCTAACAAGGCATGAGGACTATATTTTGTTGCTAAAGATCCAAAGTGATGTGAAGAATCATTTATCGAAAATCAATATGAAGGATCGAGACACACGACGAAAAGCAAAAACTCCCTAAAAGTCATGGAGAAGTATATCCGAAAAGACCCTGACAAGGTATGAGGATAAATAGATCCAAGTCATAAAAGGAGGCGGATCGTTGTATATCAAAGTCCAAAATAAAGATTGGAGAAAAATGAAGAAGTCGTGGTCCAAGTATGAATCTCTCAAAACTTCAAGTGAAGAAATTCCATTATGAAGAGAAGACCATAATTTCATGAACGTCTCTCAAGGTTTGAAGTATGAAGTCGCTCCCAAATATCGGTTCGAGAAAGGTCTCAAATCGCGAAGCGAGTTATGCCAAGATATGAACTTTATGAGGTCCCGAGAAGCAGTTTTAAAAGATTTTGTCCTTTAGCTAACTATTGATTAAATCGTTCACTTTATTTTCAGACTAAATAACTATCGAAATAAGTCAAAAATGCATCCTCGTGATCATTCAAGACAATAATAAAATATACGAGATACACCTAGGAATAAGGGAGTCTAAGTGAGTAATTGGCCCACATGAGTTCGTGATAGTTTACTAACTTATAATAACAATGATCTCGTTTTTAAGCTTGGTTTGGAGAAAGTGAAAACTTGAGGATGATGATTATTCATGACATTTCCAAAACCCAAGGTATGCTTTTTGATTTCTTTACTTTTAATATTTATAATTTTCTATCTCTTTAATAAAGGCCAATGTGGATTGATTGTGATGAAAAATGTAAACGTGCTTTGTAACTAATGCATTGCATGAGGACATTGCAATGGTCAAGTGTAGGGGATTTGATAGGTGTGAAAACACCCATCTTTTCTACCACTTAATTACAATAATAACCGGACCAAAACGTGTATTTTATGTCTTTTATGTCGGAATTATGCGTGGTTTGTGTTTTTGTTGTGATTTAGGACAAAAAGGTGAAAAGTGGAGAAAACACGGGAATTCACGGGCATTTACGGACTTTTATTGAAGAAAAAGATGAAAGACGAAGTCAAGAAGCCAAGAGTGCAAAAAGAACGGAAGTCCAAGACCAATTCTGAAGATTTATCGAAGAAAAAGTCAAAAGACGGAAGTTTACTTAAAGCCGAGGAACTCAAGTCTTATTTATCGAAGAATTAAAAGCCGAGTCCAAAGAAATCCCGAGCCAAAAGTCATCAATTCCAAGATTAACAAAAAGATTAAGAAGGAAGGACTTAAGGGCGCAATTAAGAAGAAAGGAAGGAGGGGAGGAAGTTTCCTCTAACCACTCCCCTAATCTCCTATAAATACTTCTCATTTTCATTCATTTACTCTTGTTGGCTAGATTGACAAACTAGTTCTTCCACCTTTATTTTATTGCACTTTTAAATTACTTGCACCTTTAATTACATGTCTTTCACCTTATTTACCATTTAATTTCAAGTAAGTGTTTCTTTTAATTCTTGCACCTTTACTTTATCTTGTTGATCTCATTCTTCCTTTCTTTAAACTTTGATTTTTAAGCTTTTTGTCTTGTTGATTCGTTTAAAGTTTACATTTTTATGCTTTTGATTGCTTTATAATCATTTATTTTCATAGCTTATTTGGTTTATTTTCAAGTTTATATAGTTTTTACAAAAGTTATTTTTGTTTAAAAGTTGTTTTTCTTAAAGCTTATTCATTTCTTGTTTTAAAAGTTGTTAAATTTCAGTTTAGTAGCTTATTTCCATACGGTTTACCTTAGGGATTTAGGCTTGTGCTTATTTGATTAGTAGCTTATTGTTTTAGCTTATTTCCATTTTGATTTACTGTATTCCGATTGGGGTGATCGGAAAGGGGTTTCCATATTCCGACCATAGCTACATTGCTTGGTCGGAAAAGGGTTTTAACTTTCCGATTGGGAGATCTTGGTATTCCGATCAGAAGGGTCTTGGGTTTTCCGATTGTGTGTAAGTGACAGATATTCCGATTGGTGCTCTTGTCTCATTCCGATTGAGGTGTGATTGGATATTCCGACCACTGGTTCCGATCATCATTCTGACCAGATCTCTTCCATATTCCGATCAAGGTAAGTTTGCATTCCGACCAGGTAGGTTTGTGGTATTCCGATTGGGGTATTGGTGACAGCTATTCCGATTGGCATTCCGACGACAACATTCCGATCAGGTCAGGGTAAGGCTGATCGGAATATATTCCGATTGGGAGTATTTTTCTCTACTTAACTTTGTTTACTTTTCTCAGTTCTCATTTTTATACTTTGTCAATTTTAATTCTCGTAATGCTTTAATTTTTAGTCGTTTAACTAATTTACTTTCCGTCACGTCTTTAAATTTCGCACATTTATTTTAATTAGATTTAGATTTAATTTCACGCCACTTTACTTTCAACGACATTTACTTTCAAGTCTTTGCACATTTAAATTCAAAACCAACCAAAAATATTTGTTTCACCAAGAACAATAGAGTCACATAGAGAACCTAGATCAATTCGATTAGACCAACACAACGAACTTTAATTAATTTTTATACGGGCCAAAAGCCTTGTATCAATTAGCAATAGAAAATACGCCTGAGGTGATTCAGAATCGACTAGCGAATACTCGTGAAGTATTGCAAGTGGAATACACATGGATTAAGGTACATGTAATACACATGAATTACGGTACGTGGAGTACACGTGGAATGCACATGAAATGATCGGTATGGGGTCGATCATTTGTCATGATTTAAGGAAAGTATACCGGTTAAACGGTTAGGAAAACCATCATGATAACCTGGCAGTATTAGCATAGACATCATTCTGGTTATAACTGAAACGTTAAAGTGTGGTTACACAAAATTCAACGATGATTTGCCTGACAGCATGATCAATGAAAATCAACCATGACTATCATGAAATCATGATTCAATGAAATCTAAAAATGTCTTGCAGGACAACATAAATAACAAAAGAGGCGTAAAACATAATCAACATGAAGACGGAATTATCATGAAGAAACATGAAACCATCTACCACGAAGAAGTGTATAACATAATCAGCATGAAACTGAAGTTAACCATGACAGTATGAAAACATACTTGACATAAAAACATAATAACTTATGAGGGGACATGAAAAAAAAATTTATGCCAATTTAAATCATGAGAAAGATTTTATGCATGAAAAACAGTGCATGAATGCGTAATGTAGTTTATAAAACCTTTATATGTGCGAGGGAACGCCTATGGGTCGGTTCCAAAACAAAAGACATGGCGAGGGGACGCCTATGGGTCGGTCCCAAAGTTAAAAGTTTCGATAAAAGCACATGCGAATAAATAGGGCCAGTCCTGTACCAACCATTACTTAGTCATAATCCCTGCAACAATGATATATGAAACATAAATAAATGAAACTCATCTGTCAAAACTTATCAGAAAAAAATTTTATGTGACTAATTATGAACTACTGGGGTTCAGTCCACATAGCCACAGTTCACGAGGAACATTATGCATGAAACAATGACACATAACTAAATATGAATGACGGTTGTCCATCCATATTAGTAAAACAATATCGATGAAAACATCAAGGTGCTGAAAACATCATGGTTAAAACAATAATGCGCTGAAAACATCAATACGTGGAATAACAAACGTTGGCTTAGGAAGCTCCTGGTGACTACCCACTAGTCACAGGTCAAGTGTTAGAGCCTACAGGTCGAAGCCTTGGCTCTGATACCATAATTGTAACACCCCATTTTGATAATGGAATGTCACGCGTAATTATGGCGTGTCATCAAAGCATACAAGGATAAATGTATAAAACATTAGATGACCATAGGGTAAACCGGAATCAAACATCGGTTCCCAAACATAAGCCCAAAACATAATAAAGCAAAGGAAATGAATAAAAGACTAAACAAGCATAAGTATATGAAGGAAAAAAGGAAAAGAAGTCTCTGGCAGCTTCCATCCTATGCACGTCCTCCAAATGCCCGAGTCTTCCTAGGGTACCTGCCGTTTTGGGACATGGAAAGGAAAGTAACGGCTGAGCAAAACGCTCAGTGCACGGATATAGACATAGTATGAATGACTAAGCATAATAAAGACTTAATAGCAGCGGAAATGTATAAGTCCTGGAAAACCTGGAACATGTTCATAAAACTAGTTTTATAGTTTGAAAAGCCTTATGTTTATCTTATGAAAACTGTTTAACATATTTTACCATTAGCCAATATAGGTCATGAAAATCCACCGTGCATGAATACTTGGAGGGGTGACCTCATCATGCAAATTAGAGGGGCTGCCTCTAATTTAATATACTGGTTTTTGGGTAGGAGGGATCAGCTCCTTGTGAAGGATGCAAGGCACACACCACATTCACCATGAAATCCTGATTGAAAACATGTAACTAGGATGCACCTATATGCCCCACCTGATAAATATAATATAAATGGCCAAAAGCTGAAGGGACGCCACGAGCAATCACTCCGCCATGGTGAAGTCATAACACAGTGCCTCTAATGTTATGGTTATGGTACCTCCATAACTAGGTGAAACTGGTCATGCATGTATATGGCTATAGGTAATCTTAATTAAACATAAGCAATCAAACACGTAACTTATACTACGGGAAAATAGTTGGCTACATACGGGGAATCCTAATAAGGAAAGAATGTCCATACTAAAAGGACGGGAATCCGTACCTTATGTCCAGTGAACGAAGAAGACGAACGGAAGAGAGTCCTACTTCGGTATCACTAACGCTACATAAATACATACGTGTATAAGTATCGGATCACTGAGTACTTAACTGGTTTAATGTTATGTCTTAGCTTATTTTATAAGTTCATGTCATGTTTTACTGATTTTAACGTTATACTGTATTTATCGTGTATTCTGTATATTCTGTTTAAGTATTACTTGTATTTCTTGTAGTATTATACTCGCTGTGTAATAATAAGTAACCTTCTAAAAATAGCAGGTTTCCTAAAATAGAAAGTTTCCAAAAATAGAAAGTTACCAAATATAGAAAGTTTCCAAAAGTAGAATTACTGCTTAAAATAGATAAGTTTCTAAAAATAGAAAGTTTCCATAAATAGGTTACTACTTAAAATAGATAACTTTCTAAAAATAGAAAGTTTCCATAATTAGATATAAGCTGGTTAATTAAGTTAATAATATAAGCTAAGTGTTATCTGATTAATATTCTAAGCCATGAGATTATAAAGTATAGTTTATTAATTATTACATATAAATTAAATAAACTATAGGTTGGAAGTATTTAATTAAATATATCGTGATTTAATTAAATAAAGGTATAAATACTTAGGTTAAAACATGTATTAATGTTTAGTATTAAAATAACCTAAGTTATGTAAATTATCTAATTATAAGGCACGTTAAATAATTAATTAATTAACTTATAGTCCAATATAAATAATAAATACTTAGGTTAAAATCCATGTATTATTAATAATAATAATAACCTAAGTCATAATTAAATTAATTAAGTAACAAGTCAATTAATTTAATTAAACTCGTAAATAAATAATCTCGTAATTATAAGTCGTGTTTTAT
Organism: Glebionis coronaria; assembly: GCA_025667525.1. Classification (NCBI taxonomy): domain Eukaryota; kingdom Viridiplantae; phylum Streptophyta; class Magnoliopsida; order Asterales; family Asteraceae; genus Glebionis; species Glebionis coronaria. The sequence goes on from CM046879.1 coordinate 98,205,084, forward strand.
TAATTTTATTTACCTTGTAAATTAATATACATGTTAAGGCTAATAACTTGTAAAAATAATACCCGAACCCGTGATAAACCGTGAAACACGTCTCGTTTATACATTTAAGTCAAACCAAACAGCCCATAAATTTCTAAAACAGATTGCCAAACACCCCTGTTAAACCCGTAGCCAAACACCCCCTGTCCCTGGTTCCCCCTGCTTGTTATCATTTCCCACCGAGACCTGGTGGTCTCAGTTCCCACTGCCCGTACAAACACCCCAGTGGGTTCCCACTGCTAGCACGAGCACACCCTGTTGGGTTTGTGTTCCCCTTGTCTGACCAAAAATCCAGTCGACACCCAATCTAGGGTTGCGGCTTGGTGACTGTTTTACCACCGAGACTCTTATGAGTCTTGGTTTGAGTACCCTACGAACACAGCCACAAACCCACGTCATCCCCCCTTATTATAACTTGTTTTAACATGTTTAAAATCCATATGTACAGATTCTTTAACAATTAACCAAAAGGGAAAATAATAAAACGAGATTTAGGGTTTACCTTGTTTCGTTTAGGATTTAAGAAATCAATACAAATGCAACCTTTGTTTTTCCTTGGATTAAAACACACGTTTTTCCTCTCTTATTTTGGTGTGGATCGTCGGCAGCAAGGAAGGCAAGGGAGAGAACAAAAAAAACGGCTTTTTAGTATTTTTAGGTTTTTATTGTGTTTTTCCAAAAAGGTATACTCCCCCCGTCTCTTTTGATTATACACGCCTCACAACACACTTGGGCCTAGAGCCCAAGTCCTATTACTTTTCTACTTGTCAAAAGAGCCCCTTAAAACACTTGTAATTTTTATTAAGTCGCGTTTTGTTAAAGTGGTACGCGTAATCGTATTTCAAAGTGTCGTAAGTTCATAGTTATCATAATACGTGTTAAACGTAATCATTACGTATGTAATTACTTGTCGTGTTAAATTAACTATACGTAATAATAATAATCGTTTAAATGTCCGTGATTACGTGTTACGTAGTTTACGTAATTTAATTAGTTTTCGATCGTGACCCAATATATTTATTCGTGTTAATAAATATATATATATACGTAATTAATATTAGTTCGCGTTTTAATTACGCTCGTGATTAATTATTGTTTAAATAATTATTGCGTGTTCGTGCGTAATAAATACTTATCGTGTTCTAACACGTACGTAATACGTAAAATCCTAACACGTAAATGTAATCGTACTATAAAAGGAAAGTTTTAATCTAGTACGTACGATCTTAAGGGTACTATTCATGATAAAAGCATGCGGGTTTTACAAACACCAATAGTAATTTCTCATGTAAATCACAATCAGATTTAATTTCAATTAAACAGCGAGCAAAACTACTACGACCCCAAGATTCTTTACACATAGTGCTAGTAAAAGAATCAAGTATAATAGGCTTACCAAGATATGTAGCAATCAAACTAATACCCTCTTCCTCAAACACTTGAAGAGGCACATCATGAAGTTTAACCCACAAAGGAATACAGGTAAATTCTTCTTTTCGAAGGCTAGTCTTCATAGTATACCTTTTAATAATAATGGGAGAATTACGAACCATCCATGGTCCACCTTCTAACACAGCTTCATACCCAGATTGTGCATCAAATTGAAAGAAAACGAAACCATTGGAATTCATCATGATCCTTTTTAAACCAAACTTAGCCCAATTTGTTTTAGCATAATACTCAACCACTGGAAATGCCATTCGTTTACCAATAAAGTATCCGTAGAGCGTATTATGAAAACGTGTATTAACCTTCTCAACCACTTTACGCGGAATAGATACCTGAACACCCTCAAACCTGTTTTCAGATATGGCAGAACCTATATTAACACGAGCAATAGGTGAAACTTGTTGGCTTGAACTAGTAGCAGCTGCATAGGAGTTAGATGGACCACCAATAACCACCGACTGTACAATAGGACATTCCTTCACAGTTTCCTCGACATCTGTCACTAGATCACTTGGATTAGAAAACGTGAAATCATCCATATTTGAGTCAAATACATCACTCCTCTCATTAGTGTTTATATCCAATTGTTCAAACGATAGCTCATCATTAACCAATTTACTAAACGTAGGAGATGAGACACTCACCTCTTTATGCTGATCCAAGGACATACGCATTGTGATATTAGATAAATCTGGTGTAACCCTAGCATCATGTCCACAAGTAGTGCTCATAGACGGATCCCTAGCATGATCACGCACACCTGCTTTGGTAGCATTAACATGTTGACGTTTTAGTTTTCTAACACTGCTCTCCAAATCCACTTGGTGTGCACATACGATATCAAGGGTCTTAGTCCATTGCTCATTAGTCATTCGCTTCAAGAATTCATATTTGTTACTTTGGACGTCATTCATAAACCTACTAATCACTTCCACCGTATTGAGTGAGATCGAGAACAGTTTTTCAACATCCTCTAATGACCCTACATTCAAATTCAGTCGTTCCCCATTTGTTGTATCAACAGCCGAACTAGGTTTGAAACAGCAATAGTCGAATCACTTTTGGAATCAACCATATTAAGTTTACCAGCCCCACCAAATCAGACACTAACAACGATAAAATAAAGTAACGAAACCCTAACAAAACGTAGCCCTAAAAACAATAAATGCGAAGCACAATTGAAACAAACGAATAATAATTTTCCCCAGTAGACACGTGATCCAAGTTTAAATAAAGACTCCACCGACCAAGATGTTGACAATTAATTGCGCAGCCCCAATCACGTGAATCTTTAATTTAAATAATAAGCACTGACCAAACTTGTGACAATTAACCACCGCCGAAGAACAAACAATCGCACAAACAATGACGGCAAAGAAACTAAAATAAAAACCAATTTAATTCACCCTAAAATCAATCAACCAAACAAGGACTTTGTTAACTCAAGAATAATCAGTGATTATTCGAGAAAACAACATCATTATAAGGTATTCGGATTAAAGGAAAAAGAAAATTGGGTTATGAGAAGAAGGGATTTTTTCGGCAGCCATTGATGTTTTTTAGAGTTTTTACTCTATCACATCCACCTGGAAGCTTTTATTAAATGTTTTGCAATTATGTTAGTCTTATAAAGTATAGGGGTATAACTTTGACCTTCCACATGCACACCAGACGTGGAGGGCTTACTAATCAAATATACCACTACAGTAACCAGGTGATCGTCATCCTTTAAGGCATCATACAAGTTAATAAGTACTCACTAAACATTATGGTTACTTGATGGCAAACCATTGTTCTTACTTTTTGTCTTTGTCGAGTTACATGATGTCTCCTTCTTAGTAGTCACCTCAGCACTCGGTTGATTTACATTAAGTTGAAAAATGATTTTGTGCTACCTGATTTCTTCCTTTTTACTTCAGTAAAGCCCTCATCATCAACTCATGACGATAGACCCTTACTGTTATCTACTCTATTCACCACACATTAGGACCTTTAGGGAAATCTTCAATAGAGTGGCCAAATATTTAGCATGTTATATAGCTAGGTGGTTTTCACACATATTCAACATGAATAGATTTCTTCGAGTGTCCATTTGATTAACGTTTGGAACAACCATAATCAAATTATCACTATAACCATTACGAACATCAATTTCATTCAAATCCTTGCATAATCGCACCTACCTCATGATTCTAAAGATATGGAATTCGTATTCATGCATCATAGGGTTTCCAATATTAATGACGATTAGGTTTAACCCATCCAATGTGTAAGCAACGACCATGACATCATGTGATTTCACCCAAATAGGAAGATGAGACAGTTCTTTCTTAAGAAGACTCGCTGAGAGGAACCATTGGTTAAAAAATATAGGGATTCCACGAATCATCCATGGGCCATCTCTAAGCATCAAATGAACAACTTCAATATAAGAAAACAGAAAGAAGAAAAATCTTTCACCAATGTTACTTTCTTTAGGCCATATTTTTTCCAATTATAACAAACAAACTATTCCACAACAAGGAAGGCAAGCCTTTTACTAATAAAGTAACCATAAATCAAAGTCTACATTTATCACTTATCTCGTGAACCAACGCCAGCGGAAGCCAAATATCAAAATAAGCATCATAATGGACATTTGCATCAAGTTATGCAAACCCTAAGCCCACAAATAGACTTGAACCAACTAATTTAATCCATCGTGTAATACTCTTGCTAGTCCGACCGATGAAATTGCCAAAGTTCGAAACTAGAGAAAAATTTAATCACTGGAAAATAAATTTTTGAAGAGTAACTTCGACAACAAGGAGATAAATCTTCAAACCCCAGCCGCAAAAGCAATACAAAGAGGTAAATGCAAAAGGCAAACAATAGTAACATAGATGCTTGTTAGCCGACAACAAGGACATGAAACAAATTTTTTATTTTCTAAGAGGATAGGGCAACAACTAATTACGATTGGTTATTATATCTTAAAAGTGGAAATATGGATATTTTACGGGTTAAGAGGCAATGACTAATAAGTGTGTAAACACTTATCCTTTTGCCACTAAAATCAAGGAAAAACAAGACCGAATCATGTGTTTATTATCATAAATGTCGGAATTACGCGTGGTTTTGTGTTTTGTGTGTTAAATAGGTACAAATGATCAGAAGAAGAGAAAACACGGGATTTCACGGTCAAATGTCAAAGAAAAGTCAAGAAAGAGACGAAGACAAAGTCAAAAGATCAAAAGTGTGCCTAAGTTCACGAAACCGGCTAAACCGACACGTTTTTGAAGAAACAATCAAGGAAGCCGAAATCGAGCTCGATTTTAGGGGATTAAATCTTTTTTTTTTGAAGTAATTGGGCCAAGTGGGTCCCACAGTTGGGTTAATGGGCTCAAAGGCCCATTTAAAAGTTATTTTCACTTTTTACTTGGCCCAAATTAAGCCACAAAACCCATTTGGAATAAACGGATGGTATGTGGGCCCATAATTTGAAGTAAGATCAGTCCAATGAAAATGAATTCACTTTGTCTCAAAAAGATGGTCAAACTCCTATGCCCAGTCAATCGCAAAATCCCAAACCGACCACCCCACTAAAACACTTAATAAATAAAATAAGTTTACCCAATCCCACAAACTCACACACGTTTTTAATATTTCACCACAAACGATTATCCTTATCTTGCACTCACCCCCACACAATCATACCCCCCCTACACGTGTTAACATACACGGTTCATTTTTACCCCACTCACCCTCACATATTTTATTAGACGAATTCTTTTACCCCTCTCCCATTAATTTACGATACAACCAAAGCAAAAACTCTTTCTCTCCCAAATAAACAGTCACCCACCTCCACAAACCCTATTCAGTAAAAAAAATGGGGGTTTTCACATTCGTTAAAATAAGGGGCGCGTGTTATTCACGTTTCTCAATTAAATCCCCATATATTTCGGGAAGAAGAAGATGGAGGTCCTCATCCACGTGGCCTTTTTCCCTCTTTTGATTGGTGGGAACACCTCACCACCAATCATTCTCCAATTAAAGGGAGCCACATCAGCATAGAAGTAACACAAAACATGCCACGAGGGCAATCCTTGGCACAAAAATTAATTTCAGCCGTAGATCAAGTGAAGAATAGAGAGAGAAAGAAGAATGAAGAATGGATGGCTAGGATTCAAGAACTTGGGCTCCAAGTTTAGGGTTTTTCTATAAAAACCCATTTCTTGTAATTCATTAGCAAGCTTTTCTTTAATTTTCAGTTTTTAAATTAATTAGGAGTAGGGTTAATTAGATTTAAATTTTTGCAAAATTAGAATAGGTTTAACGTAATTTTTAAATTCCAGTTATTGTAATTTTTTTTTATTGATTAATGAAAAGTTAATGTTATTTAATTTTCGTCTTCATTTAATTTTTTGCAAATTTCAATTTGTTTTAATCTTCAAAATTGTTTTACTACTGTTCACGTTTTATTGTTCGAATTAAAAAAAAAAATAATAATAATAATAATAATAATAATGATAAAAGTTACTGTTGAGTTGGTTCGATTGGTTCGAGAGACGTCGAGACGAAGGAGGTATTGATGATAAGTTGATGTTCGAAGGTGGTGTTTGATTTGATTCGATCTTAAGGGGGTTCAGCGCTTCCCTTCGTCGCAACGGTTATCGACACCAGGTTTGGTCTTATTTCTCTTTTATTTTTTATGTTAGATTTAAATTAATCTTGTGTGTTTTAGTTTTTAGATTAATCTGCTTTTTAGTTTTCAGTTGTGTTTGGATTTTCTGTTTGGTTTGGAGTAGTGTAGATCTGCTTATTTTAGGTTTTACATATCTGTTTATTTGGAGTTTTCGGTTCTATATTAATCTGCATATCTGTATTTCTTTTTATGTACTTATCTTATTTTCATCTGCTTATTTAAATAGTTGTTTTTGCTTATTGTCAGTATTTTAATTTGCTTATCTGCTTATGTCATGTGTTTATTTGATTAGGTTGCTTTGTGCTTATTTGTTATAATTACTATTGGCTTTTGAAAACCACAGATCCAATTGATCTTTTGGTTAACTTTCTGTCCAAAATAACAAAATCTAAAAAAAAAAAAAAAAAAAACATTAGCATTAAATTGGTCTGGGGTGAGGTTCGACCCTGTGACCCCTCGCATAGCTATCTACCACCCCAGACCTCTTGTTCTAATACCCAGCGCCCCAACCAGTTGTTCCAGCCTTTCATTTGTGTATTATCTTGCAACATTTAATTAATATAGGGTAAAATTCTTTGGCAGCTTTTTATTAAATAGAGTTTAATATAGTTTAGGTTTAATTAATTTTAATTAAAAAGTTTTATTTTCTTTTAATCAGTTTTTTTAAAAAAATAAAAAAAAAAAGATAAAAAAAATATGTTTTAATTTTTAATTACTTTTAAATTTAGTTTAAATTCTTATTAGTTTTAAAATTAGTTTTATAAATTTTTTTTTAATAGCTTTCTTTAAAAATAGATTTTAGATATAAAAAGTTTTTATTAAATAGTTTTATTTTTAAAGTTAATTTTCAATAAGATTTTTAATTTAGTTTATTTTAAAAGTTTTCAATCTAGGTTTGTTTAATGTTTAAAATAGATTTTAAAATAGTTTTAATTAATTTAGTTTCCTTTTAATTAATTAGATTTAAGTTAGTTTAAAAAATACCAAAATACTTTTAACAAAAACAAGTTAAGTCGATACGTTAAACCGGAAATCAAATTCGAGTGAGTCGAGGAACGATAATTAAACGAATATAAAAAGGGTAAACAAAATCTCTTTATCAAAATGGCGCCGCTGCCGCTTCGCTCGTACGATTGACGATTTTTCGTGAAGACGTTTGGATTTTGGGATCCGTTCTCTTTGAACGTTACGTTTCTTGCAACAAAATCAAAAACACAAAAAAATCAAAAACTTAAAAATACAAAAAAATTAAAAAGTCAGAAAAAGCAATTTCTTTCCTAAGAATTGCACAAAAAAAATTAAAAAAATCAAAAGTAATACTTTTTCCTAAAAGTATTACACCAAAAATATTACGTATTAGTGTTATTTCTTAGTTCGATTTCTTTCGATTTTTCTTGTGAATATATATTTTTCTAAAAAAAACAAAAAGATTTTTCTTCTACTATAACATATTACGTAGCATAATAATTATTGTTATTTCGTTTTCTTTCGACACTACCATGGATAATCGTCCGATTTGGGAAATCTTGCAAGAAGAGCGTTATAAGATTATGTCCGAGGAGTGTTCGACTTGTGGTGGGCCTCATGCTTATTTTAATTGTGACAAAACTTATGGGGAGATTTATAATATTGAGGAAAGTATGTGTTATGATACTAATACTTATTTTGGCTCCCCTAGTTTTCCTACAAATAGTGACCCACCACAATATGATCAATTTTATGGGGAATTTCAAAATCAAGGGTTTTCAAATAATGAAGGTTTTCCAAATAACGACAATTTTCAAAACTTTAATCAAATGGACATGCACAACCCTCAAATGGACTTGATTCTACAAAAATTGACCGAACATGAGAAAATCATGGAAGAAATGCTAGAATCTACTAGACAAATGCAAGAGTCCACCGATAGGAAATTCATGCTCATTTTAGAAACCTATCAAGATCAATTTGATATTGAGCCGTCTTTGAGTGATGATATTGAGGCTAACACCACTACTAGTAGTGATGTTCCCACTGTGGATCCTTCCATCTCTCCGCCAATAAAGGAGAGACAAGGCCCGGAGATTATCATGAGTTTTACTCACCCTCCGGTGTTGACACCCACGGATACTATTAGCTCACCTATTGAGGAAAATCCCGAGATTATTCTTGAGCCTTCATCACCCGTTGATGACCCCATTTCTTTTATGCCTCCTTCACCTACCCCTTCAAATGACTTTATGCTTTCTTCAAAACCTCTTAGCGAGACATGTTTTGAGAAACCAATTTTTGAGGAGTATGAGTGCATAGAAGAAGAACCCATAAGTTGTCCTACACCTGAGGAGTTTGTAGATAGGGATGAGTTATCTTGTGATTCCGATTACATTTTTAATTATTCCTCGGGATCGGATGAGGATGATTCACCTATTTTACCAAGACCGACTTTTGAAAACCATGATAATGATTTATCGGATTTTTTACTCCTTAGTGATGACTTTTATACCCCAAATATCGAGAAATTCCATCACGAGGATGCTTTTTATGATCCCGTGTTATTGGATTTCTCGCATGAGCTTAATTGTGATCATGGTATTGATGAGAAGGCAAATGGTGTTTTAAAACTTGATATTGATATTGATTTAGAGAACTCGGATTTTGACAAATTCACATTTGCCTCTTCGCCAATTACTTTTGATTCTACCATCGATTCCCATCCAATTCTCGAGGAGTTACCTAATCAACACTCCTCTAATGAGAATTACGTTTACCACATTCGTGAGGATTTAACTTATCAACAAATCCCACAAATGAATGATGGTTTCGTACTTGATCGAGATCTCTTCGAGAGAATTTCTAAAATCCTAAATGAGGGGAACGACAAACCTTTGTTTGACGAGCCTATCTATGATGAAGAAATTGAATAGATTCACGTTCATGAGGATGAGTGCTTTGACCCGGGAGGTGACATTGACCATCCTTTGTCTTTAGAGGATGACAATTTGTCTCTTTTACCCACCCCACCTCCCGTGGATCACGACCTCACATACTTTTCGTATGTTGAGAGGACTTTTCTACCTTTGATGACTTATCCTCCTGCCTCTCATTTATTATGTTCATCCGGGACCGAGGACAAGATCTTTGATCCCGGTATTACATTCGAGGCTTCCCCATGGACCATTTAATTCGGGGTCGAGTCAGGCTCGTGACTCGGTTAACAAAAACAAGCGCTTCTCGGGAGGCAACCCGATGATCTATCTTTTATCTTTTATCTATTTTTCTACAATAAGTGTAGGGGGAGCCATGTAGGTTGTTTGTTTTGTGTGTTGTGATTGTGTAGGTACTTGTGCTTTGATGATCAACTTTTGGTGCTTTTGACGAGACCCGTGTTCCCGTGTTACCCGTGTACCCGGTTCCTTCAATAAGTTTTTGCTATTGTGATTCAATCTTGTATATAAATAAAACGAATAAATGTGATCACTTTAGTTGTCCCTTCCTTAGCTCGATTTTAAACAACGTACTCAATGTCCTAAGTGTAGGGGAGTTTATTCTCCCACATGCTTAAACATTGAGGACAATGTTTATATTAAGTGTAGGGGGGCCTTCTATCGAATTTTAGTGGTCTTTTCCATGAATTTGACCCCATTTAACCGGAAAATTTTAAAAAAAAATTTCAACGCTTTTCAAATTTTTGATCTATTTTGGCCTAGTAGTATTTTTATTTATTTTCTTTCCTTTTATTATCGCATCATAATAATTTCCATTTCAAGAATAAAGTAAAAAAATAATAAATAAATAATATGGTTTTAATAAGTTTAGATATCTTTGATATATTAGGCCCGTCGTGAATATTTGACTCAACCCGAGTTTACTTATCTAAGTTTACTCTAGCTAGTATCCTTAACCATATGGACCTTAATTGGTTTATTAGGCTAAGCATCCACGAGTCTCATTCTTTGAGATTTTAAATTGTGGAGAACGAGAGATGATAGAGTTAATTATAAGTTTGGTATTCTTTCATTAACTTATGTGAGTTAGTTATGAGCTTTTTCTCCCATCACTTGTTAATAAATATATTTGCAATAAATAAGGTTGTACGATTTAAAAGGTTACTTAGCTTCTAGCACAAGATCGTTTAAAAGTTGCTCAGGATTAATTAGAGTTCATAGCCAAGGCATAACTTATTGAAGCGGGACGCGAATATTGGCTTATCCAAAAAGGCCCTAACAAGGCATGAGGATACCCGAGTCCAAAAAGGCCCTAACAAGGCATGAGGATTCACTTTTTTTGCTAAAGATCCAAAGATGACGTGAAGATCATTAATCCAAATCAATATGATGGATCAAGACACACGACGAGAAGCAATTACTCCCCTAAAGATCATGGAGAAGTCTATCCAAAAAGACCCTAACAAGGTATGAGGATAAATAGATCCAAGTCCGAAAAGGAGGCGGATCGTTGTATATCAAAATCCTAAATAAAGAAGAGGATAAATGAAGAAGTCGTGGTCAACGTTTGAAGCATCTTTCACTCCTTATGAAGATGTATACCAAAATGAAGAGAAGACCATAATTTCAAGAACGTCTCTCAAGATTTGAAGTTTCAAGTACATGCCAAATATCGGTCCGAGAAAGGTCTCAAATCGTGAAACGAGTTATGCCAAGATATGAACTTTATGAGGTCTCGAGAAGCCGTTTTAAAAGATTTTGTCCTTTAGCTAAATATTGATTAAATCGTCCCACTTTATTTTCGGCCTAAATAAATTATCGAAATAAGTCAAAAATGGATCCTCGTGATCATTCAAGACAAAAATAAAATAAAAGAGATACACCGTAGGAATAAGGGGGGTCTAAGTGATTAATTAAACCACATGAGTAAGTGTTAGTTGTGCTAACTTGTAATAACAATGATCTCGTTTCTATGCTTGGTTTGGGGAACGTGAAACTTGAGGATGATTTATATTCATGACACCAAAGCCCTAATCTAAGTCTTAGACCTCTTAACGAGTTTCTTCCATCAATAATTTTCAAGTTCATAAATTATTTTAACTTTTGTTTCCTTTTAAGTTTTTATCTTTCCATAGTAGTAGTAATAATTAATAAAGGCCGAGATGGATTGATTATGAGAAAAATGTAACTTTTTGCTTTGAAATAATGCATTGCATGGGGTCATTGCAATGGTCAAGTGTAGGGGATTTAATAAGTGTGTAAACACTTATCCTTTTGCCACTAAAATCAAGGAAAAACAAGACCGAATCATGTGTTTATTATCATAAATGTCGGAATTACGCGTGGTTTTGTGTTTTGTGTGTTAAATAGGTACAAATGATCAAAAGAAGAGAAAACACGGGATTTCACGGTCAAATGTCAAAGAAAAGTCAAGAAAGAGACGAAGACAAAGTCAAAAGATCAAAAGTGTGCCTAAGTTCACGAAACCGGCTAAACCGACACGTTTTTGAAGAAACAATCAAGGAAGCCGAAATCGAGCTCGATTTTAGGGGATTAAATCTTTTTTTTTGAAGTAATTGGGCCAAGTGGGTCCCACAGTTGGGTTAATGGGCTCAAAGGCCCATTTAAAAGTTATTTTCACTTTTTACTTGGCCCAAATTAAGCCACAAAACCCATTTGGAATAAACGGATGGTATGTGGGCCCATAATTTGAAGTAAGATCAGTCCAATGAAAATGAATTCACTTTGTCTCAAAAAGATGGTCAAACTCCTTTGCCCAGTCAATCCCAAAATCTCAAACCGACCACCTCACTAAAACACTTAATAAATAAAATAAGTTTACCCAATCCCACAAACTCACACACGTTTTTAATATTTCACCACAAACGATTATCCTTATCTTGCACTCACCCCCACACAATCATACCCCCCCTACACGTGTTAACATACACGGTTCATTTTTACCCCACTCACCCTCACATATTTTATTAGACGAATTCTTTTACCCCTCTCCCATTAATTTACGATACAACCAAAGCAAAAACTCTTTCTCTCCCAAATAAACAGTCACCCACCTCCACAAACCCTATTCAGTAAAAAAATGGGGGTTTTCACCTTCGTTAAAATAAGGGGCGCGTGTTATTCACGTTTCTCAATTAAATCCCCATATATTTCGGGAAGAAGAAGATGGAGGTCCTCATCCATGTGGCCTTTTTCCCTCTTTTGATTGGTGGGAACACCTCACCACCAATCATTCTCCAATTAAAGGGAGCCACATCAGCATAGAAGTAACACAAAACATGCCACCGAGGGCAATCCTTGGCACAAGAATTAATTTCAGCCGTAGATCAAGTGAAGAATAGAGAGAGAAAGAAGAATGAATAATGGATGGCTAGGATTCAAGAACTTGGGCTCCAAGTTTAGGGTTTTTCTATAAAAACCCATTTCTTGTAATTCATTAGCAAGCTTTTCTTTAATTTTCAGTTTTTAAATTAATTAGGAGTAGGGTTAATTAGATTTAAATTTTTGCAAAATTAGAATAGGTTTAATGTAATTTTTAAATTCCAGTTATTGTAATTTTTTTTATTGATTAATGAAAAGTTAATGTTATTTAATTTTCGTCTTCATTTAATTTTCTGCAAATTTCAATTTGTTTTAATCTTCAAAATTGTTTTACTACTGTTCACGTTTTATTCTTCGAATTAAAAAAAAAAAAATAATAATAATAATAATAATAATAATGATAAAACTTACTGTTGAGTTGGTTCGATTGGTTCGAGAGACGTCGAGACGAAGGAGGTATTGATGATAAGTTGATGTTCGGAGGTGGTGTTTGATTTGATTCGATCTTAAGGGGGTTCAGCGCTTCCCTTCGTCGCAACGGTTATCGACACCAGGTTTGGTCTTATTTCTCTTTTATTTTTTATGTTAGATTTAAATTAATCTTGTGTGTTTTAGTTTTTAGATTAATCTGCTTTTTAGTTTTCAGTTGTGTTTGGATTTTCTGTTTGGTTTGGAGTAGTGTAGATCTGCTTATTTTAGGTTTTACATATCTGTTTATTTGGAGTTTTCGGTTCTATATTAATCTGTTGTATTTCTTTTTATGTACTTATCTTATTTTCATCTGCTTATTTAAATAGTTGTTTTTGCTTATTGTCAGTATTTTAATTTGCTTATCTGCTTATGTCATGTGTTTATTTGATTAGGTTGCTTTGTGCTTATTTGTTATAATTACTATTGGCTTTTGAAAACCACAGATCCAATTGATCTTTTGGTTAACTTTCTGTCCAAAATAACAAAATCTAAAAATAAAAAAAAACAAAAAAAAAAACATTAGCATTAAATTGGTCTGGGGTGAGGTTCGACCCTGTGACCCCTCGCATAGCTATCTACCACCCCAGACCTCTTGTTCTAATACCCAGCGCCCCAACCAGTTGTTCCAGCCTCTCATTTGTGTATTATCTTGCAACATTTAATTAATATAGGGTAAAATTCTTTGGCAGCTTTTTATTAAATAGAGTTTAATATAGATTAGGTTTAATTAATTTTAAGTAAAAAGTTTTATTTTCTTTTAATCAGTTTTTTTTAAAATATAAAAAAAAAGATAAAAAAAATATGTTTTAATTTTTAATTACTTTTAAATTTAGTTTAAATTCTTATTAGTTTTAAAATTAGTTTTATAAAGTTTTTTTTAATAGCTTTCTTTAAAAATAGATTTTAGATATAAAAAGTTTTTATTAAATAGTTTTATTTTTAAAGTTAATTTTCAATAAGATTTTTAATTTAGTTTATTTTAAAAGTTTTCAATCAAGGTTTGTTTAAAGTTTAAAATAGATTTTAAAATAGTTTTAATTAATTTAGTTTCCTTTTTAATTAATTAGATTTAAGTTAGTTTAAAAAATACCAAAATACTTTTAACCAAAAACAAGTTAAGTCGATACGTTAAACCGGAAACCAAATTCGAGTGAGTCGAGGAACGATAATTAAACGAATATAAAAAGGGTAAACAAAATCTCTTTATCAATGACCAATGTTGGTTGAATGGGTATAATACCATATAGAGTGATAAAATCGAGTAGATTATTGAGTATCATTAAGTCACAATACGTATCGGGGGGGGGGGGGGGGGTCAAATGAAAACATGGATCCCATCTCAAAATCATGATAACATTGTCTCTTTCATTAATGTCGGGAGGATAACTAATGAATATCAAGGATAATATTTAAACATTAAAAAATATGACAGATGAACAATCAAATTATGATTGAAGATCATTTATTGATGAACATTTAGACAATAAGTGATGAACATTTGCTAATTAATCAAAACTTTTTGCAATGATGAAAAATTTGTTTTTATAAACTTTATTTGTTAATGACCTTATAATAGTATAATACTAATGAACATACTGATAAACAAAAAAACCGATGAACATTTTGATTGATAGGCATAGGCTTATAGACATAAAAAAAGTGTTGGATGGATATAACAAACATATTACCTAATGAAACTAACAAGTTGGTTGATTTACCGGAGATGACCACTTACAAAGTCATAAGAAACCAAAATCACAACACGTGCATCACTAAACGAACCTTTAAACTCGGTATTTTTACAGAAAAACACTTCAAATCCAAATTACCTAACACTCTTATTAACCCTTACATATAGGATACTTCGTTATCCAAGTATTATGTGATACACACTTCCAAATTTCAAATATTAAAAAATCACTTTGTTAATACATTATGTTATGTACACTTACTGAACTTAAAACTCTGTTTAGTTTTCTTTGATGATGATCAACACTTACTTTAATGAACAATTCGTAATAAACTCTTACTTGAGAAAATGTTGTTATGAACAATTTGGGTTCTTTGGTAAACTTATTACTCAAAAAACAGTTCAATACAATGGACGTGAGTGAACCTCACATTTGAGCTCGTTACATAGTCAACCTACTTCCTTAAAGGAAGGTACATATTTGCGACTAAAATACAAGAGACTGAGTAAAGAACAACTAACTATTTCTTTATACGAACTCGAACCTTAATATCCAAATATAGCATATAGACTGAATATGGTTGAGAATTACCTTTCCTTCATACACATCTTCATCGTATGGATCAGGGTCGTAATCATCATTTCTAATATTTCCCATCTATTGTTCCAACAAGCTACTTGTTAGTCCCTTTTAATTAGACTTATACTTATTAGTAATAAAGTACCAGTCTAATCCATGGTAAATTAATGGTAAAAATAATCAGCAATGAATAAACGACACAATTGTTTTCTAACGTTTAACTGTTATTAAGTAAAGAACTATACCATATTGTATGCGGGACTACAATAGGTATTGAATAGACATTGTGTTGTGTGCGATCTCTTCACTAACCAGTAATACTAATCCTAACGATTAAAATACTCTATGATTAAGACATCAACGCGTTTAGAACTCAAGTAAATTATCGGTTTTTAGAGGATAGAAATGGTTTGTGAATTTTGAAACATTTAGGGCACAAAATTATTTCTCTCCTCTATAGTTCTTCGTATTTATAGACTAAAGCTAAAGATAAGACAAGAGATTGCCATGTCCAATTCCTTTTACACTGTTACAAGTACAAGGTATACTTTTGTCTATACATGTTCTAAGTATCTAGAAAAATACTTTTACAATACTTAGTACCCTTGTTTATCCTAAAGGGATAATTTTCATTTTGTGTGATGTCCTTTGATCTTATCATCTTCAAACTTATCCCACTCATTCTTTAGTCTTCAGGACTTCATAAATTATTAAGGAGATCGTATGGGGCTCAGTAAGTCTATTGCCACAAATCATTGAGCCCATCACCTTCTTCTTCGTATCAGGTACATCATTCACTGAGTACCACCTCACTGAACACTTGAGTCTTTTTTGTAGACTAAGGCTGAGAACTCTAAGATAACTCACTGAGTGACTATTCACTAAGCGACCTATTAGTGTTCAAGGTTTATATACACTCAGGAGAATCATTATTCAAATACATCAGTGATATTATTAGACACTAAATTGACCTAAGAATATCCCTTTATTTGGATATAAAATAAGCTTAAGTTATTTTCATTATAAGTGAGCAAACTGTAAATAAAAGTGATGAGAAACATGATAAAACATAAGTACTTCTTTTATTCATAATTTATGAGGCCTTATTAGTCTATTATAAAAATAGTCTAAACTACAAAGTACTTCAAGGATCACAGTCCAATTGCTTCTAAGTTCACTTTCATTGTAAATATTAGCTTCTCTTTGTGAGCTCTTTGGGCAATAAACTCCCTGAGCTTGTTTGTGAACCTCTATTCTCTTCTGACTTAAAGTGAACAACCAAAGCAAGATATATCAGAAGGACTTCAATAGTGACTTTATGAATGTCACTCATCCTTTGCAATGCTTTCTCACCTATACGTCAATGAGGATGATAACCTACTTAGGTTATTCTATTACCATTCCATTTAGAAAGGTCACACTCTTAGAGAGTATTATGTTATATTCTAGACCCATAATCTTGACTTCAAGATCAAACTCGACCCTCTTCCTTTTCATTCTTTTTGTTTGAGTTGGATCTTGCTCAGCCAATAGAAGATCCTCAGTGATTCCAAGTTTTCTCTTGATATGTTACAATCTTGCAAATATGTTATTCAGTGAGTTAAGTAGATTAAGGACATACTTGTTGGTTTTGGTCTTGAGTATCTTTCCCAATTCATCCATTCATTGAGACTGAATCTCCAAATGTAAAAGTCCTCATTACCTCAAATTTTCTTTCATTATTGTTCCTGACTAAAACTGGCTTGGAGTTGGAAAAATTTGAAGGTTAGTCATTTTTTTGAACAGCGATTTGGTATTAAAAAACTAGCAAGGAGCTAGAGTTACAAGACAATAAAAGAAGGATTTTTTAGCCAAACGTTCCAGCTGAACGTGGCTTTACATCTAAAACGACACCAATCGAAAGAACTGGATACAATATCATCAAATAATTTTGCTTTATAAGGAGGATGCTTGTCAAAGATAGTCTTGTTGCGAAACATCCAGATATGCCACCATAGCGAATAGATGACACCTTCCAACAACAACTTGGTCTTTGATGGCAAAAAAATTGAGATCAACCAATCTAACCATTCCCCGTATGAGCTACAACCAACAAAAGTAATGTCCCACCAGCGAGCAATCATGCTATACAGCTGACGAACCAGAGCACAATCAAAGAAAAGATGTGAGGACGTCTCCACCCCTTGCTGACAAACCGGGCATGTTAACGAACTAATATCCATACCACGACGAGATATGTTAAATCTGGTTGGAAGAGCATTCAACTTAACTTTCTAGGCTAAGATATTTAGCTTAATAGGCATATACTTCACCCACCTAGTTTTGGAAAAGACGCTAGGAGAACGAGAATCATCAATCAAGTATCTGATAGAGCTCACATAAAACTCTCCTAACCCAGCAAGAGACCAGATTTACCTGTCCATCTGCGGCTGAAGGTTGATGCCACCAATAAGCTACAAGAGGTTATCATATTGCAACTGTTCAGCTCTATCCCGAACTGCAGGACGTAAAGTAGATTCCATATTTGAGGTATCTAGTTTACATCTAATAGTTACCTTCTTGCAAGTATCCAACTCATAGATTCTAGGAAACCTGTTCTTAAGAGAATCTCCTTCTCACCATCTATCGTCCCAGAAAGAGAACTTAGAATCATCCCCTAATTTGAGTTTCAAAAACTCAAAAAAGTTAACCCCATATTTGTTGAGAATAGAGACTTCCTTCACAATATCAAACCAATAAGAGCGAGATTTATTTTTAATCTCTCTGCACACGTTACCGTCCTCTCCATGGATTTCCATCACAACCTGAGCCCAAATCAAATTGGGAAAAAAATATAATCTCCATAACCAGTTTAACAATGGACCTCTGTTGAGAGCAAACAGGCTGGCGACGCCAAGACTGCCCTTATCTTTTGGAGTAAGAACGCTACTCCATTTAATCCACGAAGCCTTACGATGACTATGGTCATTCCCATTAAAGAAGTGACACCGAATCGATTCTAACTCCTAAAGAACCATCTTAGGAACTCGGTAAGTAGACATATGGAATATAGGAATCAAACCTAGGACAGACTTTAGAAGTGTGTGCCTACCCCATATAGAGAGAGTTTTTAATTTCCATCTAGAAAGACGAGATTTAACTTTATCAACAACATCTTTCCATTCGGAGATCCGTGACATAGAACCACCAACTTTCAAACCTAAATAAGTAAATGGAGATCGAAGAATGAGACAACCAAGTTTTGAAGTAGCTTGATTGACTAAGGCATCCACCACGTGAATGCCCATCAGCTTACTCTTGCTCATATTAATTTTGAGACCCGAAGCGCGATGAAAACATTCCAAGACATTAACAAGAGTGTTGATATTGCCTTCACACCATTTTCCTATGAACACGACATCATCCGCAAAGAATAAATGAGATATAGTTATCGAGTCACTCAGTTTGATGCCCTTGAACAAACCAACATCTATAATCCTTTGAAAAGATAGGTTTAAGCTCTTCATAACAATAATGAATAAAAAAGCGGATAATATATCACCTTGCTTAAGGCCTTTGAAAAATTGAAACTCTTTCGTAGGTGAGCCATTGGTAAGGATGGAGCCCTTTGAAGAGTTAAGGCAATTCCGAATCTAGTCACGCCACTTACTACCAAAACCAAACTTGAGTAATACATCATCCAAATAGTTCCATCTAACCGAATCGAAATCCTTTTCAAAATCAACTTTAAAGATAACCGCTTTCATCTTTTTAGAACAACACCATTGGATTATTTCGTTGATAATAAAGGGACCATCCAACATTTTCCTTCCTGCAACAAAAGCATACTACACTTCACTAACAATCCCGTCTAACACATTAAAAAGACGATTAGCCAAAATTTTAGCTATAATCTTGTAAATACTCCCAATAAGACTAATAGGCCGAAAGTCTTTAACAATATTAGCGTCGGGCACTTTTGGGATCAGCGCAATGAAAGAAGAATTACAACCTGAAGGGATTGATACATGTTTTTTTCTATGGGTTCTAATTTCTCGGAATCTTCTCGAATTGATCTCGGCTTTAAGTGGAATGATTGTTCTTGGTTACTAAATAAAAGGGTTTGGTTTTCTAAACTAATAAATAGTGGAAATGAAAGTTTAAATTAAAGACAGTTACTTAAATGACAATTAACAAAGGCTTGAATTAAAATTTAATTTAATGATGATTAATAAAAACTTGAATTTAAATTAGAATTAAGATTAAAATAAAGTTTAAAATTAAAATAAAGAAACAGTACAGAAATAGTGAAGAAACAGTAAACCTTAAAAATGCTCAGCAGATAACTGATTCGGAAGTCACTGTTCATTCGGAAGTTGAAGGTTCATTCGGAACTTTAGGCTTCGTTCGGAACTTCTCAGAGTTCCGATTCGGAACTATTGGTCAAAATTGGTTCGGAACTTTAAGATTGGTTCGGAACTTAGGCTTCGTTCGGAAGTTTGGATTGGTTCGGAACTTATAGCTTGGTTCGGAACTTTTTCCTTGGTTCGGAAGTTTCACCTTCGTTCGGAACTTTTTGGCTTGGCTCGGAACTTCTGCTTCGTTCGGAAGTTTGGATTGGTTCGGAAGTTTTAGCTTGGTTCGGAACTTTTAGCTTGGTTCGGAACTTTTTATAGGTAAACTCATTCGGAACTTTTAACTGACTCGGAACTTTTGAAAACAAAACTCATTCGGAAGTTACTGTTCATTCATTCGGAACTTCTGGGAAACCCAGATACAGAAACTATACCGAAGAACAAGGAAACACGATTTTGATCCAAAATCACCAAGTTTTTCACCAAAAACTTAAATAAATCAAACACAAAGCATCTACTAACCATAAACTACTAATCCCATCAACAAAAACACAAATCCCAACAAGTTTTGAAGATCAAATCAAGAAAATAAAAACTTAAAAACTTGAAGATAAAGATGATGATGAACAAGATAAAATGGAAAGATTAAACAAGAACTTTGTATTGAATGATTAATGTTTTGACAAAATAAATCAAAGATTAAAATTACAAGATGAGAAAATTAAAGATTAAAATCACCAATCACCCTAATGGTGATGGTGATGAAACGGAACAGAGAGAAAAAGTGGGGAAGAAGATAAACTAAAAACTAGTCTAAATGTGTGAGGGGAGGGCTATTTATAGCCTTGTCTTTTGGTTGGTGAGTGGGCTTTCTCCCGTTCTTCTTGTCTTTTCGTCTTTTCGTCTTTTCAGAAAAGTTTCCGTTTTCGATTCTGATTCGGGATTTGTCGTCGATTAAATTCAACTTGTCTTTTAATTTCTTCGTTTAATAGACTTGAGTTTCTTCGACTTATATAAATCTTCCATCTTTGGTCCTTTTCTTCGATAAATCTTCGAATAGGCCCAGTGACTTCAAATCTTTTGCATCTCTTGGACAATAGACTTTATCTTGAGTCTTTTTCTTCAGTAAAACCCGTGCAATCCCATGTTTTCTTCGATATTCATCCGGTTGGCTCTGAAAACACAAAAACCACGCATAATTCCAAACAAATGATATTAAGTACGTGTTTTGGTCTCGTTTTAGCCCGAATTAAGTGGTAAAAGGATGGGTGTTTACACACCTATCAAATCCCCTACACTTAACCATTGCCATGCCCTCATGCAATGTTTAGTGATAAAGCAAGCTTACACTTTTCTCATAATTAATCAACCTTGGCCTTATTTAAATTCTACTAAACAAAAATTAAAGAAATAAAACTTCAAAGGTAGCAAAGGGATAGAAAACCATTTTCACTTGAAAATAGCTACATGGAAATAACTTGCAAAGAAATCGATGACTTACATTAGGGCTTTGGTGCTGCGAAGATTTATCACCCTCAAGTTTCACATTCCCCAAACTAAGCTTAAAAACGAGATCATTGTTATTATAAGTTAGCAATTCAAACACTTACACACATGGCTTAATTAAATGCTTAAACTCCCTTATTCCTAGGTGTATCTCTTATATTTTATTTTATGAAGATGCATTTTTGGACTTATTTCGATAGTTTATTAGGGCTGAAAGCAAAGTAGGACGATTTGATCAATAGTTAGCTAAAGGACAAAATCTCTTAAAACTGCTTCTCGGGATATCAAAAAGTTCATATCTTGGCATAACTTGGTTCACGATTTGAGACCTTTCTCGGGCCGATATTTGGCATGTACTTCAAACTTCATATCTTCGAGAGACGTTCTTGAGATAATGGTCTTCTCATCATAATAGAGTTTCTTCACTTGGAGACTTTTGAGGGGTACTCCAACTTTGTTGACCACGACTTCATGATTATTTCTTCAATCTCTAATTGGGATTTTGAGATACAACGATCCGCCTCCTTTTCGGACTTGGATCTATTTATCCTCATACCTTGTTAGGGTCTTTTCGGATAGACTTCTCCATGATCTTTATGGGAGTTGATTGCTTTTCGTCGTGAGTCTTGATCCTTCATATTGATTTTAGGAATAATGCTTTTCACATCACTTTGGATCTTCAGCAATAAAATGGAATCCTCATGCCTTGTTAGGGCCTTTTCGGACTCGCCAATCTTCGCGCCCCGCTTCATAAGTTATGCCTTGGCTATGAACTCTCGTCATTACCGAGCAACTTTTAAACGATCTTGGGCTAGAAGCTAAGTAACTTTTCAAATCGTACGACCTTACTTATTGCAGATAAATTATTATCAAGTGATGGGAGAATAGGCAAATAATTACACCAAGTGAGCTTGTGCAAGAATACCGACTTATCATTGACTCTATCATTTCTCGTCCTCCACAATTTAAAATCTCAAGTAATGAGACTCGTGGATACTTAGCCTAATAAACCAATTAAGGTCTACATGGTTAAGGATACTAGCTAGAATAAACTTAGATAAGTCTATTCGGGTTGAGTCAAAATAAACGCAACGGGCCTAATATGTCAAAGATTTCTAAACTAGCTACGCCACTTTATTAAAATTTGACTTTATTGCGGGATATATACATATGAAAGCAATGATAAAAATTTAAAAATTACAACTAAATGGCCAAAGTTAATAAAAAATTTGAAAAATGTTGAAAAATATGATTTTCCGGTTGATTGAAGGCATTTTCATGGAAAAGTCCACTTAAAACTTCGATAGAAGTCCCCCCTACACTTAAGATAAACATTATCCTCAATGTTTAAGCATGTGGGAAAGTTTCCCCTATACTTATGACATTGTGCACGTTGGTTAACTCAAGTTAAGGAAGAGACGACTAAAGTGATCAATTTCAAATGTGAGTATGAAGAAAATTGAATCACGATAGTTGAGAGATAGAACCGGATTTCGGATAACACGGGAGCACGGTTCTTCAAAGTTTCCAAGAGTGCACTTATCCCTGTAATCACACCATACAAAGACAAACACATATAGAAGTCCCCCCTACACTTAGGGGATTAAAACATAAAAGGATAGATACTCGGGCTGCCTCCCGAGGAGCGCTTGTTTTTGATAACCAAGTCACGAGCCTGACTCGACCCAAAATTAGTTCATGGGGAACGTGGTGAGGGATGGAATCACCTCCTGAGAGGTGTCCTCACCAAAGTACAACTTCACTCGTTGGCCATTCACCTTAAAATTAGGTCCATTAGGTTGAGCGAGCTCGAGAGTACCATATGGAAAAATTTGGGCAATGGTGAATGGGCCGGACCAACGAGATTTGAGCTTTCCCGAGAAGATTTTCAACCGAGAGTTAAAAAGTAAGACTTTGTCTCCAACATTGAACTCTCGGTTTTTGATCTTAGAGTCGTGAATGAGCTTAGTCCTTTCCTTATAGATTAAAGAATTTTCATAAGCCTCATTACGGAGTTCATTGAGCTCATTGAGTTGGATCTTGCGTAGGTCACCGGCTTTGTTTATATCAAAATTAGCCCACTTCAGGGCCCAGTAAGCCTTGTGCTCCAACTCAATGGGGAGGTGGCACGATGCTCTCCCACGGTTCTTTCCAGAATTCGCTTAAGTCCTCGGTTGGATATTTCAGCCTGGCCATTAGTTTGTGGGTGGTAGGCTGTGGAAAGACGATGATTTACACCGTACTTAGCCATGACTCGAGCAAATTGGTCATTGCAGAAATGAGTCCCACGATCACTAATAATGGCACGAGGCACACCGAATCTAGCGAAAAGAGCTTTCAAAAAGTTACAAACCACCCTTGCGTCATTAGTAGGTAAAGCTTTGGCTTCAACCCATTTGGAAACGTAGTCAACGACTACAAGGATGTATTTGTTTCCTTTAGAAGAAGGGAATGGCCCCATAAAGTCGATACCCCAAACATCAAAAATAACACACTCTTGAATGAAATTCTGAGGCATCTCGTCTTTATGTGTGATTTTGCCTTGCTTT
Source organism: Glebionis coronaria (assembly GCA_025667525.1). Taxonomy (NCBI): domain Eukaryota; kingdom Viridiplantae; phylum Streptophyta; class Magnoliopsida; order Asterales; family Asteraceae; genus Glebionis; species Glebionis coronaria. Next base: position 98,228,655 of record CM046879.1, read on the forward strand.
TGGCAAACATCACATCGTTTAACCATATTGTGAGCATCACGATATATGGAGGGCCAATAAAATCCGGAATCAAACACTTTTTTGGCGGTGTAGTTGGGACCAAAGTGACCACCGGTGGGTCCTTTGTGGCAAGCATCAAGGATTTCAGACGCTGCCGGTCCGTCAACACATCGGCGGATAATCAGGTCAGCACATTGTTTGAATAGGTAAGGGTCGTCCCAAAAGTAAGTCTTAATGTCGGTGAAGAACTTTTTCTTTTGTTGAGACGTCAACCCTTCCTTGAGAATTCCACCCGCCAAGTAGTTTGCAAAGTCCGCAAACCACGGGGTTTCATTCGACTTCGAGTTTATAGACATTAAGGTCTCCAAGGGAAAAGAATCATTGATTTCTTTGTTCGGATGATCCCCCTGGTAAGGATCCTCAAGTCTGCTGAGATGATCCGCGGCTAAGTTTTCAGCTCCTTTTTTATCGCGAATTTCGATTTTAAATTCCTGGAGCAGCAAAACCCAGCGAAGAAGTCTTGGTTTGGAATCTTGCTTTGTCAACAAGTACTTCAGCGCGGAATGATCAGTGTACACAATGGTGGTAGAAAGGACAAGATAGGGGCGGAATTTTTCAAAAGCATAGACAACAGCTAAAAGCTCTTTTTCGGTTGTCGTATAATGCAATTGTGCCCCCGTCATTGTCTTGCTAGCGTAATGGATCGGTTGGAAGTGTTTGTTCACTCTTTGTCCAAGAACCGCTCCAATAGCAAAATCGCTAGCATCGCACATCATCTCGAAAGGCAGCTCCCAATTAGGGGTAACCAAGACGGGTGCCTTAGTTAGCTTATCCTTAAGCGAGTTGAAGGCTTCAAGACACTCGTTGGAGAAGATAAAAGGAGTATCTTTTTCCAAGAGGTGGGTCATCGGGCGAGCGATTTGAGAAAAATCTTTGATGAATCGACGGTAGAAGCCCGCATGACCCAGGAAACTTCTCACACCCTTCACGGTTGAAGGTGGAGGCAACTTTGCGATAACATCGACTTTAGCACGGTCAACTTCAAGACCGGCTTTCGAGATCTTATGTCCAAGCACGACGCCTTCTTTTACCATAAAATGGCATTTTTCCCAATTCAGAACTAGGCGAGTGTCTTCGCACCGCTTGAGCATACGTTCCAAATTGGCAAGGCAGGAAGAGAAAGAATCCCCAAAGACCGAGAAGTCATCCATGAAGACTTCCATGGTTTGTTCAACCATTTCATGGAAGATAGCTAACATGCACCTTTGGAAAGTCCCGGGCGCATTACATAAGCCAAAAGGCATTCTTTTGTAAGCAAATGTGCCATAGGGACAAGTGAATGTAGTCTTCTCTTGATCTTGGGGATCGATGGGTATTTGAAAATAACCCGAGAAACCATCAAGAAAGCAGTAATATTCATTACCCGCTAAGCGTTCAAGCATTTGGTCCATGAAAGGTAGAGGGAAATGATCCTTTCTCGTGGCATCATTGAGTTTGCGGTAGTCTATACAAACTCTCCACCCAGTAACGAGACGAGTGGGAATCAACTCGTTGTGTTCATTGGGAACAACGGTTATTCCGCCCTTCTTGGGCACACAATGGAATGGACTAACCCATGGGGAATCCGAAATAGGGTAAATCATACCCGCATCAAGAAGTTTGAGAACCTCTGTTTTGATGACTTCATGGATTTTTGGATTCACCCTTCGTTGGCTTTGAATCGTGGGCTTAAAGTCATCCTCCATGAGAATTTTGTGTGTGCAGAAGTGAGGATCAATTCCACGAATATCCGAAATCTTCCAAGCAATAGCCTTCTTATGATCTTTCAACACGGCGACAAGTCGGGCTTTCTCTTCATCCTTCAAATCCTTAGCAATGATGACTGGCGACTTCTTCTCTTCTTCGAGGAATACATACTCAAGATGGGGCGGCAACTCCTTAAGTTCCAAATCCGGAGGATTTTCGACGTGAGGCGTATTCGAAGTCGGAGTATCGATAGCAATGATAGTGGGAGATGGAGGAGAAGGATTGTCTTCTTTAAGAAGGTTAGCAATGAAGCTGAGATCTTCATCCCAATTGGTAGAAGAATCGTCATTGTGTAAATTCACATCTCCCAGGGTGGCTTCCAAATCTTTCCAAAGGAAATCACTTTCTCCAAATAGAGATAGTGATGAGTCGATAGAGGAAACGGTCTCAACATGGGGAAGAGAGGTAGGAATATTTTTCAAGCATCTTTGAAATGTTCTTCACAAGCCTCATCAAGAACGTCAATACAATTAACACTCTCGTAAGAATAAGGCTGTTTAGAAAGTTTTCCCATGTTGAAGACTACTTTATCGTCACCCACTCTCATGATAAGCTCACCAGCTTCAACATCGATGAGAGTGCGACCGGTCCTCAAGAATGGACGACCAACAATGAGTGGCACACGGGGGTCCATCTCGTAGTCGACGACAACAAAATCAGCAGGGAAGGTGAATTTGTCGACTCCTACAATGACGTCTTCGGCTATCCCCACTGGATAAGCAACCGTACGGTTAGCTAATTCCAAAGTCATTTTGGTGGGGACTAGCTCTGGGAGAGATAATTGCTTCCAAACACTTAGAGGCATGAGATTAATACTGGCACCTAGATCGGCTAGGGCCATGCAATTCTCTACTCCCGGGAAATTGCAAGGGATAAGAAAACGACCCGGATCACCAAGCTTGGTTGGCAATTTCCTTAATAGTACTGCAGAGCAGTTCTCATTAAGTTGGGTGTTGGCAATATCGAGGAGCTTTTCCTTGTCGCTCAGAAGATCTTTAAACATTTTTGCATACTTGGGCATGTGAGCGAGAGCCTCAGCGAAGGAGATATTGAAATTCAGTTGTTTGAACATTTTTAGGAAGTTCGAAACTTGAATATCATCCTTGCTCTTTTGCTTCTCTTTCCTCAACCTAGATGGATACGGTATATTGGAAGAAGAGGAAGGCTTTAGGGGAATAGGATCACTCACAACCACGGGTGGAGGAGGGGTAGAAGGAAGAGGTGGAGAAATTGGGGAAGGAGAAGGAGGAATAGGAGCAGGCGACTCGTTCTCCTTAGTCACAACCACCGGTGGAGGTATAGGAAGCTTAGGGTCCTTGGTACCTTTGCCACTTCGAGTGGTGATTGCTTTCATCTCCCCTCTTGGGTTCGCAACGGTGTTACTCGGAAGAGTACCCGAAGATGAGGGTTGATTACCTTGGAAGAAACTAGCCATCATGTTCCTCAGATCATTAGTTTGGCTATCCAACGTGTTTCTCATGTCGGCTCTCAAATCATTTCCTTGCTTGACCAAGTCTGCTTTCAAATTGCGCACTTCCTCTTGGAGATTTCCCACTATCACATCATTGGTTCACATGTAGGTTGCAACCTCTTGGTGTAATGCAGTGGTGGTTTGGTTGGGAGGAGCATTGTATGCAGGTGGTTGGTAAGCAGGTTGTTGGTAGACTTGATTGTTACGTTGAGGTGGTTGTTGTTGCTTGTGAGGTGGGATGTATGGTTGTCGAGGTTGTTGTTGTTGTTGAGGAGGGCGGTTAAGGTTTTGTTGTTGGTTTGGGTTGGTAGGAGGGAAACCAGGTGGTGAAAGATAGTTGTTGGATCGATAGCTAAGCAAGTTACGGTCACCTTGAGGTCTGGCTTGATAAGCAGGTTGAGGATAGGTGCCATATGCCGCATTCACATTCTCAGCAGGGTAATCTTGGGTGGCGGTACAAGTTGTGTAAGAGTGAGGACCACCGCATATCTCACAAGGTTGGCTGACAGCGTTCACTTGAGCGTTTTTGGTGTTGTTGCTGACGGTGTGGGTGACAAGCGATTCAAGAAGCGTGGTGATTTTGTCAAGTGCTTGTCGCTGTCACTAGTGCTAGCACTAGCGACATTGGTCCTAACACTCTTGGTTTACACACGAGATTTATTCTCAATGATGTCCCAAGCAGCATTGGAAGTCTTAGCCAATAGATTACCCCCCGAGGCACTGTTCAGTGAATCTTGGTCACTCATGCTTAAACCATTGTAAAAAGTATTGATTTGATGTACTTTGGTAAAACCATGTTGTGGGCATTTTCTTAAAAGATCTTTAAAACGATCCCAAGATTCACTGAACGACTCATCGTACTTTTGTTCAAAATTTATGATCTCATTCCGCAAAGCGGTAGTACGAGAGGGTGGGAAAAAGTAATTTATAAACTTTGTTTCCAAATCCGTCCACGAGAGAATACTCTGTGGCGGTTCCTTAGCAAGCCAATGCCGGGCTTGTCCCTCTAAAGAAAAGGGAAAAAGTTGTAACCTTATAACCTCTTGTGGAACACCATTGAACTTGACCGTGTTGGTGAGTTGCAAAAATCTCTTGATATGGTCGTGTGGATCATCAATGGTTCGTCCCAAGAATGGTTGAGCGGAGACCATCTGGATAAAGCCTGATTTTAGCTCAAAGTTGTTGGCGGCAATTGGAGGTATGACAATTGGATCCGTGTTGCCATCGACATGAGCTTGCAGCACTTCAATCATCGGGCGATTATCCGGAAGGGGCTCATTGTTGTTGTTATTGTTCATGTTGTTGAAAGGCGGGTTGTTGTTGTTATTATTGTTTGGAGGTGGTACACCGGCCATGTCCAAGTGATCGAGAGGCTCGGGCTCTTGATATGACGTGGATCGAGTGCGCATACACCTGCAAAAGAACGAACAAAGAAAAACAAAGCAAAAATATTTTTGGTTTTTATGTTTTTTAATTTTTTTGTATTTTTGAAAATTTTATATTTTTTTTTTGAAAATTTTCTTGAAAAAGTAACGTTCACGGGGAACGGATCCCAAAATCCAAGTTCTCACAAAAAACTTTTGATCTTAACGAGAAGAGCCGGCAGCGACGCCATTTGATACATGTTTTTTTCTATGGGTTCTAATTTCTCGGAATCTTCTCGAATTGATCTCGGCTTTAAGTGGAATGATTGTTCTTGGTTACTAAATAAAAGGGTTTGGTTTTCTAAACTAATAAATAGTGGAAATGAAAGTTTAAATTAAAGACAATTACTTAAATGACAATTAACAAAGGCTTGAATTAAAATTTAATTTAATGATGATTAATAAAAACTTGAATTTAAATTAGAATTAAGATTAAAATAAAGTTTAAAATTAAAATAAAGAAACAGTACAGAAATAGTGAAGAAACAGTAAACCTTAAAAATGCTCAGCAGATAACTGATTCGGAAGTCACTGTTCATTCGGAAGTTGAAGGTTCATTCGGAACTTTAGGCTTCGTTCGGAACTTCTCAAAGTTCCGATTCAGAACTATTGGTCAAAATTGGTTCGGAACTTTAAGATTGGTTCGGAACTTAGGCTTCGTTCGGAAGTTTGGATTGGTTCGGAACTTATAGCTTGGTTCGGAACTTTTTCCTTGGTTCGGAAGTTTCACCTTCGTTCGGAACTTTTTGGCTTGGCTCGGAACTTCTGCTTCGTTCGGAAGTTTGGATTGGTTCGGAAGTTTTAGCTTGGTTCGGAACTTTTAGCTTGGTTCGGAACTTTTTATAGGTAAACTCATTCGGAACTTTTAACTGACTCGGAACTTTTGAAAACAAAACTCATTCGGAAGTTACTGTTCATTCATTCGGAACTTCTGGGAAACCCAGATACAGAAACTATACCGAAGAACAAGGAAACACGATTTTGATCCAAAAATCACCAAGTTTTTCACCAAAAACTTAAATAAATCAATCACAAAGCATCTACTAACCATAAACTACTAATCCCATCAACAAAAACACAAATCCCAACAACTTTTGAAGATCAAATCAAGAAAATAAAAACTTAAAAACTTGAAGATAAAGATGATGATGAACAAGATAAAATGGAAAGATTAAACAAGAACTTTGTATTGAATGATTAATGTTTTGACAAAATAATCAAAGATTAAAATTACAAGATGAGAAAATTAAAGATTAAAATCACCAATCACCCTAATGGTGATGGTGATGAAACGGAACAGAGAGAAAAAGTGGGGAAGAAGATAAACTAAAAACTAGTCTAAATGTGTGAGGGGAGGGCTATTTATAGCCTTGTCTTTTGGTTGGTGAGTGGGCTTTCTCCCGTTCTTCTTGTCTTTTCGTCTTTTCAGAAAAGTTTCCGTTTTCGATTCTGATTCGGGATTTGTCGTCGATTAAATTCAACTCGTCTTTTAATTTCTTCGTATAATAGACTTGAGTTTCTTCGACTTATATAAATCTTCCATCTTTGGTCCTTTTCTTCGATAAATCTTCGAATAGGCCCAGTGACTTCAAATCTTTTGCATCTCTTGGACAATAGACTTTATCTTGAGTCTTTTTCTTCAGTAAAACCCGTGCAATCCCATGTTTTCTTCAATATTCATCCGGTTGGCTCTGAAAACACAAAAACCACGCATAATTCCAAACAAATGATATTAAGTACGTGTTTTGGTCTCGTTTTAGCCCGAATTAAGTGGTAAAAGGATGGGTGTTTACACACCTATCAAATCCCCTACACTTAACCATTGTCATGCCCTCATGCAATGTTTAGTGATAAAGCAAGCTTACACTTTTCTCATAATTAATCAACCTTGGCCTTATTTAAATTCTACTAAACAAAAATTAAAGAAATAAAACTTCAAAGGTAGCAAAGGGATAGAAAACCATTTTCACTTGAAAATAGCTACATGGAAATAACTTGCAAAGAAATCGATGACTTACATTAGGGCTTTGGTGCTGCGAAGATTTATCACCCTCAAGTTTCACGTTCCCCAAACTAAGCTTAAAAACGAGATCATTGTTATTATAAGTTAGCAATTCAAACACTTACACACATGGCTTAATTAAATGCTTAAACTCCCTTATTCCTAGGTGTATCTCATATATTTTATTTTATGAAGATGAATTTTTGGACTTATTTCGATAGTTTATTAGGGCTGAAAGCAAAGTAGGACGATTTGATCAATAGTTAGCTAAAGGACAAAATCTCTTAAAACTGCTTCTCGGGATATCAAAAAGTTCATATCTTGGCATAACTTGGTTCACGATTTGAGACCTTTCTCGGGCCGATATTTGGCATGTACTTCATACTTCATATCTTCGAGAGACGTTCTTGAGATAATGGTCTTCTCATCATAATAGAGTTTCTTCACTTGGAGACTTTTGAGGGGTACTCCAACTTTGTTGACCACGACTTCATGATTATTTCTTCAATCTCTAATTGGGATTTTGAGATACAACGATCCGCCTCCTTTTCGGACTTGGATCTATTTATCCTCATACCTTGTTAGGGTCTTTTCGGATAGACTTCTCCATGATCTTTATGGGAGTTGATTGCTTTTCGTCGTGAGTCTTGATCCTTCATATTGATTTTAGGAATAATGCTTTTCACATCACTTTGGATCTTCAGCAATAAAATGGAATCCTCATGCCTTGTTAGGGCCTTTTCGGACTCGCCAATCTTCGCGCCCCGCTTCATAAGTTATGCCTTGGCTATGAACTCTCGTCATTACCGAGCAACTTTTAAACGATCTTGGGCTAGAAGCTAAGTAACTTTTCAAATCGTACGACCTTACTTATTGCAGATAAATTATTATCAAGTGATGGGAGAATAGGCAAATAATTACACCAAGTGAGCTTGTGCAAGAATACCGACTTATCATTGACTCTATCATTTCTCGTCCTCCACAATTTAAAATCTCAAGTAATGAGACTCGTGGATACTTAGCCTAATAAACCAATTAAGGTCTACATGGTTAAGGATACTAGCTAGAATAAACTTAGATAAGTCTATTCGGGTTGAGTCAAAATAAACGCAACGGGCCTAATATGTCAAAGATTTCTAAACTAGCTACGCCACTTTATTAAAATTTGACTTTATTGCGGGATATATACATATGAAAGCAATGATAAAAATTTAAAAAGTACAACTAAAGGCCAAAGTTAATAAAAAATTTGAAAAATGTTGAAAAATATGATTTTCCGGTTGATTGAAGGCATTTTCATGGAAAAGTCCACTTAAAACTTCGATAGAAGTCCCCCCTATACTTAAGATAAACATTGTCCTCAATGTTTAAGCATGTGGGAAAAGTTTCCCCTATACTTATGACATTGTGCACGTTGGTTAACTCAAGTTAAGGAAGAGACGACTAAAGTGATCAATTTCAAATGTGAGTATGAAGAAAATTGAATCACGATAGTTGAGAGATAGAACCGGATTTCAGATAACACGGGAGCACGGTTCTTCAAAGTTTCCAAGAGTGCACTTATCCTTGTAATCACACCATACAAAGACAAACACATATAGAAGTCCCCTCTACACTTAGGGGATTAAAACATAAAAGGATAGATACTCGGGCTGCCTCCCGAGGAGCGCTTGTTTTTGATAACCGAGTCACGAGCCTGACTCGACCCAAAATTAGTTCATGGGGAACATGGTGAGGGATGGAATCACCTCCTGAGAGGTGTCCTCACCAAAGTACAACTTCACTCGTTGGCCATTCACCTTAAAATTAGGTCCATTAGGTTGAGCGAGCTCGAGAGTACCATATGGAAAAATTTGGGCAATGGTGAATGGGCCGGACCAACGAGATTTGAGCTTTCCCGAGAAGATTTTCAACCGAGAATTAAAAAGTAAGACTTTGTCTCCAACATTGAACTCTCGGTTTTTGATCTTAGAGTCGTGAATGAGCTTAGTCCTTTCCTTATAGATTAAAGAATTTTCATAAGCCTCATTACGGAGTTCATTGAGCTCATTGAGTTGGATCTTGCGTAGGTCACCGGCTTTGTTTATATCAAAATTAGCCCACTTCAGGGCCCAGTAAGCCTTGTGCTCCAACTCAATGGGGAGGTGGCACGCTTTCCCGTACACAAGACGATACGGCGTACAGCCGATCGGGGTCTTGTAAGCAGTACGGAAAGCCCACAAAGCATCATCAAGTTTATCAGCCCATGAGGCACGATGCTCTCCCACGGTTCTTTCCAGAATTCGCTTAAGTCCTCGGTTGGATATTTCAGCCTGGCCATTAGTTTGTGGGTGGTTGGCTATGGAAAGACGATGATTTACACCGTACTTAGCCATGACTCGAGCAAATTGGTCATTGCAGAAATGAGTCCCACGATCACTAATAATGGCACGAGGCACACCGAATCTAGCGAAAAGAGCTTTCAAAAAGTTACAAACCACCCTTGCGTCATTAGTAGGTAAAGCTTTGGCTTCAACCCATTTGGAAACGTAGTCAACGACTACAAGGATGTATTTGTTTCCTTTAGAAGAAGGGAATGGCCCCATAAAGTCGATACCCCAAACATCAAAAATAACACACTCTTGAATGAAATTCTGAGGCATCTCGTCTTTATGTGTGATTTTGCCTTGCTTTTGGCAAACATCACATCGTTTAACCATATTGTGAGCATCACGATATATGGAGGGCCAATAAAATACGGAATCAAACACTTTTTTGGCGGTGTAGTTGGGACCAAAGTGACCACCGGTGGGTCCTTTGTGGCAAGCATCAAGGATTTCAGACGCTGCCGGTCCGTCAACACATCGGCGGATAATCAGGTCAGCACATTGTTTGAATAGGTAAGGGTCGTCCCAAAAGTAAGTCTTAATGTCGGTGAAGAACTTTTTCTTTTGTTGAGACGTCAACCCTTCCTTGAGAATTCCACCCGCCAAGTAGTTTGCAAAGTCCGCAAACCACGGGGTTTCATTCGACTTCGAGTTTATAGACATTAAGGTCTCCAAGGGAAAAGAATCATTGATTTCTTTGTTCGGATGATCCCCCTGGTAAGGATCCTCAAGTCTGCTGAGATGATCCGCGGTTAAGTTTTCAGCTCCTTTTTTATCGCGAATTTCGATTTTAAATTCCTGGAGCAGCAAAACCCAGCGAAGAAGTCTTGGTTTGGAATCTTGCTTTGTCAACAAGTACTTCAGCGCGGAATGATCAGTGTACACAATGGTGGTAGAAAGGACAAGATAGGGGCGGAATTTTTCAAAAGCATAGACAACAGCTAAAAGCTCTTTTTCGGTTGTCGTATAATGCAATTGTGCCCCCGTCATTGTCTTGCTAGCGTAATGGATCGGTTGGAAGTGTTTGTTCACTCTTTGTCCAAGAACCGCTCCAATAGCAAAATCGCTAGCATCGCACATCATCTCGAAAGGCAGCTCCCAATTAGGGGTAACCAAGACGGGTGCCTTAGTTAGCTTATCCTTAAGCGAGTTGAAGGCTTCAAGACACTCGTTGGAGAAGATAAAAGGAGTATCTTTTTCCAAGAGGTGGGTCATCGGGCGAGCGATTTGAGAAAAATCTTTGATGAATCGACGGTAGAAGCCCGCATGACCCAGTAAACTTCTCACACCCTTCACGGTTGAAGGTGGAGGCAACTTTGCGATAACATCAACTTTAGCACGGTCAACTTCAAGACCGGCTTTCGAGATCTTATGTCCAAGCACGACGCCTTCTTTTACCATAAAATGGCATTTTTCCCAATTCATAACTAGGCGAGTGTCTTCGCACCGCTTGAGCATACGTTCCAAATTGGCAAGGCAGGAAGAGAAAGAATCCCCAAAGACCGAGAAGTCATCCATGAAGAATTCCATGGTTTGTTCAACCATTTCATGGAAGATAGCTAACATGCACCTTTGGAAAGTCCCGGGCGCATTACATAAGCCAAAAGGCATTCTTTTGTAAGCAAATGTGCCATAGGGACAAGTGAATGTAGTCTTCTCTTGATCTTGGGGATCGATGGGTATTTGAAAATAACCCGAGAAACCATCAAGAAAGCAGTAATATTCATTACCCGCTAAGCGTTCAAGCATTTGGTCCATGAAAGGTAGAGGGAAATGATCCTTTCTCGTGGCATCATTGAGTTTGCGGTAGTCTATACAAACTCTCCACCCAGTAACGAGACGAGTGGGAATCAACTCGTTGTGTTCATTGGGAACAACGGTTATTCCGCCCTTCTTGGGCACACAATGGAATGGACTAACCCATGTGGAATCCGAAATAGGGTAAATCATACCCGCATCAAGAAGTTTGAGAACCTCTGTTTTGATGACTTCATGGATTTTTGGATTCACCCTTCGTTGGCTTTGAATCGTGGGCTTAAAGTCGTCCTCCATGAGAATTTTGTGTGTGCAGAAGTGAGGATCAATTCCACGAATATCCGAAATGTTCCAAGCAATAGCCTTCTTATGATCTTTCAACACGGTGACAAGTCGGGCTTTCTCTTCATCCTTCAAATCCTTAGCAATGATGACTGGCGACTTCTTCTCTTCTTCGAGGAATACATACTCAAGATGGGGCGGCAACTCCTTAAGTTCCAAATCCGGAGGATTTTCGACGTGAGGCGTATTCGAAGTCGGAGTATCGATAGCAATGATAGTGGGAGATGGAGGAGAAGGATTGTCTTCTTTAAGAAGGTTAGCAATGAAGCTGAGATCTTCATCCCAATTGGTAGAAGAATCGTCATTGTGTAAATTCACATCTCCCAGGGTGGCTTCCAAATCTTTCCAAAGGAAATCACTTTCTCCAAATTGAGATAGTGATGAGTCGATAGAGGAAACGGTCTCAACATGGGGAAGAGAGGTAGGAATATTTTTACAAGCATCTTTGAAATGTTCTTCACAAGCCTCATCAAGAACGTCAATACAATTAACACTCTCGTAAGAATAAGGTTGTTTAGAAAGTTTTCCCATGTTGAAGACTACTTTATCGTCACCCACTCTCATGATAAGCTCACCAGCTTCAACATCGATGAGAGTGCGACCGGTCCTCAAGAATGGACGACCAACAATGAGTGGCACACGGGGGTCCATCTCGTAGTCGACGACAACAAAATCAGCAGGGAAGGTGAATTTGTCGACTCCTACAATGACGTCTTCGGCTATCCCCACTGGATAAGCAACCGTACGGTTAGCTAATTCCAAAGTCATTTTGGTGGGGACTAGCTCTGGGAGAGATAATTGCTTCCAAACACTTAGAGGCATGAGATTAATACTGGCACCTAGATCGGCTAGGGCCATGTAATTCTCTACTCCCGGGAAATTGCAAGGGATAAGAAAACGACCCGGATCACAAAGCTTGGTTGGCAATTTCCTTAATAGTACTGCAGAGCAGTTCTCATTAAGTTGGGTGTTGGCAATATCGAGGAGCTTTTCCTTGTCGCTCAGAAGATCTTTAAACATTTTTGCATACTTGGGCATGTGAGCGAGAGCCTCAGCGAAGGAGATATTGAAATTCAGTTGTTTGAACATTTTTAGGAAGTTCGAAACTTGAATATCATCCTTGCTCTTTTGCTTCTCTTTCCTCAACCTAGATGGATACGGTATATTGGAAGAAGAGGAAGGCTTTAGGGGAATAGGATCACTCACAACCACGGGTGGAGGAGGGGTAGAAGGAAGAGGTGGAGAAATTGGGGAAGGAGAAGGAGGAGGAATAGGAGCAGGCGACTCGTTCTCCTTAGTCACAACCACCGGTGGAGGTATAGGAAGCTCAGGGTCCTTGGTACCTTTGCCACTTCGAGTAGTGATTGCTTTCATCTCCCCTCTTGGGTTCGTAACGGTGTTACTCGGAAGAGTACCCGAAGAAGAGGGTTGATTACCTTGGAAGAAACTAGCCATCATGTTCCTCAGATCATTAGTTTGGCTATCCAACGTGTTTCTCATGTCGGCTCTCAAATCATTTCCTTGCTTGACCAAGTCTGCTTTCAAATTGCGCACTTCCTCTTGGAGATTTCCCACTATCACATCATTGGTTCTCATGTAGGTTGCAACCTCTTGGTGTAATGCAGTGGTGGTTTGGTTGGGAGGAGCATTGTATGCAGGTGGTTGGTAAGCAGGTTGTTGGTAGACTTGATTGTTACGTTGAGGTGGTTGTTGTTGCTTGTGAGGTGGGATGTATGGTTGTCGAGGTTGTTGTTGTTGTTGAGGAGGGCGGTTAAGGTTTTGTTGTTGGTTTGGGTTGGTAGGAGGGAAACCAGGTGGTGAAAGATAGTTGTTGGATCGATAGCTAAGCAAGTTACGGTCACCTTGAGGTCTGGCTTGATAAGCAGGTTGAGGATAGGTGCCATATGCCGCATTCACATTCTCAGCAGGGTAATCTTGGGTGGCGGTACAAGTTGTGTAAGAGTGAGGACCACCGCATATCTCACAAGGTTGGCTGACAGCGTTCACTTAAGCGTTTTTGGCGTTGTTGCTGACGGTGTGGGTGACAAGCGATTCAAGAAGCGTGGTGATTTTGTCAAGTCGCTTGTCGCTGTCACTAGTGCTAGCACTAGCGACATTGGTCCTAACACTCTTGGTTTGCACACGAGATTTATTCTCAATGATGTCCCAAGCAGCATTGGAAGTCTTAGCCAATAGATTACCCCCCGAGGCACTGTTCAGTGAATCTTGGTCACTCATGCTTAAACCATTGTAAAAAGTATTGATTTGATGTACTTTGGTAAAACCATGTTGTGGGCATTTTCTTAAAAGATCTTTAAAACGATCCCAAGATTCACTGAACGACTCATCGTACTTTTGTTCAAAATTTATGATCTCATTCCGCAAAGCGGTAGTACGAGAGGGTGGGAAAAAGTAATTTATAAACTTTGTTTCCAAATCCGTCCACGAGAGAATACTCTGTGGCGGTTCCTTAGCAAGCCAATGCCGGGCTTGTCCCTCTAAAGAAAAGGGAAAAAGTTGTAACCTTATAACCTCTTGTGGAACACCATTGAACTTGACCGTGTTGGTGAGTTGCAAAAATCTCTTGATATGGTCGTGTGGATCATCAATGGTTCGTCCCAAGAATGGTTGAGCGGAGAGCATCTGGATAAAGCCTGATTTTAGCTCAAAGTTGTTGGCGGCAATTGGAGGTATGACAATTGGATCCGTGTTGCCATCGACATGATCTTGCAGCAATTCAATCATCGGGCGATTATCCGGAAGGGGCTCATTGTTGTTGCTATTGTTCATGTTGTTGAAAGGCGGGTTGTTGTTGTTGTTATTGTTTGGAGGTGGTACACCGGCCATGTCCAAGTGATCGAGAGGCTCGGGCTCTTGATATGACGTGGATCGAGTGCGCATACACCTGCAAAAGAACGAACAAAGAAAAACAAAGCAAAAATATTTTTGGTTTTTATGTTTTTTAATTTTTTGGTATTTTTGAAAATTTTATATTTTTTTTTTGAAAATTTTCTTGAAAAAGTAACGTTCACCGGGGAACGGATCCCAAAATCCAAGTTCTCACAAAAAACTTTTGATCTTAACGAGAAGAGCCGGCAGCGACGCCATTTGATACATGTTTTTTTCTATGGGTTCTAATTTCTCGGAATCTTCTCGAATTGATCTCGGCTTTAAGTGGAATGATTGTTCTTGGTTACTAAATAAAAGGGTTTGGTTTTCTAAACTAATAAATAGTGGAAATGAAAGTTTAAATTAAAGACAATTACTTAAATGACAATTAACAAAGGCTTGAATTAAAATTTAATTTAATGATGATTAGTAAAAACTTGAATTTAAATTAGAATTAAGATTAAAATAAAGTTTAAAATTAAAATAAAGAAACAGTACAGAAATAGTGAAGAAACAGTAAACCTTAAAAATGCTCAGCAGATAACTGATTCGGAAGTCACTGTTCATTCGGAAGTTGAAGGTTCATTCGGAACTTTAGGCTTCGTTCGGAACTTCTCAGAGTTCCGATTCGGAACTATTGGTCAAAATTGGTTCGGAACTTTAAGATTGGTTCGGAACTTAGGCTTCGTTCGGAAGTTTGGATTGGTTCGGAACTTATAGCTTGCTTCGGAAAATTTTTCCTTGGTTCGGAAGTTTCACCTTCGTTCGGAACTTTTTGGCTTGGCTCGGAACTTCTGCTTCGTTCGGAAGTTTGGATTGGTTCGGAAGTTTTAGCTTGGTTCGGAACTTTTTATAGGTAAACTCATTCGGAACTTTTAACTGACTCGGAACTTTTGAAAACAAAACTCATTCGGAAGTTACTGTTCATTCATTCGGAACTTCTGGGAAACCCAGATACAGAAACTATACCGAAGAACAAGGAAACACGATTTTGATCCAAAATCACCAAGTTTTTCACCAAAAACTTAAATAAATCAAACACAAAGCATCTACTAACCATAAACTACTAATCCCATCAACAAAAACACAAATCCCAACAAGTTTTGAAGATCAAATCAAGAAAATAAAAACTTAAAAACTTGAAGATAAAGATGATGATGAACAAGATAAAATGGAAAGATTAAACAAGAACTTTGTATTGAATGATTAATGTTTTGACAAAATAAATCAAAGATTAAAATTACAAGATGAGAAAATTAAAGATTAAAATCACCAATCACCCTAATGGTGATGGTGATGAAACGGAACAGAGAGAAAAAGTGGGGAAGAAGATAAACTAAAAACTAGTCTAAATGTGTGAGGGGAGGGCTATTTATAGCCTTGTCTTTTGGTTGGTGAGTGGGCTTTCTCCCGTTCTTCTTGTCTTTTCGTCTTTTCAGAAAAGTTTCCGTTTTCGATTCTGATTCGGGATTTGTCGTCGATTAAATTCAACTTGTCTTTTAATTTCTTCGTTTAATAGACTTGAGTTTCTTCGACTTATATAAATCTTCCATCTTTGGTCCTTTTCTTCGATAAATCTTCGAATAGGCCCAGTGACTTCAAATCTTTTGCATCTCTTGGACAATAGACTTTATCTTGAGTCTTTTTCTTCAGTAAAACCCGTGCAATCCCATGTTTTCTTCGATATTCATCCGGTTGGCTCTGAAAACACAAAAACCACGCATAATTCCAAACAAATGATATTAAGTACGTGTTTTGGTCTCGTTTTAGCCCGAATTAAGTGGTAAAAGGATGGGTGTTTACACACCTATCAGGGATCTGAAAATTAGTGAAGAAATACTTAATAGCATTAAACACACCATTTTTAATAAGAGACCAAAAGTGACGATAGAACCCAAACGTAAATTCGTCCGGGCCAGGGGACTTGTCCACACCACAGTCCGACACTGCAAGTTTCACTTCCTCCTTGGTAACCATGACTTCAAGTTCTTCCTGTTGCTCCAAGGAAATGGTATGAGGAAAATCCATATCTAAGTTCATACTCCTATTGGGAGGCTCTACAAAACGACTACGAAAATGGTGAAGGAATTCACTTTTTACCTGGTCGGGGTTATCGATCTAAGTACCATCTTCCATTATCCCTCTAATACTCATCTGACTACGCTTTTTATTGATAATACTGTGGAAAAATTTGGAGTTCTCATCCCCTTCAACTGACCATTGAATTTTAGCTTTTTGGGCAAGCTCTTATGAGGTTCTACTGTTAATCCGTTGAATAGAATCAATTACCTTTAAACTTTTGGTAGTGATTGTGTCAGAATCCTTGGCGTTCTCAATAATATCATCAAGAGTGCGCAACTCCTTTTAAAGATTAGATAACACATTACTCGCTGCCATTTTATTGGCTTGATTCCATTCCCGAATTTTATTTCTAAGGTATTGCAGCTTCTTCATAAAGTTACGAATAGCATTGGAATTATCCACCGGAGCTTCATTCCACGAGACATTTACAAGCTGGGAAAACCGTAAATTTTCAGCCAATAATGGTAAAATCTGAAAGGACAAGGGCAATAATCATATGAAGTCTCACGAAGTAAAATAGGACGGTGATCCGAAAGAAATCTATCAAGGGTGATAACACTAATATGGGGATTAGCAGCCAAGAGATTTTCATAAACAAGAAAGCGGTCTAACTTACTCATCTTTGTAGCAGATTTATGACACCAAGTGAAAGCACTGCCACCAAGAGGAACCTCATCAAGACCCGCGTTCAATATAAAATAATTAAAGTTATCCGCACCTTGAGAAAGGAAAAGTGAACCAAATCTTTCAAACTTGTTGCGAACCTCATTAAAATGTCCCATCAAGATAACTTCACCATTCCAATTGTTAATAACATGGGTCAAGTATTCCCAAAGCATTAACTTGTCACGATGGTCATGAGGAGCATAGACCACCACCAGAATCATATTTTTACCTGATTTCATCCAAATACCACGTACAATAACAAAGAAATCCGAAATAGTATGATTGTTTTTCTTGAAACTATTAGGATCCCAAGCACACAGAATTCCACCCGAGTTACCCACTGAATTGCTATGGACAAAATCAAAATCTAAGTTACCCCCACACGCTTTTACACAAAACAACTCCATAAACTCCATTTTTGTTTCTTGGAGAGCTAAAACATTAACCTTAAACTTACCACACAACTCCCTAACCTAATCTTTTTTGGCCTCTTTTGGGCGAGGCCTTGGATGTTAAGAGACAAGAAATTCATGGAGGAACCGAAGTTGCTCCTTGAGTTTAAAAAATATTAGTAATGTCATTCTTACAACCCGTCATTTTATATCCCATGGTCTGGCCAAATTTTACCAATTCATCCATTAAATTAAGAATGGATCCTCATGAGTGTGGAATTTTGGAGGCTTTAAACTTCTTAGAGTTAGTTTATTCTTCATGCGGAACACTATTACGCGTTGTTGAAGACCCACCAAGATGTCCTTCGATATTGCCTATTTCATTAGTAACACCTTCATTGATAACATTGAGATCCTTTGTTGCTGCAGTTGAAAAAGAGCTTTGTTTGTTAACAGTGACTGGGGGAGTATAACCCGATGGGTGAACATGGCTTACACTCTCCAAAGAATTAACTACACCTGGTGGTTTAACCTTACCTTCTGACTTCTCCACACATGTTGGAATATCTTTATCTAAGAGAGGGTAAATATCAAAGGGATCCTCATAAGGTTTACCACTGACTAAGGGATCCCCAGGCAAAGGTGCAGTAACCTCCTCCTCAAAGAAATTTACATCATTCTTACTAATGAAACTTGCATCGTCTTCATTTACCAAACCTTCTTCAGATTGATCATCTTCATCAAGATCCTCCAAAAAATCTGGTTCCCAGCCTGGTACTTCCTTTGCTCTTACCCAAAACACCTTACCATGATGGATAATTTTGAACGACTCAAAGATGTTGTATTGAATCTTTGTATTGAAACATATTATTTTAGAGTGAAAATAATTCCCCTCTTTATCATCAATATCAATGAGCTTACCCCATTTTGAAGAGATATGGTTAAAGGTTTTTTCAGACCATAATTTGAAAGGCACCCCTTCGACTTCCACCCAAGCAATCCTTCCATCAATGAAGAAATCATTAGTGGTCGGCTGCATTTCAGAAAACCAGGAGCATGCACTAACATTCAAATTGAAAGCATCTCTAGAATTAATGTTGGAAAACTCTAAAGAATCCACAGTGTACCTAAATATCGAATACTAATGTCGACGAAGCCATCATTCAATAAGGAAATCTTGATGTTCAATAAGGAAGAAAATTCTTTCACCCTACCCAACAAAGCAGTAGAAAGATCTTTATCCGATGCACAATCGTCCTCAATAACTAAAGTAGGACACTCTTTACTAACACCTTTCAACACATTAACAAAAGACCGATTATTGATAGAGGATCCATTTTGATCTTTAGTGATGTGAGCATTCCTCCTAGGTCCATACTCAGTGTTTGTTTTCTCATGGCCTCCCAACGGGGTTCTATGAAATCTAGAAATGTTAGCATAAAGCTTAAGACGACCGACCCATATCGTGTATAAGTTATTAACCAACCGTTCAACACTGAAAACAATGATAAATCGAACAAACCCAAAATGTTTACCTCCTTTAGATCTCTTCACAGGAATGAAGGAGTCTACAACATTATTGTATTGTCTGCACGTGTTATATAGATCTTTAGCAGAAAAAGGACTCAGGAAAATTCGTTATGAAAATGGAAGTTAAAATCTTTGAGACATCGTCCTCTTTAGAACGAAAGCTACCCATTGAAAAGCAAAATACCAAACCCTAAAAAACCCTTAAAAACCATAAAACAAACCCTAGAAAACACGTCAAATTAATTAAAGAGGCAAACAAAGCAATCAAACAAGCAGACATAAAACTCTCGGTTATTATTGATCACCATATTTAAAGGTAACAATAAGATCGAATCCCTAAAATTATTCACAAACAATAGTGACAAAATCCGATATCTAGATGAAGATTGAAACATGTTATCCAATTTAATCAATGAATGGGATTTTCTCAAGGTTGTTCAATTGTAAAGATGAAGAGCAACAGAACAATGATCTACCTAAATGATCCAAGATCCCTATGGCTAGTTGAATTCGTAATGTGTAAACGAGCTCGTTCTCGGATATTAATCATAACACCACAAGACTACACGTGTTTACACATATGAATAACAAAAAGGGTAGTAGATCAATGATCAAGAATAGAGATCTGAAAAAAGTTTGCTGCCATTGATAATTAGGGTTTCGGAAAAATATTATATCGACCTCTTTACATACTAATCATACAGCTTCTTCCTTATAGAGCTGCTCTTTTTCTACTTCTTTAACATGGATTCCTCAATGGCTTTATGTTCTTCTTCTTCTTGTTTCTTGAGAAACTCTTTACCATCGACCATGCTCTAGAGTTTCTTAGGATCACCACTGTTGTCCCTGATATATGATGTTATAATCACGAATTTAAAGAAAGAAAGGTAGAAATGAGATGAATTTTAGAGAGAGAAAGTAGTGAGAGAAAGTAGAGAGAAATGGTTGGAACTAGGTGAATGTTAGATTGAGAAGTGAGAAATAGAAATGAACCAACACCCTTCCTAACATGCTAGGAAGGGTATATATAGTCCACCCACATGCGGGCTTCTTTATGGACTATATGGTTTGGGCCGGGCTTTCCTTTTGGGCTTTGGTTACTTATTAATGAACCTTAGCTTAAAGTTAAGCCCGTAATAACACGACTAATATACTACCTATTACAACGTTCTAAAATATGATACATAATAAACATATGACCGAGCATTCTTGTTTGGCTCAATATTCTGAGGCTAACAATCTCCCCCAATGAGAGGTCATAAACCTTGGTCATTTAGGAAATTTGTAGAGATTACTAATCTCGCCATAATGAGTCTTGAACGTGTAATAGTAGTCTTGTTCCTTCATGCTGTGATCTTTGAGCCTTTGTCGTTGTCTTTTGACTTTGTCTTTAAGCTTGAGATCTTCAAATCATCCTTGACTTGTCTTTTCCATCTTGCGATCTTGTGTCTTCATCCACATTCTCACACTATTAATTGTTGAATATGTCTTTTAGGCATGAGTATGTGGTTTCTGAATCATTGACTTTGCTGTGTACACCGTGACGCCACCTTCTCGAGACAAAACATAGACACGGACTGAATGGCTTTGACATTCGTCCTAAATCGGTAGCGTTTTACCTCCGGTCGGTGAAGACCGTTATACGATATTAAATATCGTACCTGTGATCAGGTAGATTCAATTAAGAATCTCCTTGACAGGGTTTCGCGGCTGTACTAGCCGTTCTCTTTACTCGACCGTCTCAAAGCAAGACTGCGAACATAAAGAGTGAATCAATTGGATAAATATCCGCTTGATTAAAGTCGTCAATTCAAATTCCTTGAACAAGTTTGATTCATTAAGAATCTTACCATTGTTGCTTTCCAGTTGACACAAGCTTGATTCATAAGAATCTCGCAAGTTACCTACCGTAGCGCTGTTTGATGTTGACGCTAGAAGGATTTCCATTCGTCACTGTGAATATTAATAAATATCACTCTGAATGTTCTGGCAAGACCATAAAGATATTGCGTAGAAACCTGAAACGAGTTTGAATCAATTAAGAATCAAACCACTGTTGCTTTTCAGTTTTACACATGTTCAATTCATAAAGAATCTTACATATGACCTACCGTAGTGCTGTTTAATGTTAACAATGGAAGGATTTCCACTCATCATTGTGAATACTAAGTAGTATCACTCTGAGTGTTCTAGCAATATCGCAAGGATATAGCGTAGGACTCTGTTGATCTTCATCCGTGTGTCCTAACGAGATTTTATTGATCTCTTGGCTCTAGACTCTATTTGTGCACTTTTAGTGGTCGGAGGCTGGAGCAGGTGCCACCTATTCAATATCAACCATCTCGAAGTGAGAAAGTCAATAGTAGTCATGTTGTTCTCTGTGACAATAAAACAAACTTCTTTTGAGAGAAGCCTGAGTAGCTAGGAAAGGGTTGTGCATACATCACTGGGTCCATGATGAGTTTGTCTTCATGATGAGTTGACCCGGTTTCTGCCTAAGTTATATGGAGGGCTTCTTTCTTTAGACCCTTTATCCTTACATTTCTTTTTCATTCTTCAACCCCTTCAATGCTTACCAAGACATCATTACTAGCACCTTGTTGTGATTGTTCTAGTGCTAGCATCAGTACTTAGTCGGCATTCTGCTACGTTCACATTCTACTCCATCTTTCCTAAGGACTTCTAATAGTCTATTGGATTGTCCCTGGGAAGATCCCTCCAGTTCTGGTTGGATCATAGGACTTAAACCTAACCACCCTTTTGACACCAATAACGTCGTGAATTAAAGATGTTGTGGGTATTTGATCGTAACCATGAAAACCACTTTAAATTCTAACAAAGTGTTTGAAAAACATTTAACACCTTGCTAGTTTTGTCGTTTTAAAAATGCTCCCCCTTCACATGTGCATCGATAATCGAAAGTGTTTCGCACATGTAGGTAAGAGTTAAAGTGCTTGAGTTTTATATTAGATCACATTTTAATCACATTTTCTCCCCCTATCTCTAATATATAAAATCTTTTGATATTAGAGATACCAAATTTGATTAAAATATATTTTGAAAAATAGTCTTGAAATCTCCAGGAGGAAGATGTGTTAATCTTTTGCATGAAGTTAAAATGCTCCCCCTCAAAAATTGATCCAATTGAATTGTCATTGTGAGGATATTATCCACATTTCGCTTTTTGAGGATGGGAGTTGTTGAACACACAATTTTTGAAAGATTTTGAATATCATTGAAAAATTCTTGAAAAAATTGTGTTCAACACTTTTTGAAAAATCAATTCTTTTTGTCGAAAGGTTTTTCTAGAGCATAAACTTGAGTTCATAGACTTTGAATGTCTTGACGAATCTACTCAAGTGTAAGAAGATTTCTCTTCTTTTGCTGAGGGTAAGGGTACTAAATCGTACACTCCCCCGTGAATATCGATCCGGGTTGCAATCTGAAATTGATTACAAGCCATTGTGTCGAGCTCAAAACGTTGAATGTTTTGTGACAACCTCAACCCGTGATAGATTGCTCTACCCGTTGTTTGAAAATATTTGTCTAAAATAGACAATTTCCTTTATTAAAAGAAGAAATGACATGTTTTGAAAAATATTTACAACTTTCATTCGAGCTTTATGTACACACCCATGTCGTTATTGAGCGACATTTCTAGGCACGTCCATATTATCGATACTGAAAGACATGTCGAGAAGAATTTTTTTTTTTTGGATTTTGAAAGATTTTTAATTTTGTGTTTTGCTTTTATGTGTTCTATATTTTTGTATTTTGCTTTTTCAAAGATATTTACAAGTTGATGTTTGATAGATAAATCAAGCAGGCACCTTTGCCAGAATCTCCAGGTCTGCTGGAGTCAAACATCTCATACCAATTTGCCTAACGAGGTACTCAAACCTATCTTTCGACAAAGCTTTCGTAAACAAGTCGGCTAATTGGTAATCCTTTCCAACAAAGTATAATTCAACGATACCTCTTTCAACTTGTTCCTTTATGAAGTGATATCGGACATCAATGTGCTTCGTGCGGGAATGCTGTACTGGATTGCAGGAGATGGCTATGGCCGACTTTGAGTCACAGTACATAGGCACTTTATCAAAGTGGAAGCCATAATCCGTGAGTTGTGTTCTCATTCATAGAACTTGAGCACAACACGCAGATAGAGACACATACTCCGCTTCTGCTGATGAGAGTGACGTGCAATCCTGCTTCTTGGAAGACCATCCCACAAGCTTATCTTGACCTAGAAATCGTGCACCACCAGAAGTACTTTTTCGTGTATCAAGACACCCTGCATGATCAGAATCTAAATAGGCCGTTAGAAAGAAACCGGTTTCCCTCGGATACCAGAGTCCCAAATGAATGGTATTCTTGAGGTACCGAAAGATCCGTTTAACCTCCTTGAGGTGCTTTTCAGTGGGTCGTGCTTGATAACGTGCACAATAACATGTAGCATGATGAATATCAGGTCTGCTTGCTGTCAAGTACATGAGGGAACCAATCATGGAACGATATCTCGTTTGATCGATGGCATTTCCCTCCAAGTCAGCATCTAGCGATGTGGTTGATAATGGTGTCCCAACGGGGTCACATGAAGTCATACCATGCTTTTTGATTATCTCTTGACAATACTTAGCTTGGTTTATAAAGATACCACTTGGGGATTGGTGAACTTGAATTCCTAGAAAGAATTTTAGTTCGCCCATCATTGACATTTCAAATTTGCTGTGCATTACTTTTTCAAACCATTTTGAAAGTTTTGGGTTTGTAGACCCGAAAAAAATGTCATCAACATAAATTTGCACAAGCAAAATGTCATCCCCATATTTATAAGTGAACAAAGTTAGATCAATGGAACCTTTTGAGAAACCTTTGGATACCAGAAATTTCTAGAGCTCGTCGTACCGCGCCCTTGGAGCTTGCTTGAGTCCATATAGTGCCTTGTGGAGATGATACACCTTGTCAGGATAATGAGGATTGACGAATCCTTCCGGCTACGTGACATAGACTTCTTCCTTCAAAGGACCGTTAAGAAATGCCGTCTTTACGTCCATTTGATAGACAGTGAATCCCTTATGTGCAGCATAAGCAAGAAAAATCCTGACTGCTTCCATTCGAGCTACTGGTGCAAATGATTCTTCAAAATCAATTCCCTCTTTCTGGCCATACCACTTAGCCACTAGCCTAGCTTTGTTCTTGATGATCGTATTCTCTTCATCCAGCTTGTTTTTCCAGATCCAACGAAGATTTAATGGAGTCACATCGTATGGTCTGTCAACAAGTTCCCAGACTTTAAGTCTTTCAAATTGTTGAAGTTCATCCGTCATCGATACAATCCAAGCATGATCAGCCATGGCTTCTTTGATGTTTTTGGGTTCAGCCGTACTCACGGCGAGTGCGAACATACAAACATCGCCATCGGTTGCTAGTTGTCGTCTTGTACGAACAGGTTGTGAAGGGTTTCCAATTACGTGAACCAAAGGATGATCTCGGGTCCAATGATGTGTTGAAGGATGTCGTTGATAGAACGTATGCATATTTGACGGATCAACATGGCGAGTAGAAGACTCTCCAGTTTCATGTACCGATGTACCGAATGGGTTGTGAAAATCTTCATCGTCAGATAATGCACCGTCTGCTTGATTTGTGTTCTCTGGAGCAATGACAGTAGTTGTGGATGTTGTAGGATCGATTGTTAATGTGATATTCTGAGGAAGTAAATCTGCAGCAACCCGTGTTGAAGTAGGTGAAGTTGTATCCTTTTGTTGATGATGATAGGTATCATCATTCTTATCATGAGTGACAGCGGAAGACTTCGATGCAACTTGTTTCTCCCCCGTGAAATATTCATCATACATTGGTCCATATAACATTTCCAACTCTTCAAGTGTCGTGTCCACTGTCATATCTTCTTTAGGAACATGTTCAGGAACCAGCTTTGAACTTGACGGTTCATTGCTGTGGTCTTGAGTTCCGAGTTCCGTGCGGTTGTGAACGGAAGTCTTTCGTCGTTGTGGATCGGGACTTAAACTGCTTTGTTCAAGTGCCATCTCTTGCTTACTTGTGAAACCCCTGAGACACATATTTCTCTGATATTTGTTTCTTCAGCAACCAAACTCTAAGAGTGTCTTTTGTTGAACGGTATGAATAAGGAAAACCTTTATGTTCTTGTTGAACCTTTACTTGATTACCTGCACTTTCATCAGTAGTTTGTATGCTTGCATATTTGTTAGTGATATCTTTGTGAGAACCATGTGGGGGTTCACAGTGAACCTTTGTCGTGCTAGAGGGAAATATTTTTCCAGTAGGAACCGATTTAAGACAACTTGTTTTGAAGATTCTACCTGTTTGTCTCCACTTAAGACAGGGTCTAGGAAACTTAGCTTTCTCATGCACCGCGGAAGACTTAATAAGAGAAAAACTATTTCCTATAGGGTTCCATCTTTGAGATGCTCTAGCTGATTGGTTCACCTTGTTCAGGACTTTAGTGATGCAATCATCATGAATGGCATTAAAAACACATTTGTTACATTTCGTGCAAACAAAGTGCTTAGCATCTGAGAAGGATCTAGTGTTCCTAGGATAGGCTGATTTGGGCACATCATAGAAGGGTCTAGAATTCCTAGATGTGTGATTAGTGCTCCTAGGTTTCGGTTGGGTCCTATCTCTTGCTTGTGTCTTTATCTTAGCATCCTCTAGATAGCTTTTATGACCCGTGTCATTTGATCTTCGCCTAGGCATGTTCTTGTGGTTATTGCTAGAGTTGCTTGAATCATTTATTTGATTGGGTTTTACATAGGCAGAATATCTTAAGGAGTATCTAGATTGTGGAGTGACAGTGTTTGGCAAATTGCTACGCATGTCAACTTGGAATTCAAACCTCGAGTTCGATGTTTTAGGTCGTTCAGATTTAAACGCATTCGGATGTCTAGCAACTGAGCGGTTTCTGAATGGTTGAGTAGGAGGTTTCCCCAAGATAGACTGATTTGCTAACTTAGTATCCACACTATTTCCTTTTAGCTTCCTTAATTCATTTTTCACTGCTGTTAATGCAAAAACCTTTTCCTGAATCTGAGCTTTCAATTGCTCATTTTGTAGAAGTAATTGAGCGACACGTTGTTCTAACTTAATGTTTATATTATCAAATATGTCGTTATCAGCATTCACGTCATTACTATCTACAGTGTCGATAGGTTGCACAGATATTTCACTTACTGAAGCAGGCGGAGGACTTGGATTTTGAGAAGCCAACTTTGATTCTAACAAATTTATTTGTTTCACAAAATGTTCTTTTTCCGCATTAGAATCTTGAATCTTACGATCCAGTTTTTGTTCAAGAACAACATTTGCTTTTTCAAGTTTTTCAAAATAAGATTCAAATTTGTCATTTTTCTTTAAAAACTCGAGTTTGGCATCCTCAAAATCTTTTGTCTTGTAAGCTAACATAGTTTCAAGCTCATGGATCTTAGAATCGATATATTGATGATCATCATACACAACATTTAATTGTACCTCAGCCATTGGCTCTTCATCATAAATGGGGTTGATATATGCATCATCGGTTGCTGGATCATTCCCTGAGCTGTGGATGGTTTGTTGCTGTTCTGATTCTATCCCGCTGATTTCTGTGATAATCAAACAATCATCCAATGTTTGACCATCATCAACATTGATCTCGTTCGTCTGCATCAGTCTTTCATTCACCTGTCTTTCAACTTGTAGTTTATGACGTGTTCTTTCGGCAATTAACTTCCTTACATCTCTCATGTGTTGAAGAAACGTCTCCTTGAATTCTTGAACTTCTAACCGAGTATATTTAAAGAAGTAATTGTTTATGAATTCTCGATCATAGTGTACAGACACCTGTGTACCAATGAATTGCTGAAACTGATTTTCGAGAACCAAAACGGCATCTATGGATTCAACCTCTTGAAATTCATCGTTGGCAAGTTGTTGTTCAAGGTGAGCTGCATTGAGTAACATTGTTCTTGTGAATGTCTCAACATCTTGACCAGTTAGTGACATGAATACCCGTTTGAATCCAAGTTCGACGCGAGTGCCTTTTAAGTCGTCATTTGAAATAACTTGAAGGTGTGACTGGAGTGATCTAAAGTGTGTCATGCATCGTTCTTTTGCAACCGACATCTTGGATTTGAGTGCATGCACATCTTGTGTTACGGAATCCATAATGGGTGACACAGTTGATGAATTGACTTTGGATCTTAAGTAGATATGGTGTGATTGGTTTGTGGTTGCAATTTTAAAAATTCCGATTTTTTCTCAGTCCGACAATAAATTCCTCAGTCCGACAAAACGGTAAACTGAAAATTTTGTCTTACCAAATTTTGAAATCAAGTCCGAAATAGCCAAAAACTAATAGGGAAAAATTTTGAAAAGTGAAAAATTTTGACAAAAATAAAACCTAAAAATGGCCTAAAATTTTGAATTTTGGTCCGAAAATTTGAATTTTTGGTCGAAAAATTTTTCGCATCGCCAAAATTTGAAATCGAAGCATAAATGGCCTAAAAATTGTCTAGGAAAAAATAAATTTTAAACTGGTTTTCCCGCCAAAAACTACGCTCCAAAACTAGTCTAGATGGTGGCTAAATCTAAAAAATACTCAAACAAAATTTAGCTAAACATGTCATCGGAATGTGCCATCGGAATGTTGCTTAGATCGGAATGTCCTTTAGATCGCAATGTGCACCTGTCGGAATCCTTAGATCGGAATGTGTACTAGTCGAAATCCTTCAGATCGGAATGTTCAGATCGCAATGTGTACCTATCGAAATCCCAGATCGGAATATTCAGATCGCAATGTGTACCTATCGAAATCCCAGATCGGAATATTCAGATCGCAATGTTTATCTGTCGGAATCCCAGATCGGAATATTCAGATCGGAATGTGGCTGAAACAAATTTGGCAGAGTAACGACCCAAAATTCCTTAAAACCGTCGGAATCCCAGATCGCAATGTACGATCGGAATGTCCAGATCGGAATAAGGTATCGAAATCCTTAGATCGCAAAGTGGAACCAGTTGGTTATTGCGATCAAACCCCTTTCCGTTGTACTTTCCGATGGGTACCTTTGCAAGAATTTCGGAAAGATGAAAAACCAAGAAATTTTCAACTTTTGATCCAAAAAACTTGTGTTCTAACCAAAAACACGATACCCAAATCACTATGGCACGAATAAAGAACTTGTACGACGTGAAGAACACTAAAAAAAACACAAAAAATCTTGAATTCGTGGAAGAAATAAGGATCAAATCAAATGAAAACTCAAAAACCAATCACAAAACTACCCCATGGCGATTGATACCAATTGTTGTCCCTGATATATGATGTTATAATCACGAATTTAAAGAAATAAAGGTAGAAATGAGATGAATTTTAGAGAGAGAAAGTAGTGAGAGAAAGTAGAGAGAAATGGTTGGAACTAGGTGAATGTTAGATTGAGAAGTGAGAAATACAAATGAACCAACACCCTTCCTAACATGATAGGAAGGGTATATATAGTCCACCCACATGCGGGCTTCTTTATGGACTATATGGTTTGGGCCGGGCTTTCCTTTTGGGCTTTGGTTACTTATTAATGAACCTTAGCTTAAAGTTAAGCCCGTAATAACACGACTAATATACTACCTATTACAACGTTCTAAAATACGATACATAATAAACATATGACCGAGCATTCTTGTTTGGCTCAATATTTTGAGGCTAACAACCACCAACTTCCTTTACCAATTATGTGGAAACTTTCAGGATGGTAGCTTTATCAGCTTGCAAGGCTTTCATCTGTTCATATTTCTCCATCTTGTCTATGTGATCTTGGATTTGTTGTTTAGTTAGCTTGTACATGGCCTCATTTATTTCATAATCAGTCAAGATTAGAGAATCAAGACCAACTCTCACTTATTATGAAGCTTTGACCAACTTTAAAGGTGAAACCCCAGTCTCTATTACAATCTTCTTGCAATTTTAAACTTTTGCTTTCAATCTTTGTTCTTCTGAGAACGATGGTTCATGGATGATGTAGAAGTATGATAATCTTTCATTTATCAAGAGGGTTGTTGTTTCTAGAGAGAGAAAGTAGTGAGAGAGATGAGAGAAAATGTATCTGTATTTCTTGAGAAAATGAAACAACCAACACCCCTTTCCATGGTGGAAAGGGGTTTATATACCCAAGTCCCTTAGTGGACTTGGGCCTCCGGCCCATGAACATGATCATGGGTCGGGCTAATGTAAACTTTAATTAAACTTATACTACGAGCCTATAACTATATTGTTGGAGTGACCGAGACTTTCTAAATATGAAAAACGTATTTCCAACAATCTCCCCCAAAGGGAGGTCACTCCAAATTACAAAGTCCTAATCTAGCATGTTAGATCTTCGTTCTTGTGCTCGTAGTCCACTTTCTCTTTTCTTCTTTAACTTTTCTTCTTTTTGTGAATATGTGTTGAATATCATCAGGCTTTGGCTTAAAACATGTTATTTTTGCCTTTCACGTGCAATCTTTGTCTTCTTGTGATGTTCGCCTCTTCGTGACTTCATGTCCCACATACCTATCCTTTGTTGAATTCTTGAAAGTTTCAGAGTTGATACAGCGGAAGACTTTTAGGTCATACTTTCTTGAATTTGCTGAAATATTTGATGTAGAAGGAGTAAGTATGTGAGGACGACTTCAGCTGGTACACCGCAACGCCACCGTCTTCAAATGCATCAACATAAAAAGACACGAATAAAATAGCTTTGACATTTTATTCTAATTCGGTAGCATTTTACCTCCGGTCGGTGAAGACCGTTGGACGATAATACATATCGTACTTGTGACAGGTAGCTCTAATTAAAGATCTTCTTGACAAGATTTCAAGGGTAAAACCGTTCTCTTTATTCGACCGTCCAAAGCTGACTGTGAACATAAAGAGTGAATCATTTGGATTATAAAATCCGCATGATTGAAGCCATCAATTCATGAATCCTAGAACAAGTGAATTTCAATTAAGATTTTCACCATCGTTGCTTTCCAGTTGTCACGAGCTTGATTCTAATAGAATCTTGCCTGTCACCTACCGCAGTGCTGTTTGAGGTTGACACTGGAAGGATCTCCACTCTTCACTATGAACATTAAAGAGTGTCACTCTGAGTGTTCTGACAAGATCACTTGGATAATGCGTAGAGGCCCTGGAACAAGTTTAATCTCAGTTAAGAGTTAAACAATCATTTCTTTCTAGTTATCACAAGATTAGTTCTTAAAGAACCGCACGTGTCACCTACCATGAGCTTGTTTGATGTTGGCTCAAGCAGGATTTCCATCTTCATGGTAATACTTTTGTATCACTCAAATGTTCTGGCAATATTGCAAGAATACTGCGTAAGACTCATAAAAATCTTTCTTGTTTTTAAAATTGTGTCATAATGAGACTTTTGATGATCTCGTGGCTCTAGACTCAATTGTGCATTTTGTTTTGGTGAGCGGAGGCTGGAGAGGATTGCCACCTTTTCAATATCAAGTTATTCGGAGTGAATAAACCGATAGATGACGTGTTGAACTCCGTGACATTAAAACAAATATCTATTGAGAGATATTTGAGTTAGCTGGGAGGGGTTGTGCATCATATCACTGGGTCCATGATACTTTTGTCTTCAAGATGAGTTGACCCGGTTTCTGCCTAAGTTGTAAGGAGGGCTTCTTTCTTTACATCCTTTATCTTTACATTTCTTTTTCATTCTTCAACCCCTTTAATGCTTACTAATACATCATTACTAGCTCCTTGTTGTGATTGTTCCAGTGCTAGCATCAGTACTTGGTCGGCATTCAGCTACGTTCACAATCCATTCCCCATCTTTCCTAAGGACTTCTATTTTCTAACTATGGAATTGTCCTTGGGAAGATTCCTCCGATTCTGGAAGAATCATTGGACTAATACCTAATCCTACCACCCTTTTATCACCACATTCGTCGTGAGTTAAGTGTGTTTTAGGTAAGTATTCGTCTTCATGAAAAATTCCTTAAAATCACTGAGGTACTTGTGATATAAATATCAAGAGTTTTTTGTACCTTCAGAGTTTTTGTCAACAAAATGCTCCCCCTTAACATATGCGTAGCATATATCAAGTTGGAATTTCTATTAAGCCCTTTTTCATTTTTAGCCACATATGTTTTACAAGTCTCCTTAATCCCCTTTTCTCCCATTATCCAAAATGTTAACCATTAATCTTTTGGATATAGATTAACCGGTCTTTGGGTTAAAAAATGAAATTGGTTGATGTCCATAAAACATATTAATGCTCCCCCTCAAATTAATTAGGGTTAGTTGTAGTGCTTAAGTATGATATGTTTGAAAGATTTTGAATCTCGTGAGAAATTCTTGAAAAATTTCATACTCTTGCACTACACTATGTCACAAAAGCCTATTATAAACATATTCACATATTCACAATATAAATACATATGAAGTTGACCTGAGAGAAAACAATCCATATTAAATAGATCGTTCCGTAAGCCTATGGTGTGCTCCATATGGTCTTCCACCTACGAATCGTTCCAGACTTCGTATCAACCGACACTTCCTTAATGTTTCCTTGATCTTCTTCATCGCGTACCTAGCACCTTTCTTGCATTGGTCTATCCATTTGTACTTAACTGCTGGAAGTGGTAGTCCGGCATTGAGAACACTCAGATCATCCCGAACGTGTTTGAGTGTGCCATGACTGAATTTATGCAGTTCAGAAAATCTCATAAACTGCGTGACTCCTGTCTCGTTCGGATAAAATATCCCTACTTCCGGTGTCAGAGTCCCCATGTATGGCAATTTGTCTTTGTGGTATTGACTGAGCGGAGTTGTACGAGGACGCTGCAAGTTTAGCTTTTGTTGGTAAGTCTCCACACCAAGTTGAAAGTCTTCAACTAGACTTTTGATGACGATCCTTCGAGTAAACTGGCGAAGATTTGAGCTTAATGCAATTACCATTTCAGGAGATAAGTGATCGACCTTTTCTTGAACCAATATCAGTAGAAGATCTTCAATGTCTTCAAGGCGAAGGTATTGGAGGTCACTTTCATCGATTCGGTATTCTTTTTCATCAGTGCGTTTGAAACGAATGACATTCAAGTAGTCATAACCAAATACCGTGTGAGTGGTGGCTCCTTGTATGCTTTTAATTCTACGATCTGATTGAACAGGAGAAATTGGTTGTGCATGATGGAAGTGGTTGTAACCTAACCTCTTCTTTGTATGTAGTGAGAAGTTCCAAGTGCTGCGTGAGGATCGTAAAATTTTGGCAACTTATTTCGCCATAGAGCATCAGGTACTTTGTCTTCAATCCAAGGTACATTCTCCAGATTTATAGCCTTGACCATGGTGAGTGATGTAGCTTATTTCTTTGCGCCATTTTCTAGATACTCGAGATCATGACAGACAAAATATTCCATTAGAATAGTTTTAGAACCGGCAATGACTGTAGGTGTGAGAGGCTGTAACACTGGAGTCTGAATCCCTAAAGCCGTCGCTTTCATGGCCTTTGCAAGCTCATTGATGTGATATTCAGCCTCATTGTTGTTGATCTTCATGGTATCAAAGAAATCCACATCTGCGGCTGACATTTTGAGAAGATCTGGAGTCATAGTGGTTTTTCCGTAAGTATACATAAGGAAATCTGAAAAGTCGATCGGATTGTTGAGGAAGTTAGTCAGCTCGATTTCTGTTGCCGTTGAGAAAGGATGTTGTGGTGCGGCATTGGTAATCCATTGTTGCTCTTGTACAGTCTCGTCTATGACAAGAGATTCAGCAAAAGTCGGTTCTGGTATGTGTAAGTCTTCGACTTCCATGTCAGAATCATGCTGATCCGTTGTAGGAGGTGGATATTTGGGTATAGTAGAATCATCTACATGCATAAACACCGTGGGTTCGTCTTCATGGATAGACACTTGGGGTTCGTCTTCATGCATGGACACTTGAGGTTCGTCTTCATGTACGGGTTCTACATGTGGTGTAGGAGAAACAGTAGTAGTAACTAGTGCAGTAGACATACATGTGTCTTGAGTTTGAGATTCTCTGGAGATGAATGTACCATGGAGGTTCTTTTGATGATTTTCTCTATTTCCATCATCACTTGTTAGTGATATGCATGGTGAATCCTCCTTGCTGGTAGCAGTGGTTTCATCATCTCTTTCATCGTCTTCTTGTTCACTCTCTGTTGGTGCCGCATCCACATCCTTTTCTTTGGTTCTAGTACGACTTTCTTCTTCTTCTTCAACACCCTTCTCAGATTCCTTATCCTCTTCACCCTGTTTTGACTCTTCTCTAGTTTTTCCCGTATTTTCGCCCTTATCACTCTTTCCCATACCATTCCCATCACTATTATCATCATCATCATCCTCATCCACATCATCCTCATTTTCATCCTCCTCATCATCATTTTTACCATCGTCTCCATCTTTATCCTCATTTCCATTACCCTCATTTTCTTCGTTCTTGACATCGTCTTCGTCTTCATCTTCATTCTCAGACTCTTCATCATCTATAGGTGTATCTTCAATGATGGTCTTTTTGAGATAATGTAGAAGTTTGCGTTTAGTCTTCGTTGTCTCAGAGCCCATATTGATCAATCGAGTTTCTAACAATTTCATTAATTGAAGATCAGATAAACCTGTGGTGAATAGAGTTTGGAGATCTTGATCGACATATGACTTCACTTCACATTGAATGATGTTGGTTATGTGATCATCAATGGAATTGATAAAATCAACATTTTCTTTGTCACATGCATCTTTTTCTTTAAGAAGCTTTTTATGCTGACTTTTAAGTTTTGAGACGGTTTCGGATATCTTCTTGAGTTTAGACTCGTCATATGTTGTTCTCTAAGGGCTTGATCAGGTATCCTTTCATTCAGCAATTCAATTTGTTTTGCCTGATCCTCCAATTTTTTTAAAGGGTCTGAATAATTAGATCATTGACCGTGAGAAATGGATTGGAGGTGGATGATACTTGTTGTATTGTAGCTGATGGAGGAGGTGTAACCATGAGTGTTAGAGAGGTTGTGGATGATACAGGTTGTTCAAGGATTGGTGACGGTTTTGTTATAGTTACTTGGGCGGTGGTTGGTACTTGTTGTGAGATGATTGGTGGCGGTGTAGGTTCAGTCTTTGTGGCGATAGTTGGTACAGGTTGTTCAACAAGTTCAGGTGTGGGAGTTGGTGTGATGACATTGGTGATATCCGAGGGGGTAAATGGTGGAATGGTAGTTGTTATAACTGAAGTTATAGGAACGTCCACCATATTCTCATTCGTCGAGGGATCAATATTCATGACTTCGACGCCTTCCCCTTCAAAATTAATATATTTCATAACATCATCAGAACTAGAAGTAGACTTACTTTGGAGTTGAGTTCCTGGAATGAGAGTTTCATGAGCATCGTCGGTAATCACAGTGCAAGTTGGTGCCGGTAATGATGTGGTGATATTGACATTATGATATAGTGTGTTTATTTCTGTGTTGTCACTGCCACCACCCTCTTCACTATGCTCACGACTTTCAAAGTTGAAGTTACCAACATATTCATCATTAGGATCTTCATAAAAGAAAATATCATCATCAGGGTCGCCAAATTCATCTAAGTCATCAACCGGTGTTGAGCCTGAACCCTTAGATTTCGCGAAAGCCTCCTCTCTGCTCCGCTGAAGGGTGAGACGCGGCTGTTTGGCTTGAGAAATGGTTTCTTGAACTGGTTTAGTTGTAACAACAAGTGCTTCTTTACTTTTGGTTTGCTTTGGTCTCTTTGTCCGTTTAGGGGTATTTCTTCCTCTTCATCCTCAGTGTGGATCAACTCATCTTCTTCTTCATCTTCATCATATAGGTGCTCTTTCCCTGTGCCTTTATCTTTGGAAGAAGAAGTCGTTTGACGCTTGGCAGTCCTTTTCTTTCGTTTGCCTGTTTGTTTCTCAGAGGGATCTGCATTTGCTCTTTTAATTTGTGCTTCAATATCTTGGAGCATCTCTTGGTAGGGGTTACTCTCCTTTACCCCTTCATTGATCATGATGTCTGGCACAAGAGCTGGTCGTAGTGAGTACTTTGTGAATTGATTATCAACGGTCATAGTGTCCAACACATTGTCTCTATCTTGAGTATGATAGATGAAATTTCCATGAGGATCAATAGCTAGGTCACTCTTCATGAAGAAATTGATTATGAGTTTTGTGAACCTTGGAAATGGAAGATGTAATGATTTCTTCTTGGTGCTTGTGAATTTATGGAAAAATTCCTCCCAAAGTTGTAGTGCATAGTCCACTTTAGTTCTAGTGTAAAGTCCCCAAAAGATATTAGCCTGAGGGGGTCTCATTGCGTCTGATCCACGAACCTTGGAAGTGATACACTTTACTATGATATTGACAATTGCTTTCCATGGTTGCCCGATGTGTGACGTGTTAAACTGAGATAATTGAACAATTTCACCCTCATAGTTCAGAGCTCGAATTACGCCAAGCAGTTCATCTGTAGTTGGGTTAGGCACAAAGTGTTCTCCTTTTGATAACTTAGGGAACTTGAACAATTGTCTAAATTGACTCAAGTCAAGTGTCATGTTCGTCTTGTTGAGCTTGAATGTGATAATCCTCTTTGACAATTGTTTTCCCTATGAGATTGTGGTCGTTGTCCAAAACTCGTGCATGTATACTTCAGGAACTGATGTTGTGGCTCGTAATGCATCCTTTATAGGTGAACTACCCAGGATATCCATTGCGAATTTAAATGCCTCCAGAGTGGGATCAAAGTCGTCTTTCAGACGAAAATTGTTTGATGCATATGGCATTCTGGCACTCAGTGGAACAAGGGCAAGATCAAGTTGTTTTTGTTGTTCTTCGGTGATCGACATGGTCCTGCTTAGATAACACAGATAGATTTGATATATACTCATATACATATCATATAATCCATGCAAATTCCGTAGCATAATAAACGTAACACAACAAATGTCACCATATATTATAGAATAACATGATACAGACATAGTTCATATGGAATACAACCATAAGTTCAGATTCCCACCTAAAATTATGACAATATACCACAGACATTTTATTCTTATGAGATAACGACCAAGCTTTAGTTCCTTGAGGATTTGGGTTTCCTTGTTCTCATTACCACTACTTCTGTGGGAGAAATAATGGAAAAATGACGAGGAAATTGAACTACTACCTCAGTAGGCCATGTTTTAGTTTCAACCACAACCTCAGTAGGCCTTGGTTTAGTTTCAACTACAACCTCAGTAAGTGTTGACAAAACCTCAACTTCAGTGGGTTTTGGGTTAACCTCAATCCAAATTTCAGTAGGCTTGAACTCAGGGTTAGACAACGATGATACTTTGTCTTCCAATAGAGCTTGGTTTCGTTTTAATGGCCCTAATTTTCTTAAAGCCTAAAAACTTGGATTGCTATCTAAGTCGGATGCATTAGTTCTGTATTTGTTATGGTGTACAACTCTTAATCTAGCCAAGTGTGTCTAAGTTCCACTGATTGAAATTTTGTCAACCATATCCATCGCAATAATACTATTCATCGGAATACTACCTCCATTGTAATCCTAAATTCCATCGTAATGCCAAGATAGCCATCGCAACCAACACCCATCACAGTGTCTATTACTATCGCAATCGTAAGACTTATCGGAATGTAATCGCAAAGCAAAGCCATCGCAATATGCCCATCGCAATATGCCATCGCAAATCAAAGCCATCGCAATATGCTCCATCGCAATATGCTTCATCGCAATATGCTCCATCGCAATATGCTCCATCGCAATATGCTCCATCGCAATGCAAAGCCATCGCAATATGCTCCATCGCAATATGCCATCGCAATGACCCATCGCAATGTGGGATCGCAATGTGCCATCGCAATGTTGTCCATCGTAATGTAAGCCATCGCAATGTACCCATCGCAATGAGCCATCGCAATAAGCCATCGGAATGAACCATCGCAATAACCCATCGCAATGAGCCATCGGAATGACCCATCGTAATGTATAGCCATCGCAATATAACGATCGGAATCTGGATCGTAATCTAAGACAGAGATTACGATTCAAAGCCTTTTGATTCGATTACGGGTCTTAGGATGTGTTTAAGGCAAAAACCGTTCAAGACCTATGTTCAGATAAGGCAGATAAACAAATCCCATCACTCAATTAACACGATCATCACACAAGACATTAAACCCTAGTTTGAGTTTATCCAGGTATACAAGTTCAATTGATTATGATACCAATATGAGATACACCTGAAAGCATACAGTTTGAATTACCTAGATAGGTTTGGTCGCAGGTGAAGCACAAAAAAAGTAAAGGATTCGAAGCTTTCAACAATGGCAGATGAAGTTTTGTGTTTGTGTGTTTTTGCGATGAAGAAGAAAAACTGGAAGGGGGGGTTTATGTTTTGACTTTGGTCAACCAAGTTGCAAAAAATTGCATTTTGGTCCCCCTTGTTGCAAAACATTGTAATTTTGGACCCCTAGTTAGTAAAAATGACTTCACACTTTTAACACCAAGTGAACTAGCAAGCTCACTAACCCGTAACTTCTTATCTTGAAAGCAAACACGATCATATACACTTAGCACTCAAAGTTAAATTCCTAACGACAAATCAAATTCCACACAAGGCACACATAGCATATGATGATGATGATTGTCGTTTTGCATTTTTCTGAAAAAACCCTTTCTAAAGACCAATTTAATTCCACAATGAATTGATATTTGCTCCCCCTTAAACGATGACCCGTTTTCTATTTAACGAGATGTAATCTTTGTTTTTAAAGAGACAAATATCCATGAAGACCTTTTCCTTTTAGTGATTTTCTGGAACGATTCTGGTGGTAATAAGATTTCTCTTATTTTAACTAAATAAGTGCACTGAAGCGTACACTAATTTGTGTTAGAACAAGTTGTAAAGTAAACTTGATCCCTTACAAGGTTTTAAAGTAAACCTTGCCCGAGAAAATTAATTCCCATTGCGAGCCAACGTTTTCAAAAGAAATACGTGACTTTAATGCGAAAAGCGGGTTGCAGTCAGAAATAACTACAAGCCATATGGGCATGTTTTAAAATATTTACAACTCTCATACGGACTCTATTTATCGCACCGTGTCAATATTAATCGACATTTCTAAGGCCGTAAATATTACCGTACTAAAAGACATGCCCGATTTCAAATGAAAAATATTTTTGGATTTTCTTGATTTTATAATTTTTATGGTTTTTGTAGGTTTTATATTTTTATAATTTTCTTTTGATGATTTATATATATACGATAATATACAAGATCGCGATAAAAAGGATACTCTAGCATAGTTTACCACCACTATTCTGCAGATTCTTCTGCCAACTCCTTAAGTGTCGCTGGTGAGAATCATTTCATGCCCAGCTTTTCGATCAAAAACTCGATACGTCCTCGATCTAAGGCCTTTGTGAATATATCCACCAACTGATACTCAGTGTTGACAAAATACAGTTCGATTAATCCATTTTCCACTTGCTCTTTGATAAAGTGGTAGCGTATGTCAATGTGCTTTGCCTGGGAGTGTTGAACATAGTTGCAGCAAAGGGCAATGGCGCTTTTGTTATCATAGTACATCGGGATTCTGTTGAATCCAAGACCGTAGTCAGTTAATTATGATCTCATCCAAAGAACTTGAGCACAACAACCGGACATAATAATGTATTTATCCTCTGTACTGGATATCGCAGCGCTTCTCTGCCTTTTGGATGCCCAACTAATCAGTCTATCTCCAAGAAGTTGCACACTGCCAGAAGTGCTACGACGGGTATCTTGACACCCAGCATAATCCGCATCTGCATATGATATTAGTGCAATAGAGGAATCCTTCGGATACCACAGACTACGATTAAGTGTTCCTTTAAGATACCGATAGATCCTTTTCACAACATGTAAGTGCTTTTCGGTAGGTCGAGCCTGATACCGGGCACACATGCATATAGCAAATTGCAAATCAGGCCTGCTAGCAATCAGATAGAGAAGGGTGCCGATCATTCCACGGTAAAGTTTAGGATCGACAGAAATCCCATCCCTATCCTCATCTAACTTGGATCTCTCCATCATATGAGTATCCACTGGGTCACAGTTTTCAAAATGATACTTTTTCAACGATTCAAGAGCATATTTTGATTGATTAATGAAGATGCCTCTGGGATTTTGAGAAATTTGCAACCCTAAGAAAAATGAAAATTTTCCCATCATCGACATCTTAAAACGTGTGGACATGATTTTCTCAAAATGGTCAGACAGTCTTTGAGTAGTGGCAGCAAATATTATATCGTCAACAAAAATTTGTACCAGTATCATGTCGTTGTCCTCTTTGAGAATGAATAATGTTGGGTCCACTTTGCCTTTGGAGAATCCTTCCGAGATCAGATAAGACGATAGGAGATCGTACCACGCGTGTGGAGCTTGTTTCAACCCATAAAGAGCCTTCTTGAGCTTGTACACGTGATTAGGATACTCTGAGTTGACGAATCCATTCGGCTGGCTTACGTAGACATCTTCCCTTAATTCACCATTAAGAAATGCCGTCTTAACATCCATTTGGTAGACGATCATATTCATGTGAGCAGCATAAGCAAGGAATAGTCTAATCGCCTCCAATCGTGCAACAGGAGCAAATGATTCTTCAAAGTCAATACCCAAATCTTGTTTGTAACCTCGAGCAACCAATCTAGCTTTGTTCTTTAACACACCACCTAAATCATCGAGTTTAACCTTATATACCCACAACAAAGTAAGGATGTCAACGTTGTCAGGTAGAGGAACTAATTCCCATACTTCAAGGCGTTGAAATTCATTAAGTTCCTCTTGCATGGCTTCAATCCATGATGATTGTTACATGGCTTGTTGCCAAGATGCAGGTTCCTTCTCGCAGAGAAATGCATCAAAGAAGAAATATAATGCGTGCTCTTGGATTTTATGACGTGTTAAGACTGGTCGATCGATGTCACCAATAATATTCGGATTGGGTGATCCTTTGTCCATTTAGTATTTTGATTTTCAATCCGTGGTGGTCTGGAGTAAACGATTGCAGGAGCTTCCTCTGAGGTAGACGCATCGTTACGGTTTTCGGGTATTTGTAAACCGAAGAGTGGAAGCTCTTGTAGGTGAGCAAGTTCCAAATCGTGATCATAGTAATCCTCTTCAACATCATTAGGAACGAGTTGGGGTGATGATTCAGGTGTAGTTTGAGAATTGGTTGGGGATGGTGCATCTAGTTCAATAGTAACAGTAGATGCATCAGACTGATGTCCATTTTCTTGAGCAAAAACTTTGGGAATTGGAGCTACTGTTGCAGGTACTGGAGAGTCATCACTAGGTGGATCAAAGAATTCATCAAACAAAGGTTGAAATAACTCATCCAACCCGGGACTTGTAGGTGGTGTAAATGATGGAGAAGTAGGATTGCTGAGAGTTAATACAGAACTAATAGTACCGGTTCCCATCTCATGAAGTGCGGGTTCAGAGCTGTGTTGCTCAGAAGCCATCGTTGTCAGCTCATCAAAATCGGCATCCAAAGTTTCTACTATCTTGCCAAGACGACGGTTATAAATTCGGAAAACTTTCTTTGCGGGTGAGTAACCAATAAAAATTCCAATATCAGCCTTCGGTTGAAGTTTGCCCAAATTCTCACTATTAGTATTCGGTTGAAGTTTGCCCAAATTCTCACTATTAGTATTTTTTACCATGGCGCTTACGAATGATGGATCCGTTTTGGGTATAACATGCGGTTGCCACTACTTCAGCCCATAAGAATAAAGGAGCACTCGCATAAATCAACATAGTTCTAGCAGCTTCCATAATTGAACGGTTACGTCTTTCCACGACACCATTTTGTTGTGGAGTGCGGGCAACTAAAGTTTCATGTGAAATACCAACCTCTTCATAATAATCTCGTAGAGTCTGATTAACGAACTCAGTTCCATTATCAATTCGAATGCTGCGAACAGTAGCATTAAGACGCACTTGGATCATCTTTAGAAAAGTAATAATATAATTTGGTACTTGATCCTTGGTTGCTAAGAACTTTACCCATGTAAACCTGGAGAAATCATCGACCATGACGAGGATGTATTTTCTACCACTCACACTAGCCGTACGCATTGGCCCGCAAAGATCCATATGCAAAAGATGCAGTGGTTCTTGGTTGGTGTCTTCAGCTTTAGGTTTATATGATTTCTTGGTGCTTTTCCCCAAAAAACACGCGAAACATAAATGATCCTTGTCGAACTTAAGTTTTGGAAGACCACGAACAAGCTCGTTTTTAGCCAAATGGTTAATAGCATCAAAGTTAAGATGAGATAACCGATGATGCCATAACCATGACTTGGTCTTAGATGCTTTGGAGAGAAGGCATACAGGAGAGGCGGCCATCATGTTTTGAATGGAAAGTGTGTAGAGATTATCCCCTCGAGAACCTTTTAACAAATCATTTCCTGTAAGATCACGAATGAAGCAAGTATGTTGTCGAAAAGCGACCTCAAGGTTTGAATCGAAAAATTGTCCCACTAAGAATAAGTTGTGACCAAGTCCCTCCACGTAATAGACCCTTGAAATCGTAACATTCCCAACTTGATATTCGCCATAACCCATGATCTTCGCAATAT
Source organism: Glebionis coronaria (assembly GCA_025667525.1). NCBI lineage: Eukaryota > Viridiplantae > Streptophyta > Magnoliopsida > Asterales > Asteraceae > Glebionis > Glebionis coronaria. The sequence goes on from CM046879.1 coordinate 98,270,044, forward strand.
GGTCGTTGCCAAATTTAACCGTTCCTAGAAACTTGGCGACAAAATTTCTGAGCATCGAGCGGTCTCCGGTCATATGCTTTGAGCATCCAGAGTCCAAGTACCAGAGGATGATTTGGACCACCTGAAAATATCACCAGACGAAGACAATGTATCGGAATCTATATGTTCCTCTGTGTTAGCAGGTATAGATATATTTATCGTAGATTTGCTATCAGAAGGATTCTTAGGCTTCCAAATTTTCTTCCTAGATGCTGGCTTAGATTCTAGTTGTCTAATAACTTGGGGTACTTCTTCACTGGTAGGCACAATAGTGGACACAGACCTAGTTAAAGGGCGCTTTTTCCATTTCTTAGTGCTGGAGTTCCTATTTAAAGGACGCTGAGACCTAACTTCAGTGGATGTGATCCTAGTTAAAGGGAACTTAGTTCCATTTGCGGTAAAGGTCCTACCAGTGGGTTTCCATTTCCAACCAACTTGGGTGAATTTCTTCCCCGTTGGAATCCATTCAAGATTGTTCCTAATGGCATACATTTCATTCACATGATCAACAAGGCATAAATCATAACGCTGAGAAAACATGCATTCATTACAATTCCAACATCTCAAATTAGAATTCACATTTTGCTTAGGCTTCTGCATAGAGGCAGAGCCTTTTGTCTTAGGTACATGATTCTATTTATTTAGAACTGAAATAACGTTCCTAGGGTGAACTTCTACTTTCTTCTTTGCAGTCCTACTAGTGGAAGGCTTGATCCTATCTTTCTTGTCTGGAGATCCTTTAGCCTTAGTAGAGATAATTACTCTTGTAGAAGCCAAGAGAACATCAGTGACAGATTTTGATCTAGCCTTGATGGGTGTGTTTAAAACAGGCTTAGCTCCTGGGGTCTTATTGAATGGAGTTATGGCAATGGTGGGGGGTTTGTTGTTTAAGTGGTGCAGAACCCGGTTGTCCTATGTAAGTCAAATGCTCTAAGCATTGTTGTACCTTCTCTATGTAAGCATGGGCAGAGTAATAGTGACTATTTGAGGGATCTAGTTCATAGAGATCATCTACAACATCCCTAGCAAGACTAGCGTGCTTAATTGCATGCTCCATATATAGCTTATATGATAAAGGGTTGTTCTTATGGTACAGGTTCTTAGTGATCACCACCTTTTTGGAGTACTAGAGGACGGTGCAGAAATTATAGATGGGTTATCAAAAACTTCTTGTCCTTTGAGTTGAAGTGTCTCCTTTAACTCAGCCAAGACCATGTTTTTGTCTATGAGTTGCATGTTTAAGTCAGAGATTTCCTCACACTTTTGGTTCAGTTTGTCAATAAGTGACTTTTGCTCTGCCGCATTAAAAGCGAAGCGTTCTTCTAATGAACCATAAATATGTGAAAACCCGGCTTTACTTTATCAGACTCCCCTAGCATAGAAGTAATTCTATTTTTTTAGGGCATGGTTTTTAACCTCTGCGGCCTCTAGTTCCACTTTCTCTTTTAGTGACTCTCTCATGATTTCTTCCTCTAATGCCTGAACCACGTGAATCATCTTGTCACTACTCTCAACGGTGTTTTCACAATCAATTGTTTTTGAAAGAGTTTTATTTTTAGACTGATTTTCAATTTCAAGAGATATACAATGTTGTTGAAGCTCATCAAAATGTTTTGAAAGTGAGTTATAAGAATCTTGAAGCTTTAAAAAATCAGTGTTAGATTCGTGACAAGAATGATTATCTACATTATTCACAGGTTCAACAATATTCACAGAGAGATCATGCACATCATCACATTTATTCACAACAGATGTAATCTCAAAAGCATATTCAATAGTAACAACTTGCATCACTTCGAGAGACACTATATGTTCCAAGAATCGGTCATATTCGGACAAAATCTTTTCTTTCTCAATTAGACGTTGCTCATAAGCATCATCCATTTCATAAAAAACTTTTCGAACTTCAGCCACTTCAAAGTTAAGATTGTCCCTAAGATCTAGAAGACCCTCTTTAATATTGTTTACAAACGGAACGATCTCTTTCTCAAACATCATTTTCATGTGTTCGAAAGCCCATTCTCCAGCGGTTTGAGCCATTGAAGTCGTACATTCCTTGATGACCTTGTCAAATCCGATAAGCTATCGCCTAATCTCTTTCAAGCTTAGCAATATTGTACTTATCGGTGGAAGATTAATACAAGGTTTTTAAGCTCGTATGAAAGTTCGTTAAACCGATCTTTTCGAATTGATTATTGGAAGAAAGTACGACTCAATTGTTCTTGGTGGAAAAATAAAAAGGTTTGGTTATCTATTTTAAACTAAAGATGAAAATGTCGTTGAGTAAACAAAGATGAAAGCTTTAAAAGTTAAAACAAAAAAATGAAGACTTTAAAAATTGTAAAGTAAATGATTAAAACTTATTAAAATGTAAACTTTAAATATTTAATCTAGAATAAGACAAGTTAGAATAAAGCTAAGTAAAAAGGCGGGAAAAGTAAAATTCAAAAACTGTAGAAACAAACCCTTATTCGGAATAATATCCGGATTGTAGAACTGTGGCTTATCCGGGATGTTTGTACTTGAGGTTATCCGGAATAAAATAAAACAGCTTGTCCGGAATAATGTGACTTCGAAACCTAATCCGGAATCTTCTCAAATAAACACTATCCGGATTAAATTCCGGACTCTTATCCGGATTAATCTTTGGTGTGCTATCCGGAATCCACCAAACTATCTCCTTATTCGGAATAATCTCTGGGTCTTTATCTGGAATATTGTCGAGATGCTTATCCGGAATCTTCTGTCATGATGCTTATCTGGAATAAGGGCTCAAATCCCTTATCCGGAATGTTCTTGGGATGCTTGTCCGGGAAAAAGGACTTCGACAGCTTATCCAGAATTTATTCCGGATACTTATCCGCAATATTCGAAATGTAACTTTATCCGGAATGTAAGACTATCCGGAATCCTTAATCATAGTTCTTATCCGGAATGTTTGAAGAAGCAGTTATTCGGAATAATGGAAAGGAGGCTTATCCGGAATGACTAAATGATGCTTTTCCGGAATAAAATAAAATGGTTCTTATCCGGAATGTTTTGTTACGAAAGCTATTCGGAATATGAGGGTTTTAAGAAACCCGGAATACACAAACTTAGCAATTAAGAAAATCCAAAAATAAGCACATACCAAAACTTATATCAAAGAGATTTTAGAAAAAGGTGAATAAGCTAGAATTTAAAAACTTTTAAAACACTAAATAAGTTAGAAATCAAAAAGCACTTTTTATAAAAACTTAAACTTATTAAAAACAACTTATTTCTAAAAACTATTAAGCATAAAGATTAAGAAAAATAAGCACTTTTATATAAAAACTTTCAAGATCACCAATTTAATAAGCACAACCAAATAAGCTAAACAATCAAACCATAAACAAGATTAAGATAAAACTACATGATTATCAAGATTAAGTAAAAGACTAAGAAAGGTAGAATGAGAATTAAGAAAATAAGCTTGATTGATTAAAGACTAATATCAAAAGATTACAAGATAAAGGTTAATAAACTTGGAAAACTAGAGAGAAGAATAAAAAGCACATAAAAATTAAACTACAACTATTGAAAACTAAAAACACCTAACACCCTCCTAATGACATATTAGGAGGGTATTTATAGGAGGTGAGGAGACTACATGCCTAAGCTATCTAGTTTCTTTCTTCTCGACTCGACTCGACTTAATCTTTGTCTTTCTCGACGTCTTCCCGGGATTAGTCGATATTAGTTGAACTTGTCTTATAATTTTCTTCTATAATTAGACTTGAGTTCTTCGAATTTATTAAACTTCCGTCTTTAGACTTTTTTTCTTCGATAAATCTTCAGAATTAGCCTAGGACTTCCGTTCTTTTTGCATTCTCGATCTTTCGACTTCGTCTTTAGTCTTTTTCTTCGATAAAAGCCCGTTATAGCCCATGTTTTCTTCCTTTTGCATCTTTTGGTCCTAAAACACAATAAAAATACAAACCACGCATAATTCCGACTTTTACGACATAAAATGCGCGTTTTGGTCTTGTTATTATTGGAAATAAGTGGTAAAAGGATAAGTGTTTTCACACTTATTAAATCCCCTACACTTGACCATTGCAATGTCCTCATGCAATGTACTAATTTCAAAGCACGGTTTACATTTTTCATCATAGATAACCCATCTTGGCCTTTATTAAATAATAAACACTAAGAAAACTAAAAGAACAAAATAATTAAGAAATCAAAGACTTACATTGGGGTTTTAGGTTGTCATGAATGTTCATCATTCTTAAGTTTCACGTTCCACATACCAAGCTTAAAAACGAGATCATTGTTATTATAAGTTAGCAAACTAACACGAACTCATGTGGACCAATTATTCACTTAGACTCCCTTATTCCTAGGTTTATCTCTTATATTTTATTTTTGTCTTGAATGATCACGAGGATGCATTGTTTGACTTATTTCGATAGTTATTTAAGCTGAAAATAAAGTGGGACGATTTAATCAATAGTTAGCTAAAGGACAAAATCTTTTAAAACTGCTTCTCGGGACCTCTCAAAGTTCATATCTTGGCATAACTCGTTTCACGTTTTGAGACCTTTCTCGGACCGATATTTGGCAGCGACTTCATACTTCAAATCTTTTGAGAGACGTTCTTGAAATTATGGTCTTCTCTTCATAATAGGAATTCTTCGCTTTGAAGTTTTGAGAGATTCTTCATATTTGGACCACGACTTCTTCATTTTTCTCCAATCTTTATTTTGGACTTTGATATACAACGATCCGCCTCCTTTTAGGACTTGGATCTATTTATCCTCATACCTTGCTAGGGTCTTTTCGGATAAACTTCTCCATGATCTTTTGGGGAGTACTTGCTTTTCGTCGTGTGTCTCGATCCTTCATATTGAGTTTCGATAAATGATTCTTCACATCACTTTTGGATCTTTAGCAACAAAATGTAGCCCTCATGCCTTGTTAGGGCCTTTTCAGACTCGCCAATCTTCGCATCCCGCTTCAATAAGTTATGCCTTGGCTATGAACTCTAATTAATACCGAGCAACTTTTAAACGATCTTGTGCTAGAAGCTAAGTAACTTTTCAAATCGTACAACCTTATTTATTGCAGATAAATTTATTAGCAAGCGATGGGAGAATAGGATTATAATCAACTCACATAAATTCACGAAGGAATACCAAACTTATAATTGACTCTATCATCTCTCGTTCTCCACAATTTAAAATCTCAAGGAATGAGACTCGTGGATGCCTAGCCAATTAAATCAAAGTTTTGGGTTTTCGAGTCATCTATAGGATCTTGCAAATTCTTAGACTTTTTCAAGTTTAGAAATCGCATTATAAAGTTCCCTTGATAAACAACTCTCTAGGATCAATTATAGGAACTTGCGAAAAGTTCTTGTTCTTAACCCGTGAGAGTTAAGACCTTCACGTTTTAAAGTTCCCTATATAAAAGCCTAGCAAAACTTGACTTAAACACGTTAAGGATACTAGCTAGAGTAAACTTAGATAAGTAAACTCGGGTTGAGTCAAAATATTCACGACTTTGAAAAATTTTAAAACCACTTTATTGAAAATTTATTCTAGCAAGGAAAGAAAATAACCATAAAAAGGGAAAATACAACTATACAACTAGGCCAAAATAGATTAAAAATTTTGAAAAATGTCGAAAAATCAAATTTTCCGGTTAAAATGATGACAAATTCATGGAAAAGACCACTTACTTCGATAGAAGTCCCCCTACAATTGAGATAAACATTGTCCTCAATGTTTAAGCATGTGGGAGTAAACTCCCCTACACTTATGACATTGTGCACTTTGTTTAAATCTTGCTAAGGAAAGGACAACTATAGTGATTTCAATGTGAACAAATGAAATATTGAATCACGACAGTTTTACGATAGAACCGGGAAGACGGGAACGCGGGATCACGGTTCGTCAAAAGTCATCGAGAATAGATCTTTGAAGCTTTAATCCCTACATAGAAGAAGAAGAAACAAGACAACAAACACATACGGGGATCCCCCTACACTTATTATGAAAACGGTAAAGGATAGACCACGGGTTGCCTCCCGAGAAGCGCTTGTTTTTTATAACCGAGTCACGAGCCTGACTCGACCCAAAACTAGTTCATGGGAAACGTGGTGAGGGATTGAATCATCTCATGAGAGATGTCCTCACCAAAGTACAACTTCACGCGCTGGCCATTCACCTTAAAATTGGGCCCATTTGACTGAGAAAGCTCAATGGTGCCATAGGGAAAGACTTTGGTGACGGTGAATGGACCAGACCAGCGGCTCTTCAACTTGCCCGAGAAGATCTTCAACCGAGAGTTAAAAAGTAAGACTTGATCACCAACGTGGAACTCTCGGTTCTTAATCCTTGCATCATGGATGATCTTGGTCTTCTCTTTGTAGATCAATGAGTTCTCATAAGCTTCATTCCTCAATTCATTTAGCTCATTGAGTTGAATTTTCCGAAGATCACCGGCTTTGTTGATGTCGAAGTTAGCCCACTTCAAGGCCCAATATGCCTTATGTTCCAGCTCGATAGGGAGGTGGCATGCCTTCCCATACACAAGACGATAAGGTGTACAACCGATCGGCGTCTTATAAGCAGTACGGAAAGCCCACAAAGCATCATCTAACTTATCGGCCCACGAGGCACGATGCTCTCCCACAGTACGCTCCAGAATTCGCTTCAATCCACGGTTAGAAATCTCGGCTTGACCATTGGTTTGGGGATGATAAGCGGTGGAAAGACGGTGATTGACACCGTACTTAGCCATGACTCTTGCTAATTGATCATTGCAAAAATGAGTCCCGCGGTCACTGATTATAGCACGAGGAACACCGAATCGAGCAAAAAGTTGCTTCAAAAAGTTCACAACCACCCTCGCATCGTTCATAGGGAGAGCCTTAGCTTCAACCCATTTAGAGACGTAGTCAACGGCTACGAGGATGTACTTGTTCCCTTTAGATGATGGAAATGGCCCCATAAAGTCGATACCCCATACATCAAAGATTTCACATTCTTGTATGAAATTTTGAGGGATCTCATCTTTATGTGTGATCTTGCCTTGTCTTTGGCAAGCATCACAATGTTTAACCATTTCGTGAGCGTCACGATAAATGGTGGGCCAATAAAATCCAGAGTCGAATACTTTCTTCGCGGTGTAATTGGGACCAAAGTGACCACCGGTGGGTCCTTTATGGCAAGCGTCAAGGATTTGTACTGCTGCCGGCCCATCAACACATCGACGAATGACAAGATCCGCACATTGTTTGAAGAGGTAAGGGTCGTCCTAGAAATAATGTTTAATATCTTTAAAGAACTTTTTCTTTTGTTGGGACGTTAACCCTTCCTTGAGAATTCCACCCGCTAAGTAGTTTGCAATGTCCGCAAACCACGGGGTGTCATCGAGATTTAGATTGATAGACATTAAGGCCTCAAGGGTAAAAGAGTCATTGATCTCTTGATTCGGATGATCCCCTTGATAAGGATCCTCAAGTCTACTTAGATGATCCGCGGCTAGGTTTTCGGCACCATTCTTGTCACGAATTTCGATTTTAAATTCTTGAAGGAGCAAAACCCAACGAAGAAGTCTTGGCTTAGAATCTTGCTTAGTCAACAAGTACTTCAACGCGGAATGATCGATATACACGATGGTGGTAGAAAGGACAAGATAGGGGCGGAACTTTTCAAAAGCATACGCTACAGCTAAAAGCTCTTTTTCGGTAGTGGTATTATGCGATTGAGCCCCCGTGATTGTCTTGCAAGCGTAATGGATTGGTTGGAAGTGTTTGTTCACTCTTTGGCCCAAAACCGCTCCAATAGCAAAGTCGCTAGCATCACACATCAAATCAAAAGGTAGCTCCCAATTAGGGGTAACCAAGACCGATGCCTTAGTTAGCTTATCCTTAAGAAGATTGAAGGATTCAAGAAACTCTTTGGAAAAGATGAAAGGAGTATCTTTTTCCAAAAGGTAGGTCATCGGGCGAGCGATTTTAGAAAAATCTTGAATGAATCGACGATAGAAGCCCGCATGACCAAGGAAACTTCTCACACCCTTCACGGTTGAAGGTGGAGGCAATTTTGCAATAACATCAACTTTAGCACGGTCCACTTCAAGACCGGCTTTGGAGATTTTGTGTCCTAGCACGATGCCTTCTTTTACCATGAAATGGCATTTTTCCCAATTTAGAACAAGGTGAGTGTCTTCACACCGCTTAAGCATGCGTTCCAAATTGGCAAGGTAAGAAGAGAAAGAATCACCATAAACCGAGAAATCATCCATGAAGACTTCCATAGTTTCTTCAACCATGTCATGGAAGATAGCCATCATACACCTTTGAAATGTCCCAGGAGCATTGCATAAGCCGAAAGGCATTCTTTTGTAGGAAAATGTTCCATAAGGACAAGTGAATGTGGTTTTCTCTTGGTCTGTGGGATCGATGGGAATTTGAAAATACCCAGAGAAACCGTCTAAAAATCAGTAATAGTCATTACCCGCTAGACGTTCAAGCATTTGGTCCATGAAAGGAAGGGGAAAATGATCCTTTCTCGTAGCATCATTGAGTTTGCGATAGTCTATACAAACTCTCCACCCTGTAACGAGACGAGTAGGAATCAACTCGTTATTTTCATTGGGCACAACGGTGATTCCGCCTTTCTTAGGCACACAATGGATGGGACTAACCCATGGTGAATCCGAGATAGGATAGATCATTCCCGCATCAAGAAGTTTGATAACCTCTTTTTTTATTACGTCATGGATCTTAGGATTCACCCTTCTTTGGCTTTGAATAGTGGGTTTAAAATCGTCCTCCATGAGAATTTTATGTGTGCAGAAGTGAGGATCAATTCCACGAATATCGGAGATTTTCCATGCAATAGCTTTCTTGTGATTCTTCAACACGGCGATAAGTCGGGATTTTTCTTCTTCTTTCAAGTCCTTAGCGATGATCACGGGTGACTTCTTATTGTCTTCAAGGAAAACGAACTCGAGATGAGACGGTAGGTCCTTAAGCTCTAAATACGAAGGATTTTCGATGGAAGGCGTAGTCAAATTCGGTTCATCGATAGAGATATCCTTAGGAGATGGTGGAGAAATATGGTCCTCATTGAGAAGTTTCTCAATGGTACGAATGTCTTCATCCCAATTGGAGGGAGAATCGTCATATTTTAAGTCCACATCTCCTAAAGTTGCTTCAAATTCTTTCAAGATGAAATCACTTTCTCCAAATGGAGTTAGTGATGGAGCAATAGAGGCGACGGTCTCAACAGTGGGCAAAGAAGAAGAACCACTTTTACAAGCGTCTTTGAAATGTTCTTCACAAGCCTCATCAAGAACATCAATGAAATTTACACTCTCGTTTTGCGAAGGTTGCTTAGAAAGTTTTCCCATGTTGAAGACGATTTTATCGTCACCAACTCTCATGATTAATTCCCCCGCGGCTACATCAATGAGAGTGCGACCGGTCCTCAAGAATGGACGTCCAACGATTAATGGAACACGGGGATCCATCTCGTAGTCAACGACAACAAAATCCGCCGAAAAGGTGAATTTGTCGACACCGACGAAGACGTCTTCGGCTATCCCCACTGGATAAGCAACCATACGGTTAGCTAATTCCAAAGTCATTCGTGTGGGGACTAGCTCGGGTAGAGACAATTGTTTCCAAACGCTTAAAGGCATTAAGTTTATACTAGCGCCTAAATCGGCTAGGGCCATACAATTCTCTACCCCAGGGAAGTTGCAAGGAATCTAGAAACGACCCGGATCACCAAGTTTGGTTGGTAATTTCCTTAAGAGCATTGCGGAGCAATTCTCATTAAGTTGGGTCTGAGCAATATCGAGAATTTTCTCCTTATCACTGAGAAGATCTTTAAACATTTTAGCATATTTGGGCATGTGAGCGAGAGCCTTAGCAAAGGAGATATGGAAATTCAGTTGTTTGAACATTTTAAGAAAGTTCGAAACCTGAATATCATCCTTGTTCTTCAATTTCTCTTTCCTCAACCTTGAAGGATAAGGTATATTGGTTGAGATGAAGGATTTGGAATGGAATTCTCACTCACATCCTTGGGGGGAGGAGGGATAGAAGTAGAAGGTGGTGGAATTGGAGAAGTAGAAGGTGGAGGAGTAGACGTTGGAGGAATTGGAGAAGGAGACTCGTTTTCCTTTGTCACAATCACCGGTGTAGGTGTAGGAAGCTCGGGTTCCTTTAAACCTTTTCCACTGCGAGTGGTGATTGCTTTCATCTCCCCTCTTGGATTAGCAACGGTGTTACTCAGAAGAGAACCCGATCCAGAGGCTTGATTACTTGGGAAAAAACTAGCCATCATGTTCCTCAAGTCATTCGTTTGACTTGCCAAAGTGTTTCGCATATCAGCTCGAAGATCATTTCCTTGCTTCACCATATCTGCTTTCATGTTGGCCATTTCCCGCTGAAGATTTTGCACGGTCACATCATTAGTCCTCATGTAGGTTTCAACATCTTGGTGTAATGCGGTGGGTTGGTTGCGAGGAGGAGCATGGTAGGCGGGTGGTTGATAAGCAGGTTGTTGGTAAACTTGGTTGTTTCTTTGAGGTGGATATGGGTTTCTTTGGTTTTGATATGGAGTCGGAGCACGTGGTTGGTTTTGATTGTTGCGATTGAGGTTGTTTGGGTTTTGTGGGGGAAAACCGGGTGGTGAAAGAAAGTTGTTTGAGCGATAGCTGAGCAAGTTGCGGTCACCTTGAGGACGTGCTTGATAGCCTCCTGTAGAATAGGTACCATTGGCGGCATACACATTTTCCAGATTGTCGTGAGTTGAAGGACAATCGGTGTATGAGTGAGATCCCCCGCATATATCACATGATTGAGTCAAAGCACTAGCTTGGGCAGTGATAGCTTTGGTATTGTTGGCGGCTTGGAGAGCAAGTGATTCAACAAGCAAAGTAAGCTTATCAAGTCTTTTGTCGCTCTCATTAGTGCTAGCACTAGCCACATTGGTCCGAACACTCTTGGTTTGCACTCTAGACTTGTTCTCAATAATATCCCAAGCAGCATTAGAAGACTTAACCAAAAGATTACCCCCCGAGGCACTATTTAGTGAATCTTGGTCATTCATGCTTAAACCATTGTAAAAAGTACTAATTTGATGCACTTTGGTAAAACCATGTTGTGGGCACTTTCTTAAAAGTTCTTTAAAACGGTCCCAAGATTCACTAAAAGTCTCATCGTAATTTTGTTCAAAAGTAATGATTTCATTCTGCAAAGCGGTAGTACGAGAGGGTGGGAAAAAGCAGTTTATGAATTTGGTCTCTAAGTCCGTCCAGGTAAGAATACTTTGTGACGGTTTCTTATCAAGCCAATGCCGGGCTTGTCCCTCTAAGGAGAAAGGAAAAAGTTGCAAGCGAATTACCTCTTGTGAAACCCCATTATACTTAACCGTATTAGTGAGTTGAAGAAACCTCTTAATATGGTCATGAGGATCATCAATTGAACGCCCCAAGAATGGTTGATCAGAGACCATTTGAATGAAGCCGGATTTGAGCTCAAAGTTGTTGGCTCCAATCGCGGGTATGACAATAGCATCGTGGTTGCCCTCTACATGTGCTTGCAGAAGTTCGATCATTGGAAGATTGTCCGGTAGAGGTTCATTGTTGTCATTATTCATGTTGGGTTGAGGTGGATTATTATTATTGTTGTGTACACCGGCCATGTCTAAGTTATCGATAGTCTCGGGATCGGGATATGACGTTGATCGAGTGCGCATACACCTGCAAAAGAAATAACAAAGCAGAAATATTTTTGGATTTTTATGTTTTTTAATTTTTTTGTATTTTTGAAAATTTTATATTTTTTAGAATTTTTGAAAATTTTAAAGCAAGGAAAATAACGTTCAAAGATGAACGGATCCCAAAATCCAACGTGTCTCTCACTTAGAACCGTTAATCTTAACGAAAAGAGCCGGCAACGGCGCCATTTAATACAAGGTTTTTAAGCTCGTATGAAAGTTCGTTAAACCGATCTTTTCGAATTGATTATTGGAAGAAAGTGCGACTCAATTGTTCTTGGTGGAAAAATAAAAAGGTTTGGTTATCTATTTTAAACTAAAGATGAAAATGTCGTTGAGTAAATAAAGATGAAAGCTTTAAAAGTTAAAACAAAAAAATGAAGACTTTAAAAATGGAAAAGTAAATGATTAAAACTTATTAAAATGTAAACTTTAAATATTTAAACTAGAATAAGACAAGTAAGAATAAAGCTAAGTAAAAAGGCGGGAAAAGTAAAATTCAAAAACTGTAGAAACAAACCCTTATCCGGAATAATATCCGGATTGTAGAACTGTGGCTTATCCGGGATGTTTGTACTTGAGGTTATCCGGAATAAAATAAAACAGCTTGTCCGGAATAATGTGACTTCGAAACCTAGTCCGGAATCTTCTCAAATAAACACTATCCGGAATAAATTCCGGACTCTTATCTGGATTAATCTTTGGTGTGCTATCCGGAATTCACCAAACTATCTCCTTATTCGGAATAATCTCTGGGTCTTTATCCGGAATATTGTCGAGATGCTTATCTGGAATCTTCTGTCATGATGCTTATCCGGAATAAGGGCTCAAATCCCTTATCCGGAATGTTCTTGGGATGCTTGTCCGGGAAAAAGGACTTCGACAGCTTATCCGGAATTTATTCCGGATACTTATCCGCAATTTTCGAAATGTAACTTTATCCGGAATGTAAGACTATCCGGACTCCTTAATCATAGTTCTTATCCGGAATGTTTGAAGAAGCAGTTATTCGGAATAATGGAAAGGAGGCTTATCCGGAATGACTAAATGATGCTTTTCCGGAATAAAATAAAATGGTTCTTATCCGGAATGTTTTGTTACGAAAGCTATTCAGAATATGAGGGTTTTAAGAAACCCGGAATACACAAACTTAGCAATTAAGCAAATCCAAAAATAAGCACATACCAAAACTTATACCAAAGAGATTTTAGAAAAAGGTGAATAAGCTAGAATTTAAAAAGTTTTAAAACACTAAATAAGCTAGAAATCAAAAAGCACTTTTTATAAAAACTTAAACTTATTAAAAATAACTTATTTCTAAAAACTATTAAGCATAAAGATTAAGAAAAATAAGCACTTTTATATAAAAACTTTTAAGATCACCAATTTAATAAGCACAACCAAATAAGCTAAACAATCAAACCATAAACAAGATTAAGATAAAACTACATGATTATCAAGATTAAGTAAAAGATTAAGAAAGGTAGAATGAGAATTAAGAAAATAAGCTTGATTGATTAAAGATTAATATCAAAAGATTACAAGATAAAGGTTAATAAACTTGGAAAACTAGAGAGAAGAAATAAAAAGCACATAAAAATTAAACTACAACTATTGAAAACTAAAAACACCTAACACCCTCCTAATGACATATTAGGAGGGTATTTATAGGAGGTGAGGAGACTACATGCTTAAGCTATCTAGTTTCTTTCTTCTTGACTCGACTCGACTTAATCTTTGTCTTTCTCGACGTCGTCTCGGGATTAGTCGATATTAGTTGAACTTGTCTTATAATTTTCTTCTATAATTAGACTTGAGTTCTTCGAATTTATTAAACTTCCGTCTTTAGACTTTTTTCCTTCGATAAATCTTCAGAATTGGCCTTGGACTTCCGTTCTTTTTGCATTCTCGATCTTTCGACTTCGTCTTTAGTCTTTTTCTTCGATAAAAGCCCGTTATAGCCCATGTTTTCTTCCTTTTGCATCTTTTGGTCCTAAAACACAATAAAAACACAAACCACGCATAAGTCCGACTTTTACGACATAAAATACACGTTTTGGTCTTGTTATTATTGGAAATAAGTGGTAAAAGGATAAGTGTTTTCACACTTATTAAAGATCCTTTGGAATTTCCTTAGGTTCATTCGGATTGACAAGTGTAGGAAATATACTAACGCTTTCTCTAGTAGACATGTATGTTGGTGTATGGATAAATTCCCTTTGTATATTAAAGCGAATTCTAAGATCCGTTTTTGCATTCTCTTCATTAAGCTGTGGATAATCATACTTAGGATATGTAAAAATTACTTTTGACCGATTCTCTTCATGCAGTGACAAATTATTTGATTCATTCGGAAACACAATCGGATCTAAGACCAATCCTAACTTGGTTGCATCATAAAGTCGTGGGTTGTGGTTAAATGCTTGTTTTGCATACCCCGGGTTAGGTGGTAAGTCTATTAGACGCGATAGAGTGAATTCCTTAAAAGATGAATGAAACAAGTGTACTAGATGTAAAGCAGAGTATTGTTTTAAAAGCAAAACTTCAGTCTTTTTAACTTTCTCAGACGCCTTAATTTCCGTTTCAACCCTTTTAGACTCGAGAACTTCGAAATCCGTTTGAAGATTTTGAAAATTATTAACGACTGGCTCTTTTTCTTTAAGTTCTTTTGAAAGATTTGCTCTTAAACTTTTAATTTCTAGCAAGTTATCCATTTGGACTTTCCTAAACCTATCAAATTCTAGATTGGTTAAGGTAGTGGTCACTGGAGTTAATTCCAAAGTTTTAACCTTTTCCTTATACAAAGCAAGCTCAGCAGATAGTGTCTGATTAACACCGAGGGTTTCAAGGACCGCATTGTTCATTTGGCCAAGCAAAGATGCTGACACCATAACCAAATCTTGTTGAGCAGACGAATTTGTAGGTAATAGCTCCCGGTTGTGTTTCACTCAAAGTCTGGGGACTTGCATTGATATTGCTATCATTGTTTGTCTCCTCGTTTGAATTACTAACCACCGGAGGCTGTTCCGGATACTCAGACACTTGCTCAACTTGATAAGGTACAATACTAGTATCATTTGCAGTATTTGGTACCTCAGAAATTGTGTCAGCTCCATAAAGTGAATGATTTGCCATGAGAGCTGCCTTGGCGGTATTGAGATCATCATAGTTTGAATCATATGCATCAAGATCATCGTATTGGTATGCTGCATTGTTGGTAGAAGCTACTATGAGTCCTTCAATATCCGCAACTCCTGGATCTGCTAGAAATGCTAACTCTTCTTCATCGAGCTCTCGACCTTGTGCTTGAGCATTAACCAAGTATATCTTTTCCTGAAACCATGTGCCGTCTCTCTTCCTCTTTGGTTAATTTCACTTCCGAGACATGTGTCCTTCCCTTTTGCAGTTATAACAGATGACCATCTTCATTTTGCCAGTGTTATTTCCCCTTGTAGCAGTGTTGAATGGACGTGCACCAGTATTGGATGAACTTGGTCTCCCCTGAAGTGGTTGCACGGTAACTCTGCCATCTTGGATTGTAGCTTGTTGACGAGAGTTAGAAGAATTCCTCAAGTGATTGTTTGTTGGAGATGGTCCTCTGTAACCTCTTTTGTTCAACGCTTGAGTGATGTAAGCAGACATTTGTGCAAGTATATCAGTAGGATTATCCCCTTGTCTAAACTCAGGAACTGGAATATCATCATCACAGTAGAATACTGGTGCCGGTTGAGCTACATACACACTTGAAGGAGTACTGACATGTTGTGAGTAATGGGGTTGAGGAACCTCATGTTGTTGGTAAGTGATGGCAGGGTTTGTTGGGGGTTGATAAGGTGAGTATGGTTGTTAAGCATAAGGTAAATGATGTGAGTCTCCTTGTGATGATATTGCTGGTTTCTGATATTGTTGCTGATATGATGTAGGTGGTTGTGGTAACATCAAATACTGTGGAAAGCTTGGAGTCTGAAACATGGGCTTGTGATAAGACTGTTGTCCCATAGCATACGGAGTGTTGTTATATGACAATGTTGGATGATTTGCCATTAATGTTAATGGTTCGGAATAAGATCCTTGAGACATGCGTTTACAGAGCACATGCTTCTCGTGTTGCTGCAAGAAAGCATAAATTTGATCTAAATTTGATTTGTGCAAATGCCGAATCAATTTAACATCAGTGACATGTTGGCTCCATTCTTGAGGTAACGTGTTCAAGAACTTGGTGTTGATTTGAAACTGAGCAATTGTAAGATTATACACATTCAAATCATTCATCAAAGTAGTAAAACGCCAGTAGTAGTCATGAAGTGTTTCCCCGGGAATGTATGAGAACCTATCAAACAAGTCATAGAGTTGACACTCTCGTTCCTGCTTGGAAAGCGAAGTCCCTTGTAACAAAACTGCTAAGTGATCCCAAAGTTCCTTTGCTACCTTGTAATTGCTTACCATACGATAAATATCGGGTGGTAAGAGCTTGCTTGATGGTTTGAACGGCTTTGTCATCCACATCGACAATGATTTTATTTGCATTCGTTAGTTCATGAAATAGCCTTGGCCTAGTCACATTGTCTATAGTTATTTCATCCCAATCAAGTGGTCCTTGCTCAATGGATTGAACCATGAGTCTCCCACTGGGTCTACCCATAATATAAGACATCATGCGACCTTGCCATGCTTTAAAAAGCTCTTTAATAAGCAATGGTGGACGAGTATCGGTACCCGAGATGATAGAAAGGTCAATAAGCGATGTCATTGTTGGCATGTATGAATGTGAATTCATTTTATGATCCCTTGAATAAGGATGATCAAAATGATCGAGCAATGAAACAAGATTTTGTGTTTTAGTGTTGTTTAAACAAAGATGTTGTTATCTTTTGATGGGTGTGTTTTTGTTAAAGTCTCCAAAGAAATGCAAAGTTAAAAAATCCTCTAAGTCTTGCAAATTCTGTTCTGATCGGAATGTTGGATCGCAACACGTGATCGTAAGATGTGATCGCAAGTATGATCGTAATTCGTGATCGTAAGTCTGATCGCAAGTCGTGATCGTAAGTCTTGATCGCAAGTCTGATCGTAAGTCGTGATCGCAAGTCTGATCGTAACTTAGATCGTAAGCCGTGATCGCAATACCTGATCGTAAGCACTAGATCGCAATACCTGATAGTAATACTAGATCGCAATACCTGATCGTAATACTAGATCGCAAGACACGATCGTAATACTAGATCGCAATACGCAATCGTAATACCATATCGCAATGTACGATCGTAATATTATATCGTAATGCACGATCGTAATACCAGACCGCAAGATACGATCGTAATATGGCTATCGGAATATTCTATCGCAATGTAGAAACCCCAGGTTTTTGCAATCGCAATATTCCGATAGGAATGTGCAATAAACTTTCTGAGACTTGAAACCAACAAAGAATGGAGATTTCTTACCTTGTAATTCGTGTTTCTAGCCAAACCAAAATACCCAAATTGCTACTACAACTACTTAGAAGATATATAGATCACTTGGAACCACAAAAACACGAATTTTTTTTGAAACTTTGGTAAAATCAATAAAAAACACATGAACACACTTACAAAAGCATGAACAACACGAAACCAATATTTATTTCATCCCATGGCTCTTGATACCAATTGTAGAAGTATGATAATATTTGATTTATCAAGTGGGTTGTTGTTTCTAGAAAGAGAAAGTAGTGAGAGAGATGAGAGAAAATGTATGTGTATTTCTTGAGAAAATGAAACAACCAACACCCCTTTCCATGGTGGAAAGGGGTTTATATACCCAAGTCCCTTAGTGGACTTGGACCTCCGGCCCATGAACATGCTAATGGGTCGGGCTAATGTAAACTTTAATTAAACTTATACTACGAGCCTAGAACTATATTGTTGGAGTGACCGAGACTTTCTAAATACGAAAAACGTATTTCCAACAGATGATTACTTGAGTGCTTGACGTTGGTAGTGACGTTGGCCTAACTATACTCATAGGAATGGGTTGAGTGTCCTAAGGATTTTGAAGATGTTTTTCTTCACACACCACTAATTCCATGTTCTTCTTTGAGCTTTCAGAAATTTTAATAATGTGTTGCACAAATGAACTTTATACGCATGCCAGCTTTCTTTTTTTACAAACATTTTATTGGTGATTTTGTGTTACTAATATAATTTAAGTGTAATGGATTGACTTACCTGATTGATTTATAATCATGATAAATGTTCATCAAGTCGGGGTTGTGCGGAGTGCACACTTGTATAGCGTTATTGCGATTATCATATGGGGGTAAAGCCCCCGTACGACGACGGTCCGGGGGCAGCGCCCCTGGTAGCAGGGTCCAAGGGGCAGCGCCCCTGGCTAAGCACAAGAAAATAAAATTCTCTAAGTTTTGGACTCCTTTTTCTTCCCTTTTTTTTATTTGTTTCAGTTGTGGAATAACTACTAGGAAGTTACAACCAAATGTATAAAACAGTTGGTCATATATTCATTCTGTCTCTGGTTCTGGTTGCATAACATGAAAACACATTTTTAGTTCTCAATTTGAGTTTTATCCAAATAAAGATTTCAATAAAACTATCAAAATACTTTAATTTGAAAACATGTGACACGACTATCAAATTATTATGATCCATCAAATTTCTAACATATACGTTGGATCACTAGCTAATTCAATCAGGACAAATTAGTGATAGATAATCGTAGCTAGGTCTAAAGTTTTTTTCTCTTGAACAGGACAATGGTTCAAAGAAATTAAATATATTTTTCCCGTCTCTAAAACCTTAACATTGGGTCCAGATTATTCAAATGGCTAGGATCATTTTAACACGTATTTTGGCATCACAGTTCCTTCGACCCTTCGTTGAAGCTTTTTAATGCAAAGTCTTGTTTTGAAATAAAACAATAGAAAAATTGTCAACGCTCTTGATCCAAGAAAAAAAGGTCTACTCCTGTTAAATACACAAGAAGAACCTAGAAATATATTTAAGACTATTTGTTTCCCATGTTGACAATTCTCAACTTAATTGTATTTAAGTTAGGTTAATTTACCATGAATGCAGCAGTATCGCATTGTCAGAATTTGGTTATTGCTAGGCTAGCAAATAGTTATTCCAAATTACTCAGATAATCAGAACCAGTATTTCTGACATTTTAATAGTTAACTTTGTTAATTCAACGAAAGTTTTATATAAATGTAATTTCGTATTTGTATGCGGTTCGTGCATGACCATTTCCTAACTCAACATGTTTATGAAAGTCAATTAATACAACTTGTAGGTTTTTTGTACATTTTGTACGAAATTTTCTTTACATACGTTCAAAGTACATACCCTTCAATCCCTTTTATAGTTGACATGTAATTTAAATGTTCATTAACAAAAATTATATAGCTTTTTTGTCAAGAAAAATAATCGTTGACATGAAATCTAAATAGCATTACTCTTTTGTCAAAGATGGAAATTTTGTTACGACTACAAGAATTAGTAAACATGCGAGGAAGGTTTTAGCGAGACGAGTGATGAATTGAGAGAGATTAAAAGTGATTAACTAAGAATGATAAAAAGATCAAGAGTGATGAACTGAGAAAGGTTATAAGAATAACCCTAGAGGGGATCAATGATACTAATATTCCCGACGACCAACAAAACCTCCATGAATCCAAAGAGTACACACAAGTCTCTGAAACATACTAATCACATAATAAGTAAACAAGTAAGGAAGGCAATAAGCAGATTATAATGCCTTATTTCAACATAACCATGATGTTAGGACTTAATTACAATGACAATAAACAATATTTGCGACTATCACGATCTTAAAATTAAACTAAATCATGTAAAATACTAAAAACTAAAACAACAAAGAAATAATAACCCTGCCATCCGAAGCTAACAAAACGTAAGGAAACCCGTTGGAACATCCAACAAAACAGTTCCTACCGCACAAGTAAATCAAGTGTTGGCACAACTAAACGTAAACATGTGCTTGAGCTAGAATCTACCCAAGATTGTAAAAGTAGAACTACCACTATCGGAAACATCCATGATCCGATTGTAACCTTTGACCTATGCAAAATGACCCTTAACAAAACATTGCCCTAGTTACATGTTTGTGTAACTTTGTTAAGAAACATGCATGTATAATTGATAATATATGTTTTATTATACGGAAAATTGATGATATTAGTTGTAAGGAACACTAATACAAGGGTACCAGCAACTACCAAGTGTTCTAATAGAATCATATCCAATTGAGATCTTTAAACTCAACTCGATCAAGCGACATGAGATATCACTACGTATAAATTTGTAATCCATTATTAATAGATTTTGTTTAATTTAAAGAAAGAAGCAAGATGCGTAAATCATAAGAAAAAAAAAAGTAGTCAAAAACAAAGACCAAAAGAACTAAAAACCAGGCAGATTTGAGTTGGAACAATTTCACCTTTACTTGGATATAAAGCCGAAACCCTAATGCTTGACTATATGAATCCGGAATCAAATTGAAGGTGACGTAACTCTGATCTCTGATCATTTGAACTTTTTTGTTTATTATTTTTGTAATTTGACTTTTGTATGTATGAAACTTCAACTATATGATATCTAGCTGTTAATTGACTATTAATTACAATAAACAAATGGATTGGCAGTCAGCAAATAGGCCCGTTTCTTGCGGGTCTAACCTCCATAATCTAAAAGACCTAAACGTTGAAGTTGAATTCTTCAAGTAATGCTGAATATTTTTTCTTCCCCTTGCGTATACTATATTACATTTTTGTTGATTAGATTCGGTTAAGGGTGTTTTTATATCATTAGTTATACTTATTAGAAGTAGTTACATGTTTGGTCTTTGTAAATGACACAAAATTGCATGTTTGATCCAAAAATGCAATTAATTACATTAATGGTCCTTGTGGTTGTCCATTTTTAATTGATCGGTCCTTTGATTGATTTTTCATCCAATTTAGCGTCAAGAGCACGATCGTTATCGTCTTTTCATTATCTTCTATTACTAAATTTCATTATATCTCTCTTTTGTTCATCCTCCATTACCCGAATATATACACTCATAGTATTAAGTGTGTTTATTAAATTAGAATCATTTAATAAAACTTCACCAACCGTAGACAGATAATAGTCATAATACTAATGATTTGAACGTGTGTTAAACTAAAAAACAAAGATTGTTGAAGTTTTAGAGTTACCGATGATCTTTGCTTCCCGGTAACGTGAACAGTGATCAACACGAAACATAGTTGTCATGGTCCCACGGATGGCGCCAACTTGTTGGAGCATAGTTTGCCTGGGTCGGTTCTGCGACACTCTTGGGCCGTTTGTCGTCTTCCCGAATCCTGAGTAATGCTGCAAACAAAGGTAAACCGGTTAGACGTGGACTCGAGGCCGGAGCCCCGGGGTCCACATAACACAAACACAACCCTTATACCCAAAAAATTCATCAACGATAAAATCTAAACATGGCTACAACATTAGTGAAGAGTTTGTCTCCTTCATGGCATGAATGATACCTTTGGACGTGTGATACTTGAGATTTTGCTTTGGGTTCAGATATATTCTCGGTATCTTCTCGAATTGACCACGTCTCAAAGTGGAATAGTTGTTCTTGGTTACAAAAAAAGGGGTTTGGTTTTCTATTCTACTAGAAAGGTAAATGCGTGAAGTAAATAAAGATTTAAACTAAAAACAGTTAATGAAAAAAACTTGAATTAAAATTAAACAATTAAACGATTAAACAGTAGACTAACCTTACTGAAAAATTGCTTGATTCGGAATGTATGCTTGATCCGGAATAATATTGTTGATTCGGAATAAAATGGAAAAATGCTTGATCCGGAATGTTGTGAAGGTTGATTCGGAATGTAGGTGATGATCCGGAATAAATTGCTATCCGGAATAATAAGGGTTATCCGGAATAAATGTGTGATTCGGAATATTGCCTTTGATCTGGAATAAATCTGCTATTCGGAATAATCATGTGATCCGGAATAATAGGGGTTGATTCGGAATGTTTTGATGCGGAATAAGTGTGATGCGGAATAAGTTGTTATCCGGAATAAATGGTGATCCGGAATAAAAATGTGAAACACTTGATTCGGAATAAAAAATGGAAGACGAATGGAAGACACTGATCCGGAATATAAAATATTCCGGATGAACAATCTTGATACGGAATAAAAATTGAGGGTGCTTGATTCGGAATCTGGGAAGGAAGAACAGTAAAACAACAAAAAAAACAGGGCAATATGATTTTAATCAAATCAAGCCAAAATTAGCCAAAATATTTAAACCAAACTAAACACTAATCATTTATCAACCATAAACATCAAATCAAAACAATAAAAACACAAAACCCACTTATTTTTGAAGATTAAAATCAACCAAATAAGAACTTTAAACTTTAAATAAAAAAGATGAAGATGAACGAGATTAATGGAAGGATTATATTGATTGATTAAGGTAGAGTAAACAAAAGGAAAGATAAAAAACTTACAAGATTAAAGATTCAACAAAAATAAGAAAATCACCAACACCTTAATGGTGTTGGCTTCCTACGAAAGAAAAGAAAAGAAACTGGAAAAAAAACTTGCTAATGAGTGGGAAGGAGCCTCCTATTTATAGGAGATGTGGTTGGTTGGTGAGTGGGCTTTCTTCCTTTCTTCTTGTATTCTCGTCTTTTCAGAAAAGTTGACATTTTCGATTTCGATTCGGGAGTTGTCGACGAATAAATTCAACTCGTCTTTAAATTTCTTCGTTTAATAGACTTAAGTTCTTCGACATATGTAAATCTTCCATCTTTGGTCCTTTTCTTCGATAAATCTTCAAATAGGCCCATTGACTTCAAATCTTTTGCATCTCTTGGACAATATACTTCGACTTGAGTCTTTTTCTTCGATAAAACCTGTGCAATCCCATGTTTTCTTCAATATTTATCCGGTTGGCTCTGAACACAACAATCACAAAAACCACGCATAATTCCAAACGAATGATATTAAATACGTGTTTTGGTCTTGTTTTAGCAAGAAATAAGTGGTAAAAGGATGGGTTTTTTCACACCTATCAAATCCCCTACACTTAACCATTGTCATGCCCTCATGCAATGCTTAGTGACAAAGCAAATTTACACTTTTCTCATAATCAATCAACATTGGCCTTATCAAAATACTACTAAACAAAAATTAAAATACTAAGAGAAATTAAAACTTTAAATGAAACCAAAGGATAGAAAACCATTTTCACTTGAAAATAGCTATATGGAAATAACTTGCAAAGAGATCTAAGACTTACATTAGGGCTTCGGTGCTGCGAAGATTTATCACCCTCAAGTTTCACGTTCCCCATACTAAGCTTAAAAACGAGATCATTGTTATTATAAGTTAGCAAAACAGACACTTACACGCATGGCTTAATTATATGCTTAAACTCCCTTATTCCTAGGTGTATCTCTTATATTTTATTTTTTTCTTAGAATGATCATGAAGATGCATTTTTGGACTTATTGCGATAGTTTATTTAGGCTGAAAGCAAAGTAGGACGATTTGATTAATAGTTAGCTAAATGACAAAATCTCTTAAAACTGCTTCTCGGGATATCAAAAAGTTCATATCTTGGCATAACTCGCTTCACGATTTGAGACCTTTCTCGGGCCGATATTTGGCATGTACTTCATACTTCATATCTTTGAGAGACATTCTTGAGATAATGGTCTTCTCTTCGTTAATAGAGTTTCTTCACTTGGAGACTTTTGAGGGGTACTCCAACTTTGTTGACCACGACTTCATCATTATTTCTTCAATCGCTAATTGGAATTTTGAGATACAACGATCTGCCTCCTTTTCGGACTTGGATCTATTTATCCTCATACCTTGTTAGGGTCTTTTCGGATAGACTTCTCCATGATCTTTATGGGAGTTGATTGCTTTTCGTCGTGAGTCTTGATCCTTCATATTGATTTTGGGAATAATGCCTTTCACATCACCTTGGATATTTAGCAATAAAATGGAATCCTCATGCCTTGTTAGGGCCTTTTCGGACTCGCCAATCTTCGCGCCCCGCTTCATAAGTTATGCCTTGGCTATGAACTCTTATCATTACCGAGCAACTTTTAAATGATCTTGGGCTAGAAGATAAGTTATTCAATAAAATCGTACGACCTTACTTATTGTAAATAAATTATTAGCAAGTGATGGGAGAATAGGCAAATAATCACACCAAGTGTGCTTGTGTAAGAATACCGACTTATAATTGACTCTATCATTTCTCGTTCTCCACAATTTAAAATCTCAATTAATGAGACTCGTGGATGCTTAGTCTATTAAACCAATTACGGTCTACATGGTTAAGGATACTTGCTAGAATAAACTTGGATAAGTCTATTCGGGTTGAGTCAAAATAATCGCAACGGGCCTAATATGTCAAAGACTTCAAAACTAGCTACACTACTTTATTAATATTTTTGACTTTATTGTGGGATATATACATATGAAAGCAACGATAAAAATTTAAAAATTACGACTAAATGGCCAAAGTTAATTAAAAATTTGAAAAATGCTGAAAAAGATGATTTTCCGGTTAAATGAAGGCATTTTAATGGAAAAGTCCACTTAAAACTTCGATATAAGTCCCCCTACACTTAATATAAACATTTTCCTCAATGTTTAAGCATGTGGGAAAAGTCTCCCCTACACTTATGACATTGTGCACGTTGGTTAAATCAAGCTAAGGAAGAGACGACTAAAGTGATCAATTTCAAATGTGAGTATGAAGAAAATTGAATCACGATAGTTGAGAGATAGAACCGGATTTCGGATAACACGGGAGCACGGTTCTTCAAAGGTTCCAAAAGTGCATTTATCCCTGTAATCACATCACCACACAAACACAAACATCTATATAGGCCCCCTACACTTAGGAGGTAAAACGGAAAAGGATAGATACTCGGGTTGCCTCCCGAGGAGCGCTTGTTTTTGATAACCGAGTCATGAGCCTGACTCGACCCAAAATTAGTTCATGGGGAACATGGTGAGGGATGGAATCATCTCATGAGAGATGTCCTCACCAAATTACAACTTCACTCGTTGGCCATTCACCTTAAAATTAGGGCCATTAGGTTGAGCGAGCTCGAGAGTACCATATGGAAAAATTTGGGCAATGGTGAATGGGCCGGACCAACGAGATTTCAACTTGCCCGAAAAGATTTTTAACCGAGAGTTAAAGAGTAAAACTTTGTCTCCAACTTGGAACTCTCGGTTTTTAATCTTAGAGTCGTGAATGAGCTTAGTCTTTTCCTTATAGATCAAAGAATTTTCATAAGCCTCATTCCGGAGTTAATTAAGCTCATTGAGTTGGATCTTGCGTAGGTCACCGGCTTTGTTGATGTCAAAATTAGCCCACTTCAAGGCCCAGTAAGCCTTGTGCTTCAACTCAATGGGGAGGTGCCATGCTTTCCCGTACACGAGACGATATGGTGTACAACCAATCGGAGTCTTGTAAGCGGTACGAAAAACCTTCATAACATCATCAAGTTTATCGGCCCATGAGGCACGATGCTCTCCCACGGTTCGTTCACGAATTCACTTTAACACTCGGTTAGATATTTCAGCCTGGCCATTAGTTTGTGGGTGGTATGCGGTGGAAAGACGATGATTGACACCGTACTTAGCCATGACTCTTGCGAATTAATCATTGCAAAAATGAGTCCCGCGATCACTAATAATGGCACGAGGCATACCGAATCTAGCGAATAGCGACTTCAAAAAGTTACTAACCACCCTTGCGTCATTAGTGGGTAAAGCTTTGGCTTCAACCCATTTTGAAACGTAGTCAACGGCTAAAAGGATGTATTTGTTTTCTTTAGAGGAAGGGAATGGCCCCATAAAGTCGATGCCCCACACATAAAAGATTTCACATTCTTGTATGAAATTTTGAGGCATCTCATCTTTATGTGTGATCTTGCCTTGTTTTTGGCAAGCATCACAATGTTTAACCATCTCGTGAGCATCACGATAAATGGTGGGCCAATAAAATCCCGAGTCAAGCACTTTTTTGGCGGTGAATTTGGGACCAAAGTGACCACCGGTGGGTCCTTTGTGGCAAGCGTCAAGGATTTGTACCGCTGCCGGTCCGTCAACACATCGGCGAATAATCAAATCAGCGCATTGTTTTAAGAGATACGGGTCATCCCAAAAGTAAGTCTTAATGTCTTTAAAGAACTTCTTCTTTTGCTGGGATGTTAACCCGTCAATGAGAATTCCACCCGCCAAGTAGTTTGCAATGTCCGCAAACCACGGGGTTTCATCCTGATTCGAATTGATAGACATTAAGGTCTCCAGGGGAAAAGAATCATTGATCTCTTTGTTCGGATGATCCCCTTGATAAGGATCCTCAAGTCTACTGAGATGATCCGCGGCTAGGTTTTCAGCTCCCTTCTTATCACGAATTTCGATTTTAAATTCTTGAAGTAGCAAAACCCAGCGAAGAAGTCTTGGTTTAGAATCTTGTTTAGTTAACCAGTACTTCAACGCGGAATGATCGGTATACACGATGGTGGTAGAAAGGACAAGATAGGGGCGGAATTTTTCAAAAGCATAGACAACAGCTAAAAGCTCTTTTTCGGTTGTCGTGTAATGCAATTGAGCCCCTGTCATTGTCTTGCTAGCGTAATGGATCGGTTGGAAGTGTTTGTTCACTCTTTGGCCCAAAACCACTCCAATAGCAAAGTCGCTAGCATCGCACATCAACTCGAAAGGCAGCTCCCAATTAGGGGTAACCAAGACCGGTGCCTTAGTTAGCTTATCCTTAAGAAGGTTGAAGGCTTCAATACACTCTTTGGAAAATATAAAAGGAGTATCTTTTTCCAAGAGGTGGGTCATCGGGCGAGCGATTTTAGAAAAATCTTTGATAAAGCGACGGTAGAAGCCCGCATGACCCAGGAAACTTCTCACACCCTTCACGGTTGAAGGTGGAAGCAATTTTGCAATAACATTGACTTTAGCACGGTCCACTTCAAGACCGACTTTGGAGATTTTGTGTCCTAGCACGATGCCCTCTTTTACCATGAAATGGCATTTTTTCCAATTAAGAACAAGGCGAGTGTCTTCACACCGCTTAAGCATACGTTCTAAATTGGCAAGGCAAGCAGAGAATGAATCGCCATAAACCGAGAAATCATCCATGAAGACTTCCATAGTTTCTTCAACCATGTCATGGAAGATAGCCATCATACACCTTTGGAACGTCCCAGGAGCATTGCATAAACCGAAAGGCATGCGTTTGTAAGCAAATGTTCCATAGGGACAAGTGAATGTGGTTTTCTCTTGGTCTTTGGGATCGATGGGAATTTGAAAATACCCGGAGAAACCGTCTAAGAAGCAGTAATAGTCATTACCCGCTAGACGCTCGAGCATTTGATCCATGAAAGGAAGAGGAAAATGATATTTTCTCGCGGCATCAATGAGTTTGCGATAGTCGATACAAACTCTCCACCCAGTAACGAGACGAGTAGGAATCAACTCGTTGTGTTCATTGGGAACAACGGTTATTCTGCCCTTCTTGGGCACACAATGGACCGGACTTACCCATGGCGAATCCGAAATAGGGTAAAGCATGCCGGCATCTAGAAGTTTAATAACCTCTTGTTTGATGACGTCATGAATTCGAGGATTCACCCTTCTTTGGCTTTGGATTGCGGGTTTAAAGTCATCTTCCATGAGAATTTTGTGAGTACAAAATTTGGATCAATTCCGCGGATATCGGAAATTTTCCAAGCAATTGCCTTCTTATGATCTTTAAGCACGGCGATGAGGCGAGATTTTTCTTCTTCTTTCAAGTCCTTCACGATGATGACAGGCGACTTCTTCTTATCTTCAAGGAACACGTACTCGAGGTGAGATGGTAACTCCTTAAGCTCTAAATCCGGAGGATTTTCAATGGTAGGCGTAGTCAAATTCGGTTCATCGATAGCAATAGCCTTGGGAGATGGTGGAGAAATATTGTCCTCTTTGAGAAGTTTCTCAATGAGACGAATGTCTTCATCCCAATCGGTGGGAGAATCGTCATTTTCTAAGTTCACATCTCCCATGGTTGCTTCAAAATCTTTCCAAAGGAAATCACTTTCTCCAAATAGAGTAAGTGATGAATCAATAGAGGCAACGGTCTCAACATTGGGAGGAGAGGTACGATTACTTTTACAAGCATCTTTGAAGTGTTCTTCACAAGCCTCATCAAGAACGTCGATACAATTAACACTCTCGTAGGAATAAGGCTGTTTAGAAATCTTACCCATGTTGAAGACGATTTTATCATCACCAACTCTCATGATAAGCTCACCCGCTTCAACATCGATGAGAGTGCGACCGGTCCTCAAGAATGGACGTCCGACGATCAATGGAACACGAGGATCCATGTCGTAGTCAACGACAAAGAAATCGGCAGGAAAAGTGAATTTGTCGACTCTTACAAAAATGTCTTCGGCTATCCCCACTGGATAAGCAACCGTACGATTAGCTAATTCCAAAGTCATTTTGGTGGGGACTAGCTCAGGGAGAGATAATTGCTTCCAAACGCTTAGAGGCATTAAATTGATACTAGCACCTAGATCGGCTAGGGCCATGCAATTCTCTACTCCCGGGAAGTTGCAAGGGATTAAGAAGCGACCCGGATCACCAAGTTTGGTTGGCAATTTCCTTAAGAGAACCGCAGAGCAATTCTCATTAAGTTGGGTGTTAGCGATATCAAGAAGCTTTTCCTTGTCACTAAGAAGATCTTTGAACATTTTTGCGTACTTAGGCATGTGAGCGAGAGCCTCAGCGAAGGAGATGTTGAAATTCAATTGTTTAAACATTTTGAGAAAGTTCGAAACTTGAATATCATCCTTGCTTTTGAGCTTCTCTTTCCTCAACCTTGAGGGATAAGGTATATTGGAAGAAGAGGAAGGCTTTGGAATAGTAGGATCACTCACATCCTTGGGTGGCGGAGGGGTAGAAGTAAGAGGTGGAGGAATTGGGAAGTAGAAGGTTGAGGAATATGAGTAGGTGACTCGGTTTCCTTTGTCACAATCACCGGTGTAGGTATAGGAAGCTCGGGTTCCTTGGTACCTTTTCCGCTGCGAGTGGTGATTGCTTTCATCTCCCCTCTTGGATTAGCCACGGTGTTACTCGGAAGAGTACCCGAAGAAGAGGTTTGATTACCTTGGAAGAAACCAGCCATCATGTTTCTTAAGTCATTCGTTTGACTTGCCAAAGTGGTTCGCATATCAGCTCGAAGCTCATTCCCTTGCTTCACCATATCTGCTTTCATGTTGGCCATTTCCCGCTAAAGATTTTCCACGATCACATCATTAGTCCTCATGTAGGTTTCAACATCTTGGTGTAATGCGGTGGGTTGGTTGGGAGGAGGAGCATGGTAGGCGGGTGGTTGATAAGCAGGTTGTTGGTAAACTTGGTTGTTTCTTTGAGGTGGATATGGTTGTCTTTGAGGTGGTTGGTATGGTGCTCGGGGTTAGTTTTGAGTAGTTCGGTTAAGGTTTTGTTGTTGGTTTTGATTGTGTGGAGGAAAACCGGGTGGTGAGAGAAAGTTGTTTGAGCGATAGCTGAGCAAGTTGCGGTCACCTTGAGGACGAGCTTGATAACCGGCCGGAGGATAGGTACCGTATGCTGCGTTAACATTATCAGAAGGATAGTCTTGGGTAGAGGTACAAGTAGTGTAAGAGTGAGGACCCCCGCATATTTCACATGGTTGACTTACAGCATTGACATGAGAATTTTGAGCGTTGATGCTTTTGGTGTTGCTAGCGATGTGGGTAGCAAGCGATTCAAGAAGCGAAGTAATTTTGTCAAGTCGCTTGTCGTTGTCACTAGTACTAGCACTAGCGGCATTGGTCCGAACACTCTTGGTTTGCACTCTAGACTTATTCTTAACAATATCCCAAGCGGCATTAGAACTCTTAACCAAAATATTACCCCCCGAGGCACTATTTAGTGAATCTTGGTCATTCATGCTTAAACCATTGTAAAAGGTATTAATTTGGTGCACTTTGGTAAAACCATGTTCTGGGCACTTTCTTAAAAGGTCTTTAAAACGGTCCCAAGATTCACTAAAAGACTCATCGTACTTTTGTTCAAAATTAATAATTTCATTCCGCAAAGCGGTAGTACGAGAGGGTGGGAAAAAGTAGTTTATGAATTTGGTCTCCAAGTCCGTCCACGTCAGAATAGTTTGTGGCGGTTCCTTTGCAAGCCAATGTCGGGCTTGTCCCTCTAAGGAGAAAGGAAAAAGTTGTAAACGGATTACCTCTTGTGGAACACCATTGAATTTGACCGTATTCGTGAGTTGCAGGAACCTTTTGATGTGGTCATGAGGATCATCAATGGTACGCCCAAGAATGGTTGAGCAGAGACCATCTGAATAAAGCCGGATTTGAGCTCAAAGTTGTTGGCTGCAATCGCGGGTATGACAATTGGATCGTTGTTGCCCTCTACATGTGCTTGCAAAAGTTCGATCATAGGGCGATTGTCCGGTAGAGGTTCATTGTTGTTATTATTCATGTTGTTTTGAGGTGGATTGTTATTGTTGTTGTGTACACCGGCCATGTTTAAGTTATCGAGAGTCTCGGGCTCGGGATAAAACGTTTATCGTGTACGCATGCACCTGCAAAAGAACTAACAAAGAAAACAAGAAATATTTTTGATTTTTATGTTTTTTAATTTTTTTTGTATTTTTGGAAATTTTATATTTTTTTGGTTTTTTTTGAAATTTTTAATGAAAAAGTAACGTTCACGGCGAACGGATCCCAATATACAATTTCTCACAAAAAACTGTTAATCGTTACGAGAAGAGCCGGCAGCGGCGCCATTTGATACTTGAGATTTTGCTTTGGGTTCAGATATATTCTCGGTATCTTCTCGAACTGATCACGGCTCAAAGTGGAATAGTTGTTCTTGGTGACAAAAAAGGGGTTTGGTTTTCTATTCTACTAGAAAGGTAAATGCGTGAAGTAAATAAAGATTTAAACTAAAAACAGTTAATGAAATAAAACTTGAATTAAAATTAAACGATTAAACAGTAGACTAACCTTACTGAAAAATTGCTTGATTCGGAATGTATGCTTGATCCGGAATAATATTGTTGATTCGGAATAAAATGGAAAAATGCTTGATCCGGAATGTTCTTTGATCCGGAATGTTGTGAAGGTTGATTCGGAATGTAGGTGATGATCCGGAATAAATTGCTATCCGGAATAATAAAGGCTACCCGGAATAAATGTGTGATTCGGAATATTGCCTTTGATCCGGAATAAATCTGCTATTCGGAATAATCATGTGATCCGGAATAATAGGGGTTGATTCGGAATGTTTTGATGCGGAATAAATGTGATGCGGAATAAGTTGCTATCCGGAATAAATGGTGACCCGGAATAAAAATGTGAAACACTTGATTCGGAATAAAAAATGGAAGACGAATGGAAGACACTGATCCGGAATATAAAATATTCCGGATGAACAATCTTGATACGGAATAAAAATTGAGGGTGCTTGATTCGGAATCTGGGCAGGAAGAACAGTAAAACAACAAAAAAAATATTTTAATCAAATCAAGCCAAATTTAGCCAAAAGATTTAAACCAAACTAAACACTAATCATTTATCAACCATAAACATCAAATCAAAACAATAAAAACACAAAACCCACTTACTTTTGAAGATTAAAATCAACCAAATAAGAACTTTAAACTTTAAATCAAAAAGATGAAGATGAACGAGATTAATTGAAGGATTATATTGATTGATTAAGGTAGAGTAAACAAAAGGAAAGATTAAAAACTTACAAGATTAAAGATTCAACAAAAATGAAAAATCACCAACACCTTAATGGTGTTGGCTTCCTACGAAAGAAAAGAAAAGAAACTGGAAAAAAAACTTGCTAATGTGTGGGAAGGAGCTATTTATAGGAGATGTGGTTGGTTGGTGAGTGGGATTTCTTCCTTTCTTCTTGTCTTCTCGTCTTTTCAGAAAAGTTGACGTTTTCGATTTCGATTCGGGATTTGTCGACGAATAAATTCAACTCGTCTTTAAATTTCTTCGTTTAATAGACTTGAGTTCTTCGACATATGTAAATCTTCCATCTTTGGTCCTTTTCTTCGATAAATCTTCAAATAGGCCCATTGACTTCAAATCTTTTGCATCTCTTGGACAATATACTTTGTCCTGAGTCTTTTTCTTCGATAAAACCCGTGCAATCCCATGTTTTCTTCAATATTTATCCGGTTGGCTCTGAAAACACAACAATCACAAAAACCACGCATAATTCCAAACGAATGATATTAAATACGTGTTTTGGTCTTGTTTTAGCAAGAAATAAGTGGTAAAAGGATGGGTGTTTTCACACCTATCAACGTGGCTACAACATCAGTGAAATTAGCAATAGCAATTTTCCTTCCAACGACAACTGATCATGTAAAATACCAAAGAACACTGCAATCACAAAGTTAAACAACTTAAAGATGTAAAAATGACAACACATGTCTAGGCCTTCTTTAGAAATAAATCTATGTTTGTTTTACATCATCAATCTTACAAGCGTCATTTACAGATAAAAGACTTTGAATTCTTGATGGATCCAAAAAAGTTCAAAAATAAAAATGAAGGAATTTTCTACATTATAAGCCTAATTGAGCAATATAACAACTGATGAATCACATGATTTTACATATTAGATAATATCTGATTAGAGAACAAAGCATACTAGTTAGTATTCCCCTGTTCATATTCTTCAGCTTTTGCAATTCCGACAACAAACAAGCATACTCTATTTGTGCATCTCTCAATATCACCTTGAGCCTCACAACCTATCATTTATAGGTAATATAGCACCAATGAATAACAATATAAGATTAGTAGGTTAAAGGTCACTAGTTAAGATGGGTCATTTTAAGAAACTATCCTAAAATACACTTTCTTCTTTTTTCCAAACTTTTTTATAGATAATTAATTCTTTGATTAAGATGAGAAAATAAAAACTACAATAAATAGTTACTTTTAAGGGTTGAAACAATTTGAAGGCTTTGCACAACTAAAAAAGATATTTGACCAATTTTAGAGCAAAACTCATATCGAACCATTCAACGTAAGGAAAAGGTTAATCATGCATTTATATTGAGCACTTGCATTTTATAAAATGATCAATAATAAAAAAACTATTAAATGGAATTAAGAATCTGTCACTTACACCACGGATCTAAAAATTTCATAACATAACCAAAATTCGTGAAGAAATTTATAGACGAATAAAAAATTAGACATATATGTAAGTATATACTTACTGCGTTTTGAGTTTTTTTTCCTTTGTCACATTTTCATGGTTTCCTATGTCATGTCACTTGAAAAATTAATGGGTAATGTCCGCTTTTGCTATTGATTTAGCACAGTTACAGTGGGAAATAGGACATTGAAAATCCAAATTTTTGACACTAAAAATGTCTACCTCCTAATACAGGCTCTACCATTGCCACAACTAACATCACCGAATGCTTTAATACCTTTAAAATGTCTTCTTGAAATACCACCACATTTTGACGGGTGTTATCCTATGACCATGAGTGATTTGAACATTTGACTTTTTGTAAAATTGTTTCTGGGCTTGCTTCCTAATAATAGGCTCATTCACAATATCCATACCACTCTTACCACTAGTAGATTCAAGCACAAGCACATAAGGTGAATAAAAACTACTATTTTGTATATGAAATTCATACAAATTACTTCTACAAATAGGAAAAGTACTATGAGATAAAAGCCATGTCTCAATACAATCCATGTGAAAATCATGACTACATTTAACAACAACCTTAACTTATCATTATTTCAAAGTTCACAAAAACAAACACCACAATCAAAGAGACTTATAATTAAAAACAGGATGTGTGTCAATAATAGACTGTTAAACACCAGAATCAAGAAGAGTAAACAAGTATAGTTTCGTATTAGATCATTAAATTGATATTTTTTTATGAAACTGTCATTAGTCAAGGATGGGTGAGTGTTTGTAATTATTGGAATCTTAAGTATTGTATCAGTTTATTGTGCACTTAGTTATAATGGTTAAAGTGATAGGTGTGTTTGGATATATGATTTAGTGATGTATGATATCATTTTTCATGGATTTTATGTTAAGTTTGTTGTTCCTGAAGATGATAATAAAAATCTAGAAAATATGTTGTTTAGTGTTAGAGATGGTGGTGGTTTGATGGTAGAAATAATTATAAATATGAAAATCATGAATATTAGAGAAAGAAATAAATAATAGAGGAAAATATGATCGTTAAGTGGAAAGAAGCAAAGGAGAAATAAGACAAGGGAATATTAGTCATTCGCCTATGCCCTTAACGTTAAATTGGATTGAAAATCAGTCAAAGGACCGGTTAGTTATATAAAGAAAACCACCATAAATTAAACGTTCGCAAACATTAAAAATACACAAGATAACCAAAATCTAGAAAACCAGTTGTTTCGGCTTTCACAGATTTCGCCTCGTCGTCTTTCTTCTTACACGACACATGTGATGCTCTTAATAAAGGTATCAATATGGTATGTAAGCATTTGGGAACACTTCAAATGAAGGTTAGACTTAGAAAGGAGCAAGAACTATTACTCTTTTTTTAATAAAACACTACTCAACACCTTTATTAAACGACTCTAGCCAAGTCTCATACTTCCTTTCTAAACTTTGTATGACCATAATTTCAACATACTATCAAATGGTTTGAACTTAATCTGGATTTACGATATCTCTAATCAAATAACGGGTTTTACTCACTTATTTGTCAAACTAAGTTAAAGGTCACTTTGCGTAAATGCATCATTTTCCTTTAGGAAATATGCTTTACTTGAAATGCAACGCAATTTGCTTGTTTGCATCAAGATTATTAGTGATCATATCCATTGTTAATTATTATGTATTAAAGTCTAAATGACTTATTGAGTTTGCGGTATTTGGAATTTTGACAATCCTATGATTTTATCATTTAGTACATTTGAAAAATGTTTATACAAACTCACAAATATCTCTATTACACTTCTATACTACTTTCATATCACTGCCCACTTATACATCTACTTAATCATTTGCCAAAACCATTTTTACCCTAAAATAATTATACACTTATTCCCACACAATCTAAACCTTCTATACCAATTCCCAAATGATCCCATTATCACATTTGTCCATATCATTTTTCTCTTAATGAAAATGTGATTAGAAAACCCAAATCAAGATTTGGATTTCAACACTTACCCTCATGATCTTACTTTGTCTTCTCATGATCAAACCTTCCTAAGCCCAACCTTCTTCACATAAGCTTTTTGCAAACATCCATATGGGACATCTCACATTCTCTTACACATTCTACATGTTGTGATTCTTGTCGCCAATGCTCCTACCTATCACATCCAGAAATTACCCACTACGAATCTCCTATTTATCATCTTCCTCATACAAAATAATTCAAATTCACACACACACACACACCCACACACACCCACACCCCCCCCCCCCACACACACACACACACACACATACACTTAATGCTTATCATGTACTCTTCTCTTCACTCACACACATCTCTTAGTTTGAAATTTAAATTACTCACACATACACACTCCTCAATATCAATCCTTGGTCATGCCTTTTTATTAATCCAGCCTACCTCATCTTTATCTCATGTTTATGCCATGTGCTTAAATTCATTTAAAATTTGACTTCACCAAAAGGCTCTTTTTTATAAAATCAACATCAAATCCAATCCAACTTATATCCAACTCATCCTTATCCTTCTCAATTCCATAGATGTTTAATTGATTTTTGAAATTCAAATTTCAAATCTCTCCCCCCCTACACACACCCCACACCTGTCCTTTCTATCCAGTTAAGCATATTCCTTATAATCATTGTTGTAGAACTCGCTAGGCGCTAGCTGGTCGGCTGACCAGCTTCAAAGCAGAATTCACCTAGGCGGATTGTGATATTATGCATATAAATACTATAAATAATATGTATAGCATAACAAAATACTTCTAATTTCAAATATGTAAAATAGAAAAATAAACATAACAATTCAAGTAATTAAAACATCAAACGTAAACATATCACTTCAAACACTTCAAACATAAATATAAATTTGATGGTTGATTCTTATATTTTCATATTGTTTAGTTGGTTCAAATTTTATACAAAAAACCTATGACTTTTTGTTTACAATCGTTGGTTTTTCTTTTGTTTTAAAATGTTATGTTGAAATAAATATGGGTCATATTTATTAGAAAGAAAACCCTTAAACTTTTGTTTAAAGTTTTTAAATGTTTGTTGACTTCATTGACCGTCTAGCCCGCCTAGCGCTGCCCAGGTGGATGTTTGACCGCCTTTTGACTTTTTCGCCTAGGTTGGCCACATAGCCACAAATCGAAGCAAAATATGATCGTCTAGCGCCTAGCCGCCGCCTAGGCGGCTGCCTTGCTGATTCAATTATTATCTTAACTAATCAAACTATACCTTCAAACATTGGTTAGTTCCCAAATAAACCATTTACAAGGTAGGAATACCCATTTTACCCTTTTATGGTTCTTTTCTTCTATTACGATATTGAACCTTTTTTTATAGTTCTTTTTTGTAATACAATATCTAACAAAGTCTTTTTTAGGTAAAGGGTTTCTCCGGTAAATTTTATTACTCCAAAAAAATATTTAAGTGCAAGGGATGTAGGTAAATCCTACATATCCGCATGTTGCATAGGCAAACAACTTCCTATTAGGAAGAAACACATAAACAACTACAAAGTCACGTAAAACATGATGAAAACTAAAATTTCTTGCGCCAACAGACTCTGATTCCCAGATTATCAGCAATAGACTAGACACTGCCTGAAATATCCTAAACGTCATATATATCATCATCATTATATGGGTCATAGTCATCATCCACCTTCTTGTAAGAATATTTTCGTTGTTTCCATAGACTATTAGTCTCATATCACAGATCTGATATACTAGAGGCTAAAAACTTTTCTACATCATTATCCACACGTTCAAGTACATCCTTTTCATTAAGCTCATCTGAGATATTACTCCTTTATAAAGGGACCAAATTCCTTTGATCGTCCACAAGAGTAAATTTTCCTTCAAATTTTTTTTTTTAAATCTTGTCAATTTTCACAATAATCTAGGTATAGCTAACCTTCATATGAGGAGGAATCATCCTTAGAGATAAACCCACCGAAGAGTCATCCAAACTAGCCAACTTAGAAGCCCCACCATTCGTTCCCAAATCATCATCATTTTTAACAGAATTGAGCGCATCTAAAAAAATTGAGTTACTAATTGTACTTACCTCTTTACTAGGTCCTAAAATAGCTTGATTTTCCTACCACTTTAAGTAGTATTCTTCTTGTCTACCATTCGATATTCTTAAGTAACCAGTTTAAAGTTCACCTTATGACTAACAGGTACACTCGTAGCTACTTGCTTAGGCTAATTAATGTTTTTTTCCCAATTGACCTCGTAACCTTAGGAAAATCTCTAAGTACATGGTAAAAAATCTTAAAACTCGAGCATCTAAGAGGATTCCAATCATATTCAGAATAATGTTTAAATATAAACCTTCGCCTTTGACTTTAGGCATAACCACCACAATAATATCTTTCAAATCTGTATCAGCATGCAACTAAATCATTGATCTAGCATAACTAGACATGCCTCGTGATTTTAACACATTTCAACCATATATGAATCAAACATCAAAGGAGTACCAAGTTTTGTAGCAAGTACCCTAAGACCATCTTCACTAAATTCTGTCACAACAACACCATGAAGTTTCACACAAAGTGGAATATTATCGACATCTTCTTTCATCAGATTCATATCCGGATCCCATTTACAAAGTAATTGGGTTATTTTGAATAAATCAAGGACCACTATCAAGCATAGCGTTCATATCATCTATAGAGTTAAATTGGAAGAAAAATAACACGGTCAAAGAGTTAAGCATTAATTTAAATAATCTAAATTTAATCCATGTATTCTTATCATAATTTGCGACAATAGGGTATGTAATGGGTTTCTAGCGCGTGAGAAGCATGCTAGAGGCTGGTAAGAATGCTTCATCTTATGGTTTCTTGGCCTTTAAAAGCCCTTCATTCTCTTGTATTCCTGCCCTCTTGCCAACACTTCTTTCCTGTATGTTCTCTTCTCCGGTCCTTTAAGTCTAACATCTAGGTGTTCCTATCTTCTCATTCTATCATCTATTAAAGAGAACACATCTTCGCAAGAGAGACACACAAGTACTTAATACACACTTGTGTTTTAATAGTCGAAGGTATCATTTCAATATTATAACAACTAGAATCGAGTTTCTAGGTTAGGTTATGACTTGTTTCAAATATCTATCATTCATTCAATTGAGTTGTAAGGGAGTTTTATATCCAGTTTGATCAAGCCTATATCATTGGGTTATGTAGTGGGGATATGGTTATACTTCCAAGAGGAATTTCTTAGTGGTCCTAATGTACGTTGGAACTTAGGAGTAAGTCGAATTACAGGTTCTTAAGGATGAATTCCGAGGGCGTAATATCATAAGGTAACTCTCCTTTGTGAGCACCGGTATTGTTGAATATCAGTGGAGATTTTGTAATACGGTTTGTATTCTATCATTAGAATAATAATATAGTAATAATGTTGTCATAGATTCGGAACTGGACTAATGGAAGGTCTAAACCCCCTTCCCAAACTAGTATATATCATGGTGTCATTCTCTCATTCTCTCTATCAACTTGTCTTGTATCTTACAAGGTAGATTAGCACACCATTTGGTTCCTTCTTGACTTGAAGTTCTAAAAGCCTCTAAGAAGTTAAAGGAGTCGTATTCACCCTCTACGGTTCTACAATTTGTATCAGAGCGATTTACTCAAGGTTAAAAGTAATAAAGCCTTCCCGAAAAGTCGTTTTAAGTAGAAACTTCTTTTTCAAAAAATTTAAAATCCTAAATCTGATTTTTGTAAAAGTAAAGTAAATATTCTTGGCTCGAGAGAACTATGTTGAGCAGTATTCTATGCAAAGACCAACATTATTAGAGGCTAACATGTTTTGATTTTGGAAAAGTTGCTTTGCAACTTACATTAATTCTAAAGATATTAAATTATGGTTAGTCATTCAAAACGGCGAATATGTTTTCGAGATGGAGGATCCGGAAACTAAGCTTGTCAAAGACACGTCATACGTACTTATCAAGGATGTAAAAAAAATAAATTTAAAAAGAACAATGAAGCCAAGATGTCTCTTTACAGTTCTCTACCGACCGGTAAAGAGTATGAACGAGTCTTCATGTGGAATATTACCGCCATCTTCTTTCATCAGATTCATATCCGGATCCCATTTACAAAGTAATTGGGTTATTTTGAATAAATCAAGGACCACTATCAAGCATAGCATTCATATCATCCATAGAGTTAAATTGGAAGAAAAATAACACGGTCAAAGAGTTAAGCATTGATTTAAATAGTCTAAATTTACTTCATGTATTCTTATCATAATTTGCGACAATAGGGTATGTAATGGGTTTCTAGCGCGTGAGCAGCACGCTAGAGCCTGGTAAGAATGCTTCATCTTATGGTTTCTTGGCCTTTAAAAGCCCTTCATTTCTCTTGTATTCCTGCCCTCTTGCCAACACTTTGTTCCTGTATGTTCTCTTCTCCGGTCCTTTAAGTCTAACATCTAGGTGTTCCTATCTTCTCATTCTATCATCTATTAAAGAGAACACATCTCCGCAAGAGAGACACACAAGTACTTAATACACACTTGTGTTTTAATAGTTGAAGGTATTATTTCAATATTATAACAACTAGAATCGAGTTTCTAGGTTAGGTTAGGACTTGGTTCAAATATCTATCATTCATTCAATTGAGTTGTAAGGGAGTCTTATATCCAGTTTTATCAAGCCTATATTATTGGGTTATTTAGTGGGGATATGGTTATACTTCCAAGAGAAATTTCTTAGTGGTCCTAATGTACGTTAGAACTTAGGAGTAAGTCGAATTACAAGTTCTTAAGGATGAATTCCGAGGGCGTAATATCATAGGTAACTCTCCTTTGTGAGCACCGGTATTATTGAATATCAGTGGAGATTTTGTAATACAGTTTGTAGTCTATCATAAGAATAATAATATAGTAATAATGTTGTGATAGATTCAGAACTGGACTAATGGAAGTTCTAAACCCCCTTCCCAAAGTAGTATATATCATGGTGTCATTCTCTCATTCTCTCTATCAACATGTCTTGTATCTTACAAAGTAGATTAGCACACCATTTGGTTCCTTCTTGACTTGAAGTTCTAAAAGCCTCTAAGAAGTTAAAGGAGTCGTATTCACCCTCTATGGTTCTACAATTTGTATCAGAGCGATTTACTCAAGGTTTAAGGTAATAAAGCCTTCCCGAAAATTCGTTTTAAGTTGAAAACTTCTTTTTCAAAAAATTTAAAATCCTAAATCTGATTTTTGTAAAAGTAAAGTAAATATTCTTGGCTCGAGAGAACTATGTTGAGCAGTATTCTATGCAAAGACCAACATTATTAGAGGCTAACATGTTTTGATTTTGGAAAAGTTGCTTTGCGACTTACATTAAGTCCAAAGATATTAAATTATGGTTAGTCATTCAAAACGGCGAATATGTTTTCGAGATGGAGGATCCGGAAACTAAGCTTGTCAAAGACACGTTGTATGTAATTATCAAGGATGTACAAAAAATAAATTTGAAAAGAACAATGAAGCCAATATGTCTCTTTACAATTCTCTACCGACCAGTAAAGAGTATGAACGAGTCTTCATGTGTAAAACCGCCAAGAAAGTTTGGCATACACTCGTCATCGCTCTTCAAGGCAATTCACAAGTTAAGAAGTAAAAGATTGATATTCTCACTCAATACTTATAGAGGTTATCAATCTCAAATGTAGAAACAATTCACAGCAGTTTCACCCAATTCAACGCTATTGTGACTAGCACCACATATATTTATATATCCGGACTAATCAAGCAAGAATCACGTAATATTTCTTCGTGCTCTTCCACTAAAATGGAGAGCCAAGGTGATGGCGATTGCAGAAGCCGAAAATTTTACTATACTTTATCTTAATGAGATAATCGACATCCTTCAAGTGTATAAAATGTTTTTAGATAACGATGGCATGAAATCTAAGATTACCAAGGAAAAAGGTTAAGTCATTATCTCTTAAAGGTAAAGTCATTGTAGGTCAAACTAGTAGCAATAGTATATGCCAAGATGAAAGTATTTATGATGACAATGATGATGAAGAGATCAACTTGATTATAAAAAACTTCAGGAATTATCTCCGAAGAGGTAGTCGTAAAGATCATCAACAAATATAGAAGAATGATAAGTCTAACACATGCAACAACAATGTCAATATCAAAGGCAAAGAAATCTCAAGAAAAGAGTGTGAATGTTATAAGTGTGGGAACAAAGCCCACTTCATAAGTCAATTTCCCAGGCCTAAGAAAAGTAATGACTTTATAGGAAAAGATTAGAGTGATAGTGAAGATGGTGATGAACTACAAAATAATACAACGTGTCTCATGGTCATCGACTCTCAA
The DNA here is from genome assembly GCA_025667525.1 of Glebionis coronaria. NCBI lineage: Eukaryota > Viridiplantae > Streptophyta > Magnoliopsida > Asterales > Asteraceae > Glebionis > Glebionis coronaria. The sequence goes on from CM046879.1 coordinate 98,311,515, forward strand.
GGTGTATAAAATAAACCATCTATTTCTTATAATGATATTATAAATTTACAGAATGAGGAACTTCTAAAGTTTGACAAAGACTTTACCAAAAGCTATGGAAATATTTTGAAAGAAAAACGCTCTCTTGAGAATGAGCGATTTATTTTTTTTACTAAAATTATTGAATTTAAACTTGAAGTATAGGATCTTGATAATTTTAAATATGTGGCTGAACCTTGTCGAAATTGTGCTACACTCACACAAGAAGTTAACTCTTTGAAGGATAATGTTCCCAAGCTTCAAGACGAAGCATTGAATTTCACAAAAATCAAAAAGAGTAGTATTGTTTTAGATGATATGACAAGTTGTAAAAAATTGTCACAAGACAAGGAGGGTCTTGGATTTTTAAAATGTGAGAAAACATCTTACTTGAATCAAATTAAACAAACTAACAATTTTTGTATGAGAAAGTCAAAATCGATACCCCAAAAATTTCTTTGTTAAACCCGTTGATATGCGTGGTTGTAAGGCCTCAACAAAAAGCTTTACAACCCCTAGGCATTACATCTAATCGATGTAATGTAGTGTAGGCAAAGAGATTGTTATCGTTATCTAGGAGAATAGTGTGGGAGGTTTGTATTGAATGTCACTAAGGTTTAAAGGTTGAAAGAAACTACACTAATATTTTTATATTTTTTTATGTTTTTAGAAAGCAATAAAATCAATTGTTTTGAAAAGAGTTTCAATCTAATCAAAAGTAATTATTTAATATTATCTAATCTAATTGTTGTAGAAACTCTTATAGATAAACAAACATATTCACTTAATCGTACACTACTCCTTAGTTATTCTTCCTAATGCTATTGCTAGTCACCTTTTCGTTACAATGTGTAGGTATTTTTCTTACATATTAGCTAATTATACGGAAAATCTTTTTGTAACAAACCAATATATGAATCCAAGCTAGGTAGTATGAGGACTATGGTAAGGCTTCCTCCCAAAACTAAGACATGCAATAAAAACACCTAAAATGATATCAACCACATTAGGGCTAGGTTGTATGAAGACTATAGCGGTGGTATCCTTTCTAATCAATCATATTTTTCTAGGCTTCTTTACTAAGAGACCCAAAACTAGTTTTCTAACGTTCATCAATCAAGAAGCAATAAGCATATAGGAATCACAATATAGTTTCATGCAATCATAAGTAAACACATATGAATCTAACTAAGCATGTTAATGGAAGAAAACGAAGGCATAAACAAACAACATATAGACAAATTTTGTTTTTTTTATATCAAAAATGAAGTTACAAGAGATAAAATAGGGTTATAAATCCTAAAGTTCGACTATTATACATGCTCTCAAAGTATCTTAAAGTTTCTACACGAATTGGTAAATATATGTTGTTTGTATATATAGGAAATTGTCCCATACGGTGTCGAGTTATAGTTCCAACAACGTCTGGCCGTCAATATTGATTAGGGTTTCTTCTACTGCCATACTCCAGACGGCGTCACAACTCTTTCGACGGCGTCACTCTTGAATCTCAAATGGAATATTTGGTTTTCCAAAAGGTGTTTTCACGTATTGTAATTTTAGGTCTTGTGCTTGATTGTGTACTTTCATGTACTTGTCCCGGTTCTTTCAAAATTGCTTCCCAATCATCCAAAAAACATATAAATCATCTCAAAATCATCAAAGTGCTTCTAAATTGTTATAAACACACATAGAAAGGATTTTAGAGCATTTTTAGACACATTTAGGCAAATATAAAGGTTAAATAGCCCTGAAAATAGTTTAAAATGATCATATATCCTTACAGTGTGGATATTGCTTGTCCCCAAACAAAGATGCTTTTTCAATAATAGATAGTCATTTAGAGGCATTTAACTTCATTAATAAAAATATCTATAACACAACCAAAATAGCCTCTCGTTGGTAAAACATAGAAATCATACACTAGCACCTCACATAAGTGTTTGCATTCTCACATCTCTCGGGTGTATGATAAATAATAAGATAAGAAAATAGAAAATATAACACTCATTAATTACTTGTCATAGCATATATATTATCATATGCTTGATAAAAGATCAAACCGCCACCGCATTAACGTAAGCACGTAACATTTACTATCAAAGATGTCTTTTAAAGGGTTGTAGCGTAAGGTGTAAGGATATGGATAACACGAAATTGGATAACAAGGAATTATACTGGTAGTGGGTCAATCATTCACGAAATCACATGTTAAGGTGTCATTAAACCAAAAACCCGACCAAAATGATATAATACTCTCATCAAACTCTCTCTTTTTTCTTAATACTTCCTTAAATATTTAAAAAAAAATTGTTGCTTTATTTCATTTTTTCTGTTATATTTTTTTTATTTTTTTCTCATATATACACTTTTTCTCAACAATAGCAAGGGATTGATAGATTTTATTATAACCTAAAATATACTAAGCCACAACAATTCAACGGTTGATCTATACATGTATTATTCTAATAATTAAATTAAGTCTTGCTATGAATAAAAAAGACACTAGTAGCAGTAAAGTAATCCATAGGTGATGGCATGCAATTTGAGCATTGACATTTTTTTAGTTTTGATAATTAAGGAAATGTTGAACAAAAGAAAACGTATAAACAACAAGTCAAACATTGCTGGCCCCCCTCATTATAAGAGCAGATCTAAGTTGCTATTACCTCTCATTTATAATTTTATTCAAAAGTAGCAGCTTAATACTTTTGACATACACACAGAAGCAGCCATGGAAGTTGATCTTAGAAAAACATCCGTAGTTAAGCACGAAGATAACGCAGATGATCGACAAGACTGCGAACAAGAGGTTGGTCTTGCTAAGCTCCAACATGATTTAACTTGTATTGCTATCTTTTTATTTACTGTTTTTCCTAAAATGAAGAGATTTAGTTGCTTGAAGGTTAAATTTTTTGTTTATTCTAACTGTAATCTAAGTTATCCAAAACTTAAAGATGTTGGTGTTCATAAGTCTATGCTTCCTGTAATATTATAGTTATGCTAATAATATGCTACTGGATCTATTATTTATGCAATGAAGAGGTGATTCTTACCTGATTATAAAGATTAATTCTTATTTTTTTTAGTAAATTTTGCTATTTTATCTTGCATTAAAGTGAGTATTATTAATCATAATAAATCTGTATTTCTTCCAACCATTTTTTTAGGGAACTACTAAAGTCTGTCTTTGCATGGAACTATTCTCTGTACATGAATATTTGATAAGCTCCTCTTGTTTATTTGAATATTTCTGGTATTCATTTTAATAAGGGTATTTAAATATCTTTTAGATATTTTTAAATTTTAAAATCTTTTGGTCTATGTTTTAATCCACAAAAATGATTTTTCTTAAGCAATATATCCACATCATTTTTGGACCAAAGATATTTCTTATCTAACTTTCATCTTTAATTTTATTATCAAGACTTCATGTTCATGGAAATTTGGGATACATGTATGCTCTTTTTAATTTTAACGAATTTCGACCTTTTATTTTATTCATCGTTAAGATTTGAGCATACCGTCACACAGACGGCAAGAGTTCGGCCTTCTTTTTTCAAAAAGATTGATACGAACCTTTATAGTTGTTTACACCTTGCAGGAATTGAACTTGAAACGTCTTATTCACAACCAGCTAATAAATCGATAGCTAGTTTTAAAACTATCATCCATATATCAAGCTAGCTATAACTTTTATTCGTATACCTATTTCCCACGTTATATTCTTAATTCAAAGTATTCTTTAAATGTGTTTGGTATGGATCTGCACCTAGTTGACTTAATCGATCAGAGAGACTTGCAACAATGTGAACATGCATTATAAATAGCCATGCAATATGTTTATTATTTGTACGTGTGAATGAATTTGCGTTAAAGTAGCTAAATCTTAAGCGGGTTTGAATGACCGCAGGATGAGAAGCAATTTGAGTTAACAAAAGCCGAGATGGGTGAGGTCAAGGAAGAAAACCAAAGGCTAAGGGCGCACTTGGACCAGATCATGAAGGATTACCAAACCCTTCAAAAGAAGTTCCAAGACATAATCCATCAGCAAGAACCGGAAACGCCAACAACCATTAAGGCCAATGCAATCAAGCAAAGCGAAGAACCACAAATAAACGATGAATCTGAGCTTGTTTCCCTCAGTCTTGGACGGACATCATCAATAGATATAGTCAAAAAAGATAAGAGATCTACGACTCCACCTACCAAAAGTGCGGAAGGTTTAGGTCTTGGACTCGAGTGTGGAAAATTTGAAATTTCATCTACCACACAAGCTGAATCTTCTATCAATATAAGCTCTGAAAATAGCTTAGAAGAAGCTAAGGATGAAGCTGGGGAGACTTGGACACCACAAAAACCTCCAACACCGAAAAGAAGTGAAGATGATCAAGAGGTCTCACAACAAAACCCTGCGAAGAAAACTAGGGTTTCAGTTAGGGTTAGATGTGATACACCAACGGTAATCATCTTACTTCTCATATATGGTTAGTGCATGCACTTTTACTTTAGTTACACAACTAATTTGATTTAGGGCTTCTTCAATTCGCAGATGAATGATGGATGTCAATGGAGAAAATACGGACAAAAGATTGCGAAAGGAAATCCATGTCCAAGGGCGTATTATCGTTGCACAGTTTCTCCAACCTGTCCAGTGCGAAAACAGGTATGATCTGTGAAAGTATGTATTACAAAAGATTGGTGGGCAACATTATTATTGTATCTAAAGTTTTTCTTGAATGTGTACAGGTACAAAGATGTCCGCAAGATATGTCGATTTTGATCACCACGTACGAAGGAACACATAACCACCCACTTCCGGTCTCTGCCACCGCAATGGCTTCCACCACTTCCGCAGCCGCTAGTATGTTAACATCGGGTTCCTCAACCTCCGGATCAAACTCAAACCCTAACCCTAGCAGTTCCACTCATGGGCTAAACTTTTATCTCAATGAACACTCAAAATTAAAGCCGATTTATTTGCCACATTCTTCTATGTCACCATCTCCTTCATGCCCAACCGTCACCCTTGATCTCACTTCAAACACACTTTCGACATCATCACCTTACAACTACCGATCAACACCTATGAACGCCACTTTCCCACCAAGATATTCAACTACAAACTTGAATTTTAGTTCATTGGAGTCTAATGCATTACCACTTTCCTGGAGCAATGGGTCCCTTAACTATGGAAAAAGCCAAATTGGGTCCCTCAACTTTGGATCAACACAGCCTCAAGAAAACATTTACCATTCTTACATGCAAAATAAGAACATGATGGCTACAACTTCGAACAGTAATCAACACTCCCTACAGCCAGACACTATTGAAGCTGCAACAAGGGCAATCACATCAAACCCTAATTTTCAGTCGGTTTTACAAGCAGCATTGACGTCGATTATTGGAGGTGGTGCAATGAGAGGTCAAGGTGTAGGTGATAAATCAAGCCAAAACACGAAAGTAGGAGATACATTTCCAGTGTTTTCTAGCTTTCCTTCAACTTCAAACGCGGATAAATGTTCGTCAACCTTCTTCAACAAATCAGTAGCAACAACGGCGATGAATTCTCAACCTACGGGTTCTAACTCATTGCCATTTTCTAGTTCAAAGAGTAAATCTACATCTCCAGAAACTAGTAGAGACCATGTCGTTTGATGAATATATTAAGGATTAATTGCATTGGATTTTTTTATTGGATTTTTGTAAATTTTGACTTTTAGTGGTTTAAGATAGTCAATGATCGATGATCACACAAAGATTAAACTGTAATTAATTATAGAAATTATGTGTTGTAACATTTTTATTTGGCAAAGGGGTGATGTATGGTGAAGAAAATTGTGCAAGTGAGATTGTGACTAAAGACAGAATAAAGGAATAATATACATGGCTCCATTTGTCATATGAGGCTCTTTAAATTATTTCTTACTTTTGTATGTCAGCTTTTCATAACTCTGTTTTAGCTTAAGTTCACTAGTCAAGTGTTGGACCCATATAATGTCTTAGATGCCCAAAAGAATATAGATTGCACGCTTTCTGCTTTAGGCCCAAGCCCAAACACATTTAGGGTAAATACAACAGTTATTAGAACGGTTGTATAGGATGAGTCTTTTACTTTTTCATAACCGGTGCTTCAAATCATTAAGCCACCGATTCACTTTGTATATATACATAAGTTCTTGAACGAATTCTGTAACCCACTTTATTATTATCAATAAGATTCTGCAGAAAGGGTTCAAACCCATATCTTTTCTTGTTCTTCCCTGAATCAATTCCTCTCTTTATTTATATGATCGTTCATGATTAGTTTGATCGTTAGTCGATCCTGGAAACATAGACCAAGACCTTCACAAAAGTGGTATCAGAGCCTGAGAATCAAACGTCATGGTTCGATCATCATTCGGGAAAGAAGAAAGAAAAAGACAGAAGGGAAGAAGGAAGAACATCAAAAAAGAAAGGTTTTTTTTCAAAGATTTCTTATTTGGATTATGATAAGAAAAGATTATTTAAACGATTTCTTATTTGGATTATGATAAGAAAAGTTTTTTTTTCAAAAGATTTCTTATTCGGTTTATGATAAGAAAAAGGGAAGAAAACATAAAAGGCAGAAGAAGAAAAAAAACAGATTTGGAAAAGAAAGAGAAGAACAGAAAGAAAAGAAAGATGAACATGGCTGCGTGGTTTATTGCAAAAGAAGGAAGAACACGTTTGTGTTCATAAGAAATTTGAGAAGAACCATTGGTTCGTGATGAACCCTAAAACCGAGAGGGTTGAAAGGTGTGAGGCCGAAGATGGAGATATATGAGACGATACAATCTTTGAAGTAAACCAATAAAAGCCATGTACACATTATAAGACAGAGAATCGCAGGGAATGCAGACAGAGAATACGCAGGATGCAGAAATCATAGAACGGCAGGGAATGCTAGGAAGAAGATTTTGGCATCTCGACATTAGGGGGGAACTGTTGGGACCAATTTAATGTCTTAGATGCCATAAGAGAATAAAGGCTGCAGTCCATTATACAGAAAGAAAGAAACGGCCTTTTAGGCCCATACCCAAACCCTAGATTAGGAAACTGCTAATATACGGTTATGCTTACAACATGCCGTTTACTTTTACTGAACGGGTGTTTCACCACACAAACACACCGTTTCATATTGTATATATAGATTAGGATTTCCTGTAAACGAATTCACCCCAAATACTTGTTCTTCTCAATTATATTAATTCTATCTTTATATATGATCGTTCATGATTAGTTTGGTCGTTATCCGATCCTGGAGAAACATATGATCAAGACCTGCACAAAATCAAGTAGTCTGTAGTCATATACATCTTTAAATTTCATGCTAAAAGCAAACAAAATATGTATGTTATAAACATAATACTTCAAATTAAATGGCATTAATCTACAAGAAATCTAATAGAAACAATGAAGTTTTACATCAGTTATCGTTTGTTCTTGAAGGTGATCTCGTTTCTAATCTACATAAGATTGGATGGGAATAACTAATAAGTTGTGAAGAATCCACCATCTTAAAATGCATGCCAGTCCTAGTCTCTTTACTACAGCGCGATGGAAAAATGTGTGATTTTAATTGGGATGTAGGAAACTTTCTATAAGACCTTAGGAGTCTAATATCATGGGCAAATACGGTAAATGATCTTACTATTCTTTCTAAGTGTTGTTTCGATGTTATTCAAACTATATTTGTGTTTGGAGATTTAGGAATAGTACTTGCTTTGATCCGATACCTCCTAAAAATGATTTACGATCCAAAATCTGCTTGTAAAACTTAATGTAACTATCTTTATTTTATCTCTAGTATCTTGCTAGATTTTTATTACTGATTACGCCGTTAAAAAAAGGTTTAGATAGCCGTATTTTTATGTATAAGAAAATGTGGGCTACAGTTCTTAAATTGAATTCACGATTGATCAAACCGGTATGTTTCAAAGAAACTGTTCTTCCTTGAACCAATGTATAGTTGGTGGCTCTTTTAATAAAACATAACTTTAAATATGTTAGATGAATTTACAACTTTTATGAATAATACAATCATTTAATCTAGCAACAGGTCATGATCCCTTTCTATTGTAATTATAACGTCCGTTATCATGCATGAACGGCATGAGGCGGAGCTATAGGTCTGAAAAGCGATTATTATTTGCTTTCTGTCCCTGTTTAAGTGTTTCATGGCTAAACTGGCAAGACACTGGTTTCTTCACCCAAGATTAGGGGTTCGAATCTAGTATTTCGATTTCTTTTTCTTATCATTTTTGCATAATAATATATGTCGCTGAACACTTGTTTTTTGCTTATTTTTTTAGTTGTAATTTTTCTACCGACGATTTCATTAAAACTAGCAATAAGCACCTCTTTTTTGACGTTTATCACTCTTGAAAAAATATTTCTGGCTCAATCCCTCGCGATATCACTCAATAATTTACAGTTTATCTTTCTTTAAATAAGAAAACAACGTTAGTATCACATATTTATATAAAGATATAAAATAACAGTATAGTAGTGAACATCATAGTTTTGATTCTAATATATGAAACAATTTACATACTATATGAAAATAATGCTAGATTTTTAAGTTCAGATTCTCAATTCTCAGAGATATTTATCTTTTTTGAGATTGCAAGTTAGTCAATAAAAAAACAGACAAAAATATAGATAACCACCTTCTTGGTCTTTTGTTATTCTCATTACTTTTTATTATCCTACTGCCAAATTAAATAATTGAAAATAATTTGTAAGTAATGGTTAAATTGGATTTGGAAGCATTAAGAAAATCGGTCAATAAGCAATGTCGACTTCACATATATGGATGCTAATAATACAAGTTATCTGACAATACGTCAATCATTAAATACTACTGTAATGCGTTTAATAAACTAAATTGTCGTATGTGTATCGACAAATAGATATGTTGCTGTAAGCAAATTTTAGTCGTTCTAAGATCAGATATATGACAAATAAGCTGATCTTGATTGATAAACCAATGGATTATCAAGCGCGACTTTTATAAGATTTTTGTACAGAATTAGTCTAAACAACTATGTATGTCAATGTCTATACATAACATTTCCTTGAAGAATTACTGAGTGATAATTTAGTTTTAGAATAACAAAGGGTTAAGTCTATATAATAGCAAGATACTTTTCAAAATGTACAAATATCATACGTGAACTTTGAAAATTACTAACATCGTATTTGTACTTTAAAAATTAGTCTCGATATCATACCTTGGTTAACGTGGTATAACTAGTTACATGGTATACTTGGTATGTATCGTAACAAACACACTTTATATATGCAAATATGAATCTTAATAAACATAAATCGATGTGAACGTTAGGTTTATTGCAACCTTAGACCAGACAATAGTTCACGAGCTTAGAAGTTATGGCAAGCATCAGGATTAACATATCTTTGAGAACTAGTAGTGTCTACCAAAAGTTATATATATATCTTGTAGCAGCAGTCTTTATTTCAGAATGAAGAAGCATTAGTGTTTTGATAGGACTTTGATTATTGAATATGCTGTATTAATAGTTTTGAAAGGTATGATATTGAGACGAATTTAGAAAGTACGTATACGATATTAGTATTTTTTAAAGTTCACGTATGATATTCGTACATTTTGAAAAGTATCTTGTTATTGTATGAACTTAACCCAATAACAAATTACGTACTAGTACATTTTAAATATGCTTTATACCGTGTTTAAAGATGATCACTGACTTTTTGGGGTCATATATAAAGTGTAAGTTAAGACCTGATCTAAAAGTAAATATTAAGAATTATATGATACGTATACATTTTTATGCTAGGTGCTAAATTTTTATAATTTTATATTCTATTATTCAAAGTTTAATACGTACCAAAGCATTTTTTAGTATCTTTCTATACTTTGTGTTGTAGTAGTAATTCTAAAATGTCCTATTGGGTTGGATCGGAGAACCTAATTTTAGTCCGAAGAATCTGATTAATGTCTCAAGAATTGAAGCATAACCTACGAATTTTGGGCATGTTGATGCTTATTTGGTTAACTCAAAAACCAAACCCAATATACCTTTCTAATATTTGGACCAGTCAAGCTAAAAGTTGTCATACTTGAAAACCCAATTTCCTTTTTTAGCTGATTTTGTGTTTAAAATACCCAAGGAAAATGAAAAACCAAACAAAAAACGTGGAGTATATATATATTCCAGTTTTACTTGAAGCATTCTATGCTTATGTTTCTGAGCTGAGTTCCTGTGCAAAGGTCGAATTTTTGTCACAATGTCAACCTATTCGCTTATGAATTGTTCAATTCAGGTCGATTCTTTGTCAAACGACCGGTAAAATAATAAAAATTTATATGAAATAAACGGCTCAAAAGTCGCTCGTTTATCCATAAAATTTGTCATGCCAATTTTCAACCCAGCCCTGCCCGTAGTTTTTGAATGGTAAGGAAACTACTCATTTTGACCGAACCCATTTTAGACCCAGTGTGCAGCTCCCCTGCCAGCCGAAATTTCCATCTATAGTAATTTAGAAACATAAAACTAAGATTTCAAAGTAAGACCTTTATGGGGACAGAATATTTTTCAAAATTTACCTTTTCACTTGGAGTAATATAAGAAATCAGAATAACTGCAAGAGATAAATTTTGCTAATCGGAAATAGTATTAGCACAACATATCTAGAAGAGTAGTCAAATGTTGTCGCGGAAAAAATCCTTAAAAAATCAATGTGATGGAGTAACAGTATAGTCTTTAACTGGTTCATAACCAACTTTCAACTTTACGATCACTTAACTTCTATTTAAAAACTCAATCAACTTCACTAGAACCTTTCGTTATATATCTTGCTCTTGACCATTTATGTTCAGGGGGTGACAAGATGAAGGTGAGATATATTTGTAGGAATAATGTTTTTGGCCTTTTTACTCTGGCCTCAGATATTGGTTAAGAGAAGGGCTGGGAATAGAGGGCCCCCTAAGAGGCTTGAGAGATTTTTCTTAGTCAGTTATGCTTTAACACACGATTCAAGAAGGTTTACTCCCCTATATGTATATTACTAGCATGGATTGTTTTTTGTTAACTCACACATTACTTTCATAATCTTATGCATATGGACAGAATACCATGAAATTAAATAAGGAATGACATCTTGCAAATATAACATCTTAAGGTTTATTGCTCATAATGAATGATCCATGTTGTGTATTTGGAGTCCGAAAATAAACCTAATTCACTTGCACCATATAACACAGCCAACTTAAGTCCAGAGACACGCACGCATTTACATGTAAAACCAAAGTAGAAAAAGTGTAATATGTAGAATTATTGTTAAAAACAAGCAGCATAGAACTCCTAGGATGCTTAGCAGAAGTCTCTGGGACAGGTATATCAAGCACACTAACAATCATACATGAATAAAGTCTACCCCGCACCTATATAATTAGTTCCTAACTTAAGCACCAACCACAAATCATTATAATTTTAATTGGAAGGGTTTTTCTATCTTGTTAAAATGATATAAAAAAACCAACAAAGACCGATCCTAATAACTTAACCAACCTCCTTTTATTGATATTACTTTTATTATAACAATATACACAAGAAAATGAGTCCTCAACACGGATGCTCACCAAATAAAAACAAGATATCCCTACTAGGTGGATTCTATTAATCTAAACAACACTCACACTCTAACACCCCAATTTGATAAATGAAATGTCACGCGTGATTATGGCGTGTCATCAAAGCATACAAGGATAAATGTCTTAAACATTACATGACCATAAAGGAAATACCGGAAACAAACATCGGTACCCCAAAGTAAAAGCTCATCAGACACAAACATAAGTACTGTAAATGAAAAGGACTAAACAATGTCCATGGAAATAAGTAGCAAAATGTAGGTAGAAATGCATAAAGTAATGAAGGCTAGAAAGCTTCCAATCCATATGCACGTACGCTTAGAGTCTACGAGCGTCCCTGAGTACCTGCCGTTTTAGAAACATGAAAGGAAAACGTCTGAGCATAACGCTCAGTGCACGGATATACAAGCATAGAATGAATAACATAAGCATATACAACATATAGCATCAGAATTGATTCAGTCTTGAAAAACCTGATATAACTTAGTAAAACTGGTTTTATAGTTTGAAAAACCTTATGTTTATCTTACGAAAACTGTTTAACATGTTTACCATTAGCCAATATAGGTCTTGAAATATCAACGTGCCTGAATACTTGGAGGGGTGACCTCATCATGCAATTTGAGGGGTTGCCTCTAATTAATATAGGTTTGGCTAGGAGGGATCAGCTCCTTGTGAAGGATGCAAGGCACACACCACATTCACTTGAATAATCTGTAAAAATATGTAATCTAGGATGCACCCAAATGATAATATAACAATATGGCCAAAAGCTGAAAGGGACGCCACGAGCTATCACTCCGCCGTGGTGAAGTCATAACACTGGTGCCTCTAGTGTTATGGTTATGGTACCTCCATAACTAGGTGAAACTGGTCATGCGTGTATATGGCTTAGGCATTTAATTAAACATAAGCAAATCAAAACATATAAAACATATACTAGGAAAACAGTTGGCTGCATACGAGGAATCCTAATAAGGAAAGAATGTCCATACTGAAAGGACGGAGAATCCGTACCTTGTGTCCAGTGAACGAAGAAGACGAACGAAAGAGAGTCCTACTTCGATCTCACTAATGCTACATAAATAATATACGTGTATAAGTGTTCTGATTATTGTGTACGTAACTGGTTTTATATCATGTCTTAACTTGTTTTATATGTTCATATCATGTTTTACTGATTCTAACGTTATGCTGTGTTTATCATTTATTCTGGATATTCTGATTAAGTATTAGTTGTATTTCTTGTATTATTATACTTGTTGTGTAATAATAAGTAACTTTCTAAAAATAGCAGGTTTCCTAAAATAGAAAGTTTCCAAAAATAGAAAGTTTCCAAAAATAGAAAGTTTCCAAAAATACAATAGCTACTTAAAATAAATAAGGTTCTAAAAGTAGAAAGTTTCCATAAATAGATTCACTGCTTAAAGTAGATAAGTTTCTAAAAATAGAAAGTTTCTATATTTAGAAATAAGCTGAATTAAAAAGCTAATAAGATAAGCTTAAGTTTTACTGATTAATATTCTAAGTCATGTGATTAATAGTATAGTTTATTAATTAATACATGTAATTTAAATAAACTATATGTTATATGATTTAATTAAATATAACATGATTTAATTAAATTTAAAGTGTATATAATAATTAGGTTAAAACATGTATTAATATTTATTATTAATATAACCTAAGTCATGAGAATTAATTAATTACATGTCATGTTTTTAATAATTAATTAATTAATTACTTAGTCTAAATTTCATGATTTAAATACTTATGTTAGAGTCATGTATTATTAATAATAATAATAAACCTAAGTCATGTCTTAATTAAATTAATTATATAACATGTTAAATTAATTTAATTAATCTTGTAAATAAATAAACTTGTAAAAATTAATTAGGCTTGTAAAATTAAGTCATGAACCGGACCCGTGTGTTTAATTTAGACATGTCGTGAACCGGACTGTATTTACCCTTGAACCGGACGAAACAAACACCCCCTTAATAGTGGCGAACCGGCTTGGCCGGTTGCCACTGTTTGTGTAAAATTGCCACCGACTTAAGTCGGTGGTTCCCTTGGATCTCGGCTAGCCGCTGCTGCGGCTTGAGTTCCCCCTGCTTGATCATATTAGCCACCGGCTTGGGCCGGTGGTGCTTGTTTGTTTTCAGCCGAGTCCCAATCCAAACCAAACGGTACCCCGACATGCGTCGGGGTCCCTTGTTCCTTGTGGCCGAGACACACAAAACCACACCGAGACCATGGGGTCTCGGCTGGTGGTAATTCGAAGACCACCGAGAGCTTCGGCTCTCGGTTCCTTGCGTCGGTCGAACCAAACAACCCAAAACATCCATGTTTATTACCCCATGATTAAATTTACATGTTTAATTACTAGTTTTTAATAAACCCATGATTTCATGTGTTCTTGATCTAATAAAATAATTAAAAAGAAAAGGTTATAGGATTACCAATGCGTGAATCAATTGGATGACAATAATACGAACACCACCCTTGAATTTTATCAACCAAGATCAACAAACACCTTCTCCTTGTGGTGTTATAGCCGGCGGCCAAAGGAAGGCGAAAAGGGAGGCTAGGGTTTTGCAATTTTATAAATCTTCTGTAAAATGAAAATGTGTTTTTCCCTTTTTCCTATTTAGTAAAAAAAATAAAAGTGGGCTTGGCCCTTTCTTTGTCTTGTGTCCGTGGGTATGTGGGGCCCACAAGGGGAAACCCAACGTTTTCCGTGTTCTAAATAGTTACGTGTTCTCGTGGTCGTGTTTACGTGACTTTATAATTAAATGTTCGTGTTATAATATATACTTATACGTAATCGTAATCATAATTACGTAAATACATAATAATATGCTCGTGATTATTTACGTTCATGATTTCATGTTCGTGATTATAATTATTGTTGATAATAATTATCGTGTATTAATATGCTTAAATACTTATCGTGTAATAATACGTACGTAATTCTTGTATTTAATATTCGTGAATTGTAAACATGTTATATAAGGAAAGTTTTAATTATGTACGTACGATTATATGTATACTGTTCATGGTAAAAGCATGCGGGTTTTACAACTCTTCCCCCTAAAAAGAATAATTCATCCCCGAATTATAGATAACGTAAACTGGAAAAAGAGGAACATACCCGAATTCAAAACTTGAAATGAGGGTAAGAAGTCTGGATAGACTCCTCGGTCTCCCAAGTGGCTTCCCGCTCGGTATGATCCCTCCAAAGGATTTTGATGAATGGCATCGTCTTCCTCCTCATGATTCGTTCTTGTCTGTCAAGAACTCGTTCGGGTTCCTCTATGAAGGTAAGGTCTTCACGAATCTATTCCAGTGGATACTGAACCATGTGAAGGGGATGATACTTGACCCTCTGAGTAAGGACACATGGAAAACATTGTGAACATGAGAAAGCTACGGAGGTAACGCTAAACGATAAGATACTTCACCGACCCGCTCAATGACATCAAATGGTCTGATGAATCGAGGACTGAGCTTCCCTTTGATTCCAAAGCGTCTAACACCACGTGCCGGTGATACCTTAAGGAAGACGTGATCTCCTATGTTAAAATGTAAGTCCCTACGATGCTTGTCGGCATAACTCTTCTGAGGTGACCGTGCTTCTTGCAATTTCTGCTTAGCTACAGCAACCTTCTCGTTGGTCAACTCTATCATTTCTGGTCCTTCAAGTGTTCGCTCACCAACCTGATCCCAGCAGATTGGGGCGCGACACTTTCTGCCATACAACATCTCGAATGGAGCACACTTAATACTTGCGTGCCAACTGTGTTGTTGTATGCAAACTCTACCAAACAGATGTAATCGTCCCAATCTCTCGTCCATTCCAACGCACATGACCTCAACATGTCTTCTAATGTCTGAATCGTTCATTCCGATTTCCCGTCTGTTTGAGGATGAAAAGCCGTGCTAAGCTTAAGTTTTGTACCCCAAGCTTTCTACAGACTCCTCCAAAATCGTGAAGTGAAACGAGGATCTCTGTATGAGACGATGCGGGACGGAGCACCATAAAGTCTCATGATCTCCTTCTTGCAAGTATCGGCGAGTTTACTGACCGAATCTTCCTTGCGGATCGGTAAGAAATGAGCTGACTTAGTAAGTCGATCAATGATTACCCAAATCGCATCGTGCCTCCTCTTTGTATGCGGAAGACCAGTAACAAAATCCATGGTGATCTTGTCCCACTTCCACTCTGGAATATCTAATTGCTGCAAGTTCCAAGTCATGCGTAGGGTAATTTTCCTCATAAGGCTTAAGCTGCCGTGAAGCGTACGCGATCACTTTCCCATGTTGCATGAGAACACAACCAAGTCCCTTTCCTAATGCATCATTGTAGATTTGAAATCCACCTGTACCAGATGGGAGAGTAAGAATCGGTGCAGATACTAATTTCTGATTTAGGTCTTCAAAGCTCTTCTCTCTTTCTTCAGTCCAGACGAATTTCTCCCTTTTCCGCATCAGTTTGGTCAATGGTAGTGCTAAACGGGAAAAGCTCTCCACGAACCTACGGTAGTAACCAGCTAAGCCTAGGAAACTGCGAACTTCAGTTCCTGATGTCGGTCTTGGCCACTTGGTAATAGCCTCAACCTTTTCTGGATCCATGGTGATTCCTTCTACTGATATAATGTGACCTAAGAACGCCACCTTGTCTAACCAGAACTCACACTTGGAGAATTTAGCATACAGCTGCTTCTGGCGAAGAATCTGTAATACTGTACGAAGATGGTCTTCGTGTTCCTCCTTGGAATTAGAGAATATCAGAATGTCGTCAATGAAGACAATGACGAACTAGTCCAAAAATTCATGAAAGATTCCGTTCATCTGATCCATGAAAATAGCTGGAGCATTGGTAAGGCCAAATGGCATGACTACCAATTCGTAGTGGCCATAACGTGTACGGAAAGAAGTCTTGGCGATGTCCTGCTCTTTAACCCGTAGCTGATGATAGCCCGACCTCAGATCAATTTTAGAGAAATGTTTGGCCCCTTAGAGTTGGTCAAACAGATCGTCAATGCGTGGTAGAGGATACCTATTCCTGATGGTGATCTTGTTGAGCTCGCGATAATCTTTGCGAAGACGCATACTGTTGTCCTTCTTCGTAACGAATAAGACCGGTGCGCCCCATGGTGATGCGCTCGATCGAATGAAACCTCGTTCCAGAAGTTCCTGCAATTGATCCTTCAGCTCCTTCAACTCTATGGGAGCCATGCGATAAGGAGCCTTGGAAATCGGCTCAGCTAGTGGGATGAGCTCGATATTAAACTCTACTTCACGTGCAAGTGGTATGCCCGGAAGTTCTTCTGGAAATACGTCTGGAAATTCTAACACTATCGGCTGATTCTGAATTGATGAAGATTCAGCATCCATGTCATGAACAATAGCTAGATAGCCCTCGCAACCATGTGAAAGTAACGCACGTGCTTGTAGGGTTGATATGATTTGTAAATACCTTCCGGGTACGAACCCATTGTGAATGTACTCTGGTGCATTAACATCACCAAATATGACCCGATAGGTATGAAAATCTATGGTGGCATGATGTTTGGATAGCCAGTTCATGCCCAATATCATGTCAAAATCATTCATGTCCAGTGGAAGTGCGTTAACAGGACGAACCTTGTCGTCAAACTCTAGGGGAAGTCTCTTGTACATATGGGTTATGTGTACAGAGTCTCTTAAAGGCGTGGAAATGTTTAGTACATTCTCTAATGGCATAAGGGATATCCTAACATTTTTAGCATAAGCAGTAGAAATGACCGAATGAGTAGCACCCGTGTCAAATAGAACACATGCAGCTTGACCATACATATACAAGATTCTAGTGATGGTACCTGTAGACTTGTTGGCCTGATCGCGAGAAGTCGTGTAACCACGTCCACTAATAGGAGGCGACTTGGAATCAACATGTCCAGATGTGCCCTCCAACTCGCCCTTGCGGCAGTCTTTCATGCGATGACCAGTAAGGCCACACTTGTAGCATACTTCGTTGTCGCGGCGACATGGCCCTGGGTGCCTACTGTTGCACGTAGTGCAAAGAGAATGAGTATATCCTCCAGCAGGTGCCCTTGTTGGCTGAGAGCCTGATAAGAACAGTATACATGAGACATGGAAATAGGTACAAAGGACAATGCGGAAAATTCGTAAGATGTAATACCAGTGATAGCTGGATGGTTAGGCTATGAACCTCGTTGGTTCTGGTCCCTCCCGTTACCATGATTCCTGGTAGACGATTGCTACTGTGTCAGAATTATGAACTATTTCATGTAAAATAAGAAAATGAGTAAGTGTAAGGACCTGCTGCTGTTGGAGTTTACAGCGTTGTTACGGTAATTATCATTACCGCCACGCCTATCCGTAGCAGAACGGTCGTGAGTCTGACCGTTTCCTTGGGCTGAGTAGGTTGTTGCTGAGTAGCCGGCTGAGACTGGTCCCCAGTCTTTTGCCTGGAAGATACAGTTTAAAAGAGATATAAATATTGACATATACTGAAAGAATACGGTTTGGTCACCGCTGAATAACGAATGTTTACTTTTTCTCGGGTCTCTCTGCTTCCCCGAAATCTTCTCTTTCTTGCAGCATCTCCAGCTTACATGCTGCATCGGCCACTTTTGCCACCGTGTTAAACATAGCACATACCAAGTTGTTGGCGACCGATGTACGAAGAGCCCACCGGAAATGGTATGCTTGCTCTTCGGCAATATCTGCTGCTGTGCCAAGAAAACCAGCCAAACGAAGAAAGTGCTGCATGAACTCGTTGCTGTTCTCCCCAACTCTCTGTCTGATCCCATGGTACTCCCTCTTCAGCTTGTCTTGTCCAGCCTTGGGAAAGAACTGTCCCATCACTAACTCCCTGAACTGAGCCCAAGTCAAACCAGCAACCCAATCATCACCTCCCTCAGATTGCTTCAGTGCCTTCCACCATGCTAGCACATCACCTTCGAACCTGTAACAGGCCAACCTCGACTTGAAGATGGGGTCGCAGCCCATTGCATCGAAGATCTTGTCAATGTGAGCCAACCAGCTTTCAGCTTCGCTGGGGCTATCCATTTTCTCGAAGGATCGAGGGCGTAGCTTATTGAATCGCTTCAGCCTTGTGACCAATGTTGCTGGAGGACGAGGACGAGGTACTGGGTGTTGTTGCTGATTGTTGGCAGCCTGCACCTCAGCCCTGATTTCGTTCCTCAGCTGAGGAAGCATAGCTTGCATCGCAGCTTGGACTGCTGCATTGAGTTGTTCCTGCTCGTATGTGAGAACCATCTGACAGTATAATATAAAAATATATGATTAAACTGATCAAAACATAAAATATATACATGAAAAATTTATACCAATAAATCATGAGAAAAATTTTA
Source organism: Glebionis coronaria (assembly GCA_025667525.1). Taxonomy (NCBI): domain Eukaryota; kingdom Viridiplantae; phylum Streptophyta; class Magnoliopsida; order Asterales; family Asteraceae; genus Glebionis; species Glebionis coronaria. Next base: position 98,330,580 of record CM046879.1, read on the forward strand.
TGCAGGAAAACTAGTACATGAATGCATGATGCAGTTTTATGAAAACTTTTATATGCGCGAGAGTGAACGCCTATGGTCAATTCACTCAAAAGAAAAGACATGGCGAGGGGACGCCAATGGGTCGATCCCAAAGTTAAAAGTTTCAATAAAAGCACATGCGACTAAATAGGTCCAGTCCTGTACCAACCATTACTTAGTCATAAAACTGCGACAATGACATATATATGAATGCATGAAAACAATGAATACATGAAACCCAACTGTCAGTTCTAGGAAGACCATAGTGACTACCCACTAATCACAGGTCATGTTTTAAGAGCCTACAGGTCGAAACCAGGCTCTGATACCATAATTGTAACACCCCAATTTGATAAATGGAATGTCACGCGTGATTATGGTGTGTCATCAAAGCAACATTACATGACCATAAAGGAAATACCGGAAACAAACATCGGTACCCCAAAGTAAAAGCTCATCACACACAAACATAAGTACTGTAAATGAAAAGGACTAAACAATGTCCATGGAAATGAGTAGTAAAATGTATGTAGAAATGCATAAAGTAATAAAGGCTAGATAGCTTCCAATCCATATGCACGTACGCTTAGAGTCTACGAGCGTCCCTGAGTATCTGCCGTTTTAGGAACATGAAAGGAAAACGACTGAGCATAACGCTCAGTGCACGGATATATAAGCATAGAATGAATAACATAAGCATATACAACATATAGCAGCGGAATTGATTAAGTCCTAAAAAACCTGGTATAACTTAATAAAACTGGTTTTATAGTTTGAAAAACCTTATGTTAATCTTATGAAAACTGTTTAACATGTATACCATTAGCCAATATAGGTCATGAAATATCAACGTGCATGAATACTTGGAGGGGTGACTTCATCATGTAATTAGAGGGGTTGCCTCTAAATAATATAAGTTTGGGTAGAAGGGATCAGCTCCTTGTGAAGGATGCAAGGCACACACCATATTCACCTGAATAATCTATAAAAAACATGTAATCTAGGATGCACCCATACGTCCCACATGATAATATAATAATATGGCCAAAAGCTGAAAGGGACGACACGAGCTATCACTCTACCGTGATGAAGTCATAACACTGGTGCCTCCAGTGTTATGGTTATGGTACCTCCATAACTAGGTGAAACTGGGCATGCATGTATATGGCTTAGGCATTTAATTAAACATAAGCAAATCAAAACATATAAAACATATACTAGGAAAACAGTTGGCTGCATACGGTGAATCCTAATAAGGAAAGAATGTCCATACTTAAAGGACGGAGAATCCGTACCTTGTGTCTAGTGAACGAAGAAGACGAATAGAAGAGAGTCCTACTTCGATCTCACTAATGCTACATAAATAATATACGTGTATAAGTGTTCTGATTACTGTGTACGTAACTGGTTTTCATGTCTTAACTTGTTATATATGTTCATGTCATGTTTTACTGATTCTAACGCTATGCTGTGTTTATCATGTATTATGGATATTCTGATTAACTATTACTTGTATTTCTTGAATTATTATACTTGTTGTGTAATAATAAGTAACTTTCTAAAAATAGCAGGGTTCCTAAAATAGAAAGTTTCCAAAAATAGAAAGTTTCCAAAAAAATAATAGCTGCTTGAAATAAATAAGTTTCTAAAAATAGAAAGTTTCCATAAATAGATTCACTGCTTAAAATAGATAAGTTTCTAAAAATAGAAAGTTTCCATATTTAGAAATAAGCTGGATTAATAAGCTAATAAGATAAGCTTAAGTTTTACTGATTAATATTCTAAGTCATGTGATTAATAGTATAGTTTATTAATTAATACATGTAATTTATATAAACTATATGTTATAAGATTTAAATAAATATAGCATGATTTAATTAAATTTAAAGTGTATATAATACTTAGGTTAAAACATGTATTAATATTTATTATTAATATAACCTAAGTCATGAGAATTAATTAATTACATGTCATGTTTTTAATAATTAATTAATTACTTAGTCTAAATTTCATGATTTAAATACTTAGGTTAGAATCATGTATTATTAATAATAATAATAAACCTAAGTCATGTCTTAATTAAATTAATTATATAACATGTTAAATTAATTTAATTAATCTTGTAAATAAATAAACTTGTAAAAATTAACTGGTCATGTAAAATTAAGTCGTGAACCGAACCCGTGTGTTTAATTTAGACATGTCGTGAACCGGACCGTGTTTACCCTTGAACCGGACCAAACAAACACCCCCTTAACAATGGCGAACCGGCTTGGCCTGTTGCCACTGTTTGTGTTAAATTTCCACCGGCTTAAGCCGGTGGTTCCCTTGGTTCTCGTCTAGCCGCTGCTGCGGCTTGAGTTCCCCCTGCTTGATCATATTAGCCACCGGCTTGGGCCGGTGGTGCTTGTTTGTTTTCAGCCGAGACCCAATCCAAACCAAATGGTACCCCGACATGCGTCGGGGTCCCTTGTTCCTTGCGGCGGAGACACACAAAACCACACCGAGACCATGGGGTCTCGGCTGGTGGTGATTCGAAGACCACCGAGAGCTTCGGCTCTCGGTTCCTTGCGTCGGCCGAACCAAACAACCCAAAACATCCATGTTTATTACCCCATGATTAAATTTACATGTTTAATTACTAGTTTTTAATAAACCCATGATTTCGTGTGTTCTTGATCTAATAAAATAATTAAAAAGAAAAGGTTATAGGATTACCAATACGTGAATCAATTGGATGACAATAACACGAACACCACCCTTGAATTTAATCAACCAAGATCAACAAACACCTTCTCCTTGTGGTGTTATAGCCGGCGGCCAAAGGAAGGGGAAAAGGGAGGCTAGGGTTTTGCAATTTTATAAATCTTCTGTAAAATGAAAATGTGTTTTTCCCTTTCTCCTATTTAGTAAAAAAAATAAAAGTGGTCTTGGCCCTTTCTTTGTCTTGTGTCTGCGGGTATGTGGGGCCCACAAGGGGAAACCCAACGTTTTCCGTGTTCTAAATAGTTACCTGTTCTCGTGGTCGTGTTTACGTAACTTTATAATTAAATGTTCGTGTTATAATATATACTTATACGTAACCGTAATCATAATTACGTAAATACATAATAATATGCTCGTGATTATCTACGTTCATGATTTCATGTTCGTGATTATAATCATTGTTGATAATAATTATCGTGTACTAATATGCTTAAATACTTATCGTGTAATAATACGTACGTAATTCTTGTATTTAATATTCATGAATTGTAAACATGTTATATAAGGAAAGTTTTAATCATGTACGTACGATTATATGTGTACTGTTCATGGTAAAAACATGCGGGTTTTACACATACTATAAACCCTAACAAACCTAGAAACTAAGATCAAGATAATCTAAACAAGATGAAACCTAAAAACAATGAAGATAGAACGATTGCAGTAGTGATGTGTGTGTTAAATATGAACGAGTGAATGATTGAACCACCTAACTCCAGTTTATATACTCTCAAATTACACTTTTGTCCCTGCACACTTATAATGTACAAAAACAGAAGAAAAAAAACTTGTTAAGAGTATATAATATTTACACAACAACCCTCCAACTTACCAAGCTTTCCATTAAAGGATACAACTTTCAACATCATCCCTTAAGCTTCTAATCCAAAACATGTTAATCGTAACCAGTTTCTTTACCAACACAGCATGTTGAAAAGAACCCAGAACCTTAGTTAGAATATCAGCAATCTGGCTTTTAGAATCACCTTTCTCAGTTCTAATAAGCCCAAATGCAACTTTTTCTCTAACTAGATGCACATCAATGTCAAAATGTTTAGTCTTCTCATGCATTACTGGATTAGCAGCAATTTGCCTAGCAGACTTATTATCACAACACAATATAACAGGAAGTAACCCAGTTATACCAAACTCACTCAGAATCTTAACAACCCACATTGCCTCACAAATAGCAGCTGCCATTGCCTTATATTTACCTTCAAATGAAGATCTAGATAAGGTAATTTCCTTTTTACTCTTCTGAGTTACAAAATTACCATTCAAAAATACACAATAACCAGAAACAGATTTTTTGGTCACTCGACACTTAGCTCAATCAAAATCAGAGTAAGCAACAACTCTCTGTCCTAACTTTTTTTTAAACCAATACCACTTCCTGGTGCAAGTTTTAAATACTTAAACACTCTCAAACCAATATCATAATGTAACTGTCATGGAGCATGCGTATGTTGACTCGAACAATGTAAGGGTGGCAATTTTTGACATGACACGATAAATAACACGAAGTTAAACATGTATGGGTTGAGGATAAATAGGTTTCGGTCAAAAACAGTGTAACACCACCAAATATTCATACTTTAGTTCAGCGGAAGAGTCGTTGATGTTACGGGATAGCACATTACTCAAATCATAGACAACACTTAAAATCGCGTCGTTTAATAATAAAACAGTTTCCATTCATGAATATCAAATTTACATAGGTCCCAAGTCATAGTATTTCATACAATTTTACAAAGCATTTGAATGGAAATTTGTTATTTATGTGCGGGCCATGAATTCTTGTCGTCTTCCCGAGAATTTCCTTCAAGTACCTGAGATAAAACATGTTAAAAGAAAAGGTTTGATGAGTGAATTCATAGAGTTTAATAAACCATTAATATATCATCGGTATATATTGATTACCGAAAATCATTTTGTACAAATCCTTGTAGTAGGCCATAAAATAGGCCAAAAACATTTTATACAAATCCTTATCAAAATCATAATATAGGCTTTTGCCTTCAAAACCATTATACGAACCATTGTCGTAAAAACATCATACAATACGTTTTATAATGTTGTATAAAGTTAAATAAAAACCGTTATATGTATATGGTTATGTAAAACCAAAACACGAACATAATATCAATAATAAGACCCCGTATTGCTAGTCAGGCAATATATCGTAATTCGATGTGTATAGCAGTGTTTTCGTTATTGGATTATTATAAGCCGCATGACATTGCTACCTTACTATAACAAACAACTAGTAGCTAACCTGAAATTCATTTGCCCATCTAAAACAGCGTGTCGTCACAGTTATCACGCTTATTTAAATCTTCTCGTACATAAATTCGCTTACCAATCAATGTGGCACGACGGGGATCAACCGTCAAGGCGCGAACCGGGGTGATCTTCCCCAAATAGTACTATTATATGCATAAGCGTCTACCAAATCCCGGTAGTTCACAATTCATTCTAATGGGACTTTTAGTGACATAACCTAACTTTAATAATCCATTTCATTTCATTTATCGGGTCATATAATCATTCATCGGGTCATAAAATCATTCGGGTCCAAATCAATAAGCAAATAATCGGGACAACTTATGTCCTACTTTATCAAAACTAACATGTTATCTCCCTCTTGGGTTTATAAAACATTTCAAAAAAACATTTAAAAGAGTGCGAGGCTATGAACTCACGTTTATTGGGAAAGGCGGTTTATCGGCAATTTGGATGTACGGTACGTGCTTCAATCACGGAAATCTAGACAAATAATACTCGTCTTAGACTCTTGTCCAATGACTTTTATAAAAACAATGGCTATGTATATATGATGATATCATGAGTATGATGATGATCAAGTGGGTTTTTATATCTTCATTCAACATTATAGTGTTATGTGTTAGTCAAATTTTTGACTAGTTACGCTAGTTTCAATCCAGTTCCATATTAAGGCCCAATAAGCCTATGATAAGCCCATTACATTATAATAGCCCATTTTATACTTTTAACATCAGCCATTTACTCACATGTTGGGCCTAAGTGGGTTAAGCCCAATGAGTAAGTCCATTAGTGTTTATCCAAACTAGTTGGGTCAATAGTCCAATAAGACTACTTTGGCCCGTTAATGTCCATAAGTTATAAAGATCGGGTTTATCGGTTTTTACTTGTTATATAAGTTTATACATCAGTATGTGAGTTTATAAAAAGTTTACATTAGACGGGTCCGACAGTCTAAGTTTTATTTAACAAAAACGTTAATCTTTCGGTTTTAGCCGAAAAGACGTAAAACTTATGTTTATAGTTTTATAACTTATAAAACTTATCAAATTGCTATTTTTATAAAATGTCTCATTAATTTATTAATGTACATACTTATATATATGTAATATATAAGTTAGTGGGTTTTAAGTTTACATTTTATATTATATTTACTTGAGTGCTAATATTATACTATATACTTTTATTTCACAAATCTGATTATTATTTTCACTTTCACCATTTTTATCATATCTTGAGTTCTACAAGGAGATAGTAGCTAATTTTTGGATGACATAAACTTCATATTATGTGCTACAAATAACTTAGATTTAGCTACTGCTCAATCCAAGTCTAAGTGTCCCTAACAGTCCTCACAAAACAGACTATTCAGATTGGTACATCAATTTTGTTTTGACCATATCTCACTCATTATAATGATTCCATTGCATGACCAACTCTCACTCGTGTACAAGACTTAATACTTACTGTATATTAATTCAACTATTCCATTTTATCAGTTTAACATATAGTTGTTTACTGTTTTTATACAACCAACTTATTAAGCAAGATTTTAACCTTTTTACATATGGTTTTCCATCTTTTTATCCATGTTTATCAACAATGATCCCCACACAATATTTTTAATCATCATTCATCATCATATACATATACATAAATGAAGAAAATACAAGATTACATATTCAAAATAACAAGAGGATAGGAAGAAACAATCTCTATACCACCAATAGTGATGAAAAGATGAGGTTTTTGATGAACAAGGCTTGGTTCCTTGTTACCAAACCTTCAACTTTAGCAAGGCAACTTCTTGAGTCCTTCAAATGGATGAACACCTCCATGAAATCAGCCCTAAACTCCTTGAAAATTATCCCAAAGACCTCCATGAAAACTCCTTTTCACATGTTATAATCACCTCCAATCTTCATCTTTTCAAGTAGGCTTCAACATATGTTGATTATAGCCTTTCTTTATGGTTAAAATTTGATGAAAATGGTGATAGGAGGGTCGCTATGGACGTTCATAGAGAGAAAAGAGAGTGTTTGAGTGGTTTTGCATGTATGAAATGAGAAATGGTTTATGGTGTAGCTAGTTTTGTTAGTTTGGTGGTTTGTGTATGCACTAAGGACATGTGTCCTTAGTGTATATATAAACTTGACACCACATATGGTGTGTTGGCTATGTCTTGCCACCCATAGTCGGGGCGAGGCAAGTGTAAACTTGTCTCATCTCTACTAATTTACCTGTACTCCTCGATTCTAGTTTCCTCGATTTACGTTCCCTCGGGTCGTTTTACGAAAAACGTTTTTATAAATTATGAATCAACGGCAAAAAACGAATCTAATAAAAGTTGTCTCATCAAAAACGGAGTTCAAAAACGTAAATACATAAACCTAGGGTTTACGGTTTAGTCGTAAAGGACGTTAAAATATGCACGTAAGTCCTAATCTCTTCTCGTAAATTTGTGAGTTTATGAACCAACACAAATTTAAAATTCCAAAATAATATTCATGGATAAATTTATTTCCTGAAATGTCGGGCTGTCACTAAAATGGTGTATGTAAACGTAGGCACGTAACGTAGAATTCTCCGGTTTAAACGTAGTCGATGCTACTTCAAGACGTAAACCCAAATTTCTTCCCAAAAATGAGTGAGTTCATAATATAGCATTAAAAAAATATTTTTAAATAATACTTGAGAATAAATTATCAACCATAAATTGACGGATTGTCACAACATTTACCCCTAAACAGGATCTTTGTCCTCAAAGATCGATTTATCTTACTACTCGCTTCTTATAGAGTTAAAGCCATGTGGGTACTTCCTCCACATTCGGTCTTTTCTCTCAAGTGTAATTCATTACAATACGCGAGTTTCATCAAACATAACTACGGGAATACGATCAGGCTTAATGTTGACTTACTTTCTCTATCCATGATGTTCACGGGTTTTTGATGAATGCAACTTTTCGCCGATCTAAACTTCATTAAGAAATAGTCAGATTTTTCACTTGATAAACATTTTATCAAGTTCGATATACGAAACATAATTCATGCAGCCCTTGAAGTCCTAGGGTAGATCCAGCTTATATGCCTTTCAACCCAATCTTTTACATTATCTCAATGGTCCCATATACGGGGACTTATTTCCCATGATCCTTCAGATCTTCAATTCATTTTTTTTCCAAGGTGAAAATTTTTGGCATAACTTCGCTACCCATCCTGCACTTCAAGATCTACATTTCATATTCACATAACATCCTGCCCACTACTGGTAGTCAATAATCAAATCCTAATTTCAACAATCATTTAAGTTCTCGCGGGTCGGGTATTTTGTAAGGTTAGGTTTGTCATCATAGGCAACCTCAAACCTAAAAGACATGTCCAACTCACAATGGGTGTATGTCGGGTGTCTTCAAACCAACTCCTGCTTACAGATGCTCTCATGTTTAGATCCTCACAAGATTCGATCTGGATCCTAACACGATAATTATCAATGATAATCTTTCCAAAGGAAAAACCATTATACGGTTCATTACCAAAGGTCAATCATTCAAGCATAAAACAACACTTTTTTTAGTGTTTTGTATCGTTACTTTACCTCGTCCCTTCGATTGGGGTGGTAAACAGTACTCTCATCAAGGTTTGTTCCTAACGACTTCTGAGGAAATCTCTAGAAATTCGATGCGGAGCGAGGATCTTGATAGAGATGATCGATACAGGCGTACTATGTTTACACAACTCCTTTAAATACAAAAGAGTCAATTTCTTCATCGAGAATCTATCATTAACAGGAATGATATTAGCAGATTTGGTCAGTCTGTCGACGATGACCCAAATCGAATCAAATTCAGATGATGACCTTTGCAATAGTTAGACGTTTACTAATGTATGAGGCGATGTCTGCCTTCATAATTTGCCATCAGTACAACTTATTCAGATAAAGATATATTAAATCAGAAATGGCATGAATAGAACACTTAAACTTATAAGATTCCAACATGACTAAATCTCAAAATCTCCATATTTAGGCAACCACAAGCGGCCTTTTAGATATTTAACACCATCGACTTCTCAATTCTAATGGTTCACATTAGCCGCGATCCCCTTTTTATTATCTATATTATCCTTTTTACAAGCATCGACTATATTTTAAATTGCTCGGCAATTTATTTTGCACAGTCATTACTAAGGAACACATCCTAATTGATTATTTATCCTTTCTATATAATGTGTTAGTATTTACATTCACCTTTCTGGATGAAATAATTATCATGACCACTATTCACTCAGAAATTCTTTCTTCATATTTTCTAAGTTTTAGTTTTGTCTCAACTATCATCTTTATCAGTTTTACTCAATCCGACGTCTAAAGCGTCGATAATTATTACAAGTAATTAAATAATAAATATTTAATTTTTATGAAACGTCAACGTAAATTTTTTTAAAATTTCTCAGTTATAGAAAAATGTTCAAAATAAAATTTGAATTTAGATAACACGATTTTTGTTGATTTATTGAAAATAATTAATAAGATTTGTAAATGTTCGAAAAATCTTTGGTTATACTTTGGTCAAAGTTTTCTTAGTTAAAAAGCAAAAATTATCGTTTCAAATTCCAAGTCATGGTTTAAATGGTTTCCTCAATCCCTCTTAGGTTGTCTTGAGGTATAAACAAATATTTACCCCTAAAGGAGTTTAGTTAAATGTTTTGGGTATAAGGGAATGATTCCTTAAGAATCCTTTGATAAAATATCTGTCAAAACGTTTTTGCACTTTCTTTTTGGTATAACCCTAAGCCTTAATGGCTCTGATCTTTGAAGAGTCAATATAGATTTTACTATCATTAATCACATGGTCAAATAATGTAAAGGATTAAGCCTTAAATCATATGTTAAATACTAAAGGTACATGTTTTCATTCCTCGCCCAATTCAGGGTAGTCTATAAATGATTATTAACTCCTTCCTATTCTTAGAAACAAACAGATGGTCCTTAATGATCACGAGCATGAATTTATCAAATTACAGCCTACACACGTAATTCACCAAGTTTATGGATGCTACATGTGCATTGGTCAATCCAAACCACATCATGTGAAACTCATAATATTCATTACAAGTTCTGGATGTAGTGATTGGAATAGATAATCTTTTTCGCGGACGCGAAATTGATGATAACCATGCCATGGATCAAATTCCTGAATATACACTAGAACCTTGTAAATGATCGAACAAATCTATTATCTTGGGTATTGGATATCGATTTCGATCGTCAATTTACCTAGTTCACTGTAATTCAACAAATATAAGGAATGATAACACCATAGCTCTTCATGATGATGAGCTTGGTAGAATAAAAAGGTTTCTCCGACAACTCTCTCAGTTGTACGGTAATTCCTTTTATTCACATGGTGCTGACGTATAGTGCATACGCCACAGGTGCAGCACCTGGAATATAATCAATACCAAATACAACTTGCCTTAATGGCGAAATTCTAGGTAATTCATCAACAAATACCTCCTAAAGTTTCAGATAACATAAACATCTTTTTAATACGTTTAGTTTAAGTTATTTCTAGATTACAAGATCTATGATTAGTTCATAACCATTCATGGTATAATTTCAAGTCTAAATACAGGATATGGTCATCCATCAAGAATTATTTAGATCACCTTTGATAATCAACATCTTATCTTTTAGGGGAATTCCACTCGAGTTCCCATCAATTAAGATAATGACATTATGTCATAGTCAATCAATCCATTCTACTGGCACTATCAACTTTCCAGTTTCGTCATTGTTGATAAGATGTGAACTTCTCAAAAGACTAATAATAAATCATAATCCTTCACAACTTCAAGGATATCAGGAGATATAAATAATCCTAAAAGAGGCAGGTTAACGCATGATCTACGCGAGAGAAATTTCAAATCAGATACAGACGAAAACATTTAACGAATATGATTATATCCCATGTTTTCATAATTTGAGTACGTATTTGATAGCTCCTCGGATCGTTACCTAGGTCATTCAAATGAAATCTAATCAAAAGAAATGATAGGAACGTCGATACACCCAGTCGGGTATTAATACTCGATAATTAGTAAAGTTTCCAAAGAATCTCGCCACGAGAGAATTGGAAAAGAAGGGGATATCAATTGTCAATGAAGACAATATCCACAGATGAGTAAATTCGACTCAGAAAAATAAATGGTACGGGCACATATGTAGATGTCTCTAACAATATGTCCCTATTTTGCACTTCTTGCAGATCTCATAAAATTTAATCTTTCACAATCTTCAAGGAAAATTTAGTGTTTATTAATAATTTCATGGTGACTACTAATCAGCCTTGCATGGTCCCTTCCAAATTGTATGTAGGCGCGCAACTATATACAATTTTAGGATTAACGATGCAATACTCAGTTCGTCAAAACTTTGTCATCATGTTTAAAATATATATAATTTCATGCTTAATTCTAAAATAAGAATCAAAATGAATTACATGGATGTTCTTTGTTATGAAAACAATTAAGTTTTCCAAAGTGTTTCATAAACGACTTTATTTCGATAATGATTATTTATAAGTCTCACTTTAAATAATCCATATGGTGATGAAAATTCAATTTTTATCAAGGGATACTGTTTTAACTTTATAAAAACAATGAGTGATCTGCAAAGGAGTGATGAAAAGTTGTTCACCAAGAACTAACTACAATATCATAGGAAATGAGCTTTAGCCAATTAATCATGGGGTTCTTGACCTCGATGGCACTCAGGAATACAAAGAGAATAATCCACAACGCAACTCAAACCGAGATGAGTACTTGCTCAATGGTTGCATCACTAATGCGAACATTAGGATGAAGCAAGAAAAGATAGATAACATCGATACATGTAAAATTTAGCAATCAAAGGTAGTCTTTTCATTAATCACAAACAAGTCAAAACTGTACCGTAACACATTACGTGTCGCTATGTCATACAATTCCAAAAACTCATCCTACCAACTGATGTCTCAGTTAAGTTAGGGATTTTAAAAGATACCACAATGAATGCTAATCTACAAGAGTCATTAGGTGTTCCACATGTCCCGAAAGATACATCGGTCCCAATTCCGAAGAAGATGTATTCAATTTAGTTCTTGGACACTGGGCATCCTCGACATTGGACAATGGTCTAGGAACAACCATTAACACAAATCAACAATCAATTAAAACCTTATAATTCAATCACAAGACTCAACGTCTTCCTCTTAACAATCTCAAATTCCATACGAGTTAAATTTTTTACTTCACTCAAGTTTCAACCAACTTATACTCAATTCGATATCCTACCTCATTATCCAATACTTTCAACTTTATTTTTAAACCTTAAAAGGGCAATAAAAGTTCGATATGAACAACACTTAATTTCCAATCCTATAGCTCTTTCCAACAATAATTATCAAATGAGTCACTAGTATGAAATGACTCACACATTCAATTAGACTTCTCGGAAAGGTACTAGTGGCATGAGGCTTTTGGGTAAAGGCTCCAATGACATCCTCAAGTGCAACATTCACCCTTTCAATTTCAAATTTAAGAATTGGGTGACACCGAATCATATGACAACTTTCTAGGTGGTAAGGTTTTGTCAAACTCCACTCTATAAGGAAAAATCGTCATGACATCGATATCAGATTTAATCTCGCCAATTCTTCTTCAAGATCATAATCAACTAATATCAACATTTCTACGAATATCAACCATTTGTTGGGATTATGAACATCCACAACTTGGTTTAGATCTGGGATAGCTAGATTTCCTACAGGAATAGATTCGATTGATTTGCTAGGGGAGTTAGGGTTTCTTGTGACAATCTACGTCGTATAAATACCTCGTATAAATATTAAAATAATCATCAAACAATCAAGTAATCAAATTACATCATATATATATATATATATATATATATATATATATATATATATATATATATATATATATATATATATATATATATATATATATATATATATATATATATATATAAAATCCAAGTCATATATATATATTAAAATAACCCTTCTCAGTCTGGCCTTGTCGATAACTCGGGAATTCTTCGGCACCGTTATAGTCAAAAGATTTTTTTTAGACATTTTATGAAAAATGTTTATAGTTAAAAGATTTTGAAATGTTTTATTCAAAACCTTTGTTTTTTTTAAAATCTTTCGTTCTCTATAACGAGAGCTCTGGTACCAAACTGTAACACCCCCAAATATTCATACTTTAGTTCAACGGAAGAGTCATTGGTGTTAGGGGATAGCACATTACTCAAATCATAGACAACGCTTAAAATCGCGTCGTTTAATAATAAAGCATTTTCCATTCATGAATATCAAATTTACATAGGTCCCAAGTCATAGTATTTCATACAATTTTACAAAGCATTTGAATGGAAATTTGTTATGAATTATTGTCGTCTTCCTGAGAATTTCCTTCAAGTACCTGAGATAAAACATGTTAAAAGAAAAGGTCAGCGAAAACGTTGAGTGAATTCATAGAGTTTAATAAACCATTAATATATCGTCGATATATATTGATTACCGAAAATCATTTTGTACAAATCCTTGTAGTAGGCCATAAAATAGGCCAAAAACATTTTATACAAATCCTTATCAAAATCATAATATAGGCTTTTGCCTTCAAAACCATTATATGAACCATTGTCGTAAATACAATACGTTTTATAACGTTGTATAAAGTTAAATAAAAACCGTTATATGTATATGGTTATGTAAAACCAAAACACGAACATAATATCAATAATAAGACCCCGTATTGCTAGTCAGGCAATATATCGTAATTCGATGTGTATAGAAGTGTTTTCGTTATTGGATTATTATAAGCCGCATGACATTGCTACCTTACTATAACAACAACGGGTAGCTAACCCAAAACTCATTTGCCCATTTAAGCAGCGTGTCGTCACAATAATCACGCTTATTTAAATCCTCTTATACATAAATTCGCTTACCAATCAATGTGGCACGACGGGGATCAACCGTCAAGGCGCGAACTGGGGTGATCTTCCCCAAATAGTACTATTATATGCATAAGCGTCTACCAAATCCCGGTAGTTCACAATTCATGCTAATAGGACTTTTAGTGACATAACTTAACTTTAAAATCCATTTCATTTCATTTATCAGGTCATATAATCATTCATTGGGTCATACAATCATTCAGGTCAAAATCAATAAGCAAATAATCGGGACAACTTGTGTCCTACTTTATCAAAACTAACATGTTATCTCCCTCGCGAGTTTATAAAACATTTCATAAAAACATTTAAAATAGTGCGATGCTATGAACTCACGTTTATTGGGAAAGGCGGTTTATCGGCGTTTTGGTTGTACGGTACGTGCTTCAATCACGGAAACCTAGACAAATATTACTCGTCTTAGACTCTTGTCCAATGACTTTTATAAAAACAATGGCTATGTATATATGATGATATCATGAGTATGATGATGATCAAGTGGGTTTTTATATCTTCATTCAACATTATAGTGTTATGTGTTAGTCAAATGTTTGACTAGTTACACTAGTTTCAATCCAGTTCCATATTAAGGCCCAATAAGCCTATGATAAGCCCATTACATTATATTAGCCCATTTTATACTTTTAACATCAGCCCTTTACTCACATGTTGGGCCTAAGTGGGTTAAGCCCAATGAGTAAGTCCATTAGTGTTTATCCAAACTAGTTGGGTCAATAGTCCTATAAGGGTACTTTGGCCCGTTAATGTCCATAGGTTATAAAGCTCGGGTTTTATCGGTTTTTACTTGTTATATAAGTTTATACATCAGTATGTGAGTTTATAAAAAGTTTACATTAGACGGTCCGACCGTCTAAGTTTTATTTAACAAGAAGGTTAATCTTTCGGTTTTAGCCGAAAAGACGTAAAACTTATGTTTATAGTTTTATAACTTATAAAACTTATCAAATTACTATTTTTATAAAATCTCTCATTTATTTATTAATGTTCATACTTATATATATGTAATATATAAGTTAGTGGGTTTTAAGTTTACATTTAATATTATATTTACTTGAGTGCTAATATTATACTATATAATTTTATTTCACAAATCTGATTATTATTTTCACTTTCACCATTTTTATCATATCTTGAGTTCTACAATGAGATAGAAGCTCATTTTTAGATGACATAAACTTCATATTATGTGATACAAATGACTTAGATTTAGATACTGCTCAATCCAAGTCTAAGTGTCCCTAACAGTCCTCACAAAACAGACTATTCAGATTTGGTACATCAATTTTGTTTTGACCATATTTCACTCATTATAATGATTCCATTGCATGGCCAACTCTCACATGTGTACAAGACTTAATACTTAATGCATATTAATTCAACTATTCCATTTTATCAGTTTAACATATGGTTGTTTACTGTTTTTATACAGCCAACTTATTAAGCAAGATTTTAACCTTTTTACATATGGTTTTCCATCTTTTTATCCATGTTTATCAACACATGATCCCCACACAATATTTTTAATCATTATTCATCATCATATACATATACATAAATGAAGAAAATACAAGATTACATACTCAAAATAACAAGAGGATAGGAAGAAACAATCTCTATACCACCAATAGTGATGAAAAGATGAGGTTTTTGATGAACAAGGCTTGGTTCCTTGTTACCAAACCTTCAACTTTAGCAAGGCAACTTCTTGAGTCGTTAAAATGGATGAACACCTCCATGAAATCAGCCCTTAACTCCTTCTTGAAAATCATCCCAAAGACCTCCATGAAAACTCCTTTTCACATGTTATAATCATCTCCAATCTTCATCTTTTCAAGTAGGCTTCAACATATGTTGATTATAGCCTTTGTTTATGGTTAAAATTTGATGAAAATGGTGATAGGAGGGTGGCTATGGACGTTCATAGAGAGAAAAGAGAGTGTTTGAGTGGTTTTGCATTTATGAAATGAGAAATGGTTTATGGTATAGCTAGTTTTGTTAGTTTGGTGGTTTGTGTATGCACTAAGGACATGTGTCCTTAGTGTGTATATAAACTTGACACCACATATGGTATGTTAGCTAAGTCTTGCCACCCATAGTCGGGGTGAGGCAAGTGTAAACTTGACTCATCTCCACTAATTTACGGGTACTCCTCGATTCTAGTTTCCTCGATATACGTGCCCTCGGGTCGTTTTACGAAAACCGTTTTTATAAATTATGAATCAATGGCATACAACGAAACTAATAAAAATTGTATCATCAAAAACGGAGTTCAAAAACGTAAATACGTAAACCTAGGGTTTCCGGTTTAGTCGTAAAGGACGTTAAATTATGCACGTAAGTCCTAATCTCTTCTCCTAAATTTGTGAGTTTATGAACCAACACAAATTTAAAATTCCAAAATAATATTCAAGGATAAATTTATTTCCTGAAATGTCGGACTGTCACCAAAACGGTGTATGTAAACGTAAGCACGTAACGTAGAATTCTCCGGTTTAAACGTAGTCGATGCTACTTCAAGACGTAAACTAAATTTCTTCCCAAAAGTGATTGAGTTCATAGTATAAGATTAAAATGATATTTTTAAATAATACTTGAGAAAAAATATCAACCATAAATTGACGGATTGTCACAAACAGGTTAAACCGAATACCCGTTTAATAATTGGGTCGTGTTTGGGTTGAATAAATATTAAGCAGGTCGACACGTGAACCCGTTTAAGTATATATAAGCCTCTAAAAATAAATATGTAACTTTAACTTTATGTTAGATTTAGTTTAAATATATTTTGTTATGTAATTAGTAGGAGTGAATTGTCATTCTAATTCACATACCATTGAAATTGTTGCATAACTATTTTCTATGTTATGTTATCTTTTTTTACATCTTTATATCATTTTTTCATATAAATTAGTCAGATTGTCAAAGCATCAACCTTATTAACCGCTTGATATATTTCCTTAAATAGGTTAAAAGGGTAACACGTGTTATGCATGTGCGGGTTAGGGTTGAGTTTCTTGACACGATTAATAAATGGGTCGTGTTTGGGTTAAGGTTATAATAACACGTCAACCCGCAAACCCGAACAGGTGGACACGAACACGACTCGATTTCCACCCCTAAAACAATGTACAACATAAGAAATATCAGGTATAGTCAAGGTTAAGTAAATCATCTTACCAACAAATTTTTGACAATTAGTGATATTAACCAAATACTTGTCACCAACAGACTCTTTTTGAGCCTACACAACATTCTCGAGCAAAGGAGCAACAATAGGTTAACAAGCCAATAACTCATACTCATCTAATAATTCTAAACAATATTTTCTTTGATGAAGGAAAAATCTAGTACTAGTCTTAAGAACCTCAATACCCAAAAAATATTTAAGTTCATCAAGGTCTTTTTATCTTAAATCTATTGTTTAAAAACTTTTTGAATTTTCAGTTTTAACATCAAAATTACCAGTTAACACAAGATCATCCACATATACAAGCAAAAACAACTTAACTTTGCCATCGGTTTTGATATACAAAGAATGATCACTTTTTGGACATATAAAACCAACATCAAGCAAAGTATTTGAAAGTTTAATATTCTATTGTCTGAAAGCTTGTTTAAGACCATAGATAGATTTCTTAAGTCTACAAACCATAGTATCTCCAGGTTTAGAATAACCCGAAGGAGGAATCATATAAACCTCTTCACTTAAATCACCATATATAAATGCATTATTCGCATCTATTTGAAATAGTTTCTAGCCATTTTGCATATAAAGATCAATTAAACATCTACCAGTACTCATTTTAACAACAGGACTAAAAGTTTCTTCATAATCAATACCCTCCATTTGATTACAACCTTTAGCAACAAGTCTAGCCTTGTATCTTTCAATTTCCCCGTATGAAAGATATTTAATTCTATAGACCCATTTACATCTAATATGTTTCCTACTAACAGGAAGGTCAACTAACTCCCAAGTACCATTTTTATACAAAGCTTGCATCTCAACATACATAGCATTAACCCAATTTTGATCACTAGAAGCATCCTTATAAGAGGAAGGTTCATAAGTCTTGATTAAACTAAAGATGAAACAAAAATTATTCATATCAAGCAAAGAATGATTGCAATATTTATTTAAACCATATCTAAAAAAAGTATTTAACACATAATCATTCAACTTAGCAAGAAACTTAGTCACTCGATTAGACTTCCTAAGACCAATCTCCTTTATTTCATTATTAAAAACATTTTCAGGAACCTCATTGTTTAAGCCAAAAAATGCCCTCAGATATATCATTATCTCTTATCACTACCACTAGGTAAGCTAATGACTAAGTCATGTCCATGCTGATGAAAAGATTCACCAAACACTAGTTGACTATCATCATCACTAGTGGCATCCTTAGGGTAATGCAGACTATCCTCTCTACTCAAAGGAGTCCCACCTTCCTCATCATCATTGGGTCTGTAAAGAGTTTTTGATGTGTTTTCAGACTTAACAAAATTAAAAAAGTTTAAAGTAGAAACTTCCTTTTTAGACTCAAGAATAATTTTATTACCATTATTTATTTTATAAGGAAAAATATTTTCATAAAACTTGACATCTTTTGAATAAATGACACTTTTGTTTTCAAGACCAAATAACTTATAAGCCTTTTTACCACTAGCATAACCAAGTAAAACACACTTTTTAGACTTACTAGAAAATTTTTCATGTCCTTTTAAAATAGTAGCATAACACAAACATCCAAAACTTCTTAAGTAGGAAAAGTTAGGTTCCATACCATATATTCACAAAAAGTAGATTTGCCATTCAAAACAGATGAAGGAAGCCTTTTAATCAAATACGCAGCAGTTAAAACACATTCATACCAAAACAGGAAGAGGAATGCCTCCCTGAAAGATAAGACTTCTAGCAACATTAAGCAGATGTCTATGTTTCCTTTAAGCGATACCATTCTGCTGTGGAGTATATGCACAAGTAGTCTGATAAACAATACCCATTGAATAAAAAAAATCATCCATTTTTTATTAACAAACTCGATACCAGTATCCAATCTCACGACTTTAACCTTTTTATTAAACTGAGTTAAAACTAGATTATAAAAACTGATGAACATTTGAAAACCCTAATCTTTAGTTTTTAGCATATACACCTACATAAACCTACTACAGTCGTCAACAACAGTAAAAAACACCTAAAACCATCTATGCTAACCACTTTATAAGGTCCCCAAACATCCAAATGAATCAATTCCCCAAAACAAGTAGATTTATGTTCACTTAAAGTAAAAGACGCTCTTACTTGTTTAGCTTTATGACAAATATCACAAGGTAACTCACGATTTATACTCCCTCTGTCCTAAAATAAGTGTTCATATTTGACTTTCATAGTCTTTTTTTTAAACTTTAACCGTAAATATATTTGTTTATGTTATATAATAATTGATAAAAAAAATTATACCAATAAAAATACATTTAAAACTCTATCCGTTCATATAATTTTCATCATGTATTTTTTAACATAAAAAATAATTAAGGTCAAAGTTATAAAAAAATAATTTTAAAGTCAAAAGTGGACACTTATTTTAGGACGGAGGTAGTATGTTTTAGATCCAAAATACCTTTTAACAAATTTAGAACTTGATTAGCAGGATGACCCAACCTATTATGCCAAAGAACAAAAGATGTGTAATAGTGTTCCACCACCAAGTGATGAACCCCAAAAGAAAGTTTCTTTAAAAAGGAGTTTCAAAAAGCAATCAATTTTGTTAGAAAAACAAATTTCAGATGAGAAACATAAATGCGATGAGAAAAGTAAAAGTGTTCAGCAATTTGAGTTTATAAAACAAGGGGTTTTAAATTTGTACAAAGGTGTCGTCGACTATGAAAAAGTTTCTAGGGATACCATTTGGAATATTAAACCTAACCCACAAGTAGAATTCGTCATTCAACAATGCATTGTTCCAACCATTGATGATCTCTAAAAAAATGTGGAAATGTTTTATAAAGCTCTCACTGAGGAAATGTTAACTGATTTAAGTTATGTTAAATCTCTTGAAGATGAAGTTGATTTTCTTCAAACTAAATTAAAGACACAAGAACACCAACTTTCTAACGAAATTGATCGACTTTCGAAGGAATATTTTTGTGCTGACCACATGAATGCTATACTTGGTGTGTATACCGATCTTGATCAATATTGTCATGTAGCATGTCTAGTGTCAGAAACGGACGAGAAATGTCGCAATCTTGAAGTAGAGATTTCAAAACAAATTCAGTCATATAACAAACTTTCGAGAAGTTTTTTCTAACTTAAGAAACACTCCATTTCTCTTGAACTTTCTTTACAAAAAGGTGATAAATCTCATAATCATAAAAAGTGTCAAGAAATGGCAGCTTCTTCGTTTCGTCAATTAAATGAAAAAGGTTTCGAAATAAATGATTTGAAAGCTCAGCTACAAGAAAGGGACATAGCCATCTATGAGTTACAAAAACTCACTGAGAAAATGAAAGGAAAGTCTGTATTGGGTAAACCATCCGCCGTTCATCAACCGAATGCGGTTAAGTGCCCTAAATCCTCTGTTTTGGGAAAATCCCCACAGACTTCGCCTAAGATAGGAAATGATAAGAGCACAAATGTGATAGCACCAGGAATGTATAAGATGAACACTAAGCCCACTCAAACTGGAACATCGCGGTTACCTCAGAATATTAAGAAAACTAATCAACGTGTGTCTTCTTCTACAGGAGTAATCCCCACTACTATCGTTAACGGACCACAGCTTAAGAGCACTAGAATGCAAGATAAGGTCATGCCTAACAATAGTCCAGGAAAGAAGTTGGAAGTAGAAGACCACCATAGGAATTTTAAGTTTTCTAAGAATAAAACGTCTGTAACTGCATGTAATGACAGTTTAAATGCTAAGACCTCGAATGTTGAATTTGTTTGTGTTGAATGTGGAAAATGTGTTCGGACTTTCAATCATGATGCTTGTGCTCTTAATCATAATGGCGTGAATACTAGAACTAGGAAGCCTATTCTTGTGCCCACTAGTACTAGAGAACCCACAAGAACTTTGAACCAATCCACTGATCAATCACTTAAGAAACTAAGTGCGTTAGAATCCACTACTCTACGTAAACAAAGCAGGTTAAAGAAGTTTTATGAGAACATGATTAGGACATGTACACGGGGGTATTCAAGATTTACACCACCCGGATACAAATGGGTACCTAAGATAACCCCTATTCTAATTGGGTCTATGAATGTTAGATTACCTTTAGATTCTAGGTCCACTATTATTTTGGAACCCGTTTCTATCAAGGGCCCCCATTTGTCAAATGCTACATTGTCTTCTAATTGTTTTGCAGCTCATCGAAATCATCCTATTCATAATGGACTCCGGGTGCACAAAGCACATGACGGGCAATCTCAAGCTTCTCATTAATTTCGTGGAGAAGTTTCTAGGTACGGTGCGGTTTGGAAATGATCAGTTTGTACAGATACTTGGATATGGCGATTTGGTTCAAGGAAATCTCACTATCAAACGGGTTTATTACGTCGAGGGACTGAATCATAATTTATTCTCGGTTGGTCAATTTTGTGATGCGGATTTGGAAGTGGCTTTTCGGAAATCTACTTGCTATGTTAGAGACTACGATGGGAATGACCTTCTAACAGGTTCTCGTGGTTCTGATCTCTACACTGTAACTCTTCAAGACACATCTTCAACAAATCCAATTTGCTTAATGGCTAAAGCTTCATCATCTCAAGCATGGTTATGGCATCAACGATTGTCACATCTCAACTTTGACACCATCAACTTGCTTTCGAAGAATGATATTGTGACCGGTCTTCCTAAGTTAAAATTCGTCAAAGACCATCTTTGTTCTTCTTGTGAGTTGGGGAAAGCAAAACGGAAGTCTTTCAAAACAAAGACTACCCCAAGCTCAAAAGGACGATTGGAACTTCTACACATGGATTTATGTGGTCCCATGCGTGTAGAGAGTATTAACGGGAAAAAGTATATTCTCGTGATTGTTGATGATTACTCTAGATACACATGGACTTTCTTCTTAAGGTCCAAAGATGAAACACCAGAGGTTCTCAAAAACTTTCTCAAGATGATACAACATAATCTTCAAGCTCAAGTCTTAACCGTAAGAACGGATAGGGGTACTGAATTTTTGAACAAGAACTTGCAATCTTACTTTCAAGAAAAAGGCATCAAACATCAAACGTCTATTGCTCGAACTCCTGAACAAAACGGCGTTGTCGAAAGACGGAACCGTACTTTGGTTGAGGCTGCTCGAACAATGCTTTCTGCTTCAAAATTACCGCTATTCTTCTGGGTTGAAGCAATTGCAACTGCCTGTTATACTCAGAATCGTTCTCTCGTCATCCCTAGACATGAAAATACACCTTACCACATCATCAATGGCAGGAAACCTACTGTCAAATTCTTTCACGTATTTGGATCTTTATGCTACATCCTTAAAGACGGTGAGAATCTCGACAAGCTGAAAGAAAAAGGTGATGCATGTATTTTTGTGGG
This sequence comes from Glebionis coronaria, assembly GCA_025667525.1. Classification (NCBI taxonomy): domain Eukaryota; kingdom Viridiplantae; phylum Streptophyta; class Magnoliopsida; order Asterales; family Asteraceae; genus Glebionis; species Glebionis coronaria. The sequence goes on from CM046879.1 coordinate 98,353,250, forward strand.
GTATGCTACATTGTCGAAAGTATATCGGGTCTATAACAAGAGAACAAAGATTATTGTCGAAACAATTCATGTGAACTTTGACGAATTGCCACAAATGGTACTTGATCACAACAACTCAAGTCCCGCTCCTCAATGTCCAACAATGGCACCTACACACAATAGTGTACGTCCCGTGCAAGAATGTCAAGAAAGTACTCCTACAGCAGACTCGACGGATACGACACATATGAATGAGTTGGTTGATTTATATGATCCAATGTTTGATGAATATTACTATGGAAACAATCAAGTTGTGTCAAAGCCTTCCGCTGGCAATACTGCTGATGCACCTGAACAAAATCAACAAGACACAATTGCCTCTACTTCAGCAACTGTTGCTCAAGAGACTATTTCATTGGATACTCAACAAACTCAAGAAACTGTCATACAACCAACATCACCAACCGTCAATGCTGAAGGAGGAAACAACAATCAAGCAGTCGATGCACAACCCGACGAAGAAGAATTTATCAATCCGTTTGGTACACCGGTACACGAAGTCGGAGAGTCTTCTATTCATCATGTTGATCCGTCCAACATGCATACATTCTACCAATAATATCCATCCACTCACCATTGGACACGTGATCATCCATTGGAGCAAGTCATTGGAAATCCTTCACAACCAGTTAGAACACGCAGACAACTCGAAACCGATGGCGATGTGTGTATGTATGCACTCACCGTGAGTTCACTGTACCTACAAACATCAAACAAGCCATGACTGATCATGCGTGGATTGAATCAATGCAAGACGAAATTCATCAGTTTGAACGCCTAAATGTTTGGGAACTTGTTGACAGACCCTATGGAATGTCGGGTTTAGATTTCAAATGGATCTGGAAAAACAAACTGGATGAAGAACAAACCATCATCAAAAACAAATCTCGTATTGTGGTTAAGGGATAGCGTCAACAAGAAGGCATAGACTACGATGAATCATTCGCTCCAGTCGCTCGTTTGGAAGCAGTCAGGATATTCCTTGCTTATGCTGCACATAAGGGCTTCACGGTTTTTCAGATGGACGTTAAAACTTCTTTTCTCAACGGTCATTTGAAGGAAGAAGTGTATGTGAATAAGCCGGAAGGATTCATCGATCCTCATCATCCTGACAAAGTCTATCATCTCAAGAAGGCTGTATATTGACTTAAACAAGCTCCAAGGGCATGGTACGAAGAACTTTCAAACTTCTTGGTGTCCAAAGGTTCTATTGATTCTACTCTCTTTATTAATAAATATGGGGATGACATACTGCTGGTGCAAGTTTATGCTGATGACATTATTTTTGGTTCTACGAACCCAAAACTTTCAAAACGTTTTGAAAAATTAATGCACAGCAGATTTGAAATGTCAATGATGGGGGAGATAAAATTCTTTTTAGGCCTCCAAATTCATCAATCCCCACGTGGTATCTTCATTAACCAAGCTAAGTATGCTTAAGAGATACTTAAAAAGCATGGTATGACCTCATGTGCTCGCGTTGGTACACCATTGTCGACCAAATCCCTAGACGCTGACTTGTACTCATATCCCGTAGATCAAACGCGATATCGCAGTATGATCGGGTCACTTATGTACCTTACAGCCAGCAGGCCTGATATTCATCATGCCACATGCTATTGTGCACGATATTAAGCCAGACCCACTCAAAAGAACCTCAAAGAGGTTAAACAGATCTTTCGGTACCTTAAGAATACCATTCACATGGGACTCTGGTATCCGAAGGAAACCGATTTTCATCTAACCTCTTTTTTATATTCTGATCACGCAGGTTGCCTTGATAGTCGCAAAAGCACTTCTGGTAGCGTACAATTTCTAGGGGAAGACAAGCTTGTGAGTTAGTCGTCAAAGAAGCAGGATTGCACTTCGCTCTCATCAGCTGAAGCAGAATATATGGCTCTATCTGCGTGTTGTGCTCAAGTCCTCTGGATAAGAACTCAAGTCACGGATTATGGCTTCCACTTTGATAAAACACCTATGTATTGTGACTCAAAGTCGGCCATAGCCATCTCTTGCAATCCGGTTCAGCACTCCCGTACCAAGCACATCGCAGTCAGATAACACTTCATCAAGGAACAAGTGGAACGTGGTATCGTGGAATTATACTTTGTCAGAACTGAGTACCAGATAGCAGACTTGTTTACTAAAGCCCTATCTCAAAATAGGTTTCAGTATCTCGTTGGCCGTCTTGGTATGAAGTATATGACTCCAGAAGACTTGGAGGTTTTGGCAAATGAAGCTGTTTGATACTCTCTCATAATGAATTCTAAGCGCATCACAGCTTAGAACTCAGACCTCAACTAAGGAAAGTTTATTTCGGACGATAACTTATCCTTCTCAACGAGAAATTCATATTTCTCGGTCATGAACTTCTCATAAAAACATTCAAAGTTTTTAAGTTCATGAAAAATGATTTCTAAGTAAATGTCAGCTTAGAACTCGAAATTCAACTTAAGGAAAGTTTATCACGGCTGATAACTTATCCTCCACAACGGGAAATTTATTTTTCTCGGTCATGAGCTAGTCACAAAACAATCAAAATTTTGAGCTCATGAAAAACGGACCCGAAAGGGAAGTGTATGTTTCAGTGCGCTTTCCCTAAGCAATAGAAGAGAAGTCTTCTATCCTGATTATTTTAAAACCGTTGAACACAATTTTTCAAGAATTTCTCAAAAGGTTTTTCTAAATCTTTCAAAATTTTGTGTTCAACACTCCCTTCCTCATATGTGGTTTTTATATCTCTAAATTTTCATATGCTATTTTGATCAATTTTTGAGGGGAGCGTTTTAAAATCAAGCCTTTAATGTTTTTGGGTACATCTCTGAAATTGTCACATTTTATGTATCCAACACATTCCAAAAATGGTTTAAAACTGTCAGATGTCATATACTATATCGGATAAGGCATCTCTACTCCGTACCTCAACATATTTGTGGTGTTGTTTTTCCAAAATTTTGTCAAACTTATGTTTCAAGACACACATATATTGTTGAGGGGGAGCATCCCGACTGAAAAAGTTCCATGATGCATGCGTGCACACATGTTTCTCTCCCAATCGGTTTTCAGAAATTGTCATATTTTAATCAACTGGTATCTCTAATATGATGTTTTTATATTAGAGACAGGGGAGAAAATGTGATTAAAATGTAATATATATCGCAACATGTGATCTTAAAGACTCAAGTGCAACTCTTTCCTTCACATGCTAAACCATTTCGTATATCGATGCATGTGTGTAGGGGGAGCTTTTCGGAAATGTAAAACTTTCAAAGTGTTAAATGTTTTGATTTTTATCAAGAACTTTGAATGGTTTTCAATGGTTTATGGTTACGATCTATACCCAAAACAACCTACTATCCATGACGGAACGATGGAGCCAAAAGGTGGTTTAGGATAGGAAACTAAGTCCTATGATCCAACCAGAACCGGAGGGATCTACCCAAGGACATTCCATAGCTAGAAATAGTTGTCCTTAGGAAAGATGGAGTTGAATGAAGCTGAATGCGGACCAATTACTTAAGTTAGCGCTGGAACAATCACAACAAGGTGCTAGTGATGACGTGTTGGTAAGCATCGAAGGAGTTGAATATTCTATGCAACTTAGGCAGAAACCGGGTTAACACATCTATCGAAGACAAATGTCATGGACCCAGTGACGCGATGCACAACCCTTCCCCAGCCATTCGAGTTTCTCTCAAAAGAAACTTGTCTCATTGTCACGGAGATCAACACGTACCTATTGACTTTCTCACTCCGAGTTAGTTAATATTGAAAAGGTGGCAGTCTGCTCCAGCCTCAGATTACCAAAATGAACTTATTGAGTCTAGAGCCAAACGAGATCTTTCTATCATCTCATTAGGACACAATCAAGTCCTATGCATTATCCTTGTGATATTGCCAGAACATCTGAGTGATACGATTCACAATGAAGATGGGAATCCTGCTTGAGCCAGCATCAAACAAGCTCATGGTAGGTAACTTGTGCGATTCAACACGAATCAAACTTGTGAGAACTGGAATGCAACTAAGTTTGGATTCTTAATTGATTCAATCTTGATTCCAGGTTTCTTCGCAAAATCCGTGTGATCTTGTCAGAACATTCAGAGTGACACTCTTTAGTGCTCATAGTGACGAATGGAAATCCTTCCAGTGTCAACATCAAACAGCATTGCGGTAGGTGACTCGCAAGATTCTCTATGAATCAAGCTTGTGACAAACTGGAAAGCAACAATGGTGCGATTCTTTTAGAATCAAACTTGTTCCAGGAAATCTGAATTGACGACTCTAATCAGACAGATAATTTATCCTTATGACTCACTCTTTACGTTCACAGTTTGCTTTGAGACGGTCGAGTAAAGAGAACTGGCTACTACCGCCGTGAAACCCTGTCAAGGAGATTCTTAATTGAATCTACCCGATCACAGGTACGGTATCTAATACCGTCTAAACGGTCTTCACCGACCGGAGGTAAAACGCTACCGAGTTAGGATGAAATGTTCAAAGCCATTTTATCCGTGTCTATATATGATTCTGCATATCAAGAAGGTGGCGTAACTGTGTAACCGATGTCGATTCAGAAGTCACAAGAGCACACGATGACGATAATCAAGATACTTAAGAATGTAAGAATGTAATAGTTCATCTTGTCACAAGAGCTCAAGATGAACACTATCAAGAATATATTGAAGATCTCAAGCACTCAAAGTCAAATGACAAAGGCTCAAGATAAAGATCACAAAAGCATGAAGGAACAAAACCGTTACAAACAAGATCAAGACCAAGATACAAGACCAAAGTAGGAAGATCTCCTCTACAAGAATGTATTCACTCAATCATCTTATGCTTTTTAAGCTTTTAAGATGACCGATACATTGGGGGAGATTGTTAGCCCTATATTTTATATAGTCGAACAAGAATGTAATAGGTCATCTTAGTCGTTAAAGGTCTTGTATTGTAATAGGTTAGTCGGGAAAACCGGGCTTGGACTTTAAGCTAATATTGTATAAGTTAGGGGCGTAAGCCCAAGACAAAGCCAAGCCCGGACCAAGTCACTTAAACCCATGGCCCAACAAGCCAAGGGTATATATACCCTCTTCCATGTGTGGAAGAGGGTGTTGGTTACCATTTTACTTTCTCTCTCTAAAGTGTTTAACCATCCAAATTCTCTCTTGTTTCTCTCTCTCTACTTTCTTCTCTATCTCTCTCTAAATATCAACTAAATCTTGTGTTATGGATTGATATGGGAATAACACATGTTCTACAAGTCTTAAATTTATATAACAAGGATTAACCAAATGAGAGATTATAACACAAACATGAGCAAATATACCCTTTCGTATATATTATAGTTTCTAGTGGTAAGCCAAGATCATTCGCGAAGACTTAGTTTTGTTATGATAACCAAGACAATAATCAAAGATAAAGGTGATTGAATTCGAAATATTATGATAACAAATATGACTACTAATGGGATAGCTTATATAACTTCTTAATGATGATAATAATGATGGAGATATGATAGGGTAGGTAAAGAGTAATAAACCTTTTTAGTCAAAATGGCGTTTTACAATCCACTTGGTTTGATACAAGACTTATGTCTCATAAGCGACTAAGCTTAAACAAGTTTCTATAAGTTCAATGTTTTATCAAAATATCTAAGCGGGTCTCTCCAACCAAAGATTCAAAAACCATAGACATGTTTTATAAAAACTAGTTATAACAACTTGACCCCTTCGGTCCCCAAGTTATCGTAACAAATCTAGTTTGATAAAACAACGTGATAGAACTTAGATAGTAACATGGTTCAACGACATAGCTTGAAATAAATTTATAAAAGATCATATCATAACATCATCACTAATTATATTTACATACCCATGTAGCCACATATAACTTAGCCTAACATTGCAATTAAGAATAAAACATCAAATGGAAAAGAGTAAAAGGAAATTATACTTAGATTAAATGGAACAAAGAGTACACAAGTGTCAAGATTGTATCGACTTTCCGCTAACCAAAGAATATAATACTCTTATTACAAATATTTTCCAAAAGTAGAAATATACCAAAAGAGATGCTAAAAGTCTAAGATTTTCGTACTAGATAAGTAAGAGAAGTGTGTAGATGATATATGAAAATGAGAAGTAAAGGTCTCTATTTATAGTGCTGGCTGGAAGTACAAGTGCGTCACACCATCCAAAATGTGCGCCGCACATTGGAGGTTGCTTTTATGCGCCGCTTCTAAGTAAGTGTGCAGCACTTTCGTGCATTCAAAATATTCTTTTCAATTTATTTCTCCTTTATTGCTTCTAAGTACTAAAATTTGGTATTTCTTTCACATGTGACCCTTCAACCTTTTAACCTGCATATAAAACACGATGTTTAACTATTGAAAGTCCTTATTTTACGTAGATAATGGGACGATAGTGACGGTTTGAATATGTATAATTTGGGTGTTATCACACCTTTAGAAACATAACAAGTAAAAAACTCAATATTATTAGTAGAAGGCTTGTTAACATCCTTATCAAACAAGTATAAACCAGCAAACTCACTACCAGTCCTCAAGACTGTTCCAAGTTTCAAATCATAAATGTAACAGTTAGATTCATCAAAACAAACTTTTAATTTACTATCCTTAATCAATTTGTTAACAGATAGCAAACTGGCACAATACTCGGGCGCAACCAACATATCAAACAAACCCACACCATTATTAAGTTTCAAATTTCCAACATGAGTAATTTTAGCCAAAGTGCCATTGGGATGACCAACCATAAGTTTAAGATCAGAAACATCAATCAAATTAAACATATTATCTGTATTGTTAGTCATATGTTAGTTGACCCTGAATCAATTATACATCCAAAATGATAACTAACTCCATCAATTTCACAGTAGCACAATAAAACTTATAAAAATGTTGATTAAAAACACATTGTAGTAAAATAAAAAACAACTGCCAATACCTGCCATATTTATACCTACCATATTTATACCTGCCATATTGGCTTGAACACTTGAAGAAGAATTATAATAAAATCATCAACTTGAGCATCTGTTCATTACTTAAGACAAAGATTTAAAAAAGAACTACCATGGTTACCACTTCCCTGACTACCCTTTTTAGCATCAACATTATTACTTCTAGTATTATTAAAACTGCTGACAAGTTTCAAGTTAGGATTTCTTTTAAACCCTTGAGGTAACCAATGATTTTAAAACACCTTTAAATAGTATGTCCCTTTAGACCGTAATTTTTACACAACAAAGAATCATAGTTTCCTTTACTAGCATTGCTATTCTCATTAGACCAGTTAAACTCAAAATTTTTCGTATTATCCACAGTCTTAGTCACAAAAGCAGAAACTTAAGATTTATCAATTTTAACAGAACTAGATGGAATACCCCTTTGAGACTCTTCTCTAGAAATAATAAAAAGGCATCTTTGACTTCAGGAAGGATTTCCCTAGTCAAAATATTGTTTTTTATGGGTTGATAAACATCATGAAGACCCATAAGAAATTGCATTAATTTAAACAATTTAGCATGATCAACTAACTCAATCCTAGCTTCACAAGTACAATCAGGCAATTTAGTCAAGATATTAAACTCTCTCCAATAAGAATTTAATTTATTATAATACTAAAAAACAGACAACCTTCATTGCTTAAAAGAATTAATCTTTTGAAGCAAGTTAGACATAATAGACCCATCAATCCTATCATTAGTATCTTGCAACTATTTCCACACAATAGCAGCTTTATTAGAAAAAACATATCCAAGATACATATCTTGAGTCAAAGAAGTTAATATCCAATAAAGCACATCATCATTACATTAATCTCATTGAGCAAGAAATACATAACTAGCAACATAAGCATCCCTGCTACAAGAACCATCAACAAAACATATTTTACCCTTAATTTGCAAAGCAAGTTTCATAGCATAAGCCCAAACTCCATAGTTCTCAACACCAGACAACTTAACAATAAAAATAGAAGCACAATTAGATTCGTTAGGATACAAACGCAAAGGAATACCCTGATCTAATGAACTGATAAGAATAGCAATAATAACAATTAAACAGATAAAGAAACATAAACAAGTAATCAACAAACCAAACAAGACAACCAAATAACCAAACAAACAGAAAAAACCAATATCAAGTAAAACACTAAACCAAAAATCAGTCAAAAAACATAGAAAACAAGAAAATGAAACTACCATAGAAAACTAACATCCAAGATCCTCTAATATTGCCAAAGGAAAAGAGACTGACCAGAGCATGTATCTAAACCACTCAAAGGTGGAAGGTCAAAATATTAATGAGCATGTTTACTCCCCTTTGAACAAGAAAGATTCCCTTAAGAGAAAGAAGGACTTACAAAGCGTAAAAGCAATAGAATCAACCAAAGAACACTATCAATTGAATCACAGATCAACCAGATCAATAAACCCTAGATTTCAAAAAAATTAGAGTTTCCTCAAATTGACCCTCAAAATCGATTCAGAACAATGTTAATCGACGATTAACAAACCAAGAATCACCAAAAACCACCAACTGAACAAAACCCCCAAATATTAGTGTTTCAAGATAAAACCCTACTAACAAGCACCGATAACGATCGAGCTCAAGAATAAACCTGGCTCTGATACCATGTTAAAATGATATCAAAACCAACAAAGATCGATCTAATCACTGATGAGATGGCTTTTATACATGATCTCATCGTTCTTTTCGGGCTTTAAATGCATAAAAATGTCATAAAATACCATATATATATTCTTTTGTTTGTTTACTTGTGTATTTTAGGAATAGATATCGTGAAAAAGACAAAAGATCACAAGAAACAAGGAAAAACGGACACGAGAAACGAAGCCGTATAAAGAACCGGGCCCCAGTTCATGAAATATCCAAGAAACACCCTTGAAGACTTGAAGATGTACAAGATTGATCCTCAATTTATGAAGAAATGACATATAAAACCCTTGTATATTCATAATTACAAGTTTGGTCCCTTAAGTTTGTCAAAATTACAAAATGGTCCTTCTACTTTGAATAATTGGCAAGTTTAGTCCCTCAACAATTCTAAATTGTCAATATTGGTCCCTCATGAAGTCAAAGATACAATGAAGACGTTTGAAGATCAAGAATGTCCAAGTTCAGTCCTTGAAATATTCAAGAGTAGCAAAAACAACCCTTGAAAACCTTTTGCCAAAGTTTTGGGGCAAAAGTGTGAAGTTTATAACTTTAATAACAAATGGAATGAAGTTTAATGGCTGAAAAACGTGATTTACTAGTTCTGCCAAAGACCAAGGACCAAAAGTGTGCATATGAAACATTCAAACTCAAAAATGCGCCAAACACATATACACTCCATAAAAACCGGATCAAAATGTTTACTATTCACCTTTCACCCTAGTTACTATCTCACTTAAACCAAACGGTAAATCCCAATTACCTTGACACACATTTAATTCACACTCTAAATCCTAACCCACACACAAAACCCTCACTCCCACTCACCAAGGGACCCCACCATTCAAACCCGTCCACCTATCACATCAAACCTTAACCTCCAAGGTATGCCACGTGGCCAAATCAACAGCTGAGACTCCTTGCTTGGTTACAAAGCTGAAATGAACAATCAGGATTCATTTGGACAGCTCAAACATCAAATGCATCTAGAAGATTCAAGGGCATTTCAGGAACTTCATAGCTAGGGTTTTCATGTGTAATATCAGCCCTTGTGGCCTATATAAGGACTCCTCAACATGTGAGTGAGGCTTGTTCCAGTTTTACTCTTTAAACATTGTAATTCCTTTTTAAAATTTATAAAAGTTGGTGTTTTAAGAAAATTCTAATTCCGTTTTATGTTTTTGAAAGTTGGTGTTGTTTAAGAGTGATTCTAAGTTCCATTTGATGTTATAAATGTGTTTAGATCTTGTGGTTTAAACACGATTATGTTTGGTAAGGTTTTCAATTTTGAAATAAGCTTGAAAACAGTCATCTGTTTTTGATTATTTACTTGTACTAACCCTTAACCAAAAGCCATAAGCTCATACAAGCTTGTTAACACCAAGCTTGTGAAGGGATTTGAGCCTTTGGTTAGGCTGTTTGTTGCTTGTGTTGAAGAAATCAATCCCTTGAGTTTTTGCTTTGAAACATCAACGAAGGCACATCTCATCTTCTTCGTTCAAGTACCTTGGTCTTGTTCTAGTTGTTGAACAAGGTCCAAGGAGCATTGCTGATCCCTCTAGGAAGTTGTGGGGGATGGTATAATCTCTTGTTAAGTTTCCTCTAAAAAATTCTATGTTTATGTATGATTTATATTTTTCCATGTGATTTGTTGCTTTTGTGTTTGTGCTTTGTGTTTTATAGTTGTATTCTCTTAGTTGTCACCTAGTTGAAGTTTTTGAACCATAAAATCAGTAGGTTATGTGATTGGATAAAGAGTTTGTTTGAAAAAGGGGTAAAACAAGGCTGTTTGGGATTATTGGATCATAAGGCCTTGTGGCCTTGTGCCCTTGGTTCTTAGGGCTTGGGGAGTCTAAACAAGTCATATGCAACAAGTTTTAGTCACTGGTTAAGTTTCAAAAGGTTTGGAAAAAGGATTTCAAGTTTTGGAAAATTATGAAAAAAGTGGTTTGAAATTGGTCAAACACATCAGATCCAATAAAATCTTTGTTTGTTGGATCTAAGGTCTGAAATCAGGTTTGGGAAGAGTTTAGGTGATAAGCTATCTGTGCATTATCTGTTTGTTGAATTTGGTGGCTTATTGAGGGTGCTAGAGCTTATCAAAGTGGCTGAAGTGGTCAATTGCATCAGCAAAGTGACCACCTCATTTTGTACTTGCATACGTTGTTCTAGTGTATGCCCTGCTTGTTTATCACTTGGAACTTGATTTTGTGCTGCTTGTGAGTAGATTTGGCTATTTGGATTGCTTTGATGCTGGCTTATAAGCTTACTGGCTTATTAAGCCTTATTTGCCAAAATCTTTCATCAATTGGTCAACTGACCTCTTGATTCACAAGGACTCCTCCTTGAGTTCTTCACAAAAGTTGCTTATAACAAGCCTATAAACCATCCCTGATCATTTGGTGAATTTTGGAACACTTTGAATTTGGTCAAATAAGCACAATTTGGCTTATTTTTGAGAACTGCTTATTGGTACATGCAACAACTTGGCTTTTGTGATAGGTGTCATTTTTCTAAACTTAATAACAAATCTAGAAGGTTACAAGTCATTTGGTTAAGCTTTTGCTAGAAAACTAGCTAATTTGGCTTTTTCAGCCAGCTTATTGGTTCACACAGCTTATTCTACTTTGTTTTTTGTGATTTTTATGATTGATTATTCCTAGTTAAGTTATTTGTGAGCTTTTGCAACAAACCATAGCTTCTGAAACAGCCTAGAACTCTAACCCGACTATTTTGTCTTTTAGTGAAATTATACTTTGCTTATTTCTGGCTTATTGAGTGTGCTTTTTCAAAATCTCTTTTCATAGATCTCTTAGGCATCTCAAAATAAGGTTGTGTGTTTAAGCAGAGCTTATGGCATTGGCTTATTGCTTAATGGGCTCATTGGCCCAATAAGAATAAGCTGTTGACTATTGAAGCTGTGATAAGCTCAAAACCAGCTTTTAGGCCTTCATACTTTTGTGTTTAGAATTGAATTTTGAGTCAGATAGGGCTTTTTCAAGTCATTTGGGCCTAGTTTGACTTTTTGTGCCCATTAAGCCCATTAAGCCCATTAAGGTTGACTGTTTTTGTTTTTAGCCCATTTGGGGACCATTAGGGGTATTTTGGTAATTTCACTTTCATTTTCTGATTAATTAGGTTAAAATAAACTAGTTTGCAAGTTTTTAGAATTTTTTAGAATTTTTGGATTTTTAATATTATTTTAATATTATTTTATTATTAAATTTCAATTTTCATATTTTTGCACTTTTTACATTTTTCTTAGGTAAAATACATTAAAATAGGATTTTTGCAACTCTTAGATTAATTTTATCAACATTTTTCTAATTTCTAGAATTATTTTAAGTTTTTAATAGTTTTTAATCATTTTAAATAGTTCTATTTAGATTAAAAATTTATTAAAATAGTTTTTAATCTTATTTGGTCATTTTAGAGGTTTACAAAGTGAAAAATTTTTATTTGGGCTTTTTAATAATTATTTTGATTTTTAGGTCTTTAATTAGCATTTAAAAATTAATATTTAATTAATTAAAAGGTTTGAAAAAATTTTGATCATTTGTAAATTCTTAGTTTAATTAATTTGATTTTTGCTAATTGTTTGGGAATTTTTAGAATTAATTTTTATTTTAGCTATTTTTACGGTTTTAATTTTGTCGTCGTAGTAATAAATTTCACGTCTTCGTCATTCTATTTTCTCATCCCCTTCTTTCAAATATTAATCTCAAATCAATTACGAATTATTCACACACATATACCTCCTTGGGAAACGAACTTCATTGGGTCATTAGTGTTTGATTTTCCTAAATCATCACTTAATACTTTCCGCTTTTACGCTCTTTTTCCTAAAAGACGTAAGTTTACCACAATCATTTTGGCGCCGCTGCCGGGGAGGTGTGTAGTGATTAATTTGTCTTGTTGTTTTTAATATTAACCAAAAATAGTATTTGTATTAGTAGAAATCTACTAATACGTATTATCGGTTTTTTCGTTTTTCTTGTGAAATTATTATTATTATATTGTATTAAGTATCACAACAAAATCAAAATATCTCCAAAAGTGTGAAAACACAACCTTAATTGGGATTTGATCTCCTAATTATTGTATTATGTTGCGAATAAAATGTAGCCAGTCCACGTGAACGCTGACAAGAAGAAAACATGCGTTGATAAGAAGAGAACAAGCACTGGCAGATCAAGCGTTGACAGAAAGAAGTCAAGCGTTGATAGGTTGAAAACAAGCACTGATAGAAAGATATGGTCTACGCGTATTATGTTTCTAGTTTGTTTCTAGTAAAGATAGGTTCAACATTGTATTTTCTATAATTATCTTTACCTAGAATAGCTGATACGTAGACTCTTGTACAAGGCTTCTTATGTCTATAAAATAAGACCTTTAGGTTATGTTTCATATAAGTTTTTCATACGTTTAACACTTTCATTGTAAGCAAGTTCGTTATTATCAATCAAGTGAAAGTTTGTTTTACAACTGTTTGTGTGTTCTTGTTTAAGTATTAATTCCGCATAATACTTGAATTGTTTTATACACAACAAAGTTTCTCTACGTGTATAACTTGATCTAATCTCGTTTACACAAGCTAAATCGATCTAAGTTTGGGATCAACAAGTGGTATCAGAGCTTGTTGAGAAACTTTGATCTAAAAGAACACAAGAACCCTAATTTTCACAAAACCCTAAAAACATCCTGTCTACTCCAGAAGTAACCTCCTCCTCCTCAAACCACAACATCAAGATTCCCATGCTAGATCCAGACAACTTTGAGCTGTGGAAGTTCAACTTTGAGCAATATCTGCAAATCCATGACTATACTCTCTGGGAGATTATTGAATATGGAAACACATTCAATAAAGCTCAAAAGATTGCAGATGCGATTGCTACAAGATCAGCTGTTCAAGGATGCTCTGAAGCAGATAAGAAAGAAACACCTGAAGATGGTAGAGCTGTGTCTGTTGAGGACATAGCAAAGAGAAGGGTTGATATGAAAACCCTAAGCATTCTGAAACTCTCATTGGGATAAGAAAATCAGCACAAATACAGAGGTTATGAGTATGCAAAAGACCTTTGGGCAGCCCTTGAAGTTGCCTATGGTGGTAATGCTGATACTGTGGAAGAGAAAAAGAAGCAACTCTTACATGAGTATGCTGTTTTTAAGGCTCAACCTAATGAGAAGCTAAGTAGTGTGAGAAGCAGACTTCTTGACATTACAAGCAAGCTATCCTTCATGGGGACAGTAATTGGTGATGTTGACATTATTGCCACTTTTCTTAAAAGCCTTGGTGATGCCTGAAAGATTGAGGCAAGATCTATAATTGCCAACAACACTCACAAAAGTTCTACTTTTGATGATGTTTACAACAAACTGAGGCTGTTGGAGAATGAAACCCTTTTGGAGCATGGAAGTATGACTACCAATGGAAACATGGCCTTCTTCTCACATAGTGAAGGTCAATTTGATCAGAAGGATTCATACATGCATCCAGTTAATGGATCAACCTGTGTCAACGATGGATCATATCCTGTCAACGCCTCACATTCACACGCTGACACATACAAAATTGACTCACCAAGAGTTAAACCTGCTGGTATGGATCTGGATACTGTGTGTGCATACATTGTTTCATTACCCAATGGTTCAGTGATTACTTATGAGGCCTTGAGCAAATAAGTGATGAGCACTTGGAGGAGATGGATATAAAGTGGAACATGGCTCTTGCAAGTATAAGAGCAATCAGATGGAATAGAAGATTCAAGAAGAAGATGACTTTTAATGCAAAGGACACTGCTGGATTTGATAAATCCAAGGTTGAGTGCTACAATTGTCATTGTATGGGGCACTTTATGAGAGAATGCAGATCTCCAAGAAGATCTGATGCTGGAAAACCCTCAAGCCAAGTTGTTAAGGCTCAGGATCCTAAGGCCATGGTGGCAATGCAAGAAATTGATGGTGTTGGATGGGACTGGAGCTATTTGGCTAAGGATGAGGAAGAGGATAAAGCTTTGGTTGCTGAGGTAGAAGAAGAAAAGCATGTTCAATATGCTCTCATGACACACTCCTCATCTTCATCAGACAATGAGGTATATGATGATGCTTTTTGAAGTAAGGGTTGTCGTTTAAATACTGAAAGGCTTAACAAAGAGGTTTTAAGGTTGTTAGGACATGTGAGTACTGAGAGATGCAAGTTATCTAACTATCAACTTGCTCTTACTCAAACTGAAAAGACTGTAGCTGAGTATAAGAAAATGGAGTTTGACCTAAAAGATAAAATAAATATCTTAAAACATGATTTAAATGCTAGTACTGATATTAGAAACATCATGGAAAGGGCCAATGCTGAATTACAGGTTAAGTTAGATGAGGCTATTAAGAATAAGGATAATGTAGACCTTAAAATTCAAAGATTTGATAAGGCCTCACAAACCCTAGGAGAATGTGTTAGTAAACAAAGGGATTCTACGGACATGACTGGGATTGGGATGAAAGAGTATGCTGGTGTTCCACCACCAGCTGGGGACTTCTATGGTGTCCAAAGAAAGGACTTATCTTGGACTGGTTTACCAGAACTCCAAGAAGAGGAATTTATTCCTCCACCAAGAGTCCTTACCCCAGTAGAGGAATATAGGCAAAAGTTGACTGATTTGAATTAATGGAAGAAAGCCAACCCTACCTTGTTTGTCAAGGGTGGCATGCTTTGTGATAGTCCAAATGAGTCGACCCCTATCAAAGTGACAAACCCAATCACTGGCAAAACTGTTGACCTTGGCTCAAACGTGGTTAGAAAACCTAGCATTAAATATGCAGAAATGTATAGAAATACTAGGTCACCAAAAAGGCAAGTTAGTGATACCAACTGTGGAAACCTTGGTAATGAAACAAGTTTCTTTTCTTCTAGACCTAGAGTTATGTCTAGAAAAGCCTGTTATACTTGTGGTAGCTTTTCACATTTACCCTATAAGTGTGTCAACGCTTCCAAGGTCAATGCTGACAAAAGGTCAAACACTGTCAGACCCAAAACTTTTGTGGAGCAAAGTCCACAAGTTGTTAGACCAGCCCATTCACTAAAGGGTCTAACACTTATGGACAAAGACCTTTTCAGAAGACCAATACATGGTCTAATAGGCAATGGATTCCTGTAGCAAACCCTAGGTTCAACGCTGATAAGGGTAATTTCAGCGTTGACAAGACCAAATCAAACGCTGACAGAAACGTTGCCAGACCAAATAATGGTAAATATTTGCAACCACAGGGAAAGGGGTCTAGAGCTTCTTCTAGCTTGACATGGAGACCTAAGCAAGATCAAAACCCTAATTCTAATGGGATTTCTATGAACTGTAACAGATTTAATTATGTTTCAAAGGTCATCACAAAACCAATTGGGGTTAACTGGGTGTTTCATCCAAAAAAGGGATGAACAAGGGGTTGTTATGAGAACTAAGTCTGTTCTTGTTGAACAACTAGATGAATCCTAGTCTGCTCAGGCTTGGGTTCCCAAATAAAACTAATTTGTTTTCTTTATGTGCAGGGCATTCAAAAACAGGTAAATGATTATGGCTATTGGGATAGTAGATGCTCTAGGCACATGACTGGGAAGGAAGATTATCTCACAAACTTCACTCCTATTAAGGATGGTGATAAAGTTTACTTTGGAGGCGGATATGGAACTATCACAGGCAAAGGAACTCTTCTCACCAACAATCTGCATTTTGAAAACGTGTTTCTGGTAAAAGAACTTGATTATAATCTTTTCAGTGTATCACAAGTTTGTGATAACAAAAATAAGGTTCTTTTTACTGATACTGAATGCTTGGTGTTGAGCAAGGATTTTAAAATGCCAGATGAGAAATTTATTGATTATAGGACACCTAGGCATAAGGACATTTATAATGTGAATCTTAATGGAATTAGGATGAATAATAACATGTCATATTTTTATGCTAAAACTTTAGTTGATGAGAGTAATCTATGGCACAGGAGACTAGGGCACATAACTTTAAAAATATAAACAGACTTGTGAGACTTGGCTTGGTTGATGGTTTGCCTGAAAAGGCTTTCCACAATGACCACTCTTGTGTTGCATGCCTTAAAGGCAAACAGCAAAAGGTCTCATTTAAGTCTAGACAGGTGCACTCTAGTTCTAAACCTCTTCACTTGCTGCATATGGACCTGTTTGGTCCAACTAATATAGAGAGCTTGAATGGTAAATCTTACTGCTTTGTCATCACATATGACTTTCTAGGTTTACTTGGACTTTCTTTTTAGTTATGAAAAGTGACACTGCTGATACTTTAATTAACTTTATTAACCAAATTGAGAAGAAAACTGGTAATGAAGTTAAGATGCTTAGAAGTGATAATGGTGGTGAGTTTAGAAATAAACTGTTGGATGATTTTTGTGCCAAGAAAGGGATTACTAGACAGTTTAGTATTCCCAGAACTCCACAGCAAAATGGGGTTGCTGAGAGAAAGAATAGAACCCTAATTGAAGTAGCCAAGACTATGTTGGCTGATGCTCACTTTCCCATAGCTTTTTGGGTTGAGGCTGTGAATACAGCTTGTTATGTTCAGAATAGAGCATTAGTCAATAAGATACATAACAAAACACCTTATGAGTTACTTTGGGGAAGGAAACCTAATATTGGTTTTCTTAAACCCTTTGGTTGTCATGTAGTTGTACTAGATACTAGTGATGCCTTAGGTAAATTTAGTGCTAAAGGTGATGAAGGCTACTTCATGGGTTATTCAGTGCAGAGCAAAGGATATAGGGTTTACCTTAAGAAGGAAAAACGTATACTTGAAAAAGTACATGTTAGGTTTTTAGAGAGTAAACCTAGTGATCCCGAAAGTGGTCCAAATTGGTTGTTTGACTTAGAACCTCTATCTAGGACTTTGAATTATATGCCTGTTACTAATCCAAACATTGTGAAGATAACTTCAAATGTTGTGGAAGAACTAGTTGTTGATGTTTCAGGTACACAGGTTAATAAAAGAGGTTGGATCACAAGTAGACAAGTCATCTCCCATACTTGAGTATGTCACTATTCCCATATGGACAGATGCTTTTGCTGCTGTTGCTGCTGCTGGAAAGGAAAATGGTGGTCCCCAAGTATCACCAGTTTATAACATGCATGGTCTTTCAGGCGCTGACAAAGGAAAATCTGGCGCTGACAAGACAAATTCAGGCGTTGATGGCTCAAACATTGACAACACCATTTCAGGCGTTGATGGATCAAATGCTGACAACCTTGGTTCAGGCGTCGACAACTCTTTTTAGCATATTTTCTCTTCCAATTTTGAACAAGGTAAACCTTCAAGCAGAAATGGAGAGGTTTATACAGACATTGATGGAAGAGAGTCTGAAGAAGATATTGGTAACTTGGATGATGAGATTGAAGACAACAGACTTTTTGAGGGAGGAGTTCTTACTTCTACAATGAAGAATCACCCCTCTTCTCAAATTAATGGATATGTCATGTCTCCTGTTCAGACTAGAAGATCTCATCAGAATCTTGGAGGATTTATTGCCAATATACACAAGAAAGTTGATACCCCTCTTGTTCAAGCATGTTTGCTTGCTTGTTTTCTGTCACAACAGGAACCCAAGAAGATTTTTGATGCTCTCAAATAACCAAGTTGGGTGGAAGCAATGCAGGATGAGCTTCACTAATTTGCTATTCAGGATGTTTGGGAGTTGGTTGATTGTCCCAGATATGTCAGACCTATTGGGACAAGATGGGTTCTTAGAAACAAGAAAGATGAAAGAGGCATTATGGTCATAAACAAGGAACGTTTAGTGGCTCAAGGATATACACAAGAGGAAGGGATAGACTATGAGGAGGTCTTTGCACCAGTTGCAAGGATTGAGGCTATAAGGATATTTCTAGCCTATGCTTCCTGCATGGGCTTCACTGTCTATCAAATGGATGTGAATAGTGCTTTTATTTATGGCACAATTGTTGAGGAGGTATATGTTATGCAGCCTCCTGGTTTTGAAGATCCAGAGCATCTAGACAAGGTGTATAGAGTCAAGAAAGCTATGTATGGACTTCATCAAGCCCCAAGAGCATGGTATGGCACATTGTCCACCTATCTGGTGAAAAATGGATTCAAAAGGGGCACCATAGACCAGACCTTATTTACAAAGAAGACTGGTAAGGATGTCTTACTTGTTCAGGTCTATGTGGATGATATCATCTTTGGCTCCACAAACCCAAAGATGAGTGAAGACTTTTCCAAGCTTATGACAAACAAATTCAAGATGAGTGCAATAGGGGAGATGAACTTCTTTCTAGGGTTACAAGTTCAGCAGAAAGAAGATGGTATCTTCATCTCTCAGGATAAATATGTGGCAGAAATCTTGAAGAAGTTTGGCTTTTCACCACATGAAAAACGGGCTAGTACTCCTATGGATAGAGAACACCCTTGGGGAAAAGTTGGAGATGGAAAAGATGTGGATGTCAGGCACTATAGATCAATGATTGGTTCATTGATGTATCTCACAGCCTCAAGACCTGACATTATGTTTGCTGTGTGTGCATGTGCACGCCATCAAGTGACTCCCAAAGAGTGTCACCTTCATGCTGTCAAGAGAATCTTTAGGTACCTTAGATGTTATCCAAATCTTGGATTATGGTATCCAAAAGATTCACCATTAGAGCTTATTGCATATTCAGACAGTGACTATGGTGGTGACAAATTTGATAGAAAATCCACAACTGGTGGATGTCAGTTTCTTAGGAGTAGGTTGATATCTTGGCAATGCAAGAAACAAACAGTGGTGGCCAATTCTACAACTGAAGCATAGTATGTTGCAGCAGCTGCTTGTTGTGGACAAGTCATATGGATTCAGAACCAGCTGTTGGATTATGGGTATAATTTCATGCATACCAAGATTTTTGTAGACAATAACAGTACTTTATGCATTATTAAAAATCTTGTACATCATTCTAAAACAAAACACATAGAAATTAGACATCATTTTATAAGAGATTGTTTTGAAAAGGGTTTAATACAACCAGATAGGGTTGACACAGAAGAAAATGTGTCTGATTTATTAACTAAACCTTTTGATACTGGAAGGTTCCAATACTTGGTAACAAGTATTGGAATGATCAATCTCACTTAATATGTGTTTTGGGGTCTTATTGTAAAAGTATGTACAGGATATGCATTGTTATTGGTCTTTCTGAAAAGTTAGATTTTCCACTATATTTGTCTAACGCTAACAAAGGTTATCTTAACGTTGATAAGTGTTATCGTGACGTTGTCAACAACATGTTAGTTTTTTGGTTTTTAATCTAAGTGTACAGGTGGTGTTAGCATTGTACCATTGGATACAGAGTTGCTTATGGATCCTTGGAGAATCATTTGAGCATGTTTTCATTTATGGATGATGGTTGGAATATTTATATTCCTATCTTGACATAAATTTTTATATTCATGCATATTATTTGGCAACTTGTGTATCACAGTTTAAGGAGATGTTTTAGGAACCTTTAGGACTTTTGGGTATTCTTATTATACTCTTATCATAATTCTAGATTGTGTCTACAGGTGAGTATGAGTTAGTTTACTAAATCATGAGGCACTATAGCATGCAAAGTTGATATACTATGCATGTTGCCAAGACATTTTTGGCCTAGAATTGGATGTGGTCTGTTGGGAGACTTGGGAATGATTTATAATGGGTTTTACCTGGGAGTTACAAGGAATTTTATGAGATAACTTAATTGTTAAGAATTTTGGTTAGCAAGGGACACTAGAGGACTGTTATGTCTATCTTGCATAAGCAAGTGTGCATAACTGGACAGTGCTTGCCGCTCTATAATAATTATCAATTTATAGTTTATCTTCACTAGGATAAATTACTTTGTTAAGATCCTTTTTCATTTTATTACTTTTATTTTTGGACGCTAACAAATATTTTTCCAAGCGTTGATATGACCAATTTAGACGCTGACATGGCTTTGGCAAACGTTGACAAGAATATAGCCGTTGGGCGTTGATGGGTTATTTTTTACCGTTGACACTCATTGGGACATACCCAGTTGTTATTTTTGACGAATTTTGGGGCCGTAATTTTGGGAGTAGATAACTTTTAATTAATGCACAAGATAAATCATTTTCTTTTCAAGATTTTCATCATTATATATTTAAAATTTCTTGCCTTATTTTTGACCAATCACATGTGCCTATCTCTCCTATATATTTGGCTCCTATTTTTTTTAAACAAGGTATCTCATATTCTTGTCTAACACTTTTTCTCCTATAATTCATCTTTCTCAATAATTCACAAACAGCTTTCTTCAACAATGGCACCAAAGTTTAAACCAAGTGACTTGGTATTGGGATTCAGGAGTCAGCACAAGATGATTGCTTATTTGGAGGTTGATGATACTTTGTTTCCACAATACACCCAGATGGTGGCGTATATGAATGCATCTCCAATTAGGTATGCACTTTCTCATGCTCCTCTCATCCCTGTCACTCATATTAAGCAGTTTTGGAACACTGTCAGTTCCTCAACAATTAATAATGTGACTACATTATCAGCTATTGTTCATGGGCGTACATGGGTGGTTACTGAAGCCTTGGTTCGCCAGGCTTTGCATCTTAATGATGCAGATGGTATAACCACCCTCCCCATTAATGAAATAGAACAAGGACTTCGGGCTTTGGGGTATCCTTTCCCTGATGAGGGCACTTTAGACAAATATCATAAACAAGAGTTTCCCCTAGCCTGGAAGTACCTCATACATGTCATCCTACAATGTTTGAGTCCCAAATGTACTGCACACAATGAAATTAATAGATCAATTGCTAGTGCAATTGTGTGCATTGCAAATGGGAAAAAGTTTAATTTTTCAAAACTGATTTTTGATGGCATGTGTAAAAATAAAGGGAATAAGATGACTTTGGCTTATCCCAGATTTTTGCAAATGGTTTTTGATGTGCAAATACTGCACAAGGGATTATGATGACTTTTATACGATCCCTGTGCAAAAGAAAGCTATTTTTACCAAGATGAATTCACCCCCTCACCGTGAATTACCCCTCACCCAAGCTATGCTTGCTGTTATTGCAGCAGCACAACCCCAACCAGACCCACAACCGCAACTTGTGCCACTACCAGAACCTTTGCCTTCACCTCAACACATGGAATATGACCAAGAACCCTTCAACGCTAACACATTAAATGTTGGCATTGACACAAGTAATCCAAACGTTGACACCTTTCCTTCATAAACCCAAACACCCCTTAACCTTCAATCTACTACCCAATCCACATCATCTTCTACCCCACCTGAATATAGGTTGCAAAAACGCCCAAGGACTACTGGAGTGTTCTCCTCTAGTGGTCCTAGCCATGTAGCAGAGAGAATCACCACAACAAGTGTGGTTGGTGCTATGGATGAGGCTGGGACTATTGGTACTGGCTTAGATGCATGCCAAGACACTCCTAACATCTTTAAGACCTCATCCATGCTCCATGACTCTATTTTGGGAGGTCAAATACCCATTCTAGAGGAGGGCAGATTGGAACCATACACATTGATGGAATTGATGGATGTTTGCATTAGCTTGCAAAAGCAAAATGCAGACTTGGTACAAACAGTCAGTACACAAGGCCTTAAACTCAAGCAATTAAGGGAGAGGATTGTCATTTTAGAGAATGCTAGGACTAGGTGTGGAATGGAGGAATCTTCCAAAGGGGAGGATGAGAAAATTAATGTGAGTGATAAAGGCTCACATGATGGAGAATCTTTGGGTGTTGCTGAAGCCCTCACTGCATTGAAGAAGCAACCAGGTTTTGATACATCTCTGGTTACTCCTACAAATTTAAACTTGTCTTTTACAACTATGTTGGAGCAATTTACAAGAGATGCTGAGACAAGTAAGTTGGGCGTTAATAAGCAAAATTTTAACGCTGACATACCAAGCGCTGACATGAGTAAATTGGGCGCTGACACAAGGAATTTGAGCGTTGACAGACCTGCAGATATGGTTGATGTATTCCAGTCATCAGCTATCATCAAAGAAGTGTATTCACAGGTATTACCATCATCCTTACCCATCATTGATCCATTAGATAAGGGTAAAGGAATTATGGTAGAAGTAGAAGTTCCAAAGGATGCAGCACAAGTAGAGTTTAATTCAAGGTTGGCTGCACAACTTGTGGAACAAGAGATGAAGAAGGTTGGTGAATCACCATTTGTTGTCACTTCTTAGGAACAAGAAGGAAGTGATGAAGAAAGTTCATATTCAAGTGTGATGATAATTGAACAACCAGAAAGACTTGAATATGGTGATGACTTGGCAAGAGAGAAGCTTAGAGAGTTAAAATTACAAGTAGACTTTGATATGCCAGAAGTAGTTCAGATGTACCATGCTTGGGAGAATAGGATAATGGAGACTCCAGATTTGACTATTTCAGACCAAATTTGGGGATTGGAGATTCTTCTAAGAGTTCAAAGAGACTGCAAGGTTATTCTGAAACATAAGGCTAGCAATGTTTTCTCACTGCTGAAGAGGGATATAAGAGAACTTTATTACATGTTACTCAGATGTCATGGAACTGGATGGACCTTTAAGAAATTGCAGGGATTATCTTTTCAAGAATTGGAGTACAAGGCTTATCCCATTTAGGCAAAAGTGTAGGAAATGAACACTCTTAGACTTCTTTCAGATGAGAGGAATGAAGAACTTGCAGAAGAGATGGAGATTTAGAAGGCAATGATTGTTCCAAGGCCTTTGAAGAAGGGAGTTCCACTTGAGTTTCCTAAAGATCTAAATAAAGTGGTTCCCAGTGAAGCTGTTCTTAGAAGGAGCATTAAGCTCTCACCCATGGAAGCTTCAGATATGGTACAAGTGTTACCTATTGATGCCAAAAACCCTATCATTAGCTATGAAGAGGATGCACGTGGGTTTTGGAAGATTGGCAGATATGGGAAAGAGGTACACACATTTACTACTCTTATGTCTCTCTTAGCAAGTATGGATAGAGAAGACTTGGCAGACCTTTGGAGGTTGTTGATGGCCAAGTATGAGACTGAAGCTCCTACTTTAGTCAATGGAATAAAACTTTGGTCAACATTCAAGAGAATGTGTGCACCAGAAGAAGAAGATCATGTTTGGAAGGATCTTGAGGGTGATATCAGTGGTCTTCAATGGCGTTTGTATTCAGCTGCTGGTGTGTATTATTTGAGCTCTACAAAGTTTGCTGAGTATCTACTTGTAGATGCTGAGTATCCCATGTCCAAAGAAGTTTTGGAGAAGATGAAGACAACACAGCTGGAGATTGACTATTAAAGTGATGTGGCCAAAGATTTAATTAGGCATGTTTATTACCAATATGATAAGATTTGTAAGATTCCTCCTAGTTCTTAATTTATTCAGAAACTTGATTACTAGAGTAGATATCAAGTTTAGGGGAGGATTGTTAGGAATAAAATGTAGCCAGTCCACTTGAACGCTGACAAGAAGAAAACAAGCGTTGATAAGAAGAGAACAAGCGCTGACAGATCAAGCGTTGACAGGAAGAAGTCAAGCGTTGATAGGTTGAAGACAAGCACTGATAGAAAGATATAGTGTACGCGTATTATGTTTCTAGTTTGTTTCTAGTAAATATAGGATCAACATTGTATTTTCTATAATTATCTTTACCTAGAATAGCTGATACGTATACTCTTGTACAAGGCTTCTTATGTCTATAAAAGAAGACCTTTAGGTTATGTTTCATATAAGTTTTTTATACGTTTAACACTTTCATTGTAAGCAAGTTCGTTATTATCAATCAAGTGAAAGTTTGTTTTACAACTGTTTGTGTGTTCTTGTTTAAGTATTAATTCCGTATAATACGTGAATTGTTTTATACACAACAAAGTTTCTCTACGTGTATAACTTGATCTAATCTCGTTTACACAAGATAAATCGATCTAAGTTTGGGATCAACATATTCGAATATCAAACAAAAGAAAAAGGCAAAAATAGATAAATACTTTCATGAAGCTCGATTTAAAAAAAAATACAAACTATAAGGTGGGTATAAGGCGGGTATTATAAAATATACCCTAAGGAAAAATGCTCTTAAGTGCTCCGCGCCGCCTCGTTTCCCCGCTTGCTTGTGAGTATTTTGAGATTGAAGGCTAATCGAGGGTTTTTCCGCCCAAAGTATTATTACGTATCATATATATTTGCTTGGTTTCTTTGTGATTAAACCCTCTTGAACAATTTGGTTTTCACCAAAGTTCTAAAGTCATTCGAAGGCGTTCACTCCACCTGATCGTTTTCATTCTTTTGAAGCTTCTTTAATCAAGAGTTTGATTCGAGGAGAGATTTGGTAGATTGTTGTCTACGAAGATACACAAAATCCAAAAAAATTAAAAACAATCAAACACACAAAAAAATTAAAAATCCACAAAACACCCAAAAAGAATCTTCTTTGCTCACCTCCCATTCTTCGTTGAGTTTATGCAAACTCGTAATCAAGCAAAACGAGCTCGTAAATGTCGTCAAATTCAAGGAAATCAAGAGCTTTTGATTGAAGAAACTCCAATTGTTGAACCCGTTGTAGAACCAATAGTCGCCATGGCTAATCGTACTATGATGGAGTTGCTTCAAGCACCCACCGAGGGTTTTGGAGAAGCTATTGTGATTCCCGCCATCCTTGCGGAGAATTTCGAGATTAAGACGGGTTTAATGTCGATGTTGCAAGCAAATAAGTTTAGAGGTCATGAAAAAGACAACCCGCATTACCACATAAGGAATTTTAATCGTCTCACCACAACTAGCAAGTTTAAGGATGTTCCACATGATGCCATTAAGATGATGTTGTTTCCATATTCGTTAGATGGACCCGCTAAAATTTGGCTCGAGAAAGAACCGCCAAATTCGATTTTGACATGGGGTGATCTCGTTTCTAATTTTGTGAACCAATTTTTTCCACCATCTAAAACAACACATTTGAAAAATGAGATTTCAAGGTTTACACAACGTAATAATGAAAGTTTTTCAATGGCATGGGAACGATTTAAGGAAATGTTACATGAATGTCCACACCATGATTTTTCGGAATTGCATCAAATAGATACTTTGTATAATGGGCTTAATGATCATGAACGAGATTATTTGAATGCCGCCGCGGGTGGTAATTTTGTGTGCAAAACGACCGATGAGGCTTTAAAGATTATCGAGAATAGATCTAAGGTTTACAACCCTCGTAACACACCGAGTGTTGTCAGTATGGGTTCGTCATCGTCGCCATCGTCTCATCACATTAATGCCTTACATGATGAAGCTAATGAGGAAAATCGGTTTTTCGATAGGTTTTCAAATCTTATGACTCATTGGAAAGCACAAGATGCTTTGAATTCTGCATCGATTAAAGCGGTTGATAAAAGTTGTTTGTCTTGTGGTAGAGCTCATGATCTTTCCGAGTGCATTACCGCCGGTGGTAACACTTCGAGTGCTTACGTAGCAACGAGAACTTACAACCAAAACGGCCAAGGTTCCCGCCCAAATCAAGCTCCACCAAATCAAAATGCTAATAACTATCGAAACAACAATCAAAATGGTGGTTATCAAGGCAATTCACGTAACTACAACAAAGGGAATTATCAAAGTGGGAATGGACAAGTTGCCAATCAAAACCAAAATCGTGATTTTCAAAACACTACACAAGGTTTTCAAAATGCTCACACTAAAAATCTTCAAGGAGAATTCTTGGATTATGCTAAAGCAAATGATGCTAAGTTTGATAACATGCAACGTGAGATGATTAGCTTAAGATCCGAGTTGAAAAACGAGCTTAAAACGAACTTGCTAATGAACTTAAGACTCATGCTAATAAAATGGAAGGAAATGTTCAACGTCTTCAACAAAATCAACAAAAGATAGAACAAGGACAACATGAGATTAAGCAAGAATTGTTAAAAGCGGATGCTAGGCAATCAAAATTTGAAGACCGAATGGCAAAAATGTTTGAAGCAATCATGTGTAAACCCCCTTCCTCGGGTGGTCTTCCTAGTGATACCATTGCAAACCCGAAGGGAGAAATGAAGGTTATTACTACACGTAGTGGTAAAACTTTCAAGGAACCAATCTCTCGTCCAAGTACTTCTACAGACATGGAAATCGAGAAAGAGCCCGAGGTGATGGTCGAAAAGGAGCATATCACAAGCCCACGAAGTACCGCTCATACCACACCTACGGTTGAACTAATACCACTCATGGAACCCCGAGATTCTAAGGCCGTTGCCTAATGTCCAACCCACACCACCCTTACCTTACCCTTCGAGACGAAACAAAGAGAAATTGCAAGAACGTAACAAACAACAGATCGAGCTTTTTATAAAAATGTTTCAACAAGTTCATTTTGATGTAAGTTTAGCCGACACATTGTTATATATGCCTTGTTTCGCTTCCACTTTTAAAAGTATGATGAATGATAAGGAAAAGCTTTCAAAGCTTGCTAATTGTTCTTCGGTTTATCTTAACCGCATACCGGAAAAAGTTGGTGACCCCGGAAAGTTTCTCATTCCTTGTGATATACAAGATATGGAAGAATGCCTCTCCTTGGCCGATCTTGGTGCGAGCATTAATTTGATGCCATTTTCCATTTGGAAATCGCTTTCGCTTCCGGCTCTTACTCCTTCGAACATGTCTATCGAGATGGCCGATCATTCTACGATTTTAGCATGTGGAGTAGCCGAGGATGTTTTCGTGAAAGTGGGGAAGTTCTACTATCCCGTTGGTTTTAAAGTAGTTGATATCCCCGCGGATCCTCAAGTTCCTCTAATTTTAGGTCGTCCATTTTTAGACACCTCGAGATCGCTTATCGACGTTCATGCAAGAACTATTACTTTAAGATTCAACGAAGAGGAACTTGTTATAAGCGCTACTCAAAACTCGACACCTTCTCATGTTTATGCAATCGCTACTATCAATCACATCGACTTAGTTGATGTGGTTTGCGATGAGTTTTCACAAGAAGTGTTAGGTTTTTCCGATAGTTCGTCAAGTGGCAATCCTACTATTTTGGATCCAATTCTTGCTAATTCTACACCAAATCTCACTCCATTCCAAGGAGGCGATTTTACTTCAAATGAAATCGACAATGAAGATGAGGTGATTATTAGTGATGATACTTCTATTCCATAATTTCTTCCGCCGATGGAAGTTATGAGTGTTGAGCAAAAATCTTCAATCGAGGAACCGCCTATCCTTGAATTGAAAGATCTTCCATCTCACCTTGAATACGCATTCTTGGAAGGTGATGACAAGTTGCCGGTTATTATTGCAAGAGGTCTTGCTAATGATGAAAAAACCGCGCTCTTGAAAGTTCTTAAATCTCATAAAGGGGCAATTGCGTGGAAAATTTCCGACATTAAGGGTATTGACCCAAAATTTTGTACTCACAAGATTTTAATGGAGGAGGACTACAAACCCGCAATTCAAAGTCAAAGAAGGGTAAACCCCAAAATTCACGATGTCATCAAAAAGAAAGTTCTAAAACTCCTTGACGCGGGAATGATTTATCCTATATCCGATAGCCCCTGGGTGAGCCCAATCCATTGTGTCCCTAAAAAGGGAGGAATGACCGTTGTGCCCAATGAAAACAACGAGTTAATTCCCACTCGTGTTGTGACCAGATGGAGGGTGTGTATTGACTACCGAAAGTTAAATGACGCCACTCGTAAAGACCACTTTCCTTTGCCCTTCATGGATCAAATGTTGGAGCGACTCGCGGGAAATGAATTCTATTGCTTTTTAGATGGTTTTTCCGGTTACTTTCAAATCCTTATCGACCCTCGTGATCAAGAGAAGACTACGTTTACGTGTCCTTATGGAACGTTTGCTTATCGTAGGATGCCTTTCGGACTTTGCAATGCACCGGGTACGTTTCAACGGTGTATAATGGCTATTTTTCACGATATGATCGAGAAGTCGATGGAAGTATTTATGGATGACTTTTCGGTGTTTGGCAATTCGTTCACGTCATGTTTATCTATCTCGAGCAAATGTTAAAACGTTGTGAAGAAACCAATCTTGTGCTTAATTGGGAAAAATGTCATTTTATGTGTAAACAAGGAATCGTCTTAGGACATAAGGTCTCGAAAGCGGGGATTGAGGTCCATAAAGCTAAGGTAGACGTCATCGCCAAGTTACCTCATCCCAAAACCGTTAAGGGAGTTAGGAGTTTCCTAGGCCACACGGGCTTTTATCGTCGTTTCATCAAAGACTTTTCGAAAATCTCTCGACCTATGACACACCTTCTCGAGAAGGATGCTCCTTTTAATTTCAGTGAGGATTGTGTTAGAGCTTTCGAAACTCTCAAAAGGAAACTTAACGAAGCTCCCATTCTTGTTGCTCCTATTTGGGAATTACCCTTTGAAATGTGCGATGCAAGTGATTATTCTATAGGGCCCGTCTTAGGGAAACGTTATGAAAAGCATTTCCGTCCTATCCATTATACTAGTAAGACGATGACCGAGGCTCAATTAATGTACACAACAACAGAAACGGAATTCCTTGCCGTGGTCTATACTTTTGAGAATTTCCGACCTTATCTCGTCTTAACTAAAAGCATCATGTATACCGACCATTCGGCTATCAAGTATCTCTTAGCTAAGCAAGATGCTAAGCAGAGATTGCTTCGTTGGATGTTCCTCCTCCAAGAATTTGATGTCACCGTGCTTGACAAAAAAGGAGCCTAGAATCTAGCGGTCGATCATCTCTCTCGTCTAAAAGATCCTCACAAAGATGTTTTCGAGAACAAGGAAATCATCGAAACATTTCCTCTCGAGACTCTCGGTGTAGTGAATTCAAAAGACACCACCCCATGGTTTGCCGACATTGCAAATTACCATGCGAGCAGTTTCATAATCAAGGGTATGACGACACAACAAAAGCGAAAATTCTTTCGTGACGTAAAGTTCGTTTTTTGGGACGACCCTTATCTCTTTCGGGTTTGTGCGGATCATCTCGTCCGACGTTGTGTTTTTGGTGCCGAAGCTTCTAACATCCTTAGAGCTTGTCACGAGGGACCCACGGGTGGTCACCACTGTGCTAGTCTCACGGCTAAGATAGTGTTCGATGCCGGCTTCTTTTGGCCTTTTATCTATCGTGATGCACACGCACTTGTGAAGTCGTGTGATTCGTGCCAACGTCAAGGAAAATCGTCTCAACGTGATGAAATGCCACAAAACATAATTCAAGTATGTGAGATTTTCGACATTTGGGGCATTGACTTTATGGGCCGTTCCCATCATCTCATGGTAACAAGTATATCCTCGTCGTCGGCGACTACCTTTCTAAGTGGGTGGAAGCTAAGGCTTTACCTACTAATGATGCTCGTGTGGTAGTGAAGTTTTTGAAGAAACTATTCTCTTGGTTCGGAACCTCTCGTGCTATTATAAGCGATCGTGGAACCCATTTTTGTAATGACCAATTCGAGAAGGTCTTAAAGAAATATGGAGTTACTCATCGTCTTTCTACAACTTATCACCCACAAACGAGTGGACAAGTCGAGGTTTCGAACCGAGCTTTGAAGAGGATTTTAGAGAGGTCGATTGGAGAAAACCGTGCTTCATGGTCCGACAAACTCGATGATGCTTTATGGGCCTTTGGGACCGCTTATAAGACACCTATCAGTTGTACTCCTTATAAGTTGGTCTATGGGAAGAATTGTCATTTGCCCATTGAATTGGAGCATAAGGCATATTGGGCCCTTAAGCATGTAAACTTTGACTTGAAGACCGCGGGAGATCACCGGAAAATACAATTGAATGAATTGGATGAATTAAGAGATAATGCTTATGAAAATTCATTAATTTTCAAAGAAAAGACTAAAAAGTTTCATGATGCAAAGATTAAAAACCGGGTTTTTAACGTTGGTGATCAAGTGTTACTTTTTAACTCTAGATTAAAGATATTTTCCGGGAAATTGAAATCTCGTTGGTCGGGTCCTTTCACCATTACACAAGTGTTTCCTTATGGGACCATCGAGCTAGCTCAAGATGATGGTCCTAAATTCAAGGTGAATGGACATAGGCTTAAGCACTACTTTGGTGGGGAAGTTCCTTCATTGTATGACCTCGACCAAGTCACCTTCCCCAATAATAACTAGCATTGAGGGGATCGAGTCGAGCTCATGACTTGGTAATCAAAAACGAGGTGCCTCGTGGGGGAGATCCCATGCTTATCCTTTTTTACGGTTTCTAATAAATAATGAGAGGGGATTTATGCCCTTCCAACTCGTTGTCTCGTGGTTGTTTGTGATTGTGTCATCTAGATCATCATCATCACTACGATTGAAGACTCTCGTGTTCGTTTACGTAAGCCTCGATCGTTTGCTTGAAGAAGTTTTCACGAATCCATGACATATCCTTTATTGTTCTAACAATTATCTTTTAGCATAATTAATAAACGGCTTTAGATATATTGTTGATCACCCTTTCCATGCTAGATCCTAAGCATTCAACTCTTCGTCTCTAGTATGGGGGTGCCCCACCTTTAGACTCGAAACATTGAGGATAATGTTTAACTTTAGTATGGGGGGGGGGGTGAGTAGATACTTGCTTTGCTACGCCCTCACGTTTTCCAACTTTCAACGTTTTGTTTTGTTTTGTTGCTAAAAAGGCTAAAAATGGCCATATTTTAAAAAATTTCTTAGTTTTAATAAGTCTTTTTAAGACACGAATGTATATTTTCCGATGGGTAGAATAAGAGCTAATTTTTTATTTGATGGGCATTTGGAGCCCTTTACATTCCTTAACCCGCCCAATTCAAGTTTTGCTAGACTTTGATATAGGGAACTTTAAAACGCGAAAGTCTTAGCTCATTCGAGTTAAGAACAAGACCTTTTCGCAAGTTCCTATAATTGATCCTAGAAAGTCACTTATCAAGGGAACTATAAAATTCATTCTCTAAAACTTGAAAAGGTCTAAGAAAGTGCAAGATCCTATAGGTGGCTTGAAAACCCAAAACTTCGATTTGATATAGTCTTAATGAAAGCTAATCTAAATTTGGCTTAATTTTGACTTGCATGGCTAAGTATTCACGAGTCTCTTTAATTAGAGGTCTTTAAATAGTGAAGAACGAGAGATGATAGAGTTAGACAAGTGATCATGCTAAACGTAGAACATGAAAATGTTCTTTCAAAAACTCATATGTTTTTAATTGTGGCTTTTTCTCCCATAAGATCAATGCATTAGGAATAAAAATAATTGCAATAAGTAAGGTCTTACGATTTGAAAGGTTACTTAGCTTCTAGCCCAAGATCGTTTAAAAGTTGCTCGGGGTTGAATAGAGTTCATAGCCAAGGCATAACTTATTGAAGCGGGACGCGAAGATTGGTGAAGATCCAAAAAGGCCCTAACAAGGCATGAGGAGCTCTATTTTGATGCTAAAGATCCAAGATGATGTGAAGTATCATTATTCCTAAATCAATATGAAGGATCGAGACACACGACGAAAAGCAATTACTCCCCTAAAGATCATGGAGAAAGTCTATCCAAAAAGACCCTAACAAGGTATGAGGATAAATATATCCAAGTCCGAAAAGGAGGCGGATCGTTGTATATCAAAGTCCAAAATAACGATTGAAGAAAAATGATGAAGTCGTGGTCCAAGTATGAAGAATCTCTCAAAAACGTCAAGTGAATAAATTCCAAAATTTGAACAGAAGACCATAATTTCAAGAACGTCTTCCCAAGATTTAAAGTATGAAGTACATGCCAAATATCGGTCCGAGAAAGGTCTCAAATCGTGAAACGAGTTATGCCAAGATATGAACTTAAGGAGATATACGAGAAGCCGTTTTAAAGATTTTGTCATTCGGCTAACTATCGATTAAATCGAGCTACTTTACTTTCGGACTAATAAATACTCAAATAAGTTAATATGAATCACTTGTGATCCATGACAAATAGTTAAAAAATTCTAGAACCCATTTCCTTTCATAATAACTAGGATTGCGGGGAGAAAAAGTATTACACAATTTGGACGTATGAGTAGTGTTAGCATTGTGACTTGTACCAACAATGATCTCATTTTTGCACTTAGTATGGAATGTATGACAATCAAGGATGACGAAATTTACTCTATGGGACATTTACCTGTTTCTATTCATTGACCCTAAAAGTCACATTCGTGATGAAAATCATACATTATATCATTACACATCTTCGTAGTATTATTGCAAGTCTTTTACTTTTCAATAAAGGGTAATAAAATTTAATTTTGGTGATGCTTAGATACTTTATTCTAGCATTGCGTGAGGGCACGGAAATGGCTTAGTATGGGGGAGTGATGAGATGGCTTTTATACATGATCTCATCATTCTTTTCGGGCTTTAAATGCATAAAAATATCATAAAATACCATATATGCTTGTGTTTGTTTACTTGTGTATTTTAGGTATAGATATCGTGAAAAAGACAAAAGATCACAAGAAACAAGGAAAAACGGACATGAGAAACGAAGCCGTACAAAGAACCGGGCCCCAGTTCATGAATTATCCAAGAAACACCCTTGAAGACTTGAAGATGTACAAGATTGATCCTCAATTTATGAAGAAATGACACTTAAAACCCTTGTATATTCATAATTACAAGTTTTGTTTGTTAAGTTTGTCAAAATTACAAAATGGTCCTTCAACTTTGAATAATTGGCAAGTTTAGTTCCTCAATAATTCTAAATTGTCAATATTGGTCCCTCATGAAGTCAAAGATACAATTAAGACTTTTGAAGATTAAGAATGTCCAAGTTCAGTCCTTGAAATATTCAAAAGTGGCAAAAACAACCCTTGAAAACCTTTTGCCAAAGTTTTGGGGCAAAAGTATGAAGTTTATAACTTTAATAACAAAGGGAATGAAGTTTAATGGCTGAAAAACGTGATTTACTAGTTCTGCCAAAGACCAAGGACCAAAAGTGTGCATATGAAACATTCAAACTCAAAAATGCGCCAAACACATATACACTCCACCAAAACTTGATCAAAATGTTTACTATTCACCTTTCACCCCCAGTTACTATCTCACTTAAACCAAAGGGTAAATCCCAATTACCTTGACACACGTTTAATTCACACACTCTAAATCCTATCCCACACACAAAACCCTCACTCCCACTCACCAAGGGACCCCACCATTCAAACCCGTCCACCTATCACATCAAACCTTAACCTCCAATGTATGCCACGTGGCCAAATCAACAACTGAGACTCCTTGCTTGGTTACAAAGCTAAAATGAACAATCAGGATTCATTTGGACAGCTCAAACATCAAATGCGTCTAGAAGATTCAAGTGCATTTCAGGAACATCATAGCTAGGGTTTTCACTTGTAATCTCAGCCCTTGTGGCCTATATAAGGACTCCTCAACATGTGAGAGAGCCTTGTTCCAGTTTTACTCTTTAAACATTGTAATTCCTTTTTAATATTTATAAAAGTTGGTGTTTTAAGAAAATTGTAATTCCTTTTTATGTTTTTGAAAGTTGGTGTTGTTTAAGAGTGATTTTGAGTTCCATTTGATGTTATAAAGGTGTTTAGATCTTGTGGTTTGAACACGATTATGTTTGGTAAGGTTTTCAAGTTTCAAATAAGCTTGAAGACAGTCATCTATTTTTGATTAT
The DNA here is from genome assembly GCA_025667525.1 of Glebionis coronaria. Lineage (NCBI taxonomy): Eukaryota > Viridiplantae > Streptophyta > Magnoliopsida > Asterales > Asteraceae > Glebionis > Glebionis coronaria. The sequence goes on from CM046879.1 coordinate 98,387,632, forward strand.
TTACTTGTACTAACCCTTAACCAAAAGCCATAATCTCTTACAAGCTTGTTAACACCAAGCTTGTGAAGGGATTTGAGCCTTTGGTTGGGCTGTTTGTTGCTTGTGTTGAAGAAATCAAGCCCTTGAGTTTCTGCTTTGAAACATCAACCAAGGCACATATCATCTTCTTTGTTCAAGTACCTTGGTCTTGTTCTAGTTGTTGAACAAGGTCCAAGGAGCTTTGCCGATCCCTCTAGGAAGTTGTGGGGGATAGGTATAATCTCTTGTTAAGTTTCCTCTAAAAAATTCTATATTTATGTCTGATTTATATTTTTCCATGTGATTTGTTTCTTTTGTGTTTGTGCTTTGTGTTTTATAGTTGTATTCTCTTAGTTGTCACCTAGTTGAAGTTTTTGAACCATAAAATCAGTAGGTTATGTGATTGGATAAAAAGTTTGTTTGAAAAAGGGGTAAAACAAGGCTGTTTGGGATTACTGGATCATAAGGCCTTGTGGTCTTGTGCCCTTGGTTCTTAGGGTTTGGGGAGTCTAAACAAGTCATATGCAACAAGTTTTAGTCACTGGTTAAGTTTCAAAAGGTTTGGAAAAAGGATTTCAAGTTTTGGAAAAATCTGAAAAAAGTGGTTTGAAATTGGTCAAACACATCAGATCCAATAAAATCTTTGTTTGTTGGATCTAAGGTCTGAAATCAGGTTTGGGAAGAGTTTAGGTGATAATCTATCTGTGCATTATCTATTTGTTGAATTTGGTGGCTTATTAAGGGTGCTAGAGCTTATCAAAGTTGGCTGAAGTGGTCAATTGCATCAGCAAAGTGACCACCTCATTTTGTACTTGCATTTGTTGTTCTAGTGTATGCCCTACTTGTTTATCACTTGGAACTTGATTTTGTGTTGCTTGTGAGTAGATTTGGCTATTTGGATTGCTTTGTTGCTGGCTTATAAGCTCACTGGCTTATTAAGCTTTATTTGCCAAAATCTGTCATCAATTGGTCAACTGACCTCTTGATTCACAAGGAATCCTCCTTGAGTTCTTCACAAAATTGCTTATAACAAGCCTATAAACCATCCCTGATCATTTGGTGAATTTTGGAACAATTTGACTTTTGGTCAAATAAGCACAATTTGGCTTATTTTTGAGAACTACTTATTGGTACATGCAACAACTTGGCTTTTGTAATAGGTGTCATTTTTCTTAGCTTAATAACAAATCTGGAAGGTTACAAGTCTAACAAATCTGGAAGGTTAGAAGTCATATGGTTAAGCTTTTGCTAGAAAACTAGCTTATTTGGCTTTTTCAGCAAGCTTATTGGTTCACACAGCTTATTCTACTTGGCTTTTTGTGATTTTTATGATTGATTATTCCTAGTTAAGTTATTTGCGAGCTTTTGCAACAAACCAGAGCTTCTGAAACAGCCTAGAACTCTAACCCGACTATTTTGTCTTTTAGTGAAATTATACTTTGCTTATTTCTGGCTTATTGAGTGTGCTTTTTCAAAATTTCTTTTCACAGATCTCATAGGCATCTCAAAAGAAGGTTGTGTGTTTAAGCAGAGCTTATGGCATTGGCTTTGCTTAATGGGCTTATTGGCCCAATAAGAATAAGTTATTGACTATTTAAGTTGTAATAAGCTCAAAACCAGCTTTTGGGCCTTCAGACTTTTGTGCTTAGAATTGAATTTTGAGTCAGATAGGGCTTTTTCAGGTCATTTGGGCCTAGTTTGACTTTTTGGGCCCATTAAGGTTGACTGTTTTTGTTGTTAGCCCATTTGGGGGACCATTAGGGGTATTTTGGTAATTTCACTTTCATTTTTTGATTAAATAGGTTAAAATAAACTAGTTTGCAAGTTTTTAGAATTTTTTAGAATTTTTGGATTTTTAATATTATTTTATTATTAAATTTCAATTTTCATATTTTTGCACTTTTTACATTTTTGTTAGGTAAAATACATTAAATTAGGATTTTTGAAACTCTTAGATTAATTTTATCATCATTTTTCTAATTTTTATAATTATTTTAAATTTTTAATAGTTTTTAATCATTTTAAATAGTTCTAATTAGTTTAAAAATTTATAAAAATAGTTTGTAATCTTATTTGGTCATTTTAGAGGTTTACAAAGTGAAAAATCTTTATTTGGGCTTTTTAATAATTATTTTGATTTTTAGGGCTTTAATTAGCATTTAAAAATTAATATTTAATTAATTAAAAGGTTTGAAAAAGTTTTGGTCATTTGTAAACTCTTAGTTTAATTAATTTGATTTTTGGTAATTATTTGGGAATTTTTAGAATTAATTTTTATTTTAGCTATTTTTACGGTTTTAATTTTGTCGTCGTAGTAATAAATTTCACGTCTTCGTCATTCTATTTTCTCATTCCCTTCTTTCAAATATTAATCTCAAATCAATTAGGAATTATTCACACACATATACCTCCTTGGGAAACGAACTTCATTGGGTCATTAGTGTTTGATTTTCCTAAATCATCACTTAATACTTTCCGCTTTTACGCTCTTTTTCCTAAAAGACGTAAGTTTACCACAATCAATCACTCAACCAACTTCCACTTAGTGATATTATTTTTATTATAACACTATACACAAGAAGATGGCTCCCCAACAGGGATATTTACCAAACAGATTACAAACAAAAATAAGATAGCCCCCACTAGGTGGATTCTATCAATCTAAACAATACTCACACTCCAAAGCCTAACAAACCCATAAACTAAGATCAAGATATAAACAAGATGAAACCCTAACACAATGAAGATAGAATGATTGTAGTTGTATATGTGTGTGAAATATCAACGAGTGAATGATTGAACCACCTAACTCCAGCTTATACTCCCAAATTACACTTTAGTCCCTACAAAATCATAATGTACAAAAACAAAAAAACTTTTTAAGAATAAATAATATTTACACAAAAACTATCCAACTTATCAAGCTTGCCATAAAAGGATAGAACTTTCAACACTTGTGCCCTAGGGACACATGTTAAGAAGGTTAAAAGTATATAACAAATACACAAGTTAAAAAAATTACAATGAGATTCATAAAATATGAATGCCTAGTAATTTTCTATGAGATTCCATGTATTTTTTTATTTTTTTATCATATGCCCTAAGATACAAGATAGAAAAGCCCTAATTTAAAACCTATAGAAGCTTTATAACCAATCGCGTAAATTTCTAAATCCTTATAAGATACCTTTATTTCAGAATTAGCCAAATAAAATAATTTACCCACACTCAGATAAGCTAGTTTCATTCATCTAACCAAAAACCTTTAAAATAAACGTTTACCATGAAATTGCATTACATTATAGCATAAACCAAAATGGAGCAATTAACATAAACAAAACTTACATTCACATTCACATTCACGAACATAGAAATAAATACGGAACATATATAGTTTTTCTGAAACCAAAACTAAACCTTGAGGCACTGATAGGAGTGGATACCGAAGTTAAAAAGTGACGTTAGGAGATCCTTCGCCTTTCATTCCTACAATAAGTCAATAATATTTTACTATTCACTTCTTGCATGAAATGGTCTTCAATACAAAGAAGCGTAACAGGCCTCTAATCCCCAACAACACTAAGCTCTAATAATACAGTTGGATTACTAGTAAACAAAAAAGAGTAATTAATTCCAAATTGGATAAAGTTTGACCTTTTTGCAATTGTTTCCTGGGCTCAAAAAAAGTTATGGGAACTATCGATGATCAGCTAAAAATAGTAAATGAAATTAGAGTTTATTGTGTCATTTGTGTGTAAAATAATTTGGCGGGAAACATGAGAGGTTTCTGTAACGTTAAAGTTACACTTTTGTACAATATCTATTTATATTTTAACAATTGTATTGTCTTCTTTTGCTGTACATAAAATATCACTAATTACAAGTATGACAAAAGTTTGGTAAGGAACTATCACCCAAAAAATAATACTTCCTTCCATCCCCACCGTCTATCCTCAAAAAGAATGGATGGTCCAGATTAAATCATTAAGGGTAATATAGTAACTTCACCCCGCCCCAAATCCGATTTCTATCTTAACTAAAAAGCAAAAAACGTCTCCTCCCTCTCTCTCATTTCATTTCACACACACATTTTCACACACACACATATTCACACACCGTATAAACCCTAGATCCCAAATTGATTTATCAAAATCGTTAGATCCATTGACCAATTATGGATATACGGGATGAAATAAACTATTCTAGAGTGGATCCATTGCCGGATTCTTCTTTGTTCCCTACTTTAGGTCCTGGTAAGTTTTTTTATGTTCTTTTGTGTTTTATTATTTATCTATGATTCAATTGCATATGGATCTATTTTTTTCTACTTTTGATTCTGATAAGGTTTTAAGGGGTTTTTTTTATTTCTCTATTTATCAGTTGAATATAGATAAGGTTTAGGGGTTTTTGTGTGTTAGGGGTTTTCTGATAAGGTTTTTGGGTTTTTGTTGTTTTTGTGTTGTTGTTACGCCCCCAACACTCCTACTGTTTGCCCTAAATGATTTGCTATTTTGAATGATTTTGTGTTTTTAGAAATTGTATAGATGTCGATATCGGGTTAGGGTTTAACCTGATAAAATGTTAATGTTGGTATAAATGCCGATATCATGTTTAGAATTTGTATGCCAATATTATGTTTTGAATGATAAAACTAGCATTGCGTAAACATTGGTGTAGATGCTGATTTCAGTTTTTAGAAGTTGCACCACTAAAGTAAAATTATTACTAATTAGGTTTAGTCACATGGAATTACATGTGATATAAGTGAATTACATGTGATTCATGGAATTACATGTAATTCAACCTAAATTACATGTAATTTGTATTATATGTTGTGTTTGATAAGTTTACTGATGTGATTCATGAAATTACATGTAATTCAACCTAAATCACATGTAATTTGTATTAAATGTTGTGTTTGATAAGTTTACTGATGTGATTCATGAAATTACATGTAATTTAACCTAAATCGCATGGAACTTGTATTTAGTGTTGTTTTTGATAAGTTTACTGATGCTATTTTATGTTTTTTTTATTACAGGTGTTTTTAGCTCTATTATATCGGGTAATGACGTTGGTACTGAGAGAGAAGGTATAACTACAAGTAGTAGAGTTAGAGGTTCTCCAAGGGTTCGAGGTTCTCCCAGGGGTAGAGGTTCTCGAGGTAGTCGTGGAGGTAGAGGTAATGATAGTGGTTCTTCTACTATTTTTTATTCGAGGGGTAGGGGTTCGAGTCCGAAAAATTTATTTGATGATGCTGGTGTTGGGTGTCTTGATAAGTTAGCTGTTGTGTCAGATGCTGTAGGGAATGATGATATGACTAATAAGGATTTGGTTGATGAGAATACGAGTAATATGAAAGATAATGTGTCGGGTGCATTGATTGTGGTTGCTGGTGGGTTTGTTCCGGAATTTGTAAATAAGGGGCGTGTGAGTTTGAATGCTGTGGGGGGTGTCGGTTGCTGATTCAAATTTGCTCGATGTAAATATGGAGAATATATCGGTGCTGATATCTTTAAGGACGATGCACAAGTTTCATTAAATACCAGTAATGTTATAGATAATGTGGTTGTTGATATTAGTGTCGATGAGGGGATTAAAGTGAATTCGGGTGCTGGTCAGAATGTTTAAGTTCACACGGAAATGCCAGTTCTACGGATTGATCCTAAGGTGTCTTCCAAGACGAGTTTGCTAGGTGGGAATAAAAAATCTAGTCCTGTTCTAAGGTCTTCCTCCAATCTGCTAACAAGCTGGATTTTGAAGCTTCCAAGGTTTCTACTGAGCCTTCTTCCAAGGCTGCTAAAAAGCCGGTTTCTAAGGCTTCAAAGGTTGTTGTTGAGTCGCCTTCCAAGGTTGTTGGCAAGAAGGCCTCCAAGCCGGCTTCTAAGGCTTCAAAGGTTGTTGTTGAGTCGCCTTCCAAGGTTGTTGGCAAGAATGCCTCCAAGCCCGCTCCAAAGCCTGCTGCCAAGAAGTCCTCCAAGCCCACTCCAAATATTGCTTCCAAACCCGCTTCCAAGGCTGCTTCCAAGGCTCCGGTTAAGCGCAAACGTGATGTTGACTTTGTTGTTCCCACATAATATGTTAGGCTTGGTAAGCGAACAGTTAATGTTAAGCTTCATGATGCGAAACAGAAAAGGGAAGTTGAGTTGGATGAGGAAGAAATTGTGGATGCAAAGAATATCCCTTATTCTTTATTGAAATTGTTGAAGTTGGTTAAGAAAGATGATATAGGAGAAGGGAGTGGTGTCAATAAAATAATAAAAAAGCAAAAAGAGTTGTTGCCGGAAGAAGTTGCTCAGAAAAAGCATTTTGACTCTTATCCGTCAATTCGTCCAAAGGCGGCTGCTTCTTCACTTTTTTCTGCAATTCATGGATGCCATGGAGTTAATATGAAGCGTTTTTTTTATCACATATGGGTTTATCTCACTTTATGATGTTCAAATTGATAAGTTATCAAGAAGGATGGGAAGGTATTGTATTCAACGCTTTGATGCGAAAACCTCTACTTTCAATTTGGAAACGGGTAACTCAATTAAGGTAAACGAAGAGAAAGTCCATGAAATGTTAGGTTTTCCTTTGAACGGACATTCTTTATTTTCTTTAGAAGAGAGATCGTTGGATGATGATTTTGTTAAGCTTTGGATTGGACAGTTTTTCCCAAAAAATAGGAAGGAGATAAGAGTTCCTGTAGCTGCAAAGTTGGTTTTGTCTAAGAAAGATGACTTCCTTTTTAGAGTCAACTTTCTTACTCTTTTTACCAATACAATGGGAAAAGTTGATGCTTTGAATGGTCAAGTTTGTTTGGATGTTGTTAGACGTCTTAGAGAAGATACAGATGCTTCTAAGATTAACTGATGTGAGTATGTATACAAATGCTTACTAGACTGTAAACTTCCTGAGAAACCAACAAATCCTTACCTTGGCCCGTTCACCTTCCTAATTGTAAGTTTCTAATTTTCTTTGGATTTATGTTGAATTACATGTAATTTTATAATGAATTACATGTAATTTCATGATGGATTACATGTGATTTCATGATGAATTACATGTTATTTCATAATGAATCACATGTTTTTATTTAATTTTGTATTCATTGTTTTTTTAAATTAAATAAAGTTCTACTATTTACATGTATTTTTTCCAGCTTTTGTATTTTGATTCAACGAAGTTCAATAGGTTCCATGTTCTTTGAGATCGCCCAACCATCAAAAACTGGAGCTCAATTTTAATGAGAAGAAGAGAGAAACTAGAGCTAGATGATGAGGTGTTGGGTATGTTAGAACTGAATGAAGAATGGACTAAATATGAAAATCAAAAAACAGAAGGTTTTGTTTCTCGTGATTGTACTTCTAAAGAGGTACTTATACCAGAAGGTTTCATATTTTCTTTTTATGGCGCGCAACATAATTACATGTAATTATACCAGAATTACAAGTAATTCTGGTATAATTATATGTAATTACATGTAATTATACCAGAATTACTTGTAATTATGGTATAATTACATGTAATTATACCAGAATTACTTATAATTCAGGTATAATTACATATAATTATACCAGAATTACTTGTAATTCATGGAACTATTATCTTTGAATATCATTTGATATAAATCATAAACTTGTATAGGATTTGTATCTCAAAGCTGAAGAAAGTTTTAAAGTAATTAGTCTAGAGAGAATTGCTTTGGAAGAGTACTTGATGGTAGGTGCTGGTGAATATCCGGATGATCTTAAGTTTCGTAAGCTTCACAGAAAATATTCCAAATATTTTATAAATCCGATTGAATATGAAAATCCAAACGATGGTGATGATGAGAGTGATGATGAGAGCGATGATGAGAGTGATGATCCAAAAGATGATAATGATGATCCGAAAGATGATAATGATGATCCGAAAGGTGATAATGGTGATTAGAATGATGATGATGGTAGTACGGGCAGTGATGGGGACGATGAAAGTGATAAGAGTTGTAGTGGTGATGATGATGAGCATAGGATGGAAATGGTGGTAGTGGTGACGATAATGTGCAGAATGACAATGAGAAGGTTGCCAGTGATGATGAGAAGATTCCTAGTGATGATGAGAAGATTCCTAGTGAAGATGAAAAAAATTCCTAGTGAAGATGATCAAATAGTTTCGGAAATTTCTCCTATTTATGGGAAGGAGTTTGATAAGGTGCCTACTATTGAAGAGGCCATTGTTCAAAAAGAAATTAATGTTGAAAAAGAATCTGCTCAAGATCAAGTTAATGAAGATTTTGAGATAATGAGTACACAGGACTCTTTTTCATAGTGGTTAGATGAAAATATAGAAGTGGTTGGAAATGAGATTGATCGGCTTGCCGATGAGTATTTTTCTGTAAGTTTCAAACTTTTAGTTTTTGTTTTTCCAAAGTTTATTATTTTTTTTATGTATATTAAGTATGATTTTTTTATTTGTTCAGGCTCAACATGGTCGAGATGGTGAACCACCAGAGAATGCTCCGGATGATGCCCTTGTTGATGAGAATGCCCCTGCTACTCCTGATAGAATATCGGTTCGTGTTTTAAACCAAAGTCCTAGTCCTGGGAAGCGAGTTGGGAAACCTTCGGTATTCTTGATATCTCCGTATGTGACCAAAAAGACAAAAGTTCTCCCCAAACTTACTAGAAATGAGTTTCTTCTGTGCTCTAGTGTGTTTGTAATGCAGGGTGATAAGGAGTGAGTTATTTTCATTTTCGTTAAATATAAATTAATATTTATTCAATTAGAGTTGCATGTAATTCTGGTATAATTACATGTAATTATACCAGAATTACTTGTAATTCTGGTATAATTACATGTAATTACATGTAAACCACAAGATAATGTTTTTATGTATTTATTTTTTCTTTAACAGAGAATATGTGTTTGAAACATTTTCTGGACATAAAGTATTTGGAGTTCGTTTGAATTTGGAAACACTATCTCCTAGCCTTTGGGTTGATGCAAACGTGTTAGATTACTTTTCATCAATTCTGAATTACGAAGAGCGTTTCTGAGATCCTCGAATGCCAATAAGGCACTTCTTTCCAACAGGATGCGTTGTAACTTATTTTTCTGCACACAAAGTAAATTTATTATTTTTGTTATAAATTAATGTTTTTTTTATATTCAGACTCAAGAGATGATTAATGGAGCCTTGAAAACAGATGCTGATATATGGGACCGATTTTCAAAGGAAATTTTTGCTCAATTTGAAGACAATGTTGGTGGTCTGGCCTTAGAAGGCGTTGAATTGGTAAATAAAATTTTATTTTCTTTTTGTTTGGTTATAATTTTTTTCTTTCTAATTTTTGGTTTGTTAAAAACAGGTTTTTTCCCGATCTGCATGTCTGGGCATTTTTTAGTGGTTGTCTTCAACCTAATAGTAGCATCGATGACTGTTCTAGATAACAGTGGTTCGGGAGCACCTTATGAGGGAAAGTACAAGGATGTCTGCGATCTTCTTGTAAGTTTCTATTAATTACTTGTGATTTTTCTGTTAATTACATGCGATTCATGTTGAATTACATGTGACTCGTGTTAATTACATGTGATTCATGTTGGATTACAAAATATTTATTTGTCTTTTTTTTTGTAGAAAGATTTGTTTGCGAAACACTTACAGTTGTATAATCACAAGAAGCATAATTCTATCAAAAAGTTGAAGAGAGCAAAAACTCCAAAATTGAAGTGGATGACTAAAGAGAATTCTCGGGATTGTGGAGTCTTTGTAATGATTTTCATGGAGACATATGTTGGCGGAGCAGTTGCGGATTGGGATTGTGGGCTTGTCCCAGAGTCCAGAGTCCAACGTGACATGTTGAGACTTTTACGTTTCAAATTTCTTTCAAAGATGCTCCTACATGAGCATAATTTTCATGCTGATAAGATGTGTCTACTAGCCATGGAGTTTGATAAGAATGAAGGTAATCATAAGCTCGAGATGGTCTGTGATGCACTAAAGAAGAGGGATGAGTGAGAAAGAAATTAGGTCATCAAAAGTTCTGTAGTAACTAGAAGGGGGGGTTGAATAGTTTCTTAAATTTACTTGTTAAAATATGGTTTCCAAAAATCCTTTTTCAAAAAACTTAGGCTTGAGGAAATATGTGAAATCTTCTTATACACAAATATGAACAATGATAGTGTAGCTAAACTAATACTAACAAAAATATATCCACAAAGAATAAAGAATGATAGTGTAGCTAATCTAATATTAACACAACTATATCCACAAAGAATAAAGAATAATAGTGTAGCTAATCTAATATTAACACATGTATATGCAAAAAGAAATAAGGAATGTAAAGAGTTAAGGGTAAAGAAAGATCAAACCGAACACCAAGGATTTATAGTGGTTCGGCAACGAAGCTCACTCCTCGTTCATACTCCACTCCTCGAGTACTCCTTACTCGAGAGTTCACTACACAACAAGCTCCTTATGGTGGAGAAAACCGTACACGTCGCTTAACCAATTTCCGACTCTAAGCTAAAAGTCAAGCCCTAATCGTAGCTAGGACCAATCTACACAACTATACTTAGTACATACACAACTTCCAAATAGACACAACTACTTGGATCTTCACAACTATGACACAACTACAAGTATATAAAAGTTGATCTTCTATAGATCTTTGGTGGTGGACTCAACACTTCACTAGGATAGTGTTCTTCTCTTTGCACTTGGAGAGGAAGAGATGGAAGAACAAGATTCACTTCTTAAACAAGTAATAATCAAACAAATGATCAAAGATTTGAGTGATTAAAGAAGGGGTTTGAATCTGGAAATGAATGTGCAAAAGAGGTGAGGTGAAAAGCTGAGAATGGCCAACTATTTAAAGGACAAAGGAGCCAATGGCTAGTTCTGCCCGCGGTACCTTATCACAGCCCGCGGTACCTTATCGATATGGTACCGCCTAGGCGCTAAGGTACCGTCGGACTAGACTCCGCTCCTTTTTGTCCTTTAGTGGTGGAGGTCTTATCTGGGTATAAAAATATCCTGAAAGGATATTCTTAACAGAATAAGAATATGCCATTTTCAAATTTCAAATAATTAATTTAATAAAACATTTTCTTAAAAATAAAGTTTAATAAAAACTTGTCACTTTTAATAAAAAGTGAGTTTTAAGAAAAGATTAAATCACTTGATCACTTGATTAAGGTTAGTACTTGTTTATCCATACCTTAAGTGAAAATGGGTAAAATGAAAAATACTTGAACTCAAGAATTCGTTTTTCGTTGTTTTCGTAAATGCTTGTTTTTACATATTGTCGTAATCAAAACTAAGCAAGACCGAAAAATGCAAGTAACGTTTTTAGTCATTATTGCATTAACAATCTCCCCCTTTTTGATTCCGACAATACATAAACTTAATCACACAAAAACAAGATTTTCGAAGACGAGTTTATTCATTTCTCCCCCTTTGTCGAAGCAAAAAGGTTGCGTAATCCGGTGTTGAAGAAGCGGACTTTGCAAAGACTCCCCCTTGGTGCTTACTCCCCCTAGCTTGGGGCACCAAGGAATCGAGATATGGTGACAAGCTACATAGAAGGGTTAGTTGAACAAAAGAAACAACCAACAATATATAGCAATAGGTCACAAAAAAGATAAAAACAGAAAGAGAAGAAAACTCAAAGACAAAGATCCAAGATAGGTTACTAAAGAAACATCATACAAAGAAGTATGGAAAAAGAAACAAGCCAAAAGCATAAATCTAATCCTAGTTATTCTAGAATTCTAAGATTTGCTTGAATTTTGTGTCTTGTGGATAAGCAATCAATGCTTATATGAAAGACAAGGTAATAGCGGAGGGTGGTGGTGGTGGCTTGTTGGAGATCTCATAATCAAAGTGAATAGGAGGCTTGATTAAGAGACTCTTGATGTAGCTCAACTCCTCATAGATGTGTGCCATAGCAAGATGTTGATATTGACAACAATGACAATATGTTCCATGGTGCATGACATTATCATGAGAAGGAGGAAGAACACTAAAGGGTGGTGGTGGAAGAAAAGAAGTTCCACAATCAACATTCTTGGTAGGAGAAATGTGATTAAGAGTGTTCTTGGGTGGGTTTGGATTGAAAGCAATTGGAGAAAATGGAGGAGATTCAAGGCTTTCATTGGGAGAATAAGACATTTTGGATGTGAAGTAATGCAAAATGCTTATGGTTTAAATAGGGAAGGCTTAGGGTATTTTTGGGGTGGTCAAAGGGTTTGAAACAAAGATTCTCAAAAAGGTTGGAGCAAATCTGGAGTTTCAGACAAAAACCCGAAAAGGAAGGCCACTGTAGGCGGTTCCTTATCTAGGGTGGCGGTACCTTATCAATAAGGTACCGCGGTTCACATAAGGAACCGCCTGCAGAAGCAGGGTTTGGTGTTTTGGAGGAAGATTTTCAGCAAATCTTATTTTTCTAGTCTAACTTATCATAGGGATATGCTTAAAAGCAAAGATAGACAAAGAAAACATATGCAAACTTACCAAATATAGATTTGACCAAAAAACATGGATTAAAAGAAAATCAATGTAGGAGGTGTGTAAGACAAGACCTTAAGTCATGACACAATGATCCTCCATGATTCAATCTTGTTCTTGCTATGTTTGAGAGAATCATACATATGAATTATGTAAGCTCTATATTAATAGCGAGAATCTATGAAAAATCGTTTTTAGATTGAATTAACAATGTCAAACGAATTTCTTAACCATTTTCGAAAGAGACTTTGAGAGTTTTGAAATGGAGATGAGAAGATATTTCAAAATAATTTTAAAAGACTCAAGGACTCAAAATGGTAATAGAAAACACACAAGAAGAGAAGAATTTAAGGAAGGTGTTCCATTAATCCTAGACCTAGACGCAAGTAATAAAAAGGTTCCCTCTTAAGTGGCTTAGTGAAGATATCGGCTAAGTTGTCCTCGGAGGGCACCTTTTCAATAGTAATGTTCCCTTTTGAACATTATCCCTAAGGAAATGGTGTCTAATTTCTATGTGTTTGGTTCGCGAATGTTGCACGGGATTCTTGCTTAGGTCTATAGCGCCTTTATTATCGCACATGATGGGAACATCATCAAGAGAAATCCCGTAATCAACAAGCGCTAGCTTCATCCATAGAGCTTGTTGGCATGCTTTACCGGCACTCACATACTCGGCTTCTGTGGTGGATATCGCAAGAGCGGTTTGTTTCTTGGAGAACCAAGAAGTTAAACAACAACCCATGAAGGTACAAACTCCACTAGTGCTTTTCCGGTCCACATAGTCTCCCGCATGATCCGAGTCCGCGTAGACAATGGTTTCTACGCCGGTCCCTTTAGGATACCATAATCCTAAATGTATAGTGCCTTTAATGTATCGGAAGATACGCTTAACCGCTTCAAGGTGAGAGGTTTTGGGAGCCTCTTGGAAGCGAGCACAAAGGCAAACACTAAACATGATATCCGGTCGACTTGCCGTTAGGTACAACAAACTACCAATCATACCTCTATATTTGGTGTTGTCTACCGACTCACAATCATCATCTACGGTGAGTTTAGTATCCGAGGCCATAGGGGTCTTCATTGGTCTAGATTCTTCTAATCCAAATTTCTTTAGCATTTCTTTAGCGTACTTAGATTGACTAAAGAAAATACCATCGTCCATTTGTTTAATTTGGAGTCCTAAAAAGAAGTTAAGTTCTCCCATCATACTCATTTCAAACTCATCATGCATGATTTTGGCAAATTCATCACACAATTCTTGACAAGTTGAGCCAAATATAATGTCATCAACATATATTTGTACGATTATGAGGTAAGGACCTTTCTTCTTTGTAAAGAGTGTATTGTCTACCATACCCATGGTATACTCATGTTTAACAAGAAACGCTTTAAGTCTATCATACCAAGCTTTGGGTGCTTGTTTGAGTCCATAAAGTGCTTTCTTAAGCTTGTATACATGGTCCGGTTTCTCAAAATCAATGAAGCCGGGAGGTTGAGCCACATATACCTCCTCATTGATCAAACCGTTAAGGAATGCACTCTTTACATCCATTTGTTGAAGCTTAATATCTAAGGCACAAGCGTAGGCTAAAAGGATTCTAATTGATTCTAATCTAGCTACCGGTGCATATGTCTCGTCATAATCAATCCTTTCTTGTTGATTATAGCCTTGAGCTACAAGTCTAGCCTTGTTACGAGACACAACACCATTCTCATCTAGCTTATTCCTAAATACCCATTTGGTTCCTATAATGGTAGAACTTCTAGGTGGAGGAACAAGTTCCCAAAAATCATTGGCAACGAATTGATTCAATTCTTCTTGCATCGCAATGACCCAACTCTCATCCGTCAAAGCTTCTTTAACATTCTTTGGTTCAATCAAGGAGACAAAACAAAAGAAGTTGCTTTGGTTTTGGACTTGAGATCTTAGGGTCCTTTGATTTAAGTCGCCAATGACATTATTGAGAGTATGATCCCTAGATTCCTTAATGTTTACTTCCTTTTCAACACTAAGGTCTTCAACTCCTATTTTTCTAACCTCTTTGGCTTTAACTACTTCTAATTCATCCAATTCATCATCAACCAATGGTGGTGTCTTGGGGTTAGGAGGGGTTTCATCAAAGGTTACGTTGAGTGATTCTTCAATAACCCCTGAGGTTCTATTTAGGACTATGTAGGCCTTACTAGTTTGGGAATAACCTAAAAGGATACCTTCGTAAGACTTTGGGTCAAACTTGGTAAGGTAGTCTTTGGTGTTGAGGATAAAGCACTTGCTTCCAAACACCCTAAATTATTCTAATGAGGGTTTCTTACCTTTAAGAATCTCATAGGGTGTCTTTCCTAGAAAAGGTCGAATAAGAATTCGGTTGAGAATATAAGTCGATGTATCCACGGCATTGCAACAAAACTTTTGAGGCAAAGATTGCTCGTTTAACATCGTCCTACTCATCTCTTGGAGAGTCCTATTCTTCCTTTCAACTACCCCATTTGATTTTGGAGTGCGAGGAGCCGAGAAGTTATGGGTAATACCATGAGCTTCACAAAAGGCACCAAATTGCACTTCATTATCAAATTCCCTACCATGGTCCGTCCTAATAGAAACAATTGAATATCCTAGTTGATTTTTAATTCTCCGACTAAAGATTTCGAAGTGATCAAAAGCTTCATTCTTAGATGCCAAAAATCTAGTCCAAGTGAATCTACAATAGTCGTCAATTATAACTAGGGTATAAAGGTTACCTCCATAACTCCGTATGGCGGAAGGTCCAAAGAGATCCATATGTAGGAGCTCTAAGCACCGAGAGGTCGAAACCAAATTCTTGGCTTTGTGACTTGAGTGAACTTGCTTTCCAACTTTGCAAGCATCACAAAAGTGACTATCAAACTTAATCTTGGGGAGGTGTCTTACCAACTCCTTAGAGACTAAAGATTGAATTAAACGCATATTAGCGTGACCTAATCTTCTATGCCAAAGAGTAGAACTATCATCTATAGTCGCAAGACATATGTTGTCTTTTGACTTCTTATTAACCTTCATGACATAAAGCCCATGCTTTCTAACACCTTTTCCAATGACTTTTCCATCTTTTACGATTTCACTGTCATGTTCCGAAAAGATGACCTTACACTTATTGTCACAAATTTGACCTATACTTAGAAGGTTAAAACCTAAATTATCTACATGCTCAACATTTTCAATGGTCATGGAGTCAAGAGAAACCGTACCTTTGCCAATGATATTACCACGTAGACTACTAGCAAATGTGACGTTACCTCCATCATATGCTTTGTAATGCGAGAACAAACTTCGATTACCCGTCATGTGTTTAGAACATTCACTATCCTTAATCCACTCATCGGGCTCCAAATCAATTCCCAAGCATATCTAGGTAACAATACACAAGATCAAACATTTGGTCCCCAATATCTCATGGGTCCAAAATTGTTAGTTCCAAACATCCCTTGCATTTGGTTGGGATGCATGAATAAGGTGGGGATTCCCCATGGAGAACAAAATGGAGGAGGGTAGTAGTTCATGTAACCATTTTGTTGTTTATTACTTCTCCTAGGTGTGTTTGATCTAGGTTTAGAGTTATTATCATTCTTTCTAGGTGTTGGAGTTTTACTTCTAGTTCGTGAGTTGTTTTGATTATCCCTTGTAGGCGTTGTTGTTCTACTTCTAGGATTAGACTCATTCCGTACTCTAGGTGGAGTAGAAGATAATCTAGATAAACTTCTATTTCCCATGAGAGGTTTACTTAACGGCTTATAGAACTTACTAATAGCATTGTCGTCAAGTATGGGTAATTGAACCTTATTAACAGTAAGATGCTTTGGTTTTTCATTTAACTTAGATTTTTCAGAAAGTTCAGAATTTTCACAAAACTCAACTTCTGGCCGCGGTACCTTATCTATGGCCGCGGTTCCATAGTGATAAGGAACCGCGCAATAAGATGTGGAACCGCGTCCAGAAGGTGTTTTCTGTGAAAACCTGACTTGTTTTGGTTCACTAGTTGAGGCTTCATTTGAGTTAAAACCTAGACCAAGTTTTTCCTTAGAATGAACTTGTTTTTTTAACATGTCATCAAGAGCACTAGTACCTTTCATGAACTTTTCCAATTTAATGGAGGTGCTCTTGAGATCATCATTCTCTAATCTAAGTTTCTCACAACTTAAGCAACCTAAATCAACCTCTTTGTTTTTCTCAAGTTTAGCCAATTTCTCCCTAAGTTCATTGATCTCATTTTCAAGCTTAGTTTTGGTTGATTTTAAGATTTTATTCTTTTCTATGAATTTAAGACTAAGTTTGTGTAAGCTATCATATTTGCCTTCAAATTCAATATCATCTAAAGTAGAACTATCATTGCTATAATATTCGGTTTCGGAATGTACCTCTTTAGAAGTGTGAGCCATAAGACATTTCTCCTCTTTGGGGTTGTCATCATCATCTTCACCGCTATCGCTCCAAGCTCCACTAACGAATGCCGTGTGGTTCTTATCACGAGCGGGCTTTGGACAATCACCAATGAAGTGATTTGGATCACCACATCTAAAGCAACTCCTATCACCTTTTTCGTTCTTGACAAACCGATTCTTTGACAATGGTTTCTTGTCATAGTTTGGTTGCCTAACGTGTTGACCTCGTCTCTTGAAGAACTTCTTGAAATCTCTCACCGCCAATGCATACTCCTCGTCATCACTTTCCGAGGAACTATCATGGTCACTTTGTGCCTTCTTTGCTTTAAGTGCAAGAGATTTCCTTTCACTCTTGGTTTTTACTAATTCCGAGTCCTTCAAAATTATCATCTCATGAACCTTCAAGTTTCCTATGAGTTCATCGAGTGATAAAGTTGAGAGATCTTTCGACTCTTCAATAGCCGTGAATTTTGCTCTCCACTTTGGATGTAAGGCCCTTAGAAACTTCCTAACATTGTTCTTGATAGAAAAACCTTCATCAAGTGCTTTTAGACTAGTAATAATGGTGTTAAACCTAGCAAATGCACTATCAATAGTTTCATCTTCTAAGATGAGAAATTGTTCATATTGTTGGACAAGAAGATCGATTTTACTTTCTTTGACTTGGCTATTACCTTGGTGGGTTACTAAAAGAGTGTTCCAAATATCTTTAGCGGTTTCACACATAATAATTCTTTCATACTCTTTCTTAGGCAAAGCATTAAAAATCACCATTTTAGCCTCATTATTTTTTGAAAGTTTCTTTTTAGTATCATCATTAGCTTTGTCAAAAGTGACTAATTCTTTTGTTTTAGAAACTTCATTAAATTGAAAGGGTAAAAAATCACCATTTGTAATAACATGCCAAAGATCTAAATCTTTTGATTTCACATAAGTTTCAAATCTATTTTTCCAATAAATAAAACTATCGGTTTCAAAAAGTGGTTGTCTTTGCATAGATTGCCCTTCTAGGTACTTGTTGGAATCCATAGATCGATTCAAGTTTTAAAATATAATATACTTTAAAAATTCTTGAGCAACCAGCTCTGATACCAATTGTAGAAACTAGAAGGGGGGGTTGAATAGTTTCTTAAAATTTACTTGTTAAAATATGGTTTCCAAAAATCCTTTTTCAAAAAACTTAGGCTTGAGGAAATATGTGAAATCTTCTTATACACAAATATGAACAATGATAGTGTAGCTAAACTAATACTAACAAAAATATATCCACAAAGAATAAAGAATGATAGTGTAGCTAATCTAATATTAACACAACTATATCCACAAAGAATAAAGAATAATAGTGTAGCTAATCTAATATTAACACATGTATATGCAAAAAGAAATAAGGAATGTAAAGAGTTAAGGGTAAAGAAAGATCAAACCGAACACCAAGGATTTATAGTGGTTCGGCAATGAAGCTCACTCCTTGTTCCTACTCCACTCCTCGAGTACTCCTTACTCGAGAGTTCACTACACAACAAGCTCCTTATGGTGGAGAAAACCGTACACGTCGCTTAACCAATTTCCGACTCTAAGCTAAAAGTCGAGCCCTAATCGTAGCTAGGACCAATCTACACAACTATACTTAGTACATACACAACTTCCAAATAGACACAACTACTTGGATCTTCACAACTATGACACAACTACAAGTATATAAAAGTTGATCTTCAATAGATCTTTGGTGGTGGACTCAACACTTCACTAGGATAGTGTTCTTCTCTTTGCACTTGGAGAGGAAGAGATGGAAGAACAAGATTCACTTCTTAAACAAGTAATAATCAAGCAAATGATCAAAGATTTGAGTGATTAAAGAAGGGGTTTGAATCTGGAAATGAATGTGCAAAAGAGGTGAGGTGAAAAGCTGAGAATGGCCAACTATTTAAAGGACAAAGGAGCCAACGGCTAGTTCTGCCCGCGGTACCTTATCACAGCCCGCGGTACCTTATCGATAAGGTACCGCCTAGGCGCTAAGATACCGCCGGACTAGACTCCGCTCCTTTTTGTCCTTTGGTGGTGGAGGTCTTATCTGGGTATTAAAATATCCTGAAAGGATATTTTTAACAGAATAAGAATATGCCATTTTCAAATTTCAAATAATTAATTTAATAAAACATTTTTTTTAAAAATAATGTTTAATAAAAACTTGTCACTTTTAATAAAAAGTGAGTTTTAAGAAAAGATTAAATCACTAGATCACTTAATTAAGGTTAGTACTTGTTTATCCATACCTTAAGTGAAAATGGGTAAAATGAAAAATACTTGAACTCAAGAATTCGTTTTTCGTTGTTTTCGTAAATGCTTGTTTTTACATATTGTCGTAATCAAACTAAGCAAGACCGAAAAATGCAAGTAACGTTTTTAGTCATTATTGCATTAACAAGTTCTATGAAGTTTGCTGTCTGGATACATTATGTTATTTTGTACTTTTTATATTTTGTATTTTTAGGTTATGTGTTTTGTGACATGCTTAATCGAGCATAACTTGGTGTATCATGGCTATGTTAAGTTGTTTCAGACAGTTGTTCCAAGTTGTTTAATGAAGTTAGATCAGATTACGTGTATGTTATATTCAGTGTCTTTGTGTTATGCATCATTGGATTTACTAAGACTTATATTTAATTCAAACAGAGTCACTCTTTGAAATCCCTTGCCAATTCCCTCGTTCACCTTAATTACATGTAATTCACCTCAATTACATGTAATTCACTTCAATTACATGTAACTCACACAGAATTACATGTAATTCATTTTTATGTTCCCCGAAAAAGTAACTCACCTAAGACAAAATTCACTTCAATTACATGTAATTCACTTCAATTACATGTTATTCACTTTAATTACATGTAATTACAAGTAGTTCACCTAAAACATAAATTACAAATAATTTTCCAATGCATCATTACATAGATTATGGAAACTTAAATGAAAGAAAATTAAATGAAGAAATTGAAGTAAATGAAATCTTATCAAAGCAGAAAATCAAAATCACTCTTCACCTAAAAGATAAGTCAATGAAAAATCACATGTAATTAACACAGAATTACATGTAATTCGTATTTATTTTCACCTAAAAGATAAATCACAAGTAATTTTCTAATGCAATATAACATAGATTCTGGAAACTTAAATGAAGAAAATGAAATCTTATCAAAGCAGAAAATAAAAAGTGTTTAAATATCAATAAATGGTGACGCCTTGTTTTTCTTTTCCTTTGGATTCTTTGGGCAAGTTCTTTTTGTATGCTCACGCGTCTTCACATTACAATATCCACAAACCTTCAATGATTTCTTTCGAACTTTAAGCGCCTTTTCTCTTCCACTTTTCAAACGTTCTCCTTTTTTTAGTTTTTTTCCATCATTTGGATGGTCTCCTTTGTTTGTAACCTTCGTTGGATTTTTCAAATCTAGATGATTAGGCTCTTTAATTTCAAACAATTCACCAATAACATCTGCCGTTTTTCTTGAAGGAGGATTAGGCATATCAGCTTTTATTTCTTCATATATCACTTTCAACTTTTCAAGATAAGCTGCCAACCTTTATTCATCTTTGCTCAATAAGAATAAACAATCATCCACGACAAAATTCACCTCGTTTGAAAGCCTTTCAACTGTTACATTCTTTCCCCATATCTGTTTATTTGCCTTCGAAGATCAGGTGGTATTATGTCTCTTGTCCATCTCCTCAAAATGTATTGCTTGGGAATAACATTAACATCATGGTTCTTGAACACGCAAAATATGTGTCGACATAGAAAACCATATCGTAGAAAATGTCTACAAGAACAAACCACTGACCCGTCTTCAATAACTCTTAGTAACTTTTTCCAAAACATAAGGAATTTACATTAGGATCACATGTAAATTAATTGTTTATTCAAGAATTACATGTGATTTTGTTTAGAATAACATGTAATTATTAAAGAATTACATGTAATTATTAAAAAATTACATGTGATTCTGATAACAACAAAATCTTACTAGATCTGATTTTGTTTAGAATCACATGTAATTATTAAAGAATTACATGTGATTCTGATAACAAAATCTTACCATATCTGATTTTGTTTAGAATTTTATGTAATTATTAAAGAATTACATGTGATTCTGATAACAATTACATGTAATTCTATGTGAATTACATGTAATTCTGAAGAATTACATGTAATTCTTTTAAGAAGCCTATTTATTTCTTTATAAAACCTCATGTAATTCATGTAAATTATTATCGTAATGAAACTAATAATTACCTTGTAGTCTATTTATGTTTCTTTCTCAGTTGCGATCTCCTTGTCTCGTTCTTTTCTACTTTTGGTGTAAATAGTTCTGTAAGAATTTGTCGCTTTGTCTCTAATGATGAAAGTCTCACATCCTTTACTATTTTGTAAACCTTGTATCGTACAATTCCAGCAAGCAACATCTATTTCATGTTGAACATACGAAAATATTGCTCTTTGTATATATTCTTGCAGTATGACGTTCAATATCCAACATTGTTTTATATATTGGAGCCGCATCAAGCGTTTAGAAGTCCAAACTCTCTTGCATGTGTCTTTGCCTTTCCATTGATTATTCGTATGACATCATGAAACCAACAAGTGTTGACCCTTGTCTTGTGAAACTTTTAAAGAAAGAATTTTCACTTTCGGACCTTGAAGTCGTCCTCATCAAGCCAAACAGAGAGTCGATAAAATAAGCGGGAATCCACATTTTTCTAAGATCATACATTTTTGTCATCCACTTGTTTTCTTTTAGACCAAATTCATCTATCAATAATCCCCATCTCTCTTCGAACTTCTTTGGTTCTATGAACATATTCCAAATGAGCCTATCAAATCGTTCTTTGAAAGCTCCCTTTTTGTATATTTCTTCACAAATCTGTTTTGAATATATAAAGTAATTAGCACTAACAAAATATTTTTGTTCCAAAAATCACATGTAATTCACACAGATTTACATGTGATTTGCATTCATTCACTAACAAAGTATTTTTATTCCAAAAATCACATGTAATTTACACAGAATTACATGTGATTTGCATTCAACACTAACAAAGCATTTTTATTCCAAAAATCACATGTAATTCACACAAAATTACATGTGATTTACATTCATTCACTAACAAATAATTTTTATTCCAAAAATCACATGTAATTTACACAGAATTACATGTGATTTGTATTCAACACTAACAAAGCATTTTTACTCCAAAAATCACATGTAATTCACATAGAATTACATGTGATTTACATTCAACACTGTTAGCTTTACAATCTTCAAGACAAAACAATGTGAATCATATAAAACAGTTTGTAACTTAAACAAAAATACCTTAGATGGGATATTTTGGGAAATGTGCCACATGCAAAGTCTGTGTTTTGTTGTTTTAAAAACGGATTCAATAGCTCTCTTCATGGCTCCATCCTGATCGGTTACGATCATTGTAGGCTCTTTTCCAACGGCGGACAAAAATGTTGTTAGAAACCACGTATATGATTCGGTATCTTCAAGTAAAATCATCCCCGAACCAAGTGTCACACACTTTCTGTGATTGTCGATGCTAGTGAATGGTACAAACTTCATGTTATACATATAAAACATACCAATGCATTAAAATCTACATTTCGGAATTACATGTAATTCTACATTGAATTACATGTAATTATGGTCTAATTACATGTAATTTAATGTAGAATTACATGTAATTCATACATCATTACTTGTTATTAACTAATAAAAAATTATAAATATACAGAATTGGAAACAATTCACTTACCTATTTGATGCGCGTCTTGCACTCCTAGTTTTACATTTATAAACAAGACTTATTGATTCCTTAACTATGCATACGAGCAAGTATACTCGTTCTATTGTAGTAAAGTCGGGTAAGTCAAGATCGTCCCATGGTATTTGCGTATATTCAAAACGTTTGGGTGGTGTAGGTAATAGGGTTGTCACTACCGATATTACCGCTAGAATTAACTTTGTAAAGGAAAACTTAATTAAAAGTAATACTTGTGTGAATTCTATTTCATCCGCAGGAGAGATAATTTGTGCGCGCTTAATTACTATGAATCACAAATCTAAAGTACATGAATTCCATTCCATGGTATTTTTCATAGAATCCATATTAACAAATTGGTGTAGACAAACCCTTTCGACCTATGATTATCTATTCCAATTCATTATAATCCCCATTTGTTAGAAAATACAAAGAGATAAGTTTTGTTTGAATGGGTTCTTTCGACCTATACCCAAGATAAGTCTTTTGACAAATTCCTTTAACCAAGTCGTCAAGGTGAGTGTCAATCACCAAGAAACCCAATTGCCTCATGCACAAATCTTTTGGAACATAGTTTACCGGAAATCCTTTCGACCTATAAATCCAATAAAAAGCTATATTTCATTTGATTATCAAAACATGTTTCAAGAAATTATCAACCATAAAAACCCAATTATATTCTCTTCATCATAAAACCAAACTCTCCTTTAGAATCTATGTTCATCACACAAGTATATGACACTACTCAGAATTCAAACACATAGCGACACAATTCATAACTTTCTCAAACATTCAACAATACTTAAATTATAATGAGAATAAATTCAAGTACAAGAATTTACCAATAGTTCTTCAAAACACAAGGAAATAACAAAATAGAATTTATAGCAATTCCAAAGCCTCCAATCAACCAATGAACCTCCAACCGAATCACTCCTTTACGAAATTCGTCCCTCCTATGAGGATTAACAGGGTTTATTGTCCTTCGGGTTATGTAAGAATGGTGATTCTAACCTTTGTCAATGGTTAGAATGATCCTTGGATTAAGCACTATGAAAACAATGACCCTAAGGTCTAATTTATACACGATTTTGGCTTGGGGAGAAGGCAAAAACGTCTGGGAATTATTATGGAGGGGAAATGAGAAGGCTCCCATTGATGGTGGTAGTTTAAGAGTGTTTTAATGTGACTTGTGCTAAACCTGACTAGCAAAATGCTGGTGGCAAAATGATCCTGCTGGTGGCGAAATGGTGTGGTGTTGCTGGTGGTGACTTTATTCCTGTAGGTGGCAAAATGGTGTAGTTTTGCTGGTGGCAGAATAAAAGTTGCTGGTGGCAACTGGGCCATCTTCCACATTTTCTTTTTCTGGTTCTTTTTCTTTATTTCTTCCTCCATCTTTCCTCTAAACTTTCCAAGACTCCTTCGTCCTGAATTATTCTTCATACGAGAGTTTACGTTCCCATGCCTCGTTTATTCCTTCTCCTCCAATTCGCGCTTTTTATTCCTTTATTCACGTTTCTTCATCCTTGCTTCCTACAAAATACAATAAACGAACTTTGCACAATATTAGCAATAAAAGTCCGTTTAATACCACAAATACTATATCAATGGTGAAGATAACGCTTATTAATACATGTTGGATTTGAGCGTTATCAAATCACCTCACACTTATGCATTGCTCGCCCTCGAGCAAGTAAAGTAAATCCAAAATCAAAATTTAAACATAAACTTGTATTTGAAAATCTATTTAAAACTCTAAAGATACAAAAATAGTAGACACATCTTAATCCGATGGGGCGTGAGCACCCGACAATTTTATCAAAAGGACTTAATTATTTTTCACATATAAAAGCAAAAATACTAACCACCAAATGATCACATCCATCTTTCTCATCATACTACTTTTGTCTTTTCTTCTACATTTTTTTTCAACTTCAAGTATCACGTCTTGACACATTGGCCAATCGATGCTACCATTTTACTTCTTCTTCCTTCGTCTTCATAATTTATAGCTCTTTGGCTATTTATAACTAAGCTTATAGCTCATTGGCTATTTGCTTCTTTTCCGCAATCCCCCTCACACTTTGGATGAGCATACGCTACAAAAATACAAAATAAAGTAGTTAATCCTCTTTTGTTGAAATAACTCATGTGAATACAAAGTGTGACCAACTCGATCATCAAAAATCATTTTTTTTCTTCTAAAATAGGTGATTAGCAACAACTTTTAAAATATTTTCCTTTTTATCATATATTCTTGCCATAATTACATAAATTGTGATCTCACCGCGGATTAAAAATAATACTAAAATAAAATTTAAAATTTAACTAATTATTTGATTTATTTGTGTAACCTTTGAAAAGTAATCATCTTTGACAAAAATAGACCATTTTTCCTATTTGACCACCCCCTCACACTTAAGTTTATCACTGTCCTCAATGGAATAAACGAACTTGAAAGTATAAGAAAATGGGAAAAATAAGGTCAAACGATACTACCAAAATGTGAACATGAACTCCATGTGGTTTTGTTGCATCATGAGTCTACAAAAAACTCCATATTTTCCACCAATGTTGAATTCATATGTCAATTCCTGCAAATACTACACTAACAAAATAAACTTTTTCTTCCAAATAACATAAAATAAACTAAAATCACCAAAATGTCCAAAACAATTCCAAGTCAACAAACTACAAACACAATTCCTTGGAAACAAAATAAAATAAAGTCTTTGAAGATAATATCTTACAAACTTCATATGATATGGTGTCTTCAATCTTCTATATCTTCATCATCATCATGAGCTCCTCTCGATGATCCTCCAGCATCAAAATTTCTGAGAACAATAGAGCTACTTTCAACGTATCCACCTGTATTTGGGTCTAAGTAGTCATCAACGGACACTCCACCTCCTCCATAAGTACCTTCATTCCTATGAGGATAGTGTGTGTGCGGGTGAGGATATGGCACAT
The DNA here is from genome assembly GCA_025667525.1 of Glebionis coronaria. Taxonomy (NCBI): domain Eukaryota; kingdom Viridiplantae; phylum Streptophyta; class Magnoliopsida; order Asterales; family Asteraceae; genus Glebionis; species Glebionis coronaria. The sequence goes on from CM046879.1 coordinate 98,413,337, forward strand.
ACGGATATGGATATGGTGGGACATTTGGTGGCTCATAGGTTGGGTAGCTATTGTGTGCTCGATCCGCCAAATGATGTAGGATTGGCACAAAATGCTCAATAATGTAGTTGTTCCTCATTGTCATAGTATCTCTCCATATCATCATTCTTTCTATCTCACTCAAACTTGCATTCCAATCTCCCCAACTAGAGTTCACCCCGCTTGTATCGTGCTCCTCTTCTCTTTGTTCTCCAGCTTCTTGTTGTAACGGCTCCGGATATCTTAGACATTTTTTTCTCTTGTCTAGCTCCTTATCCAAAGCTCTTACATCCCAAACTTCATTATCAATCGGCTCCAATAACTTCCTTATAGCATTACCATCTAAAACATTGAGCCTTCTAACTAACCAAGTCCCATAATGACCTCCACATACGTCACTTGCCATTTTCAATCTTGGGGTTCTCTTATACAAGTACTCGGCAATTGCCCTCACTATGTCCACTTGCCTTTGCCCACTAGCCACGCTCAACAACCATAGGTCAGTGTTTTTGCATCTTTCCTTAGTTCCCGATCGATACTCAATTTGTCCTACTATGAAATTATGTATAATTCTCAAAAGTGGATCCCTAACCGACCCAAGCTATTTATTGGTCTCTAGCTTGGAAAAGTGATGCTCAAACAAAGGATTGTCCAAATCTTCCTCATCATACAATCCTAACACCTCTCCAAACTATGCTAGTGTAAAACAATAATTCACCCCTAAGATTCTAAACCAAATGCAAGGCTCATTCTTTGCATCTTCAACTTCATTCTTAAAATGAAAAGTTGAAAAGAATTCAAGACATAACTCAGAATATATCTCACCTTGTATATTTAAAGCCTTTTCAAACGAGTAGTCCTTGAAAGTTGCTCCCGAGCTATGAGTGTACGTCATCCTCAACTTTTCCTTCAAAATATCATCACTACCAAACCTCCTGAGTAAGCTCCAATCAGCTACTATAGGCTTGCCAAAGGTCTTCCCTTGTAACTTCGACAATCTCAAGTTGTAAGCATGACGTTCCATTTCTCCTAATCCTCTCCACTTCAAGTACTCATGCGACACAGCCCTCACCTTGTATGGTACCTCACCTTAGCCACACTTCTGTTCATATTTTTTGATCAACGGGTTAGGAGGCATTGTCCTATTTTGCTTCTAAAACATTTTACAACACTCGGAATGTTAGTATGTTAGTATATTAAACAAATAATCATATTTAAAAAAAATCTATAAAACAAACCAAATAAAAACAAAATAAATTATTTTTTTATAGACCCCGAGTTGCCGACCGGCAGGGGTGTTTTGCCGGCGGCGACTCGTTAACAGCAAGCATTTTGCCGGCTGGCAGAAGTATCTTGCCGGCGGCAACCCCAAAAAATCATATATTTTTTTTATATTCATCCACACTAACACTTCTTCAATTTTCCACTATCTTCAAAATGGATCAAAACACTATGAACATCATGCATTTCCAAAAATCGTTCCTCTAAACAAATTAAAACTAATAACATAACGTCTACAATTTCTATTTATTCATCATTCTAAACTACTTAATCAATCTTACAAGATCAAAAACAACTACATTGATGAAAACCCACTTGAGTTCATCATCATCTAACCAAAACTAATCTACCCTCACACTATCAATGGCTCCATCTCCTAAATTCATATCACATCTTAATCAAATTCTTATGATTCATGCTTAATCAGTTCAATCTACTCATCTCAAGATTCATGAATCAAAAATCAAAATTAATAGATGGGTGTTGAATTTAATTACGTTGTTGGGTGCCATTTTGGTTTCTTTAAAAGAACTCAAGAAAAAAAATTCTTTCTCTCTTCTCTCTTTTTCCTGCGTTTTATGTGTGTGAGTTATGTTGTGTGTGTTTGGGAAAAATAACCCAAATACTCCTTATGAGTTGGTTATATCCCCATAAGTTCCCAGATTTTTATTTTTTTTGTTAACGGGTTTTTATTCCGTCGACAATTTCAAAATTTTCACAACACGTCTATAAAATCCTAAAAATAAATAAAATATAATAACTAAATCAACCAAATTACCAAAAACTAAAAATTGTCTAAATTACCAAAACACCAAGAAAATAAACCAAAATAGTGTCAAAGAGTAAAAAAAACTGAAAATTAAAGAAAAAGATCAAGCCTTTGTCTTGTTTTATTCTTGAAGTCTTTGCTTCTTCTAGTCCATGAAGTATTCCATGTTCAATACGTCATCGGCCCTAAACTTCTTTGCTAGCTTCCTCTTGGTATGCTTTGTCTTATACCCTCGTGTGTACACATTCCCACACGGTGTGGTGACTTCTATCTTTACGTGCCAGAATTTGTCTCCCTCTTTTCTCATATAATTAATATCCTCGTCCGGTCCCCAATCAAGGTTCTTCAATTGGACCGTTAATGATCCCAAGAATTCCGTCATCATCTTGAAGACTAGAATATTCTTAAACGGTTTGAAGTAAGCTTCAATTGCTAAAGCTCTCTCCATAGGATCTTCACATCCTAAATATGGTGCTCCCAATGGTCCATACAAGGGATAACCATCATCATCTCTTCCAACTTCGAAACAGCTTAGCCATTCGTCCTCCATTTCACTTTCAAAATTGAAGTACCAAGGCTTTGCCCTCGTTCTAGGTGCATAAGTATGAACGGTAATACCGTCGTTAATTGCAATCGTTCCTCGTCCCAAATCAATAACCGCTCCACACGTCTTTAGAAAAGTCCAATGGTAGGTCCTTATCCTCCGGGATGTCCATAATAAGGAAATCCATGACCTAAGCTTGAAACTCGATTTGTACTCGGACGTTTCTTACCAAGCCCATAGGTTTGGTTTGCGTGTTGTCCGCCATAGTTAAGTTCGAAAAGTATGGCTCCGAATTGCTCAAGCCAAGATGTTGATAGATAGAGTACGGCATGACACTTACACTAGCCCCTATGTCGACTAATGCGTCGAATAGTGTGGTTCCATTGATTAGAACTGGTATGACAAAGTTTCTGGGATCTTGCATTTTCTTAGGTAGACCATGTTCAATGATCATTTCTTTGATATGCTTGTTGAATTCCTTCCCCTCTAAACTGGCCTTACCTATTTCTATTTCATCTAGCTTCTTCTGGTAGCTTACATAATTCTCCAAGACCTCCAAGATTGGCTTGGGTTCTTTGAGTTCCTCCTCCTTCTTGTTCAAGATAATTCTTATCCTCTCCTTTTGTTTATTGGAGAGAGGATAAGCCAATGGTAATGGATTGGGCACAAAAGCAGAAGGAGATCCTTCCTCATGCTCGGCTTGTGTTGGCAAGTAATTGTTTGGAGTTGGTTTGCTTGCCTCCGTATTCTTGTTTCTCTTTGCCTTCCCCATCTTTACAACTTCATTCTCGCTTTCAACCTTAGGTCCGTCTTCAACCAAAAACTCAATATAATCGTCTTTCTCACTTTTGAGTTTGGTCAAATTGACCGTTAGTGTACCTTGCTCAAAATCCACAACGCACCTAGTCTCCCATAGAAACTTGTAACCAAAGACCACCGACGGTTCACCTATGTCGGCGTGATCTATGATATAGAATTCTATCAAAAATACATACCCATGGATGTTTAGCCTTACGTCTCGTACCACACGTCTTCCATATTTGGTATAGCCATCTATCACGAACCCTAATTTTCCCAACATTTCTTCCGTCATGTAATTGGTTGGGTAAGTAAGGTTTAATTCAGCATCCCACGCCCTTTGATTGTCAACCGTACATGCAATAGCAAACCGCATTAACGGTTTAGTGTATGAACGATACCCGACTCTTTGATAGACTGCTTATTCACAATAACCTTCATTGATTATGGGACAATCCGTCAATTTATGGTTGATATTTTATTCTCAAGTATTATTTAAAAACAATATTTTAATGTTATAATATGAACTCACTTATTTTTGGGAAGTAATTTAGATTTACGTCTTGAAGTAGCGTCGACTACGTCTAAACCGGAGGATTCTACGTTACGTGCTTACGTTTACATACACCGTTTTTGGTGACAGTCCGACATTTCAGAAAATAAATTTGTCCGTGAATATTATTTTGAGATTTTAATTTGTGTTGGTTCATAAACTCACAAATTTACGAGAAGAGATTAGGACTTACGATTTTATTTTAACGTCCTTTACGACTAAACCGGAAACCTTAGGATTACGTATTTACGTTTTCGAACTCTGTTTTTGATGAGACAATTTTTATTAGATTCGTTTTGTGTCGTTGATTCATAATTTATAAAAATGTTTTTCGTAAAACGACCTGAGGGCATGCAAATCGAGGAAACTAGAATCGAGGAGTACCCGTAAATAAATGGGTATGACACAAGTGGGACACTTGTCCCACCCCCACTCAAAACCGGCCCTAACTAGCAACACAACATCACTTATGTGTCAAGTGTACACAATAAGCTACACATGTAACTTGAGCTTACATTGTAATCTAAGCTACCTCAAAACCACTTGCAACATACCACTTATTCATTTCACACATGTAAAAAACTTCATCTCCTCCCCTCCTCTCTCTAAAATGCCGTCCACTTCCACCCTAAACACCCTCATTTGATCAATTTAAACCACAAAATCATGTGTTATTCACACATATGTTGAAGCCCTTTTGAAGCTCTATTGATTGGTGGTGATTTTAACATCCAAGGAGGAGTTTCTATGGAGTCTTGGGGCTGATTTTCCACAAGTAGTTCTTGAAGAATGATGGTCTTGAAGATGGTCTTGGTTTATCACAAGTTTCTCCATCAAAATCCATGTTTTGATCACAACCTAAATCATCATTGTGGTATAAAGATTGTTCTCCTCATCCTCTTGTTATTTTTGATTATGTAATCTTGTATTTCTTTTACTTATGTATATGTATATGATGATTAATGATGATTAAAAATATTGTGTGGGGATTTGGTGTTGATAAACATGCTTAAAAAGATGAAAAACTATAAGAAACAAGGCTAAAATCTTGTTTAGATTGTTGGCTGTATAAAACAGTAAAGAACTACATGTTAGACTGATAAAATGGCAAAGTAGAAATAATATACAGTAAGTAATATGTCTTGTACACATGTGAGAGTTGGCCATGCAATGGAATCATTATAATGAGTGAGATATGATCAAAACAAGTTTAAAGTACAAATCTGAGTTCACTGTTTTGGACGATTTTTAGAAAATACTTAGATGCTAATTCAACAGTAGCTATAGGAGAGTTAAATGGAGCACATATCATGTAGTTTATGTCATAAAAATTTCAGCTTCTATCTCCATATAGAACTCTAGATATGGCAGTTTTGGTGAACATGAAAATAAAAATCAGATTTTGGAAATAAAAGTATAATATTATTATATAAGCACTCAAATAAAAATAGTATAAAATGTGAATTAAAACCCACTAACTCATATAATACATTTATATAAATATGTATAAGGATAAATAAATAGACATTTTATAAAAATGGTAGTTTGATAAGTTTTATAAGTTATAAAACTATAAACATGATTTTTACGATTTTTCGGCTATTACCGTAAAATTAACATTTTTGTTAAATAAAACTTAGACGGTTGGACCCGTCTAATGTAAACTTTTATAAACTCATATACTGATATATAAACATATATAATAAGTAAAAACCGATAAAACCCGAACTATATAACATACGGACATTAACGGACTAAGTTAACGTTATTGGACTAATAATACAACAAAATGGGCTAAAATACTTATAAACTTATTTATTGGGCTTAACCCATTTGGGCCCAACATGTAAAGTGTAAATACTGATAATACAAGTATAAAATGGAATAATACAAGTTAAAGAACTTATAATAAGTTTATTGGACCTAAAACACGTAAATAGGTAAAACTAGTAAATTAGTAAGAAGTTACCAATACGTAAACACTAAAATGAGTAAAAGAGAATATATAAACCCACTTGATCATAATATATATAAAATCATCATATGTATATATAATTGTTATTTTTATAAAGTCATTGGACATAAGTCTAAGACGAGTATTATTTGTCTAGGTTTCCGTTATTGAAGCACGTACCGTACGTCCGAATTTTCGATAACCCGCTTTCCAACATCCACGTGAGTTCATAGCCTCGCACTCTTTTAAATGTTTTTATGAAATGTTTTATAAACCCGCGAGGGAGATAACATGTTAGTTTTTATAAAATCGGACACCATTTGTCCCGATTGTTTGTTTATTGATTTGGACCCGAATGATTGTATGACCTGATTGTATGACCCGATAAATGATTAAATGACCCGATAGATGAAATTAAATGGATTATTAAAGTTAGGTTATGTCACTAAAAGTCCCATTAGCTTGAATTGTGAACTACCGGGATTTGGTAGACGCTTATGCATATGATAGTACTATTTGGGGACGATCACCCCAGTTTGCGCCTTGACGGTTGATCCCTGTCGTGCCACATTGATTGGTAAGCGAATTTATGTATGAGAAGATTTACATAGCGTGACCTTTGTGACGACACGCTAATTTAGATGGGCAAATGAGTTTCGGGCTAGCTACCCGTTGTTTGTTGTAGTAAGGTAACAATGTCATGCGGCTTATAATAATCCAATTAACGAAATACTACTATACGCACCGAATTACGATGTATTGCCTGACTAGCAATACGGGGTCATACTATTGATATTATGTTCGTGTTTTGGTTTTCATAACCATAAGCATATAACGGTTTTTATTTAGCTCCATACAACGTTATAAAACGCATTGTATGATATTTTTACGACACTGGCTCGTATAATGATTTTTAAGGCAAATGCCTATATTGTGATTTTGACAAGGATTTGTATAAAATGTTTTTGGCCTATTTCATGGTCTACTATAAAGATTTGTACAAAAATGATTTTCGGTAATAATTTTATACCGATGTTATATTGATGGATTTTACTAAACTCTATGAATTCACTCAGCGCTATCGCTGACCTTTTCTTTTAACATGTTTTGTCTCAGGTACTTGAAGGTAATTCTCGGGAAGACATCAAGAATTCATGGCCCGCGCCTATATACTTAATTCCATTCAAATGTTTTGTAAAACCTGTATTAAATACAATGACTTGGGACCTATGTAAATTTGATATTTATGAATGGAAATGCTTTATTATTAAACGACGCGATTTTTAAGCGTTGTCTATGATGTGAGTAATGTACTATCCCATAACACCAACTAGTCTTCCGCTGTATTGAGTTGTATAAATTTGGGGGTGTTACAGTTTGGTACCAGAGCTCTCGTTATAGAGAACGAAAGATTTTTAAAACCAAGGTTTTGAATAAAACATTTCAAAATCTTTTAACTATAAACATTTTTCTAAAAATGTCTAAAAATCTTTTGACTATAACGGTGCCGAAGAATTCCCGAGTTACTGACAAGGCCAGACTAAGAAGTGTTATTTTAATATATATATATATATATATAACTTGGATTATATACATATATGATGTAATTTTATTACATGATTGCTTGATGATTATTTTGATATTTATACGAGGTATTTATACGACGTAGATTGTCACAAGGAACCCTAAATCCCCTAGTAAATTAATCGAAGCTATTCTCGTAGGAATTCTAGCTATCCTAGATCTAAACCAAGTTGTGGATATTTATGATCCCAACAAATGGTTGATATTCATAGAAATGTAGATAGTAGTTGATTGTGATATTGAAGAAGAATTGGCGAGATTAAATCTGATATCGATGTCATGACGATCTTTCCTTATAGAGTGGAGTTTTACAAAACGTTACCACCTAGAAAGATGTCATCTGATTCGTTGTCATCCAATTCTTAGATTGAAATCGAAAGGGTGAATGTTGCACTTGAGGCTGTCATTGGAACCATTACCCAAAAGCCTCATGCCACTAATACCTTTCTGAGAAGCCTAATTGAATGTATGAGTCATCTCATACTAGTGACTCATTTGATAATTGTTGTTGTAAGAGCTATAGGATTGGAATTAAGTGTTGATCATATCGAGCTTTTATTGCCCTTTTAAGATCTAAGAATAAGATTGAAAGTATTGGAAAATGAGGTAGGATATCGCATTGAGTATAAGTTGATTGAAACTTGAATAAAGTAAAAATTTAACCCGTACGGAATATGATATTATTAAGAGGAAGTCGTTAAGTCCTGTGATTGAACTATAAGGTTTTAAATGATTGATTGGTTCGTGTTAAGGGTTGTTCCTAGGCCATTGTCCACTAATGAGGATGCCCAATGTCCAAGAAATAAATTGAAGAAATCTTCTTCTAAATTGGGACCGATGGATCTTCCGGGACAGGTGGGACACCTAATGACTCTTGTAGATTAGTATTCATTGTGGTATCTTTTAAAAATAATCCCTAACTTAACTGAGACATCAGTTGGTAGGATGAGTTCTTGGAATTGTATGACATAGTGACACGTAATGTGTTACGGTACAATTTAGACTTGTTTGTGATTAATGAAAAGACTACCTTTGATTGCTAAATTCTACATGTATCGATGTTATCTATCTTTTATTGCTTCATCCTAATGTTCGCATTAGTGATGCAACCATTGAACAAGTACTCATCTTGATTTGAGTTACGTTGTGAATCATTCTTCGTGAGTGCCATCGAGGTCATGAACCTCATGATTATTTGGGTAAGCTCATTTCCTATTATATTGTAGTTAGTTCTTGGTGAACAACTTTTCATCACTCTTTTGCAGATCACTCATTGTTTTTATAAAGTTAAAACAGTATTCCTTGAGAAAAATTGAATTCTCATCACTAAAAGGATTATTCAAAATGAGATTTATAAGTAATCGTTATCGAATGAAGTTGTTTATGAAACACCTTGGAAAACTTAATTGTTTTCATGATAAAGAAAATCTTTGTAAATTTATTCTTGATTCTTATTTAAGAATTAAGCATGAAAATGTTTTTATTATAAACATGATGATAAATTTTTGACGAACTGAGTATTGCATCGTTAATCTTGAAATTGTATATAGTTGCGCGCCTACATACAATTTGGAATGGACCATGCAAGGCTGATTAGTAGTCACCATAAAACTGATTAATAAACACTAAATTTTCTTTGAAGAATGTGAAAGATTAAAATTTATGAGATTTGCAAGAAGGGAAAAATAAGGACATAGTGTTAGGGACACCTACATATGTGCCTGTAACATCTATTCTTCTGAGTCGAATTTACTCATCTATGGAAATTGTCTAATTTGGCAATTGACAATTCTTTCTTGTCCAATTCTCCCGTAGTGAGATTCTTAGGAAAAGTATCTGATTACCGAGTGTTGATACCCGACTGAATGTATTGACGTTCTTATCATTTCTTATGATTTGATTTCATTTGAATGACCTGGGTAACGATCCGAGGAGCTTTCGAATGCGTACTCAAATTATGAAAACATAGGACATATTCGTATTCGTTAAATGTTTTCGTCGGTATCTAATTTGAAATTCTCTCGCATAGATTATGCGTTAACCTTACTCTTTTTAAGGTTTGTTATGTCTCCTGATATCCTTGAAATTGTGAAGGATTATGAATTATTATTAGTCTTTTGAGAAATTCACATTTTATCGACGGCAATGAAACTAGAAAGTTGATAGTGCCAGTAGAATGAATTGATTGATTATAATATGACGACATTGTCTTAATTGATGGGAACTCGAATAGAATTCCCCTAAATGATAAGATGTTGATTATCAAAAGTGATCTAAATAATTCTTGATGGATGTCCATATCCTGCAGTTAGACTTGAAATTATACCGTGAATGGTTGTGAATTAGTCATAGATATTATAATCTAGAAAGAACTTAAAATAAATATATTAAAAGATATTTATGTTATCTGAAACTTTAGTAGGTATTTGTTGATGAATTACCTAGACTTTTGCCATTAAGGCAAGTTAAAATTGGTATTGATTATATTTCCGGTCCTGCACCTGTGGCGTGTGCACCCTACGTCAGCACCATCTGAATTAAAAGGAATTACCGTACAACTGAGAGTTGTCGGAGAAAGATTTTATTCTACCGAGATCGTCATCATGAAGAGCTATGGTGTTATCATTCCTTATATTTATAGATTACTGTGAACTGAGTAAATTGACAATCGAAAACGATATCCATAACTCGAAATGGAAGATTTGTTCGATCATTTACAAGGTTCTAGTGTATGTTTTAAAGATTTGATCCACGACATGGTTATCATCAACTTCGCATCTGCGAAAAAGATTATGTATTCCAATCACTACATCCGGTATTTGTAATGAACATTATGAGCTTCACGTGATGTTGTTTGGATTGACTAATACACATGTAGCATTCATAAATTTGGTGAATCTCGTGTGTAGACTGTAATTTGATAAATTCATGCTCGTGATCATTAAGGACTATTTGTTTATTTATAAGAATAAGAATGAGTTAATAATTAGTTATAGAGTGCCCTAAATTGGCTGAACAATAAAAACCTGTACCTTGAATATTTAACATGAGATTTAAAGACTTAATCCTTTATATTAAATGACCGTTTGATTAATGATGGTAAGATATATATATATATATATATATATATATATATATATATATATATATATATATATATATATATATATATATATATATATATATATATATATATATATATATATATATATATATATATATATATATATATATATATATTGACTCTTTAAAAATTAGAGCCATTTGAAACTTTGGATTTTACCAAAAAGAAAATGGAAATATGTTTTGACAAATGTTTTAACAAAGGATTTTAAGGGATCATTCCCTTATACACAAAACATTTAACTAAACTCCTGTTTAGGGGTAAATGTTTTTGCATACCTTAAGACAACTTAAGAAGGATTTAGGGAAAACCATTTATACCATGACTTAAAAATTTAAACGACAATTTTTGCTTTCGACTAAGGAAATTTTGACCAAAATATAAACAAAGATTTTTCGAATATTTACATATCCTATTAATTATTTTTGATAAATCAACAAAAATCGTATTAATTAAATTCAAATTTATTTTGAACATTTTTATAATTGGTCGAACTAAGAAAAATTAAAAATTTTACGTTTATGTTAAATACTTATTATTTAATTACTTATAGTAATTATTGACGCTTTAGACGCCGGACTGAGCAAAACTGATAAAAATGAAAGTTGAGACAAAACTAAAACATAGAAATATGAAGGAATAATTCCTGAATAAATACGGACATGATATTTATTTCATCAGGAAAAGTGAATGTGGATACTGACGCAATACCTAGAAAAGATAAAGAATCAATTAGGATATATTTCTTAATAATGAACGTGCAAAATAAATTGCAGAACAATATAAAAATAGCTGATACTTATAAAAAGGATAATATAGATAATAAAAGGGGTTCCTGGTTAATGCGAACCATTAGAATTGAGAAGCCGATGGCGTTGAATGATTAAAAGGCCACTAGTGATTGCCTAAATATAGAGGATTTTAAGATTTAGTTATATTGTAATCTTGTAAGTATAAGTATTATATTCCTGTCATTTCTGATTTAATGTATCTTTGTCTGAAGAAGTTGTACTAATGAAAATTTATGAAGGCAGACATTGCCTCATACATTAGTAAATGTCTAGCTATCGCAAAGGTCATCATCTGAATTTGGTTCGATTTGGGTCATCGTCGACAGACTGACCAAATCTACTAATATCATTCCTGTTAATGATAGATTCTTGATGAATAAATTGACTCTTTTGTATTTAAAGGAGTTATGTAAACATGGTGTGCCTGTATCGATCATCTCTATCAAGATCCTCGCTTCGCATCGAATTTCTAGAGATTTGCTCAGAAGTCATTGAGAACGAACCTTAATGAGAGTACTATGTACCACCCCAATCGAAGGGACGAGGTAAAGTAGCGATACAAAATACTATAAGTGCTGTTTTATGTTTGAATGATTGACCTTTGGTAATGAACCGTATAATCGTTTCCCTTTGGAGGGATTATCCTTGATAACTATCGTATTAGGATCGAGATCTAATCTTGTTAGGATCTATATATTAGAGCATCTGTAAGTAGGAGTTGAGATGAAGACACCCGACATACACCCATTGTGAGTTGGACATGTCTTTTAGGTTTAAGGTTTCCTATGATGGCGAACCTAACCTTACAAAATACTCGACCTGCGAGACCTTAATTGATTGTTGAAATTAGGATCTGATTATTGACTGCCGATAGTGGGCAAGAGGTTATGTGAATATGAAATGTAGAGCTTGAAGTGCCAGATGGGTAGCGAAGTTATGCCAAAAATTTTAACCATGAAAAATGAATTGATGATCAGGAAGATCATGGGATATAAGTCCCCGTTGTATGGGACTATTGAGATGATGCAAAAAGATTGGTTTAAAAGGCATATAAGCTGGATCTACCCTAGGACTTCAAGGACTGCATGAATTATGTTCGTAAATCGAACTTGATAAATATCTATCAAGTGAAAATCTGATTGTTCCTTAGTAATGTTTAGATCGGCGAAAAGTTGCGTTCATCAAAAACCCATGAACATCATGGATAGAGAAAGTAAGTCAACATTAAGCCTGATCTTATTCCCGTAGTTATGTTTGATGAAACTCGCGTATTGTAATGAATTACACTTGTGAGAAAAGACCGAATGTGGAGGAAATACCCAGATGGCTTTAACTCTATAAGAAGCGAGTAGTAAGATGATCTTTGAGGACAAAGATCTTGTTTAGGGGTAAATGCTGTGACAATCCGTCAATTTATGGTTGATATTTTATTCTCAAGTATTATTTAAAAATACTATTTTAATGTTATAATATGAACTCACTTATTTTTGGGAAGTAATTTGGATTTACGTCTTGAAGTAGCGTCGACTACGTCTAAACTGGAGGATTCTACGTTACGTGCTTACGTTTACATACACCGTTTTTGGTGACAGTCCGACATTTCAGAAAATAAATTTGTCCGTGAATATTATTTTGAGATTTTAAATTTGTGTTGGTTCATAAACTCACAAATTTACGAGAAGAGATTAGGACTTACGATTTTATTTTAACGTCCTTTACGACTAAACCGGAAACCTTAGGATTACGTATTTACGTTTTCGAACTCCGTTTTTGATGAGACAATTTTTATTAGATTCGTTTTGTGCCGTTGATTCATAATTTATAAAAACGTTTTTCATAAAACGACCTGAGGGCACGCAAATCGAGGAAACTAGAATCGAGGAGTACCCGTAAATAAATGGGGATGAGACAAGTGGTACACTTGTCCCACCCCCACTCAAAACCGGCCCTAACTAGCAACACAACATCACTTATGTGTCAAGTGTACACAATAAGCTACACATATAACTTGAGCTTACACAGTAAGCTAAGCTACCTCAAAACCACTTGCAACATACCACTTATTCATTTCACACATGTAAACAACTTCATCTCCTCCCCTCCTCTCTCTAAAATGCCGTCCACTTCCACCCTAAACACCCTCATTTGATCAATTTAAACCACAAAATCATGTGTTATTCACACATATGTTGAAGCCCTTTTGAAGCTCTATTGATTGGTGGTGATTTTAACATCCAAGGAGGAGTTTCTATGGAGTCTTGGGGCTGATTTTCCACAAGGAGTTCTTGAAGAATGATGGTCTTGAAGATGGTTTTGGTTTATCACAAGTTTCTCCATCAAAATCCATGTTTTGATCACAACCTACATCATCATGGTGGTATAAAGATTGTTCTCCTCATCCTCTTGTTATTTTTGATTATGTAATCTTGTATTTCTTTTACTTATGTATATGTATATGATTATGAATGATGATTAAAAATATTGTGTGGGGATTTGGTGTTGATAAACATGCTTAAAAAGATGAAAAACTATAAGAAACAAGACTAAAATCTTGTTTAGATTGTTGGCTGTATAAAACAGTAAAGAACCACATGTTAGACTGATAAAATGGCAAAGTAGAAGTAATATACAGTAAGTAATATGTCTTTTACACATGTGAGAGTTGGCCATGCAATGGAATCATTATAATGAGTGAGATATGATCAAAACAAGTTTAAAGTACAAATCTGAGTTCACTGTTTTGGAAGATTTTTAGAAAATACTTAGAATCTAATTCAACAGTAGCTATAGAAGAGTTAAATGGAGCACATATCATGTAGTTTATGTCATAAAAATTTTAGCTTCTATCTCCATATAGAACTCTAGATATGGCAGTTTTGGTGAACATGAAAATAAAAATCAGATTTTGGAAATTAAAGTATAATAGTATTATATAAGCACTCAAATAAAAATAGTATAAAATGTGAATTAAAACCCACTAACTCATATAATACATTTATATAAATATTTATAAGGATAAATAAATGGACATTTTATAAAAATGGTAGTTTGATAAGTTTTATAAGTTATAAAACTATAAACATGATTTTTACGACTTTTTCGGCTATTACCGTAAAATTCACATTTTTGTTAAATAAAACTTAGACGGTTGGACCCGTCTAATGTAAACTTTTATAAACTCATATACTGATATATAAACATATATAATAAGTAAAAATCGATAAAACCCGAACTATATAACATACGGACATTAACGGACTAAGTTAACGTTATTGGACTAATAATACAACAAAATGGGCTAAAATACTTATAAACTTATTTATTGGGCTTAACCCATTTGGGCCCAACATGTAAAGTGTAAATACTGATAATACAAGTATAAAATGGAATAATACCAGTTAAAGAACTTATAATAAGTTTATTGGACCTAAAACACGTGAATAGGTAAAACTAGTAAATTAGTAAGAAGTTACCAATACGTAAACACTAAAATGAGTAAAAGAGAATATATAAACCCACTTGATCATCATATATATAAAATCATCATATGTATATATAATTGTTATTTTTATAAAGTCATTGGACATAAGTCTAAGACGAGTATTATTTGTCTAGGTTTCCGTGATTGAAGCACGTATCGTACGTCCGAATTGCCAATAACTCGCTTTCCCACATCCACGTGAGTTCATAGCCTCGCACTCTTTTAAATGTTTTTATGAAATGTTTTATAAACCCGCGAGGGAGATAACATGTTAGTTTTTATAAAATAGGACACCATTTGTCCCGATTGTTTGTTTATTGATTTGGACCCGAATGATTGTATGACCCGATTGTATGACCTGATAAATGATTAAATGACTCGATAGATGAAATTAAATGGATTATTAAAGTTAGGTTATGTCACTAAAAGTCCCATTAACATGAATTGTGAACTACCGAGATTTGTTAGACGCTTATGCATATAATAGTACTATTTGGGGACGATCACCCCAGTTCGCGCCTTGACGGTTGATCCCCGTCGTGCCACATTGATTGGTAAGCGAATTTATGTATGAGAAGATTTACATAGCGTGACCTTTGTGACGACACGTTAATTTAGATGGGTAAATGAGTTTCGGGCTAGCTACTCGTTGTTTGTTGTAGTAAGGTAACAATGTCATGCGGCTTATAATAATCTAATTAACGAAATACTACTATACGCACCAAATTACTATGTATTGCCTGACTAGCAATACGGGGTCATACTATTGATATTATGTTCGTGTTTTGGTTTTCATAACCATAATCATATAACGGTTTTTATTTAGCTCCATACAACGTTATAAAACGTATTGTATGATATTTTTACGACACTGGCTCGTATAATGATTTTTAAGGCAAATGCCTATATTGTGATTTTGACAAGGATTTGTATAAAATGTTTTTGGCCTATTTCATGGTCTACTATAAAGATTTGTACAAAAATGATTTTCGGTAATAATTTTATACCGATGTTATATTGATGGATTTTACTAAACTCTATGAATTCACTCGGCGTTATCGCTGACCTTTTCTTTTAACATGTTTTGTCTTAGGTACTTGAAGGTAATTCTCGGGAAGACATCAAGAATTCATAGCCCGCACCTAAATACTTAATTCCATTCAAATGCTTTGTAAAACCTGTATTAAATACAATGACTTGGGACCTATGTAAATTTGATATTTATGAATGGAAATGCTTTATTATTAAACGACGCGATTTTTAAGCGTTGTCTATGATGTGAGTAATGTACTATCCCATAACACTAACTAGTCTTCCGCTGTATTGAGTTGTATAAATTTGGGGGTGTTACAGATTATCACACTCTTGTGAGGCAAAGCTTCCCACAAGTATTTCTCGTCCTTGGTTTTTTTCCACATTAGTGACACTTGAGTTACATTCATCACTGAGTTCTCCTTCAAACAAAAAAACAAACAAAAATAATATATATATATATATATATATATATATATATATATATATATATATATATATATATATATATATATATATATATATATATATATATATATATATATATATATATATATATATATATATATATATATATATATATATATATATATATATATATATATATATATATATATATATATATATATATATATATATATATATATATATATATATATATATATATTTACAGTTCCAGTTTTGCCGACCGGCAAGGTGGTTTGTCGGCGGCAAAACTTTAACAGTTTCACTTTTGCCGGCCGACAGACACATATTGTCGGTGGCAACAGGGTTACAGAAAGCATTTTGCCGCCCGGCAAGAGTGTTTTACCGGCGGCAACTTTGCCTGCACAAATTTTTTTTTACTTTTTTTCTTTGATTTACCATCTCTTTTTTACCATAATTTTCTGAATTTTTCTAAAAACATATTTTTAAAGTTTTTCATTAAAGGAACAACATCAAACAAAACAAAAACATATAACTTCTAATCTAAACAAAATAAAGGCTAATCCAAACACTACCTAATTGCTTTATTCTCTTTTTGTGATTTTATGTGTATAAGTGAGCTTATGAAATATGCAATGCAAACATCAAATAAACATAAGACACATTTATTCAAGCATATTATTTAAACTATAAGATCTTAAACCTATTCGTATTCAGTTTTTATTAAAACTAAAAACTAAATTTTAACATCACCACTAATTTGTAATTATTATAACATGAAAAACAAACAAATCCCCGGCAGCGGCGCCAAAAACTTGATGCGCGTCTTGCACTCCTAGTTTTACATTTATAAACAAGACATATTAATTTCTTAACTACGCATACGTGCAAGTATACTCGTTCTATTGTAGTAAAGTCGGGTAAGTCAAGATCGTCCCATGGGATTTTCGTATATTCAAAACGTTTGGGTGGTGTAGGTAATAGGGTTGTCACTACCGATATTACCGCTAGAATTAAGTTTGTAAAGGAAAACACATTTAAAAGCAATACTTGTGTGAATTCCATTTCATCCGTAGAAGAGATAATTTGTGTGCGTTTAGCACCTATGAATCACAAATCTAAAGTACATGAATTCCATTCTATGGTATTTTTCATAGAATCCATATTAACAAATTGGTGTAGACAAACCCTTTCGACCTATGATTATCTATTCCAATTCGTTATAATCCCTATTTGTTAGAAAATACAAAGAGATAAGCTTCGTTTGAATGGGTTCTTTCGACCTATGCCCAAGATAAATCTTTTGACATATTCCTTTAACCAACTCGTCAAGGTGAGTGTCAATCACCAAGAAACCAAATTGACTCATGCACAAATCTTTTGGAACATAGTTTACCAGAAATCCTTTCGACCTATAAATCCAATAAAAAACTATATTTCATTTGATTATCAAAACATATTTCAAGAAATTATCAACCATAAAAACCCAATTATATTCTTTTGATCATAAAACCAAACTCTCCTTTAGAATCCATGTTCATCACACAAGTATATCACACTACTCAGAATTCAAACACATTACAACGCAATTCATAACTTTCTCAAACATTCAACAATACTCAAATTATAATGAGAATCAATTCAAAAGCAAGAATTTACCAATAGTTCTTCAAAACACAAGGAAATAACAAAATAGAATTTATAGCAATTCCAAAGCCTCCAATCAACCAATGAACCTCCAACCAAATCTCTCCTTCACGAAATTCGTCCCTCCTATGAGGATTAACAGGGTTTATTATATTTCGGGTTATGTAGAATGGTGATTCTAACCTTTGTCAAGGGTTAGAATGATCCTTGTATTAAGCACTATGAAAACAATGACCCTAAGGTCTAATTTATACATGATTTTGGCTTGCGGAGAAGGAAAAAACGTCTAGGAATTATTATGGAGGGGAAATGAGAAGCCTCCCAATGATGGTGGTGGTTTAAGAGTGTTTTAATGTGAATTGTGTTAAACCTGACTAGCAAAATGCTAGTGGCAAAATGATCCTGCTGGTGGCGAAATGGTGTGGTGTTGCTGGTGGCGACTTTATTCCTGTTGGTAACAAAATGGTGTAGTTTTGCTGGTGGCGGAATAAAAGTTGTTGTTGGCAACTGGGCCATCTTCCACATTTTTCTTTTCTAGTCCTTTTTCTTTATTTCTTCCTCCATCTTTCCTCTAAACTTTCCAAGACTCCTTCGTCCCGAATTATTCTTCATATGAGAGTTTACGTTCCCATGCCTCGTTTATTCCTTCGCCTCCAATTCACGCTTTTTATTCCTTTATTCACGTTTCTTCATCCTTGCTTCCTACAAAATACAATAAACAAACTTCGCCTCCAATTCACGCTTTTTATTCCTTTATATCAATAGTGAAGATAACGCTTATTAATACATGTTGGATTTGAGCGTTATCATTGTTTCTATTGAAGGTTGCATTAAAAGATACTATGTCTCCAAACTCTTTGTAATAGCACTTTGCAACTTCATCCGCCCAAAACATTGCGACCAATTCATTATTTTTTACCCAATATTCAAATGTAAAGTTTGGCACATACAACTTTCTGTTTTCCCTTTTGTTTATTAGCATTTTTGCATCATTTTCCTCAATAAATTCCTTAACATCCCTCTGAGCATTCTTAAAATCATCAGTCGTCCCATGAACATATTCATAACCACCTTTGATGCTACTTAAGAAGTTGTGAGCACGTATTGCACTAAGTTTATTTGTTGCAGCTTTTACACTAAACATCTTTTCTGCTTGAGGCATTTTTTGTTGTTTCTTTGTATAGTGTTGGTACACCTCTGGTAGAAAAGTGTGGTTGTTTTTTGTTACAAATTGTACCAACTTGTATTTTTCCGGAAACAATATTCAACTGTAACTTTATCTGAGCTTTGCAACCAGTCACGTGGCGCGTTGTGTTTCTAATTTTTTTACCTTTATTTTTTGGATCCAATGTGTCAAAATCAACACGTGTTGGTTTTCCCCCTTTGTTACAAGTAATGTACTTATGTTTTACCACACCCGATTTTGTTTTACTTTGTCCCGATTTCTTAACTTCAAAACCTCCCTTTTCAGCATAATTTGAATACATATAAAAAGCTTCTTCCAATGTATCATAACTATCTCCCTCTTTTGGTATACAAATTCCATGTACACGAGGCTCCCAATTTACTGATCCACCGACTGTTTCATCTTGCTCAAAAACTATTGCTCTTGGGGTTTTCATACATGTATTTAAAAAATAGAATTACATGATATTTCAAAAAATACATGTAATTCACACAGAGTTACATGTAATTTACACAGAATCACATGTAATTCACACATAATTACATGTGATTTGCATTCAGCTTACTAACAAAGCATTTTTATTTCAAAAAATACATGTAATTCCCACAGAACTACATGTAATTTACACATAATTACATATGATTTGCATTCAACTTACTAATAAACCATTTTAATACAAAAGTCACATGTAATTCACACAGAATTACATGTAATTCACACAGAACTGCATGTAATTCCATTTAACACTAACAAACCAATCTATTACAAAAATCACATGTAATTCACACAGAATTACATGTGATTTCCATTCATCACTAGTAAACCATTTTATTACAAAATTACATGTAATTCACACAGAATTACATGTAATTTCCATTCAACACTAACAAACCATTTTATTACAAAAATCACATGTAATTCACATAGAATTACACGTGATTTGCATTCAGCTTACTAACAAACCATTTTATTACAAAAATTACATGTAATTCACACAGAATTACATGTAATTTCCATTCAACACTAATAAACTATTTTATTACAAAAATTACATGTAATTCATACAGAATGACATGTAATTTCCATTCAACACTAACAAACAATTCTATTACAAAAATCACATGTGGTTCACACAGAATTACATGTGATTTGCATTCAGCTTACTAACAAAGCAACCTCAGAATGAAAATCTACCTGGAAAACCTTCTTTTACTTACTCCAAAAAACATGGTTCTGATGCATCATTTTTAATCAGATCGAGTTGAGAAACCACTACCATAACATCATCTAAATCAGGTTCATCCATTTTTCTACTTGATTAGGGTTCCGGCGAGTTTTTTTTCGGCGAGTTTATAGAACTCGTGTTATAAGCTTTTATGAATAAATAGGTTATAGTTTTGTGATAGTTATGTTTTCCGACGAGGGTTACGTTATTTGTAGATCATTTCGGCGACATTCAAATTTTTCGACGAGAGGAATGGGTGTTTGTTAGATCGGGTGGGTGGAGAGAATGATGGTAGAGAGAGAAAGTGTGAGGGTTGTGTGTGTTTTTTTTTTGTTTATATATGGTGTGTGTTTTTTAATATGGATGGTTGGATGATGAGAAACTGGATGGCCCAGATTGCTTCCTTCCTTCTTTTTTAGATGCCTCTTCTATGAGGATCTCACCTCCCAACTGGTTTGGGTTCAAACTACAACAATCGACCCCTTCCCCATCGAGATTTTCCCCAGCGACAAAATTTCGCTGGGGAAAACCCACTAAACGACAGAACGAGTCCGACGTGGCACCTTTGCTCGTTGAAAATTTGACCAAAGTATATCGAAAAGTTTCCCCATCGACATGTCGCTGGGGAAAACTTGGCTAAAACTTGACCAAATTCTTCAACAAAAATGTAAGCGGGAAATTATCCCGCCAATGTTTCCCCAGTGACATGTCGTTGGGGAAACTTTTTTCATAGACTAAACAGTGTGATTAGTGTTAATGAATGATTTTTTCAATATTACAAAGTTTCCCCAGCGACATGTCGCTGGGGATACTTTCAGGGTTCCCTCCAAAAGAATTCGTTAACGCACTTTTTTTCACAAACGACAAATAAAATTGTTCCCCAGCGACATATCGTTGGGGATACTTCACATGCAATCTTTAATATTCTTTATGTAATGTATATTTAAAATTATATATAAAATACAAAAAATTATAATATATAAAAAAATATAGTTCTTAAAATTTAAAATACTATTTTACCATTAAAAAAATTTATATGTCTTTTTATGATAAAAAAAAGTGAGAAATGGTTAAATTTTCCCGCCAATGTTTTCCCGCCAACACCCGCCAATGTTTCCCCGCCAACATTTTACCTGCCAATGTTTTCTTGCCAAAAGTTAACATTCACTGATAATTGTTAACATTAAATGTAAATATTCATTAAAAATTGTTAACATTCATTGAGGCTTACAAACAAACACGCCTAAACATAGCTTTATTCTACACAGACACTTAAACACGCACTTAATTAAACATGGATATTAAAACGATAATAGACTCATAAAAACAAAAATAGAAACATCATAAACTAGTTCAAATGAATGTTCCCCATGTCATCGTAAAGGTCGTGAAGTTGTGCAGCTGAATCCACTGTGTGCCTATCGCCATTGCGGTACAACTCTACTGTACACTCAAGTACCTTTATCATTCCATTCAAGCGCACACAGTTTTCAAACGCTGAAGAGCTTGGAGAAGAAATTGGAATCGTTGAAGGTCTAGGAGAAAAGCTTGGAGTAGAAAAGCTCGTTGAAGGTCTCGAAGAAGAGCTTGGAGGCGAAAGGCTCATTGAACCTCCAAGAGAATTGATTAGTAGTTGGACGCGTTCGTCTTTCCATAAAAGAAATTGCATCCATATGAAACTGTAGGTTCAACCTGTGAACGTGGACAAACATAGTACTGTCTACCAAAGGATTCAGTTTGCCACGATTTTCAAAGAACTACATCTCCATGTCCACACTTGCACGGAAAAGCTTCATGCTTAAACATCTTCATAATAACAATGTGTTTGTGATGATAAGTGTGTGTGTGTGTGTATGTGTGTGTGTGATCTGCTGCTGGCTGTTATGATAAGAAGTATGTGTGGATGTGTGTGTCCTTTTATGGTAAAAAGTGAGGGAAATGATTAACATTTTCCCGCCAGTGTTTTCCCGCCAATATTTTCCCGCCAATCTAATACCTTGAACCCTATATAATACATTGAACCTCTAATTTTGAACCCTATATAATACATTGAACCTCAAATGTTGAACCCTATCTAATACATTGAACCTCTAATGTTCAACCCTATCTAATACATTGAACCTCTAATGTATAACCCTATCAAATACATTGAACCTCTAAGGTTGAACCCTATCTAATACATTGAACCTCTAATGTTGAACCCTATCTAATACATTGAACCTCTAATGTTGAACCCTGTCTAATACATTGAACCTCTAATATTGAACCCTATCTAATACATTGAACCTCTAATGTATAACCCTATCTAATACATTGAACCTCTAATGTATAACCCTATCTAATACATTGAACCTCTAATGTTGAACCCTATCTAATACATTGAACCTCTAATGTTGAACCCTATCTAATACAATGAAACTCTAATGTTGAACCCTATCTAATACAATCAACCTCTAATGTATAACCCTATCTAATACATTGAACCTCTAATGTATAACCATGTCTAATACATTGAACCTCTAATGTTGAACCCTATCTAATACATTGAACGTCTAATGTTGAACCCTATCTAATACATTAAACCTCTAATGTTGAACCCTATCTAATATATTGAACCTCTAATGTTGAACCCTATCTAATACATTGATCCTCTGATGTTTAACCCTATCTAATACATTGAACCTCTAATGTTTAACCCTATCTAATACATTGAACCTCTAATGTATAACCCTATCTAACACATTGAAACTCTAATGTTAAACCCTATCTAATACATTGAACCTTTAATGTCGAACCATATTTAATACATTAAACCTCTAATGTTGAACCCTATCTAATACAATGAAACTCTAATGTTGAACCCTATCTAATACATTGAACCTCTAATGTTGAACCCTATCTAATACATTGAACCTCTAATATTGAACCCTATCTAATACATTGAACCTTTAATGTATAACCATATCTAATACATTGAACCTCTATTGTATAACCCTATCTAATACATTGAACCTCTAATGTTGAACCCTATCTAATACAATGAACCTCTAATGTTGAACCCTATCTAATACATTGAACCTCTAATGTATAACCCTATCTAATACATTGAACCTCTAATGTATAACCCTATCTAATACATTGAACCTCTAATGTTGAACCCTATCTAATACATTGAATGTCTAATGTTGAACCCTATCTAATACATTGAACCTCTAATGTTGAACCCTATTTAATACATTGAACCTCTAATGTTGAACCCTATCTAATACAGTGATCCTCTAATGTTGAACCTTATCTAATACATTGAACCTCTAATGTTTAACCCTATCTAATACATTGAACCTCTAATGTATAACCCTATCTAACACATTGAACCTCTAATGTTAAAACCTATCTAATACATTGAACCTCTAATGTTGAATCATATTTAATACATTGAACCTCTAATGTTGAACCCTATCTAATACAATAAAACTCTAATGTATAACCCTTATCTAATACATTGAACCTCTAATGTATAACCCAAACTAATACATTGAACCTCTCACTACAATAAAATGTGGCTAATGCAACATTTTATATGCAACATGTGTAAAATTGTTACATTTGAGAGGATATTAAATTTTGAGCAACATTTATAAATTAAGTGTTGCTTTTGCACATATAATGCAACATTTTTAGCAAAAGTGTTGCAACTCTTGCACCTTATTTTCAATTAAATTTGAAACTACCCTCCAAAATGAAGTCTGATTAAAACTTATCCCGCCCATCTAAATATTATCCCTAAAATAATTTTTATTTTTTCACTCAAAATTAAAAACTGTTTTTCCCCAAATCACTTACCTACCAGTCCCTCTCCTTTCTCTCATCTCTATTCATTCATTATCTCTAACCACTCATCACCGCCTTAATATCCCTCGAACCTCGATCCCTTTATCAAGGTAACCAAACTACATCTTATTCAATAGTTTGTATGTTACAATAGTATTATGTCCGATTGCTAATTACTGACCAATGGATGTATAATCAGGTATCTTCATTTTCTTAGGAGTTATTTACATTATTTCAATTCGAATCATTGGGTTTCTGCATATATAGTTTTATTCTTGTGTTGTAGATCATTAGAAAGGACCTGGAACAATTTCATGTACCAGTGTACGATTGTAGTTTCAATATCACCATGTAACTTCCCTTTTTTTTTGTTCTCTTATTTCTTGTAGTGTTTTTGTTTATATTTTTAGCCACTATGAGGTATTTCACATGAGAAGATCAACATAACTGGTATGTATAACTCCCATTTATGGGTTACTGCAAAGATCCCTAAAAACTAGACATGGAGCCGAAATATATTATTTAATATCATATATATTTAGGTGGTGATCGATAATGGCATAACTCAAATGACATTATCGAAACTAGGCGACCTTGTCACAAGGTGTCATACAATGGCCTTTACAATGATCTCGAGGGGCTTAATCATGAAGGTAATATGGGATAAGTTACACTTTCAAGCCTGGTATAGTAGCTTCAAGGTACTGATAGGTCAAACTTTAATTTGAGAAAACATAATCAACAATGCAAGTAGTGAGATGTGGTGTGGACTGCTTAGACAACTCAGGAAGAAAAGGATTATTTAGAGTTCATGATCTCAAACAGTCAATCTTATTAAGTGGTAGAAACTAGATCATGAGAAGACGTCACAAAATGGACATGTTGGGTAGCGAGTCAATTCAAGTAGTTTGTGACTTAAATCAATGGGTCATGTTAACCTGAACCACTGTTCTGTCTACATATTTAAAATTTCAGCAATGACATGTTTTTTTACGAACATAATGCTGGTTAAGTGATTAACCATGGGTCAGTTCTTCAATAAAATCTCTATTGTTAATACCACCTGCGGAAGCGAGACCCTTCTTATGGAGGTTTTTGTGTTTCCTTAAATATTATTATTGTCTTAACAGATGTGTAATGTGATTGACTTCTCTTCTTCATTTTCTATTTTCAATAGTTGGTGCAAACGCTAACTGATGACGCAATTCCTTTTCATGTTTCTTATATTACCCTTCCTACTAAAAGGAGAGGTTTGCTTACTTATCTTCAGTTTCTGAATCTTGTGTCCCATCCACTTTAATAATTGATGCAAACCGATGCATGACATTGTATTACGCCTTATTTACAAAGGTATATTAGCATATATTATTCGTTGCACAATATGACTTTTACGAATATCAAGTCACTAGTTATACAATCACTTTCTAACATACAAAACAACCTCTTTTCCGTCAACTAGCTGTTAATCGTCTACTAGAACATGTCGAAAGCAACTAAGCAGGTTGAGAAGTTTTTTTAGTTTACTAATTTTCCTATATTGTTTATAAAGTAACACGGACTAGTATTAAGCTTAAATCATTCTTTCTCCTTTCTGTAGGAAATTTTTGTTCAAGTTCCCAAACTAGTTCGCATTATTGACTCGTCTCCCCAGGTTCTTTAAATTATTGTAGATCCACCTGCTGGAAGCGTGACCCTTTTGATACAGGTTTTTGTGTTTCCCTAAAAATGATTATTTTCTTAACAGATGCGTAATGAGCTTGACTTCTCTTCTCCATTTTCTCTTTACAGTAGGTGGTGAAAACGCTAACAAATGGTGCAATTCCTTCTCCTAACTTGATACCTACCATTATAAAGTTTTATGACACAAAATTGAGAGTAATTTTTTTTGTAGAACGCATATATCATAACACTTATTTATTTACATTCTATCACACAACAGGACACCGAGATTCTAATTCCTATATTACACCAAAAGACGAGGTTGCTTCCTTATCTTTAGTTTCTAACTCTTGTGTCTCATGCGCTCTTATAGGTGAACGTTTTCGTAATTTTGCTAATGATTGTTAATATTTTTTTCATAGCTTGTTCAGATATTTCCTCGTTTTGTAATATCCACTCAGATAAATTCCAGGATGGACTTGCCCATATCTTATAGGAAAATTGCTCTTTATGTTTATTTTTTTCTCTTTTTGAAATTGGTATTGTGTCTGGGATGGTGCCTCTCGTGATGTGGGATAGGTTGCATTTTAATCCGTTTACTTACGAATGGGTCTGTTTGGGTTGTTTATCGAACTAGCTATAGTAGAAAATAAGCTATAAGAGGAACATGCTAAACATGTTAAAAAGAAGATGTATATGGATAAGCTTGTGTTTTTGGATGAATGCAACCCCCCAAATCCTCTTTTTAAGTCTTAAGGTTTAATTTCTTTTGTACTGATATCGTTTTCTGTAATCATGAACATATAAAGTGTTACAGAAAAGTATATATGGTTAAGCGCGTGTTTTTGTTCGATCTGTTGCCCCCACCTGGCGCTATATGCTAATTATTAAAAAACTAAGTATTTACTAATATGAGACATTATATAGGAATCATATCAGGTTGGATCAACTCTTACACCAGCTAAAGTGCTGATTGATATCGATGGCATTGTTTTTCAGAGATGAGATTCCTCTAAAGAATGAAAGTTTTTTTTCTTTTCTATCCGTCGTCCGTTTTAAATTTAGATACGCAATTGAAGAACTCCTTTTAATCTTTCTTATAAGCAGGTTATAGGTGCATCCAATACTTGCTTTCA
Organism: Glebionis coronaria; assembly: GCA_025667525.1. NCBI lineage: Eukaryota > Viridiplantae > Streptophyta > Magnoliopsida > Asterales > Asteraceae > Glebionis > Glebionis coronaria. The sequence continues at coordinate 98,440,376 of CM046879.1, forward strand.
GCAACGAAGAATATTTAGCCAAAAAGTTCTCGCAAAGGTTTTAAATCAACTGGTATATTCGAACTTTCGATACTTGAGCAGATTCCTCTTCCAATATTGTTTATGCAGACTGTAATACAAACAATTGGGGCGTTCCCGCCCTGGTCAAATGATACAAAGTTAATCTATTTACATATGTAAGGTTGTTTCTTATTATAAGAGATATTATAGCGACGATATATACAGGTGGATTTTATAACGGAGATTATGTCTCGTCTTGTAAGCAAATAGGTGGGAAATGTGCTTAATAGCATATGCCACACTTATTTATTCTATATGCTTGGAGTTTTATATAATGGTAATCTATATAATCTTACATATTTTGAAATAATCATCCCTTTAATATTCATGAAACCTAGACCAATCATATTGTATAAACAAAATATGCAGGTCTCACAGCACTACTAGATAGATGAGACCAAATATGCAGGTGTCATAGCACTAGAAACACACAGCCTATACTGCACCATTTGATAGCCCAACTCAGAAAAATTTTACACCAGCTAAGGGATACCCAACAAAAATAATGAATGAGCCGACCCGCGTAGATGTATATCAAAAAATACTTAACCCACAAAGAAACTGCAACAACTGACCCTAATACTAATATTTATGATGGTATTAATGGTACAAATCTATTCAGGGGTGCCACTCTTCCTAAAAATACTCCTATTATTATTTGCATCTTTGATCCACTTGGAAGAGACGGCATATGTGGTAATTGGCTACTCGGTTCAAGTTTAGAGGTTGTAGCCCTAAGTGGAGTAACTCTTGAAAATCATGTAATCTTATTTATTTATCATGGGAAAAAGGTCAGGCGGGTTTGGCAATTGTTCACATGGATTTTATTTTTGAATCTTTATAATTTAAAATCACTAACAAGATCTTTCTCATTTTCATATGTTCCAGGTCTATGTTAATATAGTGTTTTAAAGCTAAAGTTGTGGATGAAGACTTAAGAGGATAGTCCTAATATTTATATAATCGTTCTTGAGATTATTTTGTATTAACTAATATTACTTGTAATTACTTTACATTGTACAAATTTATCAATGTACTGTATTGTACAAATATATTAATGAGTTATATCCAGTTTGTTAGAATTATTACGCCATTTGAATTGTAAAAGATACAAACTTGATCTCTTGATTATAGCATTCGAACTGATGGAACGAAAATTATACAAATAGAATAATAAGTGTTGCAAAAGATATTGGAAGAGTGTTGCACCTATATAACACACAACAATTTAAAGTGTTGCGTTTGATAAATAAAAGTGTTGTAATTGGTTGGTGTTTATATGTAAGTGTTGCATTTAATGTAAAAAATGTTGCTTTAGAAGAAAAAAAATGTTGCATTTAAGTATAAGAAGTGCTGCACCTCAAGTGTTACATTTAATAAATAAAGCAATATTTTCCGAAAGTGTTGCATTTTCTTTTAAAAGTGTTGTTTTAGGCAAAGGCGACGTTGCCTGACGCGGCACTTCAAAAAGTGTTGCATTAACCATAATGTAACACTTTCAGAGCATAATACAACACTTTCTGAGTGTCGCCTTAGGTCTGTTTTTTAGTAGTGTCTAATGTATAACCCTATCTAATACATTGAACCTTTGATGTTGAACCCTATCTAATACATTGAACCTCTAATGTTGAACACTATCTAATACATTGAACCTCTAATATTGAACCCTATCTAATACATTGAACCTATAATGTATAACCCTATCTAATACATTGAACGTCTAATGTATAACCCTATCTAATACATTGAACCTCTAATGTTGAACCCTATCTAATACATTGAACCTCTAATGTTGAACCCTATCTAATACATTGAACCTCTAATGTATAACCCCATCAAATACATAGAACCTCTAATGTATAACCCTATCTAATACATTGAACGTCTAATGAATAACCCTTATCTAATACATTGAACCTGTAATGTCGAACCCTATCTAATACATTGAACGTCTAATAATGTTGAACCCTATCTAATACATTGAACCTATAATGTATAACCCTATCTAATACATTGAACGTCTAACGTATAACCCTTATCTAATACATTCAACCTCTAATGTTGAACCCTATCTAATATATTGAACCTCTAATGTTGAACCCCATCTAATACATTGAACCTATAATGTTGAACCCTATTTAATACATTGAACCTCTAATGTTAAACCCTATCTAATACATTGAACCTCTAACGTTGAACCCTATCTAATACATTGAACCTCTAATGTATAACCCTATCTAATACATTGAACCTATAATGTATAACCCTATCTAATACATTGAACCTCCAATGTTGAACCCTATCTAATACATTGAATCTCTAATGTTGAACCCTATCTAATACATTGAACCTCTAATGTTGAACCCTATCTATTACATTGAACCTCTAATGTATAACCCTATCTAATACATTAAACCTATAATGTATAACCCTATCTAATACATTGAACCTCTAATGTTGAACCATATTTAGTACATTGAATGTCTAATGTTGAACCCTATCTAATACATTGAACCTCTAATGTTGAACCCTATCTAATACATTGAACCTCTAATGTTGAACCCTATCTAATACTTTGAACCTCTAATGTTGAACCCTATCTAATACATTGAACCTCTAATGTTGAACCCTATCTAATACATTGAACCTCTAATGTATAACCCTATCTAATACATTGAACTAATGTTGAACCCTATCTAATACATTAAACCTCTAATGTTGAACAATATCTAATACATTAAACCTCTATTGTTGAACCCTATCTAATACAATGAACCTCTAATGCCCTTATCTAATACATTGAACCTCTAATGTATAACCCAATCTAATACATTGAACCTCTAATGTATAACCCTATTTAATATACTGAACATCTAATGTTGAACCCTATCTAATACATTGAACCTCTAATGTTAAACCCTATCTAATACATTGAACCTCTAATGTTGAACCCTATCTAATACATTGAACCTCTAATGCATAACTCTATCTAATACATTGAACGTCTAATGTATAACCCTTATATAATGCATTGAACCTCTAATGTTGTATCCTATCTAATACATTGAACCTCTAATGTTAAACCATATCTAATATATTGAACCTCTAATGTATAATCCTATCTAATACATTGAACCTCTAATGTTGAACCATCTCTAATGCATTGAACCTCCAATGTTGAACCATATCTAATAAATTGAACCTCTAATGTATAACCCCATCTAATACATTGAACCTCTAATGTATAACCCTATCTAATACATTGAACGTCTAATGTATAACCCTTATATAATACATTGAACATGTAATGTTGAACCCTATCTAATACATTGAACCTCTAATATTGAACCCTTTTTAATACACTGAACCTCTAATGGATAACCCTATCAAATACATTGAATGTATAATGTATAACCCTTATCTAATACATTGAACCTCTAATGTTGAACCCTATCTAATACATTGAACCTCAAATGTTGAACCCTATCTAATACATTGAACCTCTAATGTTGAACCCTATCTAATACATTGAACCTCTAATGTTAAACCCTATATAATACATTGAACCTCTAATGTTGAACCCTATCTAATACATTGAACCTCTAATGTATAACCCTATCTAATATAGGGCTGAGCACGGCAGACCCAAAACCGACCCGGACCGGACCGAACCGAACCGGACCGAGCAATTTCGGTCCGGTCCTCGGTCCATTGTTTTGGACGAATTCGGTCCTCGGTCCGGTCGGTCCGGTCCGGTCCGGTTCGGTCTTACCAAAATTACGTCAAATATGTCTAATAGGACCGGACCGGACCGATGACCAAACCGGACCGGACCAACCCGGACCGGACCGGACTATTTCGGTTCGGTCTCGGTCTGGGGTTTCAGACCATTTCGGTCCTCGGTCCGGTCCAGTCTTGGCCGGTCCGGTCCGGTCCCGGACCGATGCTCAGCCCTAATCTAATACATTGAACCTCTAATGTATAACCCTATCTAATACATTGAACCTTTAATGTTAAACCCTATCTAATACATTGAACCTCTTATGTTGAACCTTATCTAATACATTGAACCTCTAAAGTATAACCTTATCTAATACGTTGAACCTCTAATGTATAACCATATCTAATACATTGAACCTCTAATGTATAACCCTATCTAATACATTGAACCTCTAATGTTGAACCCTATCTAATACATTGAACGTCTAATGTTGAACCCTAACTAATACATTGAACCTCTAATGTTGAACCATATCTAATACATTGAACCTCTAATGTTGAACCCTATCTAATACATTGAACCTCTATTTTTGAACCCTATCTAATACATTGAACCTCTAATGTTGAACCGTATCTAATACATTGAACCTCTAATGTATAACCCTATCTAATACATTGAACCTCTAAAGTTGAACTCTATCTAATACATTGAACCTCTAATGTTGAACCATATCTAATACATTGAACCTCTAATGTATAATCCTATCTAATACATTGAACCTCTAATGTTGAACCCTATCTAATACATTGTGTGATAACCCGAACCCGAGGTCATTATTTAAATTATTTTACGAATAACTTTGAAATTTTCAATGAGCTTGAATGCTATGACGGTTGTTGGTTTAATTTAAAACCGATGTTGGAAGTCTTATTTTTACCTTTTTACTAATTGCGGGGATTATTAGTGATTATGATATCGACGGATGCCCGAGACTTTATGTTTTTTTATTTGTTGTTTCGATGTTTATATTTTTGACGTTTTTTGTTTTTAATTGCGCATTAAATCGTACCGGGAACATATTATTATCATATTTTAAGTGCGTTTTAACTTTTGAAAAATATTTTTACGAAACCCGAGTCTCGTAAATATTTTCAAAATTGACACTTTATATTTTCTACCTTTTAAACTATTTTATTGCATTTTGGACCAAAACTATCACAAATTGGCAATAAAGGTCCCTCCACTCACCATATATAAAGCTTCCACCTAACACTACTTACACAAAAACACATAGATAACAAAAAATTTATCTCTCTTTCTTTCTCTCTTGTATTTTCCGCCACCCATCACAAACAAAAACCCTTTGATCATCAATTTCTACTTGAAATCTTTGAAAACTAATCAATATCCCATCCTGGATATTTTATTAGCATCTATTTGGTATAATTTTTATACACGTGCAACAACTTTTAAATATTTGATATGATCCATGCTTGTTTGATTCATTTTTATAGAGTAAAATGGTTGTTAGTGTTGTTATAAATAATTTTTGAGTATTGCATGTTTGAATTTTTGAGTGGGTAATTTTTGGATGATCTTCAAGGGTGTTAGAGGTTTGATGAGTTGTTTAGGATGATTGTAGTGTAATATTAGGAGTATGAGATTGATTAAAATGAGTTGAAAATTTGATTTAGTGTGATTTTTAAACATGTGTTTTAGATCAGTAGGAAAAAGGAAATTTTTGGGTATCTTACTATTTGAAAATGGTTAAACTAATTGCATAGGATAATAGATAATTTCGTTAGCTTTGATTTGATATAAAGTAGAGCTTCTAGCTCCAAACGAGGGAGAAGTTATGATAGTTTGATTTTTCGTGTACCGGGAGACGAGTATCGACACAATCCGAAATTGTTGTCGATATTTGGATCGAATCTCGGGGACTATAGAATGAGTTTTAAAAATGTTCAAGGTCTGATGTTAGGTTCTAAACTTAGGGTTCTGAGTCTATTTTCATACTCAAGTGTCGGATTTGTAAACGGGATTGTTTAGAATGGTCAAAATGGTTGTATGAGTCGGTGACGTAAAACTGTCCGGTTTTTGTAGTTCAAAGATGTGTCGGACAGGGAACTTTAAAAGTAAAATCTTTTGATGGGATTTTAAGAGGACTTTCTATAGATAGTAAGTGAGATTTCTGATTATTATCATAAATATTTGACTTGTTTAAGTGGGGTAAATGAGCCCGTACATTTGGTATGTAGCGGCAGATTTTTACCGAAAGAATAGACTAATAAGGTAAACATATAGAAGGAAGTAATAGTATCACTTGTATTGTTTACATTAGGGTTTGTCGTACAATTATGATTTTGAGTTTGATGTTATTATGTAGGGGTTATATTCGAGTCTATTATTAATGAACGCGCCTTATTTAAAAGGTTGCAGTTTTCGTGTTTATCGGGCATCAACTATCGTCGAAGGTCGTCTTGCTACTGATATTACTCAAGGTGAGTCTATAGCCTCGCTTTGTACTTGTTTTGAATGATTTTAAAACCCGCGAGGGGGATACATGCTATTAGAAAATTGTAACACCCGTGAAAGTGCCGTATGATGCTAAGTTATTGTCTCAAGAACTCTTCAGTATGAGCATCTCTCTTAAGTTGTGGCTCACTTGTGGATGTGATATCCCGAGCCCAACGTCATTTATTTAATCCTATTTTACGTATATTTTTGAAATTTTTAAGAATTTTTATCGTGGAATTATTTGACGGTTTAAGTTGAAACCAACGTTTACGGTCGTAATTTAACGTTTGACGATTTAAGAAGAACCGCTGACGACTACGATACCGACGGATGCCCAAAATTTACATTTTATTATCGATTGATCGATATTTGAGTTTTTCGAGATTTTATTTTTATTACGTGTTAAGTCGAGTCGGAACCATGTGTATATTCGTTTTGTGTGCGTTTGAACCATTTAAAAGTATTTTCAAGTGTTCGGGACGACCCCCGACTTCCGTAAAGTTTTTAAACCGACTACTAGTCATTCCCACAAACATTTGAGGTCGTTTTACATATGAGGCCAAAAGAATAACCAAATTGCAAGAAAGATCCCTCAAACTTTACAAAAGGAAGGAAATGGAAAACACACTTTCAAAAATCATTTCAAAAATTGCATCTTCTTCTCTCTTTCTCTCTAGGCCGCCGGCCATACCACACCATCACCACCACCACATCAATTTTTCTTGTGTTTTTGAGAAAACAAATCAAAGACCAATCCTTAAAAACCTCTTGTAAGTACTTTTAAACAATCAATTTCAACATGCATTAACATTAATTTTTCAAGAATTAAAGATTTTTCAAAAACGTGTTTTGATGTAATTAAACTAGTGGGATGTTTAATTCATGTGTTTATAAGGATGAATCATCCATAAAACTTGATGGGGGTTATGATTTGTGTGTTCTACAGCCCCAAAAAGCCACGAATTTTTGAGGGTTTTGGGTGTGTTCAAGGTGTTTGATGAAATGTGTTGTGGGGTTGTGTTTAAAATGGTGTTTTTAGTGTTTATAAATTGTTTAATTACATTGCATGTATGATTTAGGTTATGGGTTTTGATTAGGAATTCGACTTTCATAGTGTTAAGGGCTGTTTGGATGATTGGGAATGATTATAAGTGGTTAGGATAGGTCTAGGTGATGTTTGGATGGATTGAAAACAAGTAGAAGGGTGATTTTGAATGAGTCGTTTTCAAACAGATTGTTTAGGGCTATTTTCGTGGTTTTAATTTTTGGTCCAGGTTTTGATTATAGGATATAGTTGTAGTGGTCGTCGAGACGCTCGTTTCGGTATAAGATAGAGCTTTTAACTCCAAACGAGTCAAAAGTTACGACGTTTTGAAATTCGTGTACCGGGAGATGAAAACCGTCATAATCCGAAATTATGCTTGGTTTAGGTCAAATCCCGGGGACTATAAGTCTAGTTTGGTAAATGGTCAAGGGCTGAATTTTGGTGTCAAACCTGCACATTTGAGTCTATTATAGGACTTAGGTGTCAAATGGGTCAATGGAGTATTTTAAACGGGTCAAATGAGTTCGACTTGGTCAAAGTACAATTTCAGTCCGAAAAACGTAGTTTTTGGAAAAGTGTTGAGTAATGAGTCGTAGAAGTCAAAACTTTTATTGGGATTAAATATGTGTTTTCTACAGGTCTTATAGTATTTTTGAGAATTTTGTCAAATTTTATAAAAATGGTTAAGTATAGTAAAACAGTCCGTACTTTTGGTAAGAATCGGCGAAACCATAAAATGGATAGTAACTTTAATAACATTGATAAATGATATAAGTCTAGTAACAACTACTTGTTTGACTTTGGCGTGAGTTTTCATAAGCATTGAGTGTGTTTGTATTTGCGTGTGTTTAGTACAACAATGTACGCGGAGTATTGATTTGGTTTTCGTACCTTGATTTTTAGGTCAAGAGTTTGATTTTCCCGGGCATCCACGTCGTCGGTGACATTTCTCGTTACGTCTTCGCTAGAACTACTACTACTACTACGCAAGGTGAGTCTGTAGCCTCGCTCTTTACTTTATTCAAATGTTTTTAACCCGCGAGGGGGATACATGCTAATTTAAATGAAAATGAACATAAGTCTTGATTGATTGTTGGACCCGAATGTTGCCTCGAAATTGTGTTGAGTACCTAGTTGCAAAAGTCCCTAAATTCATGAACTATTAACTATTGTCCTGCCCTCGAGTAGGGGGAAATAGCCGCTTATACAATTTGTAGTACTACGGGGCTAACGACCCAATGCTAGCCGAGAAGCTGTACGTTGAGTAAGTTCTGTGGTAGATTATCTTGTATGAGAGATAAGGTATAATTGCAACTGATGCCTTTAGAAGGGGCACTGGTTTCATCTGAATCACGCCGGTAATTATTACGCGGGTGATTGAGTTAACGGATTAGTGTCATGAGCTTAAACACAATTGTCATATCCATGAGTAATAGATTGTGAGTACGACAATGCTATTGAATGATCATGATTGGTTTTAATACTTATGTTCAACTGATGATTTGATAAACCTATAGATTCGCTCAACCTTTGTGTTGACGATTTTAAGCATGTGTTTCAGGTGATCAAGATTGATTGCAGCGGAGCATGCGAGGATGGAAGTTGTGGTGGCTTGGCGGTCTACTTTGTTTTCCTCCCTTTTTGCACTTAAAAATTTTATACTATGTCATGTGAATGAAAATGTATTTTTGGGTTGAGATTCAGTGGGGACCTAAACGCAAACTCTGTTTTGTATTATCTTGGGATTTGGAAAACCGTAGATTTGTATAATTTAAAAATGTTTAAATTCATGTTTAAACTTTTACGTCTCTTTGAGTCGTTTAATATAGCTTATGTGTGATGATAACTACGTAGCACCCAAATGTTGTAGTTCCGCTGCGCATAGCATTTGTGGGGGTGTTACAGATTGGTATCAGAGCCATGAGTTATAGAGAATTAGGTCATTTTGAAAAATCCTAAACTATAACTTTTGGTGTCGTAAGAAATTGTCCAAGCACACAACTATCCTGCATGGCTCCGGTAAGAATTCTTTAGCATTGCTTTATATTTTAGATGTATCCCTCGAAATTGATATGAATTCCCTAAGAATTTAGTAAGTAAATACTTTGAGATATATATTGAGATATATTGTTTTGTACGTTGAGTACTTATCATCGTAAATTGCAAATTCTTGTAAGATTATCTTATATGTTGCATGTAATTGGCATAACGGGCTACATTGCATTACATGGCAACACCGCGTTGTAATCCTACGTGTATGTAGGAATGGTTGTATGTATAAGTATGTATATACTATGGTATTTAAAGGCATTGCACGTGAAGTAATGGTCCTTGAGTAATTATCGTACATTAAAATGCGGTTTTGTTGAGAATTCGGCCTTACCGCTAATTATCAATCTTGATAATTAATTTATTGTTCGAATAACCGAATATGAACCTCGTTTGATATCCTAGATACGTAAATGATGCTTCGTAACATATTTTATATCGACTAGGTCGATCTCGATTGTCGTTATCGCACCGTGACGTGTCATTTTGGACATTTTCTTTTGAAACGTAATTTACTTACGTATTACTTTATTTCCTTTATTCCTAATGGGTTTGATATGTTAGTTCACGTAACTATAACATAGACGAAGTATAATCGACGATGCGTACATTGGGGCGGCGAATCATGTGTGTATATTATGAAACGTGGTTGAGGCGTGTTGCCATTTAATCGTTGTTTACCATTCTACTTGAATTTTAAAGATGTGTTTTAAAAATAGACTGGCGTTGTGATCAAGCGCGATAACTTGGAATTTGGTTGGTTTTTGTGTTAATTTTGTGGAGTACGATTTCGAGACTCATCCGAGGCCGATAACAACATTTAGTTGACATACGTATTCTCGTTCCATTTATTTCATTTTGTTTTGTTGTTTCATTATTTTGAAGTTAATATTTTACATGACGAGGTCCGGCATTTGTGCAAGTTAAGTAAGCATCGAACTTTGTTGATTGAATGATTTAAACATAAAGTGTTTTATATATTTAATATTTGGTGAATGAAACTTTCGGATAAAAATGACGTATGATGTGCTTTGTAACAAGTAAAATTCGTGTAGAGAATAAACGGACATTGTGAAATTATTTTCCTTCAACCTTGGTTGGTAAATCGTAATAAGTAATTATTATTACTCGTAAAATCCTTGTTTTCATATATTAAAATTTGATACTAAAAGATTGTGATGGACTTGTTAAGAATTTGTTTAAATTAGTTCGAGAAAGGAGTTATAATAAAATTTGCGAGATGACTATTGAGTATATGTAGCTTCGGATTTAGTATGAATTAATTTTCGGGTCAATGTAGCAAACTTTTGGCATAATTTGTAATATAGAGTAGAAAAAAATTGGTCATATATTTTGGAGGTAGAAACTTTGTAAAAAAATGGTTTATTTTAAACATAAGGTTATGTTTACGTATGCATTGGTGTAAACTAGAACTCGTCACTCGTTGTAGTAAATAAACTGGGATAAAATCGGAATATACACTTTAAGTATGAAATTATAATGCTTGAAATAAAATTTTAAACATTGATGGAACGTCATTGGAAATCATTTGTTTGTTTAATTGTCGTTATAGAGAATCAATATGTGTAATTTGATGATGCTTGTTTAAAATCGTTTGAAAAATCTTTTGTTTTATTCCGTGACGAGATGTGTTAATTTTAAAATCATTTGATAATGGGCTAAGGTTTAAAAGTTGAATTTTATATATTTTAAAATTATTGAGATAAGCATTTTGATTGTTTATTATATTATTATTATTGAGATTTAAGTCTCGACTAAAATCAGTAAGTATCCGAGATAATACCACGTGAAACCTCTTTATCATTTGAGTCGAATTACGCGAATATGATTTAACAAAACAGTTTTGGGGAAAACATGTGTGTAATAAAAGTCAAAGATTGATTTTAAGAGTTAATTGGACTAGTTTGAGTCATGTTGGATACGTGTATATTTGTGATAATATAAGTCGTAATAATAAAAACGTAAAACTTGGAAAATTCTTACTACGTATGTTTTTGGTACTTAAGATATGAACATTAATGAGGTTTTGACACAAGTATGGAGATTTTCAAACCTAATGATTTGTCAATTATGATAACCGAGTCATCGCATCTACTAATGTTAATAATTTCCGAGAAGATTGAAATTTTTCCAGAAGTGAAAGCGTTGTAAAGATTGGAAAATGAAAGGTATAAATTCTTTAATGGTGTAACACAAATTAAAAATGTGTAAATGTTCGGTTTTACAATGTACAAGGTAACACTAATTATAATACGCTAATGGATTACCCAACAAACAAATATTTGTATTATTTTCTTAAGATGTATATATAATGTTTTGAGTCACGATGGTTCGATCGTCCGACATCCCTTCTTTGATTTTGTGAGTCGGTATCTAAACATGAGTCGTCATGTGATTGTTCATTTTAATATTGTCTATGGTATGAACCAATATTATTATATTTATTTTTGTGTCGCTACTTCGCTAGTACTTGATGATGAGGGTATGTCACCCGGTGTATTTTTGTCCCCTTCATGGACCCCGCAATTTTTTTCTCCTTTCGGTTAATGGAACCAAAAATTATGTATTTACTTGAATGATGCTATAAATCTTCATTAAATTGGCTATTTATTTATATTGAACAAAAGCGAGGAGGCGAAGCCGCTTTACCAAATTGTAGAGGTGAAAGAACTCGATCTTCCTGGTGAAAATTGTTTATAGTTAACCAAGTGATTATTCTTCTCTTCCCGTATACACTTCGTGGAATGTGTGTGCAACTCGAGACGATGGGAATTATGATCGTTGTTTTATTTTTATTTTTATTTTTGACGCTTGTGTTGATATTCAACTTTCACTCCATGTATTCGTAGATCGCTGTTATTATCCTGAGACTTTTGTCATACATTTGAAGTATTTTCATTTCTAATGGAGTTAATTTCCGTTGGCAAGTATATTGCTCGTTTACCTCGTTCGATCTCATTGATCTTAATTTTATTACTTGTTGTGCTTGCAATGATCTTTAATCATGAACCACCTTACCGTTATTTTGTGAATAGTCTATTGTGAAAATAGGTATGAGTGTGTCAAATGTTTTGGTGAACTAAATGCAAATGGTGTCGATTTCTTTATTTAATTATTTATTTATTTTCCTCACAAAAAGGCAAAGTAAAAGTATGTTTCCAAAGTGGACGAAAAATGTTTGATGTGTTTCTTAAAACGATGGTAGCAATATTTTCCCATTTCAAATTTCATTTCAAATGATTTAATTATTTTGAAGGCTAGGTCGAAAACTTCCATAGTCGTGTTTGGTATGTAATAATAATGTTTGTGTTGTCACTCGATCCTCAATTATGCACAGCTTAGCTAACTATGCATAATTCGGGAAGAGTCCTGTTTTGTTGGTTGTTGTTGCTTGATCCTCAAGTATGCATGATCTAGCTAATTATGCATAGTTTAGGAAGGGCACTATCGTGTCAAACAAATTGGTCATCTTGAAACTTGTAGTGTTTTGATAAATGTTTGGATGAGAACGTTTTTAAAAGTGGTGGATCCTTATGCAAGTGATCGCATTTTCTTTGATTCCTAAAGACAATTTTTGAATTTTTCTTGTATTCCTTAAAATCTTTTCTTTCGTTTGGTGTTGACTTGGTAAGTCACTGTGACCGAGTAGTTTTTGGAAAATGTTTTTATGAGTTGTGTGTAACGTGCAAATTTCATCGGAATCACGAGGGTGTTGATGAAATACCAAAGGGGCTCGTATCGTCACCGGGAGAAGAGTTTTTAATAAAGATGGAAAAATGCCGAAGTAGAGGAAATCAGAGTTCGAATAACTCTAAGGGAAATAACGAAGACTTCTCCTACAGCGAATGTATCGTACTTTATTTATTATTCTTTTCTTGTTCTTTTGATATGACAACGACACATGATAAATTGTTGAAGTTTACCAACTGTGCATCGGTAATTGGAAGACCATTCCAATTGTCGTCTCCGTTTATTTAAGTGAGGAATCCTCTTTGCTTGACTCAACCATCCTTGATTATCGATGGTTAAACGATAGATAGCCATAGTTGATGTTTTTGTGGTAAACCCTTGCCTTTTATGTGTTTATGTTGTATGTGACTTAGTCGAGTGATCGAAAGTTGTGAGAACTTGAGACGACATTGTCCAATGGCGTCCGATCATGGAGAACATGTGCCATGTAATATTTTTTTTATATATTTAATTGTGAACGATGATGCTTGTTGAGGTTTTGGCCACGTTTGGGACGGAAGTAAGATGGTGTTCTTGTAGTATCTTTTGGGTATGGATCCGTGTGTGAGCACCCCACGATGACACATGTAAGTATTTTATTTCTTTTTGGATATGCATCCATAGATGGCAAGCTCGTAAACCTTCTTTAACTTGCAATTTTCATTTGACTGGACTCACCCGAGAAATATGTCAACATTTCTTATTTGTTAACTTGATTGAACTTGTTTTACTTGGCATGGTTTGGCTATTGTGCAAACATGTCGTAATTTGGTGGTATGTGTTTCATAATGGATTTTGTATTTGGTTGGATTGTGACGTTTTCGAGAGAGTTATGTATGCGTCGGATGATTTCCGTATCAATGAATTCGTTTTTGACGAACTAGGTTTGTATGTACATAATATTGCGAATAAGGCGATTTTGTACGACTAGTATTGATTACTTCATCTTTTATATTTTGAACGTTTTTCGATGGGGTTAGGTGCGATCCGTGTGATTTTCTTTATGATTAATTGTTTTTATGAGACGATGAACCAAGTGAAAGGACGATTCGAAAGTTGGAAGACGTGCTCCGAGCGTATGTGTTTGATTTTGGTGGAAGTTGAGATCGTGGAAGGGCGTGATTCGTTTTGGAGAATAAGAAAGGTGGGTCCAAAGGTATGTTGGACCAGTTGCCTACTAGTTGGAACTGCTGGATGAACTCCGTGGAAATGACAATACTCTTCAGGTGTCGAATTTGAAGAATTATGGGATGAAAAGGTAGATCACCAGTTGGATAGAATGAAGCAGGAAAAAGTCAGTTGAATGGACTTGAAATGATTCGAGAGGCTACGGAAGAGATGGTGTAGATTAAGAATCACTTGCTAACCGCGAGAAGCTTTGAAAAGAGACGTGTTGATAACCGTAGGAAGAATTTGGGAAATTGAAGTGGAGATCATGGATCGAGATGTTAAGAGATTGAAGCAAGGCATAATACTCATTGTGAAGGTGTAATGGAACCCGAGACGTGAACCGAAGTCCACATCGGAACGTGAAGACCTCTTTAGAAAGTAGTACCCTTATCTTCCTAGCAGTACAAAATGCGAGTACAAGAACCGGAGAGCGCCGGGACGTCGCTCCCTTAAGGAGGGGAGGATGTAACACCCGTGAAAGTGCCGTATGATGCTAAGTTATTGTCTCAAGAACTCTTCAGTATGAGCATCTCTCTTAAGTTGTGGCTCACTTGTGGATGTGATATCCCGAGCCCAACGTCATTTATTTAATCCTATTTTACGTATATTTTTGAAATTTTTTAGAATTTTTATCGTGGAATTATTTGACGGTTTAAGTTGAAACCAACGTTTACGGTCGTAATTTAACGTTTGACGATTTAAGAAGAACCGATGACGACTACGATACCGACGGATGCCCAAAATTTACATTTTATTATCGATTGATCGATATTTGAGTTTTTCGAGATTTTATTTTTATTACGTGTTAAGTCGAGTCGGAACCATGTGTATATTCGTTTTGTGTGCGTTTGAACCATTTAAAAGTATTTTCAAGTGTTCGGGACGACCCCCGACTTCCGTAAAGTTTTTAAACCGACTACTAGTCATTCCCGCAAACATTTGGGGTCGTTTTACATATGAGGCCAAAAGAATAACCAAATTGCAAGAAAGATCCCTCAAACTTTACAAAAGGAAGGAAATGGAAAACACACTTTCAAAAATCATTTCAAAAATTCCATCTTCTTCTCTCTTTCTCTCTAGGCCGCCGGCCATACCACACCATCACCACCACCACATCAATTTTTCTTGTGTTTTTGAGAAAACAAATCAAAGACCAATCCTTAAAAACCTCTTGTAAGTACTTTTAAACAATCAATTTCAACATGCATTAACATTAATTTTTCAAGAATTAAAGATTTTTCAAAAACGTGTTTTGATGTAATTAAACTAGTGGGATGTTTAATTCATGTGTTTATAAGGATGAATCATCCATAAAACTTGATGGGGGTTATGATTTGTGTGTTCTACAGCCCCAAAAAGCCACGAATTTTTGAGGGTTTTGGGTGTGTTCAAGGTGTTTGATGAAATGTGTTGTGGGGTTGTGTTTAAAATGGTGTTTTTAGTGTTTATAAATTGTTTAATTACATTGCATGTATGATTTAGGTTATGGGTTTTGATTAGGAATTCGACTTTCATAGTGTTAAGGGCTGTTTGGATGATTGGGAATGATTATAAGTGGTTAGGATAGGTCTAGGTGATGTTTGGATGGATTGAAAACAAGTAGAAGGGTGATTTTGAATGAGTCGTTTTCAAACAGATTGTTTAGGGCTATTTTCGTGGTTTTAATTTTTGGTCCAGGTTTTGATTATAGGATATAGTTGTAGTGGTCGTCGAGACGCTCGTTTCGGTATAAGATAGAGCTTTTAACTCATAACAAGTCAAAAGTTACGACGTTTTGAAATTCGTGTATCGGGAGATGAAAACCGTCATAATCCGAAATTATGCTTGGTTTAGGTCAAATCCCGGGGACTATAAGTCTAGTTTGGTAAATGGTCAAGGGCTGAATTTTGGTGTCAAACCTGCACATTTGAGTCTATTATAGGACTTAGGTGTCAAATGGGTCAATGGAGTATTTTAAACGGGTCAAATGAGTTCGACTTGGTCAAAGTACAATTTCAGTCCGAAAAACGTAGTTTTTGGAAAAGTGTTGAGTAATGAGTCGTAGAAGTCAAAACTTTTATTGGGATTAAATATGTGTTTTCTACAGGTCTTATAGTATTTTTGAGAATTTTGTCAAATTTTATAAAAATGGTTAAGTATAGTAAAACAGTCCGTACTTTTGGTAAGAATCGGCGAAACCATAAAATGGATAGTAACTTTAATAACATTGATAAATGATATAAGTCTAGTAACAACTACTTGTTTGACTTTGGCGTGAGTTTTCATAAGCATTGAGTGTGTTTGTATTTGCGTGTGTTTAGTACAACAATGTACGCGGAGTATTGATTTGGTTTTCGTACCTTGATTTTTAGGTCAAGTGTTTGATTTTCCCGGGCATCCACGTCGTCGGTGACATTTCTCGTTACGTCTTCGCTAGAACTACTACTACTACTATGCAAGGTGAGTCTATAGCCTCGCTCTTTACTTTATTCAAATGTTTTTAACCCGCGAGGGGGATACATGCTAATTTAAATGAAAATGAACATAAGTCTTGATTGATTGTTGGACCCGAATGTTGCCTCGAAATTGTGTTGAGTACCTAGTTGCAAAAGTCCCTAAATTCATGAACTATTAACTATTGTCCTGCCCTCGAGTAGGGGGAAATAGCCTCTTATACAATTTGTAGTACTACGGGGCTAACGACCCAATGCTAGCCGAGAAGCTGTACGTTGAGTAAGTTCTGCGGTAGATTATCTTGTATGAGAGATAAGGTATAATTGCAACTGATGCCTTTAGAAGGGGCACTGGTTTCATCTGAATCACGCCGGTAATTATTACGCGGGTGATTGAGTTAACGGATTAGTGTCATGAGCTTAAACACAATTGTCATATCCTTGAGTAATAGATTGTGAGTACGACAATGCTATTGAATGATCATGATTGGTTTTAATACTTATGTTCAACTGATGATTTGATAAACCTATAGATTCGCTCAACCTTTGTGTTGACGATTTTAAGCATGTGTTTCAGGTGATCAAGATTGATAGCAGCGGAGCATGCGAGGATGGAAGTTGTGGTGGCTTGGCGGTCTACTTTGTTTTCCTCCCTTTTTGCACTTAAAAATTTTATATTATGTCATGTGAATGAAAATGTATTTTTGGGTTGAGATTCAGTGGGGACCTAAACGCAAACTCTGTTTTGTATTATCTTGGGATTTGGAAAACCGTAGATTTGTATAATTTAAAAATGTTTAAATTCATGTTTAAACTTTTACGTCTCTTTGAGTCGTTTAATATAGCTTATGTGTGATGATAACTACGTAGCACCCAAATGTTGTAGTTCCGCTGCGCATAGCATTTGTGGGGGTGTTACAAAAATAAAATGAACACGAGTCATGATTGATTGTTTGAACCTGAATGTTGCCTTATGTTGCCTGATGTTGCCTTGAATTGTATAAGTACCTAAGTTGCAAAAGTCCCTAAATTCATGAGCCGTTAACTATGTTCTGACTTGATGTTGTGAGTTAGGAATAACCGCTTATTCAAATGATAGTACTATTGGGCTGACGACCCTATCTGAGACCAAAGCTTTACGTTGAGTAACCTCTGGGAAGGATAATCTACGAGAATAAGAATGTGGTATAACTTGCAACTGATACCCTAGTAGGGGCGATGGAATTCATATAGTCATGTCGGCTTTAGGCGTGGGTGACTAAGTTAAGGGGTCGGTGTCATCAGCTTAATACAATTCTATAGCTATTGCCATAAGCTAGAATGCCTGAATAATAGATTGAATGATCAACAATTCAATTAAATGATTATGATTGACTTTTATCTTGTGTTCAAATGATGATTTGGAAAACCTATATACTTGCTCAACCATTGTGTTGATGATTTTAAGCATGTATTTCAGGTGAATGAAGTTGATGAATGGTGGAGCTAGTTGGAGAAGGATTGCGGGTTGCTTTTGTGGTGATCGGGTCTAAAACTGATTTCTTTCCCTTTTGTCATAAAATTAATAATGTATGGTCATATATTTTGGTAAAAATGTTGTTGATTGGTTGAGATCTTTGGGGGGATCTAAATGTTACTCTGATATTTCTAAAATTGTTTTACTTGGGATCGAAGATTTTAGAAAATGGTTAAATTATGTCCTTTTATATTTCAAATGTACCCTTTTGAGATCGTTTAAAGTGTTTTGTGTAATGAAGTTTGAGTTTAGCACCCCAAATGTGTATTTCCGTTGCGCAATGTAATTTGGGGGTGTTAAAGATTGGTAACCAGAGCTTTTAGTTATAGCGAATTAGGTCGATTTTGAAAAATGTCCTAAACTATAACTTTGGTGTCGAAAATATTTTACAAAAGCACGCAACTTCTCCGCAAGGCTCCGGTAAGATTATTTGTTTTGTATTGTTTTATAGTTAGATGTATCCCTTAAAACTGAAATGATATTTAGAGTATTTATTAAGTAAATACTATGATGATGTATTGATGATGTATTGATGTTGTTGAAAGTAGGTTGAGTACTTCTTATCGTAATTTTCTTTATGCAATGCATATGTATATAATTTTGAATAATGACCTTATATACTGCCAAGGGTCTAGGATAGTAGACCAGATGATGAACGATTTTACAACTAATTTCTTGCGACTTGTATTTGGAATGAGAAAGTTTGATCGGTTGATGTATGAGAGATACGTGGTTGAAACTCGTGTGATTAGGTGGTTGATGTGAAAGAAAAGTTGTTTCAAAGGTTGTATTTAGTATGTGGAGATTTGAGTTTGTTAGGACTTGGAAGATGGATGAGATTTCTAGTCTTAGTTCGATTATGATGAATTGGTGTGCTTTAATTGAAAGGTTTAAAGAGAAGTAGGTAAGGTTTGAAAGGATGAGTGAGTGGGAGCCTCATGTGAGATCAATTCTGAGTCAAGATTGGAAGTTTAGGAATGTTGAAAGTTGTACTAAGATTTGCCTTGTGATTAATCTGCCATGTAGGGGTGAGTATTTGAATCTTGAGAGTGAGCTGCCATCATGATAGAGATTCGACTTTGAAGTGCGAAAGGGGAAATAGACGAGTGTGATGAAGTTGACAACAATGATAAGGAGGATGAGGAGCTGGTGTCTAAGGAACTAATCGCGTAATGGATTTCTTTGTATCTTATTTTCTTTTTGTGATCGAAATTGTTTAAACCTCGTCTCGTAGCATTGTGATGAAACTTATTATCTTTTAAGTTTGTTCGGTAGATGATTGTAGTGACAGACACTACCACTAACCTGTTGAATCCTCAACTCAATCTGAATTACCCTCATGATCTATGATGTGTCTTTATTAACTCTTTTGAGTTTTGGTTGATGAATCATTGTAGTTTGTGTTGTTCGTGCATGTAGTATCCATGAGATGTCCTGATAAAGAAATACTTCTTTTATCTTGACGTGTATACTAATCATGTTTCTTTCTTCTGTGATGATAGAAGAAGGAGTAGGGGAATCATATTTCTGTCATTAGTGGATCATCACGTGACTAAGTGTCTTGAAATATGTTGTTAAAGCTAACAACTGCTACTGTGAACACTATGATCGAGCGAGCTATTGCTAGAGCACTTGAAGCTGATCGTGCTACAAGGAATCAAGATGCTGGACTTAGTTGTGCTGGAGATAATGGTGCTGAAGTTAATGCTGCTAAGAATAATGATGATGATGCTGGGAATAATGATGATGCTGCTGGAATAATGATGTTGTTGCTGAGAATAATGACGATGCTGCTGATCTAGATGGGAGTGTTGTTGTTGTTCTGCAAGTTTCAAGAGAATGTATGTATGTTAGTTTTAAGAAGTTCGGTCCTACTCAGTTTTGTGGTACTAGTGGTGTATTAGAATTGCATAGATGGATTGATAAGAAAGAGAGTACTTTTAAGATTAGTGGGTGTTCAGAAACTAATAAGGTGAAATTTGCTGCTACATTTTAGGATGGTACACCAAGATGGTGGAATAACCAAGTGACTACTTCAGGATTGGTTGTGGCTAATGGTAGGACATGGACCGTGACTAAAGGACTATTGACTATTAACTTTTGTCCCGAGAAGGAATTAGGACAGTTGGAATACGTATTAAGGCACTTAGTGTTAAGAAACGAAAATATTACTGCTTATAATAGGAAATTTTCTGAGCTGTAATTGTTATGTCCTGATACTTATGTGAAGGACCGTAAGGCAACGAAGCAGTACATTAAAGTATTGTCTAGTAACATCAAGGGTGAGACTATTTCTTCAAAACCTAAATCTTTTAATGAAGTTGTTCAGATGGCGCATGCTTTAATGGACATGAAAGTGCAAGATAAGAAAGATAGCATTACTGGAAACAATAAGAGAAAGTGGGAATCTGCTTAGTCCAACCCGAATCAAGGTCATAAT
Source organism: Glebionis coronaria (assembly GCA_025667525.1). Classification (NCBI taxonomy): domain Eukaryota; kingdom Viridiplantae; phylum Streptophyta; class Magnoliopsida; order Asterales; family Asteraceae; genus Glebionis; species Glebionis coronaria. The sequence goes on from CM046879.1 coordinate 98,461,076, forward strand.
TGTGGGGATTACCGTAATAACAATAATCAGAGACAGAACCAAAATCAGCATTTAAACTATGGAAGGAATGATGGGATTCGTGTTGCCACTTTGTCTGGAAGTAACAAGATAAATTCTAAGTGTGTTGTTGTACTTTATACCATGTAGGTAATTTTACACATTTGTAACTAGAGTTAGGACAAGCTGGTTATAAAGCTATTAAGTGTAGGACAAGAGGATTAGTCACATGAATTAGTACCCCTGGAATTATGATATGATTTAACCGTGGTGAGAAAGGACACAAGCAAGGGAATTGTCCAAGGAGAGGAAATTGACAAGATAGGAATGTTGTCGCTCCAGCTTACGTTTTAGATGATGCTGACAAACCTTTAGGTCTGAACGTTGTAAATGGTATGTTCTTATTTGACACTACTTATGTCCGTGTGTCGTTTGATTTTAGATTATATAGAAGCTTTAGAGACGTAAACATCCAGTCGTTTTATCAATGGAGAATTAGTAAGATTGACAATTAACTATGATGTGGAGTTAACCGATGGAAAGGTTGCTAGTGTTATTTCTATACTAAGAGTGTGTTCCTTGAATTTAGGAAAGTAGGTGTTTAGTATCAACTTGATGCTCATAAAGTTGGGATTCCTAGATGAAGTTTGTTGGCATAAATTGGTTAGTTGTGTGTATTACTGATGCTTGAGATTGAACTAATCTTCACTATAAATTGATAACTGTTGGTTTAGATTTTGCTGAGAAGCTAAGTATTGACTATGAAAGGTGATGAGTGAACTATCCATTTGGGAAGTGTGTCTTGTTTAAAAATGAGGAAGTAGGTGGAAGAGGGATGTGATGTATTTCTAGCTCAGGTAATTAGTGATAGGGTAGTTGAGGAGAAGTTGGGAGATCTGTTAATGATCTGAGAGTATTCTGTGGTTTTTCCTAAAGTTTTATAGAGTTGTTACCGTCTTGTGAAGTGTAGATTCGTGTCGATTGAGTGTTGTAAGCAATAGGTTTAGTGCTCCTGCGTTTCGCTGTGTAGTGCTTCTGCGTTTCGTTGAGTAGTATTTGTATGCCTTATCATTTGGCACCGTCAGAGTAGAATGAGTTATCTGGTCAACTCGAGAATTAATGGATAAGGGATGTATTAGATTAAGTTTTGTTGCCATGATGATTGCCTGTGTTGTTTGTCGAGAAGGATGGATCATTTCAGATGTGTATCGACTATCGTGAGCTTAGCAAATTAACTGCCAAGTATCGGTATCCACTACCGAGGATTGACGTTATTTGACCAATTGTAAGGATCCAGTGTGTACTCAAAGATCGCTTTGAGGTCTGGTTAGTATCAATTGAGAGTTAGGGAAGAAGATATTCCTATAGTTGTTTTCCGTACTTGATGTGGTTACTTTAAGTTTCAAGTGATGTTTTTGGAATTGACGAACGCGTCTGCCATATTCATGAACTTGGTGACTCATGTGTGTAAGTTGTACTAGGATGAGTTAGTCATTGTATCTACTGACGATATTCTACTTTATTCCAAGAGGAAAGGAGGAACATAAGTAGCATATGAGGATAATTTTCGAATGATTGGAAAAAGAGAAGCTATATGTAAAGTTCCCTAGGTGTGAATGCTAGTTGGAATAATTGCGCTTTATAAGGAAGTTGATTGACAACAAAGGTATTCGTGAAGATCTTGCCAAGATTGAAGCAATTAATGATTGGTCGGTACCAACGACGCCGACGGAAATCTGTTAATTCCTTGGTCTAAGCTGGGAATAATCGGAGGTTTATCGAAAGGTTTTCACTGATTGTTGAACCATTGATTAAGATCACTAAGAAGAATTAGATGTGTGAGTCCCACTTATACATCTAAATTTGTAAGTTTCGAGATCTGATCCTTATCAGATGAGGAAGCTACATTCTGAACACTAAAGGGTAGGTTGTGTTATTCATTGATGTTGTGATTGTTGGAAGGATCTAAAGGATTTATAGTTTGTTGTGATATATTTCATAAGGGTTATGGAGTTGTGAGGTTTGCTTTGAGATTGTAGGAAATATTAATTGTATGGAATCAAGTATGTAGTAATTAAGGATCATAAGAGATTGTTCCATATTTAATTTCTTGGGAAGACATGGGAAATGAGTAGAGTATCACTCGCTATATATTTTGAGTACTTGAGTATGTTGGTGGTTATGACTATGAGTGATTATGACTACGAGATTCGCTACCATCCGGGAAAGGCAAATGTAGTAGCTGATGCATTTATCAGGAAGAAAAAGGGGAAAAAGCCACTAGGATTTGAGTTTTGGTGATGACAGGAAGTGTGGACTTGATAGAAAGGATATTGAAATTTTAAGTTAGTGGTCTGATTTGAGAAGGATGTCAAGGTAAGTGGTTTCAACATTTTGTCAAACTTATGGAAAGGATTTTGTTGTAAAGTCAAGTGAGACATGGTATATTGAGTACTCCTAACATACCTGAGTTGAGAGAGTGAGACTTAGTGATGAAGGAATCTCACAAGTCAAGTAATCGATACATTCTAGTTTGGGTAAAGGTGAAAGTTGAGTTGAGTACTGCGTGTGATACAGAGAATGATGGACAGAGTGAAAGGACGATTCGAACATTGGACGACATACTTGTGCGCGTGTGATTGACTTAGGAATTGTTAGAATTCTTATACGACAATGGTTATCATGCTGGTAATGAGGCTGTACTGTTTGAGGGTCCATAAAGAACTTCAAATTGTGAAGGTTAAAGATCGTGAGTTATGGACGTAAGTTAGGTTTTTGGTGCATTGCTGATATGTAGGTGGAATTAAATGAATAAACTAGAGCTGATTTTGGCAACTATTGATAAGATTTTATAGGTTAAGGATCGTTTATTAGTAACAAGGAGTCATCAGAAGAGTTATGTTGGCAATCGAAGGAAATCGATGGAGTTTGAAATTGGGAAACGTGGTTATGCTTAAGGTGTTGTTATAAAGGGTGAAATTTGTTTTGGAAACAACAAGGAAAGAATTCAACTTGAAGATAAGTTACATATCATAGAGAGAACTGTGAAGAGTTCTTATGAGGTTGAAAAATAGTAAGATTTATATTGTGAAGATACAAGAATCTTAGGAGTGGATCTGAATTCGCGAAGGAAGCATGAGGATTTCTTTAAGGAAAAGAGTTCCCTTTTGTTCTAGAAGTATGGAATGTGAGTATAAGAGGGGCCGAGCACCAGGGACGTTGCTCTCTTTTAGGAGGGTAGGATGTGATAACCCAAACCCAAGGTCATTATTTAATATTATTTTACCAATAACTTTTAAATTTTCAATGAGATGGAATGCTATGACGGTTGTTGGTTTAATTTAAAACCGATGTTGGAAGTCTTATTTTTACCTTTTTACTAATTGCGGGGATTATTAGTGATCACGATATCAACGGATGCCCGAGACTTTATGTTTTATTATTTGTTGTTTCGATGTTTATATTATTGACGTTTTTGTTTTTAATTGCGTATTAAGTCGTACCGGGATCATATTATTATCATATTTTGAGTGCGTTTTAACTTTTGAAAAGTATTTTACGAAACCCGAGCCTTGCTAATATTTTCAAAATTGACAATTTACATTTTCTACCTTTTAAACTATTTTATTGCATTTTGTACCAAAACTATCACAAATTGGCAAGAAAGGTCCCTCCACCCACCATATATAAAGCTTCCACCTAACACCACTTACACAAAAACACATAGATAACAAAAATTTATCTCTCTTTCTTTCTCTCTTGTCTTTGCCGCCACCCATCACAAACAAAAACCCTTTTATCATCAATTTCTACTTGAAATCTTTCAAAACTAATCAATATCCCATCTTGGATATTTTATTAGGATCATTTTGGTATAATTTTTATACACATACAACAATTTTTAAATTTTTGATATGATCCATGCTTGTTTGATTCATTTTTATGGAGTAAAATTGTTGTTAGTGTTGTTATAAATAATTTTTTAGTATTGCATGTTTGAAATTTTGAGTGGGTAAGTTTTGGATGATCATTAAAGGGTGTTAGAGGTTTGATGAGTTGTTTAGGATGATTGGAGTGTAATATTAGGAGTATGAGATTGATTAAAATGGGTTGAAAAATTGATTTAGTGTGATTTTTAAACATGTGTTTTAGATCAGTAAGAAAAAGGAAATTTTTGGGTTTCTTACTCTTTGAAAATGGTTAAACTAATTGCATAGGATTATAGAGAATTTCGTTAGCTTCGATTTGATATAAAGTAGAGCTTCTAGCTCCAAACGAGGGAGAAGTTATGATAGTTTGATTTTTCGTGTACCGGGAGACGAGTATCGACACAATCCGAAATTGTTGTCGATATTTGGATCGAATCTCGGGGACTATAGAATGAGTTTTAAAAATGTTCAAGGTCTGATGTTAGGTTCTAAACTTAGGGTTGTGAGTCTATTTTTAAACTCAAGTGTCGGATTTGTAAACGGGATTGTTTAGAATGGTCAAAATGGTTGTATGAGTCGGTGACGTAAAACTGTCCGGTTTTTGTAGTTCAAAGATGTGTCGGGCAGGGAACTTTAAAAGTAAAATCATTTGATGGGATTTTAAGAGGAATTTCTATAGATAGTAAGTGAGATCTCTGATTATTATCATAAATATTTTACTTGTTCAAGTGGGGTAAATGAGCTCGTACATTTGGTATGTACCGGCAGATTTTTATCGAAAGAATAGACTAATAAAGTAAACATATAGAAGGAAGTAATAGTATCACTTGTATTGTTTACATTAGGGTTTGTCGTACAATTATGATTTTGAGTTTGATGTTAGTGTTTAGGGGTTATATTCAAGTCTATTATTAATGAACGCGCCTTATTTGATAGGTTGCGGTTTTCGTATTTATCGGGCATCAACAATTTTCGAAGGTCGTCTTGCTACTGCTATTACTCAAGGTGAGTCTATAGCCTCGCTTTGTACTTGTTTTGAATGATTTTAAAACCCGCGAAGGGGATACATGCTATTTGAAAATAAAATGAACACATGTCATGATTGATTGTTTGGACCCGAATGTTGTCTTATGTTGCCTGATGTTGCCTTGAATGGTATAAGTACCTAAGTTGCAAAAGTCCCTAAATTTATGAGCCGTTAACTATGTTATGACTTGATGTTGTGAGTTGGGAATAGCCGCTTATTCAAATGATAGTATTATTGTGCTGACGACCCTATCTGAGACCAGAGCTTTACGCTGAGTAACCTCTGGGAAGGATAATTTACGAGTATAAGAATGTGGTATAACTTGCAACTGATACCCAAGTAGGGACAATGGAATTCATATAGTCATGCCGGCTTTAGGAGTGGGTGACTAAGTTAAGGGGTCGGTGTCATGAGCTTAATACAATTCTATAGTTATTGCAATAAGCCAGAATTCCTGAATAATAGATTGAATGATCAACAATTCTATTAAATGATTATGATTGACTTTTATCTTGTGTTCAAATGATGATTTGGAAAACCTATAGACTTGCCAAGCCGTTGTGTTGATGATTTTAAGCATGTATTTCAGGTGATTGAAGTTGATGAATGGCGGAGCTTGCTGGAGAAGGATTGCGGGTTGTTTTTGTGGTAATCGGGTCTAAAACTGATTTCTTTCCCTTTTGTCATAAAATTTATAATGTATGGTCATGTATTTTGGTAAAAATGTTGTTGATTGGTTGAGATCTTTGGGGGACCTAAATGTTACTTTGATATTTCTAAAAATGTTTACTTGGGATTGAAGGTTTTAGACAATGGTTAATTATATCCTTTTAGATTTCAAATGTACCATTTTGAGATCGTTTATAGTGTTTTGTGTAATGAAGTTTAAGTTTAGCACCCAAATGTGTATTTCCGTTGCGCAATGTAATTTGGGGGTGCTAAACATTGAACCTCTAATGTTGAACCCTATCTAATACATTGAACCTCTAATGTTGAACCATATCTAATACATTGAACCTCTAATGTATAATCCTATCTAATACATTGAATCTCTAATGTTGAACCCTATATGATACATTGAACCTCTAATGTTGAACCATATCTAATACATTGAACCTATAATGTATAATCCTATCTAATACATTAAACCTCTAATGTTGAACCCTATCTAATATATTAAACCTCTAATGTATAATCCTATCTAATACATTGATCCTCTAATGTTGAACCTTATCTAATACATTGAACCTCTAATGTATTACCCTATCTAATACATTTAACCTCTAACGTATAACCCTATCTAATACATTGAACCTCTAATGTTGAACCCTATCTAATACATTGAACCTCTAATGTTGAACCCTATCTAATACATTGAACCTCTATTTTTGAACCATATCTAATACATTGAACCTCTAATGTATAATCGTATCTAATACATTGAACCTCTAATGTTGAACCCTGTCTAATGCATTGAACCTTAATACAAGGTTTTTTGCCAAGTATGAAAAGTTGTTCGTCTCGATTCAATTCGAATTGATTACCGGTTAAAAGTGTGACTCAGTCGTCTTTGGTGAATAAAAAGGAAGTTTGGTTTTCTATTTCTACTTAAAAGGTAAAAACGCAAAATAATAACAATAAGCTAAAAGCAATTAACTAATAAAAACAAAACAATATAAATAATAAACGTGAATTTAAAACGAAACAATTAATAAAAATAAATCTAAAAGAAGAAATTAACTATCGACTCGAAAATAAATTTTACTTAATGAAAAAGGAGATAATAAAACTAAGATGGTACTTTAAAGCTAAACGAGGCAAAACCTAAAGCGGGTACTAAATAAAAGATAAAACTTGAACTTTATGAAAAAATATTAATTTTAAAAATAGAAGAAAAATTCAACTAAAAATACGTAACTTTCAGAATTAAAATCGGAACAACTTTCAGATTAAACTAAACAATTACGAAACAAAATTAATTAATAAACAAGCAGGCAGGCAGGCTGCTCAAGCAGGCAACCTAACTGCTCAATTTGGCGCCAAAAAGGAAAGCAGCTAGCTAGCCTAGCATGTCAATGTGAATTACTTATACGGAATGCTTGTTTCTAGTCTTATCCGGGAAAAAAATCTTATCCGGAAAAAAAATCTTATCCGGGAAAAAATTAATTATATGGAATGTTTTAGTTTTCATTATCCGGAATATAGATCGTTGTCATATCCGGAAAAAATAAAACTTCATATCCGGAACAAAATGTGAGGCTTATCCGGGAAAACTTTTTTTTCCCTATCCGAAATGTTATTTGTTACTTATCCGGAATAAAGGTTTTGGCACTTATCTGGAATAAAGATTTTGGGGCTTATCCGGAATATTGGGGTTTACTAGTTCGGAATAATTAAAAATGACCAAAATAAAAATAAGCTAGAATCTAATACGCACTTAGTTAAAAACTTAGCCAAATCAATTTTAAGAAAAATCTAATAAGCCAAAATTTAAAAACTTTTCAAAATACTAAACAATAAAAATATTTAAAATCAACTTTTTATAAAATAACTAATAAGCACTTATCTAAAAACTTAGCCAAATCAAATTTAAGAAAAAGCTAATAAGCCAAAATTTAAAAACTTTTAAATACACTAAATAATAAAAATATTTAAAAACAACTTTTTTATAAAAATTAACTAATAAGCACTAAATTAAAAATAAAAAAAATTAACACAATAAGCACTAAAACACTATAAGATATAAAAATGAAACACATAAAAACCAAAAGCACAATCAATCAAAAACATCAATCAAACAAGAACATGATTAATTCAACTACATCATTATCAAAATTAAACAAGATTAGAAGATTAAGAAAGGAAGAATGAGAATGATTAATTGAAAAGCTTGAAATTAAGATGATTAAAGATTCAAATTACAAGATTAATGAAAAAGCTTGAAAAACATTAAGAAAAGCTAGAGAGAGAAAGTATTAAGCTACTCCTAATCCTAAATTAATCTACTCCTAAATTGACTAACCACCTCCTAATGACACATTAGGAGGGTATTTATAGGAGGAGTAAAATGTTGATGCTTTCTGATGAGATGGCATTTATACATGATCTCATCGTTCTTTTCGGGCTTTAAATGCATAAAAATGTCATAAAATACCATATATATGCTTGTGTTTGTTTACTTGTGTATTTTAGGTATGGATATCGTGAAAAAGACAAAAGATCACAAGATACAAGGAAAAACGGACACGAGAAACGAAGCCGTACAAAGAACCGGGCCCTAATCATGGAATTTTCATCAAATACCCTTGAAGACTTGAAGACAAAACAAGATTGATCCTCCAAGAATGAAGAAATGACACTTAAAACCCTTGTATATTGATAATTACAAGTTTGGTCCCTTAAGTTTGTCAAAATTGCAAAAAGGTCCTTCAACTTTGAAGAAATGGCAAGATTAATCCCTCAACAATTTCAAATTGCCAAAAATGGTCCCTCATGAAGTGAAAGACACATTGAAGACCTTTGAAGATCAACATTGTCCAAGAACAGCCCTTGAAATATTCAAAAATGCCAAAAATTACCTTTGAAACCTTTTTGTCAAAGTTTGTGCCAAAAATGACAAAGTGTGAAAGTTGATACAAGCTTATAAGGGCGCTGATGGGTTTTAAAAGAGAAAAGACAAAAGAAAGGAAGGTTAAGGACCAAATGTGTTAACTTTGAAAGATTTAAACACAAAAATGCGCCTTACACTACCTGTTCCCCCAAAATCGGATCAAAGGAGTAACTATTCACTTTCACCCCCACCCAGAATTTACCTCCACTTAACCTTGGGTAAAACTCAATTAACCTTGCACACGAGTAATTCACACATGCAGAAAGGTATCCCATGCCTAAAAACCCCATCCCACTCATTGTGGACCCTACCCCCTTTTCTCCATTCCACCAATCACATCACTCCTTGGGCTCCAAGACATGTGACGTGTCCCAAATCAACCACCAAGGTTTATTGCTTACTCTCAAAGCAAAAACAAACGTCCAGGATCAAATGTGGACAGCTCATCACCAAAAATCGTCTAGAAGCTTTTAAGGGCATTTTAGGATTTTTCTATGTATTAGGGTTTTGATTTTAGGATTCTAGAGTGTTCTATGATTAGTATAAAAGGAGACTCCAGCCTGTGGATGTCCCTTGTTCCAGTTTTCAAGCTCACACTTGTAATTCCTTTTTAGAAAAATAAAAGTTTGGTTTTTGATTTAATCAAGTGTAATGCCTTTTTATTGTTTTTAAAAGTTGTGTATTGTGTGAAGCTTGATTCTGAGTTCCATCTGTTATTTGGTTAACTGATTTTGTTTTTCAAAATTTAGTTAAAGGTTTTCTGAAATTTTAAGATTTTTGGTAAGAAATCTGTTTTAAGTTTGTGTGTTAAGAGGTAAGTGTTAATCAGTGAAATAGTGTTATTGAAACGTGTTAAGAAGGTTGGAAAGGATTTTGGAAAGAATTTAAGAAATAAAGAAGAAATCAGAAATATAATATCATTGCTTGTATTCCCTTTTTCTTTGATTTTCTTTGAGCAGGTATTGAAGGTTGTTGATCTTTGTGTCTGCATGCACCCGGGTGCATAAGGAGGTGGTTATGCAACCACTAGGGCTTTGGATGTAAAGCCCTAAGGTAAAAGTTCTTTTACCTTTGGAAATTTTCAGAAAAGTGTGTTTTCATATGATCTTGTTTGATTTGTTGCTTAAGTGTATTTAAGTTGTTTGAGTAGTGTTCTTATGTGTGTTAATACATGATAGATACTATTTGGTCAGTTTTCATAGGTGTTAGAAGGTTTTTGATTTGATTATCTTGGTTTTAGAAATATAACAGGGTGTTTGGAAACAAGTTTTAGTAGGACAAAGTTCTTGATGTGTGATTTTCAGAGGTGTTAGAGAAGTGTTATAGGTACAAGTTAGGTTGCTTGTAGGTATTAATTGGATTGATCAAGTTTTGAAGCAAGTTTGTATGCTAAAAGTGAAACAAGTAAGATAGAAATCTGCTAAGTCACATAACTGCTTGTTTTTGCCATAATTTGTGCTTGATCTTTTTGATCCTGTTAGGTGCTAGGTTATGTTTGTTGTTGATGTTGATTGTGCATTACTTGGTGAGTGTGTATGCTTAGTTTGAGGCTTTTAAGTTCATTGAGGTGCAAGTTAATAAGCTTAAACAGTCCCAGACTTGTATTATCATCACAGAAACTGATATAGGCTGTTGTGTGCTTTGATTTGCTTAATTTGGTGTGCTAAGTGTTACTTGTTTCCTGTTCTTGACTCCTTGTGCTTAAACAAGCACAAGGGTGCCCCAATTGTCCAAAAGCAACCACCAAATAAGCTTTGCCAAGCCCTCTTGGCTAAATCAAAAAGCAAGAACACATAAGCCAAAGCTGCTTGTGTTCAAAACTCAACCTGGCAAGTTTTTGATCTTCAATTGGATTAACCATTGGCTAAAAAGGAATTGGAGTTGGATTTTAAGCTTAACAAAGGTCACAAGTTGGATTGAAAAAGAAAAAAATAAAAAAGGAAAATAAAAGAGCAAAAAGGGGTTCTTCAGGCTCGAACCCCCGCCACCACACTCACACACACCATACTTAACCGTTGCGCCCTTGGGTCTTTTACTGACTAAGGGTGCAAAGGTTAATTATTTAACCTGTTTTGTCTTTCTAGCTTAATAAATAAGCCGTGGCTTGTTTTCCTCTTTTCAGCTTATTTACTTTGTGTTTTTGCTTATTTCAATTTTTCCTAGGACCTTATTCAGATTTGTGATTTTTCTAGCCTATTTTTATATTTTTCCTTTTATTAGATTATTTTCTAGGATTTATTTAATATACGTTTTTTAATAAGTCATTAAAAAATAGAAAAAAGATTTTTAATTTTCAGGAAAAATAGTTTTTAGCTTTTTAATATATAATTTGAGGTTTACATTTAGTTTTGGTTTTAAAAACATTAACTTTTAATTTTATATTATTTTAAGGTTTTTTATAAACTTTAAACATTTTTATAAAATTATTAAAAAAGGTTTAGGAGCTTAAATTTGTGTTTTTCTCTTAGTTATATTATTTAGGATTTTTATAAATTTTTTAGAATTAATTTTAGTAACTTTTTATTTTTTGTATTATTATTATTTTATTATTAAAAAATCAAAATTTTATTTTTCTTTCTTTTTCATTTTTCTTAAGTTCTTTAGCAATCATTAGGACCTTTTCCATTTTTAGAATATTTTTATAGCTTTTAGATTAATTTTTATAATTATTTTAAGTTTAATTAGGTTTTAATCATTTTTAATCATTTTTAGAATTTTAAAAATAGTTTTAATAGCTTTTAATTTTTAGAAAATTACTTTTTAGTCTTCTAATAATATAAGTTAAGTGATTATTCAATAAAATCATATTTTAGACATTTGAATTAGTTATATTTAATTTTAGGGCTTTAATTAGCATTTAAAATTAAATATTTAATTAATAAAAGGTTTTAAAATATCTTTGTTGGATTTTTATCTTTATTTATATTATTTTAGACTTCTTTTTAGTCTTTTTAATTATTGATTTTGTTTTTGGTCTTAGTATTAAATTTTTAAATTTTGGTAGTTTTTCACGGCTTTACGTTTACGTCGTAGTTTAATTTTAACGTAACCGTCTTTTCATCCTTTCATCCCCATTCTTCCAAATATTAATCTCAAATAAATACAAGTTAATTCACAACACATATACCTCCTTGGGAAACGAACTTTCTCTCTTTTAAGTGATTGGGTCATTTGTGTTGATTTTTCCTAAAATCATCACTCGATACTTACCGCTATTTTACGCTCTTTGTTTTCCTAAACAAGAGTTGTATTTTATCCTACAACCATTTTGGCGCCGCTGTCGGGGAGGTGTGTTGTGCTTTAATTTGGAAACTTTTGTTTTTGATATTATCCATAATAGTATTTGTGTTAAGTGGAACTCCCTTAACACGTATTATCGGTTTTCTTGGTTTTTTCTTGTACAAATATTATTAATATATTGTATTAAGTATCACAATCAATAAACAATATCTCCAAAAGTGTGAAAACACAACCTTAATTGGGATTTGATCTCCTAATTATTGTATTCGAATCTCAAACAAAAAGAAAAGGCAAAAATAGATAAATACTTTCGTGAAGCTCGATTTTGAAAAATACAAACTATAAGGTGGGTATAAGGCGGGTATTATAAAATATACCCTAAGGAAAAAGGCTCTTAAGTGCTTCGCGCCGCCTCGTTTCCCCGCTTGCTTGTGAGTATTTTGACATTGAAGGCTAATCGAGGGTTTTGCCGCCCAAAGTATTATTACGTATACTATATTTGCTTGGTTTCTTTGTGATTAAACCCTCGTGAACAATTTGGTTTTCACCAAAGTTCTAAAGTCATTCGAAGGCGTTCACTCCACGTGATCGTTTTCATTCCTTTGAGGCTTCTTTAATCAAGAGTTTGATTCGAGGAGAGATTTTGTAGATTGTTGTCTACGAAGATACAACAAAATCCAAAAAAATTAAATATCATCAAAAACACAAAAAAAAATTGAAAATCCACAAAACAACCAAAAAGAATCTTCGTTGCTCACCTCCCATTCTTCGTGAAGTTTATGATCACTCGTAATCAAGCTAAACGAGCTCGTAAACGTCTTCAAAAGCAAGCAAATCAAGGATCGTTGATTGTTGAAGAACCTCCAATTGTTGAACCTATTATAGAACAAGAAGTCGTCATGGCTAATCGTACTATGATGGAGTTGCTACAAGCACCCACCGAGGGTTTTGGAGAGGCTATTGTTATTCCCGCCATCCTTGCGGAGAATTTCGAGATTAAGACGGGTTTAATGTCGATGTTGCAAGCAAATAAGTTTAGAGGTCACGAGAAAGACAACCCGCATTACCACATTAGGAATTTCAACCGTCTCACCGCCACTAGCAAATTCAAAGATGTTCCACATGACGCCATTAAGATGATGTTGTTTCCATACTCGTTGGATGGACCCGCAAAAATTTGGCTCGAGAAAGAACCGCCAAATTCGATTTTGACATGGGCCGATCTCGTTTCTAAGTTTGTGAACAAGTTTTTTCCACCATCTAAAACAACACACTTAAAAAATGAGATTTCATGATTTGTGCAACGTAACAATGAAAGTTTTTCAATGGCATGGGAACGATTTAAAGAGATGTTACATGAATGTCCTCACCATGATTTTTCGGAATTGCATCAAATTGATACCTTTTATAATGGGCTTAATGATCATGAACGAGATTATTTGAATGCCGCCGCGGGTGGTAATTTTTTGTGCAAGACGACAAATGAGGCTTTACAAATCATTGAAAATCGATCTAAGGTTTATAGCCCTCGTAACACACCGAGTGTTGCCAATATGGGTTCGTCATCTTCGTCACAATCGTCTCGTAGCATTAACGCCTTACATGATGAAGCTAATGAGGAAAATCGGTTTTTTGATAGATTTGCTAATCTAATGTCCCATTGGAAGGCTCAAGAAGCTTCCAATTCCGCTTCGGTTAAAGCGGTTGCTAAGAGTTGTTTATCTTGTGGGGGAGCTCATGATCTTTCCGAGTGCATTACCGCGGATGGTAACACTTCGAGTGCTTATGTAGCAACGGGAACTTACAACCAAAACGGCCAAGGTTCCCGTCCAAATCAAGCTCCACCAAACCAAAATGTTAACAATTATCGAAACAACAACCAAGGTAATTACCAAGGCAACACACGCAATTACAACAAAGGGAATTATCAAAGTGGGAATGGACAAATCTCTAATCAAAATCAAAACCGTGATTTTCAAAACACTACACAAGGTTTTCAAAATGCTCACACGAAAAATTTGCAAGGAGAATTTTTGGATTATGCAAAAGCAAATGATGCTAAATTTGATAATATGCAACGTGAGATGATTAGCTTAAGATCCGAGTTGAAAAACGAGCTTAAAAATGAACTTGCTAATGAACTTAAAACTCATGCAAATAAAATGGAAGGAAATGTCCAACGTCTTCAACAAAACCAACAAAAGATGGAATTAGGACAACATTAGATTAAGCAAGAGTTATTGAAAGCGGATGCTAGGCAATCAAAATTTGAGGACCGAATGGCTAAGATGTTTGAAGCTATCATGTGTAAGCCCTCTTCTTCGGGTGGTCTTCCTAGTGATACCATTGCAAACCCGAAGGGAGAATTGAAGGCTGTTGCTACACGAAGTGGTAAAACTTTCAAGGAACCAATCTCTCGTCCAAGTACTTCTAAGGAGAAGGAAATCGAGAAAGAACCCGAGGTGATGGTCGAAAAGGAGCACATTACAATCCCACGAAGTACCGCTCAAACCACACCTACGGTTGAACCAATACCAATTATGGAACCCGAGTTTCCAAGGCCGTTGCCTAATGACCAACCCACACCACCTTTACCCTACCCTTCGAGACGAAACAAAGAGAAAGCACAAGAAAGGAACAATTATCAATTTGAGCTATTTATGAAAATGTTTCGTGATCTACATTTTAACATAAGTTTTGCCGATGCTTTAATCATGATGCCTCGATTCGCCGCAAACTTCAAAAGTATGCTAAACAACAAAGAGAAGTTACAACAATCGTCTAGTTGTTCATCGGTTTTTCTAAGCCGCATACCACAAAAAGTCGGTGATCCCGGTAAATTTTTGATTCCGTGTGCAATTCAAGATATGGAGGAATGCTACGCCTTGGCCGATCTTGGCGCTAGTATTAATTTAATGCCTCTCGAGATTTTCAAATCACTTTCGCTTCCGGCTCTTACTCCTTCGAACATGTCCATCGAGATGGCCGATCATTCTACGATCATGGCATGTGGAGTAGCCGAGGACGTTTTCGTTAAAGTCGGAAAGTTTTACTATCCCGTTGACTTTATCATTGTAGACATACCCATCGATCGAAAAGTTCCTCTCATTTTGGGTCGTTCATTTTTGGATACATCAAGAGCACTTATCGATGTTCATGCTCGAAAAATCACCCTTCGTTTCAATGAAGAAGAACTTGTCATCAATGCAACACAAAACTCCAATCTTTCTCATGTCTATTCTATTGCAACTTTAAACCATGGTGACTCGACCAATGTCGTTTGCAAAGAATTTTCACCAAGAGTTTTAGGAAATGTCTCCAAAAACAATTTACCATTTCCTCCGCCGGTGGAGGTTATGAGTGCAAAGCCTACAAAGAAGAAACCATCAATACTTGAATCGAAAAATCCTTCACCTTCGTTCTTGAAAAGTATTGATAAGTTGCCGGTTTCTACGGAAGATCTTTCGGATGATGAATATGTAGACCCCAATGGGGAGGTTTTCTTCGTCGATAAACGTTTTGAGAACTTGCCACCACCAAAACCAAAACGGTTTCAAAATGTGAGAATTTTTAGTGTGACTAACATCGTCTTAGAAACACCAAATGTTTTCGACATAATAAAAAAGGGTTTTCATAAGGAGAGTTCAAAAGATAAAAAAGGAAATGATTTTAAATGTGATTTAATTGATTTTTCTACAAATCTAACTCCGTCATCACCACGTGATTTGAGTGCTACAAACTCGTCTACTCCTTTTGACGATGTTTTGTGTGGTTCTAGTATGGGGGAAGCCCCTTATGTTCCCTCATCCTTGTCCACCGAGGACGAGATATTCGATCCCGGAATTTCATGTAAAGGGAAATCTCGGTCTTCCACCGATGCAATAAATGGAAACTATATCTATTTGCTTGGTGCGAGTCTACCTCGAGTAGCTCAAACGTTTGTCTTACCAATTGTCTCACCCTTCTATTTCTCATCTATTTTCTTCAAACTCTTTGAGTTTATGGCACATGTTGAAGTGGCGTTGAATTGTTTTTCCAATGGAAACGAGAACGCCATTTTCGACCCCGGTATTTTGCATCATCTAAGGACTTAGTCCTTTTTACCGGTTGATTTTTGGGCCTTGTTTATCATGTAAGCCCCGCCAAAAATTGACCATACCATGATTTTCCCTAAATGTTCACATTTTGAGGGGATCGAGTCGAGCTCAT
Source organism: Glebionis coronaria (assembly GCA_025667525.1). Lineage (NCBI taxonomy): Eukaryota > Viridiplantae > Streptophyta > Magnoliopsida > Asterales > Asteraceae > Glebionis > Glebionis coronaria. Next base: position 98,477,088 of record CM046879.1, read on the forward strand.
GACTCGGTAATCAAAAACGAGGTGCCTCATGGGGGAGATCCCATGCTTATCTTTTATGTTCACTAATAAGGGGACTTGTACCCTTCCAACTCGTTGTCTCGTGGTTGTTTGTGATTGTGTTATCTAGATCATCATCATCGTCTACGATTGAAGACTCTCGTGTTCGTTTACGTGAGCCTCCATCGTTCGTTTGAAGAAGTTTTTCACGAATCCATGACATATCCTTTATTGTTCTAACAATTATCTTTTAGCATAATTAATAAACGGCTTTAGATATATTGTTGATCACCCTTTCCATGCTAGATCCTAAGCATTCGATTCTTCGTCTCTAGTATGGGGGTGCTCCACCTTTAGACTCGAAACATTGAGGACAATGTTTACTTTTAGTATGGGGGGGTGAATAGGTACTTGCTTTGCTACGCCCTCACGTTTTCCAACTTTCAATGTTTTGTTTTGCTAATAAGGCTAAAAATGGCCAAAATTTAAAATTTTTCTTAGTTTTCATAAGTGTTTTTAAGACACGAATGTATATTTTCCGATGGGTAGAATAAGAGTTAATTTTTGACTTGATGGGCATTTGGAGCCCTTTACATTCCTTAACCCGCTCAATTCAAGTTTTGCTAGACTTTTATATAGGGAGCTTTAAAACGCGAAAGTCTTAATTCATTCGGGTTAAGAACAAGAACTTTTCGCAAGTTCCTATAATTGATTCTAGAAAGTCACTTATCAAGGGAACTTTAAAACGCATTCTCTAAACTTGAAAAAGTCCAAGAAAGTGCAAGATCCTATAGGTGGCTTGAAAACCCAAAACTTTGATTTGATATAGTCTTAATGAAAGCTAATCCAAATTTGGCTTAATTTTGACTTGCATGGCTAAGTATTCACGAGTCTCTTTAATTAGAGGTCTTTATATAGTGAAGAACGAGAAATGATAGAGTTAGACAAGTGATCATGCTAAACGTAGAACATAAAAGTGTTCTTTCAAAAACTCATATGTTTTTAATTGTGGCTTTTTCTTCCCATAAGATCAATGCATTAGGAATAAATCATAATTGCAATAAGTAAGGTCGTACGATTTGAAAGGTTACTTAGCCTCTAGCGCAAGATCGTTTAAAAGTTGCTCGGGGTTGAATAGAGTTCATAGCCAAGGCATAACTTATTGAAGCGGGACGCGAAGATTGGCGATCATCCAAAAAGGCCCTAACAAGGCATGAGGAGCTCTATTTTTGCTAAAGATCCAAAGATGATGTGAAGTATCATTATTCCAAAATCAATATGAAGGATCGAGACACACGACGAGAAGCAATTACTCCCCTAAAGAATGGAGAAAGTCTATCCAAAAAGACCCTAACAAGGTATGAGGATAAATATATCCAAGTCCGAAAAGGAGGCGGATCGTTGTATATCAAAATCCAAAGTAAGGATTGAAGAAAAATGATGAAGTCGTGGTCCTATATGAAGAATCTCTCAAAAACGTCAAGTGAAGAAATTCCAAAATTTGAAGAGAAGACCATAATTTCAAGAACGTCTTCCCAAGATTTGAAGTATGAAGTACATGCCAAATATCGGTCCGAGAAAGGTCTCAAATCGTGAAACGAGTTATGCCAAGATATGAACTTAAGGAGATACACGAGAAGCCGTTTTAAAAGATTTTGTCCTTCGGCTAACTATTGATCAAATCGTGCTACTTTGCTTTCGGACTAATAACTACTCAAATAAGTCAATATGAATCACTTGTGATCCATGACAAATAGATAAAAAATGCTAGTAACCATTTCCTTTTATAATAACTAGGATTGCGGGGAGAAAAAGTATTACACAATTTGGACGTATGAGTAGTGTTAGCATTGTGACTTGTACCAACAATGATCTTGTTTTTCCACTTAGCATGGAATGTATGACAATCAAGGATGACGAAATTTACTCTAAGGGGCATTAACTTGTTTCTATTCTTTGACCCTAAAAGTCACCTTTTGGTGATGAAAATCATACATTATGTCTTTACACATTCTCGTAGTATGATGCAAGTCTTTTACTCTTCAATAAAGGTTAATAAAATTGAACTTTGGTGATGCTTAGATACTTTATTCTAGCATTGCGTGAGGACACGGCAATGACTTAGTATGGGGGAGTGATCAGATGGCATTTATACATGATCTCATCGTTCTTTTCGGGCTTTAAATGCATAAAAATGTCATAAAATACCATATATATGCTTGTGTTTGTTTACTTGTGTATTTTAGGTATGGATATCGTGAAAAAGACAAAAGATCACAAGATACAAGGAAAAACGGACACGAGAAACGAAGCCGTACAAAGAACCGGGCCCTAATCATGGAATTTTCATCAAATACCCTTGAAGACTTGAAGACAAAATAAGATTGATCCTCCAAGAATGAAGAAATGACACTTAAAACCCTTGTATATTGATAATTACAAGTTTGGTCCCTTAAGTTTGTCAAAATTGCAAAAAGGTCCTTCAACTTTGAAGAAATGGCAAGATTAATCCCTCAAGAATTTCAAATTGCCAAAAATGGTCCCTCATGAAGTGAAAGACACATTGAAGACCTTTGAAGATCAACATTGTCCAAGAACAGCCCTTGAAATATTCAAAAATGCCAAAAATTACCTTTGAAACCTTTTTGTCAAAGTTTGTGCCAAAAATGACAAAGTGTGAAAGTTGATACAAGCTTATAAGGGCGCTGATGGGTTTTAAAAGAGAAAAGACAAAAGAAAGGAAGGTTAAGGACCAAATGTGTTAACTTTGAAAGATTTAAACACAAAAACGCGCCTAACACTACCTGTTCCCCCAAAATCGGATCAAAGGAGTAACTATTCACTTTCACCCCCACCCAGAATTTACCTCCACTTAACCTTGGGTAAAACTCAATTAACCTTGCACACGAGTAATTCACACATGCAGAAAGGTATCCCACGCCTAAAAACCCCATCCCACTCATTTTGGACCCTACCCCCTTTTCTCCATTCCACCAATCACATCACTCCTTGGGCTCCAAGACATGTGACGTGTCCCAAATCAACCACCAAGGTTTATTGCTTACTCTCAAAGCAAAAACAAACGTCCAGGATCAAATGTGGACAGCTCATCACCAAAAATCGTCTAGAAGCTTTTAAGGGCATTTTAGGATTTTTCTATGTATTAGGGTTTTGATTTTAGGATTCTAGAGTGTTCTATGATTAGTATAAAAGGAGACTCCAGCCTGTGGATGTCCCTTGTTCCAGTTTTCAAGCTCACACTTGTAATTCCTTTTTAGAAAAATAAAAGTTTGGTTTTTGATTTAATCAAGTGTAATGCCTTTTTATTGTTTTTAAAAGTTGTGTATTGTGTGAAGCTTGATTCTGAGTTCCATCTGTTATTTGGTTAACTGATTTTGTTTTTCAAAATTTAGTTAAAGGTTTTCTGAAATTTTAAGATTTTTGGTAAGAAATCTGTTTTAAGTTTGTGTGTTAAGAGGTAAGTGTTAATCAGTGAAATAGTGTTATTGAAACGTGTTAAGAAGGTTGGAAAGGATTTTGGAAAGAATTTAAGAAATAAAGAAGAAATCAGAAATATAATATCATTGCTTGTATTCCCTTTTTCTTTGATTTTCTTTGAGCAGGTATTGAAGGTTGTTGATCTTTGTGTCTGCATGCACCCGGGTGCATAAGGAGGTGGTTATGCAACCACTAGGGCTTTGGATGTAAAGCCCTAAGGTAAAAGTTCTTTTACCTTTGGAAATTTTCAGAAAAGTGTGTTTTCATATGATCTTGTTTGATTTGTTGCTTAAGTGTGTTTAAGTTGTTTGAGTAGTGTTCTTATGTGTGTTAATACATGATAGATACTATTTGGTCAGTTTTCATAGGTGTTAGAAGGTTTTTGATTTGATTATCTTGGTTTTAGAAATATAACAGGGTGTTTGGAAACAAGTTTTAGCAGGACAAAGTTCTTGATGTGTGATTTTCAGAGGTGTTAGAGAAGTGTTATAGGTACAAGTTAGGTTGCTTGTAGGTATTAGATTGGATTGATCAAGTTTTGGAGCAAGTTTGTATGCTAAAAGTGAAACAAGTAAGATAGAAATCTGCTAAGTCACATAACTGCTTGTTTTTGCCATAATTTGTGCTTGATCTTTTTGATCCTGTTAGGTGCTAGGTTATGTTTGTTGTTGATGTTGATTGTGCATTACTTGGTGAGTATGTATGCTTAGTTTGAGGCTTTTAAGTTCATTGAGGTGCAAGTTAATAAGCTTAAACAGTCCCATACTTGTATTATCATCACAGAAACTGATATAGGCTGTTGTGTGCTTTGATTTGCTTAATTTGGTGTGCTAAGTGTTACTTGTTTCCTGTTCTTGACTCCTTGTGCTTAAACAAGCACAAGGGTGCCCCAATTGTCCAAAAGGAACCACCAAATAAGCTTTGCCAAGCCCTCTTGGCTAAATCAAAAAGTAAGAACACATAAGCCAAAGCTGCTTGTGTTCAAAACTCAACCTGGCAAGTTTTTGATCTTCAATTGGATTAACCATTGGCTAAAAAGGAATTGGAGTTGGATTTAAGCTTAACAAAGGTCACAAGTTGGATTGAAAAAGAAAAAAATAAAAAAGGAAAATAAAAGAGCAAAAAGGGGTTCTTCAGGCTCGAACCCCCGCCACCACACTCACACACACCATACTTAACCGTTGCGCCCTTGGGTCTTTTACTGACTAAGGGTGCAAAGGTTAATTATTTAACCTGTTTTGTCTTTCTAGCTTAATAAATAAGCCGTGGCTTGTTTTCCTCTTTTCAGCTTATTTACTTTGTGTTTTTGCTTATTTCAATTTTTCCTAGGACCTTATTCAGATTTGTGATTTTTCTAGCCTATTTTTATATTTTTCCTTTTATTAGATTATTTTCTAGGATTTATTTAATATACGTTTTTTAATAAGTCATTAAAAAATAGAAAAAAGATTTTTAATTTTCAGGAAAAATAGTTTTTAGCTTTTTAATATATAATTTGAGGTTTACATTTAGTTTTGGTTTTAAAAACATTAACTTTTAATTTTATATTATTTTAAGGTTTTTTATAAACTTTAAACATTTTTATAAAATTATTAAAAAAGGTTTAGGAGCTTAAATTTGTGTTTTTCTCTTAGTTATATTATTTAGGATTTTTATAAATTTTTTGGAATTAATTTTAGTAACTTTTTATTTTTTGTATTATTATTATTTTATTATTAAAAAATCAAAATTTTATTTTTCTTTCTTTTTCATTTTTCTTAAGTTCTTTAGCAATCATTAGGACCTTTTCCATTTTTAGAATATTTTTATAGCTTTTAGATTAATTTTTATAATTATTTTAAGTTTAATTAGGTTTTAATCATTTTTAATCATTTTTAGAATTTTAAAAATAGTTTTAATAGCTTTTAATTTTTAGAAAATTACTTTTTAGTCTTCTAATAATATAAGTTAAGTGATTATTCAATAAAATCATATTTTAGACATTTGAATTAGTTATATTTAATTTTAGGGCTTTAATTAGCATTTAAAATTAAATATTTAATTAATAAAAGGTTTTAAAATATCTTTGTTAGATTTTTATCTTTATTTATATTATTTTAGACTTCTTTTTAGTCTTTTTAATTATTGATTTTGTTTTTGGTCTTAGTATTAAATTTTTAAATTTTGGTAGTTTTTCACGGCTTTACGTTTACGTCGTAGTTTAATTTTAACGTAACCGTCTTTTCATCCTTTCATCCCCATTCTTCCAAATATTAATCTCAAATAAATACAAGTTAATTCACAACACATATACCTCCTTGGGAAACGAACTTTCTCTCTTTTAAGTGATTGGGTCATTTGTGTTGATTTTTCCTAAAATCATCACTCGATACTTACCGCTATTTTACGCTCTTTGTTTTCCTAAACAAGAGTTGTATTTTATCCTACAACCACTTTCTTCATTCTTTCTTCTTGTCTCGACTCGATTTGAATTCTTTGTCTTTCTCGACGTCGTCTCGGGATTTGTCGATATACATTGAACTCGTCTTATAATTTTCTTCTTTAATTAGACTTGGCTCTTCGACTTCATTAAACTTCCGTCTTTAGAATTTTTCTTCGATAAATCTTCAGAATAGGTCTTGGACTTCCGCTCTTTTTGCACTCTTGATCTTTTGACTCCGTCTTTTGTCTTTTTATTCGATAAAAGCCCGTGAAAGCCCGTGTCTTCTTCCTTTTTCATATTTTGGTCCTAAAACACAATAAAAACACAAACCACGCATAATTTCAACTTTTACGACATAAAATACACGTTTTGGTCTTGTTATTATTGGAAATAAGTGGTTAAAGGATAAGTGTTTTCACACTTATTAAATCCCCTACACTTGACCATTGCAATGCCCTCATGCAATGCATTAATTTCAAAGCACGGTTTACATTTTTCATCATAAATAACCCACCTTGGCCTATATTAAAAAGATAGAAATATATACAAAACAAGTAAAGAAATCAAAGACTTACATTGGGGGTTTGGCTGTCATGAATGTTTATCATCCTCAAGTTTCACGTTCCCCATACCAAGCTTAAAAACGAGATCATTGTTATTATAAGTTAGCAAACTAACACAAACTCATGTGACCCAATTATTCACTTAGACTCCCTTATTCCTAGGTGTATCTCTTATATTTTATTATTGACTTGAATGATCACGAGGATGCATTGTTTGACTTATTTCGATAGTTAGTTAGGCCGAAAATAAAGTTGAACGATTTAATCAATAGTTAGCTAAAGGACAAAATCTTTTAAAACTGCTTCTCGGGACCTCATAAAGTTCATATCTTGGCATAACTTGTTTCACGATTTGAGACCTTTCTCGGATCGATATTTGGCATTGACTTCATACTTCAAATCTTGAGAGACGTTCATGAAATAATGGTCTTCTCTTCATAATAGGAATTTCTTCACTTGAAGTTTTGAGAGATTCTTGATACTTGGACCACGACTTCTTCATTTTTCTCCAATCTTTATTTGGGATTTTGATATACAACGATCCGCCTCCTTTTAGGACTTGGATCTATTTATCCTCATACCTTGTTAGGGCCTTTTTGGATAGACTTCTCCATGATTAGGGGAGTATTTGCTTTTCGTCGTGTGTCTCGATCCTTCATATTGATTTTTGATAAATGATTCTTCACATCACTTGGGATCTTTAGCAACAAAATGTAGTCCTCATGCCTTGTTAGTGCCGTTTCGGACTCGCCAATCTTCGCATCCCGCTTCAATAAGTTATGCCTTGGCTATGAACTCTAATTGATACCGAGCAACTTTTAAACGATCTTGTGCTAGAAGCTAAGTAACTTTTCAAATCGTACAACCTTATTTATTGCAGATAAATTTATTAGCAAGCGATGGGAGAAAAATCTTATAATCAACTCAAATAAATTCATGAAAGAATACCAAACTTATAATTGACTCTATCATCTCTCGTTCTCCACAATTTAAAATCTCAAGGAATGAGACTCGTGGATACTTAGCCTATTAAATCAAAGTTTTGGGTTTTCAAGTCATCTATAGGATCTTGCAACTTCTTAGACTCTTTCAAGTTTAGAATTCGCATTTTAAAGTTCCCTTGATAAACGACTTTCTAGGATCAATTATAGGAACTTGCGAAAAGTTCTTGTTCTTAACCCGTGAGAGTTAAGACTTTCGCGTTTTAAAGTTCCCTATATAAAAGCCTAGCAAAACTTGACTTAAACACGTTAAGATACTAGCTAGAGTGAACTTGGATAATTAAACTCGGGTTGAGTCAAAATATTCATGACTTTGAAAAATTAAAACCACTTTATTAAAAATTTATTCTAGCAAAGAAAGTAAATAACGATAACAAAGGAAAAACTACTAGGCCAAAATAGATTAAAATTTTTGAAAAATGTCGAAAAGTCAAATTTTCTGGTTAAAATGAGGACAAATACAAGGAAAAGCCCACTTAACTTCGATAGAAGTCCCCCCAATACTTAATATAAACATTGTCCTTAATGTTTAAGCATGTGGGAGTAAACTCCCCTACACTTAGGACATTCTGCACGTTGTTTAAATCTTGCTAAGGAAGAGACAACTAAAGTGATTCCTATTTTAATATTGAAAAATATAAAATAGAGAATCAAAAGAGTTTAGGATAGAACCGGGAAGACGGGTATACGGAATCACGGGTCGTCAAAAGTCATCAAGAATGGATCTTTGAAAGCTCGAATCCCTGCACATGATAAGAAAGAAAACAACAAACACATACTAGGGTCTCCCCTACACTTATTTGAAAAATGGAATAAAAGGATAGATAATCGGGTTGCCTCCCGAGAAGAGCTTGTTTTTGTTAACCGAGTCACGAGCCTGACTCGTCCCCGAATTAAATGGTCCATGGGGAAGCCTCGAATGTAATACCCGGATCAAAGACCTTGTCCTCGTTCCTGGAGGAAAATACAACAGGGGAGGCTGGATGATAAGTCTTAAAAGGTAGAAAAGTCCTCTCAACATACGAAAGTATGTGAGATCATGATCCACGGGAGGTGGGGTGGGTAAAGTAAGCAAATTTTCATCCCCCAAAGACAATTGATGCTCAGAAAGCGGCAAAGCCGTAAAGGTGTCAATCATGGAATGGTCAATGTTACCTCCCGGGTCAAAGCACTCATCCTCCGTAATGGTGTTAAAAGGAGTGGATGAAAGGTGCTCGGGAGGGGGACTTGGGACAATACCTTCCTGCAGCAAATTATCAAAAATAATATCCCCCTCCGTGTCATCATCATCAATACCCGGAGGTATTGAGTGAATGTCGATTTCCTCCATAGCTGTATCATTATTCTCAACTGAAGTAATAGACGAAGGTGAAGATTCTTTAATAGGAGCAGAATTCATCGCTTCAATTTTAGCTATAAGAAGATGAACTTTCAGTAATTTGTCGCGAAGAATAACGTCGTCCACCTCATCTAAAAGACCAAGTTCAGGGGTGAACTTCTCATAAGTCGGAGAGAATAAATCAACATCGCCTTCATCGCCCGGAGGAGAAGGAGAAATTTCAAAAGTGAAATTCTCATAGCATGGAGAAAAATCTTCATCATTAAGAGCGACCTCTTCCGTAAGCTCCTCAAAATTCGATGCATCACAAACCTCATCAAAGAATTTATCAAGACCAAAATCACTAATCTCACTCAATGTATCACAATCCTTAGGCGCATTAGGGATATCAAGAGTAGGAGTAGTAATCTCAGAAGATGGGTTGAGATTGAAGATATCATCCTCATCATCATCATAATAGACTGGACCATTCCAGTTAGGATTGATATAGTCGACTAACTCCTCCTTGATAACTTCCACATCTTTAAGAAGCTCATGAAGCAATTTTTGTTGATCATCTCCCCGAGTATGTTCAATTAAACCCATTCTATCCCACGCTGTAAGTAAACATTTTGGTGTAGAAAAGAAGGGGAAACGACCAAATTGGCTCAAAAAGGTGTAGGTGGATTTCAAGATTTGGTCACCATCAAGCAAAGGTTGCCTTTCCTGATGCAAGTCAGCTCGGAGTTGAGCTAAACTTTTAAGAATGTCATTCTGTTGATCCCAAACTTAGATCAATTTATCTTTATGTATACGAGATTAGATCAAGTTATACACGTAGAGAAACCTTTGTATATGTATATGATAATCTAAGTGTTATGCGGAATTAACACTTAAACAAGAACACACAAAGATGTAAACAAACTTTCACTTGATTAATGATAACAAACTTACTTACAATGAAAGTGTTTAACGTATGAAAACTTATATTGAACAATAACCTAAAGGTCTTCTTTTATAGACATAAGAAGCCTTGTACAAGAGTCTACGTATCAACTATTCTAGGTAAAGATAATTATAGAAAATACAATGTTGAACTTATCTTTACTAGAAACAAACTAGAAACAATATACGCGTAGACTAAATCTTCCATCAGTGCTTGTCTTCAATGTATCAACGCTTGACTTCTTCTTGTCAACGCTTGATCTGTCAGCGTTTGTTTTCTTCCTATCAACACTTGTTTTACTCTTGTCAGCGCTCAAGTGAACTGGCTATATTTTATTCCCAACAATCCTCCCCTAAACTTGATATCTACTCTAGTAATCAAGTTTCTGAATAAACATTAAGAACTAGGAGGAATCTTACAACACTTATCATATTGGTAATAAATATGTCTGATCAAATCTTTGGCCACGTCACTTGAATAATCAATTTCCAGCTGTGTAGTCTTCATCTTCTCCAAGACTTCCTTGGACATGGAATATTGACCATCTACAAGTAGATACTCAGCAAACTTTGTAGAACTCAAATAATAAACACCAGCAGCTGAATACAAACGCCATTGAAGACCACTGAGGTCATCTTCAAGATCCTTCCAAACAGCAGGATCTTCATCTCGTGGTCCACACATTCTCTTGAATGTTGACCACAGTTTTATTGCATTGACTGAAGTAGGAGCTTCAGTCTCATACTTGGCTTCTAACAACCTCCAAAGGTCTACCAAGTCTTCTCTATCAAAACTTGCAAACAAAGATATAAGAGTGGCTAAAGTGTGAACCTCTTTCCCATACCTGCCAATCTTCCAAAACCCACATTCATCTTCTTCATAGCTAATAATAGGATTTTTGGAATCAAGAGGTAACACTTGTACCATATCTGAAGCTTCTAATGGTGAGAGCTTGAGGCCCCTTCTTATAACAGCTTCACTTGGATTCAACCTATCCATATCTTTAGGAAACTCAAGAGGGACTCCCTTCTTCAAAGGTCTGGGAACAATCATTGCCTTCTTAAGCTCCAGCTCTTCTACAAGTTCTTCTTTCCTTTCATCAGAAAGAAGTCTTAGAGTGTTTTCTTCCTGCACTCTTGCCCAAATGGGATAAGCTTTGAACTCCAACTCTTCAAATGTCAATCCAATCAATTTCTTATAAGTCCATCCTGTTCCATGACATCTGAGTAGCATGTAGTATAACTCCTTTTTATCCCTTTTCAACATTGAGAGAATATTGCTAGCTCTGTGTTTCAGAATTACCTTGCAGTCCTTTTGTACTCTTAGAAGAATCTCCAAACCCCATATCTGGTATGAAATAGTCAAATGTGGATTCTCCATACACCTATCTTCCCAAGCATGGTACATCTGAACAACTTCTGGCATGTCAAAATCTACATGCAATTTCAACTCATTCAACTTCTCTCTAGACAACTCATCACCATACTCAAGTCTTTCGGGTTGTTCTATTACCATTACACTTGAGTCTAAACTAGCTTCATCACTTCCTTCTTGTTCTTCTGAAGTGACAACAAAAGGTGATTCACCAACCTTCTTTCTTTCTTGTTCCACAATTTGTGCAGCCAACCTTCTATCAAACTCAACCTGTGCTGTATTCTTTGGAACATCTACTTCTACCATGATTCCCTTACCTTTATCTAATGGATCAATTATGGGTAAGGAAGATGGTAATACCTGTGAAGAAACTTTGATGCTGGATGATGACTGGAATACATCAACCTCATCTGCAGGTCTGTCAACGCTCAATTTGCTTGTGTCAGCGCCCAAATTACTCATGTCAGCGTTCAAACTTTGCTTGTCAACGCCCAAATTACATGTCTCAGCGCCTCTTGTAATTTGCTCCAACATAGCTGTAAAAGACAAGTCTAAGTTTGTAGGAGTTACCAAAGATCTAACAAAACCTGGTTGCTTCTTCAAACTAGTTAAGGCTTCAGCAACACCCAAAGATTCACCATCATGTGAGCCCTTATCACTCACATTTATCTGCTCATCCTCCCCTTTGGAAGATTCCTCCATCCCACGCCTGGTGCTAGCATTCTCCAAAATAACAATCCTCTCCCTCAATTGCTTGAGTTCAAGGCCTTGTGTACTGACAATTTGTACCAAGTCTGCATTTTGATTTTGCAAGCTAATGCAGACAGCCGTTAGTTCCATTAATGTCATTGGTTCCAATCTGCCCTCCTCTAAAATGGGTATTTGACCTCCCAAGTTAGATTCATGGGGCATGGATGAGGTCTTAAAGATGTTAGGACTGTCTTGGCAAGCATCTAAGCCAGAACCAATAGTCCCAGCCTCATCCATAGCACCAACCACACTTGTGGTGGTGGTTCTCTCTGCTACATGGCTAGGACCACTAGAGGAGAACACTCCAGTAGTCCGTTGGCGTTTTTGCAACCTATATTGGGTTGGGGAGAAGATGATGTGGACTGGGTGGATGTGGGTTGGTTAAGGGGTGTTTGGGTCTGTGAAGGATTGGTGTCAACGTTTGGATTAGGTGTATCAACGCCAACATTTAATGCGTCAGCGTCAAAGGGTTCTTGGTCAATTTGCATGTGGTGTGGTGAAGGTAAAGGTTCAGGTATTGGGTCAAGTTGGGGTTGTGGGTCTGGTTGGGGTTGTGCTGCTTCAATGATAGCAATCATAGTTGGGGTGAGGGGTAAGTCACGGTGTGGGGGTGAGTTCATCTTTGTAAAAATTGCTTTCTTTTGCACAGGGATCTCATAAAAACTCATCATGATCCCTTGTGCAGTAATTTTGGACATCAAAAACCATTTGTAAAAATCTGGGATAAGCTAATGTCATCTTATTCCCTTTGTTTTTACACATGCCCTCAAAAATCATTTTAGAATAATTAAACTTTTGCCCAGTAGCAATGCACACAATAGCACTAGCAATAGATCTATTGATCTCATTGTGTGCGGTACACTTGGGACTCAAACATTGCAAGAGGACATGTATTAGGTACTTTCAGGCTGGGAGAAACTTTTGTTTATGATATTTGTTTAAAGTTCCATCATCAGGGAAAGGATAACCCAAAGCCCTTAGTCCTTGTTCTATTTCATGAATGGGGAGGGTGGTTATACCATCTGCATCATCAAGATGCAAAGCCTGGCGAACCATGGCTTCAGTAACCACCCATGAGCGCCCATGAACAATAGATGATAATGTAGTCACATTATTAACTGTTGAGGAACTTACACTGTTCCAAAACTGCTTAATATGTGTGACATGGATGAGAGGAGCATGAGAAAGAGCATACCTAATTGGGGATGCATTCAAATACGCCATCATCTGTGTGTATTGGGGAAACAGAGTATCTTCAGTGTCCAAATACGCTATCATGTTGTGTTGACTCCTGAATCCCAATTCCAAATCACTTGGTTAGATTTTGGTGCCATTGTTGAAAGCTGTTTGAATAATTGATAAAGATGAAGTATAGGAGAAAATTTTGTTAGACAAGAATGAGAGGTACCATGTTTAAAAATAGGAGCCAAATATATAGGAGAGAAATATGCATGTGATTGGTCAAAAATGAGGCAACTATTTTCAAAATGCAATCATGAAAATATTGAAAAGAAAATAAGTTATCTCATACATTAATTAAAAGTTATCTACCCCCAAAATTACGGCCCAAAAATCCGTCAAAAATAACAACTGGGTAGGTCCCATTGAGTGTCAACGGTCAAAAATAACCCATCAACGCCCAACGGCTATATTCTTGTCAACGTTTGCCAAAGCCATGTCAGCGTCTAAATCAGTCACAACAACGCTTGGAAAAATAATTGTCAGCGTCCAAAAATAAAAATTTATAAAAATGAAAAATGACCTTAACAAAGTAATTTATCCTATAGAAGATAACCTATAAGTTGATAATTATTATAGGGCAGCAAGCATTGTCCAGTTATGCACACTTGCGTATGCAAGATAGACATAACAGTCCTCTAGTGTCCCTTGCTAACCAAAACTCTTAACAACTAAGTTATCTCATAAAATTCCTTGTTACTCCCAGGTAAAACCCATGAGAAAATCATTCCCAAGTCTCCCAACAGACCACAACCAAATCTAGGCCAAAAATGTCTTGGCAGCATGCATAGTATATCAACTTTGCATGCTACAGTGACTCATGATTTAGTAAAACTAACTCATACTCACCTGTGGACACAATCTAGAATTGTGATAAGAGTATCATAAGGATACCCAAAAGTCCTAAAGGTCCCTAAAACCTCCCCTTAAACTGTGATACATATGTTGCAAAAAATATGCATGAATATAAAAAATTTATGTCAAGATAGGAATAGAAAATTCCAACCATCATCCATAAATAAAAACATGCTCAAATGATTCTCCAATGATCCATAAGCAACTCTGTATCCAATGGTATAATGCTAACACCACCTGCACATTTAGATTAAAAACCACAAAACTAACATTGTTGCTGACAGCGTCCCGATAACACTTGTCAGCGTTAAGGAAACCTTTGTCAGTGTTAGAAAAATATATTGCTGACAACGTCACAATAACACTTATCAGCGTTAAAGTAACCTTTGTCAGTGTTAGAAAAATATAGTGGAAAATCTAAATCCTCAAAAAGACCAATAACAATGCATTATCCTGTACATATGTTTACAAAAAGACCCCAAAACACATATTATGTGAGATTGATCATTCCAATACTTGTTACCAAGTATTGGAACCTTCCAGCATCAAAAGGTTTAGTTAATAAATCAGACACATTTTCCTATGTGTCAACCCTATCTGGTTGTATTAAACCCTTTTCAGACCAATCCCTTATAAAATGGTGTCTAATATTTATGTGTTTTGTTTTAGAATGATGTACAGGATTCTTAATAATGCATAGAGTGCTGTTATTGTCAACAAATATCTTGGTATGCATGAAATTATACCCATAATCCAACAGCTGGTTCTGAATCCATAAGACTTGTCCACAACAAGCAGCTGCAGCAACGTACTCTGCTTCAGTTGTAGAATTGGTCACCACTGTTTGTTTCTTGCATTACAAGATATCAACCAGAAGTATTGGAATGATCCAATGGTGAATCTTTTGTTTCTTGCATTCCCAACAAGCCAAAAGATTCACCAATATCAACGCTTATATTTTATTCCTATCAACGTTTGTTTCCTGCATTGCCAAGATATCAACCAGAAGTATTGGCCACCACTGCTTTAGTTGTAGAATTGGACACAGCTCTACCATCGCCAGGTTTTTTCTTTCTTATCTGCTTCTGGACATCCAGCAACAGCAGTTCTTGTAGCAATGGCAGCAGCAACCTTTTCAGCTTTATTGAATGTGTTTCCATATTCAATTATCTCCCAGAGAGTGTAGTCATAGATCCCCAGATATTGCTCAAAGTTGAATTTCCACAACTCGAAGTTGGTTGCATCAAGCATGGGAATCTTGATGTTTGGTAAAGGTGAGGAGGAGGAGGTTACTTCTGGATTTGACATGATGGTTTTAGGGTTTTGTGAAAATTAGGGTTTTGGTGATTTTAGGGTTCTTGTGTTCTTTAAGATCAAAAGTTTCTCAACAAGCTCTGATACCACTTGTTGATCCCAAACTTAGATCGATTTAGCTTTATGTATACGAGATTAGATCAAGTTATACACGTAGAGAAACCTTTGTATATGTATATGATAATCTAAGTGTTATGTAGAATTAACACTTAAACAAGAACACACAAAGATGTAAACAAACTTTCACTTGATTAATGATAACAAACTTGCTTACAATGAAAGTGTTTAACGTATGAAAACTTATATTGAACAATAACCTAAAGGTCTTCTTTTATAGACATAAGAAGTCTTGTACAAGAGTCTACGTATCAACTAATCTAGGTAAAGATAATTATAGAAAATACAATGTTGAACTTATCTTTACTAGAAACAAACTAGAAACAATATACGCGTAGACTAAGTCTTTCCATCAGTGCTTGTCTTCAATGTATCAACGCTTGACTTCTTCTTGTCAACGCTTGATCTGTCAGCGTTTGTTTTCTTCCTATCAACGCTTGTTTTACTCTTGTCAGCGCTCAAGTGAACTGGCTATATTTTATTCCCAACAATCCTCCCCTAAACTTGATATCTACTCTAGTAATCAAGTTTCTGAATAAACATTAAGAACTAGGAGGAATCTTACAACACTTACCATATTGGTAATAAATATGTCTGATCAAATCTTTGGCCACGTCACTTGAATAATCAATTTCCAGCTGTGTAGTCTTCATCTTCTCCAAGACTTCCTTGGACATGGAATACTGACCATCTACAAGTAGATACTCAGCAAACTTTGTAGAACTCAAATAATAAACACCAGCAGCTGAATACAAACGCCATTGAAGACCACTGAGGTCATCTTCAAGATCCTTCTAAACAGTAGGATCTTCATCTCTTGGTCCACACATTCTCTTGAATGTTGACCACAGTTTTATTGCATTGACTGAAGTAGGAGCTTCAGTCTCATACTTGGCTTCTAACAACCTCCAAAGGTCTACCAAGTCTTCTCTATCAACACTTGCAAACAAAGATATAAGAGTGGTAAAAGTGTGAATCTCTTTCCCATACCAATCTTCCAAAACCCACATTCATCTTCTTCATAGCTTATAATAAGGTTTCTGGAATCAAGAGGTAACACTTGTACCATATCTGAAGCTTCCAATGGTGAGAGCTTGAGGCTCCTTCTTATAACAGCTTCACTTGGATTCAACCTATCCAAACCATTAGGAAACTCAAGAGGGACTCCCTTCTTCAAAGGTCTGGAAACAATCATTGCCTTCTTAAGCTCCAGCTCTTCTGCAAGTTCTTCTTTCCTTTCATCAGAAAGAAGTCTTAGAGTGTTTTCTTCCTGCACTCTTGCCCAAATGGGATAAGCTTTGAACTCCAACTCTTCAAATGTCAATCCAATCAATTTCTTATAACTTCAATCCTTACAACTGGTGCAAATACTTCCTCATAGTCTATCCCTTCCTCTTGTGTATATCCCTGAGCCACTAAACGTGCCTTGTTTCTGACCACAATGCCTCTTTCATCTCTCTTGTTTCTTAGAACTCATCTTGTCCCTACAGGTCTGACATATCTGGGACAATCAACCAGCTCCCAAACATCCTGAATTGCAAATTGGTGAAGCTCATCCTGCATTGCTTCCACCCAACTTGGTTCTTTGAGAGCATCAAATATCTTCTTGGGTTCCTGTTGTGACAGAAAACAGGCAAACAAGCATGATTGAACAAGAGGGGTATCAACCTTCTTGTGTATATTGGCAATGAATCCACCAAGATTCTGATGAGATCTTCTTGTCTGAACAAGAGTCATGACATCCCCAATAATCTGTGATGGAGGATGATTCTTCATAGTAGAAGTGAGAACTCCTCCTTCAAAAATTTTGTTGTCTTCAATCTCATTATCCAAGTTGCCAATATCTTCTTCTTCAGACTCTCTTCCATCAATATTAGGATGAACCTCTTTATATAAATTGGAAAGTTCACCTTGTTCAAAATTAGAAGAGAAAAGATGCTCAAAAGTGTTGTCAACGCCTGAACCTTGGTTGTCAGCGTTTGGGTTATCAACGCTTGAAATGTTGTTGTCAACGTTTGAGCCATCAACGTCTGAATTTGTCCTGACAGCGCTAGATTTGCCTTTGTCAGCGCTTGAAGGACCATGCATGTTGTTAACTGGTGGTACTTGGGACCACCATTATCCTTTCCAACAGCAGCAGCAGCAAAAACATCTGTCCATATGGGAATTGTAACATACTCTTGTATGGGAGATGACTTGTCTGCTTGTGATCCAACCTCTTCATTAACCTGTGTACCTGAAACATCAGCAACTTGTTCTTCCACAACATTTGAAGTTACCTTCACAATGTCTGGATTAGTGACATGCATATAATTTAAAGTCCTAGATAGAGGTTCCAAGTCAAACAACCAATTTGGACCACTTTCAGGATCACTAGGTTTATTCTCTAAAAACCTAACATGTACTCTTTCAAGTATACGTTTTTCCTTTTTAAGATAAACCCTATATCCATTGCTCTGCACTGAATAACCCATGAAATAACCTTCATCACCTTTTGCACTAAATTTACCAAAGGCATCACTAGTATCAAGTACAACTACATGACAACCAAAAGGTTTAAGAAAACCAATATTAGGTTTCCTTCCCCAACGTAACTCATAAGGTGTTTTGTTCTGTATCTTGTTGACCAATGCTCTATTCTGAACATAACAAGTTGTATTCACAGCCTCAACCCAAAAAGCTATAGGGAAATGAGCATCAGCCAACATAGTTCTAGCTGCTTCAATTAGGGTTCTATTCTTTCTCTCAGCAACCCCATTTTGCTGTGGGGTTCTGGCAACACTAAACTGCCTAGTAATCCCTTTCTTGGCATAAAACTCATCTAAAAGCTTATTTCTAAACTCACCACCATTGTCACTTCTAAGCATTTTTACTTCATTACCAGTTTTCTTCTCTATCTGAGTAATAAAGTCAATTAAAGTGTCAGTAGTGTCACTTTTCATAGCTAAAAAGAAAGTCTAAGTAAACCTAGAAAAGTCATCTGTGATGACAAAGCAGTATGATTTACCATTCAAACTCTCTATATTAGTTGGACCAAACAGGTCCATATGTAGCAAGTGAAGTGGTCTAGAACTAGAGTGCACCTGTTTAGACTTGAATGAGACCTTGTGTTGCTTGCCTTTAAGACATGCAACACAAGAGTGGTCATTGTGGAAAGCTTTTTCAGGCAAACCATCAACCAAGCCAAGTCTCACAAGCCTGTTTATATTCTTAAAGTTTATGTGCCCTAGTCTCCTATGCCATAGATTACTCTCATCTACTGAAGCTTTTGCATAAAAACATGACATATTATTATTCATCCTAATTCCATTAAAATTCGCATTATAGATGTCTTTATGTCTAGGTGTTCTATAGTCAATATATTTCTCATCTGGGATTTTATAATCCTTCCTTAACACCAAGCATTCAGTATCAGTAAATAGAACTTTATTTTGTTATCACAAACTTGTGATACACTAAAAAGATTGTAATCAAGTTCCTTTATCAGAAACACATTCTCAAAACGCAAGTTCTTGGTGAGAAGAGTTCCTTTGCCTGTGATAGTTCCATATCCACCTCCAAAGTAAACCTTATCACCATCCTTAATGGGAGTGAAGTTAGTTAAATAATCTTCCTTTCTTGTCATGTACCTGGAGCATCCACTGTCCCAATATCCATAATCATTGACCTGTTTTTTAATGCCCTGCACATAAAGAAAACAAGTTAGTTTTCTTTGGGAACCCAAGCCTTAGAAGACTTGGATTCATCTGGTTGTTCAACAAGAACAGACTTAGTTCTCATAACAACCCCTTGTTCATCCCTCTTTGGATGAAATACCCAGTTAACCCCAATAGGTTTTGTAATGACCTGTGAAATCTAATTAAATCTGTTGCAGGTCATAGAAATCCCATAATCATTAGGGTTTTGATCTTGATTAGGTCTCCATGTCAAGCTTGAAGAAGCTTTAGACCCCTTACCCTGTGGTTGCAAATATTTAGGTATGGTCACGTTTCTGTTAGCGTTGGATTTGGTCTTGTCAACGCTGAAATTACCCTTGTCAACGTTGAACCTAGGGTTTGCTACAGAAACCCATTGCCTATTAGACCAAGTATTGGTCTTTTGAAATGGTCTTTGTCCATGAGTGTTAGACCCTCTAGTGAAGAAAGGGGTTGGTCTAACAACTTGTGGACTTTGCTCCACACAAGTTTTGGGTCTGACAACGTTTGACTTTTTAACAACGTTGACCTTGGTAGCGTTGACACACTTATATGCTAAATGTGAAAAGCTACCACAAGTGTAACAGGCTTTTCTAGACACAACCCTAGGTCTAGAAGAGAAGAAGCCTGTTCCATCATTACTAACTTGGCTTTTCGGTGACCTAGTATTCCTATACATTTCTGCATACTTGATGCTAGGTTTTCTAACAGTGTTTGAGCCAAGGTCAACAGTCTTGCCTGTGATTGGGTTTGTTACCTTAATAGGGGTTGACTCATTTGGACTTTCACATAACAAGTCACCCTTAACAAATAAGGTAGGGTTGGCTTTCTTCCATTCATTCAAGTCAGTCAACTTCTGTTGATACTCTTCAACTGGGGTAATGACTCTTGGTGGAGGAATAAATTCCTCCTCTTGGAGTTCTGGTAGACCAGTCCAAGATAGGTCCTTTCTTTGGACACCATAGAAGTCCCCAGCTGGTGGTGGAACCGCAGCATAGTCTTTCATTCCAATCCCAGTCATGTCCTTAGGATCCATTTGTTTATTAACACATTCTCCTAGGGTTTGTGTGGCCTTATCAAATCTCTGATTTTTAAGGCCAACATTATCCTTATTCTTAATGGCCTCATCTAACTTAGCCTGTAACTCACCATTAACCATTTCCATGATGTTCCTAACATCATTACTAGCATTTAACTCATGTTTTAAGATATTTATTTTATCTTTTAAGTCAAATTCCATTTTCTTGTACTCAGAAACTGTCTTCTCAGTTTGAGTGAGAGCAATTTGATAGTTAGACAGTTTGCATCTTTTAGTACTCACATCATCTAACAACCTTAACACATCTTTGATAAGTTTCTCAGTATTTAACCTATAACCATTACTACAAAAAGCATCATCGTATACCTCATTATCTGATGAAGAGGAGGAGTGTGCCATGAGAGCATATTGAACATGCTCTTCTTCTTCTATCTCAGCAACCAAAGCTTTATCCTCTTCCCCATCCTTAGCCAAATAGCTCCAATCCCATCCCATACCATCAATTTCTTGCACTGCAACCATGGCCTTAGGATCCTGAGCCTTAACAATTTGGCTTGAGGGTTTGCCAGCATCAGATCTTCTTGGAGATCTACATTCCCTCATAAAGTGCCCCATACGATGACAATTGTAGCACTCAACCTTAGATTTATCAAATCCAGCAGTGTCCTTTGCATTAAAGGTCATCTTCTTCTTAAACCTTCTATTCCACCTGTTTGCTCTTATACTAGCAAGAGCCATGTTACACTTAATATCCATCTCCTCCAAGTGCTCATCACTTATTTGCTCAAGGTCCTCATTTGTAATCACTGAACCATTGGGCAAAGAAGCAATATATGCAAACACAGTATCTACATCCAAACCAGCAGGTTTAACTCTTGGTGAGTCACTTTTGTATGTGTCAGCCTCTGGATATGAGGCGTTGACAGGACATGTTCTATCGTTGAAACATGTTGATCCAGTAAGTGGATGCATGTAAGAGTCCTTCTGATTAAATTGACCTTCACTATGTGAGAAGAAGGCCATGTTACTGTTGGTAGACTTACTTCCATGCTCCAAAAGAGTTTCATTCTCCAACAGCCTTAGTTTATTGTAGATATCATCAAAAGTAGAACTTTTGTGAGTGTTATTGGCAAGTATAGATCTTGCCTCAATCTTCCATGCATCACCAAGGCTTTTAAGAACGGTGGCAATAGTGTCAACATTACCAACTTGTGTCCCCATGAAGGACAGCTTGCTCGTAATGTCAAGCAGTCTACTTCTAACACTGCTAAGCTTCTCATTAGGTTAAGCCTTGAAAACAGCATACTCATGCATGAGTTGCTTCTTCTTCTCTTCCTTAGTATCATCATTGCCACCATATGCAACTTCAAGAGCTGCCCAAAGGTCTTTTGCAGAATCATAACCTCTATATTTATGCTGGTTCTCTTGTCCCAAAGAGAGTTTCAGAATGTTTAGGGTTTTCATATCAACCCTTCTCTTTGCTATGTCTTTAGCAGACATAGCTCTACCATCACCAGGTTTTTCTTTCTTATCTGCTTCTGGACATCCAGCAACAGCAGTTCTTGTAGCAATGGCAGCAGCAACCTTTTCAGCTTTATTGAATGTGTTTCCATATTCAATTATCTCCCAGAGAGTGTAGTCATAGATCCCCAGATATTGCTCAAAGTTGAATTTCCACAACTCGAAGTTGGTTGCATCAAGCATGGGAATCTTGATGTTTGGTAAAGGTGAGGATGAGGAGGTTACTTCTGGATTTGACATGATGTTTTTTGGGTTTTGCGAAAATTAGGGTTTTGTTGATATACGCGTAGACAAACTAGAAACAATATACGCGTAGACTAAATCTTTCCATCAGTGCTTGTCTTCAATGTATCAACGCTTGACTTCTTCTTGTCAACGCTTGATCTGTCAGCGTTTGTTTTCTTCCTATCAACGCTTGTTTTACTCTTGTCAGCGCTCAAGTGAACTGGCTATATTTTAGTCACTGTCTGAATATGCAATAAGCTCCAATGGTGAATCTTTTGGGTACCACAAGCCAAGACTGGGATAACATCTTAGGTACCTAAAGATTCTCTTGACAGCATAAAGGTGACATTCTTTGGGAGTCACTTGATGGCGTGCACATGCACACACAGCAAACATGATGTCAGGTCTTGAGGCTGTGAGATACATGAATGAACCAATCATTGATCTATAGTGCCTGACATCCACATCTTTTCCATCTCCAATCTTTCCTTAAGGGTGTTCTCTATCCATAGGAGTAGTAGCCCTCTTTTCAAGTGGAGAAAAGCCAAACTTCTTCAAGATCTCTGCTACATACTTATCCTGGGAGATGAAGATACCATCTTCTTTCTACTGAACTTGTAACCCTATTAAGAAGTTCATCTCCCCCATTGCACTCATCTTGAATTTGTCTGTCATTAGCTTGGAAAAGTCCTCACTCATCTTTGGATTTGTAGATCTAAAAATGATATCATCAACATAAACCTGAACAAGCAAAACATCCTTACCAGCCTTCTTTGTAAATAATGTCTGGTCTATGGTGCCCCTTTTGAATCCATTGTCCACCAAATAAGTGGACAATGTACCATACCATGCTCTAGGGGCTTGGTGAAGTCCATACATAGCCTTCTTGACTCTATACACCTTGTCTGGATTTTCTGGATCCTCAAAACCAGGAGGCTGCATCACATACACCTCCTCAACAATTGTTTCATAGAGGAAGGCACTCTTCACATCCATTTGATAGACAGTGAAGCCCATGCAGGAAGCATAGGCTAGAAATATTCTTATAGCTTCAATCCTTGCAACTGGTGTAAAGACCTCCTCATAGTCTATCCCTTCCTCTTGTGTATATCCCTGAGCCACTAAACGTGCCTTGTTTCTGACCATAATGCCTCTTTCATCTCTCTTGTTTCTTAGAACCCATCTTGTCCCTATAGGTTTGACATATCTGGGACAATCAACCAGCTCCCAAACATCCTGAATTGCAAATTGGTGAAGCTCATCCTGCATTGCTTCCACCCAACTTGGTTCTTTGAGAGCATCAAATATCTTCTTGGGTTCCTGTTGTGACAGAAAACAGGCAAACAAGCATGATTGAAGAAGAGGGGTATCAACCTTCTTGTGTATATTGGCAATGAATCCACCAAGATTCTGATGAGATCTTCTAGTCTGAACAGGAGTCATAACATCCCCAATAATCTGTGATGGAGGATGATTCTTCATAGTAGAAGTGAGAACTCCTCCTTCAAAAAGTCTGTTGTCTTCAATCTCATTATCCAAGTTCCCAATATCTTCTTCTTCAGACTTTCTTCCATCAATATTAGGATGAACCTCTTCATATAAATTGTAAGGTTCACCTTGTTCAAAATTAGAAGAGAAAAGATGCTCAAAAGTGTTGTCAACGCCTGAACCTTGGTTGTCAGTGTTTGGGTTATCAACGCTTGAAATGTTGTTGTCAACGTTTGAGTCATCAACGTCTGAATTTGTCCTGTCAGCGCTAGATTTGCCTTTGTCAGTGCCTGAAGGACCATGCATGTTGTTAACTGGTGGTACTTGGGGACCACCATTATCCTTTCCAGCAGCAGCAGCAGCAAAAGCATCTGTCCATATGGGAATTGTAACATACTCTTGTATGGGAGATGACTTGTCTGCTTGTGATCCAACCTCTTCATTAACCTATGTACCTGAAACATAAACAACTTGTTCTTCCACAACATTTGAAGTTACCTTCACAATGTCTGGATTAGTGACAGACATAATTTAAAGTCCTAGATATAGGTTCCAAGTCAAACAACTAATTTGGACCACTTTCAGGATCACTAGGTTTATTCTCTAAAAACCTAACATGTAATCTTTCAAGTATACGTTTTTCCTTTTTAAGATAAACCCTATATCCCTTGCTCTGCACTAAATAACCCATGAAATAGCCTTCATCACCTTTTGCACTAAATTTACCTAAGGCATCACTAGTATCAAGTACAACTACATGACAACCAAAAGGTTTAAGAAAACCAATATTAGGTTTCCTTCCCCAAAGTAACTCATAAGGTGTTTTGTTCTGTATCTTGTTGACCAATGCTCTATTCTGAACATAACAAGCTGTATTCACAGCCTCAGCCCAAAAAGCTATAGGGAAATGAGCATCAGCCAACATAGTTCTGGCTGCTTCAATTAGGGTTCTATTTTTTCTCTCAGCAACCCCATTTTGCTGTGGGGTTCTGGCAACACTAAACTGCCTAGTAATCCCTTTCTTGGCACAAAACTCATCTAAAAGCTTATTTCTAAACTCACCACCATTGTCACTTCTAAGCACTTTTACTTCATTACCAGTTTTCTTCTCTATCTGAGTAATAAAGTCAATTAAAGTGTCAGCAGTGTCACTTTTCATAGCTAAAAAGAAAGTCCAAGTAAACTTAGAAAAGTCATCTGTGATGACAAAGCAGTATGAATTACCATTCAAACTCTCTATATTAGTTGGACCAAACAGGTCCATATGTAGCAAGTGAAGTGGTCTAGAACTAGAGTGCACCTGTTTAGACTTGAATGAGACCTTGTGCTGCTTGCCTTTAAGACATGCAACACAAGAGTGGTCATTGTGGAAATCTTTTTTAGGCAAACCATCAACCAAGCCAAGTCTCACAAGCCTGTTTATATTCTTAAAGTTTATGTGCCCTAGTCTCCTATGCCATAGATTACTCTCATCTACTGAAGCTTTAGCATAAAAACATGACATATTATTATTCATCCTAATTCCATTAAGATTCACATTATAGATGTCTTTATGTCTAGGTGTTCTATAGTCAATATATTTCTCATCTGGGATTTTATAATCCTTGCTTAACACCAAGCATTCAGTATCAGTAAACAGAACTTTATTTTTGTAATCACAAACTTGTGATACACTAAATTGATTGTAATCAAGTTCCTATACCAGAAACACGTTCTCAAAACGCAAGTTCTTGGTGAGAAGAGTTCCTTTACCTGTGATAGTTCCATATCCGCCTCCAAAGTAAACCTTATCACCATCCTTAATGGGAGTGAAGTTAGTTAAATAATCTTCCTTCCCTGTCATGTGCCTGGAGCATCCACTGTCCCAATATCCATAATCATTGACCTGTTTTTGAATGCCCTGCACATAAAGAAAACAAGTTAGTTTTCTTTGGGAACCCAAGCCTTAGCAGACTAGGATTCATCTGGTTGTTCAACAAGAACATACTTAGTTCTCATAACAACCCCTTGTTCATCCCTCTTTGGATGAAATACCCAGTTAACCCCAATAGGTTTTGTAATGACCTTTGAAATGTAATTAAATCTGTTGCAGGTCATAGAAATCCCATTATCATTAGGGTTTTGATCTTGCTTAGGTGTCCATGTCAAGCTTGAAGAAGCTTTAGACCCCTTACCCTGTGGTTGCAAATATTTAGGTCTGGTCACGTTTCTGTCAGCGTTGGATTTGGTCTTGTCAAAGCTGAAATTACCCTTGTCAGTGTTGAACCTAGGGTTTTCTACAGAAACCCATTGCCTATTAGACCAAGTATTGGTCTTTTGAAATGGTCTTTGTCCATGAGTGTTAGACCCTCTAGTGAAGAAAGGGGCTGGTCTAACAACTTGTGGACTTTGCTCCACACAAGTTTTGGGTCTGACAACGTTTGACTTTTTAACAGCGTTGACCTTGGTAGCGTTGACACACATATATGCTAAATGTGAAAAGCTACCACAAGTGTAACAGTCTTTTCTAGACACAACCCTAGGTCTATAAGAGAAGAAGCCTGATCCATCATTACTAACTTGGCTTTTAGGTGACCTAGCATTCCTATACATTTCTGCATACTTGATGCTAGGTTTTCTAACAGTGTTTGAGCCAAGGTCAACAGTCTTGCTTATGATTGGGTTTGTTACCTTAATAGGGGTTGACTCATTGGGACTTTCACATAACAAGCCACCCTTAACAAATAAGGTAGGGTTGGCTTTCTTCCATTCATTCAAGTCAGTCAACTTCTGTTGATACTCTTCAACTGGGGTAATGACTCTTGGTGGAGGAATAAATTCCTCCTCTTGGAGTTCTAGTAGACCAGTCCAAGATAGGTCCTTTCTTTGGACACCATAGAAGTCCCCAGCTGGTGGTGGAACAACAGTATAGTCTTTCATCCCAATCCCAGTCATGTCCTTAGGATCCCTTTGTTTATTAACACATTCTCCTAGGGTTTGTGTGGCCTTATCAAATCTCTGAATTTTAAGGCCAACATTATCCTTATTCTTAATGGCCTCATCTAACTTAGCCTGTAACTCACCATTAACCCTTTCCATGATGTTCCTAACATCATTACTAGCATTTAACTCATGTTTTAAGATATTTATTTTATCTTTTAAGTCCAATTCCATTTTCTTGTACTCAGAAACTGTCTTCTCAAGTTGAGTGAGAGCAATTTGATAGTTAGACAGTTTGCATCTTTTAGTACTCACATCATCTAACAACCTTAACACCTCTTTGTTAAGTTTCTCAGTATTTAACCTACAACCCTAACTACAAAAAGCATCATCGTATACCTCATTATCTGATGAAGAGGAGGAGTGTGCCATGAGAGCATATTGAACATGCTCTTCTTCTTCTATCTCAGCAACCAAAGCTTTATCCTCTTCCCCATCCTTAGCCAAATAGCTCCAATCCCATCCCATACCATCAATTTCTTGCACTGCAACCATGGCCTTAGGATCCTGAGCCTTAACAATTTGGCTTGAGGGTTTGCCAGCATCAGATCTTCTTGGAGATCTACATTCCCTCATGAAGTGCCCCATACGATGACAATTGTAGCACTCAACCTTGGATTTATCAAATCCAGCAGTGTCCTTTGCATTAAAGGTCATCTTCTTCTTAAACCTTCTATTCCACCTGTTTGCTCTTATACTAGCAAGAGCCATGTTCCACTTAATATCCATCTCCTCCAAGTGCTCATCACTTATTTGCTCAAGGTCCTCATATGTAATCACTGAACCATTGGGCAAAGAAGCAATATATGCACACACAGTATCCAGATCCAAACCAGCAGGTTTAACTCTTGGTGAGTCACTTTTGTATGTGTCAGCGTCTGGATGTGAGGCGTTGACAGGACATGTTCCTGTGTTGACACATATTGATCTAGTAACTGGATGCATGTAAGAGTCCTTCTGATTAAATTGACCTTCACTATGTGAGAAGAAGGCCATGTTACTGTTGGTAGACTTACTTCCATGCTCCAAAAGAGTTTCATTCTCCAACAGCCTTAGTTTGTTGTAGATATCATCAAAAGTAGAACTTTTGTGAGTGTTATTGGCAAGTATAGATCTTGCCTCAATCTTCCACGCATCACCAAGGCTTTTAAGAAAGGTGGCAATAGTGTCAACATCACCAACTTGTGTCCCCATGAAGGACAGCTTGCTCGTAATGTCAAGCAGTCTGCTTCTAACACTGCTAAGCTTCTCATTAGGTTGAGCCTTGAAAACAGCATACTCATGCATGAGTTGCTTCTTCTTCTCTTCCTTAGTATCATCATTGCCACCATATGCAACTTCAAGAGCTGCCCAAAGGTCTTTTGCAGAATCACAACCTCTGTATTTATGTTGGTTCTCTTGTCCCAAAGAGAGTTTCAGAATGTTTAGGGATTTCATGTCAACCCTTCTCTTTGCTATGTCTTCAGCAGACACAGCTCTACCATCACCAGGTTTTTCTTTCTTATCTGCTTCTGGACATCCAGCAACAGCAGTTCTTGTAACAATGGCAGCAGCAACCTTTTCAGCTTTATTGAATGTGTTTCCATATTCAATTATCTCCCAGAGAGTGTAGTCATAGATCCCAAGATATTGCTCAAAGTTGAATTTCCACAACTCGAAGTTGGTTACATCAAGCATGGGAATCTTGATGTTTGGTAAAGGTGAGGAGGAGGAGGAGGTTACTTCTGGATTTGACATGATGTTTTTAGGGTTTTGTGAAAATTAGGGTTTTGGTGATTTTAGGGTTCTTGTGTTCTTTAAGATCAAAAGTTTCAAAACCAGCTCTGATACCACTTGTTGATCCCAAACTTAGATCGATTTAGCTTTATGTATACGAGATTAGATCAAGTTATACACGTAGAGAAACCTTTGTATATGTATATGATAATCTAAGTGTTATGCGGAATTAACACTTAAACAAGAACACACAAAGATGTAAACAAACTTTCACTTGATTAATGATAACAAACTTGCTTACAATGAAAGTGTTTAACGTATGAGAACTTATATTGAACAATAACCAAAAGGTCTTCTTTTATAGACATAAGAAGCCTTGTACAAAAGTCTACGTATCAACTATTCAAGGTAAAGATAATTATAGAAAATACAATGTTGAACTTATCTTTACTAGAAACAAACTAGAAACAATATACGCGTAGACTAAATCTTTCCATCAGTGCTTGTCTTCGATGTATCAACGCTTGACTTCTTGTCAACGCTTGATCTGTCAGTGTTTGTTTTCTTTCTATCAACGCTTGTTTTACTCTTGTCAGCGCTCAAGTGAACTGGCTATATTTTATTCCCAACACATTCAAAGTAGTGAGTTGTTGGTCAAGACTAATTCCCTGAGAGGATTGATGATTGAGGGTGTGATGTGGGGGCTCAAAGTTATACAAACCGGAATCATAGCACGGAATTGGCTCAAAGATATTCATCGGTTGACAAGAAGAAGCATCGTGAGGGCCCCCACAAATATTGCAATACGGGTATTGAGGAAAACCCGGTGCATTTTGAGGATAAGGATTGTCATATACGGGAAAGGGTGAGAAAGTATTGTAAGAGGAGAAGTATGAATTTGTTGAATTGCAAAATGGACAAAATCCAAATTGTGTATTGTCGATATCAGAGCCGCACTGCTTACAAATACACCATTGACATGTTTGATAACCATGCCATGGTCTCCCACACCGTACGCAAGATGAATCCATGAAGAATAATAGATAAGCAAGAAGAATATTTTTGGCGCAAAACTTGTGAAAAAGCAATGCTTTTATGATTTTTCAAATGTTTTTGGATTTTTGAAATTTTTTATTTTTATGGATTTTTGAAAATTTTTGACACGAAAAATAACGTTCACGAGTGAACGGATCCCAAAATCCAACGTGCCTCTCACAAAAAACCGTTAATCTTCACGAAAAGAGCCGGCAGCGGCGCCATTTGATACAAGGTTTTTTGCCAAGTATGAAAATTTGTTCGTCTCGATTCAATTCGAATTGATTACCGGTTAAAAGTGTGACTCAGTCGTCTTTGGTGAATAAAAAGGAAGTTTGGTTTTCTGTTTCTACTTAAAAGGTAAAAGCGCAAAATAATAACAATAAGCTAAAAGCAATTAACTAATAAAAACAAAACAATATAAATAATAAAACGTGAATTTAAAACGAAACAATTAATAAAAATAAATCTAAAAGAAGAAATTAATTATCGACTCGAAAATAAATTTTACTTAATGAAAAAGGAGAGAATAAAACTAAAATGGTACTTTAAAGCTAAACGAGGCAAAACCTAAAGCAGACACTAAATTAAAGATAAAACTTTAACTTTACGAAAAAAAATATTAATTTTAAAAATAGAAGAAAAATTCAACTAAAAATACGTAACTTTCAGAATTAAAACCGGAACAACTTTCAGATTAAACTAAACAATTGCGGAAGAAAATTAATTAATAAACAAGCAGGCAGGCAGGCTGCTCAAGCAGGCAACCTGCTCAATTTGGCGCTAAAAAGGAAAGCAGCTAGCTAGCCTAGCATGTCAATGTGAATTACTTATACGGAATGCTTGTTTCTAGTCTTATCCGGGAAAAAAATCTTATCCGGAAAAAAAATCTTGTCCGGGAAAAAATTAATTATACGGAATGTTTTAGTTTTCATTATCCGGAATATAGATCGTTGTCATATCCGGAAAAAAATAAAACTTCATATCCGGAACAAAATGTGAGGCTTATCCGGGAAAACTTTTTTTTCCCTATCCGGAATATTATTTGTTACTTATCCGGAATAAAGGTTTTGGCACTTATCCGGAATAAAGATTTTGGGGCTTATCCAGAATATTGGGGTTTACTAGTTTGGAATAATTAAAAATGACCAAAATGAAAATAAGCTAGAATCTAATAAGCACTTATCTAAAAACTTAGCCAAATCAATTTTAAGAAAAATCTAATAAGCCAAAATTTAAAAACTTTTAAAAATACTAAATAATAAAAATATTTAAAATCAACTTTTTATAAAATAACTAATAAGCACTTATCTAAAAACTTAGCCAAACCAAATTTAAGAAAAAGCTAATAAGCCAAAATTTAAAAACTTTTAAATACACTAAATAATAAAAATATTTAAAAACAACTTTTTTATAAAAATTAACTAATAAACACTTATTTAAAAATAAGAAAATTAACACAATAAGCACTAAAACACTATAAGCTATAAAAATGAAACACATAAAAACCAAAAGAACAATCAATCAAAAACATCAATCAAACAAGAACATGATTAATTCAACTACATGATTATCAAAATTAAACAAGATTAAACGATTAAGAAAGGAAGAATGAGAATGATTAATTGAAAAGCTTGAAATTAAGATGATTAAAGATTCAAATTACAAGATTAATGAAAAAGCTTGAAAAACATTAAGAAAAGCTAGAGAGAGAAAGTATTAAGCTACTCCTAATCCTAAGCTAATCTACTCCTAAGTTTACTAACCACCTCCTAATGACACATTAGGAGGGTATTTATAGGAGGAGTAAAATGTTGATGCTTTCTTCATTCTTTCTTCTTGTCTCGACTCGATTTAAATTCTTTGTCTTTCTCGACATCGTCTCGGGATTTGTCGATATACATTGAACTCGTCTTATAATTTTCTTCTTTAATTAGACTTGGTTCTTCGACTTCATTAAACTTCCGTCTTTAGACTTTTTCTTCGATAAATCTTCAGAATAGGTCTTGGACTTCCGTTCTTTTTGCACTCTTGATCTTTTGACTCCGTCTTTTGTCTTTTTATTCGATAAAAGCCCGTGTCTTCTTCTTTTTTCATATTTTGGTCCTAAAACACAATAAAAACACAAACCACGCATAATTCCAACTTTTACGACATAAAATACACGTTTTGGTCTTGTTATTATTGGAAATAAGTGGTAAAAGGATAAGTGTTTTCACACTTATTAAACCTCTAATGTTGAACCATATCTAATACATTGAACCTCTAATGTAGAATCTTATCTAATACATTGAACCTCTAATGTTGAACCCTATCTAATACATTGAACCTCTAATGTATAATCCTATCTAATACATTGAACCTCTAATGTTGAACCCTACCAAACCGAACGAACCGGTTTATTCTACCGAAATGAACCGAGAAGCCGAATCATTATATAAACAATAATAATAAACATTTAGTTAAAACTAAATTACATAAATGTTCACCATTATATGTTTTATAAAAACTAAATTACATAAATGTTATATAAAAAATATACAATTATATAAAACTTATTATTATTAATTATCTAAACCTAAGTTACATAAATGTTATATAAAAATTAAGTTTCCTCTAATACAATTATATAAAACTAAATTACATAAATGTTCAACATTAAATGTTTTATAAAAACTAAATTACAAAAATGTTATATAAAAAATATACAATTATATAAAGCTTATTATTATTTTTCATTTTAAACTAACTTACAATTATAGAAAACTTATAATGATTTCCCCAGCGACATGTCGCTGGGGATACCTTCCTTTAATATTTTCTGAAACCCCTCCAAAATTTTCATTAACGCGCTTTTTTCACAAAACCACAAACTACAGGTTTTCCCCCGCGACATGTCGCTGGGGAATCTTTTGTTAACATCAGCCACATATTAAATTAGCTAGCATAAAACGACAAATATATAACTTTTTCCAAGCGACATGTCGTTGGGGAATCTTTTGTTAAAGTTAAAAACTTTCCCCAGCGACATGTCGCTGGGGAAAATTTGACCAGTTCTTATCCTAAGATACGAATCTCTGAAAAACATACAATCTCTTTTCTCTTTTCTCTTTTCTCTCTAGCTGCGTATCTTCAACATCACCACCAATCATCACCACAATCATCACCAATCACACCGCCACTCATCACCACCATTCACACCACCGCAACTCATCACCATCATTCACATCACCACCACTCCACCACAGCCCTAATCACATTACCACCACCGTCGCTTCTATTCACCACCACCACTCACCATCACCGGTACTCATCACACCCACCACGCCACCACAGCCCTCCACCACAGCCCTCCACCGCCAGCCTCCACCTTTGAATATCATCACCACCACCACTACAGCACCCTCTATATTCTGATTGATAATTCTTCCTTAAACCTTCTAATTGATAATTCTATACACAAGTTTGTGGTGGTGGATTTACTTTATCTGGTAATTCAAGGTATTTTTTTCTTAACTGAGTTATTTATATTAATCAAAATTTGTTTTTATATAATTAAAATTAATTATTATATAATTTCAGAGGGGTAGGCAGCGTAGTTAGCAGTAGGAAGCGTAGGTAGCGGTAGGCGGCGGTAGGCAGCGTAGGTAGCAGTAGGCGGCAACAAGCAGCGGTAGGCAACTGTAGCAGCGACAAGCAGCGAGAAGGTATATTTAATATAAAAAAATTCGTTTGGTTTCCCCAGCGACATGTCGTTGGGGATTTAAAAATGTTATTTTCTTGTGTTAAATTCAAATCCAAACACTCCTTATATATTATGCCTAACCGAGAGAACACTTTATTTTGATATAGGTTGTTTTCTAACAGCTTATTCGTATAAGCTTATCAGAACAGCTTTTTCTAATAAGCTTATCAGAATAAGCTTATCAGAATAAGCTTATCAGAATAAGCTGTTTGAAAACAGCTTATTCTAATAAGCTTATCAGGATAAGCAGGTTGAAAACAGCTTATACGAATAATCTTATTAGAATAAGCTGTTTTCAACCAGCTTATTCTGATAAGCTTATCAGAACAAGCTGTTTGAAAACAGCTTATCCTGAAAAGCTTATCAGAATAAGCTGTTTGATATAAATGTTTTATTGAATTAAACCTTAGGAATGTTTTAGGATTTTAGCGATTAATTTCAGAAAATTCTCGTCTGAAATTGATCAACCTATAGAAAACCCGTCCGAAGTTAATTTAATAGGAATTAACTTCGGAAAGTCCCCTGTTTGGGACTGCTTTTTGATTGTTTTGTCTCATTTAGGATACGAATGCGTATAACTGGTTTACTTTTGAGATGATTTCGACAGTGTTTCTCCTTTAGTCCTACGAATATGTCTTTAAACACATATTTGGGGAGTTGAGGGGAAATGCTGCCGAAATTTTCTCAAATAGTAAATCGGTTATACGCATTCATATATGAGACGAAGCATCAAAGAGTGGGTTAGGATTGCCTTCCATAGTTGCACTAGGTGAAAAAAACATCTATGATTGCTTTCCATAATTGCCTTCCATGTAATAATAACTAAATATACGGATAAAACGCAGTTATGGTATTCGCTGATAAGAGTTGGATAAAAAAACGATTGTTTCCCAAGAATTTAATGACGGCCTCACAAAGTTCGTCGATCATTGTCCACCGTTGGTGAATGATACGGGGAAAAATAGATGTCCATGCAAAAAATGTCGAAGTGTATTATGGAGACCCATCGATTGGATTGGAGATCATATTGCTCATAACGGGTGGGACCCACTTTATACCACATGGGTCAAACACGGTGAACCGGCTCCACCTGCGATAGTGATAGATAACCTAAGAGAACCTATTATGATTGACATGACAGCGTTACTAGATGATCTTAGCTATATTCCTTCGAATGAACCAACACAAGGAGATAATATTGGTGAGACTAGTAACCAACCGACTCAAGCCACTCGTAGCGAGTTTGAAGATTTGTATGCAAGTGCCAACGAGGCGCTGTACTCTAGTTGTGAACATGTGTCTCGACTAGACTTTATGGCAAAATTTATCTATTTTAAGGCTAAAGGAAAAATGACAGATTCTTTATTCAATGAAATATTAGATTTTTTCCAATATGCATTTCCTTAAAGTAAAGGATTCAATTTCCCACCGTCGTACTATGCAATAAAGAAGACATTTAAAACGATCGGGTTAGGGTACAAGTCGATACATGCTTGTGAACACGACTACTGCTTGTTTTGGGATGATAAAGCAGAATTGCAATTATGTCCGGTGTGTAATACAAGTAGATGGAAAGACACTAACACACCGGGAAAGAAAGTTCCAAGGAAGGTGTTGCGTTACTTTCCGATCATTCCTAGACTACAACGTTTGTACAAGTCTAGACACAATGCAAAAGACATGACTTGGCATGCTACTGGAAAGTGTACGGAGCCTGGTAAGATGCAACACCTGGTTGATGTCGCGGCTTGGAAGAAGTTTGACTTGAAGTATCCAGAGTTTGCAGCAGAACCAAGAAATGTTCGACTAGGGTTGTGTGCTGATGGTTTCAATCCGTTCAGCATACTTAGTCAGACCTACAACATGTGGCTGATGATATTGACAACAAACAATCTGCCTCCTTGGTTATGTATGCAAGAAAGTAATTTTATGCTGACGTTGTTAATTCCTGGCCCTAAATCCCCGGGCAAGGACATTGATGTTTTCTTGAGGCCTTTGATTAAGGACCTGCAGACTTTATGGCACAAGGATGGTGTTGATACTACAGACATTATTTCACAAAAGCAGTTCAACATGAGAGCGATGCTTTTATGGACCATAAATGATTTTCCTGCTCGAAGTATTTTGTCTGGGTGGAGTGGGCAAGGTTACTATGCATGCCCTACATGTAACTTAGAAACTCCATCTATTCCTGTCACAAGCAAAATAGCTTGTGTTGGCCATAGAAGATGGTTAAAGAAGCCCCATAAATGGAGGAGTTCACGTGATGACTTCAATGGAAAACCTGAACACAATGATCAACCTAAAGAATATAACCGGTCGGATGTAATCGAGGAGCAACATGCTAGATTGCTAAGGCGTTTGCCGGGTAAACATCTGAAACATAGGGGTGTGAAGATTTCCCGCAATGTTAAAGTCGAGCTTAACTGGACTAAACGGTCTATTTTTTACGAGCTTGAGTATTGGCCTTTTATTTCACTAAGACACAATTTAGACATCATGGATATCGAAAAAATCTGTTGGAGGCCATCTTGAACATTTTGTTAATGAATGACAAAAGTAAAGACACCGCAAAGGCAAGACAAGACTTGAAAAAGATGGGCATTCGAAGACCTTTGTGGCTAACCGTAAACCACAAGGGGAAGACTGTGAAGCCCCAGGCTGCGTATTCTTTAACAGTAGAGAACCGAAAAAAAATTGTCAGTACATCAAAGGAGTTAAACTACCAGATGGGTTCGGATCATGCTTCAAGCACAAAGTGACCGATAATGATACAAATATAACGGGCCTGAAGTCTCATGGCTGTCATATAATGATGCAACGTTTACTTCCTTACGGACTTCAAAATTACTTGCCCGAACATATAGCAAAACCAATAATAAATCTATGTTCCTTGTTTAAGCAACTCTGCTCTACAACTTTGATGGAGGAGGATAATACTTGGCTTTAGAGGCCTTGTATAAAAATTCGTTAGTTCCGAATCTTTTCGAATTGAAAACCGGTCTTAAGTGCGACTCAATCGTCTTTTGGTGAATCAAGAGAATGGTTGGTTTGTTTTAAACTATTTGCAAGTAATTAAAGTGTCGTTGAGTAACAAGGAAATTAAAAGATTAATACCAAAATAACAAGTAAAAATAAATGCTCACTCAATTATAAAGATAAGATTAGAAAAATATTTTAACATTTAATAAAAACTAACACTTAGATAATTACTAAAAGAAAGTAAGGTCGGAGTATCAAACAAGTGCAACAATCAAAACGAGCCCAAAATGAGTCCCGATCGGAATGTTTTCCGATCGGTTGATCGGAAAGAGAGTAGGACACCAATCGGAATAACCAAGATATGGAGTCTATCGGAATGTGCACAAAATGCTACCAATCGGAAAGTAACTCGAAGTCTCAATCGGAATATATAAAAACCTTACCGTCGGAATACTAGCAAAAGACCCCAATCGGAATACATTAGGGTGCCAATCGGAATTTACAAAGCCCTCTTCCGATTGGGCTTAATCGGAATGCGGGAGATGGGATGCTCGGAAAAAAAAGGGCCAATCGGAAAAGGGAGTTATACCTCCTCCTAAAATTGTGGAAATCGGTTAAGCAAGTAAATAAGCTATATTTGAGAGCTTATCACAACACTAACCCGAATCAATGCTTAAACCGGATCAAATAAGCACTAGAATCAACTTATCAAACCGAAATCAAACAACTTTTTGGATCAAACAATAAAAACATCAACTTTTTAATAAACTTTTTAATAAGAAAAATAAGCTAATCATAAAAATAAGCCAATAAGCACAAAAGTCTTAAAGCTTAATCAAATGAAAACTTATAAAATGATCAAAAGATTAACTTTTTAGCACGAAATCAATTAGAACAACACGGATCTTATGATTTACGCACCAAAATCAATCTTAAATCAAAGAAAAGTAGAATGAGATTAAGAGATAAAAGCTTAAAATGGAACTTTGATTAATGAAAATAAGCAATACAAAGATGTTTAATCTTGAAAGATTAAAAGAAAAAGATGAACTAGTGAGAGAAAGTTTAAGACTTTCTCTCTCTAAAAACTAAAAAGTGAAAATATAACTAAAAATCTAACCACCCTCCTAATGACTATTAGGAGGGTATTTATAGGGAAGGTGGAAGGAGTGCATGTGTTGCATCTTCTTTCTTGCTTTCTTCACGTTTTCTCGACTCGACTTTAATTCTTCGTCTTTGTCGTCTTGGGATTTGAACTTGTCTTGTAATTTTCTTCTTCAATTAGACTTAAGTTCTTCGACTTCGTTAAACTTCCGTCTTTTGACTTTTTCTTCGATAAATCTTCAGAATAGGCCTTGGACTTCCGTTCTTTTTGCACTCTTGATCTTTTGACTTCGTCTTTTCCCGTTTTCTTCAATAAAAGCCCGTGAAAGCCCGTGTTTTCTTCCTTTTTCACATTTTGGTCCTAAAACACAATAAAAACACAAACCACGCATAATTCCGACTTTTACGACATAAATCACACGTTTTGGTCTTGTTATTATTGGAAATAAGTGGTAAAAGGATAAGTGTTTTCACACTTATTAAATCCCCTACACTTGACCATTGCAATGCCCTCATGCAATGCATTAATTTTAAAGCACGGTTTACATTTTTCATCATAAATAACCCATCTTGGCCTTTATTAAATACTAAACATAAAAGATAGAAATAAGTAAAGAAATTAAAAACTTACATTGGGTTTTGGCGGCCATGAACATTTATCATCCTCAAGTTTCACGTTCCCCATACCAAGCTTAAAAACGAGATCATTGTTATTATAAGTTAGCAAACTATCACAAACTCATGTGGGCCAATTATTCACTTAGACTCCCTTATTCCTAGGTGTATCTCTTATATTTTATTTATGTCTTGAATGATCACGAGGATGCATTGTTTGACTTATTTCGATAGTTATTTAGTCCGAAAATAAGGTGAACAATTTAATCAATAGTTAGCTAAAGGACCAAATCTTTTAAAACTGCTTCTCGGGATATCAGAAAGTTCATATCTTGGCATAACTTGGTTCGCGATTTGAGACCTTTCTCGGGCCGATATTTGGTAGCGACTTCATACTTCGAATCTTCGAGAGACGTTCTTGAAATTATGGTCTTCTCTTCATAATAGGATTGTCTTCACTTGAAGTTTTTGAGAGGTTCTTCATCTTTGGACCACGACTTCTTCATTTTTCTCCAATCTTTATTTTGGACTTTGATATACAACGATCCGCCTCCTTTTAGGACTTGGATCTATTTATCCTCATACCTTGTTAGGGTCTTTTCGGATAGACTTCTCCATGACTTTTGGGGAGTTCTTGCTTTTCGTCGTGTGTCTCGATCCTTCATATTGATTTTCGATAAATGATTCTTCACATCACTTTTGGATCTTTAGCAACAAAATGTAGCCCTCATGCCTTGTTAGGGCCTTTTCGGACTCGCCAATCTTCGCGCCCCGCTTCATAAGTTATGCCTTGGCTATGAACTCTCGTCATTACCGAGCAACTTTTAAACGATCTGGGGCTAGAAGCTAAGTAACCTTTTAAATCGTACAACCTTATTTATTAGCGGATAAATTATTAACAAGCGAAGGGAGAATAGGCTCATAATTAACTCACATAAATTCACGAAAGAATACCGAACTTATAATTGACTCTATCATCTCTCGTTCTCCACAGTTTAAAATCTCAAGGAATGAGACTCGTGGATGCTTAGCCTATTAAATCAAAGTTTTGGGTTTTCGAGTCGCCTATAGGATCTTGCAAATTTTTAGACTTTTTCAAGTTTAGAAATCGCATTTTAAAGTTCCCTTGATAAACGACTCTCTAGGATCAATTATAGGAACTTGCGAAAAGTTCTTGTTCTTAACCCGTGAGAGTTAAGACTTTCGCGTTTTATAGCTCCCTATATAAAAGCCTAGCAAAACTTGACTTAAACACGGTAAGGATACTAGCTAGAGTAGACTTAGGCAAGTAAACTCGGGTTGAGTCAAAATGTTCACGACTAAGAAAAATCTAAAACTACTTTATTGAAAAACTATTCTAGCAATGGAGAAAATAAACATAATAAAGGCAAATACAACTATACAACTAGGCCAAAATAGATTAAAAATTTTGAAAAATGTCGAAAAATCAAGTTTTCCGGTAAAAATGAGGGCAACTTCATGGAAAAGACCACTTACTTCGATAGAAGTCCCCCCTACACTTGAGATAAACATTGTCCTCAATGTTTAAGCATGTGGGAGTAAACCCCCCTACACTTATGACATTGTGCACTTTGTTTAAATCTTGCTAAGGAAATGACAACTAAGGTGAATTCAATGTGAACATATATAAAATATGAAATATTGAATCACAAGAGTTTAGGATAGAACCGGGAAGATGGGAAACACGGTATCACGGTTCGTCAAAAGTCATCAAGATGCTTTCTGAAGCTTTAATTCCTGCACAGCACAAGAAACAAGACAACAAACATATGCGGGGCTCCCCCTACACTTATTATGAAAGCAGTAAAGGATAGAACACGGGTTGCCTCCCGAGAAGCGCTTGTTTTTGTTCACCGAGTCATGAGCCTGACTCGACCCAATTTTAGTTTATGGGGAACGTGGTGAGGGATGGAATCATCTCTTGAGAGATGTCCTCACCAAAGTACAGCTTCAGACGCTGGCCATTCACCTTGAAATTGGGCCCATTCGGCTGAGAAAGCTCAATGGTCCCATACGGAAAGACTTTGGCGACGGTGAATGGACCAGTCCAGCGGCTCTTCAACTTGCCAGAGAAGATCTTCAACCGAGAGTTAAAGAGTAAGACTTGATCACCAACGTGGAACTCTCGGTTCTTGATTTTAGCATCGTGGATCATCTTCGTCTTCTCCTTGTAGATCAGCGAGTTCTCATAAGCTTCATTCCTCAGTTCATTTAGCTCGTTGAGTTGAACCTTGCGATGATCACCGGCTTTTATGGTGTCGAAGTTCGCCCACTTCAAGGCCCAGTGCGCCTTATGTTCTAGCTCGATGGGTAGGTCGCAAGCTTTCCCGTACACAAGACGATAGGGTGTACAACCGATCGGGGTCTTGTAAGCAGTACGGAAAGCCCACAGAGCATCATCTAACTTATCGGCCCACGCGGCGCGATGCTCTCCCACAGTACGCTCCAAAATTCTCTTCAAGCCACGATTGGAAATTTCGGCTTGCCCATTGGTTTGGGGATGATAGGCGGTGGAAAGACGGTGAGTGACACCATACTTTGCCATGACTCTTGCAAATTGATATATGCAAAAATGAGTCCCGCGGTCACTGATGATAGCACGAGGAACGCCAAATCGAGCGAAAAGCTGCTTCAAAAAGTTGACAACCACCCTCGCATCATTCGTAGGAAGAGCCTTAGCTTCAACCCATTTAGAGACGTAGTCGACGGCGACGAGGATGTACTTGTTCCCTTTGGATGATGGAAATGGCCCCATAAAGTCGATGCCCCATACATCAAAGATTTCACATTCCTGTATGAAATTTTGAGGCATCTCATCCTTATGTGTGATCCTGCCTTGACGTTGGCAAGCATCACAATGCTTAACCATTTCGTGAGCGTCACGATAAATGGTGGGCCAGTAGAATCCAGAATCAAACACTTTCTTAGCGGTGTAGTTGGGACCAAAGTGACCACCGGTGGGTCCTTTGTGGCAAGCTTGGAGGATGTCAAAAGCTGCCGGTCCGTCAACACATCGACGAATAATCAGATCAGCACACTGTTTGAATAGATAAGGGTCATCCCAAAAGTAAGTCTTAACATCGTTCAAGAACTTCTTCTTTTGTTGGGATGTTAACCCTTGGATGAGAATACCACCCGCTAAGTAGTTTGCAATGTCTGCAAACCACGGGGTGCCATCAAGATTGAGATTTATAGACATTAGAGTCTCCAGGGGGAAAGAGTCATTGATCTCTTTGTTCGGATGATCTCCCTGATATGGATCCTCAAGTCGACTCAGATGATCCGCGGCCAGGTTTTCAGCTCCCTTCTTGTCGCGAATTTCAATGTTGAATTCTTGAAGGAGTAAAACCCAGCGAAGAAGTCTTGGCTTAGAATCGTTCTTTGTCATCAAGTACTTCAACGCGGAATGGTCCGTGTATACGATGGTGGTGGATAAAACAAGATAGGGGCGAAATTTCTCAAAAGCATAGACAACAGCTAAAAGCTCTTTTTCGGTTGTCGTATAATGCAATTGAGCCCCCGTCATTGTTTTGCTAGCATAGTGGATTGGTTGGAAGTGTTTATTCACTCTTTGACCCAAAACCGCACCAATAGCAAAATCGCTAGCATCGCACATCAATTCAAAAGGTAGCTCCCAATTAGGGGTAACCAAGACCGGTGCCTTAGTTAGCTTATCCTTGAGAAGATTGAAGGCTTCGAGACACTCTTTAGAAAAGATAAAAGGAGTATCTTTTTCCAAGAGGTGGGTCATCGGGCGAGCGATTTTAGAGAAATCCTGAATGAATCTACGATAGAAGCCCGCATGACCCAGAAAGCTTCTCACACCCTTCACGGTTGAAGGTGGAGGTAATTTGGCTATGACATCTACTTTAGCACGGTCGACTTCAAGACCGGCCTTAGAGATTTTGTGTCCTAGCACAATGCCTTCTTTTACCATAAAATGGCATTTTTCCCAATTCATAACAAGGCGAGTGTCTTCGCACCGCTTAAGCATACGTTCCAAATTGGCAAGGCAAGTAGAGAAGGAATCCCCAAAGACCGAGAAATCATCCATGAAGACTTCCATGGTTTGCTCAACCATGTCATGGAAGATAGCCAACATACACCTTTGGAAAGTCCCGGGGGCATTGCATAAGCCAAAAGGCATACGTTTATAAGCAAATGTACCATAGGGACAAGTGAATGTTGTCTTCTCTTGATCTTGGGGATCGATGGGTATTTGAAAATAACCCGAGAAACCATCAAGAAAGCAGTAATATTCATTACCCGCTAAACGTTCAAGCATTTGGTCCATAAAAGGTAGAGGGAAATGATCCTTTCTCGTGGCATCATTGAGTTTGCGGTAGTCTATACAAACTCTCCACCCAGTAACGAGACGGGTAGGAATTAACTCGTTGTTTGCATTGGGCACAACGGTGATTCCGCCTTTCTTAGGCACACAATGGACTGGACTAACTTACGGTGAATCCGAAATAGGGTAAATCATACCCGCATCAAGAAGTTTGATAACCTCTTTTTTGATGACTTCATGTATTTTAGGATTCACCCTTCGTTGACTTTGAATTGTAGGCTTAAAGTCGTCCTCCATGAGAATTTTATGTGTGCAAAAGTGAGGATCAATTCCACGGATGTCGGAGATTTTCCAAGCGATAGCTCTTTTATGCTTCTGCAAAACAGCGACAAGTCGGGCTTTTTCGTCTTCTTTCAGATCCTTTGCGATGATGACCGGTAGCTTCTCGTCGTCTTCCAGAAAAACGTACTCAAGATGAGGCGGTAGGTCCTTAAGCTCAAGAGTAGGAGGATCCTCAATAGATGGTGAAACTAACGATGGATCATCATTGGTCACCTCTTTAGGAGCAGGAAGAGAGAACGGGTCCTCATTGAGAAGTCTCTCAATAGTACTAATGTCTTCATCCCAATTGGTGGAAAAATTATCATACTTAATATCGAGAGGACCCAAGCTGGCTTCGAAGTCATCCAAGTCACTTTCTCCGAAAGGAGTCAATGCTGGAGCAATTGAGGCAACGGTCTCAACATTGGGTAGAGAAGATAGAGTACTTTTGCAAGCATCATGAAAATGTTCTTCACAAGCCTCATCGAGAACATCAATAGTATTAACACTCTCATATGAAAAAGGTTGCTGAGAAATCTTACCCATGTTGAAGATAATTTTATCGTCACCAACTCTCATGATTATTTCGCCTGCGGCTACATCAATAAGAGTGCGACCGGTCCTCAGAAATGGACGTCCAACGATTAATGGAACACGAGGATCCATCTCGTAGTCACCGACAACAAAATCCGCCGGGAAGGTGAATTTGTCGACGCCAACAAAGACATCTTCGGCGATCCCCACTGGATAAGCAACCGTACGGTTGGCTAATTCCAAAGTCATTTTGGTGGGGACAAGCTCGGGGAGAGATAATTGCTTCCAAACACTTAAAGGCATTAAGTTTATACTGGCACCTAGATCGGCTAGGGCCATGCAATTTTCTACTCCTGGGAAGTTGCAAGGAATCAAGAAGCGACCCGGATCACCAAGTTTGGTGGGCAGTTGCCTTAAGAGCACTGCGGAGCAATTCTCATTAAGGTGGGTCTGAGCAATGTCAAGAAGCTTTTCTTTATCACTTAAAAGATCTTTAAACATCTTAGCGTATTTGGGCATGTGAGCGAGAGCCTCGGCAAAGGAGATGTTAAAATTCAATTGTTTAAACATTTTTAGGAAGTTTGAAACCTGAATATCATCCTTGCTCTTTTGCTTCTCTTTCCTCAACCTTGAGGGATAAGGTATATTGGATGAAGAAGAAGGCTTTAAGGGAATAGGATCACTCACAACCACGGGTGGTGGGGAAATGGGGATAGAAGGTGAAGGAGGTGGGGAAAATTGCTCTTTTTCCTTGTTCACAATCACCGGTGGAGGTGTAGGAAGCTCGGGTTCCATATAACCTTTTCCACTACGAGTGGTGATTGCTTTCATCTCCCCTCTTGGATTTGCAACGGTATTACTCGGAAGAGTACCCGAAGCAGAGGGTTGATTACTTTGGATGAGCGAACCAATCATATCACGAAGGTGAAGAGCTTGATTGTTAAAAGAGTTTTGCATGTTGGCATTAATATCATTGTTGTGTTTGGCCATATCATTCCTTAGCTCGGCTTGAATATCGCTCCCTTGTTTCACCATGTCATTCTTCAAGTTGACAAATTGGCTCTGAAGATTCGTCACCATCTCACGATTAGTCTTCATGAACGTCTCGACGTCTTGACTTACTGCCATTGGTTGATTGAGAGGTGGAGCTTGGTAAGCTTGAGAATTTCCTTGAGTTGGGTATGGGTTTCTTTGGGATTGATACTGATTGTTTGCACGAGGTTGGGATTGATTGTTCCGGTTAAAGCTTTGTTGTTGGTTTTGGTTTGCAGGAGGAAAACTGGGAGGGGCAAGATAATTGTTGGAGCGATAACTTAGCAAGTTACGGTCTCCTTGAGGGCGAGCTTGATAACCGCCCGTAGGATAAGTACCATATGCTGCGTTAACGTCTTCAGAATAATTGCCGTGAGTAGAAGGACACTCATTGTAGGAATGAGGACCACCACATGTGTCACAAGAGATAACAACGGCTTTAGCTTGTTGAGTTTGGTTAGACGTCAAAATTTGGAGACTTTTGTTAATATCAAGAATAGCACGTTCCAAAACAGATGAGTTGGTGGTGGAAGAAGTAGACGAAACATTGACTCTCTGATTAGATCTTGAGGATGCGGAAGAATCCCAATTCTTGTGGTGAGTAGTCATGTTTTCAATCAACTCTCGACACTCCTCCGGTCTCCTTTTCATAAAAGTACCACCGGCGGCGGCATTGATCGTGTCACGATCACGAAAAGTGAGACCATTGTAAAAGGTGTCAATGAGAGTGACGGGGAGCATATTGTGATTAGGACAGCGGTCGATCAAATCATTGTAACGTTCCCAAGCATCGAAAAGCGATTCATCATTCTCTTGCATAAATCCACTGATTTGGTTACGAAGGCTAGTGACCATGGATGGGGGAAAGTAGCGCGATAAAAAGCGTTGAGTCATGTCATTCCATGTATGAATAGAATTCTTAGGAAGACGGTCAAACCATTTTTCGGCATGGTGAGAAAGCGAGTGTGGAAAAAGTTGAAGGCGAAGGTCATCCATAGAAACACCGGGGCACTTCATGCTTTGGGTAATGGTAATGAATTTGTCGAGGTGTTTGT
Source organism: Glebionis coronaria (assembly GCA_025667525.1). Taxonomy (NCBI): domain Eukaryota; kingdom Viridiplantae; phylum Streptophyta; class Magnoliopsida; order Asterales; family Asteraceae; genus Glebionis; species Glebionis coronaria. The sequence goes on from CM046879.1 coordinate 98,521,880, forward strand.
TGGCATCATCATCCGGAATTCCACGAAACGGGTTCGTTTGCACTTGTTGTATCATGTGATGCTTCAACGAAAACTCCTGAGCCGTGACGTGCATTGGCGCAATCGGGCCTCCGCGTCCGTTCATGGTGGGTTGGCACAATTCCTCCATGGTTCGTAAATCAGGTAGAAGGACATTGTTGTTGTTGTTGTTATTATTCAAATTGTTTTGAGGTGGGTGATTATTGTTGTTATTAACACCAGCCATATCTAAATCTTCAAGAGTCTCGGGCTCAGAATAGTTGGAAGATCTAGTACGCATACACCTGCAGAAGAAAAATATACACAAAGAATATCTATATAATCTTTTTGGTGCAAAACCTTTTGAAAAGAATTGCTTTTAATGATTTTTCAATGTTTTTGTATTTTTGAAGAGTTTTATATTTTTATGGATTTTTGGAAATTTTTATAGCAAATGAAAATAACGTTCAAAGAACGGATCCCAAAATTCAATGCGTCTCTCACTAGAAACCGTTTATCTTAACGAAAAGAGCCGGCAGCGGCGCCATTTAATACTTGGCTTTAGAGGCCTTGTATAAAAATTCGTTAGTTCCGAATCTTTTCGAATTGAAAACCGGTCTTAAGTGCGACTCAATCGTCTTTTGGTGAATCAAGAGAATGGTTGGTTTGTTTTAAACTATTTGCAAGTAATTAAAGTGTCGTTGAGTAACAAGGAAATTAAAAGATTAATACCAAAATAACAAGTAAAAATAAATGCTCACTCAATTATAAAGATAAGATTAGAAAAATATTTTAACATTTAATAAAAACTAACACTTAGATAATTACTAAAAGAAAGTAAGGTCGGAGTATCAAACAAGTGCAACAATCGAAACGAGCCCAAAATGAGTCCCGATCGGAATGTTTTCCGATCGGTTGATCGGAAAGAGAGTAGGACACCAATCGGAATAACCAAGATATGGAGTCTATCGGAATGTGCACAAAATGCTACCAATCAGAAAGTAACTCGAAGTCTCAATCGGAATATATAAAAACCTTACCGTCGGAATACTAGCAAAAGACCCCAATCGGAATACATTAGGGTGCCAATCGGAATTTACAAAGCCCTCTTCCGATTGGGCTTAATCGGAATGCGGGAGATGGGATGCTCGGAAAAAAAGGGCCAATCGGAAAAGGGAGTTATACCTCCTCCTAAAATTGTGGAAATCGGTTAAGCAAGTAAATAAGCTATATTTGAGAGCTTATCACAACACTAACCCGAATCAATGCTTAAACCGGATCAAATAAGCACTAGAATCAACTTATCAAACTGAAATCAAACAACTTTTTGGATCAAACAATAAAAACATCAACTTTTTAATAAACTTTTTAATAAGAAAAATAAGCTAATCATAAAAATAAGCCAATAAGCACAAAAGTCTTAAAGCTTAATCAAATGAAAACTTATAAAATGATCAAAAGATTAACTTTTTAGCACGAAATCAATTAGAACAACACGGATCTTATGATTTACGCACCAAAATCAATCTTAAATCAAAGAAAAGTAGAATGAGATTAAGAGATAAAAGCTTAAAATGGAACTTTGATTAATGAAAATAAGCAATACAAAGATGTTTAATCTTGAAAGATTAAAAGAAAAAGATGAACTAGTGAGAGAAAGTTTAAGACTTTCTCTCTCTAAAAACTAAAAAGTGAAAAATTAACTAAAAATCTAACCACCCTCCTAATGACTATTAGGAGGGTATTTATAGGGAAGGTGGAAGGAGTGCATGTGTTGCATCTTCTTTCTTGCTTTCTTCACGTTTTCTCGACTCGACTTTAATTCTTCGTCTTTGTCGTCTTGGGATTTGAACTTGTCTTGTAATTTTCTTCTTCTATTAGACTTAAGTTCTTCGACTTCGTTAAACTTCCGTCTTTTGACTTTTTCTTCGATAAATCTTCAGAATAGGCCTTGGACTTCCGTTCTTTTTGCACTCTTGATCTTTTGACTTCGTCTTTTCCCGTTTTCTTCAATAAAAGCCCGTGAAAGCCCGTGTTTTCTTCCTTTTTCACATTTTGGTCCTAAAACACAATAAAAACACAAACCACGCATAATTCCGACTTTTACGACATAAATCACACGTTTTGGTCTTGTTATTATTGGAAATAAGTGGTAAAAGGATAAGTGTTTTCACACTTATTAGAGGACATGTTGAAAGCTTCGGTCAAGGTGGTTGAAATTCTATGCGAGCTTGAGCGCATATATCCTCCTGCTTTCTTTGACATTATGATTCACTTGCCCATCCATTTAGCTCTAGAGGCTCTTGAAGGCGGGCCTATTCAACCCCGGTAGATGTTTCCATTTCAAAGATTCATGAAGAAGCTAAAAGGTCATGTAAGAAATAAAGCCAAGCCAGAAGGTTCGATCGCGGAGGGTTATGTTGCAGAAGAAGCATTGACTATAAGTTCTCAATATTTTCAGGGTGTTACCACGAAATTTAAACGTCCTGATCGTAATGTGGACCCCCCTCCCTCAACAGTAAGTTTCAGGTGTTCCGATCGGTATGCAAGCCGATTGGTTTACTGTCCTTTCCTCATTTTCCTATCCAAGAGTACAAGAAAGCGAGATGGTATGTACTTAACAACAGTCCTGAGATCGACACGTACCAAGACCAGTTCCGGAGGTACGTGTTTTTTAATTTTGTAATTTTTTTCTTAACTTATCATTTCGACTACTTATTCTAATAGCAGGAACGTTTTTCAGTTTATTTCCAGGAAAAACAAAAAAATACATGCTAGAAGAATTCCCCCACTGGTTTAGGACGCTGGTAAACTAACACTTATTTTATGTACTTAAGTGTAAAATAAACAATATCATATTTTTTTGTTTTTTATCTAATCCTATCTTCTTCATAGATCTTTGAATGTCACGCACAAAATCCCACCACCCAGAGATTAGCCCAACCAGCGAGTTATTCGCTTTGGCTAATGGACCATCAAAGGCTCCAATGTCAGTAAACTGTTGCATAGTAGATGGTGTGAGGTATGTCGTGCAGAGCCGCGATGAACATCGTGTAACTCAAAATAGTGGCGTTTGTTCGACTGGCCCTGACAGGGAAATGTCTTATGGTCAGCTTCAAGAAATTCTCGAGTTTGACTATTTGTCGTTTAAAGTTGCGTTGTTCAAAGTTAAGTGGTTCAACACTCGCAACACAAGTCAAATAAGTCTTCTACCTTGTAGATCCGGCCAAACCCAACGTGAAGGTCGTCAAACATGTTAATCATAAAAAGTTTTTGAACAAGGGTGTAATCGTGGTAGAGAACGAACCTGATATTATACGTTTGGACAACTCATCTGATCTCCCACCTTCTACTAGTAATCTCCCACCTTCTACTAGTGATCTCCCACCTTCTACTAGTGGGAATGACTTCGGTAATTTCACCTTCTATATAGATTTGCATATAGATGGTGAATCAACGGAGGTTGACGCACCGCCAGATATCGATGATGTTCCTGGCAAAGACGATGATATTACTGATGATGAAGACCCCCTTCCTTATGATTTAGTAGATTTTGATGTTGAAGACCTCATCAAAGATGATGATGGTGTTGAGAAATTTTATTCTATTGACGAAGAAGATTAACTTTGTGTTGTAACTTGCAAAATATACTTATATATTTGAATGAATGAATGAATGAAATTGTTGTGGATTGTTTAAATGTGTAAATTTATTTTGATATTTAGATTTTGTGCATGCTTGTATTATTTTGTTCATGAATTTCTACATGTTATGCTAATTGTACCTGCACAGATGGCTGATATTGCACGGGGACACGATGGGGACGGTGGTGGCCAGGATCCTTCACGTCTATGTCCTCCATCATTCAGTTGCGGGGGTTGCTTCGTTAACCAAGGTAAGAATTTCTAGATTATTGTAATATAAGTATAAATTTGTACACATATTGAACTTGTTTTCCTTAAACTTTTATGACTTTATCACTCACTTGATTTTGCAAGAAAAGAAAAGCAAAAGCCCAATTTGGCGGGAGGAGTGCCGGCAGGGACAAGACCCGTTGCTTGAAATTACTGGATGCGGTGGCCGTGAATCATAACCGGCCAGTCGAGATCGACTGTGTAGACGCTAAAGATAACCAAGTTACACCTGTCGGACCCTACGCAGAGCATTGGGGAAACTATTTCGGGGTGGTAGTGAGGGATATACCTTTGGATTACCCTTCGTGGAACAAGGTCCCCGAAGGGTACAAGGCGGCGGCTTGGGAATCTCTTGGGGTAAGTTATCATTTTATGTTTATTTAATTATCATGTTCATTTATTTAATTGTGTATATTTATTTAAATTCGTTTATTTATTTATATCATATAAATAAAAAACAAATTTAAATAAATATATACATTATATTTCTAACTCTGTTTTCAATGTGTTGTATTGTGTATATTTATTTAAATTCGTTTATTTATTTATATCATATAAATAAATAAACGAATTTAAATAAATATATAAATTATATTTCTAACTCTGTTTTCAATGTGTTGTATTGTGTATATTTATTTAAATTCGTTTATTTATATCATATAAATAAATAAACAAAATTAAATAAATATGTAAATTATATTTTTAACTCTGTTTTTAGTGTGTTGTATTGTGTATATTTATTTAAATTCGTTTATTTATTTATATCATATAAATAAATAAACAAATTTAAATAAATATATAAATTATATTTCTAACTCTGTTTCCGATGTGTTGTACTTGATTGCAGAAAAAACACAATCTCGAGCCGTACAGGAGCTCCAATCGGTGGAAGCGTATTCATAATACCATTGATGCCCAGTTTCAAAAAACATACAACGCCAACAAGGCCACTCTGAAGCGAGATTACTGTAAAAAAAGACCCCGAGACTGGAGAATACGATGTGGCTCAAATTAGGTGGGACAGACTCGACGAGTGCCCAGCTGAAGAGTGGGAAAAAAATCACGTTTTGGACCGACCCTAATAACAAGAAGCGATCCTTAACAAACATCCAAAATCGGTCCAAGGCAACACTTCCCTCCCGGCATGGATCTCGGTCGATCCCTCGCACTAGACAGCTCATGGTGATTATTATTATTATTATTGTTGTTGTTTTTTTATTTTTATTTATTTTTATTATTTTATTATTATTATTGATTTTACATACATATATATCTGATTATACATTTTGGTGTGTTAAGATTTGCCGTTTTTAATTAAATTGATCTTATATGCGTGTGTATGTACAGAAAAAGGCATCCGAAACCCAACAGGAGCCCTCAGATATCGATATGTTCTATCGTTTGCACACGGATGCAGACGGTGTATTTGCAGATCCGAACGCTCTCCAGTTGTATGTAAGTATTCTTTCAAAACACACTTTAATGAATCATTGATTAATAATCTAGCAACCTGACTAATATATTTACTATCTTGTATTATTGTCACTACGCAGGATAAAACGAGGGAGCTAGAGGCGACGGGTGAGCACACCACTTCCGAGATCAACAGAATGGTACGAGGAGGCAAGTTTCGCGGCCACCATCCTAGCGTGGGTATGGTATTGTCGGGATACGCCAGTTCTAGGCCGAACTTTTCGTCACCCCCTGACACTCGTCGGGATGTTGATTTCATGATGGGCCTGCTAAGAGGCGACGGCAGGTATGCCGATCATTTTCAGAGATATGAGAGTGCTGGTGCGAGCGGGAGCGGGAGTCGCCCGTGTGATGATGCTGAGGATCGGGAGGGTGGTGAGGATGGTGGCAAGGATGGTGGCGATGACGCGAGCTAGTCGTGTCATATATGTGTTTATTAGTATGGTACATTTGTTTCCTTATGTTCATCTTGACTTGTTTCCCTATTATCCTAAATTAGAACGCTTGTTTCCCTAGTATCCTTAACTATCCGGACTTTTCCTAGTATTCTTGACTAAATTCAAAACGTTATATTATATTTTGGTGCAAGTTTGAACTTATTCCGCGTTTGTGTTGATTTGTATTCCAAGTTTACTTTATATGTGTCTTTTGGTGAGTAAAATACAGGTTTTTGGTACAGATTTTGGTAGATTTTTTCCGGAAAAAATCTGGAAAACGCCTGCTGTACAGGCAATTTATAAAAAAACATGCAGACTTTCCCCAACGACATGTCGCTGGGGAAACTAGTCATAGCCGACCACAAAATTAGGCAAGCAGCGTTGACAAGTCAAACACAAAACGTTGACAAGTCAAACCTATCGAAAGTTTCCCCAGCGACATGTCGCTGGGGAAACTTTGTAATTAGCTGAAAAGATTAAGTTTAACATATTTTTTGTTGATTTAATAAAGATTTTCCCCAGCGACAAGTCGCTGGGAAAAAGCTTGCCACCGTGGCAAACTATTTTTCAGGAAAAGTCTGCGGGTCCCACTTGTCGCTTGGGTAAGTCGCTGGGGATACCTTTCTCATCGAGCGTACCTCAACGACATTTCCCCAGCAACATGTCACTGGAAAAAAGTATCCCATTAACATGTCGCTGGAGAAATCCCAGAAATGTCGCTGAGGAATGAGTCGATTGTTGTAGTGTCATTTACCAGCATCTACGGATTTTTGTATAAGTAACTCTTAAAGTTCGATCGATGGCCCTCATTGATGAAGCTAGTCGAGTAGTCTACTAGAGATATCTTTTTGTACAAGGTGCGTGGTGTTTTGTTACAGTTTCATATGATGTTGCAACAATGTTAGGTGCCATTTCAATTAAATAGAAGATTACGATTCTAAGTTAAAAATTCTCACCAACCATATGTATACACGTGATCACTGTCTAATGTTAAGCTATTACCGTACTAGTTTGGTTTGCAGGGATCATGCATACATAGTGAATCACTTAATTATACATATACTACGTAGTAATTTCATTTATATAGATCAATTAACTCGGCTCACGTGCGCACCATACGCACTTACATGCCTAGCCTAGGTACTTACAAAATCATATATACTACGTAAATAGTAAACACTTACGACTTTAACAGTGATAACTTACACTCTCTTTCGAAAACTAATCACAACGGGATTGAGTTTCATTAAGATCCGATTAATTACATTTTACATTATATATGCATCTTGGAGTGATGAGATTTTGAGATCCAAAACTATTATAAATATTCATATTATTCGTTTGTTTAAACTATGTTACATAACTATTCAGATGTCAGAATTTTTTAAAGTAAATGATTAAATCAAATATTCTAGCTAGGTTTAAAAGAAACAAGAAGTGGCTGGTAACTAAATATTATTTTTCTTTCATTACATAACTTAATACTCAGCTAAACAAATTTAAGTAATTTGTTCGATCAAATGAAATCTAAAACCTCATTTTTCTGATGTAAGATAACAAGAAAGACCCCTCATATAGTACCATAATACATTAAAAAGAGGGAGAAAAATGGTAATCTCAGTGTAGTAGAAGTTGATGGTTTAACTATTGTGAAAGTAGACTCCTAATGATAGAAGCTTGAGTAGAATCCGTGTTCTCGAGTAACTCAGATAGTCGCTCGCTTAAATCGTCAACCTCCCTGTGCAAATTTCTGATGTAGTTGCATGTCTCTTGTAGCACTTTTGACGCCGAAACCTGCATTATCAAAGAAAACCTTACTAGAAGCACTCTTTCAAAAATGTTACATCCGATATTAGAAGGACTCTCTTTCATTTGTTTTTAGTTTAGTTGGTCCATATCATATATTCAATTAGTCATCTTCGACCATATGACTCATGACTATAAAATATATTTGACCCTAAATACGTTGCGGGTACTCAGGATTCAAATTCTGAAATCACTGTAAGTCATTTATATAGTGTGATCACGTTTATTAGGTTTGAACAAATTAAACTTCACAACGATAGTTATTAGTTCACAAGTATTATCCTTGAAAACATTTCGCAGTTATTGCAACAAAAGACTTCGAAAATATGCTCGAAATATAACAAGTATGGTATATATATCTATTTCGAAAAAAGTTTTTGTAGTCTTCTCCTAGCTCCTTGCTACGAGTTTATTTAGTTAGTTGCGGTAAAGTTTTATCTTTTGACTCCAAACGGCCTAACAAAGACCTTATTCTCAACAACATTTGTTTTTGTTTTTTGCAAGCTCTTTTCTTACGCTAGGGTTTCTAGTAGGCAAAAAAAATGTCTTTGAATTGGATCGAGTGGTGTTGTAATCCTTGTAACGCCGTATCCCCTACTTTGTAAAAAACATTTTTGGCAAGCATGGAGGATTTTCGACAGAGCTAAAAATACCATTTTTGCAGGCTTGCTAGTTATGAAGGAAACTAAAACTAATCTGGGTGATTTCATATGAATACCTTGTCAGAGCGACGAGTTCGGATTTCAGGCAGAAGTTGTTGCAACTTGGAAACAAGATCGTTAATTTGTTCATCACTGATTCTTGTTGCTGTTGACTGCCTTGATCTTGATCTTCTTGATGACATATTTATCTTTTTTTCTTATTGGAAATTGTTGATGTAGAAATATTTAATGTATGGATGAAAAGATGTGGAAGACGATATGAGTGCATGGGAGTGAGGTGTGGGTTGTGCTTCTATTTAAATAGCCCTCCCACCTTCCTATTTTCAAGATATTCACAAATAAAACTTTAATAAAAAAAGCAATACTTGGTATTTTTAGTAAATAAATCATGGGTTTTAGGAAAAACCAGGTTTAAAATAAGAGTATCAGTACACCAATGTATGAGAAAAAAATAAACTAACAATACTTACTTATTTATGGCTCATCATGCTTGTTATAGTCGGTCAAGTTTATTTATACTTGTAAAATGGTGAACCATGCCTAACTGGTGAGCTTATTTTGGTGGTTGAGCTCTTAAGTCTCTCAGCATCGTTTAGAACTTGTTACATGAATTTTGTATGTTTTGATCTGAATTAGCTTTCAGGAAAAGATTAAGTCTTTAATATATAGAAAAAAAAATCACATATGATGTTGCAAGTAAACTGCGAGTTATCTTGTTTAAATTCGGATCAGGTTGACAAGTAAATTGAAAATAGGGTTTCTAGCTTTTTGGAGAAAAGGTGGTATCTCCCTGTCTCGATATTTACATTATGTGAAATGATTTAATTTCTTTTGGATATCAAAGTTTTCTAAGATACAAGGAGACTCATCCCCACCATCCATCTCCATCTCATCCAAGGGCTGAGATTAAATCCCCATTTTACACTACAGGGGTATTTCCGTCAATTCACCCACCGACTATATAAACAACTTTCTCCATCTTTCTCATAAAAAAAACACACCCCGTCTTTTACTGTGTTCTTGGTGATATTGAGCATTGATTCATAGTTTTTTACAAAATGTATACGCAATTAAGAAATAGGTCAAATATTGATAGAGTAATGATCTAGCATCATGTCGATACAGAGTTAAAAGATACTATTGTGGTGACTATGCCTAAACTTAAAGAGAAGAGTTTTTTAATTATGTACTATTCATGTAGAATATGAATGGAGACCTCTTAGATGTTCGAGTTATAAGATTTCTTGTCACGTGATTGATCGTTGTCCTAATAATATGAGACCAAATGTGTTTAAGAGTGTGAAGAATCCTAAGCAAGCAGCTATGGGTATACTAGTTGGCTTTAAGGTGAATTTTAAACCCTGTTAGTCAGGAATATCGACAATTTTAAAAGAAGAATCCTAATTCAAGTGGTAGAAAGAAGCAAGTTGCGGGTCCTAGTAATAGCTTAGTAACTCAAATTATTTTGATGCGCTTAACTCGGTTAAAAACGATAATAATTTTGTAACTAATGTTGGGATGTCTAAGTTGGTTAGTTTCAGAGATCTCTAGGGTGGGACTCAGCCTGAGGATGGTACTCTTCATGTGGAAGCTAGTAATACCTCTCTCATTGCTAAAATTATTAAAATGGAAAGAAGCATTCTTGAGAGAAAATTTACTCTGTTGGATGATGAAGAAAGCCGATACCAATAATAATGGTTGAATACTCAAGTATGCTTTATGATGAGGAAGATACATGAAAATTAAACTAAGAAAATATTTTTTACATCATCAATAGCATCACCATCTAACTTTCCAAATATAGTAATATTTTGGAAAGATTTTGGATGGATTTGGAAGTATTTCTTAATCTGTCTTGAGAGTTTTTGTGAGCGACCCACAGGCCTTTTCCTATAAGGGACGGACCCCTTCGAAGGGGTCTGGCGGCTACGTGTAGGTCTGGGACTTAATGCCGATAAATAGCCAAGCATTTTTCCCATTTACGCACACCGTCTATCCTTTTAATATATGTATATTTGTTCATATTATTATTCTCTTATTTTTCTCTTTTGTGATATAGATCTCATTCTTGAGTTACAAGAAGATCACCAATCGCATTCAAGACATATAAGCTTCGACTTGCGTTGCTAAGTCTTTTGTGTGCCAAGTCCATACTTTGTACATACATCATTGGTGTACCAAACATTTACTAGACTTGTGATGTGTCTAGTTAGTATTTTATTCCTTGAAATATGTAGTGTGAAGGGAGTTGTTGTACGCGTTAAAAGAACTCAACATTTTAGCCTAGGTGTCGAAAAATATTGTAAGCGATGTGTAAAGGTTTATCTCCTTCAGTTAAGGGATGTTGTTGATTATTGATAGTTGAACTCTCGAGCCACATATTCGAGGAGTGGGGTAAGGGCAAGATAAGTGAGATCTTGCTAGGCTGAACCACTATAACTCATTTATTGTGTTGTTCGATTTTCTCTTCCCCTTTCACTATAATTTTTGCTTTAACTTATATTTACACACGATCTATTAATCCGAATTGATATCACCTTAAAGTTTCAAAATAAACTTTTAATCGCTAAAACTTTTCAACCCCCTTCTAGTCTTCCTAAATTGGTATCAAAGAGGGTTGCTTAAGCTTCCTTTAATATATAATGTATTTTAAAACTTGAAACGATTCATGACATCTAACAATTACAAAGGAGGACAAGCTAATGCAAATACCACCACTCTTTGAATTTGAAGCCTTAATCTATTAGAAAACCCATTTTGAAACTTATGTGAAATCAAATGATATAGGTATTTGGTACATCGTCATTGAGGGTGCTTATGTAACAATTGTAAAAATGTCACTAATTGTAAAATAGAGTTTGTCCCTCGTGAGTGTCAAGATGACGATCATAAAAAGATGCTTGCTAAGAATAATGAGGCAAAATGATGCTCTATAATGCTTTACCAAAAGGAATACGAAAGAATTTTCAAGTGTAAAACCGTTAAAGAAATTTGGAACTCACTAACTGTCTCTCATCAAGTAAACTGACAAGTAAAGAATAATATAATGATCGTCTTGTTCAACAATATGAACAATTTTCTATCCTTGAAGATGAGACAATTGATGTTGGTTTTGCTCGCTTTAACACTATTATTACTTTACTTAAAGATCTTGACGAGTAATATTGCATTAAGAACTATGTCATGATATTTCTTGGGGCACTTCGTCCCACGTGGAGAGCTAAAGTGATGGTTGTTGATCCTAAACTTAGATCGATTTAGCTTTGTGTTAACGAGATTGAATCAAGTATAACACGTAGAGAAACTTTGTGTATTCAACAATCTAAGTGTTATGCGGAATTAACACTTAGAACAAAGAACAAAGTAAAACAATATAACGCAAACTTTCACTTTAATTGATGATGAAACTTGCGTACAAATGAAAGTGTAAACTTGTATAAAACTATGAACCCTACGACATCCTTTTATAACACAAGGAGTCGTGTACAAAGGTCTACCTATCAACTATTCTTGGTAAAGATAAACATAGAAAATACAATATTGAATATATCTTTACTTGAATTACAAAACATGTAGACTAAGTATTTCATCAGTGGTTGAACTTCTCTTTGTCACGCTCAAATATGCTTTGTCAGTGCTCATCTGTCAGCGTCTCTTTTACTCTTGTCAGCGTCCAAGTTCCTCTTGTCAGCGTCCTAGTGACTTAGTTAATTTTATTCTCAACAGTCCTCCCCTAAACTTGATATCTACTCTAGTAATCAAGTTTCTGAATAAAAACTAAGTACAAATACAAACTAATTCTAAATTTGAGAATAAATATATCTAACATAATCCTTACTAGAATCACTGGTATAGTCAACTTCTAACTTTGTGGACACCATCATCTTCAAAAATATTGAGACCAAGGATATGCAACATCAACCAAAAGATATTCTGCAAACTTTGGAGTACTAAGATAGTATACACCATAAGCTAAAAACAAACACCACTTTAAACCACTAAGGTCATCCAGATCCAACCAAATTGGATCTGCTTCATTTGGAAAGATCATTCTCTTGAATGTGGTCTAGATCTTTATTCCATTAACTAAAGAAGGCTCTTCAGCTTCATACTTATCCTTCATCAAATCCCACAAGGCTACCAAATCTTCTCTATCCATAATTGCAAACAAAGAAATCAGAGGAGTGAATGTATGTACCTTGTCACCAGCTCTGGTGACCACCCATAAACCACTTGCATCTTCTTCATACTTAACTATGGGGTTTCTGAAATCCAAAAGTACCACTTCTGCAAAATCTGAAGCCTCTAATGGTGAGAGCTTCATAGTCTTTCTTATCACAACTTCACTTGGATTCAATTGATCAAAAACTAGAAATCCAATCTTCAACCCCTTCTTGACTAGCCTTGGAACCACAGATGCTTTCTTCATTCTCATCTGCTCCTCCATTTCTTCTTGCCTTTCCTTAGAGAGTAACCCAAAAGTCCTGTCTATACATAAGAAATCCCAAATGGGATAATCCAAATGCTCTAAATGGTCAAAAGTAAGCTTTTTGAGCTTTGAGTAGGTCCACCTAGTCTGCTGACACCTTAACATCATGTAATATAACTCTCTCCTTGTTGTCTTGTTTTGTTGAAGAATATTTCAAGCTCTATGTTTCTCAAACACCTTTATATCTCTCTAGCTTCATTACTGACTCTCAAATCTCTATTTAAAACATTAATTTGATCTTTTAGTTCAAATTCCATTTTCTTATATTCCTTTACCATCCCATCAGATTGTGCAAGCCCACTTTGATAGTTTGCAAGTCTAATTTCTACATAAAAAACATCTGATTTTAACTTTAAAATTTCTTTGTTAAGTTTTACAGTGTTTAACCTGCAACCTTTACTACAAAAGGCATCATCATATACCTCATTATCTGATGAAGAAGAGGAATGGGCCATGAGAGCAAAGTGAACATGTTTTTCTTCTTCCTTTTCAGCTACCAAAGCTTGATTCTCTACCACTTCTTCTGCCATAAAGCTCCAGTCCCATCCAATGCCATCAATACCTTGCATAGCAACCATAGCCTTTGGTTCAAGATCCCCAATAGTGACCATTTGTCTTGTTTTCTTTCCAGCATCATCATTCCGTGGAGATCTACACTCTCTCATGAAGTGTCCTATCCTATGAAAATTATAGCATTCAACATTTGATTTGTCCAATCCAAATGTGTCTTTACCATTAAAAGTCATCTTTCTACCAAACCTCTTGTTCCATCTATTAGCCCTTATGCTTGCAAGTGCCATATTTCACTTGATATCCATCTCTTCTAGATCAGCATCACTAATTTGCTTAAGATCCTAATATATGTGAGTAAGGAACCATTGGGCAATGCAGGAATGTATGCACATACTGTATCCAAATCAATACCAACAGGTTTAAGACTTGGTGAGCCAACATTATATGTGTCAGCGTCAAAATTTGAACCACTGACAAAGGTTGATCCACCGCTGACAAGAGTTGATCCAGTAACAGGATGCACACTCAATCCATTAACATATGAGTCTTTGTCAATGGTTTGAGATTCACTATGTGAGATAAAGGCCACACTTCCAGATGTTGAATTCTTCCTATATTCAAGTAAGGTCTCATTCTCTACAATTTTTAGTTTATTGTAAATATCATCAAAAGAAGCACTCCTATGGGCATTGGTAGCGATAATTGATCTGGCTTCAATTTTCCATGCATCACCAAGACCTCCAAGGAATGTAGCAATGATATCAGCATCTTCAAGTTCTGTTCCCATAAAATCCAACTTGCTAGTGATGTCTTGAAGCCTACTTCTTACCTCACTTAGCTTATCATTGGGATGAGCCTTAAACACAACATATTCACTCAGCAGTTTCTTCTTCCTTTCTTTGGCTGTATCTTCATTACCATCATAGGTGACTTGAAGGGCTGCCCAAAGATCTTTAGTAGATTCAAAGCTTCTGTATTTGTGTTGGTTCTTTGGATCCAAGGAAAGTTTAAGAATGTTCAAAGTCTTCATGTCATTATTTCTCAAGGCTATCTCAGCCATTGAGACGGCTCTTTTATCTTCAGGTCTTTCATTAAGAGCAGCACCAGATTGTCCAGCAGTTCTTCGTGTTGCAATAGCAATCTAGATCTTAGTTGCTTTATCAAATTGATTGCCATATTCAATGACTTCCCAAAGAGCATAGTCATTGACTTGAAGATACTGTTCAAATTGAACTTCCATTGTTCAAAGTTGTCAGGGTCGAGCATAGGGATTTTGAGGTTGTGATTTGATGAGGGAGAAGATTTTGTGGCAGACATCTTGTTTGGTTTAGGGTTTCTGGTGATTTAGGGTTTTTAGGGTTTACTGTTCTTTTAGATCAAAGTTCCTCAACAAGCTCTGATATCACTTGTTGATCCCAAACTTAGATCAATTTAGCTTTGTGTTAACGAGATTGAATCAAGTATAACACGTAGAGAAACTTTGTGTATTCAACAATCTAAGTGTTATGCGGAATTAACACTTAGAACAAAGAACAAAGTAAAACAATATAACCCAAACTTTCACTTTGATTGATGATGAAACTTGCGTACAAATGAAAGTGTAAACTTGTAACAACTTGTATAAAACTATGAACCCTACGACCTCCTTTTATAACACAAGGAGTCGTGTACAAAGGTCTACCTATCAACTATTCTTGGTAAAGATAAACATAGAAAATACAATATTAAATATATCTTTACTTGAATTACAAAATGTGTAGACTAAGTATTTCATCAGTGTTTGAACTTCTCTTTGTCAGTGCTCAAATATGCTTTGTCAGTGCTCATCTGTCAGCGTCTCTTTTACTCTTGTCAGCGTCCAAGTTCTTCTTGTCAGCGTCCCAGTGACTTAGTTAATTTTATTGCCAACAACGGCCATTGAAGAATCTAAAGATCTCTCAAATTTGTCACTAGACAAGCTCATTAGAAATCTCAAGGTTTATGAAATGGTGATAGAAAAAAACTTGGAGATCATCAAAGGGAAAAGAGAGGAGAAGAAATATATTGCCTTAAAGACAAAGATTGAATCAAGTGATGATGATGAGTATTTTTCCGATAGGGAAGATGAGGAGTATGTCATGACGAGTCGTGATTTAAAAAGTTCTTTAGAAGACGAGGAAAATATGTAAGACAACCTCGTGATGAAATAAAGTCATTTCGTAAGGATGACAAGAAGGTAAAGGTGAAATAAATTGATACCGGTGTGGTGACCCAAACCATTTCATTGGTGATTGTCCCAAGCCAAAAAAAAGTCTCATTGGGCGTTTGTTAGTGGGTATTGGAGTGCAAGTAATGACGATAATGAAGAATCTAAGAAGGGGGAGATAGCTCCAATTCCCCAAGAAACAAATGAGATGCAGTCTGACATTTCTTACTATTCTTATTCTATAGATGACGACACTTTAGAAAATGAGTATAAAAACTTTGTGAACTAAGTCTAAAAATCATTATACAAAAAAAATTGAAAACTAAAAAGGAATTTTTAGAAAATGAAGTTTATGAACTAAAAGAAAAATTAAAACACTTGGAACAAAGAAAAGCTATTGACATGGGATGTGCTTCTTGTCAAGATCTTGGCCTTAGAATTAAAAAATTAAAAATTACTCAAGAAGCGTTAATAAAACAAAACTCAAAGTTCACAAAATTTGATAGAAATTCTCATTGTATTGATGAAACGATTGATGCTCAAAATACACAAAAAGATAAAATCGGACTAGGATACTATACTCAAGAAGCCTCAACTAGCAAGGTTAAAAAAATAAAAAGCCGTAAAAAAGGTTGTTGATATGTCTGCATCAGCAAACCACGGATCCTACGGACCCCTTCTAAAGTGTCTGTCTGTTTAACCCAAGGGGTCTGCGGTCCCTGTGGCAGAACAAAAAAGTTCCTGATGTAATTTTGTTATTGTTTCTCGGAAACCTAAAGCCCAAGTCACTCAAACCAAGTATCCTATAATAACTAACAAGGTTTCGATCAATATAAAAATGATCCAAAGCAAAATAAAGATACAAAAATCTATTTCCCAGACGTCTATTTCCGAAAATCTATCACGGCTCTCAACCAAACTATCATGTCATATCATGGAACAAAAATACCCAAAGCAAGTTCCAACTTCCAAACTACATTCCTTGGAACAAGTTTGGTTCTACGCCATGCCATGATATCATGAATGGAATGTTTAACCCAAATCATGAGACAATTGAGACGAAATGTTTGAGTTAATATTGTTTTTAGGTGTGCATGAAAATTAGTCTAGCACCCGATGATCGGGTCAAAGATAGCGGGTGTTTGATGATCCCTTAGATCTTGTTAGTCTTAGCTTGAAGACTTAGTGTAACACCCCCAAATATTCATACTTTAGTTAAGTGGAAGAGTCGTTAGTGTTACGGGATAGCACATTACTCAAATCATAGACAACGCATAAAAATCGCGTCGTTAATAATAAAGCATTTTCCATTCATGAATATCAAATTTACATAGGTCCCAAGTCATATTATTTCATACAATTTTACAAACATTTGAATGGAAATTGTTATTTAAGTGCGGGCCATAAATTCTTGTCGTCTTCCCGAGATTTACCTTCAAGTACCTGAGATAAAACATGTTAAAAGAAAAAGTCAGCGAAAACGCCGAGTGAATTCATAGATTTTAATAAACCATTAATATATCACCGGTATAAATAATCATCATAAAAAATCATTTTGTACAATTCTTTGTCGGAGGCCATAAAATAAGCCAAAAACATTTTATACAAATCTTTGTTGTAAACCATACTATACGCTTTTGCCTTCAAAACCATTATACGAAACAATGTCGTAAAAACATCATACAATACGTTTTATAACGTTGTATAGAGTTCAATGAAAACCGTTATATGAATATGGTTATGTAAAACCAAAACACGAACATAATATCAATAATAAGACCCCGTATTGCTAGTCAGGCAATATATTATAATTCAATGCGTATAGCAGTATTTTCGTTATTCGATTATTATAAGCCGCATGACATTGCTACCTTACTTTAACAAACAACGGGTAGCTAACCCGAAACTCATTTGCCCATCTAAAACAGCGTGTCGTCACAATAATCACGCTTATATAAATCTTCTCATACATAAATTCGCTTACCAATCAATGTGGCATGACGGGGATCAACCGTCAAGGCGCGAACTGGGGTGATCTTCCCCAAATAGTACTATTATATGCATAAGCGTCTACCAAATCCTGGTAGTTCACAATTCATGCTAATGGGACTTTTTTTGACATAACCTAACTAATAATAATCCATTTTGTTTCATTCGTCGGGTCATATAATCATTCATCGGGTCATACAATCATTCGGGTCCAAAACAAATAATCGGGACAACTGGTGTCCTATTTTATTAAAACAAACATGTTATCTCCCTCGCGGGTTTATAAAACATTTCATAAAAACATTTAAAAGATTGTGAGGCTATGAACTCACGTTGATTGGGAAAGGCGGGTTATCGGCGATTTGGATGTACGGTACGTGCTTCAATCACGGAAACCTAGACAAATAATACTCGTCTTAGACTCTTGTCCAATGAATTTATGAAAATAATGTCTATGTATATATGATGATATCATGAGTATGATGATGATCATGTGGGAGTTTATATCTTCATACACATTATAGTGGTATGTGTTAGTCAAATTTTTGACTAGTTACACTAGTTTTAATCCAATTCCATATTAAGGCCCAATAAGCCCATTAAAGTCCAATACTTTATATTAGCCCATTTTATACTTTTAATATCAGGCCTATACTCATATATTGGGCCTGTAACACCCCATTTTGAAAATGGAAATATCACAGTAATTATGGCGTGTCATCAAATCATACAAGGTAAAATGTCTAAACATTACTTGACCATATAAAGGAAATTACCGGAATCAAACATCGGTAGTCCAAAAGTAAAGCTCATCACACACAAACATAGTATAGTAAAGGAAAAGGACTAAACAATGTCCAAAGCATAAGTATCATAAAGAAAGGAAATGCATAATGTAAAGAAGGCTAGACAGCTTCCAGTCCATATGCACGTACTCTTAGTGTCTACGAGCGTCCCTGAGTACCTGCCGTTTTGGGAACATAGAAAAGGAAAACGGCTGAGCAATACGCTCAGCACGGATGTACAATAAAGCATGAATAGGATAAACATATAACATAATAACAGCAGAAGAAACTAAGTCTCGAGTAACTTGGTTAAGTCTTAATAAAACTGGTTTATAGTTTGAAAGTCTTATGTTTATCTTATAAAAAATGTTTGTCATATTTTACCATTAGCCAATATAGGTCATGAAAATCCACCGTGCATGAATAATTGGAGGGGTGACCTCATCATGCAAATTAGAGGGGCTGCCTCTAATTTAATATACTGGTTTTATGGGTAGGAGGGATCAGCTCCTTGTGAAGGATGCAAGGCACACACCACATTCACCATGTAATCCTGAATAAAACGTGTAACTAGGATGCACCCATACGCCCCACATGATAAATATAAATAAATGGCCCAAAAGCTGAAGGGACGCCACGAGCGATCACTCCGCCGTGGTGAAGTCATAACATCAGTGCCTCTAATGTTATGGTTATGGTACCTCCATAACTAGGTGAAACTGGTCATGCATGTATATGGCTATAGGTAATCATATTTAAACATAAGCAATCAAACTCATACTTATACTACGGGAAAACAGTTGGCTGCATACGGGGAAATCCTAATAAGGAAAGAATGTCCATACTGAAAGGACGGGAATCCGTACCTTATGTCCAGTGAACGAGAACGATGAACTGCGAGAATCCTACTTCCGAAACACTAGTGCTACATAAATACGTACATGAAATAAGTATCTGCTTACTAAATACATAGCTGGTTTTATGTCATGTCTTAGCTTATCTTATATGTCTTACTATGTTTTACTGTTTAAAGCCTTAAACTGTATTAAATCTTATACTCTGCTTAATCTGATTAAGTATTTCTGGTATTTCATGTGTTATTATACTTACTGTGTAATAATAAGTAACTTTCCAAAAATAGCAAGTTTCCTAAAATAGAAAGTTTCCTAAAATAGAAAGTTACCAAAAATAGAAAGTTTCCAAAAATAGAAAGTTTCCAAAAATAGAAAGTTTCCAAAAATAGAAAGTTTCCAAAAATAGATTTACTGCTTAAAATAGATAAGTTTCTAAAAATAGAAAGTTTCCATAAATAGATTAGCTGCCTTAATTAAATAAGTTTCCATAAATAGATTAGCTGCCTTAAATAAATAAGTTTCTAAAAATAGCTGGTTTCCATAAATAAATTAGCTGC
The DNA here is from genome assembly GCA_025667525.1 of Glebionis coronaria. NCBI lineage: Eukaryota > Viridiplantae > Streptophyta > Magnoliopsida > Asterales > Asteraceae > Glebionis > Glebionis coronaria. The sequence continues at coordinate 98,541,541 of CM046879.1, forward strand.
CTTATTTAATTAAGTTTCTAAAAATAGAAAGTTTCCATAATTAGAAATAAGCTGGTTAAATAAGCTAAGTAAATAAGCCTAAGTGTTTTCATGATTATTTTCTAAGTCATATGATATATTGTATAGTTTAATAATTATTTCATGTAATTTAATTAAACTATAGGTTATAATATTTAATTAAAGTATAACATGTTTTAATTAAATATATTAAATACTTAGGTTAAAATTTGTATTATTAAATATTAATAATATAACCTAAGTCATGTTAATTAATTAATTATATCCATGGTTTTTAAAATAATTAATTAATTATAAGTCTTAAATATTAATACTTAGGTTAAAATAATTTCATGATCATTTATAATTAATTAACCTAAGTCATGTTATTAAATTAATTACATCATTATTAATTTAATTTTAACATAAGTTCATAACATAAAAAAAACTAACATAACCATGATCCGGATCTAAGCTTAAAAACATGAACCGGACATGAATCGGCACCGTACCCCGAACCAAATCGGCGTACCCCCTTGCTGCCGTGGGACCCACATGCACCAACCAAGACCATATGGTCTTGGTGGTGTCGGCTAAGCAAACTGAAACCCCCCTTGGGGTCGGTTGCAGCCTGCGGCCCAAAACAAAACACCCCTTAATCGACCCTTTGATTTATTTAATCATCAAAACATGTTAGATCTGTGATTAATTAATGTGTTTTTAAAAAAAAAACATCACATGTTCATAATTAATAAAAAGATTAAATTAAAAGAAAAGGTTTAAAAAGGTTTAACCGTATTCGTGGATCAAGGGAATGAAGAACAAACTCGAACAAACAACAAAACTTCAAGATCCAAGATCAAAGAATCACCTTGTTTGGTGATTATGGGTGGCGGCACAAAGAGAGGAGAAAGAGAGGGTTTAGGTTTTTCTTGAAATCTTCTGTAAAGTGATTTTGAGTAGTAAAAACTAATTAACCCTCTTTTAGTAAAAATTGGTAATGGGCTTGGCCCATTACTCTTGTTTTGGCCGCGGGTAGGGACCTCCCCATGGGGTTCCCGTACCTCTTTTCGTGTCTCGTTAATTAGTTAGTCGTTTGTGTTTAATTATGTTCGTGTTTTAAATGTTCTCGTTACGTAAATACCATAATCTAATATATTTAATTACGCTCGTAATAAATATATATACGTAATAAATAATAGCTCGTGTTTTAATTACGCTCGTGATTTCGTGATCGCATGTTCGTGATTAATTATTGCTAAATAGTTATTACGTGATCGTGCATATAAAATACTTATCGTGTTCTAACACGTACGTAATACGTAAACTCCTAACACGTAATCGTAATCATGCTATATTAGGAAAGTTTTTAACTAGTACGTACGATCATAAGGGTACTATGCATGGTAAAAGCATGCGGGTTTTACAACTCTTCCCCCCTAAAAAGAATAATTCGTCCCCGAATTATAGATAAAGTAAACTGGAAAAGAAGAACATACCCGAATTCAAGATATGAAATGAGGGTAAGAAGCCCGGATAGACTCCTCCGTTTCCCACGTGGCTTCCCACTCGGTATGATCCCTCCATAGAATTTTGACTAATGGAATCGTCTTCTTTCTCATGACTCGTTTTGTCTGTCAAGAACTCGTTCGGGTTCTTCTATAAAAGTGAGATCTTCACGTATCTGTTCCAGTGGATACTGAACCATGTGAAGGGGATGATATTGGTACCCTCTGAGTAAGGACACATGAAACACATTGTGCACATGCGAAAGTTGCGGAGGCAACGCCAATCGGTAAGATACTTCACCGACTCGTTCAATGATATCAAACGGTCCGATGAAACGAGGACTGACCTTCCCTTTAATCCCGAAGCGTCTAACACCACGTGCCGGCGAAACCTTAAGGAAGACGTGATCTCCTACATTAAAGTGTAAATCCCTACGATGCTTATCGGTGTAACTCTTTTGACGTGACCGTGCCTCCTGAATTTTTTGCCTAGCTACTGTGATCTTCTCATTTGTCATTTCTATGATTTCTGGTCCTTCGAGTGTTCGCTCGCCAACCTGATCCCAGCAGATTGGGGCGCGACACTTTCTGCCATACAACATCTCAAATGGAGCACACTTGATGCTTGCGTGCCAGCTGTTGTTGTATGCAAACTCCACCAAGCAGATGTATTCGTCCCAATCACCCGTCCGTTCCAGCGCACATGACCTCAACATATCCTCCAATGTCTGAATGGTTCGCTCCAATTGTCCGTCTGTTTGAGGATGAAAATCCGTGCTAAGCTTAAGTTGTGTACCCCAAGCTTTCTGCAGACTTCTCCAAAAGCGCGAAGTGAATCGAGGATCTCTGTCTGAGACGATGCTGGATGGTGCACCGTGGAGTCTCATGATCTCTCGTCTATACGTATCTGCGAGTTTACTTACCGGATCTTCCTTGCGGATCGGTAAGAAATGAGTTGATTTGGTAAGTCGATCAACGATAACCCAAATCGCATCGTGCTTCCTTTTGGTAGGCGGAAGACCGGTAACAAAATCCATGGTGATTTTGTCCCACTTCCACTCTGGAATATCTAACGGTTGAAGGAGACCGCCAGATCGCTGATGCTCGATCTTAACCTGCTGGCAGGTAAGACATTTGGAGACGTAAGTAGCCACATCCTGTTTCATACCACTCCACCAAAAGTACTGCTTGATGTCATGGTACATTTTAGTTGAACCAGGATGTATCGAGAATGAGGAGCTATGAGCTTCAGCTAGCACAGCTTCCCGAGTTCTTGGTCGTCAGGAACACAAAGTCTAGTGCCCTGCCATACGATACCATCTGCATCTACTCTGAATTCTGTCTGCTTCTCCAAATTCTGTACTATCGCCCAGATTTCTCCGTCATCCTTCTGAGCTTCCTTGATCTTAGATAGTAACTCGGGTTCTACTCTAAGATTAGCCCAGTAACCGTGCTGTCCACGTACCATGATCTCGATGTCTAGTCGCTCCAAGTCTCTAATGACTTTCTCTTCGATTTTAATGCCGTTGATCATTCCGGACTTCCTGCTAAGAGCATCTGCTACTACATTTGCCTTTCCGGGATGATACTGTAGATTTATGTCATAATCCTTCAACAGCTCTAACCATCTCCTCTGCCTCATGTTCAATTCACGCTGAGTGAAGATATACTTCAAGCTCTTGTGGTCCATGAAAATGACACATGATTCTCCATATAAGTAGTGTCTCCATATTTTCAATGCAAACACGACTGCAGCAAGTTCCAGATCGTGCGTGGGGTAATTCTCTTCATAAGGCTTAAGCTGTCGTGAAGCGTACGCGACCACTTTCCCATGTTGCATGAGAACACAGCCAAGTCCCTTCCCCGATGCGTCGCTGTAGATTTGAAATCCACCCGTACCAGATGGTAGAGTAAGAATAGGTGCAGATACTAACTTCTGCTTCAGGTCTTCAAAGCTCTTCTCTCGATCTTCAGTCCAGACGAATTTCTCCCCTTTCCGCATCAGTTTGGTCAATGGTAGTGCTAGGCGGGAAAAGTTCTCTACGAACCTACAGTAATAGCCAGATAAGCCTAAGAAACTGCGGACTTCCGTCGCTGATGTCGGCCTCGGCCACTTAGTAATGGCCTCAACCTTTGCTGGATCCATAGTGATTCCTTCTGCTGATACAATGTGACCTAAGAATGCCACCTTGTCTAACTAGGACTCACACTTGGAGAATTTAGCATACAGCTGCTTCTGGCGAAGAATCTGTAGTACTGTACGAAGATGGTCTTCGTGTTCCTCCTTGGACTTTGAGAAAATCAGGATGTCATCGATGAAAACAATGTCGAACTTGTCCAGAAATTCATGGAAGATTCTGTTCATCAGATCCATGAATACTGCCGGAGCATTTGTCAGGCCAAATGGCATAACTACAAACTCGTAGTGGCCATAACGGGTACGAAAGGCAGTCTTAGCAATATCCTGCTCCTTGACCCGTAGCTGGTGATAGCCTGGCCGAAGATCGATCTTAGAGAAGTGTTTGTTCCCTTGGAGTTGGTCAAACAGATCGTCAATGTGTGGCAGTGGATACCTATTCCGAATGGTAATATTGTTGAGCTCGCGATAGTCTATGCAAAGACGCATACTGCCGTCCTTCTTTTTAACAAACAAGACCGGCGTGCCCCATGGAGATGCGCTCGGTCGAATGAAACCTCGCTCAAGAAGTTCTTGCAGTTGATCCTTCAGCTCCTTCAGCTCTATGGGAGCCATGCGATAAGGAGACTTGGAGATTGGTTCAGCTCCTGGAACCAGTTCGATACTGAATTCCACTTCTCGTGCAGGTGGTATGCCCGGAAGTTCTGCTGGAAACATGTCTTGGAATTCCGACACTATTGGTTGATCCTGAATCGATGGAGATTCAGCATCCATGTCGTGAACCGTAGCTAGATAACCCTCGCAGCCATGTGACAGTAGAGCACGCGCTTGCAGGGTGGATATGACTTGTACAGACCGTCCGGGTATGAACCCATTATGAATGTACTCTGGTGCATTAACATCACCGAAGATAACTCGATATGAATGGCAGTCTATGGTAGCATGATACTTGGATAGCCAATCCATGCCCAAAATCATGTCGAAGTCATTCATGTCCAGCGGAAGTGCGTCGACAGGTCGAACCTTATCATCAAATTCTAGGGGAAGACTCTTGTATACATGGGTGATTAATACAGAGTCCCTCAAAGGCGTGGAAATAGTAAGCCTATTTTCTAGTGGCAAGGGAGGTATCCTAATGTTCTTAGCATAAGCAGTAGAAATAACCGATGAAGTAGGACCCGTATCGAAAAGAACACATGCAGCGCGACCATACATATACAAGATTCCAGTGATGGTACTTGTAGACTTGTTGGCCTGGTCTCGAGATGTCGTGTAGACATGCCCGGCAGTAGGAGGCGGCTTGGTATCAGCATGTCCCGATGTACCCTCCATCTCGCCCTTACGGCAATCCTTCATAATATGGCCAGGAAGACCACACTTGAAGCACGCATCAGTATTACGGCGACATGGTCCTGGGTGCCTACGGTGGCAAGTAGAGCAAAGAGGATGAGTGTATCCTCCAGCAGGTGCTCTGGCTGGCTGAGGACCTGATAAAACATTTTACATGAGACATAATAGTTGGGTACAAAGGACGAAGCGGATAATCGTAAGACTGAATACCGGTGATAGCTGGACGGCTAGGCTGTGAACCTCTCTGGTTCTGGTCCCTACCGTTCCATGGTTCCTGGTAGAAGTTTTGCTAAAGTGTCAGAATATGAGTTATAACATAAAACATAAGGAATTTCGTAAGTATTAGGACCTGCAGTTGCTGGATTGCCCGGCGTTGTTACGGCAATTGTCATTACCGCCACGCCTATCCGTAACAGAACGGTCGTTAGTCTGACCGTTTCCCTTGGGCTGGTGAGGCTGCTGCTGAGTAGCCGGCTGAGACCGGTCCCCAGTTTTCTGCCTGGAAGATACAGTTAAAGAGATGAATAATTGGCATATGCAAAGTATACGGATTGGTCACTGCTTGAATACGAAGGTTTACCTCTTGTCGGGTCTTTATGCTTCCCCGAACTCATCCCTCTCCTGCAGCATCTCCAGTTTTCGTGCTGCATCGGCCACTTGTGCTACAGTATTGAACGTAGCACACACAAGATTGTTTGCGACCGATGTGCGAAGAGCCCATCTGAAGTGATGTGTCTGCTCTTCAGGAGTACCTGCTGTCGCACCAAGGAAACCAGCCAAGCGAAGAAAGCGCTGCATAAACTCGTTGCTATTCTCCCCAGCTCTCTGACAGATCCCATGGTACTCTCTCTTGAGCTTGTCCTGCTCAGCCTTGGGAAAGAACTGTTCCATTACCCTGTCCTTGAACTAAGCCCAATTCAAACCAGCATCCCACTCATCACCACCTTCAAATTGCATCAAAGCTAACCACCAGTTGAGTACATCGCCTTCGAACCGATAGCATGCCAACCTCGCCTTGTATGCGGGATCACAGCCCATAGCGTTGAAAATCTTCTCGATGTGAGCCAACCAGCTTTCAGCATCGCTGGGGCTATCTGTCTTCTCAAAAGCTCGAGGGCGAAGCTTGTTGAATCTCTCCAGCCATACTGCTAATGTCACTGGAGGAGGAGGGGGAGGTGGCTGATTGTGCTGCTGATTGTTGGCAGCTTGAACTTCAGCCCGGATGTCATTCCTCAGTTGAGGAAGCAAGGCTTGCATGGCAGCCTGAATTGCAGCGTTGAGCTGCTCCTGTTCGCGTGTGAGAACCATCTGACAGTATAACATAAAACATATGATTAAACAGTTCAAAACATAAAATATAAATATATACATGAAAAAAATTTATACTAAAATTTCACGAGAAAAATTTTATGCAAGAAAATTTTTTGTATGAATGCATGATGTAATTTTATGAAAACTTTGTATGCTCGAGAGTGAACGCCTCTGGTCAGTTCACCCAAAACAAAAGACATAGCGAGGGGACGCCTATGGGTCGGTCCCAAATCTAAAAGTTTCGATAAAACACATGCGACTAAATAGGGCCAGTCCTGTACCAACCATTACTTAGTCAAAAACCCTGTAACAATGACATGTATATGTGCTTAAAAAATGATGAATGCATGAAAACAATTGTCAGTTCTAGGAAGACCGTAGTGACTACCCACTAATCACAGGTCATATTTGAGAGCCTACAGGTCGAAGCCTTGGCTCTGATACCATAATTGTAACACCCCATTTTGAAAATGGAAATATCACAGTAATTATGACGTGTCATCAAAGCATACAAGGTAAAATGTCTAAACATTACTTGACCATATAAAGGAAAATACCGGAATCAAACATCGGTAGTCCAAAAGTAAAGCTCATCACACACAAACATAGTATTGTAAAGGAAAAGGACTAAACAATGTCCAAAGCATAAGTATCATAAAGAAAGGAAATGCATAATGTAAAGAAGGCTAGACAGCTTCCAGTCCATATGCACGTACTCTTAGTGTCTACGAGCGTCCCTGAGTACCTGCCGTTTTGGGAACATAGAAAAGGAAAACGGCTGAGCAATACGCTCAGTGCACGGATGTACAATAAAGCATGAATAGGATAAACATATAACATAATAACAGCGGAAGAAACTAAGTCCCGAGTAACCTGGTTAAGTCTTAATAAAACTGGTTTATAGTTTGAAAGTCTTATGTTTATCTTATAAAAACTGTTTGTCATATTTTACCATTAGCCAATATAGGTCATGAAAATCCACCGTGCATGAATAATTGGAGGGGTGACCTCATCATGCAAATTAGAGGGGCTGCCTCTAATTTAATATACTGGTTTTATGGGTAGGAGGGATCAGCTCCTTGTGAAGGATGCAAGGCACACACCACATTCACCATGTAATCCTGAATAAAACGTGTAACTAGGATGCACCCATACGCCCCACATGATAAATATAAATAAATGGCCCAAAAGCTGAAGGGACGCCACGAGCAATCACTCCGCCGTGGTGAAGTCATAACATCAGTGCCTCTAATGTTATGGTTATGGTACCTCCATAACTAGGTGAAACTGGTCATGCATGTATATGGCTATAGGTAATCATATTTAAACATAAGCAATCAAACTCATACTTATACTACGGGAAAACAGTTGGCTGCATACGGGGAAATCCTAATAAGGAAAGAATGTCCATACTGAAAGGACGGGAATCCGTACCTTATGTCCAGTGAACGAGAACGATGAACTGCGAGAATCCAACTTCCGAAACACTAGTGCTACATAAATACGTACATGAAATAAGTATCTGCTTACTAAATACATAGCTGGTTTTATGTCATGTCTTAGCTTATCTTATATGTCTTACTATGTTTTACTGTTTAAAGCCTTAAACTATATTAAATCTTATACTCTGCTTAATCTAATTAAGTATTTCTGGTATTTCATGTGTTATTATACTTACTGTGTAACAATAAGTAACTTTCCAAAAATAGCAAGTTTCCTAAAATAGAAAGTTTCCAAAAATAGAAATTTACCAAAAATAGAAAGTTTCCAAAAATAGAAAGTTTCCAAAAATAGAAAGTTTCCAAAAATAGATTTACTGCTTAAAATAGATAAGTTTCTAAAAATAGAAAGTTTCCATAAATAGATTAGCTGCCTTAATTAAATAAGTTTCCATAAATAGATTAGCTGCCTTAAATAAATAAGTTTCTAAAAATAGCTGGTTTCCATAAATAAATTAGCTGCCTTATTTAATTAAGTTTCTAAAAATAGAAAGTTTCCATAATTAGAAATAAGCTGGTTAAATAAGCTAAGTAAATAAGCCTAAGTGTTTTCATGATTATTTTCTAAGTCATATGATATATTGTATAGTTTAATAATTATTTCATGTAATTTAATTAAACTATAGGTTATAATATTTAATTAAAGTATAACATGTTTTAATTAAATATATTAAATACTTAGGTTAAAATGTGTATTATTAAATATTAATAATATAACCTAAGTCATGTTAATTAATTAATTATATCCATGGTTTTTAAAATAATTAATTAATTATAAGTCTTAAATATTAATACTTAGGTTAAAATAATTTCATGATCATTTATAATTAATTAACCTAAGTCGTGTTATTAAATTAATTACATCATTATTAATTTAATTTTAACATAAGTTCATAACATAAAAAAAAACTAACATAACCATGATCCGGATCTAAGCTTAAAAACATGAACCGGACATGAATCGACACCGTACCCCGAACCAAATCGGGGTACCCCCTTGCTGCCGTGGGACCCACATGCACCAACGAAGACCATATGGTCTTGGTGGTGTCGGCTAAGCAAACCGAAACCCCCCTTGGGGTCGGTTGCAGCCTGCGGCCCAAAACAAAACACCCCTTAATCGACCCTTTGATTTATTTAATCATCAAAACATGTTAGATCTATGATTAATTAATGTGTTTTTAAAAAAAATATCACATGTTCATAATTAATAAAAAGATTACATTAAAAGAAAAGGTTTAAAAAGGTTTTACCGTATTCGTGGATCAAGGGAATGAAGAACAAACACGAACAAACAACAAAACTTTAAGATCCAAGATCAAAGAATCGCCTTGTTTGGTGATTATGGGTGGCGGCACAAAGAGAGGAGAAAGAGAGGGTTTAGGTTTTTCTTGAAATCTTCTGTAAAGTGATTTTGAGTAGTAAAAACTAATTAACCCTCTTTTAGTAAAAATTGGTAATGGGCTTGGCCCATTACTCTTGTTTTGGCCGCGGGTAGGGACCCCCCCCCCCCCCCCCATGGGGTTCCCGTACCTCTTTTCGTGTCTCGTTAATTAGTTAGTCGTTTGTGTTTAATTATGTTCGTGTTTTAAATGTTCTCGTTACGTAAATACCATAATCTAATATATTTAATTACGCTCGTAATAAATATATATACGTAATAAATAATAGCTCGTGTTTTAATTACGCTCGTGATTTCGTGATCGCATGTTCGTGATTAATTATTGCTAAATAATTACGTGATCGTGCATATAAAATACTTATCGTGTTCTAACACGTACGTAATACGTAAACTCCTAACACGTAATCGTAATCTTGCTATATTAGGAAAGTTTTTAACTAGTACGTACGATCCTAAGGGTACTATGCATGGTAAAAGCATGCGGGTTTTACAGGGCCCAAGTGGGTTAAGCCCAATGAGTAAGTCCATTAGTGTTTAGCAAAATTAGGTGGGTTAATAGTCCAATAAGGCTAATTTGGCCCGTTAATGTCCATATGTTATAAAGCTCGGGTTTTATCGGTTTTTACTTGTAATATGTACTTATACATCAGTATATGATTTTTAAAAAGTTTACATTAGACGGGTCCGACCGTCTAAGTTTTAATTGACGAAAACGTTAATCTTTCGGTTTTAGCCGAAAAGAAGTAAAACTTATGTATATAGTTTTATAACTTACAAAACTTATCAAATTGCCATTTTTATAAAATGTCTCATTTATTTATTAAATTACATACTTATTTATATGTAATATATAAGTTAGTGGGTTTTAGGTATACATTTTATATTATATTAACTTGAGTGCTGATATTATACTATATACTTTTATTTTACAAATCTGATTATTATTTTCACTTTCACCATTTTTATCATATCTTGAGTTCTACAAGGAGATAGAAGCTTATTTTTGGACACCACAAACTACATGGTATGTGCTACAATTAACTCAGTTTTAGCTACTGCTCAATCAACCTCTAAATGTTTTTAACAGTTCGTCCAAAACAGACTATACAGATTTAGACTTCAATATTGTTTTTATCATATCTCACTCATTTTATGAATTCCATTGAGTGGCCAACTCTCACATATGTACAAGTCTCATAGATTACTGTATATTAATTTATCCAAGCCATTTTAACATTTTATCATAAGGTTCTTTACTGTTTTATACAACCTACTAATTTAAGCATGATTTTAACCTTTTTACATGTAGTTTTCAATCTTTTTAACCAAATTTATCAACACAAGATCCCCACATAATACTTTTGATCATCATTCATCATCATATAAATATACATAAATGAAGAAAATACAAGATTACATATTCAAAATAACAAGATGATAGGAAGAAATAATCTCTATACCACCAATGTGATGAAAAAATGGGATTTTGATGAACAAGGCTTGGTTCCTTGTTACCAAACCTTCAACTTGGCAAATGAACTTCTTGGGTCCTTCAAATGGATGAATATCTTCATGAAAATCACCCTAGGAACTCCATGGAAACTCTTTTTCATATGTTATAACCACCTCCAATCTTCATAACTTCAACTAGGCTTCAACATATGTTGATTATACTTGAAGTTTATGGCTAGAATTTTGAGGATGATGGTGGTTTAGTGATGGTAAGGGACGGCCAAAAAGGGGAGAGAAGAGAGTTGTATGTGAGATTTACATGTAAGAATGAGTAGCTAATTTGTGTTGCTAGTTGTTTTAAGCTAACAAGTAGTTTTGGTGGAAGGCTAAGGACAAGTGTCCTTAGCTTGGTATAAGTTTGACACATATTTGATGTGTGTTTTATACTCTTGGACGCTGCATGTAGGGGGTGGGGCAAGAGTTATCTTGTCTCGTCTCCATTAATTTACGGGTATTCCTAGATTCTAGTTTCCTCGATTTGCGTGCCCTCTGTTCGTTTTACGAAAAACGTTTTTATAAATTATGAATCAACAACACAAAACAAATCTAATAAAAATTATCTCATGAAAAGCGGAGTTCAAAAACGTAAATACGTAATCCTAAGGTTTCCGGTTTAGTCGTAAAGGACGTTAAATAATGCTCGTAAGTCCTAATCTTTTCTCGTAAATTTGTGAGTTTATGGACCAACACAAATTTAAAATTCCAAAATAATATTCACGGATAAATTTATTTCCTGAAGTGTCGGACTGTCACCAAAAACGGTGTATGTAAACGTAAGCACCTAACGTGGAATTCTCCGGTTTAAATGTAGTCGATGCTACTTCAAGATGTAAACCCAAATTTCTTCCCAAAAATGAGTGAGTTCATAATATAACATAAAATAATGTTTTTAAACAATACTTGAGTATAAAATATCGACCAAAATTTGACGGATTGTCACAGCATTTACCCCTAAACATGATCTTTGTCCTCAAAGATCGGTTTATCTTACTACTCGCTTCTTATAGAGTTAAAGCCATGTGGGTATTTCCTCCACCTTGGGTCCTTTATCTCAAGTATAATTCATTTCAATGCGCGAGTTTCATCAAACATAACTACGGGAATACGATCAGGCTTAAGGTTGACTTACTTTCTCTATCCATGATGTTCACGGGTTTTTGATGAATGCAACTTTTCGCCGATCCAAACTTCATCAAGAAGTAATCAGATTTTTACTTGATAGACATTTTATCAAGTTCGATATACGAACATAATTCACGCAGCCCTTGAAGTCCTAGGGTAGATCCAGCTTATATGCCTTTCAAACCAATCTTTTACATTATCTCAATGGTCCCATACAACGGGGACTTATTTCCCATGATCTTTCAGATCATCAATTCATTTTTCCAAGGTGAAATTTTTTGGCATAACTTCGCTACCCATCCTTCACTTCAAGATCTAAATTTCATATTCACATAACCTCCTGCCCACTACCGGCAGTCAATAATCAGATCCTAATTTCAACAATCATTTCAGTTATCGCGGGTCAGGTATTTTGTAAGGTTAGGTTTGTCATCATAGGCAACCTTAAACCTAAAAGACATGTCCAACTCACAATGGGTTTATGTCGGGTGTCTTCATCTTAACTCATGCTTACAGATGCTCTCATATTTAGATCCTCACAAGATTCGATCTCGATCCTAATACAATAATTATCAATGATAATCTCTCCAAAGGAAAGCGATTATATGGTTAATTACCAAAGGTCAATCATTTAGGCATAAAACAAGACTTCTAGTGTTTTGTGTCGTTACTTTACCTCATCCCTTCGATTGGGGTGGTAAACAGTACTCTCATCAAGGTTCGTTCCCAGTGACTTCTGAGCAAATCTCTAGAAATTCGATGCGAAGCGAGCATCTTGATAGAGATGATCGATACAGGCACACTATGTTTACACAACTCCTTTAAATACAAAAGAGTCAATTTCTTCATCGAGAATCTATCATTAATAGGAATGATATTAGCAGATTTGGTCAGTCTATCGACGATGACCCAAATCGAATCAAATTCAGATGATGACCTTTGCAATAGTTAGACGTTTACTAATGTATGAGGCGATGTCTGCCTTCATAATTTGCCATCAGTACAACTTCTTCAGACAAAGATACATTAAATCAGAAATGGCATGAATAGAATACTTAATCTTATGAGATTCCAACATAACTAAATCTCACAAACCTCCATATTTAGGCAACCACAAGCGGCCTTTTATACATTTAACGCCATTGGCTTCTCAATTCTAATGTTTCACATTAACCGCGAACCCCTCTTATTATCTATATTATCCTTTTTACAAGCATCGGCTATATTTTAAATTGCTCAGCAATTTATTTTGCACAGTCATTATTAAGGAACACATCCTAATTGATTCTTTATCCTTTCTACATAATATGTCAGTATCTACATTCACCCTTTCTGATGAAGTAATTATCATGACCACAATTCACTCAGAAATTATTTCTTCATATTTTCTAGGTTTTAGTTTCGTCTCAACTGTTATTTTTATCAGTTTTACTCAATCCGACGTCTAAAGCGTCGATAATTATTACAAGTAGTTAAATAATAAATATTAAATTCTATGAAATGTCAACGTAAAAAAATTATCTATTTATTTATTTTTAAATTTCTCAGTTCGTTCAATTATAGAAAAATGTTCAAAATAAATTTGAATTTAATTAATACAATTTTTTGTTGATTGATCGAAAATAATTAATAGGATCCGTTAATGTTCGAAAGATTCTTTGTATATACTTTGGTCAAAATTTTCTTAGTTGAAAAGCAAAAATTGTCATTTCAAATTTCAAGTCATGGTTTAAATGGTTTCCTCAATTTCTCTTAGGTTGTCTTGTGGTGTACACAAACATTTACCCCTAAAGAAGTTTAGTTAGATGTTCTGGGTATAAGGGAATAATCCCTTAAAAATCCTTTGATAAATATTTGTCAAAACATTTTTGCACTTTCTTTTTGGTAAAACCCAAAGCCTTAATGGCTCTAATTTTTGAAGAGTCAATATATTCTATTATCTATTAATCACACGGTCAAATAATGTAAAGGATTAAGCCTTAAATCACATGTTAAATATTCAAGGTACATGTTTTCATTGCTCGGCCAACGCAGGGCAGTCTATAAATGATTATTAACTCCTTCCTATTCCTATAAACAAACAGATGGTCCTTAATGATCACAAGCATGAATGTATCATATTACAACCTACACACGTGATTCACCAAATTTATGGATACTACATGTGCATTGGTCAATCCAAACGACATAACATGGAACTCATAATGGTCATTACAAGTTCTGGATGTAGCGATTGGAATAGATAATCTTCTTTGCGGACGCGAAGTTGATAATAACCATGCCGTGGATCAAATTTTGAATATACACTAGAACCTTGTAAATGATCGAACGAATCTTTCATCTGGGTAATGGATATAGATTTTGATCGTCAATTTACCTAGTTCACGGTTAATCAACAAACATAAGGAATGATAACACCATAGCTCTTCATGATGACGAGCTTGGTAGAATAAAAGCTTTCTCCGACAACCCTCTCAGTTGTACGGTAATTCTTTTAATTCAGATGATGCTGACGTACAGTGCATACGCCACAGGTGCAGCACCGGGAATATAATCAATATCAAATTCAACTTGCCTTAATGGCGAAAGTCTAGGTAATTCACCAGCAAATACCTCCTAAAGTTTCAGATAACAGAAACATCTTTTAATAAATTTACTTTAAGTTCTTTCTAGATTACAATATCTATGACTAGTTCATAACCATTCATGGTATAATTTCAAGTCTAATTGCAGGATATGGTCATCCATCAAGAATTATTTAGATCACTTTTGATAATCAACTTCTTACCTTTTAAGGGATTTCTACTCGAGTTCCCATCAATTAAGACAATGACATTATGTCATAGTCAATCAATCCATTCTACTAGCACTACCAACTTTCCAGTTTCATTACCGTTGATAAGATGTGAACTTCTCAAAAGACTAATAATAACTCATAATCCTTCACAAATTCAAGGATATCTGGACACATAACTAACCTTAAAAAGAGTAAGGTCAACACATAATCTATGCGAGAGAATTTCAAATTAGATAAAGACGAAAACATTAACGAATATGAATATATCCCATGTTTTCATGATTTGAGTACGCATTCGAAAGCTCCTCGGATCGTTACCCAGGTTATTCAAATGGAATCTTATCAAATGAAATGATAGGAACGTCAATACATCCAGTCGGGTATCAACATTCAGTAATAAAATACTTTTCCAAAGAATCTCACTACGAGAGAATTGGACAAGAAGGGGATATCAATTGTCAAATAAGACAATTTTCACAGATGAGTAAATTCGATTCAGAAAAATAAATGGTACGGGCACATATGTAGGTGTTCCTAACAATATGTCCCTATTTTGCACTTTTTGTAGATCTCATAAAATTTAATCTTTCATAACTTCAAAGAAAATGTAGTGTTTATTAACAGTTCCATGGTGACTACTAATTAGCTTTGCATGGTCCCTTCCAAATTGTATGTAGGCGCGCAACTATATACAATTTTAGGATTAACGATGCAATACTCAGTTCGTCAAAACTTTGTCATCATGTTTAAAATAAAAATATTTTCATGCTTAATTCTTGAATAAGAATCAAAATGAATTTACAGAGATGTTCTTTTCTTATGAAAACAATTAGGTTCTCCAAAGCGTTTCATAAACAACTTTATTTTGATAATGATTACTTATAAGTCTCACTTTGAATAATCCATATGGTGATGAAAATTCAATTTTTTTCAAGGGAACTGTTTTAACTTATAAAAACAATGAGTGATCTGCAAAAGAGTGATGAAAAGTTGTTCACCAAGAACTAACTACGATATGATAGGAAACGAGCTTAGCCAAATAATCATGAGGTTCATGACCTCGATGGCACTCAGGAATACAAAGAGAAGAATCTACAACGCAACTCAAACCGAGATGAGTGCTTGTTCAATGGTTGCATCACTAATGCGAACATTAGGAAGAAGCAAGAAAAGATAGATAACATCGATACATGTAAAATTTAGCAATCAAAGGTAGTCTTTCATTAATCACAAACAAGTCAAAATTGTATCGTAACACATTACGTGTCACTATGTCATACAATTCCAAGAACTCATCCTACCAACTGATGTCTCAGTTAAGTTAGGGATTTTTAAAAGATACCACAATGAATACTAATCTACAAGAGTCATAGGGGTTCCACATGTCCCGAAAGATCTATTGGTCCCAATTCAGAAGAAGATTTCTTCAATTTATTTCTTGGACACTGGGCATCATCATTATTGGACAATGCCCTAGGAACAACCCTTAACACGAACCAACAATCAATTAAAACCTTATAATTCAATCACAGGACTCAACAACTGCCTCTTAACAATATCATATTCCATACGAGTTAAATTTGACTTTATTCAAGTTTCAACCAACTTATACTCAATGTGATATCCTACTTCATTCTCCAATACTTTCAATCCTTATTCTTAGACCTTGAAAGGGCAATAAAAGCTCGATATGAACAACACTTAATTTCCAATCTTATAGCTCTTACAACAATAGTTATCAAATGAGTCACTAGTATGAAATGACTCACACATTCAATTAGACTTCTCGGAAAGATACTAGTGGCATGAGGCTTTTGGGTAATGGTTCCAATGACAGCCTCAAGTGCAACATTTACCTTCTCGATTTCAAATTTAAGAACTGGGTGACACCAAATCAGATGACACCTTTCTAGGTGGTAAGGTTTTGTCAAACTCCACTCTATAAGGAAAGATCGTCATGACATCGATATCAGATTTAATCTCGCCAATTCTTCTTCAAGATCATAAACAACTAATACCAATATTTCTACGAATATCAACCATTTTGTTGGGATCATAAATATCCACAACTTGGTTTAGATCTAGAATAGCTAGAATTCCTACGGAAATAGCTTCGATTGATTTGCTAGGGGAGTTAGGGTTTCTTGTAACAATCTACGTCGTATAAATACCTCGTATAAATATTAAAATAATCATCAAACAATCGTGTAATCAAATTACATCATATATATATAATCCAAGTTATATATATATATTAAAATAACACTTCTCAGTCTGGCCTTGTCGGTAACTCGGGAATTCTCCGACACCGTTATAGTCAAAAGATTTTTAGACATTTTGAGAAAAATGTTTATAGTTAAAAGATTTTGAAATGTTTTATTCAAAACCTTAGTTTTAAAAATCTTTCGTTCTCTATAACGAGAGCTCTGGTACCAAACTGAACACCCCCAAATATTCATACTTTAGTTCAGCGGAAGAGTCGCTGGTGTCACGGGATAGCATATTACTCAAATCATAGACAACGCGTAAAAATCGCGTCGTTAATAATAAATCATTTTCCGTTCATGAATATCAAATTTACATAGGTCCCAAGTCACATTATTTCATACAATCTTACAAACATTTGAATGGAAATTGTTATTTAAGTGCGGGTCATAAATTCTTGTCGTCTTCCCGAGAATTACCTTCAAGTACCTGAGATAAAACATGTTAAAAGAAAAGGTCAGCGAAAATGCCGAGTGAATTCATAGAGTTTAATAAATCATTAATATATCACCGGTATAAATAATCATCAACAAAAATCATTTTGTACAATTCTTTGTCGGAGGCCATAAAATAAGCCAAAAACATTTTATACAAATCTTTGTTGTAAACCATACTAAAGGCTTTTGCCTTCAAAACCATTATACAAACCAATGTCGTAAAAACATCATACAATACGTTTTATAACGTTGTATAGAGTTAAATGAAAACCGTTATATGAATATGGTTATGTAAAACCAAAACACGAACATAATATCAATAATAAGACCCCGTATTGCTAGTCAGACAATATATTGTAATTCAATGCGTATAACAGTATTTTCGTTATTGGATTATTATAAGTCGCATGACATTGATACCTTACTATAACAAACAACGGGTAGATAACCCGAAACTCATTTTCCCATCTAAAACAGCGTGTCGTCACAATAATCACGCTTATATAAATCTTCTCATACATAAATTCGCTTACCAATCAATGTGGCACGACGGGGATCAACCGTCAAGGCGCGAACTGGGGTGATCTTCCCCAAATAGTACTATTATATGCATAAGCGTCTACCAAATTCCGGTAGTTTACAATTCATGCTAATGGGACTTTTAGTGACATAACCTAACTAATAATAATCCATTTTGTTTCATCGTCGGGTCATATATTCATTCATCGGGTCATACAATCATTCGGGTCCAAAACAAATAATCGGGACAACTGGTGTCCTATTTTATTAAAACCAACATGTTATCTCCCTCGCGGGTTTATAAAACATTTCATAAAAATATATAAAAGAGTGCGAGGCTATGAACTCACATTGATTGGGAAAGGCGGGTTATCGGCGACTTGGATGTACGGTACGTGCTTCAATCACGGAAACCTAGACAAATAATACTCGTCTTAGACTCTTGTCCAATGACTTTATGAAAATAATTTCTATGTATATATGATGATATCATGAGTATGATGATGATCATGTGGGATTTATATCTTCATACACATTATAATGTTATGTGTTAGTCAAATTTTTGACTAGTTACACTAGTTTCAATTCAATTCCATATTAAGGCCCAATAAGCCCATTAAAGTCCAATACTTTATGTTAGTCCATTTTATACTTTTAATATCAGTCCTCTACTCATATGTTGGGTCCAAGTGGGTTAAGCCCAATGAGTAAGTCCATTAGTGTTTAGCCAAATTAGTTGGGTTAACAGTCCAATAAGGCTAATTTGGCCCGTTAATGTCCATATGTTATAAACTCGGGTTTTATCGATTTTTACTTGTAATATGTACTTATACATCAGTATATGAGTTGTAAAAAGTTTACATTAGACGGGTCCGACCGTCTAAGTTTTAATTGACGAAAACGTTAATCTTTCGGTTTTAGCCGAAAAGACGTAAAACTTATGTATATAGTTTTATAACTTACAAAACTTATCAAATTGCCATTTTTATAAAATGTCTCATTTATTTATTAAATTACATACTTATTTATATGTAATATATAAGTTAGTGGGTTTTAGGTATACATTTTATATTATATTAACTTGAGTGCTAATATTATACTATATACTTTTATTTTACAAATCTGATTATTATTTTCACTTTCACCATTTTTACCATATCTTGAGTTCTACAAGGAGATATAAGCTCATTTTTGGAAACCACAAACTACATGATATGTGCTACAATTAACTCAGCTTTAGCTACTTCTCAATCAACTTCTAAATGTCTCTAATAGTTCGTCCAAAACAGACTATACAGATTTGGACTTCAATATTGTTTTGATCATATCTCACTCATTTTATGGATTCGATTGAGTGGCCAACTCTCACATATGTACAAGTCTCATAGCTTACTGTATATTAATTTATCCAAGCCATTTTAACAGTTTATCATAAGGTTCTTTACTGTTTTATACAGCCTACTAATTTAAGCATGATTTTAACCTTTTTACATGTAGTTTTCAATCTTTTTATCCAAATTTACAACACAAGATCCCCACATAATACTTTTGATCATCATTCATCATCATATACATATACATAAATGAAGAAAATACAAGATTACATATTCAAAATAACAAGATGATAGGAAGAAATAATCTCTATACCACTAATGTGATGAAAAGATGGGATTTTGATGAACAAGGCTTGGTTCCTTGTTACCAAACCTTCAACTTGGCAAATGAACTTCTTGGGTCCTTCAAATGGATGAATATCTTCATGAAAATCACCCTAGGAACTCCATGGAAACTCTTTTTCATATGTTATAACCACCTCTAATCTTCATAACTTCAACTAGGCTTCAACATATGTTGATTATAGTTGAAGTTTATGGCTAGAATTTTGAGGATGATGGTGGTTTAGTGATGGTAGGGGACGGCCAAAAAGGGGAGAGAAGAGATTTGTGTGTGAGATTTGCATGTAAGAATGAGTAGCTAGTTTGTGTTGCTAGTTGTTTTAAGCTAACAAGTGGTTTTGGTGGAAGGCTAAGGACAAGTGTCCTTAGCTTGGTATAAGTTTGACACATATTTGATGTGTGTTTTATACTCTTGGACGCCACATGTAGGGGGTGGGGCAAGAGTTATCTTGTCTTGTCCCCATTAATTTACGGGTATCCGTCGATTCTAGTTTCCTCGATCTGCGTGCCCTTGGGTCGTTTTACGAAAAATATTTTTATAAATTATGAATCAACGGTACAAAACGAATCTAATAAAAATTGTCTCATAAAAAACAGAGTTCAAAAACGTAAATACGTAATCCTAAGGTTTTCGGTTTAGTCGTAAAGGACGTTAAATTATGCTCGTAAGTCCTAATCTCTTCTCGTAAATTTGTGAGTTTATGAACCAACACAAATTTAAAATTCCAAAATAATATTCATGGATAAATTTAATTTCTAAAGTGTCGGACTGTCACCAAAAACGGTGTTGTAAACGTAAGCACGTAACGTGGAATTCTCCGGTTTAAACGTAGTCGATGCTACTTCAAGATGTAAACCCAAATTTCTTCCCAAAAATGAGTGAGTTCATAATATAACATAAAATAATGTTTTTAAATAATACTTGAGAATAAAATATCGACCATAAACTGACGGATTGTCACACTTAGTCTACACAGGATAAATCATATATAGAGTTAGTAGAAACTTCGAATGATTTCAATGAGTATGCGGAATCTACTCTTTGATATTATGAAGATTATATTTGAAAGTGATTACAAGCGATGTAAACTGAATACTTCAATATATTAATACTAATACTCTTAACACAGAGTATTCGGGTAACAACCATGAAGTGAGAATACAATGAAGAGAACTAGTGCATTCGTATATCATAACATAGACTTATGATCTCCTTTTATAGTACAAGGAGTCCTTTACAAGAAAAAAATATGAAAAAATAATTTTAAACTTTTAGAAGATATAAGTGAATATCTTCTATCTTTAAGGAACACGTCTTCTGTCTTTATCTCTAACTCAACACTAATATTCTTACCAGCACCAAGGTTTAACCTAGTCTTGATCAACATTAAAGCATCTAGCACTACGAATACCAGTACCAGTATTAATAAAATTAATATTGTTAGTGTAATGTAAACCAGTGCTAATTTTATTCCCTACAATCCTTCCCTAAACTTGTGTTTTATCATCATAAACCAAACACGTTTCTGGACTAACAATTAGGATCTTCTTCACCTCATTTCTGAATTTGACTATGAATAAACTTGAAAAAATCAATAGCAAATTGGTCTTTAGTATCTACCTTCAATTGACAGCTCACCATCTTCTAAAAATTATCTTGTGAAAATGGATACACTCTATCTCCAAGTAGAAACAAAGACACAGTGTGAGTCATTGATAGCTGATATACTCCAAATGAATTATATAGATGTCAATGCTTCATGTCTATTGTATTAAGCTTTTCCCATATGTTTTTGTGAACATTAACCTCATACATCTTCCTTATAGTTTCCCACAAGTAGACATCCATAATATTTTGAACTTCTGATGTTTTTATAGCTCCAAACTTCTTATTCACAATCTTCCACAGATCAATAACATCTTCTCTGTCCAAGACTTGAAACATAACTCCCAAAAATTGATACTGCTCTACTTTTCCTCTAGCTTTGAATGTTTTCCACCACCTTGCCTTATCATCATGGAATATTTCATAATTGATGATTGGAAATTTTGAATTTAAAGGAACAACTGGATTATTTGCAACTACTAATTGTAAACACTTTTTAAGCTCTGGACTAGAAGGACCATCTCCTTTTGATATGAATATTCCTTTGGGAATCATCTTCTTTTTCCTTTTGGTAGATCCTTGTTCATCAAATCTTTTGCAGTTGTTGATGAAGTACCAATCTCTATAACTCTCTTCCTCTTTGTCTACATTTTTCAAAAAAAATCACTTGATTCTCATGATACATTTTTTCCATTTCAGAAGCATTGATCCAAGAAATTTTCAAAAAACCTAATAACTGGAATAGCTCTCCTTTCAAATTCTTCAAAAGTCAAACCAACAAAGTTCTCCTTTTTGTAGCCTTTATAATTTCTTAACATAGCTTTGTACTACACCCTTCTTCTAGCAACAAAAGACATGTACTTTTCTTTCTTTTCATGATTTTCTTTAATCTTAGTAATGTCTTGATGATATGATAAAGTCATAGAAACTACGTTATACCTGAATTGAATAGGTTCTTCATGCGCCCAGTCTCTGTAGTCTTTCAAAAATCCATCAATAACTGGTATTCCCCAATATAGTTGATTAAGCATCTATTTAATCTCCTTTTTCACTTCTTATTCTTCATCAGCTACTTCCTCATTATCATCATCAGAAGAAGTCCATTTAACATTCAACTCTGACTCTACTTCTTGCTCTAGAAGACCAGTATGACCACCAGCAATTAGATTTTCATTATTAGTATTGACACCAGCATTAACTTTTTCACTACCAGCATTAAGATTCTTACTACCAATACTAGCCTCCCTTGAAACCAGTATTATTCCCTGCTTCTTTATAGATATTTTTTTAGCAAAACCCAACATCTCTTCCTTCTATTAAACTTCCTTATTAGTCACCTTTACCCCTAATTCTTCCCCTTGATTGATGAGGATGTATTAAAAGCAGTTTGAGGAGAGAAGCCATAAAAATGTCACATGAACTTAATTCTTAGTCTGCTCTTCCTGGATTTGATGAACACTGCTTCTTAGAGTTTTTAGCTCTTGACCATGAGAAACAAGAACATCAGCTTGATCATCCCTTGCTTTCTTCAATAAATGACACCTTGATACAAAGATTTGCAACCCTTAATTCCAACAGTGAGAATCTATCCTCATCACCACCAAGAGAAGTAACCCTTGATGGAGAATCATTAGATCTGGTAGAGGTCTTACTGATAGTACTCCTCCCTGTGCTTCATCAGGCACAGTAGAAGTAGCCTCACCAGCACTAGCAATGCATCTCCTACAAGGGAAAAAGATAGATTCCTTAAGCTGAGAAATGTAAGGTATCTTTTTGTGTCTAATTCTATAAGTTGAGGATAAATGTTGTGAAGTTGAAGGCACATCCTCAGTTCTGGGTGATGAAGGTTGGGATATAACTGGGCTTGTTGTTCCCTCATCAACACCAGCTGCAGCATAGATTTAGTTAATGGAATTACTATACATGTCCATTTGTCATTGCTCATCTTCATTTGAACAAACACCCTACTAGTCAAAATAGGAACCTTGTACAGCCCATGGTGGTTACCCACATAATGTCCCAAACCATTGATAATGGTCATGAAAATCTTTGGTACATAAAAAACTTATGAGGACATCCAACATTCTTAAAAAGATTAACAAAGATTAAATGACTAAAGTTGAAGGTTCTCTGAGTAGATAAACAAACCAGTGCAGTGGCAAAAGGACTACCAAAATGATCCCATGATGAATTCTCTTGACTCATACAGTGTATAAGATAGTGAACCAAGAACCTCCATTATGGTGATAAATCCCCTTTGTAGAAGGTAAAGGACCTATCTCCCACGTAGCCAAGTGCTTCAATCCCATCCAAAATTTCAGTGTTGAGAAGTGTAAAGACTTTGTATTTATCATCAAGCTTTAAGTAAGTTATGACATGTTCTTCAGTAATATATAATTCCTGCTTGTTGACAATGTCCTTGATCAATTCTTCCCCATCTTTCTCTTCTAGAGTAGCAGTACCTCCAAAATTGATGAATTGAGGACATAAGTAACTTGGGGTGAAATGTAAGAGCATAGTACAAGTGACTATGTCTCAAAAACTCCATAATCTCAAAGAAAGATTCTTGACCAACATCCTTTGTAGATAAGCAACCTGATTGTGTTTCTTATAGAACAATAGATTTGACATGCTTCAATACAAGAATAAGAAGGATGAAAGTTGTTAGAGTAAGTTGTGTTGAGTTTACAAAAAGAAAAGTAATATTATGAGAAAGAGTATTTAGCTTATATAGGTTAGAGAAAAGATTTTGATTTGGTCCGTAAAATTCAACTTGCTAAAAATAAGAAATCTTAAGCAATGATGAAATCTTTAAAAAGAATAGGTAAATATCGTATCAAAGGTTACCTATGGTTGAAGTAACTATCACAAAATTATATGATGGTAATTTTATAATGGTTTTCTTCACATCAGAATTAACGGACACCCACCAGCATTAATTTATACTACCAACACTAAAAATAATACTACCAGCATAAATATTCAAACCAGTATTAAGCTAAACTTTCTCAAAGAATATAACCTAAACTACTAGAAAACATGTACATCAATGAGTAACTAACAATATACAACAATGTTTTTTAAATAGACACCATAGAATAATTTCACACATAAAAAGAGATGAAATAACTTTAGAATCTAAGCAAGTCATCAAAGTACTCACAACACACTGAAACACATAAGATAGACAATGAGTCTTGTATGGTTCCTTGATCAGAGGCTTCCATTAAAGCAAACTCTTACTTGTGTTCTCAATAATAATTCTACTAAACACTTTACACTTATAGGCTTCTTTAACCTCTGGTTTGTGAAAACCATTTTTAGTATCAAGATACTGCCTGTGATTAGATAAACTTACAAAGAAGTCTTCTTGACAGAATTTCTAGCATAAAGTTGTTGTCTATGACATCTCATAAATGAGACATAAAGAGTGAGTCATTTAGTGAGAACCAAATGACTAAGAATTACTTAACAGTTTATAAGTATAAAACATCAAAATTCCTTCATGCTCCATTGCTCATCCTACAAATGTTAGTACAAAACTAAGAAAATATGTGCCCAAAATATTTTCTTTTTTATATTTGGAAATCATGACTGATCGCATTAATAATCTTGACTAACATAATTAAGAAAAACACAAAGCATTAAATATTTTTACAAAAATCATTTACAACAGATTTTAAAAAACGACTTTATAACCCTTTTTCAAGATTGATATTTTCGACCAGAACCTAAGAAACATTTAGGTTCTCTTTAGTTGGTCCAACAAACTCATATACCTTGAGGTAAGTTTCCCCATGTAAGTCCCTAAACTCAAAATATCTAGTTTGGGTGATGTAATCAAACACACCATCTTCTTTTATTTCATTATACTTTAGTTTCTTCATGGCTTCAACCTGTTTAAACATCCTTACCGCATACTCATTTATTTCCTTTTCTGAACTAACAGACCCTTCTTTTTTCAGTTTCAACCTTTTGAATGTTTTCTGTTGGTTGAACTATCTTGGGTACCCATATCATAGGGAGTTGGTCCACTGTGAAACTTGTTAGCATCTAGTCTTACTCTCTCCAAATACTCAGCTTTACCTTTGGTGATTACAGACTTTGCATTTTTTTTATCTTTTGGGGTGGTGCTTTGGTAGAAGGTTGTGACACATAAGGTTATGGTTTATAAGGTCTTGTGTTAACATAGTTAACAGACACTAGACTATTGTTCCCAGAAATAAATACTTTGTTCTTTTGATAGGAGTTTTGAGAACAAAAAGATGTTTTCTTTTTGGGCAAACTCTGGATTGTGGTTGTGTCACATATGGTCTATGACTACCAAAGTATGGTCTTGAGTTGACAGAGTTCAAAGACCTTGAACTATTGCTACCAATATAAGATCTTTAGCTACCAAAATTAAAAGACCTACCAGAATTAAATGTTCTATCAGAATTAACTAGTGAATTCAACCAGTATTAAAATGACGGCTTAAGACCATCCCTAAGAAGCACTAAACTAGGGATCATCTTGGTATTAAGTTGATAGTTCCAGTTAGAACCCTTGTTCTTTTTCTTCTGGTTGTTCCTTCCACATTGTGCTTGCAAATTATCAAAACTACCACATATATAGCAAGCTCTATTCCCATTCTTATAAATATGTTGGTTATTCTTATTTCTCGATTTCCCCTAGGTATGTTTTTCCTGTATATTTGAGCATACTTAACAGGTTTGTTAATAGGTTAATATTTAGGGGCATTTGGATTTAAGTCACTAGAATTAACATCAGCTTTCTCTTCTAGCTTATCCTTGGCCTGAGACTTTGTGGTCTCTAAACTAGATATTTTAAGGATCACTTCCTCAGTTTGAGTACCAATATTAGTACTGGTAGTAGGATTAACCTACGGAATGTCAACACAGGCTTCACCAGAAGAGCTAGTTCCTTCTTTCTAAAATTTAATAGGAAAAAATTCTTTCTTTTGAAACTCAGGAAAACCAGTCAAGACCTATCAGGTATATGAGGAGAATATTAAAGGGGGCTCAACATCATGATAATTATTGTTGTATCCTGGTCCCCACTTGCATTTGTCAAGGATCTAACTATCCATCATTTCTCCATGCTCTTAGTAGCATTACTAAGACTCTTAAACTTAAGTTTATTTTCAAGTTTAGTAAGTTCACACTCCTCAAGCTTAATGTTGAGTTCAGTCATATCCCTAGCCTGTTTAGCTATTTCCCTCTTTAAAGGAATAATAAAGTCTTTAAAAAGCACTTTCTTGTTCCTTATAACACTTTATTTGTTCTTCTAAATATTTAAACCCATTTTGATAAGTAGATAAATCATGGGTAGACCTATCATAATTTAACTTAATATTATCACTATTGGTTTCAAGTTCCTTATATGTTTTCAGACATTTAGTAGTACAATTTTTTTACGAATACCCCTTTGTCTAAAAGTGCCAAAAGATCCATGTTAGTCTTATGTTCCTCATCTTCCATAAATCTACAGTCTACTCCAACTTCATCAACAACTATCAATGCCTTGGTGGAAGGCTCTTCAATAGTTACCTGATTTTTAGGACTTCTGCACTCCCTAGCAAAATGTCCCTTCTTGTGACAATTATAGCATATCACCTTTAACTTATCAAAGCTAGTCTTGTCACCAGCATTAAGAATGATCATCTTTCCAGTTCTCCTTAAAAACCTTCTTTCCCTCATGTTTAGAAAAGCAAGTTGGTTCTTTATCTCCAGTTGTTTTAGATCATCATCACTTAACTGTTGGAAATCATCAGCAACAATCTCTACTACATTTTCATAAGTGGACAGGAAAGCATAGATAGTTCCATCACTAAATCCGGTATCACTACTAGTTGATTCATCATAATCAGATAATGTACTACAAGTATTAACCAGTGTTGTAAAAAGCGGGCTAGGCGGTCGTACTCCACCTTGATTTATGGCTAAGCCGCCAAGCTAGGCAGAAAAGTCAAAAAAAGGTGCTAGGCGATCAAAAAATCAATGAAAGCCAACAAAAAAGTCAATATTTTTTTATAAGAAATTAAGGGTTATCTTTCTACAACATAAAATCTTAAAATAAAATATAAACTAATGATTGTAAACATAAAGTAATGGGTTTTCGTATGAAATTGGACCAATTGAATTTTATGTTCATGTTTAAAGCTTTTAGTACTTAAATTGTTATGCTTATTTGTCTATTTTGCAACTTCTTATTATGTGAAATTTGAATTATTTGAAATCAGAAGTATTTTGTTATGTTATACGTATTATTTATAATATTTATATGCATAACATTCTAATACGCCTAGACGAATTCCGCCTCGAATGTGGCCAACCGCCAAACTAGCGCCTAGCGAATTCTGCAACCTTGGTATTAGCTGATATACTTCCAATTTTAAGATAACCCTTGGATTTTTCTTTACTGGTATGATTAGAACTTGATATGAATGCCAAGTTAGTATCATTGGAGACTGGCCCAGTCTTTTATTTGAGTTTTTGCTCAACCACTTTAAAATGATTGTATAAATCATCAATATTGACCTGAACAATATCCTCCTTATTTTCCCAAATAGACACCTCTGTAGCCATTTCACCAGGCATACTTCTTAGGAACTTAACATTTATCTCCTCCTATTCAGCCTTTCCTCCTTGAGTAATGAGTTTGCTCACAATCCCTTTAAGTCTATTATAAATAGAATCAAGAAATTCTGATCCCTCAACATTGAAGTTATCAAACATTTATTTTAACAATGCTTTCTTGGCCTTCTTTGTAGAGTCGTTCCCTTTAAATCTTACAACAAATGCATCAAACATTGATTTAGCATCTTCATACTATTGAAAAGCAAGAATATGCTCATTTGGTATTGCCAGCATAATAATACTCACATCCTTCATATCATTAGACCTCTTCTTCTTTTCTACAGGCAACATTTTAGGTGTTTTCCCATCAACCTAAACAAGTTTGGTGTGAGTATCTCCATGTACTATAACCTCTTACAGATCCCAATTGTACATCTACAAAAATAGAGTAAATTTGAATTTCCATTCCTCAAACTCTCTTTGTTTGAAGACTGGAACCTTAATCATATTGTTAGGTAGTGTTGTTTCTGACTCAATCTCTTTAGTAATAGTGTTCTTGAATAACCTTCAAGATCAAAACTTCTCAATAAGCTTTGATACCACTTGTTAATCCCTTAGATCTTGTTAGTCTTAGCTTGAAGACTTAGTCTACACATGATAAATTTTATATAGACTTAGTAGAAACTTTGAATGATATCAAAAACTATGCGGAATCTACTCTTTGATATTATGAAGATTATATGTGAAAGTGATTAACAAGAGATGTAATTTGAATACTTCAGTATAACAATACTAATACCCTTAACACAGAGTATTAGAGTAACAACCTTGAAGTGAGAATATAATGTAGAGAACTAATGAATTTGTATATATCATAACCTAGACCTATCACCTCAATTTATAGTACAATGGGTCCTTTACAAGACAAATATATAAACAAATAAGTTTAAACTTTTAGAAGATATAAGTGAATATATTCTATCATTAAGAAACACATTTTCTGTCTTTATCTCTAACTCAGCACTAATATTCCTACCAGCACCAAGGTTTAACTTAGTATTAATCAACATTAAAGCAACCAGTACCACGAATACCACTACCATTATTAATAAAATTAATATTGTTAGTGTAATGTAAACCAGTACTAATTTTATTCCCAACAGTGTTACAGCTACATGACCCGTAACAAATATCTCTTTGCAACCTATGAATCCACTGACGGTGGAATTATAATCGTTGGAGGTAATGTCAAAATCAAAATCATTGGTTAGGTACAATCTCCGATAACTCTCTCTCTCTCTCTCTCAATAGGTAATGTAGCACACGTAGAAAATTTAGGATTTAACTTACTTAGTATTAGCCAACTTTGTGACAAAGGTGCAAAGTCCTCTTTGAGAAAAATGGTAGCAAAATACTCAAAGATGGAATAAAACTAACTAGAGGTATTAGGAAAAATAATATCTACGTAATAAAATAGATAATACATCAAAATATAAACTTTGCTTAACCACCATAGATGAAAACTAAACTCTTTGGCATTGTCATCTAGGTCACGCTAATATGAGACTCTTTATCTAGCATCTAAATACCTTGTTAGAAATGTATCAAAACTAAAATATGACCAACACTTTTGTGATGCTTGAAGAGTTGGTAAACAAGTTCATTCAAGCCATAAGACTAAAAATCAAGTTTCTACATCTAGGTGTCTAGAATTATTACACATCGATTTATTTGGTCCATCCGCTATACAAAGTTATGGAGGAAAAGTGGATGATTTTTCTAGATACAATTGGACAAAAATTTTGAAAACTAAAAATCAACCTTTCGATCATTTTGAAATTGTAAGTAAGAAAACTGAAAACCAACTTGGATGTCGTATAGTATAAATTCGGATGCATCATGGTCGGGAATCTGACAATGAAACGCAATTTGGAGCTTTTGTGATGCGAATGCCATTTAACATAATTTATCGGCTCCTCGTACGCCTTAGTCAAATGGTGTAGTAGAACGTAAAAATTGAACTCATCAAGAAATGAGTAAAACAATGCTTAATGAATCAACCTTACCCTAGATGTTTTGGTGTCATGTCGTTGATACATCCACGTACATCTTAAATTGTATATTAATTAGATAATTTCTAAATAAAACTCCTTATGAGTTGTTTAAAGGTACGAAACCAATCGTAAGATATTTTAGAGTCTTTGGTAGCAAGTGTTTATTCTAAAAACCAAGGATTGTCTCACACAGTTCGACCCACAGTCTTACAAAGGAGTTTCCTTGGATATGCTCAAAATAGTAAAGATTACATAGTATTAAACAAACAAATCATGTGTGTCGATGAATCGTTTAATGTAACACTCGACGAGAGTCTACCTCCTTTTAAAACGTCACATTTGTTCGATGATCAATGATTTAGTTGAATCTCAAGCCATACAAAACAAATTAGTCTTGAAAAAAACCAAGGGAAATGAACCATTAAATCTTAAAAAATATAATGTTAAAGAGTCTAAAAACAATTCTTTGGAAAGCGTCATAGGAAATCCTAATGAAAATCTTAGGTCCAGAGCACAAAATTAAAGAACTTTCTTTTATTTTGTTTCACAAACTGGCACTGAAAACGTGAATGAATATATAAAAGACAAAATTTATACTATATCTATGCAAGACGAGTTAAATCCATTTGGAATTAATGATGTATGGAACTTAGTCCCTAAACCAATAGATCAAACTATCATTGGAACTAAATGGGTTTTTTTAGATATAATTTAGATAGAAATGGAGTCGTTTCTAGAAATAAAGCTATGCTTGTCGCCCAAGGGTATAACCAACATGTGTTGGGAATAAATGCATGAGTCAAAATTCCCCTTGCTGGTTGGTCAAGATCCCCCTGCTAGAGTAAGTTCCACCTGCTGAAGTAATGAAGACAGTGGGATCAGTTCCCACTGCTAGGAGTCAATGCCCCTGCTGCATGGATAAACTTGGAAGAGATATTGACGCGTTTCTGTTACTACTCCAGAATACCTTCCTAGTTTGTTAGTAGTTATCTTGTACATGAGTCCTTGTGCTATAAAAGGACTCA
This sequence comes from Glebionis coronaria, assembly GCA_025667525.1. Taxonomy (NCBI): domain Eukaryota; kingdom Viridiplantae; phylum Streptophyta; class Magnoliopsida; order Asterales; family Asteraceae; genus Glebionis; species Glebionis coronaria. The sequence goes on from CM046879.1 coordinate 98,572,336, forward strand.
TTAGGTTATGTGTTTTATATATACTTTCTCTCATTTCATTTCATGCTTTAAGGTTGTAAAACCCTAATACCACCTTTGGGTATTCGTATATTACTAATATATTAAAGCCTAAACGTTTGATTCAATCATTGTTCTTGTATTAAACATTACTTTCCGCATCTTTTTAGTTACTTTGTGTATTGAAAAGTTTCTCTAGTAGTAGTTTGAATTCGTTCTTTCTATAATAGGCCCTTAAACAAGCTAAGGTTTAAGATTTGAGTTTGGGATCAACAACATGCAGGTATAGACTATGATGAGACTTTTTTCCGGTTGCAAGGCTCGTATCAATTCGGATTTTACTTGCTTACGCTTATGTTTATGACTTTAAACTATGTCAAATTGATGTTAAAAGTGCATTTCCTAAACGGGTTTATAAATGAAGAAGTCTGTGTCGCACAACCTCCGGGTTTTGTAGACTTTGAAAAACCAAATCATGTATATATAGTTAAAGGGGTTTTTACTGTCTTAAACAAACCCCAAAGGATTGGTACTCATTGAACACATGTACACTATAGGATTGGTCGATAATACATTGTTCGCCAGAAAGAAAAACTCACACATCATCATCATGCAAGTTTGTGTCCATGATATCATATTCGAATCAACTTGTCAAGACTTATGTGATGATTTCTCAAAAATCATGCATGGCGAGCTTGAGATGAGTATGATGGACGGGCTTAACTTTTTCTTAAGATGACAAATTAAACAAATGGCATATGGAATTTTCAATTATTCAATCAAAGTACACTAAGGAACTGTTAAAGAAGTTTAGCCTAGAAGACTCTAAACCAATTAGAACACCCATGTCTTCGAAAACTAAACTCACCAAAGATGGGGAGAATGAATCCGTAGATAGTACCAAATATAGAGGGATGATTGGTAGTTTTACTTTATCTTACGGCTAGTAAACCCAACATTATGTTAAGTGTTTATCTTATATTTGCACAATATGGAGATCAAGTATAATGGAAAAAGCTTAATATAAACCCAATATTAAGTATATACGCTATGAATCAGTCTCAGCCATCCATTGTTTATCTAACAAAAAACTCACTTTCATCATTTTTAAAAAAGAATATGTCATAAATTGTTAATCGTTACGCAAAATGAAACATATCATCGCGGCTAGAATTAAATCATGTTTCTATAGAGGAGCAAATGTATATACTTTAACGGATCTTTTTTTATTTTTTTCTTAAGTCACTTCTAAAAATATCATATATGATTCGTATAAAAAATCATTTATGATTTTCTGAAATCATATATAATTTTATGAAAACAAGCATTATTTTATGGAATCATATATGATTTCATGAACTTGTATATAATTTGTGATATGAATCGTATATGATTTTCTCAAACATGACTTGAAAAAAACTCATATGTGATTTATAAAATTATATATGATTTTATCAAACATGTACCCCTCTATTGTAGGATAATTTAATTTTCGTTGTCATGATATATTTTTAACGTTTGACCATTTATCATTGCAAGATATTTTATTTTAAAAGATGTGAAAATAAATATTTTAATTTTTAATATAAAATAAATGGCTAAGATTTGTCCATGGCTAAATTTTGGCTCTCAACTCCTTTTCTAATTTGTTCATATACTAGAAATACATATATAATTTTTTGGGTAAACCGCTAATTTCATCCATCGATATTGCAAAAACGGCAATTTTTCTAGCGAGTGCAAACTTCAGAATACCATGCAAAGTAGCCACCGAGTTAACTTTCTTTGGCTTTTCGCCGTTTTCCTTCGTTAACTCCCACACGTGCCTCGCATGTGAGAGTATTTCAATCATTTGTCGTCGTTATAGTCATGCAAGCTCTTTTCCACCTTTACCTTCATGAAAAAACGTCCCTGAAACAAAGGACCACCTTTTCTTCCCGTCATTATTATACCTTATTTTCACTGTAGCTTCCCGCCAACACTTTCAAGGACGGAATTTACAACATCGACATTGGAACTTGCACTAGTATCTCGACATTATATACCCTAAATACTATCAATACATACTGGTTCAACTTAAATTCGTACTATCAACCCAAAACTAGATTCAATTTCTTATCAAGTAGCTCTAATGGCGTATCAGAAAGAAGTTATTTTCAAAAGGCACAATAATGGGTTTTTTATACATGGTCCATTGAGGTATGTAAATAGAAATCATAGCAAAATTTGTGGGTTTAGTTCCAAGGCCAAGATATTTACAATTGGCCTAAATCATATCTCCGGAAGGCTCAGCGACACGGAAAGACAGGATTTGTTCTTTTGTTTGCCTAACAGATCACTAGAAGAAGGTTTGAAGTTGATTTACACCGATAATGATGTGCATACGATGTTGTAACTGGCTTGTATGAATGGTTCAATTGACTTGTATGTTTTTCACAAGAAAGAGAGACTAGCTTAGTATTATTTCAAGAACTTTGATTTAGATTTAGAGGATGAAGATGGAGATTATTTGGGATGTGTAGAAGATGATGCTAGGTTGCATTTCTATTTTTGAACTCCTTTTGTGACTGAGCATCCTTTTCAAAAAATGAAGAGGAACAATAGCAGCCAAACTCAAGGTGGTAAAAACAAAAGATTGAAGAGAGCGGTTGTCGTTGATGGTGTATTAATATCATAACAATTATATAAAACCCTAAATGAGATCAAAACACATATAGCGGAAGCGATTTAACAAGATCATAATTAATAACACAATTATAATTAATCAAATTAGGTTACATACATTTACGCTAAAGCAATTCCATAAGACGAAGAACAAATCACCGATTCGGGTTTAAACCGTATATACCAAGATATAGTCTAAAGTAAGACTATATTACGTTCTTGTACACACGTAATACAACGAGCTAACCGTGATTCTAGCACGTGAAAACCGAGCTACAACGCTTGTCATTAATCTACCCAACAACCCGAGAGAGGGGCTAGGACTAGATTAAGTATACAATCGATCAACCAAGAAAACCAACTGAAACCCTTTGTGGTGATGGTGTTGCGATCGACCCAAAGGAGAGAAGAAGGGAGAAGATTTATGTTGTGTAAATTATGAGGAGTTAGGAGGTATATTTATAGGCCTCAACCCTTTTAGCCCAAGATAAATAAAAGGAAACTAATGCCCCTCCCCCCCCCCCCTTGGAGCCCCATAATCGGCCGCCTATACACCCCTTGGGGTGTTCTAGAATCTTCCAAACTTCTTTCCTTATGTTTATGTATACTATATATTTATTTAACAATCGTTATAACTTAACTATTAATTATTTAACGACCGTTAAAGATATAATATTTACTTGCTCGCTTAAATTAATAAATACATAAATATAAAATTTATTAAATAAATTAATAAATACAATATATATATTAATTAATTATATTAACTCTTTACGTATTGTGTGCAATCTCGTAATCTCGAGTTCGATCCTATCACACGACTATTAAATATAAGTCCATAAACTTACAGCCCCCACTTGGACATATTTCGAATATCGTGATTACATTGACTAGCGTCTAGTTACACTAGCAATTCCTCTAGTACAACTCGAGTAAGGTCTCCTGGACAAAACCTTTTAACGATTCTGCATCGTTATTATTATTCTTTTATTTCTAATACAACGTTAATAAGGATATGGATCTCAGTCATTCCTTTCATTAACCATTCTGTTTCTCGTTCACGGATTTCAGCAAGATTACCAAAACAAATTTGGGTGTGGCCACACAAACATCTTACTAATCACACGAGGGGCCCAGCTGTATTAAACTCCAAAACAAATTGGAGGAAATAAATTCCATATTGACTACGAGCAAAACTTATGAATTTTTCAACACTTCCGAAAATAATACTTATAGCTACCAGTTACGTTTAGCGTTAGATTATTCCACAGAGATGCACTAGATTCATAACAGTTTCCTGGTATCTCAAGTCCAAGGATATTTATTTATGTTTTACTTAATGACAAAGATCCATAAAGTAATAACATATAGTTGGGATAAGTCCTATATTCGATTCATCGAATATCATCTAAAATTGACCAATATACTTTCAAGTATACTCTGTCACTATTTTGATTTGTCTTAGTTTAATAATACTCCCATATTATTAATCGACAACGGACATTTAGCATAACTTTTATTCATGGATTAAAACATGTAAAATAGGATACACTTATTATATAATAAAAATAAACGAAACCCAATATTTATTTTATTATATAATAATGTCATAACATCCTTTATCCAAATGCTAATCACATATTTATTGCATGAGTTCGCTAGCTAGTTGCAACTCAATCGCTTTGGCATGCTTAACTACCTTTGGTCTAGGCAATGCCTTAGTCAATGGATCTGCTACGTTATCATCTGTGTGAACTTTTATCAATTTGATTTCCCAAGCTTCAACTTGTTCTCGGACGTAGTGATGTCTACGCATAAAGTGTCTGGCGCCGTTCATGACTCCAGGGTCATTGGCAAATATTATTGCGGCAGAATTGTCATAATACATATCAATAGGTTCTTTAATTGAAGGCATCACTCCAAGATCTTCAATAAACTTCCTAATCCAAACAGCTTCCATTGCAGCTTCTGAAGCAGCCATGTACTCAGATTGAGTAGCATGCATTGCAATCGTTGTCTGTTTCTTGCTCTTCCAGTCAACTGCTCCTCCATTGATAACAAAAATGTAACTCGTCTGAGTCTTTGTATCGTCTTTATCACATTGCCAGGACGCATCACAGAAACCTGTAACATTCAGTTTTGTGTCTGGTTTTCCACCATATACCAAAAACATATCTTTCGTACTCCTCAAATACTTTAAAATATGTTTAACAGCAGTCCAATGGAGCTTCCCTAGATTCTGTTGGTATCTACTGACCAAGTTCTGAGCGAACGCCACATCAGGCCTCGTGCATCTAACAGCATACATTATAGATCCTACAGCCGAAGCATAAGGCACCTTCTGCATGTATGCCTCCTCTTCAAGAGTTGATGCATCCATCTTATGACACAGATTATGCTTAACTTCCATAAGTTGAAAACCTTTCTTGGAATTATGCATATTATACTTCTTCAAAATCTTATCTATATAAGCATCTTGACATAGACCAATTAACCGTCTTTTCCTATCCCGATAGATCTTAATTATTAGAATGTATGCAGCTTCTCCTAAATCCTTCATAGAAAAACATTTACCAAGATAATCCTTAACAGCTTTAAGCCTTGGAATGTTACTTCCCATGATTAATATGTCATCAACATATAGGACTAGAAATACTACATCACTCCCACTAGCTTTGCGATATACACATGGCTCATCACGATTCTGAACAAATACAAACTTTTATATTTCTTCATCAAATCTTTTATTCCATTGACGTGATGCTTGCTTCAAACCATAAATGGACATTTGAAGTTTGCACACATGTCCTGGATTTTCAGGATCAACATACCCTTCTGGTTGCTGCATATAGATGTCTTTATTTAAGCGACCATTCAAGAAGGCAGTTTTAACATCCATTTGCCATATCTGATAGTCATAATATTCTGCTATAGCTATGAGAATCCTAATAGCTCTTAAGTCTGCTACAGGAGAAAATGTCTCCTCGTAGTCTACGCCAATAGTTTGTGTAAAACCTTTAGCTACTAAACGAGCTTTATAGGATTGTACTTTTCCGTCTATGTCGGTTTTCTTCTTGTATATCCACTTATGTCTTACTACTTTATCATTTGGCGGTGGTTCTACAAGAATCCAAACATCATTTACTTTCATGGATTTCATTTCCTCATCCATAGCAACCATCTACTTATCCTTCTCAAGATCAAGTATGGTGGATTTATAATTAGCGGGTTCACCAAGATTCCCTAACTCATCATCATCCTCTATGTTAAGACACAGATTGCTATTTGCATTTTTAATCCTTGCGGATCTACGCAGAGGAACTAAATCCGGTGGAACCGCCAGACTTTCTGGTTCTACAAGAATTACATCGCTAGTGTTTTCAGAAGGTAATGTATCTATATGACTCTCCTCAAGATAATATTTCTCCCACTGAATTCTTGATTTACAAGATCAGATTCAAGGAAGTCTCCATACCTAGCAACAATAACTTTGTTCTCATGTGGATAATAAAAGTAGTAACCCATAGTTTCCTTAGGGTATCCTACAAAGATACATTTTATAGATCGTTATTGGAGTTTGTCGCCAGAGTCACGTTTCACATACGCCTCGCAACCCCAGACCTTTAAATAAGACAAATATGGCTTCTTGCCATGCCATAATTCATATGGTGTCTTATCAACCTTCTTTGTAGGAACCATATTTAATATGCGAACAACAGATTCTAGAGCATAATCCCAAAAGGATAAAGGTAAAGTTGTAAGATTAAACATAGATCGTACCATATCCAATAATGTATGATTTCTCCTTTCGGATAAACCATTTTGTTGTGGAGTATAGGGAGAAGTATGATGCTGAACAATTCCATTCTCACCTAGATAATGTATAAACTCTTGACTTAAATATTCACCACCTCTATTAGAAGGAAGAGCTTTATACTTCTTCCCTAATTGTAGTTCTACTTCTGCTTTAAATACTTTGAATGTTTCAAATACCTCATGTTTATGCTTAAGTAAATAAACATATCCATAACGGCTATAATCATCCGTAAATGTTAAGAAGCTAGCACCTTTCCTTGACGTATGTCTAAGTGGTCCACACACATCAGTATCTATAAGTCCAAGTAGATCAGTATCCCTTTCAATATTGTTATTAAAAGGTTTCTTGGTCATCTTTCCAGAGATACAAGACTCACATTTATCAAATGATTCATCATTGATATTTTCCAAAAGACCTTCACGTTGAAGCTTTTGTATACGAGTCTTCCCAATATGGGCAAGTCTACAATGCCAAAGATAAGAAGAGTTCTTGTCAAACTTTCTCTTCTTACTCATGCTAAATACAGATTTATCGTTCTAGGATTCATTATCATGCATGTCTAATTCAAACACACCATTCACAGAAATTGCATTAAAATATAAAATACCATTTTTCCAAACAGAAATTCCATTATTATCAATCGTGTCAACGAATCCATTATTTAACAAACAAGAAAAGGAAATAACACCCCTAACAATTATAGGTGCATAATGACAATCATTTAATCTCAATACTAAACCCGAAGGTAAAACTAGATCAAAAGTTCCTATAGCTTCAACCGCTACTTGTGCGTTATTGCCCACATGCAGATATTGTTCCCCATAGGAAACCTTCTTTTCCAGATTAAATCCCTGCTGCGTATTACAAATGTTAATACCACAGCCCGTATCATATACCCAGGAATTTAATTTGTATGTTAAATTAAACAATTCAATCATAAATAAAGTACCTGAAGCTGCAGCGCTCGGCTCGGACTTGTTCTTTATTTCTCGCAATTCTTCGAGGTAGAGAGGGCAATTCCTCTTCCAGTGACCACTTGCCTTGCAATGGTGACAAGTCTCATCCTTTTGAGATTGACTCCTCTTAGCAAAGTTCTGGCTTACTCACTCTACCCTTTTGTATGGTTAGTATAGAAGGCGTAGCGGTAGATGCCTTGTCTTTCAATCCCTTTTCATAGTCAATGAGCATTGCATGCAAATCATTAACTGTCTTCCTCGTGCAATGCATATTATAGTTTCTAACGAAATCATTGAAGTCCTTGTTAAGGGACCTATTGATCAAGTTCATAGCCATATTATGATCATAGGGTTGTCCTAGTGCAATGAGTTGTTCCATATAACCCCTCATCTCTAAATAATGGGCACTTACAGACTTTCCTGGAGCTTGCTTGCAGCTATGCAAAGTATCTACTAAGTCATAGATCTCCACAGCTTGCGGCTTTTCTAACATAGCCTTGAGCTCATCAAGCATTCACTTTGGAGAAAATAGCTCATACTTCTGCTGAAGTGCATGAGCCATTTTTTCCAGCATTAAGCAAGCCACCTCGTACTGCTTCTTAACATTAGCAGCGTGTTCAAGCCTTTGTGCATCAGATGCTCCTTCAGCAAGATCCTCCGGATAGGGAGTATTCAAGATATCGATAGTACCCGCTGCTCTCAAGACAATTCTTAGCGAGCGGTACCAATCATTGAAGTTTGGGCCAGTAAGTTCAGGTCGTTCAAAGAAAGCTTTGAACGCAGAACTTATTGTGTTATTGGTGGGTTGAGCCATTTCTACAAAAATAAGTTCAAATATTAGTATTTTTGATAACATAATACTTTCAAGAAAATAAAATTATCCCGGTATTAAAACCATATTTATTTCCTTGAATTCTAGAACTATATTGATATAGATCCATTACATCAGTTGATCTGTTAGTAATGAATGTACTTAACATAGCGACTTGTCGAACAATTCAATTGACAAACAATTTTCAAATTCTAGATATTTAAGGGATTTTCATTGCAAAAAACATTTTGCATTGTTAACATGTTTCATCCCTTTTGAATGCATTAAGTTTCCAGATCTCACTTAGTAACTTAATTAAGTCGTCTAATCTGAGTAACGTAAAACCATCATACGAATTCTCATTCTACAAATGGTTTTCTCTCCGTCACAACCTCATCCAAAAATCTCATTTGATGACGAAGTAATTTCAAGTGTTCGTCAATTAGGAGCATTCGACTTAAATTTTAAGGTTATAAATTTTGATGTCAAAATCTACGTATGGAGAAGCATGCATACAATCTCCATAGCATAAGTTTAATAAAACATTTAGTAAACTTTTCATGAGTTTAAATTTCTTCATAAACTATGTTGCGGTATTGGTTAAACCAATTAAAGAATTTACCCACAACTCATCACATCGTACTTTGCTAGAACTCGGCTACGTACAAAGCAATACCCTTATTCATTGTGGTTCGGATGTGAATTTGTGGTAAATCACCCTTAAGGTACAATTTAATTAATAATCGTAGGTAATTTCAATTTTTGAAGCACAGGCGAGCTGAGAATTTGGTCAGCGACTAATGGCATAACACCTCTTTCCTTAACCGGGTACATGACCAGCAGTGCGTTAAACTCACTTTATAGTTTATTTAAATTTAGTAGGCCGTTAGATTATTATTGCAATTCACCAATCAACGTAATCTTATGTAACTTAAATCTCTTAACAAATCATTATTTTTAATATGATTTAGTCCATATTATTTCTTTTAAAAAAAACCCTTGTTTACAACAATTCATCAATTTAATATAAACAAGTAAAAAAACTAAATCATAAACACATAATAACAATTTATATGTGCAACAAATAAATCAAATAGCCACATGCATACGATTTATTCAATAATCATCAAATCTTGGTCTTTATATCTCTATATATAAGTCTTCCCTTATTCTAGATTTATTGAATCAAATAATCACGTAGCATAAAATCATATAAACATATAATTTTACGATCCATGAAAACATGCACGTAATCATAGAATCCCCACAAATCTTAACAATTAAATCTCTATGGATCGTAACCATACATGACATAACAATTAATCATGCAATCTAAAATTACCCACATGTAATTATGGGTTTCAAAACAATTCTTTTTTTTATTAAAAATATAGTAAAAACCCTAATTTTTAAAAAACAAAACCCTAATTTTATGAAAACATAAAAAACATATAGTTTTTAACTCAAAACAATTATAGTTAAAAAAAACTTTAGATTTTCGATAATTATAACATGTTAAAACGGCTCTTGATGTCACTGATGGTTTATTAATATCATAACAATTATATAAAACCCTAAACGAGATCAAAACACATATAGCGGAAGCGATTTAACAAGATCATAATTAATAACATAATTATAATTAATCGAATTAGGTTACATACCTTTACGCTAAAGCAATTCCACAAGACGGAGAACAAATCATCGATTCGGGTTTAAACCGTATATACCAAGATATAGTCTAAAGTAAGACTATATTACGTTCTTGTACACACGTAATACAACGAGCTAACCGTGATTCTAGCACGTGAAAACCGAGCTACAACGCTTGTAATTAATCTACCCAACAACCCTAGAGAGGGGCTAGGACTAGATTAAGTATACAATCGATCAACCATGAAAACCAACTGAAACCCTTTGTGGTGATGGTGTTGCGATCGACCCAAAGGAGAGAAGAAGGGAGAAGATTTATGTTGTGTAAACTATGAGGAGTTAGGAGGTATATTTATAGGCCTCAACCCTAGTAGTCCAAGATAAATAAAAGGCAACTAATGCCCCCCCCCCCCCCCCTTGGAGCCCCATAATCGGCCGCCTATACACCGCTTGGGGTGTTCCGGAATCTTCCAAACTTCTTTCCTTATGTTTATGTATACTATATATTTATTTAACAATCGTTATAACTTAACTAATAATTATTTAACGACCGTTAAAGATATATATATTTACTTGCTCGGTTAAATTAATAAATACATAAATATATTTATTAAATAAATTAATAAATACAATAGATATATATATATATATATATATATATATATATATATATATATATATATATATATATATATATATATATATATATATATATATATTAATTATAATAACTCTTTACATATTGTGTGCAATCTCGTAATCTCGAGTTCGATCCTATCACGCGACTATTAAATATTAGTCCATAAACTTACAGTCGTAACAAAAGAAAGAAACAGTTATGGAAAAGGCAAACAGAAGAAGAACACAAAGGAGAAATAAACGAGTAAAAAATGGTATTTGGCGGAACCATCTTAAGTCCGTGTACCTTTTTGGTACCGAGCCCCCCACCCACCAAGGAAGGCATATCCCGGTAAATTACCTAGAGAAATAAACGAGTACTGGAATAGGGAAACAAAATGTGAATGAGGTTGCCACTGAGCCTAAGACTTCATTGGTGAAGAAGAATAGAGCTTTAAAAAGGGTGAAGGAACATTGTTGAAGAGGATTCGGGGTGTAACTCGAATGTTGATGCTCTACGAAGGTCTACTGGTATTGTCATTAGAGAGGATGGGTGTCTAAATGTTAGGAGTAGGTCTAAAATCAGTTTGAATATGGGGGGTTCTGCTTCTGCTAATAATGTGGCCGGAAATATAGGTCATATAAAAAGGTTTGTTGTGCTTAGTGTAATAGCTCCTAACAAGTTATATGAGTATCAAGATTTTAAGATCACGGATTGCGTACTAGGTCTTGGAGCACCAACATATGTAGGAAACCAGTGAACTGAAGATGGTTGTTACAAGGAGTGCTTGGGATATTGTATATGATTATTACGAATACTTCATAACTAGATAACCCAATTGTTAAGGAATGTCAGGGATATGCTTTTGTTAAAAAAATAACTTAGAGCTTATAATTTGGCTATTGATGTCTTGTTAGTGATTATATTGTATTAACAGTACTTGGTTACTCTACATACTGTCAAGAATGTTACGGATCTGTTTTTGTTAAAAAAACAACTTATAGCTTCTAATCTTCTTATTGTAGTCTTGTTAGTGCTTATTATTGTGTTAACAGTATTTGGTTACTATGCATATTGTTAAGGAATATTGGTTCTTAATACTGACTTAATAGTAATTCGTTACTACCCTGATTAAAAATGGAATGGTTAAGTATCGACTCGAACCTGCGGCCCCACCCTCACAACACATAACAATTATCGTTAGCGCCCTTGGGTATTTTACATAAATATTTGTAGATCTCTTATACTTATGACCTTACTTGTTAATAGCTCATTCGCGTATTCATTTGTAACTGCTTATTAACCTTACTTGTTAACACCTTATTTGTTTATTGATTGGGTACCTACTTATTAACAAAAGTTTTTTCGTTTATGTTTTCTTCTTAACATCATTAGATTCTTTACCAAACATAATAACACGCGATCAATAATTAATAAAACACATTAATTAAAAGTTTAAACTAAAACATAACACCTTAATTGAAACTAAAACACAATAAATAACATTCACTTAACATTAAACAACCCAAAAGACTAGTCATTAGCAAACCTTATGTACACACAACAACCCTTTAAATATTCATGAACCAACCGGTTCATATCTCCCTATGCCTCGCTGAAAAGTCAATCTTGTCAATAACCTTGCTGTGAAATGTGTTACCATTTTCATCAACAACCTTATCTTGCGCATGTCGGCAGTTTGGAGTGCCTTGAGCTTTGTGAGATTTTCCCTAACACATCTAGAAGGATGGTCATTTTGGAGCTTGAGAATCAACTCACCCCTACGCATGAACCGCTCAGCCAGTCGTTGAGAGTTATTCATCAATTCTTTTATCTGTCAGGTGTCCTCGTCAATCTCAAATTGGTACGCGATTACCATCATTTCACCTAGGTGAGACCCAGACATACAAACTAGTTCAACACATCAAGCCATTATATTAAAAGTTAACAAAAAGGTAATATATGTAGAAGATGGAAAGTGTGTGTGTGTGTGTGCGCGCGCGCGTGCGTGCGTGCGTGTGTGTGTGTGTTTCAAGCTAATACAGGGTTATGTAGGAGATGGAAAGTTTGATTTTGTTGCAAATCAGGTCCTTGGAACAAAAGATGTCAGTGTTACAATGAAGGGAAGGAAGGGTGGGTAATTTGTTTCAAGGGCGTTTTTTGCATGAAAGTAAAGGTGGAAGATAGCTTGCGTGACTAGAACGACAGGAAATGACTAAAATACCTTCACGTGCCAGACACGTGTGAGAGTTAACGAAAGAAAACAGTAAAAAGTCAAAGAAAGTTATTTTGGTGGCTATTTTGCACGATAGTTTTAAGTATAGTAACGAAATTCCTTGAAGCTTGCACTCGGTGATAAATTTGCTGTTTTTGCAAAGTCGAATACAGCTTGAATCGGTAATCAGTAATTCTTGGTCAAATATTGCGTTTCAAAATTCTAGACTTCTGTCTGCTATATCAATCCCTTGATACATGTGGTAGTAATGGTTGATCACTTGATCAAATATAATGGATAACGAGCATCAAATATGTAGATACGGGCATGTTGTCAACTAAAGTCAAGTGAGACTTCTCGACTTCACTCCCACTCAGACACACATAAGCCCCACACAATGTGCCTATATCATATCCTGATAAACACCATTTTTTTAATTAGAATATCTTGTATTGAATCAATCCAATTCTATTTTATTATAGTCATCGTTATTTCTCTTTTGATACCTACAGATTATCCGCATAAACGGAACTTGAACTTTTATATTGGGAGGGCCGAACTATTTTAAATAGACCAAAATAAAAGATTTGACAATAACTTTAAGACAGAATTAGTAATATTTATACTACTCGTCATAAATTTTAGGAAGCCGGGGCTCTCTCAGGTCTCCATGAAGTTCCGTCCATGATTATCCGGATGATGTGTAGTTAAGTTGGTAAAGCTTTTTTCTTTTCCTGTGAGTAAGTATGTATATTTAGGAATGATCACGGAGATTCACCTGTTCAAAATACTTTATTACTAGCCCAGTTGGTATTAGTTCGACTCGATCAGTAAACTAATACTACTTGTAACCAGCATTTGTACAGAACATGTTTTGATATAATGTAGTAATATTTGTTTGAAACAAGGTAACGTGAATGTGTGTTGACGAGTCAAATTAGTTTGACAATAATACATGCAAGACAAGAAGCTTGCCATGAATAGTAAGTAGTTCACATGACACGTAGCCTCTCTAAGGAACAAACCTCACTAACTGTCTCACCGACCCAATCACCCAAAAAAACTACTCGATCCATTTGTCCTGCATACATTTATTAGCAATCTGAGTTATTAGAGCATGTCACATGTTCCATGCTTGTATTATTACGTAGAAAAACTATTAATTTATTTTCATATATATTGTGTATACAGTATATAGAAAATGGAATAAACATATAACTAATAAAAATTTATCATGATTTCTGAAAAACATGAAATATGTGACAAGCTGTAATGACATTCCCATATATCCAAGATTGAGAATGTCAAATGGGGTATTGGGATATAAATGAAACTATTAACCAGGTTTTACCACAAATTAAACTAGATTCCAATGAAGTCTCAGAATGCCAACATTTGGGATTTGAAACATACATGAAAGTTTTAACTTGAACACATATAGATCAGCACCGAGACTCGGTATCTTGTTTATCAAACAGCCACAATGAGAAATAGCCATGTCAAAAAAAAACATGCAGACGAGGCCCTATAAAGTATAAATTATGGCGGACACGTTATCTTCTCCATTCTTTCAGCTAATAATATGCTCATATAAACTCACACATATCCGACCACCAACACATGGGATTGGTTACACACTTAGATTAGTATCTAGTTTTACTTTATCCATGTGGAAAGCTAGCAGACGCTCAAGCACGGGCGAAGTCATGATTTTTTTAGTTATGAGGGGCGACCATAGTTAGGGCAAAGTTTGTGCATTTTGGAAGGAACGCGTATTTATGAGACGAAAAAGAGTAAAATTTTAAGCTACCACATGAAGATATTGCATTGGATCCTTCGATTTTAGTGTTTTAGCATGAAACGATAAGAATTTAATAGCGTATACACTTTTACTAAAGACATTATATATGTGGGTTTTAAGTCAAGCATATACAAATCTACTAATCTAGTTTTATGTTCCAAAAATCAGTTAAGCTGGCTTGAACGATGACAAGTAAAGGTTATTTAGTTAAAAAAAATGTTAAATATGTACTACATATATAATTAACTTGGACGTTGCAATCAGTAGTGAGCTTTTTCATTTCATCGAGAGGGTGTTTGAAAGTGTATTTCAATTCTGTTTTCTTTAATGTATGCAATGCATGTATCTGTAGGTAAGTGTGAAAAGGTATTCGAGGCATAGAAGTTGATTGGAAAAGAGAAGCGGTATTCAGCGTAAAAGACGGAGCACATGAATTCGATCCAATGCACACTGCATGAGGGTTGTTTAGTACAGAAGAACCATAGTTTATTCAGCTGGTTTTTAATGATATATATAATATCATCTTTTCGTACCGGGTTTAAAAATAATGCGAATAATTCACAAGATAACCGGCATGTGTTTGAATATGCTTTTTTTTTGCTAACCACAATACTTAAATTAGAGACTCTAGGGACTCTAGCAAGCCAAAGAAACAAGTAAGAGTGTATATTTATATATAAAGAGTTGAATCGAATCACCACGATCGATCTTTATAAGTCTATAACTAACCCAAAAAAGGAAATAACCTTGTTTCTTCTTAAAGATATCCTAACGGGGAGGTTTTATAAACAAGAAAGAAACTACAATACGAAATATAATAAGCACCTAACAACCATGACCTAATTGCTACCAAAACCAGTACACATGCCTAGGGCATTTATTAGGCTAACACCCGTTCTATTGAATCTTTTTTTGTATGTAGTATATGTCAAGCTCTTTATGTGTCGTTTGGTTTATCGAGTAGTGCTTTATGTTTAGCTTTAATTAGGGCTTTAAGTGTTTTCTTGTATCTCTTTTAGGGTTAAGTTACTACGTAATTTGTTACATAATATAGTTTGTCCAAATTTAATTGTGAGCTCGAGTTCATTAGAGTTAAGGTTTGATTATTTTAGACGTTTTAATTTGTCGTTTGTGTCTTCTAACGCCTTGCATACAATTTTCCGTTAAAAAAACAACTTTAGCGTACATAACCATAGGTGCTTAACGATCTTGAAGTAGTACAAAACATACGCGTCATCGTAATACCATGATAAAAGTTGATAAGTTGTTCTTTCACTTTTAGCACTTGAAAACTATGCTTGTTTGAAATTTTGAGGTGACAAAATGCATTGCATTTTCGAGTTTGAGTATACATTTAGGTCACAACTGCCAATGCTCGTATCATTCAATTTGGAATGCTCCTTTAGCATATGCTAACTTGATACAATAATATCCTTCTATTCTCTCAAGAAACATTTGATATTTTAACAAATTACAGTACTAAAATCATCAATGCGTAGATGATATATAAATATTGCATGAACGTGCTCCATATATTTTGTTCCATTTTCAATCTTTAATTCTGACTGCCACGATCAGTGATGAATATAAAACTAGTGGAATCAAATTTAGTGATTTTATGCTAATTGTAACATGGATTAAAAAATGAAGTATACTGTGTTAGATACGCCCCAACTGTCAACTTTTTGTGACCCCGAGGTTTGATTAATATGTTAATTAGTTGTACGATTGACCGACCGACTTCTAATTGCATGCTAAAGTCCAAACATTATTGATCGTAAAAAATAGGAGTTGGAAAGTGCATGCACGTGTGTAGTCATTTAAGCAAATATCACCACCATCTTTACCCCTGTAAACTTACGGTTATAAATTTCGTCTCGTTAGCTTTTACCTTACAACATTCGTATAACACAAAACTAAGAATAAGACACTACACCGATACTTTCCCTAAAACACACAACAACAAAACTTCACTCACTCCACTTCTATATTCAAAAATAGACAATGTTTGACAACATTTGTTAATGCAGTTTCCAATGTTAGTATCCGGAGGACGTTGCACGGGGTCTCTGTAGGATCAAAAAGTCTATAACGGTATGCCGCATTAACAAAAGTTTATGATTGGGGAAAATTTTATTTCCGTTACACAGAAATTGAGCTCTAGAAGGACCTTGCAAAAGTGTTGCTCCATTAAAGCCGTGATACCTCGGCCGAGGCACTCGATCGGATGCCCTCAGACTCCACTAGCTAGATCGATGACAACAAGTCTTCTATGTTACCATATCTCAAATATTCATGATATTATAATCTTTCCATGTTTGCTATTTTAAGCTTATGAAAGAACAAGCAACTTGCGGATCGAGGGGTTCTCGTGCATTACGAAAACTTATGGATTCTTCTCACGTAGTGTAAAGTTCTATCCTATGACCTTTAACTTTCGAGTTACTATTTTGAGTACTTTTCGTGAAATGAACCTAAAATATACACCTCTTCATAAACATAGTACAAAGGGTTTCTCAGTATCCAATATTTAATTTCTGTCATACAGTTTTATATTGTTAGAAGCAGCAAGTGAGGTGGGCTAAGTGGATTCCTTTTGTCCGTCTATTTATTAAGAAATCTTTTCACACACCCATAGGGTTTACGATAACTACTCCTACCTTATGTACACATACAAATTTGAATTCTTTAATGATACATATACTTACATCAAGACGTGGTTTATTATTAACTTCGTATTCATCTTACATGTCTGACTAACACAATAAATAATTCAAATCTGTTTCGTTACGTTTTCACCTGGTACCTTGGATGCTTGCTTGGTTCTCATGCATTTTTTTATTTCATGGATTGTATAAAGATATTGATATTTTATAGTTGTGATCATCAGTATGGAATCCCATGTGAAAGTATGTGTAGTTTGACCGTTGCTATTAATGTTGAGGTATGCCATTAAATGTTAAAAGGACAAAATGAGATGCTGCGAAAATATATTTATCGACATTGGCCTTTATGGTCTAATGTTGGTGTGGTCGGATGATGTGATGTGAGAACATGGGAAACGACTTGACTTAGAAGTTCTAACTGCAATCGTTTTGTTTGTTTGTTTCTTGTTTACGACGAAACTGGACACTGTCGCTATTCATAGATCGTCATTTGTGTATCGCAAAATGCGACGCTCATCATATCACACAAAGTGAGCCGGTATGTTTATAAAAAAGAGCGTAAAACACAACGTTTTTGAACCGGATGCTATAAGAAAGTCGAGGTTTATTATAAAATAGCAGTGCTATGCTGCAAAATTTTATAAAACCTTGCATGTGATAGTACAAGTAAATTCGGGACGGAACCAAGACTTAATTAGGATCGTGTGGTTTTAAAGATCTTAAGGATCCTTGAAGAGCTTTTTTTACAACTTGAAAATCTGTTATACGATCACACATATATACAAACATTTGTTTAGATCTATGAAAAGAGAAACACAGAAGTTTCGACGGTGGTCGATCTAATGGTTCCAAGGTTATAAACTTATGCAGTTTCACAGATTTTGTCAACCATTTCTGGAACCTTGTTGCTACGAGCGAATGAGTGTTTTGGTGAATGGTTGTTTGGAGTTATTGATCAAGTTGTGCTGCTTAGCTGTTGTAACAAATTGGTGTCTTTGGTTCTCTTTTTCGTTGTAATTTGCATAAGCTCGATATCATTTCTATTTTCAAGAGACGTTGTATCAATTTAGTGTAAGTTTATGGACGTAAATTTAATAGTTGTGTGTTAGGATCGAACTCGAGATTACGGGATTGCACACAATACGTAAAGAGTTAATTTTATTAATAAATGTATTTATATGTTTATTAATTAAATCGAGTTTTGAATATTTAACCGTCGTTAAGTTTAATAGTAAAGGAATAAACGGTTAATGTGGAATACACTAGAAGAGAAAAAAAAGATCCGGAACACACCCTAGGGTGGTCGACCAGCGGTGGAGAAAAAGAAGGGAGAAAATATTTTCTTGCCTTATTTGTGTTTGTCTTAGATTACAAGTTTTGTGAGTCTATATAAACACATCAATCTCTTTATAATTTTTCACCCCATATGTCTCTTTCTCCTCTCTTGCGATCGACAAAAAAACACCCTTATAGGGTTCCTTTTAGTTTGTTTGATTTCTTAAATCAATACCTAGCCCCTCTCTAGGGTTGTTGGGTTGATTTTCCACTGAACGTTTAAGCTCGTTTTATGCTAACTAGTATTACGGTTAACTCGTTATTATACGTGTGTAGAATAAGGTAATATAATCTTACTTTAAATTATTTCTTGGATCGATTAACAAAACGGTAAGGGGTTAATCATTGATCCGTCATAAACCCTAATTGGCGATTCGTTCTTGCTTATTGGAATTGCATAGCTAAAAGGTATGTAACCCTAATTCGATTAATTATGAATGTGTTATTATTATGATCTTGTTAAATCGTTTCCGCTGTTAAATGTTTTGATCTTTGCTTATGTTTTAATAATTGGTATGAACTTCATAAATCATCAGTGGCATCGAGAGTCGTTTTAACATGTTATAATTATCGAGATCTAAAGGTTTTTTTAACTAATAATTGTTTTGAGTTAAAACTACATGCTTTTTAGATTTCTTAAAAAAATTTAGGGTTTTGTTTTAAATCGCTTTTTTAGCCGATTTTAAAAAAAAATTGAAACCCTAAAATTGCATGTTTTATTATCTTTAATAAATTGCATGATTAATTTTTATGTCATGTAAATTAAGGTTACTATCCGTAGAGATTTAATTGTTAAGTGATTTGGGTGGATCCATAATGAACATGCATGTTTTTCATGGATCATTATTTGTATAATGTAATTTTTACATATGTGTTACGTGTTTATTTTGATTCAATAGATCTTGAATTAGGGAAGACTCTTATATGAACATAAAAACCCTAGATTTTAAACTTATTGAATAAATATCGTTTGCATGTGGCTATTCGATTTATTTATTTCACATATAAATTGTTATTATGTGTTTATGATTTAGTTTTTTTGTTTATCTACTTGTTTATTTAAATTACATGAATTGTTGTAAATAAGGGTAATTTTTTTAGAAAAATAATATGAACTAAATCATATTAAAATTAAGAACTGTTTTAAGATCTAAATTACATAAAATTGCATTGATTGGTAAGTTGCAATAATAATTAGAAAGGCCTACTCAATTTCACAAACTATAAAGTCGGTATAACGCGTTGTTGGTCATGTACCCGACTAAGGAAGGAGGTTATACCATTGTCGCTGACCAAATTCTCGGCTTGCCTATGCGTCAAATTGGAATTACCTACGATTATTATTTGCACTTTACTTTAAGGTTGATTTACCGCAAATTCACATCCGAAACACAATGAATAAGGTTATTGCTTTGTGCTTTAGCCGAGTTCTAGAAAAAGTACGTTGTGAATTTTATTGTGGGTAATTCTTCAATTGGTTTAACCAATGCCTCAACAATAATTTATATATATTTAGTCTCGCCGAAAAAGTTTACTAAATATTTATTAAACTTATGTTATGGAGATGTATGCATGCTTCTACACACATTGATTTTGACATCAAAATTTATACCTTTAAAATTTAAGTCAAATGTCATCTAATTGATGGACACTTGAAGTTACAATGTCGTCATGTGAGATCTTGGACGTTATTGTAATGGAAAGTAAACTTTCATTGAATGAGAATTCACATGAATAGTTTTACGTTCTTTAGATTAGACGACTTAATTAAGTTACTTAGTGAGATCTTGAAACTTAAGTCATTGTTCGTGTATGTGTCCGGAACACATGACACGATCCGGAACATACTTGACGATCCGGAACGCCCACATCCTTCTAGAAGAAGTCAACGCTAGTCAACAAGGAACTCAGCAGACACACTTCCTATAAAATAGGGAGTGTGTCCCCAATCGGGCCAACAAAGGCCCATCACCATTCCCGGCCTTTTAGGAATCAAACTAGCATAAATACCCCCTTTGGGTTCAAGGTTTAGGTTAACTCTTTTACCCTTGTCACTTTTTACTTATATTATTTTACTCTCGTATTCCTCTTCAAATTTTTACCCTTTACTTACTTTCAAGCCGGAGCTTGGTCTGGGTTCTCACTCCCGGACGAGGCTAACGCGTTGCTTTGGTTTCAAGTGATCCGAAGCATACATCACACCAGATCCGAACCGGTCTTACCATTCGGATCCTCGCAAGAAATTCCACGAACAGTCATTAAGAGGGGATGAAACATGTTTACAATGCAAAACGTCCTTTTGGCAATGTAAGTCCCTAAAATATCTAGAAATTGCAAATTGTTAGTTAATTAAATTGTTTGACAAGTTATTATGTTGAATGCATTCATTACTAGCAGATCAACTAATATAATAAATCTATGTCAATATAGGTTCTAGTTTTAAGGAAAATATTATGGTTAATTTGTTTACTGGGGTAATTTTATTTTCTTGAAAGTATTATCGAAAATAATAATATTTGAACTTATTTCTGTAGAAATGGCTCAATCAGACAACAACGCTTTAAATTTGGCGTTCAAAATTTTCTTTAAACGTCAAGAATTGACTGGCCCAAACTACTATGATTGCTATCGCTCCTTGAGAATTGTCTTGAGAGTAGCGGGTACTATTGATTACTTGTCCACGGCCGTGTCGCCGACCTTGCTGAAGGGCTTCTGATACGGAAAGGCTCATTTACAATACAGAAATTAAGAAGCACATTGATGTGGCTTGCTTAATGCTTGGGAAAAATGTCACATTCTCTTCAAAAGAAGTTTGAGCTTTATCCTCCCATGCGCATGCTTGAAGAGCTCAAAGCAATGTTTGAGAAACCTTAAGATGTGGAGATCTACGATTTAGTAGATGTTTTGCATAGCTGTAATAAAACCCTTGGGAAATCCATAAATGCACACTATTTGGAAATGAGAGGTTACATGGAAAAGCTCATTGCACTTGGGAAACCCTATGACAATGATATGGCGATTAACTAAATCAATATGTCCCTTAACAAGGGCTTTAATGATTTTCTTAGGAACTTCAATATGCATTGCGCACGGGGAAGACAGTTAATGATTTGCACGCAATGCTCATTGACAATGAAAAAGGTTTAAATGACAGGGCGTCAACCTATACTCCTCGAGTACTTAACATACAAAAGGGTAGAGTAAGTAAGGCAAAACCGTAAGCGATTTTGGGGTATTCAAGTCTGGCCAACAAGATATTTTGGGGTCTGATTATCTCTGAACGAACTAAAAAACAACACCTTTTTTACCTCAAATGTCTGACCGATTCAGATACAAGGCTTATTCAGATGTTGTTAATACATTTTCCCAAAAAACAAACACCACCTAAGTCTTTTTGTAATACGGGTAATAATATAGCCTCTTTTGTAACAAATCAGATGACACATATATGAGTCATCGCGACTCATATGTGAGTCATAGTGACTCATATATGAATCACCATGACTCATATATGAGTCATGGTGACTCATATATGAGTCACTATGATGACTCATATATGAAACTAAAACATATAGATTTTGTATTGAAACTTGTAGTACTTTACTAAAAAAAATTATTTGCAGTTCCTAAAAGGGCCACCAACTCTTATAAAATCAACCATTAACCGCCTGTCATTGTGAGGTGGAGGAGTTTGATAAGGGTGATAATGAGGAAGAGGATGGGTCTGGTGATGATGAGGAGTAGAAGGGGTCTGGTGATTCTGATGATGAGTTAGTCTTGGTGAATTATAGTTGGATGGTAAAATTGACGATAGTTGTAGTTATGTGGTCTTCTATGAATGCTAAGTTATTTCGAATTGATTGTAGTCGGAACATAATTATTTGATAATTTCTTTTCGTTGTATGAAGTATTCTTACATACTTATTTATTTAAGCAATTTACAATTTTGTTTTACATATTTACTGTTTATGTTGTGGTTAAATCTGATATAGAAAACATATATGCTTGAGTCACTATGAAACATACATGTTTCACCATGACTCATATATGAGGCACTATGAAACATACATGTTTTACCATGAATCATATATGCCCATAAATCATATATGATTCATAATGACTAATAAATGGCCACTAGTCATTCTTACATAATATTCTTATGATATCTTTTCAAAATCATCACACATCATAATAAAATAACAAATCAGATATTTAACTCATGTTTTCAACAACTCGACATCATTTCAATAAAAGATAATTAAATCTAAAAATAGTAAAAAAAGAAAACGTAAAAATAATCAAGTAACTGTTGTATTAGATTCTCATGTTTCTTGTGCTTCTTTTTCATATATGATTTGTTATTCTCTCAATTGCTTCGTTTTTTCTCTCCATATCTCTTTGTGTTTTTCTTAATGAAAGAGGTGTCAAATCCCTTATCCGGAGCCTTAATACGTATTTCTTCGGAATCACTTCAATATCACGGTTCTTCAAAACACAGAATATATGGCGACTAAGAAATCCATAACGCATATAATGCCTACATGTACACTCAACTAACCCATCTTTAGAATTATAGAGAACCATATTATAAAACATAAATATAAAACAAGTTAATAACTGAGCATTAATCATATATGTTTCATAGTGGCTCATATGTGAGTCACCATGACTCATATGAGTCATGGTGACTCATATATGAGTAATCGTGATTTTGATACAAAAGAGGCTATATTATTAATGTAACACACGGTAATTTTTAGACTTTCTAAAATTACAGTTTTGCCCCTAGACTTTCTATTTAGTCAACTATGTGTTAAATTGCTAATTATCTAGGAAGCGTTCCCTTATTTTGTGAAATAACGTCTGTTGACGTGTATTATGATTTGACTGTGCTCAGTCTACGTTGATGTGAACACTGCGAGTGTGTCACTATTGGTTTCGTAATATTTTACGATCAATATTTTAATAATTACTGGAATTTATTTCCGCTTGCGTGTGCATAATCTATGTAGGATTTATCTGTGTCGCGTTTGGGCGAGCTATTTGCGATTTAACTGTTGTCTGCTTACCTGTATTTATAAATACTTCCCTCGCGAATCTCTATATGTCTTTTTTATTCACTAAATTTATTTTAGTTGCGGACTGCGCTCAGTCGATGCCTATATAAACACTTGCAAGTGTTTAATGTTGATCTCGTGCGCTCACGAGCTATACCTGTTACCTTTTGATTAATTTCATTTACGATTTCATATTTTATGTGTCGTGTGGTTTACGTGGAATACTAGTATATTAAATATTATAAGTATGACACATGAATCTCTGTTCAACTTGTATTTTTCTCGTTAACTACATTCGTTAATTTATCGTCATTCTAATACTACTGCTCGATGCACAACTCTTTGACGGTAACGTGAACCTGACTTATTGTGTACATGACCTCACTATGTATGTAACACCCCATTTTGATAAATGGAATATCACAGGATAGTTATGGCGTGTCATCAAAGCATGCAAGGTAATATGTCATAAATATACATGACCAAAGGGATAACCGGAATCAAACATCGGTTCCCAAACATAAGCCCAAAACATAAATGAAATAAATGAACAAAAGGAGACTAAACAAGCATAAATATAAGAAGGCATGAGGAGTGAAAGTCTAAGGTAGCTCCCATCCTATGCGTGTCCTCCAGATGCTCCAGTCCAACCTTACGTACCTTCCGTTTTGGGACATGGAAAGAGAGTAACGGTTGAGCAATACGCTCAGTGCACGGACATATAACATAGCATGAATGGCATAATATAGGAAGAAATGTAAAACTTGAATAGCAGCGGAAATAAATAAGTCCTGGAAAACCTAGAATTATAGCATGTTTACTGGTTTTAGTTCTGAAAGATAGCTTATGTTTACTTATCAAAATATGTATTAGTTAATGTACCAAAAGCCGATATAGGTCATGAGGTCAACAACGTGCATGAATAATTGGAGGAGAGACCTCATCACGCAATTAGAGGGGTTGCCTCTAATTAACTGGTAAGTGGGTAGGATGGATCAGCTCCTTGTGAAGGATGCAAGGCACACACCACATTCACCATAAAATCCTGACTGAAACATGTAATTAGGATGCACCCATACACCTCACATGATAATATAATAATAAAATGGCCAAATAACTGAAAAGGGACGCCACGAGCTATCACTCCGCCGTGGTGAAGTCATAACACTAGTGCCTCTAGTGTTATGGTTATGGTACCTCCATAACTAGGTGAAACTGTTCATGCATGTATATGGCTAAGGTAACTAATAAAACATAAGCATTTAATCTGTAACTACTTGGAAAAACAGTTGGTTGCATACGGGAAATCCTAATGAAGGAAGAGATTGTCCTTACTGAAAGACGGGAAATTCGTATCTTATGTCCAGTAGAAGCTAACGAAAACGATGAAGACTAATCCGCCTCGACAGATAACACTACATAAGAAATATGGACGTGTAGGAGTTGTCTGAATTACATGTGTTTTACTGGTTCCATGTATTATTAGCTTGTTATACGTATTCTGTCATGTTTTACTGTTTACTGTGTTAACTGTAGTTATTATGATGTTCTGTTAAGTATTAATCATTTGATAGTGTATTATAATACATGTATTGTAATACTAAGTAACTTTCTAAAAATAGCAGGTTTCCAAAAATAGTAAGTTTCCATAATTAGAAATAAGCTGGATTATAAATAATAATTAAAGTTTAATTAGCACAATACAAGTCTTGGTTATAGCTTATTAATTAAATAACTGGTTAATTAATTGAACTATACGTTATATGATTTTAATTAAAATACATGTTTTAATTAAATAACTAAGTAAAAATACCTTAGGTTATACATGAATTAATTTAATAAATTAATTAATCTAAAGTTTAATATAACATGACTTATAAAAATAGTTTTCGTGAAAATACCGAGCCCGTGTTTTATATAAGCCAAATCAAATAAGCCAAAATCAAGTCCCACCGAGACCTTAGGGTCTCAGTTGACACTCACTAGTGTTAAACAAATAAAAAACATACCCCGACCTAAAGTCGGGGTCCTTGGTCTCGGGTTCGAACAAACAAAACCCAGCCGAGCCCCTTTGGGGGTCTCGGTGGTGCCTCGGTTAAACCAACCCAGAACAAAACCAAACACTAACCATACCCCGACCCTTGGTCGGGGTTTCCTCCTGTGTTCGAGCCAAAACCAAGCTAAGCCGAGACCCATTGTGGTCTCGGTGGTGGTGATGAAGACAAACTGAAACCCTTGTAGCCTCGGTCTGTTTCTCGGCCGAACAACAACAACCAACAAACTTGTAGGATATTGTAAATCTCGCTTATGTTTAGAGAGAGAAATAGATAGAAAGATGGTGAATTTCACAAACACTTCTAGAGAGAGAAAGTGAGAAACTATGTTTTTTTATGAATGAAACCACACCCTCTCCATCTAAGGAGAGGGTTTATATACCCAAGCCTCGTGATGGGCTTGGGCTTACATATTGGGCCTTTCCATACATTCCATGGACTAGGCCTTTCCATGTTTACTTAATGTAAAATAACTAAACTATGAGCTACTACATAATATATTGTCGGAGTGGCCGAATCTTTCTAAATACGTAAAACGTATTTCCAACAATCTCCCCCTAAGGGAAGTCACTCCAAACAAGGGCGTTACCCAAGTTAAAATAATAAAATAAACCTAGCATTCTAGGCTTGTCTTGAGCTCGTAGTCTTCGTCTTTCTTTCTTTTTCTTTTCTGGTGAACATGTTGATGTGATCGTTGATATCAATCTTTAGCATCAATATCTTGCCTTGATCTTGTGCATCCATCACTTGTGATATCCGCCTCCTCGTGACTTCATGTCCTATACCTTCGTAGTTCTTGAAAGCTTCAAAGTTCGATACAGCGGAAGACTTGTCTTTTAGGCTTTCTAGAATTAGATGAAGTATTAAGTGCATAAAGTATAAGCATGCGGGGACGACTTCTTCTCGGATTCAGCAACGCCGTCGTCTTCAAATGCCACAAAATAAGTAGACACGAACAAAATGGCTTTGAACATTTCATTCTAATTTGGTAGCATTTTACCTCCGGTCGGTGAAGACCGTTGGATGATATAAAATATTGTACATGTGGCAGGTAGATTTAATTAAAAATCTCCTTGACAAGATTTCGCGGGTAAACCCGTTCTCTTTACTCGACCGTCCAAAGCTGACTGCAAACGTAAAGAGTGAATCATTTGGATAAAATTATCCGCGTGATTGAAGCCGTCAAATCTGATTCCTGGAACAAGTTTGATTCATTAAAGAATCGCACCATTGTTGCTTTCTAGTGTCACGAGCTTGATTCGTATAGAATCTTGCAAGTTACCTACCAAGTGCTGTTTAAGGTTAACACTAGAGGGATTTCCACTCATCACTGTGAACATTAAGGTATCACTCTGAGTGTTCTGGCAAGATCACTGAGATATTGTGTAGAGGCTTGGAACGTGTTTAAATTCAATTAAGAATTAAATAACTGTTGCTTTCCAGTTATCACAAGTTTGATCCGTAAAGAATCGCACAAGTCACCTACCATGAGCTTTTGAATTTTCGCTCAAGAAGGATTTCCATCTTCATTGTAAATACTTTCGTATTACTCGGATGTTCAGGCAAGATCATGAAGATTTGCGTAGGACTCTTAATATCTTTCTTACTTTTCACAGAGTGTGAAGAAGCAAGGAAATATGGAAGTGTGTCCTAATGAGATATTTGATGATCTCAAATGGCTCTAGACTTGATCGCGCTTTTTGGATTTTAGTGATCAGAAGTTGGAGAGGAGTGCCACCTTTTCAATACCAGTTTATTCGGAGTGAATAAATTGATAGATAATGCGTTGTATCCGTGTGAATAAAACAAATACCTTTTAATAGATATCTGAGTTAGCTGGGATGGGTTGTGCAACCATGATGTCTATCTTCAATATCGAGCATCATTAAAATGATCTAAATAGCATATGTATTGACCCGGTTTCTGCCTAAGGTTGTAAGTAGGGCTTCTTTCTTTACACCCTTTATCTTTACAATTCTTTTTCATTCTTCAACCCCTTCAATGCTTACCAATACGTCATAACTAGCACCTTGTTGTGATCGTTCCAGTGCTAACTTAAGTACTTGGTCGGCATTCAGCTACGTTCACAATCTTTCCCCATCTTTCCTAAGGACTACTATTTCTAGCTATGGAATGTCCTTGGGAATATTCCTCTGGTTTTGGAAGAATCATTGGACTTAACCTATCCTACCATCCTTATGTCACCACAATCTTCATTGTCGTGAAATAAATGGGTTGTGGGTAAGTATAAATCACATATTCACCATATAAGAATGAATTGACAAGGTTGGACCTGATTGATGAGAACATCATATGATAAGATCAAATGGTTCTTATGGGCAAATGTTGGTCGCCTCGTCACGTCTGAAGTCATCTCTTGACACCACATGTACGATTGGTATTGTTGTCTTGACACCAATTAGTGAACTTGGCACTTTTGGCATCAAAGATTCTGAATGCTTGACAATTTCTCCCCCTCAATTGTTGACTCGTGTTCTATTGAAAGAGTTGTAGTCTTCGTTTGAGTAGTCGCATCGTCGAGTATGTAGATACCAATTGTAGATTGCTATGGTTGTAGAGATGATAGCTTCATAAAAACAAGATTTCTCTTGTTGTAACAAATAAATGCACTGATGCGTACATTTATCCGTGTTATATTGTGTTATAACATAAACACAATCTCTTACATGGTTATATAGTAAACCATGCCCGAGAAAATTAATTCCCGTTGTGAGCCAAAGCTTTCATAAGAAATACTTGACTTTAATATGAAAAGCGGGTTGCAGTCTGAAATAACTACAAGCCACATAGGCATGTTTTATGAAATATTTACAACTTTTGTACGAACTCTATTTATGGCGACGTGTCAATATTAATCAACATTTCTAAGGCCGTAAATATTACCGTACCAAAAGACATGCCTTTGAAAAATAAATTAAAAATATTTTTGGATTTTTCTGAAATTTTCATTTTTTATGGTTTGTATATGGTTTTATATTTTTGTATTTTTCTTTTGTGGATAAAAATATAAACAATATATACAGATGATCATCAAGGATACGGAGAATAGTTTACCACTACTATTCTTTCGCTTCATCTGCCAGTTCCTTAAGAGTCTCGGGCGAGAAAGTTCTTAATCCTAGCTTGTCGGCCAAAAATTCAATTCGAGCACGATCTAAAGCCTTCGTGAAAATATCCGCCAAATTGATACTTAGATTGGACAAAGTAAAGATCGATCACTCCATTTTCCACTTGCTCCTTGAT
The DNA here is from genome assembly GCA_025667525.1 of Glebionis coronaria. NCBI lineage: Eukaryota > Viridiplantae > Streptophyta > Magnoliopsida > Asterales > Asteraceae > Glebionis > Glebionis coronaria. The sequence continues at coordinate 98,601,245 of CM046879.1, forward strand.
AAAGTGGTAGCGAATGTCAATATGCTTCGACCGGGAGAATTGAACATTGTTGCAACATCGGAATTTTGTTGAAACCTAGACCATAGTCGGTTAATTGTGATCTCATCCAAAGAATTTGAGCACAGCAACCGGACATAGATATGTATTCTACTTCCGTACTAGAAATTGCAACGCTTTTCTGCCGTTTAGATGCCCAACTGATTAGCCGATCTTCTAGTAGTTGCAAAGTTCCACTTGTGCTACGCCTTGTATCTTGACAACCCGCGTGATCCGCATCTGCGTATGCCATTAGTGCAATCGAAGATTCCTTCGAGTACCAAAGTCCCCGATTAATGGTTCCTTTAAGATATCGAATGATCCGTTTCACAGTAGCCAAGTGTAACTCAATAGGCCGAGTTTGATACCGAGCACACATACATATAGCAAACTGAAGATCAGGTCGACTAGCTGTGATATACAAAAGGGTACCGATCATTCCACGATAAAGTGTCGGATCAAAGGCAACTCCATGTGGATCTGCATCAACATTAGTTCGTTCCACCATTGGAGTATCCACGGGGTCGCAAGATTCCATCTTATATTTCTTAAGAGATTCAAGGGCATACTTGGATTGATTGATAAAGATGCCTCTGGGACTCTGAGATATCTGAAGTCCTAAGAATAATGATACCTTGCCCATCATTGACATCTTAAACTTGGAAGACATGAGTGTCCCAAACTCATCGAATAAGGTTTGGGTCGAGACATCAAATATAATATCATCAACATATATTTGTACCATAATCATATCTTTACCTCATTTCTGAATGAATAGCGTGGGATCCACCTTGCCTTTAGCGAAGCCTTGCGTGATGAGGAATTGTGACAATAGATCATACCATGCGTGTGGAGCTTGCTTCAACCTATAGAGAGCCTTCTTAAGCTTGTACACGTGATTAGGATATTTAGGATTCATAAAACCATCTAGTTGTTGAACATAGACCTCTTCCTTCATTTCACCATTAAGAAATGTCGTCTTCACATCCATCTGGTTGACGATCATATTCATGTGGGCTGCATAAGGAAGGAATAGTCTAATAGCTTCCAAACGGGCAACAGGTGCAAAGGATTCCATAAAGCCGATGCCCAATAATTGCTTGTATCCACGAGCTACTAATCGAGCTTTGTTCTTCAATATTCCGCCTAACTCGTCGAGTTTCACCTTGTAAACCCATTTCAAAGTGAGTAACTGCACTTGATTCGGGCATCGGACAAGTTCCCATACATCAAGACATATAAATTCATTAAGTTCTTCTTGCATAGCTTCTATCCAACAAGATTGGGTAAATGCTTGTTGCCACGTCTTAGGTTCAACTTCACTGAGAAAAACATCAAAATGACAAAACATTGCACTTTCTTGTAACTGACTTCGTGTGGATACCGGAAGATTAGGGTCACCAATTATAGAATCTATAGGATGATCCTTTGTCCACTTACTGTCATGTTCACGAATCCGTGGATTGGAGTAAACCGTAGTAGGTGCTTCCTCTAAGGTGGACGACCCAGCTTGATTAGGGTCGGGAATTGGTACACTAAAAAATAGAAGTTCACGCATTTGAGCGAATTCCAAATTGTGATCATCATCCGCTTCATCATCAACAGGCATGACATGGGTAGTTGATACATGTGTTGGTTTAGAATTACTCGATGAAGGTATATCTTGACCCATTGTAGGTGAAGACGTATCAGATTGTGCTTCAGTTGCTGTAGCTACAACTTCGGTAACCGGAGCTATTACTTCAGGTTCTAGAGCAACAATTCTGGGAGGAGTAAATAATTCATCAAATAACGGTTAAAACAACGTATCCTATTCATTCCTATAAGGTGGTGTAAATGATGATGAAGTGGGGTTGTTTGGGACAAGACCAGAGCTAATGTTACTGGGTCCCATTTCATGAAGTGCGGGTTTAGAGCTGCTTTGCTCAGAAGCCATTGTTGTGAGCTCATCAGAATCAACATTCATAGTTTCGAGGCCCTTGCGAGATTTATCATTATAGATTCGGTATGCTTTCTTTGCGGGTGCATAAACAATGAAAATACCAATATCAGCCTTTGGTTGAAATTTTCCCAAATTATCACCATCATTATTTGGATAGCAAAGAGAACCAAATACATGAAGATATGATAAAAATCTGGTACTTTTCCATGGAGAAGCTCATAAGGTGTTTTACCATGGCGCTTACGAATTAGTGACCGGTTTTGGGTGTACACTGCTGTAGTTAATGCTTCTGCCTATAAAAATAATGGAGCCTTTGCGTAAATTCACATCGTTCGAGCTGCTTCCATAAGGGTGAAATTTCGCCTTTCAACGACACCTTTTTGTTGTGGATTGCGAGCAACGGATGTTTCATGAGATATGCCAACTTCTTCATAATACTTACGCAAAGTTTGATTCACAAATTCGGTTCCATTATCTGTACGAATGCGTCTGACAGTAGTGTTGAGACGCACTTGAATCATCTTGAGAAAATCGATAATGACTTTAGGTGCCTTGTCTTTTGTTGCAAGAAATATCACCCATGTAAACTGAGAGTAATCATCCACTATGACGAGGATGTACTTTTTACCACCAAGACTTTCAACACGCATTAGCCCACAAAGATCCATATGCAACAAATAAAGTTTCTCTTGGTTGGTGTCTTTAGTCTTGGGTTTGTATGATTTCTTAGTGCTTTTCCCCATTGTACACGCGGAACACAAATGATCCTTGTGAAATGTAAGTTTAAGAAGACCACGAACAAGTTCGTTTTTCGCCAAATGATTAATAGCGTCAAAGTTAAGATGAGATAACCGTCGATGCCATAACCATGACTTAGTCTTCGATGCTTCGGAGAGAAGACATACGAGAGAAGCGGCCATCATATCTTGTAGAGACAAAGTGTACAAATTATTTCCTCAAGTACCTTTCAATAAATCAAACCCTTCCAAATTACAAATGAAGCAGGTATGCTCTCGAAAATCAACTTCTAGGTTTGCATCACAAAATTGTCCCACAGAAAATAAATTGTGACCGAGACCCTCCACATAATACACTCTTGAAATTATAACATTCCCAATATGATATTCACCGTAACCCATTATCTTTGCAATATGATCATTTCCAAATCGAACCGTACCGAGAAACTTGCTGTCGAAATTTATGAGCTGAGAGCGATCTTCGGTCACATGTTTAGAGCAACCAGAGTCCAAATACCAGAGAACAATTTGGACCACCTGTTTTCAATAACAACAGTAGACAATGCATTGGAAACTATTGGTTCTAGAGTGTTAGCAGATACAGATATGAAATTATCAGAATTGGTAACATTTGTGTAACCCTTAGATTTCCTGCGTTTTCTAATGTGAGTTTTACCACTAACAGGTTTTATTGTTCCAACTTTATGAGGTTTTGGATTATTAGCGGGCACTATAGTGGTAGTAGACCTATTTAAAGGGCACTTATTTCCTACAGTAGTGTTGGTGTTCCTAGTTAAGGGACACGCTTGTGTTTTGGTAGCCTTGGTACTCCTAGTTAAAGGGCACGCTTTCTTCGCTTTAGTGGGAGTGATCCTAGTTAAAGGGCACGCATTTCCTACTATAGTGAAAGTTCTACCAGTGGGGCGCCACATCCAACCAACTTGGGTTAACATTTTCCCAGTCGGTTTCCATTCTAAACCATTTTTTCGGGCATTCAACTCATTCACATGGTCAATAAGGCAAGAATCATGACGAATAGAAAACATACATTCATTGCAATTCCAACATTTCAAATTAGAATTCATTGTAGGCTTAGAACGCTGCACAACCGCAGAGCCTTTAGGTTTAGCTACATGATTCTTTTTATTCAAAACAGAAATAACATTCCTAGGATGGGCTTCTACTTTCTTCTTCACTTGACTACTAGATGGGGGCAAGATCCTATCATTCTTCTTGTTTCTTTTAAGCTTAGATCTTTGAGCCTTAGTAGTGGTGCTTACTCCTATAGAAGCCAGCACGAGAATATTAGAAGCTGGTTTTGATTTTGCCTTATCTTTAGTGACCAATGTTTGAGATGGTTTAGTCCTACGGCCCTTGTTAAAAGGTGTGACGGCAATGAGGTTCCTTTTGATTGCACTAGAGGACGGTGCTGAGACAGTGGCTGCGTTATCCACAACATTCTTACCTTTTAGGGTACGAAGTGTTTCCTTTAACTCAGTCAAAGCCAAATTTTTATCACAAATTTGTTCCCTCAAATCAGATATTTCCACCGACTTTCGATTCAATCGTTCAATCAATGATTGATTCTGTGCAGTGGTATAAGCACATGCGGGCTTTACTGAATCGAAGAGTCGTGTATTATTCTGTTTTAAGTTATCAAATTTGGACAAAATCTTGGAAACTCGATTATCTGGATCAAGTTTAAAATTCTCAGTGGCCTCAAGTACGTCCACACAGTTAATCTCCTTAGATTTTTCTATGTCTATCGGCAATGATTTAGCAACCTTGTCACTTGGCTAACGATGTTTTGATTGTAAATTCAATCGAAAATTCTTTTTAAAATTTGCATCATCGATATTAACACCTTCGAATGACGTTTCAAAGATTTCTTGAATAAATTGTTGCTTGCATTCAAGCGAAATACAATGTGTTTGAATCTCGTCAAAACGTTTTGAAAGCAAAGAATACTAATCTTGAAGCTTTAAAAATTCAGCGTCAGATTTGTGACAAGTACTATCTACCACATTATCCACAGATTCAACATTATGCACAATAGAATCATTATCAACACTTTTATTCACACAGACGGAAACAATATCATGAGACATCACTTGCTTCAGAAGCTGATCATTTTGGCGTGAAATCTGTTCTGTTTCAATTAAACCATTTTCATAAGCATTATCCATTTCATTGAAAACGCGTCTAACTTCTTCTATTTCCAAAAGCAATTCTTGATCAACATTGCGAAGACAAGCTTTATTATTTTTTACAAATGGAACAATTTCGTCTCGAAATGCAGCTCTTGTGTGATCAAAAATCCCTTACCTTCCGTTATGGCTAAAGCCGTCGTACGTTCCACAATGACCTTGTCAAAATCGGCTAAGTGTTGGTGCACCGCATTTAAGCTATCGGACGCCTTACTTACCGGTGGAACTAAGTTAGTTAAATCCTTTTTGACAAGTGTAGGAGACGTACTAGGAAGGTTTTCCGTTGAAAAACTTTGGGGCACAAAAGCTGTTTATTGAGCTAATTCCTTTTGTAAACAAATACGGGTCTTGTTGATCCCAAACTTAGATCGATTAAGCTTTGTGTATACGAGATTAGATCAAGTACTACACGTAGAGAAACCTTTGCTTATGAATAAAGTAACAAAGTGTTATGCGGAATTAACACTTGATCTAAAACACAAAGATGTTAAACAAACTTTCACTTGTATTAGAATGATCGTACTTGATTACAATGAAAGAGGTTTAACTTGCGAATACTTATGAAAACTGATATGTAACTTTAACCTAAAAGATCTTCTTTTATAGAACAAGAAGTCTTGTACAATAAGCTACGAATCAACTATTCTAGGTAAAGATAATAATGGAAAATACAATGTCGAGCTTATCTTTACCATACACAAATAAAGAAACAAAAGATTCGTATGAAGATATATTCCATCAGTGCTAATCTTCAAGGCTGTCAGCGTTGACTTCTTCAATGTCAACGCTTGGCTGTCAGCGTCCAATGTCATCCTATCAGCGTTGACATTCTTCTTATCAGCGTCTAGTGAACTGACCCATATTTTATTCCCAACAATCCTCCCCTAAACTTGATATCTATTCCAATGATCAAGTTTCTGAATAAAAACTTAAGGCTTAGGAGGAATCTTGCAAAAACTTCTTATGTTGGTGATAAACATATCTAATCAAGTCCTTGGCCACGTCACTAGTATAATCAATCTCCAAGGGTGTCTCTAGCATCTTCTCCAACACTTCTTTGGACAAGAAATAGTCAGCATCCACAAGTAGATATTCTGAAAACTTTGTAGAGCTCATATGAAACACACCATAAGTAGAATAAAGCCTCCAATGAAGATTACTGAGATCATCTTCAAGATCCTTCCATATGGCAGGATCTGCTTCTCTTGGACCACACAAAGTCAAAAATGTGTTCCAAAGTCTTATTCCATTTGCTGAAGTAGGTGCTTCAGCTGTATACTTGGCCTCTATCAATCTCCATAGATGCACCAAGTCTTCTCTGTCTATGCTTGCAAAGATAGAAATGACTGAAGTAAAAGTATGTACCTCCTTTCCAAATCTGCCAATTATCCAAAATCCACACTCATCTTCATCAAAACTAATGATTGGATTTCTGTCATCTAGAGGTACTACATTAACCAAATCTGAAGCTTCCAATGGAGAAAGCTTGAGATGCTTCCTTATGACACCTTCAGTTGGAAAATACACATCCATATCTTTGGGAAATTGAAAAGGATCTCCTTTCTTCACTGGTCTTTGAGCAATCCTTATTTCCTTTTGAATCTGCATTTCCTCAGCAAGCTCTTGTTTCCTTTCTTCTGAAAGAAACTGTAAGACATTTTGTTCTTGCACCTTCCTCCAAATAGGATGTGCCCTATACTCTAGCTCCTCAAAAGATAAGGCCAGCAACTTCTTGTATGTCCATCTGGGTTGATGGCACCTAAGCAACTTGTAATACAATTGCCTTCTATCCCTTTTGAGCCAGGTCTTGACCTCTTGTGCATTAAACCTCATAATCACCTTTATGTCATCTTGTACCCTAAGAAGAACTTCCAACCCCCAAATTTGATCTGATAAGCTCATTCCTGGGTTGTCCATAACCTTGTCTTCCCAAGCATGGTACATTCTGGTGATTTCTGGTAGGTCCCAATCAATCTGATTCTTCAAATCACTCAATCTTTCCTTTGCTAGCTCATCCCCATATTCAAGCCTTTCTGGATCTTCAATAATTTGAATACTTGAATCTGAGCTATCACCTTCTTTATCATCACCACTCTCACTCTCAGAAGTAGCAACAAATGGTGATCTACTACTCCTCTTCAAATCTCTTTCCAAAAGTTGTGCAGCCAACTGTTCATCAAATGCAATTTGTGCTGCATCTTTCTTTGGAACATCTTCTTCAACCAATTTTCCTTTACCTTTGTCTTTTGGATCAATAATAGGTAAAGTAGAAGAAGAAACCTGTGTGGACACATCTTTGATGATTGTTGATGACTGGAATACATCAACACCACCTGCAACTTTATCAGCGTCCAAGTTACCTCTATCAGCGCCACGATTACCTTTGTCAGCGCTGGATGTGTCAGCGTTCAAACCTGTATCAGCGCCCATTGTTTCTTTGAAAGATCCTTCCAAGTTTAATGGTGTCACCTTGGATGTATCAATAACTGGGTGCTTCTTCAAGTTGGTGAGTGCTTCAGCAACCTGTAAAGATTCACTAAATTGTGAACTCTTCTCTGAACTCTTCTCACTAGCTGTATGAATCAGCTCATCCTCTTCATCCTCTTCATCCTCCCCTTTGGAAGATTCCTCCATTAGACTCCTGCTACTTGGATTCTCCAAAACAGTTACCCGCTCCCTCAATACTTGGAGTTCACGGCCCTGTTTGTTGACAGTTTGTACAAGGCTGACATTTTGCTTTTGCAAGCTAATGACAGCAGCCGTCAATTCAATTAATGTCATAGGTTCCAATCTGCCCTCAGCTAGAATGGGGATTTGACCTCCCAAAATAGAATCATAGGGCATGGATGAGGTCTTAATGATGTTGGGACTGTCTTGACCAGCATCTAAGCCTGTGTCAATAGTCCCAGCCTCATCCATGGCACCAGCCACACTTGTGGAGGTGGTTCTCTCTGCTACAAGGCTAGGACCACTAGAGGAGAACACTCCAGTAGTCCTTTGGCGTTTATTCAACCTAGATTGTAATGGGGTGGAAGATGAAGTAGATTGTGTGGGTGTGGGTTGATTAAGGGGTGTGTGGGATTGTTCAGGAATGGTATCAGCGTTGGGATTGGCTGTGTCAGCGCCAACATTTTGAGTGTCAGCGCTGGGTTGGTCAATGTCCATGTTTTCTGGTGAAGGTAATGGTTCATGAATAGGCTCAAGTTGGGGTTCAGGGTCTGGTTGTGGTTGTGGTTGAGCAGCCTGAATTACTTCAAGCATGGGTTGGGTAAGAGGTATGGATCTGTTTGTGGAGCTCATTTTAGCAAAAATGGTTTTCTGTTGTTTAGGGATCTCATAAAAAGTGTCATGATCCCTAGAACAATATTCTTGTAAATCAAAGACCATTTGCAAAAATCTAGGGTAAGCCAAAGTCATTTTACTTCCCTTGTTTTTACACATCCCTTCAAAAATCATTTTTGAAAAATTATACTTAAGCCCACGTGTTATACAAACCTAAGCACTTGCAATTGACCTGTTTATTTCATTAAAAGAAGTACATTTTGGACTTAAGCATTGTAAAAGGACATGTATCAAATATTTCCAGTCAGAGGGAAATTCCTGCTTACGATATTTATTTAAAGTGACATCAGCAGGAATAGGATAACCCAATTCCCTAAGACCTTGTTCTATTGTTGCAATGGCAAGGGTAGTCACACCATCAGCGTCATCAAGACGCAAAGCTTGGCGAACCAAGGCTTCAGTGACCACCCATGTTCTTCCATGAACAGTAGATGTTAATGTGGTCACTCCATTAGCTGTTGTGGAACTAACATTGTTCCAAAACTGTCTAATGTGCGCGACAGGGACTAATGGTGTATGAGAAAGTGCATACCTTAAGGAGGATGCATTTAAAAATGCCACCATTTGTGAATACTGAGGGAACAAATCATCATCAGCAGTCAAGTAAGCTACCATATTATGCTGACTCTTGAACTCCAATGTTAAATTCTTTGAGTTGAACTTGGGTGCCATGGTGAAAGCTGTTTAGGTTATGTGATATGGGAAAAATCTAGGAGAAAAGTGTTAGACAAGAAAATATGAATACCCAGAATAAAAAGTTTAACCAAATTTATAGGAGAGATGCATGATTTTGATTGGTCAAAAATGAGGCAGTTATATTCAAAGAGCAATGATGAAAATATTGAATCAAATATAACTTATCTCATGCATTAATTAAAAGTAACAACTCCCCAAAATTACGGCCAAAGATTAGTCAAAAATAACAACTGGGTAGGGCCCACTAGGTGTCAACGGTCAAAAATAGCCCATCAGCGCCCAACGGCTATATTTTCTTGTCAGCGTTTGCCTAAAGCCTTGTCAGCGTCACGATTGAACGTAACAGCGATTGAAGAAAAACTTGTCAGCGTCTAAAAATAAAAATATTTAAAAAGAAAAAGACCTTAACAAAGTAATTTATCCTAAGGGAAATATCTTACAAGTTGATAATAATTACTGGGCGGCAAGCACTGTCCATTTATGCACACTTGCTTAAGCAAGATAGACACAAATGTCCTCTAGAGTCCCTTGCTAACCAAAATACTTACCAACAAAGTTATTTCATAAAATTCTTTGTAACTCCCAGGTAGACCCATAACCAAACTATTCCCAAGTCTCCCATCAGACCACAACCAATTCTAGGCCAAAAATGTCTTGGCAGCATGCATAGTTTATCAACTTTGCATGCTACAGTGCCTCATGGTTTAGTAAAACTAACCCATACTCACCTGTGGACACAATCTAGAATTGTGATGAGAGTATTGTAAGAATACCCAAGAGTCCTAAAGGTTCCTTAAACCTCCCCTCAAACTATGATACATGAGTTTCTCAAAATATATATGAACATTAAAAATTTATGTCAAGATAGGAATATAAATATTCCAACCATCTTCCATAAACAAAAACATGTCCAAATAGCTCTTCAAAGATCCATAAGCAACTCTGTATCCAATGGCATAAAGCTACCACCACCTACACATTTAGATGAAAACCACAAAACTAACATTTGTTACTGACTGCGTCCCGACAACACTTATCAGCGTTGAAGGAACTCTTGTCAGCGTTAGACAATAATATCTCTAACAACGGCAAAATAACACTTGACAGCGTTACATTTACCTTTGTCAGTGTTAGAAAAATAAAGTGGAAAAATCTAAATCATCACAAAGACCAATAACAATGCATTATCCTGTACATACTTTTACAAAAAGGTTCCAAAACACATATTAAGTGAGATTAACCATTCCAATATTTGTTACCAAATATTGAAATCTTCCAGCATCAAAAGATTTAGTTAATAAATCAGCCACATTATCTTCTGTGGCTACCCTATCTGGTTGTATTAAACCTTTCTCAAAGCAATCTCTTATAAAATGATGTCTAATTTCTATGTGTTTGGTTTTAGAATGATGTACAGGATTTTTAATAATGCATAAAGTACTGTTATTGTCTACAAAAATCTTGGTATGCATAAAATTATACCCATAATCCAACAGCTGGTTCTGAATCCATAAGACTTGTCCACAACAAGCAGCTGCAGCAACATATTCTGCTTCAGTTGTAGAGTTTGCCACCACTGTTTGTTTCTTGCATTGCCAAGATATCAATCTACTCCCAAGAAATTGGCATCCACCAGTTGTGGATTTTCTATCAAACTTGTCACCACCATAGTCACTGTCTGAATATGCAATAAGATCCAATGGAGAATCTTTTGGGTACCACAAGCCAAGATCTGGATAACATCTTAGGTACCTAAAAATTCTTTTCACAGCAAAAAGGTGACATTCTTTGGGAGTCACTTGATGGCGTGCACAAGCACACACAGCAAACATGATGTCAGGTCTTGAGGCTGTAAGATACATCAATGAACCAATCATTGATCTATAATGCCTAACATCCACATCCTTTCCAGCTCCAATTTTTCCCCAAGGGTGTTCCCTATCCATAGGAGTGGAAGCATCCTTTTCATGTGGAGAAAAACCATATTTCTTCAAGATTTCAGCTACATACTTGTCTTGGGAGATGAAGATACCATCTTCTTTCTGCTGAACTTGTAATCCTAGAAAGAAGTTCATCTCACCCATTGCACTCATCTTGAATTTATATGTCATGAGCTTGGAAAAGTCCTCACTCATTTTTGGATCAGTAGACCCAAAAATGATATCATCAACATAGACCTGCACAAGCAACACATGTTTTCCTTTCTTCTTTGTAAATAGTGTCTGATCTATGGTGCCCCTCTTGAATCCATTGTCCACCAAATATGTAGACAAGGTACCATACCATGCTCTTGGGGCCTGATGAAGTCCATACATAGCTTTCTTCACTCTATAAACCTTGTCTGGATTTTCAGGATCTTCAAAACCAGGAGGTTGCATAACGTATACTTCCTCAACAATTGTTCCATAGAGGAAAGCACTCTTCACATCCATTTGATAAACAGTGAAGTTCATGCAAGAGGCATAAGCGAGAAAAATTCTTATAGCTTCAATTCTTGCTACTGGAGCAAAAACTTCTTTATAATCTATACCTTCCTCTTGTGTATATCCCTGAGCTACCAAACGTGCCTTGTTTCTGACCACAATACCCCTTTCATCCTTCTTGTTCCTTAGAACCCATCTTGTCCCAATTGGTCTCACATATCTAGGACAATCAACCAGCTCCCAAACATCTTGTATAGCAAATTGGTGAAGCTCATCCTGCATTGCTTCCACCCAACTAGGTTCTTTGAGAGCATCAAAAATCTTCTTGGGTTCTTCTTGTGACAGAAAACATGCAAACAAACATGCTTGTACAAGAGGGGTATCAACCTTCTTGTGTATATTGACAATAAATCCACCAAGACTTTGATGGGATCTTCTTGTCTGAACTGGAGCCATAACATCACCAATGATCTGAGATGTGGGGTGATCCTTTGCTGTGGAAGTGAGAACTCCTCCTTCAAAAAGTCTGGTGTCCTCAACTTCACGCTCCATGTTGCCAATATCTTCTTCATCAGACTCTCTTTGATCAACATGAATCTCTTCATGGACATTGGAAGGTCCACCTTGTTCAAAATGTGAAGAGAAAAGATGTGCAAAGGTGTTGTCAAAGTCTGAACCTTGTTTGTCAGCGCTTGGGCTAACAACGCTTGAACTGTTGGTGTCAGCGTCTGATCCATCAGCGTCTGAATTGCTCTTGTCAGCGCTTGATTTCCCTTTGTCAGCGCCTGAATAAGTATGCATGTTTGTATTTGGTGGTATTTGAAAACCACCATTATCTTTTCTAGCAGCAGCAGCATAATACTCATCTGTCCATATAGGAAGTGTAACATATTCTTGTGTGGGAGATGATTTAACTGCTGGTGGTCCATCCTCCTTAGCAACCTGTATACCTGAAACATTACCAATTCTCTTTTCCAAAACACTTGAAGTTACCTTCACAATGTCTGGATCAGTAACAGGCATATAATTTAAAGCTCTAGATAAAGGTTCTAAGTCAAACAACCAATTTGGACCACTTTCAGGATCACTAGGTTTACTCTCTAAAAACCTAACATGTACTTTTTCAAGTATACGTTTTTCCTTTTTAATGTAGACCCTATATCCTTTGCTCTGCACTGAATAACCCATGAAGTAGCCTTCATCACCTTTTGAATCAAATTTACCTAGGGCTTCACTAGTTTCTAAAACAACTACATGACAACCAAAAGGCTTGAGAAAGCCAATATCTGGCTTCCTTCCCCAAAGTAATTCATAAGGTGTCTTATTATGTATTTTGTTGACCAATGCCCTATTTTGAACATAACAAGCTGTGTTAACAGCTTCAGCCCAAAAGGCTATAGGAAAGTGGGCATCAGCCAACATGGTTCTGGCTGCTTCAATAAGGGTTCTATTCTTCCTTTCAGCAACCCCATTTTGCTGTGGGGTTCTAGCTATGCTAAACTGCCTAGTAATCCCTTTCTTGGCACAAAAATCATCTAACAACTGATTTCTAAACTCACCCCCATTGTCACTTCTAATAATTTTGACCTCATTACCATTCTTCTTTTCAATCTGGGTAATGAAATTAATCAGACTTTGGGCAGTTTCACTTTTCTTGGCTAAAAAGAAAGTCCATGTAAACCTGGAATAATCATCAGTGATAACAAAACAATATGATTTATCCTTCAAACTTTCTATATTAGTTGGACCAAAGAGGTCCATATGCAATAAGTGAAGTGGTTTAGAACTAGAGTGCACCTGTTTAGACCTGAATGAGACCTTGTGCTGCTTGCCCTTAAGACATGCAACACAAGTGTGGTCATTGTGGAAAGCCTTTTCAGGCAAACCATCAACTAAACCAAGCCTCACAAGTCTATTGATATTCTTAAAGTTTATGTGCCCTAATCTCCTGTGCCAAAGATTACTTTCATCTACTGAGGCTTTAGCATAAAGACATGACATCATTTTATTATTTACCTTAATTCCATTAAGATTCACATTATATATGTCTTTATGCCTTGGTGTTCTAAAATCTATGTATTTTTCCTCAGGGAGCTTATAATCTTTGCTTAACACCAAGCACTCAGTATCTGTGAAAAGAACCTTATTTTTGTTATCACACACTTGTGATACACTAAACAAATTATAATCCAGTTCTTTTACCAAGAATACATTCTCAAACCGTAGATTGTTGGTGACAAGGGTTCCTTTTCCAGTGATGGTGCCGTAGCCCCCTCCAAAGTATACCTTATCACCATCTTGAATAGGAGTGAAGTTTGTCAGATAGTCTTCCTTTCCTGTCATGTGCCTTGAGCATCCACTATCCCAGTATCCATAATCATTGATCTTCTTCTGAATGCCCTGCACATAAAGAAAACACATTAGTTTTCTTTGGGAACCCAAGCCTTGGAAGACTTGGATTCATCTGGTTGTTCAACAAGAACAGACTTGGTTCTCATAACAACCCCATTTTCATCCCTTTTAGAATGAAATTCCCAGTTAACCCCAATTGGTGTTGACATTGCTTTTGAAATATAATGAAACCTGTTGCATGTCATAGAAACACCAGTAGAATTAGAGTTTTGATCTTGTTTTGGTCTCCATGTTAAGCTAGTAGAAGCTTTAGACCTATTTCCCTGTGGTTGCAAATACCTAGGTTTGGCAGTGTGTCTGTCAGCGCTGAAATTGCTCTTGTCAGCGCCCCGATTGCCTTTATCAGCGCTGAACCTAGGGTTTGCTAAAGGAACCCATTGCCTATTGGACCAAGTGTTTGACTTTTGGAAAGGTCTTAGGCCTTGAGTGTTAGACCCTCTAGAAAAGAATGGGGCTGGTCTAACAACTTGTGAACTTTTGTTCACAAAGGTATTGGGTCTGACAGTGTTTGACCTATGTTGACTTTTGTCAGCGCTGAAATGGTTCCTATCAGCGTTGACATTGGAAGCGTTGACACATTTGTATGCCAAATGTGAGAAGCTACCACATGTGTAACAAGCTTTTCTAGACATAGTCTTAGGTCTAGAAGCAAAGAAGCCTGTTCCATGATTACTAACTTGGCTTTTTGGTGACCTAGTATTCCTATACATCTCTGCATACTTAACACTAGGTTTTCTAACAGTTTGTGGGCCAAGGTCAACAGCTTTGCCAGTGGTAGGGTGTGTGATTTTAATAGGTGTAGGATCATGGCTCTTGATTGATGTGGGCTCATTTGGACTTTCACACAACAAACCTCCCTTAACAAACAAAGTGTGGTTAGCTTTCTTCCACTCATCTAGGTCAGTCAGTTTCTGTTTGTATTCTTCAACTGGGGAAGTCACTCTAGGTGGAGGAATGAATTCCTTCTCTTGGAGTTCTGGCAAGCCATTCCAAGATAAGTCCTTTTATTGGACACCATAAAAATCCCCAGCTGGTGGTGGAACACCAGTATAATCATTCATCCCAATCCCACTCATGTCCTTAGAGTCTCTTTGTTTACTAACACACTCTCCTAGGGATTGTGTGGCCTTATCAAATCTCTGGATTTTAAGACTCACATTATCTTTATTTTTGTTAGCCTCCTCTAACTGAGCTATCAAATCAAGATTAACCCTGTTTACTATATCTTGAACATCTTTACTTTGATGTAGCTCATGTTTTAAGATATTTATTTGATCCTTTAAATCAAACTCCATTTTCTTATACTCAGCTACTGTCTTTTCTGTTTGGGTAAGAGCAATTTGATAATTAGATACTTTGCATCTTTCAGTACTTGCCTCATCTAATAATTTTACTATCTCTTGATTTAGTTTTTCAGTATTTAAACGACAACCCTTAGAACAGAAAGCATCATCATATACCTCATTATCTGATGAAGAGGAGGAGTGTGCCATGAGAGCATATTCAACATGCTTTTCTTTAACTTCAGCAACCAAAGCTCTGTCCTCTTCCTCATCCTTAGCCATAAAGTTCCAGCTCCAGTCCCATCCTCCAACACCATCAATTTGTTGAACAGCAACCATGGCCTTGGGATCTTGGCTCTTAACCATTTGGCTTGAAGGCTTACCAGCATCAGATCTTCTTGGAGATCTACATTCCCTCATAAAGTGCCCCATCCTATGACAGTTGTAGCACTCAACCTTGGACTTGTCAAAGCCAGCAACATCCTTAGCATTAAAGGTCATCTTCTTCTTGAACCTTTTATTAAACCTGTTTGCTCTTAAACTTACAAGAGCCATAGTCCACTTGATGTCCATCTCTTCCAATTGCTCATCGCTTATCTGCTCAAGATCTTCATATGTAATCCTTGAGTCACTGGGCAAAGAAGCAATGAATGCACACACAGTATCTAGATCTAAACCAGCAGGCTTAATTCTATCAGCGCCAAAGTTGTGTGTGTCAGCGCTTGAGTATAAAGCGTTGACAGGATATGATCCAGCGCTGACAGACTGAGATCCAGCGTTGACACATTGAGATCCAGTAGCTGGATGCCCATAGAAGTTCATGGAATCAAATTGGCCTTCACTTTGTGAGAAGAAGGCCATGTTACTACTGGAAGATTTATTATCACTATCCAAAAGCCATTCATTCTCCAACAGTCTTAGTTTGTTGAAGATGTCATCAAACCTGGAGGTCTTGTGGGTGTTATTGACAAGAATGGATCTTGTCTCAATCTTCCATACATCACCAAGGCTTTTGAGAAAAGTAGCATTCAATTCAGGGTCATCAATCTGTGTTCCCATGAAGGAAAGTTGACTTGTGATGTCAAGAAGTCTACTTCTCACACTGCTGAGATTCTCATTGGGTTGAGCTTTAAAGACAGCATACTCATGTAAGAGTTGCTTCTTCTTTTCTTCTTTTGTGTCAGCATTACCACCATGTGCTACTTCAAGAGCTTCCCAAAGCTCTTTTGCAGACTCAAAGCGTTTGTACTTGTGCTGATTCTCATGACCTAGGGCGTGTTTCATGATGTTCAAGATTTTCATGTCCACCCTTTTCTTGGCTATATCTTCAACAGATACAGCTCTTCCATCTCCAGGCTTTTCCTTCTTATCAGCTTCAGGACAATTAGGAACAGCTGTCCTTGTGGCAATAGCAGCAGCAATCTTTTGTGCTTTGTCGAATGTGTTCCCATATTCGACAATCTCCCAAAGAGTGTAGTCATGAATAGCTATATATTGCTCAAAATTGGACTTCCAAAGCTCAAAGTTCCTGGCATCAAACATGGGAATTTTGATACTAGGATTTGAGGAGTTGTTTTGTAGCAAAGCAGCAGGTTGATCTGTGCCAGACATGATGTTTTTAGGGTTTTGAGAATTTTAGGGTTTTTAGGGTTTTTGGTGTTTTAGGGTTCTTGCGTTACTTAAAGATCAAAAGTTTCTCAACAAGCTCTTATACCACTTGTTGATCCCAAACTTAGATCGATTAAGCTTTGTGTATACGAGATTAGATCAAGTACTACACGTAGAGAAACCTTTGCTTATGAATAAAGTAACAAAGTGTTATGCGGAATTAACACTTGATCTAAAACACAAAGATGTTAAACAAACTTTCACTTGTATTAGAATTATCGTACTTGATTACAATGAAAGAGGTTTAACTTGCGAATACTTATGAAAAATGATATGTAACTTTAACCTAAAAGATCTTCTTTTATAGAACAAGAAGTCTTGTACAATAAGCTACGAATCAACTATTCTAGGTAAAGATAATAATGGAAAATACAATGTCGAGCTTATCTTTACCATACACAAATAAAGAAACAAAAGATTCGTATGAAGATATATTCCATCAGTGCTAATCTTCAAGGCTGTCAGCGTTGACTTCTTCAATGTCAACGCTTGGCTGTCAGCGTCCAATGTCATCCTATCAGCGTTGACATTCTTCTTATCAGCGTCTAGTGAACTGACCCATATTTTATTCCCAACAGGTCTTTTTAGAAAATTGATCTTTATTATGCATATCATAATCAATCTTATGGAATTTTGAAAGCATTTTAGAATGAGTTTCTTCCGCAAGTGACTGTGTCTCCTCAATACTACGAACATAAGGTGCTTCTTTCAATTTGCCAATTAGGGTCACATCATAAAGACAAGGAATATATACCTGAGCTTATTTTGCATAACCAGGATTAGGTGGTAAATCTTGAAGACGCTTAAGTTCGAGTTCTTTAAACGATTAGTTAAAAGATGAACCTTTTCTATAGAAGCGTATTGTTTTAAAAGCTATTGTTCTATGAATTTAAGAAGTTTGGTAGCATTAATTTCCGATTCAAACTTTTTAGACTCGAGAGTTTCGAAATCTAATTTAAGTTTCTGAAAATCATTTACAACTGACTCTTTTTTCTTTTAATTCATTTGAAAGATTAGCTTTTAATGATTCTATTTCTTTTAAGTGTTCAATATTTTCAAAACGAAATTGGTCAAATTCAGAACACGTTATTTTCTCTGCTTGAGGGACCATTTCAAAAGTTTTGACCTTTTCCTTATACAGCGCAAGCTCAGCGGTTAGGTTGGCATTCATATCTATGGTTTGTCGAACAGCCATATTCATGTTATCGATAATATGTTTAGGCACCATTACCAGATCATGTTGATCATAAGATTCCATACCCATCGTAGCATTTGGTTGAGGTTCACTCAAATGTGTTAGATTGGATACCGCATCATTTGAGTTACTAGTTCCTGAATGTTGTTCGAGGTTGTCATTTTCATGCTCAACATGATGTGGATTATCATGAACATTATTAGATGTGGTTGGTACCTCACTGACGACATCAGAACCGTAGTTAGAGAGATTAACAACGAGTGCAGCTTGGACTGAGTGAATGTCATCACAATCGGAATCATATGCATCAAGATCATCTGCTTGATATGCCGCATTAGAAGTAGAGACGACTGCAATGCCTTCATTATCTGCTGCCCCTGGGTCTGCAAGAAATGTTAATTCCTCTGAATCCAAGATCTTTCCCTTTGATTGAGCATCGACCAAATACATCTTATCACGAAACCACGTTGCATCCCTTCTCCTTTTCGGCTGAGTGCATTCCCTAGCCATATGACCTTGTCCTCGGCAATTGTAGCAAGTCACAACCTTTTGAGGACCAACAGTGCTTCCATTTCCACTAGCGTAAGAATTCACAGCTTGAGCATTCACGGTCCTTGTAGTGGGTCCATATGAATTTTTCATTCCCTGAATAGGTTGCACCGTCACTTGACCATCTTGAACAGTGGCTTGTTGTCGAGGATTTGAAGAATTGCGGAGCTGATTGTTCGTTGGTGGAAAACCTCTAGTAGCAACAAGTTTTGACTAGTAGGCAGTGAGAAGGTTTAAGACATCAGTAGGCGTATCATTTGGAGTAAAGACCGGTGGTTGAATTGGTGGAAGTTCATTGGAGTAGAAGGCTTGTGCTTGTGGTGCTTAAATTGGAAAATATCCTTGCTGAGGAGTATAGCCCATAGGAGAAGTGTTAGCTTGTGAGGGTGATGTCTGATGTGCTGGTAGCTATGGATAAGGCTATTGAAGAACACTTTGTTGATATTCTTGTTGTGGCATCATCAGTGGTTGATAAGATGGTTGTTGTGGTTGTTGATATGTGTGTTGTGGTGGCTGCTGCAAGTATGATTGTTGTTGATAAGTGTAAGCCATGTTTTGTTGGGGGGTCATTTGTTGAGAAGCATACATGGCAAGTGGATCACGAACTTGTGGTGTAGACAACCGAGCCTCGATCACATGGCATTCGTGTTGTTGAAGAAAAGCTTGAAGTTGATCCATATTGGTGTTATGCAAGTCCTTGGCCAACTTAACAGCCGTCACGTACTTACGCCATTCTAAAGGGAGAGTGTTCAAATACTTGGTGTTTAATTGAAACGTAGGAATTACCATGCCATAGATATTGAGCTCATTCAACAAGAGAGTAAATCTCAAATAGTAATCATTGAGAGTCTCCCCGGGAACATAGGCAAACTTATCAAATGTATCATAAAGCTTACACTCTCGTTCTTGTTTAGTTAACGAGGTGCCTTGCATTAGAACACGAATTCTATCCCATAACTCTTTGGAAACTTTATGTTTGCTGACGAGTTTGTAGACATCTGCAGGAAGGTCTTGGAGAATGATGTTTGTATCATACTTATCACATTTGTCTTGAATCTTCACATCTCCGGTCAATTCACCCGTTGTGCGAGGACGAGTAACTGTACCTTTCGTCACTGTACCATAATCTAATGGTCCATTGAGCATCGATGCCCAAATGAGATGTCCATTCTCTTTGTTCAACATGTAAAGTTCCATTCGGTAAGTCCAATCCTCGTACATAGTCTTCTCCAACATTGGTGGACCATTATCCGTACCCGAGAGGATGGACTTATCCGTAAGAGATGTGTACTCCATTTCGATAAGTTAAGATTTACAAACGTTGATCGAACAATGAGAGAAAGTAAATGTGCTTGTTGTCGTGTGTTGAAGTCGAGAAATTATGTTAAAATCCCCTAAAATTGTCTTCTTGTGACACTGCAAAATTAATCACGAACGAAATTTTCTCATGTTTTTCGAAAATCTTGAAAAATTCCAAAGATTTCGCAATATGAAGAAGCGTATGATTCCGCAATGAGTGAAGGGATTCAATGTCGCAATCACTTAAAGTTGTATAATTCTGCAACGTGAGAATAACACAATTCCGCAATATGCTAAAGTCACAATTCCGCAATACTCAAAGGGCTTCAATTCCGCAATACCTAGAAGGAATTAAATCCGCAATGCTTGTATGGAAATAATTCCGCAATGTTTGGATGGAAATAATTCCGCAATGTTGAGAATATATAATTCTGCAATCAGTGAAGAGTATGATTCCGCAATGTGGTCAGCTTATGATTCCGCAGTCACTAGAAACACAAGATTCCGCAATACGCAAATGAATACAATTTTGTAATCACTCTAAGGATTCAATTCCGCAATGACCAATTGGTTTCGATTCCGCAATACTAAAAGACCACAATTCCGCAATGAAGATTAATGATTCGATTTTGCAAAGACCAATTGGTTTCGATTCCCCAATGCTAAAAGACCACAATTCCGTAATGAAGATCTATGATTCGATTTCGCAAAGACCAATTGGTTTCGACTCCGCAATGCTAAAAGACCACAATTCCGCAATGAAGATTTATGATTCGATTTCGCAATCCAGTTGATGATTCAAATTCGCAATACACAGAAAAGGACAGAATTCCGCAATAATAAGAATTTTTTTAATTCCTCAATACTCACGATTGCGAGATTATACCAGAAATTCTGAAATTGTGCGAAGAACAAGGAATACGGATTGTACTTTAATATTTTCGAATCTAGATGCAAAAACTGAATCCAAACATCCAAAAAATTTGCGTTTTTGAGCGATCCAAGTAACCTAAATCACTACCACATCTATGTAGATGATATTGGTGAAGATCAAACCACAAAAAACACAAAAAAATGAAACAATGGGTTTATGATAAAAAAAACACACGAAATCTATATGAACAAACACATAAACAATACAATCATCCTATGGCTCTTGATACCATTGGTAGGATATTATAAATCTTGCTTATGTTTACAGAGAGAAAGAGATAGAAAGATGGTGAACTTCACAAACACTTCTAGAGAGAGAAAGTGAGAATCTATGTGTTTTTTATGAATGAAACCACACCCTCTACATCTAAGGAGAGGGTTTATATACCCAAGCCTTGTGATGGGCTTGGGATTACATATTGGGCCTTTCCATACATTTCATGGACTAGGCCTTTCTATGTTTACTTAATGTAAAATAACTAAACTACGAGTTACTACATAATATATTGTCGGAGTGATCGAATCTTCTTAAATACGTAAAACATATTTCCAACAAAACCCTAAAACTTGAATTTAATTAATCTTACATGATTTTCATACTTGTTCTTTGATTAATTAAATAAGAACATGAAATTAATAAGAATTAAAACAAAATAAAAAAAGTTTTGATTATACCAAATGCGTGTAACGAATAAGTTAATGATCACGAACACGTAGCCTTCCAAAACAACCATCAAAAATCGTTCGGTTCTGCCTTGTTCTTGATCTATGGCCAGCGAATATAAGGAGAGACAAAGGGAGTATTTGTTTTTCTTGTTTAACCTAAAAAGTGAGAAAATAATTCCCTGATGTTTTTGATAAAATGGGTTTTGGGCCAAAGAGGCCCACTTTGGCCTCCTTTCTTGGTTCTAGCCGCGGCATGTGGGGCCCACAAAGGGAAACTTAAAGTTTTTCCGTGTTAGATAATTAGTCATGTATTTTAGTGATTTAGTATTCGTGAATTTGGTAGTCGTGATTGTGTCACATTTATAATATTCATGATTGTTCGTTATTTATTGTCGTGACACGTCTATTAATATTATAAATGGAAAGTTTAAATTTTGTCGTGTTTCCAAAAGTTACTGTTCACGTGTACTGTTCATAGGATTTTAAATGCGCGTTTTACAAATCTTCCCCTCTAAAAGAATAATTCGTCCTCGAATTAATTCGTGAAAATATTACGGATATTACCATTCTTCCCCTCTAAAAGGACCGTTCGTCCTCTAATTAGAGATACAAGAAGCTGTAAAGGACGTGACATGACTGGAAAAGACATGGGGTGTGACATGACTAAAGAGGACGTGGAACGTGATATCATCGAGGAGAATATATCTCGCTCATGGATAGCAAAGAGGATAAGGATCCAGATGGACTTCTCCGTTCCAAGTGGCTTCCCGCTCGGAACTATCCTCTAACAGGTCTTGACGAAAACTAGTAAACCTTGGTCTTCATGACTCTGTCTTGATGATACAGAAAATTTATGGTTCACCAACGTGAGATGGATCCTACTGAATTGGATCAAATGACTAAGAGACAACGCGTACAAAAATAACCAAACGTTACGATGCGAAATAATCTGGAATAAATGACATAAGAAACATCTTAGTAATGATGTACGCGACATACTGAAACATAGTACGTGAACAATTGTGAACGTGATACGTGAACAATTATGAACGTGATACGTGGACATATGACGAATGATGATACGTGCAACATATCGTGAATGTGATATGAGAAACGTGGAATGAACATGACATGTGAAACATATCGTAAACATAGAATAACTTAGGTGGTAATGCCAAATGGTATGAGGTAAGACGTGAAATGTGACTTGAACGTCAGCTTGAAGATGGATAGATTATTAAACTCGAGTCTGGTCTCCCAAGCTTTCTGTAAACTTTCCAGAAAGTGGAACTTAACTCGTAAGCTAGAATACGATCATGAACGTGAATAGTGTCATGAACGTGAATGCGAAGACATCATAGAATTGAACAAGGACGTGAACGTAATAATAAATGAATGTGTGCGCGAGTCTTCCTCTGAGCTGATAGTTTAAATAGTACCTAGCGATCGCACGATCTCTGGCTGGCAAAGTCTGATAGTCTGCTAGTTGTGAAACCCCTACTGATGAAAGGGTTTTGCAGACTTGGTCAAACGGTTGAAAACAATCCAGATAGCATCACGCGTCTTCTGAGCTTGCGATAATCTGGTAACAATTCCATGGAGGTCTTGTCTTTTTTTTCTTCACAATTTCCAAGGGTGGATAAACATCTGACCTGTTGGTGGTCTATCTTAACCTACCGGTATGGCAGATACTTAGATATGAACTTGACTGTATCATGCTTCATAGGAACTGGATACATAGGAATTTGGAACACTGAGAGCCCTTGTAGTTTAGACTTCTTTTAGCGTAGGATCCTTTGGAACACCTAATTTATTGTAGGTTTCTACCCTCTTCGAGTAAGCTAAATAATGGTAAGATTAACCATGAGAATCAATGGGATTCAGCGTGTTACTGAGATCAACCAGGAAAAAATTTCAGAGTGAAATTTCTTCTGCCATAGAATTTGCAACATGGTGTAAATATGGTGTTAGTGCTCTTCTCTAGACTTAGAGAAGATTGGATGGTAAATGATAAAATCATAATAATTTCGTTTATGACTTCCGAGGAAACTCCATCCATCATATCCATGATGCTACTAGAGCATTCATGATACCAAACAAAATCATGAATTTAGCATGACCAAATCATGTGCGAAAAGCAGTCATGGAAATGTCCTGCTCCTTCACTCGCCACTGTTGTCAACATGATGGTAAATTGTTCTTGGAAAAGTGCTTAGCACTCTGTAGTCGATCGTATATGTCGTCAATACGTGGATGGAACTAACGGTTATGAATGGTGATTTGGTTACATTGACGGTAGTCGACACATAATCTCATGTTACCGTTCTTCTCCTTACTTAAACAAGACCGGTGCACATCAGGGTGATGCACCTGATGGATGAACCTTGTTCAAGCATCTCTGCAGCTGACCCTTTAACTCTTTAGCTCAAGAAGGCCATGCTATGAAGAGTCTTGAATACTGGTTCTTCTCCCTAACCTGCTTGATTTTATGTTCCACCTTGCAAATAGGAAGTAAATTCGGAGGTTTTTCTAGAATTACATCTAGGAATTTAGAAATATTCGGTTGATTCTGGGTAAGAGGAGTTTTAGAAGTCTTGTCATAAATGTTAGCTAGAAAATCTTCACAACCATGGAATGAGGATCATATATTTGTAAAACATAAATGACTTGTACAGGTTTTCTTGATAGAAAACCATGTTGAATGTATTCAGGAGCCTGAACATCTTTGTACATGATTTGATATGAATGACGGCTTATCGCAGCCTGGGTTGCTATTCATAGTCCATAGATGAAGTCATATTTAACTCCCGTCTGTCGAAGGGAAGTGAGTTAGCAGATTTGATCTTATCATCATACTGAAATGAATGAGTTCGTACACATGGGTGATACGAAATGCGTCGTTATGATCATGGATATATGAAATATGAAATCAAGAAATGAAAGTGCCATACTAACACATGGAGTAAAACGTTGTAATCTCTACTTAATGTGCTTCGCCTGCCTCTCGCAGAACGGATACTGGCCTAATTTATTCATGACCCATTAGAATAGTTGTACCCCTTGGATGTTATTCTGAATTACTTAGAGCGGTTTCAGATGATAAACGTGAGTCATGTGTCCTGACTCGTGTCTTGAGGGGATATGCGTATGACATGTGTCTTCACTAGTGTCTTGACATGTATCTTTAACATATTCGTGAGGCATGTGTCTTGACGGATGTCTTGACATGAGTCTCGAGATGTGAAACAAATGAAATTTTAAAGTCTTAGGTTATCATTCAAGAATTTGGCGGATCGGTTGGACTGCTAACCTTTTGTATTTCTGATCATGTCCGTGACTGAAGTTCCGTCGTTATAGTCAAAGTGTTTGTTGTCATTGTAGTTGTTACTACCTCCTTGCATGTCAGTTTCATGACAGTCGTCATTATGACTGTGATTCATGTAACTTTTCCACTGAGCGGCCGGCTGGTACCGGTTTCCACTCGTATGCTGGAAAAGACAACTGGACAACACATGACGTACAATCTGGAAAGGTAAGAATATGGAATGATACGGTACGTCTGGTGGTTTAATAAAATTCTAGTCGGGTTGCTACGATCTATCGCCTTCTTCTTCACTTTGTAAAATCTCCGAGCTAAGAGCGGTATCATCTTTTAAACAACATTTGTGCGAAAATGTCTGGGAAAATTCCAAATGGATCAGCTTCACACATGGAGTGTGGTAACTTGGAATACATTAAGGACATGGTTCATGAAGTAAACATGGAACATGGTACATGGAGTACACATGGGATTCTCATGAGATGATCGATACGGCATCAACTATCTGACATGGTCAAGGAACACGTAATAGCCTAGCTAATTTAGCGTAGACATAACTCTAGTTGCACGAGAGGTACAAAACACGTTTGAACGGAATTTACTAATTGCCAGCATGAAAACATGATCAATGAAAACCAACCACGACTATCATGAAAGCATGACTAAATACAATTTATCAATGTCCAACATGAAGCAAAATTAACATGAAGAAACATGGAACAAAATTACATTAATGAGTATAAATCATTAGCATGAAAACAAGGTTCACCATGATAGTATGACAACCTAATTGACACAAATTGTAATAATAAATGAGGGGACTTGAAAAGTTATGACTGAATGAAATAATTTTGAAAGTTAATAATGTGGACGACTATGAGTCGTTTCACAATGCAAAATGCAACATAAATGATAAGTTTAAAATAATATGAGGTGACCATAAAATGCATGGACAATGTATATAGCAATGAAATGGTTTATAATGCATGAAACAATGTAAAATGCATGATGCAGTTTATGAAAACTTTTATATGAGCGAGAGTGAACGCCTATGGTCAGTCATGGCGCGGGGACACCAGTGGGTCGGTCCCAAAGTTAAAAGTTTCAATAACAGCACATGCGACTAAATAGGGACAGTCTTGTACCAACCCATACTTAGTCATAAATCTGCGACAATTAGATGAATGCATGAAATAAATACATGAAATAAATGAATGCAAACCAACTGTCTAAACATAACGGAAAAGCATGTGACTAAGTATGAACTATTGTGGTTCAGTCCATATTAGTCAACATTCGCAAGAAACATTGCGCATAAAATAATGACATGTAACTAAATATGGATGATGGTTGTTCAATCCATATTAGTAAAACAATTCTGAAGAAAACATCATGGTTAACAACAACGAGGTTCTGAAAATATCAATACGTGTAATATCATACGTCGGCTTGAGAAGATCCTGGAGACTACCCACTAGTCACAGGTCAAGTTTTAGAGCCTACGGGTCGAAACCTTGGGCTCTGATACCATAATTGTAACACCCCATTTTGATAAATAGAATATCACAGGATAGTTATGGCGTGTCATCAAAGCATTCAAGGTAATATGTCATAAACATACATGACCAAAGGGATAACCGGAATCAAACATCGGTTCACAAACATAAGCCCAAAACATAAATGAAATAAATGAACAAAAGGAAGACTAAACAAGCACAAATATAAGAAGGTATGAGGAGAAGAAGTCTAAGGTAGCTCCCATCCTATGCGTGTCCTCCAGATGCTCTAGTCTAACCTTAGGTACCTGTCGTTTTAGGACATGGAAAGAGAGTAACGGCTGAGCAATACGCTCAGTGCATGGACATATAACATAGCATGAATGGCATAATATAGGGAAGAAATGTAAACATGAATAGCAGCAGAAATAAATAAGTCCTGGAAAACCTGGAATTATAGCACGTTTACTGATTTTAGTTCTGAAAGATAGCTTATGTTTACTTATGAAAATCTATATTAGTTAATGTACCAAAAGCCAATATAGGTCATGAGGTCAACAACGTGCATGAATACTTGGAGGGGAGACCTCATAATGCAACTAGAGGGGTTGCCTCTAATTAACTGGTAAGTGGGTAAGAGGGATCAGCTAATTATAAAGGATGCAAGGCACACACCATATTCACCATGAAATCCTGACTTAAACATGTAACTAGGATGTACCCATACTGTAGAATTGTGATAATCTTTGTATTTCAAGAGGGTTGATGTTTTTTCTAGAGAGAAACAAGAGAGAGAAGTGACAGAAAAGTATGTGTATTACCTTAAGAAATAAAACAACCAACACCTCTTTCCATGGTGGAAAGAGGTTTATATACCCAAGTCCTTAAAAGGACTTGGGCCTCCGGCCCATGAACATGCTCGTGGGTCGGGCTATTCATAAACATTACTTAAACAATACTACGAGCCTATACCTATATTGTTGGAGTGACCGAGACTTTCTTTATACGTAAAACGTATTTCCAACAATCTCCACCAAAGGGAGGTCACTCCAAATTTACAAAGTCCTAATCTAGCATGTTAGATCTTGTTCTTGAGCTCGTAGTCCACTTTCTCTTTTCTTCTTTATCTTTTCTTCTTTTTGTGAATATGTGTTGAATAATATCAGGTTTTTGCTTGGAACATGTTCTTTTGGCCTTTCACGTGTAATCTTTATCTTCTTGTGATGTTCGCCTCTTCATGACTTCATGTCCCACACACCTATCCTTTGTTGAATTCCTGAAAGTTTCAGAGTCGATACAGCGGAAGACTTTTAGGTCAGACTTTCTTGAATTTGCTGAAATATTTGAAGCATAAGGAATAAGTATGTGAGGACGACTTCAACAGGTACACCGCAACGCCACCGTCTTCGAATGCAGCAACATAATAATACACGAACGAAATGGCTTAGAAAATTTCATTCTATATCGTTAGCATTTTACCTCCGGTCGATGAAGACCGTTGGACGATATTAGATATCGTACCTGTGACGGATAGTTTCAATTAAGTAACTTCCTGACAGGATTTCGCGGGTAAACCCGTTCTCTTTATTCGACGATCACTAAGCTTGACTGCCAACATAAAGAGTGAATCACTTGGATAAATTATCCTTGTGATTGAAGCCGTCAATTCATGAGCCTGGAACAAGTGAATTTCAATTAAGATTTTCACCATTGTTGCTTTCCAGTTGTCACGAGCTTGATTCATATAGAATCTTGCACATCACCTACCAACTGCTGTTTGATGTTAACACTAGAAAGGTTTCCACTCGTCACTGTGAACACTAAAGAGTGTCACTCTGAGTGTTCTGGCAAGATCATACGATAATGCGTAGAGACCTGGAACGAGTTTAAGTTCAATTAAGAATTAAACTACTGTTTCTTTCCAGTTTTCACAAGATTAGTTCTTAAAGAACCACACGTTTCACCTACCATGAGCTTGTTTGATGTTGGCTCAAGCAGGATTTCCATCTTCATTGTAATACTTGCGTATCACTCGAATGTTCTGGCAATATTACAAGAATACTGCGTAGGACTCATAAAGATCTCTTACTTTTCACAGTGTGTGAAGAAGCAAGGAATAAATGGAAAGTGTCCTAATGAGACTTTTGATGATCTCGTGGCTCTAGACTCGATAGTGCATTTTGATTTAGTGAGCGATGGCTGGAGAGGATCGCCACCTATTCAATATCAGTCTATTCGGAGTAAATAAACCAATAGATAACGTGTTGAACTCCGTGTGATTGAAACAAATATCTTTTGAGAGATATTTGAGTTAGCTGGGAAGGGTTGTGCATTGCATCACTGGGTCCATGATGTCTATCTTCAATATCGAGAATCATTGAAAAAATGATCTCAATAGCATATGTATTGACCCGGTTTCTGCCTAAGGTTGTAAGGAGGGCTTCTTTCTTTACACCCTCTATCTTTACAATTCTTTTTCATTCTTCAACACCTTCAATGATTACCAATACGTCATAACTAGCACCTTGTTGTGATTGTTCCAGTGCTAACTTAAGTACTTGGTCGGCATTTAGCTACGTTCACAATCTTTCTCCATCTTTCCTAAGGACTACTAATTCTATCTAGGGAATGTTCCTTGGGAAGATTCCATCGGTTCTGATGAATCATTGGACTAATACCTAATCCTACTACCCTTTTGTCACCACATCCGTCGTGAATTAAGTGTGTTTTGGATAAGTATTGTCACCATGAAATACCTTGAAAAATCACTTAAAGCACTTGTGATATAATAATCAAAGTTTTTGTGCCTTAAGTGTTTTGTTCATCAAAAACGCTCCCCCTTAACATGTGCATTACACATATTAAGTTGGTTTATCTTTAGCCTTTTTCATTGTTTAGACAAATATCATTAAGTCTCCCTAATCCCATTTTCTCCCCTTATCCAAAATGTTAACCATTAATATTTAGGATATTGAATGGATTAACCGGTCTTTGGGTAATAAAATGAAATTAGGTACTGGCCAAAGAACATATTAATGCTCCCCCTCAAATTAATGAGGGTTACTTGTAGTGCTCGAGTATGATATGTTTGAAAGATTTAGAATCTCGAGAGAAATTCTTGAAAAATTTCATACTTTCACACTACAACATGCCACAAAAGCTGATTATACATAAAATGACATATTCACAGTAATAGACATATGGAGTTGACCTGATAGTAGACGGTCTATAATTAAATAGATCGTTCCGTGAACCTATGGTGAGCTCCATATGGTCTTCCACCTACGAATCGTTCCACACTTCGTAGCAACCGGCGCCTCCTTAAAATTTCCTCGATCTTTTTGATCGCGTACTTAGCTCCCTTTTTGCACTGGCTCGTCCAGGTGTACTTGACTGCTGTAAGAGGTAGGTCAGCATTGAGAACAGTCAGATCATCTCGAACATGCTTGAGCGTACCATCGCTGAATTTATGCAGTTCGGAGGATCGCATAAACTGCATGACGTCAGTCTCGTTTGGATAAAATGTCCCTGCTTCCGGTGTCGTGGTCCCCATGTAAACTTCTTGTTCTTGTGAAAATTACTGAGCGGAGTTGTATGGGGATGTTGCAAGTTTAGCTGCTTTTGATAGCTCTCCACTCCAAGTTGAAAATCTTCCACCCGGTTTTGGATGACGATTTTTCTTGCATATTGACGAAGGTTGGAGCTCAACGCAATGACAATCTCAAGTAGTAAATGGTCGACTTTTTCCTGAGCCAATAACAACAAAAGATCTTCGATGTTTTCAAGGCGAAGGTACTGGAGATCACTTTCGTCAATTCGGTATTCTTTCTCATCAGTACGTTTGAACACGATTACATTCAAGTAATCATAATCGAATACCGTCTGAGTAGTTGCTCCTTGTATGCTTTTAATTCTATGAGCTAAAACAATAGAATAACCTCTCTTTGGACGATGGAAGTAATTGTAAGCTAACCTTTTCTTTGCATTCCAATGAGAAATGCCAAGTGATGCAAAAGTATCATAAAACTTGAGTAGTTTCCTTCTCCATAACGCATCAGGTACTTTATCTTTGATCCATGGTACGTTCTCCAGATTAACATCCTTGAGCATGATAAGTGATGTGGCATATTTCTTCGCGCCTTTTTCAAGATACTCAAGATCATGAGATACGAAGTGCTCTATTGGAATCTTTGCAGAACCGGCGATGACTGTGGGTGTAAGAGGTCGTAACACTGGAGTCTGAATTCCCGTAGTCGTTTCTCTCATTGCCTTTGTAAGCTCAGTTAAGTGATATTCTGCCTCATTATGGCTGATCCTCAAGGTATCAAAGAATTCCACATCTGCGGCTGCCACTTTGATAAGATCCGGAGTCATTGTCGGTTTGCCATTATGATACCTTAGAAAGGCCGAGAAATCGATAGGATTGTTTAGGTATTGAGTGAGCTCCATTTCAGTTGCTGTGGCGAAAGGATGATGTGGTGCTGCATTTTTAAGCCAGAGTTGCTCCTGTACCGTGTCATCGATGATAAGAGATTCATCAAACGTTTGTTCTGGCACATTTAAGTCTTCAACTTCCATATCAGAGTTGTGCTGATCTTCAGATGGTGTTGAAGGTTGTTCTTGTGTCACTGGTATGTCATCATTAGGCATAGAGACTGGAATTTCGTCTTCTAGCATTGACCCTGTGGGTTCTTCATCATGCGTAGGCACATGAATTTCGTCTTCTTGCATATGTTCTACAGATTCATTGTGAGAAGCAGTAGTAGAAACTGGTTCAGTAGATATACTTGTGTCAATATGCTGAGATTCTGGTACAGTAGAGTCCACCATCTTTTATGCGGTTTCAGCAACGCTTTCCTTAGCTTCCTCAATACCTTTCTCAGTTGCCGTATCACCTTCATCCTTATTTGACTCGTCGGCATTCGTACCCGTTTTATCATTCTTGTCACCCTCTTTGGTTCCATTCCCGTCGTCATTATCATCATCATCATTGTCATCCTCATATGTATCCTCGTCCTCATCTTCGTCTTCATCCTTATCCTTTTCTTCCTCATCCTCTTCTTCCTCATCATCTTCTTCCTTATCCTCTTCCTCATTTTGATCATTTTCACCATCATCCTCATCAGCGTTACCCTCGTTATCTGCCTCCTTGAGCTCTTCTTCATCCTTAGACTCAGAGTCTTCAGTGTCTTTAGGTGTATCTTCAATGATTGCTTTGTTGAGATATTGCAGAACTTTGCGTTTATATTTCGATTTACTAGTCCTCATATCTTTCAGTCGTGTCTGCAACAATTTCATTAGTTGAAGGGTAGATAAACCAGTACCGAAAAGAGTTGGTAGCTCCTGATCAACATATGACTTTACTTCTCGTCGAATGATGTTGGTCATCTTCTCATTAATTGACTCAAGAAAGGCATCATTCTCTTTGTCACGAGTTTTCTTCTCTCCAAGAAATGTTTTGTGTTATTCTTTAAGTTTAGACACGCTGTCGGATATTTTCTTAAGTGTAGGCTCGTCAGGTTGCGGTTCCTTGAGAGTTTGTGTGTGAGGAGTGGTGAATCTTTCAGTCAGTGCAGCTATTTGTTTAGCTTGAGCCTCCAGCTGTTGTTGAAGAGACTGAATCAGTGGATCACTGACTGTGAGGAATGGGTTGGAGGTGGATGATACTTGTTGTTCTAATAGTGGAGGTGTAACCAAGAGTGTTAAAGTGGTGGTGGATGATACGGGTTGTTCAAGGATAGGTGATGGTGTAGATTCAGTGATTGGGACGGTAGTTGATACAGGTTGTTCAGTTATTGATGACGGTGTAGATTCAGTCGTTGGGGTGGTAGTTGATACCGGTTGTTCAACGGGTACTGGTGTGATAGCTGGTGTTATGACATCAGTGATGACCGGGGTGGATAGTGGTGGAATGGTAGTTGATGTAACAGAAGTTATAGGAACATCCACCATGCTTTCATTTTTCGATGAATCAGTATTTGTAACCTCGGCACCCTCCCCTTCAAAATTAAGATATTTCATAACATCGTCAGAGCCGGAAGTATACTTACTTTGAAGTGGAGTTCCTGGAATGAGAGTTGCGTGAGCATCGTCGTTAATCACAGTTTTAGTTGGTTCCGGTAAAGATGTGGTGATATTAACATCATGATACAACAAATTTGTATCTGTGTTTTCACTGCTAGCACCCTCTTCACTCTGCTCACGACTTTCAAAATGGAAGTTATCAGCATCTTCATCGTTAGGATCTTCATAAAAGGCAATATCGGCATCAGGATTACCAAATTCCTCTAAGTCCTCAAACAGTCTTGAGCCTGATCCTGTGGATGTTGCAAAAGCCTCCTCTCTGCTTTGCTGAAGAGTAATACGCAGTCGTTTGGCTTCAGAAATGGTTTGTTGAGCTGGTTCATCTGAAGCAACAAATGCTTCTTTACCTTTGGTTTTCTTTGCTTTCTTTGGCCTTCTGAGTGGTACTTCTTCCTGTTCATTCACAGTATGGATCATCTCATCTTCATCATAATCTTCATCAACTATTTGCATTTTCCCTGTGCCTTTATCTTTGGAGGAAGCAGTCGATTGGCGCTTTGAAACTCTTTTCTTTCGTTTACCTTTTTGCTTCTCTAAGGGAAGTGAATTTGCTCGTCGAAACTGTGTGTCAATATCGTGGAGCATCTCTTGATATTTATCACTTTCCTTTATTCCTTCATTGATCATTGTGTCAGGTACTAGAGCTGGACGTAATGAATACTTTATGGATTGAGTATCCGCATTCATTTGTAGAATCACATAGTCATCATCTTTTGTGTGGTAGAATAAATTACTGCGAGTATCAATGTTTGGGTCACTCTTCATAAAGTGATTGATGATGAGCTTGGTGAATCTTGGGAATGGAAGATGCACGGATTTCTTCTTGGTTCCAGTAAACTGATAACAAAATTCTTGCCGGAGAAGGAGTGCATAGTCCACTTTAGATGCCGTGTAAAGTCCCCAAAATATGTGAGCCTGAGGTGGTCTCGTTACGTCGGATCCCCGAGTCTTTGGAGTAAGACATTTGACAATGACGGTGATAAGTGCTTTCCAGGGTTGCCCTATGTGTGATGTATTGAAGTGGGATAGGTTGTGGATTTCACCTTCATAATTCAGAGCACGAATGACTCGAAACAATTCATCCTTGTTTGGGTTAGCCAAAAAGTGTTCACCTTTTGCTAAATTAGGAAAGTTAAACAGTTGCCTAAAGATGCTCAAGTTAAGTACCATTGGCATTTTGTTTAGTTGGAATAAGACAGTCTTTTTAGACAGTTGACTCTGTGAAAGTGTTGCAGTGGTCCAGAACTCGTGCATGTAGACTTCGGGAACAGAGGCAGTAAGTCTGAATACATCTTTGATAGGTGAAATGTCAAGGATATCCGTGGCGATTTTGAAAGATGCTAAAGAAAGATCAAAATCCTCTTACAAATGAGAGTTGTTCTCAGCATATGGTAGCCTGTTGCTGAGTGAAACAAGTACGAGATCACGTTGCCGCTGTTGTTCTTCTGTGATCGACATCTTCCTGCTTAGAAAACACAAATGATATACACAAGTATATATATATATATATATATATATATATATATATATATATATATATATATATATATATATATATATATATATATATATATATATATATATATATATATATATATATATATATATATATATATATATATATATATATATATATATATATATATATATATATATATATATATATATATATATATATATATATATATATATATATATATATATATATATATATATATATATATATATATATATATATATATATATATATATATATATATATATATATATATATATATATATATCTTACATCC
Organism: Glebionis coronaria; assembly: GCA_025667525.1. Classification (NCBI taxonomy): domain Eukaryota; kingdom Viridiplantae; phylum Streptophyta; class Magnoliopsida; order Asterales; family Asteraceae; genus Glebionis; species Glebionis coronaria. Next base: position 98,635,325 of record CM046879.1, read on the forward strand.
ATGTCAAGCTGTAGCATTTGCAGTAACACACGACAAGCATTAGCGCATTACATTTAATGAACAACTATAACTTGATCACGACACATGTTTATAGGTGTCACCTAACGTAAAACTTAGCATGACAATCCTATTACTCATCACAATCTTATAGTGTTAACATAGTACTATAAGCTATCACAATGTTTACCAAGACTACTCATCGCAAGCTTTCAAGTCATCGGAATAATAACATCATCACAATCCTAAATCCATCGTAATCTGACTATCCATCGTAATCCTACAACCATCACAATCTTTAATCATCGCGATCCTATCTCAATCCTGTCCTATCGCAATCTCACAATCATCGCAATATTTCTGTTTCCATCGCAATGTTGAAAAACCATCGCAATATGTCCCCATTGCAATACCATTACGATGCCATCGCAATGATGCGTCAGAATGTACCATCACAATGTGTCATCGTAATGACCCATCGCAATGAGCCATCGCAATGAGCCATCGGATGGACCCATCGCAATAACCCATCGCAATGAGCCATCGTAATGACTCATCGCAATGACCATGCATCACAATGTAGTGTCGTAATATTCATCGCAATCCGAGACATGGATTCGATATGAAGTTTGACTTCGCGATTACGGGATATTGGCAATGTTTTAGGCAAAACTGGGCAAGACCTATGTTCATCTATGCAATCTAAACAAATCCCACTTATCAATTAACACTTTCAACACAAAAATTTCGAAACCCTAATTTTGATTAAATCTTGATTACGGGTTGTTTGTGATGTTAATATGGGAAGCATAATAAACATATAAATAATTAGGATACCTAGTATTGGATGGACGGAGTTGCAAGCAAAAATCAAGGATGAAGGATTGTGCAAGGTTTATCAATGGCGGTTGTGTTTGTGTTTGTGTTTTGTGTGTTTTTGCGATGAAGACAAACGGGAGTGGGGGAGGGAGTATATAGTGTTGACTTGGTCAATGGGTGTTATACCATTTGACACTTTTAACCCCTTAAATGCATAAATTGCAAACGTAGTCCCCCCGTTAGTCATGTTAGTTAAATAACACTTGGATTACCAAGTGATTTAACACAGTACTAACCCGTAACGTCTTATTGTTAAAAAACAAACACAATCATATACACTTAAAGCTTAAGTGCAAACAACACCTAGTCCTCAAACTATATTCCACACAAAGCACACTTAGCAAATAATTATGACGAATATCAGTTTATATTTTCTGAAAAACCCTCTTTGAAGATCAATTTTAATTCCAAAACATTTAATATTTGCTCCCCCTTAAACACGGACCCGTTTTCTATTTAAAGAGTTGTAGTCAATGATTTTAAAGAAGCAAATATCCATGAAGACATTTTCCGTTTTAGTGATTTTATGGAACGATTCTAGTGGCAATAAGATTTCTCTTATTTTTACAAAATAATTGCACTGAAACGTAGACTAATTTGTATTAGACCAAGTTATAAAGTAAACTTGATCCCTTACAAGATTTTTAAGTAAACCTTGCCCGAGAAAATTAATTCCCGTTGTGAGCCAACGTTTTCGTAAGAAATACGTGACTTTAATGCGAAAAGCGGGTTGCAGTCTGAAATAACTACAAGCCATATGGGCATGTTTTAAAATATGTACAAATTTTATACGGACTCTATTTATGGCGTCGTGTCAATTTTAATCGATATTTCTAAGGCTGTAAATATTACCGTACTAAAAGACATGCCCGGTTTAAAATGAAAAATATTTTTGGATTTTCTTGATTTTATATTTTTTTATGGTTTTTGTATGTTTTATATTTTTGTATTTTTCTTTTGGTGGTTAAAATATATACGATAATATACAATATCACGACCAAAGGATACTCTAGAATAGTTTACCACTACTATTCTGCCGATTCTTCTGCCAACTCTTTAAGTGTCGCTGGTGAGAATGATTTCATGCCTAGCTTTTCGATCAAAAACTCGATACGTCCTCGATCTAAGGCCTTGGTGAATATATCTGCCAGCTGATACTTAGTGTTGACAAAATATAGTTCGATCACTCCATTTTTCACTTGCTCTTTGATGAAGTAGTAGCGTATGTCAAGGTGCTTTGCCCGGGAATGTTGCACGTAGTTGCAGCACAGAGCAATTGCACTTTTGTTATCACAGTACATCAAGATTTTGTTGAAGCCAAGACCGTAGCCAGTTAATTGTGATCTCATCCAAAGAACTTGAGCACAACAACCGGACATAGCAATGTATTCAGCCTCTGTACTTGATATCGCAACGGTTTTCTGCCTTTTAGATGCCCAACTAACAAGTATATCTCCAAGAAGTTGCACACTGCCAGAAGTGCTACGTCTAGTATCTTGACACCCAGCATAATCCGCATCTGCATATGAGATTAGTGCAATAGATGAATCCTTCAAATACCACAAGCCACGATTAAGTGTTCCTTTAAGATACCGAAAGATTCTTTTCACAACATGTAAGTGCTTTTCGGTAGGCTGAGCCTGATACCGGGCACACATGCATATAGCAAATTGCAAATCAGGCCTGCTAGCAGTCAGATAGAGAAGGGTGCCGATCATTCCACGGTAAAGTTTAGGATCGACAGCTATCCCTTCCTTATCTTCATCTAACTTGGACCTCTCCACCATTGGAGTATCCACGGGGTTATAATTTTCAAAATGATACTTGTTTAATGATTCAAGAGCAAATTTGGATTGATTAATGAAGATGCCTCTAGGATTCTGAGAAATTTACAACCCTAAGAAAAATGAAATTTTTCCCATCATCGACATCTTAAAGCGTGTGGACATAATTTTCTCAAAATGGTCAGACAGTCTTTGAGTAGTGGCAGTAAAAATTATATCATCAACATAGATTTATACCAGTATCATGTCGTTGCCCTCCTTGAGAATAAATAATTTTGGGTCCACTTTGCCTTTGGAGAAGCCTTTGAGATGAGATACGACGATAGGAGATCGTACCACGCGCGTGGAGCTTGTTTCAACCCATAAAGAGCCTTCTTGAGCTTGTACACGTGATTAGGATACTCCGAGTTGACGAATACATTCGGCTGGCTTACGTAGACATCTTTCTTAGTTCACCATTAAGAAATGCCGTCTTAACATCCATTTGATAGACGATCATGTTCATGTGAGCAGCATAAGCAAGGAATAGTTTAATTGCCTCCAATCATGCAACAAGAGCAAAGGATTCTTCAAAATCGATACCCAAAGCTTGTTTGTAACCTCTAGCAACCAATCTATCTTTATTCTTCAGCACTCCACCTAACTCATCGAGTTTAACCTTATATACCCACAACAATGTAAGGATTTCAATGTTGCTGGGTAAAGGAACTAATTCCCATACTTCAAGACGTTGAAATTCATTAAGTTCCCCTTGCATGGCTTCAATCCAAGATGATTTAGTCATGGCTTGTTGCCAGTTTTTAGGTTCAGTATTGGAAAGAAATGCATCAAAGTAGCAATATAATGCATGTTCTTGGAGTTGGTGGCGTGTTAAGATTAGTCGATCGATGTCACCAATAATATTGCGGATTGGGTGATCCTTTGTCCATTTTGCGTTGTGAGTTTCAATCTGTGGTGGTCGGGAATGAACGATTGTAGGAGCTTCCTCTGAGGTAGACGCACCGTTAGGGTTTTCAGGTATTTGTGAACCAAAGAAAGGAAGCTCTTGTAAGTGAGCAATTTCCAAATCGTGATCATAGTGATCCTCTTCAACATCATTAGGAACGAGTGGGGTTGATGATTCAGGTGTAGTTTGTGAATTGGTGGGGGATGGGACATCTGGTTCAATAGTAACAGTAGATGTCTCGGACTGATTTCCATTATCTTGAGCAACAACTTCGGGAAACGGAGCTACTGCTACAGGTGTTGGAGAATCCTTACTAGGTGGAACAAAGAATTCATCAAACATAGGTTGAAATAACTCATCCCACTCGGGCCTTGTAGGTGGTATAAATGATGGAGAAGTAGGATTGTTGGGAGTTAGTCCGGAACTAATCGTACCGGTTCCCATCTCATGTAATGCGGGTTCAGAGCTGTGTTGCTCAGAAGCCATCGTTGTCAGTTCATCAAAATCGGCATCCAAAGTTTCTACTATCTTGCCAAGACGACAGTTATAAATACGGTAATCTTTCTTTGTGGGTGAGTACCAATGAAAAATCCAATATCAGCCTTTGGTTGAAGTTTGCCCAAATTCTCACTATTAGTATTTGGATAGCATAGTGCACCAAACACATGAAGAAATGAAATATCGGGTTTGTGTCCATGAAGTAGCTCATATGGAGTTTTACCATGGCGTTTACGAATGATGGAGCGATTTTGGGTATAACATGCGGTTTCCACTGCTTTAGCCCCTAAGAATAAAGGAGCATTCGCATAAATCAACATTGTTCTAGCAGCTTCCATAAGTGTACGGTTACGTCTTTCCACGACACCGTTTTGTTATGGAGTGCGAGCAACAGAAGTTTCATGTGAAAAAACGACCTTTTCATAATAGTCTCGTAGAGTTTGACTAACGAACTCAGTTCCATTATCAGTGCGAATGCGGCGAACAGTAGCATTAAGACGTACTTGGATCATTTTTAAGAAAGTAATAATATACTTTGATGCTTGATCCTTGGATGCTAAAAAATTTACCCATGTAAACCTTGATAAATCATCCACCATGACGAGGATGTATTTTCTACCACTCACACTAGCCGTACGCATTGGTCCGCAAAGATCCATGTGCAAAAGATACAGTGGTTCTTGGTTGGTGTCTTCAGCTTTAGGTTTGTATGATTTCTTGGTGCTTTCCCCAAAGAACACGTGGAACATAAATGATCCTTGTCGAAATTAAGTTTTGGAAGACCACGAACAAGTTCGTTTTTAGCCAAATGGTTTATAGCATCAAAGTTAAGATGAGATAACCGACGATGCCACAACCATGACTTGGTCTTAGATGCTTTGGAAACAAGGCATACAGGAGAGGCGGCCATCATGTTTTGAATGGACAGTGTGTAGAGATTATCCCCTCGAGAACCCTTTAACAAATCATTTCCTGCAAGATCGTGAATAAAGCAAGTATGTTGTCCAAAAGCCACCTCAAGGTTTGAATCGCTAAATTGTCCCACTGAAAATAAATTGTGACCAAGTCCCTCTAAATAATATACCCTTGAAATCGTAACATTCCCAATTTGGTATTCACCATAAGCCATGATCTTCGCAATATGATCGTTGCCGAATTTAGCCGTTCCTAGAAACTTGCTAACGAAATTTCTGAGCATCGAGCGATCTCCGGTCATATGATTTGAGCATCCAGAGTCCAAGTACCAGAGGATGATTTGGACCACCTGAAAATATCACCAGACAAAGATGATGTATCGGAGTATAGTAGTTCCTCTGTGTTAGCAGGTACATATATATTTATCTTAGATTTGCTAACCGAAGAATTCTTAGGCTTCCAAATTTGCTTCCTAAATGTCGGCTTAGATTCTAGTTGTCTAAGATCCTGAGGTACTTCTTCACTGGTAGGCACAATAGTGGGGGCAGACCTAGTTAAAGGGCGCTTTTTCCATTTCTTAGTGCTAGTGTTCCTATTTAAAGGACGTTGAGACCTAACTTCCGTGGATGTGATCCTAGTTAAAGGGCACGTAGTTCCATTAGCAGTAAAGGTCCTACCAGTGGGTTTCCATTGCCAACCAACTTGGGTGAGTTTCTTCCCCGTTGGAATCCATTCAAGATTGTTCCTAATTGCATACATTTCATTCACGTGATCAACAAGGCATAAATCATGACGCTAAGAAAACATGCATTCATTACAATTCGAACATCACAAATTCGAATTCACATTTTGCTTAGGCTTTTGTACAGATGCAGATCCTTTTGTCTTAGATACATGATTCTTTTTATTTGAAACTGAAATAACATTCCTAGGGTGAACTTCTACTTTCTTCTTGGCAGTCCTACTAGTGGAAGGCTTGATCTTATCTTTCTTGTCTTGAGATCCTTTAGCCTTAGTAGACATAATTACTCTTGTAGAAGCCATGGGAACATTAGTGACAAATTTTGATTTAGCCTGGATGGGTGTGTTTAATATAGGCTTAGATCCTGGATTCTTATTGAATGGAGTTATAACAATGGTGGGGGTTTGTTGTTTAAGTGGTGTAGAACCCGGTTGTCCTATGTACTTCAAGTGCTCTAAGTATTGTTGTACCCTCTCAATGTAAGCATGAGCAGAGTAATAGTGACTATTGATAGGATCAATTTCATAGAAATCATCAACCACATCCCTAGCAAGCTCCGTGTGCTTAACTGCATCTTCCATATACCACTTATATGATAGTGAGTTGTGCCTATTGTACGAGTTATTAATGATCACCACCTTGTTAGTTTTTGGAGCACTAGAGGTCGGGGCAGAGATTGTAGCTGGATTATCAACAACTTCTTGTCCTTTGAGTTGAAGTGTCTCCTTTAATTCAGCCAAAACCATATTTTTGTCTATGAGTTGAATATTTAAGTCAGAGATTTCCTCGCACTTACGGTTCAGTTGGTCAACGAGTGACTTTTGCTCTGCCGCATTAAAAGCGAAGCGATCTTCTAATGAGCCATAAATTTGTGAAAAACCCTGCTTTACTTTATCAAACTCCCCTAGCATAGAAGTAATTCTATCTTCTAGGGCATGATTTTTAATCTCTGCAGCCTCTAGTTCCAATTTCTCGGCTACAGATTCTCTCTTAAGTCTCATAATTACTTCCTCTAATGCCTGAACCACCTTAATCATCTTGTCACTGGTCTCAACGGAGTTTTCACAATCATTTATTTTTGAAAGAGTTTCATTTTTAGATTGATTTTCAATTTCAAGAGATATACAATGTTGTTGAAGCTCATCAAAACGTTTTGAAAGTGAGTTATAAGAATCTTGAAGCTTTAAAAATTCAGCGTTAGATTCATGACAAGAATGATTATCTATAGTATTCACAGGTTCAACAATATTCACAGATATATCATGCACATCATCACATTTATTCATAGCAGATGTCATCACAAATGCAAATTCAATAGTAACAACTTGTTTCACTTTGAGAGACACTATATGTTCTAAGAATCGGTCATATTCGGACAAAATCTTTTCTTTCTCAATTAAATGTTGTTCATAAACATCATCCATTTCATAGAAAACTTTTCGAACTTCACCCATTTCGAAACTAAGATTTTCCGCAATATCGTAAAATCCCTCTTTAATATTATCTACAAACGGAACGGTCTCTTTCTCAAACACCGTTTTCATGTGTTCGAAAGCCCATTCTCCAGCGGTTTGAGTCGTTGAAGTCGTACATTCTAGGATGACCTTGTCAAACTCGGTTAGGTATCGTTGAATCTCTTCCAAGCTTAGCAATACCGTACTTACCGGTGGAAGATTCTTATGAATTTTCTTAGGTTCGTCCGAATTAACAAGTGTAGGAAGTATACTAAGGCTTTCTCTAGTAGGCATGTAAGCTGGTGTATGGATAAATTCCTTTTGCATATTAAAGTGAGTTATAAGATCTATTTTTGCATATGTTGCATTTATTTGTGCATAATCATACTCAGGATATGTAAAAATTACTTTTGACCGATTCTCGTCATGTAATGACATGCTCTCAGATTCATTTAAAAACACAATCGGATCTATGACCAATCCTAACTTGGATGCATCATAAAGTCGTGGGTTGTGGTTAAATGCTTGCTTTGCATACCCCAGGTTAGGTGGTAGGTCTATCAGACGCGATAGATTGAACTCTTGAAAAAAAGAATGAAACAAGTGTACTAAATGTGAAGCATAGTATTGTTTTAAAAGCAAAATTTCAGTCTTTTTAACTTTCTCAGACGCCTTAATTTCTGTTTCAACCCTTTTAGACTCGAGAATTTTGAAATCCGTTTGTAGTTTTTGAAAATTAGGAACGACTGACTCTTTTTCTTTAAGTTCTTTCGAAAGATTTGCTCTTAAACTCTCAACTTCTAGCAAATTACCCAATTGGACTTTCCTAAACCTATCAAATTCAGGATTGGTTAAGGTAGTGGTTACTGGAGTTAATTCCAAGGTTTTAACCTTTTCCTTATGCAAAGCAAGCTCGGCAGATAAAGTCTGATTAACACTGAGGGTTTCAAGGACCGCATTATTCATTTGGTTAAGCATAGATGCCGACACCATAACCAAATCGGGTTGAGCAAACGAATTTGTAGTCGTAATAGCTCCCGCTTGTGGTTCAATAAAAGTCTGGGGACTTGCATTGATATTGCTATCATTGTTTGTCTCCTCGTTTGAGTTACTAACCACCAGAGGCTGTTCCGGATACTCAGACACTTGCTCAACTTGATAAGGTACAATACTAGTATCCGTGGCAGTATTTGATACCTCAGAAATCGTATCAGCTCCATAAAGTGAAAGATTTGCCATGAGAGCTGCCTTGACGGTATTGAAATCATCACAGTCAGAGTCGTATGCATCCAGATCATCACATTGATATGCGGCATTGTTTGTGATGGCATCTGTGAGACCGTCAGTGTCCACGACTCTCGGATCTACGAGAAATGCTAACTCTTCTTCATCGAGCTCACGTCCTTGGGCTTGAGCATTCACTAAGTAGATCTTCTCCTGAAACCATGTGCTATCCCTTTTCCTCTTGGGCTGCTTACATTCTCGAGCCATGTGCCCTTCCCCTTTGTAGTTATAACATATAATCATCTTCATTTTGCTAGTGTTATTACTCCTTGTAGCAGCAGTGTTAGATGAACGTGCACCAGCAGTAGATGAATTGGGTCTCCCCTGAAGTGGTTGTACCATTACTCTGCCATCTTGAATTGTAGCTTATTGTCAAGAGTTAGAAGAGTTCCTTAACTGATTGTTTGTCGGAGCTGGTCCTCTGTAACCTCGTTTGTTCATTGTTTTGAGTGAGATAAGCAGACATTTGAGCAAGTATATCAGTAGGACTATCCCCTTGCCTAAACTCAGGGACAGGAATCTCATCATCACAATAGAATGCTGGTGCTGATTGAGCTACAAGCTGATTTGAGGGAACACTAACATGTTGTGAGTAATGGGGTTGAGGAGCCTCAAGTTGTTGATAGGTAATAGCAGGGTTTGTTGGAGGTTGATAAGGTGAATATTGTTGTGAAGCATAAGGTAACTGGTGTGAGTCTCCTTGTGATGATGTTGTTGGTTGCTTTATTGTTGGTGATAAGATGTAGGCGGTTGTGGCAAGATCGAATACTATGGGAAGCTTGGTGTTTGATACAATGGTTGATAGGAAGATTGGTGTCCCAAAGCAAACGGAGAGTTGTGATATGACAATGTTGGATGGTTTGCCATTAATGCCAATGGTTCTTGATAAGATCCCTGTGAGATGCGTTTTTGGATCACGTGCTTCTCGTGTTGTTGTAAGAAAGCATAGAGTTGATCTAAATTTGACTTGTGCAAATCTCGAATTATCTTAACATCGGTGACATATTGACTCCATTCTTGGGGTAACGTGTTCAAGAACTTTGTGTTTAGTTGAAACTGAGAAATCCTTAGATTGTACACGTTCATGTCATTCATCAAAGTAGTGAAATGACAGTAGTAATTGTGAAGAGTTTCCCCTGGAATGTATGTAAACCTATCAAACAAGTCATACAATTGACACTCTCGTTCTTGCTTAGTTAGAGAGGTCCCTTGTAACAAAACAGCTCATCGATCCCAAAGATCCTTTGCCACTGTGTGTTCACTTAACATTCTATAGATATCGGGTGGAAGGGCTTGAAGTATTGTCTGAACGGCCCTTTCATCAGCATCTGCAATGATTTTGTTAGCATCTGGTAACTCATGATACAACCTTCTCCGCGTCACATTGTTGACAGTAACTTCTCCCCAATCTAGTGGACCTTTTACAATGGATTGAAGCATAAGTCTACCATTAGGTTTACCCATGATGTAAATTTTCATACGACCTTGCCATGCTTCAAATAAATCTTTGATGAGCAACGGTGGGCGAGTGTCGGTAACCGAGATGATTGAGATATCGGTAAACGATGTCATTGTTGGCATATATGAATTTGAATTCATTTTATGATCCCTTGAATAAAGATTATCAAAAATGATCGAGCAATGAAATAAGGTTATGTGTTTTTGTATTGTTGAATGAAAGATGTTGTTATCTTTTTGTTGTGTGTGTTTTTGAAAATTACCAAATTAATGCACAATAGAAAAATCCTCTAAGTTATGCAACTTTTTATCCCAAAAAGCAAATTCTATCAGAATGTCTCAAGTGTCGGAATGTAAGTTTTGTCGAAATACCCCTTCTATCGGAATGTCTCAAGTATCGGAATGTAGGTTCTGTCGGAATACTCCTTCTATATGAATGTCTCAAATATCAGAACGTTGGTTCTATCGGAATACCCCTTCTATCGGAATGTCTACTGTCTGAATATGAGATCTGTCGGAATGCTACAAGTATCAGAATAAGATATTATCAGAATCCCTGATCGCAATATGGCCAATAAAATTTGGACAGAGTGACTTTTTAATAAACCTTAAAACCGTCGCAATCTACGATCGCAATGAGCGATCGCAATAAGCGTCGGAATAAGGGTATCTGAATACCAGTGATCGTAAAGTAAAACCCTTGGGTTATTGCGATCGAACCGTACTTACCTGTACTTTTCCGATGGAATCAGTTACAATGGAAATATGAAATTCGTAAAGTTGAAGTATGTAAATTCCTAACTTTGATCCAAACGATTTGTGTTGTAACCGAAACTAAGATACCCAATATCACGAATGTAACAATGAAAAAGGTATACGACTTATGAGGAACACTAAAAACATTAAAAAAAATTTGAAGCTTTGGTAAAAAAAGATCAAACACACCACGAAATGCTTAAATAAGCATGAACAACACAAAGACCAACCTATATTTCATCCCATAGCTCTTGATACCAATTGTATAATTGTGATAATCTTTGTATTTTAAGAGGGTTGATATTTATCTAGAGAGAGAAACAAGAGAGAGAAGTGAGAGAAAAGTATGTGTATTACCTTAAGAAATAAAACAACCAACACCTCTTTCCATGGTGGAAAGAGGTTTATATACCCAAGTCCTTAAATGGACTTGGGCCTCCAGCCCATGAACATGCTCATGGGTCGGCCTGTTCATAAACATTACTTAAACAATACTACGAGCCTATAACTATATTGTTGGAGTGACCGAGACTTTCTTTATACGTAAATCGTATTTCCAACACATACGCCCCACATGATAATATAATAATAAAATGGCCAAATAACTGAAAAGGGACGCCACGAGCTATCACTTCGTCGTGGTGAAGTCATAACACTAGTGCCTCTAGTGTTATGGTTATGGTACCTCCATAACTAGGTGAAACTGGTCATGCGTGTATATGGCTAAGGTAACTAATAAAACATAAGCATTTAATCTGTAACTACTGGGGAAAATAGTTGGTTGCATACGGGAAATCTTAATGAAGGAAGAGATTGTCCTTACTGAAGGACGGGAAATCCGTACCTTATGTCCAGTAGTAGCTAACGAGAACGATGAAGACTAATCCGCCTCGACGGATAACACTACATAAGAAATATGGATGTGTATGAGTTGTTTGAATTACATGTGTTTTATTGGTTCCGTGTATTATTAGCTTGTTATACGTATTCTGTCATGTTTTACTGTTTACTGTGTTAATTGTAGTTATTATGATCAACTGTTAAGTATTAATCATATGATAGTGTATTATAATACTTGTAATGTAATACTAAGTAACTTTCTAAAAATAGCAGGTTTCCAAAAATAGTAAGTTTCCATAATTACAAATAAGCTGGATTATAAATAATAATTAAAGTTTAATTAGCACAATACAAGTCTTGGTTATAGCTTATTAATTAAATAATTGGTTAATTAATTAAACTATACGTTATATGATTTAATTAAAATACATATTTTAATTAAATAACTAAGTAAAAATACCTTAGGTTATACATGAATTAATTTAATAAATTAATTAATCTAAAGTTTAATATAACATGACTTATAAAAATAGTTTTCATGAAAAACCCGATCCCGAGCCTGTGTTTTATATAAGTTGAATCAAATAAGCCAAAATCAAGTCCCACCGAGACCTTGGAGGGTGTCGGTTGACACTCACTAGTGCTAAACAAATAAAAAAAACATACCCCGACCTAAAGTTGTGGTCCTTGGTCTCGGGTTCGAACAAACAAAACCCAGCCGAGCCCCTTTGGGGGTCTCGGTGGTGCCTCGGTTAAACCAACCCGGAACAAAACCAAACACTAACCATAACCCGACCCTTGGTCGGGGTTTCCCCCTGTGTTTGAGCGAAAACCAAGCCAAGCCGAGACCCATTGTGGTCTCGGTGGTGGTGATGAAGACAAAACGAAACCCTTGTGGCCTCAGTGTGTGTCTCGGCCGAACAACAACAACCAACAAACCCTAAAACGTGAATTTAATTAATCCTACATGATTTTCATACTTGTTCTTTGATTAATTAAATAAGAACATGAAATTAATAAGAATTAAAATAAAATAAAATAAAAGTTTTGATTATACCAAATGCGCGTAACGAATAAGTTAATGATCACGAACACGTAGCCTTCCAAAACAACAATAAAAAATCGTCCGGTTTTGTCTTGTTCTTGATCTATGGCCGGCGGAAAGGAGAGACAAAGGGAGTATTTGTTTTTCTTGTTTAACCTAAAAAGTGAGAAAAGAATTCCTTGATGTTTTTGATAAAATGGGTTTTGGGCCAAAGAGGCCCACTTGGACTCCTTTCTTGGTTCTAGCTGCGGTATGTGGGGCCCACAAAGGGAAACTCGAAGTTTTCCGTGTTAGATAATTAGTCATGTATGTTAGTGATTTAGTATTCGTGAATTTGGTAGTCGTGATCGTGTCACATTTATAATATTCATGATTGTTCGTTATTTGTTGTCGTGACACGTGTATTAATATTATAGATGGAAAGTTTAAATTTTTTCGTGTTTCCACAAGTTACTGTTCACGTGTACTGCTCATAGGATTTTAAATACGGGGTTTACAATGTATACATTGATAATAATCATCATCACATTATATAGATAAAACAAAATAAATCATTGGATTCCCCTCACTCTTTTCACTTCCACACCTCAAACTCAATTGCTTTCATAATTCAAACCTTACTCCCACATGCATACTCCATATTAAAAGAGGGTAGTACTGTCCTACCTTTTGGTCCCCTCTCCTCACGCAAATAACCCTCTCTTTTCCTTATCATTTTACATCCCTCTCCCCATATACACCTATACGCCATTCGTTTTTAAACACACCAGACAACGGAACATCTTTCATACACACAAACACAAGAACACGCACACTAAGCTTCCATTCGGATCAAATAACCTTCAAACTTCTATTTTATTTCTAATAAAAACAATAAACATGCTCAACCGAAGCTTCAAAAACATCTAAACATTTAACTTAACTTCATCATTTACTGTTTTCTCGTGAGTTCTTCATGGTTGTACGCGGGTTTCATCGTTTTCTACGCGAGTTGTTCACCTTCGAGGGTTACACAGGCGAGAAGTGGGTACCCAGGTTATTAGCTCGAAGGTTTCTAGTTGCGGTTGCGAAGCGAGTACGGGTATTCATGAAGTGGGTGCTATACGGTTTGAAGGTTTAGGGTTACGTTGGTGTTGAAATTTGCTGTCATACTCGCAAGCTCGACAAGGTCACCTCACGTACCCTTTCACTTTCATTTTCTTTTTGTTGCGTTTCTTGTCGTGTAATAATGTGTCATCTCTTTACCACCATTTTTAGAAATCAAACTGTTAAAAATAAGGCTTTTAAACAATGTCTTGCAAACATCGTGAAAATGGCTGAAACACACGCCATGCGTGAGTTCTTGTTTTGTTTTCTCGTCGGGACAAAGAATAAGTTTAAAAAAAAACCTACGATTGCGTATTTTGATGTGTGTTGGGCTTAACGGGTACGTATCAAACTAAGTTTTATGCGGTGAAAAATTTATTGCAAGCATGAGCCGAGACTTGTGAGAATTTTGTTGATAGTTTGCTGTGAGGTTTGAGTCAAGTATGGTGTGTTTTATTGAGTCAAAACTACGTTTCAGACACGTTGTCACAAGAGTGAAACACTTGCTGCGTCGCGTCGCTTATTTAAAACATGACGAGATCATTAGGATTCGGTTTCGAAGGTCATAAACTTGGTTCAAATACAGAAGAAAATAAAAATAAAAATATATGGTTTCTGACGTGGGTTTTCTTTGTTGTGTAATGAGAGGGATGGAGGGAGCCGAGAGAGAGAAAATACTAGTTATGTGTTGTTTGTTAACGAGAGTTTGTGAGATTTTGTGAGGTTGAAACACATGAATGTTTTACAAAAATGGAGCTTCAAATGTTGGTTTTGTTGCTAGTTGTACACCGAGAGGTAACTGAGAATGGGGTAATTATATAGTTTGTGAAAGAGAGTGTGATATATAAAGCTTGCTTTAACATGACAAAGAGCATGGTACCATTGGACCGACACTTCGAAAAATAATCTGCCAAAAGCATCACGTGGGTAATCCTACTAGTGGCTAGAACTTTTAATTAATTCGTCAAAAGAGTATGAGTTTTTTTTTCTTTTTAGTGTTGTGCACAAATGATAATATGTAATAAAATTGCATCAAGATACATTTAAATACGGACAAGGTTTCGGGTCTAAGAGAGATTAGTCGAATTTAATTAACGTGAGTTAAAGTGTCGTTTAAAACGGTTAAATGAAATGTAACGTCGAAAGGTTGTCTAAATTTTCCTAAGACGAGACAATATTTTTTTTTACTTGGAAGTTTGGTCGAGTACTACACCAACAAACGTTTTGAACATACAATATTATAACTTAAACCTGTGGTAAATTATGACATACGCGTAGGAAGTACATACATTTCATGCATAATTAGATTGTAACTTAATCTAATAATATTGCTTAGGTTGTCGCTTGTGTTTGCTCGCTATTACTTGATCTTATTATTGTGCGAATTGATTTGTTGCTTGAGGTGAGTCATAGCCCCTTTTAAACTTCTTTGTATATTTAATATGTTTGGGGTGAGATAATGCTTGTAACATCTTTTACAGACGCAAAACTATGTTTTCTTGATCTCTTTGCTGAAGTTATGTTTATGGATATGCCTAAGTACCATTATCCCACTTTTCCCATTATGAACCGTTAATTACTTTTGGATGATTGGTCAAGTAAGCACATATGTTATAGATAGATCTATTGGAGTTTGGCCCTCCCGTCTGGGTGCCCTTTGTCACCACTGCCAACGGACGTATACTTATGGCCATTTCAGAGATTGTCTTAGGGATAGGACACCTAGGGGCACTTATTATTGTTTTATCTTGTCATTAGCATCGGTGTCATGAACTTAGCGCTATCATAATTGCTTTACCCACTATTTCCCATATGTTGACATTATATCACCTATAATGGTCCCATATGCTATAAAACATTTTGTTTGCGGTCCATCTTTTACCATGCTTTTGAATTAAACCTATGAACTCACCAGCCATTATGTTGACACTTTAAGCATTTATCTCAGGTACTTGATCTTGCATGCTATTTGAAGTATGTGGATTCTCATGCTTAGTTGGAGGATTATGGAAGATTTAATTTATGCATTGAACATTTATCTCGTTGTCTATTTCAAATTTATAAATTTCCGCAGCTTTACATTTGAGACTTATGACTTGTAAACTTTGTTATTTTAAATTAATTCAACGAGGTAAATTCTTTTCAAAATGTCTCATTTATAATCGTTCTCTTGCACCTTGTACTTTGTTATTATGACTTAACATCCCTCGAGCTTTACCGCTTCCGTTGACCATTTTTGGGGTGTTACAGATTGGTATCAGAGCCATGGTTATAGAGAACTAGGTTTGCATTTTAGGCCTAGACTATAATCGATATGTGTTTATGTGCTACTTGTTAAGTATTATATGATATATGTATTATATACGTATATGCTATGCATGAGTATTCCTTATATGATGCATATTTTTAATTTCTCTACATGGCTACTTTGTGCATGTGTACTTTTGCATTGTCCTATACTTGAGCCTACTACTCCTCCTTATGCGTATCACACATCCTTTTAGATAAACGCTGGAACTTTCGTTAGACATTGTAAGTGAAACAATGTTCTCCTTTAATTCTTTGACATTGTAATTGTTATGATGGTCATTAAGATTTCTCTCACATGACTTTACATAATTCTGTTTCATCAAAATTCGTCATAGTCTTTTGACCCCTCTTGTTATCTTACTATCTGACTATGGGTTTTAACACCCTTCCGTTAATTTTGAAAATAATTGTATTATCTCGTGACTCGTCGTTTAGAAACAAGTCGATTAGTACGAACGCGACTTCAAATCGTCATCTTGTAACATTTCACTTTGGGATTCAACCTTTCAAAATCGACTTATATTGTCTTATTTTGCCATTTTTATTTGGAAGAATGCTAACAACAAAAAGAAAAGCTCGTAAGAACCCTAATGACGACATGAAGTTTACTAATGCATGGGAGGATTTCAATTAATTAATCAATCAATGTCTTGACATCGTTTTTTAAATTTGAATATTTATTAATCAATGTGTTTTGACGGTTCGTTTAATTTTGTCCCTTTTGAAAGCATTTTCACATTTTAAATCATTTCTCCATTGTCTTGCAATATTCCTTCTTTCATATCATCTTATGAATTATTATTTTTATGTCTTCACATCATCTTATGAACCATTGCAACTATATTGTGCACCATTTTGCTATCACTTCATAAACCACTTGTTGTTATTGTGTCAACTATTTCACTAGACTTTCTAAAACATTTTGCTAAATATCTTATCAACTATTTGTTGAAAGACTTTAAACTAATTTATTCTATATTCTTGTTTTACAAAACTATTTTCATTAATTTTGTTACTATCTTATAAACCGGTATAGTATATATCATTTGAGTCCGAGAAACATAACATTATTTGACGAAAAGGAGCATCGCAAAGTTAGTCCCCAATTATACGAAGCCTGATCACCTATGTATAATTTGGGAAGGACTATACTATGCTCGTAGTAGTCACCATGAACATTTTATCAAAAATTTACATTTTCTGTTTTCGAAAAGCAGAATTTTGCATGTGTATGCTTAACTTGTGCAAGAGATGGATATCCATTCGAGTAGCTTTCTATTCAACCGCGTTATATAGAGTCCACTTTATCATTCGACGTTACATCATTTTTGTATCAAACCGTTCGTTCAACATCGACCTTACATCCGTATATTTTCACAAGTTCTGATAATATCATCCGTATCGGTTTGTTTCCCAATGTCGCGTTCTGATTATTTGTGATGAGAACATCGTTCGTGTTTCTCTAAGCAACAAATGGTGGAGAAAAAGTTATATGGAAAGTATCATCTTGGAAAGGTATGATACGTTTTGGCAAACGAGGATAGTGAGACCCCGTTACAATAGACTTTTTATAATCTTAGGAAGGATTTAAACCGTGGCCTATAACTTAGATTTACCGCAAGCACTTACTCGGGTGCACAATATATTTCACGTGTCAAATTTGAAGAAGTGTCCTTCTGAATGAAACACTTGTCGTGCCGTTAGACGAGATCCAAGTTGACGACAATTTGAATTTTGTCAAGGACCGCGAGGTCAAACAACTAAAGGAAAACCGCTTACCAATTGTCAATGTTAGGTGGAATTCTAGGCGTGGTCCGGAATTCACATGGGAGCATCAACGTCGATCCCGTGTTAAGTACGCACGTTTATTTGCTGATTTCCGTGTCGATAACACGGTCTAAGCTTTGAGGACAAAGCTTCTTTAACGATGGGAGACTGTTGGAACTACGTTTTACGTATTAGAAAGGATCGGTCACTCCAACAATAGATTAAGTGATAGCTCGTAGTCTAGTATTATTAAGTTAAGTAAACAAGGTCGTGCCTAGCCCATGAGTTGTATGAGGCCGGCGGCCTATTGTGTAAGCCCAAGCCCATTACAAGGCTTGGGTATATAAACCCTCTCCTAAGTTAGAGAGGGTGGTGGTTTACATAATATTACACATAGTAAAAGTGTGTTTTCATACTTTCTCTCTCTAAATGTGTGTGTGCTCTCACCATCTTTCTATCTCTTTCTGTCTCTTGATTAAGCATAGATTTACAATATCATACAAATGGTATCAAGAGCCATGGGATGATTGTATTGTTTATGTGTTTGTGTTCTTGATTTTCGTGCCTATCTTGATAAAAAAACATTTGATTCAATTTTTTTTTGTTTTTTATGGTTTAATCTTGATACAAATCATCTACATACTTGTGGTAGTGATTTGGTATTGTTACTTTGGTTTAAAACACAAAATTTTTGGGTGTTTGGATCATTGTTTGGCTTAAAATCTCGACTTGGTTGTGTATTATCCGAGAAAAGTGCACATCGGAATAGATAAGGGTTTTAGATTGTGATCAACATTTCGATCGGGTATTATGATCCAACATTCCGATAGGGTTTCAACATTCCGATCCATATTGCGATCGGTTATTGTGATCCAACATTGCGATATGTTTTTGCGATCCAATATTGCGATTGCTTATTCCGATAGCTATATTGCGAAAAGGACATTGCGATAGGCTATTCCGATCGGTTATTGCGAACAGTCATTGCGATCAGACATTCCAATCAGACATTCCGATCTACATTGCGATCAGACATTCCGATCTACATAGCGATCAGACATTCCGATCTACATTGCGATCAGACATTCTTATCTACATTACGATCAGACATTCCGATCTACATTGCGATCAGACATTCCGATCTACATTGCGATCTACATTGCGATCAGGCATTCCGATGGCATTGCGATAGAGTGACAAGTATTCCAAGATTTTTTTCAAAAAACGTGTTTTTGAAAATTTCGTGAGTTTTTGTTTGCCTTGGAATTTTTGGTTTCTCGAGAACAATTATTAGGGGAATTCAACACTTTTCTCGACTTCAACACACGAAAACAAGCACATTTACTTTCTCTCATTGTTCGACCAATGTTTGTAAATCTTAATTTATCGAAATGGAGTACACATCTCTTACGGATAAGTCCATCCTCTCGGGTACGGATAATCGTCCACCAATGTTGGTGAAGACTATGTACGAGGATTGGGCTTCCCGAATGGAACTTTATATGTTGAACAAAGATAATGGACATCTCATTTGGGCATCGGTGCTCAATGGACCATTGGTATATGCTACTATGACGGAAGGTACTGTTACTCGTCCTCGCACAACGGGTGAATTAACTGGAGATGCTAAGATTCAAGACAAGTGTGATAAACAAGTTACAAACATCATTCTCCAAGCCCTTTCTCCAGATGTCTACAAACTCGTCAGTAAACATAAAGTTGCCAAAGAGTTATGGGATAGAATTTGTGTTCTAATGCAAGGCACCTCGTTAACTAAACAAGAACGAGAGTGTAAGCTATATGATACGTTTGATAAGTTTGCCTATGTCCCCGGGGAGACTCTTGATGATTACTATTTGAGATTCACTATTTTGATGAATGGGCTTAACATCTATGGTCTGGAAATTCCTACGTTTCAATTGAACACCAAGTATTTAAACACTCTTCCTTCAGAATGGAGCAAGTATGTGACAACTGTTAAATTAGCTAAGGATTTGCATCAAACCAACGTGGATCAACTTCAAGCTTTTCTTCAACAACACGAATGCCAAGTGATCGAGGCTCGGTTGTCAACACCTCAAGTTCATGATCCACTTTCCATGTATGATACTCAACAAATGACTCCCCAACAAAACATGGCTTACACTTATCAACAACCATCATACATGCAGCAACCACCACAACACACATATCAGCAACCACAGCAACCATCTTATCAACCACTAATAATGCCACAACAAGTATTTCAACAAAGTGTTCTTCAACAGCCTTATCCACAACAACCAACACATCAGTCATCACCATCACAAGCTATCACTTCTCCAATGGGCTATACTCCTCAGCAAGGATATTTTCCAATTGAAGCACCACAAGCAAAAGCCTTCTACTCCAATGAACTTTCACCAATTCAAGCACCAGTCTTTACTCCAAATGATACACCTATTGATGTCTTAAATCATCTCACTGCCTACTTGTCAAAACTTGTTGCAACTAGAGGTTTTCCACCAACGAACAATCAGATCCGCACTTCTTCAAATCCTCGACAACAAGCCACTATTCAAGATGGTCAAGTGATGATGCAAACCATTCAGGGAAGGCAAAATTCATATGGACCTCCTACAAAGACCGTGAACGCTCAAGCTGTGACTTCTCAAGCTAGTGGAAATGGAAGCGCTATAGGTCCTCAAAAGGTTGTGACTTGCTACAGTTGCCGAGGACAAGGTCATATGGCTAGGTTATGCACTCAGTCGAAAAGGAGAAGGGATGCAACGTGGTTTCGTGAGAAGATATATTTGGTCGATGCTCAATCTAAAGGAAAGATCTTGGATTCAGATGAATTAGTATTTCTTGCAGACCCAGGGGCAGCAGATAATGAAGGTATTGCAGTCATCTCTACTTCTAATGCAGCATATCAAGCAGATGATCTTGACGCATATGATTCGGATTGTGATGACATTCACTCAGCCCAAGCTGCTCTTGTTGCTAATCTCTCTCACTACGGTTCTGATGTCGTCAGTGAGGTACAAACCACATCTAATAATGTTCATGATAATCCGCATCATGTTGAGCATGAAAATGACAACCTCGAACAGCATTCGGGAACTAGTAACTCAAATGATGTGGTATCCAATCAAACACATTTGAGACAACCTCAACCAAATGCTACGACGGGTATGGAATCTTATGATCAACGTGATTTGGTAATCTAAACATATTATTGATAACATGAATGTGGTTGTTCGCCAAACCGTAGATATAAATGCCAATCTAACCATTGAGCTTGCGTTGTATAAGAAAAAGGTCAAAACTTTTGAAATGGTCCCTCAAGAAGAAAAAATAACTTATTCTGAATTTGACCAATTTCGTTTTGAAAAGATTGAACGCTTAAAAGAAATAGAATCATTAAAAGATAACTTTTCCAATGAATTAAAAGAAAAAGAGTCGGTTGAAAATGATTTTCAGAAACTTAAAATGAATTTCAAAACTCTCGAGTCTAAAAAGTTTGAATCAGAAATTAATGCTACCAAACTTCTTAAATTCAAGGAACAACAGCTTTTAAAACAATACGCTTCCACAGAAAAGGTTCATCTTTTAACTAAATCATTTAAAGAACTCGAACTTAAGCGTCTTCAAGATTTACCACCTAATCCTGGTTATGCAAAACAAGCTCAGGAATATATTCCTTGTCTTTATGATGTGACCCTAGCTGGCAAATCGAAAGAAGCACCTTATGTTCGTAGTACTGAGGAGACAATGTCACTTGCGGAAGAAACTCGATCTAAAATGCTTTCAAAATTCCATAAGCTTGATTATGATAAGCATAATAAAGATCAATTTAATAAAAAGACCCGTATTCGCTTACCCCAAAGTTTGTCAACGGAAAACCTTCCTAGTACGTCTCCTACACTTGTCAAAAAAGATTTAACTAAGTTAATTCCACCGGTAAGTAAGGTGTCAGATAGCTTAAATGCGGTGCACCAACACTTTGCCGATTTTGACAAGGTCATTACGGAACGTATGACGGCTTCGGCCATAATGGAAGGTGAATGGGATTTTGAGCACACTAGAGCTGCGTTTCGAGACGAAATTGTTCCATTTGTAAACAATATTAAAGCTTGTCTTAGCAATATTGATCAAGATTTGCTTTTGGAAATAGAATAAGTTAGACGTGTTACAATGAAATGGATGATGCTTATGAAAACAGTTTACTTGAAATTGAACGAATTTCACGCCAAAATGATCAGCTTTTGAAACAAGTGATGTCGTATGATATTGTTTCCGTCTGTGTGAATACAAGTGTTGATAATGATTCTATTGTGCATTATGTTGAATCTGTGGATAATGTGGTAGATAGTACTTGTCACAAATCTGACGCTGAATTTTTAAAGCTTCAAGATTCTTATTCTTCGCTTTCAAAATGTTTTGATGAGATTCAAAAACATTGTATTTCGCTTGAGTGTACACAACAATTTCTTCAAAAGCTTTTTGAAACGTCATTCGAAGGTGTTAATATAGATGATTCAAATTTTCAAAAGAATTTTCTATTGAATTTACAATCAAAACAGCGTCAGCCAAGTGACAAGGTTGCTAAATCATTGCCGATAGACATAGAGAAATCTAAAGAGATTAACTGTGTGAACGTACATGAGGTCGTTGAGAATTTTAAACTTGATCTAGATAATCGAGTTTCCAAGATTTTGTCCAAAGTTGATAACTTAAAATAGAAAAATACACAACTCTTCGATTCAGTAATGCCCGCATATGCTAATACCACTTCACAAAATCAATCATTGATTGAACGATTGAATCAAAAGTCAGTAGAAATATCTGATTTGAGGGAAGAAATTTGTGATAAAAATCTGACTTTCGCTGAGTTAAAGGAAACACTTCGTACCCTAAAAGGTAAGAATGTTGTGGATAACGCAGCCACTGTCTCAGCATCGTCCTCTAGTGCAATAAAAAAGAACCTCATCGCCGTCACGCCACTTAACAAGGGCCCTAGGACTAAACCATCTCAAACATTGGTCACTAAAGATAAGGCAAAATCAAAACCTGCTTCTAATATTCCCGTGTTGCCTTCTACATGAGTAAACACCGCTACTAAGGCTCAAAGATCTAAGCTTAAAAGAAACACGAAGAATAATAGGATCTTGCCCCCATCTAGTAGTCAAGTGAAGAAGAAAGTAGAAGCCCACCCTAGGAATGTTATTTCTATTTTGAATAAAAATAATCATGTAGCTAAACCTAAAGGCTCTGCGGTTGTGCAACGTTCTAAGCCTACTGTGAATTCTAATTTGAAATGTTGGAATTGCAATGAATGTATGTTTTCTAGTCGTCATGATTCTTGCCTTATTGACCATGTGAATGAGATGAATGCCCGGAAAAATGGATTAGAATGGAAACCGACTAGGAAAGTGTTAACCCAAGTTGGTTGGATGTGGCGCCCCATTGGTAGAACTTTCACTATAGTAGGAAATGCGTGCCCTTTAACTAGGATCACTCCCACTAAAGCGAAGAAAGCGTGCCCTCTAACTAGGAGTACCAAGGCTACCAAAACACAAACGTGTCCTTTAACTAGGAACACCGACACTACTGTAGGAACCAAGTGCCCTTTAAATAGGTCTACTCCCACTGTAGTGCCCGCTAATACTCCAAAACCTCAGAAAGTTGGAACAATAAAACCTGTTAGTGGTAAAACTCACATTAGAAAACGCAGGAAATCTAAGGACAACACAAATGTTAGCAATTCTGGTAATTTTATATCTGTATCTGCTAACACTCCGGAACCCAGTAGTTTCCAATGCATTGTCTACTGTTGTTACTGAAAACAGGTGGTCCAAATTGTTCTCTAGTATTTGGACTCTGGTTTCTCCAAGCATATGACCGGAGATCGCTCTCAGCTTAGAAATTTCGTCAGCAAGTTTCTTGGTACGGTTCGATTTAGAAATGATCATATTGCAAAGATAATGGGTTACGGTGAATATCATATTGGGAATGTTATAATTTCAAGAGTGTATTATGTGGAAGATCTCGGTCACAATTTATTTTCGGTGGGACAATTTTGTGATGCAAACCTAGAATTTGCTTTTCGAGAGCATACATGCTTCATTCGTAATTTGGAAGGGGTTGATTTATTAAAAGGTACTCGAGGGAATAATTTGTACACTTTGTCTCTACAAGATATGATGGCCGCTTCTCCCGTATATTTTCTCTCCAAAGCATCGAAGACTAAGTCATGGTTATGGCATCAACGGTTATCTCATCTTAACTTTGACGCTATATATCATTTGGCAAAAAACGAACTTGTTCATGGTCTTCCAAAACTTACATTTCACAAGGACCATTTGTGTACCGCGTGTACAATTGGGAAGAGCACTAAGAAATCATACAAGCCCAAGACTAAAGACACCAACCAAGAGAAACTTTATTTGTTGCATATGGATCTTTGTGGGCCAATACGCGTTGAAAGTCTTAGTGGTAAAAAGTATATCCTCGTCATTGTCGTTGATTACTCTCGGTTTACATGGGTGAAATTTCTTACAACAAAAAATGAGGCACCTAAAATCATCATCGGATTTCTCAAGATGATTCAAGTGCCTCTTAACACTACTGTCCGACGCATTCGTACAGATAATGGAACCGAATTTGTGAATCAAATCTTGCATGATTATTATGAAGAAGTTGGAATATCTCATGAAACATCCGTTGCTAGCATCCACAACAAAACAGTGTCGTTGAAAGGCGAAATTGCACACTTATGGAATTTGCTCGAACGATGTTAATTTACGCAAAGGCTCCATTGTTTTTATGGGCAGAAGCAGTATCAACAACAGTTTTCACCCAAAACCGGTCACTAATACGTAAACGCCATGGTAAAACACCTTACGAGCTTCTACATGGAAAAGTACCAGATTTATCATATCTTCATGTATTTGGTTCTCTTTGCTATCCAAATAATGATGGTGACAATTTGAGAAAACTTCAACCCAAGGCTGATATTGGTATTTTCATTGGTTATGCACCCACAAAGAAGGCATACCGAATCTACAATCGTAATTCTCGCAAGATCCTCGAAACTATGGATGTTGATTTTGATGAGCTGACGACAATGGCTTCTGAGCAAAGCAGCTCTAAACCCGCACTTCATGAAATGCGACCCAGTTACATTAGCTCTAGTCTTGTCCCAAACAACCCTACTTCATCATCATTTAGACCACCTTCTAGGAATGAATGGGATACGTTGTTTCAACCGTTCTTTGATGAATTCATTACTCCTCCAAGTATTGTTGCTCCAGAACCTAAGGTAATAGCTTCCGTTACCGAAGTGGTCGCTCTAGGAACCGAAGCATAATCAGATACGTCTACACCTACAATTGGTCAAGATATACCTTCAACAAGTAATTCTCAACCAACACCCGAATCAACTACCCATGTCATGCCTATTGATGATGAAGAGGATGATGATGATCACGATTTGGAATTCGCTCAAATGCGTGAACTTCCATTCTTTGGTGTACTAATTTCTGACTCTAATCAAGTCGGGTCGTCCACCTTAGAGGAACCTCTTACTACGGTCTACTCCAATCCAGGATTCGTGAACATGACAACAAGTGGACAAAGGATCATCCTATAGATTCTATTATTGGTGACCCTAATCTTCTGGTATCTACACGAAGTCAGTTACAAGAAAGTGCAATGTTTTGTCATTTTGATGCTTTTCTCAGTGAAGTTCAACCTAAGACGTGGCAACAAGCATTTACCCAATCTTGTTGGATAGAAGCCATGCAAGAAGAACTTAATGAATTTGTATGTCTTGAAGTATGTGAACTTGTCCCATGCCCGGATCAAGTGCAGTTAATCACTTTGAAATGGGTTTACAAGGTGAAACTCGACGAGTTCGGCGGAATATTAAAGAACAAAGCTCGACTAGTAGCTCGTGGATACAAGTAATTATTAGGCATCGACTTTATGGAATCCTTTGCACCTGTTGCCCGTTTGGAAGCTATTAGACTATTCCTTTCTTATGCAGCCTACATGAATATGATCGTTTATCATAAGGATGTATGGTGAAATCAAGGAAGAGGTCTATGTTCAACAGCCGGATGGTTTTGTGAATTCTAAATATCCTAATCATGTGTACAAGCTTAAGAAGGCTCTCTATGGGTTGAAGCAAGCCCACGTGCATGGTATGATCTATTGTCACAATTCCTCATTACGCAAGGCTTCGCTAAAGGCAAGGTGGATCCCACGCTGTTCATTCAGAAACGAGGTAAAGATATGATTATGGTACAAATATATGTTGATGATATTATATTTGCTGCCTTGACCCAAACTTTATCCGATGAGTTTGGGACACTCATGTCTTCCAAGTTTAAGATGTCAATAACGGGCAAGGTATCATTCTTCTTAGGTCTTCAGATATCTCAGAGTCCTAGAGGCATCTTTATCAATCAATCCAAGTATGCCCTTGAATCGCTTAAGAAATATAAGATGGAATCATGCGACCCAGTGGATACTCCAATGGTGGAACGAACTAAACTAGATGCAGATCCACATGGGATTGTCGTTGATCCGACACTTTATCGTGGAATGATCGGTACCCTTCTGTATATCACAGCCAGTCGACCTGATCTTCAGTTTGCTATATGTATGTGTGCTCGATATCAAACTAGGCCTACTGAGTTACACTTAGCTACTGTTAAATGGATCTTTTGGTATATTAAAGGAACCATTAATTGGGGACTTTGGTATTCGAAGGACTCTTCGATTGCACTAATGGCATATGCATATGCGGATCACGCGGGTTGTCAAGATACAAGGAGTAGCACGAGTGGAACCTTGCAACTACTAGGAGATCGGCTAATCAGTTGGATATCGAAAAGGCAGAAAAGCGCTGCAATTTCAAGTACGGAGGAAAAATACATAGCTATGTCCGGTTGATGTGCTCAAATTCTTTGGATGAGATCGCAATTAACCGACTATGGTCTAGGTATCAACAAAATTCCGATGTACTGCGACAATAAAAGTGCAATTGCCTTATGTTGCAACAATGTTCAACTCTCCCGGTCGAAGCATATTGACATTCGCTACCACTTTATCAAGGAGCAAGTGGAAAATGGAGTGCAGAGCTTTACTTTGTCCGATCTGAGTATCAATTGGCAGATATTTTCACAAAGGCTTTAGATTGCGCTCGAATGGAATTTTTGGCCGACAATCTAGGTTTGAGAACATTCTCGCCCGAGACTCTAAAGGAATTGGCAGATGAAGCGAAAGAATAGTGGTGGTAAACTATTCTCTGTATCCTTGGTGATCATCTGGATGTATTGTTTATATTATTATCCACAAAAATAAAATACAAAAATATAAAACCATATAACCCAAAAAATTGAAAAATTCATAAAAATCCAAAAATATTTTTAATTTATTTTTCAAATGCATGTCTTTTGGTACGATAATATTTACGGCCTTAGAAATATTGATCAATATTGACACGGCACCATAAATAGAGTTCGTACAAAAGTTGTCAATATTTCATAAAACATGCCTATATGGCTTGTAGTTATTTCAGACTGCAACCCGTTTTCATATTTAAGTCAAGTATTTCCTATGAAAGTTTTGGCTCAACAACGGGAATTAATTTTCTCCGGCATGGTTTACTTTATAACCATGTAAGGGATTGTGTATTTGTGTTTACGTTATAACACAATATAACAAGGATATATGTACGCATCAGTGCATTTATTTGTTAAAACAAGAGAAATTTGTTTTTATGAAGCTATCATCTCTACAACCATAGAAATCTACAATTGGTATCTACATACTCGACAATGCGACTTCTCAAACAACGACTACAGCTATTTCAATAGAACACGGGTCAACATGTGAGGGGGAGCAATTGTCCAGCATTCAGAATCTTCGAGTCCGAAAGTGCCAAGTTCACAAATTGGTGTCAAGACAACAATACCAATCGTACATGTGGTGTCAAGAGATGACTTCAAACGTGACGAGCCGACCAACATTTGCCGACTAGAACCATTTGATCTTTGTTGGGTCAGTATTTACTGACCCTGAAGAAACTCTAGGATTTGAATATAAAATCCCCCTAAGTGTTTCATGCTCAGCAGTAAGGCCAGTCTTTTGAAGGATGACCAGAGGAACAAAGTTCCTACTAAAGACCTTATAGCTGAAGAAAGTTCAGCACTCCCCTTTCAGTGAACTTAGAAGACAAAGGAGTCTTCGTTTCAAATACTAGGCGGTCTAGTTGCTGAAGAAAAAGGACTTAAGAAGGGCTTTCAGTTCAGTGTGGCTTGACACTACCAAACTGAATGATGTCGATCTCCTATAGGATACTGAAGACTCTTCAGTATTCTGATGGTTTGCATCAGGTGGGAAAAGATAACTTTAAGTCAAAGTAGGTTGCTTGTATACTTAGATATAAGTACAACTTTTATCTTATCTAGAATAGATTAATATGTACTTTGTACTGTTTATCCAGCATGGGCATCAACCACCCACTGGATAAACCCATGCATTGGTACATGCAAAATGCAAACCCTAATTACACTTCCTATATAAGGAGTGCACAATTGGGAGAGAAAGGTAACCAATACAAGAGCTTAAACTCTAGAAAACCTTTCTCTCTCGATACCAACTAAACCATATAGCCAAAAATGCATATGAACGTTTAGATTGGAGCTTAGACTTTAACTTTGGTTAGACGTTTAAGTAGAGGAGATCAAACCACTTTGTTATTCTACAAACAAAGTGGGTTATAGATTATTTATTTGATTCTAATAAAAGTCTATACGTTGAAAAGTATATTGGTATTGTTGTTTTAATCTTTCATAGTTCTTATCTAATGTTAAAACAACACACTTGAGTCGTAGTAATAGTTATTACTTAAGATTAGAGGTGGCAAATCTTGCCCATTTTGATACATATTGGCACTTTTTGCCCCTTCTTTATAATGAATGGGCTAAACGGGCGCATATGTAAAGCTAGATGGGCTTAACAGGCGCACTTGTAAAATACAAATTAGTATACTCGGCGAATATTTTTTATTAAATTTTTTATCCCGGCGTTCAAACAAGTATTTTTATTTTTTATTTGTAGGTTTTTATACGTTTTTTTTTCTTTTTTAGCTTACGCCCATTTAGCCGTCCGTTTTGCCCGCCCGTTTCGCCCGTGCCCGTTTAGCCTGCGCCCGTTTAGCCCGTTGCCCGTTAGCCCGCCGCCCGTGCCCGCCCACCCGTCCATTTTGTCACCTCTACTTAAGATAATAAGTAATATCGAATTACAAGGGACCAACAAGTGGTATCAGAGCAGTTTGATTAGCTAAACTCTTATTTTATTAAATTGCTCATTTAAAAGTTTTCAAATAAAGATCCAAAAATGGCTCAAGTTATACCACAAACCCTATAATATAGGGGTGGCCAACTCAATGCTGCTCTTGTACTAGAGGTAGCCAATTTTACAAATTGGAAGAAAAGGTTTCTTGTCCACATGGTTGGAATTGAACCTCAATTCCTTGGAATCATTGAAAATGGTCCTTTTGTTCCCATGGTTGGTGACAATAAAAAACCTGAAGCACAATGGACTGCTGATGAGAGAAAAGCTGCTAACTTAGATCAGCGTCTCAAAAGTCTCATCATGTCTGTGCTCCCAGATGACCAAATGAATTCTGTTGTAAATTGTAAAACCGCCAAAGCAACATGGGAGGACCTTATTCTTTACCATGAGGGACCTTCTGATGTAAAAGAAACTAGAATTATGGATTTAAAGCTTCAATACCATACCTTCAAGCACAAAGAATGGGAAACCCTCACACAGACATTCACCAGATACAAAGCACTGATGAATGAACTTGTGAATGATGGTGTTGAGCTTTCAAAACTTGAAATCAACACAGTTTTTGTTAATGCATTGCCAAAGAAGTGGCTCAGTTTCTATCAAAGCTTGAGAAATGCTAATCACATCAAAAATTGTGATCTAGCCTCTCTTTTTGGGAAACTTAAATATGAAGAAAACCTAGTTGATAGGATTTATGAAGGCTCAAGCAAAAGTAAAGCATTAACCATTGCTACACCCTTGTCTACAGCCTTCTTCAGTGAGGCTGTCATTCAAGACTACCAATATAGTCCTGATGATGAGGAAGATACTAGATCTAGTGAGGAATATCTCAATGACCTCAAAGAGGAATTTTATGAAAGAGCACTTCTGTCCAAGTCTAGAAGGTTCTATAAGAAAGGATGCAAGTTCTCCAGCTCCACAAAAGCTTTAGTTGACACTGATTGCTACAAATGTGGGAAGACCGGTCAGTATGCTAGGGATTGTTATTCAAAAACATCTCTCCCCTCATATTCCTCACCAGTTCAATCAAGACAATTTGTTCAATCATCATTTCAACCAAAGCAAATTGCTTCATCACCTTTTCAGCAAAACAGAGCTGAACTCAGGCCTACAAAAAACTTTAAGGCCAAAATACAGAGAAATCAAGGCAAGATTGGCCTTAATGAGTACTGAAAGCTCCTCATCCAAGACCACCAAGCAAGAAAAGAACAAAGGGCTTGTTGCTGAAGCATATGAATGGGATGAAGAAGATGTTTCTTCAGATGATGATGAGTTGGTAAATGTGAAAGTGCTAATGGCACTTGCTAATGATGAAGGGGCAAGCTCAAATGTTGTGACCAGAGAAAGTGCCAGAAATGGTGAATGGGTCAATGTCACAATAAAAAAGGTACAAACTCTTCTTGAATTAGAAGATAAAGATGACATTAAATTTGTCTTTGATTACTTGTGCATTGATCAAAAATTTGTTGAAGAGCAATGAAACAATTTTCTTGAAAAATTTCACAAACTTGTTCTAAAACTTGAAGATTTTGAAAGTAAGCAAATAGAGCTAAAAGAAGCTAAACTTGATATTCTTACTTTTCAACAACTGAACAAAGAAATTTTAGATGGAAATAACTCCCTTAGAGATGAACTCAAAGAAGCAAAAGATATTGTTAAATCTTGGTTTAGAAACTATGATAGGGTAAATCAATGCATAAGTGAACAAATACCTTCTCAAAAGAAGAAAATGCTTGGTGCTGAAGGATCCTCCAGCACCAAATCTATTGTCTTTGTCAAAGCCTCAAATGAGGATGGTAGCTCGATCCTTGACATTGAAAGGTCAGGTGAAGAGAATTTACCCAATCTTGACACTGGACGAATCCTTCTTCCGGAGTTACAAGCATGTGTTGACACTTCAGCACCAGTTGAATCCTCAAGTTACTGAGGATGACTTAGATGATGATATAGAGAATGAAGTAAGTACCCCACTTCCTCCTTAGGAAAAGCTGGCTGGTGTTGAACCCTCTACTAGACCCAAAACTGTCCAGTCTATCATCAAGTCACACACCACACACAAAGGTAGTTCTTCCAAACATGTCAAAATTGACACTTCAAAGAACTCTTCAGCTCCTGCTGAAGGTTCACATATGGGAACTACCTCTTTAGTTTCATCAAATAAACTGAAGAATGCTAAATTTGAGGAAGATAAGAGAATGTCTCTTGTCATGCAAGAGATCAATGATCTTAAAATACAACTCAGGCAGCAGCAAACACCAACACGGTTCAGAGGTGAACCTTCAGACTCTCCTCATTTAAAGTACAAGACACAATTCAAAAGAGCTTGTGAGTTATGTGGTCAAAACAACCATATCACTCAAACTTGCTTAAGAGTGATTTATTGTACTAAATGTGAAAGGACTGATCATCGCACTTGTGAACACACTCAGTATATGCTGGCCAAAACAAGTGCTGATGCTCACAAATCTGAAGCATCTCATTCCAGGCGAAATATGCCTTTCCCACCATGCATTCATTGTGGTATGGGCAATCATCACTCAGATGACTGCCACTATTACCCTGTTTGTAATATTTATGGAAGTTATGACCATGACACTCATGGACATAATCGAATCATCTCACTCAGAAGAGGTATTAAACCAAGAAACCCTAACTCTATTACCAAATGTTGTGAGACCTATGGAAGCGATGTCCACACTACATTTGATCACAACCATATAGAGTGGTTCAGAAGAGGTGAAGCCCTCCAGGCTAAGAAAGCAAAAGCTGTTCAGACCTCCTCTTCTTCTGAGCAATCACACATACCCTCTACAAGAGGACCCTTCAGATCTAGAACACCTTCTAGATCTAAAACCCCCACCCAACAAAGATGGGTTTCAAAACAAAACTGACCATTTCCTTAACTTGTGTAGTGTGATCTCAGGAAGCCTATTTGGTAACTAGATAGTGGCTGCTCAAGGCATATGACTGGCACCAAAAGTTATCTGCACAAGTATAAGGAGGAACAAGGTCCTAAAGTTGTTTTTGATGATAACTCATCAACTACTACTAAAGGATTTGGTTTAGTAAAATGCAATGGTATAGTTTTCTCAAGGGTAGCATATGTAAATGGATTGAAGCACAACCTCATCAGCATAAGTCAACTTTGTGATGCAAAGTATCTTGTGTTGTTTGATGACAGAAAAGGTACAATCTTCAACTCCAATCATGAAATTGTGGTGATTGCTCCAAGAGTCAAAGATGTTTATATCATGAACATGAACTCTACTCAAGAGACATGCTTCTTTGCTAAAGCCTCCAATATTACTAATTGGCTTTGGCATAATAGGCTTTCACATCTCAATTTCAAAACAATAACTCTGCTGGCAAAACAAAATCTTGTTATCGGTCTTCCTTCACTTTTCTACTCAAAGGACAAACCATGCTCAGCATGTGAAAAAGGGAAGCACCATAGGGCCAGTTTCAAAACAAAGCAAACTGAGTGTTGCTTCATCTGGAGAATGCCTCTATGCAAATTTTCTCTCAGAAATTGAACCTACAAAGGTTTCTAAAGCACTCACACACCCTGGATGGGTGGATGCCATGCAAGAGGAACTCAATCAATTTGAAAGAAATAAAGTCTGGAAATTGGTTACTCTTCCATATGGTAAATCAACCACTAGCACCAAATGGGTTTACAAGCTCAAAAGAGATGAAACCAATGCAATAACCAAAAATAAAGCTAGGTTGGTGGCCCAAGGATTCAATCAAGAACCTGGTGTTGATTTTATTCAAACATTTGCTCCAGTTGCACGTATGGAAGCCATACGAATCTTCCTTGCATATGCCACCTACATGAAATTCATCATCTACCAAATGGATGTCAAAAATGCATTCCTAAATGGTGACCTAAAAGAAGAAGTTTATGTTACTCAGCCTCCTGGCTTTGAGAGTAGTAAATACCCAAATCATATCTACAAGCTTTACAAAGCTTTGTATAGACTGAAGCAAGCTCTAAGAGCATGGTACAAAACTCTCTCAACATTTCTCATTAAACATAAATTTGTCAGAGGAAAAATAGATAGCACCTTGTTTATATTTAAATTTAAAACTGACACCATTCTGGTATAAATTTATGTGGATGACATAATCTTTAGTTCTACAAGCTTGAAACTTTGCAAACAATTTGCTAAGCTTATGACCAGCAAGTTTGAGATGAGTATGATGGGAGAACTCATATACTTCCTTGGTCTTCAGATTAAACAATCTGACCAAGGCATCTCCATCAATCAAGAAAAATATGTCAAGGATCTGCTGAAGAAGTATGATATCAATTGTGCTTTAATGAAGACTTTGGTACCCCCTAACAACTTAGGACCTGATCTCACTGGACACTCAGTTAATGAGACCCATTGTAGAGGTATGATTGGTTCACTCATGTACTTAACTGCAAGCAGGCCTGACATTCAATTCTCTACATGCCTTTGTGCAAGATACCAAGCAGGTCCAAAGGAGTCATACCTTACTGCTATAAAGAGAATCTTCAGATACCTAAAAGGTACACCAAGTCTAGGTCTTTGGTACCCCAAATCCTCAGGTTTTTACCTAAAGGGGTATTCAGATTCTGACTATGCTGGATGCAATTTGGACAGAAAAAGCACTTCTGGTGCCTGCCAATTGCTTGGTGGCAAACTTATGTGTTGGAGTGCTAAAAAGCAACAAATTGTTGCCATGTCTTCAGCAAAAGCTGAATATGTGGCAGCTGCTGGATGTTGTGCCAATGTTCTTTGGATGAAAAGCCAATTGGCTTATTATGACATAGAATATAAAAAGGTACCAATATTTTATGATAACACTAGTGCTATTGCAATATCCAATAATCCAGTCCTCCACTCAAGAACAAAACACATTGATATCAGATATCACTTTATCAGAGATCACATTGTGAAAGGGAACATTGAATTACATTTCATCCCCACTCAATACCAATTGGCTGATATCTTCACCAAATCATTGAATGAACCAACTTTCAAAAGATTGATAATGGAGCTTGGTATGCTAAACATTGATGATACAAAACCTGAACCTTCAGCATGTACTGAAGAAGCTTGAAGGTTCAGCATTTCATAAAAGAATTTGATTAATGTTAAGTAGCATTGTCTAAGTAAAGGATTTTGCAATGTCATGTGTCTATTTCACTTTGTGTGATTGTGTATATGATGTTTTGTCGCCTTATTTGATTCACTGAAGCTGAACAAATAATCACCAGTCATCAAAAGATTCCTTCAGCAATGCTGAACAATTTTTTTTTACAACTGAGTAGCTAGGCCTGAGTAGAGGAGCGTGCAATGTCATATGTATTGTTCACTTATGTGGACATGTATATGGGGGTTTTGTCGCCTCATCTGACACACTGAAGCTCACAAGTATTGCCATCAGCTTCAGCATATCTGAGCAACTGCTTTTAAAACAAATCAATCATGTGATTCATAAAGAGTAAATGGCATTTATTTCTTTAAAATAAATACAAAACATTCTTTCAAAAGGTGTCCATTGTTTATCTAGGAAATATCAAGCATCCATATCACAGTCAACAACTTTTTGACACAATGAGGCGTTTCACTGTTTACAACAATAGAAAATCATCACCTTTTTCAGAACATTAATGAGAGTGTTCGTGCCATTTGTACAAAAGAAACCCTAAAAGTTTCATTCTCTCTTCAAATGTCTTACGAACTTTGACAAACCAGTCAAAAAGTGTTATATATATATATATATATATATATATATATATATATATATATATATATATATATATATATATATATATATATATATATATATATATATATATATATATATCTTTTGAAGAATGAGGATTCGTATCATTTGCAAAAGTTTTTCAAAAAACATACACACAACTTTCTCTTTCAAAAATAACACACAAAACAAACATCAAATGGCTGCTGAATCTTCTTCACAACCACAAGAGACTGAGATCACCCTCTGATAGGTGTGAAACACCCATCCTTTTTACCACTTAATTACAATAATAACCGAGCCAAAACGTGTATTTTATGTCATTTATGTCGGAATTATGCGTGGTTTGTGTTTTTGTTGTAATTTAGGACGAAAAGGTGAAAAGTGGAGAAAACACGACATTCACGGGCTTTTATCGAAGAAAAAGACAAAAGACGACGTCAAAAGATCAAGAGTGCAAAAAGAACGGAAGTCCAAGGCCTATTCTAAAGATTTATGGAAGAACAAGTCTAAAGACGGAAGTTTAATTAAGCCAAAGAACTCAAGTCTAATAAATGAAGA
Organism: Glebionis coronaria; assembly: GCA_025667525.1. Classification (NCBI taxonomy): domain Eukaryota; kingdom Viridiplantae; phylum Streptophyta; class Magnoliopsida; order Asterales; family Asteraceae; genus Glebionis; species Glebionis coronaria. Next base: position 98,670,735 of record CM046879.1, read on the forward strand.
AATTATAGGACGAGTTTAAATTAATCCCGAGACAAAGTCGAAAAATTCGAAGAACTTAAAAGACGAAAAGACGTGAAGAAAGAAAGAAAGAAAAGAGGAAGCCACCAACCACTCCCCTTTCCTATAAATACCCTTCATTTCACCACATGAAAGGGTGTTAGTCATTTGGGTTAGTTTTAGTTTTAGGAGTAGGAGTAGTTTAGTTTTAGTGAGAGAAAGTGACAGTTCTCTCACTAGAACTTTAATCTTTTATCTTTCTTGTTTTTAATCAAACCTTTACTTTTTAAGCTTAATCTTGTCTTAATCTTCATATTATTAATCTTTCTTGTTAATCTCAATCTTGCTTTCATCATCTTTTTCATCAAGTTCTTATTTAAAGTTTTGATCTTTTAAATTTTTCGTGTCTTTAAGTTAATCTTTTTATGTTTTGATTTTAAAGTTTGTTTATTTTAAGTTTGATAAGTTGATGTTTGAGCTTATTAAGTCCATTTCATTATTGACTCGTTATAGTTTTGGGTTTGAGCTTAATCTAATAGCTTATAGCCTTGGCTTATATTTCGGATCAAAGGAGCAAATCGGAAAGGGTGTAAACCCTTTTCCGATTGGGCCATTCCGATCACAGCACCCTCTTTCCGATCATTAGATCGGAAAAGGGTTTTCGTATTCCGATTACCTCATTTATCTTTATTCCGATTGTGGTTTGTTTGTATGATATTCCGATTGCATCCTTGTGGGTTATTCCGATCTGAGTCTCATTTAATCATTCCGATCATACTAGTTTTTGATATATTCTGATTAAAGCCATTTGCCCTATATTCCGATTAGTCTTTTTGTGTAACATTCCGATCAGCCTTTCCTTTCTGTATTCCGATTTGGCTTGTTTTAATGTATTCCGATCGCCCCCTTTTTACTCATTCCGATCTTGCATCATTCCGATCGGGTACATTCCGATCGGATCCTTATGGATTCCGATCGGGTGTATTCCGATTGGGTGTTTTTGACTTGTTTTAATATTTTGTTTTAGTTAAAGTGTTGATTTTTCTCGTTTTACTTTTAGTCCATTTTAATTTCGTTTGTATTTTTATTTAATTGTCAATTTACTTTTCGCTAAGTTTTAATTTTACGTCATTTAAATTCTCGTCATTTACTTTTAACGTTTTAAATATTGCACCGTTTACGTTTCAACTAGCTTTAGTTTTAATTTCCCGTCCTTTATTATTAAGTCTTGCACATTTATTTTACCAAATCCAAAATTATTTGTTTCACCAAGAACAACTAATCTCACACAATTAACTGGAAATCAATTCGAGAAGACACCGAGAATAACGAAACTTCAACGAGAAAAATTTCATACATTAAAATGGCGCCGCTGCCGGCTCTTTTCATGATGATGACGACGATTAGGTCTACACTTTCAACCAATCTTCTGAAATTGTTGCTCCTACTATCGATGTTCCTACCGCATCTAAGGATCTAGATTCGTTGAATGAGCTTAGTGATGTTGGTCTCGACAAAGTATTGGATGATAAGGTTTGTGACTTACCTGCTATGGAGCCTGAGGACGACGTTGCTCTCACAGAAGAGGTCGATCCTAATGATGTCGATTTTTCTCCAAGCTATGAGAATTTCACTTTTGAAATTTCTCAATCTCCACCGGGAGATGCAGACGATGACGATTTATTCTCTCCGGTTTACGAGAAGTTCACCGATGAACATGATCTTGTGGATAAGGTGGAAGACGTGCTTCTTCGCGATAGATTACGGAAAGTTCATCTTCTTATTGCTCAAATCGAAGAGTTGACTTCTCCTTCTCTTTCCAAGTCTTTACCTCCATCTATTCCTCCCGTTGAAGATAATGACCCATTGCTGGAAGAAATCGATATCCACTCCATCCCTCCAGGTATTGATGACTCTGACACGGAGGGGGACATTATTTTTGATAATTTGCTGCAGGAAGATATTGTCCCAAGTCCCCCTCCCGAGCACCTTTCATCCTCCCCTTTAGCCACTATCACGGAGGATGAGTGCTTTGACCCGGGAGGTGACATTGATTATGCTATGATTGATAACAATACGGCTTTGCCGCTTGCTCAGCCTCCATTATCTTTGGGGGAGGACAATGTGCTTACTTTACCCACCCCACCTCCCGTGGATCTTGACTTCACATACTTCTCGTATGTTGAAAGGACCTTTCTCCCATTCAAGACTTATCCCCCGCCTCTCCTTTGTTGATGTCAACCGGGAACGAGGACAAGGTCTTTGATCCCGGTATTACATTCGAGGCTTCCCCATGGACCATTTAATTCGGGGACGAGTCAGGCTCGTGACTCGGTTAACAAAAACAAGCGCTTTTTGGGAGGCAACCCACTTATCTATCTATCTTTACCATAAGTGTAGGGGGGAGCCCCGTTGGTGTTTCTTGTTCTCTTTCTTATCATGTGCAGGAATTAGAGCTTCAAAGACACACTCTTGATGACTTTTGACGAACCGTGATTCCGTGTTCCCTTCTTCCCGGTTCTATCCTAAACTCTTTTCGATTCACTATTTTATATTTCTCAATATTAAAATAGGAATCTCTTTAGTTGTCTTTTCCTTAACGAGATTTAAACAAAGGGCACAATGTCCTAAGTGTAGGGGAGTTTACTCCCACATGCTTAAACATTGAGGACAATGTTTATATTAAGTGTAGGGGGGACTTCTATCGAAGTTAAGTGGCCTTTTCCTTGTATTTGTCCTCATTTTAACCGGAAAATCGATTTTTCGACATTTTTTAAAATTTTTAATCTATTTTGGCCTAGTTGTAGTTCCCTTTATTTTTGCTATTTTTCTCTTATTTTAATAAAATGGTTTTAACAAGTTTAGTTATCTTAGATATATTAGGCCCGTTGTGAATATTTTGACTCAACCCGAGTTTCTTATCCAAGTTCACTCTAGCTAGTATCCTTAACCATGTAGACCTTAATTGGTTTATTAGGCTAAGCATCCACGAGTCTCATTCCTTGAGATTTTAAATTGTGGAGAACGAGAAATGATAGAGTTGGTTACAAGTTTGGTATTCTCTCATTAACTTATGTGAGTTAATTATGATCTTTTTCTCCCATCACTTGCTAATAAATTATCTGCAATAAGTAAGGTCGTACGATTTGAAAAGTTACTTAGCTTCTAGCCCAAGATCGTTTAAAAGTTGCTCGGTAATGATAAGAGTTCATAGCCAAGGCATAACTTATGAAGCGGGGCGCGAAGATTGGCGAGTCCGAAAAGGCCCTAACAAGGCATGAGGATTCCATTTTATTGCTGAAGATCCAAAGTGATGTGAAAAGCATTATTCCCAAAATCAATATGAAGGATCAAGAATCACGACGAAAAGCAATCAACTCCCATAAAGATCATGGAGAAGTCTATCCGAAAAGACCCTAACAAGGTATGAGGATAAATAGATCCAAGTCCGAAAAGGAGGCGGATCGTTGTATCTCAAAATCCCAATTAGAGATTGAAGAAATAATCATGAAGTCGTGGTCAACAAAGTTGGAGTACCCCTCAAAAGTCTCCAAGTGAAGAAACTCTATTAACGATGAGAAGACCATTATCTCAAGAACGTCTCTCGAAGATATGCAGTATGAAGTACATGCCAAATATCGGCCCGAGAAAGGTCTCAAATCGTGAACCAAGTTATGCCAAGATATGAACTTTTTGATATCCCGAGAAGCAGTTTTAAGAGATTTTGTCCTTTAGCTAACTATTGATCAAATCGTCCTACTTTGCTTTCAGCCTAAATAAATTATCGAAATAAGTCAACAATGCATCCTCGTGATCATTCAAGACATCAATAAAATATAAGAGATACTCGTAGGAATAAGGGAGTTTAAGTGATTAATTGAACCACATGAGTAAATGTTTGTTATGCTAACTTGTACTAACAATGATCTTGTTTTTAAGCTTGGCATGGGGAACGTGAAACTTGAGGATGATGAGCATTCATGACACACAAGCCCTAATGTAAGTCTTAGATTTCTTTACAAGTTTCTTCCTTGTTGCATCTTGTTATTTTCTATCTTTTTGATTTTCCTTAGTTGTTTAATAAAGACCAAGGTAGGTTGATTATGATGGAAAATGTAAAACGTGCTTTGTAACTAATGCATTGCATGAGGACATTGCAATGGTTAAGTGTAGGGGATTTGATAGGTGTGAAAACACCCATCCTTTTTACCACTTAATTACAATAATAACCGAGCCAAAACGTGTATTTTATGTCATTTATGTCGGAATTATGCGTGGTTTGTGTTTTTGTTGTAATTTAGGACGAAAAGGTGAAAAGTGGAGAACACACGACATTCACGGGCTTTTATCGAAGAAAAAGACAAAAGACGAAGTCAAAAGATCAAGAGTGCAAAAACAACGAAAGTCCAAGGCCTATTCTAAAGATTTATCGAAGAACAAGTCTAAAGACGGAAGTTTAATTAAGCCAAAGAACTCAAGTCTAATAAATGAAGAAATTATAAGACGAGTTTAAATTAATCCCGAGACAAAGTCGAAAAATTCGAAGAACTTAAAAGACGAAAAGACATGAAGAAAGAAAGAAAGAAAAGAGGAAGCCACCAACCACTCCCCTTTCTATAAATACCCTTCATTTCACCACATGAAAGGGTGTTAGTCATTTGGGTTAGTTTTAGTTTTAGGAGTAGGAGTAGTTTAGTTTTAGTGAGAGAAAGTGACAGTTTCTCTCACTAGAACTTTAATCTTTTATCTTTCTTGTTTTTAATCAAACCTTTACTTTTTAAGCTTAATCTTGTCTTAATCTTCATATTATTAATCTTTCTTGTTAATCTCAATCTTGCTTTCATCATCTTTTTCATCAAGTTCTTATTTAAAGTTTTGATCTTTTAAATTTTTCGTGTCTTTAAGTTAATCTTTTTATGTTTTGATTTTAAAGTTTGTTTATTTTAAGTTTGATAAGTTGATGTTCGAGCTTATTAAGTCCATTTCATTATTGACTCGTTCTAGTTTTGGGTTTGAGCTTAATCTAATAGCTTATAGCCTTGGCTTATATTTCGGATCAAAGGAGCAAATCGGAAAGGGTGTAAACCCTTTTCCGATTGGGCCATTCCGATCACAGCACCCTCTTTCCGATCATTAGATCGGAAAAGGGTTTTCGTATTCCGATTACCTCATTTATCTTTATTCCGATTGTGGTTTGTTTGTATGATATTCCGATTGCATCCTTGTGGGTTATTCCGATCTGAGTCTCATTTAATCATTCCGATCATACTAGTTTTTGATATATTCCGATTAAAGCCATTTGCCCTATATTCCGATTAGTCTTTTTGTGTAACATTCCGATCAGCCTTTCCTTTCTGTATTCCGATTTGGCTTGTTTTAATGTATTCCGATCGCCCCCTTTTTACTCATTCCGATCTTGCATCATTCCGATCGGGTACATTCCGATCGGATCCTTATGGATTCCGATCGGGTGTATTCCGATTGGGTGTTTTTGACTTGTTTTAATATTTTGTTTTAGTTAAAGTGTTGATTTTTCTCGTTTTACTTTTAGTCCATTTTAATTTCGTTTGTATTTTTATTTAATTGTCAATTTACTTTTCGCTAAGTTTTAATTTTACGTCATTTAAATTCTCGTCATTTACTTTTAACGTTTTAAATATTGCACCGTTTACGTTTCAACTAGCTTTAGTTTTAATTTCCCGTCCTTTATTATTAAGTCTTGCACATTTATTTTACCAAATCCAAAATTATTTGTTTCACCAAGAACAACTAATCTCACACAATTAACTGGAAATCAATTCGAGAAGACACCGAGAATAACGAAACTTCAACGAGAAAAATTTCATACATTAAAATGGCGCCGCTGCCGGCTCTTTTCGTGATGATGACGACGATTATGTCTACACTTTCAACCAATCTTCTGAAATTGTTGCTCCTATTGTTGATGTTCCTACCGTATCTAAGGATCAGATTCGTTGAATGAGCTTAGTGATGTTGGTCTCGACAAAGTATTGGATGATAAGGTTTGTGACTTACCTGCTATGGAGCCTGAGGACGACGTTGCTCTCACAGAAGAGGTCGATCCTAATGATGTCGATTTTTCTCCAAGCTATGAGAATTTCACTTTTGAAATTTCTCAATCTCCACCGGGAGATGCAGACGATGACGATTTATTCTCTCCGGTTTACGAGAAGTTCACCGATGAACATGATCTTGTGGATAAGGTGGAAGACGTGCTTCTTCGCGATAGATTACGGAAAGTTCATCTTCTTATTGCTCAAATCGAAGAGTTGACTTCTCCTTCTCTTTCCAAGTCTTTACCTCCATCTATTCCTCCCGTTGAAGATAATGACCCATTGCTGGAAGAAATCGATATCCACTCCATCCCTCCAGGTATTGATGACTCTGACACGGAGGGGGACATTATTTTTGATAATTTTCTGCAGGAAGATATTGTCCCAAGTCCCCCTCCCGAGCACCTTTCATCCTCCCCTTTAGCCACTATCACGGAGGATGAGTGCTTTGACCCGGGAGGTGACATTGATTATGCTATGATTGATAACAATACGGCTTTGCCGCTTGCTCAGCCTCCATTATCTTTGGGGGAGGACAATGTGCTTACTTTACCCACCCCACCTCCCGTGGATCTTGACTTCACATACTTCTCGTATGTTGAAAGGACCTTTCTCCCATTCAAGACTTATCCCCCCGCCTCTCCTTTGTTGATGTCAACCGGGAACGAGGACAAGGTCTTTGATCCCGGTATTACATTCGAGGCTTCCCCATGGACCATTTAATTCGGGGACGAGTCAGGCTCGTGACTCGGTTAACAAAAACAAGCGCTTTTTGGGAGGCAACCCACTTATCTATCTATCTTTACCATAAGTGTAGGAGGGAGCCCCGTTGGTGTTTCTTGTTCTCTTTCTTATCATGTGCAGGAATTAGAGCTTCAAAGACAAACTCTTGATGACTTTTGACGAACCGTGATTCCGTGTTCCCTTCTTCCCGGTTCTATCCTAAACTCTTTTCGATTCACTATTTTATATTTCTCAATATTAAAATAGGAATCTCTTTAGTTGTCTTTTCCTTAACGAGATTTAAACAAAGGGCACAATGTCCTAAGTGTAGGGGAGTTTACTCCCACATGCTTAAACATTGAGGACAATGTTTATATTAAGTGTAGGGGGACTTATATCGAAATTAAGTGGCCTTTTCCTTGTATTTGTCCTCATTTTAACCGGAAAATCGATTTTTCGACATTTTTCAAAATTTTTAATCTATTTTGGCCTAGTTGTAGTTCCCTTTATTTTTGCTATTTTTCTCTTATTTTAATAAAATGGTTTTAACAAGTTTAGTTATCTTAGATATATTAGGCCCGTTGTGAATATTTTGACTCAACCCGAGTTTACTTATCCAAGTTCACTCTAGCTAGTATCCTTAACCATGTAGACCTTAATTGGTTTATTAGGCTAAGCATCCACGAGTCTCATTCCTTGAGATTTTAAATTGTGGAGAACGAGAAATGATAGAGTTGGTTACAAGTTTGGTATTCTCTCATTAACTTATGTGAGTTAATTATGATCTTTTTCTCCCATCACTTGCTAATAAATTATCTGCAATAAGTAAGGTCGTACGATTTGAAAAGTTACTTAGCTTCTAGCCCAAGATCGTTTAAAAGTTGCTCGGTAATGATAAGAGTTCATAGCCAAGGCATAACTTATGAAGCGGGGCGCGAAGATTGGCGAGTCCGAAAAGGCCCTAACAAGGCATGAGGATTCCATTTTATTGCTGAAGATCCAAAGTGATGTGAAAAGCATTATTCCCAAAATCAATATGAAGGATCAAGAATCACGACGAAAAGCAATCAACTCCCATAAAGATCATGGAGAAGTCTATCCGAAAAGACCCTAACAAGGTATGAGGATAAATAGATCCAAGTCCGAAAAGGAGGCGGATCGTTGTATCTCAAAATCCCAATTAGAGATTGAAGAAATAATCATGAAGTCGTGGTCAACAAAGTTGGAGTACCCCTCAAAAGTCTCCAAGTGAAGAAACTTTATTAACGATGAGAAGACCATTATCTCAAGAACGTCTCTCGAAGATATGCAGTATGAAGTACATGCCAAATATCGGCCCGAGAAAGGTCTCAAATCGTGAACCAAGTTATGCCAAGATATGAACTTTTTGATATCCCGAGAAGCAGTTTTAAGAGATTTTGTCCTTTAGCTAACTATTGATCAAATCGTCCTACTTTGCTTTCAGCCTAAATAAATTATCGAAATAAGTCAACAATGCATCCTCGTGATCATTCAAGACATCAATAAAATATAAGAGATACTCGTAGGAATAAGGGAGTTTAAGTGATTAATTGAACCACATGAGTAAATGTTTGTTATGCTAACTTGTACTAACAATGATCTTGTTTTTAAGCTTGGCATGGGGAACGTGAAACTTGAGGGTGATGAGCATTCATGACACACAAGCCCTAATGTAAGTCTTAGATTTCTTTACAAGTTTCTTCCTTGTTGCATCTTGTTATTTTCTATCTTTTTGATTTTCCTTAGTTGTTTAATAAAGGCCAAGGTAGGTTGATTATGATGGAAAATGTAAAACGTGCTTTGTAACTAATGCATTGCATGAGGACATTGCAATGGTTAAGTGTAGGGGATTTGATAGGTGTGAAAACACCCATCCTTTTTACCACTTAATTACAATAATAACCGAGCCAAAACGTGTATTTTATGTCATTTATGTCGGAATTATGCGTGGTTTGTGTTTTTGTTGTAATTTAGGACGAAAAGGTGAAAAGTGGAGAAAACACGACATTCACGGGCTTTTATCGAAGAAAAAGACAAAAGACGAAGTCAAAAGATCAAGAGTGCAAAAACAACGGAAGTCCAAGGCCTATTCTAAAGATTTATCGAAGAACAAGTCTAAAGACGGAAGTCTAATTAAGCCAAAGAACTCAAGTCTAATAAATGAAGAAATTATAAGACGAGTTTAAATTAATCCCGAGACAAAGTCGAAAAATTCGAAGAACTTAAAAGACGAAAAGACGTGAAGAAAGAAAGAAAGAAAAGAGGAAGCCACCAACCACTCCTCTTTCTATAAATACCCTTCATTTCACCACATGAAAGGGTGTTAGTCATTTGGGTTAGTTTTAGTTTTAGGAGTAGGAGTAGTTTAGTTTTAGTGAGAGAAAGTGACAGTTTCTCTCACTAGAACTTTAATCTTTTATCTTTCTTATTTTTAATCAAACCTTTACTTTTTAAGCTTAATCTTGTCTTAATCTTCATATTATTAATCTTTCTTGTTAATCTCAATCTTGCTTTCATCATCTTTTTCATCAAGTTCTTATTTAAAGTTTTGATCTTTTAAATTTTTCGTGTCTTTAAGTTAATCTTTTTATGTTTTGATTTTAAAGTTTGTTTATTTTAAGTTTGATAAGTTGATGTTCGAGCTTATTAAGTCCATTTCATTATTGACTCGTTCTAGTTTTGGGTTTGAGCTTAATCTAATAGCTTATAGCCTTGGCTTATATTTCGGATCAAAGGAGCAAATCGGAAAGGGTGTAAACCCTTTTCCGATTGGGCCATTCCGATCACAGCACCCTCTTTCCGATCATTAGATCGGAAAAGGGTTTTCGTATTCCGATGACCTCATTTATCTTTATTCCGATTTTGGTTTGTTTGTATGATATTCCGATTGCATCCTTGTGGGTTATTCCGATCTGAGTCTCATTTAATCATTCTGATCATACTAGTTTTTGATATATTCCGATTAAAGCCATTTGCCCTATATTCCGATTAGTCTTTTTGTGTAACATTCCGATCAGCCTTTCCTTTCTGTATTCCGATTTGGCTTGTTTTAATGTATTCCGATCGCCCCCTTTTTACTCATTCCGATCTTGCATCATTCCGATCGGGTACATTCCGGTCGGATCCTTATGGATTCCGATCGGGTGTATTCCGATTGGGTGTTTTTGACTTGTTTTAATATTTTGTTTTAGTTAAAGTGTTGATTTTTCTCGTTTTACTTTTAGTCCATTTTAATTTCGTTTGTATTTTTATTTAATTGTCAATTTACTTTTCGCTAAGTTTTAATTTTACGTCATTTAAATTCTCGTCATTTACTTTTAACGTTTTAAATATTGCACCGTTTACGTTTCAACTAGCTTTAGTTTTAATTTCCCGTCCTTTATTATTAAGTCTTGCACATTTATTTTACCAAATCCGAAATTATTTGTTTCACCAAGAACAACTAATCTCACACAATTAACTGGAAATCAATTCGAGAAGACACCGAGAATAACGAAACTTCAACGAGAAAAATTTCATACATTACCCTCAATCCTTCCATCCATGTCAACTCTCCCATCGAGGACATATTCTTTAAACCCAACAACATCACCTTGATCAAACCAGAAACCTTAACATCTGAACCAGGAAAATAAGTACTAAACTTTTTATCCAAATGTGTGATTCGTGATGCCTTGTTCAAGGATCCAGGGGTTATGTTTGAAAATGTGTTAAAAGAATTTTGGTTCACAGCACAAGGGTCAAAGGACAAGAAATCTATTGAGTTTGTGTCCACAACTTTGGGTATTCATGGGAAAATAAATTTAAAGATGTTTAGAAGGGTTTTAGGGTTAAAATATTTGGAGGATTCTAGCAAATATGAGGTTGTTCTCAATGATCTCTCTGCTGTCAAAACATATTTTTAGAGAAATTGGATACACTGAAGAGATTGGTGATAAATGGGGGTTGAAGAGAAGCTGTTTACCACCTAAGTGGAAACTTTTGATGTCCATCTTAATTGAGTGTCTGGGTGGGAAAACTGGTGGGCTTGATCAAATCAACCAAAAGGATGCCCTTATTTTGTATTGTATGGCAAAGGGCATAAAAGCTGATTTTGGAAAACTAATCTTTGAAGATCTCCATGGAAAATGGAGAAGAAAACTAGGGAGAAGAATGTGGTCTACACCAGATTTTTATCCCTCATTTTTGCTGACCAATTTGGTGAAGAGTACTCTAAAAATGAAGGAGTTAAACTTGTTTTCTCAATCTTTGATACCAATCGCTGGAACATTCCAGTCAGCATAACTGAACATCCTTTCACACAGCCCATGTTGGAGATTTGCTCAGCAAATGCTCCAGTAGTGTTTAAAGCTCCAAAAGATACTCCTCCAACTGGAGAAGGGGATCTAACAGGCACAAAGTCTGGAGCTTCTTCTGGACCACGTCAAAAGAGCACATCTGTGAATAATCTTAAGTGTAAACGTGCGTCTAAGAAAAGGAGGCACCCCACAAAATCTTCCTTAAAGAAGCATTCTGATGATCCCAAAGGCCAAGCTTTGAAAAAACAAAAGTCCTCGGCCAAGGACCAGAACCCAAGCCAGTCGCCACCATCAGTCTTTGTTGAAGGTGGCATGCATCAAGAGGCCCTGAAGGCAACCCATCTCTCAACTTCTTTAGGAGAGAAGGGTGAAGATAGAGCGCACCCTCAGCTCAATAAAGTGGAGTCAACATCGGTAAGCAATTTAAATCTAAATGCATCTCAAAGTTCATTACCAAACTCTATCATTTGTCACTCTAAGTCTGCATCAGGGAATGATGTGTCAGCAAATCCAACAGCTGATACTGACCCTGGCCTATCTGTTTCTAATGATGTAGTTCCCCCACAACAAGGTTCTACTAAAGGAACCAAAAACATTATCATTGATCTTAACTCACCAGGGACTCTTTCTCAGGATCCATCAGGTAAAACCAACCCTAGTGGTGAAGGACTTGAAACTGACCAACACGCTGAAGATGGCGATCAGTAGACAATGAAGGAAGTGCCTCTCTCCATTGGCGCCAAGGGGGGACACTTGCCTACATTTATTTTCAGCATGTTTGGTGATGACTTGGAAAAGGAGTTGGGACTAAGTGAAAGAGCTCCAGTCAACCTGGATGATAGTGAATCTAAAGATGACCTTGCTGATCAAACTCCTAAGCCTTCATTCCCCAGAACCGTTAAGGTAAATGCACTGAAAAATCGGGTGTTGGTTCTACAATCATAGGTGACCAAGCTCAAGGAGGAACAGGCTCTTGCTAATGCTGAACTGGTTACTCTTAAAGCAAGGCCAGTTCCTCCCACTGCTGAACAGATTAGAGATGCAGTTCTCACTGAACTGAAGCCATTGGTGAAGGATGTGGCCACAACCACTTCTATCAAACAAGAGATCATCCCTCTCGTGGATTCCATTAATACTGCATCCTTTGAGCTCCTTGTTGAATTCAAGCCAATCCCTACTTAGCTTAATGAGCTATGTGATTCAGTATCAAAGATTAAGGATAGGGTGGGTCTGCTGGAACAACAAAACTGAACTTATCTGGTGAAGTTCAGCAGAAACTGAATGCTCTTGCTAATGTTCCAACAATGTTGGCCAAGGTATCATCCACCTTAGACTCTCTATGTGCATGCTTACCTGTTGGGGGTTCATCAGAAGTTGTAGGGTTATCTTCTGCTGAGGGGGAGAAAATCAGTATTCAGCAACTCTTTGAGAAACATGCACAGAAGAAGGCCCCAAAACAACCTATGGTGTATGTATCTCCCTTCAGTGAAGACAGTCCAGCAAAGCCTAAGGGAGAGTCTTCAGCTAAGAATACTCCTATTGATGGCCTTACCACCAGCACTGAATCATCTGAAAATGGGTCACCTCCCATCAAACCCAACAACAAAGGTGGTTTCACAATAGATGAAAGAATTATCAAGTCAGGGTTGGCCGCTCAAGAAGAACTTGATAAAATTCACAAGCTTCAAAATAAAGAAAAGCTCAGAGATCTGAAGATGAGCTTATATGAATGAATTGGAAAATCTGAGGTTGAAGGCCTCTTCAAGAAAAAGATGTTATACGAAATTTTTGTATAGCAAGGTTGAACAGAAGATGTCTCTTAGAAATCACAAACGTTGACATGATGACTTACAAGGGATATATCAATCTGAAGTTTTATAGAGCTGATGGGTCTGATGAGATCATAGATAACTTCCAAGGGAAGGAGCTCTCATATACTAAATGGCTAGAGATGAGCAGAATCATTGAAAAGAAAACATCCAGGAGATGGGTAGAAGTTCACACAAGAATTGAACATTTTGTGAGAAATCATGAAAGGATTGGTCAACATCTGAACATCAGCAACCAAATCTCACTGGAGGATCAAGATCCAATTCTAGAACTAAACAAGAGAGCCAATCTGGTGCAACCTGGTGTGGGTGACATCTTTGTCACCACCAAGAAATACAAAGATCTTGTTCAGTTTGGAAATCATCTCCCTAGACATGTGTTAGAAGAACCAGAATTGGGAATGATAATGTTCAACCATCGTGAACGATAGGATTTTGTGGGCATTAGTGATCTTGATGATTTAAATAATGAATTTCTTGGAAACATTTAGAAAATCTTCTTTGCTCACCATGGTGGTCCAGGACTCACTGAAGCTGCAAGAACCTTCAGCATGTGCTTACTATCAATACTGGACATCAGAAACTCTGATCCATCAGTACAGACCCTGTCATTGAGGAACTTAGGCCTAAGGAAAGCTGAATAATCATTTGTATAATTTTTGTTGTAATTTGTAATGTTGTTGAATAAATGATTATCTGATGTTTATAAGTTATTAATTTTTCAGTGCAAGTAAGAAGAAGTTGTTATACTCACTTACTACTGACATTAGACTTAGGCTATTTGTATATCCAAATAGGGGGAGATTGTTGGGTCAGTATTTACTGACCCTGAAGCAACTCTAGGATTTGAATATAAAATCCCCCTAAGTGTTTCATGCTCAGCAGTAAGGCCAGTCTGCTGAAGGATGACCAGAGGAACAAAGTTCCTACTGAAGACCTTATAGCTGAAGAAAGTTCAGCACTCCCCTTCCAGTGAACTTAGAAGACAAAGGAGTCTTCGCTTAAAATACTAGGCGGTCTAGTTGCTGAAGAACAAGGACTGAAGAAGGGCTTTTAGTTCAGTTTGGCTTGACAATACCAAACTGAACGATGTCGATCTCCTATAGGATACAGAAGACTCTTTAGTATTCTGATGGTTTGCATCAGGTGGGAAAAGATAACTTTAAGTCAAAGTAGGTTGGTTGTATACTTAGATATAAGTACAACCTTTATCTTTTCTAGAATAGATTAATATGTACTTTGTACTGTTTATCCAGCATGGGCATCAACCACCAAATGGATAAACCCATGCATTGGTACATGCAAAATGCAAACCCTAATTACACTGCCTATATAAGGAGTGCATAATTGGGAGAGAAAAGTAACCAATACAAGAGCTTAAACTCTAGAAAACCTTTCTCTCTCGATACCAACTAAACCATATAGCCAAAGATGCATATGAACGTTTAGATTGGAGCTTAGACTTTAACTTTGGTTAGACGTTTAAGTAGAGGAGATCAAACCCCATTGTTATTCAACCACTTTGTTATTCCACAAACAAAGTGGGTTATTGATTCTTTATTTGATTCTAATAAAAGTCTATACGTTGAAAAGTATATTGGTATTGTTTTTTAATCTTTCATAGTTCTTATCTAATGTTAAAACAACACACTTGAGTCGTAGTAATAGTTATTACTTAAGATAATAAGTAATATCGAATTACAAAGGATCAACAATCTTATCATATGATGTTCTCCTCAATCAGGTCCAACCTTGTCAATTTATTCTAATATGGTGAATCTGTGATCATTTTACTAATTGGTATCATATCACAACATTTGGTATCATGAAGATAAAACGGACTTGCATTTTTCTTCCCAAAACTTTGTTAAAACTTCATTAAATCAATTGATATTAAAAACATCGATTGGGTTAATATTTTTATATGGGGAAGAAAATGTGATTTAATATGGGACATGATTATTCAAAAATGGTTTGACTTAATGTAATGGCTCATCCCGACGTGTGCGCAATGTTTTCGGATATCGTGGCATGTGTTAAGGGGGAACAAAACGGATTTGCACATCTAAACTGGATTTCATGGTGACATATACTTACCCTAAACCCATTTATTTCACGAAGGTGAAGATTGTGGTGACATAAGGATGGTAGGATAGGTTAAAGTGCAATGATTCCTCTAGAACCGGAGGAATCTTCCCAAGGACATTCCATAGCTAGAAATAGTAGTCCTTAGGAAAGATGGAGAAAGATTGTGAATGTAGCTGAATGCCGAACAAGTACTTAAGTTAGCTCGGGAACAATCACAACAAGGTGCTAGTTATGACGTATTGGTAAGCATTGAAGGGGTTGAAGAATGAAAAAGAATTGTAACGATAAAGGGTGTACAGAAAGAAGCCCTCCTTACAAAGTTAGGCAGAAACCGGGTCAACACATATGCTATTGAGATCATTTTTAATGATGCTTGATATTGAAGATAGACATCATGGACCCAGTGATGCAATGCACAACCCATTCCAGCTAACTCAGATATCTCGCAAAAGGTATTTATTTTAATCACACGGAGACAACGCATTATCTATCGATTTATTCACTTCGAATAAATAGGTATTGAAATGGTGGCACTCCTCTCCAGCCTCCGATCACTAAAATCCAAAATGCACGATCGAGTCTAGAGCCATTTGAGATTATCAAATATCTCATTAGGACACAATTCCATATTTCCTTGCTTCTTCACACACTGTGAAAAGTAAGAAAGATCTTAAGAGTCCTACACAAAATCTTCATGATCTTGCCTGAACATCCGAGTAATACGAAAGTATTTACAATGAAGATGGAAATCCTTCTTGAGCAAATATCAAAAAGCTCATGGTAGGTGACTTGTGTGATTCTTTACGAATCAAACTTGTGATAACTGGAAAGCAACAGTTGTTTAATTCTTCATTGAATTTAAACACGTTCCAGGCCTCTACGCAATATCTCAGTGATCTTGCCAGAACACTCAGAGTGATACCTTAGTATTCATAGTAATGAGTGGAAGTCCTTCTAGTGTTAACCTTAAACAGCACTTGGTAGGTAACTTGCAAGATTCAATATGAATCAAGCTCGTGACAACTGGAAAGCAACAATGGTGCGATTCTCTATCGAATCAAACTTGTTCCAGGAATCGGAATTGACGACTTCAATCATGCGGATAATTTTATCCAAACGATTCAATCTTTACGTTCACAGTCAGCTTTGGACGGTCGAGTAAAGAGAACGGGTTTACCCGCGAAATCTTGTCAAGGAGATTTTTTATTAAATCTACCTGCCACAAGTACGATATTTAAATATCGTCCAACGGTCTTTCTCGACCGGAGGTAAAATGCTACCGAATTAGAATGAAATGTTCAAATCCATTTCTTTCGTGTCTACTTATGTTACTACATTTGAAGACGGTGGCGTTGCGGAATCTGAGAAAAAGTCGTCCCCGCATGCTTATACTTTATGCATTTAATACTTCATCTAATTCTAGAAAGCCCAAAAGTCAAGTCTTCCGCTGTATCGAACTCTGAAGCTTTCAAGAATTACGAAGGTATAAGTATGTGGGACATGAAGTCACGAAGAGGCGAATATCACAAGTGATGGATGCACAAGATCAAGGCAAGAGATTAATGCTAAAGATTGATATCAAAGATCACATTAGCATGTTCACCAAAAAAGAAAAGGAAAAGAAAGACGAAGACTACGAGCTCAAGACAAGCATAGTATGTTAGGTTTATTTTATTATTGTAACTCGGGTAACGCCCTTGTTTGGAGTGACCTACCTTAGGGGGAAATTGTTGGAAATACGTTTTACGTATTAGAAAGGATCGGTCACTCCAACAATAGATTAAGTGATAGCTCGTAGTATAGTATTATTAAGTTAAGTAAACAAGGCCATGCTTAGCCCTTGAGTTGTATGAGGCCGGCGGCCTATTGTGTAAGCCCAAGACCATCACAAGGCTTGGGTATATAAACCCTCTCCTTAGTTTGAGAGGGTGGTGGTTCACATAATATTACACATAGTAAAAGTGTGTTTTCATACTTTCTCTCTCTAAGTGTGTGTGCGCTCTCACCATCTTTCTATCTCTTTCTCTCTCTTGATTAAGCATAGATTTACAATATCCTACATAGACTGTAACACACGGTAATTTTTAGACTTTTTAAAATTACAGTTTTGCCCCCTAGACTTTCTATTTAGTTAACTATGTGTTAAATTGCTAATTATCTAGGAAGCGTTCCCTTATTTTGTGAAATAACGTATGCTGACGTGTATTATGATTTTACTGTGCTCAGTATGCGTTGCTGTGAACACTGCGAGTGTGTTACTATTGGTTTCGTAATATTTTACGATCAATTTTTTAACAATTATTGGAATTTATTTCCGCTTGCGTGTACATAATCTATGTAGGATTTATCTATGTCGTGTTTGGGCCATCTATCTGCGATTTAACTGCTGTCTGCTTACATGCATTTATAAATACTTCCCTCGTCGAATCTTTATATGTCTTTTTATGCACTAAATTTATTTTAGTTGCAGATTGTGCTCAGTCGATGCCTATATAAACATTGCAAGTGTTTAATATTGATCTCGTGCGCTCACGAGCTATACCTGTTACCTTTTGATTAATTTCATTTACGATTGCATATTTTATGTGTCGTGTGGTTTACGTAGACTACTAGTATATTAAATATTATAAGTATGACACATGAATCTCTGTTCAACTTGTATTTTTCTCATTAACTACATTCGTTGATTTATCGTCATTCTAATACTACTGCTCGATGCACAACTCTTTGACGGTAACATGAACCTGACTTATTGTGTACATGACCTCACTATGTATACATTGATAAAAATCATCATCACATTATATAGATAATACAAAATAAATCATACGATTCTACTCACTCTTTTCACTTCCACACCTCAAACTCAATTGCTTTCAAAATTCAAACCTTACTCTCACATGCATACTCCATATTAAAAGAGGGTAGTACTGTCCTACCTTTTAGTCCCCTCCCCTCACGCTAATAACCCTCTCTTTTTCTTTATCATTTTACATCCCTCTCCCCATATACACCTATACGCCATTTGTTTTTAAACACACAAGACAACGCAACATCTTTCACACACACAAACATAAGAACACATACACTAAACTTCCATTCAGATCAAATAACCTTCAAACTTCTATTTTCATTCTAAACCTTCATAAAAATAATAAACATGCTCAAATGAAGCTTCAAAAACATCTAAACATTCAACTTAACTTCATCATTCACAATTTTCTCGTGAGTTCTTCATGGTTGTACGCGGGTTTCATCGTTTTCTACGCGAGCTGTTCACCTTTGAGGGTTACACAGACGAGAAGTGGGTACGCGGGTTATTAGATCGAAGGTTTCTAGTTGCGGTTGTGAAGCGTGTACAGGTATTCGTGAAGTGGGTGATATACGGTTTGAAGGCTTAGGGTTACATTGGTAGTGAACTTTGCTGTCATACTCGCAAGCTCGACAAGGTCATCTCGCGTACCCTTTCACTTTCATTTTCTTTTTGTTGTGTTTCTTGTCGTGTAATAATGTGTCATCTCTTTACCATCATTTTTAGAAATCATACTGTTAAAAATAAGGCTTTTAAACAATGTCTTGCAAACATCATAAAAATGGCTGAAACACACACCATGCGTGAGTTCTTGTTTTGTTTTCTCGTCGGGACTAAGAATAAGTTTTTTTAAAAAACTACGAATGTGTATTTTGATGTGTGTTGGGCTTAATGGGTACGTATCAAACTAAGTTTTATGCAGTGAAAAAGTTATAGCAAGCATGAGCCGAGACTTGTGAGACTTTTGTTGAGAGTTTGCTGTGAGGTTCGAGCCAAGTATGGTGTGTTTTATCGAGTCAAAACTACGTTTCAGACAGGTTGTCATAAGAGTGAAACACTTGCTGCGTCGCGTCGCTTGTTCAAAACATGACGAGATCATTAGGATTCGGTTTCGAAGGTCATAAACTTGGTTCATATACGGAAGAAAATAAAAATAAAAATATATGGTTTCTGACGTAGGTTTCTTTGTTGTGTAATGAGAGGGATGGAGGGAGCCGAGAGATAGAGAGAGAGAAAATACTGGTTATGTGTTGTTTGTTAA
Source organism: Glebionis coronaria (assembly GCA_025667525.1). NCBI lineage: Eukaryota > Viridiplantae > Streptophyta > Magnoliopsida > Asterales > Asteraceae > Glebionis > Glebionis coronaria. Next base: position 98,689,838 of record CM046879.1, read on the forward strand.
CGAGAGTTTGTGAGATTTTGTGAGGTTGAAACACATGAATGTTTTACAAAAATAGAGTTTCAAATGTTGGTTTTGTTGCTAGTTGTACACCAAGAGGTAATTGAGAATGGGGTAATTATATAGTTTGTGAAAGAGAGTGTGATATATAAAGTTTGCTTTAACATGACAAAGAGTATGGTACCATTGGACCGACACTTCCAAAAATAATATGCCGAAGGCATCACGTGGGTAATCCAACTAGTGGCTAGGACTTTTAATTAATTCGTCAAAAGAGTATGAGCTTTTTTTTTCTTTCTTTTTAGTGTTGTGCACAAATGATATAATGTAGTAAAATTGCCAAGATACATTTAAATACGGACAAGGTTTCGGGTCTAAGAGAGATTAGTCGAATTTAATTAACGTGAGTTAAAGTGTCGTTTAAAATGGTTAAATGAAATGTAGCGTTGAAAGGTTGTCTAAATTTTGCTAAGACGAGACAATATTTTTTTTACTTGGAAGTTTGGTCGGGTACTACACCAACAAACGTTTTGAGCATACATTATTATAACTTAAACCTGTGATAAAAGGTGACATATGCGTACGAAGTGCATACATTTAATGCATAATTAGATTGTAACTTAATCTAATAATATTGCTTAGGTTGTCGCTTGTGTTTGCTCGCTATTACTTGATCTTATTATTGTGCGAATTGATTCGTTGCTTGAGGTGAGTCATAGCCCCTTTTAAAATGCTTTGTATATTTAATATGTTTGGGGTGAGATAATGCTTGTAACATATTTTATGGACGCAAAACTATGTTTTATTGATCTCTTTGCTGAAGTTATGTTTATGGATCTGCCTAAGTACCATTATCCCACTTTGTCCATCATAACCCGTTAATTACTTCCGGGTGACCGGTCAAGTAAGCACATATGTTATAGATAGATCTATTGGAGTTTGACACTCCCGTCCGGGTGTCCTCTGTCACCACTGCCAAACGGACGTATACTTATGGCCATTTCAGAGGTTGTCTTAGGGAAAAGACACCTAAGGGCACTTATTATTGTTTCATCTTGTCATTAGCATCGGTGTCATGAACTTAGCGCTATCATAACTGCTTTACCCACTATTTCCCATATGTTGACATTATATCACCTATAATGGTCCCATATGCTATAAAACATTTTGTTTGCGGTCCATATTTTACCATGCTTTTAAATTAAACCTATGAACTCACCAGCCATTGTGTTGACACTTTAAGCATTTATCTCAGGTACTTGATCTTGCATGCTATTTGAAGTATGTGGATTCTCATGCTTAGTTGGAGGATTATGGAAGATTTAATTTATGCATTGAACATTTATCTCGTTGTCTATTCCAAATTTATAAATTTCCGCAGCTTTACATTTGGAACTTATGACTTGTAAACTTTGTTATTTGAAATTAATGCAACGAGGTAAGTTCTTTTCAAAACGTCTCTTTTAGAGTCGTTCTCTTGCACCTTGTACTTTGTTATTATGACGTAACAGCCCTCGAGCTTTACCGCTTCCGTTAACCAATTTTTGGGGTGTTACAATTAATTTATTACCCGTATTACAAAAAGACTTATATATGTACAGTTTCATATATGAGTCATAGTGACTCATATATGAGTCACCGTGATACATATATGAGTCATAGCGACTCATATACGAGTCATAGTCCTAGTTCTATAATCGGAGTTCTATAATCGAATCAATTGTAGTCGGAACATAATTATTTGATGCTTTATTTCATTGTATGAAATGTGTTTTTACATACTTCTTTATTTAAGCAATTTACAATTTTGTTTTACGTATTTATTGCTTATGTTGTGGTTAAATCTGATATAGAAAACATATATGCTTGAGTCACTATGAAACATACATGTTTCACCATGACTCATATATGAGGCACTATGAAACATACATGTTTTACCATGAATCATATATGCCCATAAATCCTATATGATTCATAATGACTAATATATGAGTCACTAGTCATTCTTACATAAATTTCTTATGATATCTTTTCAAAATCATCATACATCATAACTAAATAACAAATCAGATATTTAACACATGTTTTCAATAACCCGACATCATTTCAAAAAAAGAAAATTAAATCTAAACATACTAAAAAAGAAAAAGTAAAAATAATCAAGTAGTTGTTGTATTAGATTGTCCTGTTTCTTGTGCTTCTTTTTCATATATGATTTGTTATTCTCTCAATTGCTTCGTTTTTTCTCTCCATATCTCTTTGTGTTTATCTTAATGAAAGAGGTGTCAAATCCATTCTCCGGCGCCTTAAAACGTACTTCTTTGAAATCACTTCAATATCACGGTTCTTCAAAACACAGAATATATGGCGACTAAGAAATCCATAACGCATATAATGCCTACATGTACACTCAACTAACCCATCTTCAGGATTACAAAGAACCATATTATAAAACATAAATATAAAACAAGTTAATAACTGAGCATGAATCATATATGTTTCATAGTGGCTCATATGTGAGTCACCATGAATCATATGAGTCACCGTGATTTTGATACAAAAGAGGATATATTATTAATTTATTACCCGTATTACAAAAAGACTTATATATGTACAGCTTCATATATGAGTCATAGTGACTCATATATGAGTCACCGTGATACATATATGAGTCATAGAGACTCATATTCGAGTCATAGTCCCAGTTCTATAATCATAAGTCCTACTTCTGTAATAAGCTTATCAACTACCAAAATCGACTAGACTTCAATAAAAATGCTCATTCATAAATTAGAACTTGTTAAATCACATGTGATTATCATTGTGTCATTTCTTCAAACACATGGTGTACTTCAAATATCATAACATATGGTTTACCTATATTATTACATGTATTACTGTAGAATATTGATAACCTATGAATCTATGAAGTGGGTTGATGTTTTCTAGTGAGAGAAACTAGAGAGAGAAAGTGAGAGAAAATGTGTGTGATTTTATTAATATGAAAGTGAAATGTGAACAACAACCAACCCCTTTCCATGGTGGAAAGGGGTATTTATACTTCAAGCAAACATTGGGCTTGGGCCGGTCCATGACAAGTCCATGGACCGGTTCTTACTTAACTTAATAAGTAACATTTAACTAAATGTTAACTACGAGCTATTACAACATAAATCATATTGTGGAGTGACCGATACTTCTAATATACGTTAAAACGTATTTCTAACAATCTCCCCCTAAGGGAGGTCACTCCACGTTACAAAGTCTTAAACCTAGCATACTATACTAAGTCTTCGTTCTTTAGCTCGTAGTCTTTTCTTCTTTTCTTTCTTTTGTTGTGAATATGTTGGTTTGATCTTTTTGGCTTTGGCTTGAGAGCATTGTTCTTTGGCCTTTCACGTGCGATCTTTGCCTTTCTTGTGAATTTGCCTCCTCGTGACTTCATGTTCCACACACTTATGTCTTTTTGTTGAATTCTCGAAAGTTTCAGAGTTTGGTACAGCGGAAGATTTTATCTTGTACTTTCTTGAATTTTTGCTAAACTTTGATGCAGAAAAACATAAGCATGTGGGAACGACTTCTACAGGTACACCGCAACACCACCGTCTTCACTGATACACAGCAACGCCACCGTCTTCAACAGGTACACAGCAACGCCGCCGTCTTCAACAGGTACACAGCAACGACACGAATAAAATGGCTTTGAACATTTTATTCTAATTCGGTAGCATTTTACCTCCGGTCGGTGAAGACCGTTTGACGATATTAGATATCGTACCCGTGACGGATAGTTCAATTAAGTAACTTCCTGACAGGATTTCGCGGGTAAACCCGTTCTCTTTATTCGACCATCCAAAGCTGACTGCGAACATAAAGAGTGAATCACTTGGATAAATTATCCTTGTGATTTTGAAGCCGTCAATTCATGAAACCTGGAACAAGTGAATTTCAATTAAGATTTTCACCATCGTTGCTTTCTAGTTGTCACGAGCTCAATTCATAAAGAATCTTGCACGTCACCTACCAAGTGCTGTTTGATGTTAACACTAGAAGGATTTCCACTCGTCACTGTGATCAATAAAGAGTCACTCTGAGTGTTCTGGCAAGATCATATGATAATGCGTAGAGGCCTGGAACGAGTTTAAGTTCAATTAAGAATTAAACCACTGTTTCCTTCCAGTTTTTCACAAGATTGGTTCTAAAAGAACCGCACGTGTAACCTACCATGATCTTGTTTGATGTTGGCTCAAGCAGGATTTCCATCTTCATTGTAATACTTGCGTATTACTCGGATGTTCTGGCAATATTACAGGAATACTGCGTAGGACTCATGAAAATCTCTTACTTTTCACAGTGTGTGAGAAAGCAAGGAATAAATGGAAAGTGTCCTAATGAGACTTTTGATGATCTCTTGGCTCTAGACTCGATTGTGCGTTTTGATTTAGTGAGCGATGGCTGGAGAGGAGTGCCACCTTTTCAATACCAGTCTATTCAGAGTGAATAAACCAATAGATAACGTGTTGATCTCCGTGTGATTAAAAACAAATACCTTTTGAGAGATATTTGAGTTAGCTGGGAAGGGTTGTGCATTGCATCACTGGGTCCATGATGTCTTTCTTCAATACCGAGAATCATTAGCAAAAATGACCTCAATAGCATATGTATTGACCCGGTTTCTGCCTAAAGTTGTAAGGAGGGCTTCTTTCTTTACACCCTTTATCTTTACAATTCTTTTTCATTCTTCAACCCCTTCAATGCTTACCAATACGTCATCACTAGCACCTTGTTGTGATTGTTCCAGTGCTAGCTTAAGTACTTGGTCGGCATTCAGCTACGTTCACATTCTTTCTCCATCTTTCCTAGGACTTCTAATTCTATCTAGGGAATTGTCCGTGGGAAGATTCCATCGGCTCTGATGAATCATTGGACTAAACCTATTCCTACCACCCTTTTGTCACCACATCCGTCGTGAATTAAGCGTGTTTTGGGAAGGAATTGCCACCATGAAAAGTCATTGAAAAATCACTTAAGGTACTTGTGATATTGAAATCAAAAGTTTTGTACCTTAGGTGTTTTGTTCATCAAAAACGCTCCCCCTTAACACATGCTTTACACATATTAAGTTGGATAATCGTTAAGTCTTTTTCATCTTTTAGCCAAGTATCATTTAAATCTCCTTAATCCCATTTTCTCCCCTTATCCAAAATGTTAACCATTAATATTTGGGATATTGAATGGATTAACCGGTCTTTGGGTAAAAATGAAATCGATGTTTGGCCATAGAACATGTTCATGCTCCCCCTTAAGTTAATAAGGGATAGTTGTAGTGCTTTAGTATGATATATTTTGAAAGATTTAGAATCTCGTGAGAAATTCTTGAAAAATTATCATACCTTAACACTACATCAAGCCATTAAAGCACAATATTCACAAATATACATATTCACAATTGAAAAAACCAATATAAAGTGGACCTGAAATGTACGACCCATTAGATGGATCGTTGCAGTAGCTTGTGGTGCACTAAATATGGTCTACCACCCACGAATCTTTCCAAGCTCCTCATCAATCTACGTTCACGGAGCTTTTGATCGATCTTCTTGATCACATAATTCGCCATCTGCCGATAACCCTTATGCCAATCCTCGGTCATCTCTGGCAAAGTCCCACCCGAGTTCAGATGCTCCAACTTTCCTCTGACTTGTAGAAGAGTCCCATCACTGTACTTATAAAGCTCACCCACCCTCATAAACTTCATTAAACCTCGACTGTTCAAGTAGAAAATGCCGCAATTCGGAACAGAAATGCCGGTATAAGGACATCTATCTACATGTTGAGGTAGAACTTGATTCACTGGACGGGTTAAGTTGAGCTTCCTTTGATAGCTTTCGACTCCCAACTGAAGATCTTCAACTCGTTTCTTGATAACAACGCTTCGTGTGAACATACGAAGTGCTGTATTCAAGGCAATGAGGTCTTCACTAGGAATATGTGTGAGTTGATCTCGGGTCATCAGAAGCAACATATCTTCAATATCCTCAAGGCGAATGATAGAGAAATCTCCCTGCTGGATTTTGTATTCTCTGTCATCCTCCCTTTTCAAACGAATCTCCGTCACATGATAGTAGCCATTCTTGGCTTCAGTTTTCAACCCTAAGATGCTGGAGATGCGGATATCGGATCTAACGTTACTCCCTGAATTGACTAGACAACAACCCCTGTACGCCCTTCGAACTCGTTCGTCCCAGTGTGATGCACCTATGACAGCATACATATCATAATTACGATTTACCTTTGGGACCCAGAGTCGATTTACCTTTTCCTCAATAAAGGGTATTGTCCCCCAGTTGGCAGCTTTCAGCAAGGTCAGGGAAGTTGCGTACTTTGATGACCCCTTCAGAAGATACACAAGATCATTGGTGACGAAGAAGTCGAGAGCAATCTGATTATCTTGAGTAAGATCAAATGGAGGTGGAGCTCTTTCGGATTCATGAAGACCTGGCCGTTGAACGGTATTCAGAGCTTTCAGAATCTCATCGACATAATACTCGAACTCCATTTGGGTTAACCGGGTTTTGGCACGAAGTCTCTTATCCTTCAGTGCTTTCTTCACCAAAGATGGAGTAACCGAAGTCTTATACTCATGAGCAAGAAATGCACATAAGTCAATCGGACTGCGGATACGGAGATACAAGACATCTTTGTCAGCGTCTGTGATCGGATCATATTGCGCCGCTGCCGTGATCCAAGCCTGTGGTGGTGCAGTCTCGTCAATCTCCAACGTGTCTGCCCAGTCCCTTGTGCTTGGAACTGTAGATTGTGGGTCTGGTTGTAGAGGAGTGGAGACGTGAACATCAGCTGGTTCTGATTCAGGCATCTCTGCAGTGTCATGGACGGGTGAGTGTTGTGCAGCTCAGGTTCAGTTACTGATTCTGCAATCACAGGAACAACAACAATAGAACTAACAGGGTTAGTGGTAACAGGTATGGATGCAGCGATAAATGTACCAGGAATAGATGACGCTGTAGTGGCATTCACATCGTGGCGCCACTTGGATCGTCTGGATTCCGTGGAAGTAGATTTTTCCTTTGCTGCTGCATCTTTCTTAGACTTGGTGCCAGACTTAGCAGGTTTCTTTGAGCTGGCAACCTTATCCCCCTTTTCAGGCTGTTTACCCCCATCATCATCCCCGTTGCTCCCCCTAACACTCTCCTCATTGCCATCACCACCATCATTGCCATCATCATCATCGTCATCATCATCCTCATCATCATCATCATCCTTATCATTATCATCCTCATCATCATCATCATTCTTATCATCATCATCCTCATCATCATCATCATCCTTATCTTCTTCTTCTTCTTCTTCCTCTTCTTCCCCAATACCATCTTCTTCTTCACTCTCTTCCCTTTCTTCCTCAGGGAGAATGTGGTAGGGTACCACACTTCCAAACGTCTTGAACAACCTATCATCCTCCATGATAGCGTCATTCAGGGATTTGAAGAGAGCCCGTTGAATCCTAGATTTATCAAACGATCCAAGTTCCCTCATACGAGCTTTGAGGATCTTCTTCAATTCAAAATCCGTCAAGTCATAAGCAATCTTGTAGGTGGCTTCTGAAGGATTGGATGACTTGATCATCAAGTTATCAGCAGCGAGTGTCTTCAACTCATCACGGAGTTTAGGCATAAGAGATTCAACGGATTCTTTCACTCTCTGCTCAATAGAAGCTTCAAGAGCTTCTTTCTGCTCTTTATAGTTATCCTTAATCTCTCGAAGTCTCGTAATTCGTGCTGCATGCCTATCAGCTTCAGCCTTTTTGACCCGAGCAAGTTCTTCTGCATGAGCTTTACGTGTAAATTCCATATCTGCAGCGAACTTAGCAATTAACTCTTCCTGAGCTTTCCTAGATGCTTCTTCACTTTGAACTCGTCTATGTAGCTCTTGGCGAAGTTCATCCATCTCTCTTTTGTGATTATCCGTATGTTTATCCAACATTTCGGCCATTACCAATGCAGCCATTGTCGACGTTGCAGAGCTGCTCTGGGTTGATGGAATAGGCTCGGTTGTTACTACGATACTCAGGATGGGAGTTATTGGTGGTGGAAGAAATGGTGTTGAAACCGGTCTGGTTGGTACGGGTTGTATTGGTGGAAGTTGAGTTGCTATAGGTTGAGTAGACACTATGATTGTAGGAGCACCAGTCCTTTTTGCAACACTTGCTGAAACAGGGGGGTGGATGTCTCCTTCGAAGTAGAATACTTTTCAGGTGATCCAAACTCAAAAACATCATCTGGTTCCACGTACTCTTCTTCAATATTCATCTGAGCACCCGAACCACTACCACCCGTATCTCTCCTACTCCTTTCAAGGGCTATCTTCATTGCTTTTCTCTCAGCCTTGTTAAGAGCAGGATCATCAATATCTTCTTCATCGTGGAGAACTAACTCATCAGCCGTACCCTTTCCCTTCTTAACTGCAGTCTTCTTCTTTTTGGCTTTGGGTTCAGGTAAATCTGTTTGCTTCCGTTTACCTTTGCTCTTAACCGTGGTAGATGAGTCTTCACCTGCTAGAATGCTTGCTCGTTGATTCTCAATTTCTTTTAGCAAGTTCTTGTAATCATCAGATGCGATAATCTCATCGGTCAGAAGATGACTGGGAATGGGACCAGGAATAACCGTATTCGAATGAGTCTCCTGCCTTAAGTCTACCAAATCATCATCATCCATCGTGTGGTGACGACTACCTGCACGCTTGTTAATGGATGCATCGTTTTCCATAAAGTAATGTATGATCAGCTTAATAAACCTAGGGTACTGGTAACTTTTAACCTTACCCTTCGTGTTTGTGAAGAGTTGAAAAGTAAACTCCTCCCACAGCAGTGATGCATAGTCAATACCCATACCTTTAAACATACCATAAAACATCTTGATGATTGGTGGACGAACAGCATCAAACCCAGTTGTTTTGGGTGTTAAACATCGGCTTAGAATCCCAAAAATAGCTTTCCATGGTTGACCAACTTTGGCAGTAGTAAACTCAGACGCGGTTCGTATGTCAAGACATCCAATGGCAGTGAACATCTCCATGATCTGGTCCTTAGTCGGGTTGGCTGAGTATGATAGACCTTTGAGTGTCGGTCGAAATCCAAAGATCTTCCTGAAGTCTGACACAGTAAGCGTCTGCTGCTTGTTGTCCAAGGAAAAAGTGATTTTGTTCGACGTCTTCTCTTTGGTAGCCCAGAACTCGTAAAGGTAGTCATAGGGCACTGAAGCACTTCTCATTAGCGCATGCTTTAGATGAGATTTATCAAGCATGGCTGTACCTACCTTAAATCCATTATGAGTAGAATGAGATACCTCCTTCAAACGGAAGTTGTTTGGAAGAAACTTTAGAGTCTTGGCTTCGGCAATGGCGGTGGCTCTAGTGTCTTGTATTTGTTGTACTGTAGGGTTAGTCATCGTCTCTGCTTAAGATAAAACACAAAGGTTGATACATACAAATATGAATATCATTATGACTTTAAACCTAAGCATTGAACATATGACCTAATCCCTTAAGCTTGCAAACCATTCAAACATCTCTATACGGAATAATCATTCAATTCGGAATAATTGGTCTATGCTGAATATAAATCCTATGCGGAATGATAAGTCTATTCGGAACATTTAGCCTATGCGGAATAAAAACCCTATTCTGAATAAAAGGTCTATTCGGAACATTTAGCCTATGCGGAATAAAATCCCTATTCTGAATAAAAAGTCTATTCGGAACATTTAGCCTATGCGGAATAAAAACCCTATTCTGAATAAAAGGTCTATTCGGAACATTGGGCCTATGCGGAATAAGAAATTCTATTCTGAAAAATTTGTCTATGCGGAATAACCTTTTCTATTCGGAAAATAGAGCTTCTATGCGGAAAGATTTCTCCATGCGGAATAATCCGCCTATTCGGAAAGTTCTTTCTATTCTGAATTAATGCCTTATTCGGAAAGTTCTTTCTATACTGAATAAATGTCTTATTCGGAAAGTCCTCCTATGCGGAATGTTTTCAACACTTATGTATTTTCTAATTAAGCACTAAATCGTTTGTTTCAAGTGTTCTAAAGGTCTTAGCAGTTCAATTCGTGCTATTCCTTATCAACCCCAGGCAAAACCCCCAATTAATTTAAACCCTAATTAAGCAGAAACTTAGTTCGATTGTTTTCAATTAAAAAGGAGTTAATTAAATTGTTTTGCATGAATGAGTAAGCCGATTGTATACCTTTTGAAGATCTTGAACAAGAAGATGAATGATTGAATTTGTTTTGTGAGTTCGTGTGTTTGTATGTTAATGGCGGCAAGGAGATAAACAAACAGTAAAGGTGAAAGAGAGAAGAGACGGGGGGATGAATTTGACTAGGTCAAATTTTCATAAGTTTGACATATTGTCAACTTTACCCCCTCAACTTTTCCTCTTTCTTTAATCAAAATTCTTTTGTTTTTCCAAGTTCTAATTCTTGTCATTTTGACCCTATCTTATGTTAACTACCCGAGCCTTAGTGATTAACCTATCTTAACACAAGCACAAAACTATTCATGACAAACTTATAAGCAACAACAAGACAAATGCCAAAGCAATCCAACCATTAACCATTAAGCTTTTTGAGTTTTCTTGAAAACTTTTGAAGATCTTTTTGATGTGAAAGATGATGTAACATTTTCTCCCCCTTAAACGATGACCCGTTTACTATTTAAAGAGCTGTAGTCATTGTTTAACGAGGCACATGATGATGAAAGACATTTTCCAATTGATATCTTGAAAAGTTTGATTCGTGGTGGCAATAAGATTTCTCTTATTTTAACAAATTAATGCACTGAGACGTACACAAATTTGTGTTAGACCAAGTTGTAAAGTAAACTTGATCCCTTTGCATGATTTGGCTTGTAAATCACGCCCGAGAAAATTAATTCCCGTTGTGAGCCAACGTTTTCCAAGGAAATACGTGACTTTAATATGAAAACCGGGTTGCAGTCTGAAATAACTACAAGCCATTATGGGCATGTTTTAAAAATGTACAACTTTTATACGGACTCTATTTATGGCACCGTGTCAATATTGATCGACATTTCTAAGGCCGTAAATATTACCGTACTAAAAGACATGCCCGTTTTAAACGAAAAAATATTTTTGGTTTTTCTTGATTTTATAATTTTTATGGTTTTTGTAGGTTTTATATTTTTTATGGTTTTTCTTGGTTTTATATTTTTGTATTTTCTTTTTGTAGTTTATATATGTACGATAATATACATGATCACGAACAAAGGATACTCTGAATAATTTACCACGACTATTCAGCTGATTCTTCTGCCAACTCTTTGAGAGTCGCTGGAGTGAATGATTTCATGCCAAGCTTGTCGATCAAAAACTCGATTCGTCCTCGATCTAAGGCTTTGGTGAACATATCCGCCAGCTGGTACTCAGTAGTGACAAAATACAGCTCGATCACTCCGTTCTCCACCTGCTCCTTAATGAAATGGTAGCGAATGTCTATGTGCTTGGCCCGGGAGTGTTGAACATAGTTGCAGCAAAGGGCAATGGCGCTCTTGTTGTCACAATACATCAGGATTTTGTTAAATCCCAAACCGTAGTCAGTTAATTGTAATCTCCTCCAAAGGACTTGAGCACAACAACCGGACATGGCGATGTATTCAGCCTCCGTGCTAGAAATTGCAGCGCTTTTCTGCCTTTTTGAAGACCAACTGATCAATCTATCTCCAAGGAGTTGCACAGATCCAGAAGTGCTACGCCTCGTGTCTTGACACCCAGCATGATCGGCATCTGCGTATGATATTAAAGCAATCGAGGAATCTTTCGGATACCACAGACCACGATGAAGTGTTCCTTTTAGATACCGAAAGATCCTTTTCACAACATGTAGGTGCTTTTCGATAGGCCGAGCCTGATACCGGGCACACATGCATACAGCAAATTGCAAATCAGGCCTGCTAGCAGTCAGATATAGAAGGGTGCCGATCATCCCACGGTAAAGTTTTGGATCGACAATAGTCCCATTCCTATCTTCATCTAACTTGGATTTCTCCACCATTGGAGTGTCCACGGGGTCACAATTTTCAAAGTTATATTTCTTAAGAGATTCTAGAGCATATTTGGATTGATTAATAAAGATGCCTCTGGGATTTTGAGAAATCTGTAATCCTAAGAAAAATGAAATTTTTTCCATCATCGACATCTGAAAGCGTGTGGACATTATCTTCTCAAAGTGATTTGACAATTCTATGTTAGTGGCAGCAAATATTATATCATCAACATAAATTTGTACCAGAATCATGTCGTTGCCTTCCTTGAGAGTGAATAGAGTGGGGTCCACTTTGCCTTTGGAGAAGCCTTCCGCGATGAGATATGTGGACAGGAGATCATACCACGCGCGTGGAGCTTGTTTCAACCCATAGAGAGCCTTCTTAAGCTTGTACACATGATTAGGAAACTTCGTGCTAACGAACCCATCCGGCTGACTAACATAGACTTCTTCCCTTAGTTCACCGTTCAAAAATGCCGTCTTCACATCCATTTGATAGACGATCATGTTCATATGAGCAGCATACGCAAGGAATAGTCTAATTGCCTCCAATCTTGCCACAGGAGCAAAAGATTCTTCAAAGTCTATACCCAAGGCTTGTTTATATCCTCTAGCAACCAATCTAGCCTTATTCTTTAATACCGCACCCATCTCATCAAGTTTAACCTTATAAACCCATAACAAGGTAAGGATGTTAACCTTGTCAGGGAGAGGAACCAATTCCCATACTTCAAGTCGTTGAAATTCATTTAGTTCCTCCTGCATGGCTTCAATCCAAGATGATTGGGTCATAGCCTGCTGCCAATTTTTAGGTTCAACTTCAGAGAGAAATGCATCAAAGTAGCAATAAAGTGCACTCTCTTTTAATTGATGGCGTGTAGAGACTGGTCGATCTAGATCTCCAATAACATTCCTAATTGGGTGATCTTTTGTCCATTTAGTGCTATGGTTTTCAATCCTAGGTGGTCTGGAGTGAACAATAGAGGGAGCTTCTTCTGAGGTAGACGCGGCTGAAGGGTTTTCAGGTATCGCTACACCAAAGAAAGGAAGCTCTTGCAAGTGAGCATATTACAAGTCGTGATCAATTGAATCCTCTTCCACATCATTAGGCACAAGTAGGGGTGACGATTCAGGTGTAGTTTGAGAATCACTTGGTGAAGGTGCATCCGGTTCAATGTGAATTGAAGATGCATTAGATAAAGCTTCATTTGCAAGAGCAATAACTTCAGGGATTGGAGCTATCACTACAGGTGTTGGAACTTCATCATTTGGGGGATCAAAGAATTCGTCAAACAACGGTTGAAATAGTTTATCCAACTCGGGCCTTGATGGTGGGAAAAATGATGTAGAAGTAGGATTATTGGGAACTAATCCGGAACTAATAGCACCGGTTCCCATCTCATGAAGCGCGGGTTCAGAGCTGTGTTGCTCAGAAGCCATCGCTGTCAGCTCATCGAAATTTGCGTCCATAGTTTCTACAATCTTGCCAAGACGACGGTTATAGATTCGGTATGCTTTCTTGGACGGTGAGTAACCAATGAAAATACCTATATCGGCTTTCGGTTGAAGCTTACCCAAGTTCTCACTATTGATGTTTGGATAACAAAGAGCACCAAACACATGAAAGAATGAAACATCGGGTTTACGGTCATGTAGAAGCTCATAAGGTGTTTTTCCATGGCGTTTCCGAATGATAGAGCGGTTTTGGGTGAAACATGCAGTAGATATAGCCTCTGCCTACAAGAACAATGGAGCGTTCGCGTAAATAAGCATAGTCCTAGCAGCTTCCATAAGTGTACGATTCCGTCTTTCAACGATACCGTTTTGTTGTGGAGTGCGTGCAGCGGATGTTTCATGTGAGATACCAACTCCTTCATAGTAATCACGAAGAGTCTGGTTGACGAACTTTGTACCATTGTCTGTACGAATACGGCGGACAGTAGTATTCAAACGTACCTGAATGAATTTCAGAAAAGTGATGATAGCCTTCGGTGCTTCATCCTTTGTACGTAGAAATCTAACCCATGTAAACCTGGAGAAATCATCCACAATAACCAGAATGAATTTCTTACCGCTCACACTTTCAGTTCTCATTGGCCCACAAAGATCCATATGCAAAAGATAAAGTTTTTCTTGATTGGTGTCTTCAGCTTTGGGCTTGTAAGATTTCTTGGTACTTTTCCCCCTTGAACACGCGGAACATAAATGGTCCTTGTGAAATTTAAGCTTTGGAAGACCACGAACTAATTCGTTTTTAGCCAGATGATTAATAGCATCAAAGTTAAGATGAGATAATCTGCGATGCCATAACCATGACTTGGTCTTAGATGCTTTAGAGAGAAGACATACTGGAGAGGCGGCCATCATGTCTTGTAAGGACAAGGTATAAAGATTTGCACCACGAGATCCCTTCAACAAATCTTTTCCTTCCAAGTTGCGGATGAAACAAGTGTGTTGTCGAAAAGCAACCTCAAGGTTGGAATAACAAAACTGTCCTACTGAGAATAAATTATGACCAAGACCTTCTACATAGTATACCCTTGAAATCGTCACGTTTCCAATCTGATATTCACCATACCCCATTATCTTTGCTATATGATCATTCCCGAATTTAACCGTACCAAGAAACTTGCTGACGAAATTTCGGAGCATCGAGCGATTTCTGGTCATATGTTTTGAACAACCGGAGTCCAAATACCACAGGATGATTTGGACCACCTGAAAATATCACCACACGAAGACAATGTAGAGGTATCGGAATCTGAGTGTTCCTTGTTATTAGCAGGTACAGATTTAATAATCTTAGATTTGCTAACTCTAGGTTTCTTAGATTTCCTAGCCTTTTTCTTCCTAGTGGGTGGTGTAGATTCTAGTTGGCTTAAATCCTGAGGTATTTCTTCACTGATAGGCACTATAGTGGGGGCTGACCTAATTAAAGGGCGCTGTTTCCATACTTGAGTGCGAGTGTTCCTAACTAAAGGACGCTCCGACCTAACCTCAATGGATGCATTCCTAGTTAAAGGGCACATTGTTCCATCTAATGTAAAGGTCCTACCAGTGGGACGCCATTGCCAGCCAACCTGGGCACGAGTTCTACCTGTTGGCTTCCATTCAAGACCATTCTTAATGGCATTCATTTCATTCACATGTTCAATAAGACACAAATCATGACGTTGGGAAAACATACATTCATTACAATTCCAACAATTCAAATTAGAATTCACGAATGGTTTTGGCTTCTGCACAGGCGCAGAGCTTTTAG
The DNA here is from genome assembly GCA_025667525.1 of Glebionis coronaria. Lineage (NCBI taxonomy): Eukaryota > Viridiplantae > Streptophyta > Magnoliopsida > Asterales > Asteraceae > Glebionis > Glebionis coronaria. The sequence continues at coordinate 98,705,180 of CM046879.1, forward strand.
TCTTAACATGATTCTTCTTATTTAAAACTGAACTAACATTCCTATGGTGATCTTCTACTTTCTTCTTTTTGGCACTACTAGTGGAGGGCTTGATCTTATCTTTCTTGAGTGGCGATCCTTTAGCCTTAGTAGTCTCTTTTAATCCTGTAGAATGCAAAGTGGGAATATTAGCAACAGATTTTAAAGGTGCCTTACTTGATTGTGCCAATGACGGTTTTGCTCCTGGAGTCTTATTAAATGGAGTTACAGCAATGGGCCTATTAGTAAGTAGTGCAGAACCTGGTGTACCTATGTATTGCAAATATGCTAAGTAATATTGAACTCGCTTAATATATTCATGAGCCGAATAATAGTCGCTACTTGAAGGATCTAAGGCATAAAGATCGTCTAAAATATCCCTAAGAAGATCGACATGCTTAATGGCATTCCTCATATAATCATTGTAGGTAACCGGGTTTCTCTTATGAAGCGGGTTCTTATAAAGCACTACTGACTTGGTTGTTGGAGCACTAGTGGACGGTGCAGAGTCGGTAGCTGAGTTATCAACAACTTCTTGTCGGGTGAGAAGAAGTGTCTCCTTTAACTCAGCCAAAACCATATTTTTGTCAATGAGCAGGATGTTCAAATCAGAGATTTCCTCGCACTTTTGGTTCAGTTGTTCAACATAAGATTGTTGCTGTGCCGCATTAAAAGCGAAGCGTTCTTCTAGTGAACCATAAAGAGCGGATAGTCCCTGTCTTGTCCGATCCATCTCCCCTAGAACAGACGAAAGTCTAATTTCTAAGACCTGGTTTTTAGACTCTGCAGCCTCTAGTTCCAATTTGAGTGTTTCATTTGATGACACATCTCTCTTCAATCTCATAATCTCTTCCTCTAATTCCTTAACAATTGCAATCATCTTGTCACTCGTCTCAACACCGTTTTCACAACCATTTGATATCAAAAGATTCTCATTTTGAGTTTGTTGTTTTAATTCTAAAGATATACAATGTTGTTCTAGTTGATTAAAGCGTTTTGAAAGTAAATTGTAAGAATATTGTAGCTTTAAAAACTCAGCGTTAGATTCGTGACAAGAATGATTATCTACCTCATTTACAGTATCAGCAACATTTACAGAGAGATCACAAACATCATCACAAATATCATCACAAATATTCACAGCATCACAATTAATCATAGCGGATGTAAGCTCATTCGAATAATTGACATTTACAGTAGTAAGCACATCACACGAGATTACTGCAGACAAGAATCAGTCATATTCGGTTAAAATCTTTTCTTTTTCAACTAGTTGTAGTTCGTAAGCGGTGTCCATTTCATAAAACACTTTTTGAACTTCACCAATTTCAAACACAAGATTTTCCTTAAGAGATGCAAAACTTCCTTTTAGACTTTCGACAAATGGATTGATCTCAGTTTTAAACACCTCGTTCATGTGTTCGAAAGCCCATTCTCCGGCGTTCAGGCCATTTGAAGTCGTACATTCCAAAATTACCTTGTCAAAATTAGTAAAGTATTGATTAATCTCTTGCAAGTTTAACCATACAGTGCTAACAGGTGGAAGATCCTTTGGAATTTCCTTAGGACCTTCCATGTTGACAAGTGTAGGAAATGTACTAGGGTCTTCTTCATTCAACATGTAGGTTGGTGCTGTAATGAGATCTTTGTCCATATGGAAGCGAATTCTAAAATCCGTTTTAGCAAGCTCCTTATTCAATTTAAAATAATCACACTCGGGATATTTTGCAGAATTGTATGACCGATCCTCATCAACTAGATCCTTACTTGTTCGATCATCGGGAAAAACAATCGGGTCTAAGGCCAATCCTAATTGAGTTGCATTATAAAGTCTAGGACTATGTCTTAAAGCTTGTTTTGCATACCTTGGATTTGGGGGAAGGCCTTTTTGACGTGATAAGTTAAATTCTCTAAATGAAGCATCAAATAAGTGCACTAGTTGAGAAGCAGAGTATTGTCTTAAAAGCAAGTAATCTAGACTTCTAATCTTATTAGCAGCATTAATCTCCATTTCATTCTTCTTAGACTCGAGTGACTCAAAATCTGTTTGAAGTTTTTGAAAATTAGTGACCACTAACTCCTTTTCGCTAAGTTCTTTAGAAAGATTTGCTCTTAAGGTTTCGATTTCTTGCAAGTGACCCATTTGTTTGTTTCTAAAATGATCATATTCGGGATTAGTTAGAACACTAGACGAAGGCACTAATTCCAAGGTTTGAACTTTCTCGTTGCTTAAGGTAAGCTCATCAGACAAATTCTTATTCTTAGCTAAGGTTTCTAAGAGTGCAGCATTCATTTGGCTAAGTAATGTAGCAGGAACCATGACCAAATCTTGTTGAGCAGGAGTAGGCGTATGCGAAATGGGTCCCGGTTGTGATTCACTCAAAGTTTGGGGACTCACATTGATATTGCTATCATTGTTTGTCTCTTTATTTGAAAGACTCACCACCGAAGATTCATTCGAATCAGCACTCCCTTGCACAACTTGATGTGGTAGAATACTAGCATCAGTGGTATTATTGGTGGTATTAATAAGTACCTCAGATCTCTTTTCTGGCCCTAAGCTGGAGATAGTTGCCATGAGAGCAGCCTTTGCAGATTGAAAGTCATCACAGTCTGAGTCATACGCATCAAGATCATCGGCTTGGTATGCTGCATTCTGTGTGGTGACAACGTCTTGTTCAGCAATCCCTGGATCAGCAAGAAATGCAAGCTCCTCTTCATCAAGTTCCCTTCTTGTGCCTGAGCATTTACCAGATAGATCTTTTCTGCAAACCATTGTCCATCCCTTCTCCTCTTGGGTTTCTTACAATCCCTGGACATGTGACCCTCTTCCTTGCAGTTGTAGCATGTAATCATTCTCAACTTGCCCGTGGAATTAGCCCGTGGAGTAGGATTGACCATTGGTGCCTGATTGACCGTGCGAGCATTGGTAGTTGATGTGGTAGGTCTCCCCTGATATGGTTGAATAGGCTGAACCATTACCCTGCCATTCTCAATAGTAGCTTGTTGACGAGAATTGGATGAATTCCTCAACTGATTGTTGGTTGGAGCTGATCCTCTGTATCCTCGTTTGCTTAAAGTCCTTGTGAGATAAGCAGACATAGTGGTTAGCACTTCAACTGGGTCAGCTCCTTGTTGGAATACAGGAATGGGGACTTCCTCATCATCACAATACATTGCTTGGTCTTGATGAGCTGCATAATCACTAGAAGGAATACTCATTTGATCAGGGTAACTTGTTGGATATGCTGCATTCTCTTGATAAGAAGAATATGAAGGCTGAGCATAAGGTGCAATGTTTGCTGGATGAAGTTGTGAAGCATACTGTGGTGAAGGTGCATTGAACCGATATTGTTGCTGATGTGAGGTGGGTGGTTGCGGTAAAATAGAGTATTGGGGGAAGGTTGGTGTCATATAAGGTGATGGATGATAGGCTTGATGTCCCAAGATATAAGGTGTGTTGTTGTGTGACAAGCTTGGTTGATTTGCCATCAAAGCTAAGGAATCCGGGTACATACCTCGAGGAGAACGGTGCATAATCACATGTTTCTCATGCTGCTGAAGAAAAGCATAGATTTGATCTAAATTGCACTTATGCAAATCCCGGGTTAACTTAACATCGGTAATATACTCACCCCATTCAGCTTGAGGTAAAGTATTCAAGAACTTGGTGTTAACCTGGAATGGAGCAATCACGAGATTGTATACATTCAGATCATTCATTAGAGTAGTGAATCTGAAGTAATAGTCGTGTAGTGTTTCCCCTGGGCTGTACGTGAATCTATCAAACAGATCATACAACTGACATTCCCTTTCCTGTTTGGTAAGGGACGTACCTTGTAGCAACACCTTTAGACGTTCCCATAAATCTTTGGCAACCGTATACTGACTTACCATGCGATAAATATCATGCGGAAGAGCTTGGAGAAGAGTCTGTAGAGCCTTTTCATCAGCATCAGCAATGAGTTGTTGTGCCGGTGTGAGTTCTTCATATTCTCTTGGTCGAGACACGTTATTTACCACAATGGTACCATAGTCGAGTGGACCATTCAAAATCGATTTGACCATAAGCCTTCCGTATGTTGGTTTGCCCTTCAAGTATTGCATCATACGGCCCTGCCATGCCTCAAACACCTCTTTAATAAGCATCGGTGGACGACTATCAGTTCCCGTTATAATTGAGATATCCGTAAGAGATGTCATCTGAGGCATTAATGAACTCTGATTCATTATGATCACTCAAAAGACTCAAAGATTATCAGTTGATCGAGCAGTGAAGAAAGGTTGAGAATTTGTGTTTTGTTGTTAAGATTAAATCCACTAAAGATCGTCGAAAAAACTCAAATACCCCTTGAACTTGTTTATACGGAATAACCCTAACTCAGAATAAATCCTATTCGGAATACTACCTATTCGGAATAACCCTATACTGAAAACACCCTTATCCGAAATAATCCCTAAACAGAAAAAACCCTTATGCGGAATAACCCTATACTGAATAAACCCTATTCGAAATGTTCTGCTATTCGGAATATTTCTTCAGTTCGGAATGTTTTCTATTCGGAATAATAGGCTATTCGGAAAGATCTTTGCTATTCGGAAAGAATGTCTATTCGGAAAGAATTTCCTATTCGGAAAGTATTGGCTATTCGGAAAAAAATTGGCTATTCGGAAAGATCTTTGCTATTCGGAAAAGAATTGGCTATTCGGAAAGAATTCCTATTCGGAAAGAATTTCTATTCGGAAAGAATTCCCTATTCGGAAAATACTGCTATTCGGAAAGAATTCCCTATTCGGAAAATACTGCTATTCGGAAAAACTCTTCTATCCGGAAAGTCTATTCGGAAAAATCCTGCTATTCTGAATATTTCTCCTATTCGGAATGTCTATTCGGAATATTCTGGAAATATAGTTCGAGACTTTGTAAACAGCTTTAAATCCGATTTTTTGATCAAAAACCACAAAAAGTTTTATGATTTTTACCAAAATAAGCTAAACCCAATCCTTATCAATCAATCCCAATAACAAAAACACCAAAAACAACAAGATTCAAGATTGATTTTTTCTAAAGATCACTAATTGATTCAAAAACTAAAAAAGCAACACAATCCTTACCTTAAATCACCCCATAGCTCTGATACCAAATGTAGAATATTGATAACCTATGAATATATGAAGTGGGTTGATGTTTTCTAGTGAGAGAAACTAGAGAGAGAAAGTGAGAGAAAATGTGTGTGATTTTATTAATATGAAAGTGAAATGTGAACAACAACCAACCCCTTTCCATGGTGGAAAGGGGTATTTATACTTCAAGCAAACATTGGGCTTGGGCCGGTCCATGACAAGCCCATGGACCGGTTCTTACTTAACTTAATAAGTAACATTTAACTAAATGTTAACTACGAGCTATTACAACATAAATCATATTGTGGAGTGACCGATACTTCTAATATACGTTAAAACGTATTTCTAACAATTACAAACAACTACATATGTACGGAAGATGGTGGTTTGTTATGGAGGTTGATGAAAAAATGTGGGTTTGTTGTTGTGGTCGCTAGAAAACGATGGGATTGTTGTGGTGGTTGCTGGTATATGATTTGGATTATTGTGGTGGTCACCGGAGATGGCTTTGTTTTGGTGGTGGAAAACAGTTAGGATCCCGATCCATTTTTTGGTTGTATTTTTATTTATAAATGAAATGATTAGTTTATTTAAAAATGAAATAATTGTTAAAGGGATTTTATGAAAGAAAAAAAAGTGACGTTGGTTTGGTGTTATGATCTTTTAGTTGTTTTAATGTTATGCTGATATAACGTAAATATAACTGTACTATGTGATGTTGCTTGGGTGTTACTAAACCTAACAGTCTTCTTACCCAAAACTGTTATTTACACAGGGCTAAAAAATTGGACATTATGTGTTTTGGGGCTTGTTCGTGTATGTGTCCGGAACGTACGGACCGATCCGGAACACATGACCCGATCCGGAACAAACACTTCCTTCTAGAAGAAGTCAACAAAAGTCAGCAAAGAACTCAGCAGGCACACTTCCTATAAAATAGGGAGTGTGTCCCCAATTGGGCCAACCAAGGCCCATCACCATTCCCGGCCTTTTAGGAATCAGACTAGTATAAATACCCCCTTTGGGTTCAAGGTTTAGGTTAACTCTTTTACCCTTATTACTTTTTACTTATATACTTTTACTTTCTTTTCCCCTCCGGATTTTTACCCTTTACTTACTCTCACGCCGGAGCTTGGTCTGGGTTCCCACACCCGGACGAGGCTAACGCGTTACTTTGTTTTCAGGATATCCGAGGCATACAACACCCAAGATCCGATTCGGTCCACCCATTCGGATCCCCGCAAAGGATTGCACGAACATTTGGCGCCATCCGTGGGACTTGATATTCTATCTACCAATTGCATAGAATGGCAGGTCCTACTCCTGTCACTCCGACAGGTCCTAACCTTCCGATTGATTTGACCTCTCCGAACAATCAGAATCTCACAAAGAAACAACTCGAACAACACATCTCAACCTTGCGGCTACTAGTCAAAGAGCATAACCGGAACGCCGTGGAACCTGTCCGTCTAAGTTTCATTGAAGAAGATGAGGGAAGCAGCAACACCAAGATAGTAAGAGGCAAGGTGGTGTCCGATGCGGACCTAAAGAAACCTTTTAAGGAAGCCGTCAAATCCCCTCTCACCCAAAGAATTATTAACTTCTCCGGACCCGAGTACAAGATGCCTGCCACAGTCAAGACATATGACGGAACGGGAGATCCGGAGGATCATTTGAATCGCTTCACCGGAGCAGCCAATTCGGGCGAATGGCCAATGCCGGTTTGGTGCAGAATGTTCCAGCAAACGCTAGAAGGGGGAGCTAGGGGTTGGCTTGAGAGCCTTGACAATGACAGCATTGACGAATGGGCAGAGCTAAGGAAGGCATTTGTCAAGAGATACTCGATCCGAAAGCTATGTCACAAAGGCCCACATGAGATAACTAAGATTGTGAGAAAGGCAAATGAGTCATTGACAGATTTTAAAGAACGATGGACAGTCGAAGTAGGTCTCATCCATGGAGTTCCGGAAGTCATGAAAATTTCAGCATTTATGGATTCGGTCAAAAGTCCAGAGCTGGCAAAAAGGTACTCTGACAAAGTTCCTGTATCGGTGGACGACATGATGGAGAGGCTGGATGATTTCGTCCGATCCGAGGAAGCATTCGCTAACACTGAGCTACCAAAAGGGGAAGGAACGGAGCCATACCGGAAGCCCAACCCTCCCACCCAAAGAAGGGATGATCGCAACCAAAAGTACCATGGCTGGAACAACAATAGGAGAAATGATGGTCGAGATGCATATAAGGGAAGAGATTTCTTCAACAACAGAAACAGGGATAGAGACAACAGGGCACCATACCCACCACCCCGGAATGACAATTATCACAGGAATGATTACAACCGAAACAATTACCATGACCGAAACAGAGTGGCCCCGGTCCTAAGTGTGAATTCCTTGACAAAGAACCTGAAAGAAATCCTTGCTACCGAAACACAGCTTCGTCTACCCCCTCCCCGTCCAATGAACAATCCGGCAAGAGGTGGAAACATGGATCGTTATTGTGACTATCATCAGGATAAGGGCCACTTTACCAACGATTGCATCCAGCTAAGGAAACAAATTGAGCTAGCCCTAGAGTCTGGAAAGTTAAATCATCTTGTCCGGGATGTACGTCAAAGAGGACGAGACAATCGAAGAGAAGAAGCTCCAAGGCAAGACAAGATTATAAACATGGTCCGGACATTACCGGAAAGGGAAAAAAGGAAAGCCAGAGAAACAACCGAAAGCTGGATGAGAGCCCTAATCACTTTTCCACCATTGGAAGAAGATGAAATGTCCGATGATCCAATTATCATAGAAGCCGAGTTGGGAGGTTATCTGGTACGAAGAGTTTACGTAGATGAGGGTGCATCGGTGGAAATTATGTTCGAGCATTGCTTCGAGAAGCTTCCAACAAGCATCAAGTCAAAATTGAGGAACACACAAACTGATCTCGTCGGATTCGCTGGAGAAGTAGTCAAACCAATGGGAAAAATCGAACTTGAAGTCCGTTTCGGATCAGACAGCTTAGTCCGAAGAACTCACATGAAATTTGTAGTGATCAGCGCACCGTCACCATACAATGTAATCTTAGGAAGAACAGGCATCCGGATCCTTCGAGCTGTACCATCAACCATTCATGCCATGATGAAGTTTCCCACTCCAAGAGGAGTAGCCTCCCTAGTCTCTCGTTCAGTCATCGTCTCGGAATGTAGGCAAATAGCAAAAAGACAAGCGCCAACGCCCACAACCAACAACAAGACCGTGACGGCTGAATTACCATCCGGTACGGAAAGCATCATGATTAACCCTGCCTATCCGGAACAGCTCACCACTATTGGGGGCGGATTAACCCCAGCTTGCCAAACAGCATTAAAGAACCTGCTGAAAGACAACTCGGACATATTCGCATGGGAGCCATCAGATATGACAGGAGTGCCGAGGCGAATCATGCAACATAACTTGAATGTCAATGAGAGCTTAGACCCGGTATGTCAGAAAAGGCGAATGTTAGGATCCGAAAAGAGCAAGGCCGTAACCAAAGAAGTGAAAGAACTAGTGGCAGCAGGAATAGTCAGACCGGTAAAGTACCCAACGTATATCTCCAATCCGGTCATGGTGAAGAAGAGTGACGGGTCGTGGAGGATGTGCGTAGACTTCAAAAATCTTAATTCAGCATGTCTGAAGGACTACTACTCACCTCCGGACATTGATGAAAAAATTGAATCCGTAGTAGAATCTCGCTTCAAGTGTTTCTTGGACGCATACAAGGGTTACCATCAAATTCAAATGGCCCCGGAAGATGAAGATAAGACAGCCTTTTACACGGATCAAGGCACCTTTTGCTACACTAAGATGCCCTTCGGATTGAAGAATGCCGGAGCAACATATCAAAGACTAGTTGATTCAGCCTTTCAAAATCAGATAAGACGGAACATGGAAGCATACATTGATGACATGGTGATCAAGAGCAAGGATGAGAAGAGCATGTTAGCAGACGTGGCAGAAACCTTTGACAACCTTAGACAAATCAACATGAAGCTGAATCCAGTCAAGTGCTCGTTTGGGGTAGAGGAAGGCAAGTTCCTGGGATACATCATCACTCCGGAAGGCATACAGGCCAATCCGAAAAAGACTAGGGCCATTATTGACATCCAATCACCAAAGACATGGAAGGAGATGCAATCATTAAGTGGCAAACTAGCAGCTCTGAACCGATTCTTATCACGATCCGCCGAAAGGGCACTCCCATTCTTCAACACACTCAAAAATATCACAAAGGAGAATAAGCATGAGTATAAATGGACTGCGGAAGCAGAAGAGGCATTCCAGCAAATGAAAAAATTGATCATGAACTTACCAACCCTTACCACACCAAGACCAAAGGAACCCCTGTACATGTACTTGGCAGCATCACAAGAGTCAATTAGTGCAGTGCTGCTCACAGAAAGGAATGGAAGACAATGTCCGATTCACTATATTGGCCGAACACTCAGTGATGCGGAAAAGAACTATTCTCCTATGGAAAAATTGGCTTTAGCCCTGCTAAAAGCATCAAGGAGACTTAGAAGATATTTCGAAGGCCATGACATAAATGTAATCACAGACCAACCAATCAAGCAGATACTAAGCAAGGCGGATGCATCCGGAAAATTGGCTAAGTACACAATTGAGTTGGGGGCTTACAAAATAGAATACAAACCAAGAAATGCAATCAAAGGGCAAGTTTTGGCAGACTTCCTAACTGAAGCACCTATAGGGCAGGCAGCAGAAGAGTTCTTCCAGGTGCCTATCCCGAAGCCAGATAAGGATGAGACAGAAACGTGGACCCTCTTCACAGACGGAGCATCCAGTACCCAAGGTGCAGGAGCCGGATTGGTCCTCATCAGCCCAACCGGAACCGAATTCACTTACGCCCTCCGGCTGAATTTTGAGACCACCAACAATGAAGCAGAATACGAAGCCCTTCTAGCAGGTCTAAGAATTGCAATACAAATGAAAGTGGGAAGGATTGAGGTCCGAGTAGACTCAAAGTTGGTAGCAAACCAAGTCAACGGAACATACGAAGCAAATTGTGATAGGATGATAAAATACCTAGCTGAGGCAAAGGTCTTGATATCAAAGTTTTCTCATTTCGCAATCATGAACATACCAAGGAGTAAGAATCAGAAGGCTGACGTCCTAAGCAAACTGGCAACGTTGGCATTCGACCACTTAACAAAAGAAGTTTTGGTGGAGGTCTTAAACGAAAGGTCTACCGACCGGAATGAGGTAAACGCTATAGTAGAAGAAGTAGGCGACAATTGGATGACCCCCATCATTAAATGCCTCCGGGATGGAATCTGGCCAACGGACGAGAACGAGGCACGACGCTTAAGATTAAAGCTACATCAGTATGAAATGGTTGATGGTGTTCTGTTCAAGAAAGGGTACTTAGAACCAATGTTTCGGTGCGTGGGTCCGTTGCAAGCCAACTATGTTCTTCGAGAAATACACATGGGTTCGTGTAGCATGCACTTGAAGCCAAGGTCGATTGTAGCACAAGCTTTAAGATCGGGATACTACTGGCCAACCATGCATACAGACGCAAGGGAGGAACTAAAGAAATGTGATTCATGCCAAGTCCATGCCCCGGTAGCAAGATTGCCAAAGACGTTGATGAAATCTATCATGGCACCATGGCCATTTTACCAATGGGGAATGGACATTCTAGGTCCATTACCAGCCTCATCCGGAAATGTGAAATACATAATCGTCGCCATTGATTATTTCACCAAGTGGATGGAGGCTAAGCCGTTAGTCAAGATATCCGGAAAGGAAGTAATCAAATTCTTTTGGGACAATGTCGTCTGCCGATTCGGAATCCCAAAGATCATAGTCACGGACAATGCTAAGCAATTCATCAATGAACCATTCAAGAGCTGGTGTGCGGACCTGGAAATCAAGCAAATCAACACAGCTGTAGCCCATCCACAAGCAAACGGCCTAGTCGAAAGGGCCAACAAGACCCTCATGGAAGGCATTAAGACAAGATTGGGTCGAGACAGGAATGGATGGGCAGAGGAGCTACCGCACATACTATGGGCTCACCGGACATCATTGAAGCAGAGTAATGGAGAGACTCCTTTCAGCCTCACCTATGGATCCGAAGCAGTCATCCCCGCTGAGATAGGAATGCCCACATATCGGACAATGATGATCAATGAAAAGGACAACGATGATGCCCTGCGCATAAACCTGGACCTCTTACAAGAAAGAAGAGAGATGGCAGCTATCCGGGAAACAAAGTACAAGACAAAGGTGGAACAGTACTACAACAAGCGAGTTCGTCCAGTTGCATTCCGCCCAGGAGACTTTGTGTTCCGAAAGAATGAAGCAAGCAGGGTTCAGAAAGAAGGAAAACTTGCTCCTACATGGGAAGGCCCATACCGTGTCAAGGAAGCATACCAGAATGGCTCATACAAGCTTCTTACCATGAAAGACAAGGAGATCCCGAGGGTGTGGCATGCAATGAACCTAAGGAGGTGTTACTTGTAATTTCATTTCTATCCTGTAACGGCTCTTTCTCCCTTCAGCAAGGGAAGAGTCTGATTTAGCGCTTTATCTAAATTTTATTTCAAATGTATCAACCTTCACTCCCTCCAGAAGGGAAAGGTCATGTCCTTTGATTTTAATGAAAAAGCTTCTCCTCTCGTCACTAAAGGAGGAAGCACATTTGCAGCAATTATAAATAGCATGAATGATAAGGCATACGTTCCAATTCTCTCTCCCTTCAACAAGGGAAGAATTTGGTTAAGCCCTATCCGGAATGGAAGGCATACGTTCCAATTCTCTCTCCCTTCAACAAGGGAAGAATTTGGTTGTTTTTAAGTAAGTCCTATCCGGAATGGAAGGCATACGTTCCAATTCTTTATCCCTTCAACAAGGGAAGAATTTGGTTGTTTTTAAGTAAGTCCTATCCGGAATGGAAGGCATACGTTCCAATTCTTTCTCCCTTCAACAAGGGAAGAATTTGGTTGTTTTTAAGTAAGTCCTATCCGGAATGGAAGGCATACGTTCCAATTCTTTCTCCCTTCAGCAAGGGAAGAATTTGGTTGTTTTTAAGTAAGTCCTATCCGGAATGGAAGGCATACGTTCCAATTCTTTCTCCCTTCAGCAAGGGAAGAATTTGGTTGTTTTTAAGTAAGTCCTATCCGGAATGGAAGGCATACGTTCCAATTCTTTCTCCCTTCAGCAAGGGAAGAATTTGGTTGTTTTTAAGTAAGTCCTATCCGGAATGGAAGGCATACGTTCCAATTCTTTCTCCCTTCAGCAAGGGAAGAATTTGGTTGTTTTTGAGTAAGTCCTATCCGGAGTGGAAGGCATACGTTCCCAATTCTTTCTGATCAAAAGAGGCGAGGCGTATTTACATGCAATTATCTTCACAAACAAGAATCACAAAAGGGGGCACACATGTACTTAATAAAACATAAACATAAACACAAGAAAGCAATGTCATTGTTACAACCTTCCTGATCAAAAGAGGCATAAGGAAAGACAAGACAACAGAAATAAATAAGTCTACGAATATTACATTCATCCAAGTAAAACTAAGTTTAGAAATAAGTATCAAGCAAGTCACAAAGAAATCAGACAGCCGGAGCATCTTTGCTTCCGGAGGCATCAGCATCGTCTTGGAGGGATACCAGATCTTCATCAATGAGCTTTTTTGCCAAAGGATCCACAGTTGGGGGAGGAGCAGGAGCGGGCTCAATTTCCATCAAGCGTTCAATGGGCAAGTAGAAGCTGGAAGCGACCTCTTGGATGTAAGGGTACTTAGCTGATGGAAGGGCATCAACCATTGGTCCCATTTTCTTTTCACAATACAAGTCGAAGCCCGGAGTGGCAGCAACAACGGCCAATTGCTCCTCAAGAGGTCTCCAAACCTTGATCCCTGTGGCCCATCCGGCCTCAATAGCTTTGTTGAAGCAATCGGTTATATTCTTTTTGTGCTCATGACTGTTCAAAAGTTTAGAGACCACGGCGGGAAGCAATGTCCGGATAGCATTATACCTCCCCATCTCAGAGGTATTGCACTTGCTCTGCAGCTCATCCCTCTCGGTTTTTAAGGCTTTAACCTCTTCGGCATACCTTTCTTTGTCCGCATTCACCACATGCAAGGTTGCCTCGAGATCAGCAATCCGGGCATCACGGCCTTTGAGCCTCTCTGACAAGTCAAATTTTTCGCCCATCACGGCAGCCAACTCCGAATCCCTAGTAGCACATACCTTTTCGGCATTTTCAAGCTGAGAGGAAAGCCTAGAATTGGCTTGGGTCTGCTCCGACAACTTAGTGTTGGAAGCTTGCAAAAGCACTTTATATTCCTCACATGCATCCATTAGGTTGCCTTGGTCACGGGATTCCTCCTCCAATCGCCGAAGGGAGTCGACCATTCCCATAGTGCTCCTAGCAAGTTGATACCAGCTGCGGTTCAGGGCAAGGGAATGTGGATAGGAACTCAGTTCTTTTCGCATGGCCGGAGGGACAAGATTTAGCATTAAGTCGCGACATTCCGAAGGGGTATCCACCCGGCTAGCAGCATTGATATTCCAATCCGGAATATACTTTTCCGCGGCAAACACACCTGTATCGGACAGACATAAACACTGTTAACAAAAGAAACAGACAACGTGACACATAAGCAAGGTAAGAGGAAAGCATGGAAAGGAATATACTTACGTGACGAATGATGATGATCCGGATTCATCACCCCTTTACCCTCCCTTTGATTAATAGGTTCCTCAGCATCATCAGCAAAAACACTTTTGGAGCTTGAGCCATCCAAATACGAACTACCAAGAACGGGGCTTTTCTCCTTGTTTTGATCCGAAGCAGGACCTTCGCCATCCCCTTTCGACCCTTCCCCATGTGTTTTCTCCGAACCACTGCCATCAGGTTCGCCATCCCCTTTCGACCCTTCCCCATGTGTTTTCTCCGAACCAATGCCATCAGGTCCGGGAGAATCATCATCCACGTTAATATTCAAATTAACTGACCGGAGGGGCGAAGGACTAAGTATGCGATCCTCATCAAGGATTTCCTCTTCGTTAACATCAGCGCCTCCACTCGCGTCAACCTTTCTTCTCTTGGCCGAACCCTCAGAGGCCGAGGCTTTCTCAGTCATGCGCTTCATACTCTTATGAAGGTCACTGACAGCTTTACTCACCTTAGAGGAACCACCCTTTTCGGAAGTTTTCTTTTTACCCTTCGGCTTCCCTACCACTTCCCCACCATCTTCTTTCTTCTTCTTTTCCTCCGCAGCACGAAGAGAAGTAAGCCTTTTCTTTTCGCGAGTAGCTTTTACAGCTTCACTTTCGCTCATAGCTATGATTTGGGCAGCAGTAGGGGCACTCAAACTCTCTCCGGCTGCAAGAGCCTCGGAAACATGAGGAGTAATCCGGTTGGCATCAGTCAGACGATCTCCTTTAGTAATCTTGCACGGAGCAGTAACGGGAAACCTCAGGTATTCAGACATGGTGATAGCTGCAAGAACAAAGAGAAAATGCAACGAAAGCAACAAAAACTTACAACCATAAAAAGGAAAAAAAAGACAAGGTATAGAAAGAGGGGGAATGAAAGCAAGGGTAATACCATTCCCTTCCGGATCCATAAAACGTGGCAAGAATCTTGGGCACTCCCAAGTCAAAGACACACCGGCCATATACAAAACTCCCTCCGGAAGGGCAGCCAAATCTACAACATGCTCTTCAAGACGATGAGCATCCGATTCGCTAAAGCCATCACGAGGAATATAATCATTCAAATCTGAGTCAACATGCCTCCACGACATGAAATCCGGAATGGCCTTGCGATCTATGACAAAAAACTCCCATTTCCAATTCTTCAAACACGTAAGGGTATCACGAAAGATCTGCTTACGAGAACCTTTTCCGGACCTTTTCTCAAAAGAAAACCAATGACCTTGTTTACTAAGCCTATAATAAAGACGGAATAGAGGAGAGGTAGGTTCGATGGAGAGGCTCCGGCAATAGACTTCAAAGGTGATAACACGGTTTAATCCTAGGGGAACTAATTGTGAGATATGTACGCCAAAGTCTTTCAAAACGGCTAAAAGGAAGGTGGAGAAGGGGACTCGTAGTCCGGAGAGCTTAAAAAACTGCTCATATAAACCGATCCGGTTTTGAGGAAGGCGATCCATGGTCATACCTTCCGGAGCAACCTGGGGGTTGCAACTTTCCGGAATATGATAAGTCTTCACCAAATACTTAACATAAGCCTCATTGAGAGTAGTCGTATACTTAGGCATGTCAAACTTGGGAGCATAACGGGTTGAGCCGGAAGGCCCAGGAAGATTCTCTTCGGCCATGACGTACCAAGGGTGGATCCGGAAGGGTAACAAGGGAAGGAAGAAAAGATACCTGAGCAGAGAAGTCCGGATTGGTAGAGAGAAGGAAAACTTGAGAGAAAAATGAAAACACACACAAACAAATGACGGATTGGTTGGTATTTATAGGCTCAGTAAAAAAGTGGGAAACCGTGAAAGGAACAGTAAAAACACACGTGTCGTCGATCTAAGCAAGCCAAGGCCACGTGTCAGCCATCGCAAAGAAGTAGGGTAAAAGATGGTTGGGCCTTGATGGGCCTTAGCCGTAGAATGGGCCAAGAGGTTGATCCGGCCCACACCAATCGAGAAAGAAATGGGCTTTAAGTCTTGATTCGACTAAAAACTTTTCGAACAAAGTTAGCCCAATCAACACTTGGGGGGGACTTGTTCGTGTATGTGTCCGGAACGTACGGACCGATCCGGAACACATGACCCGATCCGGAACAAACACTTCCTTCTAGAAGAAGTCAACAAAAGTCAGCAAAGAACTCAGCAGGCACACTTCCTATAAAATAGGGAGTGTGTCCCCAATTGGGCCAACCAAGGCCCATCACCATTCCCGGCCTTTTAGGAATCAGACTAGTATAAATACCCCCTTTGGGTTCAAGGTTTAGGTTAACTCTTTTACCCTTATTACTTTTTACTTATATACTTTTACTTTCTTTTCCCCTCCGGATTTTTACCCTTTACTTACTCTCACGCCGGAGCTTGGTCTGGGTTCCCACACCCGGACGAGGCTAACGCGTTACTTTGTTTTCAGGATATCCGAGGCATACAACACCCAAGATCCGATTCGGTCCACCCATTCGGATCCCCGCAAAGGATTGCACGAACAGGGCTTATAACGGGCTAAATAAAATATGATGAATAAGCCCAATAAGTTGTCTAATACTCTTGGAGTCCATAACAAACTGACAACACACAGTCACCACCGTTTAGCTTCATTTTTCCGGTGAAGGAGATCTATATCCATCTGGTATGATTTTTGTCACACTCACCTCATTATTATTAAGTTTTTTTTTTCAATTGCTATTAGTAGATATGATTAATTAATTATTTTTATTATTTTCGGTCAATTGATTTGATATTTCATGAGTGTGAGTTATTAGGGTTTAATCATGTTAGATTCAGTATTTTTCGATCGTTTCACTGCTTTCGAGCTGTCTCGTTCTTTATTTTGATGAATTTTTCGACAAGTTTGCGAATGATGTAGCGTTTACTTTGAATTTTCGATCATATAAGTCGTTAGTTTTTTTCTCGAATAAAACACACAACAGCTATCGAGCTTTTAAATCTATCAACAAGTCGCTGTGTTTATTTCCTACATATATAATTACCCGGTGATGAGATATTTAGTAATCTGAATGTGTATGTGTAACCTTCAAACCTGGTGCTCCTTTATGCTTTCTATAAGCACGAGGTAGAGGAACCACGGTCCACGGGTACATGTCAAGCTGATACTAGGCGTTCTGAGGGATATCCATGATTTTTCGTCATTTTAAGTGTGTACCTAATTCCGTTTTTATGATTCTCACATTATTGCTGTAATATGAACACGGTATATCTATTTATAAATTGGGGCGTTTGACACCATGTTAGTGTTAGTGGTTGAGTGTTTTTCATAATTTGATTATTTAAGAATTTAATTTGTATAATTTTCTTGAATTTAGCTCAATTGTATATGTAAGTTTGTGAATTGGATACGTTTTAGATTCAAGTTGTATTTAACTAGTTAGGGGGTGTTTGTTTCGGCTTGTATGGCCGGCTTATGGCTTATTTGGTTTTCGGCTTATGTTCTACAAGCTCACTTTTGTGGCTCAACTTTCCAGCTTATATAAGTTTAGTATCTCACAGTGAAATTATTAAGCCAAAAAAGTTTGAAAATAAGCCACAAAAAGTGAGCTCATGAAACATTCACCCAAAACCAAAGAAGCCATAAGCCGACTCTATAAGCCGAAACAAACACCCCCTTATTGAATGATATAGTGTTTACTTTGGAGTCTCGATCATATCACCTATTAATTATTATCTTGAATCATACTCGCAACAACTATCGAGCTTCCAAATCTATCAACAACTCGTTTTTTTTTTCTACTTATATATCGTTTTAAATCTTTATAATAAGCAATTTTCGGATTATGATCCCTACATTGTGTAGTTGTGTTTCGTATTCCACCATCATGAGATTTATTTTGCTTTCGTTTGGTGTTATAAATTTGGTTTGCTGGTTTACAATTGCAACATTCTTCATAATACCCGGTGATGAGATATTTAGTAATCTGAATGTGTATGTGTAACCTTGAAATCTGGTGCTCCCTTATGGCTTTCTATAAGCGTGAGGTAGAGGAACCACGGTTCACGGATACATGTCAAGCTGATACTAAGCATTCTGAGGGATATGCATGTTTTTTTTTGTCATTTTAAGTGTGTACCTAATTCCGTTTTTATGATTTTCACTTTATTCCTTTACTATGAACATGGTATATCCGTATATCTATTTACTTATCAGTTCTGATTTTAGTCAAAAGGTTGGTGAAATTAATGCTGGACATTGGCTAGTTGACTGTTGCATATGTTTTTTAGTTATTTTGTTGACGGTGAAGCGTAAAGCAAATGCTGTAAAAAGGACAGAGTTATTAGCTGCTAATTATAAAGCTAAAATTGTGCTCAACTTTGTAACTACTAGAAAACTAGCGTACATGTTGTTGTTTGTTTGGTACCCATAAAAATAGAATTGTATTCTTGTATTAATCCAATTGTACTTTGGTTATTGTTTTGCAGGAGTATTGTTGTCAATATCTTTATTCGCATACAACCATATTTAGTAAAAAGAGGACGAGAAGCTGTGTGATCTGCTTATCTTAAGCTTATCCCCTGAGCATCCGCACCAGTATTAAAGCAAAGTGGTACCCATTAGTTCTCGACTATTCCAGTAACTCTGTTCTTTTATGTCCTTTAGTCATCAATCCTAACAGAGACAGAATGATTGAACCTCTCCCTCTAGTATCGTCTCTTTCCCCATCGGTTCTCTCCTTTCTTGACAGCGAGCTACACACTGCTGACGATCTTCAACAAGCCCCTAAACTTGTCTCCGAGTTGCAGAGTGATTGTCATGTCTTGGAACAGAGTCTAACAGATCTGAACCAAAGGCTTGGTACATGTTTGCTTGCTTACTCTACACACGCAGATCAAGTGGGTGTCCTTTTTAACGACATAAATGCCAAGATAAGCAGCTTTCAATCTTTAGCAGGTCAGTTTTCGTTGTATACGTATTGAATATATACTGAACAATATTTATGTAAATTTGTTAATTATTCTATGCTTCGTTTACCTGTTATCAATGATTAGATGGAGAGGGGAGTGAGCAAAGGGAAAGATCAGAAACTTTTTTGGGAGAGGAGTTGCCAGCGCTTGCTCGTGAAGTTGCTAGGGTTGAGGCAGTTCGGGTGTATGCTGGTGAGTTAAAAAAAATCCATTTTTTACAATGTACAGGTTACTTTAACAGTTTAATTCTAGTTTTCTACTAGCTTAGTTCTGGTTTAACTCTGCTGAGAAAATAATTATACAAAATGTAGATGTGTATTGGTGTTCATTTTTAGTAAGCATTAAGAAGCTGTTATGCCCGACGGAGAAGATGGTGCTCATAGTCTGTTGGTGATGCTTTATGACGTTATATGTTACAGAGAATACAACGAAACAATATTTGTGTCTCAAACTTACTTTAACTAGGGCGTGCACTGTCCGTCATGTGTATTAAGCCTAAGATCAGTTGACCTTATAGACATCTAAAGTTCTAAACACTACTAACACGGCATCATAGAACGATGGATCTATAAATAGGTTAAGAGTTGAGTGGTAATAATATTCATAATATGGTTACTTTAATCTTGGAAGATGCTGGTTTCACCCTTTCACATGGTTAATACAGATACAATTTGTAGGTGGAATATTGTGTCGAGTTAGTTTTTGCACATGAAGGATGAATGGGACACTCTTGCTTTTTGTTTTTCTAGTTATTCACTCTTTTAAGGTGCTTGTTTACGATTATGAAATTTTGAATAGGACAGATAGTTACATATTGTTTCGAGCTATAAAACCTTTTTATGAATCCAAAACTTGACTTTGTTTTTATGAATTTATGGTTGCGTCTGACTTATTAAACTGTATACTCAAGGCTATAACTAACTCTCTTAACAAAACCTTCCACCGCTAATATTTTGTAGTTTTTATCTGTGACTTCTATATTAAATTTCTTTTTGTTTTTCTTATGGTTTGCAGAAACAGCATTGAAACTTGACACCTTGGTCGGAGACATTGAAGATGCTGTTTCTTCCAGTGTAAATAGAAATTTAAGAAAGCAGACATCTTCCCAAAAGGCAGAGGTTAGCAAGTAAAGAATCGCAATTAAATACTCCTTTGGGTATAATCAAAGCTTTAATCTTCTTTCTTGTAACAGGAAGTTCGTTTTCCCGCTATTAATGCTCTAAAACTGGCAGAAGATGTTCTAACTAATGTTTCAAGAACACGTCCTCAATGGTTCCGGCTTGTGTCATCCGTTGATGACAGAGTGGATCTACAATTTGGCAAATTAAGATCTCAAACAATTGCTGATTATCGATCCCTTCTTAATTCCCTCAAATGGCCCCCACCTCTTTCCACATTAAATCCCTCTAATACACAAGAAAGTAAATTACCAGAATCAACAAATCCCCTTTTTACAATGCGAGGAGACCTTAAACACCAGTATTGTGATAGTTTTCTTGCACTATGTAAACTACAGGAATTGCAAACACAAAGAAAATCCCGGCAAGTGCATGGTCATAATGGTCAATTTACTCTGCATGAATCGCTTTGGGCCATTGAAGAGCTTGTGAATCCTATATCAATTGCATCTGAACGCCATTTTGCAAAGTGGGCTGATAAACCTGAGCTTATATTTGCTCTAGTATATAAAATAACTCGGGATCATGTTGATACAATGGATGACTTATTACAGCCACTCGTTGACGAAGCAATGCTTTCTGGTTACTCTTGTAGGGAAGAATGGATCTCAGCCATGGTTAAATCCTTATCGGATTATATGGCGAAAGAAATTCTCCCTGTTTATATAAGTCAGCTGGATGAAGACACTACCACAGAAGACCATTCACAAGCTAAAATATCTTGGTTACATTTTATCGACTTAATGATTTCTTTTGACAAGAAAATAAAAACTCTTGTAGCACAATCGGGAATCACTCTATTCCTTGAGGAAGATGGGAACATGCGAAAGATGTCTTGTTTATCTGTTTTTTGTGATCGACCCGATTGGCTAGAATTATGGGCTGAAATAGAACTCAGTGATGCAATCGAAAAGTTGAGACCTGAAATTGAGGATGAGAAAAAATGGTTGATCGAAGCTCAACAACCGGGACTCATTTTAGGTGCCGAAGATTGCAGGTCACCCACGATTTCGAGCTCTTTTCTTAGGCGGTTATCGTCTATCATTGACCGCTGCCGATCGATCCCGGGTGTTAGGTTAAGAGCAAGATTTATTAGATTGGCTGGTGCACCTATTATACACAAGTTTTTGGATTCCGTGCTTCTTATATGCCAAGAAGCCGAAGGATTGACTGCTTTGACCGACGACGATGCTTTGGTTAAAGTGACGAAATCGATCAATGCTTCTCGATATATCGAGTCTGTTTTGAAGGAATGGTGTGAGGAAGTGTTTTTCTTGGAGATGGGATTTGATCAGGATCAACAGCCGGGTGGCATAATTGAGGAGGAAGTTAATAAGCTTGTGATGTTTAGAATTGAATGGGTTGAAAAAGTATCAAAAGTTGTTTTTAGGGGTTTTGATTCTTGCAGTCGTGAATATATAAAAAACAGGAAACAATGGATGGAAAAAGCTGAAGAAGGTTGGACAGTGTCAAAATCCTTGATTGGGGCACTTGATTATTTGCAAGCAAAAATGTCGGTGTTAGAGTTAAATTTGAATAAATTTGACTTTGTTGGAGTCTGGAGAACATTAGCAACTTATATAGATTCACACATTTTCAGTGGTATTTTTGAGATTAACGCGAAGTTTTACGATGCTGGTGTAGAAAGACTTGCTAATGATTTGACAGTTCTGTTTGGAGTTTTTAAAGCTTGGTGTTTAAGACCTGAAGGATTCTTCCCAAAATCAAGCGAAGGTTTGAAAATATTGAAAATGGAGGATAAACAACTTCGTGGCAGTGTAGAAGGAGGTGACAGGTGGCTCAATCAGAATGTGATAAGACATTTGACTGTGAGTGAGGTGGAAATAATCGTGAAGAGTAGGGTATATGGATGATGAACGTTTCCAGTTTTCCAGGTGATGCTAACTTAGGATTATTAAGGGGTACATTTGGCTATCTTCTTTTGTCTTGGTTTTCAGATTTAAAGGATTATGTTGTGCTAGTTATTCTGTCAGACTTTAGCTCTGTTTGGTTGTTTTTCTTTGTTGACAAAAGTGTCATTTTAGTAATACATGTATTTTCTTATAATTAATGGTTGATCAAATATCATATATATATTAATGTGTACATAAGGACTGAAATATTAGAAAGACGATAATGCCTTGATATATGTTGTCATTTTAGATCACCTTTTGTG
Organism: Glebionis coronaria; assembly: GCA_025667525.1. Lineage (NCBI taxonomy): Eukaryota > Viridiplantae > Streptophyta > Magnoliopsida > Asterales > Asteraceae > Glebionis > Glebionis coronaria. Next base: position 98,727,305 of record CM046879.1, read on the forward strand.
GTGTTTTAGCAAATGGTAAGTTGATAGCTCTCTTATTATGTTTGATCAAGGAGACAAAGAAAAGACTTATGTATAAGTGAAACTCAAATTATTTGACAGAAGTTCAATAACAGTTGAAGAGATGATGAATCTACAAGCTTGTCAGGTTAGTTCATGTACTGATTTTAAAATCTAAAATACATGCTTGCATTGATCTATAACCAATTACTATCTATTAACCAATTAACAGTGGCAAATAGGTATTTCAGTATTTGTGACTTATCAACTTCCCAAAAATGGTACCATGTAGTAAATAATAAATTTCTATTTATAAGTTATAAATGAACTTCCCAAAAATGGTACCATGTAGTAAATAATAAATTACTACGTATAAGTTATAAATGTATCGTTGTCTTACTACAGCTAGAATTTGAAGCAGGTGGCAGTAATATTATCAGCTCGTCTTTGCTTCTTTGCCTACACATGGTTGATTTCAGGTATGTCTTACTGTCACACTGTTAACCAGTTTTAGCTTATAAAGACGGTGGAACATGAGTTTGACATATTTAGGTAGAAAAATGCCATAATTTTACCTTCATTTTGTCTGCTGCTGATAAAATAATAGTGACCTGGGTCCGTATGTTCTACTCTACTGTACTATATGGACCCACAACATGAATGGGTTTTTCCAATTAAAGGGCCTTCGGGGACCCACTTCGATTTAGTGAATTCTGATTTGTTAACCTGATTTGGACAAATGTGCAGTTTTGTTTGAGGGTCTACTTTAAGTGACTGCAGATAGTTAAGTGCCATCTAGAAAGATACATTGTTTCCAGCCTGTGGGTGTATTGCCTTCTTTTTGCCACCTGCATTTGTTTGAATCTAGGCTTTAGCTATTCCAATCTACTGTAGAATAACTAAGATTGGTGTTCACATATAAGCAATCTTATATTATATATAATCTGGTTTCTATTTGCTTGACTTTTGGTAGTTTAATTGGAATAATTGTTTCTGTTGAGTTTGCACGACATACCAAACCAACCCGTCCAACATTGCTGTAACCCTTTTCCAATTGGGTATGAATAGATTTTGGGCTCGACCTAAGTCCTTGATAGTAGGGTATTGATGAGTTACACCATTGTCTTAAGCTGTTTTGGATGTTATTGGATAGCTTAGGCTCAGGGAGATACTTCAAAGTTTGATGATGTTATGCATATGAATAACGAAACTTATTCAACAGATAGTTGTGACTAGTAGAATAGTTGTGACTAGTTGTTTCATTTGGCTTAATTCTGATATCTGAACTTTATTATCTGTATATTTAGGATTTTATGAGTTGAACAACTTATCTAACAAGGTAAGAAAATTATAATAGAGTGTTTACAAGTTGCATGTAATGGGGTTGGAGGAACAAATCATGGAGATCAGATATTGATAGAGGTGACAATATGTATCCATGTACATCTGAATGGGTGGATTTTTTAAATGTATCAAACAATAATCTTAAAAACGATATAAAATGGAATCAGCCAAATTAGCCGCTGTCTTTCGACGTGTTTTTTTTTTTGTTTTCAACAGGATATAAAACCTTTTTATATCATTTTGGTGTGTAAATTAAATTATTTTTTAATAATACTTGACGCAAATGTTATTTTTTCCAAACTATTCATACGAGTTATATGATTTTCCAACAGAAGCTTTCTACTGTACGGGAGCTATCTTTTTATTTCATGACAGGTTCCTAATGAGACTAGATTGAATAAATCCTTTGTTTTTATTCTTCCATGAATAGGGAAAAGCTAAAACAGGAAAGAGATGGGTTGACATCTGCTCTGTCCTTGATTAGTTGGAATATAATAGTCTTTTGCCTGCTACATTTTTCAATTCCTATTTGAAAGATTAAATATTATTTTACGCACTTTATTATTTTATACACTTTTTCTGTTGAGAGACAAAAACATACCAAAGGTATTTTATTAATAACTGAAGTATTTAAATAGCCTAATTTCTGTCTAAGTGAGTCCAACAACCTAGACACAAACGTTAACCATACAACCAGATAATAAGACAAATCCAATATGCATCTGCTTGTCTCCGTGACCTCCACATACACTATTGTTGCAGAAGATCTCTGATGATGTTCACATCGACTCCATTGTTTTCCATAGAATCCAGTAGTTGAGATAGCCTTTCTCCTAGATCATCCCCTTGTGTTCTCAGGCTCCTTATGTAATTGCATGTCTCTTGAAGAATCTTTGATGCTGGTACCTTTTCCATCATATCGATACATATCAGGTTAATCTTATTACGTGCATAATACCATAGTGGGCTAAGACTATATAAATGTAATCTGGAAAGTGTCTGAGCCTACATACCAGTTTATATAATATCATAATAGTATAATACCAATTGATATAGCTCCAGAAAGGAATTTGCTTACAGAATTAAATATCATTTGTTTCTTTTGTGACATTAACAATACATTTCTACTCATATAATGAAGTCTAAGTGACCTAAATAGCAGAAATGTAAATCAGTTTATAAGGAATTGTTATATTTCGGAGGCTAAGTGTGAACTATGTTTTTTTAAAGACCTAGTGCTCAGTAGGTTTGTAGTAAATATGGAGGACCATTCTATGTACATAAATCAGTTTATAAGGAATTGTTAAATTGATGAAAAATGATTAACGAACAAGTAATTGCAATTTGAAAACTTCCCAATAAGGAATTGTTTATATTTCGAAGGCCAAGTGTGAACTATGTTTTTTTAAAGACCTAGTGCTCAATAGGTTTGTAATAAATATGGAGGACCATTCTATGTACATAGATAGTTAAATTGATGAAAAATGATTAACGAACAAGTAATTGCAATTTGAAAACTTCCCAATAATAAGCATGATGCATGCCATATAGCATATAAATTTCCAACTTACCCTTGTTTTATTGGAGCTACAACTTGTAGCAGGTAGCAATGCTTGTAATTTTATCACAAGATTGTCGAGCTCGCCATCTCTTTTCTTTGCAGTTCTCGTTCTCCGGCTTGACATGATTGGCTTTAAGTGTGTCTCTCTTTCTTACTCTCTGTTTCTTACTCTTGGAACTAGTGTGAGCTTATAAGGGCACAATTTATAGCTTGGAGACAAATCTTGTTAGAGGAATAGCATAATCATACCAGCATTTTGTCTGCTCCTGATAATATAACATTTGCCTGGGTCCATATGTTTCACTTAACTGCACGTATTGGACCCGCAACATAAATGGCTCTTTCCAAATAAGGATCTTTTGGACCCATCTGGTTAGCCAATCCTGATTTAGTTAGCCTGATTGGACACATCTTCAAATTAGTTTGAGGGTTCTTCATAAGTAACGGCAGGATAGTTAAGTGCCACCTAAAAGATAATTTGTTTTCGGTGTGGGGTTCTACCTGCACCTCTTTTTGTTATTCCGATTAATTATTAAAAAAAGTTAGATTGATGTTCATATTTGAGCAAGTTGCTTTATAAATTCGGTTTTTATTTGCTTGATATCGGACTTTCAGTGGAAGACATCCTCTGAATTTATACAACACACCAAACCACCAGCCTTAGGTTGTTAAGACCTATTTCACATTTTTTATGGATAAATTTTTTGGGTCCCTCTTATGTTCGTACCACTTAAACGTGTGTTTTCTAAAACCTTTTATATTAATATCATTTTACTATGAAATTAGTGTGTTTAAAATCCACAGGAGTGGGGACATGGACATAGGTCATCCTTTAGCTTTGGCGTTCGCATATTCATGTTGCCTTGCTTTACGAGTTATAGGATTTTCCAACAGAAAATTTCTACCATATGAGAAGGTATCTTTGTATTTCATATGATAGGTCCTGATGAAACACAACTGAATAGAAATCCTTTTAGTTTTCATTCTTTTCCGAATAGGGAAAAGCTAAATCTGGAAAGAGATGGGTTGACATACGCTGTCCTTGATTAGTAGGAATATTAGTAGTCTTCTGCCAGCTACATTTTTCAATTCCTATTCGGACCCAGATTAAATATTATTTTATGCACATTTTCCATTAAAAACACACAAAAATACCAATTAGGTATGATATTAGTAACCTAAGTATTTAAATAACCTAATTTCTGTCCAACCGAGTCCAACAATCTAGACACAAAATTTAACCATGCAACCAGATAATAAGACATCCAATATGCATCTGCTTATCTCCGTGACCTCCACATACACTGGCACGCTATTGTTGCAGAAGATCTCTTATGATGCGACCCCATTGTTGTCCATATAATTCAGTAGTTGAGAGTCTTTCTCCTAGATCGTCCCCTTGTGTTCTCAGGCTCTTTATGTAATTGCATGTCTCTTCAAGAATCTTTGATGCTTGTACCTTTTTCATCATATCGATACAAATCAGTTTAGTCATATTACTTACATAGTGCCGTAATGGGTAAGATTATAAAAACTGTAATATCGATATGTAGTTTCAGGGATTTGTAAATCCCTGAGGTTTGTTAGCTTTATATAATATCAATTACCAAATTTATTTTTTTTAGAACGGCAAATGTTAGTGGTTAGTGGGTCGAGTCGTGCTATGACATCTAAGCGGCGGCATAATGTCTTCTTCGAACCCTCGCCTAGTTATGTTAAACTTCTCGCTTTCGCCTGAGAGCCCTTGGCAACCCAAAGACCTCCTGGAAAAGGAAACCACTTAGTGGAACCTTGGTGGCCAACTGAGCTGAGCTAAACCAGTTGGTTATCAATTACCAATTGATATAGTTTCATAATGGAAAATAGGGATGTGCATTTCGATCCGAATCCGAACAGTACCTGGAATCGTATCGATCTCCAGCACCCGAATCCTGTTCGGTACGGTACTACGAAATAAGGTGAAAAAAAATCGGGACCACCAATTTGGTACGGGACCGGTACCAAATCGGAAAAATCTCGAAAAAAAAGGGAAAATCCCGATTTCCCGATACCAATACCCATACCGGTACCGATATCCAATCCCGTTCGGTACCAGATCAGTACATAACTTTTAGATCGGGAAAAAATTGGGAGCACTAGATGGGAACGAGTTCAGGACGAGATTGGTACCGAGCTTATCCCTATTTCAGAATATTATATCATTTATTTCTTTTTCGTGACACTAACAATACAATACATTTCTACTCATATAATGAAGTCGAAGTGACTTAAATAACAGAAGTAAATCAATCTACAAGGAATTGTTATATTTCGAAGGCTAAGTGAGGCTTTTATTGGAGCTACAACTTGTAGCAGGTAGCAATGCTTGTAATTTTAACACAAGATTGTCGAGCTTGCCATCTCTGTTCTTTGCAGTTCTCGTTCTTCAGCTAGACATGATTGACTTCAAGTGTGTCTCTCTTTGTTACTCTCTGTTTCTTACTCTTGGAACTAGTGTTAGCTTATAAGGGCACCATTTATAGCTTGGAGACAAATCTAGTTAGAGGATCATACCAGCATTTTTGTCTGGTCTGCTGCTGATAACCTGGGTCTATATGTTTTTTGTAACTGCACTAAATGGACCCGCAACAAAAATGGCTCTTTCCAATTAAGGATTTCTTTAGACCCGTTCTGGTTTAGCCTGTCCTGATTTAGTTAGCCTGATTGGACACATCTGCAATTTCGTTCGAGGGTTCTTCATAAGTAACAGCAGGATGGTTAAGTGCCACCTAAACGATTTTACTTGCATTTCTATTTGTTATTCCAATTAATCTTTAAAAAAGTTAGATTGATGTTCATATTTGAGCAAGTTGCATTATAACCGGTTTTATTTACTTGATTTCGGTGGAAGACATGCTCTGAAATTATAGTTTAATTGATTTATTGTTTGATTATCTCTGTTGAGTTTATATAAGACACCAAACCATCTGTCCTTGGTTGTTAAAAACCATTTCATATTGTTTGTGAATAGATTTTCTGGTTCCCTCTAATGTTCATATGTCTTAAACCTGTTTTTAGTTAACTACTTGATTATTAATCTCATTAAAAACCAATACAACACTAAGGGGACGTTTGGTACGAGTGAATCATAAAGAATGTAAATACGGTAAAGAATGGAATCGTAGAGAAAGAGAATGGTTGTGAAAAGACAAAAGTCATTACACTATTTGGAAAGACGAGGGAATGAAGTGATAGAATGGAGTAGAGAATCGAATACTCTCTTTGATACGACTAAAGATTTCCGCATTGAATAATGTACATAAGCACAAAAATTAGACTTTAACATTGGTCACGAAAAAAACCTATATAACACCATCAGATATCACGTCTAATCAGCAGCACAATCGTTTGAAATTTATAACTTCACTAACTTTATATTTCAATGTTATAGAATAAATATTATTCTAAAAAAGGGGATGGATATACCAACAACAAAATCGTTTGCATGATTAAACACGAGTCTCGAAACATGTTAAAGACCCACGATAGGAAAACTAATCCATAAACAAAACTTCCTCAATCGGTTGATTAGTATAACAAAGGCGTATCGAATGAGCCGAAGTTTCGAACAAGTCTAAAAACAAAACTTCCCCAGTAAGATATGTTGGTGCTCATTAAAAAGGAAAAAATGGTGCCACAACAGGTTAAATATCTTCATAGTATGATTTATATATAGGTTGTAGAAAATAAGATACAACTCAACATCGGTTTTTAATATACGTAAGCTACAACTCGCAAATTTATATATAATTTCTTATTAAATTCTACTATAAGACATAATTTTTAATGAATTGTTTAACAAGAGTAAATAATCCAGTCTCAATCGATCGAATGTGATGATATTGATAATATTACAATAAAGCTTCCTAAAAGAATGAACAAAAGACTTTGAAAACTACGATGGAGATGACGATATGGTCATTGAAATTGTTGTTCTCAGAAAGGGGTTTTCTAGTGAATTTGTGATTAAATGTGACTTGCACGTGATACTATGTATTAATACCTCTTGTTTATTTGTGGCTTTATGATTCATACGAGAATAGATAGCGAGAATAGTTCCTTTACTATAATTTTTATTCCCCGGCTTTCTTTACTTTTATAAAAGAATGCAAATATGAGGATGAGAATGGAATGACAAGCCCTCCTTTCCTTTCTCCGACGCTAACAAACATAGGAAACCATTTTCCTTTCTATTTTTTGGTTTCCTTTCCGTCGTACCAAACATGCCCTAAGGGGACGTTTGGTACGAGTGAATCATAAAGAATGGAAATACGGTAAAGAATGGAATCGTAGAGAAAGAGAATGGTTGTGAAAAGACAAAAGTCATTACACTGTTTAGAAAGACGAGGGAATGAAGTGATAGAATGGAGTAGAGAATCGAATACTCTCTTTGGTACGACTAAAGAATTTCCGCATTGAATAATGTACATAAGCACACAAATTCGACTTTAACATTGATCATGAAAAAAATCTATATAACACCATCAGATATCACGTCTAATCAACAGCACAATCGTTTGAAATTTATAACTTCACTAACTTTTTATTTCAATGTTATAGAATAAATATTATTCTAAAAAAGGGGATGGATATACCAACAACAAAATCGTTTGCATGATTAAACACGAGTCTCGAAACATGTTAAAGACCCACGATAGGAAAACTAATCCATAAACAAAACTTCCTCAATCGGTTGATTAGTATAACAAAGGCGTATCGAATGAGCCGAAGTTTCGAACAAGTCTAAAAACAAAACTTCCCCAGTAAGATATGTTGGTGCTCATTAAAAAGGAAAAAATGGTGCCACAACAAGTTAAATATCTTCATAGTATGATTTATATATAGGTTGTAGAAAATAAGATACAACTCAACATCGGTTTTTAATATACGTAAGCTACAACTCACAAATTTATATATAATTTCTTATTAAATTCTACTATAAGACATAATTTTTAATGAATTGTTTAACAAGAGTAAATAATCCAGTCTCAATCGATCGAATGTGATGATATAAATAATATTACAATAAAGCTGCCTAAAAGAATGAACAAAAGACTTTGAAAACTACGATGGAGATGACGATATGGTCATTGAAATTGTTGTTCTCAGAAAGGAGTTTTCTAGTGAATTTGTGATTAAATGTGACTTGCAAGTGATACTATGTATTAATACCTCTTGTTTATTTGTGGCTTTATGATTCATACGAGAATAGATAGCGAGAATAGTTCCTTTACTATAATTTTTCATTCCCCGGCTTTCTTTACTTTTATAAAAGAACGCAAATATGAGGATGAGAATGGAGTGACAAGCCCTCGTTTCCTTTCTCCGATGCTAACAAACATAGGAAACCATTTTCCTTTCTATTTTTTGGTTTCCTTTACGTCGTACCAAACATGCCCTAAGGGGACGTTTGGTACGAGTGAATCATAAAGAATGGAAATACGGTAAAGAATGGAATCGTAGAGAAAGAGAATGGTTGTGAAAAGACAAAAGTCATTACACTGTTTAGAAAGACGAGGGAATGAAGTGATAGAATGGTGTAGAGAATCGAATACTCTCTTTGGTACGACTAAAGAATTTCCTCACTGAATAATGTATATAAGCACAAAAATTCGACTAACATTGATCACGAAAAAAACCTATATAACACCATCAGATATCACGTCTAATCAGCAGCACAATCGTTTGAAATTTATAACTTCACTAACTTTATATTTCAATGTTATAGAATAACTATTATTCTAAAAAAGGGGTTGGATATACCAGCAACAAAATCGTTTGCATGATTAAACACGAGTCTCGAAACATGTTAAAGACCCACGATAGGAAAACTAATCCATAAACAAAACTTCCTCAATCGGTTGATTAGTATAACAAAGGCGTATCGAATGAGTCGGAGTTTCGAACAAGTCTAAAAACAAAACTTCCCCAGTAAGATATGATGGTGCTCATTAAAAAGGAAAAAATGGTGCCACAACAAGTTAAATATCTTCTTGGTATGATTTATATATAGGTTGTAGAAAATAAGATACAACTCAACATCGGTTTTTAATATAGGTACGCTACAACTCGCAAATTTATATATAATTTCTTATTAAATTCTACTAAAAGACATAATTTTTAATGAATTTTTTAACAAGAGTAAATAATCCAGTCTCAATCGATCGAATGTGAATATATTTATAATATTACAATAAAGCTGCCTAAAAGAATGAACAAAAGACTTTGAAAACTACGATGGAGATGACGATATGGTCATTGAAATTGTTGTTCTCAGAAAGGGGTTTTCTAATGAATTTGTGATTAAATGTGACTTGCACGTGATTCTATGTATTAATACCTCTTGTTTATTTGTGGCTTTATGATTCATACGAGAATAGATAGCGAGAATAGTTCCTTTACTATAATTTTTCATTCCCCGGCTTTCTTTAATTTTATAAAAGAACGCAAATATGAGGATGAGAATGGAATGACAAGCCCTCGTTTCCTTTCTCCGATGCTAACAAACATAGGAAACCATTTTCCTTTCTATTTTTTGGTTTCCTTTCCGTCGTACCAAACATGCCCTAAGGGGACGTTTGGTACGAGTGAATCATAAAGAATGGAAATACGGTAAAGAATGGAATCGTAGAGAAAGAGAATGGTTGTGAAAAGACAAAAGTCATTACACTGTTTAGAAAGACTAGGGAATGAAGTGATAGAATGGAGTAGAGAATCGAATACTCTCTTTGATACGACTAAAGAATTTCCACATTGAATAATGTACATCAGCACAAAAATTAGACTTTAACATTGGTCACGAAAAAAACCTATATAACACCATCAGATATCACGTCTAATCAGCAGTGTAACACCTCCAAAATAGGCCCAGCGGAGGCGCGCTAGTTTTGGGGCCTGTTACGTCATGATCATCCGAGTCTTGATCCGAGAGAACGACTTCTATGCCAAATATCATCAAGTAGACTCCAAATAATCATACAATCAAGTACCTGAGAATACATGCTTAAAACGGTCAACATAAAGTTGGTGAGTTCATAAGTTTTATTAAAAAGTTTATGACACTTCAAAAGTTTATAGAGTACACTACCGAAAGTAGTATCGTAAAAGCGTTTAGAACTCCAGAGTTTCGCAACAAAAGCAAAGTTCACCACAAAGTTCAGTCATATATCATCATTTAGCCAAAAGCATTACAGCCAACACAAAATAATTCAGTTCATATACAAGATTCATATCGACATCACATGCAAGATTCATATCAAGATCACATGCCAAATTCATGTCAAGATCATATATATATAAGAAGCATAACAAGATCTTACAAGATCATACACGATCATAGCAAGATTCACAATCAAGATCAATACAAGATCATAGCAAGGTTCAAATCAAGATCATAGCAAGATTCAATTCAAGATCAACTGGACCGCAAACAAAATGTTTTAAAACATATGAATCCCATTATAGGAGGGCAATCATATAAAGTTTAGAAGCATATGAATCCATTAAAAAAATGGCAAGCATATTAAATTTAGTAGCATATGAATCCATTAAATATGGCAAGCATATAAAGTTTAGCAAAGCATATGAATCCATCAAATAATAGCAAGCATATAAAGTTTAGCAGCATATGAATCCATTAAATAATGGCAAACATATAGGGTACCCAGTTACGATAGCAATAAGTTCATGACAAAACTTCTGCGAAGTGATTCAAGACAAAACACATTTTGCGTCCATAAGCAAGCAACAAAACATTATCATCACCAAGATAACTTCAGAGAATAGCTCAAGAAACATGTATTGCATTCATAAGCAAGCAATAAGCATTATCTTCATAAGCATAACCCCAATGAAGTAATTCAAGAAAACGATAGTTTTGCGTCAACAAAAGATGTTACAAGCATTATCACACCTCAAATACATTAAGCATATAAGGAAGATCAAAAGAAGTTATGACTCACTCACATATTCACAATGTGTAGCATAAAACAATACTTGCAAAGTATAACCACGCATGTATCACAAACAATCATCAAAACGTATAAACACGTATATGACATCAACAAGCATGCATCTCCCCCAAAAGAGATTTAAAACATGTACAAGGCGATTCAAAAATAGAAAGAGAGGGTATGAACTCACCTCAGCAACACAAGTTATCACAGCAAGAGAATAATAATCATAGAATTAGATCACGCAGATGCAACCTAAAATAATACTAGATTGGATTACAATCTATAATGCAAGAATAAAATGAATGTTATACGCATATGTCAACCCTTACCACGGATTTAATTTATAAAGAATATGTATGTAAAATATAACTTTTATTTAGCAAGATTTCGACTGCTTTCGACGTTGTATTTAATCTAACCATTTAGAAAACTATCAAGACACAATATTAACCCGACTCGACGCAAAAACGTTTATAAATAAGATTATACAAAAAGAAAACATTTATACATTAGATTATAAGCAAAATGTTTATAATAGTTTGACATCATAACAAGCCTTATTCCCCATGCCCATTATATCTCTCATGTTATTTCCTTTGAAAACACTTTGGACTGTTGGTTCAAAACAGCAAGTCACCATCATTGTGATATGACAAGTTACTAGTTAGTTTTAAAACAAGTTTTATCAATCTCCATCACCCTCTCTCACTCTCGTTAAGACACAACATTGAAATACATGCTTTGGAAACATTACCCCACTAGCAATATCAGTATGTATATATATAACCTCAAAATGACACCATTTCTACTCACCTCACTTTTCTCTCGTTTAAAATTCAGACACAACAAGAAACTCTTTTCATTGACGAAAGTCTGTGACTCGAAGAAAACGGTTTTGACTCGATGAACTACACACTCGCCTTGAATCGATACAACAGAAACTCTCAACATGACACTTTTCTCGTCTTCACCATTAAACTCACCACCAAACCTTCCCTCGTCTCACACCAAATCTCACTCTGAATCTCAACACAACTCTCAAGATATTTCACCATGTGCGCAACATGCTGTTGGCAAGACCCTCACAAAGACTCACAACAAAATTCTCACAATCTCTTGCAAAACTCTCGTCAAACAAACTCGACAAGCTCACAATAAAGCAAGCTTTCATCGCCAAACGCTCACAAACTCTTATAAACTCTTGATAAACCTTCATTTCACGCTCGCACAAAACTCGGTTTCGACGTACTCATTTACTCGACTCACATATGCTTATTCATTTTCACGACTTAAAACTAGGTTTGACATGTACCCATTAAGCTTGACACATATACCAAAAGACATACTAACGTGAGATCTAAAACATGTTCATGAACCTCAACGTGTAAACCCATTTCAAACGCTTTTAAAATCTTGTGACATTAAGCACAAACATGGTAAGGTGACATATGAATGCATGACAAGAAACACAGTAAGGAGAAAAGAAAATAGAGATGAAAGGGTACGCGGTGTAACCTTGTCGAGCTTGCGATATAATAATAATGCTTGAAACTATAACGAGACGATGACCCGCAAAACAAGAAACCTTAGCTCGAGTCTACAACGAACCCACTGCACAAGCCACTTAACCCACGTCTAGCTTGAAAACCCACGTCTAGAACGAACAACTACGAGAAACCCACTTCGAACAGGGAAACCCACGAGTAGCCAGAAGGAAACCCTCGTCTTACGAGCAAAACCCACGTCGGGAAAGATGATCGTCACGTCAGGATGATGTGTGTTTTGGTTAGTTTGTAATTGGGTGAGTTTAGAGTAGTTGTATGAGATGAAAATGGAGTTTCAAGGTTCTGGAAATGGAATGGAGTGTTGAGATAAATGAATATGTTGTTAGAAAACGATAATAACTCGAGCAGTGAGGGTGGGGAGGTGATGTTGTAATTGTGTGTGTATCCATTTTGGCAAGGGAGGGTGAGAGAAAGGCTAAGGGGAAGAAAAAGGGTGCTGTTTGGCGTGTGAGGGGGGGACCAAAACCATCCTCCAGTGAGAAAGAAGAGAAGGACGTACCGTCGCTAGGGGTTAGGGAGTAGCATGTGGGATTTTCAAATTTCAAATTATTTATATGTGATAAGTGTCTTGGGGGAACATTTTGGGTATCATGTATATGGTGCCAAAACTAGTAGTACTGTATTAATATAGCTAGTTAGCTAGTAGGTTGATTTCCCGCGAAGCGTTAGTAATTTCGTTGTGTGGTGGAGTCTTCGTCGGCCGTGTCGCGAAATGATTACATGATGGTATATCCAATGCACAATAAATTCGAACGAGGACGCATGCGTCATATTTATAATTTATAATATCACAGTTCACGTAAATCACGTGGCACACAAGTCACGTAACGTAAACAAAATAAATCTAGGGATAACGAGTATAGCTCGTGAGTGCACGAGGTCAATATTTAACACGTGCAATGTTCATAAAGGCATTGACTGGTCGCAGTCTGCAACTAAAACCAATTTAGCACATAAAATGACATACGACCAACTCGAGGGTAAGAACTGTAAATATCTCGTGACATTTAAAATATAAAGGTTAAATTTTTACTATGTTGATACGCAGATTATGCGATTTTTCAGATTTTAGAAAATATATCCCGTTTTCAAATCCAACCAGTTAGGTAACGATAAGAAATTAATTTCGAAATATAATTTAGTATTATTTAAAGTACGAAAAATTCCCGGGTGTTACAAGCAGCACAATCGTTTGAAATTTATAACTTCACTAACTTTATATTTCAATGTTATAGAATAAATATTATTCTAAAAAAGGGGATGGATATACCAACAACAAAATCGTTTGCATGATTAAACACGAGTCTCGAAACATGTTAAAGACCCACGATAGGAAAACTAATCCATAAATAAAACTTCCTCAATCGGTTGATTAGTATAACAAAGGCGTATCGAATGAGCCGAAGTTTCGAACAAGTCTAAAAACAAAACTTCTCCAGTAAGATATGTTGGTGCTCATTAAAAAGGAAAAAATGGTGCCACAACAGGTTAAATATCTTCATAGTATGATTTATATATAGGTTGTAGAAAATAAGATACAACTCAACATCGGTTTTTAATATACGTAAGCTACAACTCGCAAATTTATATATAATTTCTTATTAAATTCTACTATAAGACATAATTTTTAATGAATTTTTTAACAAGAGTAAATAATCCATTCTCAATCGATCGAATGTGAATATATTGATAATATTACAATAAAGCTGCCTAAAAGAATGAACAAAAGACTTTGAAAACTACGATGGAGATGACGATATGGTCATTGAAATTGTTGTTCTCAGAAAGGGGTTTTCTAATGAATTTGTGATTAAATGTGACTTGCACGTGATACTATGTATTAATACCTCTTGTTTATTTGTGGCTTTATGATTCATACGAGAATAGATAGCGAGAATAGTTCCTTTACTATAATTTTTCATTCCCCGGCTTTCTTTACTTTTATAAAAGAATGCAAATATGAGGATGCGAATGGAATGACAAGCCCTCGTTTCCTTTCTCCGATGCTAACAAACATAGGAAACCATTTTCCTTTCTATTTTTTGGTTTCCTTTCCGTCGTACCAAACATGCTCTAAGGGGACGTTTGGTACGAGTGAATCATAAAGAATGGAAATACGGTAAAGAATGGAATCGTAGAGAAAGAGAATGGTTGTGAAAAGACAAAAGTCATTACACTGTTTAGAAAAACGAGGGAATGAAGTGATAGAATGGAGTAGAGAATCGAATACTCTCTTTGGTACGACTAAAGAATTTCCGCATTGAATAATGTACATAAGCACACAAATTCGACTTTAACATTGATCATGAAAAAAATCTATATAACACATTCAGATATCACGTCTAATCGACAGCACAATCGTTTGAAATTTATAACTTCACTAACTTTTTATTTCAATGTTATAGAATAAATATTATTCTAAAAAAGGGGATGAATATACCAACAACAAAATCGTTTGCATGATTAAACACGAGTCTCGAAACATGTTAAAGACCCACGATAGGAAAACTAATCCATAAACAAAACTTCATCAATCGGTTGATTAGTATAACAAAGGCGTATCGAATGAGCCGAAGTTTCGAACAAGTCTAAAAACAAAACTTCCCCAGTAAGATATGTTGGTGCTCATTAAAAAGGAAAAAATGGTGCCACAACAAGTTAAATATCTTCATAGTATGATTTATATATAGGTTATAGAAAATAAGATACAACTCAACATCGGTTTTTAATATACGTAAGCTACAACTCGCAAATTTATATATAATTTCTTATTAAATTCTACTATAAGACATAGTTTTTAATGAATTGTTTAACAACAGTAAATAATCCAGTCTCAATCGATCGAATGTGATGATATTAATAATATTACAATAAAACTGCCTAAAAGAATGAACAAAAGACTTTGAAAACTACGATGGAGATGACGATATGGTCATTGAAATTGTTGTTCTCAGAAAGGAGTTTTCTAGTGAATTTGTGATTAAATGTGACTTGCACGTGATACTATGTATTAATACCTCTTGTTTATTTGTGGCTTTATGATTCATACGAGAATAGATAGCGAGAATAGTTCCTTTACTATAATTTTTCATTCCCAGGCTTTCTTTACTTTTATAAAAGAACGCAAATATGAGGATGAGAATGGAATGACAAGCCCTCGTTTCCTTTCTCCGATGCTAACAAACATAGGAAACCATTTTCCTTTCTATTTTTTGGTTTCCTTTCCGTCGTACCAAACATGCTCTAAGGGGACCTTTGGTACGAGTGAATCATAAAGAATGGAAATACGGTAAAGAATGGAATCGTAGAGAAAGAGAATGGTTGTGAAAAGACAAAAGTCATTACACTGTTTAGAAAGACGAGGGAATGAAGTGATAGAATGGAGTAGAGAATCGAATATCTTTGGTACGACTAAAGAATTTCCTCATTGAATAATGTATATAAGCACAAAAATTCGACTAACATTGATCACGAAAAAAACCTATATAACACCATCAGATATCACGTCTAATCAGCAGCACAATCGTTTGAAATTTATAACTTCACTAACTTTATATTTCAATGTTATAGAATAACTATTATTCTAAAAAAGGGGTTGGATATACCAGCAACAAAATCGTTTGCATGATTAAACACGAGTCTCGAAACATGTTAAAGACCCACGATAGGAAAACTAATCCATAAACAAAACTTCCTCAATCGGTTGATTAGTATAACAAAGGCGTATCGAATGAGCCGAAGTTTCGAACAAGTCTAAAAACAAAACTTTCCCAGTAAGATATGATGGTGCTCATTAAAAAGGAAAAAATGGTGCCACAACAAGTTAAATATCTTCTTGGTATGATTTATATATAGGTTGTAGATAATAAGATACAACTCAACATCGGTTTTTAATATAGGTACGCTACAACTCGCAAATTTATATATAATTTCTTATAAAATTCTACTATAAGACATAATTTTTAATGAATTTTTTAACAAGAGTAAATAATCCAGTCTCAATCGATCGAATGTGAATATATTTATAATATTACAATAAAGCTGCTTAAAAGAATGAACAAAAGACTTTGAAAACTACGATGGAGATGACGATATGGTCATTGAAATTGTTGTTCTTAGAAAGGGGTTTTCTAATGAATTTGTGATTAAATGTGACTTGCACGTGATACTATGTATTAATACCTCTTGTTTATTTATGGCTTTATGATTCATACGAGAATAGATAGCGAGAATAGTTCGTTTACTATAATTTTTCATTCCCCGGCTTTCTTTACTTTTATAAAAGAACGCAAATATGAGGATGAGAATGGAATGACAAGCCCTCGTTTCCTTTCTCCGATGCTAAAAACATAGGAAACCATTTTCCTTTCTATTTTTTGGTTTCCTTTCCGTCGTACCAAACATGCCCTAAGGGGACGTTTGGTACGAGTGAATCATAAAGAATGGAAATACGGTAAAGAATGGAATCGTAGAGAAAGAGAATGGTTGTGAAAAGACAAAAGTCATTACACTGTTTAGAAAGACGAGGGAATGAAGTGATAGAATGGAGTAGAGAATCGAATACTCTCTTTGATACGACTAAAGAATTTCCGCATTGAATAATATACATAAGCACAAAAATTAGACTTTAACATTGGTCACGAAAAAAACCTATATAACACCATCAGATATCACGTCTAATCAGTAGCACAATCGTTTGAAATTTATAACGTCACTAACTTTATATTTCAATGTTATAGAATAAATATTATTCTAAAAAAGGGGATGGATATACCAACAACAAAATCGTTTGCATGATTAAACACGAGTCTCGAAACATGTTAAAGACCCACGATAGGAAAACTAATCCATAAACAAAACTTCCTCAATCGGTTGATTAGTATAACAAAGGCGTATCGAATGAGCCGAAGTTTCGAACAAGTCTAAAAATAAAACTTCTCCAGTAAGATATGTTGGTGCTCATTAAAAAGGAAAAAATGGTGTCACAACAGGTTAAATATCTTCATAGTATGATTTATATATAGGTTGTAGAAAATAAGATACAACTCAACATCGGCTTTTAATATACGTAAGCTACAACTCGCAAATTTATATATAATTTCTTATTAAATTCTACTATAAGACATAATTTTTAATGAATTTTTTAACAAGAGTAAATAATCCATTCTCAATCGATCGAATGTGAATATATTGATAATATTACAATAAAGCTGCCTAAAAGAATGAACAAAAGACTTTGAAAACTACGATGGAGATGACGATATGGTCATTGAAATTGTTGTTCTCAGAAAGGGGTTTTCTAATGAATTTGTGATTAAATGTGACTTGCACGTGATACTGTGTATTAATACCTCTTGTTTATTTGTGGCTTTATGATTCATACGAGAATAGATAGCGAGAATAGTTCCTTTACTATAATTTTTCATTCCCCGGCTTTCTTTACTTTTATAAAAGAATGCAAATATGAGGATGAGAATGGAATGACAAGCCCTCGTTTCCTTTCTCCGATGCTAACAAACATAGGAAACCATTTTCCTTTCTATTTTTTGGTTTCCTTTCCGTCGTACCAAACATGCCCTAAGGGGACGTTTGGTACGAGTGAATCATAAAGAATGGAAATACGGTAAAGAATGGAATCGTAGAGAAAGAGAATGGTTGTGAAAAGACAAAAGTCATTACACTGTTTAGAAAGACGAGGGAATGAAGTGATAGAATGGAGTAGAGAATCGAATACTCTCTTTGGTACGACTAAAGAATTTCCGCATTGAATAATGTACATAAGCACACAAATTCGACTTTAACATTGATCATGAAAAAAATCTATATAACACATTCAGATATCACGTCTAATCAACAGCTCAATCGTTTGAAATTTATAACTTCACTAACTTTTTATTTCAATGTTATAGAATAAATATTATTCTAAAAAAGGGGATGAATATACCAACAACAAAATCGTTTGCATGATTAAACACGAGTCTCGAAACATGTTAAAGACCCACGATAGGAAAACTAATCCATAAACAAAACTTCCTCAATCGGTTGATTAGTATAACAAAGGCGTATCGAATGAGCCGAAGTTTCGAACAAGTCAAAAAACAAAACTTCCCCAGTAAGATATGTTGGTGCTCATTAAAAAGGAAAAAATGGTGCCACAACAAGTTAAATATCTTCATAGTATGATTTATATATAGGTTATAGAAAATAAGATACAACTCAACATCGGTTTTTAATATACGTAAGCTACAACTCGCAAATTTATATATAATTTCTTATTAAATTCTACTATAAGACATAGTTTTTAATGAATTGTTTAACAAGAGTAAATAATCCAGTCTCAATCGATCGAATGTGATGATATTAATAATATTACAATAAAGCTGCCTAAAAGAATGAACAAAAGACTTTGAAAACTACGATGGAGATGACGATATGGTCATTGAAATTGTTGTTCTCAGAAAGGAGTTTTCTAGTGAATTTGAGATTAAATGTGACTTGCACGTGATACTATGTATTAATACCTCTTGTTTATTTGTGGCTTTATGATTCATACGAGAATAGATAGCGAGAATAGTTCGTTTACTATAATTTTTCATTCCCCGGCTTTCTTTACTTTTATAAAAGAACACAAATATGAGGATGAGAATGGAATGACAAGCCCTCGTTTCCTTTCTCTGATGCTAACAAACATAGGAAACTATTTTCCTTTCTATTTTTTGGTTTCCTTCCCGTCGTACCAAACATGCCCTAAGGGGACGTTTGGTACGAGTGAATCATAAAGAATGGAAATACGGTAAAGAATGGAATCGTACAGAAAGAGAATGGTTGTGAAAAGACAAAAGTCATTACACTGTTTAGAAAGACGAGGGAATGAAGTGATAGAATGGTATAGAGAATCGAATACTCTCTTTGGTACGACTAAAGAATTTCCTCACTGAATAATGTATATAAGCACAAAAATTCGACTAACATTGATCACGAAAAAAACCTATATAACACCATCAGATATCACGTCTAATCAGCAGCACAATCGTTTGAAATTTATAACTTCACTAACTTTATATTTCAATGTTATAGAATAACTATTATTCTAAAAAAAGGGGTTGGATATACCAGCAACAAAATCGTTTGCATGATTAAACACGAGTCTCGAAACATGTTAAAGACCCATGATAGGAAAACTAATCCATAAACAAAACTTCCTCAATCGGTTGATTAGTATAACAAAGGCGTATCGAATGAGACGAAGTTTCGAACAAGTCTAAAAACAAAACTTCCCCAGTAAGATATGATGGTGCTCATTAAAAAGGAAAAAAATGGTGCCACAACAAGTTAAATATCTTCTTGGTATGATTTATATATAGGTTGTAGAAAATAAGATACAACTCAACATCGGTTTTTAATATAGGTACGCTACAACTCGCAAATTTATATATAATTTCTTATTAAATTCTACTATAAGACATAATTTTTAATGAATTTTTTAACAAGAGTAAATAATCCAGTCTTAATCGACCGAATGTGAATATATTTATAATATTACAATAAAGCTGCCTAAAAGAATGAACAAAAGACTTTGAAAACTACGATGGAGATGACGATATGGTCATTGAAATTGTTGTTCTTAGAAAGGGGTTTTCTAATGAATTTGTGATTAAATGTGACTTGCACGTGATACTATGTATTAATACCTCTTGTTTATTTGTGGCTTTATGATTCATATGAGAATAGATAGCGAGAATAGTTCCTTTACTATAATTTTTCATTCCCCGGCTTTCTTTACTTTTATAAAAGAACGCAAATATGAGGATGAGAATGGAATGACAAGCCCTCGTTTCCTTTCTCCGATGCTAACAAACATAGGAAACCATTTTCCTTTCTATTTTTTGGTTTCCTTTCCGTCGTACCAAACATGCCCTAAGGGGACGTTTGGTACGAGTGAATCATAAAGAATGGAAATACGGTAAAGAATGGAATCGTAGAGAAAGAGAATGGTTGTGAAAAGACAAAAGTCATTACACTGTTTAGAAAGACGAGGGAATGAAGTGATAATGGATTAGAGAATCGAATACTCTCTTTGATACGACTAAAGAATTTCCGCATTGAATAATGTACATAAGCACAAAAATTAGACTTTAACATTGGTCACGAAAAAAACCTATATAACACCATCAGATATCACGTCTAATCAGCAGCACAATCGTTTGAAATTTATAACTTCACTAACTTTATATTTCAATGTTATAGAATAAATATTATTCTAAAAAAGGGGATGGATATACCAACAACAAAATCGTTTGCATGATTAAACACGAGTCTCGAAACATGTTAAAGACCCACGATAGGAAAACTAATCCATAAACAAAACTTCCTCAATCGGTTGATTAGTATAACAAAGGCGTATCGAATGAGCCGAAGTTTCGAACAAGTCTAAAAACAAAACTTCTCCAGTAAGATATGTTGGTGCTCATTAAAAAGGAAAAAATGGTGCCACAACATGTTAAATATCTTCATAGTATGATTTATATATAGGTTGTAGAAAATAAGATACAACTCAACATCGGTTTTTAATATACGTAAGCTACAACTCGCAAATTTATATATAATTTCTTATTAAATTCTACTATAAGACATAATTTTTAATGAATTTTTTAACAAGAGTAAATAATCCATTCTCAATCGATCGAATGTGAATATATTGATAATATTACAATAAAGCTGCCTAAAAGAATGAACAAAAGACTTTGAAAACTACGATGGAGATGACGATATGGTCATTGAAATTGTTGTTCTCAGAAAGGGGTTTTCTAATGAATTTGTGATTAAATGTGACTTGCACGTGATACTATGTATTAATACCTCTTGTTTATTTGTGGCTTTATGATTCATACGAGAATAGATAGCGAGAATAGTTCCTTTACTATAATTTTTCATTCCCCGGCTTTCTTTACTTTTATAAAAGAACGCAAATATGAGGATGAGAATGGAATGACAAGCCCTCGTTTCCTTTCTCCGATGCTAACAAACATAGGAAACCATTTTCCTTTCTAATTTTTGGTTTCCTTTCCGTCGTACCAAACATGCCCTAAGGGGACGTTTGGTACGAGTGAATCATAAACAATGGAAATACGGTAAAGAATGGAATCGTAGAGAAAGAGAATGGTTGTGAAAAGACAAAAGTCATTACACTGTTTAGAAAGACGAGGGAATGAAGTGATAGAATGGAGTAGAGAATCGAATATCTTTGGTACGACTAAAGAATTTCCTCATTGAATAATGTATATAAGCACAAAAATTCGACTAACATTGATCACGAAAAAAACCTATATAATACCATCAGATATCACGTCTAATCAGCAGCACAATCGTTTGAAATTTATAACTTCACTAACTTTATATTTCAATGTTATAGAATAACTATTATTCTAAAAAAGGGGTTGGATATACCAGCAACAAAATCGTTTGCATGATTAAACACGAGTCTCGAAACATGTTAAAGACCCACGATAGGAAAACTAATCCATAAACAAAACTTACTCAATCGGTTGATTAGTATAACAAAGGCGTATCGAATGAGCCGAAGTTTCGAACAAGTCTAAAAACAAAACTTCCCCAGTAAGATATGATGGTGCTCATTAAAAAGGAAAAAATGGTGCCACAACAAGTTAAATATCTTCTTGGTATGATTTATATATAGGTTGTAGAAAATAAGATACAACTCAACATCGGTTTTTAATATAGGTACGCTACAACTCGCAAATTTATATATAATTTCTTATTAAATTCTACTATAAGACATAATTTTTAATGAATTTTTTAACAAGAGTAAATAATCCAGTCTTAATCGATCGAATGTGATGATATTGATAATATTACAATAAAGCTGCCTAAAAGAATGAACAAAAGACTTTGAAAACTACGATGGAGATGACGATATGGTCATTGAAATTGTTGTTCTCAGAAAGGGGTTTTCTAATGAATTTGTGATTAAATGTGACTTGCACGTGATACTATGTATTAATACCTCTTGTTTATTTGTGGCTTTATGATTCATACGAGAATAGATAGCGAGAATAGTTCCTTTACTATAGTTTTTCATTCCCCGGCTTTCTTTACTTTTATAAAAGAATGCAAATATGAGGATGAGAATGGAATGACAAGCCCTCGTTTCCTTTCTCCGATACTAACAAACATAGGAAACCATTTTCCTTTCTATTTTTTGGTTTCCTTTCCGTCGTACCAAACATGCCCTAAGGGGACGTTTGGTACGAGTGAACCATAAAGAATGGAAATACGGTAAAGAATGGAATCGTAGAGAAAGAGAATGGTTGTGAAAAGACAAAAGTCATTACACTGTTTAGAAAGACGAGGGAATGAAGTGATAGAATGGAGTAGAGAATCGAATACTCTCTTTGATACGACTAAAGAATTTGCGCATTGAATAATGTACATAAGCACAAAAATTAGACTTTAACATTGGTCACGAAAAAAACCTATATAACACCATCAGATATCACGTCTGATGACGTATAGTCCCCAGCCGGGTCATGGACCTGGCTCACGGGTACTACCCGTATCCGGCCCATCATAGATGGGTGGGAATAATGTTATTTAAGCTCATGGGCTTGGATGAACAGTAACCGCACACACGTGTGCGGCCCACGACCCGGCATGATCGGTGCAGGGTTAGACAGAATCATATTCTGTCTAGGAATAGCTTTATCCCAATAGAAGAGGATATTCACTACCAAAATTAGAAGATAACAATCATTCTAATTCTGATAGTTATCCTTTCCTTGGGGCCAAAGTATCAAGTGGCAGCCCATTAGGATTCCACTGCTTATAAAAGTAACCCCCAAGGGTTCCACAAAGGTATTACGCTCTATATTCTCAACTCACATAAACCCTAACCGATTACTTACTCTCACGCTGGAGTCTAATCGTGGGAAACATTCCCACGGTAAGCCTAACGCGTGTTGTTTAGTGTGCATGATCCCAACCAAACGATTCACTTGGTGCAGGAGCCGGAGCCCAGCCAACCCGAATTAAGCCTAATTCGGGTCTAGCAAGGATCACCCAACTTTTGCATCAACAAGTTGGCGCCATCCGTGGGACCCATTACACTAAGCTAGAACAAAACCTCATTCTGAATTTCCAATGACGAAGGGGCATCCACAAGCTAACCCCAGGAACACGAATCCTGGGAATCGGAAGTCCCAAGGGGAAGGGATACTCATCCCCAATCAATCACCTAGCCGCCTTGCAGGCGGACCTGGTAACCGTGGCGGTTTTCAGCCCTTGGGGGTGACGAGCACGATCTCCATGACACCCCCACCTACTTCAACCCTGTACAACCCTGACCCAGGGAGTGCGCCCAACCCTCCTAACAAGGAGCCGCGCAGACCCTCGGCGGAGGAGGAAGTAGAAGTCCTACCACTCAGCGAGGAGGATCTTACTAGAGTTCTCACGCAGAACTTCGATAGGATCGTCCCGGGGATTGCATCAAGGTTGAATTTGGGGAGGAACCTCCAATCCAGACTCAACTTTGGTGACACCGGACCAATCACCTCCTCCCAAAATCAGAGGAAAAGGAGAGCTCGGCCTCAGGAGCAGAGCATCTTTGAGGAAAACCCTCAACCCAGGAATGTGTTTGAGCGCATAGGAGATCGCCTCATACAGGAACTAATGCAGTCTCGAGAGGGAGGAGATAAGTCTGATGGTTCACCCGAGCGACCAGATCGAGAGCTGGCCAGAATCGTTCGCCGCACGAGCGTGTGGGACAGGATGAACACTGGGAAAAAGGCCCCTAGTTCATCCCAAAAAGGTGGTCCCTACCCAAAGGATGGGGCACCACCTCTGTCGCCAGACCCGTCAGGCGAGGACTCAGATGACCATCCGCCTAAGCGTCGCCGAACTAGGCGTACCCCTCCACCCCCACCAAACAATGATGAGTACTATGGTGGCCCTTATTATCGAGATACAGAAGTGGAGGATCTTTCCCGCCCGTGGTGTGAACCGTGGGATGACCCTAGGCTCACCCGGCCATGGGCGGATCCCAGGGAAGACCCATTCACCCTCCGCATACGGAACTATTCCGAGGACACCAAACGTCGCATGCTGGCGTGTGTCAAGACCTATGATGGAACTGGTGATCCGGATGATCACCTCAAAATATTTGATACGCAGGCTAAAATTGAGCGATGGCCCATGCCTATATGGGGCCAAATGTTCAATTCAACTCTGATCGGAAATGCCCGTGACTGGTTTGAGGGACTCCCTCCGCGGAGCATTGATAGTTTCACGGAACTACGCACTGCGTTCAAGAACAATTATACTCAGAGGAAGAAGTATAATATGGATCCGGTCTCACTGGCAACTGTCAAACAAAGGCCGGGGGAGTCCATAGAAGCCTTCACTGAACGCTTCAATGATGAGTGCACACGCACTAAAACAATGCCGGAGCTCCTGAAAATCTCTGACTACATGCACGCCATAACAGACAAGGAATTGATCAGGCGCCTCAATGACAAGCGTCCAGAGAGATATGATGAACTCATGGAAAGGGTCAGAAATTTCATAGAAGGAGAAACGGCGGTTGCCGCGGCTTACCCATCCAAAGGAAATGGGTACCGGTCAAACGACCAGTCTCGGAGACAGTCGGGCGGTCAAGGCAATCAGAACAGTAGCAAGGGCTCAGACTATAAGAGCCAGAACAAAGGAGGACGGCCGGACGATAAGTTTACCCCCTAAAGATGTCCTACCGGGAGATCTTGCTGACGGAAGGGGCAAACTTTCCAAGGCCTCCCCCAATGACAACTCCGCCGAAACGTCGGCAAGGAAATCGCTTCTGCGAGTTCCATAATGACAAGGGCCATGGTACGGAGGAGTGTATCCAGCTCAAGAAGCATATTGAGTCACTGATCAAATCAGGTAAACTCAAGCACTTAGTTAAGGATTGGAAGGATGGAAAAGACAACAAGAAGTATGATAAGAAGGATCCCCAAAAGGACAAACCTTCGACCATATACATGATCCAATCCAGACAGCGCCGCACGAGGCAGAAAGTTGGCCAAAAATTTTCACGCGACAGGGAAATCTCATTCCCTCCCATCACAGCAAGCGATGTGATTGATGCGCCTCTCATTTATTGAGATAAGCATTGGAACACACAATGTTCGTCGCATGTATGTGGATGGAGGGTCGTCAGCAGAGGTACTGTATGAACACTGTTTCGTGCAGTTATGCCCAGAAATAAGAAGCCAGTTAGTACCGGCCACGTCGCCGCTCACTGGCTTTAGTGGAGACACTATCTGGCCGATAGGGCAACTACGTCTGCTTGTAACCATTGGGAATGAGGAACACTCCACTACGGCGTGGATGAACTTCATGGTGATACGCTCACATTCTCCGTACAATGGGATCATAGGCAGACTAGGTATTTTGGCTATACGGGCGGTACCCTCCACGGCACACGGAATGATCAAATTCCCTGTGGAAGGAGGAATCGTCACCATTTACAACACAATCGTACCAGCATCCGAATGTCATACCGTGACAGCACCGGCTCCACCTGTTCCACCCAAGGATGGATCACCACCTCCCAATTGGAAGGTGGCAATTCATCCTGACTATCCGGAACAGGAGGTGTAAATAGGAGGGGCACTCTCGGATAACGGCAAGAGGGCCATGTGCTCGCTGTTAAGTGCAAACTTAGATATATTCGCATGGGAGCCAAAGCATATGACAGGCGTGCCAAGGGCGATAGCAGAACATAAGCTCCAGATCCGCCAGGGATACCAACCTGTCAAGCAAAAGAAGCGCGGCCAGGCGCCTGAGCGCAGTCAAGTAATATTGGAGGAAGTACGGAAACTAGTGGACGCAGGTATCATGCGCGAGGTATACTACCACGAGTGGTTATCCAATCCGGTCATGGTAAAAAAACATGACGGAAGTTGGCGCATGTGTGTGGATTTTACGGATTTAAACAAGGCCTGTCCGCAGGATTGTTACCCGCTACCGGAAATCGACTGGAAGGTGGAATCCCTATGTGGGTATCCTTTCAAATGCTTCTTGGACGCATATAAAGGATATCACCAGATCCAGATGGCGGAGGAGGATGCGGAAAAAACGGCGTTCCATACGAGCCAGGGCGTATATTGCTATACGAAAATGCCGTTTGGACTAAAGAACGCCGGGGCTACATATCAACGGCTTGTGGACAAAGCTTTTGAATCACAGATAGGCCGCAACTTGGAAGTCTATGTGGATGACTTGGTTATAAAAAGTCATACGGAGGAGGCAATTCTCCGGGATGTCCAAGAGACATTCGACACACTGAGAAGGATTAACATGAAGCTAAATCCAAAGAAATGTACGTTTGGGGCAATGGAGGGAATGTTCCTTGGATATTTGATTGACCCAAACGGCATCAAACCTTGCCCAGAGAAGACGGACGCAGTGATACAACTGCCATCCCCTCAGACACGGAAGGAGGTGCAATCCTTAAATGGGAAACTAGCCGGGCTGAACAGGTTCCTATCTAAATCCGCAGAGAAGTCATTACCCCTATTTAAGACACTCAAGAAGTGCATTAGGAAGGGAGACTTCCGGTGGACGAAGGAAGCCAAGGAAGCTTTCGGCCAACTCAAGCAGCATCTTGCATCTCTCCCTATGCTAGTAGCCCCCCGGCCAAAGGAGGAACTCATTATGTATCTCTCAGCCACTCATGGCGCAATAAGTAGAACACTACAAGGGACGGAGCTAAATTACTCCTCTATGGAAAAATTGGTGTTAGCACTAGTGTTTGCTACAAAGCGGCTGCGCCGGTACTTTCAGGCGCACCCAATTGTAGTCATTACGGATCAGCCAATCAAGCAGGTTATTTCTAGGCCGGACGTGGCAGGGAGGCTACAAAAATGGAGCATCTTATTAGGGGAGCACAATATATCTTATAGGCCAAGGACGGCTGTGAAAGGCCAGATCTTGGCAGATTTCCTGATTGAGAAGCCGGATGAGGAAGGGCCAATCGTCAAACAAGACGAGACTCCAACAGAACCATGGGTGTTATTCACGAACGGATCTTCGTGTACGGACGGGTCCGGAGCTGGTCTCATCCTCACAAATCCGGAAGGAATGGAATTCACGTACGCCCTCCGTTTTGAGTTCACGGCTACCAACAACGAAGCGGAATATGAAGCATTAATCGCGGGTTTAAAAATCGCCGCCAGAATGGGAGTCCGCAACCTTGAGACCTACGTGGACTCACGGCTTGTTGTGAACCATATTCTAGGTGGATATGTGGCTAAGGAGGACAACATGGTGAGGTACTTGGAAAAAGTCAAGTCACTAATCGCGGCTTTCAGTAAGTTTTCCATCAAACAGGTGCCAAGAGGCGAGAACAAGAAGGCGGACGCTCTTAGTAAGATCGCATCCACAAGCTTCGCTCACTTGTCCAAACAAGTCTTGGTGGAAATACTCAAGGAGAAATCTATAACAGAAGGGGAGGTCGCTACTATAGTTGAGGAGGACGGACCTACATGGATGACCCCGATCATCAACTATTTGACTAGTGAGACCCTTCCGGACGATGAAAAAACGGCACGACGCGTCAGGAGGAAGTCTCAACACTTTGAACTTCGAGAAGGCATCCTTTATAAGCGCTCTTTCTTGCAGCCGTGGTTGCGGTGTGTTAGACCACGGCAGGCCGCTTACGTAATCAGTGACATACATGAAGGGTTATGCGGCATGCACGTAGGTCCACGATCCGTGGTAGCCAGAGCCTTACGAACATGATACTATTGGCCTACCATGCACAGAGACGCGCGCGACATGATTCGCAAGTGTAGTGATTGCCAAGTGCATAGACCAGTGCCGCGACATCCGCAGCAGGAGCTTACACCTATTACATCTCCATGGCCATTCTATAAGTGGGGAATTGATATCGCAGGGCCGTTTCCGGTAGCTGCGGGGGGAGTGAAGTTCTTGATTGTCACAATGGATTACTTCACACGATGGATTGAGGCCAAGGCAGTCAAATCCATCACAGGCAAGCAAGTTAAAAAGTTTGTTTGGGAGCATATTGTGTGCCGTTTTGGCCTACCAGGAGAAATCATCTCGGATAACGGCAAACAGTTCACAGACAATCCATTCAAAGACTGGTGTGCATCACTGAACATCAAGCGGCACTTCACATCTGTTAAGCATCCACATACAAATGGCCTTGTGGAACGAGCAAACAGAAGCTTGGGAAATGGCATCAAGGCGCGTTTGGACGAACGAAGTGCCAAATGGGTCGATGAGTTGCCGCATGTGCTATGGGCGCATAGAACTATGATCAAAACGGCCAACGGAGATACTCCATTTGCATTGGCTTACGGCACTGAAGATGTTATACCAGCAGAAATAGTGATGCCTACCATCCGTACGACGGAGGTTAATGTCGTCACGAACGACGAGCAGCTGCGAATCAACCTGGATCTGTTGGAAGAAAAAAGGGAGATAGCATCCATCAATGAGGCTAAGTCCAAGGCTAAAATGAAGGCTTACTATGACGTCATGGTCAAAGGCGTTTCTTTTCGACCAGGAGATTATGTCTATCGTGCTAACGAAGCAAGTCGAGCGGAGAATACAGGAAAGCTGGGCCCTAAGTGGGAAGGACCGTATGAAGTCACGGAGGCCTTAGGACGAGGCGCGTACAAGTTACGTGACATGGATGGCCACGACCTAGAGCGCACATGGAACATCTCCAATCTCAAAAGGTGCTATCTTTGAAAGCTACGGCTTCCGCATGGGGGCTTTGCTATATGTGGCTTTAATGAAGAACCATGCGGTTTATCTGTTTTTCTTATGTTTTGTTTAGTTTCCTTTCTTGTTTTCTAGGACTTGTCATTATTGTTCAAACAAAACATGTAAACATTCTAATAAAATGTCGTGGCGCCTAGCTAGCTCCACGGCTTGTTTCGTGCAAATAATTTTTTTTAGATTTTCTGTTAGTAATATGCACCTCTTAGTTGTTATCATAATATGCCATGTTTATTCGTATGCATTCATTCAAATTACTGTACATGTACTATACACCTCCAGGAGGGGTAAGAGGATTAAGTGAACCTACTAATTCAACTTGCCGCGTAAGAGGGATGCAACCCCAGCCGCACGGATCATGTATCCTTACTAGACACCTTACTCACAAGACGTTATGGTAAGTTTTATATGCCGTAGTCACACAGTGCTTCGCATAGTAAAGACGCACGTCGCATGTCTAGTAAATTATAGGCTTGTATGTATTTTCCTTTTTTATGTGTAAGACGTGACGTATCATGCAGTATTGATATATAATATTCAACACAATCAAAATACACAAGTTTCCATATAAAAAATAAAAATGGCCGTGGTCATCACGGACTTACATACAAAATGCACATGTTTTTAGCCGTGTACATGCACGGACGAATAGAAACAACAAATATTCAGCGGTTACAAACCAGAGTTGTATAAAGTGGATCATAAAGTAGAAGCACCCTACATAGGGGGGAGAAGCTTACCTATCTCCGCTAGTTCCTCTACCAAGCATGAAAACCACTCATTACTTTCCTTCCGCTTCCGGGCTTGAGCAGCGTTCCTCTCCAGCACCCCACTTAAGGGTTCTTCATCGAGCACGATCCTGGTTACATCCTCATAGATGGGAAGCGTCAGGTGGCTGGGCGATGGGGTGAAGGAGGCACGGGAATGGCTCTCATCTTGGGAGAATGCACTAAGACTTAGCTTTTCCATGATTTCTATGTTTGATGCATCTTTTGTGGCCTCCAGCTCAGCTAAGAATGGATAATGCAAGTCTCGCATTGCGGCCATAGAAGCAGCCATCTTATTAGCTGCCTCAGGGTTAAAAAAAGCATGTCTGGTGAAGTTCTCCCTTTTCTTAATCAGCTCCACGCCCTGGACCATCCCCTCATGACGTCCGTGGTCAATGCCATCAGACACAAGACTTGCAAATTGTTGCACAAATTCGGGGGCCTCTAGTACTTTGGTGACGGCCAAGCGTGCTCCATGCCCTACCATCCACCTGCGGCCGGCAATGGCCGCTAGTAGTTGGGGGCATAGCACGTCATCGCGCTCGGCGGTGAGGGCATCAATGATCAAATCTTTTTGGGCAAACGCCTCTTTCAGCTCCTTCATGACAGCCCTCTCTTCAGCAAGTTCCCCTTGTACCTTCTCCATGCTTTGGACCGCCATGTGCGCGTCTTCTAGTTTCTTGTTAAGCACGGATACCTGGCTGGAGTACGACTGGGCAGACGCTTCCGCTGTGGCTACCTATATGAGATTAATCGTTAGAATATATTTCTTTTAGAAAATGGGTGGTACGGCACGAATATGTACCTTGGTGGTCGCGGCATCTAGTTTTGACTCAAGGTTGACCACTTGTTGGTCATATTCATTCGCGCGGGCCGATTGCTTTTTTATGGTCGCCTCGGCACTCGCAAGTTGGGACTGGAGGTCTGCAATCTGAGCTTCGTTGTCCACGATCATCTTCTCCCTCCGTCCAACCTTCCTCTTAAGGGATTCCACATGCCCAAGTGCGGCTTCAAACCTTACTCTCATCGAGGTGCCCATTGCCATTTGATGCACCAAGGCACCATTATACTCATCCGCCAAGTCCGCATGGCTGAGCGCATTCACCTCTCGCACCAAGCCTGGTGGTATGCAGTTATTAAGGTACTCTCGGCATTCATCGGCGTCCCTCATTCGTGATGCAGTTGTGATATTCCAGATGGGGTTGAACGATTGAGGGGGGCCGGACGTCGGGAGGTCTTGGGAGGCTGTGGGTGAACCTTCTTCAAATACGGGGCCGGACTTCGTGGCGGCCGTGTGAAGCATGAGGTTTCTTTCCACTTCTTTTCCTTTTCCCTTCTCCATTTGGGTGTCAGGGGGAGGCGCGGCACCAGTTGGTTCATCACTGTGAAACAAGCATTTGGATACATATTAAGTATTGCTTAAAGGGAATTTGTCATTCTTACGTGTCAGGATGGAGTCTTACATGTCATTTCTTGCTAATTCTGAGGGGGTTGGGGCAATCTGAGTGACTGGGTCGACATGTCCGGCCCGGATCGTCTCGGAAGCCTGGGTGGTGCTCCCAACAGATTGGTACAAGGGGTGTTCTTCTCGAAGTTTCTTGGGAGGGGCGTTGTGCTCGCCAATCTCGGCTGAAGCAGCTCTCCTTGCTCGTTTGTTTCTTTTACGGGTACGCCTGGCGACAGGCTGAGCTGTTGCTTCTTCAGTCTCCTCCTCGACTTCTTTTTCCACTTCTTCCTCTTCCTCCTCATTGATTTGTTGTACTTCTTCATCATCATCACCCATCATCCGACGAAGGCTGGAGGTGGTTAAGTCAATATTATCTCCCTGCTCTTCCCTATGTGGTGAGGAGGGCCCGGCTCCTCCTTCACGCATCCTGTTATCACCGCCCTTGTTATCTCCTTGCTCTTCCTCGTCCGAGTGGGGATCCGGCACGGCTTCAAGAGCAACCATCACGTTTCGGGTGTGCTCAAGAAGAGGTAGTTCATTCTCACGGAGGGGACGGGAGCCCTCCGGTACGAGCTTCGGGTTGCCCTGGCGTAGAAGTCCAAAGAAGTTCATTTCTGCCCACCAAAAACAAAATATGTTAGCCATTTACAAAGTGATTGAATAAGTTTTTTGTGTACGGATGTTAGCCTACCTTCACCCTGCCTTCTCCAAAACACAGGATATCTGTTGGACGGGCCAAAATAATTGCGGCTAATCCCTAGCAAACATAGAAATGACTCGGGAAGGTTTCTATGGAACCCGGTCCTATTCAGATCTAATTCTTGGGAGTGTCGGGGGTTATATGTACTAGTGTGCGGCTTGGGGTCGTGGGATATCCTATGTCTAAAGGTATAATCAGCCGGCCATACTACTGCGTCAATGAAAAAGTAGTGGTCATACCAGTTTTTCAGCGAATCCATTGGCTTATTATGAGACTGGGGACTGTTAGGTGATCGTTTCTTAAAGGATACCCAACCATTTACTAGGTTGGGGATATAAAAAAGCCGAAATAGTTCTACGGTTGGGGGGATTCTTCTAGCACGGCAGAGGATCTCGAATTGGCTAATCTTACAGGCGCCTATACAGTGGAGCTGACTAATATGTACATCGTAATATCCTAACAGATCTATGAGGAAACGGGTGAAGGGGATGCGGTAATTAGCCGCATCAACAAGGCGAGTGTACAGGCCAATCTTACCCACCGGGGCCTCAGTTATGATGTCTCCGGCGCCAGGAAGTAAGGGGTGTATGTTGGTAGGGATGAAATAGTTTGTACAAAAGTGGTTTAGTTGGTCCTGGGTCATTACATTTAGCACGGATCCAATGGTAGGGTTGTTTCTGTGAGCCATTACTAAATAAAAATGTAAGGGCGTGGTGTTCTAACCTGTGGATGAAGGGATTCGTGCGTAATTGATTCGAGCTAAGAAGAAAGCTTTAATGGCAGAAATGGAGATAATAATCGTGTGTTTCACACAGCCGTAGGGGTGGCTTATTTATAGGGTTGCCTCGTAGGTCATGGCCTGTTGGATGTGTGACACATGTCTGCCACTATTCTTGATCGTGTGGTTAGGGGGCAAGTGGCAAGTGTAACATCAGGCGGGACCCACGGGTCATTTCTGACTCAAACGTTTGCGCTGCTCGAGGCTCTGACTGTTTGCACTTTTGTCAGTCCACATGTCAGGTGAACAGTTATTAATGTCGGGATATGCGGTTCTTACGTAAGACTTGACATTTAATGCTATATTTAATTTGTCTCGGTCGCCATGAGCGGCTGAGATAATAATGGGATAACTTCCTAAGCCAGCTTGCTACGTGCGGCCGAAACAAATTCTTGGACAACTTATCATTCCTTATTTTTTCTTGGTACGTCAGGGAGCATCTTGGTAGTCTAGAGGTTACGCCTATGGTTGTAACAACTAGACTGGGGGGACATGATGACGTATAGTCCCCAGCCGGGTCATGGACCCGGCTCACGGGTACTACCCGTATCCGGCCCATCATAGATGGGTGGGAATAATGTTATTTAAGCTCATGGGCTTGGATGAACAGTAACCGCACACACGTGTGCGGCCTACAGCCCGGCATGACCGGTGCAGGGTTAGACAGAATCATATTCTGTCTAGGAATAGCTTTATCCCAATAGAAGAGGATATTCACTACCAAAATTAGAAGATAACAATCATTCTAATTCTGATAGTTATCCTTTCCTTGGGGCCAAAGTATCAAGTGGCAGCCCATTAGGGTTCCACTGCTTATAAAAGAAACCCCCAAGGGTTCCACAAAGGTATTACGCAATATATTTTCAACTCACATAAACCCTAACCGATTACTTACTCTCACGCCGGAGTCTAATCGTGGGAAGCATTCCTACGGTAAGCCTAACGCGTGTTGTTTAGTGTGCAGGATCCCAACCAAACGATTCACTTGGTGCAGGAGCCGGAGCCCAGCCAACCCGAATTAAGCCTAATTCGGGTCTAGCAAGGATCACCCAACTTTTGCATCAACAACGTCTAATCAGCAGCACAATCATTTGAAATTTATAACTTCACTAACTTTATATTTCAATGTTATAGAATAAATATTATTCTAAAAAAGGGGATGGATATACCAACAACAAAATCGTTTGCATGATTAAACATGAGTCTCGAAACATGTTAAAGACCCACGATGGGAAAACTAATCCATAAACAAAACTTCCTCAGTCGGTTGATTAGTATAACAAAGGCGTATCGAATGAGCCGAAGTTTCGAACAAGTCTAAAAACAAAACTTCTCCAGTAAGATATGTTGGTGCTCTTTAAAAAGGAAAAAATGGTGCCACAACAGGTTAAATATCTTCATAGTATGATTTATATATAGGTTGTAGAAAATAAGATACAACTCAACATCGGTTTTTAATATACGTAAGCTATAACTCGCAAATTTATATATAATTTCTTATTAAATTCTACTATAAGACATAATTTTTAATGAATTTTTTAACAAGAGTAAATAATCCATTCTCAATCGATCGAATGTGAATATATTGATAATATTACAATAAAGCTGCCTAAAAGAATGAACAAAAGACTTTGAAAACTACGATGGAGATGACGATATGGTCATTGAAATTGTTGTTCTCAGAAAGGGGTTTTCTAATGAATTTGTGATTAAATGTGACTTGCATGTGATACTATGTATTAATACCTCTTGTTTATTTGTGGCTTTATGATTCATACGAGAATAGATAGCGAGAATAGTTCCTTTACTATAATTTTTCATTCCCCGGCTTTCTTTACTTTTATAAAAGAACGCAAATATGAGGATGAGAATGGAATGACAAGCCCTCGTTTCCTTTCTCCGATGCTAACAAACATAGGAAACAATTTTCCTTTCTATTTTTTTGTTTCCTTTCCGTCGTACCAAACATGCCCTAAGGGGACGTTTGGTACGAGTGAATCATAAAGAATGGAAATATGGAAAAGAATGGAATCGTAGAGAAAGAGAATGGTTGTGAAAAGACAAAAGTCATTACACTGTTTAGAAAGACGAGGGAATGAAGTGATAGAATGGAGTAGAGAATCGAATATCTTTGGTACGACTAAAGAATTTCTTCATTGAATAATGTATATAAGCACAAAAATTCGACTAACATTGATCACGAAAAAAACCTATATAACACCATCAGATATCACGTCTAATCAGCAGCACAATCGTTTGAAATTTATAACTTCACTAACTTTATATTTCAATGTTATAGAATAACTATTATTCTAAAACATGGGTTGGATATACCAGCAACAAAATCGTTTGCATGATTAAACACGAGCCTCGAAACATGTTAAAGACCCACGATAGGAAAACTAATCCATAAACAAAACTACCTCAATCGGTTGATTAGTATAACAAAGGCGTATCGAATGAGCCGAAGTTTCGAACAAGTCTAAAAACAAAACTTCCCCAGTAAGATATGATGGTGCTCATTAAAAAGGAAAAAATGGTGCCACAAGAAGTTAAATATCTTCTTGGTATGATTTATATATAGGTTGTAGAAAATAAGATACAACTCAACATCGGTTTTTAATATAGGTACGCTACAACTCGCAAATTTATATATAATTTCTTATTAAATTCTACTATAAGACATAATTTTTAATGAATTGTTTAACAAGAGTAAATAATCCAGTCTCAATCGATCGAATGTGATGATATTGATAATATTACAATAAAGCTACCTAAAAGAATGAACAAAAGACTTTGAAAACTACGATGGAGATGACGATATGGTCATTGAAATTGTTGTTCTCAGAAAGGGGTTTTCTAGTGAATTTGTGATTAAATGTGAATTGCACGTGATACTATGTATTAATACCTCTTGTTTATTTGTGGCTTTATGATTCATACGAGAATAGATAGCGAGAATAGTTCCTTTACTATAATTTTTCATTCCCTGGCTTTCTTTACTTTTATAAAAGAATGCAAATATGAGGATGAGAATGGAATGACAAGCCCTCGTTTCCTTTCTCCGATGCTAACAAACATAGGAAACCATTTTCCTTTCTATTTTTTGGTTTCCTTTCCGTCGTACCAAACATGCCCTAAGGGGACGTTTGGTACGAGTGAATCATAAAGAATGGAAATACGGAAAAGAATGGAATCGTAGAGAAAGAGAATGGTTGTGAAAAGACAAAAGTCATTACACTGTTTAGAAAGACGAGGGAATGAAGTGATAGAATGGAGTAGAGAATTGAATACTCTCTTTGGTACGACTAAAGAATTTCCTCATTGAATAATGTCTCATACCTACTAATTGATGTACCTGAGATGCATTTCCTCTGGCTCCCGAAAAAGACATTATATATAAGCACAAACATTCGACTAACATTGATCACGAAAAAAACCTATATAACACCATCGGATATCACGTCTAATCAGCAGCACAATCGTTTGAAATTTATAACTTCACTAACTTTATATTTCAATGTTATAGAATAACTATTATTCTAAAAAAGGGGTTAGATATACCAGCAACAAAATCGTTTGCATGATTAAACACGAGTCTCGAAACATGTTAAAGACCCACGATAGGAAAACTAATCCATAAACAAAACTTCCTCAATTGGTTGATTAGTATAACAAAGGCGTATCGAATGAGCCGAAGTTTCGAACAAGTCTAAAAACAAAACTTCCCCAGTAAGATATGATGGTGCTCATTAAAAAGGAAAAAATGGTGACACAACAAGTTAAATATCTTCTTGGTATGATTTATATATAGGTTGTAGAAAATAAGATACAACTCAACATCGGTTTTTAATATAGGTACGCTACAACTCGCAAATTTATATATAATTTCTTATTAAATTCTACTATAAGACATAGTTTTTAATGAATTTTTTAACAAGAGTAAATAATCTAGTCTCAATCGATCGAATGTGATGATATTGATAATATTACAATAAAGCTGCCTAAAAGAATGAACAAAAGACTTTGAAAACTACGATGGAGATGACGATATGGTCATTGAAATTGTTGTTCTCAGAAAGGGGTTTTCTAATGAATTTGTGATTAAATGTGACTTGCACGTGATACTATGTATTAATACCTCTTGTTTATTTGTGGCTTTATGATTCATACGAGAATAGATAGCGAGAATAGTTCCTTTACTATAGTTTTTCATTCCCCGGCTTTCTTTACTTTTATAAAAGAATGCAAATATGAGGATGAGAATGGAATGACAAGCCCTCGTTTCCTTTCTCCGATGCTAACAAACATAGGAAACCATTCTCCTTTCTATTTTTTGGTTTCCTTTCCGTCGTACCAAACATGCCCTAAGGGGACGTTTGGTACGAGGAATCATAAAGTATGGAAATACGGTAAAGAATGGAATCGTAGAGAAAGAGAATGGTTGTGAAAAGACAAAAGTCATTACACTGTTTAGAAAGACGAGGGAATGAAGTGATAGAATGGAGTAGAGAATCGAATACTCTCTTTGGTACGACTAAAGAATTTCCGCATTGAATAATGTACATAAGCACACAATTCGACTTTAACATTGATCACGAAAAAAATCTATATAACACCATCAGATATCACGTCTAATCAACAACACAATCGTTTGAAATTTATAACTTCACTAACTTTATATTTCAATGTTATAGAATAAATATTATTCTAAAAAAGGGGTTGGATATACTAGCAATAAAATCGTTTGCATGATTAAACACGAGTCTCGAAATATGTTAAAGACCCACGATAGGAAAACTAATCCATAAACAAAACTTCCTCAATCGGTTGATTAGTATAACAAAGGCGTATCGAATGAGCCGAAATTTCGAACAAGTCTAAAAACAAAACTTCCCTAGTAAGATATGATGGTGCTCATTAAAAAGGAAAAAATGGTGCCACAACAAGTTAAATATCCTCTTGGTATGATTTATATATAGGTTGTAGAAAATAAGATACAACTCAACATCAGTTTTTAATATACGTAAGCTACAACTCGCAAATTTATATATAATTTCTTATTAAATTCTACTATAAGACATAATTTTTAATGAATTGTTTAACAAGAGTAAATAATCCAGTCTCAATCGATCGAATGTGATGATAATATTACAATAAAGCTGCCTAAAAGAATGAACAAAGGACTTTGAAAACTACGATGGAGATGACGATATGGTCATTGAAATTGTAATTCTCAGAAAGGGGTTTTCTAATGAATTTGTGATTAAATGTGACTTGCACATGATACTATGTATTAATACCTCTCGTTTATTTGTGGCTGTATGATTCATACGAGAATAGATAGCGAGAATAGTTCCTTTACTATAATTTTTCATTCCCCGGCTTCCTTTACTTTTATAAAAGAATTCAAATATGAGGATGAGAATGGAATGACAAGCCCTCGTTTCCTTTCTCCGATGCTAGCAAACATAGGAAACCATTCTCCTTTCTGATTTTTGGTTTCCTTTCCGTCGTACCAAACATGCCCTAAGGGACGTTTGGTACGAGTGAATCATAAAGAATGGAAATACGGTAAAGAATGGAATCGTAGAGAAAGAGAATGGTTGTGAAAAGACAAAAGTCATTCCATTGTTTAGAAAGACGAGGGAATGAAGAGATAGAATGGAGTAGAGAATCGAATACTCTCTTTGGTACGACTAAAGAATTTCCGCATTGAATAATATACATAAGCACAAAAATTCAAATTTAACATTGATCACAAAAAAAACCTATATAACACCATCAGATATCACGTCTAATCAGCAACACAATCGTTTGAAATTTTTAACTTCACTAACTTTATATTTCAATGTTATAGAATAAATATTATTCTAAAAAAGGGGTTGGATTTACCAACAACAAAATCGTTTGCATGATTAAACACGAGTTTCGAAACATGTTAAATACCCACGATAGGAAAACTAATCCATAAACAAAACTTCCTCAATCGGTTGATTAGTATAACAAAGGCGCATCGAATGAGCCGAAGTTTCGAACAAGTCTAAAAACAAAACTTCCCGAGTAAGATATAATTGTGCTCATTAAAAAGGAAAAAATGGTGCCACAACAAGTAAAATATCTTCTTGGTATGATTTATATATAGGTTGTAGATAATAAGATACAAGTCAACATCGGTTTTTAATATAGGTAAGCTACAACTCGCAAATTTATATATAATTTCTTAATAAATTCTACTATAAGACATAATTTTTAATGAATTGTTTAACAAGAGTAAATAATCCAGTCTCAATCGATCGAATGTGATGATATTGATAATATTAAAATAAAGATGCCTAAAAGAATGAACAAAAGACTTTGAAAACTACGATGGAGATGACGATATGGTCATTGAAATTGTTGTTCGCAGAAAGGGGTTTTCTTATGAATTTGTGATTAAATGTGACTTGCACGTGATACTATGTATTAATATCTCTTGTTTATTTGTGGCTTTATGATTCATATGAGAAAAGATAGCGAGAATAGTTCCTTTTCTATAATTTTTCATTCCCCGGCTTTCTTTACTTTTATAAAAGAATGCAAATATGAGGATGAGAATGGAATCACAAACCCTCGTTTTCTTTCTCCGATGCTAACAAACATAGGAAACCATTCTCCTTTCTGTTTTTTGGTTTCCTTTCCGTCGTACCAAACATGCCCTAAGGGGACGTTTGGTACGAGTGAATCATAAAGAATGGAAATACAGTAAAGAATGGAATCGTAGAGAAAGAGAATGGTTGTGAAAAGACAAAAGTCATTACACTGTTTGGAAAGACGAGGGAATGAAGTGATAGAATGGAGTAGAGAATCGAATACTCTCTTTGGTACGACTAAAGAATTTTCGCATTGAATAATGTACATAAGCACAAAAATTCGACTTTAACATTGATCACGGAAAAAACCTATATAACACCATCAGATATCACGTCTAATCAGCAGCACAATCGTTTGAAATTTATAACTTCAATAACTTTATATTTCAATGTTATAGAATAAATATTATTCTAAAAAACGGGTTGGATATACCAGCAACAAAATCGTTTGCGTGATTAAACACGAGTCTCGAAACATGTTAAAGACCCACGATAGGAAAACTAATCCATAAACAAAACTTCCTCAATCGGTTAATTAGTATAACAAAGGCGTATCGAATGAGCCAAAGTTTCGAACAAGTCTAAAAACAAAACTTCCCCAGTAAGATATGATGGTGCTCATTAAAAAGGAAAAAATGGTGCCACAACAAATTAAATATTTATATATAGGTTGTAGAAAATAAGATACAACTCAACCATCGGTTTTTAATATAGGTAAGCTACAACTGGCAAATTTATATATAATTTCTTATTAAATTCTACTATAAGACATAATTTTTATTGAATTGTTTAACAAGAGTAAATAATCCAGTCTCAATCGATCGAATGTGATGATATTGATAATATTACAATAAAGCTGTCTATAATAATGAACAAATAGACTTTGAAAACTACGATGGAGATGACGATATGGTCATTGAAATTGTTGTTCGCAGAA
The DNA here is from genome assembly GCA_025667525.1 of Glebionis coronaria. Classification (NCBI taxonomy): domain Eukaryota; kingdom Viridiplantae; phylum Streptophyta; class Magnoliopsida; order Asterales; family Asteraceae; genus Glebionis; species Glebionis coronaria. Next base: position 98,767,827 of record CM046879.1, read on the forward strand.
AGGGGTTTTCTTATGAATTTGTGATTAAATATGACTTGCACGTGATACTATGTATTAATACCTCTTGTTTATTTGTGGCTTTATGATTCATACGAGAATAGATAGCGAGAATAGTTCCTTTACTACAACTTTTCATTCCCCAGCTTTCTTTACTTTTATAAAAAAAATGCAAATATGAGGATGCGAATGGAATGACAAGCCCTCGTTTCATTTCTCCGATGCTAACAAACATAGGAAACCATTCTACTTTCTGTTTTTTGGTTTCCTTTCCGTCGTATCAAACATGCCCTAAGGGGACGTTTGGTACGAGTGAATCATAAAGAATGGAAATACGGTAAAGAATGGAATCGTAGAGAAAGAGAATGGTTGTGAAAAGACAAAAGTCATTACACTGTTTGGAATGACGAGGGAATGAAGTGATAGAATGGAGTAGAGAATCGAATACTCTCTTTGGTACGATTAAAGAATTTCCGCATTGAATAATGTACATAAGCACAAAAATTCGACTTTAACATTGGTCACGAAAAAAACCTATATAACACCATCAGATATCACGTCTAATCAGCAGCACAATCGTTTGAAATTTATAACTTCACTAACTTTATATTTCAATGTTATAGAATAAATATTATTCTAAAAGAGGGGTTGGATATACCAGCAACAAAATCGTTTGCATGATTAAACACGAGTCTCGAAACATGTTAAAGACCCACGATATGAAAACTAATCCATAAACAAAACTTCCTCAATCGGTTGATTAGTATAACAAAGGCGTATCGAATGAGCTGAAGTTTCGAACAAGTCTAAAAACAAAACTTCCCCAGTAAGATATGATGGTGCTCATTAAAAAGGAAAAAGTGGTGCTACAAAAAGTTAAATATCTTCTTGGTATGATTTATATATAGGTTGTAGAAAATAAGATACAACTCAACATCGGTTTTTAATATAGGTAAGCTACAACTCTCAAATTTATATATAATTTCTTATTAAATTCTACTATAAGATATGATTTTTAATGAATTGTTTAACAAGAGTAAATAATCCAGTCTCAATCGATCGAATGTGATGATATTGATAATATTACAATAAAGCTGCCTAAAAGAATGAACAAAAAGACTTTGAAAACTACGATGGAGATGACGATATGGTCTTTGAAATTGTTGTTCGCAGAAAGGGGTTTTCTTATGAATTTGTGATTAAATGTGACTTGCACGTGATACTATGTATTAATACCTCTTGTTTATTTGTGGCTTTATGTTTCATACGAGAATAGATAGCGAGAATAGTTCCTTTACTATAATTTTTCATTCCCCGGCTTTCTTTACTTTTATAAAAGAATGCAAATATGAGGATGAAAATGGAATGACAAGCCCTCGTTTCCTTTCTCTGATGCTAACAAACATAGGAAACCATTATCCTTTCTGTTTTTTGGTTTCCTTTCCGTCATACCAAACATGCTCTAAGGGGACGTTTGGTACGAGTGAATCATAAAGAATGGAAATACGGTAATGAATGGAATCATAGAGAAAGAGAATGGTTGTGAAAAGACAAAAGTCATTACACTGTTTGGAAAGACGAGGGAATGAAGTGATAGAATGGAGTTGAGAATTGAATACTCTCTTTGGTACGACTAAAGAATTTCCGCATTGAATAATGTACATAAGCACAAAAATTCGACTTTAACATTGGTCACGAAAAAAACCTATATAACACCATCAGATATCACGTCTAATCAGCAGCACAATCGTTTTAAATTTATAACTTCACTAACTTTATATTTCAATGTTATATAGAATAAATATTATTCTAAAAATGGGTTGGATATACCAGCAACATAATCGTTTGCATGATTAAACACGAGTCACGAAACATGTTAAAGACCCACGATAGGAAAACTAATCCATAAACAAAACTTCCTCAATCGGTTGATTAGTATAACAAAGGCGTATCGAATGAGCCAAAGTTTCGAACAAGTTTAAAAACAAAACTTCCCCAGTAAGATACGATGGTGCTCATTAAAAAGGAAAAAATGGTGCCACAACAAGTTAAATATTTATATATAGGTTGTAGAAAATAAGATACAACTCAACATCGGTTTTTAATATAGGTAAGCTACAACTCACAAATTTATATATAATTTCTTATTAAATTCTACTATAAGACATAATTTTTAATGAATTGTTTAACAAGAGTAAATAATCCAGTCTCAATCGATCGAATGTGATGATATTGATAATAATACAATAAAGCTGCCTAAAAGAATGAAAAAAGACTTTGAAAACTACGATAGAGACGACGATATGGTCATTGAAATTGTTGTTCTCAGAAAGGGGTTTTCTAATGAATTTGTGATTAAATGTGACTTGCACGTGATACTATGTATTAATACCTCTTGTTTATTTGTGCTTTATGATTCATACGAGAATAGATAGCGAGAATAGTTCCTTTACTATAATTTTTCATTCCCCGACTTCCTTTACTTTTATAAAAGAATGCAAATATGAGAATGAGAATGGAATGACAAGCCCTCGTTTCCTTTCTCCGATGCTAACAAACATAGGAAACCACTCTCCTTTCTCCGATGCTAATAAAGAAGTGCGCGCCTTGCAGGGTGCTGCAAAAAGGGTCATGCATTCACTATTACTAGTTCAAAATTTGCAATTTGTTTTTACTTCTAAAGAGAGGAAATTACATCTTCTAGAGTCTGGTGGATGATGGTATTGTCGAACTAATTGGACCCGAAGAGGAAGAAGGAATTTCCAGAAACATGGGACATTCAACATCTCTTTACTAGGGATGTCGAACACAACCCTACAAAATACACCCATTGTGAATTGGATGTGCCTTTCAAGGTTTAGGGTTGCCTAAGTGGCGGATATAACCCTACAGAATACACCCATTATGAGTTGGATGTGTCTTTTAGGTTTAGGGTTGCCTAAAGTGGTGGATATAACCCTACAAAATAAACCCATTGTGAGTTAGATGTGTTTTTCAGGTTTAGGGTTGCCTAAAGTGGCAGATATAACCCTACAAAATACACCCGTTGTGAGTTAGATGTGTTTTTCAGGTTTAGGGTTGGCTAAAGTGGCGGATATAACCCTACAAAATACACCCATTGTGAGTCGGATGTGTCTTTCAAGTTTAGGGTTGCCTAAAGTGGTGGATATAACCCTACAAAATACACCCATTGTGAGTTAGATGTGTTTTTCAGGTTTAGGGTTGCCTAAAGTGGCATATATAACCCTAAAAAATACACCCATTGTGAGTTAGATATGTTTTTCAGGTTTAGGGTTGCCTAAAGTGGTGGATATAACCCTACAAAATACACCCATTGTGAGTCAAATGTGTCTTTCAGGTTTAGGATTGCCTATCTTGTCACGTAGGGAAAACAAGTTAGGAAAATGGGGCATCCTTTGACCAAGTATTCCCTGGCTTGTCGGTGCTAGAAATGACACTAAATCTAGTGTTGACTATATCGGGGTTACCGTCCCCTAGTATAATCAGGGTTTCATCTCCCCAAGGCATACGAACCGATTTTGATCGCATAGGATAACTGCATGATACTTGCTAGTCAATTTATGCCAATGATGACATCAAAACTACCAGGACCTACTCGGATCTGATTGATGTAAAACGGGTGATTGGAAAGGTTTAAGGTACAACCTCGGATGATGGTGTCAACCGTCACAACTTTTCTGTCGGCTAGTTTTATCGTATGGTAGGGGTCTAAAACGGATGGAGTGATTTCCAATACCTTACTAAATTAAGTAAATATAAAGCTTTGGTCTGTCCGTGTGTCAAACAAGACAGATGCATATCGTTGGTTTATTAAAAACATACCAGGGACGACGTTGGAGTCTGGATTAGCTTAGGCATTGCCGGCCATGTACACTTGGGAAGAAGTTCCCTTGCTGTCCTTCTTCTGGTTGGCCAGCTTGGGACAGTCGGGTCTCACATGTCCAGGGGTTCCACACTCGTAACATACTACTTCTTTCTTCGTCCCACTGCTGCTTCCACCTGTGGGGTTTCGGTTTCCTTGTTTCCCACTTCCGCTACCACGAGCATTGGACTTGCCTTTGTTGCTGTTTCCGGGATTGTTATTGGGTCGACCCCGGGGTAGCAACATTTGCTTGAAATTCATGAGCAAAATGGCCTTGTTGGCCGCACTTGTAGCATCCTTGGCATTGTCCTCCAGCAACATGATGATAGTTGCACTTTGAACACTTAAGCTTGGACCCTGAGTAGTTCTTGGTGCGGGTTGTGGGAGTAGTGTCATCAGCTTGCCCAACGTTTTGCCTTTTGGAAGGCTGCTGGTGTTGGCTACGAGAGCTTTCATCTGACTTTCTCTTGTTGTCCATTTACCTTTCGGACAGATTGCGAGCTCGCTTGTTGATTAGCTCAGTCGCAAATTCCATAGCACCTTCAACGGTAGTGGGTCGTGAAGCTAGCACACTGTCATGGATGTTGTCAGGGAGTCCACTGACATACTTCTCAATCTTGTCGCTCCTTTGAGGGAACATTCTGGTGCACATCAAGCTTAACTCTTGAAATCTTTGGTTGTACCAAAGGATATCATTGTTCTTACACTTTAGATCCCACAGCTCTATCTCCAACTTCTTCATTTCTCCTCTAGGAATATACTTCTCAGTCATCCTCTCTTTGAGGTTGGCCCAAGTGAGAGTATATGCAGTGTCATGTCCAAGGGTAGCGACCACTGAGTTCCACCAGGTAAGGGCGCTCTCAAGTAGTGTGCATGTGGCAAACTTAACTATGTTCTCGTCAGCACAACCACTGATGCGGAAAACTGTCTCTAGTCTTTCAAACCACTGCATCAATTCAAAACTCCTTTTCCTCGGTAGTATGAGGGTTTGCATTTTAAGAAGTCGGGGTAAGAGCAACTCCTGTTGGTGTTGTTTCTGCGTGCATTGAGGTTTGGATCATTGTTTGCATTCGGATCAGCTCCTCTGGCTGCAATAACTGCTATGATGGCTTCACTTATCATTTCCCGGAGTTGTGCGGCAGTGACATTTTGAGTAGCTTCTGGAAACTCAGCATTACCAGCATTGGAAGTAGTTGTATTATTGGGATTTGATCTCGTAATCACCATTTGTCTATAATCATACACAAAATGAGATTATTAGTTCAAACGTTAGTACAGTTTTTATATTATTTGCACGGGGAAAATTCATGCACTGATTTCATAACAAATTTGGATAACCTGTCAAGATCTCATAATATAATACATTGCACAACAAACATAATAAAGAAAGTGATTACATGCTATTTCCATAAGAAATTTAACATCCATATAGTATAACAAAATCCAAGTCATAGGTCTGTCGAGCCTTATCCAAGGTAATGATACACACAGTCTTTAAAACATTACATCCCAAAGTTACATGTCCAAAAGAAAAGAAAAGATAAAGTACATGATTACATCACCAAAAGCTGAAAAGAAATAAAAGTACAAAAGTCCTATACCTAAGAGCAACCCATAGGCTAATCATGATGTATAAGAAACCTAGTACATTTATCATACTCCTGCCTAGATGGTCGGCTAGATGAGGTTGGGGCTGATTGTGACAATCGCGGTTTTGAGGTTTGTCACTTAGTTTTATTTTGTGCTAGTTACGTGTCTTTACGTGTTTATGTGCTAATTGGTGTGTATAGATTTTGGTTTGGATATCGTTTCCGGTACGGGGTACCTTGTGAGTGAAACGATGTGTGATGATTTCATGTTCATGAGCTCACATGGTAGTGACTATGAAATGAGATGGTGTTATTTAGTGGTTTACGTATACGTATATGTATTATACAAAATCGTATTTTTACGATTTACGGTATAGCATTTGGAGGTCTCGGATGAGGTATTTAGTCACGGGAATAATTTACGGGATGGTTTTAAGTCCATTATGACTTAGTTATATAGTTTATTTCAAATTTTAAGATTTTTTAAAACTGTATATTTTACGTCTTTTACGATAAACGCGTAAAATTGACTAGTTTCTCGGTTTTGAGATTTTAGAAACTTTAGGGGCTGAAATAAATTAAGTAAATTTAAGGAAATATTAGTAAAGTAGTAATAATAAATAAAAATAAAAAAAATAAAAAAAGGGGCATATGGGTCGGTTATACACGATCTAAAGAAAAAAAAGAAAAATAAAAAAAGGTAAGTGGGCTTGTAGTTGGACTAGGATTTTGTGCTATATAAAGAACACAACACATTATATCAAACACATTTTTTTCTTCCTGGAGAGTTTTGGTCGACGAATATTAAAGAGGAATTAGGGTTTCATCAAAAATTTAGGGGTTTTCAAATCAAAGGTAAATCTTCATAACCCTTTTCAATTTAATTGTTTTTAATGTTTTTATAATCATCTTATGATGGATTTAGGTTAGGGTTTAAATTAAAATCTGTATATTAATGATATTATAATGATTAGGTGAATTAGGGCTTGTAATTAGTGGAGTTATGGGTAATTAATTAGGTTAATTTAATTGAACCCGTTTTTAAAAACTGGGCATAATTTAGGGTCAATTGTTTTGATCATATAGGGAGTTCTACAAACTCTTATTTTGCGATCCAAGTATCCCTGGAAAGGTAATTGAAGTGGCTTTCAAATGCAAGAAACGAGAACTAAATTGGAGGTCGGGAAGTGGGTTAAAAACAGGTTACAACAGTCGGAGGTCAAAACAGTTTTGAAATCAGCCTGTTTTCTTTTTATGTTTTTGGTTGTTTGGGGTACTTAGGGTTGTATTGGGACTTTCAAACGAACATGGGAGTTGGTTTATATATTATAGGAAGTATCTTCATTGGGGATAAGAATGTGGGTTAGGGTAAGACCCCCTAATCATAACAAACTTTTTGTATGTTTAAAATCAGTAAAGTCCGGATAAACAAAAGTATATATATATATATATATATATATATATATATATATATATATATATCGGGGCCTTAACAGTAGCTTTAAGGTTAGGGCAAATGGGAGGTGTTAGCTAACATATGTAAGGGAATAGGGTTTCCTTTACAGAGCTCATGGGTATGGTTAGGTGGGTGTTTGGCTTATAGTTTGGAGACCTAAAAGTTGGGACTGTTTTGTGTAAAATATGAACAGGTTAGGTATCAAACTTAACAAAGCTAAGGACTTGTTAGGAAGGGTAATGGGGTGTTTAGAGCATATTAATGAGGAACATATATGGGAGAAGGCTAGATGTCCATCATAGGTTGATGAGCCATTTTTAGAGATTGGTTCATGTTTTAATTTTGTGTTTTTGTTTGTTAGCTTTTTGCTAGTGCATGGATTATTGGGAGAAGCTCAATCAGGTGAGTTTCATAGTCCCATATATTTTGATGATTTTGACTTCCAGATGGGATGGAAGAGACACTTGTTATGGTTTTGTAAATTGTTTCTGTGAATGTTTTATGATTGGTGATGGACTTGTGTGTACTTATGTGATTAACTGCTAATTGATTCATGATTGTTATTGTGATTTGACTTGGTACCAAGGGGATGTAGACAAGGCAAGGCCTTGGGTAGGTACATAGATGTGTGAGCATCTATGGGACCAATGGATAATGACAAGGCGAGGCCTTGGGATTTGGTACATAGGTGTATGGGCGCATATGGTACCATGGTGCTTGGTAAGGCTGGGAGCCTTGGATTTGGTTTGGAATGATTGATCTTGAATATTAGTTGTTAATGCATGTTTGTATCACATTGTCCTTATGTTCTTAAATTTGGTTATTATTCACAGCTTATGGTTTGATTTTGGCGTTGGAGTCTAAACCTATGACTCTCACCAACTTTATGTTGACGTGTTTTAGTGTCTCTTTCAGGTGAGAATGTGGTTAAGCTTGAGAATAGAAGTGGCTAGTGTTGGAGGCATTAGGATTGCATTTAGAAGGAGATCCCCGTTCCTTCTTAGTTTATTTTTATGTGTTTTGAATAAGTGATACTGTTGACACCTATATGTTTGCTTTGTTTATGTTAATTGTTTGTCTCGGGTAAGTGGTAGGACTGTTACCTACTTACCTAGACTCCTGCATTGTTAAGATATTGTCATGACTTTTGTGTCACCATTTTATGACATTTCTTATTTCATTTAGTTATCTCTATAGACATGCCATGTTGTGATGATATCCATACGTCACGCTCCATATTCCGCCATGGTGGGGTGTGACAGAATGGTATCAGAGCCAGGTTATAGAGAATTAGGTTGCCTAGTCGCGTAGCCTAGTCTATCGCTCAAGGGTCCCTGCATATAGGCGTCATAGGAGTATGTGTGCATTTTATAATAATTGATGTGTTTGGATGTTATTTTGTGATGTTTGTTAAGTTATGAATTACTATGGTTCATACTTAGCCACATGTTATTTTCTTTTCGGGTTATGACTAGTGCGGGTTGAACCATAATCGTCCACGCTAGTCATTGTTGTTTTTTGCTTAAATTGTACATTATAGTACATAATTTGGTACAAGGTAGTTTCTATCTTTTGTTGAGTTATTTTATGTACCTGGGGTATGTTATTTTTCTTTTGATGTTTAAGTCATGTTCCCTAAGAATCGTGTGGTGGTTCGAGTTACTAGGAGTACATGGTAGGAAAGATTTTAAGGTGTTTCCATTCTGATGGGCGACATGACTTATAATCGATTATGTTTTCGTTTTGGATTTTGTCTATGCGGTTTTAGCTAGACTATGGATTTCTGTATTCCAAGAGTTTGACTATGTAATTTTATTAGTTGGGGTTTTTTTTGACCTTATTGTTTATGTGGTTATGTGCTTAGGTGAGTTGATGGATTTATGTGTTATGTGTTGTATTGATTCTTATAAGTGTCATCATAGGAGGGAGTGCATTGAGGAAAGGGTAATTGTATAAGTATGGTGGCAAACATAGTTATACAAGTACCACAACTTCAATGGGTTCCTAAGTATGATTGCATGAAAGAGGGTTAGTACATGCTTGTATATGATGAGATGTGGATTACTGGTATATGTATAGTATATGGGTTTATGTAACGGTTGCCTACGATATGGATATTTTTGAGTGTGTCACTGTTTTAGGTTATAGTCATGTTGTGTGATTATGGGGTCACACGATATGGACTGGTTTTAGTAATAGGTTTTATGCCTTGTGGAAAGATGGTGGTTACTCGTAGAGAAAAAAAAACGAGTGTATGACGCGATTGGTTGATCTGACATGTATGGTAACGATTATGTTTTGGGTGATTTAATAGGTATATATATGCGGATGTATATATACTACTATGTGTTAAGTTATGGTATATGGTCGTTCACTAGTTATTATAACTTGAATGTACCTTGTGTTTGTTCGTGTTTTATGGTGCTGGAGTTTGATGGAGTTCTAACGACGTTTTGAGTCTTTTGGATGTGTGTCTACATTCAGGTATGTATTTTTATTAATGCGAACTATTAAATTTTCTTGCAAATAAGTCTGGCTAATTATAGGAAGCGGTTTTGAAAATAATTTGTAAGTACATGGTATGATATCGTAACTTACATTTTTTTAGTTGTAGTAGTAAGTTATAAAAAAAGTTGTCTTGAAAATAATGGGATTAGTCTTCTATGTAACATGTGATAATATATTTTAAAGGGGTAAAGAAGTTTTACAATAATTTTCTTAAGTGTAGTTAAAATTTTAGAAGTATTTAACTAGACGACAAGAGTAAAAAGGGAAATTTTATTATAGTAATGATAATAATAACACCACACCTTGTAAACGTGTAGTAGATTAGTTATAACCAACCTAAATGGATTTTATAAAATAATAATAATAATATAGAATAAAAAAACAGTGTATTTTATAAACATGTATTGGTTTCATTGTAATAAGTGAAATAAGTTTAATATGGGTAAACAAGATAATGGTTAGAATAAGATTGTAGTATACTAACTAGTTGATATCTTGAATGAATGATGAAGATAAGGGATGAGTTATTGGTTAAAAATGAGTATGATTGATTTTAGTAGTATTGGAGTTTGGTTCTTATGAGAAGTAACTAATTGGGACGAAAGTTTAAAAATTTTTCTAAGGTATCGAGATTTGGTAATACTAATCGTGAAGAGTCTAATTTTTTCGTTGTTGGCACACTCCATTGATCTTTCGGATTACATTGTTTTGTTTTCAGTTGTTTTGGCTAGGGTTCGTTTTACCCTATATTTTATTGGGACACGATTGTTTGGAATTCTTTTGTTACACGTCATGGCTGATTTAGTTATGCGGTTGCGGAAACGTTAGGATGAGAGGATAGAGTTGGGTAGTATTACTTATGGTTAGATATTAGAATGGAGAAATGTGTTTTGGTTTAAAGGTTGTGTTGAAGAAATGATTAAGATTTGTGGAGTTTGGGAACTTAGATTGGTTACGGGAATAAGAGAGTAAGTAAAGTTAGTTGAGTGGTCATGGGAACGAGAAGTCATATTATGAGAAGTTGGTTGAAGTACCATTAAGAGATTGATGAAAGTACTAGCGGATGTGAGGGTAAAGTAGAAAGTTTATACTAATGGAAAGGTTGGGTAAATAACATGCAAGGGATTGGTATAGTTATGGAGGCAAGGTAGTAGTAGACACGTAGAGGAAAACAAGAATGTGAAAGAATGATTGGTAGGAGGCTGATTAACGGTGAAGTACAACAAGTAAGGAAGAGTGACCCATTGAGGGGTTGAAGTACTTTTAGAAATATTGTGGTAGATGAGTTGAAGTTAGAAGCTACTGGTAGTGTGAAGTTCCTAGGTAACATCATGGAGACGAGAAGGAGTGCGTAAAGAGCTACATCGCGAAGCAAGGAGCTGAAAGGACTACGTGTTGGCTGCAAGAAGGATGCAAGAGATTTCGAAGGAGTCACAAAAGTTGCAAGGACTGGAAAGGTGACAAGCACTATGATGGGAAATTTACGTATGGTTCGTGACGAAGAAGGGCAGATCGAGTATCGGAGTGGATCTACAAAGAGCTGAACCGGTGGATCGTGATGAAATGAATACATGACATGAGAGATTAAGAACTCGTGGAAGTAACAAGGGGATTCGAGTGACTACGCGGATAGAATTTTTGTGGCAATCAATATCGAGGGATGAGAAGTGAAGCTGAGCTGAATAAGTTTCGTGGGGAAGTGATTAGAGAGTCGGTTTTGTGAAGGTGTTATGAAAGATCTATGGAAGAGACAGCTATGCATTATCCAATGCACTAGTGATTTCCATAGATTTTATGAATGAAGTCTGGAATTTTTGTTGGACGGGATAGTGTAGGAATAAGGGAGAACCATGGAAGGAAAGAACCAAGTATTCCTAGAAGATGATGATTTAAAATACCTCATGTTGGGTGCAAGATCAAAGTAGAAGTATGAGATTGAATAAGAATTCAAAATATGGCTTAGTAGACAAATGGAAACTAATGTGGGTATAAGATGAGAATGTGATCCACATGGAATCACATGAAACTCTAGTCTGTCCCTATTAGGAGGGAGTAGGAGAACTGGTTGTGAGAAAAAAAAACAAGTGAAGCTACTTGGAAAATTTTGGCGTATAGATGACTAGATAGACTTAGTTAGTGGAGCTGGATTGTTATACCTGCCTAGAATGCTAGAGGCATTTGGGGTACGAGACGTAGAGAATGATCTATATAGATAATGAACGTCTTCAACACATATTTAATCATCTTGATTGAACATTTGGAAAAGGTTATGGGTGGAGTTAAGTGATGAAAGAAAATTGCAAGGCCAAGTACCATCTAGGAAAGGCAAGCATGGTTGATGAGATATGGAATAAGAAGAATGAAGTGAAGCTGAGACGAACTTGAACTATATGGATGACGTATTAGGGTGGTTTGGATGAAGGATGTAGGTTGCACGAGTTGAGTTGTCTAAAGCAGAGAATGCGTCAACATGTATGTTGCGTGGCTTGGACAATCATATGGGGAAAAGGGACGTAGACTATACTTCCTACATAGATAGGAGTAGCTTAGAAAGGGCGATGTAAGGACGAAACTGGTGAAAGGGATACATAATGGGGTGGAGGAATAAGTACGACGAGAGTTGGGTGATAGCCGATAGACTAACTAATTCATCTCATATTTCAAGAGGAATGAGAAGTCACGTAGTTGAGAAGTTGGAAGGATTGCGTACGGATGTGATGGAATAGAGGGTTTTGCGTAAAAGTTAGCATAATATGTATGGAATGCCTTATTAAGGAAATGGCACTGACCTATACTGATTGATTAGGAGGCTTAGTATCGATAATCGAATGGATGAGGAGTTATAGGTGTGATGTGCCATAGGGACGAAGGGCTTGGTCTAACTGAGACAAGATGAGGAGCAATATGACCTTGAAGGTAGGACATTGTGTAGGTATAAAGGAAGTGTTGGGTATAAAAAAATCATGAAGAAAAGTGAGAAAGAAGTGTATAGGTGCTACTAATGAGCTATCCAAATTTAATGGAAGTAGTTGTAGCATGAGTTTGGATGGCAGTTGATAGACTAACTGAGATAACCGTCCTTTTGATGATGTGTATAGATCATAAGTTGATTTGGATTGGAAGAACTAATGGATATGTGAAAGACCGTCATAGGTCACTTTGTAAGGAAATTGGAATTTTTAAGTAGTTTGGGGTACGGACTAAAAGGAGTTGATGAACATGATTTAATATGAGTATATCCAGCTAACTGGAAAAGGATGGGCAAGTGAGATATTTATACAACCTTAGGAGTTACACTGAGGACACGAGTGATTGATTTAGAGGGAGTTAGGAAACTCTTTAGCGATGGCTGAGTTTTCATATAATGATAGTTATCATACTAGAAGTCGATAAATGCCATTTGAGGCACTATATGAAAGGATAGGGTGAGTTGTCCCTATTGTGGACTAGAATTGGTAAAAGAGGCTACTAATGTGGTAATGTTGTTTGTGGAAAGGATGAGAGCAACAAGGGATGCTATGTTGAAAAGGAGGAAACCACTAGAGTTTAGTGACAAAGTTATGTAGGAAGTTTCACCCATAGTAACGGGTGGTATGTTTTGGTAAAATGGAAGAGTTGATGTAGAGTTTTGTAGGTCCATTTATGATCTTTGGAAAGATCGGACCAGTAGCTTATGAGCATAGAATTACCTGGGGGGAAATGAGTGGTATACATGTTATATTTCGTGTATTAAGATTGATAAATGTTGTTTGAGAATGCATATTTGCATGTACGGTTATTCGGGATTTGTGTTAATAAGGGTTTGGCATTTGTGAGATTTATTGACTGTGAGGTCAAGAGTTTGGCAATGAATTTAAATATTGTTGGTTAGTATATGTGGTAATTTGAGACTTGAACTAAAGTTCACGTGGAAATGAGAGGATTTCACTTAGAACAAGTATCCTCAGTTGTTTGCTAATGGTATGTTTGATCCTAAGGAGTAAATCTCGGGACGAGATTTCTATTAGGAGGGAGTGATGTGACAACCGCGGTTTTGAGGTTCGTCACTTAGTTTTATTTTGTGCTAGTTATGTGTCTTTACGTGTTTATGTGCTAATTGGTGTGTATAGATTTTGGTTTGGATATCGTTTCTGGTACGTGGTACCTTGTGAGTGAAACGATGTGTGATGATTTCATGTTCATGAGCTCACATGGTAGTGACTATGAAATGAGATGGTGTTATTTAGTGGTTTACGTATACGTATATGTATTATAGAAAATCGTATTTTTACGATTTACGGTATAGCATTTTGAGGTCTCGGATGAGGTATTTAGTCACGGGAATAATTTACGGGATGGTTTTAAGTCCATTATGACTTAGTTATAAAGTTTATTTCAAAATTTAAGATTTTTTTTTAAACTGTATATTTTACGTCTTTTACGGTAAACGCGTAAAATTGACTAGTTTCTCGGTTTTGAGATTTTAGAAACTTTAGGGGCTGAAATAAATTAAGGAAATATTAGTAAAGTAGTAATAATAAATAAAAAGAAAAAAAAAAGATAAAAAAGGGGCATATGGGTCGGTTATACACGATCTAAAGAAAAAAAAGAAAAAGAAAAAAAGGTAAGTGGGCTTGTAGTTGGACTAGGATTTTGTGCTATATAAAGAACACAACACATTATATCAAACGCGTTTTTTTTCTTCCTGGAGAGTTTTGGTCGACGAATATTGATGAGATGGCATTTATACATGATCTCATCGTTCTTTTCGGGCTTTAAATGCATTAAAATGTCATAAAATACCATATATATGCTTGTATTTGTTTACTTGTGTGTTTTAGGTATGGATATTGTGAAAAAGACAAAAGATCACAAGAAACAAGGAAAAACAGACACAAGAAACGAAGCCGTACAAAGAATCGGGCCCTAGTTCATGAATTATCCAAGATTAAACCTTGAAGACTTGAAGATATACAAGATTGATCCTCAAAATATGAAGAAATGACACTTAAAACCCTTGTATATTCACAATTACAAGTTTGGTCCCTTAAGTTTGTCAAAATTACAAAATGGTCCTTCAACTTTGAAGAAATGGCAAGTTTAGTCCCTCAACAATTCTAAATTGTCAATTATGGTCCCTCATGAAGTCAACGATACATTGAAGACCTTTGAAGATCAATAAAATGTCCAAAATCAGTCCTTCAAATATGCAAAAGTGGCAAAAATAACCCTTGAAACCTTATTTGCAAAGTTTTGTGGCCAAAATATAAACTTGGAAAGTTTATTAACAAAGGAAATACGTTTGGTTGGCTGAAAAACATGTAATTCACTCTTTTCCAAAAATTAAGGACCAAAACGGCCAAAACCCAAAGTTCAAATCCCTGAAAAAGCGGGTAACACTTACTGTAGCAATTTTTACCACCAAGAACACCTTTTTTACCCAGGTTTAAAAAGAATGAAAACAAAGGGGGAAATGGAATTGGCTATACCCACGTGGGATTCACATCACCTCAATCACATCCCACAACAAATACCTTAAACTCCACTACCAGAAAGATACCCCAAGCACCTCTCACATGACGACACATGGCAGAAAAGTATGACATGGCAAAATCAATGGTCTCAAGTTATTCCTTGGTCACTAAGCACCCAATGAACGTCCCTGATCCATCAAATCAAGCTGGCAACAAGCCTAGAAGATTCTGCAAGGCTAGTTTAGGAAATTCAGTTGCTAGGGTTTATGAATAGTGTTTGTAAGCATTTGCCTATAAAAGGAGACCTTAACTTGTGAGAGTCCCTTGTTCTAGATTTTGGCTATTATCTTTGTAATTCCTTTTTATTAAAATAAAATTTGAATTTCTTAAAATTGTGAAATCTCTTTTGTGTTTTATAAAAGTTTGGTGTTAGAATAGCTGAAATTTGAGTTCTCTTTGATGTTATAGACCTTCCTTAATCTTGTGGTTAAGGCACGTCTATGTTTGTTAGGTTTTCAAAGGTTCAAAAACCTAGAAATCTTTGTTTCTGTTTTACCTATAATCTTGTACTAATCCTTAGCCAAAAGCCTAAAGCTCCTTCAAGCTTGTTGACACCAAGCCTGAGAAGAGATTTAAGCTATTGGGTGAGTTGTTTGTTCATTTGTGTTGAAGAATCAAAAGCATCAAAACCTGGTTCTACTTTGAACATCAGCAGGTTTTGATCTTCTTTGTGAAGAACCTTGGTCTTGTTCTAGTTGTTGAACAAGGTCCAAGGAGCATTGTTGATCTCCTTTGGATGTAAAGGGAGATAGGTATGACCTCTTGGTTAAATTTCCCCTAAAAATTTCATGATATAGCCTGTTTTGGAATTTTGGACTGTGATTTTGTGTTATTGTGTTTGAGGTTGCGATTTTTGTTTTTGAATCTGTTAGTTGTCATCTAGGAAGTGTGTTTGAATCATAAAATCAGTAGGTTGTGCTTAGAAATCACAAGTTGCTTTGAAAAGTTGTGGATTAAGGTGTGTTTGGGATAACAACCTGTTTTGGATTTGTGTTTTTTTGAGTTTGTGCTTTGTGTTGCTTTGTGTTGGAACCTGTCTCATAAGTGTAAGTGGTCATTTATCTGCAAGCTTTGTGCATATAAACACCTAGAATCAACAATAGGCTCTAAAATCTTGAATACTTGTTGAAACTGGCTGAGGTTTGAAGGACACCTAGTTCTAATCATAGACTAGAGCTAACAAGTGTTAAATCCTAGTTAGTTACATCAGGGAAGTAGGATTGAAGTGTTGAAATTGGATCTTTGGTCATTTATATCAGCAAAGTGTGCATTTGTTCTTGAAGTTCATATCAGCAAGTTGAATCTGCTTTGATCTTGTTCCATACTTTGATTTAGTGATTGATTTAAGTTTGTTTGTGCTTAATAACAGTTTATATAGCTTGTGTATGCATCTGGTTGAATTTGGTGTGCTTATTCTTGCTGAAACTACTTAAGTGTTCATAACAGCTTAATATCCAAGTCTGTGCTAGATCTGAGCATCTTTTGATTTTTCTGTGCTAATTGGTGATACTGAAGTGTGTTATTATGCTTGATTGTGACTCCTTGTGATTAACTGATCACTTGGGTGCCCTTGTCTTCCAACAAAACATACAGAATCTCTCTAAAATCAAAGGTTAAATAGTCAAGGCAGTGGGAACCAGTTCCTACTGAAAGTCCCCCCTGCTAGTGTTAATTGGACATCAACTTATTAATAAGCTAATCTAGCTTATTTTAACCAGCAAAAACTTTGATTTTGTAATAGGTGCTCATTATTTGACCCATTTGTTCATACTAGAGCATTTGGTGGGTTGACTTTAGGGTTTGACTAGAAAACCAACTTAATTGACTTTTTCATAAGTGCTTATTGGCTTATCCAGCTTATTTGGCTTGACTTATTTAAGTTTTCTTGATTGTTTTGGCTTAATTAAATTGTTTAGAGTCTTTTGCAAGTTGAATCAAGTCCTGAGGTGGTCTAGAACTCCAAGTCGACTATTTTGTCTTTTAGTGAAATTTTTCTTGGCTTATTTCTGGCTTATTGAGTGTGCTTTTTCAAAATCTATTTACACAGATCTCTTAGGCATCTCAAAAGGAGGTTGTGTGTTTAAGCAGAGCTTATGGCATTGGCTTATTGCTTAATGGGCTTATTGGCCCAATAAGCATAAGTTGTTTGTTATTTAAGCTGTGATAAGCTCATTTTCAGCTTTTGGGCCTTCAGACTTTTGTGCTTAGAATTAAATTTTGAATCAGATAGGGTTTTTTCAGGTCATTTGGGCTTATTTTGACTTTTTGGGCTAAAAAACCCATTTGTGTTGACTGTTTTGGATTTTAGCCCATTTGGGGGGTATTTTGGTAATTTCACTTTCATTTTCTAATTATTTAGGTTAAAATAAACTAGTTTTTTAGAATTTTTATAATTTTTGGATTTTTAATATTATTTTAATATTATTTTATTATTATTTTTCAAATTTCACATTTTTGCACTTTTTATATTTTTCTTAGCTTAAATACATAAAAATAGGATTTTACAACTCTTAGATTAATTTTATCATATTTAGATTAATTTTTATAATTATTTTAAGTTTTAATAGTTTTTAAATCATTTTAAATAGTTTTTCTTAGTTTAAAAATTTATTAAAATAGTTTTTAATCTTTTTAGGTCATTTTAGAGGTTTACCAATTAAAAAATCTTTTTTTGGGCTTTTTGATAATTAATTTAATTTTTAGGGCTATAATTAGCATTAAAAAATTAATATTTAATTTATTAAAAGGTTTGAAAAAGTTTTGATCATTTGTAAACTCTTAGTTTATTTATTTTGATTTTGGGTAAATTTTTGGGAATTTTTAGAATTAATTTTTATTTTTGCTATTTTTACGGTTTTACGTTTAGTCATTGTAGTAATTAATTTCACATCTTCGTCATTCTATTCTCTCATCCCCTTCTATCCAATATTAATCTCAAACCAATTACGAATTATTCACACACATATACCTCCTTGGGAAACGAATTTCATTGGGTCATTAACACTTGATTTTCCTAAATCATTTGTTTAATACTTACCGCTTTTACGCCTTTTCTCTAAAAGGTCGTATTTTACCACAATCATTTTGGCGCCGCTGCCGGGAAGGTGTGTCGTTATTAATTTGACTTGTTGTTTTTAATATTAACCATAAATAGTATTTGTATTAGTAGAAATCTACTAATACGTATTATCGGTTTTTTGTTTTTTCTTGTGAAATTATTATTACTATATTGTATTAAGTATCACAATCAATTCAAAATATCTCCAAAAGTGTGAAAACACAACCTTAATTGGGATTTGATCTTCTAATTATTGTATTCGAATCTCAAACAAAAAGAAAAAGGCAAAAATAGATAAATACTTTCGTGAAGCTCGATTTTGAAAAATACGAACTATAAGGTGGGTATAAGGCGGGTATTATAAAATATACCCTAAGGAAAAAGGCTCTTAAGTGCTTCGCGCCGCCTCGTTTCCCCGCTTGCTTGTGATTATTTTGAGATTGAAGGCTAATCGAGGGTTTTGCCGCCCAAAGTATTATTATGTATCATATATATTTGCTTGGTTTTCTTTGTGATTAAACCCTCTTGAATAATTTGGTTTTCACCAAAGTTCTAAAGTCATTCGAAGGCGTTCACTCCACGTGATCGTTTTCATTCTTTTGAGGATTCTTTAATCAAGAGTTTGATTCGAGGAGAGATTTGGTAGATTGTTGTCTACAAAGATACACCAAAATCCAAAAAAAAATTAAAAACAATAAAAAACACAAAAAAATTGAAAATTTACAAAACACCCAAAAAGAATCTTCCTTGCTCACCTCCCATTCTTCGTGAAGTTTATGATCACTCGTTGTAGAAAAAGAAGTCGTAATGGCTAATCGTAATGGCTAATCGTGATAGCTCGTAAACGTCTGCAAAAACAAGCAAATCAAGAGACGTTGATTGAAGAACAAACTCCAATTGTTGAACCTATTGTAGAACAAGAAGTCGTAATGGCTAATCTTACTATGATGGAGTTGCTTCAAGCACCCACCAAGGGTTTTGGAGAGGCCATTGTGATTCCCGCTATCCTTGCGGAGAATTTCGAGATTAAGACGGGTTTAATGTCTATGTTGCAAGCTAATAAGTTTAGAGGTCATGAGAAAGACAACCCGCATTACCACATAAGGAATTTTAATCGTCTCACCGCAACTTGCAAGTTTAAGGATGTTCCACATGACGCCATTAAGATGATGTTGTTTCCATACTCGTTAGATGGACCCGCTAAAATTTGGCTTGAAAAAGAACCTCCAAATTCAATTTTGACATGGGGTGATCTCGTTTCTAAGTTTGTGAACAAATTTTTTCCACCATCTAAAACAACACATTTGAAAAATGAGATTTCAAGATTTGTACAACGAAATAATGAAAGTTTTTCAATGGCATGGGAACGATTTAAGGAAATGTTACATGAATGTCCACACCATGATTTTTCGGAATTACATCAAGTTGATACTTTTTATAATGGGCTTAATGATCATGAACGAGATTATTTGAATGCCGCCGCGGGTGGTAATTTTTTGTGGAAAACGACCGATGAGGCTTTAAAGATTATCGAGAATAGATCTAAGGTTTATAGCCCTGGTAACACACCGAGTGTTGCTAATATGGGTTCGTTATCGTCGTCATCGTCTCGTAGCATTAATGCCTTACATGATGAAGCCAATGAGGAAAATCGGTTTTTCGATAGATTTGCTAATCTTATGACTCATTGGAAAGCACACGAGGCTTTGAATTCCGCTTCGGTTAAAGCGGTTGATAAGAGTTGTTTGTCTTGTGGTGGAGCTCATGATCTTTCCGAGTGCATTACCGCCGGTGGTAACACTTCGAGTGCTTACGTAGCAACGGGAACTTACAACCAAAACGGCCAAGGTTCCCGCCCAAATCAAGCTACACCAAATCAAAATGCTAATAACTATCGAAACAACAATCAAGGTGGTAATTATCAAGGCAATTCACGTAACTACAACAAAGGGAATTATCAAAGTGGGAATGGACAAGTTACTAATCAAAACCAAAATCGTGATTTTCAAAACACTACACAAGGTTTTCAAAATGCTCACACTAAAAATCTTCAAGGAGAATTTTTGGATTATGCTAAAGCAAATGATGCTAAGTTTGATAACATGCAACGTGAGATGATTAGCTTAAGATCCGAGTTGAAAAACGAGCTTAAAAATGAACTTGCTAATGAACTTAAAACTCATGCTAATAAAATGGAAGGAAATGTTCAACGTCTTCAACAAAATCAACAAAAGATGGAACAAGGACAACATGAGATTAAGCAAGAATTGTTGAAAGCGGATTTAAGGCAATCAAAATTTGAAGACCGAATGGCAAAAATGTTTGAAGCAATCATGTGTAAACCCTCTTCCTCGGGTGGTCTTTCTAGTGATACCATTGCAAACCCGAAGGGAGAAATGAAGGTTATTACTACACGAAGTGGTAAAACTTTCAAGGAACCAATCTCTCGTCTAAGTACTTCTACGGAGAAGGAAATCGAGAAAGAGCCCGAGGTGATGGTCGAAAAGGAGCATATTACAAGCCCACGAAGTACCGCTCATACCACACCTACAGTTGAACCAATACCAATTGTAGAACCCGAGTTTCCAAGGCCGTTGCCTAATGTCCAACCCACACCACCCTTACCTTACCCTTCGAGACGAAACAAAGATAAATTGCAAGAACGTAACAAACAACAAATCGAGCTTTTTATAAAAATGTTTCAACAGGTGCATTTTGATGTGAGTTTAGCCGACGCGTTGTTATATATGCCTCGTTTCGCTTCCACTTTTAAAAGTATGATGAGCGATAAGGAAAAGCTTTCAAAGCTTGCTAATTATTCTTCGGTTATCTTAACCGCATACCAGAAAACGTTGGTGACCCCGGAAAGTTTCTCATTCCTTGTGACATACAAGATATGAAAGAATGCCTCGCCTTGGCCGATCTTGGTGCGAGCATTAATTTGATGCCATTTTCCATTTGGAAATCGCTTTCGCTTCCGGCTCTTACTCCTTCGAACATGTCTATCGAGATGGCCGATCATTCTACGATTTTAGCATGTGGAGTAGCCGAGGATGTTTTCGTGAAAGTGGGGAAGTTCTACTATCCCATTGATTTTATAGTAGTTGACATCCCCGCGGATCCTCAAGTTCCTCTAATTTTAGGTCATCCATTTTTAGACACCTCGAGATCGCTTATCAACGTTCATGCAAGAACTATCACTTTGAGATTCAACGAAGAGGAACTTGTTATAAACGCTACTCAAAACTCAAAACCTTCTCATGTTTATGCAATCGCTACCATCAATCACATTGACTTAGTTGATGTGGTTTGCGATGAGTTTTCACAAGAAGTGTTAGGTTTTTCCGATAGCTCGTTAAGTGGCAATCCCACTATTTTGGATCCTATTCTTGCTAATTCCACACCAAATATCACTCCATTCCAAGGAGGCAATTTTACTTCAAATGAAATCGACAATGAAGATGAGGTGTTGATTAGTGATGATACTTCTATTCCACCATTTCTTCCGCCGATGGAAGTTATGAGTGTTGAGCAAAAATCTTCAATCGAGGAACCACCTATCCTTGAATTGAAAGATCTTCCTTCTCACCTTGAATACGCATTCTTGGAAGGTGATGACAAGTTGCCGGTTATTATTGCAAGAGGTCTTGCTAATGATGAAAAAACTGAGCTCTTGAAAGTTCTTAAAGCTCATAAAGGGGCAATTGCGTGGAAAATTCCCGACATTAAGGGTATTGACCCAAAATTTTGTACTCACAAGATTTTAATGGAGGAGGACTACAAACCCGCAATTCAAAGTCAAAGAAGGGTAAACCCCAAAATTCACGATGTCATCAAAAAGGAAGTTTTGAAACTCCTTGACGCGGGAATGATTTATCCTATCTCCGATAGCCCATGGGTGAGCCCAATCCATTGTGTCCCTAAAAAGGGAGGAATGACCGTTGTGCCTAATGAAAACAACGAGTTAATTCCCACTCGTGTTGTGACCGGTTGGAGGGTGTGTATTGACTACCGAAAGTTAAATGACGCCACTCGTAAAGACCACTTTCCTTTTCCCTTCATGGATCAAATGTTGGAGCGACTAGCGGGAAATGAATTCTATTGCTTTTTAGATGGTTTTTCCGGTTACTTTCAAATCCCTATCGACCCTCGTGATCAAGAGAAGACTACGTTTGCGTGTCCTTATGGAACGTTTGCTTATCGTAGGATGCCTTTCGGACTTTGTAATGCACCGGGTACGTTTCAACGGTGTATGATGGCCATTTTTCACGATATGATCGAGAAGTCGATGGAAGTATTTATGGATGACTTTTCGGTGTTTGGCAATTCGTTCACGTCGTGTTTATCTAATCTCGAGCAATTGTTAAAACGTTGTGAAGAAACCAATCTTGTGCTTAATTGGGAAAAATGTCATTTCATGTGTAAACAAGGAATCGTCTTAGGACATAAGGTCTCTAAAGCGGGGATTAAGGTCGATAAAGCTAAGGTAGACGTCATCGCCAAGTTACCTCACCCCAAAACCGTTAAGGGAGTTAGGAGTTTCCTAGGCCACGCGGGCTTTTATCGTCGTTTCATCAAAGACTTTTCGAAAATCTCTCGACCTATGACACACCTTCTCGAGAAGGATTCTCCTTTTAACTTCAATGAGGATTGTGTTAGAGCTTTCGAAACTCTTAAAAGGAAACTTACCTAAGCTCCCATTCTTGTTGCTCCTAATTGGGAATTACCCTTTGAAATCATGTGTGATGCAAGTGATTATGCTATAGGGGCCGTCTTAGAGCAACGTTATGAAAAGCATTTCCGTCCTATCCATTATGCTAGTAAGACGATGACCGATCTCAATTAAAGTACACCACAACGGAAAAGGAATGCCTTGCCGTGGTCTATGCTTTTGAGAAATTCCGACCTTATCTCGTCTTAACTAAAAGCATAGTGTATACAGACCATTCGGCTATCAAGTATCTCTTAGCTAAGCAAGATGCTAAGCCGAGATTGCTTCGTTGGATGCTCCTCCTCCAAGAATTTGATGTCACTGTGCTTGACAAAAAAGAAGCCGAGAATCTAGCGGCCGATCATCTCTCTCGTCTAGAAGATCCTCACAAAGATGTTTTCGAAAACAAGGAAATCACCGAAACATTTCCTCTCGAGACTCTCGGTGTTGTGACTTCTAAAGACACCACCCCATGGTTTGCCGACATTGCAAATTACCATGCGGGGAATTTCATAATCAATGGTATGACGATACAACAAAAGCGAAAATTCTTTCGTGACGTCAAGTTCTATTTTTGGGACGACCCTTATCTCTTTCGGGTTTGTGCGGATCAACTCGTCCGACGTTGTGTTTTTGGTGCCGAAGCTTCTAACATCCTTAGAGCTTGTTACGAGGGACCCACAGGTGGTCACCACGGTGCTAATCTCACGGCTAAGAAAGTGTTCGACGTCGGCTTCTTTTGGCCTTCTATCTATCGTGATTCACACGCACTTGTGAAGTCGTGTGATTCGTGCCAACGTCAAGGAAAATCGTCTCAACGTGATGAA
The DNA here is from genome assembly GCA_025667525.1 of Glebionis coronaria. Taxonomy (NCBI): domain Eukaryota; kingdom Viridiplantae; phylum Streptophyta; class Magnoliopsida; order Asterales; family Asteraceae; genus Glebionis; species Glebionis coronaria. The sequence goes on from CM046879.1 coordinate 98,791,369, forward strand.
ATGCCGCAAAACATAATTCAAGTGTGTGAGATTTTCGACATTTGGGACATAGACTTTATGGGGCCGTTCCCATCGTCTCATGGTAACAAGTATATCCTCGTCGCGGTGGACTACCTTTCTAAGTGGGTGGAAGCTAAGGCTTTACCTACTAATGATGCTCGTGTGGTAGTGAAGTTTTTGAAGCAACTATTCTCTCGGTTCGGAACCCCTCGTGCTATTATAAGCGATCGTGGAACCCATTTTTGTAATGACCAATTCGAGAAGGTCTTAAAGAAATATGGAGTTACTCATCGTCTTTCTACAGCTTATCACCCGCAAACAAGTGGGCAAGTCGAGATTTCGAACCGAGCTTTGAAGAGGATTTTAGAGAGGTCGATTGGAGAAAACCGTGCTTCATGGTCCGACAAACTAGATGACGCTTTATGGGCCTTTAGGACCGCTTATAAGTCGCCTATCGGTTGTACTCCTTATAAGTTAGTCTATGGGAAGAATTGTCATTTGCCCATTGAATTGGAGCACAAGGCATATTGGGCCCTTAAGCATGCAAACTTTGACTTAAAGACCGCGGGAGATCACCAGAAAATACAATTGAATGAATTGGATGAACTAAGAGACAATGCTTATGAAAATTCATTGATTTTCAAAGAAAAGACTAAAAAGTTTCATGATGCAAAGATTAAAAACCGGGTTTTTAACGTTGGTGATCAAGTGTTACTTTTTAACTCTAGACTTAAGATATTTTCCGGGAAATTGAAATCTCGTTGGCCGGGTCCTTTCACCGTTACACAAGTGTTTCCTTATGGGACCATCGAGCTAGCTCAAGATGATGGTCCTAACTTCAAGGTGAATTGACATAGGCTTAATCACTACTTTGGTGGGGAAATTCCTTCAATGGTTGACCTCGACCAAGTCACCTTCCCCAATGATAATTAGCATTGAGGGGATCGAGTCGAGCTCATGACTCGATAATAAAAAACGAGGTTCCTCGTGGGGGAGATCCCATGCTTATCCTTTTATGCTTTCTAATAAATAATGAGAGGGGATTTATGCCCTTCCAACTCGTTGTCTTGTGGTTGTTTGTGATTGTGTTATCTAGATCATCATCATCATCATCTACAATTGAAGACTCTCGTGTTCATTTACGTGAGCCTCCATCGTTTGTTTGAAGAAGTTTTTCACGAATCCATTACATATCCTTTATTGTTCTAACAATTATCTTTTAGTATACTTAATAAATGGCTTTAGATATATTGTTGATCACCCTTTCCATGCTAGATCCTAAGCATTCGATTCTTCGTCTCTAGTATGGGGGTGCTCCACCTTTAGACTCGAAACATTGAGGACAATGTTTACTTTTAGTATGGGGGGGTGAATAGATACTCGCTTTGTTACGCCCTCACGCTTTCCAACTTTCAATGTTTTGTTGCTAATAAGGCTAAAAATGGCCAAATTTTAAATTTTTCTTAGTTTTAATAAGTGTTTTTAAGACACGAATGTATATTTTCCGATGGGTAGAATAAGAGCTAATTTTTAACTTGATGGGCATTTGGAGCCCTTTACATTACTTAACCCGCTCAATTCAAGTTTTGCTAGACTTTTATATAGGGAACTTTAAAACACGAAAGTCTTAGCTCATTCGGGTTAAGAACAAGAACTTTTCGCAAGTTCCTATAATTGATCCTAGAAAGTCACTTATCAAGGGAACTATAAAATGCATTCTCCAAACTTGAAAAAGTCCAAGAAAGTGCAAGATCCTATAGGTGGCTTGAAAACCCAAAACTTTGATTTGATATAGTCTTAATGAAAGCTAATCCAAATTTGGATTAATTTTGACTTGCATGGCTAAGTATTCGCGAGTCTCTTTAATTAGAGGTCTTTATATAGTGAAGAACGAGAAGTGATAGAGTTAGACAAGTGATCATGCTAAACGTACAACACGAAAATGTTCTTTCAAAAACTCATATGTTTTTAATTGTGGCTTTTTCTTCCCATAAGATCAATGCATTAGGAATAAAAATAATTGCAATAAGTAAGGTCGTACGATTTGAAAGGTTACTTAGCTTCTAGCGCAAGATCGTTTAAAAGTTGCTCGGGGTTGAATAGAGTTCATAGCCAAGGCATAACTTAATGAAGCGGGACGCGAAGATTGGTGAAGATCCAAAAAGGCCCTAACAAGGCATGAGGAGCTCTATTTTGTTGCTAAAGATCCAAGATGATGTGAAGTATCATTATTCCTAAATCAATATGAAGGATCGAGACACACGACGAAAAGCAATTACTCCCCTAAAGATCATGGAGAAAGTCTATCCAAAAATACCCTAACAAGGTATGAGGATAAATATATCCAAGTCCGAAAAGGAGGCGGATCGTTGTATATCAAAGTCCAAAATAAAGATTGAAGAAAAATGAAGAAGTCATGGTCCGAATATGAAGAATCTCTCAAAAACGTCAAGTGAAGAAATTCCAAAATATGAAGAGAAGACCATAATTTCAAGAACGTCTTCTCAAGATTTGAATTATGAAGTACATGCCAAATATCGGTCCGAGAAAGGTCTCAAATCGTGAAACGAGTTATGCCAAGATATGAACTTAAGGAGATACACGAGAAGCCGTTTTAAAAGATTTTGTCCTTCGGCTAACTATCGATTAAATCGTGCTACTTTGCTTTCGGACTAATAAATACTCAAATAAGTCAATATGAATCACTTGTGATCCATGACAAATAGTTAAAAAATGCTAGTAACCCATTTCCTTTTATAATAACTAGGATTGCGGGGAGAAAAAGTATTACACAATTTGGACGTATGAGTAGTGTTAGCATTGTGACTTGTACCAACAATGATCTCGTTTATGCACTTAGCATGGAATGTATGACAATCAAGGATGATGAAATTTACTCTATGAGACATTTACTTGTTTCTATTCATTGACCCAAAAAGTCACATTCGTGATGAAAATCATACACTATGTCTTTACACATCTTCGTAGTATTGTTGCAAGTCTTTTACTTTTTAATAAAGGGTAATAAGATTTAATTTTAGTAATGCTTAGATACTTTATTCTAGCATTGCGTGAGGGCACAACAATGGCTTAGTATGGGGGAGTGATGAGATGGCATTTATACATGATCTCATCGTTCTTTTCGGGCTTTAAATGCATTAAAATGTCATAAAATACCATATATATTCTTGTATTTGTTTACTTGCGTGTTTTAGGTATGGATATCGTGAAAAAGACAAAAGATCACAAGAAACAAGGAAAAACGGACACGAGAAACGAAGCCGTACAAAGAACCGGGCCCTAGTTCATGAATTATCCAAGATTAAACCTTGAAGACTTGAAGATATACAATATTGATCCTCAAAATATGAAGAAATGACACTTAAAACCCTTGTATATTCATAATTACAAGTTTGGTCCCTTAAGTTTGTCAAAATTACAAAATGGTCCTTCAACTTTGAAGAAATGGCAAGTTTAGTCCCTCAACAATTCTAAATTGTCAATTATGGTCCCTCATGAAGTCAAAGATACATTGAAGACCTTTGAAGATCAAGAATGTCCAAAATCAGTCCTTCAAATATGCAAAAGTGGCAAAAATAACCCTTGAAACCTTATTTGCAAAGTTTTGTGGCCAAAATATAAACTTGGAAAGTTTATTAACAAAGGAAATACGTTTGGTTGGCTGAAAAACATGTAATTCACTCTTTTCCAAAAATCAAGGACCAAAACTGCCAAAACCCAAAGTTCAAATTCCTGAAAAAGCGGGTAACACTTAGTGTAGCAATTTTTACCACCAAGAACACCCTTTATACCTAGGTTTAAAAAGAAAGAAAACAAAGGGGAAAATGGAATTGGCTATACCCACGTGTGATTCACATCACCTCAATCACATCCCACAACAAATACCTTAAACTCCACTACCAGAAAGATACCCCAAGCACCTCTCACATGACGACACATGGCAGAAAAGTATGACATGGCAAAATCAATGGTCTCAAGTTATTCCTTGGTCACTAAGCACCCAATCAACGCCCCTGATCCATCAAATCAAGCTGGCAACAAGCCTAGAAGATTTTGCAAGGCTAGTTTAGGAAATTCAATTGCTAGGGTTTATGAATAGTGTTTGTAAGCATTTGCCTATAAAAGGAGACCTCAACTTGTGAGAGTCCCTTGTTCCAGATTTTGGCTATTATCTTTGTAATTCCTTTTTATTAAAATAAAATTTGAATTTCTTAAAATTGTGAAACCTCTTTTGTGTTTTATAAAAGTTTGGTGTTAGAATAGCTGAAATCTGAGTTCCCTTTGATGTTATAGACCTTCCTTAATCTTGTGGTTAAGGCACGTCTATGTTTGTTAGGTTTTCAAAGGTTCAAAAACCTGGAAATCTTTGTTTCTGTTTTACCTATAATCTTGTACTAATCCTTAGCCAAAAGCCTAAAGCTCCTTCAAGCTTGTTGACACCAAGCCTGAGAAGAGATTTAAGGTATTGGGTGAGTAGTTTGTTCATTTGTGTTGAAGAATCAAAAGCATCAAAACCTGGTTCTACTTTGAACATCAGCAGGTTTTGATCTTCTTTATGAAGAACCTTGGTCTTGTTCTAGTTGTTGAACAAGGTCCAAGGAGCATTGTTGATCTCCTTTGGATGTAAAGGGAGATAGGTATGGCCTCTGGGTTAAATTTCCCCTAAAAATTTCATGATATAGCTTGTTTTGGAATTTTGGACTGTGATTTTGTGTTATTGTGTTTGAGGTTGTGATTTTTATGTTTGAATCTATTAGTTGTCATCTAGGAAGTGTGTTTGAATCATAAAATCAGTAGGTTGTGCTTAGAAATCACAAGTTGCTTTGAAAAGTTGTGGATTAAGGTGTGTTTGGGATAACAACCTGTTTTGGATTTGTGTTGTTTTGAGTTTGTGTTGTTTTGAGTTTGTGCTTTGTGTTGCTTTGTGTTGGAACCTGTCTCATAAGTGTAAGTGGTAATTTATCTGCAAGCTTTGTGCATATAAACACCTAGAATCAACAATAGGCTCTAAAATCTTGAATACTTGTTGAAACTGGCTGAGGTTTGAAGGACACCTAGTTCTAATCATAGACTAGGGCTAACAAGTGATAAATCCTAGTTAGTTACATCAGGGAAGTAGGATTGAAGTGTTGAAATTTGATCTTTGGTCATTTATATCAGCAAAGTGTGCATTTGTTCTTGAAGTTCATATCAGCAAGTTGAATCTGCTTTGATCTTGTTCCATACTTTGATTCAGTGATTGATTTAAGTTTGTTTGTGCTTAATAACAGTTTATATAGCTTGTGTATCCATCTGGTTGAATTTGGTGTGCTTATTCTTGCTCAAACTGCTTAAGTGTCCATAACAGCTTAATATCCAAGTTTGTGCTAGATCTGAGCATCTTTTGATTTTCCTGTGCTAATTGGTGATACTGAAGTGTGTTATTGTGCTTGAGTGTGACTCCTTGTGATTAACTGATCACTTGGGTGCCCTTGTCTTCCAACAAAACATACAGAATCTCTCTAAAATCAAAGGTCAAATAGTCAAGGCAGTGGGAACCAGTTCCTACTGAAAGTTCCCCCTGCTAGTGTTAATTGGACATCAGCTTATTAATAAGCTAATCTAGCTTATTTTAACCAGCAACAACTTTGATTTTGTAATAGGTGCTCATTATTTGACCCATTTGTTTATACTGGAGCATTTGGTGGGTTGACTTTAGGGTTTGACTAGAAAACCAACTTAACTGACTTTTTCATAAGTGCTTATTGGCTTATCTAGCTTATTTGGCTTGGCTTATTGAACTTTTCTTGATTTTTTTGGCTTAATTAAATTGTTTAGAGTCTTTTGCAAGTTGAATCAAGTCCTGAGGTGGTCTAGAACTCCAAGTCGACTATTTTGTCTTTTAGTGAATTTTTTCTTGGCTTATCTCTGGCTTATTGAGTGGGCTTTTTCAAAATCTCTTTTCACAGATCTCTTAGGCATCTCAAAAGGAGGTTGTGTGTTTAAGCAGAGCTTATGGCATTGGATTATTGCTTAATGGGCTTATTGGCCCAATAAGCATAAGCTATTTGTTATTTAAGCTATGATAAGCTCATTTTCAGCTTTTGGGCCTTCAGACTTTTGTGCTTAGAATTAAGTTTTGAGTCAGATAGGGCTTTTTCAGGTCATTTGGGCTTATTTTGACTTTTTGGGCTAAAAAGCCCATTTGTGTTGACTGTTTTGGATTTTAGCCCATTAGGGGTATTTTGGTAATTTCACTTTCATTTTCTGATTATTTAGGTTAAAATAAACTAGTTTCCAAATTTTTATAATTTTTTATAATTTTTGGATTTTTAATATTATTTTATTATTATTTTTCAAATTTCACATTTTTGCACTTTTTATATTTTTCTTAGCTTAAATATATTAAAATAGGGTTTTTACAACTCTTAGATTAATTTTATCATATTTAGATTAATATTTATAATTATTTTAAGTTTTAATAGTTTTTAAATCATTTTAAATAGTTTTTCTTAGTTTAAAATTTTATAAAAATATTTTTTAATCTTTTTAGGTCATTTTAGAGGTTTTCCAATTGAAAAATCTTTATTTCGGCTTTTTCATAATTAGTTTGATTTTAGGGCTTTAATTAGCATTAAAAAATTAATATTTAATTTATTAAAAGGTTTGAAAAAGTTTTGATCATTGGTAAACTCTTAGTTTATTTATTTTGATTTTTGGTAAATTTTTGGGAATTTTTAGAATTAATTTTTATTTTTGCTATTTTTACTGTTTTACGTTTAGTCATTGTAGTAATTAATTTCACATCTTCGTCATTCTATCTCTCATCCCCTTCTATCCAATATTAATCTCAAACCAATTACGAATTATTCACACACATATACCTCCTTGGGAAACGAATTTCATTGGGTAATTGTAAAACCCGCATGCTTTTACCATAAATAGTGCCCTTAAGATCGTACGTCCTAGATTAAAACTTACCCTATTTAGTATTGATCACATTCATGTGCTAATAATCAAGCAAGTGTATACGTGTATGACATGATAAGTATCGATTACGTACAAACTCATGATAAACAGTTAATAGATATTTCACGTGAACATAATTAAATCATGATCACCATTTTAAAACACGAACTAAAATAATTACGTAAGTACTTAATTACGAGTGTAAATAATACGATAAACTACATGATAAAATAAACAGAAACACTTTAAACACGAACACGTTTAACCACGAACGAACACGAAACATCGGGACACGAGAAAAGGTACGGGTACCCCATGTGGGGCCCCATACCCACGGCACACCAACCAAGGTGGGCTTAGCCCATTGACTTTTTACATGAAAGGGGGGGTTATGGTAAAATTCATTTCATTTTTCACATTTCAAGGAAATAAGCATTTAACCTAAAAAGTTTTCTCTCCTCCTCCTTGGTCTCTCTTTGTGCCGCCACCCCTAAGACCACCAAAGGTGGTTGTTGATTGATATTGATCACAAAAATCATTGCTATAAACCGTGTTTGTTCATCCTCTTTCAAGCTACGTATTGGTATATCATTTTAAACCTTCTTTTAATTCTTTTAAATCTTTGATTATTTTCATGAACATGTTATTAATATTCTTATTAAAACATGATAATTAAACATTGATCTAACATGTTTTGGGGTAGATTAAAATCAAAGGTTGTTATAAGAGGGGGTTTGTTTTTGGCCGCCTAGTTTAACCAACCCGAGGGGGGTTCGGTTTGCTTTTTGCCGCCACCACCAAGACCATTTTGGTCTTGGTTGGTGCATGTGGGACCCATGGCAGCAAGGGGACACAAGTACCCCGAGTTGGCTCGGGGTACGGTGTCGAGTTCATGCCCGATTCATGGTTCGTTGGTTAAATCATGATTTATGCTACATGTTAATTTTATGAATTATGAACTTAGGATATAAATTAATTAATAAACATGAAATATTAATTAAACCATGACTTAGGTTATTTTAATTATTAATTTAGCATGATATTAATTTAACCTAAGTATTTTATGTTATAAGTTATAATTATTTAATTATTTAAAACATGCCTATAATTAATTAAATTAGACATGACTTAGGTTATGTTATTAATACATAATAATACACATTTTAACCTAAGTAATTTATTCCATTTTAATTAAAACATGTTATACTTTAATTAAAATGCTTAACCTATAGTTTAATTAAATACATGAAATAATAATTAAACTATACACTATATCATATGACTTAAGAAATAAGCTTATAAACACTTAGACTTATATGTTAGCTTATGTAACCAGCTTAATTCTAATTATGGAAACTTCTATTTATAGAAACTTAATTAAATAAGGCAACTAATCTATTAATGGAAACCTTCTATATATGGAAATCTATCTATTTCAGGCAGCTAATCTAATCATGGAAACCTTCTATATATGGAAACTTATTTAATTAAGGCATCTGATCTATTTTTGGAAACTTTCTATTTTTAGAAACTAATCTATTTTAAGCAGTAAATTCTATTTTAGGAAACTTTCTATTTTTGGAAACTTTCTATTTTTGGAAACTTTCTATTTTTGAAACTTTCTATTTTTGGAAACTTTCTATTTTTGGTAACTTTCTATTTTTGGAAACTTTCTATTTTTGGAAACTTTCTATTTTTGGAAACTTTCTATTTTTGGAAACTTTCTATTTTTGGAAACCTACTATTTTTGGAAAGTTACTTATTATTACACAGTAAGTATAATAATACATGAAATACCAGTGATACTTAATCAGATTAATCAGAATACAAGATAAACACAGTTTAAGGCTTTAAACAGTAAACCATGACCTAAAACATACAAAGTAAGCTAAGATGAGACATAAAACCCAGTACGTAATCAGTAATTCGATACTTATACACGTGTGTATTCATGTAGCGTTAGTGATCCAGAAGTAGGAGTCTTTCTTCCGTTCATTCACTGGACTTGAGGTACGGATTCCCGTCCTTTCAGTATGGACATTCTTTCCTTATTAGGATTTCCCCGTATGCAGCCAACTGTTTTTCCCCAGTATTTGTTTTATTGTTTTGAACTGCTTATGTTTAATTAGCATAATCTATAGCCATATACAAGCATGACCAGTTTCACCTAGTTATGGAGGTACCATAACCATAACATTGGAGGCACCAATGTTATGACTTCCCCACGGCGGAGTGATTGCTCGTGGCGTCCCTTTCAGTTTTGGCCATATTATTATATCATGTGGGGCGTATGGGTGCATCCTAGTTACATGTTTTATTCAGTATTTCATGGTGAATGTGGTGTGTGCCTTGCATCCTTCACAAGGAGTTGATCCCTCCTACCCAGACCAGTATATTAATTAGAGGCATCCCCTCTAATCAGTATGATGAGGTCACCCCTCCAAGTATTCATGCACGTGACCTTTTCATGACCTATATGGGCTATGGTATATTTATGTTAAAACAGTTTTCATAAGATAAACATAAGGCTTTTCAAACTATAAAACCAGTTTTCTTAATACTTAACCAGTTTACTCAGAACTTAGTCTTCCGTTGTTATATGTTACATGCTTATCCTATTTCATGCTATTTTGTACATCCGTGCACTGAGCGTCTTGCTCAGCCGTTTTCTTTTTCATGTTCCCAAAACGGCAGGTACTCAGGGACGCTCGTAGATCTCAAACGTACGTGCATATGGATTGGAAGCTTTACTGTCTTTCTTTACTTTATGCATTTCCTTTACTTTAACACAGCTTGCAATGGACATTGTTTCGTCCTTTCCTTTTACAGTATTTATGTTTGTGTGTGATGAGCTCTACTTTGGGGTTACCGATGTTTGATTCCGGTATTTCCCTTTTATGGTCAAATAATGCTTAGACATTTATCCTTGTATGCTTTGATGACACGCCATGATTATGCGTAAGATTCCATTTCCAAAATGGGGTGTTACAATTATGTCATCAGAGCCCAAGGCTTCGACCTGTAGGCTCTCAAATATGACCTGTGATTAGTGGGTAGTCACTACGGTCTTCCTAGAACTGACAGTTGTTTTCAAGCATTCATCATTTTAAGCATACATATACATGTCATTGTTACAGGGTTTTTGACTAAGTAATGGTTGGTACAGGACTGGCCCTATTTAGTCGCATGTGTTTTATCGAAACTTTTAGATTTGGGACCGACCCATAGGCGTCCCCTCGATATGTCTTTTGTTTTGAGTGAACTGACCAGAGGCGTTCACTCTCGAGCATCAAAAGTTTTCATAAAACTGCATCATGCATTCATACAAAAATTTTCCTGCATAAAATTTTTCTCGTGAAATTTTTTGGCATAAATTTTTTTTTTTCATGTATATATATAATTTATATTTATGTTTCGAACTGTTAATCATATGTTTTATGTTATACTGTCAGATGGTTCTCACACGCGAGCAAGAGCAGCTCAATGCTGCAATTCAGGCTGCCATGCAAGCCTTGCTTCCTCAACTGAGGAATGACATCCGTGCTGAAGTCCAAGCTGCCAACAATCAGCAGCAGCAGAATCAGGCACCTCCTCCTCCTCCTCCTCTAGTGACACTAGCAGTGTGGCTGGAAAGATTCAACAAGCTCCGTCCTAGAGCTTTTGAAAAGACTGATAGCCCCAGTGATGCTGAAAGCTGGTTGACTCATATCGAGAAGATTTTCAATGCTATGGGCTGTGACCCCGCATACAAGGCGAGATTGGCATGCTACCGGTTTGAAGGTGATGTACTCAGCTGGTGGCTAGCCTTGACGCAGTCGGAAGGAGGTGATGATTGGGTCGCTGGTTTGACATGGGCCCAATTCAAGGAGAGAGTGATGGAGCAGTTCTTTCCCAAGGCAGAGCAGGACAAGCTCAAGCGAGAGTACCATGGGATACGTCAGAGAGCGGGCGAGAATAGCAACGAATTCATGCAGCGCTTTCTTCGCTTAGCTGGTTTCCTGGGAGCAGCAGCTGGTACTCCTGAGGACCAGGCACACCACTTTAGGTGGGCACTTCGCACCTCGGTCGCGAACAATCTAGTGTGTGCTACGTTCAATACAGTAGCACAAGTGGCTGACGCAGCAAGGAAGCTAGAGATGTTGCAGGAACGAGATGAGTTCGGGGAAGCTGAAAGACCCGACAAGAGGTAAACATTTCGCATTCTAACGATAACCAAACCGCATCCTATCATTATATGTTCAATAATCATCTGTAAACTGTATCTTCCAGGCAGAAAACTGGGGACCGGTCTCAGCCGGCTACTCAGCAGCAGCCTCATCAGCACAAAGGAAACGGTCACACTAACGACCGTTCTGTTGTGGAAAGGCGTAGCGGTAATGATAATTACCGTAACAACGCTGGACACACCAACAACAGCAGGTCCTACTATTTACGCATCTTCTTATGATTTCATGTTATATCTCTCATGCTGACACTATATTAACCTCTACTAGGAACCACGGTAACGGGAACGACCAGAACCACAGGGGTTCTCAGCCTAACCGTTCAGCTAACACTGGTGAACATCTTATGACGCATATGTCTTATACTCGTGCATATACTTTATCTTAACACATTTTGTCATTAGCAGGCCCTCAGCAAGCAAGGACTCCTGCTGGAGGATTCACTCATCCTCTTTACAGTACTTGCCATCGCAGACACCCTGGCCCATGTCGTCGTGATTCCGACGCGTGCTACAAGTGCGGCCTCCCTGGCCATCGTATGAGAGATTGCCGTAAGGGTGAAATGGAGGGTACCTCGGGTCATGCTGATAGTAAGCCGCCTCCTACCACTGGGCTTGTCTACACGACATCTCGCGATCAGGCAAACAAATCTACAGGTACCATTACTGGAATTTTGTATATGTACGGCCAAGCTGCATGTGTTCTTTTCGACACGGGTGCCACTCACTCAGTTATTTCCACTACATATGCTAAGAACATCAGGACACTTCCCTTACCATTAGAAAATAGGCTTACCATTTCCACGCCTTTGAGGGACTTTGTATTAATAACTCATGTATACAAGAGTCTTCCTCTAGAGTTTGACGATAAAATTCGTGCAGTAGATGCACTTCCCCTAGACATGATTGAGTTTGATATGATTCTCGACATGGACTGGCTATCCAAGCACCATGCTACCATAGACTGCCACTCATATCGGGTGATCTTCAGCGACATTAATGCACCAGAGTACATTCATAACGGGTTCATACCCGGACGGTCTGTACAAGTCATATCTACCTTGCAAGCACGTGCATTACTGTCACATGGCTGTGAGGGTTATCTAGCTACGGTTCACGACATGGATGTTGAATCCCCATCGATTCAGGATCAACCAGTTGTTTCGGAATTTCAAGACGTCTTCCCAGCTGAACTTACAGGCATACCACCTGCACGAGAAGTGGAGTTCAACATCGACCTTGTTCCAGGAGCTGAACCAATCTCTAAGGCTCCGTATCGTATGGCTCCCATAGAGCTAAAAGATCTGAAGGACCAACTGCAGGAACTTCTTGAGCGAGGGTTCATTAGACCAAGCGCATCTCCATGGGGCGCACCGGTCTTGTTCGTTAAGAAGAAGGACGTCAACATGCGACTTTGCATAGACTACCGTGAACTTAATAAGATTACCATCCGCAATAGATATCCACTGCCACGTATAGATGATCTGTTTGACCAACTTCAAGGAGCCAAACACTTCTCAAAGATCGATCTAAGGTCAGGCTACCATCAGCTAAGGGTTAAAGAGCAGGATATTGCCAAGACTGCTTTTCGTACCCGCTATGGCCATTATGAGTTTGTAGTCATGCCATTCGGCCTGACTAATGCTCCAACAGTATTCATGGATCTGATGAACAGAATCTTCCACGAATTCCTTGATAAGTTTGTCATTGTATTCATCGATGACATCCTGATTTTCTCAAAGTCCACGGAGGAACACGAAGACCATCTCCGTACGGTACTATAGATTCTTCGTCAGAAGTAGCTGTATGCGAAATTCTCCAAGTGTGAGTTCTGGTTAAACAAAGTGGCATTCTTAGGTCACATTGTATCAGCAGAAGGGATCACTATGGACCCAGCGAAGGTTGAGGCTATCACAAAATGGCCAAGACCAACGTCAGCGACAGAAGTCCGCAGTTTCTTAGGCTTAGCTGGATATTATCGCAGATTCGTGGAGAACTTTTCCCGCTTGGCATTACCTCTCACCAAACTGATGCGAAAAGGAGAGAAATTCGTCTGGACGGAAGAACGAGAGAAGAGCTTCGAAGACCTAAAGCAGAAGTTAGTATCCGCACCTATTCTTACTCTCCCATCTGGTACAGGTGGATTTCAGATCTATAGCGATGCATCGGGGAAGGGACTGGGCTGTGTTCTCATGCAACATGGGAAAGTGATCGCGTATGCTTCACGGCAGCTTAAGCCCTATGAAGAAAACTACCCTACGCATGACCTGGAACTTGCTGCAGTGGTGTTCGCATTGAAAATATGGAGGCACTACTTATACGGAGAATCATGCGACATTTTCACGGATCACAAGAGCTTGAAGTATATCTTCACTCAACGTGAATTGAACATGAGACAAAGGAGATGGTTGGAACTGTTGAACGATTATGATATTAACCTACAGTATCATACCGGAAAGGCTAATGTAGTAGCAGATGCACTCAGCAGAAAGTCCAGAATGATCAACGGCATTGAAATCAAGGAACAAAACATAAGAGACTTGGAGTGGCTAGACATCGAAATCATGGTACGTGGGCAGCACGGATACTGGGCGAATCTTAGAGTAGAACCCGAGTTACTGTCTAGGATCAAGGAAGAGCAGAAGGATGATGGAGAAATTTGGGCGATAATTCAGAATTTGGAGAAACAGTCAGAATTCAGAATGGACGCAGACGGTATCGTTTGGCAAGGCACGAGACTTTGTGTTCCTGACAATCAAGAACTCCGGGAAGCATTGTTAGCTGAAGCTCACAACTCCCCATTTTCTGTGAGAACACGGAATTTCGATAAATTTCTTTTAACTGTTATACGTGCTTATTCACACTTTTACCATATTCCCCATTTATTTTACAGTGATTACGTGTCATCCTCGGAATTTAGTTAAATATAAAATTTTATGGATTTTGCTAATTTACGATATTATTGGCGAAATGCCCAAACTTGATATTTGTAATTTCTATGAGGTTTTATCACATTTTATATGACTTATTAATGGCTCTTGGCCTCAAAAATAATGAAAAACGCCATCTTGAACAATTACGGACGCAGTGGTGAACTTTTGTATTTTTGCGTTTTTCGGCTGTCGGACTAAGTTTTCGGGTCCGAACGTCGCAATAAAATTTATTTTTATGTGACTTCTAGTTATTCTTGACTCCTTGATCCAACTTAGTGAAATCCGGGCCAAACGAGGGTTCACGAGTAATTTTAAAAAAAAATTTGTTTTAAAGATAAACGAGTCTCGGTTTTCGTCGGAAAAGACACGTTATTTAAACCCGTAAAATTTCGAGAGTTAAAAACCAAAAATCTTGGGCCTTTCCTTGGGTATTTGGCTGGACTAGGCCTAAGGAAGCCCAAATTTGACTTGTTGACACATGATTAGCCCCATATTTTGAAAATTAAACACACAGTACACTTTCTACCAAACAAAAAAAAAAGCTGCTCCCCCTTTCTCTCCTTAGGCCGACTAAACACAGAAACACACCCAAACCATTGATTTTTTTTGAATTAAGGTAAATTAACACTGATTCCATGTCTAATCTTTGATTCTTATTCATACCCATGTTTTAATTACAACATGCATCAAGTTTTTGATTGAGGTCAAAAAAATCATCAAATCTTATGATTTGATGATGTTTTTATAAAATTCCATGTTTGTTTTTGATGTTTCTATGCATAAAATCTTTATATGTTGTGAAAATTTTTGATTTGGGTATGTTATGATGACCTAGGGCCACGAAATTTCTAAGGATCATAGAGGAGGAATTGTTTAATTTGCGTGTTTGGATTAATCCTTACTTGTTGTGAAGGTATAGTCCCTCCTAGCATTTTAGTTTTGATATTGCTAGTATTTTGATTCTCCTTGTTCATGTATTTTGAACTCCTTGGGTGAAACCCACTGAGATTTTTGATAATTAGGTCATATTAGGACTTAGGACACTTGCGTGGCGATTTGGTATAGCTTAAGTGTTGCTTGATTTAGGTTAGGTAGCCGAATGGAGTCGTTTTCGTAGTATGAAAATTATCACAGAAACAAACAGGTTATGGCATAATTTTCTTAAAAATATGACTGTGTTTTTATTTGAAAATTTGATACCCACTGATGTGCTTAGTATATGGTGAGTTGGATGGAAACGGGAAGTGTCCGGATGTGCCCGGAACGGCCGTTTTACTAACTATGTCAAATCTGAATGTTATGCTTAAAACGTGGGTTAATTGACTTGGGTAAAAAGGATGAATTTATGATTTTATAACTTTTTACAGTAGGTGCAATCATAAGACAACTTCTCTTTTTGGTTTGGTATCAAAATCTTATACCATTTGGGATTTGTGCTCAAGTTACCGAAGGCATCGTAAGACGTTTACAACTTTCTGTTTTGATAGTCTACCACTAAAAATGGAATTCCCGTTGATTGAAAATAGTTCTAGGTCTGTTTTTGCCCAACTTAGAAAGGTAAGAGAAATACCTATACATGTCAAGAAATTTCACCTCCTGTACTATTAGAGATTTTTAGATATGACCAAATCTTCACAGCCTTTTTCAGAAAACTGAATGCAGTCCCTTGTTTTGGTTTTTCAAACCGAGTCTTAAAAGTGTTCGGAACCCACACATAAATGCTTGGACCATCATACAAGGTTGATATTAGGTTAATACAGTAGGTTAAAGGTATTTTGGTCAATTTCAACTTAAGCTTAGGTCTCGCCATCGCACGTAAGTTACCTAGTCACACTATGTCCCGCCACTTCTAAAACGTTATTGCTTCATTGAACGCATTCTTATTACGCATCACCATTGCATAGGTCCGTGAAGACTTCTTTTTGCTCAGCCCCTTTTACCTTGTGATTACTTACTAAAGGTGAGTTCATAGCCCCTTTTCTTATATACTTTGTTACAAATTGCGGGGTGAGAATAACATGCGTGGAATACAATCATTTAAAACTTTTAGTATGCTATCCGAGAACTGTATGCTTCCCCAGATTATACATTTACTTATTGCATTAGTATCTTAGTCAAAAAGCCCCTACATCATGAACCGTTAATTCACATTTTGCAAGCGCGAATGTTGTGGATGGATCCATCGGGATTAACAATCCCCGTCCCGATTACCTTGACGCACTTACATTTAATTACCTAAGTATTTTGACTAGATACTTACTAGGGGTAAAACATTTATGTTAAAGCTTCGGTGTCGTGAGCTATTGCAATAAATTAATATAAATGATTTTGTACGACGGTACTAAATCATATCCTGTTGCTATTTTATAAAACTAATGTTTGTATTTCACATTACCACTTATTAAACCTATGAATTTCACTCAGCTTTATGTTGACATATTTACATGTTATTTCTCAGGTAATGCTAATGCTTAATTTTGCTAAGGATGGGAGCCCGCAGGATCCGACAGCTGGACGATTCCATGTCATTATTGGTTGAAACTTTTGGGGAAAACTAATTATGCCATGTTAATCATGCTAAATAAAAGTACTTTTATGCACTAAAACTATCATGAGTATGTTGGTAAAATTATGTGACTTTTGTTGATGTCATAATTATGCAAATCTGGGACCATATTTATATATTTTATTCCGCAGCTTTTGAATAAATTCGTGAAGTGTGTCATTTTATTTGCTCTGTCTTTTATTTACCTTATTGCCGTGTATGCTGTTACCATGATGTGGGACCCCACAATGCTTACCTGTCCCGTTACCAGATTTTTGGTGTCTTACAGATTGGTACCAGAGCCATGGTCATAGTGAATTGAGTCGTTTTAAACTTAGTCTATGACCCATATTTTTCAAGAAAATCCTATGAGTCTTAGTGCCAAACATGGAATTTGCCAAGATGTTCGGTATCCGCGCGGGTAACTCTCTAATCCTTACTATTGCTTGAGTTTTACCTATATTGAGACTTGTATAA
Source organism: Glebionis coronaria (assembly GCA_025667525.1). Classification (NCBI taxonomy): domain Eukaryota; kingdom Viridiplantae; phylum Streptophyta; class Magnoliopsida; order Asterales; family Asteraceae; genus Glebionis; species Glebionis coronaria. Next base: position 98,808,515 of record CM046879.1, read on the forward strand.
TTTACTATAATATTCATTACTTTATTCTTGTATTCTTCCGATTTTTCTGTACAGACTATTTCTAACGACTTGCTTTTATCGTTTGCGCGAGTTTTCGCGATAACTCCAGTTGAGATATTCTAAGTGTTTTAGTCGATGAGATCTTTCTAAATCTCGCTTTGCTACTCATTTATGTCACCGTTTTACTTGACATTTGAACATTGTTCTAAATTTTATGTTTCACTGATTATTCTTCTTTCGAATTCGAATTATAATATTCGCTTACATTTCGGAAACGTCATGCTGATTTTTAGCTAAACGTCTAGTTCGTGACGATTGATTGGATTACGGCTTTACGTACATAGATTTCTAATATTCTTCCTCGTTTAAAATATCATATACTTGGGAGCGCGACTTATTGATATTTCGCCTTTTCTTTGGTATCTATTATGAGTTTGGAAGAGATCGCACGCCTATGAAGTTTTTACTTCGTATATTGAAAATTAAGTCAAGAACGTTGTCCGTTTCTTTTGTTTATAGTCTTGTTGACTAGTATTCTTTAAACGCCTTTCTGCCGATACTTTCATTCATTCTTATGAAATGTGTATTTTTCATCGTTTTGGAATCCATAAGCCATGTGCGTATTCGAAGTGGTAAATGAAAATTGTTGGTGAAACAAGTTAGACAATAAGGAATTGGCGAAAACTGAAAATCTAAAAAAAATCATGATCCAAACGCCCCCTTATAAAATTTAACGCGCTGCAGAATTCTTTAGCACGCATAACGAAGTTCAAAACTTTTATAAATTTCATTTTTAGCCGAATAAAATGATAAATCTTGTTTAGCCGATCGTTTTGATATAAAATTCGACTTCTAATTCTTTATAACGAATATTTTGTGGCAATTGAAAATTTGAGAAAAATAATATAAATAAAGTTTGCTGATGTACACGCATTTCGAGGTCCGAAATAAGGTAAAGTTTTATTTTTAGTTTTACAGAATAAAAGAGCTTATTTTTACGCTCGTTTTGGTTATTTGCACACCCTTTAACTCATCCGCATTAAGAAGTTATAGCCGAAATACGGTTGAAAACTCATTCTGGACCAGCAGGTATGCTTGGTGTTTTGCTACAGGTTAGGACCCATTTAACCCTTATGTTTTGCATTGGGTAGTTAGTTTACATTATAAGCTAAGTCTGGCCGCTGAGCTTGCGTTAATAGCCATCATCAGTTGAATTTTATGACTAAAACGGTGATCGCTAATTTTATAACCGATTTTCTAAAGTTTTAACTTTTCTCTAAAATGATTTTTTTTTTTCATTTGGAAAACTGAAATAAATTCATATATCTAGGGATGTCGGGTATGAAAACACCTATCCGACGGTATAAGGTTCATCGTCTATCTCTTCATAACGAAGAAATACCGAGCATTTTAGAAACTAGTCTAATAGGGAGCAACCGACTTAAACTAGCGTTTGGTTTAGCGTGCTTGGTATGGTTAATGAGTGTTTAGCCAAGATTTATCACTTGAAACATTTGAGAAACATATAATGATGACTTTTGATGCCAAGCTTTAGTGTCCGTTAGCTACCTTTAAGTTTTTGACATATAAGTGGGTATTGTTGACTAATTTGAAAAGTTACAAAATTTCGATAATATAGCTGCTGTCATAGGTATAAGTGTGTCGTAAAAGTGTTTTCAGCCTTCGGGTAAAACTACAAAGTTGTCCGGAATGATGTTTTTAGTCACCCTCGCGGAAACGGAAGCTTTAAAGTGGGCATTTGACCCTCAAAAATGTAAAATACAGACTGTAAGGTTTGATTTTTTCGTGCAGAATGCGTTTTACTTTTTATTTTTAAAAAGGTATCTAGACTTCAAAAGTTTTCTTAAAATTCACCAGATATTAACTTCATGATGTGTATGACTTCTCTGAATTTTTGTAGAATTTTTCCAAGAGTCTAAATAGGATTTTTAAGCCTCGCAAAAATGAGTTTTCAGAACTTTTTCATTAAGCGAGTAAATGACTAGTTCAATACCCAAACGCCCCTTAAGCAAGCTTAAACCTTATGGAATGAATTTGGGATTATAGATACTGATTCTTAGGATGTTTAACATCATAATTTAAGTGAAATTGAGGTCTAATGATTAGTAATTCGCCTCGATTCGGAAAAGCCAAAAGTTGACTATTTTCTATACGGTTAGTCAAAACTTATAAAAATGAGTTCTAGGCTATATAGCTTGATGAAACAAGTTTGTATGACTATATTTTATTGTATTCCAGTAACTTACATGTATTTTTACAACTTTTCATTTGGGTCATACTCGGGTCATAGTTTGACTCTTGTTGACTTTTTACGTATTAGGTCGCGGATAATTCTTAAAGTATTACTATTGCCCTTCTTCAGCCGGATCTCTATCTTCACGCGTATGGATTCCTTTATCCTTTCTTTTATACATGACCCATTTGTCATTTCATTTTATCTTTCTTTTCTTCTATCGCACAACTAATTTAGGACAAGGTTTGAAGTTCTTGTTTTCACACCGTTCGTTATCATCTTGACACGTGGTTCATGGTGATTCTTACTAAACCTTTTGAAACTAATCAACTTGTAACTATTTCATTGATTGCCTTGAACTACTCCTTATTACCCTCATGTAACCCACTCGCTATTTTATAAGTTGATCTATGAACCCAAACTGGTTTCGTTTGCGAATCATTTTATAAAATGTCCCACTTGGGCCTTATTAAAAACTTGAATGTTATCTTGTAAAATTAATGAATATTAATTTTACAATGTATTTTCACAAATTGTTCAACAATTGGTCTCGTAAAGAATTATTGTAACAATAAAATTGTTGATTTAAACATCTAGCCAGTTAGTAATGGCGAAAAGTTTCATAAATAATTTTGGTTCCATATACATATTTTAAATCTTATGATATGTAATACCGGTTTGACGAAGCTGAGCATCGCATTGCTAGTCCTAAAATTATGCATGGCCTGATCACCTATGCATAATTTAGAAGGAGCCATGTCAGGCCAAATAGTAGTCACCTAAAATATCTTGTCAAAGAACTTTTACTTGTGTTTTTAAAAACTTAGATAAAATAAAGGTAGAAAACTATTACATCTTATGCGAGTACCACCAGTTCGCGACATACACATATGATCCCTTATCTTTTCTTAAAAAAAAGTACATGCCTCAAGCACATATATCCTTATTCAACGATCTTTGTTTTGCTTGTAACCTCATCTTCCTTCGTGACATAGTTCTCGTTACAACTTGTCTAATTTCTTACCATTGATACCAGACTTAAAAGTTTCAACATTGTTATGCTTCTACATCGATCGACCTCCTCTATCTATCTTTATAGACCTTCGAAACATCTCCGGACGCGAATAGTAATTTATGACTATAAGTGAACGATGATTTCGTGTATTTGTCATGATGTGAGTTAGACTCTATTGTCTAGAAATTCATTTGTGTAAACCATATGATGACTTCGCCCTCTCATTGCTAATGTTGTTCATTTTACTGGAATTACTCTCAAGTGACTTTTTAAGAATTTTCATTGGTTTGAAAACTTGTTGTGTGGCTTTTCTCTTTCGATCGTGTGTCGACCATTGAGAAAAAGAAAAAAAAAACCGTTGTTGGTGACGCCAACCACACACGTGAATTAATCATTGTTAAATCCTTAATTTCTTATTTTTCTTATCATCGATGCATCTATCCTAACATGATCATTAAGAAAATAGATACGAATTACGTTTTATCCCCTCGTACTATCACTCGTATACTAATTGTTGATTGTTATAGGATTCATACTCATTTGTTATCTTGTCATATTTTGAAAACTCGGATATGTCACATTTTACTATTTGAGACATTAAACACCTATATGGATTTCTATACATTATTCTAAACTTCAAGAACGTTTTACACACTTTATCAAGTGTTTAAATTACCAAAATATCCGTTTCAAGTTAAATATAAGATCTATACATCCTCTTTGGTAGAATTATAACTAGTGTTTAAAAGGATGTCAAACTATATCTTTTAAAAGTATTTGATTGTATCATACTTTACTTTCAACCTAATGAAATTATCAATTTAATTCATAATTTCTAACAATGATATAAAAAAAATTGGATATTTGATTTTTTTTCTAATGGTAACGATAAACCTGAGTTTTTAACAATAATTTCATACAGTTATCCCAAAAGCTCTTAAGCTGATTGAAACAATTATTTGAACTAAGTTACTTTTACTTCGAAATCCTGATCAAGAAAAGATATAGCGACTGGTTACCCACTAAATATATATAGTTTGATTTCAAATCACTAAACCGTGTAAAATTTTCTTTTAATCAAGAAAATACTTAAGCCAAATTTGAAAGTAATACCAAATCCTAGACAAATAGTTGTGACAACTTGTAATCCAAATGTCTATATGTAATTCATATTTCCCCTCTATTTTTCTAATAAATAAATTGTCATGCTTTACAGTTGCGTGATTTGCGATTCCTTGTTGATTAACCATCTTGGCTCATTTTAGAGCGCTTTGTCCGTTTAAGCAATGCTTGTGTTCATGTTATCTTTTGATATTTCTTCGTACTGAAAGGTCATTATTTTAATCCAAGTTTGAAATTATCGAACGTATTGGCCCTGTGGCTTATCGTTTGAGCTTACCACAAGAACTAAGTTGCGTTCACAACGTGTTTCACGTTTCCAACCTTAAGAAATGTTTGGCCGAGTTAGACGTTCAAATCCCGTTAGAAGAGATCAAAGTCGACGACAAAATGTATTTCGTTGAAGAGCCGATCAAAATTGTGGGCCGACAAGTCAAGAAACTTAGGCGCAATTGGTTTCCAATCGTTAAAGTCCGTTGGGACTCGCGACGTAGCGCTGAATTCACTTGGGAAAGCGAAGAACAATTCAAAGTCTAGTATCCTCATCTCTTTCCGTCACCTACTGCCTCCAGTTAAACTCTGAGGGACCAGAGTTCCTTTAGGGGGGAAGACTGTGAGAACACGGAATTTCGATAAATTTCTTTTAACTGTTATACGTGCTTATTCACAATTTTACCATATTCCCCATTTATTTTACAGTGATTACGTGTCATCCTCGGAATTTAGTTAAATATAAAATTTTATGGATTTTGCTAATTTACGATATTATTTGGCGAAATGCCCAAACTTGATATTTGTAATTTATATGAGGTTTTATCACATTTTATATGACTTATTAATGGCTCTTGGCCTCAAAAATAATGAAAAACGCCATCTTGAACAATTACGGACGCAGTGGTGAACTTTTGTATTTTTGCGTTTTTCGGCTGTCGGACTGAGTTTTCGGGTCCGAACGTCGCAATAAAATTTATTTTTATGTGACTTCTAGTTATTCTTGACTCCTTGATCCAACTTAGTGAAATCCGGGCCAAACGAGGGTTCACGAGTAATTTAAAAAAAAAATTGTTTTAAAGATAAACGAGTCTCGGTTTTCGTCGGAAAAGACACGTTATTTAAACCCGTAAAATTTCGAGAGTTAAAAACCAAAAATCTTGGGCCTTTCCTTGGGTATTTGGCTGGACTAGGCCTAAGGAAGCCCAAATTTGACTTGTTGACCCATGATTAGCCCCATATTTTGAAAATTAAACACACAGTACACTTTCTACCAAACAAAAAAAAAAGCTGCTCCCCCTTTCTCTCCTTAGGCCGACTAAACACAGAAACACACCCAAACCATTGATTTTTTTTGAATTAAGGTAAATTAACACTGATTCCATGTCTAATCTTTGATTCTTATTCATACCCATGTTTTAATTACAACATGCATCAAGTTTTTGATTGAGGTCAAAAAAATCATCAAATCTTATGATTTGATGATGTTTTTATAAAATTCCATGTTTGTTTTTGATGTTTCTATGCATAAAATCTTTATATGTTGTGAAAATTTTTGATTTGGGTATGTTATGATGACCTAGGGCCACGAAATTTCTAAGGATCATAGAGGAGGAATTGTTTAATTTGCGTGTTTGGATTAATCCTTACTTGTTGTGAAGGTATAGTCCCTCCTAGCATTTTAGTTTTGATATTGCTAGTATTTTGATTCTCCTTGTTCATGTATTTTGAACTCCTTGGGTGAAACCCACTGAGATTTTTGATAATTAGGTCATATTAGGACTTAGGACACTTGCGTGGCGATTTGGTATAGCTTAAGTGTTGCTTGATTTAGGTTAGGTAGCCGAATGGAGTCGTTTCGTAGTATGAAAATTATCACAGAAACAAACAGGTTATGGCATAATTTTCTTAAAAATATGACTGTGTTTTTATTTGAAAATTTGATACCCACTGATGTGCTTAGTATATGGTGAGTTGGATGGAAACGGGAAGTGTCCGGATGTGCCCGGAACGGCCGTTTTACTAACTATGTCAAATCTGAATGTTATGCTTAAAACGTGGGTTAATTGACTTGGGTAAAAAGGATGAATTTATGATTTTATAACTTTTTACAGTAGGTGCAATCATAAGACAACTTCTCTTTTTGGTTTGGTATCAAAATCTTATACCATTTGGGATTTGTGCTCAAGTTACCGAAGGCATCGTAAGACGTTTACAACTTTCTGTTTTGATAGTCTACCACTAAAAATGGAATTCCCGTTGATTGAAAATAGTTCTAGGTCTGTTTTTGCCCAACTTAGAAAGGTAAGCGAAATACCTATACATGTCAAGAAATTTCACCTCCTGTACTATTAGAGATTTTTAGATATGACCAAATCTTCACAGCCTTTTTCAGAAAACTGAATGCAGTCCCTTGTTTTGGTTTTTCAAACCGAGTCTTAAAAGTGTTCGGAACCCACACATAAATGCTTGGACCATCATACAAGGTTGATATTAGGTTAATACAGTAGGTTAAAGGTATTTTGGTCAATTTCAACTTAAGCTTAGGTCTCGCCATCGCACGTAAGTTACCTAGTCACACTATGTCCCGCCACTTCTAAAACGTTATTGCTTCATTGAACGCATTCTTATTACGCATCACCATTGCATAGGTCCGTGAAGACTTCTTTTTGCTCAGCCCCTTTTACCTTGTGATTACTTACTAAAGGTGAGTTCATAGCCCCTTTTCTTATATACTTTGTTACAAATTGCGGGGTGAGAATAACATGCGTGGAATACAATCATTTAAAACTTTTAGTATGCTATCCGAGAACTGTATGCTTCCCCAGATTATACATTTACTTATTGCATTAGTATCTTAGTCAAAAAGCCCCTACATCATGAACCGTTAATTCACATTTTGCAAGCGCGAATGTTGTGGATGGATCCATCGGGATTAACAATCCCCGTCCCGATTACCTTGACGCACTTACATTTAATTACCTAAGTATTTTGACTAGATACTTACTAGGGGTAAAACATTTATGTTAAAGCTTCGGTGTCGTGAGCTATTGCAATAAATTAATATAAATGATTTTGTACGACGGTACTAAATCATATCCTGTTGCTATTTTATAAAACTAATGTTTGTATTTCACATTACCACTTATTAAACCTATGAATTTCACTCAGCTTTATGTTGACATATTTACATGTTATTTCTCAGGTAATGCTAATGCTTAATTTTGCTAAGGATGGGAGCCCGCAGGATCCGACAGCTGGACGATTCCATGTCATTATTGGTTGAAACTTTTGGGGAAAACTAATTATGCCATGTTAATCATGCTAAATAAAAGTACTTTTATGCACTAAAACTATCATGAGTATGTTGGTAAAATTATGTGACTTTTGTTGATGTCATAATTATGCAAATCTGGGACCATATTTATATATTTTATTCCGCAGCTTTTGAATAAATTCGTGAAGTGTGTCATTTTATTTGCTCTGTCTTTTATTTACCTTATTGCCGTGTATGCTGTTACCATGATGTGGGACCCCACAATGCTTACCTGTCCCGTTACCAGATTTTTGGGGTCTTACATTTTCTATACATCCTGGGTCGACAAAAATGTACCATGACATCAGACAGCACTTTTGGTGGAGTGGTATGAAACAGGATGTAGCCACTTATGTCTCCAAATGTCTTACCTGCAAGCAGGTTAAGATTGAGCATCAGCGATCGGGCGGTCTCCTTCAACCGTTGGATATTCCAGAGTGGAAGTGGGACAAAATCACCATGGATTTTGTTACCGGTCTTCCGCCTACCAAGAAGAAGCACGATGCTATTTGGGTCATTGTTGATCGACTCACCAAATCAGCTCATTTCTTACCGATACGCAAGGAAGATCCGGTAAGTAAACTCGCAGATACTTACAGAAGGGAGATCATGAGACTCCACGGTACTCCCTCAAGCATCGTCTCAGACAGAGATCCTCGTTTTACGTCGCGATTCTGGAAAGGTCTGCAAAAAGCTTGGGGTACACAACTTAAGCTGAGTACGGCCTTTCATCCTCAAACGGACGGACAGTCGGAGCGAACAATTCAGACATTGGAAGATATGTTAAGGTCGTGTGCGTTGGAATGGACAGGTGATTGGGACGATTACATCTGTTTGGTCGAGTTTGCATACAACAACAGCTGGCACGCAAGTATCAAATGTGCTCCTTTCGAAATGTTGTATGGCAGGAAGTGTCACGCTCCAATCTGCTGGGATCAAGTGGGAGAGCGAACACTCGAAGGACCAGAAATTATAGGAATGACCAATGAGAAGATCGAAGTAGCTAAGCAAAAGCTGCAGGAAGCACGGTCACGTCAGAAGAGTTACGCCGATAAGCATCGTAGGGACATACATTTTAATGTGGGAGACCACGTCTTCCTCAAGGTTTCGCCGGCACGTGGTGTTAAACGCTTCGGGATCAAAGGGAAACTCACTCCTCGTTTCATCGGACCATTTGATATCATTGAACGAATCGGTGAAGTATCTTACCGATTGGCGTTACCTCCTCAGCTTTCGCACGTGCATAACGTGTTCCATGTGTCCTTACTCAGAGGGTACAAGTATCATCCCCTTCACATGGTTCAGTATCCATTGGAACAGATACGTGAAGATCTCACTTTTATAGAGGAACCCGAACGAGTTCTTGACAGGCAAGAACGAGTCATGAGAAGGAAGACGATTCCATTCGTCAAAATTCTTTGGAGGGACCATACCGAGCGGGAAGCCACTTGGGAAACAGAGGAGTCCATCCGGGCTTCTTACCCTCACTTCATATTTTGAGTTCGGGTATGTTACTTCTTTCCAGTTTACTTTATCTATAATTCGGGGACGAATTATTCTTTTTAGGGGGGAAGAATTGTAAAACCCGCATGCTTTTACCATGAATAGTGCCCTTAAGATCGTACGTCCTAGATTAAAACTTACCCTATTTAGTATTGATCACATTCATGTGCTAATAATCAAGCAAGTGCATACGTGTATGACATGATAAGTATCGATTACGTACAAACTCATGATAAACAGTTAATAGATATTTCACGTGAACATAATTAAATCATGATCACCATTTTAAAACACGAACTAAAATAATTACGTAAGTACTTAATTACGAGTGTAAATAATACGATAAACTACATGATAAAATAAACAGAAACACTTTAAACACGAACACGTTTAACCACGAACGAACACGAAACATCAGGACACGAGAAAAGGTACGGGTACCCCATGTGGAGCCCCATACCCACGGCACACCAACCAAGGTGGGCTTAGCCCATTGACTTTTTACATGAAAGGGGGGGTTATGGTAAAATTCATTTCATTTTTCACATTTCAAGGAAATAAGCATTTAACCTAAAAAGTTTTCTCTCCTCCTCCTTGGTCTCTCTTTGTGCCGCCACCCCTAAGACCACCAAAGGTGGTTGTTGATTGATCTTGATCACAAAAATCATTGCTATAAACCGTGTTTGTTCATCCTCTTTCAAGCTACGTATTGGTATATCATTCTAAACCTTCTTTTAATTCTTTTAAATCTTTGATTATTTTCATGAACATGTTATTAATATTCTTATTAAAACATGATAATTAAACATTGATCTAACATGTTTTGGGGTAGATTAAAATCAAAGGTTGTTATAAGAGGGGGTTTGTTTTTGGCCGCCTAGTTTAACCAACCCGAGGGGGGTTCGGTTTGCTTTTTGCCGCCACCACCAAGACCATTTTGGTCTTGGTTGGTACATGTGGGACCCACGGCAGCAAGGGGACACAAGTACCCCAAGTTGGCTCGGGGTACGGTGTCGAGTTCATGCCCGATTCATGGTTCGTTGGTTAAATCATGATTTATGCTACATGTTAATTTTATGAATTATGAACTTAGGATATAAATTAATTAATAAACATGAAATATTAATTAAACCATGACTTAGGTTATTTTAATTATTAATTTAGCATGATATTAATTTAACCTAAGTATTTTATGTTATAAGTTATAATTAATTAATTATTTAAAACATGCCTATAATTAATTAATTTAGACATGACTTAGGTTATGTTATTAATACATAATAATACACATTTTAACCTAAGTAATTTATTCCATTTTAATTAAAACATGTTATACTTTAATTAAAATGCTTAACCTATAGTTTAATTAAATACATGAAATAATAATTAAACTATACACTATATCATATGACTTAAGAAATAAGCTTATAAACACTTAGACTTATATGTTAGCTTATGTAACCAGCTTAATTCTAATTATGGAAACTTCTATTTATAGAAACTTAATTAAATAAGGCAACTAATCTATTAATGGAAACCTTCTATATATGGTAATCTATCTATTTCAGGCAGCTAATCTAATCATGGAAACCTTCTATATATGGAAAATTATTTAATTAAGGCAGCTGATCTATTTTTGGAAACTTTCTATTTTTAGAAACTAATCTATTTTAAGCAGTAAATTCTATTTTAGGAAACTTTCTATTTTTGGAAACTTTCTATTTTTGGAAACTTTCTATTTTTGGAAACTTTCTATTTTTGAAAACTTTCTATTTTTGGTAACTTTCTATTTTTGGAAACTTTCTACTTTTGGAAACTTTCTATTTTTGGAAACTTTCTATTTTTGGAAACTTTCTATTTTTGGAAACCTGCTATTTTTGGAAAGTTACTTATTATTACACACTAAGTATAATAATACATGAAATACCAGTGATACTTAATCAGATTAATCAGAATACAAGATAAACATAGTTTAAGGCTTTAAACAGTAAACCATGACCTAAAACATACAAAGTAAGCTAAGATGAGACATAAAACCCAGTACGTAATCAGTAATTCGATACTTATACACGTGTGTATTCATGTAGCGTTAGTGATCCAGAAGTAGGAGTCTTTCTTCCGTTCATTCACTGGACTTGAGGTACGGATTCCCGTCCTTTCAGTATGGACATTCTTTCCTTATTAGGATTTCCCCGTATGCAGCCAACTGTTTTTCCCCAGTATTTGTTTTATTGTTTTGAACTGCTTATGTTTAATTAGCATAATCTATAGCCATATACAAGCATGACCAGTTTCACCTAGTTATGGAGGTACCATAACCATAACATTGGAGGCACCAATGTTATGACTTCCCCACGGCGGAGTGATTGCTCGTGGCGTCCCTTTCAGTTTTGGCCATATTATTATATCATGTGGGGCGTATGGGTGCATCCTAGTTACATGTTTTATTCAGTATTTCATGGTGAATGTGGTGTGTGCCTTGCATCCTTCACAAGGAGTTGATCCCTCCTACCCAGACCAGTATATTAATTAGAGGCATCCCCTCTAATCAGTATGATGAGGTCACCCCTCCAAGTATTCATGCACGTGACCTTTTCATGACCTATATGGGCTATGGTATATTTATGTTAAAACAGTTTTCATAAGATAAACATAAGGCTTTTCAAACTATAAAACCAGTTTTCTTAATACTTAACCAGTTTACTCAGAACTTAGTCTTCCGCTGTTATATGTTACATGCTTATCTTATTTCATACTATTTTGTACATCCGTGCACTGAGCGTCTTGCTCAGCCGTTTTCCTTTTCATGTTCCCAAAACGGCAGGTACTCAGGGACGCTCGTAGATCTCAAACGTACGTGCATATGGATTGGAAGCTTTACTGTCTTTCTTTACTTTATGCATTTCCTTTACTTTAACACAGCTTGCAATGGACATTGTTTCGTCCTTTCCTTTTACAGTATTTATGTTTGTGTGTGAGGAGCTCTACTTTGGGGTTACCGATGTTTGATTCCGGTATTTCCCTTTTATGGTCAAATAATGCTTAGACATTTATCCTTGTATGCTTTGATGACACGTCATGATTATGCGTAAGATTCCATTTCCAAAATGGGGTGTTACAGTAATTAACACTTGATTTTCCTAAATCATTTGTTTAATACTTACCGCTTTTACGCCTTTTCCCTAAAAGGTCGTATTTTACCACAATCAAATATTAAAGAGGAATTAGGGTTTCATCAAAAATTTAGGGGTTTTCAAATCAAAGGTAAATCTTCATAACCCTTTTCAATTTAATTGTTTTTAATGTTTTTATAATCATCTTATGATGGATTTAGGTTAGGGTTTAAATTAAAATATGTATATTAATGATATTATAATGATTAGGTGAATTAGGGCTTGTAATTAGTGGAGTTATGGGTAATTAATTAAGTTAATTTAATTGAACCCGTTTTTAAAAACTGGGCAGAATTTAGAGTCAATTGTTTTGATTATATAGGGAGTTCTACAAACTCTTATTTTGCGATCCAAGTATCCCTGGAAAGGTAATTTAAGTGTCTTTCAAATGCAAGAAACGAGAACTAAATTGGAGGTCAGGAAGTGGGTCAAAAACAGGTTACAATAGTCGGAGGTCAAAACAGTTTTGAAATGAGCCTGTTTTCTTTTTATGTTTTGGGTTGTTTGGGGTACTTAGGGTTGTATTAGGACTTTTAAACGAACATGGGAGTTGGTTTATATATTATAGGAAGTATCTGCATTGGGGCTAAGATTGTGGGTAAAAGTAAGACCCCCTAATCATAACAAACTTTTTGTATGTTCAAAATTAGTAAAATCCGGTTAGACAAAAGTGTATATATATATATATATATATATATATATATATATATATATATATATATATATATATATCGGGGCCTTAACAGTAGCTTTAAGGTTGGGACAAATGGGAGGTATTAGCTAACATATGTAAGGGCATAGGGTTTCCTTTACACAGGTCATGGGTATGGTTAGGTGGGCGTTTGGCTTATAGTTTGGAGACATAAAAGTTGGGACTGTTTTGTGTAAAATATGAACGGGTTAGGTATCAAACTTAACCAAGTTAAGGACTTGTTAGGGAAGGGTAATGGGGTGTTTAGAGCATATTAATGAGGAACATATATGGGAGAAGGCTAGATGTCCATCATAGGTTGATGAGCCATTTTTAGAGATTGGTTCATGTTTTGATTTTGTGTTTTTGTTTGTTAGCTTTTTGCTAGTGCACGGATTATTGGGAGAAGCTCAATCAGGTGAGTTTCATAGTCCCATATCTTTTGATGATTTTGACTTCCAGATGGGATGGAAGAGACACTTGTTATGGTTTTGTAAATTGTTGATGTGAATGTTTTATGATTGGTGATGGACTTGTGTGTACTTATGTGATTAACTTCTAATTGATTCATGATTGTTATTGTGGTTTGACTTGGTACCAAGGGGATGTAGACAAGGCGGGGCCTTGGGGAGGTACATAGATGAGTGAGCATCTATGGGACCAATGGATAATGACAAGGCGGGGCCTTGGGATTTGGTACATAGGTGTATGGGCGCCTATGGTACCATGGTGTTTGGTAAGGCTGGGAGCCTTAGATTTGGTTTGGAATGATTGATCTTGAATATTAGTTGTTAATGCATGTTTGTATCACATTGTCTATATGTTCTTAAATTTGGTTATTATTCACAGCTTATGCTTTGATTTTGGCGTTGGAGTCTAAACTTATGACTCTCACCAACTTTATGTTGACGTGTTTTAGTGTCTCTTTCAGGTGAGAATGTGGTTAAGCTTGAGAATAGAAGTGGCTAGTGTTGGAGGCATTAGGATTGCATTTATAAGGAGATCCCCATTCCTTCTTAGTTTATTTTTATGTGTTTTGAATAAGTGATACTATTGACACCTATATGTTTGCTTTGTTTATGTTAATTGTTTGTCTCGAGTAAGTGGTAGGACTGTTACCTACTTACATAGACTCCTGCATTGTTGAGATATTGTCATGACTTTTGTGTCACCATTTTATGACATTTCTTATTTCATTTAGTTATCTCTATAGGCACGCCATGTTGTGATGATATCCATACGTCGCGCTCCATATTCCGCCATGGTGGGGTGTGACACTTATGGGGCTGATGAAGCTGCAGGGGCTCTCCTGGTGTTCCACAAAGTCCGAACTGTCGCTTTGGCCTCCTTGAGCATGTGGAATGCTATCAGCAACTGAGTCCTGAGTCTGTCGACGGCCCCACGAAGATAGTTCATCTCTGCAGTAACTCCGTCATGACGGACGGTGGAGAGGTCGAAGAAAATGGATAAGGACTGCTCCTGAGCAGATAGAGCAGCATGGGTCTGGTACTAGAGACTCTCCATGCTCTGGATACGCTAGTGGAGACGATAGTTCTCCTCCCAAAGCCACTGCAATGCCTCGTCAGTCTTGGCATGGACGCCTCGGGCTGCCTGTGCCTCTCCCCTCATGGTATGAGCGAGGGAGTCGATGTGCTCATGGACAGCAGTGTAGCCTAGTTGACCAGCTGTCAACAGGCTGCGAAGGTCGGATATCTCCCGCTCCTGGCGTGCGGCCAGTGCGGCGATCTGGGCCTGGACAGAGTCAGAACGTCCCACCCCAGAGCCTTCCCCGATCTTAAAAGTGGAGCCGGGTATGGACTCGGGAAAATGGCCCGATGGTAAAGATGCATGTACAGAAGATGGTAGGTATGGAGACACCTGGTCTTCCTCCATAGAGGTGGAGACCAGTAGGACTGATGCTGGAGCAGAAAAAGGGTCCTCAGGAAGTACAGCTTCGATGGTCTGATCATCCTCCGAGTCAGAGGATGATAACCATCCGCACTGCACGGATCGTGGAGACGAACGGGTAGCTGGAGCAGGTGCTACTACTGGTAGAAATGTCGTAGGTACAGTAGGCGATATCATGATGCTCTGAAAATAATATTATTTTAAATTTGAAGTAAGTATATGCTTACAAACAAAGAAAAATATTATTCTTAGCTACATGTTTTATGAAGTATATCCCTTTTAAACAATCATCGCAATGTTTTAAGGTTATATTTATTAATACTTATATATATAGTCATTTAACCAGTTTATTTATCAATCAGTAACACTTAGTCCACATAGCACATAATGCCCTACGATCTATATGCTTAACTAATACGGTCCCAAAAAAATCCCAAAAGATTTTATAAAGTTATAGTCCAGTTTTAAATAAAAGAAAAATCACTTTATTTTTATTTTATTTAAAAATTTATCTGGTTCTCTATAACTAATGCTCTGATACCATTCTCTGTGACACCCCGGGTAGGGTCAAAACATGCGGAATTATCAACGGAGATGTCACAAGGGTGGATCGATAACATATAGTCTATAGAGCATAAGATAAAGAGTTATTCAAATCAGATTACATGTTTATTAAACAAATAAATAAAAATTGTCTTTAACATGTCATAAGTAGATTGTTCATTTTCCCCAAATGGAACCCATGACGATTCCTAAAATGTAGATTTCATAGAGGCTTGAGTCCATGCACAAATCTCGTTCTAACTTCATTTCCCTGAGATAAACATGCTTAGAGGGTCAACATAAAGTTGGTGAATTTACAGGTTTTAACATTAATTAGTTTGGACATACATTAATCATAGAAGTAACAATGCACAAAGCATTCTTACTAAAAAGTAGATTACATTTTCTATTACTCGAAATTGAAGCTTAACCTTCCATAGTCCTCAACAGATGAGGACGTAGTGTCTTACAAAAAGATACCTAAACCCAGTTCCAACATGGTATACATTTGTTGTCCCGGCCAAGGCACAGTGAGCATGACTCACCCAGATGGGGATGGTCAATCCCTAATAGATCTATTTATAACATTCGGGCAATTTACAAAAATTTAACACTTTCTATAATAGTCAATCATAGTCAAGTTTATACAATTCAGTTATGTTCATATTAAAATAGTTGCATGTTTTCTCCCTCGTAGAGGAAAAGTTTATCAATAGTTATATGGGGCTGTAAACTCACTTGGGAGTTGGCAATAGCTGTATAACACGAATATCCAAATAATGCTCACGCCAAAAGTTATGCCTAATCAAATAGTACAGTCTTAATAGATAGTATAAAGAACATATGTGTATGCTTATACAGATTTTTAGTCAGTTCATTTATGCTTCGGCATCTATCTAAATAACCGTAGTACAAGTATAACAATATCCATTTAAACTTATCTATATAAGTTTCATAGTTAAGTAAACACAAAATGTTCTACTTAAAATATTAGTTCACGTTCACAGTTCATGTACTATAATCATTCATTTAACTTACTATTAAGTTTCATAATTAAGTAAACATAAAAATGTTCTACTTAATATTAGTTTACATTCGTAGTTCATGTATTATAATCATTCATTTAAACTTACTATTAAGTTTTATATTTTAAGTAAACGTAAGGTGTTCTACTTATAATATTAGTATTCAACTTATTCAACGTTCATATAATTTTATTTCCTAAAAGTATATGAGTTTATGTATTAGTAATACATATTCGTATTGTTTATACAATTTATTTCATAAAGCAAAAATATAAATATTCTATCTTTGAAAATAAAATAAAATATTTTATTTAACTTAAAAGTTCCCATAAATTATTTCACATTTATAAAATAATTTATTAATTACAAGTTTAAGAATTTATATTATAAATCCTTATAGTTTAGGTTTTGTTTAAGTTTTACTAAGTTTAAAAATAGAATTAGGGTTAGGGCTTGTTAAAGTTTCAAAAAATGGCAAAACTAGTCCCTCCATATTTTAAACAAAGTAAACTTTTCGGATTGTTACACATTTGGTACCTAGGGCTTGTTAAAGTTTTGGCTTATGGCAGATTTAGTCCCCCTAGTTAAATCTAGGTTTTATAACTTTCATAGAATGACCAAAACAGCCCCTAGGGCTTCTTTAAGTTTCAAATTAATACAAAATGGTCCCTAGGGTTTTGAAATGACAAAATAACTTTTAGAAATTTCCCAAATTGGTCCCTAGGGTTTAATATGCCACGGATGGTATTATTTAAACCCTAGTCTTTTGGATAATTACATTTTCAGTCCTTGTGTTTACTAATATATCAAAACAAGTTTCATAAGTCACAGATTTTAGTCCTTAAGTTTCATAAGTTGCTATTTTAATCCAAAAGTTTTTATAAGTTATATTTTATTATAAAAACTTTTATTTAAATATTCAAAACATTATATGGGCTCATTAAATGGGCTAAACATCTAATGGGCCATTTAGTGGGCCTAAATACATTTTTAAGTTTACTAACTTGTTAAATGGGCCTTTAACACATTTATTGGGCTTAAATACATTTTAAGTCCATTAATCATTTTAAATGGGTTCAAGTATAAACTTAAGTCCATTAGGTTAGTAAGATTTATTAAATGGGCTTATTAGGTCCATTAAGTCCATTAACCTTACTTTTCATTTTATGTAAGTATTTGATGAGACTGCTTTTATACATGGTCTCATCGTCCAAATCGGGCTTAAAATGCATAAAATATCATGAAAACTGCCAAATATATGCTCGTGTTTGTTACTTGTGTATTTTAGGTACGAATATTGAGGAAATGACAAAAGATCACAAGAATCATTCAAAAACGAACACGGGAAACGAAGCCGCACAATAAACCGGGCCCAAATCTGAAATTTCCAAAAATGACCTTGAAGTTTTGAAGATTGGCAACTTTAGTCCCTCATTTTTGAAGACTTGGCAAGTTAAGACCTTGAAGAAATCAAGTTATGCAAGAATGGTCCTTGAGGAATGAAGATTGTACAAGATTAGCCCTTGGAATTAGAAGAAATTACATTTGAAGTCCTTGTTTTAAGATTGTAAACAACTTGTGCCAAAATTGACAAGTTGTTCAAAGTTGTTACATGGAAAAAAGGCATTGTTAGCTGATTATTACAACATGAAAGAAACAAAGAATCTTGGGGGCCTTTTCTGCCAAACAAACAAACCTACCCACCCAACCAGAACATGACACCTCACCCTTTTTACCCGACCCTACCCACTAAACCAACCCAAACCCAGTCCAAACCCACAACCCGTCCCCAACCAGGTTTATTAATAAACCTGGTCAAATGGTCAAACATTTTTCCCACCAAACAACAATTTTAAACTTAATTTCCCCTAATTCAGATCAAATCCCCATCTATTATCCTATAAACCCTAATCCTCATTTCATCTAAATCAAAGGGGTTTTGTTTCAATATTTCCAGATTGCAAATTAATCCCATCCACATCAAAACCCACATCCCAAATACACACAAGACACACCCATGTGTCTTGTGGGACCCTCCCCTGCCCCGTCCCTTTCTCCCCAAAACCCTATACCAGACAAGATCAATGGTTATCAGCTTAACTTGTTCCCAAAGGTTTATTGAACGTTCAAGATCACTCCACACAACTGGCATCTTCACATGACACCAAGGAAGATCACATGAAGGCAAAATTTTGACCAAGATTCAAAATTCGTCCAAGGGCAAGACTGGCATTTCATCCATTAGGGTTTAGGCTTCTAGTATTTTCTATAGACTAGTATAAATACTCAGCTGTATGTAGCTAGTATTTTTTGTTCCAGTTTTTCTAGCAAAAAAAACTTTGTAATCCCTTTTTAATCAATATAAAGTTTGGTGTTTGATGTTCAAAGTAATTCCTTTTATGATTTGTTAAAAGTTGGTAAATGTTTTTAAGCTAGAATACTGAGTTCCATTAACTTTGTTGAAGTAATTTTGAGTTTTCAAAACTATTTTCAAGTTTCTGAAATATTGATTTCACTTGGTGAAATCTTGTTTCATGGTTGATTTTTCAGGATTGTAAGATATTTGGTTGAAGTATTTTGAAAGAAAAATATTTGAGAAAGTTTTTGAAAAGGTTTAAAAGGTTTTAAAAAAATCAGATTATTATTGTTATTGTGTTCTTCATTTTTCTTAGCAGGTTCATAAGAGCTTGTTGTTGCCAAGGGTTCAGCACAGACCCGGGTCTGTTGGAGGTGACATAGCAGTCACTGTTGGGCCTGGATGTAGGCCCAACAAGGTAGCATACTTGTCCCTTTTTCAGTTATTTGGTGTTTATGTGGTTTATGCATGAAAGTGTTTAAGTGTTGTTGTTTTTGGTTTGATTCTATTGTTTAGTAGTTGTATGCATGATATTAAGTGACTGGAATCAGTTTGGAGTTGATTTGAATTGATTTGCTTTGGAAAAATCTTGATTTTCAGTTTAAAGGGGTGTTTGGATCAGGATTCTAGTGGGGTTTAATAACTTTACTCTTGCTTTAAAACCTGTTATATCCACTCAATAGGGTAGTGTTAGGATATATGTTAGTTTTGTTTTCATATTTGGTAGGGTTTAAGTCAATTTGCATGCTAAAAATTGGAAAAATGAGCAAAAATTAGTAAGTGCTTGTTGTGGATTGTTTTTTTTGAATTTTTCCATCAAATCTTGGTAGATGCTAGTTAAAAGGTCTGCTTAGGTTTGTGTAGTGCTTTCATATCATTTTGTTGGATTGTGTGCTAGAATTTGGCCATTGAATCTCACATTTGTGCAAGTAAGCTTAGGGTAATATTCATCAGTCAAAACATAGGCTTAATCAGACATTTTTTGTGCAATATTGTGCTTGATTCTGTGTTATACCTGCTTGTTTTGTGTTTGATTGACTCCCTACACTCCAACTGAGTGTAGGGGTGCCCTTTTGTCCATCAAAAACCAACAAGAACTCCAAAATCAGGCTCCTCTTGATCTTTCTTCACAGGTGAAGAAATCACTTTGTGTTCATCACACTAGCAAACAATCTGGGCATGTTTTTCATTTTCTAGGGTTTAATTTGGATTGACTTGGATTTGTTTTTGTGTTTTTGTGACTAAAATAGTACTGGTTTTGAGTTTTTAAAGTTTAAAAAAGAAAAAAAAATAAAAAGTAAAAAGGACGTGGCCAGGACTCGAACCTGCGCCACTCCTCTCACAACACACACAACTTACCACCGCGCCCTTGGGTCTTTTACTGATAAAGACTCAAACCATTAGTTATTTAAAGGGTTGTTGTTTGGGCTTATCTAAAATAAGCTGTAGCTAAATAAGCCATTCCAGGCTTATTGGCTTAGCTTTTTACCAAGTTTACATTTTTCCTAGGATTAGTATACCTCTTAGGATTTTTCTGGCTTAAGTCTCCATTTTTCTCTTGCTTTATTTATTTTTTATTATTTTTTATTTACCCGTATTTAGTAAATTAGTTAAAAATAGTTAAAAATAGTTTTTAATTTTTATAAAAAATGTTTTTAGGTTTTATTAAAGTAATTTGAGGTTTACATCACAAAAAATTTTCAAAAAGCCTTATTTTGATTTTATAGGATTTTAGGGTTTTTAACCAACTTTAAAATTTAATATAAAATTATTAAATAGGTTTTAGAAACTTTTAATTGCATTTTTGTCTTAGTTACATTATTCTATATTTTTGTTAATTTTTTAGAATTTTTTAGTAAACTTTGAATTTTTTTGATTATTTTATTATTATTTTATTATTAAAAATTCAAAATTAGTTTTTTCTATTTTTTTCATTTTTCCTAGATTGTAGACACTAAATTAGGAATTTTGTAACTTTCCAAATATTTTTAGGGCTTTTCATTTATTTTCTAGAATTAATTTAAGTTTTAATTGATTTTAATAGTTTTTAAGTGTTTAAAAATAGTTTAATTTGGTTTTAAAATTTTAAAAAATACTTTTTAGCTTAATTAGGTTATTTTTGAGGTTTACAAACTTTAATCTTGTTTAGGGCTTTTTAATAATTAATTGTGATTTTTAGGGCTTTAATTAGCATTAAAAAGTCATTATCTAATTAATTAAAAGGTTTTAACAAGTTTGGATTTTTTGTAAACTCTTAGAATATTATTTTGGATTTTTAGTAATTTTTAGGAATTTTTAGGTTAAAATTTTAATTTTTGTAGTTTTACGGTTTTACGTGAACGCGTTTTCGTCTCAGCTCGATCCGTCTTCGTAACCGTCATTCCTTTCTCATTTCTTTCCTATTTTCTTTTCTTTTCTTCTTAATAAAATCATCAAATCAAAATCAACTCATTACACAACACACTAGCCTCCTCGAGAACGAACTTAATTGGTCATTAGTGCTTGGTTTTCCTAAACCGACACTTAATACTTGCCACATTTACCATCCTTTTCCTAAAGGGGTAAAAATACAACTATCATTTTGGCGCCGCTTCCGGGGAGGCATGTTGTGTTTGAACGATTGTTTTTTTATATAGCCATAATTAGTATTTGTATTAGTAGCACTCTACTAATACGTATTATCGTTTTTCGGTTTTTGTGTGAATATTATTAATATATTGTATACGTAGAACAATAAATTCACAAGTACTCCAAATACATGAGCAATCACAACCTTGACTTGGGAGGTCATTACCCAATCATTGTATTCGAATCTCAAACCAAAGAAAAAGGCAAAAATAGATAAATACTTTCGTGAAGCTTAATCTTGATAATACAAACTATAAGGTGGGTATAAGGCGGTTGTATTTCACGACCTAAAGGAAAAAGGCTCTTAAGTGCTTCGCGCCGCCTCGTTTCCTCTGCTTGCTTGTGCGTATTTGATTTTGAGAGTGAATCGAGGGTTTTGCCGCCCAAAGTATTATTACATATCATATATACTTTCTTGGTTTCTATTGATTAAACCCTCTTGAACGATTTGGTGTTCCACCATCGTTCTAAAGTCATCGAAGGCGTTCACTCCACGTGATCGTTTTCATTCCTTGAGGCTTCTTTAATCAAGAGATTTGATTAAGGAGGAGATTTGTAATTTTTTGTCTACTTAATACATTCACCAATTTCCAAAAAAGGTTAATACCATCAAAAACCACAATAAAAATTGAAAAACACAAAATACCAAAAAGAATCTTCTTTGCTCGTCTCCTCGTTGTACGTGACGTTTATGCTAACTCGTAATCAAGCAAAACGTGCACGTAGACGAAAGAACAAAACTCCCACTCCAACTCATTCTAGTGAGGAGACTCCAAGTGAGGAACCTATTGTAGAACAAGAAGCTATCATGGCTAATCGTACTATGATGGAGTTGCTTCAAGCACCCACCGAGGGTTTTGGAGAGGCCATTGTGATTCCCGCCATTCTTGCGGAGAACTTCGAGATCAAGACGGGTTTAATGTCTATGCTTCAAGCAAACAAGTTTCGCGGACACGAAAAAGACAACCCACATTATCACATTAGGCAATTTAATCGTCTCACCGCGACAAGCAAGTTTAAGGATGTACCACACGATGCCATTAAGATGATGTTGTTTCCCTACTCGTTAGATGGGCCCGCCAAGATATGGCTTGAGAAAGAACCGCCAAATTCAATTTTGACATGGGCCGATCTCGTGTCTAAATTTGTGAATCAATTTTTTCCACCATCTAAAACAACACATTTAAAAAACGAGATTTCACGATTTACACAAAGATCTAATGAAAGTTTTTCAATGGCTTGGGAAAGGTTTAAAGAAATGTTACATGAATGTCCACACCATGATTTTTCCGAATTGCATCAAATTGACACTTTTTATAATGGGCTTAATGATCATGAACGAGATTACTTAAATGCCGCCGCGGGTGGTAATTTTTTGTGCAAAACGACCAATGAGGCTTTGAAAATCATAGAAAATAGGTCTAAGTTTTATAGCCCTCGTAACACACCGAGTGTTGCCAATTTGGGCTCGTCATCGTCTCGTTCCATTAATGCCTTGCAAGATGAAGCAAATGAGGAGAATCGTTTTTTCGATAGGTTTTCGACTCTTATGTCCCATTGGAAAGCTCAAGAAGCTTCAAACTCCGCTTCGGTTAAAGCGGTTGCTAAGAGTTGTATTTCGTGTGGTGGAGCTCATGATTTTTCCGAGTGCATTACCGCGGATGTTAACACTTCGAGTGCTTATGTAGCCACGGGAACTTATAACCAAAGCGGTCAAGGTTCCCGCCAAAATCAAGCTCCACCAAATCAAAATGCTAATAACTATCGAAACAACAACCAAGGTGGAAATTACCAAGGAAATCAAAGGAATTATAACAAGGGTAATTATCAAAGTGGTAATGGGCAAATTTCAAACCAAAACCAAAACCGTGATTTTCAAACTACTTCACAAGGTTTTCAAAACGATCACACCAAAAATCTTCAAGGAGAATTTTTGAATTATGCTAAGGCTAATGATGCTAAGTTTGATAATATTCAACGTGAAATGGTTAGCTTAAGGTCCGAGTTGAAAAACGAGCTTAAAAACGAACTTGCTAATGAACTTAAAACTCATGCTAATAAAATGGAAGGAAATGTCACACGTCTCCAACAAAATCAACAAAAAATGGAGCAAGGTCAACATGAGATTAAGCAAGAGTTGTTAAAAGCGGATGCTAGGCAATCTAAGTTTGAAGACCGAATGGATAAAATGTTTGAAGCTATCATGTGTAAGCCCTCTTCTTCGGGTGGTCTTCCTAGTGATACCATCGTGAACCCGAAAGGAGAGTTGAAGGTTATTACTACTCGTAGTGGTAAAACTTTCAAAGAACCCATTTCTCGTCCAAGTACTTCTATGGAGAAGGAAAAAGAGAAAGAACCCGAGGTGTTGGTTGAAAAGGAGCATATTACAAGCCCACAAAGTACCGCTCAAACCACACCTACGGTTGAACCCATACCAATCATGGAACCCGAGATTCTAAGGCCGATGCCTATGCCTACTATGCCCCAACCCACACCACCTTTACCCTACCCTTCAAGACGAGACAAGGAAAAGGCACAAGAACAAAATAATTATCAATTTGAACTTTTTATGAAAATGTTTCGTGACTTGCATTTTAATATAAGTTTTGCCGACGCCTTAGTCATGATGCCTCGATTTGCCGCGAACTTCAAAAGTATGTTGAATAACAAAGAGAAATTGCAAAAATCGTCTAGTTGTTCTTCGGTTTTTCTAAGCCGCATACCTCAAAAAGTCGGTGATCCTGGAAAGTTTTTAATCCCATGTGCTATACAAGACATGGAAGAATGCTACGCCTTGGCCGATCTTGGTGCTAGTATTAATTTGATGCCTCTTGAGATTTTTAAATCGCTCAATCTTCCCAATCTCACTCCTTCAAGAATGTCAATCGAAATGGCCGATCATTCTACGATTTTAGCTTGTGGAGTTGCCGAGGACGTCTTTGTGAAAGTTGGAAAGTTCTACTATCCCGTAGACTTTATTGTTGTTGACATTCCCATCGATCCTAAAGTTCCGTTAATTTTAGGTCGATCTTTTTTGGATACCTCGAGAGCACTTATCGATGTGCATGCAAGGAAAATCACTCTTCGTTTCAATGAGGAAGAACTCGTCATTAATGCAACCCAAAACTCCACACTTTCTCATGTGTATTCTATCACGTCTTTGTACAATGTCAATCCCATCAAAAACATTTGCAAAAAGATTTCAAATAGAGTTTTAGGAGTTGAGAAAAATGAAGTTCCGTCCCCTCCGCCGGTGGAGGTTAAGAGTGTTAAGCCTACGTTTCTAATCTCGAGTGATTCTTCGGATGATGAATACGTTGATCCCGATGGGGAAGTTTTCTTTGTTGACAAACGTTTTGAGAACGTACCACCACCTAAACCAAAAAAAATGTGAGAATTTTTAGTGTGACTAACATCGCTTTAGATACACCAAATATTTTTGACATAATTAAATCGGGTTTTCACAAGGAGAGTTTAAAGATGAAAAAGGAAAAGATTCTGAATTGAATTTAAAAGATTTTTCTACAACTCTAACTCCGTCATCACCGCGTGTATTGAGTAATACAAGCTCGTCTTCTCCTTTTGACGATGCTTTGTGTGGACTTAGTGTGGGGGAATCCCCTTATGTTCCCTTCCCTTTCTCCACCGAGGACGAGATATTTGGTCCTGGAATTGCTTATAAAGGGAAATCTCGGTCTTCCACCGATGCAATAAATGGAAAATCTTTTCATTTGATTGGTGCGAGTCTACCTCAAGTAGCTCAATGTTTCTATGACTTACCCATTGTCCCACTCTTCTATTTCTTCTCATCTACTTTCTTGAAACCCTTTGAGTTTTTGTTGACTATTGATGAAGTGGCGTTGATAAATTTCCAATGAAAATGAGAACGCCATCTTCGATCCCGGTATTTTGCACCATCAAAGGACTTAGTCCTTAATACCGGTGTTTTTGGGCCTTGTGTATCATGTAAGCCCCACCAAAAATTGACCACACCATGATATCCCTAAATGATCACATTTATGGGGATTCGAGTCGAGCTTTTGACTCGGTTATCAAAAACAAGGTGCCTCGTGGGGGAGACCCATGCTTATCCATGTACATATTATTGCTTTCTAATTAGTTAATGTGAGGGGATTTGTGCCCTTCCAACCTTTGTTCCGTGGTTGTTTGTGAATTGTGGTTTTTAGATCATGATCTTCACGATTGGAGCCTCTCGTGTTCGTTTTATGGGAGCACTCGATCGTTTGCTTTGAAGACATTTCTCAATATCCATATGATATATCCTTTGATGTTCTAACCTTAGGTTTTTAGCACACTTCATAAACGGCTATTAATTTATTGGTTACACCCTTTCCATGCTAGATTAGGCATTCGACTACGTCTCTAGTATGGGGGTGTTTGCACCCCTAGACTCGAAACATTGAGGACAATGTTTAACTTTAGTATGGGGGGTGAATAGATACTTGCCTTGCCAAACCTTCACGCTTTCCAAAGTTTATCTTTTTGTTTATCGTTTTGTTGCAAAATAAGGCTAAAAATGGCCAAATTTTAAATTTTTTCTCATGTTTTATAAGTGTTTGAAGACACGAATGTAGGTTTTCCGATGGCGAGAATAAGAGTAATTTTTTACTCGACCGTGCGTATTGAGCACTTAGCTTTGATTCCTTAACTACACATTAGGCTAAGTCTCTTAAATGAGGACGAGAAATGATAGAGTTAATTATAAGTTACTATGCTAAACGTAGAGTACTCGTATTCTTTCAAAAACTCATGTGTTCTCGTTGTTTGCTTATTCTCCCTTCGCATGTAAATAATTTTTGCTTAATAAATATTGACCTAGCGGTTTAGTTAGGATTGTTGGGTTTCTAGTCTTTTCTAGTAGCTTCCGTGTAATTAAATTGGGAAGACATTAAGGTATCGCCAGCGTCACGGTTTTGAAGTATTGGCACCCGAATAATCGAAAGCTTCACCCAATAATAAGATTTCAAGTGCTCACCTAAATCTAGCAAACAATTTGAAGCCCCACAAGGCCGAAAAATCTATGCAAAATTGAAAGTGAATCAAGCCTTAATCTTCGAAGCTTTAAAGATCCAAAATTCGCCTTAGCGTGAGGATATACGTCTTTGGCTAATAAAACCACCGATGATGGCGGATAATAAAAGGCAAGGCAAGACCGAAGTCATAATAAAAGCTTCATGGCGAAGTTGAATAAAAGATGGAGGTAAACCAAAGATAATAAGGCCCTTCCGTTAGGGGGCGTATAAAAGTCTTGGTAATAAGTCTCATGTTCAAAACCGTTATAAAACCGTGTTTATCGATTCTTCTTGTCAACTTAATTTTTTGACATCGTTGTCTATTAGGAGGGGTTATTGATTTGATGATCTTAGTTACACCGCTAGGACTCTATTTTTAAACCTAAATCTCTATTATCGCATAAGTCAACAATGTATCCTCGTGATCATTCAAGACAAAATAAAATATAAGAGATACAACTTAGGAATAATGGGAGTATAAGTACGTGATTAGGGCATATGAGTAGTGTTAGCATTACTAACTTATAATGACAATGATCTCGTTGCACGCTTGGCATGGAATTAAGGTGAAAATCGAGGACGATGAAATTATTTCTAACGAAGCATTCACGTGTTCTTATTCTATGAACCTAAACGTCCCATTTTGCGATGAAAATCATACATTATGTCTAAAACACAAGTATTAGTAATAGTGGTAGTGTAGCTAGTTTACCATTTCAATAAAGTGAATAAAATGAATTTTGGAGATGCTATGATACTTTATTCTAGCATTGCGTGAGGGCACGGCAATGGTTTAGTATGGGGGAGTGATGAGACTGCTTTTATACATGGTCTCATCGTCCAAATCGGGCTTAAAATGCATAAAATATCATGAAAACTGCCAGATATATGCTCGTGTTTGTTACTTGTGTATTTTTAGGTACGGATATTGAGGAAATGACAAAAGATCACAAGAATCATTCAAAAACGAACACGGGAAACGAAGCCGCACAATGAACCGGGCCCAAATCTGAAATTTCCAAAAATGACCTTGAAGTTTTGAAGATTGGCAACTTTAGTCCCTCATTTTTGAAGACTTGGCAAGTTAAGACCTTGAAGAAATCAAGTTATGCAAGAATGGTCCTTGAGGAATGAAGATTGTACAAGATTAGCCCTTGGAATTAGAAGAAATTACATTTGAAGTCCTTGTTTTAAGATTGTAAACAACTTGTGCCAAAATTGACAAGTTGTTCAAAGTTGTTACATGGAAAAAGGCATTGTTAGCTGATTATTACAACATGAAAGAAACAAAGAATCTTGGGGGCCTTTTCTGCCAAACAAACAAACCTACCCACCCAACCAGAACATGACACCTCACCCTTTTTACCCGACCCTACCCACTAAACCAACCCAAACCCAGTCCAAACCTACAACCCGTCCCCAACCAGGTTTATTAATAAACCTGGTCAAATGGTCAAACATTTTTCCCACCAAACAACAATTTTAAACTTAATTTTCCCTAATTCAAATCAAATCCCCATCTATTATCCTATAAACCCTAATCCTCATTTCATCTAAATCAAAGGGGTTTTGTTTCAATATTTCCAGATTGAAAATTAATCCCATCCACATCAAAACCCACATCCCAAATACACACAAGACACACCCATGTGTCTTGTGGGACCCTCCCTTGCCCCGTCCCTTTCTCCCCAAAACCCTATACCAGACAAGATCAATGGTTATCAGCTTAACTTGTTCCCAAAGGTTTATTGAACGTTCAAGATCACTCCACACAACTGGCATCTTCACATGACACCAAGGAAGATCACATGAAGGCAAAATTTTGACCAAGATTCAAAATTCGTCCAAGGGCAAGACTGGCATTTCATCCATTAGGGTTTAGGCTTCTAGTATTTTCTATAGACTAGTATAAATACTCAGTTGTATGTAGCTAGTATTTTTTGTTCCAGTTTTTCTAGCAAAAAAAATTATGTAATCCCTTTTTAATCAATATAAAGTTTGGTGTTTGATGTTCAAAGTAATTCCTTTTATGATTTGTTAAAAGTTGGTAAATGTTTTTAAGCTAGAATATTGAGTTCCATTAACATTGTTGAAGTAATTTTGAGTTTTCAAAACTATTTTCAAGTTTCTGAAATATTGATTTCACTTGGTGAAATCTTGTTTCATGGTTGATTTTTCAGGATTGTAAGATATTTGGTTGAAGTATTTTGAAAGAAAAATATTTGAGAAAGTTTTTGAAAAGGTTTAAAAGGTTTCAAAAAAATCAGATTATTATTGTTATTGTGTTCTTCATTTTTCTTAGCAGGTTCATAAGAGCTTGTTGTTGCCAAGGGTTCAGCACAGACCCGGGTCTGTTGGAGGTGACATAGCAGTCACTGTTGGGCCTGGATGTAGGCCCAACAAGGTAGCATACTTGTCCCTTTTTCAGTTATTTGGTGTTTATGTGGTTTATGCATGAAAGTGTTTAAGTGTTGTTGTTTTTGGTTTGATTCTATTGTTTAGTAGTTGTATGCATGATACTAAGTGAATGGAATCAGTTTAGAGTTGATTTGAATTGATTTGCTTTGGAAAAATCTTGATTTTTAGTTTAAAAGGGTGTTTGGATCAGGATTCTAGTGGGGTTTAATAACTTTACTCTTGCTTTAAAACCTGTTATATCCACTCAATAGGGTAGTGTTAGGATATATGTTAGTTTTGTTTTCATATTTGGTAGGGTTTAAGTCAATTTGCATGCTAAAAATTGGAAAATGAGCAAAAATCAGTAAGTGCTTGTTGTGGATTGTTTTTGTTGAATTTTTCCATCAAATCTGGGTAGATGCTAGTTAAAAGGTCTGCTTAGGTTTGTGTAGTGCTTTCATATCATTTTGTTGGATTGTGTGCTAGAATTTGGCCATTGAATCTCACATTTGTGCAAGTAAGCTTAGGGTAATATTCATCAGTCAAAACATAGGCTTAATCAGACATTTCTTGTGCAATATTGTGCTTGATTCTGTGTTATACCTGCTTGTTTTGTGTTTGATTGACTCCCTACACTCCAACTGAGTGTAGGGGTGCCCTTTTGTCCATCAAAAACCAACAAGAACTCCAAAATCAGGCTCCTCTTGATCTTTCTTCACAGGTGAAGAAATCACTTTGTGTTCATCACACTAGCAAACAATCTGGGCACGTTTTTCATTTTCTAGGGTTTAATTTGGATTGACTTGGATTTGTTTTTGTGTTTTTGTGACTAAAATAGTACTGGTTTTGAGTTTTTAAAGTTTAAAAAAGAAAAAAAAATAAAAAGTAAAAAGGACGTGGCCAGGACTCGAACCTGCGCCACTCCTCTCACAACACACACAACTTACCAGCGCGCCCTTGGGTCTTTTACTGATAAAGACTCAAACCATTAGTTATTTAAAGGGTTGTTGTTTGGGCTTATCTAAAATAAGCCGTAGCTAAATAAGCCATTCCAAGCTTATTGGCTTAGCTATTTACCAAGTTTACATTTTTCCTAGGATTAGTATACCTCTAAGGATTTTTCTGGCTTAAGTATCATTTTTCTCTTGCTTTATTTATTTTTTATTATTTTTTATTTACCCGTATTTAGTAAATTAGTTAAAAAATAGTTAAAATAGTTTTTAATTTTTATAAAAAAAAGTTTTTAGGTTTTATTAAAGTAATTTGAGGTTTACATCACAAAAAGTTTTCAAAAAGTATTATTTTTGATTTTATAGGATTTTAGGGTTTTTAACCAAATTTAAAATTTAATATAAAATTATTAAATAGGTTTTAGAAACTTTTAATTGCATTTTTGTCTTAGTTACATTATTCTAGATTTTTGGTATTTTTTAGAATTTTTTAGTGAACTTTGAATTTTTTTTATTATTTTTTTATTATTTTATTATTAAAAATTCAAAATTAGTTTTTTCTATTTTTTTCATTTTTCCTAGATTGTAGAAACTAAATTAGGAATTTTGTAACTTTCCAAATATTTTTAGGGCTTTTCATTTATTTTCTAGAATTAATTTAAGTTTTAATTGATTTTAATAGTTTTTAAGTGTTTAAAAATAGTTTAATTTGGTTTTAAAATTTTAAAAAATACTTTTTAGCTTAATTAGGTTATTTTTGAGGTTTACAAACTTTGAAATCTTGTTTAGGGCTTTTTAATAATTAATTGTGATTTTTAGGGCTTTAATTAGCATTAAAAAGTCATTATCTAATTAATTAAAAGGTTTTAGCAAGTTTGGATTTTTTGTAAACTCTTAGAATATTATTGTGGATTTTTAGTAATTTTTAGGAATTTTTAGGTTAAAATTTTAATTTTTGTAGTTTTACGGTTTTACGTGAACGCGTTTTCGTCTTAGCTCGATCCGTCTTCGTAACCGTCATTCCTTTCTCATTTCTTTCCTATTTTCTTTTCTTTTCTTCTTAATAAAATCATCAAATCAAAATCAACTCATTACACAACACACTAGCCTCCTCGAGAACGAACTTAATTGGTCATTAGTGCTTGGTTTTCCTAAACCGACACTTAATACTTGCCACATTTACCATCCTTTTCCTAAAGGGGTAAAAATACAACTATCAGTATTAGTTTAGGTTTTTCTTATAAGCTTATTATTAGCTTATCCATATTTAGTTTTAAATCTTACAAAAGAATAAAACTTATAGTTTATTTTATGTGATGTACCAAATAAGATCTAGATGTGTTACAAGGTTGCATGCAAGTCATAAGCCCTAATATGAACTTATAACTCACGGCTATAATTAATTATAGCTTATTAAGATGAGTCAAAACTTATTTTAAGGTTGCATGTACTTATAAGTGTCCCTAAAATAAGATCTAGCTATATACAATTAAAGAAATCAAGTCACATGTCCATACATACATACATATAGCCCACGGCTATTATTTTAAATCTTGGTGTTTCCAAGATGAACATTTTAGCTAGTTTTAAGTCTTGTAAATATTTTCAAAAATACAACATGATTATCTAGGTTACATGCATGTTCCCAAGGTTACCATTATTCCAAGAAAACTACATATAGCCCACGGCTATATTTTTTTCTCCCAAGGTTCCCATAAGATTTTATAAGCTTGTTTTATGTTCATCATGTTTAAGTTAACTCTTATCATTAGATCTATGGTTTATATAAGCATGCATGTATATTTAAAGTCCATTTAAGGTCATATGTAACCCACGGCTACATATATATACATATATCATTTTAGTGATTTTTAGTATTCCATTTCACTTGTAATATTACATATTCCATCATTAAAACTTAGTACATGAATCATAGATACATCATTCATTTTAGCCGTGACCTTTAAGGTCATGTTCGTCATGATTTTCAAGTTACACAAGTTTATTTTATGAGATCTATGATTATTAGTTAACCAAAATCCCATAAAGTAAGATTAGTAACCCATGCTATATTTAAATTCATAAGATGTTTCTTATGATTTTAAATCAAGTAAAAACATATAGTACTAGTCATAGGTTTCTTATTAAAAAGATTTTTAACCATGACTAAGGGTGCACAAAAATATGCCGTGACCTTTAAGGTCATGGTATTTACCATATCTTAATTTTAACAAGTTATATACATGTGTTTATAGGTGAATGATGATGCATGCAAGTGAAAATGAAGAAACATAAGGAGTATACCTTTCTTGCTTAAATGTTACCAAGGAAGATCTAGATGAACAAGGAGGTTGGAGATCTAATCAAGATGATGAAGAAAACCCTAAATATAACTAAGTCGTGGCCCTTAAAGATTCGGCTAGGGCTTGTTATAATACCTCCAAAGATGATGATGATGATGCTACTAATTAATTAGTAGTCAAGATGGGACAAAGATCTAGTAGATTAAATGAAAAACTTTGGATTTTTGTGGCTTAATGTCGAATGATTCTGAGAGAGAAGGTGAGATTTAAGTTGCATGAGAGAGTGAGATGTATGTGTGTGTTTTTCGGCTAAAAGGGGGAAAGATAATGCCAAGGCAAAAGGCATGATTGCCTTGGTAAGAACACTTGTGCCAAGTGTAGGCTTTTGTGTTTCCCATGCATCCCTTCTCCTTCCACATATACCTTTATGCCGTGTCAAGCTAACCAAAGGGCAATGGGATTTGGTTTGGGCTTATGTTGGGCTTATCACATAAGGAGTGTGGTCTTGGGCTAGTCCAAGAAGGTTAAAACATGTTTGTGGTGTACATACATGTAAAACCCCTGTTTTTACCTTTTGACTTTGCCCCAATGGGTGCACAAGATATTTGAACTTAATGAAATCTCACCCCATTAATTCTATGAAACTTCAGTCTCTTATTAAATATTACTGTTGATTTAGTATACTTATAAACGTATGAGACTTCCGTCATATTTAATCTTTCTAAGGTCACAAATCACACGTCTAGTGTATGTCATGTATTTAAAGTTAGAAGGTTTCCATCCACCTTATGCCTTGATTATAACCAAGTAATCACACTTAGCTTCTACTTAATCATGAGACCTTGTATTTATTACACGACTACTCTTCACTTTGAAGCCCTAGGCTACACGGCTAGAAACTAATATACAAGTTACATTTGACACTAACCTTATACTAAACACTACTTAACACTCAACTTATACTAGATATTTTGAAACCTATATTTTCCCCACATGTGTTATACAACACACGGCTAGGAACACCCCAACTAACACTACAAACATTCTTTTACCAAATCTATAGTACTAGGATCCTTACATTTAATGGTTGTACTTCTTGTCTCCACAAAACCATCACCTAGCCGGAAACCATTCTCCCCATCCTTATACAAACAACCCTTCATTAATGCTCACTAGTTGAGGTCTCACTTGCCCTTTTCCTCTTGCTAACCGACGGCTAAAGACCTCCCAAGAGCCAATGTACATCACCTCTCATTAATGGTTAGTACTAGGAAGATCACCTTGTAAGATTTACCTTGTACTCAACCTAGGAAAACCCCCATCCCTTGCCTCTCTCTTGACGTAGCAAGCCCCCAAACCACATGAGGATCTCACACAACTTGTGGTTAACCAACAAACCCAATCCCCTATAACTTACTACATTCGGATGCACACACACACACAAATATCCTAAGCATTTACTTCTAATAATTCACACAAAGATCTCCCTAGCATTGAAGTGGTCGAATCTAGCATTGAAGAAGATAGAGGGCATGGTTTGCTTAATCCTTGACCAAGAAGATATTCTCAACCTAACCCTAGGTCACGGCTAAACTACAAACCTTGCATAAACGCTCGGTTTTTACTTGTCTTGTCATCACTACTCTAGTCTAAGCAAGTAAGTAACCACTTTCTTCTTCCCTCTCGTTTATTATACTTGTATGCATTAGCATTCACGTGACTAATTATGCATGCACACGTAAAATCACACTAAAACCCTCCTAGAAAACTCACGGTTTGAATATATGACCACACGTAATACATGCGTATGGGTGGATCTTATTTTCCAACGTGTTTAGTCAAGTTAAATTCTAAGGTTAACTTCCTAGAACCCTAGGAGGTTCGGTTAAATATTCTAGCCAAGGGTGAAACGCCTTGATTAAGCATCTCGGGTTAACCCCTACTATAGTGGATAGATAGATTGGCTATAATCACTAGAAAAGCTTGAGCTCTAAACTCCTAATATTCGGCTTATATATTAAGAACCAAGAATGATTCGCGACTTATTAGATCTTGAAGTTGAGTTCTAGTATATGTATTTGAAACCCTCCTTGTGATAAGTAAAACCAAATGCTTAAGCTACACAAATAAGCCTTAGCTGAACCATGCTTGAAAAATCGGATAAGCCATAAGCTCATTTGGGCCAAGACTTATTAAGCCCATATTTGTGTATATTGGTTAATCAATTTATTTAGTGTATGGTAAATATTTAGGCCCATTGAATAAGCCCATGAGTCCAAGTTAAGATTTTGGCTAAGTAAATTGTTGTAGCAAAGTTACTAAATGTGTTTAGCCCACTAGGAGCCCGTTTGGCCCAAGACAACCTAACCGGACCCTTAATGGGCCACGCGAGCCCATTAACCACTAAATATACATATTAGGTACTTTTTGTGCCAATTATGCAATTTGATGAAAGTACTAGATTGGAAATGTAAAAGTATATAAATGATGAGTAATTTTCGAAACTTGAAACTAGTACAAGGACTAAACTTGACAAACTAGAAGGTATAGGGTCACGGTTATATATAGACAAGACCTATTTTAAACTCCAAGGACCAAACGTGCCATTTTGTAAACATATTGCAAGCCCTAAAATCTTTTCGTGCCATTTGAGGCCTTATCCGAAACTTAAGGGACTTAAAATGGTATTATGGAAACTTCTAATAGACTAGTTACTTTTTGGGCCCTTTTTGGTACTTAACCGAAACCATAGGGACCCCTTTTGCCAACTTAACAAGCTTTTATAAACCCTAGGGGGCTGTTTGGTAAATAGCCCAAAAACATGTATAAGCCCTAGGGGGCTGTTTGTATTTTTCCGAAACTTATATAAGCCCTAGGGGCTTTTGTGTAAAAACCAGGGGTATTTATACTAAATTGGGGGACTAGTTTTGCCATTCCCGAAACTTATAAACTTTTATAAACCCTAATTATATATATATATATATATATATATATATATATATATATATATATATATATATATATATATATATATATATATATATATATATATATATATATATATATATATATATATATATATATATATATATATATATATATATATATATATATATATATAAAATGTATACTAAAAGGGAAAAATCAAGGTAAATATAAAGGTCCGATACTTGTATGTATTTTTCCAACCTATAATGTGATAACTATACAAATTTTGGAAACGTTGAAATTATTTAAATGATATATACACAATGAGGTATAAATTTAATATAACTGTTTACAAAAATAAATATAC
Source organism: Glebionis coronaria (assembly GCA_025667525.1). Taxonomy (NCBI): domain Eukaryota; kingdom Viridiplantae; phylum Streptophyta; class Magnoliopsida; order Asterales; family Asteraceae; genus Glebionis; species Glebionis coronaria. The sequence goes on from CM046879.1 coordinate 98,844,015, forward strand.
TGATTATATTTATTTTTCCTCACACTAAATATTTACAAAACCCCTTTGTTGATACAAAAGTTGGGTGATCCTTGCTAGACCCGAATTAGGCTTAATTCGGGTTGGCTGGACTCCGGCTCCTACACCAAGTGAATTATCTGGTTGGGATCCTACACACTAAACAACACGCGTTAAGCTTACCGTGGGAATGTTTCCCACGATTAGACTCCGGCGTGAGAGTAAGTATTCGGTTAGGGTTATAGGAATTGGATGAGAGTTAAGAGTGTGTAGAATGTAATACCTTTGTGGAACCCTTGGGGGTTCCTTATATAGGCAGTGAAACCCTAATGGGCTGTCACTGATACTTCGGCCCCAAGGAAAGGATAATCACAAGATTTAGATTGATTGTTATCTTCTAATTATGGTGAGTGAATATCCTCCCCTTTGGGATAAATCCTAACCATAGTAGGAATATGATTCTGTCTAACCCTACACCGATCATGCCGGGCCGTGGGCCACACACGTATGTGCGGTTACTGTTCATCCAAGCCCATGAGCTTAGATAACATTATTCCCACCCATTCGTGATGGGCCGGATACGGGTAGTACCCGTGGGCCGGGTTCATGACCCGGTTGGGGACTATACGTCATCACCCTTTATTAAATATTTAAATCACATTATGAGTAGTACAAATTCAAGAATATTAACTAAACTGGATTGATTTAATTAAACTATAGTATTTATTTTATACTTAAAATAAATACAGCTATAACTTGTACAACTATAAACCAACTACGGATATCCTAATAAAATGCTTAAAAACCTGTAGAAGCATATACTGATGTTTCAGTAACCTTTGTACAACCTGTTATACTTTGACTAAGACTGTATAATTATCTAGGTTGTTGACTGTGTGTTGAGCACTACTCCAGATTCTTGTGACTATCACCATACTGTTAAGGTGAGTTCATGGCCCCACTTCTCATATATTGACAAACTTTTAAATCCTTTTTGGGGGAGAAAACATGCAACTGATTTATGGATATAAACTAAACGGTATCAACTTTGATTATATGTGCCTATTGTAGAATTCCTCATGACCCGTGAACTAAAACTGTTAAAATCGTTGGATTACCTGAATGTTATAAATAGATCTATTTGGGTTTGACTATCCCCGCCTGGGTGAGTCATGCTTACTGTGCCTTGGCCGGGACAACAGGTGTTTACCATGTCAGCACTTATTATTTATGGGTGCCTGCTTAGAAAGGGCGAAGTGTTCTCATTTGTTGAGGGCTCAACTATGTCAAGTGTCAGTTTCGGGCAATAGGCAGTATAATTACCTTTAAACAGTAATGCTTTGTGCCTTACTGTTTCAGTGACTATTTATATCCAGACTATATAACTAAACCTATGAATTCACCAACATTTTGTTGACCCCGAAAAAGCATGTTTTCTCAGGTGTTTGAAGCAGGTAGTTACTATGTGCATGGACTGTAGCATATGAGTAGACAACATCTTAGCAAGCATCTGGGGATTTTCATATGGGACTCATGAACAATCTTTACTTTATGTCAGAACTATTTAAAATAATGATTTGCACTCTTGGTCATGTAATAAATGTTTGATAATCTTTTATCTGATGCTCTATGTACTATTTGTTATTGATCCACCCGCGTGACACCCAAATATTATATCCGCTACATTTTGACCAATTTGGGGGTGTCACATAATGGTATTAGAGCAAAAGTTATAGAGAACCAGACTTAGAAAAATTTATAAATATAAAAATGAAATTTTTATATATAAACCTGACTATAACTACATTTAAAAATCTTTGGGATTTTTCTTTTGGGACTAGAATAGTTAAGCATATAGGATGTAGAGCATACATTTATTATGTGATCTATGTGTACATTGATTTTAACATTGTTTAAATGATCTGATAAGTATTAACTAAACGCTAACATGATATGTCAAGGGAATACTCACTACAACTATTATAATAATATTATTTTAAAACTTTTAGACATACACTTACGTCAGTTAAAAATGATGATTTTTCAGAGATTCTATGACATCACCGACATCCGTGTTACCAGGATGGTTGTCCGCCTCGGATTCTGAGGACAGTCAGTCTGCTGGAGTAGTCCTAGCTATTTCTTCCCCGCCTACTGCTTTGACCCCTCCAGCTGAGGAGGTAGACCCAGTGACCCACACCCTACAGCCCTTACCGTCCTCGTCATCACTCCAGGGTTATGCTCCTGGATCTCTAACCCCTCGTAAGAGAAGGTATGAGACGACCCCGGCCTCCATCTTTGAGGTCGGTGAGGGATCTGGGACTAGACAGGTGGATCCTGTCCAGGCTCAGATAGCGGCTTTGACATCCCATCATGCTCAGGATATGGCCGATGTTCACGGCCTACTAGCGGCTAGTCAGGCTGAGCGCTCGATCTTGAGAGAGCATCTGGATTCCGTGAACTGGACTACGTGGGCGGAAGCCCAGGTTTCCAGGAGGACATGGACTACAGTTTATGATGTCCTTAAGTGGCTCATGACGGAGTATGACCACGCCATCCACCGCATCTATACCTTGGAGGGCCGACAGCAGCAGACTCATGCCCCCCTCACATCCCAGGAGCAGTCCCTCTCCATGTTCTTTGACTTGGTGATTGTTCGTCACGATGGGGTCACTTCAGAGACAGCTCACCTCAGGGGAGATTTGGACATCCTCAGGGCTCAGCTAGTTCGGACTCTCCGCCACGTCAAGAGGACCAGACTTGCTATGATCGCTCTACGGGACGTTATGCCAGCACCAGCAGCTCCACCAGCACCCACTGTACCAGGCACCTCCACCGGATCTGTTAGACCAGCATAGATTAGATGTAGTAGATCTCATATACATCATGATAAGCTTTGGGTTGCATCCCAGCTATCATGATTTAGGATTTCATGTACTTTTATTTTCATGCAGCTTTTGTAGCCTATCAGTATTGTACTCTCATAGATAGGTGTCTGTATATATATTTCACTTTAGACTGTGCGTACCACCACCCCAGACAGATGTATTGTGCTTCTGTCTTGGATTGGTTGTACTTGATGTTATGTGTACTTTCTCTCAGGAAATGACATATGCTCACTCTCTTTTGTTATATCATGTGTTGTATCATTGAAATGTGACAGGTTATTTAATTTGTTGTAATTATTGTATACAGGTTTGCTCATGCGAATAATATATAATTGTACGGACATTGAAGCTAACGATTTCATTTTTGTGTATGACTACAGACAAATGGCAATCACTAGGCAGAACCCTGCCACTAATCCTGCCAATAACCCAGCCAATAATCCCGCTAATAACCCCGCTGATAATCCCACTAATGACGATGCAACGCATAATGTAACCACTGCACAACTTAGGGAATTGATTGATCAAGGCATCGCCACCGCTATGGCAGCTAGCCGAAACATGGACGATAGCGAAAATTCCAATAACCGTAGATATAATAATACCACCAGGGGTTGTTCTTACCCTGACTTTATCAAGTGTAAGCCATCCTACTATCGGGGCAACGAAGGCGTGGTAGAGTTGATGCAATGGTTTGAAAGACTAGAGACCGTATTCCGCATCAGCGACTGCGCTGATGAGAACAAGGTTAAGTTCGCCACCTGCACGCTGCTTGAAAGTGCCCTCACATGGTGGAATTCTGTAGTTGTTACTCTAGGACATGACGCTGCCTACACTATGAACTGGACAAATCTGAAGGAGAGAATGATGGAAAAGTACTGCCCGAGGGGCGAAATGAAGAAACTGGAAGTTGAGCTATGGGATCTTAGGTGTAAGAATAATGACATCATGTTGTACAACCAAAGATTCCAAGAATTTACCCTCATTTATACCAGGATGTTTCCCGATAAGGAGGAAAAGATTGAGAAGTACGTTGGAGGACTCCCCGACGCCATCCATGATAGCGTTCTCGCCTCGCGGCCCACTACCGTCGAGAAAGCCATGGAATTTGCTGCTGAATTGATCAACAAGAGAACCCGCACTATATCTGAGAGAAACTCTGAGAACAAGAGGAAGTTGGACGACAATGTTCGTGTTCATTACCACCCAACTCCAAAGAGGCAAAACGCCGGACAGATTTATAGTGCAATCTCCACCACCGGTTCAAAGATTTACGAAGGCACCAAACCTATGTGCACGACATGCCATTTTCATCATCAGGTGGGTAGTCCATGCAAGACTTGTTACAAATGTGGAGAGGTTGGCCACTTTGTTCGCGATTGCCAGGTAAATGTCGTTACTCAGGTCCGACCCAACCCTATTGCTAGGAGCAATAATCGAGGTGGATCCAATGCCCGTGGATTTGGGAATAGACAGTCAGGAAACCGTAGTGTTACAGGAGGAAGTAACAGTGGCCCAAAGAAAGGAGTCGTATGCTACGAGTGTGGAGCACCCGAACATGTGAGATCAGGCTGCCCTAAGGTAGCCAATCAGAACAAGAACAATGGAGGATCCACATCCAGAGTATACGTGGTGGGCAATGCAAAAGCCAACCCAGACTCCAACGTAGTTACTGGTACGTTTTTACTAAATAATCGTTACGCATCCATTCTATTTGACACTGGGGCAGACAGGAGCTTTATTTCCACTGAATTTAGTAACATATTAGAGGTTATCCCTTCCACGTTAGACCGCCGATTCTCAGTAGAATTAGCAGACGGTAAGATCGTAGAAGCCGATACTATTGTTAGAGGTTGTACCCTGAACCTTTCCAACCACCCGTTTAATATTGACCTAATTCCAGTAAATCTAGGCAGTTTTGATATCATCATTGGTATGGACTGGCTAGCTAAGTACCACGCAGTAATCGTCTGCGACGAGAAACTAGTCCATTTTCCATGGGGAAATGAGACATTGATCGTTCGAGGCGATGGTAATACTGACCTTACGGACACTAGACTCAGTGTTATATCCTGTACCAAAGTCCAGAGATATTTATTGAGAGGATGTCCCATCTTCTTGGCTCACATCTCCCAGGTAGATGAAGAAGACAAGCCCGAAAGGAAGCAAATCAAGGATGTGCCGATCGTCCGGGATTTCCCCGAAGTTTTTCCTGAAGAATTACCAAGTCTACCACCAGCCCGACAGGTGGATTTCCAGATCGACTTGATTCCAGGAGTTGCACCCGTAGCAAAAGCTCCTCATCGACTAGCACCATCAGAGATGAAAGAACTAGCAGAGCAACTTCAAGAATTGTCTGACAAGGGATTCATCCGACCTAGTTCCTCACCATGGGGAGCTCCAGTCTTATTTGTCAAAAATAAAGATGGTTCGTTTCGAATGTGTATTGATTACAGAGAACTAAATAAGTTGACTGTAAAGAACCGTTATCCACTTCCCCGCATTGACGACTTGTTTGACCAGCTGCAAGGGTCAAGTGTGTATTCTAAGAGCAGATGGAACCCTGTGCTTGCATGGGAGGAGTTGGTTACCTTGTTATGGGGATTTGAGGGACGTGATCATGCACGAGTCCCATAAATCCAAGTATTCCATACACCCTGGATCGGAGAAGATGTATCAGGACATGAAGAAGTTATACTGGTGGCCAAACATGAAGGCAAACATCGCCACTTACGTCCAGAAATGTCTGACATATTCTCGTGTCAAGACCGAACATCAAAGACCATCCGGATTACTGGTTCAGCCGGAGATACCCAAGTGGAAATGGGAGAATATCACTATGGACGTCATCACCAAGCTTCCAAGATCATCTCACGGTTACGACACCATTTGGGTGATCGTCGATCGACTTACCAAATCCGCGCACTTTCTGCCCATCAGGGAGAATGACTCCCTGTCAAAACTAGCTAAGACATATCTGAAGGAGGTGGTGACTAAGCACGGAATACCTGTTGATCCCAAAGTCAGATCTTAAACCTTAATAGCTTGTTTAAGGGTTGTGATAGAGAGAAAGAATTCAATCTAACACTAGAGAAACTTTGCAAAGCAAAGTAACTAAACAAGATGCGGAATGTAATGTTTAGCACAAGAACAAATAAGATTCAAACGTTGCACTTTAATATATCGAAGATATACGAATACCCAAAGTGGTATTAGGGTTTACAAAACCTTAAAGTAATAATAATGAAAAACAAAATGAGAAAGACACACATTGCATGCTAACCTAGTGAGTCCTTTTATAGATGCAAGGACCCACGTACAAGATCACTACTAACAAACTATGGAAAGTATTAAGGAATAATAACTGAAACGCGTAAATATCTATTCCATGTTTATCTTGACAGCAGGGCCTTTGACTTCAGCAGGGGAACGGATCCCCCTGCCTTTGTTATTTAGCAGGGGGAACTTACTCTAGCAGGGGTATGAATAATCAACTAGCAGGGGAAACAAATAAGCATAGATTTATTCCCAACAATCCTCCCCTAAACTTGTGCTTTCCCCTAAAGACAAGTTTCTGAATAAATGCTAGTTAATGAGGATGCTTACAAACTCTCTGGCCAAATCTGACTATAAACCATTCTTACCAGATCATAAGCAACAGGCTTTTTGGCATCAACAATTAATTTAGCCTGTGCTAACTTCTTCAAGGTTTCCTGAGAGAAAGGATAATACCTGTGATTGAGTAAATAAACACTCACACCTTCCATTACTACCTCATAAACCCCAGAATTGGTAAACAGCTTCCAATACACCAAATCTCCTTTATTCACTGCATCAAATAGAGGATCAAATAATTCATGCTCATACATTCTATGCATGCACTCCCAGATTACCCAATCCTTCTCAACACCATCCATGGTAGGAGGTTTTGCAGCAAACGTTTTCTTCAATATTTTCCACAGATCTTCTAAGTCTTCACTATCCAAAATTTGAAACATGACATCTAGGCTTAGAAAAGTCTGTGCTGTATTGTCAGCCCTTGTAAGCTTCCACCAAGTTCTCCCTCTGTGTTCATAAACAGCATACTCTATGATAGCAAACTTCTTTCCAAGTTCACTAGGTGAGATTTCATCATTTTCCTGTAAAATCAGCTGTTTGTCAATTTCATCATTTGATGGCCCTTGAGACTCTTTAGTGATTATGCCCACTTGCTCCATTCTCTTGAGTCTCTTTGCTGCTCTTTGTGCATTAAGTACTGACTTCTCAAGTACTTCTGGAAGACTTTCACCTGCTTGGTGTGATTCCCCTGCTGGGGATGATGCACCTGCTTGTGTAGTCTCTCCAGTTTTTCTTTTCTTTGTTGCTCTGGTTTTCTGTAGCACTTCACTTTGTCTCCTAAGATACTCAGCTTCCTCAGGAGTGTTGATAGTCATCCAATCCTCCACATCATACAACTTTAGAACTGGTCTGACTGCTCTCTTTATGGCTTCAAAGCTCATATCTGTGAAGTCACCATCCTTCCACTTTCTGTGCCTTTTAAGCAGAAGTTTGTAGTGATCAAGCTGCCCTTTCTCTAAAGTTCTATACTTCTCACTCTGAATTTGCATTGCCCTTCTTTCCAGATATTCAGTTTGATATTTATAAACAAGGCAAGTCAACTCATACCTTTCTTCTAAAGGAGCATTTTTCAACTCCTTCTCCCATTGATCAAGAAATTCTTCAACATGAGGTACCCTCTCATCTAGTTCCCTATGCATAATCTCAACCTGCTTGAGCATATCTTTGGGCCTCATCTTCTCCATTCTTTGATCCTGCATATCTATCTCCTCTTGTTGTAGCCTGAGAGCTACTTGTGCATCATGTGCCTCTTGTTCCCTTTGCTGTTCAGGAGTCAGATACTTGAATTTTCTCTTGGGCTGTTGCACCATGATTCCTTTTCCTTTGTCTTTTGGATCCACTGCTGGTGCTGGTTTTGCTTTAGTTGCAGGTTCTTTGATTGTTATCCCCTTCTGAGCTGGTTGCTTTCTGTTCTTCCTAACAAATGTTTGAGTTATGTTTTTAGCAGGGGATAAACTTACAACAGTGGGATCAGCAATGGCAGGGGAAACTTTGGAAGCAGGGGCTTCTTCTTGATTGCCCATAGTGAGCAATGTTTGAGCAATGTCTTTGGTTGCACTCCCCTTGTCACTTCCTTTATCAGCACTTTCTTTCTCCATTCCTTCCTTAGCACTTTTTATTTTTCCATGCTCCATACCAGGATATGAATAATACTCAGTAGATCCTTCTTTGGTTGGAATTTCCTCCCCTTTGGAAGCATCCTCATCTGTGGAAAGAATCAGTCTGGGCTTTCTCCTCCCCTCAAGAGTAGCAAGTCTGGTTTCCAAATGAGAGATAACCAGACCTTGCTTTTTGACATCTTGTACAAGTTGTGCATTCTGCCTTTTCAGGCTCATGCACATTTTCGTCAATTCCAAGTTTGTCAAAGGTTTCATACTGCTCTCAATCTTAGAAGGGAATTTCTCCCCTTGTTGGATATCATGGAGTGGGGGAGAGGACTTATTGATGGTGTCACTATCCTGCTCACCCCTTGAGGATGAGACAGTAGTGGCAGCCAAACCCCCAGGTTGCTCCAAACTCTTGGAGACTCTCCTCTCTGCTGCTTGTGAAGATTCACCAGGCAAGGGAGACCTGGCAAATCTGGATTTGGAACGCCTTTCTTGGTGTGGATCAGCAGGTGGTAGGTTCTTGGCAGGGGATTCAGCAGGTGAATTTATGGCTGTTTGATGTTTGGCTTCTTCCCGTCTGATTTGGTCTAGCATGATTGAAGTAAATGGAATATTTCTGCCAGAGAACAAAGGTGATGGTGCAAGTAATGTGGTGAACAGTTTGGTTGTGTGTTTGGTTGCTGAAAAATAGTTTCTGTGTGTAATGGGACCATGATCACTCATATTCAGCAAAACTTCTATAAACCTTGGATACATACAAAACTTTGAGGTGCTTGAAACATTTTTCACCATGCCTTTAAAAATCATTTGAGAAAAACAATACTTCCTTCCTGTTGCAAAGCAGATCAGGGCAGAAGCTATCTCACTACCAACTTCATTAAAAGCAGTGGTTTTGGGTGACAAACATTGCATAATAGTATGAATCAAAAGTTTCCAATGAGGGGCAAACTGGCCTTTAGCAAACTTTAATTTTTGATTTTCAGAAAGTTTATACCCCAATTTTTCAAGACCTTTAAAAATTTCAGCCTCAGAAAAGTTGGTTATTCCATCCTCATCATCAAGGAGAAGATTCTCCCTAATGGAGGCAAGTGAGATTACCTTGGAATGACCATCAACTGTGCTTTGTATTATGACCTCTCCATTCACTGTTTTGGTCATGGCTTTAGACCAGAACTGTTGAATGTGTGAGGTATTAATGCGAGGATTGATGAGAAGGGCCACTTTGAAGTATGAGGACTTTAAAAAGGCCACAGCCTCAGCAAACTCGGTTGGTTCATCATGAAGCAAAGCAATTTGGTTATGATTAGGAGCAATTTTAAGAGTCATGATGAATTTGAAAAATAGTTTAAAGGTTTATAGAGATGGGAGGTAAGTGGGATTAGGTCGAAAGAGATTTGTGGACCTGCTGGTAAAGGGAATTAAGTTTATATAGGCGAATTGAAGAGCTGTGATTGGACCAAATTTTCAAATTGCAAAAATATCAGGAATAAATCTTGATAAAAAATTAATATATTTGAAATAGAAGGAAAAGATTACCAATCAGCTAAGAAAGCGCCTTAAATATCTTTTATAAAGAATAAAATATTCCCTAACCAAAATTTAAGCAAGCAGGCCCAACGGCTATGAACAGGGTAACGGTATTGTCGGTCAATGGTCAAACAGGGGAATGTTGTGAAGGCAGGGGAATGAAAAATAAAAGCAGGGGAAACTTTCCTAGGGGTATTAAACTAGTCATGAAGGGACTAATGCTAACTAGCTCTGCTCTAATGCACACACTTGTATACACAAGATAGATACATAGAATCTCAAGAGTCCCCTATTCAGCAATGGTCCCAATACAAAAAGTTAATACATAAGTCCCCCTACACCAGGTAATCCCAAGAAATCATGCATACCCCAGTCACCATCCCAACCTTGTCCCTTACCTATGGTCAGTTAGTCTTGGCAATGTGTGCCACACATCTATATTTTGAACAGCAAGCTGTTTGAATAAAGAAATGCAACCACACACTACAGTGCCTTAAGGTTTCAGAGTTTAGACAAGCTGTGCGGCAAGTCATCATTACCCTGAACCCCCACTCACCAATGGATATGATCTAAGACCATATATGAGCATTCTAAGAATACCCTGAATCCTAAAGGTTTGACCTAACCTCCCCTGAAACATAGAGTATATACCTGATCCACCAAGGAGAGTAGTATGCACCATATGAACCTCTGCATTGTTAGTCTAAAACCACATAAAACCACTTTTGAAAACAGAACACACCCATCTTAAGAGAAAAATTCTCTTGGCAGGGGAATGAACCCCAAGCAGGGGAATCAGTGTTAAAAAGCAGTGGAATGAAAGAAATGGTAAAATTGACTAACAATTATACAACAACAGCAATGAAGTAACCCTGATTACACATGACACAAATAGACATCAGATTTTAAGGAGTAACCATTCCAATACCTGCAACCAGATACTGAAACCTCCCTACCTCAAAAGCTTTTGTTAAAAGATCAGAAACATTAAGTTCTGTATCAATTTTCTCAGGGACAATCAGTCCTTTTTCAAAACAATCTCTGATAAAGTGATGTCTAATTTCAATATGTTTGGTTTTGCTATGAAAAACAGGGTTCTTTATAATGCAAATAGTGCTGTTGTTGTCAATAAATATCTTGGTTTTAAGAAAGTTGTACCCATAATCAAGTAATTGATTTTGCACCCAAAGAACTTGACCACAGCATGCAGCAGCTGCTACATACTCAGCTTCAGTTGTGGATGTTGCCATGATAGTCTGCTTCTTACATTGCCAAGATATAAGCCTGCTCCCCAAAAATTGGCATCCCCCTGTTGTAGACTTCCTATCATTGTTGTCACCAGCATAATCACTATCTGAATAAGCTATCAGCTCAAATGGTGACTCCTTTGGATACCAGAGTCCTAGGGTGGGATGACATTTGAGATACCTAAAGATCCTTTTCACAGCAAATAAGTGACACTCTGTTGGTGACACTTGGTATCTTGCACATAAGCAGACTGCAAACATGATGTCAGGTCTGGAAGCAGTAAGATACATAAGAGACCCAATCATAGACCTGTAATTCCTGACATCAATGGGCTTGCCAGGACCATCCTTGCCCCATGGATGATCCTTGTCCATGGGAGTGGACACCTTCTTCCCATCAGACATGCCAAACTTCTTTACAATCTCAGCTACATATTTGTCTTGTGAGATAAATATCCCATCTTTCCGCTGCTGAACTTGTAACCCCAAAAAGAAGTTTAGTTCTCCCATAGCACTCATTTGAAACTTATCCTGCATCAATTTGGCAAACTCTTTGCTAAGCATGGAGTTAGTTGATCCAAAAATGATGTCATCCACATAGACTTGTACTAGCAAAAGGTCACCCTTTTGTTTCTTTGTGAACAGGGTCTGATCAATCTTCCCCCTGCTGAATCCATTGTCTAGGAGATATTTGGAAAGAGTACCATACCAGGCTCTGGGAGCTTGGTGAAGGCCATACATGGCCTTTTTCACCTTGTATACTTTGTCAGGATGTTCTGGATCTTCAAACCCTGGTGGTTGCATGACATAGACTTCTTCATCAATGGTTCCATATAAGAATGCACTTTTCACATCCATCTGAAAAACAGTGAAGTCCATGAATGAGGCATAAGCAAGAAATAATCTAATAGCTTCAATCCTTGCTACTGGAGCAAACACCTCTTCATAATCAATCGCTTCTTCCTGAGTATACCCTTGTGCTACTAACCTTGCCTTGTTCCTGACAACTATTCCCCTTTCATCCTTTTTGTTCCTGAACACCCACTTGGTCCCAATAGGCCTTGCCCATTTGGGACAATCAACCAGAATCCAAACCTCTTGTATGTCAAATTGTAAGAGATCCTCTTGCATAGCTTCAACCCAACTTGGGTCATTTAAAGCTTGAAAAATCTTCTTTGGCTCTTCTTGTGACAAAAATGCAGTAAACAGACAACATTGCATGTTGTCATGATTGAACTTCATGGTGATGTTAGCAATGAAGCTGTGCTCCTTTGCTGTATACCTTGTATGTCTTGGAGCTTCAGGATCACCAATAATCTGTGAGATAGGATGATCTTTATTAATTCTATAGGTAGGCTGCATGATGACTTCTGCTTCATCTTCTTCCAAATCAGAATTGATGGGGCTGTTTTGATTAGGAAAGAAGTCCTCAAAGGAACTTCCAAATGTGACAGCATGACCTAAAGATGGGTGCTTGTGAGTAGAATGAAGCTCTGAATAACTAGGACCTCCACTCCTGATGATTCTGCTTCCACTGCTGGATATGATAGGACCATCATTTATGGGTGTAGATGATGAGATGAGTGGGGATTCTCTTTCTGCATCAGAAGTCTCATTAGTATCATGGTCCTTTGTGAGAGAGGAATCAATTCCTCTAGCAGGGGAATCCAGGATTCCACTGCTTTCAGCCATTCCACTGCCTTCAGACATAGCAGGGGATGAGATTGGCTGTTCTTTTCCTGAAGCAGAGTTATCTTCTTGTTTATCAGCTTCACTAGGGAACAATGAGGGTACATTCATGTACCTTAGAGGTGACTTCTCAGCAGCAATTGTTTCTTGAGTACCTGAAATGTTAGTGTTCTGCAAGACAACAGGTACATAATTCATGGACTTAGAAAGTACATCTATATCAAAGAACCAATCAGGACCTGTTTGAACATCTTCAGGTTTGTCTTCAAGAAAGTTCACATGAAGATTTTCTGTGATTTTGCTTGTCTTCTTGTTGAAGACCCTATATCCCTTGCTGTTTAAAGAATAACCCACAAAATATCCATCATCACCTTTTTCACTAAACTTACCAAGATTGTCAATGGTGTTCAAGATGATAACATGACACCCAAACGGTCTGAAAAAGTCAATTAAGGGAGGTCTTCCATTAAACAGCTGATAAGGGGTCTTGTTGTGTGCCTTGACCACCAAGGCCCTGTTTTGCACATAGCAAGCAGTGGATACAGCTTCAGCCCAGAAAATAACTGGAAGTTTGGAATCAGACAGCATAGTTCTTGCAGCTTCAATGAGTGTCCTATTCCTTCTTTCTGCCACTCCATTCTGTTGAGGTGTTCTAGCAATGCTAAATTGCCTCTTGATGCCTTTGTTTATGCAGAAAGAATCCAGCTTGTGATTTCTGAACTCACCACCATTGTCTGATCTTATGGTAACTACCTTCATGCTTTTTGACAGTTCAATTTGATTGATGAACCCAATGAGTACATCAGCAGTGTCACTCTTTTCAAATAGAAAGAATGTCCATGTAAATCTTGAAAAGTCATCAGTAATCACTAAGCAGTACCATTTCTTCATTATACTTGCCACAGAAGTAGGACCAAAAAGATCCATATGTAATAGTTCCAATGGCTTGGTGGTGGACATACTTGTTTTTGACTTGCAAGATGCTCTGTGTTGCTTCCCTTTCAGACATGCTGCATAAGTATGTTCAGTGGCAAAAGACTTGGAAGGAAGACCATGAACCAGATTATGCTTTACCAGTTTGTTCATGTTCTTGAAATTAAGATGACCAAGTCTTCTATGCCATTTCTTACATTCATCTGCTGAAGCTTTGGCAATGAAACATGTTTCATTGTCTTGGAGAGAGATGTCCTTGAGATCAATTGTGTACATGTTCTTCTGTCTTGGTGTTCTGAGAACAATTGGGGTGTCTTGTGGCAAGACAAACTCCTTTCCTAATACCAAGCATTCAGTGTCAGTAAACAAGACAAAATTCTTGTTATCAGTCATCTGTGACACACTGAAGAGATTATACTTGAGCTCCTTCACCAAATACACATTGTCAAAAGTCATCCCATTGGTGACAATAGTTCCTTTTCCTGTTATAGTTCCATGCCCATCTCCAAAAGAAACACCATCATTGTCATGCAGGGGTACAAAGTTAGACAAGTAAGCTTTGTGTCCAGTCATACTTCTTGAGCATCCACTGTCCCAGTATGCTCTATCATCCCTTGTCTTCTTTGTTACCTGTAAAAGGAAAAACAAATTAGTTTTTCTTGGGGACCCAAGCCATTACAGACTTGGATCTACCTCGTGTATCAATGTAAGATAGCTTATCAAAGACTAGAGATACACCATTAGATTGAGTACCCCTTTTGGGTGCCCAAACCCAACAAGCTGAGGCTTTCACAGCTTTTCCCCATCTTCCCATGTTCCTAGAATGCACACCTCTTCTAGCAGGGGATACCCCAGTTTTAGCAGGGGAATCCTTATGCTTGGCAGAGGGAACCCACCTTTTGTTTTGGCCTCTATTCATGTGTTGGTAAGGTCTTGGGCCAGTTTTATATGCAGTATAAGGTGTTGGGGTAGTCACAGAAGTGTTGGGCTTTGGGTGAACATCATTTTCCTTTCTAAGGGCTGGAACAACATATTTCTCAGCTACTCTATTTCTCAAGGCAGGGGCAACATACTTGGCAGGGGAAAAGGATTTTGCCCCTGCATTTAGAAGAATGGCTCTAGGTTGCATATCCTTTAAGGGATTTGCAGCCACCATCTCCATTGGTGCCTTACACTCTTGATAAGTGTGTTCAAAGCTGCCACATGTGAAGCAGGGCTTGGTATTGATCACAAAGTCTTTTCCTAATTGGTGAGACCTTTGGTCATTCCAATTCCTTTGATTACCTCTAACGTTCCTGTACATACCAGCATATTTAATGATAGGTTTAGGAGACTGTGGTCTAGCCCTGCTCTTAGAGTTTGGATTGCTGCTAGAACTTCCTTCTTTTGAAAATTTAACAGGGTTGTCAATTTGCTTTAAGCCAACCTGTTCCTGTTTAATATCCCTAATGACACTAGTTTTAACTAGAGACTCTTCTGTATCAGGATTATTAGGTATATAAGCACTCAAGTCAAACTCAATGTCATCCTGTTTTTCAAAACAAGGGAGACCAGTCCATGACAAGTCTTTTCTAGGATAGGGAGCATGGATGTTAGCAGGGGGTGGGGGTATAGTAGCATTCATGTTCTTAATTCCAAACCCTGTTTTGTCCTTAGGAGATTGACCAATTTCAAATGCCTTGGTTAAATCTTTTGAAGCTTTTCCAAATTTTTCAACAGTTTCCTCATCTATCTTTTGGTTAGCTTTAAAAATTTCAAGTTCAGCAGTTAAAACATTTATAGATTGGTTATTCTCCTTGGCATCTCTTTCTAGAATCACAATGTGATCCCTATATTCACTTTCCCTTTGCCTATACTCTCTTATGGTGGACTCTAGTTGTTCTAAAGCACGTTTGTAGTTATCAAGATCATTATCACAATTTATATAGTCAGCTTTTACCTTTCTGATTTGATCATTCAAAGATTCAGTGTTTTTCCTACAAGCTTTAGTACAGTATGAGTCATCATATACCTCATTGTCAGAGCTGGAACTTGACATGGCCATAAGTGCAAAGTCTTCTTCCTTTTCCTCAGCCACCAAAGCTTGGTTTCTTTCCACACTTTCTGTCATAGCACTCCAGTCCCATCCATTTGCTCCATCTATCCCCTGCATTGCTACCATAGCTTTAGCACCAGAATCCTCATCCTTTCTATGGCTATTTCCAGACTTAGGTCCTCTGCACTCCCTGGCAAAATGACCCTTCTTGCCACAATTGTAGCATTCAACTTTTGCTTTATCAAACCCAGCCACATCAGATGGATTAATTGTGATCTTCTTGCCATACTTCTTTTGAAATCTGTTGGCTCTCATGCTTAGCAAAGCCATATTCCACTTGATATCCAATTCTTCTAATGCTTGCTTGCTGATTTGATTCAGATCTTCATGTAACACTGTAGATCCTTGTGGACCTTGAGATGCTATGAAGGCACATGCAGTATCAAGGCTGAATGTAGCTGGTCTTTCTTCATCATAGGAAGGTCCAGACCTGGTAGCAGGGGAATAAGTAGCAGGGGCTACTTCTATTCCACTGTTCTTGGAGATTCCACTGCTTTGTGATATGAATGCCATGTTGGCAGGGGAATCAACGATTCCACTTGAGTTAGTGGGAATTGTCCCTTTTGACTTCATTTCATTGACAATAGGTTCAAAGACTTTTAAGTTATTGTATATATCATCAATATTCTTGTTGTCCAAGTCATCCTTATTCTGCCAGATTGCCTTATAGACAAACCATTCTTTCTGTAAGCTGTTAAGAAACCTAGTATTCACCTGCTCTTTTGTCACCTCAATGTCAAAGAATTCCAAGTGAGCCACCATGTCTTGAAGTCTATTGTAAATAGCTCCAATTGATTCATCACCAATTGCTTTGAAGGAAGCAAAATCATCCAGCATTTGGTTCTTTTTCTTCTTCTTTATGGCTTCATTTCCTCCAAAGGTTGTGCCTATGGCTTCCCATAGTTCCTTAGCTGTTTTGTATTTCCTAAATCTGAGTTGATGTCTATCAGGTAGGGCCAACAGCAATGAGCTGTGAGCCCTGACATCATGCCTCCTAGCCAGTATTTCCTTATCACATAGAGCAGCATATTTCTTCTTGTCCTTACCTTTGGAACTTTCACCTTCATCCTTGCCTTCTTCAACAGCCACCATTTTGTTGAATTGATCACCAAACTCTATGATCTCCCAGAGAACATAGTGTTCCATTTTCAGGTATTGTTGGATTCTGAATTCCCATAATTCAAAGTTTTCAGGATCCAACATGGGTAACTTGAGGTTATTGTGGTTGTTGCTATTTGTGGATGAATCTGAAGACATGTTTGCTATAAGGATTTTGTTCTTGATTTAGACAAAGTTTCTCAACAAGCTCTGATACCACTTGTTGATCCCAAAGTCAGATCTTAAACCTTAATAGCTTGTTTAAGGGTTGTGATAGAGAGAAAGAATTCAATCTAACACTAGAGAAACTTTGCAAAGCAAAGTAACTAAACAAGATGCGGAATGTAATGTTTAGCACAAGAACAAATAAGATTCAAACGTTGCACTTTAATATATCGAAGATATACGAATACCCAAAGTGGTATTAGGGTTTACAAAACCTTAAAGTAATAATAATGAAAAACGAAATGAGAAAGACACACATTGCATGCTAACCTAGTGAGTCCTTTTATAGATGCAAGGACCCACGTACAAGATCACTACTAACAAACTATGGAAAGTATTAAGGAATAATAACTGAAACGCGTAAATATCTATTCCATGTTTATCTTGACAGCAGGGCCTTTGACTTCAGCAGGGGAACGGATCCCCCTGCCTTTGTTATTTAGCAGGGGGAACTTACTCTAGCAGGGGTATGAATAATCAACTAGCAGGGGAAACAAATAAGCATAGATTTATTCCCAACAATACCCGTCTCAATAATCTGTGACCGGGACGGTAGGTTCACATCCAATTTCTGGAAGGCGTTCCAACGAGCTTTGGGAATACGCCTAGATATGAGCAATGCTTACCACCCGCAGACTGACAGTCAAAGCGAACGGACAATTCAGACCCTTGAAGACATGTTACGAGCATGTGTGATTGACTTTGGGAATGGTTGGGTCGATCACATCCCTTTGGTGGAATTTTCCTACAATAATAGTTACCATGCTAGCATCAAGGCTGCCCCATTCGAAGCATTATATGGTAGGAAATGCCGTTCCCCAGTATGTTGGGCAGAAGTAGGCGAATTCCAACTCACAGGACCAGAACTAATCCAGGAAACGACTGACAAGATAATCCTTATAAAGCAAAGAATCCAAGCTGCCCGCGAGCGACAAAAGAGCTATGCGGACCAGAGACGAAAACCTATGCAGTTTGAAGTAGGTGACCGTGTAATGCTCAAGGTGTCGCCAGGAAGGGAATTGTACGATTCGGTAAACGTGGGAAACTGAACCCACGTTATGTAGGCCCCTTTAAAGTGATATCCAGAATCGGAGAAGTCGCTTACCGCTTGGAGTTACCCCAACAATTGAGTCGAGTGCACTCCACCTTTCACGTGTCTAACCTGAAAAGTGCTATGCTGATGAGCCTCTAGCTATGCCATTGGAGGGAGTACACTTTGACGACAAGCTCCAGTTCACGGAAGAACCTGTGGAAATCATGGAAAGAATAGTTAAGAAGTTGAAGAATAGCCGGATCCCATTGCTCAAGGTACGATGGAACTCGAGGAGAGGTCCTGAGTTCACTTGGGAACGAGAAGACTCGTTCAAGACCAAGTACCCACACTTGTTCACCTGACCGATGACGTTGATCTAGCTTTGAGGACAAAGATAAAATAACGGGAATGTGCTGTAAAACCCCTGTTTTTACCTTTTGACTTCGCCCAATGGGTGCACAAGATATTTGAACTTAATGAAATCTCACCCCATTAATTCTATGAAACTTCAGTCTCTTATTAAATATTACTGTTGATTTAGTACACTTATAAACGTATGAGACTTCCGTCATATTTAATCTTTCTAAGGTCACAAATCACACGTCTAGTGTATGTCATGTATTTAAAGTTAGAAGGTTTCCATCCACCTTATGCCTTGATTATAACCAAGTAATCACACTTCGCTTCTACTTAATCATGAGACCTTGTATTTATTACACGACTACTCTTCACTTTGAAGCCCTAGGCTACACGGCTAGAAACTAATATACAAGTTACATTTGACACTAACCTTATACTAAACACTACTTAACACTCAACTTATACTAGATATTTTGAAACCTATATTTTCCCCACATGTGTTATACAACACACGGCTAGGAACACCCCAACCAACACTACAAACATTCTTTTACCAAATCTATAGTACTAGGATCCTTACATTTAATGGTTGTACTTCTTGTATCCACAAAACCATCACCTTGCCGAAAAGCATTCTCCCCATCCTTGTACAAACAACCCTTCATTAATGCTCACTAGTTAAGGTCTCACTTGCCCTTTTCCCCTTGCTAACCGACGGCTAAAGACCTCCCAAGAGCCAATGTACATCGCCTCTCATTAATGGTTAGTACTAGGAAGATCACCTTGTAAGATTTACCTTGTACTCAACCTAAGAAAACCCCCATCCCTTGCCTCTCTCGTGACGTAGCAAGCCCCCAAACCACATGAGGATCTCACACAACTTGTGGTTAACCAACAAACCCAATCCCCTATAACTTACTTCATTCGGATGCACACACACACATAAATATCCTAAGCATTTACTTCTAATCATTCACACAAAGATCTCCCTAGCATTAAAGTGGTCGAATCTAGCACTGAAGAAGATAGAGGGCACGGTTTGCTCAAGCCTTGACCAAGAAGATCTTCTCAACCTAACCCTAGGTCACGACTAAACTACAAACCTTGCATAAACGCTCGGTTTTTACTTGTCTTGTCATCACTAATCTAGTCTAAGCAAGTAAGTAACCACTTTCTTCTTCTCTCTCGTTTATTATACTCTTATGCATTAGCATTCACGTGACTAATTATGCATGCACACGTAAAATCACACTAAAATCCACCTAGAAAACTCACGGTTTGAATATATGACCACACGTAATACATGCGTATGGGTGGATCTTATTTTCCAACGTGTGTAGTCAAGTTAAATTCTAAGGTTAACTTCCTAGAACCCTAGGAGGTTCGGCTAAATATTCTAGCCAAGGGTGAAACGCCTTAATTAAGCATCTCGGGTTAACCCCTACTATAATGGATAGATAGATTGGCTATCATCACTAGAAAAGCTTGAGCTCTAAACTCCTAATATTCGGCTTATATATTAAGAACCAAGAATGATTTGCGACTTATTAGATCTTGAAGTTGAGTTCTAGTATATGTATTTGAAACCCTCTTTGTGATAAGTAAAACCAAATGCTTAAGCTACACAAATAAGCCTTAGCCGAACCATGCTTGAAAAATCGGATAAGCCATAAGCTCATTTGGGCCAAGACTTATTAAGCCCATATTTGTGTATATTGGTTAATCAATTTATTTAGGCCCATTGAATAAGCCCATGAGTCCAAGTTAAGATTTTGGCTAAGTAAATTGTTGTAGCAAAGTTACTAAATGTGTTTAGCCCACTAGGAGCCCGTTTGGCCCAAGACAACCTAACCGGACCCTTAATGGGCCACGCGAGCCCATTAACCACTAAATATACATATTAGGTACTTTTTGTGCCAATTATGCAATTTGATGAAAGTACTAGATTGGAAATGTAAAAGTATATAAATGATGAGTACTTTTTGAAACTTGAAACTAGTACAAGGACTAAACTTGACAATTTAGAAGGTATAGGGTCACGGTTATATATAGACAAGACCTATTTTTAACTCCAAGGACCAAACGTGCCATTTTGTAAACATATTGCAAGCCCTAAAATCTTTTCGTGCCATTTGAGGCCTTATCCGAAACTTAAGGGACTTAAAATGGTATTATGGAAACTTCTAATAGACTAGTTACTTTTTGGGCCCTTTTTGGTACTTAACCGAAACCATAGGGACCCATTTTGCCAACTTAACAAGCTTTTATAAACCCTAGGGGGCTGTTTGGTAAATTGCCGAAACATGTATAAGCCCTAGGGGGTTGTTTGTATTTAGCCGAAACTTATATAAGCCCTAGGGGCGTTTGTGTAAAAACCGGGGGTATTTATACTAAATTGGGGGACTAGTTTTGCCATTCCCTAAACTTAAATAAATTTTTATAAACCCTAATTATATATATATATATATATATATATATATATATATATATGTAATGTATACTAAAAGGGAAAAATCAAGGTAAATATAAAGCTCCGATACTTGTATGTATTTTTCCAACCTATAATGTGATGACTATACAAATTTTGGAAACGTTAAAATTAATTAAATGATATACACATAATGAGGTATAAATTTAATATGACTGTTTACAAAAATAAATATACTGATTATATTTATTTTTCCTCATACTAAATATTTACAAAAACCATTTATTAAATATTTAATCACATTATGAATAGTACAAATTCAAGAATATTAATTAAACTAGATTGATTTAATTAAACTATAGTATTTATTTTATACTTAAAATAAATACAGTTATAACTTGTACAACAATAAATCAACTACGGATATCCTAATAAAATGCTTAAAAACCTGTAGAAGCATATACTAATGTTTCAGTAACCTTTGTACAACCTGTTATACTTTGACTAAGACTGTATAATTATCTAGGTTGTTGACTGTGTGTTAAGCACTACTCCAGATTCTTGTGACTATCACCATACTGTTAAGGTGAGTTCATGGCCCCACTTCTCATATATTGACAAACTTTTAAATCCTTTTTGGGGGAGAAAACATGCAACTGATTTATGGATATAAACTAAATTGTATCAACTTTGATTATATGTGCCTATTGTAGAATTCCACATGACCCGGGAACTGAAACTGTTAAAATCGTTGGATTACCTGAATGTTATAAATAGATCTATTTTGGATTGACTATCCCCACCTCGGTGAGTCATGCTCACTGTGCCTTGGCCGGGACAACAAGTGTTTACCATGTCAGCACTTATTATTTATGGGTGCCTGTTTAGAAAGGGCGAAGTGTTCTCATTTGTTGAGGGCTCAACTATGTCAAGTGTCAGTTTCGGGCAATAGGCATTATAATTACCTTTAAACAGTAATGCTTTGTGCCTTACTGTTTCAATGACTATTTATATCCAGACTATATAACTAAACCTATGAATTCACCAACATTTTGTTGACCCCGAAAAAGCATGTTTTTCTCAGGTGTTTGAAGCAAGTAGTTACTATGTGCATGGACTGTAGCATATGAGTAGACAGCATCTTAGCAAGCATCTGGGATTTTCATATAGGACTCATGAACAATCTTTACTTTATGTCAGAACTATTTAAAATAATGATTTGCACTCTTGGTCATGTAATAAATGTTTGATAATCTTTTATCTGATGCTCTATGTACTATTTGCTATTGATCCACCCACGTGACACCCAAATATTATATCTGCTGCATTTTGACCAATTTGGGGGTGTCACAATACAAACATACATACACGGCTACATATAGTGTGTAGCATATTTTCCAACTTTTTGTTAAGTGTTGTATACTTCAAATATTGATTATACATTTTACTACTTGTTTTTCCTAGTTTTATATACAAGGTTTACATTATGAAACTTATTACAACAAGTATGAATGTAAAAGTATAAGTACATAATGGACAAGTTCACACACAACTTATTGAAACATAACACATGAGTATGTGTTCTAGGATTAATGGGTGAAACTTCATTACATAAAATCATGGTAAAATCATGGATTTTACAGTACCAAACATGCCCTAAGGGGACGTTTGGTACGAGTGAATCATAAAGAATGAAAATACGGTAAATAATGGAATCGTAGAGAAAGTGAATGGTTGTGAAAAGACAAAAGTCATTACACAGTTTGGAAAGACGAGGGAATGAAGTGATATAATGGAGTAGAGAATCGAATACTCTCTTTGGTACGACTAAAGAATTTCCGCATTGAATAATGTACATAAGCACAAAAATTCGACTTTAACATTGGTCACAAAAAAACCTATATAACACCATCAGATATCACGTCTAATCAGCAACACAATCTTTTGAAATTTATAACTTCACTAACTTTATATTTCAATATTATAGAATAAATTTTATTCTAAAAAAGGGGTTGGATATACTAGCAACAAAATCGTTTGCATGATTAAACACGAGTCTCGAAACATGTTAAAGACCCACGATAGGAAAACTAATCCATAAACAAAACTTCCTCAATCGGTTGATTAGTATAACAAAGGCGCATCGAATGAGCCAAAGTTTCGAACAAGTCTAAAAACAAAACATCCCCAGTAAGATACGATGGTGCTCATTAAAAAGGAAAAAATGGTGCCACAACAAGTTAAATATTTATATATAGGTTGTAGAAAATAAGATACAACTCAACATCGGTTTTTAATATAGGTAAGCTACAACTCGCAAATTTATATATAATTTCTTATTAAATTCTACTATAAGACATAATTTTTAATGAATTGTTTAACAAGAGTAAATAATCCAGTCTCAATCGATCGAATGTGATGATATTGATAATATTACAATAAAGCTACCTAAAATAATGAACAAAAGACTTTGAAAACTACGATGGAGATGACGATATGGTCATTGAAATTGTTGTTCTCAAAAAGGGGGTTTCTAATGAATTTGTGATTAAATGTGACTTGCACGTGATACTATGTATTAATACCTCTTGTTTATTTGTGGCTTTATGATTCATACGAGAATAGATAGCGAGAATAGTTCCTTTACTATAATTTTTCATTCCCCGACTTTCTTTACTTTCATAAAACAATGCAAATATGAGGATGAGAATGAAATGACAAGCTTTCGTTTCCTTTCTCCGATGCTAACAAACATAGGAAACCATTTTTCTGTTTTTTGGTTTCCTTTCCGTCGTACCAAACATGCCCTAAGGGGACGTTTGGTACGAGTGAATCATAAAGAATTGAAATACGGTAAAGAATAGAATCGTAGAGAAAGAGAATGGTTGTGAAAAGACAAAAGTCATTACACTATTTGGATAGACGAGGGAATGAAGTGATAGAATGGAGTAGAGAATCGAATACTCTCTTTGGTACGACTAAATAATTTCCGCATTGAATAATGTACATAAGCACAAAATTCGATTTTAACATTGGTCACGAAAAAAACTATATAACACCATCAGATATCACGTCTAATCAACAGCACAATCGTTTGAAATTTATAACTTCGCTAACTTTATATTTCAATGTTATAGAATAAATATTATTCTAAAAAAGGGGTTGGATATACCAGCAACAAAATCGTTTTCATGATTAAACATGAGTCTCGAAACATGTTAAAGACCCACGATAGGAAAACTAATCCATAAAAAAGACTTCCTCAATCGTTTGATTAGTATAACAAAGGCGTATCGAATGAGCCAAAGTTTCGAACAAGGCTAAAAACAAAACTTCTCTAGTAAGATATGATGGTGCTCATTAAAAAGGAAAAAATGGTGCCACAACAAGTTAAATATTTATATATAGGTTGTAGAAAATAAGATACAACTCAACATCGGTTTTTAATATAGGTAAGCTACAACTCGCAAATTTATATATAATTTCTTATTAAATTCTACTATAAGACATAATTTTTAATGAATCGTTTAACAAGAGTAAATAATCCAGTCTCAGTCGATCGAATGTGATGATATTGATAATATTACAATAAAGCTGCCTAAAAGAATGAACAAAAAGACTTTGAAAACTACGATGGAGATGACGATATGGTCATTGAAATTGTTGTTCGCAGAAAGGGGTTTTCTTATGACTTTGTGATTTAATGTTCCTTGCACGTGGTACTATGTATTAATACCTCTTGTTTATTTGTGGCTTTATGATTCATACGAGAATAGATATCGAGAATAGATCCTTTACTATAATTTTTCATTCCCTGTCTTTCTTTACTTTTATAAAAGAATGCATATATGAGGATGAGAATGGAATGACAAGACATCGTTTCCTTTCTCCGATGCTAACAAACATAGGAAACCATTCTCCTTTCTGTTTTTTGGTTTCCTTTCCGTCGTACCAAACATGCCCTAATTGACATGCCCAATATGACCGCCGAAGATGAGTGTAATACGACATTCATAAATACACAATGTACTATCCAAAAGTGTCCATTTTACACACTGATTTTTTTTTATGTATAATATACATAGTTAACTGAAAAAATGACCTTTGACTTAACTAAACAACTTGTTACCGTTATTACTTTCGTTAATTTGAAATATAGTTTTACAATTTTAGTCCCCTTAGCTAACTAACATCATCATCAACTATCCGTCTATCAAATTCCTAGATCCACAAAAATAAGATCCATATTCCTAGATCCTCGTCATCACTAACAACTAACAAGATCCATATTCACAGTGGGTTTAAAAATTTGGATTTGAAAGCTTCATAATGATGGGTTTTTTAGTGATGGAAGTGGTTTAGTATTTGGTTTTAAAAACCCAAATCAAAATCAAGGGTTCCATCAAAATCAAAGTGTTAGATCTTCTCAACAACTAAAACCCCAGAAAATACTCCCAATATTGTGATTTGGATAAGATTTCCCAAATCTAATGCAATAAATCTTTCTTCATCAATTTCGTGTTTGCTACTAGAATAAATCTTTCTTCACCAATGCAATAAATCTTTCTTCATCATACTCGCCCTTTTAATTGTGCTAACTTAAACCTAACCTTGCTAAACATTCAAAGATCCACGGATCAGATGAATGAAAACATTAGAGAGTTGTTAAGCTTCGAGCGATTTGCTACTGGTGAAATCAATAGGATGACGAGTGGGGAAGGAACAAGTAGTAGAAAAGTGCAAAAACGTTTTGATTCTTCATCTGGGAAATCAATCGGATGACGAATGGGGAAGGAGTGATTTGAAAAAAACGAGTGGTGAAATCATAGTGGTGAAATCATAGGGGGGTCAAAGGAGGAAATTAGTACATTAGCTGTATATTGGTTGGCAAAATGCAAGAAGCAACTTTATCTTGTGAATCTGGGAATGTGGGTCTTGTTTTTGTGGATCTCGGAATTTGATAGACTGATAGTTGATGATGATGTTAGATGATGATGATGTTAGTTAGCTAAAGGGACTAAAATTGTAAAACTATATTACAAATTAACGAAAGTACTGACGGTAACAGGTTGTTTAGTTAAGTCAAAGGTCGTTTTTTTCAGTCAACTATGTATATTGTACATAAAAAATCCAGTGTGCGTAATGGACACTTTTGGATAATACGTTGTGTATTTATGACATTTACCCTCAATTATATTCTCTGTCATATTTTTTTTATCTTTTTCATTTTACTTTTTAATATAAATATATTAATTTTAAATACACAATTTTGGCATTATTATATATACTATCACTTTAGGAGCCGTTTGTTATTCACCCATAGAATGAAAGAAAGGAAATCGTTTCAAAGGCTACCCGCAACGGTGGGGATTTGGCTCGATCGAGTCTCGGTCGCGACCGAGCCGTTCTGTTGCGGCGATTCGGTCGCCTGCACTCGGTCGACCGAATTCGGTCTTACCCACGATCTATTTGAAAAAAAGGGACGTTGGAAAAGGTTAGCCGTTGGGGGTGTTTGTAGCCGTTGCAAAAAAAAAATTCAAAATTTAAATTATAACCTAATTAAACCTCTTCCTTTTTTTATACATTTCACACTCAAATTTCTACCCACACATATCCATCATGTCTAGCAAGAGAACCCCCAAACCAAAACCTCAATTCCGGTTTAGACCCACCGGTTTTGAATATCATTCACCACAACCATCTCACCAAAACTATTCGAACCATCAGTTCTATCCCCCACAACGTGATTACAACAAACAACCTTTCTATGAATCACCGACGGGTGTGTATCGTCCTACTATAGATTCTACCACTTCTTTCTATCCTAACCAGCAGTATTCTCTGATTAATCGTTGTCAGGTTGATGCTGAGTTTGATGAAATGATATATAACCAAGACAACTATGTCGATGAACGTGCGGGTGATGGTCGTAGCCAAGATCGGTCTATGGTTCAAGGTTCGGGACAAAGGTCATTTCACAGTGCATATAACCTTGAAGACGAGGAAGAGATGTCACCATTCAAACCTAAGAAGCCCTCTAGACGTGCTGTGAAAGCCAAGCAGGTTGTGTCGAATGAGGCACCAAAAGAATGGACAAGTGACGAAGAGTCTGCGTTGTGCAGAGGTTGGTGTTATGTTTCCAAGAATAGCGTTGTTGGAAACAGTAAAAAAACAAAGGGCTTTTGGCAAAAAGTATTGAAGTACTAAGAAACCGAGACGGGTTCTACTAGATGGTACGACGCGGTTGTGAGAAAATGGAAAAACAAGTTGCGTCCAACGTTGGTTCTTTTTGTGGTATAATGGATAACATTGAGTGTACTCGTGATAGTGGTGCCAATGATCTCACTGATTACCAAAAAACTTGTGCTGAGTACAAAGTGACTTACAAAAAAGAGTTTCAATACCAGGAGGCATGGAAAGTGCTCAAAGATCACCCGAGTTTGATACAGATTGAGATGCCAAAGTTTACAAAGAAAAAAGGTAACAAAGAATCCAAGACTTCTGAAAACACTTTTGGTTCTGGACACGCTAGTTACATGGATGTGCTCGATGATTCTGAAGATGAGGTGGAAGAGACTCAAGAATACTGACCAATGGGTCGTGATAAAGCTAAAAAGAAGTCATTAGCATCTTCGTCAATAGGAAAGTCTTCATTTGTTGATGTTGTGACCAACAAATGGGAAAAGATGAAAGACATAGGGTGGGGAAAAAGAAGCAACAACAAGATGAGTACTTTAGCAGCAAGGGTTCACCAGGAGCTGAATTTGAAAAAAGAAAAGCTCGAATTACAGCGTCGGGCAATCGATCTTGCTGAATCAAAGAAATGTGATAAAGACTTGTTGTTTTACAACCGAAATCAACCCCAACTTTCCAGAAGCCAAACAACAAGCCTTGCAAGAAATGAAGGACCAAATCAAGGAACGCTATAATTTAAATTAATAGGATTATTGTAATGTTTTTAGTTTTATTGTAATGTTTTTTAAAATTTGAATTATTATGTAATGTTTTTTTAAATAATGTAATGGTTTTTTATAAAATTTAATGTGTTTTTTTTTGAATTAGGACGCTTTGTTGGGGAAAATAGGTCGCACTAGGTCACATGAGAGAGAAAGCTGACGTGTCAAGGTCACGACCTAATAACCGTTGCAGGTAGCCAAAACCAATTGTTTGGTTAACGAAAATTAATAGAATCAAAATTAAAATAATATCAAATAATCTCATGATACCCATTGAAGCCATTCCGTATGATTTTGTTAGGTGTCAACTTGTCAATCTTCTCACTTCATTTAATGTATTGACATTAACTTTTTCATTATTAAATATATTTTCTTCACCTTTTTTTATTATTAAATAGGTTATTTTACTTCATTTACACAGTGAACAAAATCTGAAAAATAGGGTCTTGATATTTGACATCAATCAAACCAAACATTGAGTTTCTCAATCATATCTAACATGATTATTATTCCACTCCATAATATTGTGAAACCTATACTCGATAGTGATTCTTGCAAATAAACCAAACGCACCCTTAATTTTATTTGAAATAAAAATATTTTCTTTTTTCAAAACCCAAATCAAATCCAAATTTTACACAATCCTAAACCTTTCATTTTATAAACCCACACCAAAGTAAAACCCGACTTCAAACCAAACCGACCCCTAAGTTTTGATATATAATTGAGAAAATATTTGGTGTGTAGATGAAGATCGAAAGGAGAGACTTGTTGTGCTTGGTGTGTAAAATTGTTGTTAGGACCGATGCTTTTAACCTATTTGGTTTGCTATGTCGGGAAATAAATTATGATGTTTGGTCCAACGTAATGAACGTTGAAAAATAATGATACAAGTGAAATATGGAATTTCTGATTCCATGTCGTAATTGAATGAAAGAAAACTATAGTCGTGTGTATAACGAATCAAAAGAAAAACTCTTTCGGGTATGTTTGGCATGAAAATTATGAAGCGATTGTGATTATTTAAAAAAAAAAAAGTTATTTATAAAATAATTTTTGTTTGGCATATCAATTTATAAGACATTATAAAAAGATAATCTTTCATAATCTCTTGAAATCAAAATTTGATTAATGTAGCTTTTAATAATAATTTCCAGCACCATTTCTATTTTCAATACCATCTCTAGTTTCAACATCAATTACTTTCTCCAAACATACTATAAATGCGTTTATGAAAAATCAAACAATTGCACAATTTTTAAGACCTTGTGCGTTTATAAAAGGGTTAATACATATGGAGGTTATTAAATGTTTCCAAAAAATACACTTAAGTTACTAATGTTTTAATTTGTTCATCTAAGTTACTAAACTTTACTAAACTATACACCACTATAATTTAATGTTAATTCGATTAACCTGAACGCGTGTTTTTTGATAAGTTAGGTAACATAAATGTCGTGTTTTTACAAGTTAAGTAACATGAATAACGCGTGTTTACAAGTTAACTGATATTCAATAACCCAAAATTTATGTTTCATAACTTTAGAAACCTAAGTGAATAAAACAAATGAATAGTAACTTAGACGAACTTTTTAGAAAAATTTAGTAACTTCTGTATACAATACAAAATGCATGGTTGTTCTAGGCACCTGGTTCCGGCTATGTATGTAGTGAAATTGGCAGTTATGGGCGTAATCTTTCTTTTTTACGGTCAAAATAAACAATATCTTTCCATTTTTTTGTTTCTTTAGAACGACAAATGTTAGTGGTTAGTAGGTCAAGTCGTGAAATGATATCCAAGCGACATAATGTCTTCTTCGAACCCTCACCTAGGTATGTTAAACTTCTTATCCGCTTCGACCGAGAGCCCTTGGCAGGTCTTGAACCCTAGACATCCAGGAAACCTTTCCTAAAAAACCACTAAGTAGAACCTTGATGGCCAACTGAGCTAAGCCACAATATTAATTAAGTTTGTTTAGTCAATTCAGAGAGAGCTATAAAAACATGCATGATGTGTTTAAGGTGGTGTTTGGGATTGCTTATTGAAAATAGATTATGTGTTTTGAAAATGAGTAATCTATTAATCAACAATCAGAAAACGTGGTTTTAAAAAATAGTGTTTGGACTTGATTATGTTGTTTGAAATCGCAATAATTAGATTATCAATATTTTTAGTGTTTGGCAAATCAGATTATTTGTTTAGTTGATAACTAAAATGATTCATTTACTTTTTCAAAACTCTATTTCGGAAGCTTTTGTAGAAACTAGAAGGGGGGGGGGGGGTTGAATAGTTTCTTATATTTACTTGTTAAATGATGGTTTTCAAAAAATCCTTTTTCTCAAAAACTTAGACTTAAGGAAATAAGTGAAATCTTCTTATGCACAATATAAACAATGATAGTCTAATTTAAACTAATACTAACTAATATATATGCACAAAGAATAAAGAATGTAAAGAGTTAAGGGTAAAGAAAGATCAAACCAAACACCAAGGATTTATAGTGGTTCGGTAACGAAGCACACTCCTCGTTCCTACTCCACTCCTCGAGTACTCCTTACTCGAGAGTTCACTACACAACAAGCTCCTTATGGTGGAGAAAACCGTACACGTCGCTTAACCAATTTCCGACCCTAAGCTAAAAGTCGAGCCCTAATCGTAGCTAGGAACAATCTACACAACTATACTTAGTACATACACAACGTCCAAATAGACACAACTACTTGGATCTTCACAACTATTACACAACAACAAATGTATAAGATTTGATCTTCAAAGGATCTTTGGTGGTGGACTCAACACTTCACAATGATAGTGTTCTTCTCTTTGCACTTGAAGATGAAGGGATGGTGGAGATATATTCACTTCTAAACAAGTAGTAATCAATCAACTAATCAAGGATTTGAGTGATTTAAGAAGTATGTTTGAATCTGGAAATTTGTGTGCAAAAGAGGTGAATTGAAAATCTGAGAAAGGTCCACTATTTATAGGACAAAGGGCCAACGGCTATATCTGCCCGCAGTTCCTTATCTTAGCCCGCGGTACCTTATCGATAAGGAACCGCCTAGGCGCTAAGGAACCGCCGAGCTAGACTCCGCTCCCTTTTTGTCCTTTATTGGTGGAGGTCATATCTGGTTATAAAAATATCCAAAAAGGATATTCCAAATCAAAAGGGAATATGCCATTTTCAAATATTTAATTTAATAAAACATTTTCTTAAAAAGAAATTTTAATTAAAAACTTGTCACACTTAATAAAAGGTGAGTTTTAAGAAAAGATTAAATCACTTGATCACTTGATTAAGGTTAGTACTTGTTTATTCATACCTTAAGTGAAAATGGGTAAAATGAAAAATACATGAACTCAAGAATTCGTTTTCCGTTGTTTTTGTAAATGCTTGTTTTTACATATTGTCGTAATCAAGACTAAGCGAGACCGAAAAATGCAAGTGACGTTTTTAGGCATTATTGCATTAACAATCTCCCCCTTTTTGATTCCGACAATATATAAACTCAACCATACAAAACACAAGATTCGAAGACGATTTTATTCATTTCCCCCCCCCCCCCCCTTTGTCGAAGCAAAAAGGTTGCACAAGTCGGTGTTGAAGAGACGGACTTTGCAAAGACTCTCCCTTGGTGCTTACTCCCCCTAGCTTGGGGCACCGAGGAATCGAGATATGGTGACAAGCTATATAGAAGGGTTAGTTGAATAAAAGAAACAACCAACAAGACATAGATAAAGGTCACACTAAAAGAATAAAAGAGAAGAAAACACAAAGACTAAGATCCAAGTGAAGTCATATAAAAAAATAAGAAAAGAGTCATACAAAGATGTATGAAATAGAAAACAAGCCAAAAGCATAAATCTAATCCTAGTTAATCTATAACTCTAAGATTTGCTTAAAAGAAAAAGGTGTCTTGAGGATAAGCAACCAATGCTTATATGAAAGACAAGGTAGTGTCGGAATGTGGTGGTGGTGGCTTGGTGGAGATCTCATAATCAAAGTGAAGAGGAGGCTTGATTAAGAGACTCTTGATGTAGCTCAACTCCTCATAGATGTGTGCCATAGCAAGATGTTGATATTGAAAACAATGACAATATGTCCCATGGTGCATGACATTATCATGAGAAGGAGGAAGAACACTAAAGGGTGGTGGTGGAAGAAAAGATGTTCCACAATCAACATTCTTGGTAGGAGAGATGTGATTAAGAGTGTTCTTGGGTGAATTGGGATTGAAAGCAATTGAGGAGAATGGAGGAGAATCAAGGCTTTCATTAGGATAGTAAAACATTTTTGGATGTGAAGTAAGGCAAAATGCTTATGGTTTAATAGGGAAGGCTCAAGGTATTTTTTGGGTGGTCAAAGGGTTGAAGCAAAGATTCTCAAAAATGTTGGAACAAATTTGGATTTCAGAAATACCCGAAAAATAAGGAAGCACTGTTCGCGGTTCCTTATTGCTTCTGGCGGTTCCTTATTGATAAGGAACCGCGGTTCATATATGGAACCGCCTACAGTGGTTGAGTTTTGGTGGTGAAGGAAGATTTTTCAGCAAATCTTATTTTTCTAGTCTAACTTATCATAGGGATATGCTTGAGAGCAAAGATAGACAAAGAGAACACATACTAATTCACAAAATATAGATTGACCAAAATACATGAATTTTAAAAATCGATGTAGGAGGTGTGTAAGACAAGACCTTAAGTCATGACACAATGATCCTCCATGATTCTATCTTGTTCTTGCTATGTTTGAGAGAATCATACATATGAATTATGTAAGCTCGAGATTAATAGCAAGAATCTATGAAAAACGTTTTTAGATTGAATTAACAATGTCAAAACATTTCTCAACCATTTTTGAAAGAGACTTTGAGGATTTTGAAAAGGAGAAGAGAAGATTTTCAAGAATAGTTTAGGAGACTCGAGGACTCAAAGAGATACAAGACTCAAAGGAAAGAAAAAAGACTCAATAAAGGAAAGCAATTAAGGAATATGTTCCATTAATCCTAGACCTAGACGCAAGTAATTAAAAGGTTCCCTATTAAGTGGCTTAGTGAAGATGTCGGCTAAGTTATCCTCGGAGGGTACCTTCTCAATTGAAATGTTCCCCTTTTGAACATTATCCCTAAGAAAATGGTGACGAATTTCTATGTGCTTGGTTCGCGAATGTTGCACGGGATTCTTGCTAAGGTCTATAGCACCCTTATTGTCACACATGATGGGAACATCATCAAGACAAATCCCGTAATCAACAAGCGCTTGCTTCATCCATAGAGCTTGTTGGCATGCTTTTCCGGCACTCACATACTCGGCTTCCGTGGTGGATATCGCAAGAGCGGTTTGTTTCTTGGAGAACCAAGAAGTTAAACAACAACCCATGAAGGTACAAACACCACTAGTGCTTTTCCGGTCCACATAGTTTCCCGCATGATCCGAGTCCGCGTATACAATGGTTTCTACGTCGGTACCTTTAGGATACCATAATCCTAAATGTATAGTGCCTTTAATGTATCGGAATATACGCTTAACCGCTTCAAGGTAAGAGGTTTTGGGAGCCTCTTGGAAGCGAGCACAAAGGAAAACACTAAACATGATATCCGGTCGACTTGCCGTTAGGTACAACAAACTACCAATCATACCTCTATATTTGGTGTTGTCTACCGACTCACAATCATCATCTACGGTGAGTTTGGTATCCGAGGCCATAGGGGTCTTCATTGGTCTAGATTCTTCTAATCCAAATTTCTTTAGCATTTCTTTAGCGTACTTAGATTGACTAAAGAAAATACCATCGTCCATTTGTTTAATTTGGATTCCTAAAAAGAAGTTAAGTTCTCCCATCATACTCATTTCAAACTCATCATGCATGATTTTGGTAAAGTCATCACACAATTCTTGACAAGTTGAGCCAAATATAATGTCATCAACATATATTTGCACGATTATGAGATGAGAACCTTTCTTCTTTGTAAAGAGAGTGTTGTCTACCATTCCCATGGTATACTCATGTTTGACAAGAAACGCTTTAAGTCTATCATACCAAGCTTTGGGTGCTTGTTTAAGACCATAAAGTGCCTTCTTAAGCTTGTAAACATGATCCGGTTTCTCAAAATCAATGAAGCCAGGAGGTTGAGCCACATAT
Organism: Glebionis coronaria; assembly: GCA_025667525.1. NCBI lineage: Eukaryota > Viridiplantae > Streptophyta > Magnoliopsida > Asterales > Asteraceae > Glebionis > Glebionis coronaria. The sequence goes on from CM046879.1 coordinate 98,877,859, forward strand.
ACCTCCTCATTGATCAAACCGTTAAGAAATGCACTCTTTACATCAATTTGTTGAAGCTTAATATCTAAGGCACAAGCGTAGGCTAAAAGAATTCTAATAGATTCTAGTCTAGCTACCGGTGCATATGTCTCGTCATAATCAATCCCTTCTTGTTGATTATAGCCTTGTGCTACAAGTCTAGCTTTGTTACGAGACACAACACCATTCTCATCTAGCTTATTCCTATATACCCATTTGGTTCCTATAATGGTAGAACTTCTAGGTGGAGGAACAAGTTCCCAAACATCATTAGCAACGAATTGATTCAATTCTTCTTGCATCGCAATGACCCAACTCTCATCCGTCAAAGCTTCTTTAACATTCTTTGGTTCAATCAAGGAGACGAAACAAAAGAAGTTACTTTGGTTTTGGACTTGAGATCTTAGGATCCTTTGATTTAAGTCGCCAATGATATTATTGAGAGTATGATCCTTAGACTCCTTAATGTTTACTTCTTTTTCAACACTAAGGTCTTCAACTCCTATTTTTCTAACCTCTTTGGCTCTAACTACTTCTACTTCATCCAAGTCATCATCAACCAATGGTGGTATCTTGGTTAAAGGAGGGGTTTCATCAAAAGTCACGTTAAGTGATTCTTCAATTACGCCCGAGGTTCTATTAAGGACTATGTAGGCTTTGCTAGTTTGGGAATAACCTAAAAAGATACCTTCGTAAGACTTTGGGTCAAACTTGGTAAGGTAGTCTTTGGTGTTGAGGATAAAGCACTTGCTTCCAAACACCCTAAAGTATTCCAATGAGGGTTTCTTACCTTTAAGAATCTCATAAGGGGTCTTTCCTAGGAAGGGTCCAATAAGAATTCGGTTAAGAATATAAGTCGATGTGTCCACGGCATTGCACCAAAACTTTTGAGGCAAATATTGCTCGTTTAACATCGTCCTACTCATCTCTTGGATGGTCCTATTCTTCCTTTCAACTACCCCATTTGATTGTGGAGTGCGAGGAGCCGAGAAGTTATGGGTAATACCATGAGCTTCACAAAAGGCACTAAATTGCACTTCATTATCAAATTCCCTACCATGATCCGTCCTAATAGAGACAATTGGACATCCTAGTTGATTTTGAATTCTTCGACTAAAGATTTCGAAATGATCGAAAGCTTCATTCTTAGATGCCAAAAATCTAGTCCAAGTGAATCTAGAGTAGTCATCAACTATAACTAAGGTATAAAGGTTACCTCCATAACTCCGTATGGCAGTAGGTCCAAAGAGATCCATATGTAGGAGTTCTAAGCACCGAGAGGTTGAAACCAAATTCTTGGCTTTGTGACTTGAGTGAACTTGCTTTCCAACTTTGCAAGCATCACAAAAGTGACTATCAAACTTCATCTTGGGGAGGTGTCTTACCAACTCCTTAGAGACTAAAGATTGAATTAGACGCATATTAGCGTGACCTAATCTCCTATGCCAAAGAGTATAACTATCATCTATAGTCGCAAGACATATGTTGTCTTTTGACTTCTTATTGACCTTCATGACATAAAGCCCATGCTTTCTAATACCTTTTCCAATGACCTTTCCATCTTTTACGATTTCACTATCATTTTCCGAAAAGATGACCTTACACTTATTGTCACAAATTTGACCTATGCTTAAAAGGTTAAACCCTAAATTATCTACCTGCTCAACATTTTCAATAGTCACGGAGTCAAGAGAAACCGTACCTTTGCCAATGATATTACCACGTAGACTACTAACGAATGTGACGTTACCTCCATCATATGCTTTGTACCGTGAGAACAAACTTCGATTACCCGTCATGTGTTTAGAACAACCACTATCTTTAATCCACTCGTCGGGTTCCAAATCAATTCCCAAGCATATCTAGGTAACAACAAACACGCTCAAACATTTGATCCCCAATATCTCATGGGTCCAAAATTGTTAGTTCCAAACATCCCTTGCATTTGGTTGGGATGCATGAATTGAGAAGGGTTTCCCCATGGGGAACAAAAGGGAGGAGGATAAAAATTCATATAACTATTTTGTTGTTTATTATTTCTCCTAGGTGTATTTGATCTTGGTTTAGAATTATGGTCATTCCTTCTAGGTGTTGGAGTTTTACTTTTAGGTCGTGATTTGTTTTGACTATCTCTTCTAGGTGTTGTCGTTCTACTTCTAGGACTAGACTCATTCCGTACTCTTGGTGGAGTAGAAGATGGTCTTGATAAACTTCTATTTCCCATTAGAGGTTTACTCAAAGGCTTATAGAACTTATCAACGGTATTGTCGTCAAGTATAGGTAATTTCACTTTGTTAACAATAAGATGCTTAGGATGTTCACCTAAATTTGATTTTTCAGAAAGTTTAGGATTTTCATCAAAAACGTTTTCTGGCCACGGTACCTTATCTATGGCGGCGGTTCCATATCGATAAGGAACCGCCCCATACAGTTTGGGACCGCGTACAGCAGATGGTTTTTTTGAAAATCGAACTTGTTTAGGTTCACTAGTTGATGCTTCATCTGAGTTAAAACCTACACCAAGTCTTTCCTTAGAGTGAATTTGTTTGTTTAACATATCATCAAGAGCACTAGTACTTTTCATGAACTATTCCAATTTAATGGAGGTGCTCTTGAGATCTTCATTCTCTAACCTAAGTTTCTCACAACTTAAGCAACCTATATCAACCTCTTTATTTTTCTCAAGCTTGCCTAATTTTTCCCTAAGTTCATTAATCTCATTTTCAAGCTTAGTTTTAGTTGATTTTAGTGTTTTGTTCTTTTCTATGAATTTAAGGCTAAGTTTGTGTAAATTGTCATATTGGCCTTCTAATTCAATATCATCTAAGGTGGAGCTATCATTGCTATAATATTCGGTTTCGGAATGTACCTCTTTAGAAGTGTGAGCCATGAGACATTTCTCCTCTTTGGGGTTGTCATCAACATCTTCACCGCTATCGCTCCAAGAACCACTAACGAATGCCGTGTGATTCTTATCGCGTGAAGGCTTTGGACACTAATTAATGAAATGATTTGGATCACCACATCTAAAGCAATTCCTATCACCCTTTTCGTTCTTGGCAAACCGATTCTTTAAGAATGGTTTCTTGTCATTGTTAGGTTGCCTCACGTGTTGACCTCGTCTTTTGAAGAACCTCTTGAAATCTCTTACCGCCAATGCATACTCCTCTTCATCACTATCCGAGGAACTATCATGATCGCTTTGTGCCTTCTTGGCTTTGAGTGCAATAGACTTCCTTTCACTCTTGGTCTTTACCAATTCCGAGTCCTTCAAAATTATCATCTCATGAACCTTCAAGTTGCCTATGAGTTCATCGAGTGATAAAGTTGAGAGATCTTTCGATTCTTCGATCGCCGTGACCTTTGCTCTCCACTTCGGATGTAAGGCCCTATGAAACTTCCTAACATTGTTCTTGCTAGAAAAACCTTCATCAAGTGCTTTTAGACTAGTAATAATAGTGTTAAATCTAGCAAAAGCACTATCAATAGCTTCATTTTCTAAGATGACAAATTGTTCATATTGTTGGACAAGAAGATCGATTTTGCTTTCTTTGACTTGGATATTACCTTGGTGGGTTACTAAAAGAGTGTTCCAAATATCTTTAGCGGTTTCACACATAAAAGTCCTTTCATACTCTTTCTTAGGTAAAGCATTATAAATCACCATTTTAGCCTCATTATTTTTCGAAAGTTTCTTTTTAGTATCATTATTAGCTTTGTCAAAAGTGACCAATTCCTTTGTTTTAGAAACTTCATTAAATTGATAAGGTAAAAAATCACCATTGGTAATAACATGCCAAAGATCTAAATCTTTTGATTTCACATAAGTCTCAAATCTATTTTTCCAATAACTAAAACTATCGGTTTCAAAAAGTGGTGGTCTTTGGATAGATTGCCCTTCTAGGTACTTGTTGGAATCCATAGATCGATTCAAGTTTTAAAATACAACATTCTTTAAAAATACTTGAGCAACCCGCTCTGATACCAATTGTAGAAACTAGAAAGGGGGGGGGGGGGGGGGGGGGGGTTGAATAGTTTCTTATATTTACTTGTTAAATGATGGTTTTCAAAAAATCCTTTTTCTCAAAAACTTAAACTTAAGGAAATAAGTGAAATTTTATTATGCACAATATGAACAATGATAGTGTAATTTAAACTAATACTAACTAATATATATGCACAAAGAATAAAGAATGTAAAAAGTTAAGGGTAAAGAAAGATCAAACCAAACACCAAGGATTTATAGTGGTTCGGCAACGAAGCTCACTCCCCGTTCCTACTCCACTCCTCGAGTACTCCTTACTCGAGAGTTCACTACACAACAAGCTCCTTATGGTGGAGAAAATCGTACACGTCGCTTAACCAATTTCCGACCCTAAGCTAAAAGTCGAGCCCTAATCGTAGCTAGGACCAATCTACACAACTATACTTAGTACATACACAACTTCCAAATAGACACAACTATTTGGATCTTCACAACTATTACACAACAACAAATGTATAAGATTTGATCTTCAAAGGATCTTTGGTGGTGGACTCAACACTTCACAATGATAGTGTTCTTCTCTTTGCACTTGAAGAGGAAGGGATGGTGGAGATAGATTCACTTCTAAACAACTAGTAATCAATCAAATAATCAAGAAATGATTTAAGAAGTATGTTTGAATCTGGAAATTTGTGTGCAAAAGAGGTGAATTGAAAATCTGAGAAAGGTCTACTATTTATAGGACAAAGGGCCAACGGCTATATCTGCCCGCGGTTCCTTATCTTAGCCCGCGGTACCTTATCGATAAGGAACCGCCTAGGCGCTAAGGAACCCCCGGGCTAGACTTCGCTCCCTTTTTGTCCTTTAGTGGTGGACGTCATATCTGGTTATAAAATATCCAGAAAGGATATTCCAAATCAAAAGGGAATATGCCATTTTCAAATTTCAAATATTTAATTTAATAAAATATTTTCTTAAAAAGAAAGTTTAATTAAAAACTTGTCACACTTAATAAAAAGTGAGTTTTAAGAAAAGATTAAATCACTTGATCACTTGATTAAGGTTAGTACTTGTTTATTCATACCTTAAGTGAAAATGGGTAAAATGAAAAATACTTGAACTCAAGAATTCGTTTTTCGTTGTTTTTGTAAATGCTTGTTTTTACATATTTTCGTAATCAAAACTAAGCGAGACCGAAAAATGCAAGTAACGTTTTTAGGCATTATTGCATTAACAGCTTTAAAACGCAAATAATTTTTTATTATTATTCAAACACTCATTTTAGATTATCTCTATTTTAAAAATGAAATAAATAGATAATCTAGCTTCAGAGACAATCTCAAACACCTTCAAATTGTAACGTATTGTATAGTTATAGACATCTAACAAAAGTAATGTATACATTCAAAATCGTGTTGTTATGTGTAGCCTGTAAGGGCATCCCCTATGTTAGTTTAAAATGAGGTGTATAAAATAATGAAGAGGTCTAAGAGTTTGTAAATCATAGTAGTGATAGGTTTCTAAGTAAGTTTATGATGTATAGGTCTAAAATCTTAAACCTCTTCAAAATTCAATGCATGTTTAAACATTGAAAATTTATAAATTTTAACTTTTAAGAAGTTTATGCATAGTGGAAAAGGTTTATGAAGCTAGAACTTTTATAAATTAATGATATTATTAAATTTTATATATTTCAAAGGTTCAAACCATTGTGGATGATCTAACTAATTTGTTGTGTAAAATGACTATTTTTATGTATTAAAATCTAAAAAAAAAGTATCGGTAGAATGAAATTAAAGAAAAATAGTACTGTACAAACAATAAGTAACAAGTATATAATTAACCAGTACCAAAGAAATCCGATCAAAAACATATAATTAACCAGTACCAGAATTAAAATCTCAATTTTTCGTAAAATATCCTCTAATCCTGCAGTAATTATTTTTTTGGTGAAACCATTAAATTTTTCAACAAATATGGTCAGGATACTACAACACTAAATAATTTTACCAACCAATGATTACCAGAAAACTCACCCCTATCAAACCTCGTACATCACCATCTTTTACATCAATCTCAAACCTTAATTATAGTCACGCAAAAACACATCTCAAAAACCTAAACACACTCTTAGAATCCTTAATCTCACTAAGAGCATCAGGTATCATGGCTAAGGTAAACACCTCTTCACTGCGCCACATCAGCGCCACGTCATACCAACTAATCTCTCTCCTCTTCTTCAAAAACACCCCCTTTATCACAACTAGTCTCTCTCCTCTTCACTTGGGTCCCACCACTCACCATTTTATTTAATTTTTCAATTTTCACAAAAAAATAAAAATTCATTTCATAAAATTAAAAATTACAAAATACTAAAATCAAACACCATCACACCCGACACCTTCACATACGCCAAAGCAATCCAATCCTCCGTCAAAACACACGACACGCCACGTGGCATGCATTTACTACATCTCATGAAGAGTAACAACGTCAATGTTAGTACATTTGTTTACAATGTTTTGATTAACGGGCTGTGTAGAGAGAATAAAGTGAAGGATGCGCGTAAACTGTTCGACGAAATGGTTGTGAGGGATAGAGTTACGTTTAATACGATGATTGACGGGTATTGTGAAGTTGGGGAGTTTGATGAGGCGTGGAAGGTGAGTGAGGTGATGAGGGAGTGTAATGTGGAGGGGAGTGTGGTGACGGATAACGCGTTGTTGAAGGGGGTTTGTAAGGAAGGGAGGATGGTTGAGGCGAGGAGAATGTGGGACGGGATGAAGGTTAAGGATGGGTTTAGTTGTAGTGTTATGTTTCAGGGGTTTGCGAGGTGTGGTGATTTGGATGGGTGTGTTTTGTTTTACGAAGAGGCGGTGGTTGAGTGTGGGGTGAGGGTGAATGCGTATGCGTTGGGTGTTTTGTTGAACGGTTTGTGTAAGGGAGGGAGGACTAGTGAGGGTGAGGGGATTTTGGTGAGGTTGTTGGAGACGGGGAGAGTTTTTCCGACTGAAGTTATGTTTAATGTGATTGTTGATGGTTATTGTAAGGAGGGTGAGATAGAAATGGCTTCGTCGGCGATTGAGAAAATGGAATCTTATGGGTTGAAGCCGAGTTGTTTCACTTTTAATCCGGTGATTAAAAGATATTGTAAATGTGGTAATCTTGTTGAAGCGGAAGATTTGATAAAGAGGATGGCGGAGATGGGTGTTTCTCCTGATGTGGTGACTTACGATATACTACTTGATGATTTTGGACGAAATAAGCGGTTCGGGAAGTGTTTTAAGGTTCTTAAAGAAATGGAAATTATTGGCCTAAAGCCAAATGCCGTAAGTTATGGCTCTTTAATGAACCAGTTATGTAAGGACGGAAGGCTTGCTGAAGCTGACGTGGTTTTCGGAAGTATGATAGTAAAAGGTATTTTACCAAATCCAAATATATATAATATGCTAATTAATGGGCGTTGTAATAGCGGGAAGATACAAGATGCTTTCAATATTTATTATGAAATGTTGAGAAATAATGTATGTCCAACATTGGTTACGTACAATACGCTCATAAATGGGCTATGCAAAAAGGGCAGGGTTGAGGAAGCCGAAGAACTAACTTCAAAATTCACGAATGGAGGTCCCAAACGTGATGTCATAACGTATAATTCGTTAATCTCTGGCTATTCGATGAAGGGAAACAGCCAAAAGTGTTTAGAGCTATACGAGAGAATGAAGATATCGGGAATCAAACCTACTATTCGTACATATCATCCACTAATTGCTGGATGCAAGAATATGGGGTTAACACTTGTAGAAAAACTCATCAATGAAATGTCAAAGATGAACTTCTCACTTGATCGGGTGCTATATAATGAGCTAATCCGTTGTTACGCAGAGCACGGTTCTGTGGAAAAAAGTTTTGAACTATACCATGAAATGGTTAACAATAGAATTCCTCCCGATAGGATGTCATACAATAGCTTGATCATTGGGTATTTAAAGGAGGGAAAACTCCATGAATCCAAGGATCTTGTTGATAAAATGAAGGAAGCTGGAATAGTTCCTAAAGCCGATACGTATGAAACACTAATCAGGGGCCTTTGTAATCTTAAGAAGTTTAATGAAGCATATATTTGGTATAGAGAGATGGTGACAAATAGATTTTTGCCAAGTGTAAGTGTTGCTAAGGAACTTATTACTGGTCTTAAGGGGGAAGGAAGCTCTCAAGAGGTCCAGATAATGTACTCTGAAATGAGCGTTAAAGGATTAAATCATTTGAGTGCGAATGAGGATCATTGTGCTGTTGCAAAATTGTAAATTGAGGTATGGTGAACCCGGTGTAACTTTATTTATACAAGTATAACTTTATTAATCTATTTTGAAGTATTTAATTAAAATTTGTATCATGATAAATATTACTCATCAATTTCGTATCCTTTTTCAGCCATGAAGTGCTTTATTTGTCAAGTGCCATATGGTCACTCATGTATTCCTCGCAATAATATAACTTCGTGTTTTTCGGCCGCATCTCCTGAAGTCATAATACCTTGCAAGTCATGGGTTCAACTACCTTTCCCTAGATGTGGAGACTTAGACCCATGTATATGGTTGGGCGATTTGCCGTGTGTACTCATGAATGTATCGAATTTCTAACAGGTAAAATAAAAAAGTTTAGCTTAAAGGAAATAGGTCAAAGTGTCAAACATGTTAAAAGTTAGATTAATGTACCATTTTAATTAGATAGTGTTTGTATCAATATGTATCTACTATAATCTGAAAATGGGCAATACAAGTTGTTTTCTGGCCGACTCGACCCGGTCCATTTAAACACATACTAATTGTAGCTTGACAACTTCCCAAAAATAGGAAGCGTGCACATTAATGCACGATGCAGGTCATGTTATCAAGCACTTGTAAACCAAACTTTAATTATATCCAATTTCATTGCAGCTGGAACTTGAAGCAGGTAGCAATACTTGCGATTTTGACACAAGATTGTCGAGATACTCTTCTTAGAAGCTCTCGTTCATCGGCTAGACATGATTGATTTCAGGTAGGTCTTTCTCTCTTACCCTTGTGTAATTTGAGCTTGGAGACAATTTAGTTAAAGAACACCGTAACCATACCAGTATGTTGTCTGGCGTCTGCCTGATAATACAATCCTGGCTTGGGAGAGTTGGATCCAATATATCACTCTACTGCACTTTCTAGGACCACAACCTTCATGGGTCTTAAGGTCTTTTTAGTGAAGGATGTTTGCGACTTACTCTGGCGTAGCCAAGTCTGATGTATTAACCTGATTTGGATAGGTGCACGTTGCTGTTTGAGGTTATATGCCACCTAGAAGATACATTCTTTTTGGTATCGGGTTCTCTTGCCCTCTTCTTGTCTACTTGCAATTTGTTGAATTGGGGCATATGTCATTCCAGTTTACCCGTAAATAACTTAGATTCATGTTCATACTGAGCAATTGCATAAATCAATTTAATTTGCAGTTGGTTGATTGTTTATAGCACGCATGTTTTGGTTCTACTTATGTTTTAAAAGTCTTTATACGATTTACCCAACCACCCCTGTTCACCAAAGTTTGATGATTTTATGAATTAGATAGGAATCTAAATGAAGTTTATAACCAGCTAAACATTTGAATTACTAGGACCCAATATAAAATATTCTTAATGCACTTTTCCACTGAGAAAGACAAAAGCAGCACAGGATTAATATATTATATTTAACTTATTAAGAACTGAAGTACTTAAATATAGCCTAATTTCTGTCTAACTGAGTCCAACACACTAGACACAAAGTTGACCCACACGATACAGGCATACGGCCAGATAATACGACAAATATGATATGAATCTGTTTGTCTCCGTGACCTTTACAAACATGCACTATTGTTGCAGAAGATCCCTGATGATGTTCACATCAACCCCATCGTTTTCCATAGAGTCCAGTAGTTGAGATAGTCTTTCTCCGAGATTATCCCCTTTTGTTCTCAGGCTCTTTATGTAGTTGCATGTCTCTTGAAGAATCTTTGATGCTGGTACCTTTTTCATCATATGCATACAAATCAGTTTGTTTATAAAACTTGGTAATCTAGCTATGTACAGAAACATATTTACAGAAATCAGTGCCATTTGGTTTGTGACGATCTGACAATAAAATTAAAAAATAGGTAATTGGAACTTGAAAACTTCCCAAAAGTTAGGAAGTGTGCTTCCTAAAGCACTTTGCGTGTCATATATCATATAGATGTCCAACATACCCTTGTTTTTTTGCAGCTAGAACTTGAAGCAGGTAGCAATGCTTGTAACTTCAACACAAGAGTATCGAGATCGCCATCTTTGTTCCTTGTAATTTTCGTTCTTCGGCTGGACATGATTGGCTTTGGGTATGTCTTTGTTTCTTACCCTTGGAGCAAGTTTCTGCTTTAAAAGACGGTGGAACTTGAGCTAGGAGACAAATTTAGTTAGAAAAATACGATAGTCATACCAGCATTTCTGTCTGCTGCTGGTAATATTATGGTGGCCTGGGTCCACATGTTTCACTCTACTGCACTTAATGGACCTACAACACAAATGGTTCTTTCCAATTAAGGGTCTTTCGACCCACTCTGGTCTAGCCAATTCTGGTGTATTTAGCTTGATTGGATACGTGTGCAATTTAGTTTGAGGGTCCGTCATAAGTAACTGCAAGTTTGTTGAGTGCCACCTAGAAGATACTTTATTTTTGGTGTGGGGTTCTCTTACCCTCTTCTTGTCTACTTGCATTTTTAAAATAAGGGCATCAGTTATATAGTATTATATAACTTAAATTGATGTGATTATTTAAGCAGTTTTATATAATAATCTGGTTTTCATTTGCTTGATTTCGGCGCCTCAATTGATTCTAATTGTCTCTGTGTAGTTTATGTTATACCCAACCACCAGGTGTGGATTGTTGTAACTTGTAATCATTTCATATTGGCCTTGAATTAGTTTGTAGGCCCTGCCGGAAGTCATTAATACCAGGCTATTAATAGTTTACCGTAATAAGTTGGATGTTATTACTTATTAGATCGTCCTACTGTTTAGGCTTAAGGAGCTACCCAGGTATGACTATGTAATGCATCTAGGAAAGGAAACTTTATATCAACGCTGTAAAAGCGAGCTTTAAGAAAACAACCATGGCGATATCTGATTTGTAAATGATATATGCTCGAAAAAAAAAGGGTGTGACAGGTAACTCAACCCTCACAACAGGTTTCAGGAACGCTCGTAGTTTTTCTATACATCTCTTTAAACTAAATTTGATACATCATTTTGATGGTTTCATTTTTGGTACTGTCACAAACCCAACACACCCTGCGACTGTTAAGCGTATCAGGGGGCCAGGTTATTTTATCCAGCCTTGGCTGGTACTTTGGGCTACTATCAGTCCAAATTTTTTGGCCTAACCTAAACAATCAAAATAGCTTTGATAACTGATACTTAAATGGTGGTCTTATTCAGCCTTTCGGTGGTGGCATGGCAGTTTTCAACTTAAATGGGGAAGGCTTGGTCTAGAAATCGAATGGGCAGTTGGTATTATGCAATTAAATTTGTTTCTTACAACACTTGTGGTTTATATATGCCGTAACTTGTGGTTTACATATGTCCCAATTTAAAGAGAACTGCTGAAACCACATCCTGTACATCCCAACGTTTATCAGCATTTGCTTAAAGGCGTGTCAATCACAATGAGCTCTCCCTCTTTTACCAACCCACCAAAACAAACTCCACCACTGATAGCCAACCAACCTTCACTACTACTCGTACATCTACCACCACTACCTCTATTCACCAGCCACTGTAACTCTTCAAGTTATTTCATTGGACCGATTTCCCATATCTAAACATGATTATGTACAACTTAAAGTTTTTGATGACTCGAAACGGCATCTACTAAGGAAAAAATCATAAGGTGTGTGTGTAGAGGTATACGTTGAAGTGTATTTTAAGTGCTTATAAACTTATTATTATTATTTTTGTAATTATGCCTAAAACATAGCTTATTTCGCGACCTGACCAGTTCTTTTAACTATTTGTTTGGATCAACTTAACCCGACCTGACCATACACAGTTCAAAAACTCTCTTTTTAGACCTTGATAATCCACATTTAAAGTGATGAAACCTCTACGATCTTATGTTAAGACAACCTAATAACTTCCTGGGCATAACCTTTACGTTACCATGGTTACCACCTAAGAGTGTTAACAAAAAAAGGCCATTGGAACTCGATTTAGCCTATTGGGATCAAGTTGGTCGGAACAATAATCTTACTGGGTCGAATGCTAAATATGGCCGAGTAGCGGGTTAAATACGTTTGGCCAAATGAGGTTAGGTTGATCCGAATAAGGGTATTTTCATATTACAGGTTGCACTTGACATATTACTATTTGTTTTGATTTTTTTAAAGAAACTGCAATTAATTTTTTTTTAAATGATTCAGAGGTTCAAATACGTTACTAATTTATGTCTAAATAAATAAGAACGTTGTTTATTGGTTTGTGAATAAGTACGTCTTTTTCTGCCACTAGCAAAATGTTGATAGATTGAAATTAGACATACATTTAAGCACATCAATTAGTCATGTAAATAAATGTTTTTTTAGGGTTTAATGTATTAAATAGTCATATACTTTTTCAAATATATTCATTGTATTCAAAAAATTATCCAACTAATACCTCAACTATCACTTACTTGTCAATATAATATTTATAAAAATTCTAATATGGCATTTCTTTTCTTTTTTTGAGTTAAAAAAAATGTAGTCAATATGACAGTCTTAGCCCCTTTATCCAATGCATATTTTCAAAATTATCTTTTTATAAAAACGACCGTTTTAATTAACTAAAATTTTGGTTTTTAAATGAAAATATTCTTTAATATATTTTTTAAATTCATATTTGTCTTATATAATTATTTAATTTTATACAATTACTAAATCTTACAATAATATTATTGTATTAAAAAACAACTTTTTTTCGAAACATGCTTTTCTTTTTCAAATTTTTTTTTCTGAAAAATGTTTTCGTAAATTTCGTTTTTTAAAGAAAAGTGTTTTAAACTCTTTTTAATTTTAAAATTTTTGGAGAGTTTTTTTTTTGAAATTCTATTTAATTAAATAATTGTACACAAAAAAATAAACACGTTTTTCTATATATAGATGTTTTCCGAAAAATTTTACTTTTTGATTTAAAAAAAAGTCTTTCTCCAAAAAACGAATTTTTCGAAAATAATTAGGGGAATTTTTTTTTGAAAAGAAAAGCATGTTTTTGAAAGAAAAACAAATTTCGAAAAGCGAGTTGTGTTTTAATCCAAACCAATTTTTTAAAAAAATTTATTAATTGTGTAAAATTAAATAATTATATAAAACAAGTATAAAGTTTTAAAATGATTAAAGAATATTTTTATTAAAAAAGCTAAAAATTTTAATTAATTAAAACGTCTGTCAGTATAAAAAGATGCGTTGAAAATATACGTTCGATAAAGGGATTAACAATGTCACATTGACTAAATTTTTTAGCTCCAAAAAAAGTATATATATATCACATCAGATTTTTTTGAAAAAAATAGCAGGCCAGGTATATCGACAGGTGAAATATAGTTGATGTGCTATCTAGATAGTTAATAGGTTAAACTTTTTTTTATTCTAGTAACTAATTTATTCTCTCAAAATGTAGTATCACCAAATTTTGCAGCAAGGTCTTTTTTTTCTCTAGGTGTGTTGTGTAGTAGCCAGGGCCGTCTCGTTGAATATGGAGGCCCTGTGCCGTAATTTGAGAATAGGCCCTTCGATTTTAGAAGTCTAGTATTCACACAATTAGCAAAGAATCATATTGTTTTGCTTGCGGTGTCAATAAAAAAACAACTTTTACTAAATTTTACTTTCTAAATATCACGTCATTTTATCAACTAAGATGCCTAATATTTATTTTGAACATGTAGCTTAGTTTTTAGACATACAAATACACGTTTTTATATAAAAGTTAAATATATTAATTTTCTTGGAAAATTAAACAGTTATGTCAAAAGAGGGCTTAAAAGGATAATTCATAAAAATAAAAGGTTATATTAGTCAATGTAAAATAGAATACAAACCTGTTCAAAAAAAAGAATATAAACAAACTACAGTAAATTTTAAGGGCCCACACATATATAATAATTTCTGATCGTCTTCTCCGGCAAAAACGAACCCGTCTTCTCCATTAAAGTGCAAGCTAAGTTTTTTTTTTCTTTCATTCTATTAACAATATCTTCTATTTTCGTGAAATTGATCTGTTAACATGTTGACAGAACAAAATCATCTTCAAAAGTATTGTATAAGTTATAGAATTTTGTGGTCCTTAAAAGATGGAGGCCCTGTGCGGTTGCACATGCCGCACTTGCCTAAAGCCGGCCCTGGTAGTAGCTTTCAAACTATCCCATTTAAACGTAATGATAGCAAAGTAAAGAAAAACGATGTTTAGAATGACTTTTGGGCCTCAGGAAAATACGTGAGCATGCGAGAGAAAATTGTATTTTTATATCCAAAAGTCTTATTTTCAGATTATTTTTATTAGTTCCTAATTTTTCCACTACTTTCAAAGACGTGTCATCCACATTGTTTTCGTATTCTATATTTTATATTTTGTAGAATATCCACCGATTATTACAAGATAATCACCCAATACTAACACTTTCGATTAGATTAATTTATCACTAAAAGAATGAAAGTTGTTGGAAAGACTAGTTTAAACCCATAAATGAGTAAATGACCATCAGGCATCATGTATCCTTTCGTAAATTCGAAAAAAGTATTGGATCATCCGATTAATAGGCCACTAGGGTTTAGTGTCCGCGCTCCGCCGCGGCGGGCTTGGTCCGTTGGATTATTAAGCATTTATGTTTGGTTGGGTTCAACAGTGAATTAAGGGGCAAACAACAGGGTAGCTGCAAAAATAGGCTCATCAGAAGGTGTGTTCGCAAGTATTTGGATACCCTTCGAGGTAAGCAGGGGGTAGTTTGAGATGTTTAGCGTGCTCTAAACAGACTAAAGACCGCAAAATGCCCCCGGATTCCCTTGAAGGGTATCCATATATTTAGGAATACGTAACCCCTGATGTTACAATGTGAGATATGTCTAACCCATACTTATTTGATCCCTTACTCAAATATAAGGTTTACATATAAAAATGATGTCACAATAATCAATTGCAAAACCTAAACCCAAACACGAAATCTTAGTAAGTAGTTTTACCTACTGGTATTTGTTCTCCAACGAAATGGTTAGATCACTGAATTCCATCTTCATCTACAATTCCTGCTACCCTGACTCTGACACACCTTATGGTATAATGATATACAAATGTGATTGAATAAAAATTTATTTTCAAACACAAGCTGAATAAATAAAAGGGCCCCAAAACACAAAACCATCTAATCTACTCCTTTTATTTAAACATTGAACTTCAACTTTTAACTCCAGACATCTTCAGATCATGGCATATAAATAAGGCATGAGGTTAATTAAAAGACATAAGGGCAACTAATAAAGATCTAATCTACTCCTTTTATTTAAACATTGAACTTCAACTTTTAACTCCAAACATCTACAGATCATGGCATATAAATAAGGCATGAGGTTCATTAAAAGACATAAGGGCAACTAATAAAGAAGTAAACGAACCTGCAAAACATGTGCTAAGCGACAGAATAATGGCTCAGAGGTGAACGCGTGGTACCATGATTCAAGCGTCCGGCCTGATATGGCTGCAAACACGACGGCGTGATGCCAGCCCAAAAATCAGGCCGATGACAACCTTCATTATCGTCAAACTAATTAAAGTAGGTAACCGGCTAACGCACGCGCAAAAACTCCTGACATCTACAGATCCTGGCATATAAATAAGGCATGAGGTTGATTAAAAGACATATGGGCAACTAATAAAGAAGTAAACGAACCTGCAAAACATGTGGTAAACGACAGAATAATGGCTCAGAGGTGAACGCGTGGTACCATGATTCAAGCGTCCGGCCTGATATGGCTGCAAACACGACGGCGTGATGCCACCCCAAAAATCAGGCCGATGACAACCTTCATTATCGCCAAACTAATTAAAGTAGGTAACCGGCTAACGCACGCGCAAACCAATATCGTCATCGCCATTTATCAAGCTCTCTCTTCATGATCGGCAACCACAATCAAACTGTGGCCGCCCGACCAAGATATCGTCGTACGTAGCACGAAAGGTACCACAGTCACACGGCTCATATTTTTATTACTCATTCTGAGATAACACGAATCAATGCGGATGATTCAACAAAACGATATACGTGGCGGCTGCAAACAGCCCCCCCTACACCTTGCCAAGCCACGATTACCTTTTAATGAAAACCAATATCTTGATTGCCAATTATCATATTAGGGGAACCACGGTTCCCAATGAACAGTGGCCCCCTCACAATGAAACTGATATTTTATTTCGCCTCTCACACACATATCCCATATAATAATCTCCTTACACACATTATTTTCTCACCCACCATTTTTCTCTCTCTCTCTCTCTCTGGATGTTTCTTGATTATCTCCCATCTAACAAAGTGTTTGCCTCTTTCAAAACTCATTCGCGTGTGCCTCACAAAGTTAGGCACTAAAGGAAACAACGCCTTTCCTATGAACATTACACACAATGGAATCAATAGATGTACGTCATTGTTAAACAGGCATCATAAGACCATGGCTGCAACCACAAACTGTGATGCCCCGCCATGATACAGATGATTCAGCCAGAATAACACAGCAACACAACACGCAACCAATGCGAACAAATAAGACGAATCCACGTGAGGAGTGACACACTCACTTCCGTTATTTTTTTATAACTGACTGTCACACACCTTATGGTATAATGATATAAAAATGTGATTGAATTAAAATTTATTTTCAAACATAACCTGAATAAACAAAAGGGCCCCAAAACACAAAACCATCTTATCTACTCTTTCATTTAAACATTCAGCTTCAACTTTTAACTCTAGACATCTTCAGATCATGGTGTATAAATAAGGCATAAGGTTGATTAAGGAAAGACATAAGGGCAACTAATAAAGAACTAAACGAACCTGCAGAACACGTGGTAAACGACAGTATAATGGCTCAGAGGTGAACGCGTGGCACCACGATTCAAGCGATCGGCCTGATATGGCTGCAAACACGACGTCGTGATGCCACCCCAAAAATCAGGCCGATGACAACCATCATTAACGCCAAACTAATTAAAGCAGGTAACCGGCTAATGCACGCGCAAACCAATATCGTCATCGCCATTTATCAAGGTTTCTCTTCATGATCGGCAACCACAATGAAAATGTGGCCGCCCGACCAAGATATCACGTTACCATAGAAAGAGTTCCCCTCTCACATACCCAATTGAACAATATTATCTCCCCTCTCACAAAGTGTTTGCCTCTCTCAGAACTCATCCGCGTCACCGAAGGAAACAACGGCTTTCCTATGAACAACACACACAATCGCATCAATAAATGTAGGTCATGCTTAAACAGGCATCATAATGCCATGGCTGCAACCACAAATTCAGGTGGAATAACATAGCACGACAACACACAACGAATCTCAACAAATAAGACGAATCCACCTCACCAGTAACACCCTCACCTAGGATATTTTTTTTATAACTAACTCTCAGACACCTTATGCTATAATCATATACAAATGTGATTGAGTTTAAATTTATTTTCAAACACAACCTGGATAAACAAAAGGCCCCCAAAACACAAAACAATCTAATCTGCTCTTTTTATTTAAACATTCAGCTTCAACCTGTAATTCCAGACATCTTCAGATCATGTCATATAAATAAGTCATAAGGTTGATTAGGGAAACACATAAGGCCAACTACGAAAGAACAAAAGCTTATAAAAAAAGCCTAACGCCCCCTATTTTATAACAAAACCCTTATTTAAGATTCAAATTCTTTTATATTATAAAGAACTCTTAATAATTGTTAGACAAAAAAATTAGTACCTTTGTTTATGTTAACATGAAAGATCGGGCCCAAAATCGAAAGATCATCCCAAAATAAATTTGAGGTGAATAGAGCAGGTCATCTTCCCGAAAATCGTACCAAAGAGAGCAGATCAAGATATATGAAACACCATCAAAAAGTCCAAGGAGAGCAGATGAACATATATGATGAACATATATGAAACACGTCCAAGGAGAGCAGATCAACACATATCAAACACCATAAAAAAGCGAGCAGATGATCCAAAGATCATCATAAAGATGATCAGCTTAATAATAGAGATCCAAAGAAAACATCCAGAGAGAGAGAGAAAAATGGTGGGTGAGAAAATAATTGTGTAATGGGATATGTGTGTGTGAGGCGAAATAAAATATCGTTATATGGGATATGTGTGTGAGAGGCGAAATAAAATATCACTTTTCATTGTGAGGGGAGCACTGTTCATTGGGAACCGTGATTCCCCTCTTTTATTAAGGATATAATTTATTCACTTAAGTAACACAAACATGGCTGGACAACCGGCTCGAGTAGCGTGTTGATGAGCTCCAACTTCGTGAATATATGAAACAAAAGGTCGAAAAAATATCAACAAACAAAAAAATCCAAAAATTCATATATCATCATCAAATAATCGTGTTTGTTTGCATGGACGGACTTACTAAGAAGTCGAATGTGGTATATGCTATACTTTATTTTGAGTCACGAATTGTATTTTGTTATAAAAAATTATCGAATTTTGTAAAAAATAATAACACCACAACGAATATGCACTCAACCAACCTCCCCACGTGCTTTATTAACTTATAATCCAAAACAGATAGTTCCCAATCGGGTGGTATCAACATACAAACAGAAAGAGTTGTCACCAAAGCGGATGCAACCCAAGAATACAAGATGAAACCAATCTAAACTACATCTACTAGCAGAATCAAACGTTTAAGCGTTTACATATTTTTAGGTTTAATGAGAGAGAAAAGAGAGAATGAAAACGACTGATGAAATGATTCTAAAACCCTAGCAAGTGAGATAGCGATGAATAAATACTCCAACAACTTTGTAGGTTTGGCACAAGGGACCCTTGAAGACCTGCACAATTGTTAAAGAGAGAAAAAACATAGAAAAGTTACATAAGTAACCCCTAAAGGTTAGAAAAGGTTGCACACGAAGTTATAAACTTCAACATCCCCCCTCAAGCTTTTCCAACAAAGGGGTTGCTCATATGCAGCAACTTGTTATGCTGAAAGGACCCCAAACCTTTGGTCAAAATATCAGCAATTTGATTCTTAGAATCAATCTTAACAGTTTTGATCAAACCAAAAGCAATCTTTTCTGTAATCAAATGCACATCAAGGTCAAAATGTTTAGTTTTCTCATGCATCAAAGGATTAGCTGCAATTTGTATGGCAGAGCTATTATCACAGAAGACAGAGACAGGTATAACATTCTCAACCTTTAGATCTTTAAGAATCTTAACAAGCCACATAATTTCACAAGTGACAGAAGCCATAGATCTATATTCTGCTTCAGCAGAAGACCTGGAAAGAGTGTTTTGTTTTTTACTCTTCCAAGACACAAGATTGCCACACACAAAAACACAATATCCAGTAACTGATCTTCTAGTGAGCTTGCATTTAGCCCAATCAGAGTCAGAATAAGCTTTAACCATATTGGTGTTAGTGTTGGTAAAAGCAAGACCAGCACCAGGAGCACATTTCAAGTATCTTAGCACTCTAAGTGCAGCCTCAAGATGGGATTGTAAAGGGGCATGCATGTGTTAACTCAGGCAATGAACAGAGTAGGAAATGTCAGGTCTGGTATTGCACAAGTATATCAATTTTCCTACCAGTTTCTGATAAGCAGTAATGTTTTTAAGATAAGTATCATCAGAAGTTTCTTTATAATTCAAAATACCATTTTCAGGCATGGGAATAGCAACAGGTTTACTGGCAAGAAGCCTATACTCATGAAGCAACTCAATGCAATACTTCCTCTGGTTTATACTTAAACCACTCTTATCATGTAAAACTTCAATACCAAGAAAGTATTTTAATTCACCAAGGTCTTTGATTTTAAACCTATCATTCAATAAGGCTTTAACCTTAGAAATCTCACAGAGATTGTTGCTAGTCAACACAATATCATCAACATAAACAAGAAGAGCCAATAAAGAATCATCCTTACTTTTCACAAACAGAGAATAGTCATTTTGAATTTGTTTAAAGCCAGCTTCACATAAAACTTCAACAAGTTTTTTGTTCCACTGCTTAGGGGCTTGCTTGAGCCCATAAAGAGATTTAACAAGCTTGCACACTCTTTTTTCATTTTTATCAAAAAAACCAGGTGGAGGGACCATGTAAACATCTTCATCAAGTTCACTAAAAAGAAAAGCATTGTTAACATCTAATTGGAAAAGACTCCAATTATTTTGCACAACCAAATTAATGAGACATCTAACAGTCCCCATTCTAACAGTAGGGCTAAAAATCTCATCATAGTCAATACCTTCTTTCTAACCACAACCCTTAGCAACAAGTCTAGCCTTATATCTCTCAATCTCACCATCAGATTTATACTTAATTTTATAGACCCACTTACTAGAAATGGCTTTCCTATGAGGAGGCAGATTAGTAAGGGTCCACGTTCCATTGAGTTATAAGGCTTCCATTTCATTGTTCATGGCTTGAACCCAGTTTTTATCTTTAACAGCTTCACTAAAACAGCTTGGTTCATAAGTTTTATTCAGATTTGAAATAAAACAAGCATTAACAGCAGATAACCTAGTGTGATTAGCAAACTTGTTCAAGCCATATTTAACTTTATTGTCAAGAACATACTCATTAAGCTTAGTAGACAACTTAGTGGTCCTATTGGACCTCCTAACAATGGGTTCAACATTCTCACCTTCTGTTTCAAAGTTGGCATAAAAAATAGGAACCTGGTTTTGAGGAAAGATATTGCCCTCAGAACTGGAAGTTTCACCCATTGGAGAAGCAGTATGGATACTTTCAGAAGGCTGCTCAACTGCAGTATCAACTGAATGTTCCATATTTACCTCCCCTGCTTCACCAGGTGATCCCTTTCCATCATCATAGGGACTTAGGACATTTGGGGTGTCAGACTCAAAAAAGTTGATTTTTTTTTATTATTATTCAAACTATGTTTATCAAAAACAGTAAGAGGTTGTTGATCAACCTTCATTTTATAGAGAAAAATAGTTTCATAAAACTTGACATCTCTAGAAAAAATGTAACTTCTATTATTTAAACTTAATAGCTTATAAGCTTTCTTGGAAGAAGAGTAACCTACCAAAAACATTTATCAGACTTGGAAAACATTTTATCACTATTATTTAAAATTGTGGAAAAACAAAGACACCTAAATGACCTTAAGTGGGAAAGGGAAGGTTCTCTATTATAAAGCATACAAAAAGGTGATTTGCCAGTAAGAACAGAAGATGGGAGCCTGTTAATAAGGTAAGCAGCAGTAAGAACACAATCAGACCAAAAACAAAGAGGTAAACCTCCCTGAAAAAGTAAACTTCTAGCAACATTAAGAAGATGTATGTGCTTTCTCTCAGCAATCCATTCTGCTGAGGAGTATAAGCACATGTTGTTTGATGTATGATGCCCTTTTCTTTAAAAAAACATCCATCCTTTGATTAATAAACTCAGTCCCATTATCAGATCTTATGATCTTAACTCTTTTAAGAAACTGATTAAAGATGAGATTAACAAACTCCACCACAAAATTAAACACCTCATCTTTGGTTTTAAGCAAGTAAATCCACACAGCTCTACTGTAGTCATCTATAATAGTTAAAAAATATTTGAAACCCTCCCTTGTAGTGACTTTGTATGGACCCCACAAGTCAAAGTGAATGAGATCATCTAGACCTGCGGAAACATGGTCACTTAAAGGGAAAGGCTCCCTGGTCTGCTTAGAAAAATGGCAAACATCACAAGGTTCATAATGGTCAGGTTTGTTAATTCTTAAAGAGTGTTTTAAGACATTTAGAACTTGGTCAGAGGGATGACCAAGTCTATTATGCCAAACACTTTTGGACACATGACAACACAAAATAGAGTAGTTACTATTAAACTTAGAAATCTTACAATCAATGTCAAACAAATACAAACCACCACACTCTCTACCAGTCCCCATGATGTTCTCTTTTTTCAAAACCTGAATGATACAGTCATATTCATTAAAACCAACATGTAACTTGCTATCTTTGATCATTTTATTAACAGATAAGAGGCTAACAGTGTACTCTGGTATAACCAACACATCAAAAAACACAACATTATTAGTTAACCTTAAAGTGCCAACAAATATGATTTTAGCAATAGTACCATTAGGGTGACCAACATTTATATTTAAATCAATAACATCAATAACATCAGTCATGTTTTTGGTAGTAGAAGTGATGTGCTGATTTGCCCCAGAGTTAATAATCCAACCAAAATGAGAAACAATGTCCCTAATTTTAACTTTAGCATTGTAGCATCTAGAAAAATGAATGTTAAAAAACACATTGGCATTAAAAAAAACTATAATTAATACCTGCCATGTTGGACTGAACACCAGAACAACTACCAGAAACACCTTTTTCACCAATTAAGTTCATAATCTTAACAATTTGATCATTGGAAAAAGGTGAGAAAGCACTGTTAACAGAACCACTGTTAACCACATTAGCAATTTGAGAATCAACATTGTTACTAGGAAAGTTCTTGTTGTTTCCTTTGTTGTTGGAAAAGCCTTTGTTTTTAGAGTTCTTCTTATAGCCATTGGGATAACCAATCAGCTCAAAGCACCTATCTATGGTATGACCTTTCATACCACAGTTATCACATTTCAAAGAATCATAAGAAGGCCTGTTAAAAGAGTTCCCATTAGAGGGGGCATTACTACCAGAATTGTTGTTATTTCTATTAGTGTTAACTCCATAACTAGAGTTATTGGTAGAATTACCATAACTAAAATTATTAGAACTGGAATTTCTGTAAGGAGTAGCACCTCTAGGCTCAACAATTTTTTTTTGGGTATACCTAGGTTTCCGACTCGACATTGCGAGCCGACTAATCCCAGGGCGACTACCCTTTTGGATAGCCCGGAGTCGTCGCAGGTGAACCTCCGTGGCCACCCCCAAGTGTACACACCTAGTGAGGTTTGAACCCTTGACCTCTCCTTTGAGAGTCAAGGACCTTACCACTAGGCCACTTGATGGCAGCAAAGGAACTAACTTGTGGTTTGGGAGCCACAAAATTAGTACCTAAACCCCTATGAGACTCCTCACGACAAACAATCACAAAAGCATCTTTCACATCAGGCAATTCAGTTTGAGTAAGTAATTCATCTAAGCCCATTAAGAATTGCATAAGTTTCATTAACTGATTATGTTTACCCAACTTAGATTTAGCAACACAAGTACAAGGAATCAGTTTAGTCAACATTTCAAATTCTCTCCACAAAGAGTTAAGCTTATGATAATATTCAGAAACAGATAAGCCATTTTGTTTGAAGTTGTTAATTTTTTGCACCAAGTTAAACAGAATAGACCCATCTAGTTTATCATAAGTTTCTTTTAGTTCATTCCAAACTTCAGCAGCATTATCAGCATACACAAGACTCAAATAAAGGTCCTCAGAAATACTATTCAACAACCAAGATAGCACAACAGCATTACATCTATCCCACTGAGATGTGAGAGGACTACTAGACTCATAAGTATCTCTTAAACAAGTACCATCAACAAAACTCATCTTGTTTCTAGCATGAAGAGCAATTTTCATAGCATTAGCCCAGACTCTATAGTTCTCAGAACCAGACAATTTAAAACTGTTACTGTCATTAGTCTGTAAATGAAGAGGGTTGCTTGCATCAAACCCATTAATAATATTGGTAACGTTGTTACCACCACTGGTCTCAGTAACCTCGGGAGCCATAACCACAAACAAAGTAGACAAAGAACTACAACAGAAAGAAAAACAAAGCCTATATGTTCAGCCAAGAACTCTAGTTCAAGACCCTCCACCACTTAGTTCTCAGGAATCCAAACCACTCACGGTGGTAGGTCAAGAGCAAGTGAAGGGTGGTGAACAAACAAAAGGAAATACAGACAAGAAGAAATAAAGAGTAAGGGTGTGAGAGGTGTTACACAACCAACAGTATCCAGCAAAGCAGCGGAAGAGAAACCCTTGGTCAATCTAGATTCAAGTCTAGAAGTAACCGAGAGCAAACCACACCAACAGTCAAAGTCAATCTAGATTCGAGTCTAGAAGTAACTTTGACCAAAGAATCAACCAATCAATCAAAAGAAACAATATTAGCTTCCAATAATGTACCTGCAAGGTTAGAATAAACAAAAAACCTTTGAAACACAAAAGCCCCAAATCTGGAAAATTAGGGTTTTAAAAAAAATTGTATATTGTAGGAGCAGATTCCCAGTAACAATACTTAAAAACAAACAGATCTTGAACAAACATTCAAGATAAACCAATTTTTTTTTTTAATAGACCAAAACAAAAAACTTTTCATAAAAAAGATGATTAAAGTGATATTCAACCGATTAAACCAACCAATTTTTGAAACCCCCAAAAATATTTTTCTTAATCAAAAAAGTTTTAATCAAAGATCCAATCAGGAGCTCTGTAAAAAATAATAACACCACAAGGAATATGCACTCAACCAACCTCCCCACGTGCTTTATTAACTTATAATCCAAAACAGATAGTCCCCAATCGGGTGCTATCAACATATAAACAGAAAGAGTTGTCCCCAAAGCGGATGCAACCCAAGAATACAAGATGAAAACAATCTAAACTACATCTACTAGCAGAATCAAACGTTTAAGCGTTTACATATTTTTAGGTTTAATGAGAGAGAAAAGAGAGAATGAAAACGGCTGATGAAATGATTCTGAAACCCTAGCAAGTGAGATAGCGATGAATAAATACTCCAACAATTTTGTAGGTTTGGCACAAGGGACCCTTGAAGACCTGCACAATTGTCAAAGAGAGAAAAAACATAGAAAAGTTACATAAATAACCCCTAAAGGTTAGAAAAGGTTGCACAAGAAGTTATAAACTTGAGAAAATCACCTAAAAATGTAGTAAACTTACCACTTTTTATGGTTGTGTGTAACTTACTATTTTTTTTCATTGTATCAACAAACTTTTGAATTTCGATCTTTGTGTGTAGCGGATGACCTGCTAAACTGGTTAGTCTTACATAGAGCAGGTTACACTAACTGTCGTTTATTTTTGTTACATCGTTAGCCCTTTTGACAAACGATCATTTAAAATTAAATGAAAATTTGATTTTTTAAAAACATCTTTTTTTCTTAATATTTTTAAAACTGAGTAATACGTACATAATTGCCGGTAATAGTTTTGTGATCGAAATATTTATACCCGAATGAAGAATCGGATGTGGTAAAGAAACCATTGCTAACTGTATACACAAACTAAACCCCATCACAAAATTATTATCTCTTTTACCCAAAATTATTAAATTCCATAACAACACACTTTAACTAAAATAATTAAAGTTATAATTTGTTTTTTAGATCTACAAAATGAAACCAACTTATTAAGCACTCCAAATCACCATTAAAACCAAAACCAATATTATTCAATCTTCCCTTTTTATCATCTTTTCACTCGAATTGACATTTAAAAATAAACCAAAACTTCATAAGCTATTATACTTTAAAGCAAGAGCAACCGTTCGTTTTGACCATAAAATATTACAGTCGCTAGGCTACAGTCGACCACCACAGATCCTAAAATGGATCAGAAAACGTCGGTGGAAACACCTGATGGTGATATGGATGGATTAGAACGGCGGTTGTCTGAGTTGTCGAGATAAGGTGCATATAAAATGGCGGTTGTGGTTTGAGATGTTGTTTGTTGTGGTAACTGTATGCCACTATATAATGATGGGTTGATTGTAACGATGGGAAGAATCAGTGATGGTTGGATCTGTTGTGGTGGCTAATGACTTGATATGGGTTGATTTGTAACAGGTTGTGGGTGGATTTGAGATGAAGAAAATAATGTTGGGATTGTTTGCCAGTGATTTGTCTCGCTATATTGTTTTGGTTTGTTTAAAGAGATGTTAGATGAAGAAACTAAGCCAGTAGCAGCCAGCTTGCGTCATTTACACCCTTAATTTCTTATATTTAATTAAAAAATGGAATAATTTTTTTTCGTTATGTACAAATGGTCGTTAGTATAAAAGACTAACGGTGTAAATATCTGTTCGGTAAGTAACCGGTTAAGGGTCAAGCAGGTCATCCGCTACACACAAAGATCGAAATTTAAAAGTATGTTGATACAATGAAAAAAAATAGTAAGCTACACACAACCATAAAAAGTGATAAGTTTATTACATTTTTAGGTGATTTTCCCTATCAACTTCAACAAATTTTATTATGTGTAACCCTTGACAATACGTTTTGCTACTTAACTTTTTATAGTGCAATTTGAGTTTAGTTAAAAAAAAACGGTGCAAATTTTAATACTTTTGATAAAAAAAATTAGAATTAAGTTCTTTTGGATACCAAAGTTTTCTAGGATACAAAGGGACTCATCCCCACCATCCATCTCCATCTCATTCAAGGGCTGAGATTAAATCCCCAATTTACACAACTTTCTCCTTTCTTTCTCATAAAAACACACACCCCGTTCTTTCACTTCTCTCTCTACCCCGATCTACTTTCTCTCTCTAAAATTTGAAGCGAACAATCACAACATCATCATGAATCCATCACAATCGATTAATTAGATCGATTACTTAACACGAATTCATTTCAGGTTTGTATTCTTATAATCTATGCTTATTTTTTTTTTAGCTTATTTGATTTTGAATAAGCTTATTAATTTATTTTCATTAGCTTTTTTGAATGAAATATGCCGATTGATAGTTCTTATTTTGATCGAATTATTCCGATTGATTGTTCTTATTTTGATCAATTTATTCTAATTAGCTTTTAATTAGGTGATTTATGTGAATAAGCTTATTTGTTTGAATAAGATTTTTAATTAGATGAGAGTTATAAATAATCTTGAGAATTAGATAGGAGTTATGTGAATAAGCTTACAAATTACACGAGAGTTATGAATAAGCTAGCTTATTAGCTTATGTTGACAAATCGTAAGGTATTTTATGTAAGTTGGATTAAGTTTGCTGATGTAGGCTGCAATAAGCTTGATATATCATGTATGATATATATATATATCATATATGATATATCATCACTTTTCATATATGATAGATATATCATATATGATAACTGATGATATATCATATATGATATAACTATCATATATGATATATCAAATAAACCATAGGAAAAAACAGATTCTGTATGAGTATTTTTTAGAAAATCAATATAAACTTTTGAAACTTGTCTTCTATCATATATATGAGTAATTTATTTTGGTGTTAAAATGTTGCATAATATGTTCTTTTTATCTTTTATAAATGCAGTCAGAAAGAGATGGTGCGATTGGCAGCTTTGGAGCAAAGCAGAGAGGGATGTTGATTATAACAAGAGGATGTGCATGGATATGTTTTAAGGATCAAGACGGAGTAGGCATTGTTCATGAATTCATCATTTGATAATCTGTTTTTTTGCATTTTTTTGATTTTGTATAAATTGTTATCATATATGATATCAGAGGTATATCATATATGATTTTACATTAGGTTACGTTCGGTTTGAATTATCATATATGATTCTGTTCAAAAGTACATTTTTATGTTATGAACAAGTGTTTGATTATTAATTGTGCATACTCTTTGTTGTAATCATGAATTCATCAGATTCTTTATTTAATAAATCCAAGTTTTTCTTGAGTGTCATATATGATAGTGCATGATTATATACTCCGTATGACTTAATTTATAAAAACCATCATGACATAATACCAAGAAAGTTAAATCATATTAACAAGATGTTGTACGAGATACCAATTGATTACAAAATCGTCCATATACTTCAAAACTCCATTAGGAGATTACAAGAAAAAACAAACAATAAACGTAAAAGAAAAATTCACGAGCTTATTCATTAAGCTTCTTGGCCTTTTGGATGCTTGTAATGTTCAACACCCCTTGTAAACAACCTTCTCTACACAAAAAAGAAGATTTAATTCAATTTTCAAGCACATAATCATATATGATATATTTGATCATATATGATATTTAGCTTATATCATATATGATATAGCATATCATATATGATACTTCATTAGCAAGTCATACTAAATATGTTCAGCCAGATTAATCCATTAAAAAAAGAGTTAATTCAATTTTCAACCACATTATCATATATGATATATCTCATCATATATGATATTTTAGCTTATATCATATATGATATAGTATATCATATATGATACTTCACAAACAGGTTACACTAAATATGTTCAGCGAGATTAAGCTAAAAAACCTTATAATTCATGAAAATAAGCTAATAAGTTAGCTTATAATTCATCATAATAAAGGTGATGATTATCAATAAGCTTATTCACATTAAGCATCAAGTTACCTTATCATTTGACATGTTAAATTCATGTAACTTATCAAATAAGCTATAAAAAATAAGATGAGTTATAAGCTTATTCACATCGAATAAGCTAAAAAAGATGAATCAAAACAGATCGAATGAACTTTACCTTATTTATGAAGAGGATGATCGATTTGTGACAGTGATGATCGATGGATTTGATGTTTGTGTTGATAACTTAAGATGTAAATATGTGTGTGTGTGTGTGTGTGTGTGTGTTTATGTGTGTTTTAGAGAGAAGAAGAAGAAGAAATCGATCCTAGATCTGTGAGAGTGGTAGGTGGTGTTAGGTGGGAGGGGTAAAATGACGAAACTACCCCTCCGCTTTTTTTTTGTTTTTAATATGGGTTGTTGGACAAGATGAGATGGACGGTCCAGATTTGTCCCCTTGTATCCAAAGGATACAAGGTATCTTAAATAACCGGACTCAAAAAATTATGTTATACTTTTCAGAAAAAAAGTTATACAACACCCATCTCATAATCTTATATCTGCCTAAATTGTTTGTACCAAAACTAGACTCGAATGTCTTGATATGCCATACTTTAGTTTCTTTTGTGCATAGCCCACAATTAACGCAATAACACAAAGTTCTGAAAATTGATACAGTAGTTAATTGTTTTAGATTAAAGTTTTTTTTTTTAATTGTGCTAATCACCATTTTATGGGTGGTTTTTGAAGATTCTATAATTAAATAATAATGTTTAACATACTTACTAATTACAGTAATATATAATTAGGATCAAATGAGAAGAAACCTTAAAATAAGAAGGATAAGAATAAATTATAACCGCATATTCAATATGCATCCACTTAAATTAGACGCATCTTTATAATCTTAGATGCATTATAATGCATCATAACGTGTTGTATAGCTTTTAATTAAATGCATATACGTATATTAGATGCATTTTATGATTTATTTATATTTGTGTTCCTCTGCATGTGGCAAAATCATGAAAATCAATTTGCACTATCTACATATCAAATTAACTTCCGAAACTCAAGATGCTGCATCTACATGAATATAAATGCATCTAATGCATGTCGTTGCATCTCAAATGTGTGGTATTAGTTTTTTCTCACCACTTTTTATTTTAAGTTTCTTCTTATTAGATCCTTACTCCAGTAATATATAGTATATTAAAACTTACTTATTTTAACTATATGTGTTATAATTATATGTTTGGATATGGTATGTCTTTAATTATGAAAGATTAAAAAACTCTCAACGGGTGTTTGTTATCAAAACCCATATTTTAAATAGTCGTAAAAACTAAATTAGTCTCTTAAAAACCAACTCCTGTAGAGAAGTTGGCCACTTGGTCTCCTTTTAAAGTTTAGGGGAGGGTTTAGTCTTAGGGGTGGTAATTCGTGTGGGGTTCGGGTTAGCGGATTCGGGTTGTCAAGTTTGCGGGTCAGAAAATCTTAACCCAAACCTAACCCATTTAAATAATTAGGTCAGTTATGTCAACCTTAACCCGTTTACACATAACCCGAACCTAACCCATTTAACCCATATATATATATATATATATATATATATATATATATATATATATATATATATATATATATATATATATATATATATATATATATATATATATATATATATATATATATATATATATATATATATTTTTGGGTTGACGTTAAACATGTTACATAGGTTGAATAGTTAAACGGGTTTATAATTGATCCATTTAACAAGTTATATATATATAAGTAGGCACATTAGACGTGTTGAACATGTTAAATATGTTTATGTTCGGTATGTTTAACCTATTAAACACGTATGGTAAAATATTAATTATTTTTAATATAAGGAAAAAAAATCTTAAACGGGTTGTCGGGTCGACCTGCTTAATTTTTTTCAAACCCAAACCTAACCCGTTTAGTAAATGGGCCAGATAGGCCGACCCAAACCTGACCTAAGATTCAATATATTCAACCCAAACCTGTTAATTTTCGTGTCGGTTTCAGGTAGGGTTCCGTGTCGGGTCTGAAATTGCCACCCCTAGGTTCAAATCTTGCAAGAGACAAAAAAAACTCAAGATTTTTTTCCTTAGTAAGAAGCCGTAAGTTATAAAGGTTACTATTCGCGGGTCTTTCCTAGTGGTTAGGGTCCCAGGACCTGCATCATTATAGATGGTATAACTCGAGTTTGGATTTCAATCGAGATTGAGGTGTCGTTCTAAAAAATAAAAATAAATAAAAATTAGTCTCTTAAGATGCCGTTAAATAGTCGTTGTAAATTGTTTGGATAATGATAATCTTTTCGTATTGAATTCTGCCTAGATAATTGCTTCTTCGATCTCGAAACAAAATCATTGTACCGTTACCAAACTGGTCCAAAGTGCTTTGATGATAGTGACAATAATTGATATTTTGCCATTTCTTTATTAAGCAAGGTTGTTGTCTTGTTTGCAACCAATAATTAGTCCAAATTCTATGTTAGTAAGAAACAAGTAGTTGGCATCAACTGGTTTAATGGTTGTTGGCATTCTACAATAAGGTATGTGGGTGTTTTGCTAACAACGTCATTAGCTTTAAAAGGTATTATGAAGAGTATAGATGTGTCTATTTTCTACAAGCTTGAGTAAATGTTTACTTTTCAAGTTGTCTTGGAAAGAAAACCTTGGTTAAAACTAAAGATTTGTCTGCAGAACCAAAAATAAAATGGTAAAGCTAGCTTATAATCCGGGAGCATGGCAGCAAGATCATCTTGGTATTCGGGGGTATACTTTTCTTTAGCAAAACTTTTATTTTTAAAATTTTATGCATCTTAAAAGAAATACTCCAGGAAATTGCAAAAATGGTCCCGTGTGTTCAAATTACACAATCCCGGCCTTTCCGAAAGTGCAGATATGTCTTTGTAAGAAAACTTAGGTCTCTAGGACATTTTCGCCATTTATCCGCACCAATATTTTCTCACAGGGACGACGGCTGCATTTTTGAAAAGGTAAAAAATGTGCCTGCAGTTCAGACACCTAATTTGCTCTAAAAAAAAGACTTGTTTTGCCATGAACATCAACACAGACTTCTGAACAATGAAATGGCTAATAAGGCTGCCTGCTGTTTCGCAGCCAAAGACCAAATCCAATTTTCAATTCCCAATTTCAGAGTGTTTTCGGAAACCTTACAATACCAAAATCCAAAATACCAAAATCAGATATATACAATGTGTAATCCATTTTTTCCATCCTAAACAATACATTAATCTTCATTTGTCAATCTTGTTATACATCAATAATGAACAACCTAAACAAATGACAAACACCAAAAAAATAAAAAAAAAACAAAATCACATCCAATCCCAACAACTCCACAACTCCACCTAACCTTCTGTCTCCGTTGAGTTCATTTACAGCCCTACTCGTCAATGCAGCTTCAGCCCAAACTCCTTCAATATCTTACCCAAATTCTCAAGAATAGCCAAACAATCACTCATAAACTCAGTCGACATCTTCATCTTCATCTTCACTTCCTCTAAATCACTCGACCCCATCTCCTCCAACCCATCCGTACACGTCTCCTGATCACTCATCGCAGAACTCACCCACGTCTTTATATCCTGCACTTTATCCTCATCCAATATCACCACCTTCTTTCCATTTTCATCCATCATTTTCATAGACTCAACTGACTGCCTCAGCTGACTCACCGCGTCCTCAAACAAGCTCACACAGTCACGTAACGCGCTCCCACCACGTAAGTCAGTGGACTGTGATATCAACTTTTTAGGCAAGGATGAAATGTTTACGAGCTCATTTAAGGCGCGAGATAAAGTCAGGTTGAAAATGGTTTCTGGGTCGTATAAGTTGTTTGAGTTTAACCTCGTTAAGTCGAGCACGCAGGATGAAGGGTCGTGTGTGACGGCACATACAGCTTTAATTGATCGGGAGGCTTTGAGGGCAGAGAGATGTGTGTCCTCTGGTGGTGATGAATCTGTGGCGCGTGTGTCGTATGCGCCTGCTGCGATTATGGCTCCGATGATGACTGTGAAGATGGTGAGCGTGATGATGACGGCGGTTGTACGACGGCGCGTGGGGGAGGTGGGGGTGGTGGATGATGATGATGATGATTCGATGTCGTGGTCATCGTCAGAGATGACTTTTGGTTTGACCAAGATGTGGGATTCTTCTTCCATTGGTGGTGGTGGTGAGGGTTTATGGTTTGCGTGTGGAAAATGAAAATGAAAATGAAAATGAAGGTTCCTTGATGTCGAGGATTATATAAGGTTTTGGTTGGTTGGTTTGGTCTTCTTAAGTTAGGTGTGGTTTTTTTTTTTCTTGTTAAGATTTAAAAGTATTGTTTTTCGGTGACAAAGACAGTGCTTTTTTTTTTTTTTTTTTTTTTTTAATTTTACGTGTTTGACTAATTAAAAAGGTAATTACAACGGGAAGTGTATAGAACATTGGGCCTTTCTTCACTATCAAACGACTATATTGATTCGGTAAAACTCCCTCTAATTGTAATATTATCTGACATTCTCAAGTTCTTAAAAACACATCTTATCACAACTAGAGTCCGGTTATTAAATAACCTTCTATTTTGGTGGAAATCAAAGGTTCAATCTAGGTCATCCATTTGGGAGGGACCAGATCAAAGGATAAAAAACACGGAGGGACCAAAATTGTTAACTTTGCAAACTTAAGTTAAAGAGTGAAAATGTAACAATAATTAAAACGTAACCACCCCGCTCATTTTTCGAAATAAAAAACACACACTTCTCTCTCTAGAAACAAACCGTCTCCCCCATACTTTCTCTGACTAAAATCATCTACAAATCATAAAAAAACCATAAAAAAACCTTCAAAATCTAACAAAAAAACACAAAAATGGAAGAACAGAAGAACGATGCATTTGATTCAAGCAAAAAAACCGTGAAAATCGACGAGACAAAAGCAAAACTAAAGGGTAAAACATATTTATTCAATTTATACAACATTTTATAGTTTTAATTTGATGATTTTAGGTTTTAATTATGATTATTATGATTTAATTGATTTATACGATATTTAGATGATTACATGCATGCTTATGAGTTTGATTATATGATATTTAGACGATTTTTGTGAATATTAGAATGCTTATTTATATTTTTCATGATTAAATCTGTTTAATTGATGATTTATATGATATTTTGATGATTTTTGAGAAAATTAATATGCTTATTTTGATTATAATTGATTTAGTCAATTTAATTGATGATTTTTGGCTTAAAACCAATAAAAAGGTTTGCCACTAGAAATTGTTGTCCCATATTCTTAGATGGTTAAACAAGAAATAAAGAAGAAAGATATATGAATTCTAGAGAGAGAAAGTAGTGAGAGAAAGTAGAGAGAAGTGTATGAAACTATGGGAAGATTAGATTAAGAAAAATGAATCAACCAACACCCTTCCTAACATGCTAGGAAGGGTATTTATAGCCTTTGCCTACATGTGGCTTAATGGACTATATGCTTGATTAGGCCGGGCTTGAATAAATGTTTAGTACCTTGAAAGAGGCCTTTTAAGCTATCCATCAAGCTCGTAATGTCACGACTGTTTTAACTAACTATTACAACGTTCTAATAAATGTTACAATATAAACCTATGACCAAACATTCTTATTTGACTCGATATTTTGAGGCTAACAATCTCCCCCAATGTGAGGTCATTCCTCCTCGATATTTGTAGATCTATGGAGATTTACGAATTTCGTCATGAATGAGTCTTGAACGTGTAATAGTCGTCTTGTTCCTTCATGTTGTGATCTTTGAGCATTTGTCGTTGTCTTTCGACTTTGTCTTTTATCTTGAGATCTTCAAATTATCCTTGACTTGTCTTTGCCATTTTGCGATCTTGTGTCTTCATCCACATGCTCATACTTCGCACCATCTTGAAAGCTTGCTAACAATCTCCTTTGAAGAGAGGTCATTCCTCTACATTAATTGATAAGGAAGATTTTGATCATCAGATTTGTGGAAGTCTTTAGCTTTCTTGATTGTTGAATGTCTTTGGGCATGAGTATGTGGTTTTGAATCTTTTGAATTTACTAAGTACACCGTAACGTCACCTTCTTGAGACAAAACATAGACACGGAATGAATGGATTTGACATTCGTCCTAAATCGCTAGCGTTTTACCTCCGGTCGGTGAAGACCGTTACACGATATTAAATATCGTACCTGTGATTAGATAGATTCAATTAAGAACCTCCTTGACAGGGTTTCGCGGATGTACTAACCGTTCTCTTTACTCGACCGTCTCAAAGCAAGACTGCGAACATAAAGAGTGAATCAATTGACTTGACATCCGCTTGATTAAAGTCGTCAATTCAAATTCCTGGAACAAGTTTGATTCATTCAGAATCTTACCATTGTTGCTTTCTAGTTGACTCAAGCTTGATTCATAGGAATCTCGTAAGTTACCTATCGTAGCGCTGTTTAATGTTGACGCTAGAAGGATTTCCATTCGTCACTGTGAATATTAACAAATATCACTATGAAAGTTCTGGCAAGACCATAAAGTGTTAACATCATAAGATTCAAGCTAACAAGAGGATGATCCGGAGGTCGGGGAGGATAAAAGTAATGTTTAGACATTTTTAGAGAGAGAAAGTAAAGCTTGAATGTAGTGTGTGTATTTAGAGAGAGAAAGTGAAATACACAAAGAATGAAAAGCCTCACCCCTCCATGGAAGTATGGAGGGGTATATATAGGCTAGACAAGAGGTCACTTTGACAACATGTCAATAGTAGTCCCTCCACGTTTTGCCTATATGAATAAAATGTAATTCCGTAAATGGCGCTCACATTTTAGGGCTAACAATCTTCCCCCAATGTGGAGACATACGGAATTACTTACAATGTTCCTAACAAGTAAAAATACAACAAAATAAAATCTTCCAAGGTGCTTCCAATGCTGAGGATGTCTTTTAATTCTTCTGGTCTTCATAACTTGTACCTCAGCTTGAATCCTCTTTGTCTTTGCTTGTTGTGGAACAATTGTAATATGCATGATTTGGATTAACTTCCCCCCAATTCATGCAGCATGTATTTAAAAAACTTTCTTCATTGACTTCTTTTTGACGAAGTTTCTGAATCAGCTTCCCCCCAAACCAATATCTGTATCTTAAGCAGATTCTGACACTTTGATGTAGTTTAAACAATCTTCTAGCTCATCGGTTAAAGTGCACAGCGGAAATTTGTAGAAGAACCACACCAGATAATACTGCTTCTATACTGTCTCATGTCATTCGGTTTTTGGTGATAATCCGTTTGGGGTAACATGCAGGAAATCAGCAACAATTCTTCTCACGCCTGTAGAATACTTCATAAAAATCATATAAAGTAAGTAGATACCATTCCATGTACACTACTTCCCCCTGGAAGTTGATCTGATTACTTCAAAGTACACGATCTTCCCCCATGATGATTTCGAACTCTCGGAAGCATCATTATCGTGGACGTCCATATACTCGAGAAGCTCTTAGTCTTAAGCAAATGTCTTGAAAAGTTTTGAAAGTCGTTGAGAAACTCTGAAATATTTTTGCTTAGACTATGAAGTACCATTGTCGATATGAGGCTCATAAATATCCCGTGAGAATTGATTGCTGATTCCATCTCTCTCTGTCTAACTTACCAACCTCGAATTCATTCGGCTATTTGTTGTGACCACATGTGAAGTAAACCCGATATTCCAAACTTGAAACTGAAGTACAATCCCCCAAATTTGTTACTTAAGCTTGCACTTATGTCGATTGAAGAACGGTGCAGAAACAAGTCTCTTATACCTCTTGAAGTTATCCACACGAGCAACTGTGTGTGACACCCAAAAAATGATAGTAATCCATGTCGTCGACCATCCACCCCTTGACAGTGGAAACTAGATAATTCAAGTCTCAATCATAAATTTTATCGCCCAAGCAAGTCATCAATCGATAGACTGGGTTTGAAGAAAAGGGGTAAAAAAATAGAAGGAAGGCTCGATGATGAAATAAGTAGACGCCTTCATGAAATCCCACTTAAACTTCAAATAAAGAATACCAAATACTTCGTGATCACTTGTCTTTGTAGAATCAAAACTAGCCTTGTCGTTAAAGTGAATCTTATATCGGATCGTTTTAGCGTTAAGTGTTTTGTTTGCTTTGGTGTTGTGTGTTGAGAATGTCGTTAACTAGAACAAATTATGTAATGAATTGTCATTAAAGAACAAAATTTGTCTAGATAACTTGTCATTTAAGCCCCAACGTCAGTCATATGCCCCACTGATGCGCGGATCGACCTCACCGAATATCCGACTTAATTTTTCGAAAATATTAGGTTTAAAACCTAGAATTTTCTTTGTCGTTGAAGCACTTTCGATCGGAACATACCGAATATCCGACTTAACTCCATAACCAAAATAGTGATAAAATGTCGAATTTATCTAAAAGTATTCCAACCCATTCCTTTTCTTTTTATCCCATATTGCGTCTAAAAAGTAAACATCACTGGGCCTAGGGGTGAGCTCGGTACCGGTCCCGTCCCGAACCCGTCCCGAATTAATGGTACCGATTATTTCCCGAGCATAAATTTATGGTACCGGTACCGTACCGAACGGGATTCGGGTATCGGTACCGGTACGGGAATCGGTACCGGTACCGGGAAATCGGGATTTTCCCGTTCTTTTTCGGGAATTTCCCGATTTGGTACCGGTCCCGTCCCGAATTAGTGGTCCCGAATTTTTTTTCACCTTATTTCGTAGTCCCGGTACCGTACCGAACGGGATTCGGGTATCGGGAATCGGTACGGTTCCGGGAACGGTTCGGGTTCAATTCGGTATTCGGGTCCAAATGCTCATCCCTAACTGGGCCTACGTATTTTTGTTGATAAAATAAATGAAACTCAATATAAATTGAATCTCGTCCATCTCCATGCTCGGTCAAATCCCACTGATAGTAATAATCATCTCAATACATAATTATACTAATCAGCCCAGTCACTTGCAATACCCAGTCCAATTAAAAATGAGGTATACATAAGACAAGGTATGCCCTAATATTACTCATAAATTTGACCTAATCTCATTATACCTTATTTCCTCCGCCCCACAACTTATCTCTCAAACTCCATATCAGTCACAAAACAAAATTATCTCAATCTCAAACATCTTCAAGCAGATCATCTTTCTAATCTCTTTACCAAATGAGATAATCATTCATCATACTCAAACAATTAAATAGATCATTCGAATCTCAGTCACCAACAAGAAATCATCTATCTCATATCTATCTTTGAATCCTTATAACACCATATGAAGACCCTCTTTAAAACATTCAGCTTAGAACCATTCGAGCCACTATGGAGCCAAGAACCAAGAAATCGGTTTCTTCAAGATCTTGCAAAAGGTCTCGGGTAGGTGTTGAGTATGCGTCAATTGAATCGATGAGATTGATATAACAAAGTTGTTATATCAGTCCTTCACATTCGAATAGCAACAAAGGTTTAAGCCTTGAAAGATCAGTGATGATATTTTATTTCGTGGGTTTAGATCTTTAAAGATCTCAACATGCATGTCAAATCACGAAATGATTCTGAGATCACCATGATTTTTGTTTACTTTTGAGTCTAGTTAGATGAAGTAGGATGGTGGATGTCTGTCGATGGGTTAAGGTTAAAAAAGATAGAGTCGGGTTTGGATTTTGTTGATTTTGAGTGTTATTGAGTTTGGTTGTAGGGATTAGTCGGAGTTGGGTTTGGTTGTTGGAATAGTTTTGACCTTTGACTAAGTTGAGTTAACCTGGTCAACTCGGTCAATACCAAGTTGACTCGGTGTAAAGATATGTTTGAGTCAACTGAGTTTTTCAGATCCATCGGAATATTGATATAGAGTCCATCGGAATGTTAAATTAGAGTCCATCGGAATATCAAAATTGATTCCATCGGAATATCAATATAGAGTCCATCGGAAAATCAAAATAGAGTCCATCGGAATGACTATCTGAAAACCCATCGGAATGCTTTATCGGAAAACCCATCGGAATAAGCTGTCGGAAAAGGGTTTTGACCTTTTTTTTTTCTTTGGTGGTTCCGAAAATACTGGATCTGTTCCATCATTTTTTCATATCTTAACCCACAAATAAAAAACCAGATCTTATGCATTGGGAAAAGAGAATAACAATAGTATATTCGATCAAAAAGAAAATGGATGCGACATAAACCAGTGACCAATCTTACAGCTTTTCAGAAAAGCTGATATACCAAAAAAGATAGATCACAAAGAAGGAAAGAGAGAAAAATGGGACTTTGACTGAATTTATGACTGATAATCAGAATGGGACAGAATATGTGACTGATAATCAAGAACAAAAGCTACGTGACTAAACAGCTTAAAGAATAAGCATAAATGAGCTGCTAAAAGCCACGAACACCAAAAAATAAGCAAACACAAACACAAAACACCCCCGGTTAGCTCTGATACCAATTGTTAACATCATAAGATTCAAGCTAACAAAAGGATGATCTGGAGGTCGGGGAGGATAAAAGTAATGTTTAGACATTTTTAGAGAGAGAAAGTAAAGCTTGAATGTAGTGTGTGTATTTAGAGAGAGAAAGTGAAATACACAAATAATGAAAAGCCTCACCCCTCCATGGAAGTATGGAGGGGTATATATAGGCTAGACAAGAGGTCACTTTGACAACATGTCAATAGTAGTCCCTCCACGTTTTGCCTATATGAATAAAATGTAATTCCGTAAATGGCGCTCACATTTTAGGGCTAACATAAAGATATTGCGTAGAAACTTGAAACGAGTTTGAATCAATAAAGAAACAGACCACTGTTGCTTTTCAGTTTTACATATGTTCAATTCATAAGAATCTTACACATGACCTACCGCAGTGCTGTTTGATGTTAACACTAGAAAGATTTCCACTCATCATTGTGAATACTAGGAAGTATCACTCTGAGTGTTCTAGCAATATCGCAAGGATATAGTGTAGGACTCTCTTGATCGTCATCCGTGTGTCCTAACGAGATTTGATTGATCTCTTGGCTCTAGACTCGATTTGTGCACTTTTAGTAGTCGGAGGCTGGAGCAGATGCCACCTATTTAATATCAACTATCTCGGAGTGAGAAAGTCAATAGAAGTCGTGTTGATCTCCGTGACAGTAAAACAAACTTCTTTTGAGAGAAGCCTGAGTCAGCTGGGGAGGGGTTTTGCATTACATCACTGGGTCTATGATGTGTTGTCTTCATGATGTGTTGACCCGATTTCTGCCTAAGTTGTATGGAGGACTTCTTTGTTTACACCATTTATCCTTACATTTCTTTTTCATTCTTCAACCCCTTCAATGCTTACCAAGACATCATTACTAACACCTTGTTGTGATTGTTTCAGTGCTAGCGTCAGTACTTAGTCGGCATTCAAATTCGTTCACATTCTACTCCATCTTTCCTAAGGACTTCTAATAATCTATTGGATTGTCCCTGGGAAGATCCCTCCGGTTCTGGTTGGATCATAGGACTTAAACCTAATCACCCTTTTGACACCAATAACGTCGTGAATTAAAAATGTTGTTGGTATTTGATCGAAACCATGAGTGTTGGAGTCTTTAGATCATATTTTAATCACATTTTCTTCCCCTATCTCTGATATATAAAATCGTTTGATATTAGAGATACCAAATTTGATTAAAATATATATTTTGAAAAATAGTCTTGAAAAACTTTCGGGAGAAGAATGTGTCAAACTAGCATGAATTTGGAACGCTCCCCCTCAATAATTGATCCAATTGAATTGTCATTATGAGGATGTTATCCACATTCCACTTTTTGAGGATAGGAGTTGTTGAACACACAATTTTTGAAAGATTTTGAATAATCATTGAGAAATTCTTGAAAAAATTGTGTTCAACGCTTTTTGAAAAACTCTATTTCTTTCTGGCGAAAAAGGTTTTCTAAAGCATAAACTTGAGTTCATAGACTTTGAATGTCTTGACAAATCCACTCAAGTATAAGAAGATTTCTGTTCTTTTGCTGAGGGTAAGGGCACTAAAGCATACACTCCCCCGTGAATATAGATCCGGGTTGTAATCTGAAAGTGATTACAAGCCATTGTGTTGAGCTCAAAACGTTGAATGTTTTGTGATAAGCTCAACCCGTGATAGATTGCTCTACCCGTTATTAGGATAAGTTATCTTTAAAGATACACTTTCCTTTATTTGAAGTTCGAGTTACAGTCTGACATTTAACTGTAAGTCGTCTACATGAGCTTAAAAACTTGGAATGTTTTTAATGAAAGCTCATGACCGAGAATTTTAATTTTCCCGTTATTGAGGATAAGTTATCAACCATGATCAACTTTCCTTTCTTTAAGGCACGAATCAAAATATGAAGTAATTGTAAATCATTGAAATGACATGTTTTGAAAAAATATTTACAACTTTCATTCGAGCTTTATGTACATCCCCGTGTCGTTATTGAGCGACATTTCTAGGTACGTCCATATTATCGATACTGAAAGACATGTCGAGAAGAATATTTTTGGTATTTTCAAAGGTTTTTCATTTTTTATTTTGTTTTTCTAATGATATTTACATTTTATTTTATTATTTTTGTATTTTTCAAGTATTTCGAAAATAATCAAAAATAGACTTTTGTACCATAGAAGAAGGTGATATCGAATGTACAGAATTGGAACCTGAAGAAGAAGTGGGTTCAGAATCCACTGTTGTACCTGCAATGATAGAAGAAGAATTTGCACAAATACTAGTGTTAGGAGTAACAAATTCATTGTCTATATTCAGAACACCCGCATTAGTGCTGGAGCAGGTTTCAACACTCTTCTCTATGGGAATCTACTTAAGACCAACTTCGTTGAAGATCCTACCCGTTGGTTTCCATTGAAGGCTAGATTTAGGAGTAGTTTTCTCTTGCACAGTGGAAGACTTCTTTGATGAGAAACTATGTCCTTTTTTTATCCACGTTTCAGATTTGTTGTCATTGTTTTTCTTTGCGACGGGTTTATATCTCCTTGTTGTCTTATGGGATTCTGTATTCGATCTCCGTTCAAAGGAACGAGATTTGACCTCATAAAGGTATTGTAGAACGCAATGGTCATGATTTCCATTGTGAATGCCCTCTTTGCAAGTGGGACATACAGGGAATTTGGGATTCACGAAAGTACTTGTATTCCTTGGTTTTCCAAATCGTTCAGGCGTAGTGTTCGAAACACGACTATTCATGGATGGTTTCCAATTCCTAGGTTGCTAGTAAGGTATCCCAGGTTTTGGTTGACTACCGTGAGGAGTGTGTTGAACTCTAGCGGGATTTGGTGAACTAGGTTTTGAATACACGGGTTTGTCTTTCTGAATCTTCCCTTTTTGTTTAGCATCCTCTAGGTTGTTGGTATGAACGAAGTCATTTGAACCTACAGATTCCTTTGTGGACGCGAATGTCACACGTTTTGGAGGAGTCCTAAAAGTGCTAGGTGCATTCACATGGTTGGATTTAGCAACAATGTGCTTTCTAAATGGAGGAACATAGGGTGAAATGGATGGTTTTGGAACACTTGGTTGCACATTAGTCTTAGGAGGTAACCTAGATTTTACATGAGAAGAACTGGAGAAAGGAGTCAGTTTTCCTAAGATAGATGGCTTTGGATCCTTGTAGGCATTGGGTTGTCGAACAACCGGTTTCACAACTTTAGGTTCCACAGTTTTCGCACCCATTTTGGTAACAAGTTTTTTCAACTCTTCTACCGCTATGTCCTTTTCTTGCAACTGAGCTTTCAAGTCTGTAATTTCCATACTCATTTCATTCATTTCTCGACACGATGCTGAAAGTTTTCCTTGCAAGTTATTATCATTTGGTCCTTTTCCGACTTTGGCTTTCAAAGCAAGTTCAAGAGAATGACAATGTTTTTGAAGAAAATCACATCAATGTTGAATTAACGCAAAAGCCTTTTGATCAACATTATCTTTGTGTTTCGAAATCTCAGTTTCAAGGCGTTCACACTCTTTGACTTGATCAAGATATTTGCATGCCAC
This sequence comes from Glebionis coronaria, assembly GCA_025667525.1. NCBI lineage: Eukaryota > Viridiplantae > Streptophyta > Magnoliopsida > Asterales > Asteraceae > Glebionis > Glebionis coronaria. The sequence continues at coordinate 98,920,499 of CM046879.1, forward strand.
GTCAGAATATTCATCTATATCTGCACAAGATGTAAGAGCAACACACAAAATATATTTGGAGAGACATTCGTGTAAGAGTAAATCATATGTTGTAGAAAACTCGTCTCTTTCAGGTTGATGGTCGTTCAACTTCTTGTTCAAGAGATTCCACATATTTCAAATCATCAAACATTTCTTGCTTAATTAATGTTTCATATTCCAAAATATGTTTTTGCGTTCTTTCCGCAAGCGGAATCAAAATACTTTTCACAAGCACAGTTATATGGTGAGGAATTTCTTTATCACCTTTCAAAAGTTCACGTTTTTTCCAGTCATCATCAACAACCTTTTTGAAATTTTCAATGTTACTCTTGAGAATACTAAGTGCTTGCTTACTCTTGCTTACAGAAGCTTTATATGGCAAGTACTCAATAAATTTTAAAACATTATTTTTCTTAGTGGCAAAAGCTTGTCTCCATTTAATTCTTATTTGTTCACATTTGAAAAATATTTGCTCACGAGTTTTCTGTGTTTGCGGTTTCAAAAGACCATAAAGACTGTTTTCATAAGCATAATTATATGGTTTAACGAATTCTTTATTAATTTTTGGTCTACTCTCTTCTTCCACATCGTTTGTCTCTTCACTATTGGGCCTAACGACAAGACAATCAAGATCGGTCCATTGGGACTCATCAAGATATAAGTGCTGATTCTCAGATTGAGCTTGCTCAAGGTACTTAGGTTTTTCAAAACTAGGTCTATCCTTAAAAAACGAACGAGGTGACAACATTCTCATGGTTTGAATTGATTGATTCGTTTTGTAAATAATTTTCTTGTAAAAATCAATTTGAGTTTCAAGTTCCACCATTTTGTCGATGTCATTCGCTTGTTTAGTTTTGAAATTCTTTTCCATCTTTTCAACCACTGCTTTCTTTTCATTAACAAGTTTAGTTTTATCCTCTTGAATAAAACCATTTACTTGAGTTAGCTCATTGACTTTAGTGGTAGCAAGATACGTTTTGTGACCGTTCAGTACTCAAAGAGGTTTTATAATTACGTTTCTCTTGTTCTAGAAGCTTAAGAGTTTCATTATATTTCTGTTGATAATCGTCATTTTTGACGTTAATTAAACACCCTTTGTACCCCTCAATTTCATTGGTCTTTTGAGGAAGCTGAGCTCTGTAGCTATCAATGGTCTCACTAGATTTAATTAGAGTAGCTTTGCATTCTTCAAACTTTTGAGTGAGCGTAGAGTTTGCCTTCTTTAATTGCTTTTGACTCTTTCTAGTTTCTTTGACATCTTTTTGTAAAGTGGCAATTAAATTAGCAAGCGCAATACGCTCCTCATCATCATACTCATTTGCATGTTGATCATGGTCAGACTCATTATTGCATGTGTCTGAGGGATCAGGTATTGTATTGCTATCAACCTTTTCTGTCATACATGTGTCAATAAGGGTTTTAGTTTGATGACAATTCTCATGCGTATTAGCATTGGCAAACACATTATATTCGTCATTGTGTACCTCTTCCAATGGCTCAGAATCGTAAACAGGGCCATTATCATAGGAAGGTGTATTGCTGATGACATTCTCATAACTGATGTCTTGTGTGCCAGTGCTGCTGCTTTCTTTCCCATGTATGGTATGATCATCCTGCGTACCATGCTTTATGTTCCGTGATGTGCAGCTTGCATTCACATGACCCGATACTGTACCGCAGTTTGCCTTGAACCTTTTATCGATCTCTTGTTCGTGAATTATTATTCCGTGGACATAGGTTGCAATGGATTGGATGTTACGTGAGATCAGGTCTTTGAACGTTTGAGCACTTTTATGATGTCTCATGAACCATCGCTGTGTACTCGAAGACATGAGAAATTCTGAATCAAAGGTCTTGTCAAATGTCGTGTTGAGTTCAGTGAAGGTGATCTTGCATTCACTCCCAAAAAATCTTTCTTTGACAAGTTGTGCCGCAAGTTTCTCCATGGCTTGTGTGAAAGCTCTTATGAACGTGCCAATGGATTCACCTAAGTCTAGCAGGACTTTTGAAAGACTCTCTGATAGGTGTGTAAACACCCATCCTTTTTACCACTTAACTACAATAATAACCAAGCCAAAACGTGTATTTTATGTCGTAAATGTCGGAATTATGCGTGGTTTGTGTTTTTGTTGTGATTTAGGACGAAAATGTGAAAAGGGGAGAAAACACGGGCATTCACGGGCTTTCATCGAAGAAAAAGACAAAAGACGAAGTCAAGAAATCAAGAGTGCGAAAAGAACGGAAGTCCAAGACCAATTCTGAAGATTTATCGAAGAAAAAGTCAAAAGACGAAAGTTTACTAAAAGTCGAAGAACTCAAGTCTAATTTATTGAAGAAATTACAAGACGAGAGTAGAAATCCCGAGACAAAGTCGTTAAAGTCAAAGAATTAAGAAGATTGAGGACTTAATGACAATTAAAGAAAGAAGAAAGAGGGGAGGAAGCTTCCTCTAAGCACCTCCCTAATCCTCCTATAAATAGGCCTTAGTTCATTTCATTTCAGGTTGTTGGCTAAGTGTGACAATTAGCTCTTCCACTTTAATTTTTGCACATTTAAATACATGTCATTTCATTAATTGTCTTGCACCTTAAATTCATTTAATTTCAAGTAAGTTTCCTTTTAATTATTGTTAATCTTTAATTTTATTGTTCATCTCCTATCTACCTTTCTTGTTTGATTTTAATCTTTATGCTTTATTGTTTATGTTCATGTTCTTGAGTTTTTATTAAATTGATTAAGTGGGTTTTGATTATTTTGATTGTTATTGTTAGTGTTTTTGATCTGGATTGATTAGTATTTGTTAGTTGATCATTAGTGATTAGTTTGATTTAATCTTTTGGTTGATTTGGATTAATTTTGTTTAGATTCGTGTTATTTTTGTTCTTCCCGTGTTCTTCGTTGTTACTGTATTTTCCAGGATATTCCGGATCAAAGCCATTCATTCCGAATCAAGTGTTTCTGGTTATTCCGGATAAAGCAGGTTGTTCCGAATCAAGGTGGTGTTGTGATTATTCCGAACCAAGCAAACATTCCAGATATGTGACATATTCCGGATCAGTTTGTTATTCCGGATCAACAATTATTCCGAGTAAAGGGTGCTCATTCGGAACATTCCGGATCAAGGTATTCATTCGGAATAACTTGACATTCCGGATAAAGGGACTATTCCGAACCAGTGGAATATTCCGGATCAACAAACTTGCATTCCGAATCAAGGGGTTTATTCGGAATAATTTATATTCCGAATCAAGCCAAACATTCCGGATCAGTGGATATTCCGAACCAAGAAGATATTCCGGATCAAGGGTAGTTCATTCGGAACATTCCGAATCAAAGGTTGTTCATCCGGAATATTCAACATTCCGGATCAAGGGGTATTCATTCGGAATATTCCGAATGAAGGCTTTATTGTGATTATTCCGAGTGAAGCTTTTATTCCGAATGAGAGTTTTGGCTTAGTTATTCCGGATAAGTGTTTTGTCTTGATTATTCCGAACGAAGAAGAATTATTTCGGGTGAAGGTGACATTCCGAACGAGTAATTATTCCAAGTGAGGTGTTTTTTAGTTTTAGTTTATTTTAAGTTTTAAGCTTTATTTTTCCCGCCTTTTTCCTTAGTCGCACTTTAAGATTACTTGACTTAGATTTATTTTAAGCCTTGCCTTAGTTTTAAGTTTTAGTTGCGTTTTAAGTTTGCCTTTAGGATAGTTTTAAGTTTGCGTTATTTACTTTTAGTGCCTTTTAATTTTTCGTCACGCTTTAATTTCTTGTCACTTATTTTAACTTAGATTTAGATTTATTTTACCTGCTTTTACTTTAAAGTTTTTGCACCTTTTAATTTTACTACAACGACACAACTATTTGTTTCACCAAAGACAGCTGAGTTGCACGTTAATCCATTTTTCAATTCGAAGAGACTAGAACAACGAACTTTAATTTTCTTACTAGGAAAAAACCAACCTGAGAGCGAATGTGAGTGCTATTACTACCCGTAGTGGAGCAACTTTAGTAGGACCATCTATCCCACCCCCAGTTACACCATCTACACCTCCTCCACCACCATTTATCCCTACTCCTCCCACACCTAGTATTAGTACACCATTACCGTCTCCGCCTCGTCGTGAAGAAGTACCCAAGACGAATCCTCCACCAACCCCACCTTCCACCTGTAACCCTTCAACATCTCAACCTTCACCTTTTACACCTCCACCACCCAAACCCAAAATTCCTTATCCATCTCGCTTAGACAAGGCCAAAATGCACACCAAGGATGACATTCAAGTGTCAAACTATTTGAAGAAAGTTTCGGAAATGACCATCACTTTTAGCCTTGTTGAAGCTCTAGCACAAATGCCTAAATTTGTTAAGATGTTTAAGGAATTGCTTAGCAAAAAGGAGAAGATGGCCGAGTTTGTTAATACTCGATTGAATGAAAATTGTTCTGTCGTCCTTCTTAAGGAAGGAAAAACTTGGAGATCCCGGTCGTTTTGTGCTACCTTGTACTTTTAACCAAACCGACAAATTTATTGCCTTAGCCGATCTCGGGGCAAGTATAAATTTGATGCCTTTAAGTGTTTGGAAAAAGTTATCATTGCCCGACCTTACACCCACCAAAATGACTCTTGAGCTAGCCAATCGCACACTCGCTTACCCCGTTGGTATTGCCGAAGATGTGTTCATTAAAGTTGGCACATTCACTTTTCCGGTCGACTTTGTCGTTGTTGATTATGAAATGGACCCTCGTATTCCGTTAATACTTGGACGCCCATTTTTGAGAACCGGTAGAGCTTTAATTGATGTGGATAAATGTGAACTCATCTTAAGAGTCGGGGATGATGCACAAGTTTTTGAAATGGGGAAGCTTACAAGCAAATCCTATGGAAGAGAATCAGCGAATATGATTAATGTGCTTGATGATTTTGTCGTCTACAACAATCCTCTATTCGATTCTTGCAATGATAATCCATTGTTTCAAGATGATGTGGATGATTCTCTCTCCAATTTGGAACCTTCTCCCACATATGATTCTCCACCGATCTTTGATGCTCATGATTCTAGTCCCTATGGAGATGATTATGATGATTTTACTTCCGAGTATCCCGACATGCCCACCTATGATGATTTTGATGAGGCCGATACTCTTTCGAGTGATTCTTCTCATGATGAAGATCCTCCGCCTACATCACTTGATCATACTTTGGATGACTACTCATTTGAGGAAGACTTTTCTACTTTTCTCAATACTTACTTCCCTCATGAGAGTGATGCTCCTCCTTTAGACTTTGATGATTATGGTCTTGATCCAACTTCGGATTTGAAGAAAATTCTTTCAAAAGAGAAGCAACCGGACGACACCAACATCTGCAACACGTATGTTTTGACACCTCTTTGTCCACCTTCTGAGGACGAGGTTGTGCCTTTTCTTCGCGGATCTTCTTCACATTCTGCTGAGCCTGAGTGCTATTTTCCCTTAAAGGAAAAGGTGTTCGACCCCGGTATTGAAATCTTTAAGCCATCTCAGTATCCGTCTGATGAAATAAAAGGAAAAATCTTTGGAACTTATGAAGATATGCTTGCACCTCTTCACCCTTGCTACCATCGTGCTCCATCTTTGCTTAAGGGAACCTTGCCTACTCTACTTTGGCTTGCCTTGTTCGCCTTAAGCTTGTGCCATTTGATGGACGAAAACTATGTATTTGATCCCGGTGGATATGTTTCATGCTTCTTCCTATGCTAATCAAGGTCGAGTCAGGCTCACGACTCGGTTAACAAAAATCAAGCGCTTCTTGGGAGGAAACCCATGTATCTATCTTTTATATATCTTTATCCTAAGTGTAGGGGAGACCCGTTGGTGTTTGCTATTTCCTCTCTTCTAATATTCAGGGATTCGAGCGCTCAATGATCCACTCTTGAGAATTTTTGACGACCCGTGATTCCGTGTTTCCGTCTTCCCGGTTCTATCCTAAACTCTTTTCGATTCACTATTTTTTATTTCTCAATATTAAAATAGGAATCACTTTAGTTGTCTCTTCCTTAGCGAGATTTAAACAACGTGCATAATGTCCTAAGTGTAGGGGAGTTTACTCCCACATGCGTAAACATTGAGGACAATGTTTATATTAAGTGTAGGGGGGACTTCTATCGAAGTTAAGTGGCCTTTTCCTTGTATTTGTCCTCATTTTAACCGGAAAATCAATTTTTCGACATTTTTCAAAAAATTTTGATCTATTTTGGCCTAGTAGTTTTACCTTTGTATAGTTATTTTCTTTCTTTACTAGAATAAATTTTAATAAAGTGGTTTTAATTTTCAACGTTGTGAATCTTTTGACTCAACCCGAGTTTCCTTATCTAAGTTTACTCTAGCTAGTATCCTTAACGTGTTTAAGTCAAGTTTGGCTAGGCTTTTATATAGGGAGCTATAAAACGCGAAAGTCTTAACTCTCACGGGTTAAGAACAAGAACTTTTTGCAAGTTCCTATAATTGATCCTAGAGAGTTGTTTATCAAGGGAACTTTAAAATGCGATTTCTAAACTTGAAAAAGTCTAAGAGTTTGCAAGATCCTATAGATGACTCGAAAACCGAAAACTTTGATTTAATAGGCTAAGCATCCACGAGTCTCATTCCTTGAGATTTTAAACTGTGGAGAACGAGAGATGATAGAGTCAACTATAAGTTTGGTATCCTTTCGTGAAATTATGTGAGTTAATTATAAGCCTATTCTCCCATCGCTTGCTAATAAATTTATATGCAATAAATAAGGTTGTACGATTTGAAAAGTTACTTAGCTTCTAGCCCAAGATCGTTTAAAAGTTGCTCGGTATGGATTAGAATTCATACCCAAGGCATAACTTATAGAAGCGGGATGCGAAGATTGGCGAGTCCGAAAAGGCCCTAACAAGGCATGAGGGCTACATTTTGTTGCTAAAGATCCAAAAGTGATGTGAAGAATCATTTAGCGAAAATCAATATGAAGGATCGAGACACACGACGAAAAGCAAGTACTCCCGTAAAGATTATGGAGAAGTCTATCCAAAAAGGCCCTAACAAGGTATGAGGATAAATAGATCCAAGTCCAAAAAGGAGGCGGATCGTTTTATATCAAAATCCCAAATAAAGATTGGAGAAAAATGAAGAAGTCGTGGTCCAAGTATGAAGAATCTCTCAAAACTTCAAGTGAAGAAATTCCTATTATAAAGAGAAGACCATTATTTCATGAACGTATCTCAAAGATTTAAAGTATGAAGTCGCTGCCAAATATCGGTCCGAGAAAGGTCTCAAATCGTGAAGCGAGTTATGCCAAGATATGAACTTTATGAGGTCCCGAGAAGCAGTTTTAAAAGATTTTGTCCTTTAGCTAACTATTGATTAAATCGTCCCACTTTATTATCAGTCTTAATAACTATCGAAATAAGTCAACAATGCATCCTCGTGATCATTCAAGACAACAATAAAATATAAGAGATACACCTAGGAATAAGGGAGTCTAAGTAAATAATTGACCCACATGAGTTCGTGTTAGTTTGCTAACTTATAATAACAATTATCTCGTTTTTAAGCTTGGTTTGGAGAACGTGAAAACTTGAGGATGATGATCATTCATGACATTTCGAAAATCCTGAGGTATGTTTTTGATTTCTTTACTTACTTTCTTCCTTTGAATGTTTATAATTTTCTATCTCTTTAATAAAGGCCAATGTGGATTGATTGTGATGAAAAGTGTAATCGTGCTTTGTAACTAATGCATTGCATGAGGACATTGCAATGGTCAAGTGTAGGGGATTTGATAGGTGTGTAAACACCCATCCTTTTTACCACTTAACTACAATAATAACCAAGCCAAAACGTGTATTTTATGTCGTAAATGTCGGAATTATGCGTGGTTTGTGTTTTTGTTGTGATTTAGGAAGAAAATGTGAAAAGGAGAGAAAACACGGGCATTCACGGGCTTTTATCGAAGAAAAAGACAAAAGACGAAGTCAAGAAATCAAGAGTGCGAAAAGAACGGAAGTCCAAGACCAATTCTGAAGATTTATCGAAGAAAAAGTCAAAAGACGGAAGTTTACTAAAAGCCGAAGAACTCAAGTCTAATTTATTGAAGAAATTACAAGACGAGAGTAGAAATCCCGAGACAAAGTCGTTAAAGTCAAAGAATTAAGAAGATTAAGGACTTAATGACAATTAAAGAAAGAAGAAAGAGGGGAGGAAGCTTCCTCTAAGCACCTCCCTAATCCTCCTATAAATAGGCCTTAGTTCATTTCATTTCAGGTTGTTGGCTAAGTGTGACAATTAGCTCTTCCACTTTAATTTTTGCACATTTAACTACATGTCATTTCATTAATTGTCTTGCACCTTAAATTCATTTAATTTCAAGTAAGTTTCCTTTTAATTATTGTTAATCTTTAATTTTATTGTTCATCTCCTATCTACCTTTCTTGTTTGATTTTAATCTTTATGCTTTATTGTTTATGTTCATGTTCTTGAGTTTTTATTAAATTGATTAAGTGGGTTTTGATTATTTTGATTATTATTGTTAGTGTTTCTGATTTGGATTGATTAGTATTTGTTAGTTGATCATTAGTGATTAGTTTGATTTAATCTTTTGGTTGATTTGGATTAATTTTGTTTAGATTCGTGTTATTTTGTTCTTCCCGTGTTCTTCGCTGTTACTGTATTTTCCAGGATATTCCGGATCAAATCCATTCATTCCGAATCAAGTGTTTCTGTTGGTTATTCCGGATAAAGCAGGGTGTTCCGAATCAAGGTGGTGTTGTGATTATTCTGAACCAAGCAAACATTCCGGATAAGTGACATATTCCGGATCAGTTTGTTATTCCGGATCAACAATTATTCCGAGTAAAGGGTGCTCATTCGGAACATTCCAGATCAAGGTATTCATTCGGAATAACTTGACATTCCGGATAAAGGGAATATTCCGAACCAGTGGAATATTCCGGATCAACAAACTTGCATTCCGAATCAAGGGGTTTATTCGGAATAATTTATATTCCGAATCAAGCCAAACATTCCGGATCAGTGGATATTCCGAACCAAGAAGATATTCCGGATCAAGGGTAGTTCATTCGGAACATTCCGAATCAAAGGTTGTTCATCCGGAATATTCAACATTCCGGATCAAGGGGTATTCATTCGGAATATTCCGAATGAAGGCTTTATTGTGATTATTCCGAGTGAAGCTTTTATTCCGAATGAGAGTTTTGGCTTAGTTATTCCAGATAAGTGTTTTGTCTTGATTATTCCGAACGAAGAAGAATTATTCCGGGTGAAGGTGACATTCCGAACGAGTAATTATTCCAAGTGAGGTATTTTTTAGTTTTAGTTTATTTTAAGTTTTAAGCTTTATTTTTCCCGCCTTTTTCCGTAGTCGCACTTTAAGATTACTTGCCTTAGATTTATTTTAAGCCTTGCCTTAGTTTTAAGTTTTAGTTGCGTTTTAAGTTTGCCTTTAGGATAGTTTTAAGTTTGCGTTATTTACTTTTAGTGCCTTTTAATTTTTCGTCACGCTTTAATTTCTTGTCACTTATTTTAACTTAGATTTAGATTTATTTTACCTGCTTTTGCTTTAAAGTTTTTGCACCTTTTAATTTTACTACAACGACACAACTATTTGTTTCACCAAAGACAGCTGAGTTGCACGTTAATCCATTTTTCAATTCGAAGAGACTGGAAGAACGAACTTTAATTTTCTTACTAGGCAAAAGCCTTGTATCACTCTCGAACGATGATTGAAGTATTCTGAAACTTTCCATGCATTTATCTCTCAAGAAGCGTGTCCGTTGTTGTAGTTGTTCCATCTCAAGAGTTGTCACAACTGAATATTCATTGCTCTTTTCTATGATGATGGTGTCTTGGTTGATGAAGTGACTTTGGATCTTAATTAGATATGGTGTGATTGAGTTGTGGTTGAAATTCCGAAAATGTCGATTTTTCTTCAGTCCGACAATAAATTCTCAGTCCGATAAAACGGTAAACCGTAAAATTATGAATCACCAAATTTTGAAAGCGAGTTAGAAATATCCAATAACTAGTAGGGAAAAATTTTTAAAAATGAAAATTTTAATGAAAATAAAACCTAAAAAATTTGAAATTTGGTCCTAAAATTTAAATTTTTGGTCGAAAATTTTTTCGCATCACCAAAATTTGAAATCGAAGCTTAAATGGCTTAATAATGGTCTAGGAAAAAATAAATTTTACTATGGTTTTCCCGCCAAAAAACTCAAGTTATGATTCCGTAAAAACTATGATTCCGCAATGGATGTATGCTTCCGCAATAGAGGTATGATTCCGCAATACAAGTGTGGATTCAATTTCGCAATCACCAAATAAGTACAATTCCGCAATATAATCTAAGATTCAATTCCGCAATATCCAAAAACATATGATTCCACAATCACGAAAGTTAAGATTCCGCAATTACCAAAAAACATATGATTCCGCAATAATTGTAGGATTCAATTCCGCAATCTCCTAAGTATTTAATTTCGCAATGTAACACAATATTGCGAAATTATGGCATAATTTCCTAAAAAATAGGATATTGGAAGAACTTTATGAATTTCGAGATTTCAAGCCTAAAAAGAAGCCAAACACCACAAAATTTCGCGTTTTTAACCAATCTAAGTAACCCAAATCACTCCCACGCCTATGTAGTTGATTTGTCTACTCACTAACACCACGAAAACGCAAAATATTTTGATGATTCGAGCTATTTAGGAAGAAAAACCCACGAAATCAATAAGAGAACCAAAAGCAATCACGTATCTACCCTGTGGCGATTGATACCAATTGTTGTCCCATATTATAAGGTGATTAAAAAAGAAAATAGAGATGAAAAGATATATGAATTCTAGAGAGAGAAAGTAGTGAGAGAAAGTAGAGAGAAGTGTGTGAAACTATGGGAAGATTAGATTAAGAAAAATGAATCAACCAACACCCTTCCTAACATGCTAGGAAGGGTATTTATAGCCTTTGCCTACATGTGGCTTAATGGGCTATATGTTTGATTGGGCCGGGCTTGAATAAATGCTTAGTACCTTGAAAGAGGCCTTTTAAGCTAGCCATCAAGCCCGTAATGTCACGACTATTTTAATTAACTATTACAACGTTCTAATAAATGTTACAATATAAACGTATGACCGAACATTCATGTTTGACTCAATATTTTGAGGCTAACAGAAATTGTAGCTTTTAACGAGAGATAAGTGGTTTATCACTGTTGATATACAATTAAAATGCAAAAAATATTGTTAAAACTTTTGTTTATCAACAATGATAAGAGTTTTATCACTAGTGATATAACATTATAGAAAAAAGGTTTTAAAAAAATAATTAGATCTGTAATTATCAACGATAAGTGGTATATCACTAGTGATATAGAATTACAGAGGGATTTAAAAAAATAGATAAAGCTGATTTATCAATGAGAAGTGGTTTATCTATAGTGATATAGCATTACAAAAAAAGGTTTCAAAAAAATAGTTGATTATCAACAAGTGGTTTATCACTAGTGATATAACATTATAGAAAAAAAAGATGATCTAAAAAATATTAAAAACTTTGGTTTATCAACAATGATAATTGGGATGAAACAATTAAAACAGCAACTTAACAACATTTTTAAGAAGCTTATCAATTGTGATAAGAGGGTTATCACTAGAATTACAGAAAGGGTTTTAAAAAATAAATAAAATTGATTTATCAATGAGAAGTGGTTTATCAATAGTGATATAGCATTACAAAAAAGGTTTTAAAAAATAAGTTGATTATCAACAAGTGGTTTATCACTGGTGATATAGCATTACAGAAAAAAGATCTAAAAAATATTGAAAACTTTGGTTTATCAACAATGATAAGTGGGTTAAAACAATTAAAACAACAACTTAACAATTTTAAGAGGTTTATCAATAGTGATAAGAGGGTTTACAAAACATTGATAAGTGCTTTATCACTACTGATAAGCATTAGACAATGAAAAATATGTAATAATGACAAAAATGTAACAGCATTTTGGTTTGGGTAATTTTAAAAATTTAGGAATGCTAGTTGATTTGAAAACATTAATGAAACAGATTATATACATTTAGGTTTGTATGTTAAGTTATTATGTATCAAAGTGCGTCTTTACTTTAGATACCTAGTTACCAGTACATTAATACAACTAGTTAACAGCCTCTCGTCCATCTTCTATTCAGAGACTAGATGTGTTAGTTATTTGAATGTATAATCATTAATCACAAGCCAAAGTAACTACTGCATCCTATTTGTTTGTGAAATGTTATGTTTATTTAATGTATCAATTATATTTGGATCTTATAATGGCATTACTAACAAAATTTAAATAACTTGCAATCTAATCGCAAAAAGAAAAGAGGTGGAAGAAAAAAAAATGAAAATTAGAAGTACCTGTAAGAAACTATTTGGAAGAGATGAAACTGGGAAAAGTAAAGAGTGTCTGGAGAGAAGGGAACGACGTATTAAAGAGTTGAATAAAAGACTTGAGAAAAACATGAGAACAACTGAGGACAAAGCATCAACATCAAGATGCAGAGGAGGTGATGAAGATGAAGAAAATGATGAAAGTGAAGAAGAAGAAGAAGAAGAAGAGGAGAAAGATAAGAAAAAGAACAAAAAGAAAACATAAAAAGAACATCCTGTATTGACATCCCGTGCAACCGTGAGACCTTTATTCGAAGCAATGCGGGGATTGACAGCACAAAGAAAAAAGGTTATAAGAGACATGGGATTTGGATGCCTAATTGACTTTCCAATATATGACATCCCAACAAAATTGGCGTTTTTTTGTGGTGGACAAACTGAACACAAGCACAATGACGATAGATTGTCCAACAGAAGACATATTTTTGACTCCAAAATCGTTGAATCAAACTCTGGGAATTCCAATGGGACATAGAAAGCTGGATAGAGAAGGACAAAGAGAATACAATGACCCAATCATACAGACGTGGAAACAGCAATTCAGCAATGTAAACAAGCTAACATTGAAAGCTTTATCTGATGTCATAATTGAGTCAAAAAACACGGACTACATGTTCAGGTTGAACATTTTGTCGTTGATCTCAAACACATTTGCAGGTTGTGACAACAGTTCAACTGTCAAATTCACAGTCTTGAATAATGTCTTTGAAAGAGATGACGTGACTGAAATAGACTGGAGCACGCATGTACTAAACGGTGTGAGTACATCAAAGCTTGGATGGGATAAGAAAAAAAAAACAAGAAGAATGTTGTTTACGACGGTACAGTGATTTTCTTGATGGTAAGTAAAAAACTCTAAATTTTTTTAATGAATTTTATCTTTCACACTCTTAATATGTTCTATATTTTATGAAACAGCTAGCATACTTGCACTATACAAACCTAGAGAATTTCAATGTGATGAGACGAACACCAACATTCAAAAGCTGGAACTCAAGTCTCCTAAAAAGAAGAGAAACAGAAGAACTTCAAAACAAATCGATGGGAGAAGTAGAAATACTTGACGATATGAATGAAGCAGAAGAAGAAGCATATAAATAAGTAAGTTAAAAAATTATATTTCAATATATTATCAATACTGATAATACATTAAAGAAAAAATTAAAATAATATTTTATCTAGTAATATTTCTTTAAGTTAATTTTATCACTATTGATTATCTATTAAAGTTCATTTTAATAGATTATCAATAGTGATAATACATTAAAGAAAAAATCAAGATAATATTTAATCAATAGTGATAGTTAAATTAGTGAATAGATTATCAGTAGTGATTATCACTATCGATAATCTATTAAAGTTCATTTTGTTGTGTTAATTTTATGACTATTGATAATACATCAGAGAACTTTTCTTTTAAGATAAATTTATTACTATTGATAAATTAAAAATTTATAGAAGCAAGTTAATTTTAATACATTATCAATAGTGATATTAACTATTCATAAATCTATTGGTTCATTTCTTTAAGTTAAATTTATCAATATTGATTATCTATTAGAGAATTCTTCTTTTGTTTGTTTTATCACCATTGATAATCCATTAAAGTTCATTTTAATAGATTATCAATAGTGATAATACATTAAAGAAAAAATCAAGATAATATTTAATCAATAGTGATAGTTAAATTAGTGAATAGATTATCAATAGTGATTATCACCATCGATAATCTATTAAAGTTCATTTTTGTTTTGTTAATACATCAGAGTTGACTTTTCTTTTAAGATAAATTTATCACTATTGATAATACATTTAAAATTTTAATAGATCGTCAATAATAACTATATTATAGAAGCAAGTTAATTTTAATGCATTATCAATAGTGATATACAATATAGATATAATATATAAAAAGTTCATGACATGCTAAAATATGTATATTAATATTCATTGCATGAACTCTATGAGATGCTTAAAGAGAGCATTGAAAGCATCTTGATAGAAAAAGCGGAGATAGAAGAGAAGATCAACGAGAATTTATTCAAGTTTGGATCTGATGAGAAACTAAAAGAAATTCAAGAAAAAGTGAAAAAAATATTCAAAGAGGAGGAACGGGAACAATACTACTCATCATCATCGATAGAATCTGAAGATAACGATTTCAATGATGACGATGATGAAGGTAATCATGGAGATGAGGATGGTCCAAAACCTCCAAAAGATGAGAATGAAACAGATTCTGGTGATGAAGATTTCTTTGAATTGGTACGAGAAGCTCACACAGAAGAAAGAAACGACCCACACTACACCGATGAGCACAATGATAAAGAATGTGTCTCAGAAACTGGATCAAGCAGGCAACAAGAGATATCAAATGAAAAGGCAACAAATCAAAAAGAAAAAAATGACAATTATCAACCTGAAGATTATCATGATACAGGGGGGATGATGGAAAGACAAGAGATGAATCTGAATAGTGAATATGATGATGATGTTGATGAATCAAAAAAGTCAGAAAAAGATGATGCTGAAAACGAAAATGAAGGAAAACGAAAAGCTGAAGAAGAAATCGCAAGAAAAGGAAAGAGAGTGAAGGAAAACCAGCTAGAAGCTTCCCAGCGAAACATCAATCTTGGTGATAGCTTGATAATTAACGAAATTCAAAACCAAGAAGACGAAAATGCGAGGAAGCAACCTGAAAAAGAGTACAGATTACTCAGGTCAAACTACATCAACAAGAATATAGACACAACAGCTAAAATAACAGAAGACGAAAAGCTTTTGTAATCAACCATCTTTGGAAACAAGGAAAATGAATGGTAATCATCTAAATGATGCTTTTAGCTTTGAAAACTTTATCATTATTAAGCTTATGATTATAAATTGTGATATATTTCACAAGGCTGAAGTTTTTAACGATGGAGTAAGTAATGTGCTTATGAAAAGAAGTCTCTAGACGCTGGAACCAAGAATGAAAGTTGAAACTTCAGTGATCGACACATATGTGTCACTTCTGAATTATGAAGAAACTTTCAAAGAAAAAAATTTGAGACGCCATTTCTTTTATGTAGGAATGACAGTAAGATATTAATTAAAAATAAAAAAAAAACATCTAAATATTGCACTAACATTTTATTTTGAAAAAATAAATTTGGAACAGGTTCCGGGAGTACTACAAGACAAGACAAAAGACGGAGCCTTGAAGTTAGACGCCCAGTACCAATTGTTTAGCAAGTTGATTGAGATTCAGATGGATCACAATGTCAAAGACATGCAAATGATGGACGTCGGACTGGTAAAAAAAGCAGTCGATTAGATTCTATTCATATGATTATTGTATTATCATAAAATAGGCATTCTCTAAGAATTTTTTGATAAAATAATAGGTCTTCTTTCCAATCATAACATATGGGCATTACTACGTCATAGTTTTTTACCTTGATAAAGTTAAGGCTGTGATACTAGACAACAGCGATTCAGATGCGACATACAAAGGGAAATACAAGGAAAATTTTGATTTTGTGGTAAGTAACCTTAGAAAAATTTGTCTAATCAGAAAAAATAAAAAACATATCTAACAATCTTTATATATTTATGGTTTCAGAAGGAAATGTTTGTCAACCACCTGATGGCGTATCAACATCCAAAAGGAGAAGATTTACGGAAGAAAATCAAGAAAGCAACAGTGATGCAAATAAAGTGGAAGACAAAAGAAGAAAAAGTAGACTATGGTGTATACATGATGATACATATGGAGCTGTATCAAGGAGAGACTGCTAGTAAATGGCAAACAGGGATCTACAACGAAAATCATAAAGATCACCGAAAGCAGATTGATACCTTGAGAGCAAGAATAACAACAAAAATATTGCTCCATGAAATGAACAACCACAGGAAGTTGATGTCTGATAAAGCATTAAACATTCAAGAAGAGGGAATAATAGCAGGACCAAGTGAACAAAAATGATTTGTCATAAGTGTCCTTCTGTGTAACAAACTTACTACTTTTATTTTGAATGTGTGTAACTTTAACACATTAAACAATTTGGTTAAGTATTCTAAAACAGTATGATCTGTATGAAAACTTGGTACTTTTGGTTTGAAAATGCATCTTAAAATTATTAAGACAATATTTATCATGATGTTTTGTTCAGCTTATACTTTATCAATAGTGATATTGACTATAATATTTATAGAAGTTAAAAACTATAATCAGTTTTTTATACTTTATCAATAGTGATATTGACTTTATCAACTGTGATATTGCATATAGTGTGATATTGTATACTTATATCAACATTGATAAGGAAAAACAAATTATATATATTTATCAGTGTTGATATTGAATAACAAAATACATACTAGTGACATTTATCAACAGTGATATTGCATTAGTTAAAAAGTTCCTAAATTTATCATTAATCACTATTGATAAATAAAAAAACAATATAAAAAACACTTTTTTAACTAAAAAAAGTGAAACTTAAAATAAGGATACTATCACCATTGATATTACAAAAATATATATATTTATTAGCAGTGATATTGAATAACAAAAAGATATATACCACATCAACAATGATGTATAAATAAAAAAATTATCATTTATCACTATAGATAAATCAAAAAACATAACTGTCAATAAAAAATAAACTGTTCTTTAACTGAAAAAATTAAAAACTTTATCACTAATCACTATGATACTATCAGCATCAATATTATACTAAAAAAGTCTGAAGTTAGAATTTATAAAAATAAAAAAACCCGCCCATTCATAATGCATCCCACCCACTATCATTCTCATTCTACAAAACACAAACCGCTATCATTTCTCTCTCTAGAAACAAAACAAACCCTAACCATCTCTAAAATCAAAAACAAACCTAATCAAAACCTTCAATCACAAAGGCAAATCAAAAGAAATGGATGAATCGGAACAAGACGGATATGATACCTCAAAAAAACGATGGAAAAAAAACAAACACCAAGTCAGGAAGAAAGTATGGTTTTTTTAACTCATGATTTCTTACTTTTGATGATGATTAGAACATTTATTCTAAATTTAATCAATTTAATCTATTAATTTGATGTTTTAATTGATATATTGATTATAATAACCTACTTCTGAGTTTAAATTGGGTATTTCGAGGTTCTTGTGATGATTTGTTATGTATTGTCAATTTTAGATTCTAATCATCAATTAATGTCATATTGTATTGATTTTTTTGATTATTTTATAAACTTTTTAATAATATAAAACTTTAAAGAAAGATTTATGTAAAGTTTATTAGGTTTTTTTTAAGTTCATATAAATTTAAAAACTATAAGCCCCAGTTTTTTTAAATTGTTCGATCGCTTATGGGCTTATATAAGATTATTATAATCAATATAAACAAAAAAGCACAATGTTAGTTTTGGTATATGTATATCAACATTGATAAGAGTGTTCAAAATAAGAAACTTGAAAGGATTAATAAATTATATAACAAAATTTATCAAAAATGTTTCCAAATAAAAATGAAATTTATTATTTTCCTTTTAAAAAAATGTAGATGAAGATATTTTTCTCGATTTCACACCAGTCGAAGATTTGCCAGGTACTGAAATTCAAACAGAAGATGCTTTATCGGGTTAGTATCTATTAAAAAAACAACTACAAAATTCATAATTCAGACAAAAACTTACATAAAAATTGTTTTGTAACCACAGTTCAGAAAACATGCCCGATTCTAAACCTTTCTTCGCAGATTGGTAAAACCCTAGGTTCATTTAAAGAAAATAAAAAAAATTTATTCTTCATAAATATATAAATGTGATCAAATATGTGAGAATGTGACATACTTGTTTGATATTTTAATGTATTATCACTATTGATAATCCATTAAAAATAACTTAAATGGATTATCAATATTGATAAAACTAACAAATTAAATATCATAGAATGTATGATGCATACTTATAAACTTCTTATGTATCACATTTAATATATTTAAGAATTATATATATGAATGACTAACATAATACATCTATATTTGTGCAGATTTGAACACACAAAGCAACACTGAAGGTAACAAAACACCATCTTCGACATCGAAAAAACTAATATTCAGACGAAAAAATGATGCTAAAAGACAGGGACTAGATTTAGTTGAGCAACAAACAACAACAACAGAAGTAGTCGCATTTGCTTCAAAGGAAGTTGCAAAAAGAAAAAGAAAAGCCACTGACATAGAACCTGGAAAAAAGCCAACAAGAGTTCCTGTAGGAAAAAAACAAGAGGAAAAGCAAGAGAATATAAAAAAAAGGAAAAGAGACAGAAAAACAAATCAAGCCGAGGAAAGGAAAAAAAAGAACAGTAAAAGGAAAAGGAAAAAAGAAAGAAGAATCTGATGAAGAAGAGATGGCACTAATGACAGGAAAAGAAATAATGAAACTAAAAAATGAAGATATTTTCAAGCCATTGAGGGCTAAAACAACTGTTCAGCCTCTCTTCAATGCTAATCGAAATCTATCGAAAGAAAGGAAAAAGGTGATTAGACAAATGGGCTTTGGAAGTTTGTTGGAACTTCGATTCAGCAAAGTACCGGCATGGCTCACGTCATTAGCGATTTTGACTGGTGCACTTTTATTTGGGAATGCATTCAAGTAAGCAAGGTCAACTGGAAAGACACGACAGCGGAAAACTGGTACTACGGCCCAAACGTTGTGCTTATGGTAATTTTAATCTACACTTTAATTTTTTATTTATTTATGTCTAATATCATATTATTAATGCATGACACTTTTTTTAATATTATACTGTAAACAACTGCTTTACTTGCATCACACAAACTTTGCTGAGATGTATGTACCACGAAAATGGTCTGGCATCAGAAACTGGACTTTTGATCTTTTAGAAGAAAGAGAAAACTTGGAGATCAAGAATGGACGGTTTGGATTGCTTTCAGTGATAGAAGATGATGAAGAAAATAATGTTGATGAACAGGAAAATGAGAAGCAAAAACTCAAAGAGGTCAGCAAAATCATATATATTTTATCACTAATGATAATCCAATAAAGTTGATTTTAATAGGTTATCAATAGTGATAATACATTAATGATGAAAAAATTGACATAATAATTAATCTATAGTCAAAACTAAAATAGTGGTAACAGTTTATCAATAGTGATTATGACTATTGAATCTTATGTCTAGAATTTTTTTGTTAGTTTTATCACTATTGATAATCCATTAAAGTTAATTTTAATAGATTATTAATAGTGATAATACATTAAAGTTGAAAAATTAACATTATTTGATCAATAGTTACTTAAAATACTGATTATCACTATTGATAATGTTATGACTATCGATAATCTAAAAGAATTTCTCTTTGTTAGTTTTATCATTATTGATAATCCATTAAAGTTGATTTTTAATCGATTATCAATAGTGATAATACACTAAAGTTGAAAAATTAACATAATAATTAATCAGGTCATATTAAAAAATACTTATAATAGATTATCAATAGTGATGTAAAATTCCTAACACGCATTTTTTTCAACACAGCTTATATACGAGACAATAGAAGAAAAGTTTAAAAGAGTTATGAAAGAGAGAAGAGAGCTTCAAGATATGATTAATGAAAACTTGCAGATGCAAGAGGTCTTTGAGGGTGATGAAAGATTAAACTTGTTTGTACAAAGATTCAAAAGAGAGTTTGGAAATGAAATGGAAGTAGATGAACCCAAGGATTATTCATATTACTATGTTGGTGCATCAACTAGCAAAGCTGCAACAACAAATGATATTCATAGTCCTGCTGAGTTTATTGAAGATGTCCACGAGGAGAGCAACAACAAAAAATCAGACTTTCCTGAAGCTGATAAAATATAGTACGAACCACTTGAAAAAAATGCAGCAACAAGCTGCGAAAGACGAGGCTGAAAGAAAAAGGAAAGCTGATGCTGAAGATAAGAAGAAAAAGCAAGAAGATGCAAAGAAAATCAAAGCTCAAAGAGGTCAGTAAAATCAAATACTTTAACATGTTCATGTTATTGACAAATCACTAGTGATTAACCACTAGTCATAAAAATAAACTAGTGTTAAATCACTATTGATCAATGATAAATGATATTTGATAAATGACTAATAATGTATAATGATAATTTTAACAAAATATGGCTAGCAAAAACAACAAAATATAATGAAGCTTTAACAAAAACTAGTGATATGTAACTAGAAATGTATAAATTCTGAAGTTGAAAAATTCTTTTTAGAAGCAGATGTAAAGAAGAAGCAGCAAGAAGCTACGAAAGAGGAGGCTGAAAGAAAAAGGAATGCTGATGCTGAAAATAAGAAGATGCTACATGATTGTAGAACTATCTCTCCCTCTGATGGCGATTTCAAGCAATCAAACCCCTTCTCTATTTTTCTAATTGATCTCTGATCTTGTTTCATTCTAATACCTTATAACATTCGATTATTGAAGATTATCCTTTGTGATTATGGAGCTTTAATCGTCTATTATTTGGTTGCGGTTTTAAACTTGGTTTTAGGGTTTCGTTTTTTTGTTAGGGTTTCGCTGTGTCGCTTCAGGTCCTAGGGTTTACTGTGTGCTTTTTGATTTATTTATTCTCTCATTCATGGAAGTGGGTTAGGGCTGCGTGTTCTTATTGTCTGGAACCCAAATTTTTTTAGGGTTTTTTCGGTTTTCTTAATCTTTGGTAATTGTTTTGATTTGATTGTGGTTATGGGGAGAGGGAATGGTTTGAAGGAGGGTGGTCGTGATGATGCTACGTCTGAGCTTGCTACAGCAAAGGAGCGTCGTAAGGCTTTGCGACATGTTGTTTTTGAGGAATCCATTAAAGAGGCGGTTGTGGAGGATCCTATCTCTAGCAATGAAGCTTCTGTTAAGGTTCCTGTGAGTGTAAAGAACTTTATGAATGGGAATGTTACAACTTCAGAATCTGGTTCATTTGCATCGCTATTAAAGAACGAGGTTAAAATGAAAAGGGTTGTTGTTGCGGAACTTCGTAATGATGAACGTGTTGAGGGAGCTAATGTGGTGATTCCAATGGAGGTCGTAAATGAAGTAAGTTCGGCTTTTGACAATACTCTTTATGGATATTTCATTGGGAAACGGCTTGCATTTCCATTGGTAGAGAACTATGTTAAGAATACATGGGCGAAATTCGGTCTTAGGCATGCTATGCATAAGAATGGTTTTTTCTTTTTTCAGTTTGAAACCAAGGAAGGAATGGAGAAAGTTTTGGAAAGTGGCCCGTGGTTAATTAGATCTATTCCTTTAGTTCTTAACATTTGGTCACCAAATGCTAAGTTAATAAAGGAGGAAACTCGTTTAGCTCCGGTGTGGGTTAAGCTTCATAATATTCCGCTTCTTGCTTATTCGGAAGTTGGTTTAAGTCTGATTGCTACCCAACTTGGTAGACCAATTATGATGGATTCCTATACTAGTAACATGTGCCTAGACCCATGGGGCAAGTGTACGTATGCTCGGATTTTAATTGAAATGCGAGCTGATGTTGCCCTCTTCGACTCCTTGACAGTTGCAATGCCATTTACTGATGGTTCTGGGCACTCGTTGGATACGGTTAGAGTTGAATACGATTGGAAACCCCCACGATGTTCTACATGTTGTGTGTTTGATCATTCGGATGATTCTTGTCCAAAGCTTGTTAAGGAGGATGTTAAGGTTCCTACTGGTCAAGTGGATGAGGATGGGTTTACCATTGTCTCTAGGAAAAAGGGTGGAAATAAGGCAAATGCTAATAAGCAGATTGCAGGGGTTCGTTTGAGCAAACCAAAACCTCTAATGGTTTATCGCCGTGTTGATAGGGGTGCTGCTAATAAGGCCGGTGTCTCTTCTAGTGATGCTGGAAATGAAGTGCGTGAGAAACAAAGCACTCCACCAATCCAGCAAGGAGATATGACGTTGAATAATTCGTATGCTTCGTTGGAGAATCTAGAGGAGGTTATTTGGACTAATGCTACAGCTAGTGGCGGTGTTCCACTTGACGTGGTAAATGAAAGCGATAGTGAGGATGTTGATGAGGAGTTAGTATGTGAGACTGATCCTAAGGAAACTACACATTCCATGGGGGCAAGCACTCCCAATTCTGAGGTTCCCCATGTTTAGTGTCGCCGCTTGGAACATTCGGGGAATGAACCTCTCTCCGAAACAAAGTGAGGTTAGGCATGTTATTCTTGAGAATAATCTTGCTGTATGTGCAATTCTGGAGTCTCACATTGCTAGTTCTAACTTAGATACTATGTGTCAACGGGTGTTTAGACATTGGTCATGGGCTTCAAATAGCTCTAGTTGTTCGAAGAGTACTCGAATTATTCTCGGGTGGAATGCTGATATTGTAGACATGGATATCATATCGCAAAGTGACCAGGTCTTGCATGCTCGTATATGGATTAAGACGGATAAAAAGGAGGTCTTCTTTTCTTTTGTTTATGCTCATAACCGCTATACTCATAGGCGTGCGTTGTGGTATAGTTTATGTATGCATAAGTACTTTGTTAGAGACCGACCTTGGTGCATTCTTGGTGATTTTAATGTAGCGCTTCATTTGGAGGATACTATTGCCGGTTCTTCGGGTATTGATATTTCCATGCGTGAGTTCCGTAAATGTATTGATGAGATTGAGCTTATAGATGTCCCTCGTGCGGGTCTTCAATTTACTTGGACTCAAAAGCCGCAAGGTTTGAATGGGATTCTTAAAAAGTTGGACCGAGTTATGGCTAATAGTGATTTTAGCGATTCTTTTGTTGGAAATTATGCGGTCTTTCAACCATATGGCATTTCTGATCACGCGCCTGCTGTGTTACGAATTCCTTTAATTACTAAAGCTGCCCCGAAACCGTTTAAGTTTGCAAATGTTGTTACTACTTTCCCTCGGTTTAAGGCTGTTGTTCAGGAGGGGTGGAACACGTATTTTCAAGGGTTCCACATGTTTAAGGTTGTAAAGCGGCTGAAGTTGCTTAAGAAACCGCTTCGGAAGTTACTTTACGAAAAGGGTAATTTACATGAAAATGTTACTAAAATTCGTGGTGAGATGGAACGTGTGCAGGCTGCTCTTGACTTGGATCCGTTTAATATTGCCCTTCGAGAGGAAGAAGCTGTCACGGTTCGTTCGTTCACTGATGCCCTTGTTGC
This sequence comes from Glebionis coronaria, assembly GCA_025667525.1. NCBI lineage: Eukaryota > Viridiplantae > Streptophyta > Magnoliopsida > Asterales > Asteraceae > Glebionis > Glebionis coronaria. The sequence continues at coordinate 98,944,141 of CM046879.1, forward strand.
GGAAGAGTTGTTTCTTAAGCAGAAAGCTAAAGTGGAATGGTTGAAAGTTGGGGATACTAACTCAGCCTATTTTCATAAATCGGTTAAGGGTCGTATAAGCCGTAATCGAATTAATGTGGTCACTGATTTGAATGGTGATGTGATTTATGGTGATGGGGTTCCGGCTGCTTTTGTGTCTCACTATGAGGCCTTTTTGGGTCAGCCGGGTACTACGATTCCTCTTGATTCGAGTGACCTATTTTTGACGACATTGGACCCGATTCAGGCGTTAGAAATGATTCAAACGGTTACTCCTAAAGAGGTTAAAGAAGCCATTTTTTCTATGGGGAATGACAAATCTCCAGGTCCGGATGGCTATACGGCGTGTTTCTTCAAGGAATGTTGGGAAATTATTGGGGCTGATGTTATTGCTGCTATTCAGGAGTTCTTTGTTAATGGTAACCTGTTGAAAGAGCTGAATCATACCATTATTTCTCTCATTCCTAAAGTAAAGTCGCCGTCTCGAGTTACCGACTATCGCCCTATTTCATGTTGTAATGTGCTTTATAAGTGCATTACAAAGATTATTGCAAATCGGATTAAGGAATGTTTAAAGACGTTGATCAGTCCAAATCAGTCGGCTTTTGTCCCGGGTAGGAGAATTTCTGATAATATTCTTCTTACTCAAGAGTTAATGCATAACTATCACTTGAATCGGGGTGCTCCTCGATGTGCTTTTAAGATTGATATTCAAAAAGCTTATGATACGGTGGATTGGGATTTTTTGAAGCATGTTTTATTGGCATTTGGTTTCCATGAAAAGATGGTGTCTTGGATCATGGTTTGTGTTTCCACGACATCGTTTTCTATTGGTATTAATGGTGCTCTTTGTGGATTTTTCAAAGGTCGACGGGGGCTTCGCCAAGGATGTCCGTTGTCTCCTTATTTATTCACTCTTATCATGGAGATCCTTACTCTTATGTTGCGTCGAAAGGTGCGTGAATCGGAGGGCTTTGCATACCATCGTTATTGTTCGAATTTAGAGCTAATTAATCTGTGTTTTGCGGACGATTTGTTTATTTTTGCCCATGGGGATCCGGATTCTGCGTCGGTGATTATGGGTGCTTTGGAGGAGTTTAAAAATGTTTCGGGTCTTGTTCCTAGTCTCCCGAAGAGTACTGCGTACTTTTGTAACGTTTTAAACCATACAAAGCTTGCCATCTTGCAGATCTTGCCTTTTGAAGAGGGGCGCCTTCCGGTGAAATATCTTGGAGTCCCTTTGGTTTCGTCCAGGTTGATTTTCCGTGATTGTTGTGAGCTTGTGGATCGAATTAGATGTCGTATTTCAGATTGGAAAAACAAGTCTCTTTCGGCAGCAGGCCGGTTACAATTAGTTCGGTCGGTCCTTGGCTCGATGAATGTTTATTGGTCCTCGGTGTTTATTCTTCCTACTCGTATTATCCTGGAGATTGAGCAATTAATGCGTGGTTTTTTATGGGCCGGTGGAGAGGTGAGTTCCGGGAAAGCAAAAGTGGCGTGGGAGGTTGTTTGTCTTCCTAAGAATGAAGGTGGCCTTGGTATTCGTCGTCTTGATGTGTTCAATAAAGCCCTCATGGCTGCCCATATTTGGAGTCTTTTATCTAGGAAAGAGTCCTTGTGGGTCAAATGGATTCATGAGTATAAATTACGAGGTAGACACTTCTTTGATATTCCTTATCGTGGTTGCATGACATGGGGCTGGAGGAAACTTTTACAGTTGCGACCTCTGATTCGTGAGTTCTTTTGTTATAAGATTGGTAATGGTTCTTCATGCTCGCTTTGGTTTGATAAGTGGTCTGATTCGCAACCGCTTGGTGATGTGGTGTCTCGGCGTGATATGCACAGGGCGGGTTTTTCTCTATATTCTAAAGTGAAAGATGCCGTGGGTTATGAAGGTTGGCTTTGGCCGAATGCATGGCTCATTAAATACCCCGCTCTTCAATCTTTGGCAGTTCCTACGCTTAGTAATTTGGAGGACAGATTGGAGTGGCGAGATTGTGATGGGAACTCTCGTGCTTTCTCTGTGACCGAAGTTTGGAACTGTATTCGACCACGTTCAGATGTCGTAGATTGGTTTCATGTGGTTTGGTTTGCGTCTTGTATTCCTCGGCATGCTTACCATATGTGGCTTGTTGCTAAGCGTAGGCTGTCTACTCAGGATCGTTTGCGACATTGGGACGTTCATGGTGGGTACTCTTTGCTTTGCCCGTTCTGTAATGGGCAACCGGACTCGCATGAACATTTATTTTTTGATTGTGTGTTTTCTAGACACGTTTGGGACGCGGTTAAGGGCCTGGCTGGGCTTTCTAGTTCTCACCATTCTATTCAGGCTATTGTGGTTTCGTTGATTCCTACCGCGCATAGGAGGTCTTTTCGTTGTGTGATCGCTAAGTTGGTGGTGGCTGCGACTTCCTATTTTATTTGGCAGGAGCGTAATTGTCGTTTGTTCTCCAATGAAAAAAGGTCGCACGATCAGGTCATAAGCATTATTAAGTCTTCTGTCCGACTTAAGTTGCTTTCGTGTTACTTCAAGAAGTCAAAGGATGCTTTGTTGTTTCAACGCCTATGGGATCTTCCGGACTCTATAGTTCGATAATCATGCTGCTGGTCTCCAAGATTTATTTTGTTAGGCGTTTTGTCAAGTTTTTGGGGTCGTGGAAATGGCTTTTCCCGATTGGTGTGATTGGTTTTGTTGTCTTTAGTATTCCATTGTGTGGCATGTCACGCATGGTTTAGGAGTTGTTCAAGCCTTGGCTTGAGGTTAATGTGGTACTTCAGCCACATTCCTTTGTTCTTAAACGATTTTTTGGTGTAATATATTTAACCGGGGATTGTTGTCCCTTTTACCCAAAAAAAAATGCTGAAAATAAGAAGAAAGAGGAAGAAGATGCAAAGAAAAAACATGCGGAAGAGAAAGCTACAAATACAGAAAATGATGCAACTGCAAAAGAAGATGCTCAAAAACCAGCAAAAAAAGTTGCAGGAAAGCAAACACCAAAAAAGAAAAGTTCAGAAAAACCAAAAGTAGATAAAGATGGAGAAAAAACATATGCTCAAACAGAAACAAACAAAGAGGAGCTGCAATAATAGAGCCCACAAAGGAAGCAACACCAGAAAAGAAGGAACATGCAGAGGACAAACATGAAGCTCCAACAGAAACAAAGGAACATGCAGAGGACAAACATGGAGCTGCTGTTGTAGAAAAACCAAAAGCACAAACAGAAGAAAACAAAGAGACATCTAAAGAAAAAAACAAAGATTTCAGCAAACAGCATCTTCTGTATGCAAGGACAGATCAGGTGAACAAGTTTAATATTTACTATTTAGTCCTGGATAAATATCATTAGAAACTAGTGATAAATCTAATACATAATAAATGTTTTGCAGTGAAAAAGTATTCGATGATGGAAGTGGAACAATTGCAAACAGAGAAGAAACACAAACTCTTGCACCTGGATTCAAGATACATAAAAAAGTAATTCACACTTTTGTTAAAGTGTTAAATTACGTGGAAAGGATACACACAGGAGGCAAAGGGTTAAGAAGGCAATACTTTGCAACAACTGACTTCGTAAGTTCATTTAAAATTTATAACGAAAAAAAATGTTATATCACTTGAAAAATATAAGAACTAAATTTATTTTTAAAAAATCTTTTATCTATAGGACGTGGAACATATGGAAAATGAGAGTTTGAATGAGATCGATGGTGTGAATTTTGAAAAGTTGCTGCACAAATACATGATTTCTTCACAAGCTAAGAAGAAGATGAAAGATGTGAGAATTGTGTTTTTCCCAACAATAGTTGGAGGTGATTATTTCGTGATCGTCATCAACCTTGAGAAAGCAAATGCTATGATACTAGACAACGACTCAAATGTGGAATATAAGAAAAAGTACCAAGACGCCTTTGGCAAAATAGTAAGTAAATATATAATGTTACTTGAATGTAGAATTATATAAATGCAGATAAATTACATGGCTATACACAATAACTAATTTCTTAAATTTTAATTTCTGCAAAAAAAATTGTTGATCAACTACTTGACGAAGCATGGAAACACGTGTGTTAAGAAGCTAAGCAACGACAAATCACCAAAAGTGATGAAATTCAAATGGCAAACTCTGGAAAACAAAATCGACAGTGGCTTGTACACAATGATGCATATGGAGCTTTATCAAGGTGAGATGGCATCTAAATGGAATCCTCAAATTGTTCCCGAAACAAACAGAGATCATCAACTGCAAATAAACATAATGAGGAAGAGGTATGTGACAAAGATTTTAATGCATGAAGTAAACACAGAGAGAGTGATGATGGACTATGCAGAGAAGTTTGAAGATGATAACAAGGACAAAGACGAAAAAACAGTCCAAGAAATCGTTGAAGCTGCTATCAACAAAAAGATAGCAAATGAATGATAAGCCCCAAGTCTTATGTTAACAAAACAATTATTACTTTTTATTAGAACAAAGATTTTGTAGTATATCACTGGTGATATACAAATGATGTATCTTAAACAATTGTTGAACCTTCTTTTGCTGATTAAACTTAATGATGTCAATTTTAACTTCAAAAATAATATTTCAAACACAAAAGATGGTAGAAAACATTTCAATATTGAAAATATAACTACCTGTATTATCACTAACTATAAAAAAAAATTAAAAAATACCGTGTATAAAATTTTATTCAATAAGATATATGAGATATAAAAAAAACATTGAAAACCAACTTAAAAATATATGAGACATCGTTATAAATAACTAATCACTTACCAATACTTATAAAACATGAATATTAAAAACTATTTACGTGTGATATCACTGGTGATAAAATATAGAAAATGTATATACTTATAAAACATGAATATTAAAAATTATTTACGTGTGATATCACTGGTGATAAAATATAGAAAATGAATATACTTATAAAACATGAATATATACTTATAAAACATGAATATAAAAAATTGTTTACGTGTGATATCACTGGTGATAAAATATAGAAAATGAATATACTTGTAAAACATGAATATTAAAAATTGTTTACGTGTGATATCACTGGTGATAAAATATATAAAATAAATTTATACTTGTAAAACATAAATATAAAAATTGTTTACGTGTGATATCACTGGTGATAAAATATAGAAAATGAATATACTTATAAAACATGAATATATAATTTTAAAACATGAATATTAAAAATTGTTTACGTGTGATATCACTGGTGATAAAATATAGAAAATGAATATTGTAAAACATGAATATTAAAAAATTTTTACGTGTGATATCACTGGTGATAAAATATAGAAAATGAATATATACTTGTAGAACATAAATATTAAAAATTGTTTAATGAAGCATGCAGCAACATTCCATTGTACTTATATGTCTATGTGATAAATACAATGTTTACCAGGGTGACCCTTTAACGAAAAAAACCATTGAATACGATTATCAAATTTTATTAAAGGTACAATATGTGAAGCTAGAAAAAAACATTCAAAACATCAATCTGGATTGTAGATATATTTTTTAAAACATAAAATAAATCACTCATCATGGCTGATTGTCTCCTCCTTCCACTGTTGCTTTTTCGTACTTGTTCTTGCGTCGACTTCTCTGTTCTTCTCTTTTTCTTTTTCTTTCTGCCTTTCAATTTTTGGTGTTATACGCAAATCAAAACTTGGCTGGGAACCAGGAGTCTAAGGGCTACTGCACCGAGATGGTGATGTAGCAGATAATGTGTCTGAATCACTAACTTGTACATTATTTCCTTTTTGATTTATTTCTTCTTCGGCTTTATGTTTCGCGGCAAGCTCAGCTAAAAGTTTTGGCTCTACAAATTCAACATAATAATTCGACGATTCTTCTGAATCTGAATCATGAACCAATAAAGTACTTGTTTGACCTTGGTAAAATTTACCTATTGCTTCAACTTGTTGCTTCAAAAATTGCGGATCATCAATATCTATATTTATTTTTTGGTTTGTTACATTTTCTTGCCCAATAACTACTTTCTTAATACTTCCAGCTTGATCTGTTTTTTTAAAACTTCCAGCTTGATCATTCAATAGTACCGCATCTCGACTTTCTATTTCCATGTCTTGTTTAGTAACTGAATATGAAACACTTCTAAAAGTGCTTTCATGGACACTTTGAATGTTGTCTTGTCCATATTCCATTATCTTACTACTTCCAGCTTCTACTGTTTTTGCGGATCCATATTGTCCTTCAAAAGCAAGATTTTGACCATTTAATCCTTCATCATATTGATATTGGCAAACTTGATCTATTGCTTCAACTGGTTGCTTCAAAAATCCAGGATCATCATAATCAAAATCATCAGAATCTGCAACACACTTTATGTTTCTAGCCATTTCTAGCCCAGTTTGTACTTTCTTACTATTTCCAGCGTGTTCTGTTTTAGTGCCTCCATCTAGCACTTGAGAAACAAATTTTTTATCATTCAATAGTACCTCATCTTGATTAACAATTTCCGTTTCTTGTTCGGAAACTAAATATGAATCATTTCTACAAATTCTTACATCAACACTTTGAACATTTTCTTGCACAAATTCCATTTTCTTACTACTTCCAACTTCTTCTGTTTTGGTGCCTCCATCTTGTCCTTCAGAAACAAAATTATGATCATTCAATACCTCCTCATCTTGAACATTTTCTTGCCCAAATTGTATTATCTTACTACTTTCAACTTCTTCTATTTTGGTGTCTCCATCTTGTCCTTCAGAAACAAGATTCTGATCATTCAATCCTTCCTCATCTTGAACATTTTCTTGCCCAGATTCCATTTTCCTACTACTTCCAACTTCTTTTGTTTTGGTGCCTCCATCTTGTCCGTCAGAAACAACATTCTGATCATTCAATCCTTGCTCGTCTTGATTACACATATTCACATTTTGATCACCAACATAGTATGTGCCACCTCTAAAAATGCTTTCATCGACAATTTGAACGTTTTCTTGTCCGGGTTCCAATTTGTTACTACCTCCAGCTTCTGTTTTCGTGCCTACATCTTGTACTTCAGAACCAAGATTTCCGTCATTAAAACCGTCATCATCTTGACTACTGATTTTCATATCTTGATCAACACCTAAAAGATTATCGTTCTCATCGCCAGATTCTGAGGAAGAAGTATGGTACTCTGGAATGTCGGGTTCTTTGAAAATTTCTTTTAGTCTGGCCCTAAATTCAATCAGCTTAGAATTATCTTGGAACTTCAACAAATTCTCATTGATTGTTTCTTCTATTTTTGATTTATCTATTAAAATGTTCTCAATACTCTGATGAATCAAATCATACAATTCCTGTAATGTAGAAGAAAAATATACTTATTGATAATCACTATTGATAAAACATTAAATTTTTTAATAAATACTGATAACTAAGAAAAACTAACTTTAATATATTATCAATAGTGATAATACATTAAAAATTTATAACTAATGATAATCACAATTGATAATCTGTTAATTATGATTACATATATAAGAGTATCCCTGATCATATATATCACTATTGATAATCACTATTAATAATCTATTACTTAATTTAATCACTATTGATAAATCACTACTGATAATCTATTAAAGTTGATTAAAGTAAAAAATACACACGAGTGATAAAATGTTAACTTAACTAACCTCTCTTTGTACATTTTGCTCTACTTCATCCAAATCTGGTAGAATTTCGGATGTTCCCATAGAATTGTTCTTGACTTCAATTGTTTCTCTTTGGTTCAACAGACTTGAATCCCAGCTTTTAATCGATGGTACTCGTCTCGTTACTTTCATCTGATCACACTTTGTGTAATGATCATATGCAAGCTGTATCATATAATGTATTATAATATTAATATCAAATTTTATATAAGACAAAAAAGTTGGTATAAAAAATATTAATGTTCGTAAATTACCATCATGAACATAGCTGGTCCGTAATACACAACACTCTTCCTATGATTCAACCTTGATTCCCATGCAAGCTTCGATAAACTAGCACAATCAAGGACGTGCTCGCACCAGTTTATATCATTAACGTCATCATCTTCGAAAACATTCTTCAGGACTGTGAATTTGATAGTTGATGATACATCACAACTTCCTAAAGTGTTTGAAATCAAAGTCAAGACGTTCATCCTAAACATATAATCATCATTTTTAGTCTCCAATATAACATCTGATAATTCTTTGATTGTAACCATGTTGACATTATTGAACTGACTTTTCCATTTTTAATAAATGGATCACCATATTGTCGTTCACCTTCTCGTTGCAAGTTCATGTTACCCATCGGAAGTCCAAAAATTTGATTAACTGTTTTCGGAGTAAGTAATATGTCTCCTGATGGACACTTTAATAGCATTGATGTAATATCAAGAATATCAACTACAAAGAATGCAAGTTTGCTTGGGATATCAAATATCAGAAAATCAATCAAAGCTCCAAACCCCATATCTTTGATTACCTTCTTTCTTTGGGCTGTTAAACAACGCATTACTTCGTAAAGAGGCCTAAATGAAGCACGTGATATCGATGACCTATATTCTTTTTTTCTACCCCTTTGCTGGCTCTTATTCTCTGAATTATTCATTACAAAATCATCATTTCCTTCAATAATTTTTTTCCTTTCCCCTTTCTTCTCGCCTTCTTTTATCATCAACAAAAGAACTGTCTTCTTTCAATTTTATCTCTTCTTCATTAAATTCTCTTTTACGTTTCTCTTCTTTTTCCCTAAAAATTATACTGCCGGTTCGTTTCTTACAGTTACGTCTAGGCAATTATTTTCTTCTAACAGTTTTTTGATTAACTGAAAATTAAAATGACATATAATTGGTTCAAGCACTTTAACAAACATTTTAAACGCACATATAAATATAACATATATAGAATCACAAAACATCATAAAATAAGAACAATACATAAATCAAATGCAAAATCAATAGAACAATACAAATGTTTTTTTTCTTTTCAAAATGAAATACCTTTATCAGTTCCAGTACATTCGCTTTGAACTATTGGATCTGTTGTAATCGGAGGTATACTCGATGATCCTTCCATGTTTTTGTTAATTTTTGTTAAATTTGATTCATCTTTCGTTAGTCTTTTTTATTTTAATGGTAGGAGAAACTTGTTTAAAATGATTTTGATATTGAACATTTAGGAAGTGTTCATCATATAAAAGTGTGTGTGTTTGGGGGAAATAAATAAAACTTAAATTTATTTAAGTACATATGAACATTTTACATCAAAGCTTTATAAATCACCTGTGATTAAAAACACATGACATTCTAAATACATTATCCATGGTGATATTTTCAAAGTTAATTTCATAGTTAAAATCCAAAAAGCATACTAAAATTTATCACAAGAAAAATAAATTAATTATCACTTGTGATATTTCAAGTAAAACTAAACACTATAAATTTTCAAAAGAAAGAAACACATTCATTGAATCGAAAAAATATTTTACATGAAGACCTTGAAAAACAGTCAAATTACATGAAATAATAACACAAACAACATAACATAACACAAACAAATCACAAATAGGATATTTTAAACATTGAATCACGAGTGATAAAAACAAACTATCTACTTTTAACAAATCTATCTACTTTTAACATTGAATCACTAGTGATAAAACATACTGAACATAAGTTCTCAATTATTAAAAATAAAACTTTGTGATCATCAAGAAAACAATTGATAGTACATACACAAGGAAAGTGTCACTAGTGATAAAACAAATGAAAAATTTTCAACAAATTATTCAAAATTAAAGTATCACTTTTGATAATAAAAAACAATTGATAGTAGATAAACTCAGCATTGGATTCCAGAATATACAACTTGAACAAATTAAGCAACATGAAAACCGTCTCTATCATTACGAAAAACAGAAGAAACTGATGCAGAATATGAAAAATCAGCTTTATCCTTCAGTGGACAAGTACTATAGGTGTGGTCAGTACTTGAACAAAGAGTACAACCCATCTTTCTTCTCTTATTGCTTTTAGCCATTGATATCTCTCTTCCACTTTTAATACGCTTTTGCGGCTGCTTCTGCGGCTGCTTTTGTGGCTGCTTCTCACTCCCCTTTGTCCGAACATCTGTTGGATTATTCACAAGCTTCTTCTTAGGCTCCTTAACACCCATAAACTTTTCAACAATCTGAGCAGTTGTACGTGTTGAAACAGGAGGCAAACCAGCTTCGAACTCAGACTTTAATGCTTTCATCTTGCCCACAAAAGAAGTTAGTTTAGGCTCATTATTACTCAAAATATGTATACATGATTCAAACACGTTTGCGGCCTCAATAGAAAGCTTCTCAATTGCTTCATTCTTCTCGCCATATCGGTTTTTTTTGTTCCTCAAATCAGCTGGAATCAAATCTTTTGTCCAATGCCAAAGTATATACTGATCTGGGATACGAGACACAATACAGTTCTTGAAAGCACAAAAAACATGACGACATAAAATCCCAACACGAACAAAAAGCTGACAACAGCAAGAAACTGAAGAATCTTGACTGTTATATATCACCTAAAAAAATTTTAAACAATCATATATCAAACAAGAGATAATTTATATTAAAATAGCTATTAAAAAATTTATTGTATAAACTATCAATAGTGATAAAATATATGAATCTTTAGAAATTAAAAATAACAAAATATACCTCATACTTCCGTGAAATTTTTTTATACAACTCAATCTCTTCTTCAAGATTCTATGAATTACTTTCTTTATCAATAACTTATGGAACAAACTTTTGAGATATTTCCTCTTCAATAAGAATAACAAAAACACCCTCTTTTGAACTCATACCATTTACCGAACACAGCCAAGAACCTGCAACAATCTCTTTTTGAACACGATTAAAAATATTACGGGTGTAAACACCAGTAGCATATTTTCCGATCGATAAGGGAGTCAACAAAGTAGGGAACGAGTCAAAAGACTGATGATCCAACTGTTCTTGAAGGTATCTCTGCCTATCCATTGCAGACTCGTAACTAAGCATAAACTTCACAAGGGTCGCACGGGAGCTCAAGAAATAATTAAAGAACGAGTTCTCGCTCTCTGACCTGGAAGTAGTCCTCATTAATCCACAAAGTGGTGAATCAACAAAAAAAGCAGGGATCCATGATGTTCTAATATTATACATCTTCGTTAGCCACTTGTGTCCAACAAGATTAAACTCCTCCATAAGACTGTTCCATCTAAGCTCAAACTCATCAGGTTGGATATACATATTCCAAACAATTTTGCCGCACTTTTCTTTGAACTTTGTGTTATCATAAATTTCACAAACAATCTGGGAAAAGAATGCAATATCAGTAGTGATATAACAATAAAGTTTATATACACAATAAATTTTTTTATCTCGATGCATTATCACTAGTGATAAGAAAAATGCCAAATAAGAGAACTGTATAATCTTTTGGTTGTTTACATATAACATTAATACTTTATCACAAGTGATATAAAAAGAAAGGAAAATGAAAAAATATGAAAGTACCTTTTTTGGGACTTTCTGCATGATGTGCCACATATAAAGCCTATGCTTATATTCATGCAACTCCTCAGCAACAGCGATACGCATAGCACCGTCTTGATCAGTAACAACAATCTGTGGCGCTCGACCAACTGCCTTCTTAAACGATCGAAGTAACCATCCATAATATGGAGCTGTTTCTTTCTTCAACAACCTCGAACCAACAGTAACAGACCTTCTATGGTTGTCTATAGCCGTAAATGGCACAAACACCATTTTATACCTGAAAAATAGAATAAACTTTAACAAGTAATAAAAAAACAATGAAGAAAGAATAATAATGAAACATACTTGTTAGTTCTGTACGTGGCATCAAATGATACAATATCACCAAATTCCTTGTAATTACACTTCGCAACTTCATCAGCCCAGAACAAACCGCACAACTCCGCGTTCTCAACAAAAAATTCAAAAGAAAATAGTTTTGTATACTCTTTCCTGTCCTCCATACGATTAATCAACATCTGAGCATCACTATCTCCTATGAACAAGTTCAAGACATTAACAAAATTCTTAAAATCCACCTGAGTACCATGAACTAGAGATACAGACCCTTTCAACCCAGTATAAAACTTATGCGCTTTAACAACACCAATATTTGAACTCATAGCTTTGATAATAAACAGTTGCTCGACGTATGTTAACTTCCTCTCAGATTTAGACAAGTGTTGATACTCAGTCTTATCAAGCTCATGATTATGTTCAACATCAAAAGTTGTCAACGAATACTTTATTGTACCAGGAACCAAATCAAACACAATACGCGCTTTGCAACCAAATATCCTAATATTTGAAGTCCTTACTTGTTTATCAGTCTTCTTAGGCTCTAAAGTATTCAAGGATATATTCTTCGGACAACCATACCGATTACAAACTAACGTCTTTTGTTTCACAAACCCACCACGTAATCATTTCTGAGTTGATAGTCCAATGCCAAACCCCGCAACTGAAGCGTATTTCTTATAAACACTAATACATTCATCAACACTATCATATTCAGTACCTAAAACTGGTAAATCACTAGCATAAACCCTAGGAACAACTATAAGTGAACCATCTGGACCGTCGAGAATCTCATCATGATCAAACGATGAAGATGTTTTATCACTATTACCAGTTGCAGAAAATAAAATAAAGAAAAATGAATATAATATAAAAAAAAAACATGAACATATATCATAAATAATATAACGCAACAAATGATATATCACTAGTGATAACACATGATAAAAGACACAACAAAAAAACAAAAGCAGTTTACACTAAATATCAATAGTGATAAAACATACAAAAACATTTAAATACCTTTTCTTGTTTGGAACAAAAAACATTCATAAAATGATAAAACACATGATATATCACTAGTGATAACACATGATAAAACTAGTGATAACACATGATAAAAGACATAACAAAAAAACAAAAACAGTTTACACTAAATATCAATAGTGATAAAACATACAAAAACGTTTAAATACCTTTACTTGTTTGGAACAAAAAACATTCATAAAATGATAAAACGCATGATATATCACTATTGATAAAACAAAAAAAACATCATAAAAGGACAGCAAAAACAAAAAACTTTTAAACTAAATATCAATAGTGATATAACATACAAAACATCAACAAAAAAAGATAGTAAAAAGATCAACATATCACTAGTGATAGAACATAAAAACATCAACAAAAACAGCTTAACTAATAACAAAACATCAAAATATCACAACTGATACAAAACATGATAAAAAAAATAAGCTGTTAATAAGCATTATCAACAAATAGAGTAAAAAATAAGCTGTTAATCTACAAACTTATAATCACAGTGAACAGAAATAGAACCGCATCAGGATACAGTAGAACCGTTATTAACATCCAAACCTACTAAATCAGCATCTGAATCTGGAACTGCAGGTTCATTCAAATCAAAAGCCATAACATAAATGAATTAATTGATCAACAATCGATCTAAATGCAACGGAATTTGTGGAATGATAAGCAGTAAAATGATAACGATGATCAATAATGCAACGGAATTTGTGGATCAGTATAACATAATGAAAAAATGGTTTTTTTTGTAACTGAAACGGTTGAGAGAAACACACACGAACTATGTGTGAAAAAAAGGAGCAAAGTGAGAAAAATTTGGGAGAAAAATTTGGGAGAAAAGAGTTTATATAGTGGTAATAAAAAATGATTAATTGAATTAAATCTTAGATTAATCCCCACCCTTACATCAAAGCTAAATGAAAGGTAGGTGGGATTTGTCCCTTGGTTTCTACCAAAAAACAAGGCTCTAAAATAACTTTTGTCATCACAACTAACATTATTTTTTTATTTAGGCCTATCACTACCAATTTAATTTACTTTTCTTTATTTTGAACACAATTAATTAATTTTATTAAAATAAAAATAATAATACAATAAAAACAAATACATAAACTAAAAAAATCACGAAAAAAACACGGAAAATCTAAATGATGAAAACGAAATAACATTCTTTTTACCCGTTCTAAGCATTTGGGTATCGCTTCATGTTGATACAAAAGTTAGAAGGACCGCGTTTGACTCGAATTAGTTTTAATTCGGGGTCTTGTAGGCTTCGGCTCTTACACCAAGTGAACTTGCATGAAGATCCTGCACACTAATTAACAGACACCGTTAGGCTTACCGTGGGCGTGTGTCCCACGATTTGACTCCGGCGTGAGAGTAAGTAACCGGTTTGAGTGTAAGTGAGGGTTAGAGTTTTGTGAATATCGTACTTTTGTGGAACCTCTGGGGTTCTTTTTATACCCGAGGGAACCTTAGCTGGGCTCTCCTACTCTTGCGGCCTAAACAAGAGATAATGACCAAATATAACTTGACAGTTATCGTGTAAATAAGGAGAGTGTATATCTCTTTTACTTAGACGAATATAATCTTATTTAGTTTATATTCTGTTTGATCCTGTGACAGCATGAAAAAGACACGGTTAAGGTATAATTGCGTGCGACAACGGCTTATTGGGCCTCGTGGGCTTTAGGCGCTGTCTACGTATGATCCATACTTAATGGATACGGGTAGTACCCGTGGGTCGGGTTACCAGTCCGACTAGGAACTATACGTCATCATGTCCCCCCAGTCTAGTAGTCGCACGGTGTGCCGCGGCTACTAGACTACAAATATCCAAGTCGCATAATGAATTGCCATGTATGGAGAATGAGCAATGTGAAGAATCCCTAACCAGATTTCAAATTCTCCCCCTAGGAATACACATTCATCCCCCCTTTCACCTAATCCCTCAAAATCCAAGAAAAGCGTCTGTCGCGTCAACACAACCATTCATATTCCATCGTTAGATTAAGTAAGTGGGCTACACTTGGCAGAGATCCAATATCATGAACATTAACCTTAGGATCATATTTAATCCCTTCGTCGTTTTTTACTGCACATACTCACATTAAAACATACACACAATTCGCCGTTAACAAAACTTCTATCTTCGAAGCCAAAAAGAAAAAAGATATTTCCCTGCGAATCTTTATCTTCTTCCCAATTGTAAACATGGTTAAGCGACTATCCGAGATCGTGTCCAATATCACTGCCATCGAGCTAAACGAGTTCACCTCCGACTACTTCATACCTAATTATCTTCACCCGGAAGTACCCAATCCTAGACACAACATAGGGCAATACCCAACAGGGAAAGTAGGCGTATATACCAGATTTTTCGAATTCGCGAACAATCACATTCCCTCATCCCGTTTCTTAATAAGTGTTCTTGTTCACCATCAAATCCATATATCCTAACTGCACTGAATCGGCGCGGCGAAGGTTTCTAATTTTGAAATTAACTACCGCGCGCTTGATATAGAACCGACTGTCACTTTATCACGCGTCTTATACTCGCCGTTTTGTACAGATGGATGGATATTTTTGGCGAAACGTCAACACGGGCCCCAATGTTACGCGGAGAAACTGGATGCTCTGAGGAATTGGAACACCTCATTTTTCTGGATTGATGACGCAATCTTCCCATTTAACTATCCGTTCTTGACCCCTAAGACCCTGAGGAGAGCCCTGAAACCTATCCCTGGTACGTATGACATTGCTGACGTCGAGACCCTAAATACCAATCATTTTCCTATCCATGCCTACCCTGAGGCTTTTTTGTGTGTACTAGGATTAAGTCGTGCAATAGTTGTTAGTGAGAATGAGGTTCCCCTCTTCCGTGACGACTCTGACCAGGGTTAGTGGTCTCCTTCCTACCTTATGTACCATTGTAAGTTCCCTAAATCCTTTCTTACTCGGTTAACTCTATGTTATCGTTTTATTGCACGCACAAATGGATATCCTAGACATCGTCCGAAGCCAAGCCCCCTTAGAGTTGACTGTATTCTCCCGACCCCTTCGTGAGAATGAAGTACCCTTGAGCGCGAGGGCAGAGGAGAATACAATGAACCTGGAAGTTAAGGCGTCTTCCTCATCCCAAGTTCAAGATATTTTGAATCCTGATCCCCTCCGAAGTGTTGCCGCGCGAGAACATCCACCAAACCAAGAAGGCAACCCTAATCTATTATCCTTGAATATTTCTGAAAATGCCAAAATCTTTGTTGAGGAGGTCGAAGAGGAAGAAGAAAATGCCATTAGCTTGTCAAGGAAGAGGCAAAGATATTCGCCCGTTTATTCGAGGAAGTTCGCCCCTGTTGAGGTTGGACAACCCTCTACGGTTGCGCCTGAGCGCCAAAGGGAAACTACCCTGAGCGCCAAGCAGAAGAGGACACCGGGGAAAATTTTATTGAGACTCCCCCGAGAACCCCACATGTAACCATTAATCTAAGGTGCGCGCCATATAAGAATTATTTACTTATGCATCCATGTATCATTTCTGACACTATGTGTACTTTCTTGCAGTCATGATATTGAGAAGCCATCTCCCGCGAAGACTGTCCTGCCTTCCCCCGAGAAAACCACAACTGCGGCTAGGGCGAGCACTTTCATGGAGGATATTGTATTTGCTCCCGATTGGAATATCCTTATATCTTCCGATCTTTCGAGCGAATTTGACTGTGCGAGCTTCCTGGATTACCTTGTACCCCCTGGGAGAGCGCAAATGCTAAATGAGCTAAATGATGCCACCCTGGCGGATGAGGTAAGCTAGATCTCTACCCACAACTTGACTTTGATGTCGCGCGTTAGGAGGAGATTCATGGAGCTATCCGCGCAAGTGCAATGTGCTGAAGGAAGACTTGCACAGTTCGTTGAGGCGAAAGATAGGGCGTTTGCTGTCGCGCTAGAAAAAATCACTCTAGAGGAGGAGAGGGCTAAACGAGATGTTGCAGATATACATTTGCTAACAGAAGAGAAGGATGACATTGCTGCCCTTTTTGCCGAGGAGCGCGCCCAGCTTCACCAACTCAAGGCTACAAATGTGGATGCTATGAAGGCTTTTGAGCGTGGTAAGGATGAAATATCTGCAGATATTGATTCACTGGGTGCGTCTGCTAGGCAAAAGGTGCGTGACTAAGGTAATCAACTCAAACAATTAATCATTGAGTATGATGAAGGGTTGTATCCAAGGTTAATGTCTGAGGTGGCCGAAAAACGATGGCTTATGCGCCATGGTCTCCGACTGGCTGCCATGAGTGCGCTTGAGGACGCAAACATGCGTGCAGCCTTTGCCAGTTCTGTTATAGCCTCGATCAATGAGGTGCCTCTGTAGGCCTGGAGCGGGCTCATGAAGCTAAGTTATTGAACAAGAAACTTGAAGAAGTGCCCTTCTACGATCCGATTGCGAAGCCTAAGCTAACTGTCGCTTTGGAGAAAATGAAGGTATGTCTCATTCCTTCTTTTGGTATTGGTGATGCGGACCAAGAGCTCCCCCTGGATATGATAATGGAGGGTTTAACCCTTGCAAGACATAATGGGGAGAATGCTGAAGCACAACCGGACTATTATTTGAAGCCTAGTGCGGATTAACTTAGGGTGACGATCTTTGCACATCCCCGATACATGCTTAATCCTTTCCGCATAGCCAAGGAGGTTTGCATGAGGTACTTGAGTTGCATGTTGTGCGCGCAGCCAAGAAAAAGATGGCACTGGGTCTAGAGGCTTCTTCTTTTATTGGTGCGGCCCACTTATCTGCTACTGTACCTGTCCTTCCCCTTCCCTTATCCGAGAGAGATGCCAGAGTGCTGGAAATGATGAAGAAGGCTCGAAAGGAGCACATGACCTCCTCTTCAAGTATCATCACCACAAAGCTTAAGAGGTCTGCTTCTTTGTCTGATCTATTGTAGAACATTACCACGTTGTCTGTAAACAATTACTATATATTCTTTTGTGAGTGCGAATGTTCGCACTTGGTGTGTAATAGCTAGGTATTCGTAACCGTTAGTATGGTACTCGTACTGTTAAGAATGTTTCCGTATTAAATGTATGACACGGTGTGTTTTCTGTTTTATGATTTACATGTGGTATCATAAAGTGTCCTTATAGGTGAGGTCTACTACCACGAGGACGGCCAAGGGACTTTGGCCTATTGTTAGGTGTACACGTTGTGTCTTTTTTCAGGCCGGTATGAAATGTACTGGCTGTAAAAACTTGCTACGACGTCATGATTATCAAGGGGCCTAACAAGGATACCTAATCCATGGTCGATGGGGTTGCATCCCTCTAACACGACAAGTTTAATTAATATGTTAAACTCATTCCTCTTATTTCGCCAGGAAACGTTATGTACGCGTACGCCCGTAGGCATGATGTGAAATAATTGATATGGATAATATATGTAAAGAATGGGTAGTGGAACTAGCTAGGGACCACGCATTTTATTAATACAATATTTCCCATGCGGAGGTCACTGCCTTAAAGATAACACTTTTTTAGATGGCAAACATTCCATGTCTGGCGCAAGTCATGGTCGTCCATGTCGAGTTGTCTATACGCGCCATCCCCCAAAGCTTCTGTCACTATGTAGGGCCCTTCCCACTTCGGTCCGAGTTTCCTCGTATTCTCCGCGCGGCTTGCCTTGTTTGTGCGATACACAAAGTCACCTGGTATGAAATAAGTCTTTCGTACCCTCGCGTCGTAGTAGCCCTTCATTTTTAATTAACTTTGGCTTCAATTATTGCGGCCAGCTCCTGCTTTCCTTGTATTAAGTCTAAGTTCACTCGTATTTCCTTGTCGTTTGTTACCATGTCTACCTCTGTTCTGTGGAGTGTTGGTAGTCCGATCTCAGCTGAAATGACAGCCTTCGTCCCGTATGTTAAGGCGAAAGGGGTGTCTCCTGTCGCCGTCTTTATCATGGTGTGGTGTGCCCATAACACATGCGAAAGCTCATCTACCCACTTCTTATTTTCCTCCCCTAATCGAGCTTTTATGTCGTCTCCTAAACTTCTGTTGGCCCTTTCCACAAGTCCATTGGACTGTGGGTGAGCCACTGATGCGAACCGCTGATGGATGTTTTTTGACGCACCAATCTTTGAATGGATTCTCTGTGAATTGCTTGCCGTTGTCAGAGATAATTTCACCTGGTAGGACAAACCGACACACGATGTTTGTAAAACCCGTATGTTGGAAATACGTTTTTACGTATTTAGAAAGGATCGGTCACTCCAATGATATATACGTTGTATGGGCTCGTGATCCAATATGTAAACAATATAGCCCATCAAGCCCACATGTAGGGTGGGCTATATATACCCCCTCCTAGCATGTTAGGAGGGGTTGGTCATTAGTTGTTGGTTCCACATTCAATGAATCTAATATTTCCTTTTCTCTCTCTGTTCTCTCTCTAGATCTCATCTCTTTTCTCTCTCTAGATCTTCATCCCCTTCTATCTAATTAGATCAATCAAACATAAAGAATAATCAAAGGATTACGTAGACCTACAAATGGTATCAAGAGCCAAGGTTAGATTGGTTTGTTCTTGTGTTTGTTTTGATTGATTTTAGTGGATTTTAATCTAATCAAGCTCAAATATTGATTTTTTTTGCGTTTTTGTGGTTTAAGTTTGTAGACAAATCTCCTACATAGTTGTGGTAGGGATTTGGGTTCATTATTGTGGTTAAAATGCGAGATTTTAGGGCGTTTGGTTTGATTTTGGTGGATTTTTTTGATGAAAAACGCTTAGATCTGATACTGTCGGCCAAGGTTCTACATTCATTTTCGGAATTTTGGTCATTTTCGGAATTTCGGTCATTTTCGGAATTTTGGTCATTTTCGGAATTTTGGCCATTTTCGGAATTTTGGCCATTTTCGGAATATTGGCCATTTTTGGAATTTTGGTCATTTTCGGAATTTTGGTCATTTTCGGAATTTTGGTCATTTTCGGAATTTTGGTCATTTTCGGAATTTTGGTCATTTTCGGAATTTTGGTCATTTTCGGAATTTTGGCCATTTTCGGAATTTTGATCATTTTCGGAATTTTGGTCATTTTTGTGCAATTTATCCGAAGTTGTGTAATTATTCCGAACAGTGGTGGTTTATCCGAAAAGTGAGCAAGATTCCGAAGGTTGGAATTATTCCAAAGATAAGTAGTTTTTCCGAAAAGTGTTTGTTTATCCGAAGGGGCGTTTATCCGAAGAGGGAGACTTGCATCAAATGCAAGACCAAGTTAGAGAAAGTGGCATCACTTCATTTCGCCTACTTCAGTCTCATCTAGTGACCATTTCATGGCTTCAAGGAGGAAGCGAATTTGTGACACTCTTCGGTCAAGATCGTTATATATTCATTGACTCAATACTCCTCAACTTGAACCAACTAGCTGAGCAACTTCACAAAGAAGACTTTAATCACTCTACATCAGAATCTGCATATCAAGCTCTCGTGACACAACTTATGCACTTCTTCCACTTCAACATCGTCAAATCTGAAAGTTCAGTGATTTGCCAGTCATTTCTTCGAGACACACATACCGAGCTTCAAGACTTCCGTGGTACACTGTTGAAACTCATGACATCGGTTTCATCTTCGATTTATGAAAGAAACCGACTTCAGCAAGCGTATGATAATGGAGTGCAAGAATCTACGATGCAGATGCAAGAGGAGAATGGTCATACGGTTGACAATTTGGAGCCTAAAGATTGCAAGGGCATGGAATCAACAGCAAAGCATGATATCAGCAGCACGTCAGGGAATGTCACAAACATCACTTATGATGACACCATACCCGTTTATGACGAAGAGTTTACAAACATGGTACAATGTAATGTTGTATATGATGTATATGCTGATGAAATGTTGCATATTGAGCATTTCGAACCTAGTTTTGACAAACATGGGATGGAAAAGAGTGATAGCGATACCATTTCTAACTCATCCGATGTGCGTCATAATGGGAGAGAAAGCGTTCAAAATGCTAACAATCATGATAATTGCTTTATGCCTGCTTCATTAACTGCTTCATTAACTGCTTCTGATTCCAAGGTTAAAGAGCTTGAAATGATTGTAACTCAACAATCTAAAGATCTTGAGGATGCCAAACTTGAATTTTCGAAGAAAACGAACAAATTTGAAACATATTTTGAAAAACTTGAAAAGTCAAACGTTGTTCTTGAACGAAAATTGGATTAAAAAGTTCTAGATTCTAAAGCTGAAAAGGATAATCTTTTGAAACAGATTAAGTTGCTAGAATCTAAATTGGCATCCCAAGATAATTTTCTCAAAGATAATGAGACCTTAAAGGCTCAATTACAGGAAAAGGTTTTTGCGATAGCTGCGTTAAAAAACGAATTGAGGAAAACTAAAGGAACTAGTGTGGACACTAAGCTTGAAAAACCATCAATCTTGGGGAAACCGACTACAAATCAGTCCGTTAGACAACCGACTGCATTTAGATTCGAGCGACCACAATCCTCGAGACCGTGGTTTGCCTCCCAATTTGATATGGTTCATACCTCTAGAACAGTCACTCCACCAACTAGGCCTAATGTGACTAAAATAGCTTTTGCAAGACCTAATCACATGATTGCCTCTAGTATCCCTAGACATAGTCCAAAGAACACGTCTCGAACTAGTTCAAATGACGTTCACCAAAATTTTGGTCTAAGGGAAGTTATTCAAAAGACACAAGTAAGAGACAGGAATTTCAAACCTAATTAGATGCCTTCTAGATTACCCAACATTGCTAACCGTAACATGTCATATACTAGGAGCATCAATAAATCATCTAGGAATTCTAGATCTTACTCGGACATTAAATATGCTACTTGTAAAACATGTAGGAAATGTGTCTTTAAGGCAAATCATGACTCTTGTGTCAAAAAATTCCTTCATGAGGTGAAGTCCCATGCTAGAATTAAATCCCAGTGGCTAGCTAAAATCAAACCCATTGGTAAAGTTTGGCACCCCACTGGTAGAACTTTCACTCTTGTAGGAAACGAGTGCCCTTTAACTAGGATAGTCTTCTATTCTATTAAGACTACTAGGGAGGAAGTTGAAAAGGATGATACATCACTTAAGCCCGAACTTAAGGTTTTCAATAAACGGAAACGTTTGCCAGCTAAGACAAGTGAATCATCTCCTCAGGTCACCTCTGGCACAAGAAAAGAAAACTGTGAATCCCCACATGGTTCTAAGATAGATATTGCTAACCCATATAAAAGCATACAAACTCCAAATGAGAATGCAGGTACCAAAGTCAAGGATCAACAAAAACAAATCGGTCCGATCTTTGTACACCGTTCAACTAAGGACACTCTCAGAGTTTGGTTACTGAAGAAGCTGATATCAGAGAAGCAAGTGTCTCAGGGGATTCATAGTTAAACTTACTGTATATGGCTCATAGTCAAATCACAGTCTGTGACCCGCTCTTCAAATAAAGGAAAGTTTATCGCCAATGATAAACTTATCCTCACAAACGAGAAATTAAATTTTCTCGGATACGATCTATTATTAAAACTATTCAAAAGTTTTAAGCTCGTTTATTTGGCTCATCGTTAAATATCAGACAATGACCCGATCTCCAAATAAAGGAAAGTTTATCGCCGATGATAAACTTATCCTCACAATGTGAAATTAATTTTTATCGGGCATGAGCTTATATTAAAAACATTCGAAGTTTTTAAGCTCATGCACAATGACTTACAGTTAAATATCAGACTGTAACTCGGACTTCAATTATAGGAAAGCTTATCTTTAATGATAACTTATCCTCTTAACGGGAAATTCATTTTTCTCGGTCATGAGCTTGTTTTAAAACATTCCAAGTTTTAAGTTCAGAAAGGAAAGTGTATCTTTTAAATAAGAGAACTTTTCCTCATAACGAGAAATTCATCTTTCTCGGTCATGAGCTTTACGTTAAAACATTCAAAAGTTTTCAAACTCATGAAAACGACTTCTAAGTAAATATCAACTTAGGACTCGTTCTTCAGTTAAAAGGAAAGTTTATCGTCGATGGTAACTTATCCTTAACAACGGGAAATTTACAACTTCTCGGACTTGAGCTCGTTTTGTAATATATTCAACATCTTAAGCTCAAGTAATTGGTTTTCAAAACTTTGAACACAATTTTTCAAGAATTTTTCAAAAGGTTTTTCTAAATCTTTCAAAATGTGTGTTCAAACTGTTTTGATAAAAAGAGCATGTCTTCTGGAATCGAAAATAATTACGATCCTAGAAATGTCGTTTAATAATGACACGGGGTTATAAATAAAGTTCGAGCAGAAGTTCAAATGTTTTAAAACATGCTCAATTATGGCTTGCTATTATTTCAGATAGTAACCCGATTTTCATATTCAAGTCAGGCATTTCACCGGAAAGCTTTGACTCAACAACGGGAATTAATTTTCTCGGGCATGGTTTACTTTATAACCATGTAAGGGATTGTGTTTACGTTATAACACAATTTAACACGAATATATGTACGCATCAGTGCATTTATTTGTTAAAACAAGAGAAATCTTGTTTTTATGAAGTTATCATCTCTACAATCATAGCAATCTACAACTGATATCTACATACTCGACGATGCGACTACTCAAAAGACGACTACAGCTCTTTCAATAGAACACGGGTCAACAATTGAGGGGGAGCAATTGTACAGCATTCAAAATCTTTGATGCCGAAAGTGCCAAGGTCACTAATTGGTGTCAAGACAACGATATCAATCGTACACATGGTGTCAAGAGATAACTTGAGACGTAACGAGGCGACCAACATTCATGAACAAGAACCATGTGAGTCTATCATATGATGTTCTCCATCATTCAGGTCCAACCTCGTAAATTGCTAATCTTGTGAATACATTATCCTATATGATCTTTGCATGTGATAAATACCTTACACTTGTGTTTAAAAGGTATTTCATTTACGTTTCAAGTACAACCTCATTAATTTGAGGGGGAGCTTGTGCAAAATCATGAAGATAATTGGATTTGCATTTTTCTTCCCAAATTTTCTTAAAATGCTATTAAATCAACTGATATTAAAAATATCAATTGGGTTAATATTTTTAATATGGGGGAGAAAAATGTGATTTAATATGGGAAATGATTAATCACAAATGGTTTGACTTAACGTGATAGCTCATCCCAACATGTGCGAAATGTTTTTGAATATCGTGGCATATGTTAAGGGGGAGCAAAATGGATTTACACTTCAAAATGGATTTCATGGTGATTTATACTTACCCACAACCCATTTATTTCATGACGATGAAGATTGTTGTGACATAAGGATGGTAGGATAGGTTAAGTACAATGATTCTTCCAAAACCGGAGGAATCTTCCCAAGGATATTCCATAGCTAGAAATAGTAATCCTTAGGAAAGATGGAGAAAGATTGTGAACGTAGCTGAATGCCGACCGAGTACTTAAGTTAACACTGGAACAATCACAACAAGGTTCTAGTTGTGACGTATTGGTAAGCATTGAAGGGGTTGAAGAATGAAAAAGAATTGTAAAGATAAAGGGTCTAAAGAAAAAAGCCCTCCTTCCAACTTTAGGCAGAAACCGGGTCAACACATATGCTATTGAGATCATTTTAATGATGCTCGATATTGAAGATAGACATCATGGACCCAGTGATGCAATGCACAACCCATCCCAGCTAACTCAGATATCTCTCAAAAGATATTTGTTTTAATCACACGGAGACAACGCATTATCTATTGATTTATTCACTCCGAATAAATTGGTATTGCAATGATGGCAATCCTCTCCAACCTCCGATCACTAAAATCCAAAATGCACGATCGAGTCTAGAGCCATTTGAGATAATCAAATATCTCATTAGGACATACTTTCATAATTCCTTGCTTCTTCACACACTGTGAAAAGGAAGAAAGATCTTAAGAGTCCTATGCAAAATCTTCATGATCTTGCTTGAACATCCGAGTAATATTAAAGTATTTACAATGAAGATGGAAATCCTTCTTGAGCGAAAATCAAAAAGCTCATGGTAGGTGACTTGTGCGATTCTTTATGAATCAAGCTTGTGATAACTGAAAAGCAATAGTGGTTTAATTCTTAACTGAAATTTAAACACGTTCCAGGCCTCTATGCAATATCTTAGTGATTTTGCCAGAACACTCAGAGTGACTCTCTATAGTGTTCACAGTGATGAGTGGAAATCCTTCTAGTGTTAACATCAAAAAGCACTTGGTAGGTAACTTGCAAGATTCTATACGAATCAAGCTCGTGACAACTGGAAAGCAACGATGGTGCGGTTCTTAATTGAATTTCACTTGTTCCAGGAACATGAATTGACGGCTTCAAATCATGCGGATATTATTATCCAAATGATTCACTCTTTATGTTCGCAATCAGCTTTGGACGGTCGAATAAAGAGAACGGGTTTACCCGCGAAATATTATAAAGGAGGTTCTTAATTGAAACTACGTGCCACAAGTACGATACTTAATATCGTCCAACGATCTTCACCGACCGGAGGTAAAATGCTACCGAATTAGAATGAAATGTTCAAGGCCATTTCATCCGTGTATATGTTTTGTTGCTATCTGTCTTATGCAGCGTAACAAGAAGGTGGCATTGCGGTGTACAATTCAGAAGAAGTCGTCAACACATGCTTATACTGTATGCACTTAATACTTCAACAAATTCAAGAAAGTCTAAAAGTAAAGTCTTCCGTTGTATCAAACTCTGAAGCTTTCAAGAATTTATAAAAGTATAAGTATGTGGAACCTGAAGTCACGAGGAGGTAAATTTCACAAGTGATGAATGCACAAGGTCAAGGCAAGTAAACATGCTCAAGACTAAAGTCAAAGATCTCATCAGCATATTCACAAGAACAAGATCGAAGACTCAAGCATAGTATGCTAGGTTTCAGATTTTGTAAAAATGGCGTGACCTCCCTTAGGGGGAGATTGTTGGAAATACGTTTTTTCCAAAGAAGTCTCGGTCACATCATTGTTAGCATAGATCACGAGCTATAGACTATTTAGGACATTGTAACTTGGAGTCACCTCCCTTAGGGGGGAGATTGTTGTAAATACGTTTTTACGTATTTAGAAAAGATCGGTCACTCCAATGATATATACGTTGTATGGGCTCGTGATCCAATATGTAAACAATATAGCCCATCAAGCACACATGTAGGATGGGCTATATATACCCTCTCCTAGCATGTTAGGAGGGGTTGGTCATTAGTTGTTTGTTCCACATTCAATGAATCTAATATTTCCTTTTCTATCTCCTTTCTCTCTCTAGATCTCATCTCCTTTCTCTCTCTAGATCTTCATCTCCTTCTATCTAATTAGATCAATCAAACATAAAGAATAATCCAAGGATTACGTAGACCTACACCGTATTTAAAATCCTCGAATATTAAATACGCGTAGTCTCAGCCGAGTCTTAGTTTATTTATATACTACAACAAAATAATTATTTAGAAAATAATTATTAAAGTTTCAAAAAATATTACGTATGTATTATTATCATACATAAAATAATTAAACATTAACAGTAATTACGCAGTCTCAGTTTTATTTAAATACTTCAAATAAATAATTATTCAGAAAATATATATTAAGTTTCAGAAAATATTCGTAGGTATTATTTGTATACATAAAAGAGTTTTATATTTTCAGAAAAACGAAAACACGAGAAATAAATACGTTGCGTGACAAGTTTCAAGTGTCGAAAATCGAAACAAAAACTATACATCTTAAGGGGTGACAGTTTTATTAATAAAAAAACAAGAAAGAATAAATGGGCTTGAGCCCACTTCACTACTAAAAAAAACACGGGGAAAACCCCTTTTCAATAACAGAGATAAAAAAAGGGAAATGGGAAACTAGGGTTTATTTGGTGGTTGCCGCCGGCTAACAACAACACAGGGACCAAGATTTTGTTTTTTCGTCTTTGATGAATTGTGTATTTCACCTCAGCCTAAATCACGTGAATAGGTAATCTCTTTTCCCTTCTTGTCGTGTTGTAAATCGTGAACACATGGGTAACCAAGAATCGAATGTTTCTAAACATTATTGATCATGTAATAATACAAAGGGGGGTGTTGTTGTTCTGCATGATTCAGGGAAAACCGAGACCTCAAGGTCTCGGTGTGGTGGTGTTGCTGTGGCCAACCACGACCCAAGCAGGGGCGGCGGTGGTGTTTTGTTTATCTGCCGCAACTAAAGACAAACCCAAAACAAAGGAGTCGTGTAAGGGGGTGTTTGTTTTGAGAACACAGTGGGTAAATTAGGACAGCAGGGGTGTTTGGGGTGTAACTACCAGAAAGGGGATGTCTGGGATTACCAACAGTGGGAACTTATAACTGTGTGGGTAGTCTGAGCACAGCAGGGGGAACCACTGGGCTACCAGTGGGAACCACCAGAGCAGCAGTGGCTGCCGGCTGAAGTCGGTGGCTGCTGTTTGTTTGGGCAGCTAACCGGCTGTGGTGGGGTTTTAGTCCGCGGTTCGACCCGATACAAGGCGTCTCGGGGAAGGGTTGACTCGGGCTCCCATATTTTATTTAGAAATTTAAAAGGAATAATAAATAGTATTAAATCATCTTATGAATTAAGTTTTTATGTTTTAAGTAAAGTAGTTTAATAAATTAAAATGGGGAATTTTAATTAAGATGATTTAAATTTTATGGAAGTTCTTATACTTTAAATTTACTAATCAAACCAAATAATTTGGGAAAGTATTTCTATATTTGGGAAAAATTTAATTTAGGAAACTTTTTATTTATGGTGAACTTCTATTTATAGTAATATTTTAATACCAGAATATAGTACAATATCATAATCGGAATACAGTATAATACACAGTAATCAGAAATACACGATCTACGCCAGAATAAATAAATTAAACTAAGAAAAGATGAGGATCAGTAATAGTAAACAGTAACCAGTTAACTCATTCGCGTCCGTTATTTATGTAGTAACCGTGAAGTCAAAATAGATCTTTCAGCTTTCAGTTTTATTTCATTACCGGATACGAGGTACGGATTTCCCGTCCTTCAGTAAGGAATTCCTTCTATGTATGATTAGGATTCCCCGTCTGCAGCCAAATGTTTTCCCCAGTATATTTTTTAAGCTTATCAGTAATCATGTTAATAACTAAATAAATCGCCTGAGCCTTATATACAAGCATGACCAGTTAGTTGTACTAGTTACGGAGGTACCGTAACCATGACACTTAAGGCACCGGTGTCATGACTCACCTGTAGGAGAGTGATATCCTGCAGCGTCCCATTCTGCCCAACTTGGCCATTTTATCAGTATTATTAGTGGGGCGTATGGATGCATCCTAGGCTATTAGTTTAGAGTTATCAGGTGAATGTGGTGTGTGCTCTACATCCTTCACATTGAAGCTGATCCTTCCACCCAACACATTATTTAGAGGTCACCCCTCTACAACATGACGAGATCACCCCTCCAGTTATTCATGCGACTGTTGTTACTACACATGACCTATATAAGCTCTTGGTAGTTAAAATACAGTAAATGCAAGTTTTTAGGTTTAACATATAACAGTTTAGCTTTATTATTTATAAATCAGACTTTTCAGATATACACAGATTTCCGCTGCAACTTTACTTATCAGTCTTACAACTTCAGTATTTTATCATCTGCTTTATTTCAGTATTTCTTATCATGCTTTATATCCGTGCACTGGGCGTTATGCTCAGCCGTAGTTCTTTTCATGTTCTAACGACAGGTACACCAGGACGCTCTTAGGATTCTGAGAGCGTGTGCATTGGATGGAAGCTATCCAGTCTTCTTACTTTATGCATTTCTTGCATTATTTTGCTTATTTGGACATTGTTTAGTCCTTTCCTTCAGTATTTACTTTTTATTTTTTGAGCTTATGTTTGGATTACCGATGTTTGATTCCGGTATTTCTTTTATGGTCAGTTAATGTTTTAGGACATTTACCTTATGCTTTGATGACACGCTATAAATAAACGTAACGGCCCACTTATCCAAGTGGGGTGTTACAATTATGGTATCAGAGCTATAGGTTCGACCTGTAGGCTCTAAAACTTTACCTGTGACTAGCGGGTAGTCACCAGGAACTTCCCAGATTTTTACGTTGTTATCTTTCATATTTCTCATGCATTCATTAGTCAGTTTTCTTCAGTTGTCAGTCAGTTTTCTTAAATTTTTTGACTAAGAAAAAGGTTGGTACAGGACTGGCCATATTTAGTCGCATTTGCTTTTCTACGAATTTTGTTTTAGTGAACCGACCCATAGGCGTTCACCCTTTCCGTTCAGATTTTTGGTATTGGTGAACCGACCCATAGGCATTCAACCTTACTCATGACAGACTCATGTTTCCAGTCAAATGTTATTAGGTGAACTGACCCATATGCGTTCACCATTTCTCAGGTCAAATTTCATGCTTTTCAGTTGAATGTTGTTTTGTGAACCGATCCATAGTTGTTCACATTTGTCATATCATGACATATTTAGTCCCAGATTGTAAATTTCTATGCATGACAGTTCTCAGAAAATTTTGATAAGTATGGATCGAACCAGAATCGCCCATACTTAGTCACATGTTTTATTCCTTAATTTATGTGGATTGAACCATAGCCAGCCACATTAGTTGATGTTAAATCTCAATTGATTGTTCTTCTATGTTCTTTGTATCCGTCAAGTTTATACTCTCACGTGAATGTCGTTTTCATGCTGACTAAGTTCATGTCTCCTTATGAGGACTATGTTTTTAGCAAGGTGATGATGTTTTCATACTAAGATACAGAAGGGGTTACAGTAAAATTTCGTTTCATGATAAATCATGTTTGGTCTTCATCAGTCATGTCTTTATGCTGACTATTGTTGAAATTTCGTTTAATCATATCCTTGAACCCTTATAAACCAACATTAAGTCTACGCAGGAATTACCAGGATATCATGTTGTTTCACTTCAGTTTGCTAACTAGTTAAATCAAATTATCTCCGTTGACCATGTCAGACGGTTGACACCAATATCGATCATCTCAAGAAATTCCCACCAGTGTCATGTAAAGTATTCCATATGTACTCCATGTGCAGTGTCTCAGTTATACTCCATGTACAGTATTTCATGTGTACTCCACGTACAGTGTCTCATATATGCTCCATGTACAGTATTTATTTTGTACTCCATGTACCCTACTCCATGGATATTTCTAATCGAACCTCAATCATCGCAGGATTTTTCCATTTGTCGATATTCTACCAGATGCTGATGATGCTCGTGAGTTGAAGATTTTACCAGATACTAATGTTGCTAACACTTTGAAGACCTCACAAATGCTGATGATGCTGATACTTTGGAGATTTCTCAAGATGCTGATGCTGTTTATACTATGAAGACTCTGCAGAACAAGGACGAAAACTATAAATTTGAAATTTATAACAAGAATAAATTTCAACCATCAGGCACTACCATTCTATTCCATGCTTTTACTTCTCCAGTTAGATGTCACACTTCACTCAACTAAACTTTCAGTCAAAAGAGTGGGAACCGGAAACCAGCCGGCCACTCAGCAGAAATAGCTACATGAATCACGGTCATGATAACGACCGTCGTGAAACTGACAGAAAGACGGTAATGACAACCACCGTGCTTATATTAATCAGTCAGTAGCCATCGGAACTCCGGAACGGACGTGACCAGAAATATAGAGGTCAACAGTCTAACCGGTCCGCCAATCCTAACAGTTACCAAAATTTTTAGCCTTGTTCAGATTCACCCATTAAAATACATGTCCAAACAACAGTCAAGACACAGGTCTCAAGTATCATTCAGAAGACACATGTCAGGACACCAGTCATGGTACACGTCATACGAATATCTTCTCAAAGTATGAGTCAGAACTCATAACTCCATATGTTTTCTAAACCAGGCCCTCCGAAATTCAGGGTACCCTCCAAAGGGGTATACCGTTGTGTCAAAGCAAGCATATATCAGACCATTAAAAATTCAGTCACCACCATTCGTCAATTATTCAGGTTAAACACGCAGTATTCATTCGGTGAAGTTCCAGACGAACACATTCGGTGAAATTCGCCACGTTTACTTCACGTTAAGAGTATTCATATGTCAGCTTTATTTAAAACAGGTATTTACCGACCTCCCGACCAGAAAAGACGCCACGGTACCACCCATATTTATTAAGGCTTTCCTTTCAGTTAACGACGGGATCTACCTTACTAAATTCCAGATATATTCATTATATTTTCTGCTAGAAAAATCAGTACACATTATTTCTGCCTTACAAGCGCGTGACTTATCAGTCCAAAGCTATGAAGACTTGTAGCTACCAATTATAGATACACTTCTGAAGTTCCTTAAATTCATGATCACCAGATTATTCCAGAATTCCAGATGTAATTCCGGAAGGCTTTCTAGAAATTCCTTCCTAACCACGAGACAAAATTTAACATCAAGTTTGTCTCAAGAACAGAACTTGTTTTCAAAACTCTTTATTCCAGGGATTCAACTAAGTTAAAAGAGTTGCAGCAATTACTGCAAGAGTTACCGGAACGAGGCCTTATTCGCCCTAACCCACCACCAGAAGGTGCACCGTGTTATGTCTATAAAAAAGAAGGCCGGTAACATGAGATCACGTATCGATCAATAAAAACTTTACAAGATCGCCATTCATAAACGATACTCATTCCAAGAATAGAAGGTTACCTGACCTACTATGATGTCTTAAATATTTTCCAGAACAATTCGCGACCATGCCTCCAGCAGTGGTAAGAGAAGAACATGATGTTTTTCAGACTGCTTGAACACGTTATAGTCTCGCTAAAATTTTGACCTATACGTCTGAACTCTCAAATGCTTCAGCTATAGTATGAAATTTATGACTAATTTTTTTTTTCATGAATTCTCAGACAAAATCGTCAGTATATTCACTGATAACATTCTGATATGCTAAATTCTAGAGAAGAACACGAGAATCATCTTCTCACGGTTGTACAGAATCTTCGATAGGAGAAAATTTTATACGTATCTTTCCAGATATGAGTTCCAGATAAACAAGGTGGCATTTCTGAGCCACCCTATTTCAGCAGAAAGGAATTTCAGTCAGTCCTGCGAAGATGAAGGCCATCACCAGATGGTCAAGATCGACACCTGTGACTAAAGTACAAATTTTCTGGAACTCAGTTGACTGATACCACAGAAATTGCGGACAATTCCCACGATTATCCTTCCATGGCTAAGCTTACACATAAAAGAGAGGACCTACACTAAATTTTTTTATCACGTAAGATCCTACGCTAGGAGGGGTCTATTTTACCCAGACTCAACATTCTTTCATGACTATTCACCCAAATTACACGAGAATGTACCATAATCCCAGGAAGGATTTTGATAGAAGCAATATAACAAAAATGATGCAGCTATGTTCATATCTGGATGCCTGACATACCTCAGGTTCAAGATAGGACACCGACATGCTAATGAGTTATTACAACCATTAGAAATTTCTGAACAGAAATGAGATAAGATTCCATGGAGGTTATTGTCAGTTATCACAGACTCAGACGAAGCATGATGCTATCTAAGTCGTTGTTAACAAGTTAACCCAGCCTACACGTCTTCTTTTATCCAAAACTATTACACAGTAACAAATCTGCAGGAGATTCAGCAATAGATAGTACGATTCCAAGGTATTTCGTCAACAATCTTGCCATATGGAAATTAGAGTTCGCGAATCACGCTCGCGTTCATGTTCAGATCACGTGTACATTCACATTCACGTTCACATTTATTTTCACTTTCACGCTTACATATCATTCGCAGTATGACGTTGTTTCAGTTCATGTTTGTGCTATCTCATGATTTAAGCTCACGTTAGCGTTCATAACATTGTTCACATTCAAGTTCGTGTATCATTTCATGATACACGTTTCGTAGTTATTACCAAGTACGGTTACAGAAAGCTTGAGAAACCACACTCAAGTTTAGCACAACTTTTCCATAACGAGATAGACGTTTCACATCTCAGGCTGTATCGTTGGCATTCCTTTCTCAATCAGCATACGCTCATGATATATTCTAGTATCACGTCCACAGTATGTTCACCTATCACATTTACGATATACTTCATGCACAGCGTTCCTCATATAATCGCGAACCATGTTCACAATTGCTCACGTAGCACGTTCACAATTGTTCATGTAGTTCATCCCTATATATTTCAGCAGCTTACTCAGAGATATAAATGTTATCTTTCAAGATATATGTACATACCGCTTCATGTACCTTACATACTATGGATTTTCATTCTATCAGATTTAAAAAATCCATCTTAAGTATGGAACCAGAAACTATTCAACATCATCAGGACAGGGTCATCAGGACCAAGAACTTTCATTATGTTTAAACCTTGGAAGGAATCGTTTCGAGCGGGAGGCCACTTGAAACGGAGGAGTCCATCCGGACCTCTCATCCTTTTCCATCAATAGATTTAGTTAAGTTCTTTCAGTCATGTTACGTTCCATGTCCTCTTCAGCCATGTCACGTTACATGAACACTTCAGTCATGTCATGTTTATACCTATCAGCAGCATTATGTTTTAATTAGGAGACGAATTATCCTTCAGCTTATTTATCTTTTCAGTCTACCTGTTCTTTCAGTTCTTATAATTTCACCAGCTTATTACCTTTAATTCGAGGACGAATTTCTCCTTTTTAGAGGGGAAGAATTGTAAAACCACAACATTATCACATCCTTAATTCGAGGACGAATTATTTTTTTTAGAGGGGAAGAATTGTAAAACCCGTATTTAAAATCCTCGAATATTAAATGCGCGTAGTCTCCGCTGAGTCTTAGTTTATTTATATACTACAACAAAATAATTATTCAAAAAATAATTATTAATGTTTTAGAAAATATTACGTATGTATTATTATCATACAAAAAATAATTAAACATTAACACTAATTATGCAGTCTCAGTTTTATTTAAATATTTCAAATAAATAATTATTCAGAAAATATTTATTAAGTTTCAGAAAATATTCGTAGGTATTATTTTTACACAGAAAAGAGTTATATATTTTCAGAAAAACTAAAATACGAGAAATAAATACGTTTCATGACAAGTTTCAAGTGTCGAAAATCGAAACGAAAAACTATACATCTTACGAGGTGGCAGTTTTGTTACAAAAAAACAAGGAAGAATAAATGGGCTTGAGCCCACTTCACTACTAAAAAGAAAACACGGGGAAAACCATTTTTCAATAACAGAGCTAAAAAAAGGGAAACGGGAAACTAGGGTTTCTTTGGTGGTTGCCGCCGGCTAACAACAACACAGGGATCAAGATTTTGTTTTTCCGTCTTTGATGAATTGTGTATTTCACCTAAGCCTAAATCACGTGAATAGGTAATCTCTTTTCCCTTCTTGTCGTGTTTTAAATCATGAACACATGGGTAACCAAGAATCGAATGTTTTTAAACATTATTGATCATTTAATAATACAAAGGGGGTGTTGTTATTCTGCGTGATTCAGGGAAAACCGAGACCTCAAGGTCTCGGTGTTGTGGTGTTGCTGTGGCCAACCACAACCCAAGCAGGGGCGGCAGTGGTGTTTTGTTTATCTACCGCAGCCAAAGACAAACCCAAAACAAGGGAGTCGTGTAAGGGGGTGTTTGTTTTGAGAACACAATGGGTAAATTAGGACAGCAGGGGTGTTTGGGTGTAACTAGAAGAAAGGGGATGTTTGGGATTACCAACAGTGGGAACTTATAACTATCGGTGGGTAGTCTGAGCACAACAAGGGGAACCACTAGGCTACCAGTGGGAACCACTGGGCTACCTGTGGGAACCACTAGGGCAGCAGTGGCTGCCGGCTGAAGCCGATGGCTACTGTTTGTTTGGGCAGCGAGACCACAGCCAACCGACTGTGGTGGGGTTTTAGTCTACGGTTCGACCCATACAAGGCGTCTCGGGGAGGGGTTGACTCGGGTTGTCGGGCTCCCACATTTTATTTATAAATTTAAAAGGAATAATTAATAGTATTAAATCATCTTATGAATTAAGTTTTTATGGTTTAAGTAAAGTAGTTTTATAAATTAAAATGGAGAATTTTAATCAAGATGATTTAAATTTTATGGAAGTTCTTATACTTTAAATTTACTAATCAAACCAAATATTTTGGGTAAGTATTTCTATATTTGGGAAAATTTTAATTCAGGAAACTTTTTATTTATGGTGAACTTCTATTTATAGTAATATTTTAATACCAGAATACAGTACAATATGATAATCAGAATACATTATAATACACAATAATCAGAAGTACATGATGTACGCCAAAATAAATAAATTAAACTAAGAACATATGAGGATCAGTAATAGTAAACAGTAATCAGTTAACTCATTCACGTCCGTTATTTATGTAGTACCGTGAAGTCGGAATAGATCTTTCAGCTTTCAGTCTTATTTCATTACTGGACACGAGGTACGGATTTCCCGTCCTTCAGTAAGGACTTCCTTCTATGCATGATTAGGATTCCCCGTCTGCAACCAAATGTTTTCCCCAATATATGTTTTAAGCTTATCAGTAATCATGTTAATAACTAAATAAATTGCCTGAGCCTTATATACAAGCATGACCAGTTAGTTGTACTAGTTACGGAGGTACCGTAACCATGACACTTGAGGCACCGGTGTCATGACTCACCTGTAGGAGAGTGATATCCTGCACCGTCCCATTCAGCTCAGCTTGGCCATTTTATTGGTATTATTAGTGGGGCGTATGGATGCATCCTAGGCTATCAGTTTACAGTTATCATATGAATATGGTATGTGCTCTACATCCTTCACATTGGAGCTAATCCTTCCATCCAACACATTATTTAGAGGTCACCCCTCTACAGCATGAAGAGATCACCCCTCTAGTTATTCATGTGACAGTTGTTACAGCACATGACCTATATAAGCTCTTGGCAGTTAAAATACAGTAAATGCATGTTTTCAGGTTTAACAGATAACAATCCAGCTTTATTATTTATAAATCAGACTTTTTAGATTATACATAGATTTCTGCTGCAACTTTACTTATCAGTCTTACAACTTCAATATTTTATCATCTGCTTCATTTCAGTATTTCTTATCATGCTTTATATCCGTGCACTGGGCGTTATGCTCAACCGTAGTTCTTTTCATGTTCTAACGGCAGGTACACCAGGACGCTCTTAGGATTCTGAGAGCATGTGCATCGGATGGAAGCTATCTAGACTTCTTACTTTAAGCACTTCTTGCATCATTATGCTTATTTGGACATTGTTTAGTCCTTTCCTTCAGTATTTCCTTTTTATGTTTTGAGCTTATGTTTGGATTACTGATGTTTGATTCATGTATTTCCTTTATGGTCAGTTAATGTTTTAGGACATTTACCTTATGCTTTGATGACACTCCATAAATACATGTAACGATCCACTTATCCAAGTGGGATGTTACAATGTTATCCAGACAAACTTTTTCACTTGATTGCCCGTGATTATGGCAACTTCTTTGGCCTCAATCCATCTGCTAAAGTAGTCCATTGCGACTATCAGGAATTTGATCCCTCTTGATGCGATAGGGAAGGGTCCTGCGATATTGATTCCCCACTTGTAAAATGGCTACGGAGATGTGATAAGTGTTAGCTCTTGCTGGGGTTGACGTGGTACTGGTCTATGAACTTGGCAATCGTTGCATTTTAAGATGAATCTTTGTGCGTCCTCATGCATTGTTGACCAGTAATAACCACTGCACAATGCTCTTTCCACTACTGATCTAGTTCCTGCGTGCATGCCACAAAATCCTTCATGGATCTCACTGATTATGTATGTTAATGCAATGATGTCTAAAAACGTTACTTTCATTTTTCGGTCTCGCTTTATTTTGATTACGACAATATATATATAAACAAGCATTTATGAAAACAACGAAAAATGAATTCTTGATTTGAAGAATTTTTCATTTCATCTATTATCACTTAAGGTATGAACAAACAAGTTTTCAACCTAACTAAGTGATCAAGGATTTAATTTTTCTTAAAACTCACATTTTATTAAATGTGATAAATGTTTTTATTAAACTTTATTTTTAAGAAAATATTTTATTAAATTATATATTTGAAAATTTGAAAATGGCATATTCCATATGGTTTAGGAATATCCTTTGGGGATAAATATCTTACCAGATGTGACTGCACCACTAAAAGACAAAAAGGAGCGAAGTCTACTCTGGCGGTTCTTTAAATAGCTATGCAGTTCCTTATTGATACGGAACCGTGGGCACCTTTAAGGAACCGCGCCCAGAAAGAGTCGTTGGAGCTTTGTCTTATAAATAGTGGACCATTCTCATATTTTCTCTTCACTTCTTTTGTACATAAATTTCCAGATTCAGCCCATCTTCTTAAATCATTTAAAATATTGGTTATTTGGTTGATTACTACTTGTTTAGAAGTGAATCTTTCTCCCCTGGCTCTTCCTCTCTAGTGAAAAGAGGAAACTTTCATCCTTGAAGTGTTGTGTTTACCTCAAAGATCCATTGAAGATCAAACATTTATCTTTCATTCTTTTGTTGTTGTTGTGAAGATCCAAGTAGTTGTGTCTATTTGGAAGTTGTGTATATTGAGTCTTTAATATTTAGTCCTTAAGGTATATTGGTGTAGATTGGTCCTAGCTAAGATTAGGGATCAACTTTTAGCTTAAAGTCGTAAATTGGTTAAGCGACGTGTATGGTTTCTCCACCTTAAGGAGCTTGTTGAGTAGTGAACTCTCGAGTAAGGAGTACTCGAGGAGTGGAGTAGGAACGAGGAGTGAGCTTAGTTGCCGAACCACTATAAATCCTTGGTGTTTGGTTTGATCTTTCTTTTTCTTATCTCTTTACATTCTTTATTCATTACTTGCATATACTTGTGATTATTAGTTTAGTTGCACTATCATTTGTCCATATTGTGTATAAGAAGATTTCACATATTTGCTCAAGTCTAAGTTTTTGAAAATGATTTTTGAAAACCCTTATTTAACAAGTAAATTTAAGAAACTATTCACCCTCCCCTCTAGTTTCTACAATTGGTATCAGAGCGAGGCTGCTCAAGCTATTTTAAAATATATTGTATTTTAAAACTTGAATCAATCTATGGATTCCAACAAGTACCTAGAAGGGAAATCTATGCAAAAACCACCTCTTTTTGAAACCGATAGTTTTATTTATTGGAAAAATAGATTTGAGACTTATGTGAAATCAAAAGATTTAGATCTTTGGCATGTTATTACCAATGGTGACTTTTTGCCTTATCAATATAATGAAGTTTATAAAAAGAAAGAACTAGTTACTTTTGATAATTCTAATGATGAAACTAAGAAGAAACTTGCTAAAAATAATGAGGCTAAAATGGTGATTTATAATGCTTTATCTAAGAAAGAGTATGAAAGGATTTTTATGTGTAAAACCGCTAAAGATATTTGGAACACTCTTAGTAACCCACCAAGGTAATAGCCAAGTCAAAGAAACCAAAATTGATCTTCTTGTTCAACAATATGAATAATTTGTCATCTTAGAAGATGAAACTATTAATAATGCATTTGCTAGGTCTAATACTATTATTACTAGTCTAAAAGCACTTGATGAAAGTTTTTCTAGCAAGAACAATGTTATGAAGTTTCTTAGGGCGTTGCATCCAAAGTGGAGAGCTAAAGTCACAGTGATTGAAGAATCAAATGACCTTACTACATTATCACTTGATGAACTTATTGGCAACTTAAAAGTTCATGAAATGATAATTTTGAAGGACTCGGAAATGGTGAAAACCAAGAGTGAAAGAAAGTCTCTAGCACTAAAGGCCAAGAAAGTGAAAAGTGACAATGATAGCTCCTCTTCGGATAGTGATGATGAGGAATATGATATGGTCGTTAGAGACTTCAAGAAGTTCTTCAAAAGGCGAGGTCAACACGTAAGACATCCAAGCAATGACAAGAAAACCTTCTCAAAAAACCGATTTGTCAAGAATGACAAAGGTGATAGGAAATGCTTTAGATGTGGTGACCCAAATCTTTTCATTGAATGTCCTAAGCCATCTCGCGACAAGAATCACATGGATTTTGTTGGAGGTTCATGTAGAGATAGTGGTGAAGAATATGATGACGATGCTAAAGACGAAAAGTATCTCATGGCTCATTCTTCCAAAGAGG
The DNA here is from genome assembly GCA_025667525.1 of Glebionis coronaria. NCBI lineage: Eukaryota > Viridiplantae > Streptophyta > Magnoliopsida > Asterales > Asteraceae > Glebionis > Glebionis coronaria. The sequence continues at coordinate 98,983,318 of CM046879.1, forward strand.
TACATTCCGAAACAGAATACTATAGCAATGATAGTTCCTCTCTGGATGATTTAGAATTAGAAGGTCGATATAATAACCTATGAAAACTAAGTCTAAAATTCATTGAAAATAACAAATTGCTAAATATAACTAGGACCAAGCCTGAAAATGAGATTAGTGAACTAAGAGATAAATTGGCTAAGCTTGAGAAAAAGAAAGAAGTTGATTTAGGTTGTCTAAGTTCTGAAATTCAGACAAGAATATGAAGATCTTAAGAGCACCTATAATAACTTGGAAAAGTTCATGAAAAGTACTAGTGCTCTTGATGATATGTTAAGTAGACAAATTCATTCTAGGGAAAGACCTGGATTGGGATTTAACACTAATGAAGCATCTACTAGTGAACCAAAACAAGTCAGGTTTTCAGAAAAAAACGTCTCACTGCCCGCTGTTCTCTAATATATGAGGCGTTTCCATATCAATATGGAACCACAGGTTGCAATAAGGAACCGCAGACAGAAGATGATTTTGGTAAAAATCCACAACTTTCTGAAAAGTCTATTTTAGGTAAAGGGCCAAAACATCTTGTTGTTAACAATGTTAAATTACCTATAATTGATAAAAAGAAACTTGATAAATTCTACAAGCTTTTGAGTAAACCTTTAATGGGAATGAGAATTTTATCAAGACAATCATCTACTCCCCCAAGAGTACGAAATGATTCAAGGATTAGAAGTAAAACACCAACACCTAAAAGAAATTATCACTCTAAGTCACGACCTAGGAGTAAAACACCAACACTTAGAAACAATAATAAATCTATGTCTAGATCAAAGAATCCTAAGAAAAACAATGGACATCCAAATTCTCGCATAAATTGGAATAAATTTCAACAATGTTTTTCTCCGTGGGGTATGTGTCCTCCATTCATGCATCCCAAACAAATTCAAGCGATGTTTGGAACTAACAACTTTAGACCCATGAGATATTGGGGACCAAATGTTTGATTTTGTGTGTTGTTACCTAGATATGCTTGGGAAATGATTTGAAGCCCGATGAGTGGATTAAGGATAGTGGTTTTTCTAAACACATAATGGGTAATCGAAGTTCATTCTCATCTTACAAAGCATATAATGGAGGTAACGTCACTTTCGCTAGTCAGCTACGTGGTAATATCATTGGAAAAGGTACGGTTTCTCTTAGCTTCATGACCATTTAAAATGTTGAGCACGTAGATAACTTAGGGTTTAATTTATTTGTGACAAGAAGTGTAAGGTCATCTTTTCAGAACATGATAGTGAAATCGTAAAAGATGGAAAGATCATTGGAAAGGGTGTTAGAAAGCATGGGCTTTATGTCATGAAGGTCAATAGGAAGTCAAAGGACAACTTATTTCTAGTGACTTTAGATGATAGTTCTGCTCTTTGGCATAAGAGATTAGGTCACGCTAATATGCGTTTAATTCAATATTTAGTCGCTAAGGAGTTGGTAACACATCTCCACAAGATTAAGTTTGATACTCACTTTTGTGATGCTTGCAAAGTTGGGAAGCAAGTTCACTCAAGTCACAAAGCCAAGAATTTGGTATCGACCTCTCGGTGCCTAGAGCTCCTACGTATGGATCTCTTTGGTCCTTCCGCCATAGGGAGTTATGGAGGTAACCTTTATACCCTAGTTATAGTTGATGACTATTCTAGATTCACTTGGACTAGATTTTGACTACTAAGAATGAAGCTTTCGGTCATTTCAAAATCTTTAGTCGAAGGATCCAAAATCAATTAGGATGTTCAATTGTCGCTATTAGGACGGATCATGGTATGAAATTTGATAACGAAGTGCAATTCGGTGCCTTTTTGTGAAGCTCATGGTATTACCCATAACTTCTCGGCTTCTCTCACTCCACAATCAACTGGGGTAGTCGAAAGGAAGAATAGGACTATCCAAGAGATGAGTAGGACCATGTTAAACGAGCAATCTTTGCCTCAAAATTTTTGGTGCAATGTCGTTGACACATCGACCTATATTCTCAACTGAATTCTTATTCGACCTTTCCTAGGTAAGACCCTTTATGAGATTCTTAAAGGTAAGAAACCCTCATTGGAATACTTTAAGGTGTTTGGAAGCAAGTGCTTCATTCTCAACACCAAAGACTACCTTACTAAGTTCGACCCAAAGTCGTACGAAGGTATCTTTTTAGGTTATTCTCAAACTAGTAAAGCCTATATAGTCCTTAATAGAACCTCGGGTGTAATTGAAGAATCACTCAACGTGACATTCGATGAAACTCCACCTTTATCTAAGGCACCACCTTTGGTATATGATGACTTAGATGAACTAGACATAGTTACAGCCAAAGAGGTTAGAAAAATAAGAGTTGAAGACCCTGATGTTGAAAAGGGGGTAAAAATTTGGTAGATGATGACTTGGATAAACTAGACATAGTTAAAGCCAAAGAGTGTTAAAGAAGCTTTGATAGATGAGAGTTGGGTCATCGCCATGAAAGAAGAATTGAATCAATTCATTGCTAATGACATTTGGTAACTTGTTCCTCCACCTAGAAGTACTACCATCATAGGAACCAAGTGGGTGTATAGGAGTAAATTAGATGAGAACCGTGTGGTGTCTCGTAACAAGGCTAGACTTGTAGCTCAAGGCTACAATCAACAATAAGGGATTGAGTATGATGAGACATATGCACCGGTAGCAAGGTTAGATTCCATTAGGATCCTTTTAGCTTATGCTTGTGCATTAGATTTTAAGCTTCAACAAATGGAAGTAAAGAGTGTATTTCTTAACGGTTTGATTAATGAGGAGGTATATGTGGCTCAACCTCCCGACTTCATTGATTTTGAGAAACCGGATCACGCTCTCGAAAACTTAGCTGACATCTTCACTAAGCACTTAAGAGGGAACCTTTTAATTATTTGCGTCTAGGTCTAGGTTTGATGGAACATATACCTTAATTGCGCATTTTCTTAATCGAGACTTTTTTTTCTTTTGAGTCTTTTCTTTCTTTGAGTTATTGAGTCTCTTAAACTCTTTTTGAAAGTTCCTCTTCTCTTTTTCAAAAATCTCAAAGTTCTTTCGAAAATGGTCGAGAAATGTTCTTGCATTGTTAATTCAATCTAAAAACGTTTTTCATGGTTTCTTGCTATTGATATCGAGCATACATAATTCATATGTATGAGTCTCTCGAATATAGCAAGAACAAAATTGAACTATGTAGGATCATTGTGTCATGAACATGTGTCTAGATTAACACACCTCCAACATCGATTTATTTTAAATCCATGTATTTTGGTCAAAATCATGTTTTTGAGTTCTTGTGTGTTTCTTAGTCTACTATTGCTTTTTAGCATGTCTCTATGATCAGTTAGACTAGAAAATTAGGATTTCCTGAATTGGAAAATTCTCCTTATCCCCCAGAACCAACCCTCTGTGGGCGGTTATTTAAATAACCCGTGGTTCTCTATCAATAATGAACCATAGGTGGAGATAAAGAACCGCAGGCAGCAGCCTACGAATTTGAGTTTTCTGTAACTTCAAATTTGCTCCCAACACTTTTTGGAATCTTTATTTCAAACCTTTGACCCACCACAAAATTATCTTGTGCTTTCTCTACTTAACCCTAAGCATTTTGCATCCTTTCTCAAATCAAAAAGTCTTATTCACCAAATGAAAGCCTTGATTCTCCTCCATTTCCCCAATCTCTTTCAATCCAAATTCACCCAAGAACACTCAAAATCATATTTCTTCTTCTTCTAAGAATATTGATTGTGAAACTTCTTTTTTTCCACCACTACCCTTTTGTGTTCTTCCTCCCTCACATGATAATGTCATGCATCATGTGACATATGCCATTGTTTTCAATATTAACATCTTTCTATGGCTCATATCTATGAGTAGTTGATTTACATCAAAAGACTCCTAGTCAGGCCTCCTCTTCACTATGACTATGTGACCATTGCCAAGCCACCACCACCTCCTTCGGCCACCACCTTATCTTTTATTTAAGCATGTGGATTTCTTACTATTAAGAAATCTAATTCAAGCAAATCTTAGAGTTCTAGTTTAACTAGGATTAGATTTATGCTTTTCTTTTGGCTTGTTTTTCATACATCTTTGTATGACTTGTCTCCTTGTATCTTTTTCATGTTTTCTTTTAACATCACTTATTATGGATCTTGGTTCTCTTTTTCTTCTCTTATTTATATTATTATGTGACCTTTGCTATATCTATGTTGAGTGTTTCTTCTCTTCTTCTAACCCTTCTATGTAGCTTGTCACTATAGGTTGATTCCTTGGTGCCCCAAGAAAGGGGGAGTAAGCACCAAGGGGGAGCATTTGCAAAGTCCGATTTTCCCTTCTACAAAGACTTCTGCAACCTTTTTGTTTCGACAAAGGGGGAGAAATGAAATAAACTCGTCTTCGAAAATCTTGTTATTCATGTGATTGAGTTTATGTATTGTCGGAATCAAAAAGGGGGAGATTGTTAATGCAATGATGTATAAAAATGTTACTTGCATTTTCGGTCTCGCTTTTTTTTTATTACGAGAATACATAAAAACAAGCATTTATGAAAACAATGAAAAATGAATTCTTGAGTTCAAGTATTTTTCATTTCATCTATTATCACTTAAGGCATGAACAAACAAGTTTTCAACCTAACTAAGTGATCAAGGATTTAATTTTTCTTAAAACTCACATTTTATTAAATGTGACATAAGTTTTTATTAAACTTTATTTTTAGAAAATATTTTATTAAATTATATATTTGAAAATTTGAAAATGACATATTCCATATGTTTTAAAAATATCCTTTGGGGATAAATATCCCACCAGATGTGACTACACCACTAAAAGATAAAAGGGATCGGAGTCTGATCTGGCGGTTCCTCAAATAGCTATGCGGTTCCTTATTGATAAGGAACCGCGGGCACCTTTAAGGAACCGCGCCCAGAAAGAGTCGTTGGAGCTTTGTCTTATAAATAGTGGACCATTCTCAGATTTTCTCTTCACCTCTCATCTCTTCCTTGGTTATTTGGTTGATTACTACTTGTTTAAAAGTGAATCTTTCTCTTCTGATCTCTTCCTCTCAAGTGTAAAGAGAAGAACTCTTTCATCCTTGAAGTGTTGTGTCTACCTCAAAGATGCATTGAAGATCAAACATTTATTTTTCATTCTTGTGTTGTTGTTGTGAAGATCTAAGTAGTTGTGTCTATTTGGAAGTTGTGTATGTTGTGTGGTTAATACGTAGTCCTTAAAGTATATTGGTGTAGATTGGTCCTAGCTAAGATTAGGGGTCGACTTCTAGCTTAGAGTCGAAAATTGGCTAAGCGACGTGTACGGTTTCTCCACCTTAAGGAGCTTGTTGATTAGTGAACTCTCGAGTAAGGAGTACTCGAGGAGTGGAGTATGAATTAGGAGTGAGCTTCGTTGCCGAACCACTATAAATCCTTGGTTTTGGTTTGATATTTCTTTTCCTTATCTCTTTACATTCTTTATTCATTACTTGCATATACTTTTGATTATTAGTTTAGTTGCACTATCCTTTGTGCATATTGTGTATAAGAAGATTTCACATATTTGCTCAAGTCTAAGTTTTTGAAAAGGATTTTTGAAAACCCTTATTTAACAAGTTAATTTAAGAAACTATTCAACCCCCCTTCTAGTTTCTGCAACGTAATTCGTATGTCGCGGTCCTACACATCGTAACCATGGTTGTAAGAACGATCGTTTGTAGAGGATTCCATCCCTGACCTCGAACTGTCTTGAGTGTCTTTGAATTTGTCTTGCTTCGGTCTCATCCTGCGGAAGTTCTTCGTTAGTCAAGTAGACCATGATCGGGTTCATACACCTAGGGCCTTCTTCTTCTACGACCGATGATACTTCTGCTTCCGCTATGGATTTATCTTTTAAGATCTCCACCAGGACCTATTTGGACAAGTGCGCGAAGCTTATGGATGTGATTTTGCTTTGAGCATCCGCTTTCTTATTTGCCCCTTTTGGTACTTTTCGTATCGAAAACTTGTTAAAGCCCTCGATTAACACCTTAGCTTTTTGTAGGTATTGTATCATGTATCCTTCATTGCTTCGTATTCGCTTAGAATGTGATTTGCCACTAGACGGGAATCCACATTTGCTTCGAGATTACGTACGCCCATGCGGGCTGCGATTCGCAGTCCTGCTATAAGTTCTTCGTACTCGGCTTGTGGTTGTAAATTCAAAGCATAGGGCATATGTGAATTCCATACCTTCGGGGTTAGTAAGGATACGGCCTGCGCCCGATCCGTCTGTGCAAGAGGATCCATCAGTGAACAGGACCCATGGGTTTTTGGGTTCTTCCTCTTTTTGGGGCGCTTGTTCCTCATCTTCTGGCTTTTCTATGATGAAGTCTGTCAGGATATGTCCTTTGACCGCGGTGCACTGCCTGTACGTGATGCTATGTTCCCCGAGTAGAACACTCCACTTTTGTAGCCTTCCTACTACGTCCGATTTGATATTATCTATTTTATCGGCTGGTCCGTAATTACGGCTATAGGATGTGCTTGGAAGTACCAACGTAGCCTTTTGCTGCGAAGACCAATGCTAGCACCAGTTTCTCCATTGGCGAATAGTTTAATTCTGAACAGCTCTATTGATAAAGTACACAGGTGTCTGCATATTCTCCTTATCCGTCATCAGCACTGCATTGATTGCTTCATGCGTAGTCGAAAGGTATACGATCAACTCCTCCTTTGGTCGAGGTGCAACCAGCATTGGGAGTGCTGCTAAATGCTTTTTTAGCTGGTCAAAGGCTTTTTCTGCCTCCTTTGTCCAGTTGAAGTCTCCCTTTTTTATACACTTCTTGAGTGTTTTAAATAAGCGGAGTGCCTTCTCCGCGGACTTAGATAGAAACCTGTTTAGTCCTGCTAGCTTTCCATTTAGCGATTGCACTTCTTTCATTGTTCTCGGACTATGGAGTTTTATGACTGCATCTGTTTTTTCTGGGCAAGGTTTAATTTCGTTAGGATCTATCATGTAACCTAAGAACATGCCTTCCGTGGCGCCGAAAGTACACTTCTTGGGATTTAGTTTCATGTTGATTTTGCTAAGTGGAGAAAGTTACCTCGACATCGCGAATGAGTCCCTCCTTTGTGTGACTTTTTATGACAATGTCATGAACGTAAACCTTCAGATTTTGTCCGATCTGGCTATCGAATGATTTGTCCGCTAACCGCTGATAGGTAATTTTGATAGCCGAATCGGTAATTTTGGTCAGGTGAAAATTGAGATAAGTTGGTCGGATGTTGTTGAGACGATCTGGCCGAGTTTTGTGACGATGGAGTAGACGGATTAGAAGGAGAAGAATATTGTGGAGGTTGTGTGTTAAGGAGATGGGTATAACAGCTTTTATTTTGATTTTGAGACTTTTTTCAGAAATTTAAGAAGATTATTTGAGAAGTTTGTGTGTAAAAATATATATTTTGTAATGTATTATATAGGAAAGGTGGATAAAAAACTTTGAAATTAATTAAAAACAAAAACAACCGTTTGACAATGGCTATAACACTTTTTCATATTTTTTTTGTCTTTTTCCTCGCCATTCACACAGAAAGGTAACTCTTTGGCGAGCCAACATGGTGTGGTGATGACTTTCGGCGAGCAACTGGTGAGTGTCACATGTGTTTGACGAGCTATCTACGCTGCCACGCCTAATGCTTTTAACAAGTGTGGTTTTTATTTTATTTTCTCGTATATCTTTCGTCTCTAGTTTTATCAAGACATATCAAACACTACTATAACTTCATATATGTAGCTTCATATTCGATAGGATGAGCATGGTATCTGTCTTGTAGCAAAATAATGGTATCAATTTTTTTTAGCATAAACTGATGATACCGTTACTGTATCGAACGAGATTAAGATATCGGTACCAGTACGGGTATCGGTACCGATACTAGAAAGTCGGATTTTTTCTTGATTTTTTGAGAATTTTCCGATTTAGTACCGGTCCCGTACCGAATAAATGACCCCGACTTTTTCACCTTTATTTGTAGTCTCGGTACCATACCAAACGAGATATAGATACCAGGAATCGATACGATTCTGATTCAATTTCAAAATCAGAGTCAAAATGTTCATCCCAATATTCGATATGCGTAACCGGTGAATTATTCCTAAACTTGAGCAACCCTTTATTCATCATATGTATTAATTAACACTAGTTATAACTATAACTCCCGTGCACGCACATGATTACAAATATATCAAATTTAATTTAATATCTTAGTTTAATATAGTGATATATAAAAAAAAGTTTATGTTTAATATTTTGTAATTGTGATATTATTATGTTATAAATTATAAGGGATATTTGTTAATTTTTTAAACTTATTAAAAAATATGAAAGTTTGTAATTTTCACTTAACACTATTAATTTATTTATAATTTAACCACTGAATTACGTAGTATTAAATATTATCTCCTTTTTTTGAGTTTTTTGTTTCACAAATTTAACACCTATAATTTTATGTTTTTTTTTCTTCAACAAATTTTTCATTAATTTTTTTATAAACTTTTACCAAATAAGAAAACTTTAATATTTAAAAAACTATAAAAATAAAAGAAATAAATCAAGATAATTTCCTATTAAGAAAACACTCCTTTAAAAAATCTTTACCTTAAGTTTTGCTTTACAAAAGAAAAATTAGTCTTTTCACTTTACATTTTTGTCCCCTCACTTCTTCACACAATTTACACTTATCAATTACAACATCATCACCTTACATTTTTGCCCCCTAACTTCTTCACACAATTTACACTTATTAATCTCAACATCATCACCGATCAAATCGATTTTTTTTATTGAAACTCAAATTCTTTTATATAATTAAAAAAATTACCTTAAAAATAAAAAAACAATACATTATAAATAAAAGTTATTATGAGAAAAGTGTTCGACTGATGTGTTTCATTTGTATTTGTGACGATTTTAGGTACTTAATATTTTATGCATTTGTTCATCGTAACTTAAAAAGTCATCTGATTAATGTATTTCATTTGGATACCAGTTGGAGGAGATATCGCCTTCCTATGGTAATTTATAATCATAGTACATAATATAATTCTCATTTCACATAAACCCACCACCTATGTTTACCATCTACGACATCTATATTATATAATAAACTAAAATAATTTACAAGTATTTTAATGTAGGAAAAATTAAATTAGTTTCCTAATTAGGTACCAATGTACAAGATTTTTAATGCACAAACCATAAACCAGTTTCTATATATAAAATCAATACACATCCGAACAGTTTACAAAAAATTCAAATTTTTGAAAAAAATTCAAAATTTGAAACGCAGGTGTTATCTTTGGTATGTTTTTATGGCATTAAATTGTAAAACGCGTTTCAAAAAAGATGTGACACTCCTCTTCTAAAATAAAGCAATGCATATGTTACCCTAAATCATAAGCCTAAATAAATCCATTCCTTGCTCAACATTTTTTCACAATGCCCGGCCTCCATGTTTTGTGCAATCTGTTAGATCAAAACCTGCCTTCTTAATCTCTATTCTTTGTAATGCTGCCATAGAATGGAATGGATTTAGGTTCATTCCTGCAACAACATTTATCTAATTGCTTGCACAACAATATGGATTCTTGATCATTGTGCTGCACAAACAAATCCCTCTTTTTGATCTTCATTCAATGAAAAAAATGTAATTGAATGAAGATTAACCAGGTTTGACACATTTAAAAATAATATTTCTTTTTTCTTTTTGATCTTCATTAAATGAAAAACAATACAATTGAATGAGATTAACCGGAAAATAATCTCTCTTTTTCCATTAATCCTATAATTATATATTTATTAAATTAGTAGCAGGATATATAACTATCTCTTCTTATCTCCCTTTTTTATTTGAATATTTTTTAGTAATGATTTTCTCTTGATTTTTGACTTTTTCTTTTGTTGCAGAACAAGAACGGGGAGATCTCATCGATGATTTATGGTAAGTTTTGTTTTTTTTATCTTTTATTGTTCATGATTGATTAGATTAGTATGCAATATTTGGATATGTGGTGCTCATCTCCAAAATTGATTGTATTCAAGATTTAATGTTTTTTTTCTTATATCTTCAAATACATGTAATTCACTTGAATCATTCGATACAACCATTTGAAAAATTATCGATGAAATACATGTTTTTTTTCTTATATCTTCAAATACATGTCATTAATGATATAAAATTTTGAAGTTATTTTTTAGAGTTCATTATAGTTGTATTTTGATCTTACACATTAGGTGTTATGATTGATTTCTTATTTTACAGGTTGGGTATATGAATTCTTCAATACAACCAACTCAAAAGGTTTGCATTTTTGGCAGTAATTTTTTTCGAGAGTTCAATATAGTTCTTTTTTATCAAAATGTTATGCATCTTTTTTTAGTACAAGTATTTGAAGTGTCTAAGTTAAGAGATAAGAAGATGACAATTAATTTTTTAGCTCTTAGAAGTTGTAACAGATCATATTAGTATTTGTATCATACTCCGTTGTATTCTTATGTCGTTTGGCATTATATAAAGTTTTTCGGTAATTGATTAAACCAGGTGTAATAGATTTTTATTTAAATCATGGTTTTGGGAACCTTCACCACTTGTGTTCTGTTCTATGGTAGGAACGGGGAAAAATATAAGCAACCTAAAGCCATGGCAGTTTCCACGGGCGGTTAGATACCTGTCTGTTCAGATGCTTGATGTGTATATAAGATTTACCTACATGTATCATAAGTAAAGCCAAAAAGATTTACCGACATTCATTGACACATAGAAATGCTTATATGTGGAATTTAAGAGTATTTGGAAATTAAGGACACGAGTTTTGAGAAAAGTAGTAGGAGATTAAAAATGTGTATACATCATGGTGAAATCGTATGTTGCAATTTTGAATTTTGGTGTTGCGTTTCTGTTTTCTTAACAAGTTATGAAGACACATAAAGTGCAGTTATGTAGTAATTCTTTCGCTATGCTCGATGCCAAGAGCAAGGAGAGTAAAAAAAGTGGATTTATAAGTTTAGTTTAAAAATGGTAGGTTATGTTTTTCAAGAAACTAACAATGAGTATAATACATCCCGTAAAAAGGAACATTGTTACCGGCGTTCAATAGGTCATGAACTCATGATGTGTTTCATGAGATTTGATTTTACTTATATTACATATACATATTGGAATGTGGGTCATCTCGAATATAGATTTAATAGCTTACAACTGCTAATTTTTGATATTGCATAATAAGCTTTCTGTTCAACAACTTCTTTTTATAGAAGTTTAGATTTAGGTCTGTAGTTATAAGAAAAAAAATAAGCGTTTATTGTTTGGATGTACATAGTTTTTTTATGATAATTAGATTAATTATGTTCTATAACAGTTAAGGTTGTTTCGGTGTCTCAGTAGCCCTAAGCACAATTAGGTTGATTTGTTTATGGTGTTTAATGAATAAAGGCTATATGTTACTTTTGTGTGTTTTGTATACCCACAAAATGTTTGCTGAAATGTATGTTTGAATCCAAATATGAACTGAAGTTGTCCACTTTAGTTTGTTATTCTATAGATCAAAAGTTGTGTAATGTTGATTTAATATATCGATTTAACAAAGTGTTTGCTGAAATGTATGTATGAATCCAAATTCGTTTGCGTGAACTATTCTAAAATGGGTCACTTTTTGTAAGGTCAAACCAGGCATTCACATATAGGGTTGGCCTACAAATTGAACCATTTTTTATCCGCTGATCAAAAAGCAAAGAAAATTCAGGCTAACTTTGCTCCAAAGTTTTAAACTTATAACATTCCATGAAAGTATTTAAGCACTAAAATATGTCACAGTAGAGAGCTAACAATTTGAAGTTTGCTTTTTATAGGGTTCACATAACGCGTGGGCAACTTTTAAATGGGATATGAGATGAGACGATCTGTTTCATCTTATACAACGATCTGATCTGATCATCGTGAATAAAAAAGGTACGAAAATGGTCATGGACAAAAAAAGTATTTGGGAAGTTGAGGCAACCAAGACATGGTCCTATATATAAGTACAACACTTTCGACCTGTTTGCATACTCTATGACTTTGTTTTGCTTCCATACGCATGTAAATCACGGATTTTTAAAGCAGAAATGTTGTTGAATTCACTTGACATGTTTCTAACAGTGGTAAGTGTTTATTTGAACGACAGAGCTTTGTCTCATTGACTCAACCGTTGTTTGTGTTTGATAGGGTCTTAGTTTGGGAATGGTCAGGCTTCGCTTTTGATGAGGGATATGAAGCTGGCAAACGATTCACCTAATTTCTGCTAAAATCGAACCGATTGGTACGTTTTGATAAAGGTACACTGATCAAACTCACTCCTATAGTATTGTACGAGAAGCATTTTGGTGATATATAATTACAGCATATAAGCATCGAGTCCAACATTGAGTCCAATATCATCGAGTCCAACCCAAATCAAACAAAGTATATCCTAATCGAAACTGAAATGTGTGAAAACTCTCTGTCAGAAACCAGACCCGATGGGACTCGGGTTGACTCGGTTGTTTTACGTAAAGTTCTTATAAACTGTTGCGACAGGTCTGTGTAAAAAACAGTGACATACTATTTCTTTTTCACCTTTCGTTACGTATATGATTGAAAATTAAAGTTAGCTTTGGGTAATTTGAAAAGGAAACTATTAAGTGGCTAAATGGAATGGAACCAAAGTCTCGTAAATATACTTGACAAAGATATATGTTCAGACCCTCAAAGCATTTAGTGTTTATGTATCCCCTTTTTTATAAAATAACGTGAATTATTCATCTATTACGAGAACCCGTTTTTTTTTAAATATAAACATCCGTTTATTTTTATTACGGAAATCACTCTTTAAAATAGCCCCGGCGTTGTAAATAAAAAGTCACCACTTACAAGCAACAAAAGAATTTTGGTCTTTAATGTTTTTAATGTACGATTTAATAGTTTGCGTGTGAGTCTTGTTATTTGTTTGTTTGTGTGTCTCGTTTTATTTTTGTTTTATGTGCATTTCTCGATATTTATGAGAAAACCAATCAAAACAACGTCATCAATCCTAAACGTTGTTGCACTTGTAAGGGTTGTTTGGGATTACTTATTGAAAACAGATTATTCGTTTTAAAAATGGATAATCAAATAATCAACAATTAGAAAACGTGGTTTTAAAAAATATTGTTTGGATTTGATTATATTGTTGGAAATCGTAATAATCCGATTATCAATTTTTTTAGTGTTTGGCAAATCAAATTATTTGTTTAGTTGATAGTAAATGATTAAAATAAATTAATTTTAGTCTTTCTCCATTTTAAAATGAAATAAGTATCTTATCATTTACTTTTTCAAAACTCCATTTTAAAATCTTCTAACACAAATAATCACTTTTTATATTTATTATTCAAACACTTATTTTAGCTTATCACCATTTTGAAAATGCCAATCCCAAACACTCACTATAGTGTCGTTATGTCCAACACCGGTCTTAAAACTTAAGCCTTAAACAACATTGTTATTGCAACGCCAAAACATAACCTGTTAGCTTTAAACAATATCCATCATTTTACGATTGTATAAAATAATAATCTATACGTAGCATATAAGTAAAATTTGGGATTATAAGAATCACAATTAGTGATTCTTAACATGATGACCCAAATTGCATTTATATGTTACGTATAAATTACTATTTTATGATTCATAATGCTAAAAGGTATGTAAACAAAGCCGGTGTCAGATAATAACTTAATAGGGTTACTGAATTTATTAAGTTTTATTAAAAATGTTTGTTTTTAATTTAATAAAAAAAATTACTTAAAATATTATGTAAAAAAGTTGAAGTTTAAACTTTTGTGCATTAATTCGTCTTGTAATTAAATATGACTAAAGAATCAACGGTCCGGCCTTAATTTATGAGTAATTGATACTAGCCGGTTATTCGCGCAATGCGGCGACGGGTAGCCGATGACTCTTCGTGGATTTGGTTAAACCTAGAAATCACCATTACAAAAACCAACATCTTTTCTGGACACAATGACCATAGTTTTTTTTAGCACCTCAAAGTCGGCGACAACGCGTGGTGATTGAAAAAGAACGATGATTTTGTTTTGCATATTTTACATATGTGTTTTAAGATTTTCTGTGATTTTATATAATGGAAATTTAGTTATTTTTATAAAGTTGTTAGACAATATGCTTTAAAAATGCTTTTATGGATTAAGTTACAAACACTTAAATTTTCTGTTACAAAATTATACTTAAAACATTTAATTTTTTGTTATAATTTCTAATTAAGCTTAAAACACTTAAATTTTCCGTTATAAAATTATATTCAGTTACAATTATTTATAGACTTTTAATATGCATTAATTTTAGTAAAAAATAAATCTTTCTATTATAAGAAATGTTTGAGACTTAATTTTTAAAACTTCTAATTTTAGAAAAAGGGTTAAATGTTTTATATATTAGTATTGGATGTATCTAATTGTTGTTATTAATAGAAAGAGAAATGTTACCCTTAAATAAACATTTTCTAATCGGGCAAAAATAGAGAACTACAAATGATTAAAATGTTATCAAAAGAAAACTTTGAGTTCGTTTGGTTTATAGGTGGGTTTAGGATTAAAATTTATTTTTGTAGATTTAACTTTAGAAGTAGATTTTATAAAATTTATATGTAGGAAGCGTTTGGTATGCTAATCGGAATCACTATGGATGTAAGTTTAATTACGGGTAAAATGTGAACGGGTATAAATGTTGGTATCATTTCAATAAAACTGTTTGGTTTGATCATGAAATAAAATTCTAGCTACCATACGTCTTCAACCTCTCAAGTTAAAATTGGAAAAACTAGTAATTTGCTTTCAATCTCAAAAATATAAAAATATAAAAAAAAAACCTATAACAAATCATTTATGTTTATTTATCCATGAAAAAGAATAATTAAAAGAAAACATATACAGTATCTTCTAAAAATTAGGATAAAAACAAATTTTTTTCAGTGTTAATTATTCATAATTAACCCTAGAATAATACTAGTAAAAAAAATTCCATCATTTCCTCTATTTCATCATGAGTAGTAGATTAAAAGCTTGCGAGGACGTAAACCACAGTTAAACTCTGGTTATCTTATGATCTGTGAACTTAGTTTGGGTCGTCTTCTCCAACGAAATAGTATGTTATATAGGGTGATCTAATTCGATTTATTAAAACAAAACACAAGAACAGATTTAATCAACCAACCTCCCTTTTATTTTTCTATAACTGCGTTAGGCTATCACTTCAAATGTGATACCTAGCTTTGTGATCGTACATACAACTCAGAAAACAAAGAAATCAAACGTATACTTGATCTTACAGGCAAGATTAATATACAAGAACAAATCAACAAGATCAACAATGGCGGAACTTTCTATGTGAGAGATGAAACAAGATGATAAACAAGACTGAACGACGGACTCAACAATAAAACGAGTATATATACACAATTGACTAGGGTTGACTGGAGTTTAGCCCTCTTGCCACATAAAGCCCCTCATGTTTGTAAAACCTGTCAAAGTAAAACCAAAACATTGCATAATAGAAAATATATAAGAAATATTTACCTTACTTACCCTTGGACTTATATCATATGTCAAATTATGATTTAATACCCCCTCTTAATTTGACTTCTGATAGAGATCAACAAGCTTCAAAAGTTAACAAAAAGAATTGTGATCTTTAATAGACAACCCTTTGGTAAACAAGTCTGCAACATTATCTTCAGATTTGATCTTAACAGTTTTGATCAAACCTGCAGATACCTTTTCCCTTAAGAAATATAAATCAATCTCAAAATGTTTAATTCTTTCATGAAATACAGGATTGGCTGCAATTTGAATTGCAGAACTGCTATCACAACTGATAGGCACTGGTAAATTCACTGTTACTTTAAGATCATTCATAATCTTAAGTATCCACATGATTTCACAAGCCACACTATTCATAGCTCTATATTCAGCTCCAGCTGAAGATTTGGCTAGAACAGATTGTTTCTTGCTTTTCCAGGATACAAGATTATCACCCAGATAAACAGTATATCCAGTAACAGATTTCCTAGTAATCTTGCACTTAGCCCAATCAGAATCAACAAAAGCATTAAGATCCAGATTATTATTATGCTTAAAAGATATACCAGTTCCAGGTGACCTTTTCAGGTATCTAAGAACATGAAAAGCTAATTTCAGATGAGATTTATAAGGATCATGCATAAACTGACTTAAACAATGAACATCATAAGCAATATCAGGCCTAGTTAGAGTCAGATATATCAATTTACCAACAATCTTTTGGTAACAAGTTTTGTTTTCAAGCACAATATCAATCTCATCTTCAATAAGTTTTTTCTTTTTCTTAGATGCATCTGGAATAGGAGCTTTAGCTGGCTTACAAGCCAACATTCCATATTCAGATAGCAACTCTAAACAATATTTCCTTTGATTAAGACACAATCCTGAGTCAGTATCAAGTACTTCAATACCCAAGAAATATTTGAGTTTACCAAGATCTTTAATTTTAAATTTTGAACTCAAATATTCTTTAAAGTCATTGATAATACTTTCATTGTTCCCTGTTATAATAATATCATCAACATAAACAAGCAGGGCAACAAAAGACTCATTCTCAGTCTTAGTAAACAAAGAAACATCACTTTTACTTTGACAGAAACCATTTTCAATTAACACACTTGTTAATTTTTCATTCCATTTTCTAGGTGCCTGTTTTAACCCATATAAAGATTTTTTTAACTTGCACACCTTGTTTGAGTTAGAGCCATACCCTTCAGGAAGATTCATATAAATTTCTTCATCTAAATCTCCATAAAGAAAGGCATTATTTACATCTAACTGATAAACAGGCCAATTATTGTGCACAACAACAGAAAGAAGACACCTAACAGTCACAATTTTCACAACAGGTGAAAATGTTTCTTCATAGTCTATACCCTCTTTTTGACTAAATCCTTTTGCTACAACTCTAGCTTTATATCTCTCAACATCACCACTAGATTTGTATTTTACCTTCCATAGCCATTTACATGCAACAGGCTTTCTACCTTGAGGTAGATCAACAATCACCCAGGTATTGTTTCTATTAAGAGCTTCCATCTCCTCATTCATAAGCCTCAACCCACCTAGGGTCTTTGGCTGCCTCATTGTAAGATTTAGGTTCATGTATTTTGTTCAAGTTATTAGTGAACACAAAGTTATGCAAAGACAAGTTATTATAGTTCACCACAGTGTTAATATCATATTTAACTTTCTTGTCAAGCACATAATCACTAAGTTTACTAGGCAACTTTTGTGGTCTACTAGACCTTCTTAGCTCAGTTTCCTCTGGACTATTATGTTGAAAATATTGATTGAATTCTATAAACTCTTCACCCTCAGAATCATAATTTTCATCATCTAGGGCAACATTATTGTCTATATCATTAGCATCATTATTGCCTAAGTTATACTGGTTTCCAAGACTATGACTTTTATCATTCATAGACTCTGACCCCTGAGTATCACTGGTAACAATGATAGGAGTATCAGTAGATACTTTCTCAGCTAAGACAGACTCTTTTAATATGCTACCTCTATCTCCTAATTTTTCATCTCTCAAATCATCATGGGGATCATCAGAGTTGTTTACTGCTAAATCAAAAATATTTAAACTATTTATTCCTTGATCTTCAAAGATCAAACCATTTTTACAGACATCATTTTTAAAAGGAAACACTGTTTCATAAAACTTGACATCCCTTGAATAAAACACTTGTTTTGACTCAATACCAAACAATTTATAACCCTTTTTAGTGAATGAATACCCAATGAACACACACTTTTCAGACCTAGCAGCAAACTTATCCACATTATTAAGTACAGTACTAAAACAAAGACACCCAAAACTTTTTAAATGAGAGATATTAGGTTCAGTTTTATAAATCATTTCATAAGGACTTTTTCCAGAGAGGACTGAGTTAGGAATCCTGTTAATCAAATAAACAGCAGTAAGAATAGATTCAGGCCACATGTTCAAAGGTAATCCCCCCTGAAACATGAGGGCTCTAGCAACATTAAGTAAATGCCTATGTTTTCTCTCAGCTATACCATTCTGCTGTGGAGTATACACACAAGTAGTTTGATGTATAACACCATTTTGTTTAATAAAACTTTCAAATTTATGATTAACAAACTCAGTTCCATTATCACTTCTAAAAACTTTGATGGCAACATCAAATTGATTTTTGATTAGCTTATAAAACTCAACAAGTTTATCAAAAACCTCATCTTTGCCTTTAAGCATGTATAACCACACAGCCCTGGTATAATCATCAACAATAGTAAGAAAGAATCTAAATCCATCTCTACTTTTAACCCTATAAGGACCCCAAACATCCAAATGAATAATTTCACCCAAACATTTAGTCTTATGATCACTTATAGGAAAAGGATCTCTAGTTTGCTTAGCCATATGACACACATCACAAGGCTAAACATTACTAGCAGAATCAAGATGGATTTTATCCTTAAGAATAGCTAAAACTTGGTCTGAGGGATGACCAAGTCTGTTATGCCACACACACTTAGACAAATTACACTTAGTGATAGCACTATTAACAAACTTCCTACCTGAATCAAACAAATAAAGTCCATTATTTTCACTACCAGTCCCCAAGAGGGACTTTTGATGAGAATCCTGAACAAAACACTTTGATTCAGTAAAGGAAACAACAAATTTACTATCTTTTGCCAACTTGTGAACAGAAATAAGACTGACCTTATAACCTGGAACAACCAACACATTTTTCAAAGTAATTTTACTTGATAGTTTAAAGTTTCTAACATGCTTAACATGTTCAATAGTTCCATTAGGATGTGAAACAGATATATCCAATTTTGACACATCAATAACATCAAATAAGTGTTCAGTTGAAAAAGTCATATGTTGTGATGCTCCAGAATCAAAGATCCAACCAATATAAGTACTATAAGTACTTATATTAGTATTAAAGTTGAAGAATCTACAAGTGACAAAACTAATGACATGATTAGAACCAAATTTAATACCTGCAGCACAAGACTGCACTTCACCAATGTCAGGCTTAGAATTAATCAAAGCCATGAGTCTATTTATCTGATCAGCAGTGAAGGGAAGAGATTTCCCAGATCCCTGATCAACATTATTACCAAGAGAACTAGTGACATTATTAGAACCATTAGATCCTCCAGTATTCCTTTTCTTGAAACCTGGAGGGTATCCATTAAGTTCAAAACATCTATCAACAGTATGGCCATTCATTTACAATGAGTGCAAACAAACTTATTGTTATTCTTATTAGGACCTCTGTTTTGACCATTTTGACTGTTTTGAGAATTTTTATTACCATTCCAATTATTAGGTTTAGCAACAAAAGTAGTAGCAGTATTCTTATCACTCACAACATGAACCAGATTATTCTTATGAGACTCAACCCTAGATAGAGTAGCAAAAGCAGATTTAACATCTGGCAAAGGGTCTGCAGTTAGTAATTGACTCCTAACAACACTGAAAGTGTCATCAAGGCCCATCAAAAACTGCATGAGTCTTATAAGAGAGTTGTGACTCTTCATTTGAGGAGCACCATCACATTTACATGAAGGAAGATTGACAAGTGAGTCAAACTGCCTCCAAAGACTGTTGTAATTGTGATAGTATTCAGACAAAGAAGAGCCAGATTGTGTAAGAGAACAAATCTTATAATGCAAATTATAGATAACATATCCATCAATCTTATCATAAGTTTCTTTAAATTCATCCCACACATCTTTAGCATTTTTAGAGAAAATTTGTCCTTGATATAACTTAAAAGAGATACATCCAAGGATCCAAGATAAAACCACAGCATTACATCTATCCCATTGATCAGCCAAAACATTATCATCATTATTCTTTTCACAAGTACCATCAATGAAACCCAATTTATTCTTAGTATGCAATGCAAGTTTAAATGCAGCAGCCCATACTTTATAATTTTCAGGACCAGTGAGCTTAACACTCGCAATGGGCTGCCCATTTGTGTCAGTAGGGTGTAAAAACAAAGGGTCATTAGTATGAATGACTGTTTCACTTTCAGTTTCAGTATCACTAACAGGATCATCATCCTGGTCACCTTTCTTAGAAACAGACATAATGAAAACACACAAAGATCAAACAAAGCACAACAAACTCCTTGTATCTCCTCAACAACCAGCAACCAAGACTAACTAATCCCTTCGACACCTAAAACCCCTTCTAAAAACAACAAATAAAGAAGAGAGAGTGAGAGAGGTGTTACTACACCCGCAGCAACAAGCAAAGAAACCCAAGAACCAATAAGATCAAGAAGATCTTATCACAACCAACAAGCACAGCGGAAAAACAACCTGAAAATGTTAGTTATAACAAATAACTAACACTAAATCACAAATGCCCAAACATTGAATGAAACCCTAATTTCTGGATTTTAGGGTTTCTTCAATTAAACTTACCAGAAACACAATTGAGCTTGATTAAGCACAAAAGAACCCAATTAAACACCACAGATCACCAAGAATCAGAAAACCCCAAATTTTAAAACCCTAAAAAAATTTAAATGATAAAATCTTGCAATTAACCACAAAAAGAACACGATTAACCACAAGATTAATCAAGATTGTTAAAGAAAACCGTTTTAAAACTCAGATATCAAGAACCAAAGGCTCTGATACCAAATTCGATTTATTAAAACAAAACAAAAGAACAGATTTAATCAACCAACCTCCCCTTTATTTTTCTATAACTGCGTTAGGCTATCACTTCAAATGTGATACCTAGCTTTGTGATCGTACATACAACTCAGAAAACAAAGAAATCAAACGTATACTTGATCTTACAGGCAAGATCAATATACAAGAACAAATCAACAAGATCAACAATGGCGGAACTTTCTATGTGAGAGATGAAACAAGATGATAAACAAGACTGAATGACGGACTCAACAATAAAACGAGTATATATACACAATTGACTAGGGTTGACTGGAGTTTAGCCCTCTTGCCACATAAAGCCCCTCATGTTTGTAAAACCTGTCAAAGTAAAACCAAAACATTGCATAATAGAAAATATATAAGAAATATTTACCTTACTTACCCTTGGACTTATATCATATGTCAAATTATGATTTAATAGATCTTATGCTTCGACTTCAGCTAGCCTTATGGTTTATGAGCCTAAAGTGACAACGACGAACCAACACTTTTCATGAACATCCTTCAATGAAGGCTATGAAGCATCAACAAATATGATTATGAGTAGATACACATGTTGATTGAAAAAAAACTGTAAATGATGAAAAAAGATAAACAAAATTGACTTGTTGTAATTAAAACATAATGAGTGAAGATAAGGTAAAAATGGTAAGTAAAGGAATGATTATTGATAATCACCCTAGACCTACCTATCGTTCTATGATCTTTCTGACAAGTTTTCATTCCTCTAATATTAGCTTAGCTCAGTTGGTCATCAAAGCTCTACTAAGTGGTTTTCTTGGGGGAGGTTTGTTGTAGGTCTTGGGTTCAAGACCTGCCAAGGGGCTCTTGATATGACCCTCTCGGGCAATATCAGGATAAATAGCACAACTTCAAGCGTGTGCTTGCTCCATAAGACGTAGAGATAAGAAGACCAGAGATTTATTTAACTTTTAACTTGATTGATTGATTACATTAAGAGCAATATCATGGTATTTATAAAACATAATAATGAAACCATAATCGTATGATAGATAGTAGTGACCCGTTTGACCCGACCCACACCAAAGCCTGGTGTAAGATTCCTCACTCCTTCGAAACCACCTTGTCCTCAAGGTGATGTCTTAAAAACACTCTTGATTCCTGGGTCTCAAATTTTGAGACGTTTCCTAAGCATTTGCACACTCCGCTTCAACTTGTTCTCTGGCTCGAGTAGTAACAAATTTCGGATTCCTATTCTACACTCCTTTCGTTGGGTGAAACATCCCACGTACCCCTCTTGAGCGATTCATCAACAACAAGATATGATTTACTAACCACAAGCTGTGATTCACCAACTATAGGATGCGATTCACCCGCCATAAGCTGCGATTCATCAACTATAGGTTGCGATTCATTCGTAGGCTGTTGCGATAAATGAATAAGGTGCTGCGATTCCTCAACAAGCTCGAGGTGATCTTTTTTAGGTCTGGATGTAACATTCCCCGCTTCTTCTGGTGCAACTTCTAGTGTAACGCCCGATTTTGTAGAAGAATCAGCCGTTTTCTTTTCAATGGTTTGCTTTTCTTCTACAATTGCCTCAAGACGGGTCTCTACTATACGGGCTAAGTAGAAGCCTTCGCCTAATGTTGTAGGTTTCGGGTAAAACCTCAACAGTTCTAGTTGTAGCTTCGGTTTAAGTCCGGATATATAAAACGAGACAAGTAAACTTTCAGAAATACCCGTTACTCGAGTTATAAGATACTTAGACTCACTTTGATATTCCTGGGTCCCAAATTTGAGACGTTTCCTAAGCATTTGCACGCTCCGCTTCAACTTGTTCTCTGGCTCGAGTAGTAACAAATTTTGGATTCCTGTTCTACACTCCTTTCGTTCGGATGAAACATCCCACGTACCCCTCTTGAGCGATTCATCAACAACAAGATATGATTTACTAACCACAAGCTGCGATTCACCAACTATAGGATGCGATTCACCCGCCATAAGCTGCGATTCATCAACTATAGGTTGCGATTCATTCGTAGGCTGTTGCGATAAACGAATAAGGTGTTGCGATTCCTCAACAAGCTCGATGTGATGTTTGTTAGGTCTGGATGTAACATTCCCCACTTCTTCTGGTGCAACTTCTAGTGTAACGCCCGATGTTGTAGAAGAATCAGCCGTTTTCTTTTCAATGGTTTGCTTTTCTTCTACAATTGCCTCAAGACGGGTCTCTACTATACGGGCTAAGTAGAAGCCTTCGCCTAATGTTGTAGGTTTCTGGTAAAACCTCATAGTTCTAGTTGTAGCTTCGGTTTAAGTCCGGATATATAAAACGAGGCAAGTAAACTTTCAGAACTACCCGTTACTCGAGTTAGAAGATACTTAAACTCACTTTGATATTCGACCACGGTACCCATTTGCAAGAGCTTAGATAATGCATCTCGATCGCTAGTGCTCGATGCCATAAATAATAAATCGAAAAAAAAGTAATTTTTTTCAGAGATGAACAGTATCCGATGAACAGTGCCAGTGAACATTGCTTCGATGAAGAGTACCAGTGAATAGTGAACGATCGACAGTACGACTGTGAATAGGGTCGCCAGTGAACAGTAACCCCCGTCGATGAACAGTAACCCCGTCGATGAACTGTACCTTTTTTTTATGATTGGCCTAGATCAAAAACCCTCAACGAGTTGAGGGCTCTCAATGAAAGTACCAATTGATACGACCCTCTCGGGTAATATCGGGATAGATAGCACTATTTCAAGCGTGTGCTTGCTCCATATGACGTAGAGATGAGAAGACCAGAGATTTATTGAACTTTTAACTTGATTGGTTGATTACATTAAGAACTATAACATGGTATTTATAAAACATAATAATGAAACCCTAATCCTATGATAGATAGTAGTGGCCCATTAGGCGAAGTGGATAAAGAGTTTAACATAACTAGGCGAAGGTTCGAAAAAGACATTCTTCTATTTAGATGTCATTACACGACTCGACCCACTAACCACTAACATTTACCGTTCTAAAAAAACATATGCAGCAAAGATTGATTCCGTTACTTTGATTATGTACCCTTAGTCCTATTGGATCTTAACCCTACATATTTACTATTTAGAAATAACCAAACAGCAAACTTTATAGTTAAAAATGCATTTTGGCCTCATAACCCAACAACCAAATGTGCCCTGAAATGTTACGGTTGTTATGAGATACTGTAGACAAGTAAGAAACAAGTGTGTTTATTGTTGAATGTTTTCCTAACAAAAAAACATATTATGATTAAGCATGAATTTGGTGAAGAGTACAACATTGCATTCCACTAATATGCGTTGAACTTGAGTAATGAAATAACTTTGATATTTCTGTGTTTGATGCTCATTTACATGCCTCTTTTATAAAAGCGCACACAAAACGTTGAGCGGATGATAGTGAAATACTAGAATAATTTAATATTCTATGTTTACGCTTTTGATACTCAAGGTATCTCGACCAAGGTATAATAAGCAGTAGGTAAACCGAAAAGAATATAAATCATTTTTTTTTTGATCGTGAATATAAATCATTACTAATGATATAACAAGCATTTTCAAATTTTAAATCATTGTAACACGCACGCTGTTTCTTTTTCTTGAAAAAATTAAACCATAAAACAACAAAGAAAAATTATTACAATGGACATGGTTGGTCAAAATCCAAGATTTACTTTGTTTGATACTTTCTTTTGTGTTTAATAAGTATACGTATTCAATAAGTATATATCCAATAAACTAATTATATATATATATATATATATATATATATATATATATATATATATATATATATATATATATATATATATATATATATATATATATATAATATATATATGGAGCTAAGTTTGACATAGGAAAATAAAAAGCATCATGTCATATCCTATGTGGCATTATTTCATTGGCTACAACAAAAAATCCTATTTTTTTAAAAAAATCGGATTTAAGATA
Source organism: Glebionis coronaria (assembly GCA_025667525.1). Lineage (NCBI taxonomy): Eukaryota > Viridiplantae > Streptophyta > Magnoliopsida > Asterales > Asteraceae > Glebionis > Glebionis coronaria. Next base: position 99,008,092 of record CM046879.1, read on the forward strand.
GTAAGAAAATAAAATTTGGATTTAATATAGTAATAAAATATACGACTCATTCATATTTTATATAGTAAGAAAATATATGACTCTTTCCCATTCATCCTTCACCAACGCCTAATGATTCGACTCTATACCCTAAATACACCAAAAAAACCGACTCTCTTTTCTCTCAAACTATTATGTTTCCTCAAATCCCTAATATCATGTGAGTAATTTAATTTTTTTTTTGTTTTATAGGTTAATGAAGCATGTCTAAAAAAGGTACGCCTTCTTTTCAAACCCTAATTAATAGTGTTTTTTTGTTTTCTGTCGATAGATGCGGACATAAACAAATGTCAGTTTTCAAGATTCTTGCCCATCAGGCTTTGAAGGTAACATTCACTATGGTGACTATACACCATAATCCTTTTTATGAACCCTAATGATGAATCAGTGTATACATTTGTTTCTTAAATTTACATGGAATTTGTTGGAGAAACAAGCACGGATCGAATCAAATCAATATACCGAAACTAACTTTTGTATTAATCGTATAAATAACAATGTATCATCAATCATCATCTTTACATTGAATGAATCCTAATCTATATATACTTGTCGAACGGGTATGTCGACTAATAGTCACAACGTTTCAAGAAAAGTAAACGTTGTGTTGGTTCGTTTATAACCGTTTGTAACTATCAAATAACTGTCAAAAGTAAACAGCGGGTAAGATTATCTAGGCCCATGGGTCGTGTCCTTTTGTATGTTGGGTCGGGCCTAATATTCTCCCCTCTAATCGTAAACGCTGTGGTGTAGCTTCTTGAGTCCGATGAGTTCTCTCATGACTAGAAACTTGATCTTTGGTAGTGCCTTCGTGAGTATGTCAGCTTTCTGGTAGTCTCCACTTACAAATTCTACTTGGATGTCGTTTCTTTCAACGCATTCTCTGATGAAGTGGTACTTCGTGTCTATGTGCTTGCTCCTTCCATGAAAAACTGGGTTCTTCATTAGTTGTATTGCTGATTTGTTGTCTACCATGATCGTAATCTTTTCTTCTTCTTTGTGTGTAAGTCTGCTTAAGAGTCTTTTGAGCCATAATGCTTGAGTTGCTGCTGCTGTTGCTGCTATAAACTCGGATTCACATGATGATAGTGCCACGGTTGCTTGCTTTTGTGTACTCCAGCTAATTGGTGAGTCACCAAAATAGAATATGATTCCTGTTGTGCCTTTGTCTTCTTGTATATTAACTCCATAGCTGCTGTCACTATATCCATGAATCTTGTTGCTGTCGTTATGCTTGTAGATTATTCCATAATCCTTGGTTCCTTTCACATAACGTAGTACTTGCTTTATAGCTTTCATATGTTGCTCTTTTGGTTCATGCATGAAACGACTAAGTAATCCTACGGAATAACTTAAGTCGGGTCTTGTGTGAAGCAGATATCTTAAACATCCAATTAAGCTTTGATATTCAGTTGTGTTGACCATTGTCCCTTCGGTTTTCTTTGTCAATCTTGTTCCTGGGTCCATAGGTATAACTGTTTCGTTGCTTTCTAGCGTTCCAGCTTCCTTTAATATCTTGTTCGCGTATGCTGATTGCTTGATTGATATGTCACCATTTGATTGTGTGACTTCAATTCCGAGATAGTAAGCTAATAAGCGTAAGTCGCTCATTTCGAATTTTTCTTCCATTTGAGCTTTAAATCTGTCTATCTCTTTCTTTGGCGTTCCAGTGATGATAAGATCGTCTACATAAACTCCTACCAGTAATAGTGAGTCCTTTGATGCCTTTGTGTAGATAGCTTGTTCCAGTGCACATTTCTTGAAATCTAATGTCTTCAAGGTGTTGTCTAACTTGATATTCCATGCACGTGGTGCTTGTCTTAAACCATATAAGGCCTTTGTAAGTCTGTAGACTTTTCCATCATTTCCTTTCTTTGTAAATCCTTCGGGTTGAGCTACATATACTTCTTCCTTTAACTCTCCATGTAGAAAAGCAGATTTTACGTCCAAGTGATGTACTTCCCATTTGTTGTTGGCAGCGATGGCTAGTAATAGACGGATAGTTTCCATCCTTGCGATTGGTGCAAATACTTCTTCGAAGTCTATGCCATGCTCTTGTATGTATCCTTTTGCTACTAATCGAGCTTTATGCTTGATTATGTTTCCATTTGCATATTTCTTTGTCTTGAACACCCATTTCAAGCCGATTGCTTTGTGACCTTTTGGGAGGGTAGTGAGTTCCCATGTGTTATTTTTGTTGATGGAATCTAACTCAGCTTTCATTGTCTCTATCCATTTTTGGTCGTGTGATGCTTCTTTGTAATTCTTGGGTTCATCCTCAGCTAAGTGTAATTCCTCACTATGTTCGTATAAGTCATTCAAGGTTCTAAAACCTCTTATCGGTGTATGATCAAAGTTAGGGTGTGTGATTGATGTTGTAGAAGATTCTGTTGGAAATTTAGTACAATTGTGGGAACGGGTAATACTTGTAAATGGGTTTGGAGGTACGGAGTGTACACCCATTAAGTCCCTTACCTCCCTGGACTCAATATAGTGGTTGTGATATCAGTAGGAAGCTGCTCCTGGTCAGGAAGTTGCTTCTGGTCAGGAAGTTGCTCCTGGTCAGGAAGCTGCTCCTGGTCAGGAAGCTGCTCCTGGTTAGGACGTTGCTCCTGGTGATGCACAAAGTCTTTGTAACCTCTTTGACCAGTTAATGAGGGTTGAATATTGACTTGATGACCAGATTTCTGGTCATGTAACCACTATGCTTTATGAAGGTTATTATGAGATTAATAGGCCGATTAATGCTCTTAATACCTTTGACTAGGAGTTACATTCCTTAAAGGAATAGGATCACTATAAATAGTGATCATATTTTACATGATGAAAAACAGAAACAAGAAACACAGAAACGCACAGAGTTCTTGATTTGTGCCTAAAACAAGAACTAACTCTTGGTTTTATCCCAAGGAGGTATTCGTGTTAACCCAGGCATAGGGTCGAATAATCTTCTTTGGAAAGTGATTACACGACTCCAAGAGATATCCGGTAACCATTCATTGGTACGTAGTTAGGCTATTGATTATCTTCACCCTGTTGGAATGAAGTAAACCCCAACAATCAAAGAAGATTATTTTGTGATATCAATGGCGGCGGCAATGAAGCATATGGTGGCTAACTTCTCCAAACTGGACAAGTTTGAAGGGGTTGATTTCAGGAGATGGCAGAAGAAGATGCACTTTCTTCTCTCTACCATGAACGTGGTGTACGTGCTGACCACTCCCATTCCTGATGGTGGTGATGATGCTACTTTGGAGGAGATGCGCAAAAGGAGCAAATGGGAGAATGATGATTATGTATGTCGCGGCATAATTCTCAATGGTATGTCTGATTCTTTATTTGATATTTACCAAAATGTTGAATCTGCTAAAGAACTATGGGATTCCTTGGAAGCCAAATATATGGCTGAGGATGCATCAAGTAAGAAGTTCCTTGTGAGTGATTTCACAAATTACAAAATGACTGATTCAAGACCAGTCATGGAACAATACAATGAACTTCTTGGAATACTTGGCAGATTTACACAACATAAAATGAACATGGATGAGACCATTCAGGTCTCGTGTGTCATTGACAAACTACCCCCTTCTTGGAAAGATTTCAAGCACACCTTGAAACATAAGAAGGAGGAATTAACTCTTGTTGAGTTGGGCAGTCATTTGCGCATTGAGGAATCCCTCAGGGTGCATGAAAGTGATAAGTCAAAGAGCAACAATGTTGCTGGTTCATCGGTTGTCAATATGGTGGAGCATAACAACTCCACCAGGTGCAATGACAACAAGGGCAAACGTAAGCATCATGATGACACCAAAGCTAATCCTAACAAGAAGTCATCAGTGGCTTGTTGGAAGTGTGGGAAACCTGGACACTTCAAAAGGGATTGCAAAGGTGTTAGCATTAGCAACCAAGCTAATGGATCAGGCACAAAAGGTCAGAATATGTTTAATGAATCTCTCCAGATTTATTATGTTACATATGTATCTGAAGCTTATTTTGTGTAGGATGATGATGTTGCGTGGTGGGTTGACTCTGGAGCAACAGTACATGTGTGTAAAGATAGATGCTGGTTCAAGAATTATGAGTCAATGAATGATGGATCTATTCTTCACATGGGAAATGAGTCAACAGCCCTAGTGCATGGACGTGGTTGTGTAGATCTTAAATTTAGTTCTGGAAAGATTGTTTCTTTGTTTAATGTTTTACATGTTCCTAATATTAGGAAGAACTTGGTTTCTAGTAGTGTGTTGAATAATTGTGGTTATAAATAAGTGATTGAATCTAATAAATTTGTTTTATCTAAACATGGTGTGTTTATTGGTTTTGGCTATTTGAGTAATCAAATGTTCAGGCTTAATATTGATTCTAGTATAAATGTTGATTCTGTCCTGATGACTACCACTAAACTAAATGATTCATCACTATGGCATGCTAGACTAGGCCATGTCCACTATAAGAGGATGCAAGATATGTCTAAGGATGGGTTAATTCCAGCTTTTGACATGGACACTGATAAGTGTCAGACTTCTATGCTGAATAAAATTACTAAGAAACCATTTCAGGATGTAAAACGTGTAACTACAGTTTTGGAGCTAATCCATAGTGACCTATGTGATTTGCATGCTACTCCCTCATTAGGGAATAAGAAATACTTGGTAACATTTATTGATGATGCTTCAAGGTTTTGTTATGTCTATTTGTTGCATACTAAGGATGAAGCATTAGATAAATTTAAAGTATTTAAAACTGAAGTTGAATTACAACAAGGAGTCCAAATCAAAAGATTTAGGACTGATAGGGGAGGTGAGTACATGAATACTCAGTATTTTCAGTCTGTTGGAATAATCCATGAAACAACTGCCCCCTATACTCCACAACAAAATGGTATATCAAAAAGGAAAAATAGAGTAATAAAAGAGATGGTTAACTCCATGTTGTCCTACTCAGGACTGAGTCAAGGGTTTTGGGGAAAAGCTATGTTAACAGCTTGCTATTTATTAAATAGGGTTCCTAATAAAAGGAACAGGATTACCCCTTATGAACTCTGGACTAAAAGGAAACCAAACTTGAACTACCTCAAAGTTTGGGGTTGTAGGGCTGTTGTAAGACTCCCTGATCCAAAGGTGAAAACCTTGGGTGAAAGAGGCATTGAATGCATCTTTGTTGGATATGCTGAGCATTCCAAGGCTTATAGGTTCTATGTTATTGAACCTAATGATTCAGTTTCAATAAACTCAATCATTGAATCAAGGGATGCTAACTTTGATGAGACTAGGTTCTCATCAGTCCCTAGACCAAGCCTTAGGACTCCTATAGGAGTTGAGGACACTGGTGTTTCAGTGGAACCTGAAAGGGTCACTGATGAGGTTGTGGTTCAGCAACCTGAGCCTGAGCTTAGAAGAAGCACAAGGCATAGGATTCCAAGGAATTTTAGGCCTGAGTTTCAACTATACTTAGTTGAAGGTACAAGAGATGAGGTCTCTGACCAATTCTACTATTGCTTTAATGTTGAGGATGATCCCAAAACATTTGATGAAGCAATGAAGTCCCAGGATGTTGCTTTCTGGAAAGAAGCAATAAATGATGAGATGGACTCCATCATGGGCAACAACACTTGGGTGTTGGTTGATCTACCTCCTGGTTGCCATCCACTTGGTAACAAATGGATTTTCAAAAGGAAAATGAAGGTAGATGGAACTGTTGAAAAGTTCAAGGCAAGGTTAGTCATTCAGGGCTTTAAACAAAAGTCAGGGAGAGACTATTTTGATACTTATGCTCCAGTAGCACGTATCAGTACCATAAGAATGCTGATTGCTCTAGCAAGTATTCACAATCTGATTATTCATCAGATGGATGTGAAGACAGCATTCTTGAATGGTGACTTGGATGAGGAGGTTTATATGAACCAACCTCAGGGCTTCATCATGCCTGGTCATGAAGGTAAGGTGTGTAAACTGATTAAGTCCTTATATAGACTGAAGCAGGCGCCTAAGCAATGGCACCCGAAATTTGATGAAGTGGTTTTGTCTAATGGTTATTCACTTAACCAAGCTGACAAATGTGTATATAGCAAATTTGATGAATCTGGTAAAGGAGTCATCATTTGCCTATATGTTGATGACATGTTAATCTTTGGTACTGACCAAGCTAAGGTTGATCAGACAAAGGATTTTTTGTCATCAAAGTTCTCCATGAAAGACATGGGGGAGGCTGATGTTATCCTTGGCATAAGGATTAAACATGAAAGTGATGGTATTGTAATTTCTCAGTCTCATTACATTGAGAAGGTGCTAAAGAAATTCAATCACTTTGATTGTACTCCAGTAAGTACACCTATGGATACAAGTGAGAAACTAATGCCTAACAATGGTCAGGCTGTCTCCCAGCTTGAGTATTCTAGGGTTATTGGTTGCTTGATGTATGCCATGACTAGTACTAGGCCTGACATTGCATTTGCTGTGGGTAAACTGAGTAGGTATACTAGTAATCCTGGTACTCAACATTGGCAAGCAATTCAGAGGGTACTGAAGTATTTGAAAGGAACAATGGATTATTGTTTGTCTTATAATGGATATCCTTCAGTGTTGGAAGGTTACACTGATGCAAGTTGGATCAGCAATACTGAGGATAATTCATCCACAAGTGGCTGGGTATTCCTTCTTGGTGGTGGTGCAATTTCTTGGGCATCCAAGAAGCAAACTTGCATTACTGGTTCAACAATGGAATCTGAATTTGTGGCTCTAGCAGCTGCTGGTAAAGAGGCTGAATGGTTGAGAAACTTGCTTCTTGAGATTCCATTGTGGGTCAAACCTATGGCACCCATTTCTATCCGTTGTGATAGTGCAGCTACATTGGCTAAGGCATATAGCCAGATGTACAATGGCAAGTCTAGACACCTAGGTGTTAGACATAGCATGATTCGTGAGTTGATCACGAATGGGGTGATTTCAATAGAGTTTGTGAGGTCTCAACAAAACTTAGCTGATCACTTGACGAAGGGATTGGCTAGAGACTTGGTTATAAAGTCTGGTAAAGGGATGGGTTTAAAAGTCCACTCTAGTCACTGAATGCTAGGACACCCAACTCCCTCCTGAGGAAACTTGGGAGCTGAGTTCAATGTGGAAAGCTGAACATTCAGGGGACTGAAGCACATGTTTTACATATCATCCCAAGGATGTGCTTGTACCTGCTGAAAGGAGGATGAAGTTATAAACTTCTTAATGGTTAATTTCTTTGAAAAAGTGCTTAAGCAGGAGCATGAACTAAAGAGGAACCACCTATGTAAATGTTGAGGTTTCGCCGCCTCAAGGAGCATGGACTTTGGCTCTTACAACATTTATGAATTGGATATGGACACATGGCTTGTATGGTGTCAGGAGCGTTTTAAGTGTTTTAAAACTTGGGTGTATGTTATCTTCAGGTGTTCAAAGTAGTTGAAGGGTTCAATTCTTAGAACACCCTGATTCTCGAATATTTGGAGTGATGTACTAAGATGGAAATTCAATCCTCAAGACATTTTCATTTATGCACTAGTTTTGTTAAAGTTGATTTTCATGCAAAAAGGAATTGTACTAAATTGGGGAGGATTGTTGGAAATTTAGTGCAATTGTGGGAACGGGTAATACTTGTAAATAGGTTTGGAGGTACGGAGTGTACACCCATTAAGTCCCTTACCTCCCTGGACTCAATATAGTGGTTGTGATATCAGTAGGAAGCTGCTCCTGGTCAGGAAGTTGCTTCTGGTCAGGAAGTTGCTCCTGGTCAGGAAGCTGCTCCTGGTCAGGAAGCTGCTCCTGGTCAGGAAGCTGCTCCTGGTTAGGACGTTGCTCCTGGTGATGCACAAAGTCTTTGTAACCTCTTTGACCAGTTAATGAGGGTTGAATATTGACTTGATGACCAGATTTCTGGTCATGTAACCACTATGCTTTATGAAGGTTATTATGAGATTAATAGGCCGATTAATGCTCTTAATACCTTTGACTAGGAGTTACATTCCTTAAAGGAATAGGATCACTATAAATAGTGATCATATTTTCCATGATGAAAAACAGAAACAAGAAACACAGAAACGCACAGAGTTCTTGATTTGTGCCTAAAACAAGAACTAACTCTTGGTTTTATCCCAAGGAGGTATTCGTGTTAACCCAGGCATAGGGTCGAATAATCTTCTTTGGAAAGTGATTACACGACTCCAAGAGATATCCGGTAACCATTCATTGGTACGTAGTTAGGCTATTGATTATCTTCACCCTGTTGGAACGAAGTAAACCCCAACAGATTCAACATCACTTTGATAAAATGACTGTGACGAATTATTGGGTGTGAATTGAGAATTTACTTGAGATGACCTTGTAGTTTGTGTGTTAGGTGTTAGAGAGTGACTAGGTGAGTCTGGTGGTGGCGAATCGTATCCATTTTCATTGTTGAATGGAAAATCGTTGTCATCATTTGGTTGATCTTCTTGATTATGTTGATTACGGTTTCCAAATTGAAATTCTGTCCATTCTGGGTCGTCATTGTTATAATCTTCTAAATATTCGCTCCAATCCCATATCTCATCTTCTTTAAACTTTACGTCTCTACTAACACATATTCTTCGTGCTATTGGATCAAATAATCTGAAGGCTTTTGATCCAAATTCATTTCCTAGGTAAACCAATTTTGAGCTTCTATCATCCAACTTCGTTAGGTGTTGAGATGGTACTTTTGCATATGCTATGCATCCAAAAACCTTTAAGTTTTCTAGGTTTGGTTTCCTTTTCTTAATTGCTTCGTATGGAGTAATGTCTTCAAGTACCTTTGTAGGAACACTGTTTAAGATGTATATGGCGTGTCTAACAGCTTCAGCCCAAAAGTTCTGAGGTACCTTTGTTGCTTTCATCATACATCTTGTAGTAGACATAATTGTCCTATTACGTCTTTCTACTACTCCATTTTGTTGTGGTGAGTAAGGAGCGGTGAGTTGTCGTGCTATGCCATTTTCTTTGCAGTATTGTGTGAATTCGTTTGATGTGAATTCACCTCCACGATCCGTTCTAAACATCTTCAATGTCGTCCTTAACTCCTTTTCTATTCTGTTCTTGTATTCCTTGAAAGTATCAAAAGCTTGATCTTTTGTACTTAAGAAATATACCCACATGTATCTTGAGTAATCGTCTACTAATAGGAATATGTACTTCTTTCCAGAAGGTGTTGGAGGAGTGATTGGTCCACATAAGTCTCCATATACTAAATCCAGTGGTGAGGTTGATCTAGATTTCGCCTTCTTAGGAAATGGCATTCTACTTTGCTTTCCCATTAAACATACATCACATACTTGCTTTGTATGCTTAATTGTAGGTATTCCATGGACTAAATCCTTTTGAGTCATTGTTTTAAGTGACTCAAAGTTGAGATGTCCCAATCTTGCATGCCATAGCCAGGTAGTGTCTTTTAGGTTTGCTAGTAGGCAGACAGGTGTGCCTATTTTGAGACTAGCTTTGTAGAGTCATTTTTGTTGTCTTGTGACCTTCATAAAGATTTTGTTATCCATGTCATAAAGTCGTAGTTCATCGTCTTCCATTACAACTTTACAACCAATTTCAGTAAATTGTCCAAGGCTCAATAAGTTGCTTTGTAGGTTTGGTATGTAATAAACATGTGATATGATCCTTTGCTTTTCGTCATCACATTCCAGTATGATTGAACCTTTTCCTTTGATCTCTATGTATGAACCGTCTCCAAATTTTACTTTTCCACTAACCTTTTCGTCTAATTCCTTGAAATGTTCTTTTACTCCAGTCATATGATTACTTGCACCATTGTCCAAGTACCATAGACTATCCTTACTTGTCTCTTTATATCCTACATCTTCTTCGTGTAGCGAGACCTTTTGTTCTTCAACTTCTAATACTTCGTTTCTTTGAACTTGTCCATCTAATATTGCCATAAGTAGAGTTGGTTCAAAGTCTTCTTCAACCAAATTGGATTGTTCGTGGCCCTTTGGTTTTTGTCGGCATTCTCTTGACATATGTCCTAATTTGCCACAATTGTAGCATTCTATTTTGCTTAGATCACGACTTGGTTTTTTGAAGTTGTTGTAGTTGTTGAAGTTTTTGCTTGAGGTTTCTCCATTCTTCTTTTCGTCTCGAGGTTTCTCGTGGTTGTTATCACGTGAAAATTTTGATTTTCCACGCCCACGTCCTCTAAAATTCTTTCTACGATTATCATGTCGTGTGAACATCAGTTTGTCTTGACTGTCCACTTGTTTACCCTTCTTCTGCCGAATTCTTTCTTCGTAGGTTTTGAGCCTACCTATTGCTTCTTCTAGGGTCATTTTGTCTAAGTCAGAGTATTGTTCGATGGATGCGACGATTTGAAGGAATTTTTCAGGTACAGCATTGAGTAATTTTCGAACTAGTGTTGAATCCTCAAATGTGTGTCCTAAACTAGCGGCTTTGTTTGACAAGGTTGTCAATTTGCTGGTAAAGGTGTCTATAGCTTCGTCTTCCTTCATTTGTAATAACTCAAATTCAGATTTGAGTGTTTGTAATCTCGCTTGTTGAACTCTGTCTTCGCCCATATGTTTGGCTTTCAAAGCATCCCAAATTGTCTTCGCAGTTTTGTGCTTTGTTATTTGAAGCAATTGCTCTTCGGGTAAGGATTGATACAAAAATGCGATTGCAGTCTTATCTTTCCTGTTGTCGGGTTGGGTTGTAGCCGACGGTTCTATCATTTCCCACAAGCCGTTGGCTTCGAGAATGATTTGCATTCGAATTGCCCATAGTGAGTAATTCGATGGTTTTAGCATAGGACATTGGAAATTTGGTGTACCGTTGGTACTGGCTTCCTTCTTGGAAGCATCTCCGCCATCATTTGTCATATCGCGAGGGATATTAAAATAAAATCTCTAAATAAAATTTTCAACACTTATTGTGTCTAAAAATTTCTTTTCGGTGAGTACTCAAAATAATATGCCTTATAGGCTATATCAAAAACGCAGAATATTATTATACGTAAATAACTATTCCTAGAAATTTTCTAAAAACTAACAGAATAACCTAAGGTTAATTACTCCTTAAAAAATTATTCTATATAATAAGCAGCGTATTCGCTAGGTTATTATATGTCGTATTAAAATTTTATAACAAACAAAAAAAATGTTTTTTTTTAAAACTTATAGTTATAAAAAATGATTTTGTTTTTATAAAAATAATAATACCTAAACCTTTTATCTAAAAATAATTTTTTTGTAAAAAATATTTACTAGATACAAAGATTTAAAACTTGACAAATGAAAAATGGGTAAAGGTAAAACCTGACTGGGCTTATTTGGCCCGTAGACAGTATAAGGCCCAAAAGGCTTTAATGGGCTTGCCCTTTCAACCCTAATCCTTGCTTACTATAACCGACCCCTTTTTCCTTTTGTGTTTAGACAAAAACACACAACGGTTGTTTATCTTGTGGTCGTTCCTTTTTCCTTTCTTCCTCGATAATATCGGTTTCTCGATGGTGGTTCTGGTCACCCAATCGATGCTGCCTATATCCAATCTTCTGTTCTATGATTTCTATTTCGTAGCAACCTTAATCCTCCTATGCGAATCCTTCGTTGGTTTCGATGTGGTCTGGGGATTTATTGCCTCAAATGATTTGGGGCTTTTGGATATGAGGAAAATCACGTGGTGATTTTCAGGCTTAGGGATGATTCTGTGGAATCTACAAACAGGTGTGTTTGTTCCCTTTTGATGATCTTACTTTTTTTTAATAGTCGTTGACTTTTTTTGGGGTTTCGATTTCTGGGTTTGTCTAAACCTAAATCTGGGTTTCTTTTCCCTGGGTTGATTTGTTCTTCCCCTTTTTTTCAAAAATATGAAACGGAAGAAAAAATCTTTGCAAAAGTGATTTTGGGGTAAAAACCCTTTCGTTGCCGATATTAAATATCCTGGTAACGAGAGTAGGAACCCTCTATCAAAAACACGGACGGGTTAATCTTGATTCGGATGAATTGTGTTTTGATGTTTTTGCGTAATCTGGAAAAAAAACAGGGGGTCGAAACCTTGACAGACAAAAAAACTGGTATATGATGAAAAGGCTTTGATTTTGATTAAACAAAGCTCTGATGCCAAATGTTGGAGAAACAAGCACGGATCGAATCAAATCAATATACCGAAACTAACTTTTGTATTAATCGTATAAATAACAATGTATCATCAATCATAATCTTTACATTGAATGAATCCTAATCTATATATACTTGTCGAACGGGTATGTCGACTAATAGTCACAACGTTTCAAGAAAAGTAAACGTTGTGTTGGTTCGTTTATAACCGTTTGTAACTGTCAAAAGTAAACAGCGGGTAAGATTATCTAGGCCCATGGGTCGTGTCCGTTTGTATGTTGGGTCGGGCCTAATAGAATTTGTTCTGTTTGGGTGATGTATCTAGGATTCGGAACCTAAATTCCTACAATATGGTTCTTAAAGGTATGTTATATCCATGTATACATTGATATAGATCGATAAACGATACCAAAATTTCTTCACTAACTGTTTGTAATCATCAGAAAGCGTGATGGTGGTGGCTGTGGTTTATCTTCATGAATATTGCATGCCTCCATATCTTTTTGTTTCCTCATCATAGCTAAACGTTTGTGCATTCTGATCAAATAGTTTGATTTCCAATTGCTAGGATTGGGGACTACTTATAGGTGAAGTTTTACTGTTACATACTATAAATGATTTCTAATCTAAAAGGTATCAGATGAAGAAATAAAGGGTTTTCTCATCAAGTGCTACCATAAGAGTCCAGCCAAGTCAACTGCTGAGAAGTACGTATCAGTTATGGGTTTTGGTCACAATACATAATCAATTTTAAATCTGAATGATTTTCTGTTTACTCCAATGACTATTGAGAGGTTACTGATTTTATATTTTGTGTATATGATTGTGCTTGATGTTGATAATTCTTTTGCTTAAATTGATAGAATTAGGATTGAGTTTATTTGATGCAACTCTAAAAAAGTATATCTGGTTTGGTGTATGATGTTGGCATATTAGTCAACTCATCACACTGGCTTATGAAATGGAGAATAAGTATATTTGGTTTGGTGTATAATATTGGTTTAGATACAAAGGCAAGTTATGCCACTATATCTTTAAAAGTTCTTATATGATGAATCAAACCATGATAATCATTACATAAGCAACCGCAAGCAACCTAACAATATTCTGAATACTCGATATAAAGGGGGCTGATGTTGTTAATACAATAATTTTGTCGATATAAATGATGAAGCAAAGAAACAAGATTGAGAGGGAATCAAACATTGGAGAAGAAGTTGGGTGGACAAAGAACCAAGAGGTTGCAAAGGCGAAACTATGGACTATCGTCTTTAGGCAACATCTTGTCTTTTGGTAGTCTTGTGATGCACTCATGGTATCTTGCAGGAAAACTATATCTCTATTCTCATCATGTCCCATCATTCCTACTTTGTAGGATGATAAGTGTAAGAAAGTTTGAGATATTTATCAAACCCTAAAAGATATAATGAAAGCTTACTGGCCACAACAACTGATCAGGTATATCACCTTCCACATATACAGGCAATCGCATAAGATAATTGATTAACAATATACATCGTGAGTCTGCCACTATTTTTTTTTGTAGGCTACATGGCGAATTTGATTCTACATAGTAAGTATGATTACTATCACACATGTTGTTGATACATTAATGTATATACACCAATCATCAACGAATACCCTTTGTTCTCTTTTCCTATTCATGTAACAGGTAATCTGTTGGCATGCAATCTGTTATTACACACATCTGATTATAGTTGTTGAGACCGGAGATACAAGAACTGCAGCTAAAGCACTTGCTAGCTCAAATCATGGTGAGTGCTCTTTGCATTAAAAAAACATGGATTGGTATTGGTTAATCATAATATCTTAATGGTGGCTAGGGTTTTCTGACAAAGAATATATTTTTATTGTGCATTGTCAAAAGAATAGCAATCAGTATTTTCCTATTTCACTAACAATTATTTCTATTGTATATATTCTTCACACTTGATTTTCGTGTAACAGTATTATGGCGGGTGTAAGAATCTCAATGGAAATCATCATCGTTTCTTGTGATCAGGAAGCTAATGCAAAAGCAGTTCTTAAGGCCCAAATTGAGAATTTAAAGCAATAAAGAGATGAATTTGCTTCTTGTCTTGGTGTGGTAAATGGATCTTGCAGATGGCAGAATATGCCTACTTAAAGATATATGGAACACGGATCTCCTGATTCACACAGTACTCTTAAGGTAAAATGATTTCTTATTGCGCAGCTGGTTGAGTCGGGGATTCGTAACGAGTATCATAAACTGTATCGCATGAAAATAAGTAATGCTGATAGTTACTGCTATATTCGGCTTTGCCAGACAATGAATAAAACTCTGAAATAGTAACACATGTGAAGGAGTTAGAAACACCCAAACACATAAACATCTACCTTTTTATAATTGTAACCCGTAGCAAATATTTGATCTCATTACAGTTATAAAAAACCAAAACCAAAAGTACATGATCCCTTTAGAAATGTCTTATATAAAAACCCTTTGAACTTTTTCTCCACTAAAAGTTATATGATCAGCCTTAAATAAGCGTTAATGCATGACCTGTAATCTGTATTAATCATAAGACATATATTAATTTTGTTAAATATTGGTATTAGATGTTGTATAATCATATATTTTCAATATATATTAATTTTGTTAAATATTGGTATTAGATGTTGTATAATCATATATTCTCAAGTCACTTTCCCTTGTGCCACCATCAATATTAGTCTGCACCTTATTTTTAATGGCGATTTGTATTAAAACTATCAAAAAGCTGAACAAGATACAACAAAAGAAAGAAAAAATTACAATTAACTGGAGCAAGCCACTCCAAGGGTGGTGATCCATTCAAGCCAATTAAATCGAATGCTTTTACTTCTATGAGTAATCCAAAGGTGTGAAAGACTCTCAATCTGCACCTACCCTACAACTTCACTTTTACGACTTTCTCTAATTACCGGTCCTTCATCATAAAGCTATTTGTTTCTTCTTTTAATGTAAAATGACCAAATGGATAGTACAACGGTTCCTTACAACTCTAAGGCTAAATGGAATGGAAGTATTGTCATATGTGCTTTTTCACAAAGGTGATATATACACATAGACCCAGGTTTTCACAAGGAATATAAGATAAAAACTTATTTAATCGACAAACTACTTCACATGTATACTACTAAATGCATCATTTATTGTAGACTCCTAAATGTTTTTGTTATCCATATACTTAGAAGTCTATTGTATATGGGATCTTTTTCATTATAATAATACTTTGCAACCTTTCTTTGTTGTATTTTTTCATGCTATTGGGATGGTGCAGCCGTAGTACGATTAGTAGTTTGCATTAATTTTACTTATCAGTGATTATTCAAAGGATTATTTTTGTGTTTTCACATTGTATTTATTTTTTATAATATTTTTACACTCTAATATTGAGTTTTGCAGCTGTACTTTAATGCAGCTGACCCGATAAGTGAGTTATGGTGTATCTACTGGATTATTCCCGCCATCTGATCACTGCCGGCCTATTTTCTCTTGGTGGCTTTAATGATTCGGAAACAAGAAGCTATGCAAGTGAAATACATAGAAAAGAAATGAAACAACATGTTAAGCATCTTCCGATTAAACCCAGTGGGTTTTCTAGATCTTATTCGAAGCCAAAACTGCACGGAATCAAGTTAAATACTCTTCGATCTTCTATTCTTAAAGTATTGAGTTTTTTTAATAACACTATGTTTCTTGTCCAATTTAGGTGATTTGCCTACATACTCTTCTTCCATGTCATTTAACATCGCCTTCACAATTTACTATAACCCCTTTTGTATATTTTGCTAATATGCTCAAATCATGACTCCATTTTTCAATTATTGCATGTGGGCTGTTAGGACTTAGAACAGATGTGCCCGAGTTTTGGGATTGTGATGAATGTCTAACTCGCAACAATATATTCTGCAACAAATATTGTTAAAATTATCTGACGTATTTCATTTCGGATTATTCAGATCAGAATCTCCCAACCATGTAGTCTTTCTGGGATAAAATAGTGGTTCAAGACTTGCAAAAATCATACTAATTAATCAGAAGTTCAACTTCTGTAACTGACCTGAGATAGGGATCTACTGCAGGTTAGTAACCTTTTCCCCTATTGAATACCGTCCAAGTCCTGTAACACCCGATATTAAATGTCTACGGTGTTAATACACCCTTATGTATCTCTCTAAGTATATCTTTCCTCACATGTCACGTTTGAGCAGTTAACCTGAATCCACCCTTTCACTTATCTTATTATTATTATTCTCTTCGAACCTGTAGGCAGGTCATCTATTCTCTGTTGTCGTGGCACCTATATTATATTCTTCTACTTACTTGCCCAAAATAGTCCCCCACCCCCTTCCTATTGGACAGTTGGAATAATATATTCAGACAACGGTATCCCTAATAATTGCAGGTAAATATTAACTTCCTTCATGATTTTAGCTAGATAACTGGTTTGTTGAACCTTCCCATAAAGGGCATCATTTTTTTAACTTGCAAAGGATTCATTGGCTGATATTTTCTTTACTTCGTCATTGCAAACAAGTGCATACCACAAGCTATATTAGGAATGGTTGTCATCTGCCAAGCGAAGCCCGGTATGGGAAAAACTCCTTTTTTATTCTTTCTACACTACAAAAGATTGAGCCTGTGACTACCCTGTGGTTGCTCTTTTCTACCAGTTTCACCGATGTCTTACATTTGTTACCATCAGCTTTTTTTCTGTTTTATCCGAAGTATGTATGTTAAATAATCTTAGTGGTATTTGAACAGGTTACAAACTTGAGTTTAGGTGGTTTGATGCATTAATTTAGCAACAATATATTGTTATAATATATTGTTATAATATATAAGTTGTTAATAATGCAACAATCTTATACCAGCTCTCCGTAAGAATTTTATGATAGTTCATTAGCATTAAGGGTGCAACGGAAACTTAACACTAGCTTCATTCTTGATCAATTAATTTGCACGCCGGGGCTAAGCCAAAATTCGCGGGTTACAAATAAAAAGCTAAGTAAATTATTTTTGTCTAACTTCTCAGCAAATTAAACTTATAAACATGCAAAATTAATAGAAAATCAAACATAAGCACAAAAGATCATAGACGCGTGATAATAAAATTGTACCGTATAAACTCGTGAGTTCAACCACTATAAGAAAGTTAAGAGTACTACATGATATTTTTCTGCGTTAGTCCCTCAATGATTGGAAAAAAACAATTCGCATAAATCTTTCACAATTAAGGTAAAAAGAGGGATATGCGTTTGAATGATTTAGTCAAACTTGTCCTACAATTTAAACTACGAAGTCATCTTGATTCAAATAAAATAATATGCTTAAGAAAGTGTCGAGATATTTGTATACTCTAGATGTGTAATACGTAGTAGTAATAAGTGTTCAAGACACGAAGAGATTTAACAAATTAAAACCTAACAATTATTTTTAATTTCTATTATAACATTCTGCCATGAACAAGATGACAACGTTTTTAAGAGTTTTGTATACACTCATGCTTAGAGCACTAGGTACGGTCGGCTTGAGTCATCGTATAACACCAAAAAAATTTCATGGTATGGTTGAGCCGTCATAAATATTCCCACAACACCAAAATTGAGCCTCCTTGATTGGCTTGAGCCATGAGAAACAAGTTGGGCCCTCATATTTTCACGTGTCAAGAAACTATTCGTTTAAAAAAAATTAAATACACGAAAATGCGAGAACCGGTACGGTTCTCGCGTTTTCGTGTCGCGTTTTTGCGCGAAACGTGTGCCGCTCCCTAGGCTCGAGACACGAAAACTCGTGACGGGGTGTGATTTGTGGCGTTTTCATGTGGCGTTTTTCTCTCGGCGCGACCTTTTTTTTGCCGTACCCTGTGCTCTTAAGGAAACTACATGAACTAATATGTGTCCGAATAGAGACGTACCTCACTCGATAATAATAATGGTCGAGATTGGAAAGGGTTGTCCACTTATGTGTAATCTTAAGTTATCGTAACCTAACACTTGCTTCTCAATGTGATTTAAGTTTTTAATAGTCACATGGCGGTATTTATTTTCAAACTATAAGATCCCAAAATATCAACAAAAAATCACGTATCATAAAAAAATTAAACGTATTCTAAATTGACAGCCAGTTTGCTTTGTTAGATAGTGAGTGACTATTAGAGGTGTTTGGTCTGATTCCAAATGTGTGCCTAAAAGCATTGACTAAGTCTCTAAATATTTTCGAGGGTTCTCAGGATAAAGGCAACCTTAAGGTGCTAATAGAGCTTACACGGTCTCATTCCATGAACGTGTTTTCTTTATTGATTAGCATCTTATAGTCGTTATAAAAAATGAAAGAGCACTAATGCACTTCCACGACATGGGAAAGGATCATGGTATAAGAAAAAAACGAAATTTGTACAAACAAAGATTTACATTGACAAATACACGTTCCTTAGGTGGACCAATGCCTAAAAATATCAAAAACAGATTTCTTTTAGTTTTCTTTTAACAAAAATGGTTCCAACTACCAACAGATTTAACTGATACACAAATGTACTTTTAAAAATAAATTACGAAACGAACCCGCCCATTGGGCGGGTTACGCCACTAGTATATATATATATATATATATTTCTAGTAAAGAGGACTTCATCCTGGCAAAATTGTTAAATTTTCAAGCGACAAAAATACCTTAACACGGCAAGAATTAAATCATCCTTTATGTATAAACTTTCTACGATTTTTTATTTTTATTTTTTTCAATTACGAATCATATATGAATCTCTTAAAATCATATATTATTTTCCAAAATCATACTTATATGATTTTTCAAAACTATACGTATATAATTTCATAAAATCATATATAATTCATGATACGAATCGGATACGATCTAAAAAAAATAAGTTCATGTACTTTTTTGTATCACGAATTATATATGATAAATCAAAATTATATATAAATTAAACCAACTGAGCTAGCTCAGTTGGCCACCAAAGATAAATATGGAGAGATATTCTTGGAGAGGTCTCGAGTTCGAGACTCACAAAGAACCTTCAAGGGCTCGAATTAAATAGAAGCAGGAGTGAGGTTTATCACATATAGAGAAGGTTCGAGGCTTGCATACTATAAGAAAAAGGGTTAGTATTTGTGATGATTCTTGGATATCTACTTGAATCGTGTTGAGTTCACTTCCGTATAAAGTATTTCGACCTTATTGGTACTTGGGTTACACGAAATCCTTATCGAGATAATTCAAGCATAAAACACTTTGATTCTAGGCACAAGAGATCAAAGCAAGAACATATAGGAATTGTGAAAAATCGTTCTGTTTTGTGTGAAAAATATGGCTGTTTATTCACAGACCAAAATGACAGTTATAGCAGTTTCAAGAGG
Source organism: Glebionis coronaria (assembly GCA_025667525.1). Taxonomy (NCBI): domain Eukaryota; kingdom Viridiplantae; phylum Streptophyta; class Magnoliopsida; order Asterales; family Asteraceae; genus Glebionis; species Glebionis coronaria. The sequence goes on from CM046879.1 coordinate 99,027,629, forward strand.
TTACAAACGAACAGTTACAACTGTTCACCAACAAACATGTTGGTTGGGTTATGGCGGAAAAATAAGGTAATTCCTTAATACCGATTCGTAAAAATCGTTTGGGTTTTGGGGCGTTGCTCCAAACCCCGCGAGGGCAATGTATTCAGACTCGGGTCGACCTGGCCGGTCAACCAGTTAACCCGGTTTCGACTGAAAAAAGGGTCATATTGACCCGGGTTTCATATTTTCGAAACACGGTTAGACCCGGCGGGTTTGGGGTGACGCGGGTCAACCCGGTTCTCGAGACCCGGCTAGTTTTCGATTATTTCGGGGTTTTTTTAAAAAAATATGTAACTTTTACGTATTTGTGACGAAATTTTATTTTTACATATTATATTGGTTGGTAAATAATTTATATTTTCAGTATACGAAAGTTTTTATGATTTTCTATATATAATTTTTGTTAATTATTAAAAATATAAAAAATTTTTTTTTTTTAAAAACCCGGGTTGACCAGGACCCAGTGACTCGACTGGGTCAATTTAAATCTCGGGTTTCAAAACATTGCGCGAGGGGGATCCCCTCGACCCCCGACTGTTGACCTGGCAGCGGAACCCCAGCAAGGGGCTCTGCCCATTGACCCCGCAAGAGGGGCTGCCCCTTGAACCCGCTAGGGGCGAAGCCCCTTAACCCCTGCATCTTTGTCGTGGTCGAAAACATATTAGCTCAACGAGTGTGCTCTCCGGACTTCCCCTAACTCGTTTTCAAGCCGAGTATAAAATCTCATTGATCTCTAGTAAATCCTGATTAACTAAAATAGTTGATGACATTAAAATCACCAACACATACTGCCCAACTGAATATCATTGTACGCTCGAATCACTAACTAATAACTCGCTATTAAAAAAATATATATTAATTAAAAAGATCATATAAGATATTAAAAATTTAAGCTCGCAATTCCTGTTAATTAAAAAAAGAAACTGGGTGTGTTTGGTAGAGAGTTGATGGTAGAGAAATGAAAATGAACTTAATTCTCATGTTTGATAGAAAGAAATAAAAGAAGTGGAGAATTTAAGAGAAATAGGTAGAGAGTTGGAGAGAATTTGATAGTGTAATTTAGATTGGTCCATTTCCATCATTTTGATAGAGAAATGAGAGAAATATTTTTTTTTGAAAAAAAAAATTACTTTTTATTTTTATTCTTTTCTTTGTAATTGTTTTCAGTAATAATTTTATGAAAAATATTTGTTGAAAAAAACAAAAAATTGCGTTTGTGTTTAAAAAAATGATTCTTTTGGATTTTTTTATTATTATACTTGCCACTGTTCCAAAAATAATTTTATTAAAAAAATTATATTAAAAAATAACAGATTACATTCGTGTTTGATAACTTTTGAATTTTTTAACTTTTTTTTCCTTCTAATTTTTTCCCAGCAATAATTTTACTAAAAAAAAGATTTTTGTTAAAAAAATAACAATTTACGGTTATGTTTGAAAAAAAAACAAATTTTGTGATATTATCGTAGTATATATAATATCTTTTCATTTAGATATTTTTCAAAAATAAAATTTGTTGATATTTTTTATTTCAATTCTCTAGTGCTACAAAATAGTGGAATTCAATAAATTTCTCACTCAATTTCATTTTTCTGAATTCTTATTCTCTACTGTATTTCTAATCTCTAAAATTCTTTCTACCAAACATGTTCTCATACTAAGTTCTCCAAAACACCAAAGGCCGGTTATAAGGTTGTGCATAACTGCATCGACACAGGGCCATCAACCAAAAAACCTCCAAAATGTTAGAGTTGTTTTATTTTGAAATTATGAATAGAATTACTTTATTTGAAAAATGAAGAAAGTTAATAAAAGATTAAGGCCCCATATATTATGGACTACATAAAAACAATTGCTCAAATTCTTAAATATTTTGGAGGTGTTTTACGGGGTGTTTCTTTTTCTTTTTGAGTTTTTTAGTGAGAAAAATTGTGAGTCCGAATTATTTTGAACCTCTTGTTCCGCATTCATACAAAAATCCCTCTCTTACCACTAAGAGGCTAATTAAGAGGTTAAGATGGTAGCATTTAAAAAAGTAAACAAGTCCTTAGCCTCTCCTGACAAAGTACTTTTAGGACACGTTTGGTAAAAAAAATTTTAGAGAATATAAATAAAACAGAAAATAGAATTTCAGAGAATAAAATTCAGTAAGTAAATTTGTTTAATTCTATTGTTTGATAACAACTGAGGGTTGAGCCTAAGAAATGCGTAAATTTTTATTTTTTAACATTTAACGATATTTTGACTAAGGGTAGCGAAGAACTCGACACAAACCGAACCCGATTAAGCTTATTCAGACCGCGCTACTAAGGTAAAAAAATTATTCAAGTTAAGAAGGTGAACTTGAGTCACCCAAATATTAAATAAAGATACGGGTTAAAAATGTTTGACTAACTTCAATTCGAGTCAACTCGATTAACTCCAAATGAATATGCATTCTAATTTTTTTTTTATTTTTAAAAAATTTGTTTGTAAAAATTATAAATTAGTCTTTCATGTTATGCTTCCATTATTCCCAAAATTGGATTTTAAATTTTTGTCGTTTTGTAAAACATAACATGGAGAATATCAATTCCATCCAAAATGAAAATACATCACAAAATTTTACACTACCGAGAATTAGAAGGAGAATTATTTCTCTGCTTTCTTTTTTCTTTAGCATACTAAACAAAAGAAATTTTGACATTTCTATTTCTTTATGATCTTTTCTCCTTACCAAACATACCTTTAACATCATTTCTATTCTCTAATTATTTACTTTCTTCGATTCTTAGAAGTTTTGCCATTAACTCATAGGTAATATTTTAAACTTATTGCCTTATGAGAGGTACTACGACTTTTTATGTTTAAAGCTTAAGATATTTAGTTATTTTTTTGGTCTTACATAAACTTAGATGATAGGCTTTAGTTTTACGTATTAATAGTTATTGAGAAAGACATATTAGAAAATGTTAATTATGACGATCTAATAAAAAAAGTTGCTTTTAAATATGTGAAAAATCATACTATATAAATATATAATTTATCACTTAGTTGAATGTTTATTTAGTACCGGGTCGTTTTAATATTTTTGAAATTTTAGTAATATCTTTTACATATTATTAAAGGATATTTTTATTTATACATTTACTTTTGAAATTTAGTGGGGCCTTCGAGTACTTATGACATAGAGTCACTGAAATTCACGAGACGGTCTTACAAAACATTTTAGTCGTTAGTCTAGTATTTTTTTTTCCTTCCAAACAGAAAAAGAAGCTTATCTAACATGATCTAAAAAGATCATGCTGAAGACACCTTAACATACCAGAACGGATGTACAGTTTGAGTCGAGGCGATCAACGACACAACTAACTTACCTAACAACATGTCCTACAATCATAAAACCGTACAAAGTTGAAAATGACCCTTAACTGTAATAGTATATATTTTGCCAACATCAATATCAAGTATACAACTTTAAGCTACAAGCCGAAAGAGCTATACGAACTTAGGTTGTTGAACTTATAAAACTTCAAACGTGGGCATGTGTCATGCCACAAAACTCGCCAGTCGACACCTAAAACAAGAAGAAATACCATAAACCTTGCAAACACAAATTACCATGATTTATAAACCATTAAACCTCCTGAATTAGTTCGTCAAAATGAAAAAAACCTATTGGTAAAATTTTACAATAATTTATTATCAAACACGTTGAATGTGTAAGCAATTATTATAAGTCCAAATAATAGCATCAAAACATACATGATGAACACTTAAACTATTATGCCACAAGATCTTAGAATACGATAATAATTACATAGATAAAATGAAACGAGATGACATACCGGTAAACGTAGTAGATGTTGACATAATATAGGCAACCCTTATAACCTATCTAGTTTCTCTCCCTTGACCCAACTTAAGTGTAGGGAGCTTGATGGATAGCTATATTGTTTCTATTAGTGTGTATTTTGGGTAGAGAGAGGAGTAGATATATATAGCCTTAGTAGCTAGTATGTCCATCAATACTAGTCAAATAAAAACGGTCAAAACTTTATGTACCATTAGGAGCATTCACACATAATATTGAATTGTTTGACTACACTTATGTGCATGTAACCTACAATTCAAATATTGGATGATAATGACATACTAATAGCATGTCATAATCTTACATTCTCCCACTTGACATGATATTCCTACATGATACAACATAAGGCTAGCAATTAAATCTTATTAACCGTCATCATAAGTATCTCAACATAACAAACCACATGATGGGGATTATGACGATCATATACAGTATTTATCGTATACTCTCTTCCATATATCACAACATTACGAGTTCATCATGCTAGATTCATAAGTTATATATAAATAACATACAGTCCACATTCGTGTTATGAAAGCACATAAAATTTCTTATTCCAATCAAAAATGCATGTTTAACATAATGAATAAGAAATAAAATCAGAAACATTTTGTTGAGCTCAAGAGTGTTTTAGAACATCATAATTAGTTATCAGTACAACCAAGACCCAGCCTAAGAACATATTACCTAAAAGTCTTTTGGTGGTAAACCCTTGGTTGGAGATACATACTAATATGTTCGAGATACACTTTGTTTCTGAATTTTCTCTTTCACGATAAAGAACGTTGAACTCACATGTTTTGCAACTTTAGAGGATTTATCGTTATTATAGAAGAATATTGTTGCGGTGTTTTCACCATACATTTTTAGCGGCTTGCTTACAGTGTCGATAACCCCAAGCCCTAAAATAAAGCTCCGCAACCATAATGCATGAATAGCAACCTCATAACAAGCTACAAATTATGTTTTCATATTATTGATAAATCTCTCAAGAATTTTATCGATATATGCCTTTTGAGATAGTTCTAATAGACCTTTAGATATGTTACGGAATATTAAATTCCCAATCACATAAGATATCTCATCCATATCTTTGAAATTCTTAGAGAGGTATCCTTTAGTCTTGGCAATAAACCAAAGTCATTCTCGGAAGCAAAATATCCTTAACAAGTAAAACCAAAAATACAAACTTGCTCCCACTAATCTTGCCATATATACATCGATCAACGATGATTTCTTCAAAATATATATTATCGATTTCCTTTCGATAAACACAATAATATATCATCCTCATTATTAGAATGCAATGGAAACTTACAATAAAAAATGAAGTTGACTTAGTCAAATGTATAAGCATCTTTGGATAACTATATACATATGACAAAAGTTTACTATTTTTCATCTTTAAGATTATTAGTCATAGAAGAATAATTTTCCTTTGGGAAAAATTTATAATATCTATCAACTAATAAAAAAAAATTCATAAGAGCATTCTTAACACGGCATAAATTATATGATTACAAATATTGAAATTAACTTGGCCACTTTGGTGACTAACAAAATTAATCTCTCTTAATGTAATGTAATAAGCAAATAACTAATAAAAAACATAAACTATATAACTATATATTTGAAATTAACTTGGCCACTTTAGCGATTAACAACATTAACCTCTCCTAATGTCATGTAATAAATAAATAGCTATTAAAAAAACATAAATAATATGACTATATTTTTTTAAAAATTAACTTGGCCACTTTGGTGACTAACAAATTAACCTCGCTTAATGTCATATAAGGATAAATAGCTTTAAGACAACATAATCTATATGACTACACAATTGAAATTAATTTGATCACTTTGGTGACTAACAAATTAATATCACTTAATGTCATATAATAAATAACAAACTTTAATATAAAATTAATTGAGTTAAAAAAACACATGAATGTTATAAGCAATATAGTTTTGAAATAATGTAAAATTAAATTAATAAACGGTTAACTTTAAAGTCATTAATTAAAATTTAAACATAAAGATATAATAATAATTAAAAAATAACATTCAATGTAATTACACATTTATTCCCAATTAATTGAATAATAATAAACTATAAGAAAAAATGTTACAAGAAGACACTCAAACTTCAAACCATTCATTGATTAAAATAAATTATAAAATCATTTATAAAATCATTTATTAATATCATAAAAATACTTCAACAAATAATCATTCATGTTTATCAACTATCTTTATCCAAAGAAAAAAACACCATGCAACCATTATCATTTTTAATAAATGTGACTTTAAAAAAAATCATGTGTCATATGCATGTTTTGAAAACTTCAAGAGATTTATGATAAAAAAATCTCTCTTTTAATATGTAATCAACTTTTATCGAGCGGAAGCGGTACTAACATTTATATTTTCATGCATACAAACGTAATAAAAAACGTTATATTTTATTTATAAATAAATGATTAGTCAAATGTAACTTAAAACTTATGAGTAAATTTATTTGACTCATTAAAAGACTAAATTAATGTATTTTACTTTTCCCAATATAAACAAATGCATGTTTTTTTTAGTCTATTAGTCATCCAAGCAACTCATATAATTATAATATATATGTTAACTTTTAAAGAGATTAATAAATAAATAAAAAATTTCTATGTATATGTTTTAATCTCATCATATCTTACAACTTCCAGGCGTATCAAGTTAAACCAATTTGTAACCTTAAGCAAAATAAGCAGTTTACAACACATATATTCTTTATGATCAATAAGATGAGAATTATTATCTTATTCAAAACCAATGTTTTAAAACCCGGTTCGACCCGGCCGGGTCAACCGGTTGAACCGGATCCGGTCTAAAAAACGGGCCAAACTAAACCGGTTTTTTAATTGATCGAAACCCGGTGCGAACCGGCGGTTTTATGAAAACTCGGGTTAACCCGGGTGGACAATACCCGCCGGGTTCTTCTACCCTTCTTTTTTTTATCTTCAAAAGTTGACTATTTAAAGATGCTACCTACCTAATGTCGTCATTTTCACTTTTTCTTTCATTCCTTGAACTACATCTAGCCACCATGATAACAACTTACATCACCTAAGATCTAATTCGAGTAAAACATCACCAGGTCAAGACGAAACAGAAGGCATCTGAATATGAAGGAAGTTGATTCGCGCGCATGATACACTAGCAGGTTGTAATCTCGTAGGATTATTCATGTTTTTTGGAGTATGAAACATGTAATCTCGCATAATTTATGATTCTTTGTAAAGTTTTATAGAGGTTTATAACATGCTCTCCACCTTTTAGCCGGATCTTCATGGTTCTATATTGTTTTAGCAGCAAAAGTGGTGTTTGGATAAAACCGGGCTGACCGGCGGTCGAACCGGTTGACCCGGCGACCCGGCGACCCAGTCACTAGGCCGGGTCGATTACAAACCCGGGTTTCAAAACATTGTTCAAAACCTTGGCTCTAGATACCATATGTAAGCAATTATTATAAGTCTAAATATTAGCATCAAAACATATATGACGAACACTTAAAACTATTATGTCACAAGATCTTAGAATACGATAATAATCACATAGATAAGATGAAACGAGATGACATACCGGTAGACGTAGTGGATGTTGACATGATATAAGAAACCCTTATAACCTATCTAGTTTCTCTCCCTTGACCCAACTTAAGTGTAGGGAGCTTGATGGATAGCTATATTGTTTCTATTAGTGTGTATTTTGGGTAGAGAGAGGACTAGATATATATAGCCTTAGTAGCTAGTATGTCCATCAATACTAGTCAAATAAAAAGGTCAAAACTTTATGTACCATTAGGAGCATTCACACATAATATTGAATTGTTTGACTACACTTATGTGCATGTAACCTACAATTCAAATATTGGATGATAATAACATACTAATAGCATGTCATAATCTTACAGAATGAATATATTTTTTACTAAAAACTTGGTATTCATCAAGTTTTTATATTGAAGGTAGTGCTCATCCCATAGGATAGGACAATGCTCGTAGCAAGAAGATCAAGATCAGTTTGACTTTTCTCTCTTTTGGATTACACCTCAGTGTTAACTAACCTTTTTTTCTTTTAAATCATATCATATCAAATGTTTGTAGTAAGAAGACCGCACGCACAATCAAAATAACTTAAAAAAAATACACACACAAACACTTTAAATTACTCAGCCTATCAAGCGATCGAGTAAATAAAAAAGTCTTCTAAAAACGCGTTCAATTTTTAGCATATAACAGTAAAAACACGTTAGTTTTCACACATTTAAAGCCGACCGACCGCATGTCAGCCTTGCGTTACTTTCAGTCTTATAAAAAGTTTCACGAAAAGGTTTACTTGCAACATTAAAACCATTTCAAAAGACTTTCTAAAATTCTTAAAATATTTGAATTTTTTTTTCATCGCTCATGCTCTTCCTAGTGTTTTTTTTTTAAATGGTAATTTGGTGCAGCGGATTATCTTGCGTATGGCCGGACCCACATAGGAGTCGGGTGTGGCACGAGTTACACCCTATATTAAATCACGTAAGGTAAATTGTATATAAAATAAACTCGACAAGTGCAATACTCAGTTTTACGTAACATGGGTTAACTTTAGTACTAATAATCTTAAAAAAATTTGTGCAACACCCTGTTACAAATCCTAGGTCGGCCACTGATCTTGCGTGCCACCGAAACACCAAGTCTCTCGATCCGAGTTCGGATTATCTCACGAAGCGAATATCAACCCCATGCTAGTCATTCCGTTTCTCATTAAAGGACTTTAAGGCATTGTGTTGGGATTCGAACCCGGCTGCCAATTCTAAGAAAATCCCTCATATAAAGAATGGCAGAAGTCGAACTCCTGACCTCCCATACATAGAAATTATAATCGGATGTATTCATTGATTCATTCAACTGAGTTGAACTTCATTTGCTCATGCTCTTACTAGTTGATCACTTAATAGACGATAGTGAAGCATAAACTTTAAGTGCTGCACTTGGGTCTTTCCATTAATGATCCATTGTCATTCATATACTCGATTAAGAGGGACCATGATTCCATAAATATATGCTTTCATCATCGTGGACACTCGTGGTCTAGTTATTTCAGACTCAAATGGATAGTTGAGGTGTGAATGGTGGGGATAAAGTGTGTAGAAAATAAATGCAAACCAGACCTAACTCTTTCTGTAGATAATCAACTTGAAGCATGTGGCCTCGTCGAGACCAGATAAGCTCGGTGAGTTGAGTTTGGTGATAAGGATCATAAACGGGCCTAAAAGGTCCTACATAAACACACAGTACTGTAACTAACAAGGATTTATGCTTATAGATATGCAGTGGTTGAATCACATATACCTTTACCTGATTTAGTGCTTAGTTGCTTACTTTTTCATATCAAAAGTGAAGTGAAAAACGATACAAAATTACGAAGTAAGGATCTATCTCACTTAGCAAGGCCGTCTTATAGTTTTCGATGGCCCTAAGCAAAAACAACAAAGAGGTCTTATTACACTTGTAAACTAACAACAAATTGCATATAAATTTGGACTATATTGGCTCATATATGTTAAAACTATATGTATTTGTATGCAAAACTAATAAAAATTATGACCTCTTTAAGTAGACTCTGTGCGACCGCAACTACTGCACACCTTTCTACGCCCCTCTCTCACTTAGTTTCAGAATAACTTTAAAGTTAAAACGATACAAAGTAGTTTTATTAGCATTTTTCCACGTATATGACGAGAAATACATATGATTTGTATAAGTTGATTAAATGCATCTACGTAGTAATATGTATGTATATGCATGTGATTTTGCGAATTTGAGCTATGAGAACCTCGGGCCCGAATTAAGAAGCAGGAGTGGGGTTTATCCCCTAAGGAGAAGGTTCGAGGCTTGCATACTGCCCAATTGGATGTCACTGTAAGCTCGAATCACTAACTACTAACTCGCCGTTCAAAAAAAAAAAAAAAAAAGGGGAGGTGCCCGCGCTTCGCCGCGAGTGTTTTGGAGTCATTATTTGACCGATACTTTTGATATATCAAATCAAATGAGAGCGCACAAATGTGTCCCAGTGCATATCCCCAGCCCATATCCACACACTCTTCGAACTGTACTTGCAGCCCAGTGACAAACATATAAAAATGCAGTTGTAGAAACATATAAAAGTTTTCTTTGAAGGTCTTCCATTTTTTCTTTTAGCAAATTTGCTTCTTTTGCACAGTTGTTAGCTTTGCATTCCATCCTTTCAAGCTAAGCAGAAGAACAAAAAAGTAAATTAGTTCTATTTCTATATCATGTAAAACAAATAAAACTAATATCATCTTAGAACTGCACTCATCTGCACCAATTCTAGAAATGGAGAGTTTTGATTCTTGTTTCAGTTGTGTAAGTTCCTTCTAAAGACGAACTCTTTCCCTCTCTATCTACCAATAAAAGCTACAAAGCAACCATAAGATTGTCTATCTAACCTTTTGTATTTCGCAGAAATGAACTAATGTATAACCTTGTGTTTTAGTTGATTACATGGAGAGTATAACTTCTCGTTATATGAAACTCAAGGCTATGTCCAAGCAACATATCAAGGTTGTTAAAGTAACATCTCTGGTCGGTTCAACCTCACGGGTGGGTTTCGAATCTGTAAGAACCAATTTCTTTTGACCTATTATCTAGGCCGGAACTGATTCAAGCAACTGAGAGTCTTACGAAAAAAGGTTGCACACATAAGATTTTATCTTTCAAATGTATATTTTCTTCAAATTTTTAATAAGGATAAAAATTCATTACTGTTCTGCATCATCTTTGTATAAGAAAAACTTATGGAGCATTTCGGCCCGGACACACATATAAGTAACAAACATGTACTCTGTATTTCTTTAACTCGGCGACATCTTTTAATGTCCATCTCTATCCTTCTACACCTAAGTTGGCGTTACCCACTAATAACAACAATCAACCTATAGAAAAAAGTATTGTCTCACCTAATAAGAACAACGATGGAAATGATTTTTAGCTTCTCCCTCTTTTTTCGACTACTCCTTTGCAAGCCTGCATGTGAAAGACACGTGCATAATTACCAATGAACAACAACAGATACAATGCTATTGAAAAAAAAACATGCATTGTGCGGGCGTTCTTTATAGTACATCAATAGATGGATTAGGTTCTTTTGTAATATAGACATGAAAAAACCTAAATGCAAATGCTCCAGGGTTTACTTTCTATGTGCATCTCCAAAGTCAAAATCAAAACCTTCATAAACATAAAAAATAACATAACTGTTCAAAAGTAACTTAACAAACATATAAGATAAAATAAATTTTGGTCTTCTATTAATATCAAATAAAGAAAGCCATTACAGTTGATGTGTTGTGAATCTTTGGTCTGTCTACCGTTTATTTTAAAGATATCTTCTAAAAAGAGCCTATAAGATTTTGCCATTTCTATTAACTTACCTATTTTTGTTGAGCATGTAACGTAGTTCCATTGCAACTGATGTGTTCTTGTTCTGAAGTCTTTCATGTAAAACATATGTCGCCTATCTGTTTAACTGCACCATTCGTTCCTCTCCGCTCCCCACGGTAAACAATTTCAAATGTTCTATTGATCCCAATTTTCCAGTGAATGTAGTCTGATTTAGTTGAGATATGGCATTGAACTCCATACATATCTCCATCTACATGACACTACACCTTCAGAAAGAATTCTTTTTTTCTTATAGAGAACTAATTTAGAAATTGATGCTCTCGACCAGAGAAACACAAACAATCACAAAGTAGTCGATACTCATTATCTTAGGATATTTAGTGAATACTCAAGTGTTACTAATCTACATGAGTGAAAGAAGCATATATGAGGCCAACATTCATGAAAAAAAAACATTTTGATTGATTAAGCGTACACTGTTAGTGGAGTATATATATACTTAGCAATAGAGTATATTAACTAAAGATTCTGGATATTGATATTGTTGGACCTAATGTCACTTGTGATTGCTACTGGTTTCAAGATTTCCCAAACGAATTTTATGTTACATTAGCTTACCAGTAAAGTCTGAACTATCTTTACGTGGATTTCTCATTGGCCATGCTTATAGCTTTATAATAAAATATATGACTTATAGCTATGGCTCAAGTTTTTTAGTTAGCAGCTTAGGCCAGATAATATTAATAGATAAATTTGCTTATCTTTGCCTCAAGTGTTCCTCAATGGTTTATAGTTTTAAAAAAGAATACCATGTATCTTTATAAAGTATAAAAAGAACTTTTGGGGCTAAAGGTGACTTACTGGTGGGAAACCTGAAGCTTTTCTTTGTAGACACGATTCACAGTGGCAATTATCAGTGTTTCTATCTTTTAAAGGACTTTTATAGAAAGTGGAAGAATATCTTGAATTTTGATGAGAGGATAGACTCATCCTAGGTACCATCTAGGAGCACTACTTTCACTGATCCCATGGTACATCTTAATCTGCAAGAAAAATTATAATTCCAAAGACAGACCAATTTATCATTAGTCAACTGTCAAAACATGCACATAGATACTAACCGTAATTCGAGTGTTCCACTGCTTCAGCCCACTTTTCCAATTCATTACCATGTTGTTCCTATGATTCAGCCTACCATTCCAACGCATATTGATCCCACATATTGTAAAAGAATTACCTAATTAATCTATTTTCAAATTTAAAACATAATTAATGTTGGGGTTATGTACCTGGATGTCGTGTGGAGTGGTGGTTAGGAGTGCTGGCCGAGAAAGATAGCTCATCTCCCCATCTCGGCATCATGAGGAGTGGTGGTATGGGAGAATACTTTCATATACTAATAACTTTTTTGCAGCAAAAGGGTTGTTTGGTTTCTAGTTTAACAGCAACCAAACATTCCTGCTGCTGCAGAAGGGTGTTTGGTTATCGGTTTAACAACATTCAAACCCATGACAATGTAGCTCGGAAAAGGACTGAGGGGTTGATTATGTGTGGGAAAATAAGCACACATCGAACATCAGCAACACTGAAGACCTTCGGTGCAACATATCTCCCTAACATGAAAAGACTTTGGTATCGTACTCTTCATTTATGAAGATCTCCGGTGCAACATATCTCCCTGCCATGAAAAAAACTCAATAGCTTCAAAAAATTAACATGTATGTTTTGTAGTCTCCACTATGATGCGACAATTTCACAACAATGTAAAATTGATATGTACAAATAATATAAAGAGATTATAAAAAAAGACTCACAGGTGGTGTCGTGCTTTTGCATCACCATTGGTGTTCGTGGAATCTCACATCTCTGAAACAAAATCGCATGAGCTGCAGTGGCTGGCATGCTCTCTGGAATTTTCTTGTCTTGACAACCCACAACATTACGGATTAAAAAGGTACTTGGAATTCTTATGTGAGTTTAATAAAGCTCATAAGCTCGCTTTTTAGGTTGACTGTATAGATTATTCAAGTCTATAATATCAACTTGATAAGAAAAAAAATCTAATTCAACCATATATATACAGATGATCAAATTAAACATTTGAACCCATCGCTTTACAAACAGGGATGGCTCAGATTTGCGAGGTAGGAACCTGATAAAAGGGTATCCGACCCTCATGGCTGCAAACACGATATAGTGATGCCCTGCCAAGATACGGTTGGGTGGCACCCATCACGTTCCAACAACTTATTGTGCTTGTAAAAGCATAAATGCTAAAAGCAATAGTATCATCATCGCCGGAAAAAAAGAGGAAAATCATGAATCTATGAAATGGCGTGTAGTTTGGGTACTAATCAAGCCCCAAATGTCTACCAATTGCGTGAAACATGTACCCAGTAACACATTTTTATCAGCAACCAACCGATGTGGAATACATATAAGACAAAGACTCAGGTAGCAAGCGATTAGCTGTGGCTGTTATCACTTTATGCTACCATGCCTACGTATAACGCGGAATTTTTAAATTTCATCATCGTCTGTCTATAAGAGCAACATTTTTAGCAGCAACTAATCGATGTGGAAGACATATAAGACAAACAATCAGGTAAGTAAGTGATCAACTATCGCTGCAAGCAATTCATGTTGTTGTGCCTACATATAACGCGAACTTTTTTAAATTCATTATGCACTCTAATCACAGTATGGGAAACTTTCTTACAGAACGGGTTCATTTTCCAAAAAGGGAGTCTTTATTTCGGTTTTCATACTCTGCTTATGGCTCTTTGATATTTACTTGTATAATCCAAGAAAAATAAAAATGATGCACAAAGAGTGACTTCATGAAACATAAGACCAAAACCAAATACTACGTAAGCTATAAGCTGCCAATATAAACCGAGCCAAACACCCCGTATGTTATAACGTTATCCTGATGAAACCAAGCGAGCGAGGCAATGGAGGAAAGCGGTGGTCAGATTCTCCATATAAGTTTTTATTGACTACACAGTTGTCATGGCTGCGACCGCAATAGGTCACCACGCCAAGGTGCGGCGAGTCACATGTTTAACAAACCCAATTACATTCATCACACCCTTTAACAATCCCTATAACCAGCAACCTCATGTCATCAGTGGAGTTTCAGTTGTATATTAGGCTCAGATAAGGTAACAATCAAAGCAAAGACCATGTGCCTGCCATGGCTGCAACAGATCGTGGGTTGCCCCGCCAAGACACGGGCGATCTCATTTTGATTGAAACCATGTGTACTCATCACAACCCGTAACAAAGATCATTTAAGGCAACTGTAACAAATAACAGAAACTAAACGGGACAGTAGCAGCCATTGTCACAACTATTTGTGACATTCCCTATATTCAATTTCGATGTCACAACTTCCAACAAAACGCCACAGCAAGAGCGGCATCAATCCATAAAGATTTCATACTATCATACAGTTTATTTTTCGGCCAATGTGCTTATCACCAGCATCACACGTCTGTCTAATCATCGCCCGCCATGGGTGGCGACAACAAAAAGGAAAACGGAAACGAAGGAGCATAAGGCGATAGTCTAACCAATGCTAAACTATAAATTAAAACATTAAGTTAAAAGAGCCAAGTAAATTAACCATAAATATAATGAAAATCAATTCAATCAATTTTGAAAATTAAACACCACACAACCGTAACACAATCTAGTAGACCCAAAATAACCATTGGAATCTAAAACAGTTGGAAAAACGAATTTTACCTTATTCATTGAAACCATCATCAGATCAAAAGCTAGGCAAGAAACACCGAAACCATGAGCATCACGATACATCTAAACCACAACCCTGAAACATATCCCCATGACTCCTGTTTTGTTACATCTAAATAAGAGCCCAAAAAATTAGGGCTTTCAAGCACATGCGTCAATAAGAACAACCATATGCAACCACCCACTCCAGGCAACACCACCAACCCACCTACAACGTCGCACAACCAGACGGGGCAACGAAGAGGTGGGGGCGACGCAACATAATATTTGTGTGGAGCAAAGCATGCTTAGATCCGGATCAAATCATACTTGGATCTGGATCAATCGATCAAAACCATGGTTACAACGGTGGAAAACCCTAGGTAGGAGCGAGGTTCCAGATAAATAATAGTTTTGAGAGAAGAAACAGTGGCAGGAATAATAGTATGTGAGGGTGGAAGGCTCATTTTAATTTAATAATAGGTGTGTGAGGGGTTCACTATATTATAAGGTATCTAATTACAATACTCTTGATATGTTGCATATAGTTTTTAACTTTTTTATCATTCCTCATTTATGTTTTTCATAGAGAATAATAAAGAGTAGTTGGGTCATTTTTGTTCCAGTTATTTTAAGCATAAAGCAGTAGTTTGAAAGGTTATGAGGCCCGGTCTTTTTTAACCCACTCTTAGGAGTATAAAGGCCCGGTCTTTTAAAAAGAAGTTGGGTCACATATGGTCCAGTTGTTCAACATTGGAATGTTTGATACTAGTAAAGTAAACTGTTTGGGAGTAAGAACTTTGATTTTGGTTTTGTTTAACAAGGAATTTTAAGAAACTAATTTGTCAAGTGGTGAACGAACAAAATTTTATTGTGTGCAATCTCAACTCTATTATTTTCATATCACTCAAACGAGTTTAATAATGTACAACACAGGAATAACAACTAGTAAATGGTACAGAGCAAATCGTAGATCAACCTCTTTTTTTTTGTTCCTCAAAACAGGTCACAATTAGATGTTAGGCAGAAATGTGGCTTTGTTAAATGTATTTCGCTAGAGCAGTCTTATAGTTTTCGATGACCCTAGACGAAAGTAACAAAAAAGTTATATTATACTTGTAAACTAACAACAAATTACATATAAATTTGAATTATGTCGCTCATAAATGTTAAAACTATACGTATTTGCATGCAAAACAAATAAAAATGAAATCCCTTTTAAGTGAAAGTCCTGAGTCACCGCACCTATTGCACACCTTTTCGCGCGTTCTCTGTATTTCGTGACCAACAACAATATTATTTGATCTAACTGGACACAAGTACAGCAAATACATTAAATTGCCTAGAATCCACGGCAACATGGAAATATGTACTGTATGATTTTGCTAGAAAGTGTACACAAAATAATGTCGTATTTATATCTTATCGCAGAATTGAATGTCAATAATGAGGAAGTAGTTGTATACCATAACACATAATTCAATTTTATGAGTTTGGTTTAGGATGAGCATTTCGACTTCAATTTTGGAATCGAATCGTAGCAGTACTGATTTTCGATTTTTGGTATATGAATCTCGTTCGATACGGTATTGAAACTACAAAATAAGACGAAAAAAAATCAGTACTACTACGAGACCGGTACCAAATTGGAAAATTCACGAAAAAAACGATTTCCCGGTACCGATACCCGTATCGGTACCGATATCCGAATTCCGTCCAATACGGTACCGGTATCACTAGTTTATGTTTGAAAAAAAATCGATATTACTGATTCGGTACGGGATCGGTATGGTACCGATACCGTGCTCATCCCTATTTTTGTTTCATCGACAAAGAAACTACATAAAAATATCTACAAAGAATAGGTGTTATGAATTAGTTTTTGGCTTTTTAAGTAATTTTTTATTAACCCAATTAAAACATGTCTTTTTCTTTAGATATTTATTTGTGATTAATTTATTAATGTAGCAAAACTCCAATTTTATAGTTAGAGAGCTAGGTACAAAGGCGTTATTAGTATGCTATTGATATAGTTTGGCGTCAATAGCTAGCTAAAATGCATTGTTTCTTGTGTGCCATTCGGCCCAAGTCATTCCAATAACTAAATACCATTCGTGTTTTTTAGGGTGAGTGAGGTTTTATGAGTGTTATTATTATTTATTTGATTATCCTGGATGATATTTGAGTATGTTTAGTCGGCGATGACGTGAAGTACTAACAACATGTTGTTGGTATTCATTGCACTTAGCAATTTTATAAAGACGTAACATATGAAATAGTGAAAAGAAAAACCTTCAAGATTTAGATATTGGTCGAGATCTGTTGAAAGTATTATTCTTATATTTGTCAAGCTTATTGTATCTAGGGACTATATTGCAAATATTATTTTAGCTAGATTTGTGCATATGAAAAATCTTTAGGGACTAGAATGCCAAGTGCAACAAAGTTCGGGCGTACGGCTATATAAGCTGGTTTCTAGCTTATTTTCTTGTATACAACTTTCACAAAGTTTCTCTCTCTCATCCGATTATGGTTGGTGGTTGTTCATCTGTTTTTGGTTCTTTATCATTCACAACTTGCGATTGATTGTGGTTATAATTTGGTTGTTTGAGTCTGTTAGTGTTTGTATCTCTCTCATGTAGCATCCAGATGCGGACTATACAATTTATTTTGTAAACAGCTGAATAGCATTCGTTTTGGGGTCTATTCTAATTAATCTTTTGAGATAAAATTAGTTGTTCTTTCTTTTATAATTAGGGTTTATAATTTTCACATGGTATTAGAGCTTTTGGCTATGTTCTTGGGTTAAAAAAAAATTAATCGTTCTTAATCGAGGTTTAATTCGGTGGATCTGTTAGATCTGCAAGTTAATTTGATTTTCCAAAAATTAGGGTTTTTCAAAAATATTTAGGGGTTTTCTGTTTTTCCACTTGGGGTGTGTTATTGGTAGTGTTAATCGTTGATTAACATTAGGAATTGTATTAATTTTGATTAATTCTTGAAAAACCCTAAAATCAGAAATTAGGGTTTTTCATCGGTAAGTTTGGTTTATCGTTCTACTAAAGGTGCATGTTGTTTCTTGGTTATCCGCTGCTATTTTGGTATGATTTTAGTCTTATTGATCTTCTTGATCAATTATTGGAAGCTTTTACGTGCTCTGTAACACCTCTCACTATTTTCCTTTTATTGATTGCTTAGAGGGTTTAGATATCGAAGGGATTTGATCTAATTGACCGGTTGTTGGTTTTATGCAGTGATAAGGGATCTTGATTGATTGTTTATGTGATTAGTTGGTTATTTGCTTTATTGTTGGTTTTTTGTTTATATGTTTATTGTTTTTCTCGGTTTTTCTTATGTTTTTGAACCCACTTCAAGTCTCAGCTCTTGACCTACCATTATAAGTGGTTTGGGAGCCTGAGAACTCTATTTCGGCTTGATTTTGGGTTTAGCGTTTTTCTTTTTGTTTTTTTAGTCATGGTAGGTCTTGTGTGGTAATGGGTTAATAGTAATAATAATGTGATTAATGGCTTATATGCTGGTAATCCTTTGCATCTTCAGTCTAATAATAATAATAGTGGTTCTTTGATTAATCTAAAATTGACTGATTCTGAGAATTATATGGTTTGGGCTACTGCTATGAAAATTGCTTTACAAGCTAGAAATAAGATGAGTTTTGTTGATGGTACATATCTTAAAGCTACTTATGCTAATAGTGTGCCTTTATCTAATCAATGGGATAGATGTAATGCTGTTGTGTTATCTTGGTTGTTAAGTGGTATTTCTAAAGATTTGTATTTGAGTCAAGTTTATTCTAAAAATGATGTTGTGGTTTGGGTTGAGTTAAAAGAGACATATGTTAAACTTGATGGTTCAATTTTGTTGAATTTGATGCAAAAGATAAATGATTTTAAACAAAATGGATTGTCTGTTTCTGAGTATTATCATAAACTGAATCCTTTGTAGAGAGAGTTTGATATTTTGACAAAGTTTAATCCTTGTTCCTGTGATGCTAGAGAAGAGCTTAATAAACATAATAAGTTAATGAAACTTATGCAATTTTTAATGGGACTGGATGATGTTTATCAGCCTATTAGGAGTTCTTTGTTAACACAAACTGAATTACGTGATGTGAAAGATGCTTTTGTTATACTGGGGAGGGAGGAGTCACATAGAGGTCTTGGTTTTGTTTCTGGGGTTCAGAAACCCCGGGTTAGCTCTTTTGTTGCTAGAATTGATACCAATAATAAAAATTTTAATAGATTTAATAACAATAGGGTTAACAGAGAGCAGAGTAATAGAAATGCTTATAATTCTTTGTCTTGTAAGCATTGTGGGATGAAAGGTCATACTATTGACAGATGTTTTGAACTTGTTGGTTATCCTACTGGTTTTAAGAAAAATTTAAATGAGAGAAATGTTAATAACAATAACGGTGGTTTTAATAATAAAACTAGAAGTTCTAGTAATCATGTTGATGTGTAAAAAGTTGCTGGTTCTTTACCTTTCACTAATGAGCAAATTTGTAAAATTATGAGTTTGATTGGTGAGAAAAATAATAATTCTGGGGTTTATGCCAATATGGCAGGTATGAGGTTTACCGTTTTCAATGCTAATGTGTTTTTCAATAATCACTTCTATAAGTTTTTTAATGCTAATGTTAAAGTTGGAGATAAAGTTTTGCATTTTAGGTGGATTATTGATTCAGGGGCAAATCAACATATTATTTTTAAAAATGATAATATGACCAATTTGGTTGATATTTCTTATTTAAACATTACTGTAGGACATCCCAATGGGACTATTGCTACTATTAACTATGTTGGTAATCTAAGACTTACTAATAATGTTATTTTGTATGATGTACTGGTTATACCTGAATACAATGTTAGTCTTTTATCTGTTAACAAAATGACTAAAGATAGTAGACTTCATGATGGTTTTAATGAATATGACTGTATTATTCAGGATTTGGAAAAAGAGATTACTCTGGGGACTGGTAGTGAAAATGGTGGTTTGTATATGTTTGATGTGAATTATGAGTTACCTAAGGTTAAGAGTAAGTTTTCCATTATGTGTTGTCATGTGTTTAATTCTGTTTGACATAATAGGCTTGGTCATCCTTTTAATGAGGTTCTTAAAGTTTTAAAACATACTTTGAAGTTGAGTAAACATGAACATGTTGAGCCTTGTGAGATTTGTCATTTTGCTAAACAGTCTAGAGAACTTTTTCCTTTAAGTAATTATAGTCTTCTACATTAGGTGAACTAATCCATCTAGATGTTTGGGGCCTTACATGGTTACTACTAGGGAGGGCTTTAGATATTTTCTTACCATTGTTGATGATTTCAGTAGGGTTGTTTGAGTTTACTTGCTTAAATCTAAAGATGAGGTTTTTGGATATTTTAAGGAACTTTTTCATCTGTTACTTAATCAATTTTCTAAAAGGATTAAAGTTATTAGATCTGATAATGGCATATAGTTTCTGAATAATAATATGAATTGTTTTTTGAGGGACCAAGGTATTATCCATCAGACCACTTGTGCTTATACACCTCAGCTAAATGAGATTGCTGAGAGAAAGCACATGCATTTACTTAATGTGGCTAAGAGTTTGTTATTTCAGGGAGGTATTCCTTTATGTTTTTGGTTTGATTTTGTGTTAATTGCTACATATTTAATTAACATGCTTCCTTCTTCTGTTCTGGCTGGTCAATCTCCTTTTTCTAAGTTGTATGATAGGGAACCTTCATTTTCCCATTTGAGGTTTTTTGGGTGTCTATGTTTTCTAGTATTTTAAACATTTTACTAAGTTTTCTTCCAAATCTAAAAAATGTGTGTCGGTTTTTCTACTACTAAAAAGGCTTATAAGTTGTTGAGTTTGCAAAACAGGAGTATTATTTATGAGACTATTTTTCCTTTTAAAATGAAAAATATTGATCAAATTATTGAGTCTAGTGTTTTTTTTCTGATGTAAATAATATTTTTTTTATTTGTTAAAGTATCACACTCATCAGTCCTTAAGCCCCTTTGATGATGGAGAGGGACCATCTGATGATGTGTTGGAAATACGTTTTTCCAAAGAAAGTCTCGGTCACATCATTATTAGCATAGATCACGAGCTATAGACTATTTATGACATTGTAACTTGGAGTGACCTCCCTTTGGGGGAGATTGTTGGAAATACGTTTTTATGTATTTAGAAAGGATCGGTCACTCCAAATATAGATACAAGTATTGGGCTCGTGATCTAATGTATTAAGGTATAGCCCATATAGCCCACATGTAGGGTGGGTTATATAAACCCCATCCTAGCATGTTAGGAGGGGTTGTTGAACACTTTCATTTCAATATTCCATCTTTCTTTCAACTCTCTCCTTTCTCTCTCTTCTTTCTCTCTCTAAGTTCTACCATTTTCCATCCATCTCAATAGATTAATCCATACATGTCTAATCCTTAGAAAAACACGATCCTTCAATTGGTATAAAGAGCTTTGGTTGATTCTTGGGATTGGCGTGTTCTTATCTATTGATTTGGTGGTAAATCTTTTCATCTTTCACAATTTTTTCTTTCTCGTCTCTTATTTTCATTTTTAATGAATGTAGTGGTAAACTGTTTTACAAAATAACAAAACTTGTTCGTTCTATTGATTTTTTTACTACTGCTTTTATCTTAACTTTTCTTGTCATAATTTTTGTCTCCTGCTTAATCACAATTTTTTTCTTTTCTTAAAAGTCAGAATTTTCTTGTCTATTTTTCTTGTCTATTGTTCCTTTTTGTCTCAAAATATATTATTTATCTTATTTTGTCTTGATCTGTGTATCAGTTTCCTTATCATCTTTATCATAAATTTTTTTTCTTCCAAAACTGTCATTTTGTCTTTCTCAGCTTCATCAATTGTTGAATTTTTATCTGGGTATAGTCTCCATCAAGTATTCTGGCAACATATAACTGTAAGTTACGATCTGATCTTTTGTGATCGCATAAACCCCGGGGGGTTTCAACTTGCGATCCAAAGTTACGATCACCACTACGATCTCCACTACGATCGAAGCTGCGATCGAAGCTGCAATCGAAGCTGCGATCACGAGTGTGATCGAAGCTGCGATCGGACTGCGATCGGGGTGCGATCTTAGTACGATCAGATTGCGATAGGTGTGTTGTTGTGACTGCGATGGTATGATGATATGACTGCGATGGACTTACACTTCTAGACTACGATTGACCAAGTTTTGACTCTAAAGGACTTACGATCGGACTCAAAAGGACCCTCGATCGGACTCACCCTTACCCTCGACTTAAAATCATCAGACCTCAACCTCGATAACACCTCGCAAATCTTTTACACTCGACCCACAAACACAAACAAAAACCCTCGTCTAACATCATCATTCCAAACCTTCTCGACACGAACATCTAAACAACACAACTCTCGTCTAGACCTTTGAGACTCTCACCCACACCCCTTCACAACTCTCGACTCCAACATTCACCCCGTCTCTCTCACACAACCAAAACCCATCACATGAGATACACACCCTCACCATCACCCTCGACTCACCCTCACACTACCCTCACCCTCACCCTCGTCCCCCCACCCAACCTCGACTCCCACTCACTCTCGAACCAAACAGAACACTCACTCAGACTCCTTTTCACCCTCGACTCACCCTCACACCCACCCTCACGTCTGCTTATCTAAACAAACTCTCGAATGCTTCAACTCAAACACCAAAAACAAACACTCTTGACTCCCCTCAACAAAACCCAACCACACACCCTCGCCTCATCAGTTTAAAATCTAGACTCGAGTCAAGACTCACAACCCAAACACAGACTCCATTACACGACTCGACTCAAACCCAAGACACAACCTAAAAAAAAAAATCAAGATCTTAGTTACACAAACTATCATTGATCCAGAACCGAAAATAAAAATGACATGTAACCTACCCGAGACCATTACATGGCCTTGAAGTCTTTGTACTTCTTATTCTTCGAGAAAAGATGATGATTTCGCCTCGTTTTTATGAGATGACTAAAGGATTGGTGATTAGGATTAGTTTTTGAGAGGATTTATCATATCAAAGATTCTACAATCAGGATTTATTTGAGAGAGAGTTATAGAGGGGGCGGATAAAACAAAGAAAATAGTTTAAGAGTAGGGTTAGGATAGGTTTTTATAGTGGGGTGGAGTAAACGATATCTGCTATTTTAGTGGGTGTTAAACACGTGTATTAAGAAGTGGTTAGGAGCTATAAATGTGTCGTTTGAGAGACGAGGAAAAATCTGATATGGATTATTTTTAGATATTTTGATATGAAGCGTTTATACGGAAAAATCTAAAACTCCATATTTTTAGATTATTTTTAGGAAAAATTTGTATTTTTGGGTCAATGCATCACGTTTTGTGGTTGTGATAAAATTGGTATAATTATTTTTTATATTGGGCCGTGTATTAAATAATTATTTAAGGCTGCGAGTATTGGACTGGGCTGAGAGTTATACTCAATCTTTTAACAGTATTTTTGACTGAATTGGTTGACGGATAGTTAACGGGCTATATTTGTATCAGTCGAGTTTGATTTTGATACGGTTAGTGACATGTCAAAAAGACGTGCCTCTTATTTGATCATCATTGTTTCATATTCAAGAGATTTTAAGTTCTCGCGTATTCACACTTAGAGGATTATATTTATTTTTCTTCAAAATACTTAGCGTCATTTTTCATAGAATTTCAAATGAAATCGTCGAATTCGACAGTTCTCGAGGGAGACTTGCTTCTTTTGCAAGACAAAGTTAGAGAAAGTGGCATTACTTCATTTCGAATGCTTCAGTCTCATCTTGTCACTCTTTCGAGGATTCAAGGAGGGAGCGAATTTGTGACCATCTTTGGACAAGATCGTCATATATTCATCGACTCAATATTCACCACTTTGACCCAACTCGCCGAGCAACTCAACAATGACAACTTCAATCACTCTGCATCGGCACTTGCATATAAGACTCTTGTGACACAACTCACGCCTTTCCTCGAATTCAATATCATCAAGCCTGAAAGTTCAGTGATTTGTCAATCATTTCTTCGAGATACATATACCGAGCTTCGAGTTTTCCGTGATACAATTTTGAAACTCATGTCATCGGTCTCGTCTTCGATTTATGAAAGATCTCGACTTCAGCAAGGGTATGATAATGGAATGCAAGACTCTTCGATGCAAGAGGAAACTGGTCATACGGTTGAAAACTTGGAGCCTATCGATGCCAAGAGCACGGAATCAGGAGGACAACATGATACCAGTGACACGTCGGGGAATGTTAACGAGATTTCTCTTGATGACACCTTACCCATTTATGACACAGAGCCTGCAAACATGGTACAATGTAATGTTGTTTATGATGTATATGCTGATGACATGCTGCATATTGAGCATTCTGGACCTAATTATGACACACATGGGATGGAAAAGAGTGATAGAAATACCACTTCTGATTCATCCGATGTGAGTCATAATGGGGGAGAAAGTGTTCAAAATGCTAAACATCATGATAATTGTCTTATCACTGCTTCATTGACTGCTTCTGATTCCAAGACTAGAGAGCTCGAAACGATTATAGCTCAACAATCAAAAGATCTTGAGGATGCCAAACTTGAATTTTCTAAGAAAACGGACAAATTTGAAACATACTTTGAAAAACTTGAAAAGTCAAACGTTGTTCTTGAAAGAAAATTGGATAAAAAAGTTTTAGATTCTAAAGCTGAAAAGGATAATCTTTAGAATCAAATTCAGTTACTAGAGTCTAAATTGGCATCCCAAGATAGAGTGCTTAAAGAGAATGAAACGTTAAAAGCCCAAGTTCAGGAAAAGGTTTTTGCTATAGCTGCGTTGAAAAACGAGTTAAGGAAAACTAGAGGACCTAGTGTGGACACTAAGCTTGAACAACCATCAATCTTGGGGAAACCGCCTACAAATCAGTTCGTCAGACAACCGACTGTCAGACAACCTACTGCATTTAGATCCGAGCGACCACAATCCTCGAGACCGCGGTTTGCCTCCCAAGTTGATTTGGTTCACTTTCCTAGACCAGTCACTCCACCATCTAGGCCCAATGTGAATAAAACAGCTTTTGCAAGACCTAATCACATGATTGCCTCTAATTTCCCTAGACATAGTCCAAAGAATACGTCTCAAACTAGTTCAAATGACGTTCGCCATACATTTGGTCTAAGGGAAGCTAAGCAAAAGACACAAGTAAGAGATAGGAATTTCAAACCTAGTCAGATGCCTTCTAGTTTACCCAACACTGCTAACCGTAACATGTCACATCCTAGGAGCATCAATCAATCATCTAGGAATTCTAGATCTTACTCGGACATTAAATATGCTACTTGTAAAACATGTAGAAAATGTGTCTTTACGGCAAATCATAATTCTTGTATCAAAAAATTGCTTAATGAGGTGAACTCCCGTGCTAGACTTAAATCCCAGTGGGTAGCTAAAATCAAACCCATTGGTAAAATGTGGCGCCCCACTGGTAGAACTTTCACTCTTGTAGGAAACGAGTGCCCTTTAACTAGGATAGTCTCCGATTCTACTAAGACTACTAGGGAGGAAATTGATAAAGATGATACGTCACTTAAGCCTAAACTTAGGATTTTCTATAAAAGGAAACGTTTGCCAGCTAAGATAAGTGAATCATCTACTCAGGTCGCCTCTGACACAAGTAAAGCCAACTGTGAACCCCCATGTGCTTCTATAATTGATATCGCTAACCCACGTCAAAACATGCAAATTCCTAATGAGATTGCAGGTACCAAAGTTGATGTTCCAAAAGAACGAAGCGGTCCAATCGTTGTGTACCGTTCAACTAAGGACACTCTTAGAGTTTGGTTGCTGAAGAAGCAGATATCGGAGAAACAAGTGTCTCAGGGGATTCATGGTTAAGCTTACCTAAGGACTTATAGTCACATCACAGACTGTAACTCGTTCATCAAAGAAAGGAAAGTTTATCGCCGATGATAAACTTATCCTTACAACGAGAAATTTATTTTTCTCGGGCATGAGCTTTTATAAAAAATATTCCAAGTTTTTTAGCTCATGCACAATGGCTCACATTCAAATTACAGTCTGTGACCCGATCTTCAGAGAAAGTGAAGTTTATCTACGCAACGATAACTTACCCTCAAAACGAGAAATTAATTTTTCTCGGACACGAGCTTACATTAAAACCATTCAAAGGTTTCTAGCTCGTGTATATGGCTCCTCGTTAAATGGCAGACGACGACCCGGACTTCAGAGACAGGGAAGTTTATCTAAGCAACGATAACTTACCCTCTTAACGAGAAATTAAGTTTTCTTGGACACGAGCTTATCCTAAAACCATTCAAAGGTTTTAAGCTCGTGTAAAAGGCTCATCATTAAATATCAGATGATGACCCGATCTTCAAAGAAAGGAAAGTTTATCGCCGATGATAAACTTATCCTTACAACGAGAAATTATTTTTTCTCGGGCATGAGCTAATATTAAAACATTCGAAGTTTTTAAGCTCATGCACTATGACTTACAGCTAAAATATCAGACTGTAACCCGAACTTCAATTTTAGGAAAGCTTATCTTTAAAGATTGCTTATCCTTGTAACGAGAAATTAATTTTTTTCTCGGTCATGAGCTTGTATTAAAACATTCCAGGTTTTAAGCTCATCAAGAAAAGTGTATCTTTTAAATAAGAGAACTTTTCTTCTTAACGAGAAATTCATCTTTCTCGGTCATGAGCTTTACGTTAAAACGTTCAAAGTTTTTCAAGCTCATGAAAACGACTTCTAAGTAAATGTCAACTTAGGACTCGTTCTTCAATTAAAAGAAAAGTTTATCGCCGATGATAAACTTATCCTTAACAACGGGAAGTTTACAACTTCTCGGACTTGAGCTCGTTTTGCAAGATATTCAACATCTTAAGCTCAAGTAATTGGTTTTCAAAACGTTGAACACAATTTTTTCGAGAATTTCTCAAAAAGGTTTTTTCTAAGTCTTTAAAAATTGCCTGTTCAAAAAATGTTTTGATAAAAAGAGCATGTCTTCTGGAATCGATAATATTTACGATACTAGAAATGTCATTCAATAATGACACAGGGTTGTAAATAAAGTTCGAGCAGAAGTTCAAATGTTTTAAAACATGCTCAAAATGGTTTGCTATTATTTCAGATAGTAACCCGCTTTTCATACTCAAGTCAAGCATTTCACCGGAAAGCTTTGACTCAACAACGGGAATTAATTTTCTCGGGCATGGTTTACTTTATAACCATATAAGGGATTGTGTTTATGTTATAACATAATCTAACACGAATATATGTACGATTCAGTGCATTTATTTGTTAAAACAAGAGAAGTCTTGTTTTTGTGAAGTTATCATCTCCACCAACCGTAGCAACTTACAATTGATATCTACATACTCGACGATGCGACTACTCAAACAATGACTACAACTCTTTCAATAGAACACGGGTCAACAATTGAGGGGGAGCAATTGTCCAGCATTCAGAATCCTTGATGCCGAGAGTGCCAAGTTCACATATTGGTGTCAAGACAACGATATCAATCATACACATGGAGTCAAGAGATAACTTTTGACATGACGAGGTGACCAACATTCGTGAACAAGAACCATGTGAATCTTTCATATAATGTTCTCCATCATTCAGGTCCAACCTCGTTAATTGTTAATCTTGTGAATACATTATCATATATGATCTTTGCACGTGATAAATACCTTACACTTGTGTTTAAAAGGTATTTAATTTACGTTTCAAGTACACCCTCATTAATTTGAGGGGGAGCTTGTGTAATTCATGAAGATAATTGGATTTGCATTTTTCTTCCCAAATTTTCTTAAAATGCTATTAAATCAATTTATATTAAAAACATCAATTGGGTTAATATTTTTAATATGGGGGAGAAAATGTGATTTAATATGGGAAATGATTAATCACAAATGGTTTGACTTAACGTGCTAGCTCATCCCGACATGTGCGAAATGTTTTCGGATATCGTGGCATATGTTAAGGGGGAGCAAAATGGATTTGCACTTCAAAATGGATTTCATGGTGACATACACTTACCCAAAACATATCTATTCACGACGGTGAAGATTGTGGTGACATAAGGATGGTAGGATAGGTTAAAGTCCAATGATTCCTCTAGAACCGGAGGAATCTTCCCAAGGACATTCCATAGCTAGAAATAGTAGTCCTTAGGAAAGATGGAGAAAGATTGTGAAGGTAGCTGAATGCCGACCAAGTACTTAAGTTAGCACTAGAACAATCACAACAAGGTGCTAGTGATGACGTATTGGTAAGCATTGAAGGGGTTGAAGAATGAAAAAGAATTGTAAAGATAAAGGGTGTAAAGAAAGAAGCCCTCCTTACAACCTTAGGCAGAAACCGGGTCAATTCATATGCTATTGAGATCATTTTTAATGATTCTTGATATTGAAGATAGACATCATGGACCCAGTGATGCAAGGCACAACCCGTCCCAGCTAACTCAGATATCTCTCAAAAGATATTTGTTTTAATCACACGGAGACAACGCATTATCTATTGATTTATTCACTCCGAATAAATTGGTATTGAAAAGGTGGCACTCCTCTCAAGCCTCCGATCACTAAAATCCAAAATGTACGATCGAGTCTAGAGCCATTTGAGATCATCAAATATCTCATTAGGACACACTTTCATATTTCCTTGCTTCTTCACACACTGTGAAAAGTAAGAAAGATCTTAAGAGTCCTACACAAAATCTTCATGATCTTGCCTGAACATCCGAGTAATACGAAAGTATTTACAATGAAGATGGAAATCCTTCTTGAGCGAATATCAAAAAGCTCATGGTAGGTGACTTGTGCGATTATTTATGAATCAAACTTGTGATAACTGGAAAGCAACAGAGGTTTAATTCTTAAATGAATTTAAACACGTTCCAGGCCTCTACGCAATTCTTAGTGATCTTGCCAGAACACTCAGAGTGATACCTTAGTGTTCACAGTGATGAGTGGACATCCTTCTAGTGTTAACCTCAAACAGCACTTGGTAGGTAACTTGCAAGATTCTATACGAATCAAGCTCTTGACAACTGGAAAGCAACGATGGTGCGGTTCTTAATTGAATCTCACTTGTTCCAGGAACATGAATTGACGGCTTCAAATCATGCGGATATTATTATCCAAATGATTCACTCTTTACGTTCGCAGTCAGCTTTGGACGGTCGAGTAAAGATAACGGGTTTATCCGCGAAATCTTGTCAAGGAGGTTCTTTATTGAAACTACCTGCCACAAGTACGATATTTAATATCATCCAACGATCTTCACCGGCCGGAGGTAAAATGCTACCGAATTAGAATGAAATGTTCAAGGCCATTTCATCCGTGTATATGGTTTGTTGCTAACTGTCTTATGCAGCGTAACAAGAAGGTGGCATTACGGTGTACAATCCAGAAGAAGTCGTCACCACATGCTTATACTGCATACACTCAGTACTTCAACGAATTCAAGAAAGTCTGAAGGTCAAGTCTTCCGCTGTATCAAACTCTGAAGCTTTCAAGAATTATAAAGGTATAAGTATGTGGAACATGAAGTCACGAAGAGGAGAATATCACAAGTGATGAATGCACAAGATCAAGGCAAGGAAACATGCTCAAGGCTGAAGTCAAAGATCACATCAAGCATATTCACAAGAACAAGATCGAAGACCCAAGCATAGTATGCTAGGTTTAAGATTCTGTAAAATGGTGTGACCTCCCTTTGGGGGAGATTGTTGGAAATACGTTTTCCAAGGAAAGTCTCGGTCACATCATTATTAGCATAGATCACGAGCTATAGACTATTTAGGACATTGTAACCTCCCTTTGGGGGAGATTGTTGGAAATACGTTTTTACGTATTTAGAAAGGATCGGTCACTCCAAATATAGATACAAGTATTGGGCTCGTGATCTAATGTATTAAGGTATAGCCCATATAGCCCACATGTAGGGTGGGCTATGTAAACCCCCTCCTATCATGTTAGGAGGGGTTGTTGAACACTTTCATTTCAATAATCCATCTTTCTTTCAACTCTCTCCTTTCTCTCTCTTCTTTCTCTCTCTAAGTTCTACCATTTTCCATCCATCTCAATAGATTAATCCATACATGTCTAATCCTTAGAAAAACACGATCCTTCATGATGCATGGGAGGTATCTGTGAGTCAACAGTCATCTGAGAATACTCATGCTGCATCATCAATGGATGATAATCCTATCTCTTAAGGCAATGTCCCATGTTTTCAAAATTAGGTTCTCATGTTTGATTCCAGCTTTAGAACAGAAGGTGAAGGTTCTGGTTCAAATGTTATAAAATTTGATAAGATTTTCTAAATTACCTAAAAAATTGAATGATTATGTGTTAGACAATTAGGTTAGATATGATTTGAAGATATGCTAATCATACTAAATTGTCTTATGATAATTGTTGTTTTATTTCTAACTTGAATAAAACTGTTGATCCTTCTAGCTTTAATGAAGTTGTTAAAGATGTTAATTGGACTCAACCTATGAATAATGAAATGGAAGCTTTGTATTTGAATAATACTTGGATTTTAATTGAATTACCTAGTAATAGAAAAGCTATTCCATGTAAATAGGTATATAAAATCAAGTATAAATCAAATTGTGAAGTAGAAATATATAAAGCTAGGTTAGTTGCTAAGGGTTGTGGTAAAAAGAAGAAGGTGTTGATTATGATGAAATAATTAGTCCTACTGTTAAAATGAGAATAGTTAGATGTTTTAATTAATATGGCTGTTCAAAATGACTAGAAATTGCTTCAAATAAATGTTAATAATGCATTTTTATATGGAGATTTAGATGAAGAAGTATATATGTTACCTTCTCCTGGTTATAGTGATAAGAATGATAATAGAGTGTGTAAATTTGTTAAGTCTTTATATGTTCATAAACAAGCTCCAAGACAATGGAATAAAAAATTAGTTGAAACATTACTTGAAGCAGGTTTTGAACAAAGTAAAAATGACCACTCTCTGTTTGTTAAGAATAATAGTGGCGTGTTTTTAGCTTTATTGGTTTATGTTGATGATATTGTTGTTACTGGAAATGATTTATTTGAAACTGATAAGTTCAAAAGTCTTTTGAATAAAAAGTCTAGAAACTAGAAGAGGGGTTGAATAGTTTCTTAAATTTACTTGTTAAAGGTTGGTTTAAAAAAATCATTTTTACAAAACTTAAGCTTGAGTATTTATGTGAAACCTTCTTATACACAATATGAACAAGGTATAGTGCAACTAACTAATAATCACAAGTATAAAGAATAATGAATGTATAATGCAACTAAACTAATAATCACAAGTATGAAGAATAATGAATGTAAAAAGATAAGGGAAGGAAAGATCAAACCAAACATCAAGGATTTATAGTGGTTCGGCAACGAAGCTCACTCCTCGTTCCTACTCCACTCCTCGAGTACTCCTTACTCGAGAGTTCACTAATCAACAAGCTCCTTAAGGTGGAGAAACCATACATAACGTCGCTTAACCAATTTCCGACTCTAATCTAAAAGTCGAGCCCTAATCTTAGCTAGGACCAATCTACACCAATATACTTTGAGGACTAAGTGTCACACCTCACCATGGCGGAATAATCACAACAATAGCGTGTCTATAGAGATAACTAAATGAAATGAAAATATCATAAATGGGTGACACAATGTCATGACAATATCACAAACAATGCAGGCGTCGAGGTAAGTAGGTAACAGGTCTACCCCTTACCAAAGACATACAAATACACACATCAACATATAGGTGTCCACAATGTATCACTTATTCAAACATAAAATAAAGGCTAAGAGGAATGTGGGTTCCTCCAAATGCAATCCTAAGCCTTCCAGCTAGCCACTCCTATTCTCACGCTTAACCACATTCTCACCTGAAAGAGACACTAAAACACGTCAACAATAATGCTGGTGAGAGTCATAGGTTTAGACTCCAACTCCAAATCAATTATAAGCTGTGAATAACAACCATTACCAAAAGAACATATGGACAATGTGCTACAATTATGTATTAGCAACTAGCATTCAATATTAACCAATCACCACAAATCCAAGGCTCCAAGCCTTACCAATAACCATAATTCCAAGGCTCCAAGTGTTGATCCCAAACTTAGATCGATTTAGCTTTATGTATACGAGATTAGATCAAGTAATACACTTAGAGAAACCTTTGTATATGTATATGACAATCTAAGTGTTATGCGGAATTAACACTTAAATAAGAACACACAAGATATAAACAAACTTTCACTTTGATTAATGATATCAAACTTGCTTACAATGAAAGTAGTTTACGTATGAAAACTTATATATTGAACATTAACCTAAAGGTCTTCTTTTATAGACATAAGAAGCCTTGTACAATAATCTACGTATCAACTATTCTAGGTAAAGATAAATATAGAAAATACATTGTTGTTCCTATCTTTACTAGAAGTAATCTAGAATACAATAAACGCGTAGAGTATATCTTCCCATCAGTGCTTGTCTTCAATGTATCAACACTTAACTTTGTCTTGTCAATGTTTGAGCTGTCAGCGTTTGTTTTACTCCTGTCAACGCTTGTTTTACTCTTGTCAGCGCTCAAGTGAACTGGCTATAATTTATTCCCAACAATCCTCCCCTAAACTTGATATCTACTCCAGTGATCAAGTTTCTGAATAAACATTAAGAACTAGGAGGAATCTTACAAACCTTCTCATATTGGTAATAAATAAATCTGATCAAGTCCTTTGCCACGTCACTTGAATAATCAATTTCTAGCTGAGTGTTCTTCATCTTCTCCAAGATATCCTTGGACATGAAATACTGACCATCCACAAGTAGATACTCAGCAAACTTTGTAGCACTCAAATAATAAACACCAGCAGCTGAATACAATCTCCATTGAAGACCACTGAGATCATCTTCAAGATCCTTCCAAATAGCAGGATCCTCATCTTTTGGTCCATACATTCTCTTGAATGTGGACCACAGTTTTATTCCATTTACTGAAGTTGGTGCTTCAGTCTCATACTTGGCCTCTAATAACCTCCATAGGTCTACCAAGTCTTCTCTGTCAAAACTTGCAAACAAAGATATAAGGGTGGTAAAAGTGTGAACCTCTTTTCCATACCTGCCAATCTTCCAAAACCCACATTCATCTTCTTCATAGCTTACAATTGGGTTTCTGGAATCAAGTGGTAACACTTGTACCATATCTGAAGCTTCTAATGGTGAGAGCTTGAGGCTCTTTCTTATGACAGCTTCACTTGGATGTAATGGATCCAT
Source organism: Glebionis coronaria (assembly GCA_025667525.1). NCBI lineage: Eukaryota > Viridiplantae > Streptophyta > Magnoliopsida > Asterales > Asteraceae > Glebionis > Glebionis coronaria. Next base: position 99,061,086 of record CM046879.1, read on the forward strand.
ATCTTTGGGAAACTCAAGAGAAACTCCCTTTTTCACTGGTCTGGGAACAAACATTGCTTTCTTGAGCTCCATTTCCTCTGCAAGTTCTTCTTTTCTTTCATCAGAAAGAAGTCTTAGAGTGTTTGCTTCCTGCACTCTAACCCAAATGGGATAAGCTCTACATTCCAACTCATCAAATGTCCATGCAGTCAATTTCTTGTAAGTCCATCATGTTCCATGACATCTGAGCAACATGCAGTACAACTCCCTTCTATCCCTTCTTAAATTTGAGAGAACATTGCTGCCTTTATGTTTCAGAATAACCTTGCAATCCTTTTGAACTCTTAGAAGAATCTCCAAACCCCATATCTGATCTGAAATGGTCAAGTGTGGATTCTCCATACATCTATCTTCCCAGGCATGGTACATCTGAACAACCTCTGGCATATCAAAATCAACCTGCAATTTCAACTCTCTCAATTTCTCCTTGGCCAACTCATCTCCATACTCAAGTCTCTCTGGCTGTTCTATGATCATAACACTTGAGTCTGAGTTGGCTTCATCACTTCCTTCTTGCTCTTCTGAAGTGACAACAAAAGGTGACTCTCTCACCTCCTTTCTTTCTTGTTCCACAATTTGTGCAGCCAACTTTCTATCAAACTCAATCTGTGTTGCATTCTTTGGAACAACCTCTTCTACCATAATACCCCTACCCTTATCTAATGGATCAATTGTTGGTAAGGTAGATGGTAATACCTATGAAGAAACCTCTTTGATGATGGATGATGACTGGGATACATCAACCTCATTTGCAGGTCTGTCAACGCCCAATGTTGCTTTGTCAGCGCCCAAGATACTCATGTCAGCGTTCAAATTCTCCTTATCAACGCTCAAATTTCCTGCCTCAGCGCCTTTTGCAATTTCCTCCAACATGGCTGTAAATGATAAATTTAAGTTTGTAGGAGAGACTAGAGACGTATCAAAACCTGTCTGTTTCTTCAAACTTGTTAGGGCCTCAGCAACATCCAAAGATTGACCATCATGGCTGCCCTTATCACTCACATTTATTTGTTCATCCTCCCCTTTGGAAGATTCCTCCATCCCTCTCCTTGTACTAGCAGTCTCCAAAATAACAATGCTATCCCTCAATTGCTTGAGTTCAAGGCCTTGTGTGCTGACAACGTGTACCAAGTCTGCATTTTGCTTTTGCAAGCTCATACAGACAGCCGTCAATTCCATTAGGGTCATTGATTCCAATCTGCCCTCTTCTAAAATGGGTATTTGACCTCCCAAGTTAGATTTATGGGGCATGGATGAGGTCTTAATTATGGTGGGACTGCCTTGGTCAGCTTCTAAGCCAGAACCAATAGTCCCAGCCTCATCCATAACACCAACCACACTTGTGGTGGTGGTTCTCTCTACTACATGGATAGGAGCACTAGAGGAGAACACTTCAGTAGTCCTTTGGCGCTTTTGTAACCTATATTGTGTTGGTGGAGATGATGATGTGGATTGGGTGAATGTGGGTTGGTTAAGGGGTGTTTGGGTCTGTGAAGGTTGAGTGTCAATGTTTGAAAGAGGCACATCAACGCCAACATTTAACGTGTCAGCGTTGAAGGGTTCTTGGTCAATTTGTATATGTTGGGGTGAAGGTAAAGGTTCAGGGATTGGGTCAATTTGGGGTTGGGGGTCTGGTTGGGGTTGAGCTGCTTCAATTACTGCAATCATAGCTGGGGTTAGGGGTAGGTCACGATGTGGGGGTGAGTTCATCTTCATAAAAATTGCTTTCTTTTTCACAGGGATCTCATAAAAATCATCATGATCCCTTGTGTAGTATCCTTGGACATCAAAAACCATTTGTAAAAATCTAGGATAAGCTAAAGTCATTTTGTTCCCTTCATTTTTACACATGCCCTAAAAAATCATTTTAGAATAATTAAATTTTTCCCTAGTAGCAATGCACACAATAGCACTGGCAATAGATCTATTGATCTCATTGTGTGCAGTACATTTGGGACTCAAACATTGTGGGAGGACATGTATTAGGTACTTCCAGGCTGGGGGAAACTCCTGTTTATGATATTTGTTTAAAGTTCCTTGAGCAGGAAAAGGATAACCCAAAGCCCTTAGTCCTTGTTCTATTTCAGTAATGGGAAGGGTGGTTATACCATCAGCATCATCAAGATGCAAAGCTTGGCGTACCAAAGCTTTAGTAACCACCCAAGTTCTCCCATGAACAATAGAAGATAATGTAGTCACTCTATTAACTGTTGAGGAACTAACATTGTTCCAAAACTGTTTAATATGTGTGACAGGAATGAGTGGTGCATGAGAAAGAGCATACCTAAAAGGAGATTCGTTCAAATACGCCACCATTTGTGTGTATTGGGGAAACAGAGCATCATCAGCTTCAAGATACGCGATCATGTTGTGTTGGCTTCTGAACCCGAATTCCAAATCTGATGGTTTAAACTTTGGTGCCATTGTTGAAAGCTGTTAAAAATGATTGATGAAGATGAAGTTGATAAGAGAAAATTGTGTTAGACAAGAATAATAGGTACCCTGTTTAAAAATAGGAGCCAAATATATAGGAGAAGAAAATGCATGTGATTGGCCCAAAAATAGGCAAGTATTTTCAAAATGTAATCATGAAAATATTGAGAAAGAATAAGTTTATCTCATGCATTAAATGAAGGTTATCAGCTCCCAAAATTACGGCCTAAAAATATGTCAAAAAGTAACAACTGGGTAGGTCCCATTGAGTGTCAACGGTCAAAAATAACCTATCAACGCCCAACGGCTATATTCTTGTCAACGTTTGCCATAGCCATGTCAGCGTCTAAATTGGTCACAACAATGCTTGGAAAAATATTTGTCAGCGTCCAAAAATAAAAATGTTTAAAAATGAAAAATGACCTTAACAAAATAATTTATCCTAGAGAAGATAACCAAAAAGCTGATAATTATTATAGGGCGCCAAGCACTGTCCAGTTAGGCACACTTGCTTATGCAAGATAGACATAACAGTCCTCTAGTGTCCCTTGCTAACCAAAACTCTTAACAACTAAGTTACCTTATAAAATTCCTTGTTATGCCCAGGTAAATCCCATAACAAAATTATTCCTAAGTCTCCCAACAGACCACAACCAATTCTAGGCCAAAATTGTCTTGGCAGCATGCACAGTATATCAACTTTGCATGCTACAGTGCCTCATGATTTAGTAAAACTAACTCATACTCACCTGTGGACACAATCTAGAATTGTGATAAGAGTATCATATGGATACCCAAACATCCTAAAGGTTCCTAAAACCTCCCTTAAACTATGATACATAAGTTGCTAAAAATATGTATGAACATAAAAATTTATGTCAAGATAGGAATTAAAAATTCCAACCATCATCCATAAACAAAAACATGCCCAAATGCTTCTCCATTGATCCATAAGCAACTCTGTATCCAATGGTATACTGCTAACACCACATGCACATTTAGATTGAAAACCACAAAACTAACATTGTTGCTAACAACGCCCCGATAACACATGACAACGTTGAGGGAAGCTTTGTCAGCGTTAGACAAATATATTGCTGACAACATCACAAAAACACTTATCAGCGTTCAAGCAACCTTTGTCAGTGTTAGAAAAATATAGTGGAAAATCTAAATCCTCAAAAAGACCAATAACAATGCATTACTTTTACAAAAAGACTCCAAAACACATATTATGTGAGATTGATCATTCCAATACTTGTTACCAAGTATTGAAACCTCCCAGCATCAAAAGGTTTAGTTAGTAAATCTGACACATTCTCCTCTGTGTCAACCCTATCTGGTTGTATTAAACCCTTTTCAAAACAATCTCTTATAAAATGGTGTCTAATTTCTATGTGTTTAGTTTTAGAATGATGTACAGGATTCTTAATAATGCATAATGTGCTGTTATTGTCAACAAATATCTTGGTATGCATGAAATTATACCCATAGTCTAACAGCTGGTTCTGAATCCACAAAACTTGTCCACAACAAGCAGCTGCAGCCACATACTCAGCTTCAGTTGTAGAATTAGCCACCACTGTTTGTTTCTTGCATTGCCAAGATATCAACCTGCTCCCAAGAAACTGACATCCACCAGTTGTGGATTTCCTATCAAATTTATCACCTCCATAGTCACTGTCTGAATATGCAATCAGCTCCAATGGTGAATCCTTTGGGTACCACAAACCAAGACTAGGATAGCATCTTAGGTACCTAAAGATCCTCTTCACAGCATAAAGGTGACATTCTTTGGGAGTCACTTGATGGCGTGCACAAGCACACACAGCAAACATGATGTCAGGTCTGGAGGCTGTAAGGTACAACAATGATCCAATCATGGATCTATAGTGTTTGACATCAACATCTTTCCCATCTCCAATCTTTCCCAAGGGTGTTCTCTATCCATAGGAGTAGTAGCCCTCTTTTCATGTGGAGAAAAGCCAAACTTCTTCAAGATCTCAGCCACATATTTATCCTGGGAGATGAAGATACCATCTTCTTTCTGCTGAACTTGTAAACCAAGAAAGAAGTTCATCTCCCCCATAGCACTCATCTTGAATTTGTCTGTCATCATCTTGGAGAAATCCTCACTCATCTTTGGATCAGTAGATCCAAAAATGATGTCATCAACATAGACCTGAACAAGCAACACATCCTTACCTTTCTTCTTTGTAAATAGTGTCTGATCTATGGTGCCCCTCTTGAATCCATTGTCCACTAAGTAAGTAGACAAAGTACCATATCATGCTCTTGGGGCTTGATGAATTCCATACATAGCCTTCTTGACTCTATACACCTTGTCTGGATTCTCTGGATCCTCAAAACCAGGAGGCTGCATCACATATACCTCCTCAACAATTGTTCCATAGAGGAATGCACTCTTGACATCCATTTGATAGACAGTGAAGCCCATGCAGGATGCATAGGCTAAGAAGATCCTAATGGCTTCAATCCTTGCAACTGGTGCAAAGACCTCCTCATAGTCTATGATATGAGCTTAAACTCATATCCTTTTATCAACAAATAACCCTAAAACATGAAGCAAAATACCCATTTATCTTGTAAAAAGCAGTGTTATGTGGTATGTTTGTGTTTGTGTGATCTTATGTAGGTAAAAGGATACAATTTCAAGCAAACAAGGAAAAACCAAGCTCAAATGGATGAAAGAGACAAAAGAGGATCAAAAGTGACAAGACTTTGAAGTTCAAGGACCTATCTTGATAATTTGTGAAAGTTGAAGGACTTAAAGTGCAAATTATGGAAAGTCAAGATTAAAGTCAAATTTGGTCAACTACAAAGTCAACTCAAGTCAAAGGGCCATTTTGTTGAAGAATCAAAGTAAAAGGGCCAAAAATGTCAAAGGAATGAAGATTCTGGCCTTAAATAGCAATCTGCCAAGTTAAAGGGCTTGTTTTGCCAAGTTTGGAAAGTTTTGTAATGTTTAATCCAAGTGAAAAGCTATAGACCAATCAGAAGCAAGAAAACAAGTCACACGGATCAAGTCATTAATACCCACTACAGCCGTCACAATTAATGCAAGATCACAACAGTGCAATCCGCAACTCTCTCTCTCTACCAATCAAAGGCTGCCACGTGTCCTTCTCTTTCAACAAAAATATTTTCCAGGAACGGGATTTTGATAGAAGGCATTTCAAGTAAAGATCAAAACACCAAAATTGCTCAATTTTGGAAGACGAATCCAACGGTGCAATCCATTTAACATATTATCCATTGAATCAAAAACCCCCAATTCAAGTTCATCACCTTCAAAGAAGATTTGCAGAATTCCTCCACGTGTCAAGTGATGATTGGTCCAAACACGTCACAACTCCAACAGAATCTCCCTTTCTTGCCTATAAATACCCAGCTTGTACTTCATTTGTGATTGTAGCTTAAATTTGTAAACACATAGTTCTCTAAATTTCTCTTTTCCCTTTTTCCCTCCTTTTCACCTAACTACTCAAGAGTCTGACAAACTCTTGAGTCAGTTAGTTAGTTAGAACCTTGTAACTACTTTTGTAACAGAAATCACTCAATAAAATTCAAATTTCCTTTTTCCCGCCAAATTCTGTTTCTCAAATTCCTGTTGAATCTTGTTGATCTTGGATATACTAGTTGCTGTTTGATGTTAGTTATGATCAACCATTGATCATAGCTTACATTGGTGGAGTTTTGTAGCTGTTTGTTCAAGAATCAAGTTCTTTCCATTGTTCTTGAAGATTGCATGGCAGATTGATGATTTGCAGTTGTTAGATTGTTGATTTGAGTTGATAGCTAGTGATAGGTGGTGGTATCACTAGGGCAAGAGAGCTCAGCGCTCCTCTTCTTCCCAAAGGACCTCTACAATAGGTTTCATAGCTTCTGTTTTAAGTTCCTTTAAACAAGTCCTTGCCTGCTCATTTTCCTAGATAACTTTGATGGCTGCCTGTTTTGCTTGATAAATAGTTGTTGATTGATTGATTTGAGTTCATTTGTAGCTTAATCTTTCCTACTTGTTCATTGTTTTAAGCTCCATTTGTAGTTTCTGCTTATTTTTCAGTTACATTCTAGCATTATAGCTTAATTGAGTCCTAGTTGAGATAATTGCTTGTTTTTAGTTTCTAGAGCTTTCAAATTGTCTGCTTAATCTAGTTTGTTAAAACCTTTGAATCAGTTCAAAACAGAACTTAATAAGCCTTTGATAAACCTTGTTAAAATCAGATAAAGGTGTGTTTGGGATTAGTTGTAAATCAGTTTTCAAGTGTTGTTAATTGGTGTTTAAGTGTTCATTTATACTCATTAGGAGTTAACAAGTAGTTTTGAGTCATTTGCAAGTCAATAAAATAGTCAAACAGGCAATTGGTAATCAAAAAGTTTGGGTCATTCTTGTATTCAGCTTTTATTTCAAAACTTGCCAAATTCAATTGATTGTTTCTCCTTCATTACTAGATGAAATTTGCTCAAACCAGTTTCTAGTTATAGCTTATAACATAAACTTTCAGTCTCTAAGAGGAAATTCTACAGTATTCAGAAATAAGCTAGAAAACAGCTTATTAGCTCAAGCCTGAGCATTTTCAATTCTCTGATATAAGAAGCATTCTGATTTCTTAGTTCTCATAATCCACTTCAGAAAAGTCTTGATTTTCTTTCACATTTCCATTTAGAAAGTATTGAATATGAGTTTTTGAGATTTTGAGCTTTTTCCAAAAATTGGTCAACGTTTGGTCAACATAAGCTCATTTGAGCTTATTTTCAGATATCTAGCTTAATACTGGATGAAATTTGTTCTAATTTGATTTCCCCTTCCTTAAATCAAGTGCTTAATCAGAATTGTCACAAAAATCAAGTTGTGGATGTTTGGATTAGGCTGTAGCTTATTTTGAGCTTATTGATAAGCACTCTTTTGCTTATTTTGGACTTTTAGCTAAAATCCTTGAACACACGTTTCTATAATTGGATTTGAAGTTGTTTGCAAGTTGTTTCAGCTTAATTGGTTGAGAAATAAGCTCAAACGAGCTTATTCTTTCTTTGTGCCCGTTTTTACTTGAAAAGTTTGGAAAATTGCACTTTAGTCCCTGGTTTTCAATTAGAGTTAATTTTTTGGCTAAACTTGCTAGATTTTAGGGTTTGCAAAAGTTCAGTCCCTGGACTTTGTTAGTTTGTTAAAATTCAGTTTATAAGTTTGTTAGTTTGTTAGTTTTTGGTTAGTTTGTTAAAGTTTTTACAAGTTAAGTCCTTATAGTTAACTGTTTTACATTTTTAGTCCTTATAACTTTTAGAATTTACAATTCAAGCATTTACATTTTATAGAAATTACATTTTCAGTCCTTATAGTTTTATATTTTGCATTTTTATATTTTTCTTGAATAAAATTTGGAATTTGCAACTTGTTTTACGTATAAGTAGGTTTATATTTTACATTTTTAGATAGTTTTGTTTGAATTAGCAATAGATTACCAAGCAAGCTTGAACAACCAAAAACAATTATAAATTTGATATTGATTGGACTTTCTATTAGTTAAGAACTGAGAAAACGAACTTGCATTATACACATTTCAAATGGCGCCGCTGCCGGTTCTTTGACTACACGAGAGACTATCGATTGACGGTTTTCATTGGCTTTTGGGATCCGTTCATTTGGTGAACGTTATTTTTACGTATCATAAATCAAAAACAAATAAAAAATCAAAAATATAAAAATATATAAAAACTAAAAAATTAACAAAACAATTCTTTTCCTAAAGAATTGACCAAAAAAATTAAAAAATCCAAAAAGCAATCTTTTTCCTAAGAGATTGCACCCAAAAATATATATTATTGGATTCTCTCGGTTTTTATGTACATATAGTATTTTCCTTTAAAAACTCATAAATACAAAAATATTTTCCATATATTATTATAAGTAAATACGTATACGTATAAGAACAATCAATCTACATATCTTCCATAAGTATTGCCGAGGCAATACACCGTGTTGAGGGGCGCTCCGGTCCTTGACACGCGTATCGATCAAACAAAATAAAGCAAGAATAGATAAATACTCTCAATAAGCAATAATTCGAAGAATACGAACATTTAAGTGAATAGAAAGGCGATGTGCTATAAAATGCCATCTAAGGGTCAATAGGTACTTAAGTGCTTCGCGCCACCTAACCCCCCGTTCACTTGGGAGTATTCTAAGAAGGAAAGCTTCATTGAGGGTCTTGCACCCAAAGTAGTATTACATATATTGTTACTTTCTTGTGGATATTTAATATCGAAACTCGAAGAGGATAATCTTATTCTTTTCAAAGTCACACGAGAGCTTCTCTCTCATTCCTCGTATTGAGTTGCATGCTCACTCGCGGGCGTGCACAAATACCGATTGGTGTACAACCTCTTCCTCCGAAAAGGAAGAAAAAGAGAAAGAGTAAGACCACCACCGTCCACCAAGCCGATCACGAGAATCGTGCTTTGTCACCACCACAAGGAGCCATGGCAAATGATAACCGTACTTTGTATGAACGTATGCAATCCAACATTCATGGATATGCTAGTGCCATTAAGATTCCCGACTATCCCGCTAACACATTTGAGCTACATACATCTATGATCAATATGGTTGCTGCATCACCCTTCTTTGGAAAACAAAATGAGGATCCCCATGCTCACCTTAAGAGATTCCTTTCACTTTGCAACACCATTAAGCATAATGGGGTTCCACATGAGGTCATTAGATTGATGTTAGTGTCATTTTCCTTAGATGGGAGTGCTAAGCATTGGTTAGACACCCAACCACCCGATAGTATCACCACATGGGATGATTTTACCACTAAGTTTTTGAACAAATTCTTTCCTCCACAAAAGACTATGGCTTTGAGGAATTTGATTATGGGCTTTACACAAAAACCTAGTCAATCCTTTGGTGATGCTTGGGAAGAGTATAGTGAGTTGTTGAGGCGATGCCCTAACCATGGAATGGATGATCTAGGCCAAATCAATACCTTCTATAATGGCCTTAAACCTCACCACCAAGATTCACTAAATGCTTCCGCGGGAGGGAGTATTCATTTCAAGACATACCAAGAGGCTTTGACCATTATTGAGACTAAGGCAATGGTTCAAACAAACGATCCATTTGAAGAAAGAGTTCATGTGATCCAAAATACTTCTAAAACCCCTTGTGAACTCCAAATTCTTCAAGAGATCCTTCAACAAGTCAAACAAGGACAAGAAATGACTCAAGGCATGATTCAAGATTTTAAGAGCATGACATTGAACAATTCCTCAAACAATGTGAATGCCATCACCATTTCTTGTGTTACTTGTGGAGGTCCACACTCTTATGAACAATGTGACAAGGTGCAAGGGTATCAAGGGGAATGCTATGCTTACCAAGAGGAACACCGTGAACACTTCAAGCCTAACATCAATCCAAATAACCTTTCTTACAAATCCCAAAATTACCTTACTCCACCCGGCTTTCCACCCCAACCACCCACCCAAATTCCACAAAATCCTCCTCAAATTTTAGCAAGGAATCAAGGGCAAAGACAACCATACCAAGGAAATAACTACAAGGCACCAAATCAATTTCAACCTCAAGCAAGTACCTTTTATCCACCAAATCAAGGATTTAACTCCCAACCTTTACCTTTCCAACCTCAAGGTTTTCAAGGTTATGTGCCACAAGAGTTAAACACAATGGATCTTTTGCAAAAGATGAATCAAGAGACTGAAAAGAAACTCCAAGCTATGGACAAGAAAATGAATGACCAATTCAATAAGCTTTTCATGGCATTAAATCAAAGACCACAAGGAGCTTTACCTTCCAACACACAAACAAATCCTAGGGCCAATGTCAATGCTATTACAACAAGGAGTGGTACAACAACAAAGGATCCTTCACCTCCTAAACCTACTATTGTTCAACCCACTTGTGCTCCTACTTGTGATAAGCCTTCTACTTCTACTCCACCTCCTCAAAGTGCTCCTATTCACTCAAACACACCTTCTCAACCACCTCATACTTCTCCTTTACCTTCCACACTTCCCAATGAAGAGGCTAACAAAGACAAATCTTCCACTACAACACCTATTCCACCTACACCCAAACCTACTCTTCCATACCCTTCAAGGTTGAAAAAGGACAAGTTAAAGAACAAAGATGACATTCAAGTCTCCAATTTCTTAAGGATGTTCAAGCAACTCAATATCAACATATCCTTTGCGGAAGCTCTTGCTTATATGCCAAAGTTTGCTAAGATGTTCAAGGATTTGCTCTCAAACAAAGAAAAATTGGTTGACTTGCCCAACACATCACTTAATGAAAATTGTTCCGCAGTGTTACTTAAAACCTTACCAACAAAACTTGGAGATCCGGGGCGCTTCTTGATACCTTGTAATTTTCCCGGTGTTGAAAATTGCATGGCTTTGGCGGATTTAGGGGCAAGCATAAATCTCATGCCTTTATCGGTTTGGAAACAACTCTCTCTTCCCGAGCTCACCCCCACTAGGATGACTCTTGAACTAGCCAACCGAACCATAGCTCACCCCGTAGGTATCGCGGAAGATGTGTTTGTAGGTGTGGATAAGTTTACCTTTCCGGCCGACTTTGTAGTGGTCGATTATGACATGGATCCTAGAGTGCCTTTGATTGTTGGTAGACCGTTTTTGAGAACGGGTCGTACCTTGATAGATGTGGCGGAAGGAGAATTAATTATGAGAGTAGAGGATGAGAAAGTGGTGTTTAAGTTAGGGAAAGTTTGTGATAGAAAAGAGGTTAAGGAGTCTAGACCTTGTGAGACGATTAACATTGTGGATGTGTTAGATGAAGTGTGTAATGAACACTTTCATGATGCTTGTAAGAATGCTAGTGATGAGATTCCACATGTTGAAACCGTGGCTTCAATTGCTCCCTCTTTAACACCTTTTGGAGAGAGTGATTTCCTCTTGGAGGAATTTGAGTCCAACTTTCTTGGTGATGATGATTCTCCCATTAATTGGGAAGAAGATATTCTTACAATCCAAAAGTTGCTCAATGAGGACCCTATTCCTTCCCCTATTTCACAAGAGATTACCATTGAGGAACCTTCCATAGTGAAACCTTCCATAGAGAGTCCACCTCCCATTGAACTTAAGGAACTTCCATCCCACTTAGAATATGCTTTCTTAGAAGGAAAAGACCAATTACCGGTGATTATTGCTAAGGAATTGAAAGAGGATGAGAAGGAGCAACTTATTGAAGTCCTTAAGAAACATAAGAAAGCCTTAGCATGGAAAATATCCGACATAAGGGGAATTGATCCACATTTTTGTACTCACAAAATCCTTATGGAGGATGATTATAAACCCGCCATTCAAAACCAAAGGAGAGTTAACCCAAAAATTCATGAGGTTATTAAGAAGGAAGTGATTAAACTCTTAGATGCGGGTATGATTTACCCCATTTCCGACTCTCCATGGGTTAGCCCGGTTCATTGTGTTCCAAAGAAGGGTGGAATCACCGTGGTGCCTAATGAGAACAATGAGCTTATTCCCACGAGACTTGTAACCGGTTGGAGAGTTTGCATTGATTATAGAAAACTCAATGAGGCAACTAGGAAAGACCATTTCCCGCTTCCCTTTATGGATCAAATGCTTGAACGCTTAGCGGGAAATGAGTACTATTGTTTTCTTGATGGCTTTTCGGGTTATTTCCAAATCCCAATTGACCCTAAGGATCAAGAAAAGACCACATTCACTTGTCCATACGGTACATTTGCTTACAAGAGGATGCCTTTTGGCCTATGTAATGCACCGGGGACATTTCAAAGGTGCATGATGGCAATTTTCCATGACATGATAGAGCAAACCATGGAGGTTTTTATGGATGACTTTTCCGTATTTGGGAACTCCTTTAGTTCTTGTCTCACTAATCTTGAGAGAATGCTTAAGCGTTGTGAGGAAACACGTTTGGTGCTTAATTGGGAGAAATGTCACTTTATGGTGAAAGAGGGGATTGTTTTAGGACACAAGATATCCAATAAGGGATTAGAAGTTGATCGAGCCAAAATTGATGTGATTGCTAAGCTTCCCCCACCCACCTCGGTTAAAGGTGTGAGGAGTTTCTTAGGTCATGCGGGTTTTTATAGGCGCTTTATACAAGATTTCTCTAAGATAGCTAGACCGATGACTCATCTCTTAGAGAAAGAGGCTCCTTTCATTTTTGACCAAGCTTGTTTAGAATCTTTTGAGACACTTAAGGAAAAATTGACAAAGGCTCCTGTTTTGGTTTCTCCAAATTGGGAATTACCTTTTGAGCTTATGTGTGACGCTAGTGATTATGCGGTGGGGGCCGTCTTAGGACAACGAGTTAATAAGCATTTCCAACCTATACACTATGCGAGTAAAACCATGACCGGTGCACAACTTCATTACACTACCACGGAAAAAGAGTTGCTTGCTATAGTATATGCTTTTGAGAAGTTTAGACCATACCTTGTGCTTTCCAAGACCATAGTGTATACGGATCATTCCGCTCTCAAGTATCTTATGACAAAACAAGATGCTAAGCCTAGGCTTTTGAGATGGGTTTTGTTGCTTCAAGAGTTTAAGATAGAGATTCGTGATAAAAAAGGGGCCGAGAATTTAGCGGCGGATCATTTGAGTAGACTTGAGCATCCTTTTCAAGGAGATTTCCCACATCAAGAAATCAATGAATCCTTTCCATTAGAGGAGCTCATGTCTATCTCTTCCCAAGAGGATGCCACACCTTGGTTTGCGGATATTGCAAACTATCTTGTGGGCAATGTGCTTATTGAGGGTCTTACTTACCAACAAAAGAAAAAGTTTCTTAAGGAAGTTAAGTATTACTTTTGGGATGATCCATATCTTTTTAGGCAATGTGCGGACCAAATCATTAGACGGTGTGTAGATGGGCCCGAGGCATTTAAAATCTTAGAGGCATGTCATAAAGGACCTACGGGTGGACATTTTGGGCCTAACTACACCGCCAAGAAAGTCTTTGATTCGGGTTACTATTGGCCTTCCATTTACAAGGATGCCCAAGAGATGGTGAAATTTTGTGATGTTTGTCAACGACAAGGAAAAATTACACAACGTGATGAGATGCCACAAAATTTTATCCAAGAGTGTGAGATATTTGATGTATGGGGAATAGATTTCATGGGACCTTTTCCATCCTCTAAGGGAAACAAGTATATACTTGTGGCGGTGGATTATGTGTCCAAGTGGGTGGAGGCTAAAGCCTTACCTACTAATGATGCTAGAGTGGTTGTAAAGTTTTTGAAACAATTGTTTGCTAGATTTGGTGTACCTCGGGCCATCATAAGTGATCGTGGTACGCACTTTTGTAATGATCAATTCACGAGAGTTATGAAGAAATATGGAGTGAATCATAGACTTTCTACCGCGTATCACCCTCAAACAAATGGTCAAACCGAGGTCACAAATCGTGGTTTAAAGAGGATTTTAGAGAGAACGGTGGGAGAGCATAGAGCTTCTTGGTCAGATAAGCTTGATGATGCTTTGTGGGCGTTTAGGACGGCTTTTAAGACACCAATTGGTTGTACTCCTTATAGGCTTGTCTATGGAAAAGCGTGCCACCTCCCATTTGAGTTAGAACATAAGGCATCTTGGGCTCTCAAGTGGGCTAACTTTGATTTAAACCAAGCCGGTTCACATAGGAAAGATCAAATCAATGAGATGGATGAGTTGAGAGCCAATGCCTATGAGAATTCTTTGCTATACAAGGAAAAGACTAAGAAATTGCATGATGCTAAGATTAAGAATCGTGAGTTCAAAGTTGGAGAGCCGGTTCTCCTCTTTAACTCAAGATTGAAGCTTTTTGCGGGCAAGCTTAAGTCGAGATGGTCCGGTCCATTCACTATTGCTCAAGTGTTTCCATATGGAACTCTTGAGTTGTCCCAAAACGATGGTCCAAATTTTAAAGTGAATGGTCACCGTGTTAAGCACTACTTTGGGGAGGACATTTCCGTTGAAATGGTCCAAGAGGTCCCCATTTTCCCCATGAATTAATTCATTGAGGGACGAGTCGAGCTAGAGACTCATTAACTCAAGCATCGTATAACTAGGTTAGAGTGTTGTAGGTTAGAAATAAAGGCATAGATTTGGAGATAAGTGTAGGGGAGACCTTCTTTTGTCTTCATGCTTGTTTGTAGGGTTGCTCACTCATCTCATGCTTTGGAGCTTATGGAGGAGGCCCTTGTATCCGGTTCACTTCGTTACTTTAGTGATTTTTCATTGACACCTTGTGCTTAAACTTGATTTCACTAATAGTAGTCCTTTCCTTAACTTGGGTTAAGCAAAGTCTATTCATTGTCATAAGTGTAGGGGAAGTTTTTATACTTCCATGCTCTTAAACATTGAGGACAATGTTTAGCTTAAGTGTAGGGGGGTCTTCTATCGAAGTGACCTTACCTAGAACTTGTCATTGTCTTTCATGATAATTGGGAAAATTGAATTTTCAACATTTTTCAAATTTTTGATTTACTTTGGCCAACAAAAATATGCATTCATAATTTTTGCATCAATCATTTTTCATTTGCATAACACATTTGCATTGTATATATTTCTTCTCTTATTTTGCATCAAAAATATATATAAAAAAGGAAAAATAAAATAAAACATGGTTTTAACAAATTTAGACTTCTTTGACATATTAGGCCCGCTATGGATATTTTGACTCAACCCGAGTTTGCTTATTTTAGCACTCTCTAGCTAGTATCCTTAACCATGTAGTCCTTCATTGGTCTATTAGGCTAAGCTTCCACCAATTTCATTCTTTGAAATTTTAAATTTGTGGAGAATGGGAAATGATAGAGTTGAAGCAAGTGTAAAAGGGCTAGATAGACTTCATGGCAATTACTTGTGGCTAAACCCTTCTCTTCTTGACTTCTATTTTCTTCGCTTGTATATAATTGTTAATAAATAATCAAGTACGGTTTTAATTGGTTTGTAATCTCTTATGCATTTTTGGCTAATCATTTATGGTTGATATGAGTACGTCTTAAGATTCTAAGTTAGCACGTTTTATGTGTACTAGACTTGTGTCATGCTCCATATTTAGCGGGTGTTTTTCCTTTTCTTCTTTGCAAATTTCTTGGTGAGGAATAAAGAAAAATAAGAGCGGCTTATGAAAAAAAATGAGTGGCTAGAAAAAAAAAGAAAAAAAAAAAATAATGCAAGACTCCCAAGAGGGGCAGTGTGGTGTTAATTATAGTGACTATTGAGTTCCAATATTACCTTGACGGGTTGCGGGGATTCAATAGATTGCTCCAATCCAATATTACCTTGACGGGTTGCGGGGTTGAAGATCCAAAATCTCAAAAAGATGCGGATGTAAATTATTGCGTGAGTTTTATTTTTCTTTCCTTAGCGAGTGTGTAGTTACTTATGAAAGCATGGCATGAGGATTTTACACATAAGGCGAATGACTTATTATTCTTAATACGGACTTGTATTAATTGTGAGCGGTTTTTCAAGTAATGGATGAGAGGATTACTTAGGATTAAAACCGTGCTTCCTTATTTTTGGATTTTACATTTCTTATATTTCACGCTTGAATAATGACAAATTTGCCCACAAGCAATTTGCTCAGATAATAACCGGTTCCACATTTAATTGTCATGAATAAGTTGATGCACTTTTTACTTGTGAATGCAATGATCCCATTTACTAGCTTGGTATGGGGAAAGTGAAACTTGAGGGTGATAAGTGTCCATGGTACCCAAGCCCTAATCCAAGTCATTGAATTCTTTATGAGTTATTTCCATCAAAACCATTTCAAGAAAAATCAAAAAGATATAAATAGAATTGTATTTTGATTCATTGCATTATTAAAAGTCAAAATCATGCATCATTTAGTTTAGAGTAGTGTAGATGCATCTCATATGGCCAAGGTGGATTAATGATGAGGGAAATGTAAATTTTTAAGCCTTGAAAGATAATATTGCATGAGGACATGGCAATGCTTAAGTGTAGGGGAATTTGATATGAGCTTAAACTCATATCCTTTTATCAACAAATAACCCTAAAACATGAAGCAAAATACCCATTTATCTTGTAAAAAGCAGTGTTATGTGGTATGTTTGTGTTTGTGTGATCTTATGTAGGTAAAAGGATACAATTTCAAGCAAACAAGGAAAAACCAAGCTCAAATGGATGAAAGAGACAAAAGAGGATCAAAAGTGACAAGACTTTGAAGTTCAAGGACCTATCTTGATAATTTGTGAAAGTTGAAGGACTTAAAGTGCAAATTATGGAAAGTCAAGATTAAAGTCAAATTTGGTCAACTACAAAGTCAACTCAAGTCAAAGGGCCATTTTGTTGAAGAATCAAAGTAAAAGGGCCAAAAATGTCAAAGGAATGAAGATTCTGGCCTTAAATAGCAATCTGCCAAGTTAAAGGGCTTGTTTTGCCAAGTTTGGAAAGTTTTGTAATGTTTAATCCAAGTGAAAAGCTATAGACCAATCAGAAGCAAGAAAACAAGTCACACGGATCAAGTCATTAATACCCACTACAGCCGTCACAATTAATGCAAGATCACAACAGTGCAATCCGCAACTCTCTCTCTCTACCAATCAAAGGCTGCCACGTGTCCTTCTCTTTCAACAAAAATATTTTCCAGGAACGGGATTTTGATAGAAGGCATTTCAAGTAAAGATCAAAACACCAAAATTGCTCAATTTTGGAAGACGAATCCAACGGTGCAATCCATTTAACATATTATCCATTGAATCAAAAACCCCCAATTCAAGTTCATCACCTTCAAAGAAGATTTGCAGAATTCCTCCACGTGTCAAGTGATGATTGGTCCAAACACGTCACAACTCCAACAGAATCTCCCTTTCTTGCCTATAAATACCCAGCTTGTACTTCATTTGTGATTGTAGCTTAAATTTGTAAACACATAGTTCTCTAAATTTCTCTTTTCCCTTTTTCCCTCCTTTTCACCTAACTACTCAAGAGTCTGACAAACTCTTGAGTCAGTTAGTTAGTTAGAACCTTGTAACTACTTTTGTAACAGAAATCACTCAATAAAATTCAAATTTCCTTTTTCCCGCCAAATTCTGTTTCTCAAATTCCTGTTGAATCTTGTTGATCTTGGATATACTAGTTGCTGTTTGATGTTAGTTATGATCAACCATTGATCATAGCTTACATTGGTGGAGTTTTGTAGCTGTTTGTTCAAGAATCAAGTTCTTTCCATTGTTCTTGAAGATTGCATGGCAGATTGATGATTTGCAGTTGTTAGATTGTTGATTTGAGTTGATAGCTAGTGATAGGTGGTGGTATCACTAGGGCAAGAGAGCTCAGCGCTCCTCTTCTTCCCAAAGGACCTCTACAATAGGTTTCATAGCTTCTGTTTTAAGTTCCTCTAAACAAGTCCTTGCCTGCTCATTTTCCTAGATAACTTTGATGGCTGCCTGTTTTGCTTGATAAATAGTTGTTGATTGATTGATTTGAGTTCATTTGTAGCTTAATCTTTCCTACTTGTTCATTGTTTTAAGCTCCATTTGTAGTTTCTGCTTATTTTTCAGTTACATTCTAGCATTATAGCTTAATTGAGTCCTAGTTGAGATAATTGCTTGTTTTTAGTTTCTAGAGCTTTCAAATTGTCTGCTTAATCTAGTTTGTTAAAACCTTTGAATCAGTTCAAAACAGAACTTAATAAGCCTTTGATAAACCTTGTTAAAATCAGATAAAGGTGTGTTTGGGATTAGTTGTAAATCAGTTTTCAAGTGTTGTTAATTGGTGTTTAAGTGTTCATTTCTACTCATTAGGAGTTAACAAGTAGTTTTGAGTCATTTGCAAGTCAATAAAATAGTCAAACAGGCAATTGGTAATCAAAAAGTTTGGGTCATTCTTGTATTCAGCTTTTATTTCAAAACTTGCCAAATTCAATTGATTGTTTCTCCTTCATTACTAGATGCAATTTGCTCAAACCAGTTTCTAGTTATAGCTTATAACATAAACTTTCAGTCTCTAAGAGGAAATTCTACAGTATTCAGAAATAAGCTAGAAAACAGCTTATTAGCTCAAGCCTGAGCATTTTCAATTCTCTGATATAAGAAGCATTCTGATTTCTTAGTTCTCATAATCCACTTCAGAAAAGTCTTGATTTTCTTTCACATTTCCATTTAGAAAGTATTGAATATGAGTTTTTGAGATTTTGAGCTTTTTCCAAAAATTGGTCAACGTTTGGTCAACATAAGCTCATTTGAGCTTATTTTCAGATATCTAGCTTAATACTGGATGAAATTTGTTCTAATTTGATTTCCCCTTCCTTAAATCAAGTGCTTAATCAGAATTGTCACAAAAATCAAGTTGTGGATGTTTGGATTAGGCTGTAGCTTATTTTGAGCTTATTGATAAGCACTCTTTTGCTTATTTTGGACTTTTAGCTAAAATCCTTGAACACACGTTTCTATAATTGGATTTCAAGTTGTTTGCAAGTTGTTTCAGCTTAATTGGTTGAGAAATAAGCTCAAACGAGCTTATTCTTTCTTTGTGCCCGTTTTTACTTGAAAAGTTTGGAAAATTGCACTTTAGTCCCTGGTTTTCAATTAGAGTTAATTTTTTGGCTAAACTTGCTAGATTTTAGGGTTTGCAAAAGTTCAGTCCCTGGACTTTGTTAGTTTGTTAAAATTCAGTTTATAAGTTTGTTAGTTTGTTAGTTTTTGGTTAGTTTGTTAAAGTTTTTACAAGTTAAGTCCTTATAGTTAACTGTTTTACATTTTTAGTCCTTATAACTTTTAGAATTTACAATTCAAGCATTTACATTTTATAGAAATTACATTTTCAGTCCTTATAGTTTTATATTTTGCATTTTTATATTTTTCTTGAATAAAATTTGGAATTTGCAACTTGTTTTACGTATAAGTAGGTTTATATTTTACATTTTTAGATAGTTTTGTTTGAATTAGCAATAGATTACCAAGCAAGCTTGAACAACCAAAAACAATTATAAATTTGATATTGATTGGACTTTCTATTAGTTAAGAACTGAGAAAACGAACTTGCATTATACACATTTCAGTCTATCCCCTCCTCTTGTGTATATCCCTGAGCCACTAACCTTGCCTTGTTTCTGACCACAATACCTCTTTCATCTCTCTTGTTTCTTAGAACCCATCTTGTCCCTATAGGTCTGACATATCTGGGACAATCAACCAGTTCCCAAACATCCTGAATTGCAAATTGGTGAAGCTCATCCTGCATTGCTTCCACCCAACTTGGTTCTTTGAGAGCATCAAATATCTTCTTGGGTTCCTGTTGTGACAGAAAACAGGCAAACAAACATGCTTGCACAAGAGGGGTATCAACCTTCTTGTGAATATTGGCAATAAACCCAGCAAGACCTTGATGAGATCTTCTAGTCTGAACAGGAGTCATAATATCACCAATGATTTGAGAAGTGGGGTGATTCTTCATAGTAGAAGTGAGAACTCCTCCTTCAAAAAGTTTGGTGTCCTCAACCTCATTCTCCATGTTGCCAATATCTTCTTCTTCAGACTCTCTTTCATCAACATGAGGATGAACCTCTTCATATAAATTGGAAGGTTCACCTTGTTCAAAAGTGGAAGAGAAAAGATGTGCAGAAGTGTTGTCAACGCCTGAACCTTGTTTGTTAGCATGTGAGCTAACAACGCTTGAATTGTTGTTGTCAACGTCTGAGCCATCAACGTCTGAATTGGTCTTGTCAGCGCTAGATTTGCCTTTGTCAGCGCATGAAGGACCATGCATGTTGTTATCTGGTGGTACTTGGGGACCACCATTATCTTTACCAACAGCAGCAGCAGCAGCAAAAGCATCTGTCCATATGGGAATTATGACATACTCTTGTATAGGAGATGACTTTTCTGCTTGTGATCCAACCTTTTCATGAACCTGTGTACCTGAAACATTAACAACTTGTTCTTCTACAACACTTGAAGTTACCTTCACAATGTCTGGATTAGTGACAGACGTATAATTTAAAGTCCTAGATAAAGGTTCCAAGTCAAACAACCAATTTGGACCACTTTCAGGATCACTAGGTTTATTCTCTAAAAACCTAACATGTACTCTTTCAAGAATACGTTTTTCCTCTTTAAGATAAACCCTATTTCCCTTGCTCTGCACTGAATACCCCATGAAGTAGCCTTCATCACCTTTTGCACTAAATTTACCTAAGGCATCACTAGTATCTAAAACTACTACATGACAACCAAAAGGTCTGAGAAAACCAATATTAGGTTTTCTTCCCCAAAGTAACTCATAAGGTGTTTTGTTCTGAATTTTGTTAACCAATGCTCTATTTTGAACATAACAAGCTGTATTAACAGCCTCAGCCCAAAAGGCTATAGGAAAATGAGCATCAGCCAACATGGTTCTGGCTGCTTCAATTAGGGTTCTATTTTTCCTCTCAGCAACCCATTTTGCTGTGGGGTTCTGGCAACACTGAATTGCCTAGTAATTCCTTTCCTGGCACAAAAATCATCTAGCTTTTTATTCCTGAATTCACCTCCACTATCACTCCTAAGTATTTTAACTTAATTACCAGTCTTCTTCTCAATCTGAGTGATAAAATCAATTAAAGTGTCAGCTGTGTCACTCTTCATAGCTAGAAAGAAGGTCTAAGTAAACCTAGAAAAGTCATATGTGATGACAAAGCAGTAGGACTTACCATTCAAGCTTTCTATATTGGTTGGACCAAAGAGGTCCATATGAAGCAAATGAAGAGGTCTAGTACTAGAGTGCACCTGTTTGGACTTGAATGAGACCTTGTGCTGCTTGCCTTTAAGACATGCAACACAAGAGTGGTCATTGTGGAAGGCCTTCTCAGGCAAACCATCAACCAAGCCAAGTCTCACAAGCCTGTTTATATTCTCAAAATTTATGTGCCCTAGTCTCCTGTGCCATAAATTACTTTCATCTACTAAAGCTTTAGCATAAAAACAAGACATATTGTTATCCATTCTAATCCCATTCAGATTCACATTGTATATGTCTTTATGCCTAGGTGTTCTATAGTCAATATATTTCTCATCAGGGATCTTATAATCCTTGCTTAACACCAAACATTCAGTATCAGTAAACAAAACTTTATTTTTGTTATCACAAACTTGTGATACACTAAAAAGATTATAGTCAAGTTCCTTTACCAAAAATACGTTCTCAAAACGTAAGTTCTTGGTGAGAAGGGTTCCTTTGCCTGTGATAGTACCATATCCGCCTCCAAAGTAAACTTTATCACCATCCTTAATGGGAGTGAAGTTTGTCAGATAATCTTCCTTCCCTGTCATGTGCCTTGAGCATCCACTATCCCAATATCCATAATCATTGACCTGTTTTTGAATGCCCTGCACATAAAGAAAACAAATTAGTTTTCTTTGGAAACCCAAGCCTTAGAAGACTTAGATTCATCTGGTTGTTCAATAAGAACATACTTAGTTCTCATAACCACCCCATTTTCATCCTTCTTAGGATGAAATACCCAATTAACCCCAATAGGTTTTGTAATGACCTTTGAAATGTAATTAAATCTGTTGCAGGTCATTGAAATCCCATTATCATTAGGGTTTTGATCTTTCTTTGGTCTCCATGTTAAGCTTGAAGAAGCTTTAGACCCCTGACCCTGTGGTTGCAAATATTTAGGTCTGGTCACGTTTCTGTCAGCGTTGGAATTGGTCTTGTCAATGTTGAAATTACCCTTGTCAGCGTTGAACCTAGGGTTTGCTACAGAAACCCATTGCCTATTAGACCAAGTGTTTGTCTTTTGAAATGGTCTTTGTCCATGAGTGTTCGACCCTCTAGTGAAGAATGGGGCAGGTCTAACAACTTGTGGACTTTGCTGCACACAAGGTTTGGGTCTGACAACGTTTGACTTTCTAACAACGTTGACTTTGTTCCTGTCAGTGCTGAATTTGTTCCTGTCAGCGCTGACTTTGGGAGCGTTGACACACTTATATGCTAAATGTGAAAAGCTACCACAAGTGTAACAGGCTTTTCTAGACACAACCCTAGGTCTAGAAGAGAAGAAGCCTGTTCCATCATTGCTAACTTGGCTCTTAGGTGACCTAGTATTCCTATACATCTCTGCATACTTAATGCTAGGTTTTCTAACAGTGTTTGAGCCAAGATCAACAGCCTTACCAGTGATTGGGTTTGTAACTTTAATGGGAGTTGACTCATTAGGACTTTCACATAGTAAGACACCCTTAACAAATAAGGTAGGGTTAGCTTTCTTCCATTCATTCAGGTCAGTCAACTTTTGTTGATACTCTTCAACTGGGATGACAACTCTTGGTGGAGGAATGAATTCCTCCTCTTGGAGTTCTGGCAAACCAGTCTAAGATAGGTCCTTTTGTTGGACACCATAGAAGTCACCAGCTGGTGGTGGAACCACAGAGTAATCTTTCATCCCAATCCCAGTCATGTCCTTAGGATCCCTTTGTTTACTCACACATTCTCCTAGGATTTGTGTGGCCTTATCAAATCTTTGAATTTTAAGGCCAACATTATCTTTATTCTTAATGGCTTCATCTAACTTAGCCTGTAGCTCACCATTAACCCTTTCCATGATGTTTCTAATATCCATGCTATCATTTAACTCATGTTTTAAGATATTTATTTTATCTTTTAAGTCAAATTCCATTTTCTTGTATTCAGAAACTGTCTTCTCAGTTTGAGTGAGAGCTATTTGATAGTTAGACAGTTTGCATCTTTCAGTACTCATATCATCTAATAATCTTAACACCTCTTTGTTAAGTCTCTCAGTATTTAACCTACAACCTTTACTACAAAAAGCATCATCGTATACCTCATTATCAGATGAAGAGGAGGAGTGTGTCATGAGAGCATATTGAACATGCTCTTCTTCTTCAGTTTCAGCAACCAAAGCTTTATCCTCTTCCACATCCTTAGCCAGATAGCTCCAATCCCATCCCATACCATTAATTTCTTGAACTGCAACCATGGCTTTAGGATCCTGAGCTTTAACAATTTGACTTGAGGGTTTACCAGCATCAGATCTTCTAGGAGATCTGCATTCCCTCATGAAGTGCCCCATACGATGACAGTTGTAGCATTCAACTTTGGATTTATCAAATCCATCTGTGTCCTTTGCATTGAAGGTCATCTTCTTCTTAAACCTTCTGTTCCACCTGTTTGCTCTTATACTAGCAAGAGCCATGTTCCACTTAATGTCTATCTCTTCCAAGTGCTCATCACTTATCTGCTCAAGGTCCTCATATGTAATCATTGAACCATTAGGCAAAGAAGCAATATAAGCACATACAATATCTAGATCCAAACCAGCAGGTTTAACTCTTGGTGAGTCACTTTT
This sequence comes from Glebionis coronaria, assembly GCA_025667525.1. Taxonomy (NCBI): domain Eukaryota; kingdom Viridiplantae; phylum Streptophyta; class Magnoliopsida; order Asterales; family Asteraceae; genus Glebionis; species Glebionis coronaria. The sequence goes on from CM046879.1 coordinate 99,084,913, forward strand.
GAATGTGTCAGCGTCTGAAAAGGAGACGTTGATAGGACATGTTCCAGTGCTGACACATGATGATCCAGTAACTGGATGCATGTAGGAGTCATTCTGATTGAATTGACCTTCACTATGAGAAAAGAAGGTCATGTTACTGTTGGTGGACTTGCTTCCATGCTCTAAGATAGTTTCATCTCCCAACATCCTCAGTTTGTTGTAGATAGCATCAAACGTGGAACTTTTGTAAGTATTATCGGCAAGAATAGATCTTGCCTCAATCTTCCACGCCTCACCAAGACTTTTAAGAAAAGTGGCATTAATATCAACATCACCAAGTTGTGTCCCCATGAAGGACAATTTGCTTGTAATATCAAGCAATCTGCTTCTCACACTACTAAGCTTTTCATTAGGTTGAGCCTTGAAGACAGCATAATCATGCATGAGTTGCTTCTTCTTCTCTTCCTTAGTATCTTCATTGCCACCATATGCAACTTCAAGAGCTGCCCAAAGGTCCTTAGCAGATTCATAACCTCTGTATTTATGCTGGTTCTCTTGTCCCAAAGAGAGTTTCAGAATATTTAGGGTTTTCATGTCAACCCTTTTCTTTGCTATGTCTTCAGCAGACATAGCTCTACCATCATCAGGCTTTTCTTTCTTATCTGCTTCTGAACACCCAGCAACAGCTGTTCTTGTAGCAATGGTATTAGCAATCTTTTGAGCCTTATCGAATGTGTTTCCATATTCAATAATCTCCCAGAGTGTGTAGTCATAGATTCCTAGGTATTGTTCAAAATTGAATTTCCATAATTCAAAGTTGGTTGCATCAAGCATGGGAATCTTGATGTTTGGTAAAGGTGAGGAGGAGGAGGTTAGTTCTGGATTTGACATGATGTTGTTAGGGTTTTTGAGAAAATTAGGGTTTTGGTGATTTTTAGGGTTCTTGTGTTCTTTAAGATCAAAAGTTCCTCAACAAGCTCTGATACCACTTGTTGATCCTAAACTTAGATCGATTTAGCTTTATGTATACGAGATTAGATCAAGTAATACACTTAGAGAAACCTTTGTATATGTATATGACAATCTAAGTGTTATGCGGAATTAACACTTAAATAAGAACACACAAGATATAAACAAACTTTCACTTTGATTAATGATATCAAACTTGCTTACAATGAAAGTAGTTTACGTATGAAAACTTATATATTGAACATTAACCTAAAGGTCTTCTTTTATAGACATAAGAAGCCTTGTACAATAATCTACGTATCAACTATTATAGGTAAAGATAAATATAGAAAATACATTGTTGTTCCTATCTTTACTAGAAGTAATCTAGAATACAATAAACGCGTAGAGTATATCTTCCCATCAGTGCTTGTCTTCAATGTATCAACGCTTGACTTTGTCTTGTCAACGTTTGAGCTGTCAGCATTTGTTTTACTCCTGTCAACGCTTGTTTTACTCTTGTCAGCGCTCAAGTGAACTGGCTATAATTTATTCCCAACACCAAGCCTTACCAATCACCATGGTCTCATAGGCGCCCATACACCTATGAACCAATCCCAAGGCCCCGCCTTGTCAACATCCCCTTGGTACCAAGTCAAACCAATATAACTGAGACTGTACGTGTCCCCCGATCCAAATCATAAACACAATCAAGAATCACATAGCAGTTAATCACATAAGTGTACACACAAGTCCATCACAAACCATAAAAACATTCACAGCATTAGTTACAAAACCATAGAGTGTCTATTCCATCCCATCTGGAATTCAAGCCATAAAAAGACATGGGACTACGAAACTCACCTGAACAAGCTTCTCCAAGTACCCGCGCTCTAGCACAAATCTAAACACACAAACGTATACAATCAAGACATGAACCACATACCAAAATGGCTCATTAATCTATGATGGATATCTAACCTTCTCATACAACTTAAACCCATTTATATGCCATATGAATCTCATTACACCCCTATATAAAGCCCTTAACTTAGTTTAGTTCATAACTCGTCTCGTTAACATTTAACCCAAAACAGTCCCGTTTTTCATACTTCAAACTATTGGTCGAACACCCTTTAACCAAAATAACATGCCCTATAAAAGAAACCATATGCCCTTACATGTGTTAGCTAACTCTCCCCTTTGGCCGCAACCTTAAAGCTACTGTTAAGGCCTCCATATATATATATATATATATATATATATATATATATATATATATATATATATATATATATATATATATATATATATATATATATATATATATATATATATATATATATATATATATATATATATATATATATATAGGGGCATGTTCATTTAAGAAGGCTATTTTTTGTGAAATGGTGAGAAGAGATCCTAGCCATTCATTATCTCCCTCCTTTTTGAGATCTAGTGGCTTATATTTGATTAAATATATATAATGTGGTAACATCTGTCTTTCAATAAAAAAATTTGTAAACATTCGAAAATATTTAGGAAAAAAAAAATCGATTTTTTTTCGAAAAAGTTTTTCGATTTTTTTTCGAAAAAAAAATTTCGATTTATTTTTCGAAAAAAATTCGTTTTTTTCTTCGAAAAAAGATTTCGATATTTTTTTTCAAAAATTTTTCGATTTTTTTTCGAAATTTTTTTCTATTTTTTTCGATTTTTTTTTCCAATTTTTTTATATTCGAAAAAAAATTTGTATTTTTTTTTTGAAAAAAAATTTGAATTTTTTTCGAAAAACATTTTCGAATATTTTTTCTCGAAAAAATATCTGCACGCGTGAAGATATTAGCAAAGAGTTAGGTGTTGATGATACTGGTTGAGTATTTGATAATTTATATAAAGTAAAAACATCTTCACTTGTGAAGATATTATCAATGGATTAGGTATTGATGGCATTGCGAATTATTTGATAATTTATGTTTCACAGAAGTATCTTCACGCGTGAAGATATTATCAACGATTAGGTCTTGATGATATTAGCGGAGTTTTTGATGTTTATGTTTCATAAAAGTATCTTCACACGTGAATATATTATCAAGAAATTAGGTCTTGATGGTATTAGCGGAGTTTTTGATTATATACGTTAAGTGAACGTATCTTCACGCATTAAGATATTAGCAAGAAATAAGGTTTTAATGATATAGCGGAGTTATTTATGATTTAAGTTTAAATAAAGTATCTTCACGCGTGAAGATATTTACAACGAGTATGTGTTTGTGGTATATAAAAGTATCTTCACATGTGACTATATTATCAAGGAATTAAGGATTTATATTATTAGCGGAGTTTTTGATGATTTAAATTTAGTAACAAGTATCTTCACGCGTGAAGATGTTAGTGAAAGTATCTTCACGAGTGAAGATACTTTATTTAAACTTAAATCATAAAAAACTCCGCTATATCTTCACGGGGTTTTGGAATTTTCGATGATTTAAGTTTAGTGAAAGTATCTTCACGAGTGAAGATGTTATCAAGTAATTAGGTCTTTATATTATTAGCGAAGTTTTTTACAATTGTAAAAGTATCTTCACACGTGAAGATATTAGTACGAAATTGGGTCTTGATGGTATTAGCGGATAAAATCGATAACTTTTTCGAAGAAAGTATGTGAAAATATTTTTTTTAAAAAAATTCAAGTTCTCTTTTCGAAAAAAATTTCGAAATATTTGTTCAAAAAAATCGAACAGTTTTTTCGAAAAAAATTAGAAAATTTTTCCGGAAAAATCGGAAAAAAGTTTCGAAAAAAAATCAAAAAAATTTTCGGAAAAAATGTCGAAAAATTTCTCGAGAAAATAAAAATTTCGAAATTTTTTTACGGAAAACTTTTGTGGAATTTTTTTAAAATGATACATGTTACTAATTTTTATATATAAATAGAATATAAGTATTAGATTTTAAAAAGGAGGGGGATAATGAGTGGCTAGGATCTCTTCTCACCATTTCACAAAAAATGGCCTTCTCACATGAACGCCCATCTATATATATATATATATATATATATTTATATATATATACTTTTACCTATCCAGAATTTACTGATTTTGAACATATGAAAAGTTTGTTATGATCAGAGGGTCTTACCCTAACCCATTTATTTAGCCCTCTTCCAGTTATTTTATTTAATATATAATCTAAGCCTCATGTTCGTTTCAAGGTCCAATTATACTCCTAAGTACCCTAAACATCTTAAAACATTAATTTAAACTCGACTGATTTCAAAACTTCTTTGACCTCCGACAGTTGTAACCTGTTTTTGACCTACTTCCGGACCTCCAATTCAATTATAGTTTCATGCATTTGAAAGCCAATTCAATTACCTTTTCAGGGATATAAGATTCGAAAATTAAAAGTTTGTAGAACTCTAGATATGATCAAAACAATGCACCAAAAATTCTGCCCAGTTTTTAATTACGAATTTAATTGAATTAACCTAATTATTTATTCATATTTTATTTAATCACAAGCCCTAATTTATCTAATCATTATAATAACATAAATTCTCAGATTTTAATTTTTCCCTTACCCTAAATCCATCATAATTGATGTTTACATGAATTAGAAACATGATTTAGTTAATAAAACGTAATTAGAACATGATTTTTACCTCTAATCTTCAAGGGATTGTTTTTTCTTGAAAACCCTAACCTCCACGATGTATTTTCGAGCCTATAGCTGATATAAGTCGTTCATGGCCTTTGTGGGTCTTAATTTATATTAAAACACTTTTCCTAATCCAAATTTAAGGCTAAAACTAAAACTTTCCATATTTTCTAACCCTCTTCCACTAAATTGCCCCATAACCGACCCAAATAGCCTTTTTCTTTATTTTTTATTATTTACTGTAAATAAACTATTAATTATCATTACCTTAAATTTCCTTAATTTATTTCAGCTCCTAAAACCTCGAAAACCGCTAAACCGTAAAACTAGTCAATTTACGCGTATACCGTAAAAGACGTAAAAATATAAAGTTTTATAAAAACTCTTAGAATATGAAATAAAATATACAAATAAGTTCTAAATGACTTAAAACCGTCCCGTAAATTATTCCCGTGACTAATTACCTCATCCGAGACCTCTTAATGCTAAACCTTAAATCGTAAAAATACGATTTTCTATAATACATATACGTATACGTAAAACCACGAAATAACACCATCTCATTTCATAGTCACTACCTTGTGAGCTCATGAACATGAAATAACCGTTCCTCAATTTAGTTATGAGTACCATATACCCACAAACGATATCCAAACCTCACTCCAAACACACAAAATAAACACATAAGCACATATTTGTACAAAACACCCTAAACTATAGTCTAAGTGATGAACCCCAAAACCATGGTTGTCACATCACTCCCTCCTAATAGAAATCTCGTCCCGAGATTTACTCCTTAGGATCAAACACACAAACAACAAATCACATGAGGATACTTGTTCAAAATGAACTCTTCTCATGTCCATGTATACCTTAGTTCATATACTAACCAACAATATTTAAATTCATTCCCAAACTCTTGACCTCACAGCCAATAAATCTCACAAATGACTCTTGATAGAATGAATACTCTTATTAACACAAATCCCGAATAACCATACATGCAAATACGCATTCTCAAACAACATTTACCAATCTTAATACATGAAATATATCATGTATACCATTCAATTCCCTAGGTAATTCTATACCTATAAGATACTGGTTCAATCTTTCCAAATATCATAAATGGACCTACAAAACTCGTCATCAACTTTTCCCTTTTACCAAAACATGTCACCCATTACTATAGGTGAAATTTCCTACATAACTTTGTCACTAAACTCTAGTGATTTCCTCTTTTTCAACATATCATCTCTTGTTACTCTCATCCTTTCCACAAACACCATTTCCACATTAGTAGTCTCTTTCACGAATTTTAATCCAGCATAAGGACAACTCACCCTATCCTTCCCTATAGTGCCTCAAATGGCATTCATCGACTTCTAGTATGATAACTATTATTATATGAAAACTCAGACATCGCAAACGAGTTTCCCACATCCCTCTAAATCAGTCACCCAAGCTCTCAACACGACTCCTATACTTGTATCAATTTCCCACTTCGTCCATCATTTTCCAATTAGCTGGATATACTCATATCCAATCATGTTCATCAACTTCCTTTAGTCCATACCACAAACTACTTAAAAATTCCAATTTCCTTACACAAGTGACCTATGACTTTATTTCACATATTGATTAGTTTATCACAACGAGGTTCTTCCAGTCCAAATCAACTTATGATCTATACACATCACCAAAAGGACGGTTGATTTATGACTTTTTGTGTGTTCTCTTTGAAGTGTTGTTCGTACTCGATTCAATTCGAATTGATCACGGTTATTGGTGGAATTGTTGGTGTGGTCACTAAAAAGGGGAAGCTTGATTGTCTAAGTCTATAAATAACATTAATGTAAAAGCTATTAAAAATAAAGCGGAATGTCTAACTGATTGCTCGTCCAGAGTGAATGCTGCAAATAGAACTTGGTGAAAGAAACTAATAGTAAAAGTGAAAGCTTGAAAAGTTTTACTAAAAATTGAGGCTTAAAAATAAAGGATGAAAAATTAAAACTTTGAAAGCAAATTTAAAACTTATAAAAATGTAAACTTTATGAAAATTAAGCTAAGATAAAATAGATAAAATAATACTTAAGAAAATTGGCGGGAAAAATTTAAGTTTGAAAATAAATCGGGAAACCAAAAACAGAACATAAGTCGGAATGTGAATCGTTGTTGTAGTTCGGAATATAGATCCTTACCCAATTCGGAATGCTTGTGCTGCTAATAGTTCGGAATCCAAATCCAAGACACAACTCGGAATAAACAATGCAAGTCTAGTTCGGAATCCTTGGTTCCTTACACAATTCGGAATGAAGTTGAAGCCGACCTAGTTCGGAATCCACATGAATCACCTAATTCTGAATATACATGTAGGACAGAGTTCGGAATACACACAAACCACTTAGTTCGGAATGCAGAATTCTGATGTAATTCGGAATGCACAAGTATGGATCTAATTCGGAATCCAGAAGTTTGACGTAACTCGGAAAATGTAACCCGAACCTAGTTCGGAATATCACCCTCGTACGTAATTCGGAATATCCTCCCTTCTGACCTAATTCGGGATATCCAATCCCTTACGTAACTCGGAATCCTTAACTCAAACGTAGTTTGGAATATGAATGTTTTTGACTTAACTCGGAATAAGCTATCTTGGATGTAATTCGGAAAATATAATCTTGCTCACAACTTGGAATACAACAATGGTTGACCTAATTCGGAACCCACTCCAATCCACCACCTAATTCGGGATAATGGATCCTTAAACTAATTCGGGAAAAATGATTTTGACATAGTTCGTGATAAAAGGGTTTAGTGTATTCCGGATAATTAAAATTAAGCAAAATCTAAAAATAAGAACCAATTAAGCACTTATCCAAAAACTTTACCAAATCAATTTTTAGAAAAAGCTAATAAAACACAATTTAAAAACTTTTAAAAACACTTAATAAGCAAAAATTTAAAATCAACTTTTTAATAAAAATATTAAACTACTAAAATCAACTTATTTTAAAAACTAATAAACATAAAGATTAAGCAAATAAGCACTTCAATCTAAAAACTTTAAACACACCAACTCAATAAGCACAACCAAATAAGCAAAACAATCACATCATCAACAAAACTAACTACATGATTAATTAAGCAAAAACAATAGACTATTAAGAAAGGTAGAATGAGAATTTAAGAAATAAACTTGATTAAATTGAAGATTAAGATCAAAGATTACAAGATTAAGATGAAGGTTTCATAAGCTTGAAAAACTAGAGAGAAGAAAAATAAAACACACTTAACTACCTACTCAAATTAAAAATTAAAAATGAAGACTAATTAACTAACACCCTCCTAATGACACACTAGGAGGGTATATATAGGAGGTGGGGAGGCTAGGTGTTGATTCTTTCTTCTTTCTTTCTTCTCGTCTCGACTCGATTTAAATTCTTTGTCGTCTCGTTATTAGTCGATATAAATTGAACTCGTCTTATAATTTTCTTCTTTAATTAGACTTGGTTCTTCGACTTCATTAAACTTCCGTCTTTAGACTTTTTCTTCGATAAATCTTCAGAATAGGCTTTGGACTTCCGTTCTCTTTACACTCTTGATCTTTTGACTTCGCCTTTTCTCGTTTTCTTTGATAAAAGCCCGTGATAGCCCGTGTTTTCTTCCTTTTACATATTTTTATCTTGAAACACAATAAAAACACAAACCACGCATAATTCCGACTTTTACGACATAAAATACACGTTTTGGTCTTGTTATTATTGGAAATAAGTGGTAAAAGGATAAGTGTTTTCACACTTATTAAATCCCCTACACTTGACCATTGCAACGCCCTCATGCAATGCATTAATTACAAAGCAAGTTTTACATTTTCTATCATAATCAATCCATATTGGCCTTTATTAAGCACAAGACATAAAATATTCAAAGGAAGAAAACAAGTAAAAAGATCAAAGACTTACCTAAGGGTTTTGGAATGTCATGAATGATTATCACCCTCAAGTTTCACGTTCCCCATACTAAGCTTAAAAACGAGATCATTGTTATTATAAGTTAGCAAACGATTACAAATTCATGTGGCCCAATTATTCACTTAGACTCCCTTATTCCTAGGTGTATCTATTATATTTTATTGTTGTCTTGAATGATCACGAGGATGCATTGTTGACTTATTTCAATAGTTATTTAGGCTGAAAATAAAGTGGGACGATTTAATCAATAGTTAGCTAAAGGACAAAATCTTTTAAAGCTGCTTCTCGGGACCTCTTAAAGTTCATACCTTGGCATAAATCGCTTCACGATTTGAGACCTTTCTCGGACCGATACTTGGCAGCGACTTCATACTTCAAATCTTGAGAGACGTTCTTGAAATTATGGTCTTCTCTTCATAATAGGAATTTCTTCACTTGAAGTTTTTGAGAGATTCTTCATACTTGGACCACGACTTCTTCATTTTTCTCCAATCTTTATTTTGGATCTTGATATACAACGATCCGCCTCCTTTTAGGACTTGGATCTATTTATCCTCATACCTTGCTAGGGTCTTTTCGGATAGACTTCTCCATGATCTTTTGGGGAGTATTAGATTTTCGTCGTGTGTCTCGATCCTTCATATTGATTTTTGATAAATGATTCTTCACATCACTTTTGTATCTTTAGCAACAAAATGTAGCCCTCATGCCTTGTTAGGGCCTTTTCGGACTCGCCAATCTTCGCATCCCGCTTGAATAAGTTATGCCTTGGCTATGAACTCTAATCAATACCGAGCAACTTTTAAACGATCTTGGGCTAGAAGCTAAGTAAGTTTTCAAATCGTACAATCTTATTTATTGCAAATATATTTATTAAAAAGCGATGGGAGAAAAAGCTTATAATCAACTCACATAAATTCATGAAAGAACACCAAACTTATAATTGACTCTATCATCTCTCGTTCTCCACAATTTAAAATCTCAAGGAATGAGACTCGTGGATGCTTAGCCAATTAAACCAAAGTTTTGGGTTTTCAAGTCATCTATAGGATCTTGCAACTTCTTAGACTCTTTCAAGTTTAGAATTCACATTTTAAAGTTCCCTTGATAAACGACTTTCTAGGATCAATTATAGGAACTTGCGAAAAGTTCTTGTTCTTAACCCGTAAGAGTTAAGACTTTCACGTTTTAAAGTTCCCTATATAAAAGCCTAGCAAAACTTGACTTAAACACGTTAAGGATACTAGCTAGAGTAAACTTAGATAAGTAAACTCGGGTTGAGTCAAAAGATTCACAACGTTGAAAAATTAAAACCACTTTATTCAAAATTTTATTTTAGCAAAGAAAGTAAATAACGCTAACAAAGGAAAATACTACTATACAACTAGGCCAAAATAGATTAAAATTTTTGAAAAATGTTGAAAAATCAAATTTTCCGGTTAAAACGAGGACAAATTAACGGAAAAGCCCACTTACTTCGATAGAAGTCCCCCACACTTGATATAAACACTGTCCTCAATGTTTAAGCATGTGGGAGTAAACTCCCCTACACTTATTATGAAAACGGGTAAAGGATAGATCATCGGGTTGCCTCCCGAGAAGCGCTTGTTTTTGTTAACCGAGTCACGAGCCTGACTCGACCCAGAACTAATTCAAGGGAAACGTGGTGAGGGATGGAATCATCTCATGAGAGATGTCCTCACCAAAGTACAACTTCAAACGCTGGCCATTCACTTTAAAATTAGGCCCATTTGGTTGCGAAAGCTCAATGGTGCCATAGAGGAAAACTTTGGCGACGGTGAATGGACCAGACCAACAGCTTTTAAGCTTGCTCGAAAAGATCTTCAACCGAGAGTTAAAAAGTAAAACTTGATCACCTACGTGAAACTCTCGGTTCTTAATCCTAGAATCATGAATGAGCTTGGTTTTCTCCTTGTAGATCAATGAATTCTCATAAGCTTCATTCCTTAGTTCATTTAGCTCGTTGAGTTGAATCTTCCGAAGATCACCGGCTTTGTTGATATCAAAATTGGCCCACTTCAAGGCCCAATACGCCTTATGCTCCAACTCAGTAGGGAGGTGGCATGCCTTCCCGTACACAAGACGATATGGAGTGCAACCAATAGGTGTCTTATATGCGGTACGGAAAGCCCACAAAGCATCATCTAAATTATCAGCCCACGAGGCACGATGCTCTCCCACAGTACGCTCTAATATTCTCTTCAATCCACGGTTAGAAATCTCAGCTTGACCATTAGTTTAAGGATGATAAGCGGTGGAAAGACGGTGATTGACACCGTACTTAGCCATGACTCAAGCAAATTGATCATTGCAAAAATGAGTCTCGCGGTCACTGATGATAGCACGAGGAACACCGAATCGAGCAAAAAGTTGTTTCAAAAAGTTCACAACCACCCACGCATTGTTCGTAGGGAGAGCCTTTGCTTCAACCCATTTAGATACGTAGTCAACGGCTACAGGGATGTACTTGTTTCCTTTGGATGATGGAAATGGCCCCATAAAGTCGATACCCCATACGTCAAAGATTTCACATTCTTGTATGAAATTTTGAGGCATCTCATCTTTATGTGTGATCTTGCCTTGTCGTTGGCAAGCATCACAATGCTTAACCATTTCGTGAGCATCACGATAAATGGTGGGCCAATAAAATCCGGAGTCGAAAACTTCTTCGCGGTGTAATTAGGACCAAAGTGACCACCGGTAGGTCCTTTATGGCAAGCTTCCAAGATGTGTAAAGTGTAGAAATGTAAATCTTGCTTATGTTTTTAGAGAGAGAAAGAGATAGAGAGATGGTGGATTACACACAATTCTAGAGAGAGAAAACCAATGTTTACTATGTGAAAAATGAATAACCACGCACCCTATCCATCTAAAGAGAGGGTTTATATACCCAAGCCTTGTAATGGGCTTGGGCTTACACGTTTGGGCCGGCCTACACATGTTGTAGGCTAGGCTTGGACTTGTTTGTTAAATAACGATGTCTAGACTACGAGCTACTACTTAGTATATTGTCGGAGTGACCGAATCTTCCTAAATACGTAAAAACGTATTTCTAACAATCTCCCCCTAAGGGAGGTCACTCCAAACAAGGGTGTTACCCGAGTTACAATAATGAAATAAACCTAGCATATTATGCTTGTCTTGAGCTCGTAGTCTTCGTCTTTATTTTCTTTTTCTTTTCTGGTGAACATGCTGACGTGATCTTTGATATCAATCTTGAGCATTAATCTCTTGCCTTGATCTCGTGCATCCATCACTTGTGATCTTCGCCTCTTCGTGACACCATGTCCCACATACTTATACCTTCGTAATTCTTGAAAGCTTCAGAGTTCGATACAACGGAAGACTTACCTTTTAGGCTTTCTTGAATTAGATGAGGTATTAAGTGCATAAAGTATAAGCATGCGGGGACGACTTCTTCTCGGATTCCACAACGCCACCGTCTTCAAATGCCGCAACATAAGTAGACACGAACGAAATGGCTTTGAACATTTCATTCTAGTTCGGTAGCATTTTACCTCCGGTCGGTGAAGACCGTTGGACGATATAAAATATCGTACTTGTGGCAGGTAGATTTAATTAAAAATCTCCTAGACAAGATTTCGCGGGTAAACCCGTTCTGTTTACTCGACCGTCCAAAGCTGAATGCGAATGTAAAGAGTGAACCATTTGGATAAAATTATCCTCATGATTGAAGCCATCAATTCTGATTCCTGGAACAAGTTTGATTCATTAAAGAATCGCACCATCGTTGCTTTCCAGTTGTCACGAGCTTGATTCGTATAGAATCTTGCAAGTTACCTACCAAGTGCTGTTTGAGGTTAACACTAGAAGGATTTCCACTCATCACCGTGAACACTAAGGTATCACTCCGAGTGTTCTGGCAAGATCACTAAGATATTGCGTAGAGGCCTGGAACGTGTTTAAATTCAGTTAAGAATTAAACCACTGTTGCTTTCCAGTTAACACAAGTTTGATTCATAAAGAATCTCACAAGTCACCTACCATGAGCTTTTTGATATTCGCTCAAGAAGGATTTCCATCTTCATTGTAAATACTTTCGTATTACTCGGATGTTCAGGCAAGATCATGAAGATTTTGCGTAGGACTCTTAAAATCTTTCTTACTTTTCACAGTGTGTGAAGAAGCAAGGAAATATGAAAGTGTGTCCTAATGAGATATTTGATGATCTCAAATGGCTCTAGACTCGATCGTGCATTTTGGATTTTAGTGATCGGAGGCTGGAGAGGAGTGCCACCTTTTCAATACCAATTTATTCGGAGTGAATAAATCAATAGATAATATGTTGTCTCCGTATGATTAAAACAAATACCTTTTGAGAGATATCTGAGTTAGCTGGGATGGGTTGAGCATTTCATCACTGGGTCCATGATGTCTGTCTTCAATATCGAGCATCATTAAAATGATCTCAATAGCATATGTGTTGACCCGGTTTCTGCCTAAAGTTGTAAGGATGGCTTCTTTCTTTACACCCTTTATCTTTACAATTCTTTTTCATTCTTCAACCCCTTCAATGCTTACCAATACTTCATAACTAGCACCTTGTTGTGATTGTTCCAGTGCTAACTTAAGTACTTGGTCGGCATTCAGCTACGTTCACAATCTTTCTCCATCTTTCCTAAGGACTACTAATTCTAGCTATGGAATGTCCTTGGGAAGATTCTTCCGGTTTTGGAAGAATCATAGGACTTAACCTATCCTACCATCCTTATGTCACCAAAATCTTCATCGTCGTGAAATAAATGGGTTTTGGGTAAGTATATGTCACCATGAAAATCCATTTTGATATGCAAATCCGTTTTGCTCCCCCTTAACATACGCCACGATATTCGAAAACATTTCGCATATGTCGGGATGAGCCAGCACATTTAGTCAAACCATTTGTGATAATATCCCATATTAAATCACATTTTCTCCCCCATATTAAAAATATTGACCCAATCGATGTTTTTAATATCAATTGATTTAATGAAGTTTTAACAAAGGTTTAGAGAAGAAAAATGCAAGTCCGTTTTAATCTTTATGATATCAAATGTATGAGATATGATATCGATTTGTAACATGATCACATATTCACCATATTAGAAAAGAATTGACAAGGTTAGACCTGATAGATGAGAACATCATATGATAAGATCAAATGGTTCTTGTCAGCATATGTTGGTCGCCTCGTCACGTCTGAAGTCATCTCTTGACACCACATGTACGATTGGTATGGTTGTCTTGACACCAACTTGTGAACTAGGTACGTTCGGCATCGAAGATTCTGAATGCTTGACAATTGCTCCCCCTCAATTGTTGACCCGTGTTCTATTAAAAGAGCTGTAGTCGTCGGTTGAGTAGTCGCATCGTCGAGTATGTAGATGCCAATTGTAGATTGCTATGGTTTTAGAGATGATAACTTCATAAAAACAAGACTTCTCTTGTTTAAACAAATAAATGCACTGAGGCGTACATAGATTTGTGTTAGACCAAGTTATAAAGTAAACTTGATCCCTTACAAGGTTTTAAAGTAAACCTTGCCCGAGAAACTTAATTCCCGTTGTGAGCCAAAGCTTTCATAAGAAATACTTGACTTTAATAAGAAAACCGGGTTGTAGTCTGAAATAACTACAAGCCATTTAGGCATGTTTTATGAAATATTTACAACTTTTGTACTAACTCTATTTATGGCGCCGTGTCAATATTAATCAACATTTCTAAGGCCGTAAATATTATCGTACCAAAAGACATGCCTTTGAAGAATAAAGTAAAAATATTTTTGGATTTTTCTAGAATTTTCAATTTTTATGGTTTTTATATGGTTTTATATTTTTGTATTTTGCTTTTGTGGATAAAAATATAAACAATATATACAAATGATCACCAAGGATACGGAGAATAGTTTACCATCACTATTCTTTCGCTTCATCTTCTAGTTCCTTAAGAGTCTCAGGCAAGAAGGTTCTCATTCCTAGCTTGTCGCCCAAAAATTCAATTCGAGCGCGATCTAAAGCCTTCGTGAAAATATCCGCCAATTGATACTCAGATCAGACAAAGTAAAGCTCTATTACTCCATTTTCCACTTGCTCCTTGATGAAATGGTAGCGAATGTCAATATGCTTCGACCGGGAGAATTGAACATTGTTGCAGCATAAGGCAATTGCACTCTTGTTGTCACAGTACATCGGAATTTTGTTGAAACCTAGACCATAGTCGGTTAATTGCGATCTCATCCAAAGAATTTGAGCACAGCAACCGGACATAGCTATGTATTCTGCTTTCGTACTTGAAATTGCAGCCCTTTTCTGCCTTTTCGATGCCCAACTGATTAGTCGATCTCCTAGTAGTTGCAAAGTTCCACTCGTGCTACGCCTTGTATCTTGACAACCCGCGTGATCCGCATCTGCATATGCCATTAGTGCAATAGAAGAGTCCTTCGAATACCAAAGTCCCCGATTAATGGTTCCTTTAAGATATCGAAAGATCCTTTTAACAGTAGCTAAGTGTAACTCAGTAGGCCTAGTTTGATACCTAACACACATACATATAGCAAACCGAAGATCAGGTCGACTGGCTGTGATATACAGAAGGGTACCGATCATTCCACGATAAAGTGTCGGATCAACGGCAACTCCATGTGGATCTGCATCAAGCTTAGATTTTTCCACCATTGGAGTATCCACAGGGTCGCAAGATTCCATCTTATATTTCTTTAGCGATTCAAGGGCATACTTGGATTGATTGATAAAGATGCCTCTGGGACTCTGAGATATCTGAAGACCTAAGAAGAATGATACCTTGCCCATCATTGACATCTTAAACTTGGAAGACATGAGTGTCCCAAACTCGTCGGATAAGGTTTGGGTCGAGGCTGCAAATATAATATCATCAACATATATTTGTACCATAATCATATCTTTACCTCGTGTCTGAATGAACAACGTGGGATCCACCTTGCTTTTAGCGAAGCCTTGTGTAATGAGGAATTGTGACAATAGATCATACCATGCGCGTGAAGCTTGCTTCAACCTATAGAGAGCCTTCTTAAGCTTGTACACATGATTAGGATAATTAGGATTCACAAAACCATCCGGCTGTTGAACATAGACCTCTTCCTTTATTTCACCATTAAGAAATGCCGTCTTCACATCCATCTGATAGACGATCATATTCATGTGGGCTGCATAAGCGAGGAATAGTCTAATAGCTTCCAAACGGGCAACAGGCGCAAAGGATTCCATAAAGTCGATGCCCGATAATTGCTTGTATCCACGAGCTACTAGTCTAGCTTTGTTCTTCAATATTCCGCCTAACTCGTCGAGTTTCACCTTGTAAACCCATTTCAAAGTGAGTAACTACACTTGATCCGGGCATGGGACAAGTTCCCAAACTTCAAGACGTATGAATTCGTTAAGTTCTTCTTGCATAGCTTCTATCCAACAGGATTGAGTAAAAGCTTGTTGCCATGTCTTAGGTTCAACTTCAGTGAGAAAAGCATCAAAGTGACAAAACATTGCATTTTCTTGTACCTGACTTCGTGTGGATACCGAACGATTAGGGTCACCAATAACATAATCTATAGGATGATCCTTTGTCCACTTACTGTCATGTTCGCGAATCCGTGGATTGGAGTAAATCGTGGTAGGAGCTTCCTCTGAGGTGGACGACCCGGCTTGATTAGGGTCGGGAATAGGTACACCAAAGAATGGAAGTTCACGCATTTGAGCGAATTCCAAATCGTGATCATCATCATCTTCTTCATCATCAATAGGCATGACATGGGTAGTTGATTCGGGTGTTGGTTGAGAATTACTTGTTGATGGTATAGCTAGACCAATTGTAGGTGCAGACATATCTGATTGTGCAACGGTTGCTGGAGCGACATATTCGGTTACCGGAGCTATTACCTCAAGTTCTGGAGCAACAATACTCGGAGGAGTAAAGAATTCATCAAAGAACGATTGAAACAACGTATCCCATTCAGTCCTAGAAGGTGGTTTAAATGATGATGAAGTAGGGTTATTTGGGACAAGACCAGAACTAATGTTACTGGGTCCCATTTCATGAAGTGCGGGTTCAGAGCTGCTTTGCTCAGAAGCCATTGCTGTCAGCTCATCAAAATCAACATTCATAGTTTCGAGGATCTTTAGAGAGTTACGGTTGTAGATACGGTATGCCTTCTTTGTGGGTGCGTAACGAATGAAAATACCAATATCAGCCTTTGGTTGAAG
This sequence comes from Glebionis coronaria, assembly GCA_025667525.1. Lineage (NCBI taxonomy): Eukaryota > Viridiplantae > Streptophyta > Magnoliopsida > Asterales > Asteraceae > Glebionis > Glebionis coronaria. Next base: position 99,101,726 of record CM046879.1, read on the forward strand.
TTTTCCCAAATTGTCACCATCATTATTTGGATAGCAAAGAGAACCAAATACATGAAGATATGATAAATCTGGTACTTTTCCATGGAGAAGCTCATAAGGTATTTTACTATGACGTTTACGAATTAGTGACCGGTTTTGGGTGTACACTGCCGTAGATACTGCTTCTGCCCATAAAAACAATGGAGCCTTTGCGTATATTAACATCGTTCGAGCAACTTCCATAAGTGTGCGATTTCGCCTTTCAACGACACCATTTTGTTGTGGAGTGCGAGCAACGGATGTTTCATGAGAAATGCCAACTTCTTCATAATAATCACGCAAAATTTGATTCACAAATTCGGTTCCATTATCTGTACGAATGCGTCGGATAGTAGTGTTGAGACGCACTTGAATCATCTTAAGAAATCCGATGATGAATTTAGGTGCCTCATTTTTTGCTTTAAGAAATTTCACCCATGTAAACCGAGAGTAATCATCGACAATGACGAGGATGTACTTTTTGCCACTAAGACTTTCAACACGCATTGGTCCACAAAGATCCATATGCAACAGATAAAGTTTCTCTTGGTTGGTGTCTTCCGTCTTGGGTTTGTATGATTTCTTAGTGCTTTTCCCCATTGTACACGCGGAACACAAATGATCCTTGTGAAATGATAGTTTAGGAAGACCACGAACAAGTTCGTTTTTCGCCAAGTGATTAATAGCGTCAAAGTTAAGATGAGATAACCGTCGATGCCATAACCATGACTTAGTCTTCAAAGCTTTGGAGAGAAGACATACGGGAGAAGCGGCCATCATATCTTGTAGAGACAAAGTGTACAAATTATTCCTTCGAGTACCTTTCAATAAATCAACCCCTTCCAAATTTCGAATGAAGCAGGTATGCTCTCGAAAAGCAACTTCTAGGTTTGCATCACAAAATTGTCCCACAAAAAATAAGTTGTGACCAAGACCTTCCACATAATACACTCTTGAAATTATAACATTCCCAATATGATATTCACCATAACCCATTATCTTTGCAATATGATCATTTCCAAATCGAACCGTACCAAGAAACTTGCTGACGAAATTTCTGAGCTTAGAGCGATCTCCGGTCATATGCTTGGAGCAACCAGAGTCCAAATACCAGAGAACAATTTGGGCCACCTGTTTTTAACAAAAACAGTAGACAATGCATTGGAAACTATTGGTTCCAGAGTGTTAGCAGATACAGATAAAATATTATCAGAGTTGCTAACAGGTTTGTGACCCCTAGATTCCTGCGTTTTCTAATGTGAGTTTTAGCACTAACAGGTTTTACTGCTCCAACTTTCTTAGGTTTTGGATTATTCGCGGGCACTACAGTGGGAGTAGACCTATTTAAAGGGCACTTAGTTCCTACAGTAGTGTCGGTGTTCCTAGTTAAAGGACACGCTTGTGTTTTGGTAGCCGTAGTACTCCTAGTTAAAGGGCACACTTTCTTCGCTGTAGTGGGAATGATCCTAGTCAAAGGGCACATATTTCCTACTATAGTGAAAGTTCTACCAGTGGGGCGCCACATCCAACCAACTTGGGTTAACACTTTCCCAGTCGATTTCCATTCTAATCCATTTTTCCGGGCATACATCTCATTCACATGGTCAATAAGACAAGAATCATGACGACTAGAAAACATACATTCATTGCAATTCCAACATTTTAAATTAGAATTCACACTAGGCTTAGAACGCTGCACAACCGCAGAGCCTTTAGGTTTAGCTACATGATTCTTTTTATTCAAAACAGAAATAACATTCCTAGGATGGGCTTCTACTTTCTTCTTCACTTGACTACTAGATGGGGGCAAGATCCTATCATTCTTCTTGTTTCTTTTAAGCTTAGATCTTTGAGCCTTAGTAGTGGTGATTACTCCTTTAGAAGGCAACACGAGAATATTAGAAACTGGTTTTGATTCCGCTTTATCTTTAGTGACCAAAGTTTGAGATGGTTTAGTCCTAGGGCCCTTGTTAAGTGGTGTGACGGCAATTAGGTTCCTTTTGATTGCACTAGAGGACGATGCTGAGACAGTGGCTGCGTTATCCACGACATTCTTACCTTTTAGAGTACGAAGTGTTTCCTTTAACTCAGCCAAGACCAGATTCTTATCATAAATTTGTTCCCTCAAATCAGATATTTCCACCGACTTTCGATTCAATTGTTCAATCAACGATTGATTCTGTGCAGTGGTATCAATACATGCGGGCTTTACTGAATCGAAGAGTCGTGTATTTTTCTGTTTTAAGTTATCAACTTTGGACAAAATCTTGGAAACTCGATTATCTAGATCAAGTTTAAAATTCTCAGCAGCCTCAAGTACGTTCACACAGTTAAGCTCCTTAGATTTCTCTATGTCTATCGGCAAAGATTGAGCAACCTTGTCACTTGGCTGACGCTATTTTTATTGTAAATTCAATCGAAAATTCTTTTCAAAGTTTGCATCATCGATATTAACACCTTCGAATGACGTTTCAAAGATTTCTTGAATAAATTGTTGCTTGCATTCAAGCGAAATACAATGTGTTTGAATCTCATCAAAACGTTTTGAAAGCGAAGAATATGAATCTTGAAGCTTTAAAAATTCAGCGTCAGATTCGTGACAAGTACTATCTACCACAGTATCCACAGATTCAACATTATCCACAATAGAATCATTATCAACAATTTTATTCACACAGACAGAATCTATATCATGAGACATCACTTGCTTCAGAAGCTGATCATTTTGGCGTGAAACCCGTTCTATTTCAAGTAAACTGTTTTCATAAGCATCTTTCATTTCCTTGAAAACATGTCTAACTTCTTCTATTTCCAAAAGCAAATCTTGATCAAGATTACTAAGACAAGCTTTAACATTCTTTACAAACAGAACAATTTCGTCTCGAAACGCAGCTCTAGTGTGCTCAAAGTTCCATTCACCTTCCGTTATGGCCGAGGCCGTCGTACGTTCCAAAATAACCTTGTCAAAATCGGCTAAGTGTTGGTGAACCGCATTTAAGTTAACGGACGCCTTGCTTACCAGTGGAATTAACTTTGTTAAATCCGTTTTGACAAGTGTAGGAGACGTACTAGGAAGGTTTTCATTTGACAAACTTTGGGGCACAAGAACTGTTAATTCTGCTAATTCCTTTTGTAAGCGAATGCGTGTCTTTTTCGAAAATTGATCTTTGTTATGTTGATCATAATCAATTGTATGGAATTTTGAAAGCATTTTAGAATGAGTTTCATCCGCAAGTGACTGTGTCTCCTCAGTACTACGAACAAAAGGTGCTGCTTTCGATTTGCCAATTATGGTCATATCATAAAGACCGGGAATATGTTCCTGAGCTTGTTTTGCATAACCGGGATTAAGTGGTAAATCTTGAAGACGCTTAAGTTCGAGTTCTTTAAATGATTTAGTTAAAAGATGAACCTTTTCTGTGGAAGCGTATTGTTTTAAAAGCTGTTGTTCTTTGAATTTAAGAAGTTTGGTAGCATTAATTTCCGACTCAAACTTTTTAGACTCGAGAGTTTCGAAATCTGTTTTAAGTTTCTGAAAATCATTGACAACCGACTCTTTTGATTTTAATTCATTGGAAAGATTAGCTTTTAATGATTCTATTTCTTTCAAGTGTTCAATCTTTTCAAAACGAAATTGGTCAAATTCAAAACATGTTATTTTCTCTGCTTGAGGGACCATTTCAAAAGTTTTGACCTTTTCTTTATGCAACGCAAGCTCAGCAGTTAGGGTGGAATTGGTATCTACGGACTGTCTGAGGGCCATATGCATTTGATCAATAATATGTTTAGATACCATGACCAAATCATGTTGAGCATAAGATTCCATACCCGTCGTAGCATTTGGTTTAGGTTCACTCAGATGTGTAGGATTGGGTACCACATCATTTGAGTTACTAGTCCCCGAATGCTGTTCGAGGTTGTCATTTTCATGCCCAACTTGATGTTGGTTATCATCAAAATTATTAGATGTGGTTGGTACCTCACTGACGACATCAGAACCGTAGTGATAGAGATTAGCAAACGAGAGCAGCTTGGGCAGAGTGAATGTCATCACAATCCGAATCATATGCGTCAAGATCATCTGCTTGATAAGTTGCATTAGAATTAGAAACGACTGCAATGCCTTCAGTATCTGCTGCCCATGGGACTGTAAGAAATGCTAACTCCTCTGAATCCAAAATCTTCCGCTTAGACTGAGCATCAACCAAATACATCTTCTCACGAAACCATGCATCATCCCTTCTCATCTTCGGCTGAGTGCATTGTCTAGCCATATGACCTTGTCCTCGGCAATTGTAGCAAGTCACAACCTTTTGAGGACCAATGAGACTTCCATTTCCATTAGCTTGTGAATTCACAGCTTGAGCATTCACTGTCTTTGTAGGAGGTACATATGAATTTTGCCTTCCCTGAATAGGTTGCACTGTTACTTGACCATCTTGAACAGTAGCTTGTTGTCGAGGATTTGAAGAGGTGCTGAGCTGATTGTTTGTTGGTGGAAATCCTCTAGTTGCAACAAGTTTTGACAAGTAGGCAGTGAGATGGTTTGGTACATCAGTTGGCGTATCATTTGGAGTAAAGACTGGTGCTTGGATTGGTGGAAGTTCATTAGAGTAGAAAGCTTGTGCTGGTTGTGATTCTATTGGAAAATATCCTTGCTGAAGAGTATAGCCCATTGGAGAAGTGTTGGCTTGTGATGGTGATGTCTGGTATGTTGGTTGATGTGGAAAAGATTGTTGATGAACACTTGGTTGAAATGCTTGTTGTGGCATCATCGGTGGTTGATAAGATGGTTGTTGTGGTTGCTGATAGGTGTGTGGTGGTGGTTGTTGCAAGTATGATGGTTGTTGATAAGTATAAGCCATGTTTTGTTGAGAAGCATACATTGCAAGTGGATCATGAACTTGAGGTTTAGACAACCGAGCCTCGATCACATGGCATTCGTGTTGTTGAAGAAAAGCTTGAAGTTGATCCACATTGGTGTTATGCAAGTCCTTAGCCAATTTAACATCCGTCACGTATTTTTTCCATTCTGGAGGAAGAGTGTTAAAATACTTGGTGTTCAATTGAAAGGTAGGAATTGCCATGCCATAGCTATTTAGCTCATTCAACAATAGGGTAAATCTCAGATAGTAGTCATTGAGAGTCTCCCCTGGCACATAGGCAAACTTATCAAAAGTATCATAAAGCTTACACTCTCGTTCTTGTTTAGTTAACGAGGTGCCTTGCATGAGAACATGAATTCTATCCCATAACTCTTTGGCAACTTTATGTTTGCTGACGAGTTTGTAGACATCTGGAGGAAGGGCTTGGAGAATGATGTTCGTAGCATACTTATCACATTTGTCTTGAATCTTCATATCTCCAGTCAACTCACCCGTTGTGCGAGGACGATTAGTCGTACCTTCCGTCACTGTACCATAATCTAATGGTCCATTGAGCACCGATGCCCAAATGAGATGTCCATTCTCTTTGTTCAACATGTAAAGTTCCATTCGGGAAGTCCAATCCTCGTACATAGACTTCTCCAACATTGGTGGACGATTATTCGTACCCGAGAGGAAGGACTTATCCGTAAGAGATGTGTACTCCATTTCAATAAGTTAAGATTTACAAAGTTGATCGAACAGTGAAATAAGGTGAAGTGTTTTTGTGTTGAAGTCGAGAAACAATGTTAAAATCCCCTAAAATATGTTCTCGATAAACCAAAAATTCCAAGTCAAAATTACACACGATTGTTCGAAATTTTAAGAGGAATAATTTTTGGATTGTCGGAATGTTGCTGGTATCGGAATGTCTAGATCGGAATGTCCAGATCAGAATGTCACTATCGGAATGTCCAGATCGCAATGCAAGCTGTCGGAATGTTCAGATCGCAAAGCTTTGTCAGAATGCTCAGATCGCAAAGTTCTGTCGGAATGCTCAGATCGCAAAGTGCTGTCGGAATATTCAGATCGGAATATGGCTGACACAATTTAGGCAGAGTAACGACTTAAAATTTCCTTATAACCGTCGGATTCCAGATCGCAAAGAACGATCGGAATATCCAGATCGGAATAAGTGTCGAAATCCAAGTATCGCAAAGTAGAACCAGTCACTTTCCGATGGTGATGGTTATTGCGATGGAAACCCTTTTCACTTGTACTTTCCGATGGTGATGTAGCTTGAAATTCGGAATGAAGAACACAAGAAATTTTTGAACTTTTGATCCAAGAAAGATTGTGTTTTAACCAAAATCAAGACACCAAAAAACACTACAACACGACTGAATACGTTATGCTTCTTGAAATCACGATCAAACACAAAATTTTTTTGATGATTCGGCAATATAAACTCAAAAAGCTACGAAATGCTTATAAGAACATACGCAACACTAAAACAAACCTATATTTCATCCCATGCTCTTGATACCATTTGTAGAAATGTAAATCTTGCTTATGTTTTTAGAGAGAGAAAGAGATAGAGAGATGGTGAATTACACACAATTCTAGAGAGAGAAAACCAATGTTTACTATGTGAAAAATGAATAACCACACACCATCTCCATCTAAGGAGAGGGTTTATATACCCAAGCCTTGTAATGGGCTTAGGCTTACACGTTTGGGCCGGCCTACACATGTTGTAGGCTAGGCTTGGACTTGTTTGTTAAATAACGATGTCTAGACTACGAGCTACTACTTAGTATATTGTCGGAGTGACCGAATCTTCCTAAATAGGTAAAAACGTATTTCTAACAATAAGCTGCGGATCCATCAACACACCAAAGAAAGATCAAGTCAGCACATTGTTTGAAGAGATAAGGGTCGTCCTAATAATAAGTTTTCACATCCTTGAAGAATTTCTTCTTTTGTTGGGACAATAACCCTTTAATGAGAATTCCACTCGCCAAATAGTTTGCGATGTCCGCAAACCATGGGGTGCCATCGAGATTGGAAGTAATAGACATCCAGTCCTCAAGGGGAAAAGATTCATTAATCTCTTGATTTGGGAGCTCCCCTTGATAAGGATCCTCGAGTCTACTAAGATGATCCGCGGCTAGGTTTTCCGCGCCCTTTTTATCACGAATTTCAATTTTGAATTCTTGAAGGAGCAAAACCCAACGAAGAAGTCTTGGCTTGGAATCTTGTTTAGTTAACAAGTACTTCAACGCGGAATGGTCGGTATAGACGATGGTGGTGGAAAGAACAAGATAGGGGCAGAACTTCTCAAAAGCATACACTACAACTAAAAGCTCTTTTTTGGTAGTGGTATAATGCAATTGAGCCCCCGTCATTGTCTTGCTAGCATAATGGATTGGTTGGAAGTGCTTGTTCATTCTTTGTCCCAAAACCGCTCCAATAGCAAAGTCGCTAGCATCACACATCAATTCAAAAGGTAACTCCCAATTAGGGGTAACCAAGACCGGTGCCTTAGTTAATTTATCCTTCAGAAGATTGAAAGAGTCAATACACTCTTTAGAAAGGATAAAAAGAGTATCTTTTTCCAAAAGGTGGGTCATCGGGCGAGCGATTTTAGAAAAATCTTGAATGAATCGACGATAGAAGCCCGCATGACCAAGGAAACTTCTCACACCCTTCACGGTTGAAGGTGGAGGTAATTTAGCAATCACTTCAACTTTAGCACGGTCGACTTCAAGACCGACATTGGAGATTTTATGACCAAGAACAATACCTTCTTTTACCATGAAATGGCATTTTTCCCAATTAAGAACGAGACGAGTGTCTTCAGACCGTTTGAGCATACGTTCTAAATTGGTAAGGCGAGTAGAGAAAGAATCACCATAGACCGAGAAATCATCCATAAAGACTTCCATAGTTTCTTCAACCATGTCATGGAATATAGCCATCATACACCTTTAGAAAGTCCCAGGAGCATTGCATAAGCCGAAAGGCATTCTTTTGTAAGCAAATGTTCCATAAGGACAAGTGAATGTGGTTTTCTCTTGGTCTTTAGGATCGATGGGAATTTGAAAATACCCGGAGAAACCGTCTAAGAAGCAATAATAGTCATTACCCGCTAAACGCTCGAGCATTTGATCCATGAAAGGAAGAGGAAAATGATCCTTGCGAGTGGAATCATTGAGTTTGCGATAGTCTATGCAAACTCGCCAACCCGTGACAAGTCGAGTAGGAATCAACTCGTTGTTTTCATTGGGAACAACGGTGATTCCGCCTTTCTTAGGCACACAATGGACGGGACTAACCCATGGCGAATCCAAAATAGGGTAAATCATTCCGGCATCTAGAAGTTTGATAACCTCTTTCTTGACGACGTCATGAATTTTAGGATTAACCCTTCTTTGGCTTTGGATTGCTGGTTTAAAGTCATCTTCCAAGAGAATTTTATGAGTACAAAAGTTCGGATCAATTCCACGAATATCAGAAATTTTCCAAGCAATTGCTTTCTTATGATTCTTCAGCACGTCGATAAGTCGAGATTTTTCATCCTCTTTCAAGTCTTTTGCGATGATGACGGGTAACTTCTTATTGTCTTCAAGGAAAACGTATTCGAGATGAGACGGTAATTCTTTAAGCTCTAAATCCGGAGGATTGTTGATGGAAGGTTTAGTCAAATTCGGATCATCGATAGAGATTTCCTTAGGAGAAGGTGGAGAAATATGGTCCTCATTGAGAAGTTTCTCAATGGTACAAATGTCTTCTTCCCAATCGGTGGGAGAATCGTCATATTATAAGTCCACATCCCCTAAAGTTGTTTCAAATTCTTTCAAAAGGAAATCACTTTCTCCAAATGGAGTTAGTGAGGGAGCAATAGAGGCAACGGTCTCAACCATGGGTAGAGAAGAAGAACCACTTTTACAAGCGTCTTTGAGATGCTCTTCACAAGCCTCATCAAGTACGTCAATGAAATTAACGCTCTCGTTTTCAGAAGGTTGCTTAGAAAGTTTACCCATGTTGAAGACGATTTTGTCGTCACCAACTCTCATGATTAATTCGCCCGCGGCTACATCAATGAGAGTGAGACCGGTCCTCAAGAATGGACTTCCAACGATTAATGGAACACGAGGGTCCATCTCGTAGTCAACGACAACAAAATCCGCCGGAAAGGTGAATTTGTCGACACCGACGAAGACATCTTCGGCTATCCCCACCGGATAAGCAACCGTACGGTTAGCTAATTCCAATATCATTCGTGTGGGGACTAGCTCGGGTAGAGATAATTGTTTCCAAACACTTAATGGCATTAAGTTGATACTAGCACCTAGATCGGCTAGGGCCATACAATTCTCTACCCCGGGGAAGTTGCAAGGAATGAGAAAGCGACCCGGATCACCAAGTTTGGTTGGTAATTTCCTTAATAGAACCGCGGAGCAATTCTCATTAAGTTGGGTCTGAGCAATATCAAGAAGCTTTTCTTTGTCACTGAGAAGATCTTTAAACATTTTAGCATATTTCGGCATGTGAGCGAGAGCCATACTAGCACCTATATCGGCTAGGGCCATACAATTCTCTACCCCGGGGAAGTTGCAAGGAATGAGAAAGCGACCCGGATCACCAAGTTTGGTTGGTAATTTCCTTAAGAGAACCGCGGAGCAATTCTCATTAAGTTGGGTCTGAGCAATATCAAGAAGCTTTTCTTTGTCACTGAGAAGATCTTTAAACATTTTAGCATATTTCGGCATGTGAGCGAGAGCCTCGGCAAAGGAGATGTTGAAATTCAATTGTTTGAACATTTTAAGAAAGTTCGAAACTTGAATATCATCCTTATTCTTCAACTTCTCTTTCCTCAACCTTGAGGGATAAGGTATGTCGGGTTGAGAGGAAGGCTTTGGAATGGAATTCTCACTCACATCCTTGGGTGGTGGAGGGGTAGAAATAGAAGGTGGAGAAATTGGTGAAGGGAACTCGTTTTCCTTTGTCACAATGACCGGTGTAGGTGTAGGAATCTCGGGTTACTTTAAACCTTTGCCACTTCGGGTGGTGATTGCTTTCATCTCCCCTCTTGGATTAGCAACGGTGTTACTCGGAAGAGAACCCAAACCAGAGGCTTGATTACTTGGGAAGAAACTAGCCATCATATTCCTTAAGTCATTCGTTTGACTACTTAAAGAGTTTAGCATATCGGCTCGAAGATCATTCCCTTGTTTCGCCATATCCCCTTTCAATTTGATGATTTGACTCTGAAGATTCTTCACTAGCGCGTCATTATTCCTCATGTAAGTTTCAACCTCGTGATTAAATGCGGTGGGTTGGTTGGAAGGAGGAGCATGGTAGGCGGGTGGTTGATAAGCGGGTTGTTGGTAAACTTGATTATTTCCTTGAGGTGGATATGGGTTTCTTTGGGTTTGATATTGATTAGGAGCTCGAGTTTGGTTTTGATTGTTGCGATTAAAGTTGTTTTGGTTTTGAGGAGGAAAACCGGGTGGTAAAAGGAAGTTGTTTGAACGATAACTGAGCAAATTTCGGTCACCTTGAGGACGAGCTTGATAACCTCCCGTAGAAAAGTTACCGTTAGCAGCATACACGTTTTCCGGATTGTCATGAGTAGAAGGACAATCGGTGTATGAATGAGAACCCCCGCAAATCTCACAAGAAGTTGCTACAGCTTTAGCTTGTTGAAATTGGTTTGTAGCCATGGTTAAGAAGTTTATGTTCATCTCAGCTATTTGGCGGGTAATTTCGGTTATCTCTGGGTTTGATGATGTAGAAGAAACATTGGCCCTCGGGTTATTCCTTGAAGATGCAGATGAATCCCAATTTTTTTGGTGAGTGGTCATGTTCTCTATAAGCTCTATACACTCCTCAGGTCTTCTCTTCATGAATGTACCACCGGCGGCAACATTAATCGTATCACGATCACGAAAAGTTAAACCATTGTAGAAAGTATCAATCAAAGTAACGGGGAGCATGTTATGGTTCGAACAATGGTCGATCAAGACACTGTAACGTTCCCAAGCATCGAAAAGCGACTCATCAGGTTCTTGAGTAAATCCACTGATTTGGTTGCGAAGACTAGTGACCATGGATGGTGGAAAGTAGCGCGACAAAATTTTTTAAGTCATGTCATTCCATGTATGAATTGAGTTTTTGGGAAGACGATCAAACCATTTTTCGGCATGATGGGATAAAATGTGTGGAAAAAGGTGAAGGCGAAGAAAATCCATGGAAACACCGGGCAATTTCATGCTTTGAGTGACGGTAATGAATATGTCGAGATGTTTGTTGGCATCATCATCCGGTAATCCGTGAAAAGGACAAGCGTTTTGAACTTGCTGGATCATGTGATGCTTCAACGAAAATTCAGGAGCCGTGATTTGCATCGGCGCAATCGGTCCTCCGCGTCCGTTCATTGTTGGCTGACAAATCTCCTCCATTATGCGTAGGTCGGGTTGTGGGCCATTGTTGTTATTCAAATTGGGGTGAGGTGGGTTGTTATTATTGTTATGCACACCAGCCATATCTAAGTCTCTAAGAGTCTTAGGCTCAGAATAAGACGTAGATCGGGTACGCATACACTAAAATGAAATAAAATATTTTTGGTTTTTTTATCTTTTTTATTGTTTTTGGATTTTTTGAAAATTTCATATTTTTTTTGGATTTTTTAAAAATTTTTGTGCTTGAAAATAACGTTCCGAAAAGAACGGATCCCAAAATCCAATTTTTCTCACTAAAAACCGTTAATCTTAACGAAAAGAGCCGGCAGCGGCGCCATTTGATTTATGACTTTTTGTGTGTTCTCTTTGAAGCGTTGTTCGTACTCGATTCAATTCGAATTGATCACGGTTATTGGTGGAATTGTTGGTGTTGGTCACTAAAAAGGGGAAGCTTGATTGTCTAAGTCTATAAATAACATTAATGTAAAAGTTATTAAAAATAAAGCGGAATGTCTAACCTTGATTGCTCGTCCAGAGTGAATGCTGCAAATAGAACTTGGTGAATGAAACTAAGAATAAAAGTGAAAGCTTTAAAAGTTTTACTAAAAACTGAGGCTTAAAAATAAATGATGAAAAATTAAAACTTTGAAAGTAAATTTAAAACTTATAAAAATGTAAACTTTATGAAAATTAAGCTAAGATAAAATAGATAAAATAATACTTAAAAAATTGGCGGGAAAAATTTAAGTTTGAAAATAAATCAGGAAACCAAAAACATAACATAAGTCGGAATGTGAATCCTTGTTGTAGTTCAGAATCTAGATCCTTACCCAATTCGGAATGCTTGTGCTGCTAATAGTTCGGAATCCAAATCCAAGACACAACTCGGAATAAACAATGCAAGTCTAGTTCGGAATCCTTGGTTCCTTACACAATTCGGAATGAAGTTGAACTGACCTAGTTCGGAATCCACATGAAACACCTAATTCAGAATATACATGTAGGACAGAGTTCGGAATACACACAAACCACTTAGTTCGGAATGCAGAATTCTGATGTAATTCGGAATGCACAAGTACGGATATAATTCGGAATCCAGAAGTTTGACGTAACTCGGAAAATGTAACCCGAACATAGTTCGGAATATCACCCTCGTACCTAATTCGGAATATCCTCCCTTCTAACCTAATTTGGGGTATCCAATCCCTTACGTAACTCCGAATCCTTAACTCAAACGTAGTTCGGAATATGAATGTTTCTTACTTAACTCGGAATAAGCTATCTTGGATGTAATTCGGAAAAGATAATCTTGCTCACAACTCAGAATACAACAATGGTTGACCTAATTCGGAACCCACTCCAATCCACCACCTAATTCAGGATAATGGATCCTTAAACTAATTCGGGAAAAATGATTTGGACATAGTTCGGGATAAAAGGGTTTAGTGTATTCCGGATTAAAATAAAGTTAAGCAAAATCTAAAAATAAGCTAGAACCAATTAAGCACTTATCCAAAAACTTTACCAAATCAATTTTTAGAAAAAGCTAATAAAACACAATTTAAAAACTTTTAAAAACATTTAATAAGCATGATAACTATGATTTTACCTGAGGTTCAATTAAGTTCTCTGTATCTTCTCGAATAGATCACGGTTCAAAGTGGAATAGTTGTTCTTGGTTACTAAAAAGGGGTTTGGTTTTCTATTCTACTAAAAAGGTTTAAATGCACAAAGATATAAAATTAAACTAAAAGCAGTTAATAAAATAAGACTGAAATTGAATTAAAACTAAACAGTAAACAGTAAAATACCCTTACTTGCAAAACAACTAATTCGGAATAAAACAACTGATTCAGAATAATTCTATTGATCCGGAATAATTCACTCATCCGGAATATATGGTTCATGCGGAATAAGGATTTGATTCGGAATAAGCTTGACTCGGAATAATATGGTTCATGCGGAATAGTTGTTCATTCGGAACATTTGCTTGATTCGGAATGTTTTCTTTGATTCGGAATAAAATACTAAAAAGCTTGATTCGGAATAATGACTGATCCGGAATAAAATACTAAAAAGCTTGATTCGGAATAATTTGGTTTACTCGGAATAAAACTTGACTCGGAATAATTTTGACAAGAACCTTCATTCGGAATATATCTACTCATCCGGAATATCGATTATTCCGGATGAACAAACTGATCTGGAATAATTTGAATGAAAACTTTGGTTCGGAATACTCAAACTTTGATCCGGAATATTAAAACTGATTCGGAATAATAAAAATAAAAGTTTCGTTCGGAATAAAAAACTTTATCCGGAATAACTAATCCAAAACATTCATTCGGAACATTTTGTTTATTCGGAATAACTTAACTAGAAAGCTTCATCCGGAATATTATGACAAAACCCTTGATCCGGAATATTGTATTGATTCAGAATCTGGGGATCTTGAAGCCGAAGAACAGGGAAGTATCAAAAATAAGATTTTAAGCCAAACTCAACCAAGTTTTTAACCAAAACTTAAATCAAGATAACTATTAATCATCTAATAAACATAAACATCAAACCAAAACAATAAAAAACACAAAATCCACTTACTTTTAAAGATTAAAATCAACCAAATAAGAACTTAAGACTTTGAATCAAAAAGAGAAAGATGAACAAGATTAAAGGAAAGATGATATTGATTGATTAAGGTTAAGTAAACAAAAGGGAAGATTAAAAACTTACAAGATCTTTGATTCAACAAAAATGAAGAATCACCAACACCTTAATGGTGTTGGTTTCCTACGAAACAAGAAAAAGAAAAAGACTGGAAAATAAAAACTAGTCTAATGTGTGGGAGGGGATCCTCTATTTATAGGAGGTGTGGTTGGTTGGTGAGTGGGCTTTCTCCCTTTCTTTTTGTCTTCTCGTTTTTTCAGAAAAGTTGACGTTTTCGATTTCGATTCGGGATTTGTCGATGAATAAATTCAACTCGTCTTTTAATTTCTTTGTTTAATAGACTTGAGTTCTTCGACATATGTAAATCTTCCATCTTTGGTCCTTTTCTTCGATAAATCTTCAAATAGGCCCATTGACTTCAAATCTTTTGCATCCCTTGGACAATAGACTTCGTCTTGAGTCTTTTTCTTTGACAAAACCCGTGCAATCCCATGTTTTTTTCAATATTTATCCGGTTGGCTCTAAAAACACAACAAACACACAAACCACGCATAATTCCAAACAAATGATATAAAATACGCGTTTTGGTCTTGTTTTAGCAAGAAATAAGTGGTAAAAGGATGGGTGTTTTCACACCTATCAAATCCCCCACACTTAACCATTGCCATGCCCTCATGCAATGCTTAGTGATAAAGCAAATTTACACTTTTCTCATAATCAATCAACCTTTGCCTTATTAACAATAACCACTACTACTAAAGAGATATATAAAAGCTTGAATGAAACAAAAGGGATAGAAAACCATTTTCACTTGAAAATAGCTATAAGGAAATAACTCGCAAAGAGATCTAAGACTTACATTAGGGCTTCGGTGCTGCGAAGATTTATCACCCTCAAGTTTCACGTTCCCCAAACTAAGCTTAAAAATGAGATCATTGTTATTATAAGTTAGCAAAACAAACACTTACACACATGGCTTAATTATATGCTTAAACTCCCTTATTCCTAGGTGTATCTCTTATATTTTATTGTTGTCTTAGAATGATCACGAAGATGCATTTTTGGACTTATTGCGATAGTTTATTTAGGCTGAAAGCAAAGTAGGACGATTTGATTAATAGTTAGCTAAAGGACAAAATCTCTTAAAACTGCTTCTCGGGACCTAAAAAAGTTCATATCTTGGCATAACTTGCTTCACGATTTGAGACCTTTCTCGGGCCGATATTTGGCATGTACTTCATACTTCATATCTTGAGAGACGTTCTTGAGATAATGGTCTTCTCTTCGTTAATAGAGTTTCTTCACTTGGAGACTTTTGAGGGATACTCCAACTTTGTTGACCACGACTTCATCATTATTTCTTCAATCGTTAATTGGGATTTTGAGATACAACGATCCGCCTCCTTTTCGGACTTGGATCTATTTATCCTCATACCTTGTTAGGGTCTTTTCGGATAGACTTCTCCATGATCTTTATGGGAGTTGATTGCTTTTCGTTGTGAGTCTTGATCCTTCATATTGATTTTAGGAATAATGCTTTTCACATCACCTTGGATCTTTAGTAATAAAATGGAATCCTCATGCCTTGTTAGGGCCTTTTCGGACTCGTAAATCTCCGCGCCCCGCTTCATTAGTTATGCCTTGGCTATGAACTCTTATCATTACCGAGCAACTTTTAAACGATCTTGGGCTAGAAGCTAAGTTATTCAATAAAATCGTACGACCTTACTTATTGCAGATAAATTATTAGCAAGCGATGGGAGAATAGGCTTATAATCACGCCAAGTGTGCTTGTGCAAGAATACCGACTTATAATTGACTCTATCATTTCTCGTTCTCCACAATTTAAAATCTCAAGTAATGAGACTCGTGGATGCTTAGCCTAATAAACCAATTAAGGTCTACATGGTTAAGGATACTTGCTAGAATAAACTTGGATAAGTCTATTCGGGTTGAGTCAAAATAATCACAACGGGCCTAATATGTCAAAGAATTCTAAACTTGCTACACCACTTTATTAATATTTTTGACTTTATTGTGGGATATATACATATGAAAGCAACGATACGAATTTAGAAATTACGACTATATGGCCAAAGTTAATTAAAAATTTGAAAAATGCTGAAAAAGATGATTTTCCGGTTAAATGAAGGCATTTTAATGGAAAAGTCTACTTAAAACTTTGATAGAAGTCTCCTCTACACTTAATATAAACATTGTCCTCAATGTTTAAGCATGTGGGAGAAGTCTCCCCTACACTTATGACATTGTGCACGTTGGTTAAATCAAGCTAAGGAGGAGACAACTAAAGTGATCAATTTCAAATGTGAGTATGAAGAAAATTGAATCACGATAGTTGAGAGATAGAACCGGTTTGCGGATAACACGGGAGCACGGTTTTTCAAAGGTTCCAAAAGTGCATTCATCCCTGTAATCACATCACCACACAAAAACAAACTACCTATATAGGTCCCCCTACACTTAGGAGGTAAAACGGAAAGGGATAGATACTCGGGTTGCCTCCCGAGGAGCGCTTGTTTTTGATAACCGAGTCACGAGCCTGACTCGACCTAAAACTAGTTCATGGGAAACGTAGTGAGGGAGGGAATCATCTCATGAGAGATGTCCTCACCAAATTACAACTTCACTCGTTGGCCATTCACCTTAAAATTAGGTCCATTAGGTTGAGCGAGCTCGAGAGTACCATATGGAAAAATTTGGGCAATGGTGAATGGGCCGGACCAACGAGATTTGAGTTTGCCCGAAATATTTTCAACCGAGAGTTGAAGAGTAAAACTTTGTCTCCAACTTGGAACTATCGGTTTTTAATCTTAGAGTCATGAATGAGCTTAGTTCTTTCCTTATAGATCAAGGAATTTTCATAAGCTTCATTCCGGAGTTCATTGAGCTCATTGAGTTGGATTTTGCGTAGGTCATCGGCTTTGTTGATATCGAAGTTAGCCCACTTCAAGGCCCAGTAAGCCTTGTGCTCCAACTCAATGGGGAGGTGGCATGCTTTCCTGTACACGAGACGATATGGTGTACAACCAATCGGAGTCTTGTATGCGGTACGAAAAGCCCACAGAGCATCATCGAGTTTATCGGCCCATGAGGCACGATGCTCTCCCACGCTTCGTTCAAGAATTCGCTTTAACCCTCGGTTAGATATTTCAGCCTGCCCATTAGTTTGTGGGTGGTATGCGGTGGAAAGACGATGATTGACACCATACTTAGCCATGACTCTTGCGAATTGATCATTGCAAAAATGAGTCCCGCGATCACTAATAATGGCACGAGGCACACCAAATCTAGCGAATAGCTGCTTCAAAAAGTTACAAACCACCCTTGCATCGTTAGTGGGTAAAGCTTTGGCTTCAACCCATTTAGAAACGTAGTCAACGGCAACAAGGATGTATTTGTTTCCTTTAGATGAAGGGAATGGCCCCATAAAGTCGATACCCCATACATCAAAGATTTCACATTCTTGTATGAAATTTTGAGGCATCTCATCTTTATGTGTGATCTTGCCTTGTCGTTGGCAAGCATCACAATTTTTCACCATTTCGTGAGCGTCACGATAAATGGAGGGCCAATAAAATCCCGAGTCAAACACTTTCTTTGCGGTGAAGTTGGGACCAAAGTGACCACCGGTGGGTCCTTTGTGGCAAGCTTCGAGAATGTCTAAAGCTGCCGGTCCATCAACACATCAGCGAATAATCAAATCAGCGCATTGTTTGAAGAGATACGGGTCATCCCAAAAGTAATTCTTAATATCTTTAAAGAACTTTTTCTTTTGTTGGGATGTTAACCCGTCAATGAGAATTCCACCCGCCAAGTAGTTTGCAATGTCCGCAAACCACGGGGTTTCATCAAAATTCGAGTTGATAGACATTAAGGTCTCCAGGGGAAAAGAGTCATTGATCTCTTTGTTCGGATGATCCCCTTGATAAGGATCCTCAAGTCCACTAAGATGATCCGCGGCTAGGTTTTCAGCTCCCTTCTTATCACGAATTTCGATTTTAAATTCTTGAAGTAGCAAAACCCAGCGAAGAAGTCTTGGTTTAGAATCTTGTTTAGTTAACAAGTACTTCAACGCGGAATGGTCCGTGTACACGATGGTAGTGGAAAGGACAAGATAGGGCGAAATTTTTCAAAAGCATAGACAACAGCTAAAAGCTCTTTTTCGGTTGTCGTGTAATGCAATTGAGCCCCTGTCATTGTCTTGCTAGCGTAATGGATCGGTTGGAAGTGTTTGTTCACTCTTTGGCCCAAAACAGCTCCAATAGCAAAGTCACTAGCATCGCACATCAACTCAAATGGTAGCTCCCAATTAGGGGTAACCAAGACCGGTGCCTTAGTTAGCTTATCCTTAAGAAGGTTGAAGGCTTCAATACACTCTTTGGAAAAGATAAAAGGAGTATCTTTTTCCAAGAGGTGGGTCATCGGGCGAGCGATTTTAGAAAAATCTTTGATAAATTGACGGTAGAAGCCCGCATGACCAAGGAAACTTCTCACACCCTTCAAGTTTGAAGGTGGAGGCAATTTTGCAATAACATCGACTTTAGCACGGTCTACTTCAAGACCGGCTTTGGAGATTTTGTGTCCTAGCACGATGCCTTCTTTTACCATGAAATGGCATTTTTCCCAATTTAGAACAAGGCGAGTGTCTTCACACCGCTTAAGCATACGTTCTAAATTGGCAAGGCAAGCAGAGAAAGAATCGCCATAAACCGAGAAATCATCCATGAAGACTTCCATAGTTTCTTCAACCATGTCATGGAAGATAGCCATCATACACCTTTGGAAAGTCCCGGGAGCATTGCATAAGCCGAAAGGCATTCTTTTGTAGGCAAATGTTCCATAAGGACAAGTGAATGTGGTTTTCTCTTGGTCTTTGGGATCAATGGGAATTTGAAAATACCCAGAGAAACCGTCTAAGAAGCAGTAATAGTCATTACCCGCTAGACGCTCGAGCATTTGATCCATGAAAGGAAGAGGAAAGTGATCTTTTCTCGTGGCATCATTGAGTTTGAGATAATCGATACAAACTCTCCACCCAGTAACGAGACGAGTAGGAATCAACTCGTTGTGTTCATTGGGAACAACGGTTATTCCGCCTTTCTTTGGCACACAATGGACGGGACTTACCCATGGCGAGTCCGAAATAGGGTAAATCATGCCGGCATCAAGAAGTTTGATAACCTCTTGTTTGATGACGTCATGAATTCGAGGATTAACCCTTCTTTGGCTTTGGATTGCGGGTTTAAAGTCATCTTCCATGAGAATTTTGTGAGTACAAAAGGTTGGATCAATTCCGCGAATATCGGAAATTTTCCAAGAAATTGCCTTCTTATGATCTTTAAGCACGGCGATAAGGCGAGATTTTTCTTCTTCTTTCAAGTCCTTAGCGATGATGACGGGTGACTTCTTCTTGTCTTCAAGGAACACGTACTCGAGATGGGACGGTAACTCCTTAAGCTCTAAATCCGAAGGATTTTCGATGGAAGGCTTAGTCAAATTCGGTTCATCGATAGCGATATCCTTGGGAGATGGTGGAGAAATATGGTCCTCATTAAGAAGTTTCTCAATGGTACGAATGTCTTCATCCTAATCGGTGGGATAATCGTCATATTGTAAGTTCACATCTCCCAAAGTTGCTTCAAATTCAGTCAAAAGGAAATCACTTTCTCCAAATAGAGTTAGTGATGGAGCAATAGAGGCAACGGTCTCAACATTGGGAAGAGAGGTAAGACTACTTTTACAAGCATCTTTAAAGTGTTCTTCACAAGCCTCATCAAGAACGTCGATACAATTAACACTCTCGTATGAATAAGGCTGTTTAGAAATCTTACCCATGTTGAAGACAATTTGATCGTCACCAACTCTCATGATAAGCTCACCCGCTTCTACATCGATGAGAGTGCGACCGGTCCTCAAGAATGGACGTCCAACGATTAAGGGAACACGAGGATCCATCTCGTAGTCAACAACAACAAAATCCGTCAGGAAGGTGAATTTTTCAACGCCAACGAAAACGTCTTCGGCTATCCCCACTTGATAAGCAGTACGGTTAGCTAATTCCAAAGTCATTTTGGTGGGGACTAGTTCAGGGAGAGATAATTGCTTCCAAATGCTAAGAGGCATTAAGTTGATACTAGCGCCTAGATCGGCTAGGGCCATGCAATTCTCTACTCCCGGGAAGTTGCAAGGGATTAAGAAGCGACCCGGATCACCAAGTTTGGTTGGCAATTTCCTTAAGAGAACCGCGGAGCAATTCTCATTAAGATGGGTATTAGCAATATCAAGAAGCTTTTCCTTGTCACTAAGAAGATCTTTAAACATCTTCGCATATTTAGGCATGTGAGCGAGAGCCTCAGCGAAGGAGATGTTGAAATTCAATTGTTTAAACATTTTGATAAAGTTTGAAACTTGAATATCGTCCTTGCTTTTGAGCTTCTCTTTCCTCAACCTTGAGGGATAAGGTATATCGGAAGAAGAGGAAAGCTTTGGAATTGTAGGATCACTCACATCCTTGGGTGGTGGAGGGGTAGAAGTAAGAGGTGGAGGAATTGGAGAAGTAGACTCGTTTTCCTTTGTCACAATCACCGGTGTAGGTGTAGGAAGCTCGGGTTCCTTGGTACCTTTTCCACTGCGAGTGGTGATTGCTTTCATCTCCCCTCTTGGATTAGCAACGGTGTTACTCGGAAGAGTACCCGAAGAAGAGGGTTGATTACCTTGGAAGAAACCAGCCATCATGTCCCTTAGGTCATTCGTTTGACTACTCAAAGAGTTTCGCATATCGGCTCTAAGATCATTCCCTTGTTTCACCATATCGCCCTTCAAATTAATAATTTGGGTCTGCAGATTCTTCACCAACACATCATTCGTCCGTATGTACATTTCAACCTCGTGGTTGAAAACGGTGGGTTGGGTAGGAGGAGGTGCTTGATAAGCAGGTGGTTGGTAAGGAGCGGGTTGGTAAACTTGAGTAGGATTTTGAGGTGGATATGGTTGTCTTTGAGGTGGTTGGTATGGTGCTCGAGGTTGGTTTTGATTGGTTCGGTTAAGGTTTTGTTGTTGGTTTTGATTGGTTGGAGGAAAACCGGGCGGGGAAAGAAAGTTGTTTGAGCGATAGCTGAGTAAGTTGCGGTCACCTTGAGGACGTGCTTGATAGCCTCCCGTGGAATAATTACCGTATGCTGTGTTAACATTCTCACAAGGATAGTCTTGGGTGGAGGTACAAGTAGTGTAAGAGTGAGGACACCCGCATATTTCACATGGTTGGCTTACATCATTGACTTGAGCGTTTTGAGCGTTGATGCTTTTGGTGTTGTTAGCGGTGTGGACAGCAAGTGACTCAATAAGCGAAGTAAGTTTGTCAATTCTCTTGTCGTTGTCACTATTGCTAGCACTAGCGGCATTGGTCCGAACACTTTTGGTTTGCACTCTAGATTTATTCTCAATAATATCCCAAGAGGCATTAGAAGACCTAACCAAAATATTACCCCCCGAGGCACTATTTAGTGAATCTTGGTCATTCATGCTTAAACCATTATAAAAAGTATTAATTTGGTGCACCTTGGTAAAACCATGTTGTGGGCACTTTCTTAAAAGGTCTTTAAAACGGTCCCAAGATTCACTAAAAGTCTCATCGTACTTTTGTTCAAAATTAATGATTTCATTCCGCAAAGCGGTAGTACGAGAGGGTGGGAAAAAGTAGTTTATGAATTTGGTCTCTAAGTCCGTCCACGTCAGAATACTTTGTGGCGGTTTCTTTGCAAGCCAATGTCGGGCTTGTCCCTCTAAGGAGAAAGGAAACAGTTGTAAGCGGATTACCTCTTGTGGAACCCCATTAAATTTGACCGTATTCGTGAGTTGAATGAACCTTTTGATGTGGTCATGAGGATCATCAATGCTACGCCCCAAGAATGGTTGAGCAAAGACCATTTGAATGAAGCCGGATTTGAGCTCAAAGTTGTTGGCTGTAATCGCGGGTATGACAATAGGATCGTTGTTGCCCTCTACATGTGCTTGCAAAAGTTCGATCATAGGACGATTGTCCGGTAGAGGTTCATTGTTGTTATTATTCATGTTGTTTTGAGGTGGATTATTATTGTTGTTGTGTACACCGGCCATGTCTAAGTTATCGAGAGTCTCGGGATAAGACGTTGATCGTGTACGCATGCACCTGCAAAAGAAATAACAAAGCAGAAATCTTTTTGGTTTTTTATGTTTTTTAATTTTTTTGTATTTTTGAAAATTTTATATATATATATTTTTTTTATTTTTGAAAAAAATTTTATGATGAAAAAGTAACGTTCACGGTGAACGGATCCCAAAATCCAATTTTCTCACAAAAAACCGTTTATCCTTACGAAAAGAGCCGGCAGCGACGCCATTTGATAACTATGATTTTACTTGAGGTTCAATTAAGTTCTCGATATCTTCTCGAATCGATCACGGTTCAAAGTGGAATAGTTGTTCTTGGTTACTAAAAAGGGGTTTGGTTTTCTATTCTACTAAAAAGGTTTAAATGCACAATGATATAAAATTAAACTAAAAGCAGTTAATAAAATAAGACTGAAATTGAGTTAAAATTAAACAGTAAACAGTAAAATACCCTTACTTGCAAAACAACTGATTCAGAATAAAACATAATCAAGTAAGCACATAGGATAATTCATGCAATGCCTTATGAAGTCTACAATAAACCAATGTAGAGAAGGTGCGCAATTAACACATATGGCATGCAAGAAACCAGATTACTTAAAAAGAGAAGACTAAGTAAAACATGTTAGCACGTAGCATTTAAGGACATGCATGAGTTAGACACATCTAGGAGATATTATATCGGAATTGCTTGACAAAGACAAAACCTTTATAATAAGCATGCATTCAATAACTAATCAATTAAGCATATAGCATACGGATAAGCAAGAAGATATATAAGCAAGTAGCATACAAGCAAGTCATCTATCTAGATATCACAAATCAAGCTACATGTAATGTAAATCTCCAAGAAGATTCCTAATTCTTATTAGTTTAGGAAAAGGACTCAAAATAAGAGAAAAGAAAGAAACATAATAACAAGAAGATCCAAGACTCAAAGAAAAATCATGTTGAAAAACATGAAAGGAAATACAAGAGAATAAAGATCATACAAAGATGTATAAAAAACAACCTAAAACTTAAGCATAATTTTAATCTTAGTTACACTAGAAACCTAAGATTTTCTTAAATTAGATGTCTTAGCAATAAGCAATCCACATGCTTAAATGAAAGACAAGGGTGGTGGCGGAATTTGGTAGGGTGAAAGGTGAAGTCACCAAGGGTTCAACAAAGTCATTCACAATGGAAATGCTTTGGATGGGTTGAGGTTGGGTAGTCACATCCAAGAGAGTACTTGGAGTGAAGGGTGAGGTTAGCTCATTCATTCTAGATTGGAATGAAGAGGAGGTAGAACCATGAGAATGGTTTGTACTATGGGTTGAGGTAGTCTTGCATGGAGCAAGAGGTGGTGAGTGTGATTAAGAGATGAGAATTGGAACAATCTCATTCTTGGGTGTGTGAAAGGGTGAAGAGTTAGGTTTGGGTAACTTAATCTTTAATTTGAGGTGCCTCTTTGAAGAGGAGGTTTTGGGTTAATTGGAGGTTCTTGTAGAAACCATGGTAGTAATGGGTGGTTTAAGGGGTAAGGATGAATGGTTTGAGGTGTGAAGACCATGGCTAACAAGGTGGGTTTAAAAGGGTGAGGGGATGATCCAAACAAGTAATGGTTAAAAAGGGAAAGCCCAAGATATTTTGGGAGTGATCAAAGGTTTGAAACAAAGATTCCCAAGGGTGTTGGAACAATTGGGAAGTTTTAGAAAACCTGAATTTGAGAGCTTCTGCCCGCGGTTCTTTATCTCCACCGGCGGTTCCATATTGATATGGAGCCGCGGTCTATTTAAAGAACCGCCTACAGAGGCTAGGTTTAGGTCGTGAAGGAGGATTTTCCAATTCAGCAAATCCTAATGTTCTAGTCTAACTTATCATAAAGTCATGCTTAAGAGCAATAGAAACTAGAACGCACACAATGGAAAGACACATAGGTTCAATTAACACGTAAGAGGAAAGCTAAGAAAAACCTAATGGCTACAAAAGAAAAAGACTCCTAATGACATACAGAGTTCATCAAAGTAAACTATCATTAGTCATATATAGGAAGAGCCATTTAGCCAATTTAGAGAATGAGTATGAGACTATCACTAGTGGTGCTCAATTAAGGCTAAACACGACCATTTTTACGAGTTATACACCAACTCAACTTCCCACATGGAAGTAATTCAACCGTTAGGTCAAATTAAGATCCTAGTGCATAAATTCTCTAGTAGTCATTCTCAAGTTAGACAAAATGTAATTCCAACATTTGCCTAATAAAGTTTAGCAAGGATGAAACTTGCATGGCGACACAATGCATGACCTAATGAGGGTTAAGAATGCACCATTGCATATCTTGTCAAACAAGTCTAGTTAAGGTTATTTACCTTAATAGAACTTGAGGCCAATAACTTTGAAGTGTATAAACAAAGTTTACATAAACCAAAGGAACACTCTTGATTGGTCTTTCGGAAATGACACATTTATAAATTGCATAGCAATGTAAATTACTTGAGTATTTCGGATGAAACATCCAAGTTATCAAACCGACTCTATTGTGCATTATAAGTAATTATGAAACAAAATATGTCTAACAATTTGAACAAGTAGATTCAATATAACACCATCAACACAAGTGTGAGTTATGATCCGATGTATATTATTAATAAACCACATTCATGTCTATACTAAAAAACATGTCAATTAGATTCGATAATGATACCAATCATAGTTTGAATAATGAATTGATATTTAATCGAAATCTTTCTTGATTCCCACAAACACTCTTTTAAGAGAAAATAGATAAGATTTTCAAAGGGTGTTTCATGTTTTATAGTGAGACATTTATCTACTTGAACTAATGACACAATGATCGAGTAAGACGACCCAAATCAATAGATTTGACAAGCTCCCAAAGCTTTCAAACCTAAAAGTGTTAAAGAACATGCCGAGGTGTACAAGATGTTTATGTAACATTTGTAAACCAAGAGATGTTAATCCTATATGCAATGCACACATAATGTTGCAACTAAAATGCAAGAAATCTAGCATACATCCTAATTAGGAAAAACTAGATACTAACAAATACCAAGCAAGGCACAAGAGACTAGACATATAAGCAATACTACTACAAATAGCAAGGAACACTTAATAATGTCTACATATAATAATAACACACAAGGAAACACATACAAACAATTAGCTTAACACATAAAAGCATTCGTCCATGTTTTAAGTGCTAGATACAACAAAGTATTCATAGCTTGATTTTATTTGAAAATAGTCTTTGACCCATTTAAAATTTAATTAAGTTTAACACTTTGTAAATATATCAATTTTCAAAGATATATCACCAAGAGATGTCCAACTTAATAGAAAAGAGTAAAACACAAGTTTTACGACAAACCGAGACTCGATACTTTGGACAAAGTATATAACTTATAAAACAATTAAATTTTAAAGTTTGAATAAAGGTTAGGAAGCATTTTTAATTGAGAGAAAATTCAATTACGTTCGAAATGACGGGTGGCACGACTTCTACGGACTTACGGTTGATTTTATATGATTTTTCAAAGTTTGCAAAAATCTGAGTCAGTCTGACTGCGGTTCCTTATTGATAAGGATCCGCGGGGAACAATAAAGAACCGCGGTCAGAGGACAAAAAATGAGTTTTTGGTCAAAATCATTTGGTAACTTTTTGGAAGGACTTAGGACTCTAAAAAATCATTTTAGACACATAGAACTCGTATTTTAGAGTTAATTATGACACAAAATATTTTTATACTTCCAAACATGAAAAGATTTAATTCAAGCTATTATACAAAGTTTATTTAACACCAAAACTTGTACGAATGAAACAACAAAACACATTTCATAAGTAATCACTCTTCATGAACAATTTGATACAAAGATCGTCTCTATTTTTAAAAACCGTTTTCATTTTAAAAGCCATTTGTTTTGAAAAACTAGAGCAAGGATCGATCCAAGCTTTAAAGTACAATATACTTCAAAGATCTTGTGTGACCATCGCTCTGATACCAATTGTAGAAACTAGAAGGGGGGGTTGAATAGTTTCTAGTTAGTTTTCAAAATATTTCGGCTTAATCCACTGTGCGCGGTTCCTTATGTCTACCCGCGGTTCCTTATCAATAAAGAACCGCCGGTCGACTTATGGAACCGCCGACAGTGGACGATGCCATTTGTTATATGTTACATCAACAATCCTTTGTATGAAATTCTCGATCAAGCTTGACAAGATATGAGATGTGTTTGATTGAAAGATAAATACTACAAGTAAGTAAACACACAAACACATCAAATCAAGAGTACATCAAGCAATAGTCTAAACACTAAGCACACACGTACTAAGCATAAGCTTTTCCGCAACTAGGACGTTTAGACTAAGTGATGTACACTTGACCATAATCTAAACATGAAGCACACACGTACTAAGCCTTAGCTTTTCCGCAACTTAGATGTTTAGATTATGAGATGCACACAACACACAACAACAAGTATGCAACTATAAATATATCTAAAAAGGTAAAGACATAAATGTAAATGAAAGTACCGACACGGTGATTTATAGTGGTTCGGTCACGAAGCTCCTCTTCGCCCTACTCCACTCCTCGAGTACACCTTACTCGAGAGTTACTTCACTAGTCAACAAACTCCTTAAGGTGGAGAAACCATACACAACGTCGCTTATCCAATTTCCGACTCTAAGCTAAAAGTCGAGTCCTAATCTTAGGTAGGACCAATCTACACAACGTCGCCCACTTCACCATTTAACGACACAAGGCTAGATGTCGAGTTCTAATCGAAAGCTAGAACCAATCTTCACGACTCTTCACTTTGAAGCTAAGTGATAACTTCACACAACACAACTACTAATCACTTTAAAGCTAAGTGAGAACTCACAAGACACAACCACATCACTTTAGAGTTTAGTGAGAACTACCTAGACACAACCACATCACTTTAGAGTTTAGTGAGAACTACCAAGACACAACCTAATCTACCCACTAGTTATATTTTATGGCCCAACATAACAAACCTTGTGTTTTATGGCCTAAACACATAAACCATATAGATCTAAGCACACATCACTTAGATCTATAACTCTAATACTATATCCAAGTACTAACAAGACTTGGATCTACACAACTAACACCTAATCCAAGGATACCCATCACTTGGATATTCTACCCTTACAAACACATCCAAGTGTACCCAACACTTGGATCTTCTACATATACATAGTAGGAAGACTAAAAACATAACTTAGATCTATAGAAGGAAAGATCTTCATCATGTAGTGAAACCAAAACATCATGGTAATGATAGTGTTCTTCTCTTTGCACTTGAGAGGATGAGGAGATTGAAGATTGAATCACATCTTAAACAAGATTAATCAAAACTAACTAATCAAGGATCTAAGATGGTTTTTGAAAGAAACTGTGCAAAAAGGGTTGAAAGAAAATCTGGAAATGATCCACTATTTATAGGGCAACATTGCAATGGTCAAAAACACCCGCGGTTCCTTATCTCTACCCGCGGTACCTTATCAATAAGGAACCGCGGGTTCCTTTAAGGAACCTCCGCGTCGGAGTCCGTGCAAATTTGTCCTTTAGTGGGGATATGCCATCTGGGGTAGTTTATACCCTCAAAGGATATTCCTTTGGCATATAGAATATGCCAAATTCAAATTTCCATTTTCTTTTTAATAAAACATTTTCTTAAAAATAAAGTTAATTAAAATCTTTTGTCACATTTGATTAAAATGTGAGTTTTAAGAAAATCTTAATCCTTGATCACTTAGTTAGGTTAATGCCATGTTTGTACATACCTTGAGTGATTCATGCCGAATGCGGTCTTGGAGGTGTCGAGAGAAGTATACAAATGTATTCTTGAGTGATTACGAGTACCTTAACATTTTACATAATGTATTGCGAATTATACGTTTGTCATCAACAAAACACAAAGAGATTATATCGACAAAGCATCGTAATGTTTGCACTAACAATCTCCCCCTTTTTGATGATGACAAACAAGTAAACCGCAACACATATTAAAATGCATAAGTTACTCGTTTACACTTACTTATCCCCCTTTTGTCGAATCAAAAAGGTAGTCAACGTCTTGAAGAAGAGAAGAATCAACGTCGAGAGAGAACACGTCCAAAGTGGTAGTCATCGATAGCACGTCCTTTGAAGAGGAGAAGAATTAACGTCACACGAGCTTGATTCCAAAAGGTAGATCATCACTAGTGGTCGTCGGTTGAGAGGCGAGAATCCAAACCATAAACCCATCATCCAAAGATATTGAGCTTGCTTCATCCTAGTGAAGTCTTCAATCACCATAGGTTAACCAACTTCAAGCATAATAATATGCTTATCTACGAGTGTCCAAAATGCATTACTTGCAAGATGTTTGATGAATGCAATTTGAGTGAGTCAACAATCGCAAATGTAATGACTTGAACTCTTGAAAATGCTCACCCTTGATATGAGCTCCCCCTTGCTTGAGGCACCAACAAAGCAAGAATAGCGACGAGCTACAAAAATAGGTTAGAAGTATCCTATAAAACAAGGTTAGTAGACAAGAGCATATATAAAAAGAGCATATATTGTCGAGAGGACATACTCCGCTTTATCAAAAATACCAAACTAAAGAGAGTATGACATGGACAATAAAAATAATTCCACATAGTCGAAAAGAGAGAAAGAATGACTATGATGAAAAAAAGAGAGGAGGATAAACAAGTCGTTTGCACAAACAATGACAAGCATTGAAGAAAGAAGTGTGCACGCAATGCTATCAATCCAAAAATAAGTCAAAGGAGAGGATCTTGACAAGATCAATTCACAATTGTTGGAATAGAGATAGAAAAGAAACATCCATACCAATTGTAATGATAATATGTCAAAGGGTAAAAATCTTATAATTTTTGGAATCACCCAAGAAAATTCAAGATTTAACCATCAACTCTAAAAAAAGCAAGGAGAGGATTTTGAGAAAATCAATTCAAAATTGTTGGAATAGAGGTAGAAAAGAAACATCCAAGAATTTGAAGATATCATCTCAAGGGGTTAAAAAATTAGAATTGATTGCATCACCCATACCAATTGTAAATTTTAACCGCAATCAACTCTCAAAAAGAGGAACAAAAAAATCTCAACCTAGAGACATTTTTGACAAAAAAAAATAGGAAAACCAAAAGCGGATAAATCGACGCTTTAAGAAAAAATCGGGATATAGGACATTATAGGCAAAAATGCGTATGAATGTCGACACCAAATGGTGTTTAGCATACGATAAACTACATGCTCAAAGATTCGTAGCTCTTCTCAATCATTATGGATGTTCAAAGAACAATTACATGATGAGGAAAGGGTAAGGCTCGACTCAACTTAGTTTATAAAGACTAGAAGAAAGAGACTCGACTTAGAAGAGCATGATTAAAATGAATTGAGAGAGACTCAACAAAGAAGTTAAGGATAACTTCACAAATTGATTCATGAATACTATACCTTAGAAGGTGATAGTGAAATCTCGAAAGAAAATGAGAGAAGAAACTCAAAAGAAGCTCAAGAAGACATGAAGAGTTAGTACAAAATCAAACACATAATCAAGTAAGCACATATGATAATTCATGCAATGCCTAATGAAGTCTACAATAAACCAATGTAGAGAAGGTGCGCAATTAACACATATGGCATGCAAGAAACATGATTCTTAAAAAAGAGAAGACTAAATAAAACAAGTTAGCACGTAGCATTTAAGGACATGCATGAGTTAGACACATCTAAGAGATATTATATCGGAATTGCTTGACAAAGACAAAACCTTTATAATAAGCATGCATTCAATAACTAATCAATTAAGCATATAGCATACGGATAAGCAAGAAGATATATAAGCAAGTAGCATACAAGCAAGTCATCTATCTAGATATCACAAATCAAGCTACATGTAATGTAAATCTCCAAGAAGATTCCTAATTCTTATTAGTTTAGGAAAAGGACTCAAAATAAGAGAAAAGAAAGAAACATAATAACAAGAAGATCCAAGACTCAAAGAAAAATCATGTTGAAAAACATGAAAGGAAATACAAGAGAATAAAGATCATACAAAGATGTATAAAAAACAACCTAAAACTTAAGCATAATTTTAATCTTAGTTACACTAGAAACCTAAGATTTTCTTAAATTAGATGTCTTAGCAATAAGCAATCCACATGCTTAAATGAAAGACAAGGGTGGTGGCGGAATTTGGTAGGGTGAAAGGTGAAGTCACCAAGGGTTCAACAAAGTCATTCACAATGGAAATGCTTTGGATGGGTTGAGGTTGGGTAGTCACATCCAAGAGAGTACTAAGCATAAGCTTTTCCGCAACTAGGACGTTTAGACTAAGTGATGTACACTTGACCATAATCTAAACATGAAGCACACACGTACTAAGCCTTAGCTTTTCCGCAACTTAGATGTTTAGATTATGAGATGCACACAACACACAACAACAAGTATGCAACTATAAATATATCTAAAAAGGTAAAGACATAAATGTAAATGAAAGTACCGACACGGTGATTTATAGTGGTTCGGTCACGAAGCTCCTTTTCGCCCTACTCCACTCCTCGAGTACACCTTACTCGAGAGTTACTTCACTAGTCAATAAACTCCTTAAGTTGGAGAAACCATACACAACGTCGCTTATCCAACTTCTGACTCTAAGCTAAAAGTCGAGTCCTAATCTTAGGTAGGACCAATCTAGACAACGTCGCCCACTTCACCATTTAACGACACAAGGCTAGATGTCGAGTTCTAATCGAAAGCTAGAACCAATCTTCACGACTCTTCACTTTGAAGCTAAGTGAGAACTTCACACAACACAACTACTAATCACTTTAAAGCTAAGTGAGAACTCACAAGACACAACCACATCACTTTAGAGTTTAGTCAGAACTACCTAGACACAACCACATCACTTTAGAGTTTAGTGAGAACTACCAAGACACAACCTAATCTACCCACTAGTTATGTTTTATGGCCCAACATAACAAACCTTGTGTTTTATGGCCTAAACACATAAACCATATAGATCTAAGCACACATCACTTAGATCTATAACTCTAATACTATATCCAAGTACTAACAAGACATGGATCTACACAACTAACACCTAATCCAAGGATACACATCACTTGGATATTCTACCCTTACAAACACATCCAAGTGTACCCAACACTTAGATCTTCTACATATACATAGTAGGAAGACTAAAAACATAACTTAGATCTATAGAAGGAAAGATCTTCATCATGTAGTGAAACCAACACATCATGGTAATGATAGTGTTCTTCTCTTTGCACTTGAGAGGATGAGGAGATTGAAGATTGAATCACATCTTAAACAAGATTAATCAAAACTAACTAATCAAGGATCTAAGATGGTTTTTGAAAGAAACTGTGCAAAAAGGGTTGAAAGAAAATCTGGAAATGATCCACTATTTATAGGGCAACATTGCAACGGTCAAAAACACCCGCGGTTCCTTATCTCTACCCGCGGTACCTTATCAATAAGGAACCGCGGGTTCCTTTAAGGAACCGCGGGTTCCTTTAAGGAACCTCCGCGTCGGAGTCCGTGCAAATTTGTCCTTTAGTGGGGATATGCCATCTGGGGTAGTTTATACCCTCAAAGGATATTCCTTTGGCATATGGAATATGCCAAATTCAAATTTCCATTTTCTTTTTAATAAAACATTTTCTTAAAAATAAAGTTAATTAAAATCTTTTGTCACATTTGATTAAAATGTGAGTTTTAAGAAAATATTAATCCTTGATCACTTAGTTAGGTTAATGACATGTTTGTACATACCTTGAGTGATTCATGCCGAATGCAGTCTTGGAGGTGTCGAGAGAAGTATACAAATGTATTCTTGAGTGATTACGAGTACCTTAACATTTTACATAATGTATTGCGAATTATACGTTTGTCATCAACAAAACACAAAGAGATTATATCGACAAAGCATCGTAATGTTTGCACTAACAAGCTTGATTCGGAATAATTTGGTTTACTCGAAATAAAACTTGACTCGGAATATCTTTGACAAGAACCTTCATTCGGAATATAGCTACTCATCCGGAATATTGATTATTCCGGATGAACAAACTGATCCGGAATAATTTGAATGAAAACTTTGGTTCAGAATACTCAAACTTTGATCCGGAATATTAAAACTGATTCGGAATAATAAAAATAAAAGCTTCGTTCGGAATAAAAAACTTTATCCGGAATAACTAATCCAAAACCTTCATTCGGAACATTTTGTTTATTCGGAATAACTTAACTAGAAAGCTTCATCCGGAATATTATGACAAAACCCTTGATCCGGAATATTGTACTGATTCGGAATCTGGGGATCTTGAAGCCGAAGAACAGGGAAGTATCAAAAATACGATTTTAAGCCAAACTCAACCAAGTTTTTAACCAAAACTTAAACCAAGATAACTATTAATCATCTAATAAACATAAACATCAAACCAAAACAATAAAAACACAAAACCCACTTACTTTTAAAGATTAAAATCAACCAAATAAGAACTTAAGACTTTGAATCAAAAAGAGAAAGATGAACAAGATTAAAGGAAAGATGATATTGATTGATTAAGGTTAAGTAAACAAAAGGGAAGATTAAAAACTTACAAGATCTTTGATTCAACAAAAATGAAGAATCACCAACACCTTAATGGTGTTGGTTTCCTACGAAACAAGAAAAAGAAAAAGACTGGAAAATAAAAACTAGTCTAATGTGTGGGAGGGGATCCTCTATTTATAGGAGGTGTGGTTGGTTGGTGAGTGGGCTTTCTCCCTTTCTTTTTGTCTTCTCGTCTTTTCAGAAAAGTTGACGTTTTTGATTTCGATTCAGGATTTGTCGACGAATAAATTCAACTCGTCTTTTAATTTCTTTGTTTAATAGACTTGAGTTCTTCGACATATGTAAATCTTCCATCTTTGGTCCTTTTCTTCAATAAATCTTCAAATAGGCCCATTGACTTCAAATCTTTTGCATCCCTTGGACAATAGACTTCGTATTGAGTCTTTTTCTTTGACAAAACCCGTGCAATCCCATGTTTTCTTCAATATTTATCCGGTTGGCTCTGAAAACACAACAAACACACAAACCACGTATAATTCCAAACAAATGATATAAAATACGCGTTTTGGTCTTGTTTTAGCAAGAAATAAGTGGTAAAAGGATGGGTGTTTTCACACCTATCAAAGCAAAAATTTAAAATCAACTTTTTAATAAAAATAGGGTTAAAGCCATAAATTACCAACGTACTTTACGTTTTTTCTCGACATTACTAATATGTAACATATAATCTTATTATAACCATTTAAAGTTTACAATTTGTTCTAATATTGCAAACGACCTCATAAGTGACCGTATTTAAAAGGTAAAAAGGTGAAAATCACCTACACGTCACCTATGTTAACCGGTTAACATCAAATATCATTTATATAGTTTCCACATAAGGCATACACATCATTATTCCACTAACATTTAATTTAATATTCTCACCAAAGTCAAACCATACATCTACTTACCCAAATAAAACATAAACATTTTTCCCCAAATCAAAAACATGAACCCTAATTTCATAATCTCATAACCATCAATTATTGCTTTAATCAAAACTCACCTGAACCAAGCCAAGGAGTTACGAATTTTCAGAAGTAAAAAAAAGAAGTGATTTAGAGATTAAGGTGGGGGCGACGTTTTTGGCTTCAAAATTGAATATGGATTACTAATTTCGTTTGTATATTAACATAATCATATGAAATGGTTTTATTAGTTGTAAGTTACAAAATCAATTAATTTGGTATGTCGCCTAGTTTATATTTCATATTATTTCTGTTAGATTCCATGTTTTAGACTATGGTACAGTGCCAATAATACAAAATGAATTTGATAACATTCAAATTAATTGGATTGATCGAATGAATGGTAATGATTTTTGTATAAAAAAATAGTTTTTTGATTTTCTTTTATAATAGTAGTGAAGCAGCAATGAACATTGAGATGAACTAGGAGAAAGATGAAGATGAGTGACTTGTCAAAAGTCAATGAAAGTCAACGTCACGTGGAAAAATATAATGATATGAAAATATTAAAAATTATGTTACCTATATTAACCGGTAGCAACAAGTTTTGATGGTAATAACGAGATTATATATTCCATATTGGTAATATCGAGAAAATATGTAAAGTACGTTGGTAATTTATAGCTTTAACCCATAAAAATATTCAACTACTAAAATCAACTTATTTTAAAAACTAATAAACATAAAGACTAAGAAAATAAGCACTTCAATCTAAAAACTTTAAAAACACCAACTCAATAAGCACAATCAAATGAGCAAAACAATCACATCATCAACAAAATTAAACTAACTACATGATTACTTAAGCAAAAACAATAGATTATTAAGAAAGGTAGAATGAGAATTTAAGAAATAAACTTGATTAAATTGAAGATTAAGATCAAAGATTACAAGATTAAGATGAAGGTTTGATAAGCTTGAAAAACTAGAGAGAAGAAAAATAAAACACACCTAACTACCTACTCAAATTAAAAATTAAAAATGAAGACTAATTAACTAACACCCTCCTAATGACACACATTAGGAGGGTATATATAGGAGGTGGGGAGGCTAGGTGTTGATGCTTTCTTCTTTCTTTCTTCTCGTCTCGACTCGATTTAAATTCTTTGTCGTCTCGGGATTTGTCGATATAAATTGAACTCGTCTTATAATTTTCTTCTTTAATTAGACTTGGTTCTTCGACTTCATTAAACTTCCGTCTTTAGACTTTTTCTTTGATAAATCTTCAAAATAGGCTTTGGACTTCCGTTCTCTTTACACTCTTGATCTTTTGACTTCGTCTTTTCTCGTTTTCTTCGATAAAAGCCCGTGATATCCCGTGTTTTCTTCCTTTTTATATTTTTATCCTGAAACACAATAAAAACACAAACCACGCATAATTCCGACTTTTACGACATAAAATACACGTTTTGGTCTTGTTATTATTGGAAATAAGTGGTAAACGGATAAGTGTTTTCACACTTATTAACGGTTATCTCAGTTAGTCTATCAACTGCCATCCAAACCCATGCTACAACTACTTCCATAAAATTTGGATAGATCATTAGTAGCACCTATACACTTCTTTATCACTTTTCTCCATGAAAGATTTTTTTCCCCTGATACTCAACACTTCCTTTATACCTACACAATGTCTTACCTTCAAGGTCATAGTGCTCCTCATCTTGTCTCAGTTAGACCAAGCCATTCGTCTCTCATGACACATCACATCTATAACTCCTCAACCATTCGATTATCGATACTAAGCCTTCCAATCAAACAGTATAGGTCAGTACCATTTCCTTTCCACACAACAACAATATTAGCATGCTTAGTGCCTTAGTCTACTCATTAGGCTATACCAAAGTTTTACCTTCGGTTCCTATCTCGACCTATTTCATTCATGATTCGTATCTATCCACACTTCCTTCTTCTTCCTCAGCTCATGACATACATCACAATGTTATGCTTCCCGTCTTTCAAGTCATCTATACCTCAAAAATTTTCCAAGTATCTTCACTTATTTTTCCTCATGATCAGTTCTCCTACGCCCTCCTAATAAGGACAGACTAGAGTTTTATGTGATCCCATGCGATCACACTCTCATCTTATACCCATATTAGTTTCCATTTGTCTAAACTAAGCCATATTTTAAATTCTTATTCAAATCTCATACTTCTATTTTGATCTTGCACCCAACATGACGTACTTTCAATCATCATCTTCTAGGAATACTTGATTCTCTCCTTCCATGGTTCTCCCTAATTCCTTCACTATCATGTCCAACCAAAACTTCTCACTCGATTCATCAACTCTATGGAAATCGTTAGTGCATTGGATAATGCATAACTGTCTATTCCAAAGATCTTTCATAACACCTTCATAAAACCGACTCTCTAATCACTTCTCCATGAACTTATTCAGCTCAGCTTCACTACTCATCCCTCTATATTGATTGCCACAAAAATTCTATCCGCGTAGTCACTCGACTCCCCTTGTTACCTCCACGAGTTCTTAATCTCCCATGTTATGTATTAAATTCATCAGGATCCACTAGTTCAGCTCTTTGTAACTCCACTCCGGTACTTGATCTGTCCTTCTCCGTCACGAACCATACGGAGATTCCCATCATAGTGCTTGTCACCTTTCCAGTCCTTGCAACTTCTATGACTCCTTTGAAATCTCTTGCTTCCTTCTAGCAGTCGGCATGTAGTCCTTTCAGCTCCTTGATTCACGATGTAGCTTTTCACGCACTCCTTCTCGTCTCTATGATGTTACCTAGGAACTTCACACTACCCAGTAGCCTCTAACTTCAACTCATCTACCACAATATTTCTAAAGGTACTTCAACCCCTCAATGGCTCACTCTTCCTTACTTGTTGTACTTCACCATTAATCAGCCTCCTACCAATCATTCTTTTACATCCATGTTTTCCTTTACGTGTCTACTACTACCTTGCCTCCATAACTATACCAATTCCCTTGCGTGTTAATCCTTCCATTAGTAGAAGATTTATACTCTACCCTCACATCCGCTAGTACTTTCATCAATCTCCTAATGGTACTTCAACCAACTTCTCATAGCATGACATCTCGTTCCCATGACCAGTCAACTAACTTTACTTATTCCTTATTCCCGTAACCAATCTAAGTTTCAAAACTCCAAAAATCTTAATCATTCCTTCAACACAACCTTTAAACCAAAATACATCTCTCCATTCTAATATCTAACCATAAGTAATACTACCCAACTCTATCCTCTCATCCTAACGTTTCCACAACCGCATAACTAAATCAACCATGACGTGTACCAAAAGAATTCCAACCGATTGCGTCCCATAATAAATATAGGGTAAACCGAAAGATCAACCATAATGAACCCTAGCCAAAACAACTGAAAATGAAACAATGTAATCCAAAAGATTCAATGGAGTGTGCCAACAACGAAAAATTAGACTCGTCACGGTTAGTATTACCAAATTTCGATACTTCAGAAAATTTTAAACTTTCGCCCCATTTAGTTACTCCTCATAAGAACCAAACTTCAATACTAATAAAATCAATCATACTCATTTTGAACAATAAACTCATCTGTTATCTTCATTATTTTATCAAAGATATCAACTAGTTAGTATACTACAATCTTATTCTAACCATTATCTTGTTTATCCGTATTAAACTTATTTCACTTGTTATTATGAAACCAATACATGTTTATAAAATACAGTGTTTTATTTTCATTTTATTCTATATTATTATTATTATTATTATTTTATAAAATCCATTTAGGTTGGTTATAACTAAACTACTACACGTTTACATGGTGTGGTGTTTTTTTATCATTACTATAATAAAATCTCCCTTTTTACTCTTTCCGTCTAGTTAAATACTTCTAAAATTTTAACTCCACTTAAGAAAATTTTTGTAAAATTTCTTTACCCCTTTAAAATGTATTATCACCTGTTACATAGAAAACTAATCCAATTATTTTCAAGACGGATTTTTTTTATAGCTTACTACCACAAACTTTATAAAAAAAATATGTAAGTCACGATATCATACCATACACTTACAAATTATTTTCAAAACCGTTTTCTTATAATTAGCCACACTTATTTGTAAGAAAATTTAGTATTTCTCATTAGTTAAAATACATACCCGAATGTAGACACACATCAAAAGACTCAAAACGTCGTTAGAACTCCATCAAACTCCAGCACCATAAAACACGAGCAAACACAAGGTACGTTCAAGTTATAATAACTACTGAACGACCATATATCATAACTTAACACATACTAGTATATATGCATCCGCATATATATACCTATTAAATCATCCAAAACATACTCGGTACCATACATGTCAGATCAATCAATCGCGTCATACACTCGTTTTTCCATACGAGTAATCACCATCTTACCACAAGGTATAAAACCCATCACTAAAACCAGTCAATATCGTGTGACCCAATAATCACACAACATGAGTATAACCCAAAACATATAACACACTAAAAAGTAGCCATATGGTAGACAGCCATTACATAAACCCATATATTACACATATACCCAAAAATCCACATCTCATCATATACAAGCATGTACTGACCCTCTTTCATGCAATCATACTTGAGAACCCATTGAAGTTGTGGTACTTGTATAACTATGTTGGCCACCATACTTATACAATAACCCTTTCCTCAATGCACTCCCTCCTATGATGACACTTATAAGAATCAATACAACATATAACACATAAATCCATCTACTCACATAAGCTCATAACCACATAAACAATAAGGTCCAAAACTCCATCTATTAAAATAACATAGTAAAACTCTTGGAATACATAAATCCATAGTCTAGCTAAAACAACATAGACAAACTCCAACACAACATCATAATCAATTATAAGTCATGTCGCCCATAAGAGTGGAAACAACTTAAAATCCTTCCTATCCACATACTCCTAGTAACTCGAATCACCACATGATTTTTTAGGGAACATGACTTAAACATCAAAAGAAAAAAATACTATACATTAGGTACACCAAATTATCGATTATTATGTAAGTAATTCATATATCAAAAATAAAATAGAAATTAACATGTGACTAAGTATGAACGACTATAGTTCAATCCATACTAGTCAAAAATCACATAAACGAATCAACAATACTCAGATTATACAATCAAAACCATACACACATATTCCTATGACGCCTATATGCAGGGATCCTTAAGCTATAGACTAGGCTACTAGACTAGGCAACCTAATTCTCTATAACTATTGTCTCTGATACCATTCTGTCACACCCCACCATGGCGGAATATGGGGTGCGACGTATGGATATCATCACAACAATAACGTGTCTATAGAGATAACTAAATGAAATGGAAATATCATAAATGGGTGACACAATGTCATGACATATCATAAACAATGCAGGCGTCTAGGTAAGTAGGTAACATGTCTACCCCTTACCAAAGACATACAAATACACACATCAACATATAGGTGTCCACAATGTATCACTTATTCAAACATAAAATAAAGGCTAAGAGGAATGGGGGTTCCTCCAAATGCAATCCTAAGCCTTCCAGCTATCCACTCCTATTCTCATGCTTAACCACATTCTCACCTGAAAGAGACACTAAAACACGTCAACAATAATGCTGGTGAGAGTCATAGGTTTAGACTCCAACTCCAAATCAATTATAAGTTGTGAATAACAACCATTACCAAAACAACATATGGACAATGTGCTACAATTATGTATTAACAACTAGCATTCAAGATTAACCAATCACCACAAATCCAAGGCTCCAAGCCTTACCAATAACCACAATTCCAAGGCTCCAAGCTGTTGATCCCAAACTTAGATCGATTTAGCTTTATGTATACGAGATTAGATCAAGTTATACACGTAGAGAAACCTTTTTATATGTATATAATAATCTAAGTGTTATGCGGAATTAACACTTAAACAAGAACACACAAAGATGTAAACAAACTTTCACTTGATTAATGATAACAAACTTGCTTACAATGAAAGTGTTTAACGTATGAAAACTTATATTGAACAATAACATAAAGTCCTTCTATTATAGACATAAGAAGCCTTGTACAAGAGTCTACGTATCAACTATTCTAGGTAAAGATAATTATAGAAAATACAATGTTGAACTTATCATTACTAGAAACAAACTAGAAACAAACTAGAAACAATATACGAGTAGACTAAATCTTTCCATCAGTGCTTGTCTTCAATGTATCAACGCTTGACTTCTTCTTGTCAACGCTTGATCTGTCAGCGTTTGTTTTCTTCCTATCAACGCTTGTTTTACTCTTGTCAGCGCTCAAGTGATCTGGCTGTATTTTATTCCCAACAATCCTCCCCTAAGCTTGATATCTACTCTAGTAATCAAGTTTCTGAATAAACATTAAGAGCTAGGAGGAATCTTACAAACTTCATATTGGTACTAAATATGTCTGATCAAATCTTTGGCCAAGCCACTTGAATAATCAATCTCCAGCTGTGTTGTCTTCATCTTCTCCAAGACTTCCTTGGACATGGAATATTGAGCGTCTACAAGAAGATACTCAGCAAACTTTGTAGAACTCAAGTAATATACACCAGCAGCTGAATACAAACGCCATTGAAGACCACTGAGATCATCTTCAAGATCCTTCCAAACAGCAGGATCTTCATCTCTTGGTCCACACATTCTTTTGAATGTTGACCACAGTTTTATTCCATTGACTGAAGTAGTAGCTTCAGTCACATACTTGGCTTCTAACAACCTCCAAAGGTCTACCAAGTCTTCTCTATCAAAACTTGCAAACAAAGATATAAGAGTGGTAAAAGTGTGAACCTCTTTCCCATACCTGCCAATCTTCCAAAACCCACATTCATCTTCTTCATAGCTTATAATAGGGTTTCTGGAATCAAGAGGTAACACTTGTACCATATCTGAAGCTTCCAATGGTGAGAGCTTGAGGCTCCTTCTTATAATAGCTTCACTTGGATTCAACCTATCCGTATCTTTGGGAAACTCAAGAGGGACTCCCTTCTTCAAAGGGCTGGGAACAATCATTGCCTTCTTAAGCTCCATCTCTTCTGCAAGTTCTTCTTTCCTTTCATCAGAAAGAAGTCTTAGAGTGTTTTCTTCCTGCACTCTTACCCAAATGGGATAAGTTTTGAACTCCAACTCTTCAAATGTCAATCCAATCAATTTCTTATAAGTCCATCCTGTTCCATGACATCTGAGTAGCATGTAGTACAACTCCCTTCTATCCCTTTTCAACATTGAGAGAATATTGCTTGCTTTGTGTTTCAGAATGACCTTGCAGTCCTTTTGTACTCTCAGAAGCATCTCCAAACCCCATATCTGGTCTGAAATAGTCAAATGTGGATTCTCCATACACCTATCTTCCCAAGCATGATACATCTGAACAACTTCTGGCATGTCAAAATCTACTTGCAATTTCAACTCATTCAACTTCTCTCTAACCAACTCATCACCATACTCAAGTCTTTATGGTTGTTCTATAATCATTACACTTGAGTCTGAGCTAGCTTCATCACTTCTTTCTTGTTCTTATGAAGTGACAACAAAAGGTGATTCACCCACCTTCTTTCTTTCTTGTTCCACAATTTGTGCAGCCAACCTTCTATCAAACTCAATCTGTGCTGCATTCTTTGGAACATCTACTTGTACCATAATACCCTTACCCTTATCTAATGGATCAAAGGTGGATAAGGAAGATGGTAATACTTGTGAAGAAACTTCTTTGATGATGGATGATGACTGGAATACATCAACCTCATCTGCAGATCTGTCAACGCTCAAATTTGCTTTGCCAACGCCCAAG
This sequence comes from Glebionis coronaria, assembly GCA_025667525.1. Taxonomy (NCBI): domain Eukaryota; kingdom Viridiplantae; phylum Streptophyta; class Magnoliopsida; order Asterales; family Asteraceae; genus Glebionis; species Glebionis coronaria. The sequence continues at coordinate 99,143,411 of CM046879.1, forward strand.
TTACTCATGTCAACGTCTAAATTACCTGTCTCAGCGCCTCTTGTAATTTCTTCCAACATAGCTGTAAAGGACAAGTTTAAGTTTGTAGGAGTGACTAGAGACGTATCAAAACCTATCTGTTTCTTCAAACTAGTTAGGGCTTCAGCAACACCCAAAGATTCACCATCATGTGAGCCCTTATCGCTCACATTTATCTGCTCATCCTCCCCTTTGGAAGATTCCTCCATCCCACGCCTTGTGCTAGCATTCTCCAAAATAACTACCCTCTCCCTCAATTGCTTGAGTTCAAGGCCTTGTGTACTGACAATATGTACCAAGTCTGCATTTTGCTTTTGCAAGCTAATACAGACAGCCGTCAATTCCATTAAGGTCATTGGTTCCAATCTGCCCTCCTCTAAAATGGGCATTTGACCTCCCAAGTTAGATTCATAGGGCATGGATGAGGTCTTAAAGATGTTAGGACTGTCTTGGCCAGCATCTAAGCCAGAACCAATAGTCCTAGCCTCATCCATAGCACCAACCACACTTGTGGTGGTGGTTCTCTCTGCTACATGGCTAGGACCACTAGAGGAGAACACTCCAGTAGTCCTTTGGCGTTTTTGTAACCTATATTGTGGTGGAGTAGAAGAGGATGTGGATTGGGTGGATGTGGGTTGGTTAAGGGGTGTTTGGGTCTGTGAAGGATTGGTGTCAACGTTTAGATTAGGCATGTCAATGCCAACATTTAATGTGTCAGCGTCAAAGGGTTCTTGGTCAATTTGCATGTGTTGTGGTGAAGGTAAAGGTTCAGGTATTGGGTCAAGTTGGGGTTGTGGGTCTGGTTGGGGTTGTGTTGCTTCAATGACAACAATCATAGCTGGGGTGAGGGGTAAATCACGGTGAGTGGGTGAGTTCATCTTTGTAAAAATAGCTTTCTTTTGCACAGGGATCTCATAAAAATCATCATGATCCCTTGTGCAGTAATTTTGGACATCAAAAACCATTTGCAAAAATCTGGGATAAGCTAAAGTCATTTTATTCCCTTTGTTTTTACACATGCCCTCAAAAATCATTTTAGAATAATTAAACTTTTGCCCAGTAGCAATGCACACAATAGCACTAGCAATAGATCTATTGATCTCATTGTGTGAAGTACATTTGGGACTCAAACATTGCAAGAGGACATGTATTAGGTACTTCCAGGCTGGGGGAAACTCCTGTTTATGATATTTGTTTAAAGTTCCCTCATCAGGGAAAGGATAACCCAAAGCCCTTAGTCCTTGTTCTATTTCATTAATAGGGAGGGTGGTTATACCATCTGCATCATCAAGATGCAAAGCCTGACGAACCAAGGCTTCAGTAACCACCCATGTGCGCCCATGAACAATAGATGATAATGTAGTCACTCTATTAACTGTTGAGGAACTTACAGTGTTCCAAAACTGTTTAATATGTGTGACAGGGATGAGTGAAATATGAGAAGAGCATACCTAATTGGGGATGCATTCAAATACGCCACCATCTGTGTGTATTGGGGAAACAGAGTATCATCAGCGTCCAAATATGAGACCATGTTGTGTTGACTCCTGAATCCCAATTCCAAATCACTTGGTTTAAATTTTGGTGCCATTGTTGAAAGCTGTTTGAATAATTGATAAAGATGAAGTATAGGAGAAAATTGTGTTAGACAAGAGTGATAGGTACCCTGTTTAAAAATAGGAGCCAAATATATAGGAGAGAAATATGCATGTGATTGGTCAAAAATGAGGCAATTATTTTCAAAATGCAATCATGAAAATATTGAAAAGAAAATAAGTTATCTCATGCATTAAATAAAAGTTATCTGCTCCCAAAATTACGCCCCTCAAAATTTGTCAAAAAGTAACAACTGGGTAGGTCCCAATGGGTATCAACGGTAAAAAATAACCCATCAACGGCCAACGGCTATATTCTTGTCAACGTTTGCCAAAGCCATGTCAGCGTCTAAATTGGTCACAACAACGCCTGGAAAAATACTTGTCAGCATCCAAAAATAAAAATAGTAAAAATAAAAAAGGACCTTAACAAAGTAATTTATCCTAGAGAAGATAACCTATAAGTTGATAATTATTATAGGACAGCAAGCACTGTCCAATTATGCACACTTGCTTAAGCAAGATAGACATAACAGTCCTCTAGTGTCCCTTGCTAACCAAAACTCTTAACAACTAAGTTACCTTATAAAATTCCTTGTTACTCCCAGGTAAAACCCATCATAAAATTATTCCCAAGTCTCCCAACAGACCACAACCAATTCTAGGCCAAAAATGTCTTGGCAGCATGCATAGTATATCAACTTTGCATGCTACAGTGCCTCATGATTTAGTAAAACTAACTCATGCTCACCTGTGGACACAATCTAGAATTGTGATAAGAGTATCATAAGGATACCCAAAAATCCTAAAGGTTCCTAAAACCTCCCCTTAAACTGTGATACATATGTTGCCAAAAATATGCATGAACATAAAATTTATGTCAAGATAGGAATAGAAAATTCCAACCATCATCCATAAATAAAAACATGCTCAAATGATTCTTCAAGGATCCATAAGCAACTCTGTATCCAATGGTATAATGCTAACACCACCTGCACATTTAGATTAAAAACCACAAAACTAACATTGTTGTTGACAACGCCCCGATAACACTTGTCAGCGTTAAGGGAACCTTTGTCAGTGTGAGACAAATATATTGCTGACAACGTCACAATAACACTTATCAGCGTTAAGGTAACCTTTGTCAGTGTTAGAAAAATATAGGGGAAAATCTAAATCCTCAACAAGACCAATAACAATGCATTATCCTGTACATATTTTTACAAAAAGACTCCAAAACACATATTATGTAAGATTGATCATTACAATACTTGTTACCAAGTATTGAAACATTCCAGCATCAAAAGGTTTAGTTAATAAATCAGACACATTTTCTTCTGTGTCAACCCTATCTGGTTGTATTAAACCCTTTTCAAAACAATCCCTTATAAAATGGTGTCTAATTTCTATGTGTTTTGTTTTAGAATGATGTACAGGATTCTTAATAATGCATAAAGTGCTGTTATTGTCAACAAATATCTTGGTATGCATGAAATTATACCCATAATCCAACAGCTGAATCTGAATCCATAAGACTTGTCCACAACAAGCAGTTGCTGCAATATATTCTGCTTCAGTTGTAGAATTGGCCACCACTGTTTGTTTCTTGCATTGCCAAGATATCAACCTGCTCCCAAGAAACTGACATCCACCAGTTCTGGATTTTCTATCAAACTTATCACCTCCATAGTTACTGTCTGAATATGCAATAAGCTCCAATGGTGAATCTTTAGGGTACCACAAGCCAAGACTGGGATAACATCTTAGGTACCTAAAGATTCTCTTGACAGCATAAAGGTGACATTCTTTGGGAGTCACTTGATGGCGTGCACATGCACACACAGCAAATATGATGTCAGGTCTGGAGGCTGTGAGATACATCAATGAACCAATCATTGATCTATAGTGCCTGGCATCCACATCCTTTCCATCTCCAATCTTTCCCCAAGGGTGTTCTCTATCCATAGGAGTAGTAGCCCTCTTTTCATGTGGAGAAAAGCCAAACTTCTTCAAGATCTTTGCCACATACTTATCCTGAGAGATGAAGATACCATCTTCTTTCTGCTGAACTTGTAACCTAGAAAGAAGTTCATCTCCCCCATTGCACTCATCTTGAATTTGTCTGTCATAAGCTTGGAAAAGTCCTCACTCATCTTTGGATTTGTAGATCCAAAAATGATATCATCAACATAAACCTGAACAAGTAGAACATCCTTACCATCCTTCTTGGTAAACAATGTCTGGTCTATGGTTCCCCTTTTGAATCCATTGTCCACCAAATAAGTGGATAATATGCCATACCATGCTCTTGGGGCTTGATGAAGTCCATACATAGCCTTCTTGACTCTATACACCTTGTCTGGATTCTCTGGATCTTCAAAACCAGGAGGTTGCATCACATACACCTCCTCAACAATTGTTCCATAGAGGAAGGCACTCTTTACATCCATTTGATAGACATTGAAGCCCATGCAAGAAGCATAGGCTAGAAATATCCTTAGAGCTTCAATCCTTGCAACTGGTGCAAAGACTTCCTCATAGTCTATCCCTTCCTCTTGTGTATATCCCTGAGCCACTAAACGTGCCTTGTTTCTGACCACAATACCTCTTTCATCTCTCTTGTTTCTTAGAACCCATCTTGTCCCTATAGGTCTGACATATCTGGGACAATCAACCAGCTCACAAACATCTTGAATTGCAAATTGGTGAAGCTCATCCTGCATTGCTTCCACCCAACTTGGTTCTTTGAGAGCATCAAAGATCTTATTGGGCTACTGTTGTGACAGAAAACAGGTAAACAAGCATGATTGAAAAAGAGGGGTATCAACCTTCTTTTGTATATTGGCAATGAATCCACCAAGATTCTGATGAGATCTTCTAGTCTGAACAAGAGTCATAATATCACCAATGATTTGAGAAGTAGGGTGATTCTTCATAGTAGAAGTGAGAACTCCTCCTTCAAAAAGTCTGTTGTCTTCAATCTCATTATCCAAGTTGACAATATCTTCATCAGACTCTCTTTCATCAATAGTAGGATGAACCTCTTCATGTAAAATGAAAGGTTCACCTTGTTCAAAATTAGAAGAGAAAAGATGCTCAAAAGTGTTGTCAACGCCTGAACCTTGGTTGTCAGCGTTTGTGTTATCAACGCCTGAAATGTTGTTGTCAACGTTTGAGCCATCAACGCCTGAATTTGTCCTGTCAGCGCCAGATTTTCCTTTGTCAGCGCTTGAAGGACCATGCATGTTGTTAACTGGTGGTACTTGGGGACCACCATTATCCTTTCTAGCAGCAGCAGCAGCAGCAAAAGCATCTGTCCATATGGGGATAGTAACATACTCTTGTATGGGAGATGACTTGTCTGCTTGTGATCCAACCTCTTCATTAACCTGTGTACCTGAAACATCAAGAACTTGTTCTTCTACAACATTTGAAGCTACCTTCACAATGTCTGGATTAGTAACAGGCATATAATTTAGAGTCCTAGATAGAGGTTCCAAGTCAAACAACCAATTTGGACCACTTTCTGGATCACTAGGTTTACTCTCTAAAAACCTAACATGTACTCTTTCAAGTATACGTTTTTCATTATTAAGGTAAACCCTATATCCCTTGCTCTGCACTGAATAACCCATGAAATAGCCTTCATCACCTTTTGCACTAAATTTACCTAAGGCATCACTAGTATCAAGTACAACTACATGACAGCCAAAAGGTTTAAGAAAACCAATATTAGGTTTCCTTCCCCAAAGTAATTCATAAGGTGTTTTGTTCTGTATCTTGTTGACCAATGATCTATTCTGAACATAACAAGTTGTATTCACAGCCTCAGCCCAAAAAGCTATAGGGAAATGAGCATCAGCCAACATAGTCCTGGCTGCTTCAATTAGGGTTCTATTCTTTCTCTCAGCAGCCCCATTTTGCTGTGGGGTTCTGGAAACACTAGACTGCCTAGTAATCCCTTTCTTGGCACAAAAATCATCTAAAAGCTTGTTTCTAAACTCACCACCATTGTCACTTCTAAGCATATTAACTTCATTACCAGTTTTCATCTCTATCTGAGTAATAAAATCAATTAAAGTGTCAGTAGTGTCACTTTTCATAGCTAAAAAGAAAGTCCAAGTAAACCTAGAAAAGTCATCTGTGATGACAAAACAGTAAGATTTACCATTCAAACTCTCTATATTAGTTGGACCAAATAGGTCCATATGCAGCAAGTGAAGTGGTCTAGTACTAGAGTGCACCTGTTTAGACTTAAATGAGACCTTGTGCTGCTTGCCTTTAAGGCATGCAACACAAGAGTGGTCATTGTGGAAAGCCTTTTCAGGCAAACCATCAACCAAGCCAAGTCTCACAAGCCTTTTTATATTCTTAAAGTTTATGTGCCCTAGTCTCCTGTGCGATAGATTACTCTCATCTACTGAAGCTTTAGCATAAAAACATGACATATTATTATTCATCCTAATTCCATTAAGATTCACATTATAAATGTCTTTATGTCTAGGTGTTCTATAGTCAATATATATCTCATCTAGGATTTTATAATCCTTGCTTAACACCAAGCATTCAGTATCAGTAAACAGAACTTTATTTTTGTTATCACAAACTTGTGATACACTAAAAAGATTGTAATCAAGTTCCTTTACCAGAAACACGTTCTCAAAACGCAAGTTCTTGGTGAGAAGAGTTCCTTTGCCTGTGATAGTACCATATCCGCCTCCAAAGTAAACCTTATCACCATCCTTAATGGGAGTGAAGTTAGTTAAGTAATCTTCATTCCCTGTCATGTGCCTGGAGCATCCACTGTCCCAATATCCATAATCATTGACCTGTTTTTGAATGCCCTGCACATAAAGAAAACAAATTAGTTTTCTTTGGGAACCCAAGCCTTAGTAGACTTGGATTCATCTGGTTGTTCAACAAGAACAGACTTGGTTCTCATAACAACCCCTTGTTCATCCCTCTTTGGATGAAATACCCAGTTAACCCCAATAGGTTTTGTAATGACCTTGGAAATGTAATTAAATCTGTTGTAGGTCATAGAAATCCCATTATCATTAGGGTTTTGATCTTGCTTAGGTCTCCATGTCAAGCTTGAAGAAGCTTTAGATCCCTTACCCTGTGGTTGCAAATATTTAGGTCTGGTCACGTTTCTGTCAGCGTTGGATTTGCTCTTGTCAACGCTGAAATTACCCTTGTCAGTGTTGAACCTAGGGTTTCCTACAGAAAACCATTGCCTATTGGACCAAGTATTAGTCTTTTGAAATGGTCTTTGTCCATGAGTGTTAGACTCTCTAGTGAAGAAGGGGCTGGTCTAACAACTTGTGGACTTTGCTCCACACAAGTTTTGGGTCTGATAACTTTTGACTTTTTAACAGCGTTGACCTTGGAAGCGTTGACACACTTATATGCTAAATGTGAAAAGCTACCACAAGTGTAACAGGCTTTTCTAGACACAACCCTAGGTCTAGAAGAGAAGAAGCCTGTTCCATCATTACTAACTTGGCTTTTAGGTGACCTAGTATTCCTATACATTTTTGCATACTTGATGCTAGGTTTTTTAACAGTGTTTGAGCCAAGGTCAACAGTCTTACCAGTGATTGGGTTTGTTACCTTAATAGGAGTTGACTCATTTGGACTTTCACATAACAAGCCACCCTTAACAAATAAGGTAGGGTTGGCTTTCTTCCATTCATTCAAGTCAGTTAACTTCTGTTGATACTCTTCAACTGGGGCAATGACTCTTGGTGGAGGAATAAATTCCTCCTCTTGGAGTTCTGGTAGACCAGTCCAAGATAGGTCCTTTCTTTGGACACCATAGAAGTCCTCAGCTGGTGGTGGAACCACAGTATAGTATTTCATCCCAATCCCAGTCATGTCCTTAGGATCCATTTGTTTATTAACACATTCTCCTAGGGTTTTTGTGGCCTTATCAAATCTCTGAATTTTAAGGCCAACATTATCCTTATTCTTAATGGCTTCATCTAACTTAGCCTGTAACTCACCATTAACCCTTTCCATGATGTTCCTAACATCATTACTAGCATTTAAATCATGTTTTAAGATATTTATTTTATCCTTTAAGTTAAATTCTATTTTCTTGTACTCAGAAATTGTCTTCTCAGTTTGAGTGAGAGCAATTTGATAGTTAGACAGTTTGCATCTCTTAGTACTCACATCATCTAACAACCTTAACACCTCTTTCTTAAGTTTCTCAGTATTTAACCTACAACCCTTACTACAAAAAGCATCATCGTATACCTCATTATCTGACGAAGAGGAGGAGTGTGCCATGAGAGCATATTGAAAATGCTCTTCTTCTTCTATCTCAGCAACCAAAGCTTTATCCTCTTCCCCATCCTTAGCCAAAAAGCTCCAATCACATCCCATACTATCAATTTCTTGCACTGCAACCATGGCCTTAGGATCCTGAGCCTTAACAATTTGGCTTGAGGGTTTGCCAACATCAGATCTTCTAGGAGATCTACATTCTCTCATGAAGTGCCCCATACGATGACAATTGTAGCATTCAACCTTGGATTTGTCAAATCCAGCAGTGTCCTTTGCATTAAAGGTCATCTTCTTCTTAAACCTTCTATTCCACCTGTTTGCTCTTATACTAGCAAGAGCCATGTTCCACTTAATATCCATCTCCTCCAAGTGCTCATCACTTATTTGCACAAGGTCCTCATATGTAGTCACTGAACCATTGGGCAAAGAAGCAATGTATGCACAAACAATATCTAGATCCAAACCAGCAGGCTTAACTCTTGGAGAATCACTTTTGTATGTGTCAGCGTTTAAAAATGAGGCGTTGACAGGACATGATCCAGCGTTGACACATGTTGATCCAGTAACTGGGTGCATGTAAGAGTCCTTCTGATCAAATTGACCTTCACTACGTGAGAAGAAGGCCATGTTACTATTGGTAGACTTACTTCCATGCTCCAAAAGAGTTTAATTCTCCAACAGCCTTAGTTTGTTGTAGATATCATCAAAAGTAGAACTCTTGTGAGTGTTATTGGCAAGTATAGATCTTGCCTCAATCTTCCACGCATCACCAAGACTTTTAAGAAAAGTGGCATTAATGTCAACATCACCAAGTTGTGTCCCCATGAAGGACAGCTTGCTTGTAATGTCAAGCAGTCTGCTTCTCACACTGCTAAGCTTCTCATTAGGTTGAGCCTTGAAAACAGCATACTCATGCATGAGTTGCTTCTTCTTTTCTTCCCTAGTATCATCATTTCCACCATATGCAACTTCAAGAGCTGCCCAAAGGTCTTTTGCAGAATCATAACCTCTGTATTTATGCTGGTTCTCTTGTCCCAAAGAAAGTTTCAGAATGTTTAGGGTTTTCATATTAACCCTTCTTTTTGCTATGTCTTCAACAGACACAGCTCTACCATCACCAGGTTTTTCTTTCTTATCTGCTTCTGGACATCCAGTAACAGTAGTTCTTGTAGCAACGGCAGCAGCAACCTTTTCAGCTTTATTGAATGTGTTTCCATATTCAATTATCTCCCAGAGAGTGTAGTCATAGATCCCCAGATATTGCTCAAAGTTGAATTTCCACAACTTGAAGTTGGTTGCATCAAGCATGGGAATCTTGATGTTTGGTAAAGGTGAGGAGGAGGAGGTTACTTCTGGATTTGACATGATGTTATTAGGGTTTTGTGAAAATTAGGGTTTTGATGATTTTAGGGTTCTTATGTTCTTTAAGATCAAAAGTTTCTCAACAAGCTCTGATACCACTTGTTGATCCCAAACTTAGATCAATTTAGCTTTATGTATACGAGATTAGATCAAGTTATACACGTAGAGAAACCTTTGTATATGTATATAATAATCTAAGTGTTATGCGGAATTAACACTTAAACAAGAACACACAAAGATGTAAACAAACTTTCACTTGATTAATGATAACAAACTTGCTTACAATGAAAGTGTTTAACGTATGAAAACTTATATTGAACAATAACCTAAAGGCCTTCTTTTATAGACATAAGAAGCCTTGTACAAGAGTCTACGTATCAACTATTCTAGGTAAAGATAATTATAGAAAATACAATGTTGAACTTATCCTTACTAGCAACAAACTAGAAACAATATACGAGTAGACTAAATCTTTCCATCAGTGCTTGTCTTCAATGTATCAATGCTTGACTTCTTCTTGTCAACGCTTGATCTGTCAGCGTTTGTTTTCTTCCTATCAACACTTGTTTTACTCTTGTCAGCGCTCAAGTGATCTGGCTGTATTTTATTCCCAACACAAGCCTTACCAATCACCATGGTCCCATAGGCGCCCATACACCTATGAACCAATCCCAAGGCCCCGCCTTGTCAACATCCCCTTGGTACCAAGTCAAACCAAAATAACTGAGACGGTACGTGTCCCCCGATCCAAATCATAAACACAATCAAGAATCACATAGCAGTTAATCACATAAGTGCACACACAAGTCTATCACAAACCATAAAAACATTCACAGCATTAGTTACAAAACCATAGAGTGTCTCTTCCATCCCATCTGGAATTCAAACCATAAAAAGACATGGGACTACGAAATTCACCTGAACAAGCTTCTCCAAGTACCCGCGCTCTAGCACAAATCTAAACATACAAACGTATACAATCAAGACATGAACCACATACCAAAATGGCTCATCAATCTATGATGGATATCTAACCTTCTCCTACAACTAAACCCCATTTATATGCCATATGAATCTCATTTTACCCCTATATAAAGCCCTTAACTTAGTTTAGTTTATAACTCGTCTCGTTAACATTTAACCCAAAACAGTCCCGTTTTTCATACTTCAAACTATTGGTCGAACACCCCCTTAACCAAAATAACATGCCCTATAAAAGAAACCCTATGCCCTTACATGTGTTAGCTAACTCTCCCTTTTGTCCGCAACCTTAAAGCTACTGTTAAGACCTCCATATATATATACTTTTACCTATCCAGAATTTACTGATTTTGAACATATGAAAAGTTTGTTATGATCAGAGGGTGTTACCCTAACCCATTTGTTTAGCCCTCCTACAGATCTTTTATTTAATATATAATCTAAGTATCATGTTCGTTTCAAGGTCCAATTATACTCCTAAGTAACCTAAACATCTTAAAACATTAATTTAAACCCGACTGATTTCAAAACTTCTTTGACCTCCGACTGTTGTAACCTGTTTTTGACCCACTTACCGACCTCCAATTAAATTCTAGTTTCATCCATTTGAAAGCCAATTCAATTACCTTTTCAGGGATATAAGATTCGAAAATTAAAAGTTTGTAGAACTCTAGATATGATCAAAACAATGCACCAAAAATTCTGCCAGTTTTTAATTACGAATTTAATTGAATTAACCTAATTAATTATTTATAATTTATTTAATCACAATCCCTAATTTATCTAATAATTATAATAATAAATTCTCAGATTTTAATTTTGCCCTAACCCTAAATCCATCATAATTGATGTTTACATGAATTAGAAACATGATTTGGTTAATAAAACGTAATTAGAACATGATTTTTACCTCTAATCTTCAAGGGATTGATTTTTCTTGAAAACCCTAACCTCCATTGATGTATTTTCGACCCTATAGCTGATATAATTCGTTCATGGCCTTTAGGGGTCTTAATTTATATTAAATCACCTTTCCTAATCCAAATTTAAGGCTAAAACCAAAACTTTCCATATTTTCTAACCCCCTTCCACCAAATTTCCCCATAACCGACCCAGATCGCCTTTTTCTTTATTTTTTTACTATTTAATATAAATTAACTATTACTTATCATTACCTTAAATTTCCTTAATTTATTTCAGCTCCTAAAACCTCCAAAACCGCTAAACCGTAAAACTAGTCAAAAGACGTAAAAATATACAGTTTTATAAAAACTCTTAGAATATGAAATAAACTATACAAATAAGTTTTAAATGACTTAAAACCATCCCGTAAATTATTCCCGTGACTAATTACCTCATCCGAGACCTCTTAATGCTAAACCTTAAATCGTAAAAATACGATTTTCTATAATATATATACGTATACGTAAAACCACGAAATAACACCATCTCATTTCATAGTCACTACATTGTGAGCTCATGAACATGAAATAATCGTTCCTCAATTTACTTATGAGTACCATATACCCATAAACGATATCCAAACCTCACTCAAAACACACAAAATAAACACATAAGCACATAAAAGCACATATTTGCACAAAACACCCTAAACTATAGTCTAAGTGATGAACCCCAAAACCATGGTTGTCACACTAAGTATTGACCCTAATACATACACAACTTCTAAATAGACACAACTACTTGGATCTTCACAATAATGACACAACAATGAATAAATAAATTTGGATCTTCAGTGGATCTTTGAGGTAGACACAACACTTCAAGAATGATAGTGTTATTCTCTTTGCACTTGAGAGGAAAAGATGAGAGGAGAAAGATTCACTTCTAAACAAGTAGTAATCAAACAAATGATCAAGGATTTGAGTGATTTAAGAAGTATGAAAGAATCTGGAAATATATGTGCAAAAGAGGTGGATTGAAAGTCTGAGAATGGTCCACTATTTATAAGACAAATGTCCAACGGCTATATCTGCCCGCGGTTACTTATTGGAGCCCGCGGTTCCTCATCGATAAGGAACCGCCGTAGGCGCTAAGAACCGCCAGCGTAGAGTCCGCTCCCTTTTGTCTTTTAGTGGGTTGGATCGAATCTGGGGATTAAAATATCCTGAAAGAATATTCCAAACCAAGATAGAATATGCCATTTTCAAATTTCAAACTTTCAAATAATTAATTTAATAAAACATTTTCTTAAAAAGAAAGTTTAATAATAAAACTTTGTCACACTTAATAAAAAGTGAGTTTTAAGAAAAGATTAAATCCTTGATCACTTAATTAGTATAATTACGTGTTTGTTCATACCTTAAGTGATAATGGTTGAAATGAAAAATACTTGAACTCAAGAATTCGTTTTTCATTGTTTTCGTAAATGCTTGTTTTTACATATTGTTGTAATCAAAACAAAGCGAGACCGAAAAATGCAAGTAACGTTTTTAGGCATCATTGCATTAACAATCTCCCCTTTTTTATTCTGACAATCCATAAACTCAATCATCTAATAAACAAGATTTTCGAAGATGAGTTTATCATTTCTCCCCCTTTGTCGAAGCAAAAAGGTTGAAAAAGTCTTTGAAGAAGAAAAGAACCAGACTTTGCAAATGCTCCCACTTGGTGCTTACTCCCCCTTGCTTGGGGCACCAAGGAATTGATATATGGTGATAAGCTACATAGAAGGATTAGTAGAAGAGAAGAGATACCCAACAAGATATAGCAAAGATCACAAAAAAAAAGAAACAAGAGATCCAAGATAAGTCATGTTAAAAAAAACATGATAAAAGATACAAGGAAATTAATCATACAAAGATGTATGAGACACAACCACAAGCAAAAAAAAGCATAAATATAATCATAATTAAGCTAGACCCCTAAGATTTTCTTGAACTAGATGTCTTAAAGATAAGCAACCAATGCTTAGATAAAAGACAAGGTAGTGGCAGAAGGAGGTGGTGGTGGCTTGGTAGAGATCTCATAGTTATAGAAAAGAGGAGGTTTAGCTAAGAGACTCTTGATGTAATTCAACTCTTCATAGATGTGCGCCATAGCAAGATGTTGATATTGACAACATTGATAATATGTTCTATGATGCATGACATTATCATGTGAAGGAGGTAGAACACTAAAGGGTAGTGGTGGAAGATAAGAAGTTCCACAATCAACATTCTTAGAAGGAGAAAAGATGTGATTTTGAGTGTTCTTGGGTGAATTGGGGTTGAAAGCAATTGGAGAGAATGGAGGAGAATCAAAGCTTTCATTTGGGAAATAAGACATTTTGATTTGAGAAAGAATGTAAAATGCTTAAGGTTAAATAGAGAAAGTCCAAGATAATTTGGAGGTGGTCAAAGGGTTGAAACAAAGATTCCAGAAAGTGTTGGAACAAATTTGGAGTTTCAGGAATACCCGAAAAATAAGGTACTGAGCGCGGTTCCTTAACTCAACCAGCGGTTCCTTATCACTAGGGAACCGCAGTATCAATAAAGAACCGCCCATAGTGGGTTGATTTTGGTGATGAGGGAGGATTTTCTAATTCAGCAAATCCTATTTTTCTAGTCTAACTAATCATGGGTGTAAGATATGTAAATCTTGCTTATGTTTTAGAGAGAGAAACATAGATGATTTCACACTTCTAGATAGAGAAAGTTTAAGAACTATGTGTAAAATATAATGAAATCACCACCTAGGGCTGTAAATGAACTGAACGTTCAGCGAATCGTTCGCTGATCGTTCGCCAAAAAATTCGTTTATGTTCGTTTATTTAGTAAATAAACCAACACGAACAAGATTTTTAGTCCGTTTAATTAAATAAAAAAACGTGAACAAAGGCTTCGTTCGTTCATTTACGTTCGTGAACGTTCGATTATGTCCGTCCGATTACGTTCGTTTATGTTCGATTAATATCCCAAATGTTAAAAAATAAACTACATAACAAATATTTTTAAATGTCTAACAATAATATATTACTAATATAGTACTTATTATTATATAATTATATAAGATGTTGATGTGGATCGTCTAAAGTAACAATATTAATTACACGATCGTTTAGCCCGTTTACTTTTATATATCACCGTTTACGTTTATTTATGTTCGCTTATGTTCGTTCGATTACGTTCGTTTAAATTATATGAACGAATATAAACGAACATGAACAAGTTCAAATATAAATAAACGAACATGAACAACAATTTTTGTTCGATTAAACGTTCGCGTTCGTTTATTTGTTCGACTAAAATTAAATAAACGAACATGAACATACCTCCGTTCGCGTGCGTTCGGTTCGTTTACAGCCCTATCACCACCCTCTCCATCAAAGGAGAGGGTTTATATACCAAGCCCATAAGATGGGCTTGGGCTTGCATTTGGGCCGTCCATACATAACATGGACTAGGCCTTTCCTTGTTTACTTAATGTAAGATATCTAGACTATGAGCTACAACTTAATATATTGTCGGAGTGACCGAATCTTCCTAAATACGTAAAAACGCATTTCCAACAATCTCCCCCTAAGGGAGGTCACTCCAAATAAGGGCGTTACCCAAGTTACAATAATAAAATAAACCTAACATATTATGCTTGTCTTGAGCTCGTAGTCTTCGTCTTTCTTTTCTTTTTCTTTTCTGGTGAACATGCTGATGTGATCTTTGATATCAATCTTTAGCATTAATCTCTTGCCTTGATCTTGTGCATCCATCACTTGTGATCTTCGCCTCCTCGTGACATCATGTCCCACATACCTATACCTTTGTAATTCTTGAAAGCTTCAGAGTTTGATACAGCGGAAGACTTAACTTTTAGGCTTTCTTGATTTAGATGAGGTATTAAATGCATAAAGTATAAGCATGCGGGGACGACTTCTTCTTGGATTCCGCAACGCCACCGTCTTCAAATGCCGCAACATAAGTAGACATGAACAAAATGGCTTTGAACATTTCATTCTAATTCGGTAGCATTTTACCTCCGGTCGGTGAAGACCGTTGGACGATATAAAATATCGTACTTATGGCAGGTAGATTTAATTAAAAATCTCCTTGACAAGATTTCGCGGGTAAACCCGTTCTCTTTACTCGACCGTCCAAAGCTGACTGCGAACGTAAAGAGTGAATCATTTGGATAAAATTATCCGCATGATTGAAGCCGTCAATTCTGATTCCTGGAACAAGTTTGATTCATTAAAGAATCACACCATCGTTGCTTTCTAATTGTCACGAGCTTGATTCATATTGAATCTTGCAAGTTACCTACCAAGTGCTGTTTAAGGTTAACACTAGAAGGATTTCCACTCATCACTGTGAACACTAAGGTATCACTCTGAGTGTTCTGGCAAGATCACTTAGATATTGCGTAGAGGCCTGGAACGTTTTTAAGTTCAGCTAAGAATTAAACCGCTGTTGCTTTCCAGTTATCACAAGTTTGATTCATAAAGAATCGCACAAGTCACCTACCATGAGCTTTTTGATATTCGCTCAAGAAGGATTTCCATCTTCATTGTAAATACTTTCGTATTACTCGGATGTTCAGGCAAGATCATAAAGATTTAGCGTAGGACTCTTAAGATCTTTCTTACTTTTCACAGTGTATAAAGAAGCAAGGAATTATGAAAGTGTGTCCTAATGAGATATTTGATGATCTCAAATGGCTCTAGACTCGATCGTGCATTTTGGATTTTAGTGATCGGAGGCTGGAGAGGAGTGCCACCTTTTCAATACCAATTTATTCGGAGTGAATAAATCAATAGATAATGCGTTGTCTCCGTGTGATTAAAACAAATATCTTTTGAGAGATATCTGAGTTAGCTGGGATGGGTTGTGCATTGCATCAATGGGTCCATGATGTCTGTATTCAGTATCAAGCATCATTAATAATGATCTCAATAGCATATGTATTGACCCAATTTCTGCCTAAGGTTGTAAGGAGGGCTTCTTTCTTTACACCCTTTATCTTTACAATTCTTTTTCATTCTTCAACCCCTTCAAAGCTTACCAATACGTCATAACTAGCACCTTGTTGTGATTGTTCCAGTGCTAACTTAAGTACTTGGTCGGCATTCAGCTACGTTCACAATCTTTCTCCATCTTTCCTAAGGACTACTATTTCTAGCTATGGAGTGTACTTGGGAAGATTCCTCCGGTTTAGGAAGAATCATTGGACTTAACCTATCCTACCATCCTTATGACACCACAATCTTCATCATCGTGAAATAAATGGGTTTTGGATAAGTATATGTCACCATGAAAATCCATTTTGATATGCAAATCCGTTTTGCTCCCCCTTAACATATGCCACGATATTCGAAAACATTTCGCATATGTCAGGATGAGCCAGCACTTTAAGTCAAACCATTTGTGATAATTTCCCATATTAAATCACATTTCTCCCCCATATTAAAAATATTAACCCAGTCGATGTTTTTAATATCAATTGATTTAATGAAGTTTTAACAAAGGTTTTGGGAAGAAAAATGCAAGTCCGTTTTATCTTCATGATACCAAATGTATGAGATATGATACCAATTTGTAATTGATCACATATTCACCATTTTAGAAAAAAATTGACAAGGTTGGACCTGATTGATGAGAAAATCATATGATAAGATCAAATGGTTCTTGTCAGCATATGTTGGTCACCTCGTCACGTTTGAAGTCATCTCTTGACACCACATGTACGATTGGTATTCTTGTCTTGACACCAGTTTGTGAACTTGACACTTTCGGCATCGAAGATTCTGAATGCTTGACAATTGCTCCCCCTCAATTGTTGACCCGTGTTCTATTGAAAGAGCTGTAGTCGTCGGTTGAGTAGTCGCATCGTCGAGTATGTAGATACCAATTGTAGATTGATATGGTTGTAGAGATGATAACTTCATAAAAACAAGACTTCTCTTGTTTTAACAAATAAATGCACTGAAACGTACATAGATTTGTGTTAGACCAAGTTATAAAGTAAACTTGATCCCTTATAAGGTTTTAAAGAAAACCTTGCCCGAGAAAATTAATTCCCGTTGTTGAGCCAAAGCTTTCATAAAAAATACTTTACTTTATTATGAAAACCGGGTTGTAGTCAGAAATTACTACAAGCCATATAGACATGTTTTATGAAATATTTACAACTTTTGTACGAACTCTATTTATGGCGTCGTGTCGATATTAATCAACATTTCTAAGGCCGTAAATATTATCGTACCAAAAGACATGCCTTTGAAAAATAAAGTAAAAATATTTTTGGATTTTTATGAATTTTTCAGTTTTTATGGTTTTTATATGGTTTTATATTTTTCTATTTTGCTTTTGTGGATAAAAATATAAACAATATATACGAATGATCACCAAAGATACGGAGAATAGTTTACCACCACTATTCTTTCGCTTCATCTGCCAGTTCCTTTAGAGTCTCAGGCGAGAAAGTTCTAATTCCTAGCTTGTCGGCGAAAAATTCAATTCGAGCGCGATCTAAAGCCTTCGTGAAAATATCTGCTAATTGATACTCAGATCGGACAAAGTAAAGCTCGATTACTCCATTTTCCACTTGCTCCTTGATGAAATGGTAGCGAATGTCAATATGCTTCGACCGGGAGAATTAAACATTGTTGCAGCATAAGGCAATTGCACTCTTGTTGTCATAGTACATCGGAATTTTGTTGAAACCTAGACCATAGTCGGTTAATTGTGATCTCATCCAAAGAATTTGAGCACAACAACCGGACATAGCTATGTATTCTGCTTCCGTACTTGAAATTGCAGCGCTTTTCTGCCTTTTTGATGCCCAACTGATTAGTCGATCTCCTAGTAATTGCAAAGTTCCACTCGTGATACGTCTTGTATCTTGACAACCCGCGTGATCCGCACCAGCATATACCATAAGTGCAATCGAAGAGTCCTTCGAATACAAAAGTCCCCGATTAATGGTTCCTTTAAGATATCAAAAGATCCGTTTCACAGTGGCCAAGTGTAACTCAGTAGGTCGAGTTTGATACCGAGCACACATACATATAGCAAACTGAAGATCAGGTCGACTAGCTGTGATATACAGAAGAGTACTGATCATTCCACGATATAGTGTCGGATCAACGGTAACTCCATGTGGATCTGCATCAATCTTAGATCGTTCCACTATTGGAGTATCCACGGGGTCGCAAGATTCCATCTTATATTTCTTAAGCGATTCAAGGGCATACTTGGACTGACTGATAAAGATGCCTCTGGGACTCTGAGATATCTGAAGACCTAAGAAAAATGATACCTTGCCCATCATTGACATCTTAAACTTGGAAGACATGAGTTTCCCAAATTCGTCAGATAAGGTTTGGGTCGAGGTTGCAAATATAATATCATCAACATATATTTGTACCATAATCATATCTTTACCTCGTTTCTGAATGAACAGCGTAGAATCCACCTTGCCTTTAGCGAAGCCTTGCGTAATGAGGAATTGTGTCAATAGATCATACCATGCGCGTGGAGCTTGCTTCAACCCATAGAGAGCCTTCTTAAGCTTGTACACATGATTAGGATAATTAGGATTCACAAAACCATCTGGCTGTTGTACATAGACCTCTTCCTTGATTTCACCATTAAGAAATGCCGTCTTCACATCCATCTGAAAGACGATCATATTCATATGGGCTGCATAAGCGAGGAATAGTCTAATAGCTTCCAAACGGGCAACAGGTGCAAAGGATTCCATAAAGTCGATGCCCAATAATTGCTTGTATCCACGAGCTACTAGTCGAGCTTTGTTCTTCAATATTCCGCCTAACTCATCGAGTTTCACCTTGTAAACCCATTTCAAAGTGAGTAACTGCACTTGATCCGGGCATGGGACAAGTTCCCATACTTCAAGACGTATAAATTCATTAAGTTCTTCTTACATAGCTTCTATCCAACAGGATTGAGTAAAAGCTTCTTGCCATGTCTTAGGTTCAACTTCGGTGAGGAAAGCATCAAAATGACAAAACATTGCATTTTCTTGTAACTGACTTCGTGTGGATACCGGACGATTAGGGTCACCAATAATAGAATCTATAGGATGATCCTTTGTCCACTTGCTGTCATGTTCACGAATCTGTGGATTGGAGTAAATCGTAGTAGGAGCTTCCTCTGAGGTAGACGACCAGGCTTGATTAGGGTCGGGAATTGGTACACCAAAGAATGGAAGTTCACGCATTTGAGCGAATTCCAAATCGTGATCATCATCATCCTCTTCATCATCAATAGGCATGACATGGGTAGTTGAAACATGTGTTGGTTGAGAATTACTTGTTGAGGGTATATCTTGACCAATTGTAGGTGCAGACGTATATGATTGCGCTTCAGTTGCTGGAGCGACAACTTCGGTTACCAGAGCTATTACCTCAGGTTCTGGAGCAACAATACTTAGAGGAGTAAATAATTCATCAAAGAACGGTTGAAACAACGTATCCCATTCAGTCCTAGAAGGTGGTGTAAATGATGATGAAGTAGGGTTATTTGGGACAAGACCAGAACTAATGATACTGGGTCCCATTTCATAAAGTGCGGGTTCAGAGCTGCTTTGCTCAGAATCCATTGCTGTCAGCTCATCAAAATCAACATTCATAGTTTCGAGGATCTTACGAGACTTACGATTGTAGATTCGATATGCCTTCTTTGCGGGTGCGTAACCAATGAAAATACCAATATCAGCCTTTGGTTGAAGTTTTCCCAATCGGAATACCCTTGATCGGAATGTCCCTAATCGGAATACCCTTGATCGGAATGTCGCTAATCGGAATACCCTTGTCGGAATGTACCAAATTGGAATGTACCAAATCGGAATGTACCAAATCAGAAAGTACCAAATCGGAATGTCCCTTATCGGAATGTACCAAATCGGAATACCAAATCGGAATGTCCCTTATAGGAATGCACTAAATCGGAATACCAAATCGGAACGTCCCTTATAGGAATGCAATCGGAATCCCTAAACCCTATTCCGATGACACTGATCGGAATAACTATAAACCCTTTTCAGATGACTCTGATCGGAATATATCCCACTTTTCTCGGACAAAACTCAACCAATTCGAGATTTTAAGCCAAAAAAATGATCAAAACACCAAAAAATTTTGTTTTTTTAGCCAAAGTAACTATACCAAATCTCTGCCACAACTATGTAGAAGATTTGTATCAAGAAAAAACCATAAAAAACACAAAAAAAAATTTGGTTCGTGTAAAATGGATTAAAAAAAAGGCGTATGAATCAAGAACACAAACACATAAACAATACAATCATCCTATGGCTCTTGATACCATTTGTAGGATATGTAAATCTTGCTTATGTTTTAGAGAGAGAAAGATAGATGATTTCACACTTCTAGAGAGAGAAAGTTTAAGAACTATGTGTAAAATAAAATGAAATCACCACCCTCTCCATCAAAGGAGAGGGTTTATATACCAAGCCCATAAGATGGGCTTGGGCTTACATTTCGGCCGTCCATACATAACATGGACTAGGCCTTTCCTTGTTTACTTAATGTAAGATATCTAGACTACGAGCTACAACTTAATATATTATCGGAGTGACCGAATCTTCCTAAATACGTAAAAACGTATTTCCAACAATGGGGATATGCTAAGAAGCAAAGATAGACAAAGAAAACATACAAGAGCTCACCAAACAAGGTTTAGACCAAAATACATAGATTCTTTTTAATAAAATCAATGTAAGAGGTGTGTAGAACTAGACACAAGGTCATGACACAATGATCCTCCATAGTTCTCTTTTGTTCTTGCTATATTTGAGAGACCCATACATATGAATTATGTAAGCTCATTATGAATAGCAAGAAGCAATGAAAAACGTTTTAGATTGAATTAGCAATGCAAAAACATTTATCGACCATTTTCGAAAGAACTTTGAGAATTTTGAAAAAGAGAAGAGAATTTTTCCAAAAATTTTTTTATTAAACTTAAAAGCTCAAAGAAAGAAAAGACTCAAAGGATAAAAGATAATAAGAATGCACAATTAAGGATATATGTTCCATTAAGCCTAGACCTAGACGCAAGTAATTAAAAGGTTCCCTCATAAGAGGCTTAGTGAAAATATCGGCTAAGTTTTCTACCGAGGGTACCTTCTCTATTGAAATGTTACCCTTTTGAACATTATCCCTAGGAAAATGGTGGCGAATCTCTATGTGCTTAGTTCGCGAATGTTACACGGGATTCTTGCTAAGGTCTATTGCACCCTTATTATCGCACATGATGGGAACATCATCAAGAGAAATCCCGTAATCAACAAGCGCTTGCTTCATCAATAGAGCTTGTTGACAAGCTTTATCGGCACTCACATACTCGGCTTCCGTGGTGGATATAACAAGAGCGGTTTGTTTCTTGGAGAACCAAGAAGTTAAACAACAACCCATGAAGGTACAAACTCCACTAGTGCTTTTCCGGTCCACATAGTCTCCCGCATGATCCGAGTCCGCGTAGACAATGGTTTCTACGCCGATCACTTTAGGATATCATAATCCTAAATGTATAGTGCCCTTAATGTATCGGAAGATACGCTTAACCGCTTCAAGGTGAGAGGTTTTGGGAGCCTCTTGGAAGCGAGCACAAAGGCAAACACTAAACATGATATATGGTCGACTTGCCGTTAGGTACAAAAAACTACCAATCATACTTCTATATTTGGTGTTGTCTACCGAATCACAATCATCATCTACGGTGAGTTTAGTATCCGAGGCCATAGGGGTCTTCATTGGTCTATAGTCTTATAATCCAAATTTCTTTAGCATTTCTTTAACATACTTGGATTGATTAAAGAAAATACCATCGACCACTTGTCTAATTTGGAGTCCTAAAAAGAAGTTAAGTTCTCCCATCATACTCATTTCAAACTCGTCATGCATGATTTTGGCAAAGTCATCACACAATGATTGACAAGTTGAACCAAATATAATGTCATCAACATATATTTGTATGATAATGAGGGGAGAACCTTTCTTCTTTGTAAAGAGTGTATTGTCTACCATCCTCATTATGTACTCATGTTTTACAAGAAACGCTTTAAGTCTATCATACCAAGCTTTGGGTGCTTGTTTGAGACCATAAAGAGCTTTCTTAAGCTTCTAAACATGATCCGGTTTCTCAAAATCAATGAAGCCGGGAGGTTGAGCCACATATACCTCTTCATTGATCAAACCGTTAAGAAATGCACTCTTTACATCCATTTGTTGAAGTTTAAAGTCTAAAGCACAAGCATAAGCTAAGAGAATTCTAATGGATTCTAATCTAGCTACGGGAGCGTATGTCTCGTCATAATCAATGCCTTCTTGTTGATTATAGCCTTGAGCTACAAGTCTAGCCTTGTTACGAGACACAAAACCATTCTCATCTAACTTATTCCTATATACCCATTTGGTTCCTATAATGGTCGAACTTCTAGGCGGAGGAACAAGTTCCCAAACGTCATTAGCAATGAATTGATTCAATTCTTCTTGCATAGCGATGACCCAACTCTCATCCATCAAAGGTTCTTTATCATTCTTTGGTTCAATCAAGGAGACGAAACAAAAGAAGTTACTTTGGTTTTGGACTTGAGATCTTAGGGTCCTTTGATTTAATTCGCCTATGACGTTATCGAGAGCATGATCCTTAGACTCCTTAATGTTTACTCCCTTTTCAACACTAAGGTCTTCAACTCCTATGTTTCTAACATCTTTGACATTAACTATGTCTATTTCATCTAAGTCATCATCTACCAAAGGTGGTGTCTTAGATGAAGGCGGGGTTTCATCGAATGTCACGTTAAGTGATTCTTCAATTACAGCCAAGGTTCTATTGAGGACTATGTAGGCTTTGCTAGTTTGAGAATAACCTAAAAAGATACCTTCGTAAGACTTTGGGTCAAACTTTGTAAGATAATCTTTGGTGTTGAGAATGAAGCACTTGCTTCCAAACACCCTAAAGTATTCCAATGAGGGCTTCTTACCTTTAAGAATCTCATAGGGGTCATTCCTAGAAAAGGTCGAATAAGAATTCGGTTGAGAATGTAAGTCGATGTGTCCACGACATTTCACCAAAATTTTTGAGCCAAAGATTGCTCATTTAACATCGTCCTACTCATCTCTTGGATGGTCCTATTCTTCCTTTCAACTACCCCATTTGATTATGGAGTGCTAGGAGCCGAAAAGTTATGGGTAATACCATGAGCTTCACAAAAGGCACCAAATTGCACTTCATTATCAAATTCCCTACCATGATCCGTCCTAATAGAGACAATTGAACATCCTAGTTGATTTTGAATTCTTCGACTAAAGGTTTCGAAGTGATTGAAAGCTTCATTCTTAGACACCAAAAATCTAGTCCAAGTGAATCTAGAGTAGTCGTCAACTATAACTAGGGTATAAAGGTTACCTCCATAACTCCGTATGACGGAAGGTCCAAAGAGATCCATGTGTAGGAGCTCTAAGCACCGAGAGGTCGAAACCAAATTCTTGGCTTTGTGACTTGAGTGAACTTGCTTCCCAATTTAGCAAGCATCACAAAAGTAACTATCAAACTTCATCTTGAGGAGATGTCTTACCAACTCCTTAGAGACTAAATATTGAATTAAACGCATATTAGCGTGACCTAATCTCCTATGCCAAAGAGTAGAACTATCATCTAAATTCGCTAGACATAAGTTGTCCTTTGACTTCCTATTAACCTTCATGACATAAATCCCATGCTTTCTAACACCTTTTCCAATGACTTTTTCATCTTTTATGATTTCACTATCATATTCCGAAAAGATGACCTTACACTTATTGTCACAAATTTGACCTATACTTAGAAGGTTAAAACCTAAGTTATCTACGTGCTCTACGTTTTCTGTAGTCATAGAGTCAAGAGAGACCGTACCTTTGCCAATGATATTACCACGTCTATTACTTGCGAATGTAACGTTACCTCCATCATATGCTTTGTAGTGAAAGAACAAACTTCGATTACCCGTTATGTATTTAGAACAACCACTATCCTTAATCCACTTGTCGGGCTCTAGATCGATTCCCAAGTATATCTAGGTAACAACACACAAAATCAAACATTTGGTCCCCAATATCTCATGGGTCCAAAGTTGTTAGTTCCAAACATCCCTTGCATTTGGTTGTGATGCATGAATGAAGGAGACATTCCCCATGGGGAAAAGTATTGTTGTTGAAAATTATTCCAATTCATATGGCCATTTTGTTGTCCATAGTTTCTCCTAGGTGTCTTTGATCTTGATCTAGTATTATTACTATTCCTCCTAAGTGTTGCGGTTTTACTCCTAGGTCGTGGTTTAGCTTGATCATCTCTTTTTGGCGTAGGTGTTCTACTTCTAGTTTTAGATTCATTTCGTACTCTTGGAGGAGTAGATGTTTGTCTAGATAAGTTTCTAGTTCCCTTTAGAGGTTTACTCAAGGGCTTGTAGAAATTATCTAGAGTAGGCTTTTCGATTATAGGTACTTTGACCTTGTTAATAAGAATATGTTTTGGTCCTTCACCTAAAATTAACTTTTCAGAAAATTCAGGATTTTCACAAAACTCTTCTTCTGGACGCGGTTCCTTAGCTCCATCGCCGGTTCCATAACGATAAGGAACCGCACCATATATTGGAGCACCGCGTACAAGGGACTGTTTTCCTGAGACCCTAACTTGTTTTGGTTCACTAGTTGATGCTTCATTAATGTTATATCCTAACCCAAGTTTTTCCTTAGAATGCATTTGTTTGTTTAACATATCATCAAGAGCATTAGTACCTCTCATGAACGTTTCAAGTCTAATGGAGGTGCTCTTAAGGTTTTCATTTTCTTGTCTAAGGTTTTCACATTTTAAGCATCCTAGATCTATTTCTTTATTTTTCTCAAGCTTAGCTAATTTCTCTTTTAGCTCACTAATCTCGTTTTTAAGCTTAGTTCTAGCTGATTTTAGTACTTTGTTCTTTTCAGTAAATTTTAGACTAAGCTTATGCAAGTTATTGTATTGACCTTCTAATTCACTATCATCTTGAGAAGAACTATTATTGCTATAATACTCGGTTTCAGAAAGTACCTCTTTAGAAGTGTGAGCCATGAGACACTTCTCATCTTTAGGGTTGTCATCAACATCTTCACCGCTATCACTCCATGAACCTCCAACGAATGCCGTGTGGTTCTTGTCGTGTGAAGGCTTAGGACAATCACCGATGAAATGATTTGGATCACCACATCTAAAGCATTTCCTATCACCTTTATCATCTTTGGCAAATCGGTTTTTAGAGAAGGGTTTCTTGTCGTTGTTTGGTTACCTCACGTATTGAACTCTTCTTTTGAAGAACTTATTAAAGTCTCTAACCGCCAAGGCATATTCCTCATCATCACTATCCAAGGAACTTTCATGGTCACTTTGTGCCTTATTGTCTTTGAGTGCAAGAGACTTTCTTTCACTCTTAGTTTTCACCATTTCCAAGTCCTTCAAAATTATCATCTCATGAACCTTCAAGTTACCAATGAGTTCATCAAGCGATAATTTGGCGAGATCCTTTGATTCTTCAATCGCCGTGACTTTAGCTCTACATTTGGGATGCAACGCCCTAAGAAACTTCCTAACATTTTTCTTGCTAGAAAATCCTTCATCAAGTGCTTTTAGACTAGTAATAATAGTGTTAAATCTAGCAAATGCACTATCTATGGTTTCATCTTCTAAAATGACAAATTGTTCATATTGTTAAACAATAAGATCGATTTTACTTTCTTTGACTTGGCTATTACCTAGTGGGTTACTAAAAGAGTATTCTAAATGTCTTTAGTGGTTTCACACATAAAAATCCTTTAATACTCTTTCTTTGGTAAAACATTATAAATCACCATTTTAGCCTCATTAGCAAGTTTTCTTTTATTATCATTATTAGCTTTATCAAAAGTAACTATCTCCTTACTTTTAGAAACTTCATTATATTGAAATGGCAAAAAATCACCATTGGTAATAACATGCCAAAGATCTAAATCGTTTGATTTCACATAAGTCTCAAACCTATTTTTCCAATAAATAAAACTATCGGTTTCAAAAAAATGTGGTCTTTGCATGGATTGCCCTTCTAGATACTTGTTGGAATCCATAGACGATTCAAGTTTTAAAATACAATATATATTAAAAAGTCTTGAGCAACCACGCTCTGATACCAATTGTAGAAACTAAAAGGGGGGGGGGGGTTGAATAGTTTCTTAAATTTACTTGTTAAAGGTTGGTTTTAAAAAATCATTTTTCAAAAACTTAAGCTTGAATATTTATGTGAAACCTTCTTATACACAATATGAACAAGGTATAGTGCAACTAACTAATAATCACAAGTATAAAGAATAATAAATGTATAATGCAACTAAACTAATAATCACAAGTATAAAGAATAATGAATGTAAAAAGATAAAGGAAGGAAAGATCAAACCAAACATCAAGGATTTATAGTGGTTCGGCAACGAAGCTCACTCCTCGTTCCTACTCCACTCCTCGAGTACTCCTTACTCGAGAGTTCACTAATCAACAAGCTCCTTAAGGTGGAGAAACCATACACAACGTCGCTTAACCTGTTTCCGACTCTAAGCTAAAAGTCGAGCCATATTCTTAGCTAGGACCAATCTACACCAATATACTTTGAGGACTAAGTATTGACCCTAATACATACACAACTTCCAAATAGACACAACTACTTGGATCTTCACAATAATCACACAACAATGAATAAATAAATTTGGATCTTCAATGGATCTTTGAGGTAGACACAACACTTCAAGAATGATAGTGTTATTCTCTTTGCACTTGAGAGGAAAAGATGAGAGGAGAAAGATTCACTTCTAAACAAGTAGTAATCAAACAAATGATCAAAAATTTGAGTGATTTAAGAAGTATGAAAGAATCTGGAAATATATGTGCAAAAGAGGTAGATTGAAAGTCTGAGAATGGTCCACTATTTATAAGACAAATGTCCAACGACTATATCTGCCCGCAGTTCCTTATTGGAGCCCGCGGTTCCTTATCGATAAGGAACCGCCGTAGGCGCTAAGGAACTGCAGGCGTAGAGTCCACTCCCTTTTGTCTTTTAGTGGGTTGGATCGAATCTGGGGATTAAAATATCATGAAAGGATATTCCAAACCAAGATAGAATATGCCATTTTCAAATTTCAGATTTTCAAATAATTAACTTAATAAAACATTTTCTTAAAAAGAAAGTTTAATAATAAAACTTTGTCACACTTAATAAAAAGTGAGTTTTAAGAAAAGATTAAATCCTTTATCACTTAATTGGTATAATTACTTGTTTGTTCATACCTTAAGTGATAATGGTTGAAATGAAAAATACTTGAACTCAAGAATTCGTTTTTCATTGTTTTCGTAAATGCTTGTTTTTACATATTGACGTAATCAAAACAAAGCGAGACCGAAAAATGCAAGTAACGTTTTTAGGCATCATTGCATTAACAAAGAGTTTAAGATTATAGATCTTGGTGAATTGAAATTTTTCTTGGGTATAGAAGTTCTAAAAATGAAAAATTGTTTGTGTTTCAATCAGAGGAAACACTGTACCTATGACAAAGAATGGTATATTGGCACATAAAGAGTCTGAAAATGATAAATATCCTATAAATGTGTCTTCATATCAGAAGCTTGTGGGAAAGCTTATATATCTGTGTAAAATTGGAATTTGGTCGGACAGGCAAACAGAGTCTCCTAAAAGAAATGTAGTTTTCTCTCTTGAACCGACGATTCACTACTTTTAATAGCGGTGATGCGGAAGTAAAGCATGAAAATGCCTAAAAATGGTTGATGGTATTCATATGGTTATTGACATTTCTTGTGAGTCGATTTGTTCTTGCATCATAGGTTATGTCGCATTTATATAGAGGTAGTTGTTTCATGAGATTTACATGTCAATCTTATGTTGTTTTAGTTTAAACACGAATGCTGCATTCTTGTTCAGCATGTTAACGGGCTAGTGATGTAGGACTACAACTATATCCTTTGTACTTCAACATTTTTTATGTAATATATTGTTACCGAAAAACCTCTTTAAAAAAATAGTATTAACATATGTTTATTTGAGTACATGTATCTTTTACTAATTTGTAATAATAAGCATCAACATACGTACGTTAATTTGCTTATAACATGAGCTTTAGCCTAAGCTCTAGCATTTTTGGCCAAACAAACTATTAGTATTAACCTTCAGAAAAATTTTAACAGTAGTAGGGGTCAGCATAACCGATCGCGGACCGGATTGAACCGAGGAACCGGCCCGAAGCAGACCAAAACTATTTCGTTATGGTCTTTGGTCCACATTCTACCTCGTGTCTGGTTTTTGTCCAATCCGATTTTACTTAAAACCGACTATTATGTATTTTTGAGCCGAAACGACCGAAGAACCGGATTCGTATCGATCCTAAGTCCATGATTCTAAGCTATATTGATCTCAATCTTATTCGTGTTTGACTCTAATCACTCCTATACCGTTAGTAGCTTCTGAAAAAGTATAGAAAATGGATGAGTTATTTAAACTATCCCCAAAATCACTATTTGTACTTCTAGATTTATGATTTTTCTAAAATTTTTAGATTTTGTTCGTGTTTTAAGACTGTGATCGGGTTTAGGGTCAACATTTCATGATCGCCCCATCATCGCCTCTTTCACGTGTTTTAAGTCCAACTATCCTCATCCCTGTCCTCATCAAACCAGGTTCGGGCACGAATAACAATCGGGGTCGGGTTTTTTTTCATCTTTATGAAAAAGAGTAAATTTTTGCATCTTATTAGAGTGCACGGTACCGTGGCTGGCCGCCTGGCTGGCCACGACGGCGCGACGCCATGGCGCCGGCAACCGTACCGTTGGTGGCGTCGTCAGTTTTGGGCTGGAGATAGCCAACCGACGTTATAGCCCACGGCGCTAGGCCATGACGCAGCCAACCACACCGTGGCTCGCGCCATGGGCTGCGTTATTTTATTTTTTTAATTTTTTTTAATTTTTTTACTTTTTTTTTTGAAAATGTTACCGTTGGGGTAACGACTAGTTTTTTTTGGCTTATTTTAGGCCGTTTAGATGGGTTAAATACCCCATTTTATCACCTAGTTTCACTATAAATCACACAAATACATACTATTTTCTACTATTCACATACTATTTTATCAATATGAATCCCGGAGGTTCTGATTTGTCCGCTATTTACGAAAGCTACGATAAAGATGATATGGAAGATTATGCCCGATATCTTGAATATTGGGAACAAATTGATATGTTAGATGACGAAGAGCAAGAAACTAGGGGTAATTCCGGTCCTCGGGTTAGAACATACATCCCACGTGAACGAGAAGATGCGGAAAGAAAACTTATGGCTGATTACTTTGGTGACATTGAAACTTCGCCAAAGTATCCGGAGGATCAATTCCGACGAAGGTATCGTATGAGTTCTACCCTTTTTAGAAAATAGTTCATGATATAACTAGTTACAACGTTCATCCACTACCACCCTACTTCTATTTCTTTAAACAACATTGTGATGCAACGGGTCGTTTAGGTTTTGGCGCCACTATGAAATGCACATCGACAATACGCCAATTAGCTTATGGTACAACACCCGATTTACTAGATGAATACTTGCAAGTAGCCGAGCGTTGTTCACGTGAATGCTTATGGAACTTTATCAAATGCATTTATGTGTTGTATGTAGAAAAATATCTTAGAACGCCTACTCCTGAGGATGTAGAACATATTTATGATTTGCACAATAGGAAAAATAATCTCACAGGTATGCTCGGGAGCATAGATTGTATGCATTGGGAATGGAGAAATTGTTCTAAAGCCTTACATGGTCAATTTAAAAGGCGTGATAAAAAATACCCAACACTTATGCTCGAGGCTGTTGCAGACCAACGGTTATGGATATGACATTCTTATTTTAGGGTGCCGGGGTGCGAATAACGACCTTAATGTTTTATATGGTTCACCGTTATTTGATAAGCGTCTTTTGGACGAGGCTCCAGATACTGAATTTGTTGTTAACGGTAAAACATACAAGCAAGGGTAGTTTTTAGCAGATGGAATTTACCCTCAATGGGCTTCTTTTGTTAAGTCGTATACAATTGCAACGGACGAAAAGAAAATGAAATTTAAAAGGGTTCAAGAAAGTGCTAGAAAAGATATTGAGCGAGAGCGTTCAGGGTATTACAAGGTCGGTGGGGGATTATTCAACAACCAACACGAAGATACCAAATCAGCATGCTTAAAAGAATCATGTATTGTGACATCATACTACATAACATGATATTGGAAGACCCAAAGTTTGACATTAGTGAATATGACCATATGTATACTCCACCTCAAGGCAATCTCGAACGTACTTGGGTAGAACGGTGTGATACTTTTAGAAGAAAAAATAACGAACTTCGAGATAGAAAAGTTCACGATGAACTTCGACGTGATCTCGTTGAGCATTTGTGGAACTTTAATCATTGATGTTTTTTTAATTATTGTTATTTTTTTAAGATGTAATTTTTTTTAGTGTTTTTTTTCGTGTATTGTTTTTAAAAAATTTGTATTTGTATTTTTATTGTGAATGAAATGTGTTTTTAGTTTAAAATAAATTGTTGAAAAAAAAGAGAAAGTGGTGGGGTGACGATGACACGAGAATGTTGGTGTTAACCAGGGAGGAGGTTGTGGGGTTTTGAAAAGTTTTGGTATCACGAGAGAAAAAGGTGATGTGACATCATTTTTTCCCCACGACACGAACACGACAGCTCAACCATATCGTGTGCTGTTAAAGATAAAATTGAATAAGACTCAAATATGTTAGGTACTAGTACATGACAAGGGGGACAAGTAATTGATGCATTAGTTTATGCGACGACACACATTAAACTCCATAAGATTAAGAAGGGGTCACTATGAATCACGAGGATACCCCGGTTAGCAGCCTTGTCTCACCCCCTTTTAAAAGAGAGGCTAAATTTTAAAGTTTACACTTGTTGCATACTACCGAGTACCGACATTCATTTCTATTAAACGTTTTGTTTGTTTATTTAGAAGTTTTGAATAAGAATTTGATTCGTATAATTAAATTTGAATGTATTTAAATTTAAGCCGTAAATATACGAGAGAATTGCAAAAATTGTTTTTTATGGTTTGGTTAAATTGTACATTTGGTCCGTTGAATTTTATAATTGCAAAAATCGTTCGTGTAGCAAATTTTAGGTTACACTTTTGGTAATTTTACGATTTGAATTATTAAAATACCTTTGTCCATACAAAAAACTAAAGAATGAAGACGATGGTATGTTAGTCATTTCAGGTTGTAAAAGGACTAAAAATGCAATTTGGTCATGGACGATTTTTGCAATTTTAAAACTCGATGGACTAAACCTGCAATTTAACCAAACCATAAAGATAATTTTTGCAATTCTCTCTATATATTTTATTTATTTTTTAATTATTGTTGTTTGATAAAAAATTTACAGTGAAAAAAATACTTTTATTAATTATTATATTTTTTAACACAATAACAATTTTACCTTAATTAATTAATTATTTTTTTAAAATAATAATAACAATTTTAAACAAAAATAATATGATAAATTTGATTATACTTCTCAATATAAAATTTATAATAATAGTTTTAAGCAAAAAATATATAATAAACTTAAACAAACATTATCATATATTTTTAGTAATAATAATTAATTTGAAACATATAAAAAACCATCAACTATAAATTTGGGATGAATAATGTGGTTTATCTTATTGCAACAAGATGTTTTATTATTTAAAGTGTGTTTGATTCAAAGCTTTTAGAAGCATTTAAAAATAGTGAGCGGTGAAAATCAAACGTTGAGAATTATAATGTTCGTTTAGCAAACGATTATTAGTGGTGTTTATTTTATTGAAGTGCTTATTTTCAACGCTTTATAGAATAACATTTAGAAGTTTTGAGCATTTTAAAAACTGTTTTATACATTATAGTTACAATTTACAACTACGGTCATCTTAGAAAACATTTCTATAAAAAAATATAACTACTGCTATGACCGCTCACGACCACTCTATTTAGAAGGAAATGCAATAGAGAACTCATAACTAGGGGTGAGCATTTGGACCGTCGGACCGGACCGGAAAACTGGATCAGGCCGGACAATTTCGGTCCGGTCCTCGGTCCGGGGTTTTGGACCATTTCGTTCCTCGGCCCGGTCGATCCGGTCTGGTCCGGTTCGGTCTTAACAAAAACCCGTCGATTATGTCTAATAGGACCGGACCGGACCGGACCGAAGACCAAACCGGACCGGACCGGACCATTTCGGTCCGGTCTCAGTCCGGGGTTTTGGAACATTTTGGTCCTCGGTCCGATCCGATCTTGATCGGTCCGGTCCGGTCCGAACCTGTTGCTCAGCCCTCATAACTACTACCACTACTCATTGCTATTTTTACCAAATATACCATATTTTTACATAATGAAATATATTTAAGTTTCTTGTTTCTTTCGTCGTAATTTATAATTCATTTTTTTATTTTGGGGATTGTCTTAACGTTTAGAGGCTCTTTTTTTGGTGTTTTATTTTTTTATGTCTCTTGTTTTTTGTTTTTTTTCTTTTTAGCTCAGAGCCTTATGTGGTATTTTTTTTTTTTGCCCTTGTGGTTTTTTTTAGTATTAATGTCGTTTCTAAATTTTTTTTTATTAAAAATATATATGTAAGTTTGATAAAATTTATCATATTATTTTTTTTGAAATTGTTATTTTAAAATTTAAAGATAAAATTATTATTTTGTTAAAATAAAAAAATAAAACTTTTTTAAAAATTATATGTTTTTTGTTTGGATAATAATTTTATTAAGAAAAAAGTAATATTCTCTTATATATTTAAAAAGAGTGTTGATATATGAACTTAATTTATAAATCACCTATTATTTTTGATTTAAAAAAGGAAAGTTGTAAAGGTAAAGAAAAGAAATAGTTAAAAAAATGCGCGCCATATGGATATCTTTATGGCAGGCCGGTTGGTGACCCCCTGACGCCATTTGCCAGCTTTTGCCCCCTCCCTCTTCCTCACGCCTTCTTCTTCTTTTAAGTTTTCCACCAAAATCAAACTACCAAATCTAACACTACTCATCTGCTAATATACTTTCATAAACTGTGTGTTTGAATTAAAGATGGCTAGTAATATTGGAATGATGGACAGTGCTTATTTTGTTGGAAGGAATGAGCTTTTGTCTTGGATCAATGCTAGACTCCAACTCAATCTTTCTCGTATTGAAGAGGTACTTTTATTATGATGATTTCATTCTAGTTATCATATTGTGCTAGACACTAATAGATACATATAATTAAAAGTCAAACTTATGTGCTTATTTGCTTACTTGTTCAACTAGATAACCTTTTTTTTCTTTTATAAACAGTTTTAAACTAAGTTCCCATTTCAATTATTTCATAATTGAACCCGAGACTAGTTATTTACTCTATAATTATTACTCCATCAATCCCAAAATTATTGTAATACAAGAAAATTGTATTTAGTGCTTTCTTACACTTGCGTTTTGGAAGAATGATGGTTTTATCCTTATGTAATTAATTTTTTTTTTTTAAAATATTTGTAATTATAATTAATAGTAATAATTTCAAACAAGAGTAATATATTAAATTTTTTAGTAGTGGACAATTAAATTAGTACATCGAAAATAAAAATGGGACGGAGGGAGTAAATGATTATCAACAACCCGACAAACCCAATCCTGCCAGAGCCGGGTAAGGGGAGGTGAAATGTTGACAGATAACACCCCTACGAGGGGCGGAAACATGTTGATACGACGCGATTAGGGATAAGGCACCTCTTCAAGCGTGATGCTAGCTCCTTAAGAAGGAAAGATGAGAAGACCAGACATTTATTTAACTTTTACTTTGATTGAATGATAATATGATTACATATGAGACCTTAAATACTAGTTACGAAATAAACATAAAATATAAAAGATACTAAACAGATAAACACAAAACATAAACATATATCCTAAAAATAGAAGATATTCACTCCTTCGAATTCACCTTGCCCTTGCCCTCAAGGTGATGTCTTGAAAAGCTTGTGATTCCGGGATCCCATAATCTTCTTTGAATCCTAGCGCACTCCAGTCTTGCTGTCCAAGAGTTCTCCACCCATATAGTTCTCCACCCTAGTACTCCAACATAAAGAGTTCTTACCCAAGTTTGTTCTTTGTTATCTATGAGTCTATGATCATCAACAACCTTCTTAACATTCAATTCTGGCGCCAACGCATCAATGGATGCGGCGTCAAACACACTAAACCCTTTTGTCCCATTATCATCGGCATCATTAACGTTAGGGTTTTTCATAACTTTTTGATGACAAACAATATTAACGACCTCTTCCTTAATGGGCGGCACAATCGCCTCAAAACGAGCCTCCATTATACGGGCACGAAAGAAGGTTTCTCCTAAAGTGGCAGGATTCAACCTCAATAGTTCTGAGAGTTCTAGGTTCGTGAACCGTGTTTCCGCTGCCCGGGCTAATGAAAATGCTTCGTCTAGACTTGTGGGCTTTGACCTCAAGAGTAAACATTGTAGAGATGGTTTAAGTCCAGTGATATAATAACATGTAAGTAAAGATTCAGAAATTCCTGTCACTCGACTTGCAAGTATCACAAACTCATTCTCGTATTCGATCACCGTACCCATTTGCAATAGCTTAGATAATGCATCCCGATTGCTAGTGTTTGATGCCATGAAAAATAAATCGGAAGAAAAAAATTTTAAAAAATATATAAACATTTTTTTTTACTGATGAACAGTAACTTCCGATATGAACAGTATTTTTTTTTTTAATGATTGGAATCTTATATCAAAAACACTCAACGAATTGAGGGCTCTCAATGAGAAGCACCAATTGATACGACCCGATTAGGGTGTATCGGGATAAGGCACCTCTTCAAGCGTGATGCTAGCTCCTTAAGAACGAAAGATAAGACCAGACATTTATTTAACTTTTACTTTGATTGAATGATAATATGATTACATATGAGACCTTAAATATTAGTTACGAAATAAACATAAAACATAAAAGTAGATACTAAACAGATAAACACAAAACATAAACATATATCCTAAAAATAGAAGATATTCTTGTCGTAACACATGTGTATCGTATGGGGGTGGTGCCCTCATGGCTAGCCCGGCAAACTGAGATTTTAGTGTAATTTTTTTTTTCCGATTTTGAGCATTTTTCGAAAGTGCCCTCCACCCATAACTCAAATTGCCCACCACCTACATATTAAAAACTAGCATTCAACGCTGTAACACGTTATAAATCTCTCATTTCTAAGTAAAAAAACCCGATTTATCATTTCGATGCTAGTTCTTTTTTGTATTTCGATGGTATTGTCAAAAAAAAAAAAAAATTGCACCCCACAATCTATTTTCCTGCATTTGCCACCCCCTACCTACCACCATGATAAACCCGAAAGTAGAGAGGATGCTTCCAGGTTGGCGTCCCGCCAATGTTATTGTGCGGTTGAGAAAAGTTCAAGAAAAATGAGTGTGAAAGTACAAGAACAAGTATTATAATAGAAGATAAATTAATTTAGGCAAAGTTGTAAAGTCTTTGGATTTCCCACAAGAGGTCTGGGATACAAACGTCACTAGCTGTGTATATGTGAGGGGAAGGGTTGGAAAAGGTCCCGGGATTGACCCGCTGTGGCGGCATATATCATGAGTCGAAAATGGTCGCTCTCTCTGGGTAACCTAAATAGGGTAGACGTCATCAGTTTACCCTTTTAATTTAGGGGTGGCCGGGGAAAGGGTCTAGTGTTCAGATATCACTAGGTACTTATTTAGGGGTGGCCGGGGGAAGGGTCGGAAAAGGTCACAGGGATACCTGGTTAGGCCGCGTACATTTAAGTTAAAGACTTGCCGTCCCGGGTAACCTTAATAGGGTAAACTTTACCTGTCAATGCATTTGTAATTTTTCATCCCTCAGAGGTTAGACAGATATTCAAATTGGTTCATATTGATGAGAAAAAAACTTTATTCTCTTCACATTGTTACATTTGGAATCGTTGATTACGTTTCTTAATACTTTTTCATAAGTATAGAAGTTTTTTGGCAATGCGTTTTGGAATTGATTATGTGATAGACTGATAGTACCAAATAATAGAATTGAAAAACCAGCCTTAACATTATGGGCTAAATAGTGGTCGAGTGTGCTAACTTTAAATCTCTGATACTTGGATAATATATTTGTAGAATATCATTATACACAGATGTAGTTTTGTTGATGCTATTACTAAACTAATTATTTTTTGATCGTAAAATAGTCCAAGTCAATACAAAATAAGTATAATAGAAACTGATTATTCGTAATTTCAAAAGCAATCACTTTCGGAACACAATGCCAATCACCCCCTTTTATTTAGTTTGATCGATGTCACACTTGTGTAACTCCTAAAAGGTGCATTTAAGCTTTCCCTATATGCTTGTGATTTATTAGCTTCTAAATTGTGAATTGTATCTTCGGTGTATATAGGCTGCTTCAGGTGCTGTACAGTGTCAAGTGATGGATATGACCTATCCAGGAGCTGTTCCGATGCACAAGGTGACAATGATTCTTTTGATTGTTTAATCTTTAGCTTAAGCTGTGAGCTGACACAATGTTGTTTTACTATAGGTTAACTTTGATGCACGAACAGAATATGATATGATCCAAAACTATAAAGTGCTCCAAGATGTATTTAACAAACTCAAAATTGACAAGGCAAGTACTTTTGGCATCTTAAGTGATAGATACCACTGAACTTTGAATGCATATTCATTTAAAAAACTTGAAATGTCCTAAAAGGGTCCAGGGTTTTCATTTTGTTGCAGCATATCGAAGTAAATAGGCTCGTAAAGGGTCGTCCATTGGACAACTTGGAGTTCTTACAATGGTTGAAACGCTATTGTGACTCTGTAAATGGTGGCATCATGAATGAGTATGTTTCGGTCCTCAACTATAACGTGGTTTTTGTTCATATCAGATTTCTTAGTCGTATGTTTGGTATACTTTCAGGAATTATAATCCTCTAGAACGTAGAAATAAGGTTGGTAAGGAACGTAATATCATGGCATCCCAAAAGAGTTCAAAGTCACTGCAAACAAACAACTCACAGAATCGTGCTTCAGTGGACAAAATGAACCTTCCCAAAGTAAACGGTGAGCTGATTTATGCAACTTTCATTTTTGTACCAAAATACATTTAATGTTGGCTGAATGAAGCGATAGGCAATCTGCTGAAATAGTTAAAAATGTTATTATAAATTTCTGTTCTAGCAGATACTAATGTATGAAATTACGTTGATATGTAACATAAATCTTAATGTTGATTGCTCTAGGGACAAAGCAAAAGCCAAAAACAGTAGCGGTCGAGTCTGATTCTTCAGAGGAAATTCAAGCTTTATCCAATGAGGTATTCCTGATCTGTTAACGCATTGATGTTTTTTCCCAAAGTGTTAGCTACCGAATGAATATTGAGGTACAACAGTAAATAATGATGTCATTGGCATTGTTTTAATGACTCAGAGAAACTATTAAACTTGGTATTATGACTGACAAATAAGTATGTTGGTACTTTATATGCATATAATCTATTATTCTGTTCCGGAAGTAATTTTCAGTTTCGATATTATCACATTCAGATTACAGAGCTGAAGGTATCTGTGGATCTTTTGGAGGCAGAAAGAGACTACTATTTTGCAAAATTACGAGATATTGAGATACTTTGTCAGGGTCCTGAACTGGAACATATTCCGGTAAATTTCCGCGAAGTTTATATTTTACGCAGTCTGTTTCTCTATGCTTAATGTGCAAGTTATGAAACTACTGCGACTTTACTGGTATTAACAACTGAAGTTCTGTACGAATCTCGTTGATTTATTTCTATTGTATATATTGCACCAGATGGTCGTGGCAGTTAAGAAGGTATTATATGCATCAGATGAGGAGTCTGCACTTGCAGAAGCTCAAGAAATTGTATCTGCCAGTCAATGAAGGATAGTTGACCAAAGGTGAAACTGACAATGATGGAGACAAGCTTCATTCACTATGTAAAATTAAGTTATTACATGGCCATACAAAAAACAGGAGCATGGTTAGGTTAAGTAGATCCTCTTGCAATGACTATTGATGCACAATCATGTATTCTAGCCTAGTGGATCAGCACTCAGCCTCCACGTTGTGTAAGTTGTTGACGTTCTAGGATTAAGTTTGTCACCAAATGCTGTACAATATTTTCCTCTTTTTTTTTCCTAACCTGTGACACTGATGTGCAATGTTGTCCAGTTTAATTTGTGATACTCGGTTTTAATTTCATGTATATCTGTGAGACTATACATCTGTTGTTATAGAGGAGAATCTGTTTCAATCTAAAAACTAGAAAAGGCTTGACCAACTTATAGTATGTTTTGTCTGTTTGGACTTCGGAACCATTCCTACTGTTACAAGTTTACAGAAAACAAGGGTGCGATTTTAGCAGTTGGTGACATTTCCTCTGAGACTAACTTGTGCATGACAACTTGTGCAAGGTCAATAGCAAAGACCTATTTTTATATGTCCGCATGACACACTTTAGCCTCGTGTTCCCCTCAGAACTTCGACTGCCCTCTTGATCTTCTTACTCACATGTAAACCTTAGATTTGGAACTTAAAACTGCAGCACGAGGAGAACCAAATGATATTTCCTGTGTACTACTATCTGTGAGTTTACCATAATCCATCAATCATCTATCTTTCAGGATCCCCTGGGTTTCCATAATCTGGACCTTTCCATTTGTCTATGCTTGTCCTAGTCATT
This sequence comes from Glebionis coronaria, assembly GCA_025667525.1. NCBI lineage: Eukaryota > Viridiplantae > Streptophyta > Magnoliopsida > Asterales > Asteraceae > Glebionis > Glebionis coronaria. The sequence continues at coordinate 99,182,495 of CM046879.1, forward strand.
TCGGATATTTTTCCCTTATTCATAGAATGGCTATATTTAGTCTTGCAAGAAACTGTTTAGCATGAAACTAGAAACACATTAACACACTACTAGTACTAGCTAAAGAAAAGGTAAACATGACCTCTTCTACCCAATGTGCAAATGCACTACATATTATCCGGTCAAGGCTTTTACCAAGAAAATGACCGATTGTTATTACTACTAGAAACATAACACATGCATAGGTAAACCTAGAAAATGACCGATTGAATCCAACAATCACCGCCTTAATCGGTAAATTACTCGTCCATTCACAACAACGTCCGTTCCTCTTCGATCAAGTTTGCCTCGTCATTTTTAGTCTCCTCACTTGTAACATTTCACGTGGCTTTTATCCCGGACCCGCTCGTTACCATCTCGAACCCTCACGGATCACGGCCTCTTCGACGGCCACGCCCAAAGTCATCTCGGTTCGAGCTTGCACCGCCCCAATGCTTACATCCTTCTGTTTTTTTTTATGACTAGTCAACAACAAACCTCCTTGAGCGTCCTCCAATTTTTCTGTTCCTTTCAAGCGCTCCTCATACGCTTTCAACCTGCCAACGGCTTCATCGAAAAGCATCATGTCCAACTCAAAGCATTGCTCAACTGAAGCCACAATGTGGAGAAACGACTTAGGCATTGAATCAAGTAGTCTTTTCACCATGCCTACTTCTTCAAGCTCGTACCCAAGGCCCCTTGCCTTCGAAGCTAAACCGCTCAAACTCAGTTGCAAACTCATCCACGGTTTTTCCCTCCTTCATGCACAGTGTTGAATTACATATATTTGTGAGTTTCTTGATCAGTAGTCACAGCTTCAAACCTACATTTGGCATCAGAGCTTTGTTCGTTTTGAAAGGCCCGTGATCTTGTTGTGATAAAAAGTTGAAGAGTTACGAAAGCAACTTCTACTCCTTATCTTCCTGTTCGTGATAAGAGTGTAACCGACGGAGGTGCGTGAAAAATGAACGTGAAGGATCCGTCAAAGCAGGTGGCTTTGGATTTTGTTCGTTTAGCAGGTTAGAGAAAACGGTAAAAGCGGTAACTCGTTTTATTGATCGGGTGAATAGAGCTCTTGGACGGGTTTGATCAGAAAAGGAGTTGAAGTTGTCAAAAAATGGCGCTAGTACCTTGGTTCAGTGTGGTACCAAGTTCCGGTTTTAACCGCAACAAACTATCCAATGTGGGCTGTTAATGGCAAGTCCATTATGGATGCATATAGATTACGGGGACGGTTGAACCACGGGCGTTAGGTAAGGAACCTGATGCAAAGAAGTCAAAACAAGCTCTTGCGTTTTTATATCAAGCGATACCTAAAGACATGGTGTTGCAAATGGCGAGTTATACCGATCCAAAACAAGTATGGGACAGTCTCAAAACATGGTACTTGGTAGTAGATCGGGTGAGAGCGGCTCTCCTTGCAACATTGAAAAGGAAGTTGGAAAGCTGCATGGAGGGAGAAACCGTGGATGAGTTTGAAACTAAGTTGAGCGGTTTAGCTTCGAAGACAAGGGGCTTTGGGTATGAGGTTGAAGAAGTAGCCATGGTGAAAAGGCTACTTGATTCAATGCCTAAGTCGTTTCTTCAAATTGTGGCTTCAATTGAGCAATGCTTTGAGTTGGACACCATGCTTTTCGATGAACCCATTGGTAGGTCGAAAGCTTACGAGGAGCACTTGAAAAGAGAAAAATTGGAGGACAATCAAGGAGGTTTGTTGTTGACTAGTCATGAAAGAACGGAAGGGTATAAGCATTGTGGCGGTGTAAGCTCGAACCAAGATGAGGGCGTGGCCAGGGAGAAGACCGTGGGTCCGTGAGGGGTCGAGATGGTAACAAGCGGGTCCGGGATAAAAGGGGCGTGGCCGGGGAAAAGACCGTGGGTCCGTGAGGGGTCGAGATGGTAACAAGCGGGTTCGGGATAAAAGCCACGTGAACTGTTACAAGTGTAGAGACTATGGTCACTATAACGAGTGTCCGAAAAATGACGAGGCAAACTTGATCGAAGAGGAGCCGATGTTGATGTGAATGGACGAGTAAATTACCGATTAAAGGGGTGATTGTCGGATTTAATCGGTCATTTACTTCACGTAGGAATGGGTTATGTTTCTAGTAGCAATAAGCTAGTTTATATTGGTAAAAGTTTTAGACGGGATAATATGTAGTGCAGAAGAGGTCATGTTCACCTTTTCTTTAGCTAGTAGTAGTGTTAGTATGTTCCTAGTTTCATGCTACACAGTTTCTTATAAGACTATATATAGCCATGTTATCTATGATTAAGGGAAAAATATCAGAAGCTCCAACAGCGGAATTCTGGCTTCCCCATACGCCCATATGTCCGTAAATAGACTTTTTTGTTACAATCAAACTACAGTTAACAATCTCAGACCGGCACCTCTCAAATAGTTCACGATATTCAGGCTACAAGCATAGACAGTACTTACTCACGGTATAAATTACATATCCTACAGTTGCGAACAATGTCAAAAACACCAGAAATGACATATTATTGCAAGGCACGAGCGGCCATTATTGCTAAGGCTACTCAAGTTATATCAAGTAACTTTGTGAAACATAAAAACAAGACAAAAAAGACAGTTTTACTAATACATAATACTATATACGCAAGCTAACTGGCAAAATTACATGATCGACACACTAGCTAACCTCAATACACGTAGTCACCCTCGGTGAAGAAATTGTTGCCTCTGTACAGGACTCCATCGCCAGACTGCAAAAAAGGAGACCCGTAAATATTATCTTAAGGTCCAAACTCCTATCCTGGCAAGATAAATGGGGCAGAGCGCGCATATTTTACGATGGCGTAAAATATGGCGATTAATCGTTTACGATGGGTCACTTTTTATAGAATCTTTTTTCAATGGCGATTAATCGTTTAATTATTATTACAAACCAAAATTGCTACAACAATAGCGTAAATATAAACAAATTTTAAAACAGACTTATCCGTTTGACTTGGTGTCTTTATAGCTATAAAAACACAACCCAAAGCAGCTGTTCATCGAGATCCATCAAAATTTTGCTACTCTATGATATATGTTTGTGACATGAGAAAAATGCATACCGGTTGAACGAAGTCCTGAAAAGGAACGGGGCCGTAATCCTCAACGTAATTCTGAGCACCAACTAAGATGTCATCTTGTGGGGTATAAATGTCTTTTTTAATGTCATCCTGTGAGGCAAAAACGACTTTTTTCTCCGGGACATACCAGAGGTTAACAGGCCGATCCCCATGGTAGAAAGGTCGAACATAGTGCTGATAAACATATGTAGCACCACTAAATTGTGGCATAACTAACCAACACGTGATGATAAGCTTCGCATATGACCAGAACGGGATCCTGCCAAGTGATAACAAAAATAAGACGTTGCTCCAAACATAATTACGGCAACTTCTTTTTTTCACCACCAATTTTAATAAAGTAAGTAAATTAGAAGATTGTAAAACTACATAATCTGGGCAACCTTATACTGTTTGACTCTTGTTTTTAGTTATACCAAATTATGTTTACTGTTTGATAAATAGGATAGGGAAAGGCGTTACCATTCCACAAGCGAGTAACACGTGAGCTCAAAAAGAGTGATCATAGAATACAGGACCCAATATGTAAGCCATTGTTGGTCATCAGTAACATTTCTAGTCTCGATTGCTCTTATTGAGGCATATCTGTAGGAAAAGCAAACAAACGAGTAAGTATCACACAATTAATTAGGTGCATATTATTGCCCCAATTTGTCAGACTTCACTCTGTCACAGGAAGAAAGCACCGTCTTTTACATCTAGTTTAGTCTTTATCATCTCGGGTTATTTTCCATTATGCTGTGATACAAGTGTATAACCAAGGATATGATAATTGCGACATTGCATACTACTGCACAATAGATACACGATATTGACTATGTCATACAACTAAATTTCCTGATTACATTGCATGTGTTTCTTCGAAAAAACCAAATACAGTATCACCATGCGCGAACTTTACAATTTTGAAAGCGAATACAGAACTAAAGAGTATCTATTACTTGCAGCCAAATGAGGTTATCATTTTTTTTTTCTTTTTTAGAAAATGACTTTTGAAAACTTTACTATGATGGTTCCCTTTTGCAACTTACCTCAGAAAAAAAAAAGATCCATTATATTCAAACACATACTCATCAAAGAGTAAGGGAATGTTTGGAATTTCTAATGGAATGAATAACATATCGTAACTGAATAAGATTAGCAGAATGCAAAAATGCACCCCTCATTGTATGACATAATAACATTATATGCAAGTGTAATAAGGACAAATAAACTGGCATGATCATAGCATATCACAAATATATATTACCTCGTCTCAAAATAATAGTCCGATCTTTTTTTTTCCCACTTTTAAAAATAGATAAGAAAATTAGATCAAAATTAGATCGAGATTATTATACTACCCTTATTTAAAGGGGTATAAAACTGTATTTTTTTTGTTCGATGGACAATATAATAATAGTATACAATACTTTGAAAATAAAGCAGAAGTTATAGGAGCAAGTGGAGAACTTACAGAGGGTAAGCCAAGCTAATTAGAGGCCTGCGTCAAAATTAAGTTGCACCATATCAGCTACTTGGGGGTTCTTAGAAAATTATTTAAACAACTTAGTTACAAAAACACAGTTTATCTGTGTATAAAAGTGTATAATTTACACAATGCAAAAAAACCAGTAGTATAGTACTAAGTATTAAGATTAAATAAACTAAATTCCGTAAGTTGTTTGATAGTAATAATAAAGGTTTGTACCCAGCAAGAACATCAAGGTTTTGAGCAATGAGCAGTAACAAGTCTCCAGCTGCAGCTCCAGGTTTCCCCATTGTTGTATGTTTTTGAAGAAAGTGATATCCAAGTTCAGTGTTCAGTTAAGTTTCATACTATTATTTTTGATGTTATTAATGTTGTTACTGAATACGAGGCAAGTGATAAGTCGGCGGAAATGAGGAGAGTGGGACAGGTGTTGATTGTTTGTCACAACCTTATAATTCTACGTGGGGTACTATTACAAAAATCGATTATTCATTCATACGTTTATATAATATAAGCCAATGTAAATTTTATTGTATTAGAATTGGTTCGTGTAATTACGTATATCTTTTCCGTATATCTTTTAATTAAAAACATCAATTAAAGTTTTGTTTTTATGACCATTGATCAAGATATTTATCAAGTCAATTGATTTGTGTTTTATTTTTAAAATAATAAAAAATACCTAGCAACTAAGTCTTTTATCTCTTAAAATTCAATCTATTTTTTTTTTACTTAACAACCACTAACATTTCTTACTTTTATTCATAAGTTCAACGCGAATGAGGATAGTAAAGCGTCACTTGTATCAATTTCATTTTTATGAATGTCATGCCACTGGATTATTACAATTGAAGAAAAGAATAGAAGATTCTTTATTCCTTACATAATCTTTTTTTGGTTATATTCGAATTTGAATTCTCATTAATTCTCGTATGTATATCCCACGGATTTAGGTGTGTAATGCTGAATAAGAGCTATTTGTTTACTACTATTGAAGAAATTGAAAGATCGATATCTTATGTCATTTTTTATCTTAACCCCTTTGATTTCGCTCAAGTGAAAGAATGAGAGTGATCAAACCCATTAAACCAAAAACCAAATATTTGCCTCTTTAGACTTGTTATTCCTTAGCTTTGGCGGTGGATATGTGTATCCTTTCTAAGCTTATGATAGAATACTAGTCACGGCTGTGAAAGTGAGCGATTAAGATTGCCACATAGATTAGTTGAGTGATTTGAGTACTTTTCCAAGTTTGTGAGGTGCCTTGGTTGTGTGCTGATAACATTAAATAGTTAAATATAACCAACTGCTCTAGAGCAGTTGGCCACCCAAGTCCCTCCTAAAGCTTGGGGAGGGGGTTTGGTCATGGGTTCAAGTCTTGCAAGTGACAAAAACCCATGATTTTCCTCCTTAGTGCGAAGCCGTGAGTTCTAGGGGTTTCCCCTAGTGTTTCGGGTCCCGGGGCCTGCCCGTTATGGATGGTATAACTCGGGGGTCGGATTTCAGTGAGATTGAGGTGCCGTTAAAAAAAAAATAAAAAAAAATAAAAAAATTAAATAGTTAAATATTTTTTTACCTTAATATATATTAACGCCAATATTGCATAGTTTCGTATATTATGTGTTTTGCATGTGAAATTGAGCGACTAACGAAAATGAGAGTTAAATGGTGAATGTTGACCATAAAAGGTGCCAAACGCACATTTTCAAAGACACCTACGACGTATATGCATTCTGTAGAAACTAGAAGGTGGGGTTGAATAGTTTCTCTTCGATTGGTGACCAAATTAAAATTACTTTCAATTTGGTTTGTATCAAAACTATCTTTTACTTGAGGCTAAGTTGCATAATGATTAGGTTCAATTCAAATGCACTAGCAAAGATAATAGGTAAGTGTAATGATAATGAAATAAGTAAAGAGTAAGGAAGGAGACAACCTAGTGGGAAGACACCAAGATTTATAATGGTTCGACAACGAGGCTCTATCCTCGTTTCTACTCCACTCCTCGAGTACACCTACTCGAGATTTCCACTATATCCACAAGCTCCCTTCTCGGCGGAGAAAACCTTACATCGTTGCTTACATTATTTTCTGACACTAAGCTAAATGTCTAGACCTAATCTTTAGCTAGGACCAATCTACACAACGTTGCCTACTTCACAATTTAACGACACAAGGCTAGATGTCGAGTTCTAATCTTAAGGTAGAACCAATCTTCACGACGTTGCCTACTTCACCATTTTACGACACAAGGCTAGATGTCGAGTTCTAATCTTAAGCTAGAACCAATCTTCACGACTCTTCACTTTGAAGCTAAGTGAGAACTTCACATAACACAACTACTAGTCACTTTATAGTTTAGTGAGAACTCACAAGACACAACCACATCACTTTATAGTTTAGTGAGAACTCCTAATCAAATCTATTACAACTCAACTAGACTTATCCAAGTACGCACATGTATCTTGGATTTACACAACACAAATCCAAGCAAACACATATGCAATGGATGTACACAACAAATCCAAGTATCCACAAATAACTTGGATGAACACAACTAGTCCAAGTATTCATAAATACATTGGATTGACCTAAAACAAAAAGGGTATCATGATGAATATGACTAGCTCATAGATTCATCTTTATCACAACACTAGTGAGTGAGTGATCTTCTCATTGGACAAGGTAAAGGAGGGGATCAAGAGGATAATCATATGTAAACATCCTTAACAATTTAAGTGATCATTTACTAATGATTATGCTATAGAAAATAGAAAGAGGGCTGAGAAAAACGTCCAAGAGGCTTACTGGAAAATGAGATTTGACCCACTATTTAAAGGAGACAAAGTATAACGGATCTATAACGGCTAGCTGTGCGCGGTACCTTATCTCACCCCACGATTCCATATCGCTAAGGAACCGCGTAAGTACTTAAGGTACCGCCACTAGACTACGCTCCGTTTTTTGTCTTTTAGTGGGGTGAGAATATCTGAGGTATTTGAAACCTTCAAAGGATATTCTAACAGCATTTGGAATATGTTATTTTCAAATTTTCATTTTCTATTTTAATAAAACATTTTCTAAAAAAGAAAGTTTATTAAAAAGTCTTTTATCATATTAACAAAAGTGAGTTTTAAGGATAATCATTTTGATAATCACTAAGTATGATTAAGAAAGGTTAGTGATATGATTATTACCTTGATGATAGTGTTAGTTAAATAATTCATTTTGTGTTTTACACTAAATGTGTTGTATGGTTTGTTGTGATCAAAACTAAGAAAGATTAGTTAACACTAATAATGTTTTTAGGCAACACTTGCATTAACAATCTTCCCCTTTTTGATTATGACAAACGATAAACTCATTTACGTAGAAACACAAAATATGGAATTATTAACTAGTTTATCATTTACGTAGAAACACAAAATATGGAATTATTAACTAGTTTATCACTATCATTTCTCCCCCTTTGTCGTAGCAAAAAGGTTAGCACAAGTCTTTGAAGAACATCGAACTTTGCTAGTAGCTCCCCCTTGGTGGTTGCTCCCCCTTTCTTGGGGCACCAAGTTTGTGAGCTAAGGTGACATGCTACACAAAGGTTAGTAGAAAGGAAATAAACACCAATGTATATATGATCACTACCTACTAAGTAACTTGAGATGGAGAGAGAGAAGAAATCTCAAATTAGAAGCAAGTATTTTGCTAAGTATGTCCAAAGAGGTAATTGACAAAATCAAACTTCAATCCAATGAAGATGATAAGCTTGTCAATGGGTTAAAGCTTAGAACTGATGGAATCATCCATAAGCAATTGTAAAAATTAACCATGATCAACTCAAAATAGAACTAATGAAATAACACACAAACAACACAAAGGTTACATAAAAGAAAAAGACACAACAAAGAAGATAGTCATACACACAATATGAGTATCTAAAAGCAATAAATATGGAAAATAAACCACTAAGCATAAGCTAGTCTAATAGTGATATTTTCCAAGATTGCTTAAAAAGAAATAAAAGACTAAAAAGACGACGATGCATCATTCGAAGTTTTGTCCACCGGAACGAAAACTTGAATAGGAGGTCGAGTGAGGAGGAATTCAAGAAAATTTAACTTCTCATACACATGAGCAAGTTCAATTTGTTGAAATCGACAACAAGCACACGAGGATCCATGATGCAACACAAAATCGTTTGATGGGGGTATGGCATCAAACTTAGGGTTTGGTGGTGGTGGGGTAATGGGTTTGGGAATGTTTTCACAATGCCTTGTGAGGTTTGGGAAGGTTGAAAGGTCATTGAGTTGAGGGGTATTGAAGGATTGTGGTGGTGGGGGAACATTTTCTTTTGCTCCGGTGATGGGGTTTATGGTATAAGTCTCATTCCAATACTTGATTGGAGAGAAGGTAGGGTTTTTGGGTGGTTTGGACGAAGATGGTTCATTCTTCTTAACCCAAATAGGTCGAACCGAGATTTTCGGTTTCTTTGAAAGCTTGGATTAGGAAGCTTTGGGTGAGTGGGGTTGTGACAAAGAAATGTCAAGGTTAGGAATGTAGGAGTTAGGCATTGTGAGAGTGTGAGAATGAAATCTCAAGGTTGTGTGAGAATGAAATCTCAAGGTTGGGGTATAAGTAAAATGTAATCAAGGTAAGAATTTGAATACAAAATGTGAAGTGTCAAGGAATGTTTAGCCAAAATGAGTAAACAAGGAATCTTGACAGGGTATAGGGTTTTAAAAGTTTTGACCAAAAATTCGTCAAAGACTGATTTCTGCCCGCGGTACCTTAAAGGGACCGGCGGTTCCTTAGCACAAAAGGAACCGCGCGACTTTATTGAGCCGCGTCCAGTGGACATGAAACCATGTTTTTCCAGGTTTTTAGGAAAAACTAAGACTTTTTCAAAAAGTTGCAAATCTTGGAATTTCACCTCTATTAGCACCAAATTATGCTAGGGTTGCATAAAGCAACACATTCACAAAGAATGTCTTGACAAAGGGTGACAAAATAATTTAGATATCATTTTGAACCAATTTTAGTCAAGTTTTTAGAGGTTGTGATAGATTTAGGTTCAATTTTAATTTCAAATTAAAGTTGATTAATGTGCACATAAGGATAGAAACACACAAAGCTAAATCCATAGATCAACAACATGAAACATTCATGAAGAAAGCAAGTACATTGACAAATAAAACTAACTAATACATAGCTAGCTTAACATTAGATCTAGATAAGTAGTCTTCTTTGGCTTGGTTTTATTAAAAACTCTTATTAAGAAAACTCCATCATTCATCTCCTAGGAGGAGGCATGGAGAACAAGGCAATCAAGAACTCTTGCAACCTCCTATGTAGTCCATACATATCCATCCTAAGGTTATGGATGATGTAGTGGTTGTAAAGACAACATGGACAACTAGGACCATGTGTTTGTTGAAACCCATAGTATGGATCACCCAAAAGGAGGGAAAGTGGAACACCCAAAATTGGAATGTTTGAGTTGGGTGGAGGTGGAGGAGGCAAGTTCTCCAAGGGTGATGTGAGTGAGAGTGGAGGCATGTTCCCTAAAGGGGAAATGGGTGAGTGTGGAGGTAAATTCTCCAAGGTTGGTGAAATGGGTGAGTTATGAGGGGTAAATGGTGAAGTCACCAAAGTGTCATCAAAGTCATTCACAAAAGGAATGCTTTGGATTGGTTGGGATTGTGTGGTCACATCCAAGGGTGCACTTGGAGTGAAGGGTGAAGAGAACTCATTCATTCTTGAGTTGAATGAAGAGGAGGTAGAACCAATGGAGTGGTTAGTACCATGGGTGGATGATGTCTTGCATGGAGCAAGAGGTGGGGAAGGTGATGAAGAAATGAGGATAGGAACCATCTCATTCTTAGGTGTGTGGAAAGGTGAGGAGTTAGGCTTGGCTACCTTAATCCTTATTTTGAGTGTTTTCCTTGGGGTGGAGGTCTTGGAAGTGTTTGAGGTTTTGGTACACACCATGGTTGACAAGGGTGGTTTAAGGTTTAGGGAAGGATGTTTTGATGTGTGAAGAACATGACTAACAAGGTGGGTTTAAATGGGTGAGGGGATGATCCAAACTAGTAATGGGTTAAAATCATTTTAGGTGAATAATGAATTTAGGTAAGCTAGTTAAGGAAATGTGCAGTTTATTACTGAAAATCATGCAAGGTTTACACAGATTTAAGAAAACAGTGTAAAGCAAAAGATGCTGTCATGCACAGTGGCCGGCGGTTCCTTATCTAGGACCCACGGTTCCTTATTGATAAGGAACCGCTAGTCGATATTGAACCGCGACCAGAGGTTTCAAAAAATCTTTCATCCCAGTTTTTGTAAACCCAGATTTTTCCCAAAAGATTCACAAGGCAAAGTTAACTACAGATCATAATCTAAGTAAGCTAACTATCACAAAGATGCACAAAGCTATGTAAATCACAAACATGATGGCATAATTAACATTAAGGATCAAAATAAATAATAATCCAAACTTGTAACGTAAGTCAATACACAACCAAATGAAGGAAAGAAAACAGGAAGCCGTCCTTGATGAGAGTGGCATATAATCATGAGCATAAATTCTAATTTCTTGATTCACTTCTGAGATGTTCTCGAAGAAGATGATTGAGATACAATTGATAATCGGAATCAATTTCATGGGAGGAAGAAATTGAGATAGAAGAAGTCATGAAGTTGATGAAATTGGAAGGAGGGTTGCTTAAAGACTCTTCTTGAGAAGTATTTTCGACTTGACTCGAGTTTACATTGATCTCGGGTGAAATGTTCTTTTGAATGGGAGACATGACACGATCAACGGAGCAATAAGGTGAAGATAGAAGAGACGGAAAGTCAATAAGGACTCTTCTAAGAAGACGAGAAAGAAGCATTCCATAGGGAAGACTTGACTTAGACTCAAGAAGAACAAACCTAATTCTTCTAGCCATGAAAAATGCGAGATTGTAAGGAGTTGTGGTGGAAACACAATACAACATATGTGCAAGGCAAGCGGGTACTAAATCCCGATTCCCATCAAGACACATTGCATTTTCCCTAATGATTTCGGCCCAAGGAGTCATGAAATCATTAATATCACTAGATAGTAATTCCCAAGGAGAGAGAGTTCGAACAACTCCTTGAAATTTACCATGAATAGGATGCTCACGAGGTTTAGAAATGGCATGAATGATGTCCGAAGGAGTTGGAAGCACGGTCACATAATGAGCATCAATAGGGGCCGATTCTAAAGAGTCTAAACTCCAAGCATCGGTGAATCGACATTGACCATTAGATGGCACTCCAAGAATATCACCGAATTCTTCAAGAGTGTAAGTAATGATTTTCCCCATGATGGAAAATCGTATAGATATTCCATTATTGATGCCTATCAAAGTGAATGAGCTAAAGAACTCCATAAGGAACGAAGGAAATATTGGCTCGTCAATATCAAGAAGACAATCAAAGCCAATAGACACAAACATGAAGCGAATAAACTCATTTACACAATTAGAAGGAACGATGCGTCCTTCATGGAAACAACGATGTTTAAGAGACTTAGACGAGTTTTTATGAGAATGAATCAAATGAGGGTAATGAGAAGAGGGCATGTATGCTCGTGTTTATTCATGATCTTTTTGATATCTTGAGGACATGATAAGTACCTAAATAAGAAAATATCTTTTCAATCACTTATAAATAAATCGAAAAATGAAAATGTGTTATATCAATTTCTTGATAAACATAGGATTGAATCCATATCATTTTTATGTTCACGATGTGTCTATTCCATCATTAACCAAGAACACATGATCTATGTTAGATCAAAAATGAATTAGAACATTGGTTTTTCAAAACAAGGTTTTTAGGTAAGCATTAACAATGTCATTACCTACTTGTTCATGGGTTCATCTCAAATCCATCTTTTAACCAAAATCATTTAGCCAAAATTCGGATTTGTTCTACACGTGGGTTTTAGTGAAATCTTAATGAATATGAACCTAAGGAATCATAGTAAAATAACCATGTCAACCCACATTCCTATTAAGGTTTTAATTCAATTTCAATTTTAAAAATCCCCAATTATGAAAGGATGAACCCTAGAACAAAATAGATGAAATTGAAAGAAAATTCTTACAATTAATTGATGTTAGATGAAGGATGAGTGAAACCCACAACTTGGAATCAATTAATTTGAGTGATTGAAGGTTTTGGAAGCTTCAACAATGGTGGAAAACAAGAAACCCGTCGGCTATGTGTTTTTGGGAGAGAGAGGGTTTGGTTTGAAAAAGAATAAAATACTCAAACTGGCGCTCTGACAAAAGTTTCTGCCCGCGGTTCCTTATCGATAAGGTACCGCGGGTTTGAGCCGCCTAGATAAGGAACCGCCTACAGAGGCAGGTTTTTATCTATGAAAAACGCCAAATTTTGAAAACCAAGTTTTTCTAAAATACTTAGAATTAAATCATGAGCCTTTTAGAATATCATTGGATCATCATAACACTAAGCAATATGCCTTAACGAAGGATTACGAGTTAAATCAAGATCGAAAAGAACCGAAACGGACAAACGACTACTCGTAGCAAAACGGTAAAGTGGAGAGAAGTCAAGGGAAGTGAATCAAGACTAGGACCAATGCTCAAGGGATTAATGACAATCTTCAAATAGTGGTAACGAAGAGCTTGTGTCATATATAGTGGTTTAAGACGTGCCTTTCCGGCGAAACGTTAAACGGCTTTGGTAATGAATAAGCACAAAGCAATTATTCAAGTATAGACTAAGATCACTTTCAATAATAGTCTTAGTCTAAACCAAAATATGAGCAAGGTATTAATTCACTTTCTCTCCCACAAAGGGCCTACTAACCGTATGGGTGCAAACCATGGAAATCATGCTTGATACTTTAAGCTTCTACTAACTCACTCTACATCACCATAGTGAGTCAAGTATCCAAGCAATGAAGGTTTGAGAGGATAAAGGAAAAGAAACAAAAACCACAAATAAATGTCAAGGCAAGGATGCCGAGAACAAGCACATAGTCAAGTAATGATCAAAAGAATGATCAAAAGGGCGTGTGGAAGAACGAAAGCGTACCTTGGCCAAAAGAGCATTCCAATCCATCAATGCAAACCCCAAGAGTGACTATCATGAATACTAAGTCTTCAATGACTAGTATCAATCCCACTTATCATTCAAAGATATTGAAAATCGATGATGATAAGTCTTCTACAAGTGTAAGTAACTCAATCCGCAACCAATTCAATGATTGATCTTCATGAGTACCTACACAAAACAAGATGCAATCTAGTAGATACATTTCAAGAGTAGATCTAAAATGTATAAAGGCTACTAATCTAAGTGGGATGCAATATTACCAATTAAAAGACCTATTTTCAAAGAAAACATAGTTTTGACCAAAGAGAAACTTTAGTATAACTTGGCCTTCTAATTTGAGGAGACAATGGATCGATCCAAGTTTCAAAGTACAATATACTTCAAAGATCTTGAGTGACCATCGCTCTGATACCAATTGTAGAAACTAGAAGGGGGGGTTGAATAGTTTCTCTTTGATTGGTGACCAAATTAAAATTACTTTCAATTTGGTTTGTATCAAAACTATCTTTTACTTGAGGCTAAGTTGCATAATGATTAGGTTCAATTCAAATGCACTAGCAAAGATAATAGGTAAGTGTAATGATAATGAAATAAGTAAAGAGTAAGGAAGGAGACAACCCAGTGGGAAGACACCAAGATTTATAGTGGTTCGACAACGAGGCTCTATCCTCGTTTCTACTCCACTCCTCGAGTACACCTACTCGAGATTTCCACTATATCCACAAGCTCCCTTCTCGGCGGAGAAAACCTTACATCGTTGCTTACATTATTTTCCGACACTAAGCTAAATGTCGAGACCTAATCTTTAGCTAGGACCAATCTACACAACGTTGCCTACTTCACAATTTAACGACACAAGGCTAGATGTCGAGTTCTAATATTAAGGTAGAACCAATCTTCACGACGTTGCCTACTTCACCATTTTACGACACAAGGCTAGATGTCGAGTTCTAATCTTAAGCTAGAACCAATCTTCACGACTCTTCACTTTGAAGCTAAGTGAGAACTTCACACAACACAACTACTAGTCACTTTATAGTTTAGTGAGAACTCACAAGACACAACCACATCACTTTATAGTTTAGTGAGAACTCCTAATCAAATCTATTACAACTCAACTAGACTTATCCAAGTACACACATGTATCTTGGATTTACACAACACAAATCCAAGCAAACACATATGCAATGGATTTACACAACAAATCCAAGTATCCACAAATAACTTGGATGAACACAACTAGTCCAAGTATTCATAAATACATTGGATTGACCTAAAACAAAAAGGGTATCATGATGAATATGACTAGCTCATAGATTCATCTTTATCACAACACTAGTGAGTGAGTGATCTTCTCATTGGACAAGGTTAAGGAGTGGATCAAGAGGATAATCATATGTAAACATCCTTAACAATTTAAGTGATCATTTACTAATGATTATGCTATAGAAAATAGAAAGAGGGCTGAGAAAAATGTCCAAGAGGCTTACTGGAAAATGAGATTTGACCCACTATTTAAATGAGACAAAGTATAACGGATCTATAACGGCTAGCTGTGCGCGGTACCTTATCTCACCCCGCGGTTCCATATCGCTAAGGAACCGCGTAGGTACTTAAGGTACCGCCACTAGACTACGCTCCGTTTTTTGTCTTTTAGTGGGGTGGGAATATCTGAGGTATTTGAAACCTTCAAAGGATATTCTAACATCATTTGGAATATGCTATTTTCAAATTTTCATTTTCCATTTTAATAAAACATTTTCTAAAAAAGAAAGTTTATTAAAAAGTCTTTGTCATATTAACAAAAGTGAGTTTTAAGGATAATCATTTTGATGATCACTAAGTATGATTAAGAAAGGTTAGTGATATGATTATTACCTTGATGATAGTGTTAGTTAAATAATTCATTTTGTGTTTTACACTAAATGTGTTGTATGGTTTGTTGTGATCAAAACTAAGAAAGATTAGTTAACACTAATAATGTTTTTAGGCATCACTTGCATTAACACATTCCAATACTACGCTGTAGGAAACACGATGTCAGAGTTTCCATATTTGAAGACCCTACAACATAGACATATATTTGGTCTATGACGTAGGTATTATTTTGCTGACAAGATTTGCTTGTCTACAAGATCAAGGCTAAAAGACGAAAGACGACCTACGACGTAGGCTGTTATTCCCTCTACGTCGTAGATTCCAGCGTGGTCTTGAAGGACTTACCTTTCGAAGGCCTACGACATAGGCTATTGTCCTCTTTACGCCGTAGGTATCTCGTTTTATAAGGAAATAAGAAAGATGTCCCTACGGCGTAGGACACAATATTACCTACACCGCAGGTGGCCCGAACAATATATATAGGTCCCATTATTTTCCTTATTCGATACGCACTTTACAATTTTAGGTCAATTTTTGGGGCTTATAAGGGTCAAGTTTTAACCAGGTTCCACCATATTAGGGAAGAAATTATATTCAAGCATCAAGCAGTCTTAACCTTTCATATCCAAATACTTTGTATGGTTTTCATGATTTATAATACTATTATGATTATGTTTATTTGCTATGTTGTTGCTATGAGAGGCTAAGCACAAGCACCTTGGTATTGGTCTAGTTATTAATTATTATCGATGTTATGATTATTATTTAGCATATTCATATGCATGTTATGCAACGATTGTGTTTTGTTAGCATTAGTTTTTTATAGGATTTGTTTGGCCTATACGGAATGTGTTGGAACTGATCGTTGGTAACTTCAGGAAGGGATTACAAAGGACATGTTGAAAACTATCCCGAGTGTATTGGGCTTTAATAATCACTTCCTTTTCTAAGCGTTAATACTTAAAAAATGCAAGATGCTTTGTGAGAGGGTTTGAATACCTGGATCCCATAGGTAGTTGAGGTTCTATCACTATTGATTTTATATACGCGGCAAGTCACGAAGGAGGTACTCCAAATTTAGAAGACATAGGGCAAGAGTTATTGAACATATAGACTTACTGAATCCATGACCACTAAACAGTTAACATAAACACTCAGCTATTAGTAATTTACATAGTATGCTCCTTATCTTGAGATCCTAGAATTACAAGAGTTTGACCCATATTTTAGGTGCGCATAACATATCTCTTAAGTCATTAATACCTAGATAATAATGATCACAACTAAATAATAATAGAGTAGCTGCCAACATATTTTCTCCTTATTGATCTATACTTGTTATTTCATTTTTAGTATTTATTTCTTTTTAGTTTTTATTATTCTTGTTATTTTCGTGACAGATCATACTAAAACAAATCACACTTAGCTCCTTCACTAGTACAAAAAATGGTATCCGTCACACTAAAAAAGAGTGACCGTAGGCATACAGTCACACAAGGGTTTTTTGTCTTTGTGACCAAAGGTCCCGTGACCGTAGATACACTACGGTCACGATCTGATCTTTGTGACGATAACCAGCAAAAAAATGTGACCAATACTCGAAAATGTGTGATGAACTAGGTACAATATTTGGTGTTTTAGTAAATATGTGTGACAGTAAACACTCTACAGTTACACGGGTTTTGTTTAAGAGTGACTATTGTTTATAAATTTGTCACATAAATATACAATATGTGTGACATTTACTATGTGATTAGTGTATTTTGTTTGACTATATGCATCAAATAGTCACATGAAGGGTATGTTTGTGTAACCTTTTATGACATGTCGTCACACAAAGTATGCTAATGGCTCTGAGTTTGTCACATACAATTAACCAAAGAGTTACCAATAGTAGTAATAAGTGTGACTGTATGCTTTGTCAAGTCAAGCCAATTGTATTTTGTGCCACTATATGCATCTAATAGTCACATAAATTGTATGTTTGTGTTACCTTTTATGACATGTAGTCACACAAATCATGCTAATGGTACTGAGTTTGTCACATACAATTAACCAAAGAGTTACCAATAGTAGTAATAAGTGTGACTGTATGCTTTGTCAAGTCAAGAAAATTGTATTTTGTGTGACTATATTCATCCAATAGTCACATGAATTGTATGTTTGTGTGACCTTTTATGACATGTAGTCACACAATTCATGCTAATGGCACTAAGTTTTTCACATACAATTAACTAAAGAGTTACCAATAGTAGAAATAAGTGTGACTGTATGCTTTGTCAAGTCAAGAACATTGTATTTTGTGTGACTATATGCATCAAATAGTCACATGAAGGGTATGTTTGTGTGACCTTTTATGACATGTATTCACACAAATTATAATAATGGATCTGAGTTTGTCACATACAATTAACCAAAGAGTTACCAATAGTAGTAATAAGTGTGACTGTATGCTTTGTCAAGTCAAGCCAATTGTATTTTGTGTGACTATATGCATCTAATAGTCACATGAATTGTATGTTTGTGTTACCTTTTATGACATGTAGTCACACAATCATGCTAATGGCACTAAGTTTGTCACATATAATTAACCAAAGAGTTACCACTAGTAGTAATAAGTGTGACTGTATGCTTTGTCAAGTCAAGCAAATTGTATTTTGTGTGACTATATGCATCCAATAGTCACATAGAACTGTATGTTTGTATGACTTTTTATGATATGTAGTCACACATTGGAATGTGAATAAGTGTGACTATGTTTCATCTTCTAGTAACCTTTCAGAATTCAATAAAAACAAATAAAAAAGTTCTAGAAATCAAATTTCAATTGCATTAATATATAAAATTGAATGTACATAATCAAATCAACAAATGTAATGTCGTATTATTATCAAGTAACATACTTTTCACATAGAATCACATTTGTAAAGACTTTGAATCACCGTACTGTAAAGTCTTTTGAGGCTTGTTATTCCTAGCTTGTTTCTGCATATGAGTAATAGTCGTAAATGTACTGCCTGCTGGAACATTCATCGAGCGCTTAGATCCTATCTTTGGTGCACTTTCAACAACAGCTTTCATGGTATTTGGTGGTGTTGTTTCCTGTATGGAAACAAAAGCCGTGTATTAAACATTGAACTAAATATGAAAAGCTATGTATATGTAGGATGATAAATCAAGTGTATGTACCTCTTCCAAAAAAATAACCTTTTCCTTTGACCATGCCACGAAACTACCTTTTACATCCTTAACAGTTTTTAAACCATTATTTCCGTCATCAGGTATGAATGCTGCATCCACTATGGATTCATCAACTGAAACTTTGTAGCAATTTTTTGGTAGTGGTTGGTTATGAATCATTACATTGTCTCTATCCTTAGACTTGTATACCCTACCATTACCAATGATAATTGTCCTAGATATGTTCCATAGTTTGCACTTAAATGTCTGAAGAAAAAATGTTTACATGCGTTAATGAGAAATAAATTAAACAAGTAATTATATGAAAAATGATGAAATACTTACATTTGGTAGTGATGGTGGAGACTGATTTACTTTTGATTTAGAAGGTGTACGCTTCTTTCGTAATGATGAAATAGGTACGTCTTGTTGTGTCGAGGGATACATATTTTGTTGTGATCCGGAAGCTGGATAAATATCTTCTTGAGATTGGGAATATTGAAGTGGAGACTTCTTTTCCAACGATCTAGTCTTATTTTTTGCTAACCTAGTTCTAGTGGGTACGTGCATATATACATAACACAGTAAATAAGTCATGTATAGTATAATTTAGAAACCAAACATGGTTTTTTCATAACTTACCTTCTTCGCAGCTGCAGTTGTAGTGTCCAAATCCTTGTTCAAAGTTGCAGTTGTCTTAGACATTAGAAATAACACACCCTTCTAAAGTCCACCACCACTGATCGACGTCCTTTGCTCTTCACTAGGTATTTTGTTTAATGTATTATGTTCTAGTTGTAATACCTGCAATATATAAGTATGTTAATTGTTAATGGTATTACAGACTGAAAATCATCAAATCAAAATTAGAAAACTAGTCTTACATTTGACTGACTTGGCATTAACTCGGCTATATTAACCCCTTGTGAAGACATAACTTTCAACATTTTTTCAATAGTTTCCTGTGTTTGTGACATCTTGGTGTTTAATTCAGCGACTGTATTCTCTTTTTCTTTACGCGCCTGTCTCTCCTTCTCAAGTTCATTTTCAAGCAACACAATCCTTACATCAGTTCCTTGTTTCCTTCTAGGTAGATCAAAGAACTTCCTGCACGTAACTCTGCCTCCAAATCCTCGTGCATACCCTCCCTTTTCCTTTCCTAATACATGTGATAATGAATCTGAGCCACTATCGACCGTCAAGGTTCCATCTCTGATCTGTTCCTCTGCTTCTAGCTGCACACAAAAATGGTAAATAATTTATTATATGAATATAAACATTATATAAAAAAATTTGCAATAACACTTACAATCTTAGTGCCAACTTTGATTGTTTCCTCATCTGTCTCTTTTCCTTCTTTTCTAACCCTTCCATTAAACCACAATACACCACGGGGGGGGGGGGGGGGGGTTCTTGATCTGGTGTAATTTCTTTTTTTATGATCTTCCAAACATCAAATACATACAGATGAAAAGTTAAACCAACATGGACAACAGTGTTAGGATATTACACCAATACAACCTTACCATTTGCTATTTTATATATACATAACCACCACGTCCCATTGTATGCTGATAAAGAGACTTGGAACGCGCTAATTTATTACCAGCTGATTTCACCTAACAAAAAAGATTACTGGATGAGAAGTTGCTAGTACGTAACAGACTGTGTTTGTCATATGGAGTTTCCAAACAATGCATACATACGGTGTTTATAAATGTAAAACGAAATAGAAATTAACTACCTTAAATTCTTCTGTCGTCGTGTGGTTTACAAAAGCAACCCAGTGTTCGACATTGACGATTGCTTTGTAATTCTTTGGAACTATATTTAGTTTTTCAGGATTATCTAGGTTGGGAACTATGTGCTTTGCTGTCGATTTGCTTCTGAAATTTCTTAGCAGTTCACCTAGCTTATTCATAACCAACTTTTTGTAGGACACTGATGTAGTGATTTTACTACTCTTTAGGAAAAAGAACGTAAAAGAGGCAATTATTAACAAGTGATTTAGGAAAATCACAAGTAAATGACCCAAAGTGGGGATCGTTCTCTAGGAAGCTAGTGTGTTGTGTAAGAAATGATTAATGATGTGATTATGATTTATGAGAAAAGTAAAATAGAAAAGAGATTAGAAGAGAATGACGGTTACGATTATGAACTAAACTAAGACGATAAGTCGTGCACATAAAACTGTAAAAGGTGACCAAAATTAAAAATTACCCTAAAAATTCCTAGAAAATTGTAATAAATCCTAAAAAATGTAATTAGAGTTTACAAAAAATCAAAAATCACTCAAACCTTTTATTTAATTAAATATTAATTTTTTAATGCTAATTAAAGCCCAAAAAATCAATTTAATTATCAAAAGGCCCAAAATGAGATTTTTTAACTTGTAAACCTCTAAAATGACTTAACTAAATTTAAATGTATTTTTGAAAATTTTAAAATTAATTAAAACTATTTAAAAACAATTAAAAACTATTAAAACTTCAAATAATTCTAAAAATTAATCTAATGACAACAAAACTAATCTAAAAATTGTAAAATTCCTAACTTAATGTGTTTGAACTAAGAAAAATGAAAAACTTGTAAAAATCTAAATTTTAATTTTTAATAATAAATAATAATAAAATATTAATAAAAATCCAAAATTTATAAAAGATTTCTAAAAAGTTGCAAACTAGTTTATTTTAACCTAATTAAAACAGAAATGCACTTGAAATTACAAAATACCCCTATTGGGCCTTGAAATGGGCCAAAAGTCCAAACAGACCCCTTAATGGGCTTTTTATGGCCCAATAAGAAAAATGTTGTCTAAATAAGCCCAAAACTTTTTATCTGACTTAAAATTTGATTTTAAGAACAAAATATTGAAGGCCCAAAAGCTGAAAGTGTGTTTAAGCTAGCTTATTTCAAAGCAGCTTATTCTTAATGGACTTTTTGGCCCATTAAGCTATAAGCTGATGCCATAAGCTAAAATTTGACACACAAGCTTCTTTTGAGTTACCAAAGAGATATGTGAAATGAAAATTTGAAAAAGCACAAGAAATAAGCCTGAAATAAGCCAAGACTCTCTTCACAAAACGACAAAATAGTCATTTTTGAGTTCTAGACCACCTCAAGTGCTGATTCAAGTTTCAAAAGGTTTTAAATGACTTAATTAAGCAAAATAATCAAAAAGTTTTCCAATAAGCATACTAAATAAGCCAGAATAGGTAGATAAGCACTTATGTAAAAGTCAACTTGATTGGTTTTCTAGTAAAAAGTCAAAGTCAAACCCTAATAAGCTCCAGATTAAATCAATGGGTCAAATAAGGAAGATCTATCACAAAAATAAGTTGTTGCAAGTCTGGATAAGCCAAAATGGCTTATGAATAAGCTGTTTGATGTTTTACACTAGCAGGGGCTAGTTTTGGATGTTCAGCAGTGGGAAAAGTTTCCACTGCTTGACCTTTTTGACTTTTTGTCTTTTGTGACTTTTTTGTGGATTCAGGTTAAGTAAAGGCACCCAAGTAATCAGTTAATCACAAGGAGTCAATAACAACAACAAAATCACAATTTCAATCAGCCAATCAATATAATTTAATCAAAAGATCATCAAATATGCAGCAGACATGAACATTAAGCAGTTTTCACTCAATAAGCACTTTAAGCAAGAATAAGCCAGCCAAACTTCACCAAATGCATAAACAAGCTATAATTAATTCAAATGAACAAATATAAGCAGGTTTCATGCATTGATTCAAAGTCTAGATCAAGATTCAAGCTCAAAAATGTTACTGATAAACAAAGAACATGAAAAATTTATACTTTGCTGATATACTTGACCACAAATCCAATTTCAAACACTCAAATCTTCTTAACAGGTTATATTAAGTATGTTTAATCACTTGTTATCCCTAAGCATGCATACAAACTAAGTGTTTCCAAAATCTTAGGTCAAAACAAGCATATTTCCAACTTTTATAGCACAATCAAGATAATGATGTTTTAAAACCAATAACTTGCAGCAATGAGCATTCAACCAAGCATATAACAGATACCAACTCAAACAAACAACAAACAATAACTCAATAACAACTTATGCACTTAAACAGGTTAACCCAAACACCCTTTATCTTTTTCAATTCAAGATTTAAACAAGTATAAGTGTGATTCAATGTTACCCAAGCCCAATCAAACACAATAACAGATATATTATGCAGTATCAAGCAAGATTAAGCCACAAAAACAACAAGAACAATAGCAGAACTTAAAATCACAAAATTCAAGTATTTTGACAGATTTTTGTGTTCAAGAACTCAAACCTCATGAATGTACATCCACACTCACAAATTTTTGAGCTGATGTGCCTAGAAAAACAAGGCACAAGCTTCCACAAACAAGCTGTTAAGATTCAACAAGGGTTATAACAAAAATATGAAAATCAGAAAAGTGACAAAGCTTGATTAATCGAACCTTTGTACCCACTTCTTGATTATCCCCAAACCACAAGCTCCCAATACCTTGATAATCTTCTTATCAGGGTATCTAGATCACTTGCAGCCCAAAAATTCCAAGAGTGTACAAAAGACTTAGCAAAATATCAAGATTTTTGGAAAATTTGCAATTTCTTGCACAATCTTTGAAAACAGGTTTTAATACTTCAAAACACAAACATGAAACAATAATAAGCAGTAAATAATATTGGCACTTGGGTTTTCTTCACAAATTCAAACACTTCTCGTTAAACATGAAGGAGGATTTACAGAAAAGTGAACAAAGGAAAAACCAAGAGCAAGCCTCAATGTGTGAGGTCCTATGCCTTATATAGGCTCCAAGAGTTCTATGAAAGCTGAAAAATACATAAACCCTAATGTGTAAAGTTCCCAATGTGCCCTTGTCGATTTTGAACTTGCTTGAACATGTGATGATATCTTGGCAGTTTGTGTGATGTGTGAGCTGTTGGAATTGCATGAAAGGCTCACAAGGAGCTTAAGTTTGAAGCTAAAATCTTGGACGTTGGATGGCTGGCAGCTTTTGGCATTTTCTCCAAAGGTGGTATAGCAGGGGTTTAACATGTGACGATGGGGTGATGTAGCAAGGGTTTTAGAGGTTGGGTTATGATTAGGATTAGCTTAATCATAAATCTGGACACTTTGGTGGCTTAATTTCAAGCAGTTTGGAAAAACCCAATTTGGATTATGAATGTCAAGAACATGGGTTTGATCTGTTTTTGTGCTTAAATGTGGTGTTTAGCGCGAATTAATAAATTAATCCGGATTAGTTAAAAGTTGTTGTGAGTGGAGGGTGACATGGCCAAAAGATGGGCTGTTATTGGCTGAAATAAGTTAGTGGGACATATGGCAGTATTTGGTTGGTTAAGGCAAGTATCTTGTCTGCCAGCTTTAGTCCCTCAATTCCCTTCATTCTTTCATTTGCAGATTAAACAAGCCAAAACGAATTTCCTTTGTTATAGAAGTTTTCTTTTTCGTAGTTTTGCCCCAAATACTTTTCCAAAGTATTTTCAGGGGTATTTCTTGCTATTTCTTGACATTTGAAGGGTTGTTTTGGCATTTTATTCATAGATTATGGTCTTGACTTGTATTGTTGACTTCTTGGAGGACTAAAATTGACAAGTCTTCATTGTTGAGGGACCATTCTTGCAAATTCTTCAAAGTAGAGGGCCCTTTTTGTAAATTTGACAAACTTTAAGGACCAATCTTGTAATTATGAATATACAAGGGTTTAAAGTGTCAATTCTTCAATATTGGAGGACCCTTCTTGTACAATCTTCAATTCTTCAAGGGTTATTCTTGGAAAATCGACACTAGGGCTTGGTTTATTGTGCGGCTTCGTTTCCCGTGTTCGTTTTTGCTTGTTCTTTGTGATCTTTTGTCATTTTCTCAATATCCGTACCTAAAATACACAAGTAACAAACACAAGCATATATTTGGCATTTTTCATGATATTTAATGCATTTTAAGCTCGTTTTGGATGATGCGACTATGTATAAAAGCAGTCTCATCACTCCCCCATACTAAACCATTGCCGTGCCCTCACGTAATGCTAGAATAAAGTATCATAGCACCTCCAAAATTCATTTTTATTCACTTTTATTGAATGATAAACTAGCACACTACTACTATTACTTCTACTTGCGTTTTAGACATAATGTATGATTTTCATCGCAAAATGGGACGTTTAGGTTCATAGAAAAAGAACACGTGAATGCTTTGCTAGAAATAATTTCGTCGTCCTCGATTTTCACCCAAATTACATGCTAAGCGTGAAACGAGATCATTGTCATTATAAGTTAGTAATGCTAACACTACTCATATGCCCTAATCACGTACTTATCCTCCCATTATTCCTAAGTTGTATCTCTTATATTTTATTTTGTCTTGAATGTTTCACGAGGATACATTGTTTGACTTATGCGATAATAGAGATTTAGGTCTAAAAATAGAGTCCTAACGGTGTAACTAAGACCATTGAATTAATAACCCCTCCTAATAGACAACTATGTCAAAAAATTAAGTCAACAAGAAGGATCGATAAACACGGTTTTATAACGGTTTTGAACATGAGACTTATTACCAAGACTTTTATACGCCCCCTACCGGATGGGCCTTATTATCATAGGTTTACCTCCATCTTTTATTCAACTTCGCCATGAAGATTTTATTATGACTTTGGTCTTGCCTTGCCTTTTATTTAACCTCGCCATGAGGTGTTTATTATGGCCAAATAAAGCGAATTTTGGATCTTTAAAGCTTCAAAGATTAAGGCTTGATTCACTTTTAATTCCGCATAGATTTTTCGGCCTTGTGAGCTTCAAATTGTTTGCTTGATTTAGGTGAGCACTTGAAATCTTATTATTAGGTGAAGCTTTCGATTATTCGGGTTGCCAATACTTCAAAATCGTGACGCTGGCGATACCTTAATGTATTCCCAATTTAATTACATGGAAGCTACTAGAAAAGACTAGAAACCAACAATCAAGAAAACCGCTAAGTCAATATTTATTAAGCAAAAAATATTTACAAGCGAAGGGAGAATAAGCAAACAACAAGAACACATGAGTTTTTGAAAGAATACGAGTACTCTACGTTTAGCATAGTAACTTATAATTAACTCTATCATTTCTCGTACTCATTTAAGAGACTTAGCCTAATATAAAGTTAAGGAATCGAAGCTAAGTGCTCAACACGCACGGTCGAGTCAAAAATTACTCTTATTCTCGTCATCGGAAAACCTACATTCGTGTCTTCAAACACTTATAAAACATGAGAAAAATTTAAAATTTGGCCATTTTTAGCCTTATTTTGCAACAAAAACGATAAACAAAAAGATAAACTTTGGAAAGCGTGAAGTTTGGCAAGGCAAGTATCTATTCACCTCCCCATACTAAAGTTAAACATTGTCCTCAATGTTTCGAGTCTAAGGGTTGGAAACCCCCATACTAGAGACGTAGTCGAATGCCTAATCTAGCATGGAAAGGGTGTAACCGTTAAATTTAAAGCCGTTTATGAAGTGTGCTAAAAACCTAAGATGGATATTGAGAAAGTCTTCAAAGCAAACGATCGAGTGCTCCCATAAAACGAACACGAGAGGCTCCAATCGTAAAGATCATGATCATCTAAAAACCACATATCACAAACAACCACGGAACAAAGGTTGGAAGGGTACAAATCCCCACACGTTATTACATTAGAAAGCGATAATATGTACATAGGATAACCATGGGACTCCCCCACGAGGCACCTCGTTTTTTATTACCGAGTCATGAGCTCGACTCGATCCCTCAATACTAATTATCATTGGGGAAGGTGATTTGGTCGAGGTAGTTCGAGGATGGAACTTCCCCGCCAAAGTAGTGCTTCAACCTATGTCCATTCACCTTTAAATTGGGGCCATCATTTTGAGCTAGCTTGATGGTCCCATAAGGAAAAACTTAAGTCACGGTGAATGGACCGGACCAACGGGATTTCAACTTGCCGGAAAATATTTTCAAACGAGAGTTAAAAAGCAACACTTGATCTCCAATGTTAAAAACCCGGTTTTTAATTTTTGAGTCATGAAACTTTTTAGTTTTTTCTTTGTAAATCAATGAATTTTCATAAGCAGTATCTCTCAATTCATCCAATTCATTTAATTGCATTTTCTGGTGTTTTCCCGCGGTTTCCATATCATCATTACAATGCTTAAGGGCCCAATAAGCTTTGTGTTCAAGTTCAATTGGCAAGTGACAATTCTTCCCATACACAAGCTTATAAGGAGTGAACCTGATGGGCGTCTTATGAGCGGTCCGAAAGGCCCATAAAGCATCGTCCAACTTATCCGGCCAAGATTGTCGGTTTTCCCCAATCGATCTCTCCAAGATCCTCTTCAACGCTCTGTTTGAAACCTTGACTTGCCCACTCGTTTGTGGGTGATAAGCCGTAGAAAGCCGATGTGTAACCCCATATTTCCTTAGGACCCTTTCGAATTGGTCGTTACAAAAATAGGTTCCACGATCGCTTATGATCGCACGAGGGGTTCCAAACCGAGAAAACAAGCTTTTCAAAAACTTGACTACCACACGAGCATCGTTCGTGGGCAAAGCCTTAGCTTCCACCCACTTAGATAGGAAGTCAACGACCATAAGGATGTACTTATTACCACGAGATGATGGGAACGACCCCATAAAGTCAATGCCCCAAACGTCAAAGATCTCACACACTTGGATGATATTTTGTGGCATTTCATCGTTTTGTGAGGCTTTTCCTAGTCGTTGGCAAGAGTCACACGACTTCACAAGTGCATGTGCATCTCGGTAAATAGTAGGCCAAAAGAAACTGACATCAAAGACCTTCTTAGCCGTGAGATTAGCACCGTGGTGACCACCCGTGGGTCCCTCGTGACAAGCTCTAAGGATGTTAGAAGCTTCGGTGCCAAAGACACAACGCCGAATAATTTGATCCGCACAAGTTCGAAACAAGTAAGGGTCGTTCCAAAAATAGAATTTGACGTCACGAAAGAATTTTCGTTTTTGTTGAGTCGTCATACCCTTGATGATGAAGTTCCCCGCATGGTAATTTGTGATGTCCGCAAACCATGGGGTAGATGAATCAAGCTTAGAATTCACTACACCAAGTGTCTCGAGAGGAAATGTTTTGGTGATTGCCTTTGGCTCGTAAACACTTTGGTGAGGATCTTCCAAACGAGAAATATGATCGGCCTCTAAATTCTCGGCTCCTTTTTTGTCAAGGATTTTGTGATCAATTTCTTGTAGGAGGAGAATCCAACGAAGTAATCTCGGCTTTGCATCTTGTTTAGCCATAAGATACTTGATAGCCGAATGATCCGTATACACTATGCATTTAGTCAAGACGAGATAAGGTCAAAATTTCTCAAATGCATACAACACGGCAAGGAATTCCTTCTCCATTGTAGTGTATTTTAGTTGAGCCTCGGTCATCGTCTTGCTTGCATAGTGGATAGGTAAGAAATGCTTATCATGACGTTGCCCCAATATGGCCCCAATAGCGTAGTCACTAGCATCACACATGAGCTCCAAGGGGAGGTTCCAATTGGGAGCAACAAGAATGGGAGCTTCGGTAAGTTTCCTCTTAAGGAATTCAAACGCTCGTACACAATCTTCGTTAAAGACAAAAGGTGAATCTTTTTCGAGGAGATGCGTAATAGGTCGAGAAATCTTTAAAAAAATCCTTGATGAATCGACGATAAAAGCCCGCGTGGCCTAGGAAACTCCTAACTCCCTTTTTGGTTTTGGGATGAGGTAATTTGGAGATGACGTCTACCTTAGCTTTATCTAACTCAATCCCCGCTTTCGAAACCTTGTGCCCTAAGACGATTCCACTTTTAACCATAAAATTATATTTTTCCCAATTTAACACAAGGTTGGTTTCCTCACAACGCTTCAACATTCTCTCAAGATTCGACAAACACGAAGTGAACGAACTACCAAACACAGAAAAGTCATCCATGAAGACTTCCATCGTCTTCTCGATCATGTCATGAAAAATAGCCATCATGCACCTTTGAAAGGTTCCCGGTGCATTGCAAAGTCCGAATGGCATTCTACGATAGGAAAACGTTCCATATGGACACGTAAACGTAGTTTTTTCTTGATCACGAGGATTGATGGGGATTTGGAAGTAACCGGGAAAACCATCTAAAAAGCAACAGAAATCGTTTCCCGCAAGACGATCCAACATTTGATCCATGAAGGGCAAAGGAAAATGGTCTTTACGAGTGGCGTCATTCAACTTACGATAGTCGATACACACCCTCCAACCGGTCACGAGTCTAGTTGGAATCAACTCGTTGGCATCGTTTGGCACAACGGTCATTCCTCCCTTCTTAGGGACACAATGAATAGGACTCACCCAAGGGCTATCAGAAATAAGATAAATCATTCCCGCGTCAAGGAGTTTTAGGACTTACTTTTTGATGACGTCGTGAATTTTGGGGTTCACCCTCCTTTGACATTGGATTGCGGGTTTGTAATCTTCTTCCATTAAGATTTTGTAGGTACAAAATTTGGGATCGATCCCCTTAATGTCGGATAACTTCCACGCAATTGCCCCTTTGTGATCCTTTAGAACATCGACAAGTGCGGTTTTTCATCATTCGAAAGATCTTTCGCAATAATAACCGGAAACTTGTCGTACTCCTCCAAAAATAAATATTCAAGGTGAGGAGGTAAATCTTTCAACTCGAGGATTGGTGGTTCTTCAATTGACGATTTGGGCTCGATACTCATAACCTCCTCGGGTGGAGGAAATGGGAAATCATTAAGAAAATCCTTGATAATCGAGAAGTCCTCATCATTGTCGAGGTCTTCGTCACAAGTACGTGGAACATCGAATTCTTCCAACGTAAAACCACCACCTTCAAATGGTGTGAAGTTTGGTGTCGAATTATCAAGAATGGGATATAGCATAGTGGGATTGCCACTATTTTCATCATCACCAAAACCTAGAACTTCTTGTGAAAATTCTCGCAAACAACATCGATCATATCAACGAGGTTTATGGTCGCGACGGAATAAACATGAGAAATTGGAGAATT
Source organism: Glebionis coronaria (assembly GCA_025667525.1). NCBI lineage: Eukaryota > Viridiplantae > Streptophyta > Magnoliopsida > Asterales > Asteraceae > Glebionis > Glebionis coronaria. The sequence continues at coordinate 99,212,307 of CM046879.1, forward strand.
TTGAGTTGCGTTTATAACAAGTTCCTCGTCGTTGAAACGTAAGGTGATCTTTCTAGCATGCACATCAATTAAAGCCATAGACGTATCTAAAAATGAACGACCTAAAATGAGAGGAACTTAAGGATCCGTGGGAATATCGACAACGATAAAGTCTACCGGATAATAGAACTTTCCCACTTTCACAAAAACGTATTCTGCCAATCCACATGCGGGAATCGTGGAATGATCGGCCAACTCGATAGACATTAGTGAAGGAGTAAGATTAGGAAGATTGAGAGACTTGAAGATTGCAAGTGGCATCAAGTTAATACTAGCACCAAGATCGGCCAAAGCATAGCATTCTTCCATATCTTGGATTGCACAAGGAATCAAGAATTTACCGGGATCACCGACTTTTTGAGGTATGCGGTTAAGATAAACCGATGGAACAACTAGACAATTGTTGCAATTTCTCCTGGTTGTTCAACATACTCTTAAAGTTAGCGGCAAATCGAAGCATCATGACCAAAGCATCGACAAAACTCACATTAAAATGAACGTCAAGAAACATTTTCATAAAAAGCTCAAATTGGTAATTATCGCGCTCTTGACGTTTCTCCTTTATAAGTCTCAATGAATAGGGCAAAGGTGGTGTGTGTTGAGGCATAGGCATAGCCTTTGGAATCTCGGGTCCGTAGGTGTGGCATGAGCGGTACTTCGTGGGGTTGTGACATGCTCCTTTTCGACCATCACATCGGGTTCTTCCTCAATTGCTTCCTCCGTAGGAGCAATTGGTTGAGGAGTCGGTTACTTAAGTGTCTTACCACTACGTGTGGTAATCACCTTCATCTCTCCCTTAGGGTTCGATATGGTATTGCTAGGAAGACTACTCAAAGACGGTTTGCACATTATAGCCTCAAACATAGATGAAATTTTATCCTCAAACATAGATTGCCTCTTCTCGGCCTTAATCATCTTTTGTTTTATTTCATGTTGCCCTTGTTCCATTTTTTGTTGGTTTTGTTGTAACCTAGTTACATTTCCCTCCATTTTGTTTGTATGGATCTTAAGCTCATTTGCTAACTCGTTTTTCAACTCCTTTTTCAAGTCATTCTTAAACTCGGATCTTAGGCTAATGATCTCTCTTTGAATATTATCAAACCTAGCATCGTTTCCATTTGCGTATTCAACAAATTCATTTGGAAGATCTTTCAAAGTTTGCAAACCCTTGTTGTTGTTTTGAAAATCATTGTTTTGATTTTTGTTTGAAACTTGATTGTTATTAGCCCCTTGATTCCCATAGTTTCCTTTGTAATTGTTCTTGAAACCAACTTGATTGTTTCGATAGTTGTTGTTAGCATTTTGATTGGGAGCAAAACCCGATGGAGTCAATTGATTAGAGCGGGTAACTTGACCGTTTTGGTTGTAAGTTCCCGTGGCCGCGTAGGCACTCGAAGTGTTACCACCGTTGGTAATGCACTCGGAGAAATCATGACCTCCACCACAGTACATACATGAAACCTCAACCGATTTAGCCGTACCGGGAGCACTTTGTTCACCAACTTTGAATTCAATTAAAAGTCCTTTAAGCTTATCAAATATTTTGTTTTCCAAGTTTGCCTCAATTTGACAAGCATCGATGGTATTGGACAAAGAAGGTGAAGCCGAAGACGAAGCCTTGCGAACACTCGATGTGTTACGAGGACTATACACCTTAGATCTATTCTCATTTATCAACAACGCTTCCTGAACCGTTTTACACAAAAAATTACCACCCGCGGCGGCATTTAGATAATCCCTTTCATGATCATTTAAACAATTGTAAAATGTGTCAAATTGATGCAAGTCGGAAAAACCGTGATGAGGAAACTCATGTAGCATTTCCTTAAACTTATTCCAAGCCGTTGAAAAACTCTCATTAAATTCTTGTGAAAATTTTGAAATCTCGTTTTTTAAATGCGTAGTCTTAGAGGGCGGGAAAAATTGGTTTACAAACTTAGAAACGAGATCCTTCCACGTCAATATAGAATTGGGTGGCTCTTTCTCTAACAAAATTTTAGCGGGCACTGCTAAGGAATACGGAAAAAGCATCATCTTAATCGAATCCTTAAATTTGCAAGTGGCGGTAAGATGATTGAATTGGCAGATATGGTTGTGCGGGTTGTCCTTTTCATCACCACATAATTTGTTGTTTTGGATCATCGACAACAAACCCGTTTTCACTTTAAAATTCTCCGCAAGGATGGCGGGAATAACAATAGCCTCTCCATAACCCTCGGTGGGTGCTTGAAGTAAATCCATCATAGTACGATTCGCCATAGTTGGTTCTTCTTCTACGATAGGTTCGTCAATAGGAGACTCCTCACTAGAAAGATTAGGAGTAGGTGTGGACTCCTTTCAGTTTTTTCGTTTACGTGCACGTCTTGCTTGATTACGAGTAAGCATAAACGTCACGTACAACGTCAGGATGAGCAAAGAAGATTCTTTTTGGTGTTTTTGATTTTTCCAATTTTTTGTGATTTTTGATTGTTTTTACTTTTTTTGGATTTTGTGATTGTATTAAGTAGACAAAAATCTACAAATCTCATCCTTAATCAAATCTCTTGATTAAAGAAGCCTCAAGGAATGAAAACGATCACGTGAAGTGAACGCCTTCAATGACTTTAGAACGTTGGTGGAACACCAAAACGTTTAAGAGGGTTTACTCAAATGAAACAAAGAAAATATATATGATACTTAGATAATACTTTGGTTGGCAAGCCCTCGATTAGCCCTTTTTATCTAAATACTCACAAGCAAGCGGGGAAACGAGGCGGCGCGAAGCACTTAAGAGCCTTTTTCCTTAGGGTATATTTTTATAATACCCGCCTTATACCCACCTTATAGTTTATGTTTTTCAAAATTAAGCTTCACGAAAGTATTTATTTATTTTTGCCTTTTGTTTCTTGTTTGAGATTCGAATACAATGATTGAGTAATGACCTCCCAATCAACGTTATGTTTTCACACTTTTGGAGTACTTGTGAATTTATTGTTCTACGTATACAATATAGTAATAGTATTCACACGAAAAACGAAAAACCGATAATACGTATTAGTAGAGTGCTACTAATATAATTAGCTATTATGGCTATATAAAAACAACAATTTTTCAAATCAAAACACAACACGCCTCCCCGGCAGCGGCGCCAAAATGATGTAGTGATTTTACTACTCTTTAGGAAAAAGAACGTAAAAGAGGCAAGTATTAACAAGTGATATAGGAAAATCACAAGTAAATGACCCAAAGTGGGGATCGTTCTCAAGGAGGCTAGTGCGTTGTGTAAGAAATGATTAATAATGTGATTATGATTATGAGAAAAGGAATATAGAAAAGAGATTAGAAGAGAATGACGGTTACGATTATGAATTAAACTAAGACGATAAGTCGTGCACGTAAAACCATAAAAAGGTGACCAAAATTAAAAATTACCCTAAAATTCCCAGAAAATTGCAATAAATCCTAAAAAATGTAATTAGAGTTTAAAAAAATCAAAAATCACTCAAACCTTTTATTTAATTAAATAATAATTTTTTAATGCTAATTAAAGCCCAAAAAATAAATTTAATTATCAAAAATCCCAAAGTGAGATTTTCTAACTTGCAAACCTATAAGATGACTTAAATAAATTTAAAACTATTTTTGAAAATTTTAGAATTAATTAAAACTATTTAAAAAGATTAAAAACTATTAAAAATTAAAATAATTCTAAAAATTAATCTAATGACAATAAAATTAATCTAAAAATTGTAAAATTCCTAACTTAATGTGTTTGAACTAAGAAAAATGAAAAACTTGTAAAAATCTAAATTTTAATTTTTAATAATAAAATAATAATAAAATATTAATAAAAATCCAAAATTTATAAAAATTCTAAAAAGTTGCAAACTAGTTTATTTTAACCTAATTAAAATAGAAAAGCACTTGAAATTACAAAAATACCCCTATTGGGCCTTGAAATGGGCCAAAAGTCCAAACAGACCCCTTAATGGGCTTTTTATGGCCCAATAAGAAAAATGTTGTCCAAATAAGCCCAAAACTTCCTATCTAACTTAAAATTTGATTTTAAGAACAAAAATCTGAAGGCCCAAAAGCTGAAAATGTGTTTAAGCTAGCTTATTTCAAAACAGCTTATTCTTAATGGGATTTTTGGCCCATTAAGCTATAAGCTAATGCCATAAGCTAAAATTTGACACTCAAGCTTCTTTTGAGTTACCAAAGAGATCTTTGAAAATAAAATTTGAAAAAGCACAAGAAATAAGCCTGAAATAAGCCAAGACTCTCTTCACAAAACGACAAAATAGTCGTTTTTGAGTTCTAGACCACCTCAAGTGCTGATTCAAGTTTCAAAAGGTTTTAAATGACTTAATTAAGCAAAATAATCAAAAAATTTTCGAATAAGCACACTAAATAAGCCAGAATAAGCAGATAAGCACTTATGTAAAAGTCAACTTGATTGGTTTTCTAGTAAAAAGTCAAAGTCAAACCCAAATAAGCTCCAGATCAAATCAATGGGTCAAATAAGGAAGATCAATCACAAAAATAAGTTGTTGCAAGTCTGGATAAGCCAAAATGGATTATGAATAAGCTGTTTGATGTTTTACACTAGCAGGGGCTAGTTTTGGAGGTTCAGCAGTGGGAAAATTTTCCACTGCTTGACCTTTTTTACTTTTTGTCTTTTGTGACTTTTTTGTGGATTCAGGTTAAGCAAAGGCACCCAAGTGATCAGTTATTCACAAGGAGTCAATAACAACAACAAAATCACAATTTCAATCAGCCAATCAATACAGTTTAATCAAAAGATCATCAGACATGCATCAGACATGAACATTAAGCAGTTTTCACTCAATAAGCACTTTAAGCAAGAATAAGCCAGCCAAACTTCACCAAATGCATACACAAGCTATAATTAATTCAAATGAAAAATATATAAACAGGTTTCATGCATTGATTCAAAGTCTAGATCAAGATTCAAGCTCAAAAATGTTACTGATAAACAAAGAACATGCAGACTTTATACTTTGATGATATACTTGACCAAAAATCCAATTTCAAACACTCAAATCTTCTTAACAGGTTATATTAAGTATGTTTAATCACTTGTTATCCCTCAGCATGTATACAAACTAAGTGTTTCCAAAATCGTAGGTCAAAACAAGCAGATTTCCAACTTTTATAGCACAATCAAGATTTTGATGTTTTAAAACCAATAACTTGCAGCAATGAGTACTCAACCAAGCATATAACAGATACCAACTCAAACAAACAACAAACAATAACTCAATAACAACTTATGCACTTAAACAGGTTAACCCAAACACCCCTTATCTTTTTCAATCCAAGATTTAAACAAGTATAAGTGTGATTCAATGTTACCCAAGCCCAATCAAACACAATAACAGATATATTATGCAGTATCAAGCAAGATTAAGCCACAAAACAACAAGAACAATAGCAGAACTCAAAATCATAAAATTCAAGTATTTTGACAGATTTTTGGGTTCAGGAACTCAAACCTCATGAATGTACATCCACACTCACGAATTTTTGAGCTGATGTACCTAGCAAAACAAGGCACAAGCTTCCACAAACAAGCTGCTAAGATTCAACAAGGGTTAGAAAAAAAATATGAAAATCAGAAAAGTAACAAAGCTTGATTAATGCAACCTTCGTACCCACTTCTTGATTATCCCCAAACCACAAGCTCCCAATACCGTGATAATCTTCTTATCAGGGTATTTAGATCACTTGCAGCCCAAAAATTCCAAGAGTGTACCAAAGACTTAGCAAAATATCAAGATTTTTGGAAAATATGCAATTTCTTGCACAATCTTTGATAACAGGTTTTAATACTTCACAAACACAAAAATGAAACAATAATAAGCAGTAAATAAGATTGGCACTTGGGTTTTCTTCACAAATTCAAACACTGCTCATTAAACATGAAAGAGGATTTACAGAAAAGTGAGCAAAGGAAAAACCAAGAGCAAGCCTCAATGTGTGAGGTCCTATGCCTTATATAGGTTACAAGAGTTCTATGAAAGTTGAAAAATACATAAACCCTAATGTGTAAAGTTCCCAATGTGCCCTTGTCGATTTTGAACTTTCTTGAACATGTGATGATATCTTGGTAGTTTGTGTGAGGTGTGAGCTGTTGGAATTGCATCAAAGGCTCACAAGGAGCTTAAGTTTGAAGCTAAAATCTTGGACGTTGGATGGCTGGCAGCTTTTGGCATTTTCTACAAAGGTGGTATAGCAGGGGTTTAACATGTGACAATGGGGTGATGTGGCAAGGGTTTTAGAGGTTGGGTTAATTTCAAGCAGTTTGGAAAAACCCAATTTGGATTATGAATGTCAAGAACATGGGTTTGATCTGTTTTTGTATTTAAATGTGGTGTTTAGCGCGAATTAATAAATTAATCCGGATTAGTTAAAAGTTGTTGTGAGTGGAGGGTGACATGGCCAAAAGATGGGCTGTGATTGGCTGAAATAAGTTAGTGGGACACATGGTAGTATTTGGTTGGTTAAGGTAAGTATCTTGTCTGCCAGCTTTAGTCCCTCAATTCCCTTCATTCTTTCATTTGCAGATTAAACAAGCTAAAACGAATTTCCTTTGTTATAGAAGTTTTCTTTTTCACACTTTTGCCCCAAATACTTTTCCAAAGTATTTTCAGGGGTATTTCTTGCCATTTCTTGATACTTGAAGGGTTGTTTTGGAATGTTATTCAAAGATTATGGTCTTGACTTGTATTTTTGACTTCTTGGAGGACTAAAATTGACAAGTCTTCATTTTTGAGGGACCATTCTTGCCAATTCTTCAAAGTGGAGGGCCCTTTTTGTAAATTTGACAAACTTTAAGGACCAATCTTGTAATTATGAATATACAAGGGTTTAAAGTGTCAATTCTTCAATATTGGAGGACCCTTCTTGTACAATCTTCAATTCTTCAAGGGTTATTCTTGGAAAATCAACACTAGGGCTTGGTTCATTGTGCGACTTCGTTTCCCGTGTTCGTTTTTGCTTGTTCTTTGTGATCTTTTGTCATTTTCTCAATATCCATACCTAAAATACACAAGTAACAAACACAAGGATATATTTGGCATTTTTCATGATATTTAATGCATTTTAAACTCCAATTTGCCTCCAAATACAAAAATCAAACAACCAAATATTTTGAACTCCAATTTGCCTCCAAATTAAACATTCAAACTATGTAAACTTTCCCTTTGAGTTTCCTGGTAAAAATAAAATTTGAACATAATTTTATACTATTTTACACATTTTAACATTCAACCAAAACCTTTGATAGATAACTGATAATTGCTTGAGTACAGATATTGAATTGTACATGAACTTAAAATACTTATATTAACTAGTTAACAAACCATATTGTTGATTACAGATAATTGATAATTGTCTCATAATGCTAGTTATGCATACAGATCTATTAAATTATTGCAAGCTATAGTTTGATAATACAACATGTGCCTAGCAATACCAGATCAACAAAACTCAAAAAAATTGTTCATATTAAATAGGGAGAACTGGCATCATCCAACCTTCCTTTTGCCTTTGCTGTTGCTCCCCTCTGCAGCATTCCTTGACCGACCCTTCTCAGCAATTTCTTTCCAAGTTTTTTTATTGGCCAGGCCAACAACGACATTTGGTCTTGGAGCTTTAGCTTGAGAAGATGGAGCTTTGTGAGTGTGCTTTGATCTGGGAGTGTGCTTTTGTCTTGGAGCATCAGTTTGAACAACTAATTCTTCATCACTAGAGTCAAAGAAAGGGCTCTTTCTAATCTAATCTATGTTTTCCCATTCCTCCTGGTATTTGACCACATCATGTGTTTATTAAACAGTTAATCGATGGTATAAACGTATACAGATTTATGCATAAACACATAACAACTTAACTATACCTTGTCTGAAATTTTCTTATATCCTTTCGAGTAAGCAGTCGGCTTTGAATTTGAACCTAACATAGCATTAAGTTGAATAAATTAAAACTTTACAATGCTGTACATTAAACCATAAACTTTTAGTTTAAACAGATTTACCTTTTGAATTGCTATTCTTCTTGAGTTCTAACTCATAATCCTCATCACTCGTGTCTTTCTACTCATCACTTGTATCTTTCTCCTCATCACTAGAATCTAAATCGGCATCATTAGTGTCTTCATCCGCATCAGATGAATCTGATTCATCCTCTATAGTAGGTTTGAATAGAATAGGAGTTTCTAAACAGGGAGGACGAATAGAGGGAGGACGAACTTTTTTGGAAGATGTTGTGGCATTAGGCACACCTAAAATTTGAGTTTGAAGCAAGGTAGGACGAACAGAGGGAGGACGAACTCGAGCGGACGAACTTGTGGCATTAGGAGTTTGAAACAAAGAAGGACGAACAGATGAAGAACTTATGACATTATGTATGCCTACAATAGGAGTTTGAAACAATGGAGGACGAAAATAGGGAGTACTTGAAGAACCTCTTGGCAAACTACGAATAGGACTTGTATTGCTAGGGGGTGGGCGAAATTAGCACTTTCAGAACTAGATGATAAAGTGTCGGATTCTATATGAATTACTTCTGCAAACATGTACATATTAATGTTAGTTATATGTCAATAAAGGGAGTGTTTGGCATAATGTGTATCATAGTCGTGGATGCCCTAATAACATTTGGATTTGGTTATACATATGTTTTTATAGGGGACCATATCCTTAAACTATAACATACCATGAGACCATATCCAGACACATTAACAAAACCCATATCCTAGATTGAAACATAGGCCATATAAACACATTAAGAAGGGTTAATCCTATAAATTGAATCACGTTAATTAAATATGACATAGGTCCACATACATGCATTAAAAGTAAGTGTAAACTCTAATATCAGTAACAAACTTACACTATTCGTATGAACCCTAATATTAAATTAAACAATACTGATTTTTGCATTACCTCTTTCTTGATGTTTCATGTTGTTAATGATTCTGTAGATTGGCGACTATTGTTTATGAGGTTTGATTTTTTTGATCGGTTATTGGGTGGTTAATTTAGGATTCGTTCTTCCTGTGTCATTGTGAAAATGGTGGTGGTTACAAGATGGTTACCGGATATTATGTTTAATTAAAATGTAAATATTAAATTTACTTAATAATAAAAGTATAATTAACATTTAAATTTTAAAAGTTAATAATAAATAAATAATTAAATAACTTAAATATATTAATAATTAAATAACTTAAACATTTTTAAAAGTTAACAATAAATTTATTTTTTTAAAGTTAATAAGTAAATAAAAAAGCATATACGTTTTATTTTTATGAAAAACAAAAAATTAAAATATTACTTTAATTTTAAACATAAAATTATAGTTAAATAACTTAAATATATTAAGTTATAATAATGTTTGACAACCGCGAGATAAATATCTTTTGGTTTTTTAACAGTATGTGGGATTTAGTTGAGCTTTATATCAATCACCTTGAATAATCATCTCAAGCAATTTATTATGAATAAGGTCGATTTTTAATGGACGGTTTAATAAGGTTAGGGTTTAGGGTTTCGGGTTTAAGGTTTATGGTTTGTGGTTTAAGGGTTAATTAATGGTTTAATGTTTATAGTTTAATGTTAAATGGTTTAAGGTTTATGATTTAGTATTTAGGGTTTTTTTGGGTTAAGGTTTTGGGCTTAGGGTTTACGGTTTAGGATTTACGGTTTAAGGTTTAGGATTAATGGTTCACTTAGCTAGGGTTTGTGGTTTATTAATGGTTAATTAATGGTTTAATGTTTATAGTATAAGGTTAAATGGTTTAAGATTTATGATCTAGTGTTTAGGGTTCATTGGTTCAAGGTTCATGGATTAGGGTTTAGGGTTTAAGGTTTATGGTTTGTGGTTTAAAGGTTATAATGGTTTAATGTTTATAATTTAAGGTTAAATGGTTTAAGGTTTATGATTTAGTGTTTAGGGTTTTTTGGGGTTAAGGTTTAGGGCTTAGGGTTTGCGGTTTAGGGTTAGGGTTTAAGGTTTAGGACTAATGGTTTAATTAGCTAGGGTTTGTGGTTTATTAATGGTTTATTAATGGTTTAATGTTTATAGTATAAAGTTAAATGGTTTAAGATTTATGATCTAGTGTTTAGTGTTCATTGGTTTAAGGTTCAGGGTTTAGGGTTTATGGTTTATGGTTTAGGGTTTGTGGTTTAAGGGTTAATTAATGGTTTAATGTTTATAATTTAAGGTTAAATAGTTTAAGGTTTATGATTTAGTGTTTAGGGTTTTTTGGGGTTAAGGTTTAGGGCTTAGGGTTTGCGGTTTAGGGTTAGGGTTTAAGGTTTAGGATTAATGGTTTAATTAGCTAGGGTGTTGGTTTAATTATTAATTAATGATTTAATGTTTATAGTATAAGGTTAAATGGTTTAAGATTTATGATTTAGTGTTTAGTGTTCATCGGTTTAAGGTTCAGGGTTTAGGGTTTATGGTTTATGGTTTAGGATTTGTGGTTTAAGGGTTAATTAATGGTTTAATGTTTACAATTTAAGGTTAAATGGTTTAAGGTTTATGATTTAGTGTTTAGGGTTTTTTGGGGTTAAGGTTTAGGGCTTAGGGTTTGCGGTTTAGGGTTAGGGTTTGAGGTATAGGATTAATGGTTTAATTAGCTAGGGTTTGTGGTTTAATTATTAATTAATGATTTAATGTTTATAGTATAAGGTTAAATGGTTTAATATTTATGATTTAGTGTTTAGTGTTCATTAGTTTAAGGTTTAGGCTTTAGGGTTTATGGTTTATGGTTTAGGGTTTGTGGTTTATGGTTTATGGTATGCATGATTATGATTTATGGTTTAATTAAGGTTTATGGTTTACTGGTTTATGGTTTATGGTTAAATGGTTTAAGGTTTATGATTTAGGTTTTATTATTGGTTTATGGTTTAATTGGTTAAGGTTTATGAGTTAGGGTTAGCATCATTCGAGATAGATGGGTTTGACATTTCATACTTTTTAAAAACTTTAAGGTTTTAAAATCTATTAGATAACAAATTAATCATCGTTTATGTTACATTCATACGTGAGCTTGTTGAAATAAGTCATAAAACCGTTTAATCACCCGACTTATTTTATATAATTAATAAACAAGATTTATGTTATAATTATTAATATAATTATCATGATAATTAAACATGGCCATTTTATTTAAATTAACTTTAGGTTAAAATAATTATTAATATAATTATTCATGTTACATTTAATTAATTAAGAAACATAGCTTAATTATGTTATATTAATTTTTAACCAAGGTTTAATTAAATTGATAACATGCTTTAATTTAATTATCTAATAATCATGTAAGGTAAAGTTCAATTAATAAAATCATGAAAAATTAATAAGATTATACTACTAAACTCAACTTATACTAACGTGTGTAAAAAGTGAAACTTTTAATTTGCATGCAACTTGATATATTGCACCGGTACCCCGTCCACTAATAACTTACTCACACACACACATATTCAATATCCAGAGGTCAAATAATGAATCAACCACCCACCCACCCAGACACAAACAGTAACAAATCTTCAAACCCTGATAAATCAAACCTAAATGACCAAATGGATATTGATTTTAAGATCACTGCTGAGATGATTGATTATGTGATGGATAAGTATGGAACCAACTGGAGATATGATGATCCTCTTGCTAACACTATTATTGAAGACTTGATGCAGTTAGATTTAAAAACCGGACTAAAGGAAAATCAAAACAAGGTTAGGGTTTTTACTTCGTAATAGTATTATTGAAGTTTTGATGATTTGTCTTTGTTTAGATGAGTATCTAGATACAGACTTGTGTGGTTTATATCATGCATTTAGTATCTGGATTGATCCATGTGTGGATTATATTTTGATACTGAAACTCAAAGTGAGAGTGAGCGTGTTCAGAGTGACGACTCGGATAATTTGATGCCAAACTAAGCGCCAAAATTTATAAATGGGAAGGAAATCCTTCGACCAATCAACAAAAAGGAAACGGGTCGCTCAGTAAATACCTTAGTTGATGGTAGTGATGCACATGAAAAAGATAATGCGACGACCATAGTAAGAGGGGCTTACATAAAAAGGGTAAACGAACATATGTAGGTTCTTCTGTCGATGCCATCTTAGATTCAAAAATGTTGGCCAGGAAGTCTATACGTTTTCACAGCTGCATTGGTTCATTTACTATGTTGTTTATATGTTGGTTTTATGCTGATGCAGATACAAGAGCTAACTTAAAGAAAAAAGAAAAAGGCAAGGGATCAACAGAAGCTGATAAAACATTTGATCCTTTTAATCTAGATAATAGAGTGGAGAAGCTTGAAAGGGAATTCAAACTTCTTAAATAGACACAGTTGTAGGGAGGTAAGTAAACTAAGATTTAACCTTTAGAGAAATATAGTTATTCACTAGCTTCGATATCACATGTATGCTATAAAGTATTACAGCTCCACATAGACGACATCTCAAGCCCGTTTCCTCTTCGAGGTAAATATCGCCATGATTCCTCTTTCTCTTGAAAATCATCATCTTCGTGCCTAATATGTGAATTCAGTATGCATTAACATCTTTTTGTTTAGCCTTTTTATTAAAGGACCTCTTACTTTGGCACTCATATTCGCTTTTTCATGGGTATTGATGATATTGATATTAATCAAAGACCGAATGCGAATGTAAAATTTTGAGCTACTTACATAAAAAAAGGATAAACGAAAAAGAGGTAGGTCCATATTGGATTCATATATTGGTCACGAAGATTAACATGTTCACGAGATAGAGGAATCGTGGAGATATCTACCTCGAAGAGCAAACGGGCTTAAGATGTCTTTTATGTGTAGCTGTTAAACTTTATAGCAGACATGTGATTATGTATTTGTAGTTAACTTATGCGGTATTATGGTATGTAGATACAAGATCTGACTTGAAAAACAAAGAAAAGGAAACAGTTCAATGGAAACTGATACCACAGCTGCTCTTTCTAACCTACATAATAGGGTGGAAAAGCTTGAAAGGGAATTCCAACATTTCAAACAGATACTGTTGCAGGTAGGTTAGTATATTAACTTTTACCTTATAATAAGTTTGTATATGAATGTTTTATTGTTTTGAGTATCTGGGTGGCTGTTAGTATCTGAATTTATTAAAATTTGTCTTATAATTTACAGATTTTATCATCATTGATTCATCTGAAAGCTCTAAAGAAGATACGCTATCATCAGATGAAAGATTTGAAAGCTCTAAGGAAGATCTGTTGTCATTAGATGAAAGCTTTGAACATGTAAACACTAAAGACTTCCAGAACCCATTTCATGATGACCAGGATGAACATTCCAAGTATTCTAGCACCTCTGCAGATGATTGTAGTTCGGACGATACTTGGGGAGAGACTAATTCACCATCCAAGAAGAAAGGAAAAGTTATTGGCTCATCCAGTCAGACTGCAGGCAAGGCGAGTGGATCATCCAAACAGATACTCAGTCCAAGGGTTAGCAGGGGATGTACACCGAAAGTAGAGTCATCTTCTCGGTCTCCATTTTCTACAACAGAAACGCCCCCACCTATCAGAAATGCAGTATGTTTCCTGCCTTGTCCAAAAAATTGAAAGAATTTGAAACAAAGCTAGGAAAAGGGAAGAGGGGGTAGGCTATGGAGGAACCTGTAGGGGGTAGGCTATGGAAGAACTTGTTATCTCTGTTTTATGGATGTTTCTGATGAATCTTCTTTAGACTATTTCGGTTAAGTGTAGGTATAGTTTATGTAAACAATTTTAAACACTAATCTGCATGGATGGGTGTATCCATTATTTTTTGGAATGAAAATATGTTGTCATTCACATTTTGTATGAACCTGCAATATTATCATCAATATTATGAAATTAGACTTGTATTTCATGGATGTAAACATGGTTCATCTTGTATTTTATTTATTCATGTTGTGAGTTGTATAATCCTAGATGCATAACACATATAACCAAGATTTTTGTGTCAAAGTTACCTGTTACACATATGGTTAAGGCTTTCCACTTCGGTGGATCTTATAACCCAATTTTTCCCCCAATTCTCCCGCCAAAACTAATTAAGCTTTTAGCAGTTTATGTTTTCGACTTAGCTTAACTCCAAGGTGCTTTTAAGTTTTTGCTATTACATCTGAAATTATTTTCCAATTGGATATAAAGTTGTTAGGCTCTTGCCTTATTCTTCTGAAGTTCTGAGCATATGTTTGTAACAATACTGCTAGGCCATTCTTCACTCAGAACTTAGCTAATATCGAGTATTTCCTTGAAAAGCTGCTTGTTTCAGCTTATTTTGTTTTTAATCATTATCTAGTCAAGCACAAGTTAAGATTTTTTTATCTTTTTAATATATTTTCACTAGTCCTCCCAAGTATTTATTCCAATTCGTGTATAATTTCACATAAACAACTAATTTGTTCAAACAATGTGCTTAATTATTAATCAAATTGAAAATGAAAAGTTTGAAATGACTGAAGTAAAATAAAAATAACACAAGGTGAAAACTGATCAAACATAAATTCAATAATAATAAAGGATTACAGGTTTTTAATAAAAAAACATTTTGTTTCTCTAACTAATCAAACTTTGGAGATTTCTTAGGATCAAAAGCCAAATGAAGTTCATCGTAATCTAAAGCCTCTTTGAACTCGTCTTTGTCTTCTTCAATTTCATGCTCAGAAGAATAAACATCATCATCAATGATTTGACCTTCTTCCTCTAGTTGCCTCCTATACGCTTCCTCCCTCTGTCGCTGTTCCTCTTGCCTCCTTCTAAAGGAAGCAGCTTCCTCCCTCTCGCGTTGTTCTTGCTCCTGTTGCCTCCTTCTTAAGGAAGCAGCTTTCTCCCTCCGGCATTGTTGTTCAAGTCGGGCATTCTCTTCGTCTTCCAGCTTCCATTGTCTCTGTTCGTAAGCTTTCTCAACATAGCAATCGTACTCATCATATTTATCATCATAAGGACAATCAGCATGGAACTCTCCATCTGCATTAGCTTTTACTTTGGGCACCACACAAGGTTTCCTGAAAAGAACATAAAATATTATTAGTACTAAATGATAACAAAGATACAACGTTAATAAAATAAATAATGATACATACTTGTTAGGAACTGCACTGGTATCTTCAAAAGCAGCAGAAGATGTTCTTTTTGATGAAGAAGCCATTTTTTGATTCTTAAAATACTGATAATTAAGTGTTTGTTGTGTTTTTGTTATGATTAATTTCATTACTTAATCCTTGTTTATATAACCAAGGATGGAATACAAAGGGTCAACAGCCTACATAAACATCTAATGTATATTCATGCATGTAATTAATTTTTGTGAAATTCCAAGAATGAGCATTCTCATTTGGCGTGTAGAAAGTGTGTGTTTTCTATGTTTTTAAGGTTTATTGTGTTTTTAAAAAAATAGCAAAAAACAAGGTCTAGGACTCGAACCCTGGACCTTCCATTCAAACACTAACACACTTAACCAGTTTGCCACATGAACATATTTGGTTCTAAATATGTGACTAATATTAACATTAGTGAAAATATAGATTACATTTGGTTATAAATATTTGTCACATGAATATTTTACTTTGTGATGTTTTCAATGTGTTGTTCATAGTTAATCCCATTATAATGTGACCATAAGTATAATTTAGATACACATTTCTCAAATGTTGTGATTATTGACAATCATATAGTCACATAATTGTTTAAGAATTTAATATGTTCATGTATTATATTTGATCATAGTCTTCAAGTAATTGTAAAATATTTGTCACATTTAAATAAATATAGTGGCAAACGTTTTAATACCTACTTTCAAATTGTCACACACACAAAATTCATGTGTGGTTAACATTTAACAAAATATACTAGTCAGAATAAAAAATGTGTGTGACAACCTTGTTTATCAATTTGTTACTTGTAAAATAAGTCTATGTGACCATATATGATTTTTGGTCACATTCAATGTGTGTTTGACAAATATTGGCCACACATGTATACGTATAATGTGACTACTACTTGAACCAGACTTTGATTCGGTAACACTCTCAAATTATTAAGTGACTAACGACTCATCCAAAAAGCATTTGTTAGCCCTAGTCACGTAAATATTCATATGCGTGACAAACAAAATACGAAATGGTCATGCAAACTGACTTCAAGTGTGACCGTTTATTT
Source organism: Glebionis coronaria (assembly GCA_025667525.1). Classification (NCBI taxonomy): domain Eukaryota; kingdom Viridiplantae; phylum Streptophyta; class Magnoliopsida; order Asterales; family Asteraceae; genus Glebionis; species Glebionis coronaria. The sequence continues at coordinate 99,228,546 of CM046879.1, forward strand.
ATGACTAGCGAATTCAGTCACATAAAAAATTTATTTGTGACTACACGAAATTCGGTATGTGTGACCGAAACCCATTTGTGTATTAGTGCTTGGGCGACCTTGAATTTATCATTCTAATACTTCACGCGACCGAATTCTCTGCAGTTAGTGCGTTGTAGGTAGAAACGAGTTTTATAAATTAAAAAATTAATATTAAAAATATTTTAAAGTAAAATACGCATCATATGCTGATGGTCTGATTAATCCATATGCTTATCAGAAAAAAAAACTTTAGTTGATTCTATTTTTATAAGAAATCTTTAATATCTACTTGAGAAAAAGTATGATTCAAGTGTATGAGTATTTGATGATATCAAATAATGACATATTTATTGCATCATTCATTCCAAGTATTTTACCCATTTGATATTATTGCAAGATACTGGTACATAATTGAATATATCTAGTTTTGCATTAATTATAGAGTGCATGGTGAATTAAGACACATTATGGATCTTATTTGATGAATATTTAAAGATTGCTTATTTCTAAAGACATATTATGTATGCATCAAAATCATATGACGAATCTGTGCAAGATTACACCATATTGATAACTTTGACTCAAGACAAATACACCGTATATAAAGACCCAATACGACACATATAGAGGACGGATACGCCGTATGAACAATTGAAGTGATACAAGAGATTTTGCATGTAAAAAGATTCGTTATAGTGGTCTAATCGAATTGATCTGGTTTAACTATGCGACTCAGTCGTTCTTTGGTGGAAACAAAAGTTGTGTCGTTGTAGTATTAAAAAGTGCAAAACTATTAAAGTAAAGGACAATTAATTTAAATCTAACTCTATTTTAAAAATAAATGGCGAGTATTTAAAAGCGTGACAAGAAATTAAAAGGCAATTAAAGTAAATAACGCAAACTTAAAACTATCTAAGGCAAACTTAAAACGCAACTAAAACTTAAACTAAGGCAAGGCTAAAATAAATCTAAGGCAAGTAATCTTAAAGTGCGACTACGGAAAAAGGCGGGAAAAATAAAGCTTGAAAATTAAAAATTAAAAACAGAAACTAAAAAGAACCTGAAAATACCTCACTTGGAATAATTCCTTTATCCGAAATATGTCACTTATCCGGAATAAATCCTTCGTTCGGAACTTTTACTAATTCGGAACTTCAATTGATTCAGAACTTCCTTGGTTCGGAACTTTGATTCGGAACTTTGATTCGGAACTTTGCTTGGTTCAGAACTTTGCTTGGTTCGGAACTTTGGTTCGGAATTTCCTTGGTTCGGAACTTTTGCTTGGTTCAGAACTTTGGTTCGGAACTTCCTTGGTTCAGAACTTTTGCTTGGTTCAGAACTTCTTTGGTTCAGAACTTTTGCTAACTTTGGTTCAGAACTTTCTTGGTTCAGAACTTTTGCTTGGTTCGGAACTTTGGTTCAGAACTTTCTTGGTTAGAACTTTGGTTCAAAACTTTCTTGGTTCGGAACTTTGGTTCAGAACTTTCTTGGTTCAGAACTTTCTTGGTTCGGAACTTTGGCTTGGTTCAGAACTTTGGTTCAGAACTTCCTTGGTTCAGAACTTTTGCTTGGTTCAGAACTTTTGCTTGGTTCGGAACTTTGGTTCAGAACTTCCTTGGTTCAGAACTTTCTTGACAAATCTTTGATCCGGAATATACCTGGGAAATGAACACGAACGAAGAACACACAAGAACAAAAAATAACACGAATCCAATCTAAACTAATCAAAATCAACCACAAGATTAAATCAAACTAATAACAAATAATCAACTAATGATAATCTATCAAACCAAAACAATAAAACTAAAAATAATAACCACAATAATCAAAACCCACTTTGATCAAAATAAGAACATGAACATGAACATAAACATAAAAATCAAAGATTAAAGAAAGGTAGGATGAGATCAAACAATAAAGATAAAGATTAACAAGAATTAAAAGAACACTTACTTGAAATTAAATGGTAATTAAGGTGCAAGACAAGTATTTAAATTTGACAAGTAATTAAATGAAAAGGTAATTAAAAGTGGAAGAACTAATTGTCACTATTAGCCAACAAAGAAAAATGCTAATCTAGTCTAATCTATATATAGGGGAGGATTAGGGAGTGCTTAGGAAGCTTTCTCCCCTCCTTCATTTCTTCTTAATTGCACCATTAGTCCTTAAGCCTTCTAATCTTCTTTAATCTTGGACTTTAATGACTTTTGGCTCGGGATTTATTTGAACTTGTCTTTTAATTCTTCAATAAATAAGACTTGAGTTCTTCGGCTTTTAGTAAACTTCCGTCTTTTGACTTTTTCTTCGATAAATCTTCAGAATTGGTCTTGGACTTCCGTTCTTTTTGCACTCTTGACTTCTTGACTTCGTCTTTCATCTTTTTCTTCAATAAAAGCCCGTGAATGCCCGTGTTTTCTCTACTTTTCACCTTTTCGTCCTAAATCACAACAAAAACACAAACCACGCATAATTCCGACATAAATGACATAAAATACACGTTTTGGCTCGGTTATTATTGTAATTAAGTGGTAAAAAGGATGGGTGTTTACACACCTATCAAATCCCCTACACTTGACCATTGCAATGTCCTCATGCAATGCATTAGTTACAAAGCACGTTTACACTTTCCATCATAATCAATCCATAATGGCCTTTATTAAAAAGATAGAAAATAACAAAACAAGTAAAGAAATCAAAAACTTACCTTAGGGTTTTGAAAATGTCATGAATGATCATCATCCTCAAGTTTTCACTTTCTCCAAACCAAGCTTAAAAACGAGATCATTGTTATTATAAGTTAGCAAACTAACACGAACTCATGTGGGCCAATTACTCACTTAGACTCCCTTATTCCTAGGGGTATCTCTTATATTTTATTTTTGTCTTGAATGATCACGAGGATGCATTGTTGACTTATTTCGATAGTTATTTAGGCTAAAAATAAAGTGAACGATTTAATCAATAGTTAGCTAAAGGACAAAATCTTTTAAAACTGCTTCTCGGGACCTCATAAAGTTCATATCTTGGCATAACTCTCTTCGCGATTTGAGACCTTTCTCGGACCGGTATTTGGCAGCGACTTCATACATCAAACCTTGAGAGACGTTCATGAAATAATGGTCTTCTCTTCATATAGGAATTTCTTCACTTGAAGTTTTGAGAGATTCTTCATATTTAGACCACGACTTCTTCATTTTTCTCCAATCTTTATTTTGGACTTTGATATACAACGATCCGCCTCCTTTTTGGACTTGGCTTTATTTATCCTCATACCTTGTTAGGGCCTTTTCGGATAGACTTCTCCATGACTTTTGGGGAGTTTTTGCTTTTCGTCGTGTGTCTCGATCCTTCATATTGATTTTCGATAAATGATTCTTCACATCACTTAGGATCTTTAGCAACAAAATGTAGCCCTCATGCCTTGTTAGGGCCTTTTTGGACTCGCCAATCTTCGCATCCCGCTTCAATAAGTTATGCCTTGGCTATGAACTCTAATCCATACCGAGCAACTTTTAAACGATCTTAGGCTAGAAGCTAAGTAACTTTTCAAATCGTACAACCTTATTTATTGTAGATAAATTTATTAACAAGCGATGGGAGAATAGGCTTATAATTAACTCACATAAATTCACGAAAGAATACCAAACTTATAATTGGCTCTATCATCTCTCGTTCTCCACAGTTTAAAATCTCAAGGAATGAGACTCGTGGATACTTAGCCTATTAAATCAAAGTTTTGGGTTTTCGAGTCGCCTATAGGATCTTGCAAATTCTTAGACTTTTTCAAGTTTAGAAATCGCATTTTAAAGTACCCTTGATAAACGACTCTCTAGGATCAATTATAGGAACTTGCGAAAAGTTCTTGTTCTTAACCCGTGAGAGTTAAGACTTTCGCGTTTTATAGCTCCCTACTTAAACACGTTAAGGATACTAGCTAGAGTAAACTTAGATAAGTAAACTCGGGTTGAGTCAAAAGATTCACAACGTTTGAAAATTAAAACCACTTTATTAAAGATTTATTATAACAAGGAAAGAAAATAACTATACAAAAGTAAAAACTAATAGGCCAAAATAGATCAAAAATTTTGAAAAATGTCGAAAAATTGATTTTCCGGTTAAAATGAGGACAAATACAAGGAAAAGACCACTTAACTTCGATAGAAGTCCCCCTACACTTAATATAAACATTGTCCTTAATGTTTAAGCATGTGGGAGTAAACTCCCCTACACTTAGGACATTGTGCACGTTGTTTAAATCTCGCTAAGGAAAAGACAACTAACGAGATTCCTATTAATATTGAGAAAATATAAAATAGTGAATCGAAAAGAGTTTAGGATAAAACTAGGAATAAGTGAACACGGAATCACGGGTCGTCAAGAATCATCAAGAGTGGATCCTTGAAGCTCGAATCCCTGAATAAGAAGAGAGGAGAGAGCAAACACCAACGGGTCTCCCCTACACTTAGGATAACGAAAGCTAAAAGATAGAAACATGGGTTGCCTCCCAAGAAGCGCTTGATTTTTGATTACCGAGTCGTGAGCCTGACTCAACCTTGATCTTCATAGGAAGAAGCATGAAACATATCCACCAGGATCAAAGACATAGTTTTCGTCCATCAAATAGCACAAGCTTAAGGCAAACAAGGCAAGCCAAAGAAGAATAGGCAAGGTTCCCTTAAGCAGCGATGGAGCACGGTGGGAGCAAGTATGGTGAGGTGCAAGCATGTCTTCAATAGTTCCAAAGATTTTTCCTTTTATTTCATCAGGTGGATACTGAGATCGCTGAAGAATATCAATACCGGGGTCGAACACCTTTTCCTTTAAGGGAAAATAGCACTCAGGCTCAGCAGAGTGTGAAGAAGATCCGCGAAGAAGATGCACAACCTCGTCCTCAGAAGGGGGACAAAGAGGTGTTAAATCATACGTGTTGCGGATATTGGTGTCGACCGGTTTCTTCTCCTTTGAAAGAATGTTCTTCAAATCCAAAGTAGGATCAAGACGATAATCTTCAAAGTCCAAAGGAGGTGCATCACTCTCATGAGGGAAGTAGGTATTTAGAAAAGTTGAAAAGTCTTCCTCAAATGAGTAATCGTCCAAACTAGGATCGAGTGATGGCGGAGGATCTTCATCATGTGAAGAATCACTCGAAAGAGTACCGGCCTCATCGAAATCATCGAAAGTGGGCATCTCGGGATACTCGGAAGTACAATCATCAAAATCATCCGTATCTGAGCTAGACTCATCATCATAAGCATCAAAGACCGGTGGAGAATCATATATGGGAGAAGGTTCCAAATTGGAGAGAGAATCATCCACATCATCGTCAAAAAGTGGATTATCAATGCAAGAGTCGAATAGAGGATTGTTGTAGATGACAAAATCATCGAGCACATTAATCATATTCACTGACGCTCTTCCATAGGATTTTCTTGTAAGCTTCCCCATTTTAAAAACATGTGAATCATCCCCGACTCTTAAGATTAACTCACCTTCGGCAACATCAACTAGAGCTCGTCCGGTTCTCAAGAATGGCCGACCAAGTATTAAAGGAATACGAGGGTCTATTTCATAATCAACAACGACAAAATCGGCCGGGAAAGTAAATGTGCCAACTTTTATGAACATATCTTCGGCAATACCAACGGGGTAAGCGAGAGTGCGATTTGCGAGCTCGAGAGTCATCTTTGTTGGAGTGAGGTCGGGTAATGATAGTGTTTTCCAAACACTCAAAGGCATAAGATTAATACTGGCCCCGAGATCAGCTAGGGCAGTAAATTCTTCAGTTTTGTTGAAAATGCAAGGCAACACAAAACGACCGGGATCTCCAAGCTTTTCCAGAAGTTCTTTAAGAATAACTGTAGAGCAGTTTTCATTTAAGCGTGTGTTGGCGAGCTCAATCAGCTTCTCCTTCTTGTTAAGCAATTCCTTAAATGCTTTAACAAATTTCGGCATGTGGACAAGTGCTTCAACAATGCTCATGTTGATGTTCATTTGAGAGAGCATCTTCACATAGCTTGACACTTGACAGTCATTCTTGGTTAGCTCGTTGGTCTTGCCTAAGCGAGAAGGATATGGGATATTGGGTTTGGGTGGTGAAGGTGAAGGTGGTAAAGGTTTATATGTTGAAGGGTTCTTCTGGGGAACATCGTCATGACGAGGCGAAGACGGTAATGGTGCACTAATACTAGGTGTAGGAGGAGTAGGGATAAATGGTGGTGGAGGAGGTGTAGATGATGGGGGCGGGATAGGTGGTCCTACTATGGTAACTCCACTACGGGTAGTAATAGCACTTACATTCGCTCGCGGATTGGTGACGGTGTTTGAAGGTAGAGAACTTGCAGTAGAAGGTTGAGCGGCGGGCAAAAAACTAGCAAGCATATTCTTCAAATCATTCGTTTGATTGCTGAAGGAGGATTGAATATTATCTCGAAGCTCGGATCAAATGTCATTCCCTTGCTTGGTGATATCTCCTTTCAGATTGATAATTTGGCTCTGTAGATTCTTGATTTGCTCACCTTGGGTTCTCATCAAGGCTTCAACATCGGGGTTAATGGGTGGGGCTTGTTGAGTGGGTGGGTGATAAGGATTAGAAGCTCTTGGTGGGATTTGGTTGCTTCTATTGTAGTTGTTGGCGGGGTTTTGGTTTTGAGGAGAAAAACCGGGTGAAAGGTAGTTGTTTGACTGATAACTCAGCAAATTTCTATCCCATTGAGGTCGAGCTTGGTAATTTTCTGATGAATAAATACCATAAGCTGCATACACATTTTCCGGATTTCCTTGAGTACAAGGACAATCAGTGTATGAGTGTGGACCGCCGCATGTTTCACAAGGATTAGCAACCGCTTTAACTTGTTGTTGTTGTTGGTTTGAAGCGAGAAGCAAGATATTTTTGTTCATTTCAGTCATCATGCGGGTGAATTCGGTCATATCAGGGCTTGCTAAAGTAGAAGAAACATTGACTCTCGGGTTGTTCCTTGAAGAAGCGGAGGAATCCCAGTTTTTTGTGGTGAGTAGTCATGTTCTCAATTAGCTCTCTACACTCCTCGGGTCTCCTTTTCATAAATTCGCCACCGGCGGCTGCATTAATCTTATCACGATCTCGAAAAGTCAAACCGTTGTAGAAAGTATCAATCAATGTGACAGGGAGCATGTTGTGGTTTGGACAACGATCAATCAAGACATTATATCTTTCCCAAGCATCAAAAAGAGATTCATCGGGATCTTGCATGAAACCGCTGATTTGATTGCGAAGGCTCGTGACCATGGATGGTGGAAAGTAGCACGACAAAAAGCGTTGAGTCATGTCATCCCAAGTATGAATGGAATTCTTCGGGAGACGATCAAACCATTTCTCGGCATGATGTGATAAAGTATGTGGGAAGAGTTGAAGGCGAAGAACATCCATTGTGGCACCGGGCAACTTCATGCTTTGGGTGATTGTAATGAACTTGTCGAGGTGTTTGTTGGCATCATCATCAGGCAATCCTCTAAATGGATTAGTTTGCACTTGCTGAATCATGTGGTGCTTCAACGAAAACTCCGGAGCCGTGATTTGCATCGGTGCAATCGGTCCTCCTCGTCCAAACATGGTAGGTTGACAAAGCTCCTCCATTGTCCGAAGATCGGGCTGTGGAAGAACATTGTTGTTATTGTTGAGGTGCGGTGGATTATTGTTGTTGTTAACACCTGACACACTTAAATCTTCTCGAGTCTCGGGCTCTTGATAATTAGAAGATCTAGTACGCATACACCTACAAAGACAAAAGAAAACAATACCAAACACAAAGACAATATATATACACAATAAAAATAAAATCTTTTTGGAGTTTTGAAATATTTAATTTTTATAGATTTTTATCAATTTTTAATTTTTATGGTTTTTTGAAATTTGATTTTTTATGCAAGAAAAGTAACGCTCACAAGTGAACGGATCCCAAAAAGCAACGCGTCTCCCACAGAAAACCGTTAATCTTTACGAAAAGAGCCGGCAGCGGCTCCATTTGATACAAGAGATTTTGCATGTAAAAAGATTCGTTATAGTGGTCTAATCGAATTGATTTTCGGCTTAAAGTATGACTCTATTGTTTTTTTTTGTGGAAACAAAAGTTGTGTCGTTGTAGTATTAAAAAGTGCAAAACTATTAAAGTAAAGGGCAATTAATTTAAATCTAACTCTATTTTAAAAATAAATGGCGAGTATTTAAAAGCGTGACAAGAAATTAAAAGGCACTTAAAGTAAATAACGCAAACTTAAAACTATCTAAGGCAAACTTAAAACGCAACTAAAACTTAAACTAAGGCAAGGCTAAAATAAATATAAGGCAAGTAATCTTAAAGTGCGACTACGGAAAAAGGCGGGAAAAATAAAGCTTGAAAATTAAAAATTAAAAACAGAAACTAAAAAGAACCTGAATATACCTCACTTGGAATAATTCCTTTATCCAGAATATGTCACTTATCCGGAATAAATCCTTCGTTCGGAACTTTTACTGATTCGGAACTTCAATTGATTCGGAACTTTGATTCGGAACTTTGCTTGGTTCAGAACTTTGCTTGGTTAGGAACTTTGGTTCGGAACTTCCTTGGTTCGGAACTTTTGCTTGGTTCAGAACTTCCTTGGTTCAGAACTTTTGCTTGGTTCGGAACTTCCTTGGTTCAGAACTTTTGCTTGTTTCGGAACTTTGGTTCAGAACTTTCTTGGTTCAGAACTTTCTTGGTTCAGAACTTTTGCTTGGTTCGGAACTTTGGTTCAGAACTTTCTTGGTTCAGAACTTTCTTGGTTCGGAACTTTGGTTCAGATATTTCTTGGTTCGGAACTTTTGTTCAGAACTTTCTTGGTTCAGAACTTTCTTGGTTCGGAACTTTGGCTTGGTTCAGAACTTTGGTTCAGAACTTCCTTGGTTCAGAACTTTTGCTTGGTTCAGAACTTTTGCTTGGTTCGGAACTTTGGTTCAGAACTTCCTTGGTTCAAAACTTTCTTGACAAATCTTTGATCCGGAATATACCTGGGAAATGAACACGAACGAAGAACACGCAAGAACAAAAAATAACACGAATCCAATCTAAACTAATCAAAATTAACCACAAGATTAAATCAAACTAATAACAAATAATCAACTAATGATAATCTATCAAACCAAAACAATAAAACTAACAATAATAACCACAATAATCAAAACCCACTTTGATCAAAATAAGAACATGAACATGAACATAAACATAAAAATCAAAGATTAAAGAAAGGTAGGATGAGATCAAACAATAAAGATAAAGATTAACAAGAATTAAAAGAACACTTACTTGAAATTAAATGGTAATTAAGGTGCAAGACAAGTATTTAAATTTGACAAGTAATTAAGTGACAAGGTAATTAAAAGTGGAAGAACTAATTGTCACTATTAGCCAACAAAGAAAAATGCTAATCTAGTCTAATCTATATGTAGGGGAGGATTAGGGAGTGCTTAGGAAGCTTCCTCCCCTCCTTCATTTCTTCTTAATTGCACCATTAGTCCTTAAGCCTTCTAATCTTCTTTAATCTTGGACTTTAATGACTTTTGGCTCGAGATTTCTTTGAACTTGTCTTTTAATTCTTCAATAAATAAGACTTGAGTTCTTCGGCTTTTAGTAAACTTCCGTCTTTTGACTTTTTCTTTGATAAATCTTCAGAATTGGTCTTGGACTTCCATTCTTTTTGCACTCTTGACTTCTTGACTTCTTGACTTCTTGACTTCGTCTTTCATCTTTTTCTTCAATAAAAGCCCGTGAATGCCCGTGTTTTCTCCACTTTTCACCTTTTCGTCCTAAATCACAACAAAAACACAAACCACGCATAATTCCGACATAAATGACATAAAATACACGTTTTGGCTCGGTTATTATTGTAATTAAGTGGTAAAAAGGATGGGTGTTTACACACCTATCATGAAGATAAATACAGAGAGATATATAAAGAAAGAACATGTACCCCACTATAAGTTCGATACATAGGTCGTATTTGGTCCGCACATACACCGTATCTACGTAGGCACAAATGCCCTATATATATAAATTCGAAAAACGAATTTGAGAGATCTTAACCCCAAAAGTAGAATCCTAAACCCTAAAATGTCGAATTTCTAAAGCCAAGAAGATCAAAAAGCAAAACCATTCCATATGAAACTCTTGAAAATTTCTTTTGCTTGATTAGGCGCTTGATATTTGGTATCGTTTTTTAAGTTTATTTTTGTCATTCATATAACATTTGCGTATTGGTTAAAACGTTTGAAGGCTAACACATTCAGGTGTTAGCCATGTTTATGAAGATTTAATGGTTTATGTGTTTATTATTGATTACTTCTTTTATTGTTAAGTACTAGATTATGTTTATTATTCATATCCACTTATGTACTTAGAAAGTAACCTTAATCCTAGTGTCTTAGTGTATTAGGAAGCTCTCCTCTTTTGTAGTAATTTATATAGGTGGAATAATAAAATCACAGATAACACGTCCTGTGTGTTGTAAGTTAGTGAGCCAAGCTAGACTAGCAGGTGATCTGTTCTAGTACGTAAGCCTTAATTCTTATGCACTTAATGGAACATTTGGGCTACCACCATATAATAGACGAAAGGAGTAAGTGGATAAATTATCGTTGATCTAGGAGAGCAATAAGATCACCATTACTTACCGTCTAAGATAAATTATAATCAATACATAGGATGCTTTCCGTTGATGCGCATACTTGTGACATAACTGGCGTATCAAGGTTTAAGGAAGAAGTACCGCCCATATATCGCCTCAATAATAAGAGAATCACTAAACTATAATAAACATACATGCATTAGATGGAAAGAGATCCCTTACATCCCTTATAATATCATAGTCCCCATGGACCAATCTAAAGCATCCATCTCATAATGATCTAACGGTTCAGATTAAACCAACCTCCCACATAAGATCTCTTATTTTTCACACACACACCAAAAAAAAGATCGAGATCCTAAAAAACCTCACCGGCGACCACCACAACAACCCCAACAACCTTTTTTCCGGCGACCATCACAACAACCCCACATTCTTCCTGCGACCACCACAACAAGCCCACCTTCTTCCGCAACCACCACAACAACCCCTGTCTTTTCCGACGAACTCCACACCAACCCACCCTATTCCGACGAGTTAACAACAAATCACCTTTTTCCGGCAGCCTTTACAAAAATCAACTATTTTCTGGTGACTTCCACAAAAAAACCCACTTCTCCGGTGACTTTCACAACATATCCACCATTTCTAGGTAATAATATAGGTAAATCACATGTTATGATATTTTATGTACACCATGTGTTTGATGAAATGACACAATGAAAGTCACACGTGATTTAGCAAGTTCTAATTTATGAATGAGCATTTTTATTGAAGTATGGTCGATTTTTGTAGATGATAAAATGATTACAAAAGTAGGACTTATAATTAATGAACTTGGATTATGACTCGTATATGAGTCGCTGTGACTCATATAGACTCATGTATGAGTCGCTGTAACTCATATATGAGTCACAGTGACTCATATATAAAACTATGCATATGTAAGTCTTTTTTGTAATGCGGGTAATAATATAGCTTCATTTGTAACAAAATCATGGTGACTCATATATGAGTCAGATTCATGGCGATGTTAATGAAGATGTAGTTGCTGATGCTGATGTTTCTAAAAATGTAGTTGTCAATGCAGGGATTTGATACCACTTTCATTAAGAAGAAACACAAGCAGATACGGAGAGAAGAACGAAACAATTCAGAGACTAACAAATGAGGCTAACTTCCACATAGACGAGTGCTTGTTTTGGTTGAGTAAAGATGCAAAAAAAGTAGGAGAATAAAATACAACAACTACTTCAAGTGTTGAAAACATGTGTTGAATATCGGATTTAATTTTATGTCTTTCTTTTATAAATATGTAAAAGTGAAAACATGTCTTGAATATTTGATTTAAATTTATGACTTCTTTTATTGAAGTGTTGAAAACATGTCTTGAATATGTGATTTGAATACTATGTATTGAATATCATGAGTCGCCTGACTCATGCATGATTCATATAAATTTGCAAGTGTTTATAAACACTTGTACATTTGATTGTTGTCATTACTACACTTAATACAATTTTATAAATATGTAAAAGTGTTTTTAACAGTTAAAACATATTCTGAGTCATTATGATTCATGCATGAGTCACCTGACTCATGCATGAGTCGCCTGACTCATGCATGAGTCATAAATTTGCAAGTGTTTATAAACACTTGTACATTTTATTGTTGTCATTTCTACACTTAATACAGTTTTATAAATATGTAAAAGTGTTTTTTATTCATAATACATATTTTGAGTCATTATAATACATATTCTGTCATTATGACTCATGTATGAGTCGCCTGACTCATGTATGAGTCACATGACTCAAGTATAAGTCAAAGGCACTTATGATTCTCAGACACCCAAAAACATACTACTATGATTTTTAAAACATACTACTTAAAATCATAAGTATCATTCTCAAACACTGAAAAACTATCAACATAATTAAGTACTACTATTAGTTCTATTACAATATAACATTTTCCTTCTGCAAGATCTGCTTGTTTCTTCTTGGCAAATGGTTTCTTGGCAGCTGCTTTCTCGGTTACTTCTTTCTCAGCTGTTGGTTTTTCGGTTGATGCTATCTCGGCTACTTCTTTTGTATCAGTGGCAACAAAAGCCAATATGAACATTGGGACATGCTTGGAAGTTTCAGAAACTACCTACCCTTTTTAATACATGACTCATACATGAGTCAGTGTGACTATACATGAGTCAGTCTGACTCATACATGAGTCAGTGTGATTCATACATGAGTCAGGGTGACTCATACATGATGGTTGTTGTTTATACTCTTTGATATCCTGCTCTTGGTAGTTTGTGAAGTATGGTGATACGCACGTAACTTGGCTACTAAATTTGTTGCATCCTTTGCAACATTCATAGCAAGAACCTGAATCAGAAAACATATGAAGCTTTTGCTCAATAATATATAAATTCAAATTTACTTGCAAGTTGTGTAGCTGGTGACTACAAGAATCCTAATATCTTAGAGATGTAAGATATAGGAAATTGTTGTCTTAAGTTCTATAAAGACTACCCAAATTTGTAATTCTCGACACATGTAATTTGATTAAAAATTATGAACTTATATATGAGTCACAGTGACTCACATATGAGTCACAACGACTCATATATGAGTCACAGCGACTCATATATGAGTTACAACGACTCATATACGAGTCATAGTCCAAGTTATATAATCATGAGTCACACTTCTGTAATCAGCTTATAAACTACAAAAATCGATCAAACTTCAATAAAAAAAGCTCATTCATAAATTAGAATTTGTTAAATCACATGTGATTATCATTGTGACATTTCATCAAACATATAGTGTGCATCAACAATCATAACATGTGTTTTACCTAAATTAGTTATGAAGTTGTCTTAGCATAATCAAAATGAAAAGAAAACATAAAAATAAGCATAATCAAAACAACTTACAATCATCGAGATCCATTTCGTCTCGTATATCCATCAATAATGAAACTTAGCGCAAAAAATTTAGGGTTTTTTCGTGTGGATTTGATCGGGACAGTGTGGATCTAGTCGTAGTTGCTGGTGGTAGTAGGTGGTGGTCGTTGGTGGGCGGCGGTAATAGGCAGTGGTGGGTTGATGGTGTTGTGTTTTTTGTGTTACGGGTTAAAGAGAGATGAGGGAGTTTTTGTTAAAAAAAATAATCTTAGATCGTAGGATGAAAGTAGATTGGATGGTGTTGATGAGTCCATTGAGACTTTGATAAATCAATGGACTTTATTAAACCTTTGGCTGCACTAGATAGATTAGACATGGTTAATATGGTTTCCTTACTATAGATCTTGATTAGACTTCTATACTTTAGGATTGAGATTCGATAGGAGGATGGATGAGATAATAAGGTAAAGTCTCGAACAAAACTTGTGCCAGTCTATTAGATTGAAAAACCTCCTTACAAAACCAACCTTATAAATATTATAAATAAAGTAAATATTGTACATAGATAACTTAGCTAGGGTTTATCATATGTATAACTTAGACTAACAAATTAGATAGAATAGACGCTATTAAGAATTAGAATTTAACCTCACTCTTAGTGATCGGCAACCTACTTACCATACTAGTCCACTATCGACTGGGTAAACTGCTCGTTAGAAGCATTCTATTAGGTTAATAAGCTTAAATCCGCAAAATATAAATGTAAAATTTGAATTAAGATAAATGTCTATCACAACATACATCAGCTACGTTATCATCAGAATGAATTTTTTGCATATCCACGGTTCTTGTTGGGTATTATTTGTTAAGTGTCAAGTACCGTTAGTGTTATTCAAGTACTGTTAGTTATCTTTCAAGTACCGTTAGTGTTAACGCGGTACATAGTAAGTACTGCTACTTATAAATTAAGTACTTCTATATTGATTAGGACGAATATATCTTTGTATAAGATATGTCATAGTTATAGTTAGAGTATATCTTATGTGATATACTTAAATAGTTAGAATATTGAAAATATATCGTCTGTGATATAGTTATCTTTATAGAATATTATAAGGTTTCTAGGGTTCCTTACTCTATAAAAGGAACATAGGTACAATGTCATTCATGTACCTCATTCAAGTCGATTAATAAGAGAATCAAATAGTTAAAAGTAATTATGTTCTTCTGTGCTTTATAAGTTAGATTCCACATAACTTATTTAGTTTGAGTAAGAGTTCTCAAAGTGTTTTAGTTTGATTACAAACTACTATACTAGTTCTTAACAGAATATAGATCCAATCAAAGGGATCAACAAGTGGTATCAGAGCCTGGTTGAGAAACTCTGAAAAAGAAGAACACAACCCCATACACTCCACTCGCACAAAAAACTCAATGTCTCAACATGGTGATGACGCTCACTTGGATGATGTTTAAAATCCTGATCCAATACCACAGGGACAACCACAAGTTGTGCATCCTACATCAGCACAAGGTGTTCAAGCCGTGAATGCTGTAGCTACCTCTACAACTACAACACCTTCTCATACTATTTCTGCTGTCAAACTCCCAGTGCACAAAGGTGACAATTATGAGACATGGGCTATGCAGATGGAACATTACTTGAATCACACGGATCATATTGTGTGGCAAGTTATCAAGAATGGGAAACACCTAAGAAGCTACACTGGTTGGCTGATGGTACATGCTATGCTCTACCTATTGTGACTGCTGAGGAGGTACAAGCAGAGATCAGAGAGAGAAAAGCCAGAACTGCTTTGGCTATGGCTCTTTCAGAAGACATCTTACCCAGCTTTCATCATTATAAGGATGCCAAGGCTATGTGGGATGCCATAAAACTTAGATTTGGAGGTAATGACAAATCTAAGAAGATGAAGAAGATTGTTCTTAAGCAAGAATTTGATAACTTCTCAATTTCTAGTATAGAGGGAATACATGGTGGCTATGGAAGATTCAGTAAGCTGCTTATTCAATTGGCAGTTTATGGACAAGTAATTCCTAATGAAGAAGCTAATCTAAAATTCTTAAGGAGTGTTCCACAAGAGTGGAAATCAATGGCTATGCAATTCATCACAAGAGATGATCTGGAAACAATTCCTTTTGATCATCTCTACAACAATCTTAGAGCATACGAGATGGATGTGAAAGGCATTGAGGTGACCAAGGCAACAACTACAACAAAGTCTAACTTGGATTTTGTGTCAGAAGGAAACAACGGTACTTATTTTCATAATACCGCTAGTGGATCAAGTAGCGGTACATACTTCACAAATACCGCTAGGGGACTTACAAGCGGTACTTACCCACAAAGTACTAAAGGCAGCCCCATAGTCTCTCAAAATCCACATGGAAGATCTTCACCATTGTTTAGTGACAATGATGCCTTCTCATTCTTTGCTGGACAAGACAACATGCCAAGATTAACACTCAATGACTTGTTTCAAATGGATGATGCTAATGTTGAAGAGATGGATCTTAAATGGCAAGCTGTTATGGTGTCAGTAAGATCTAACAGGTTATTTAAGAAGACTGGAAGAAAGATGACTGTTGATCCTAATGAGCCATTAGGATATGACAAGTCCAAAGTTGAATGTTATAACTGTGGAAGGAATGGACACTTTGCAAGAGAATGCACTAGATACAAAGCTGATAGTAGCAGTCAAAAGTCCAAGAACAGCTATAGAACCAGTCTAAGAATAACTGAAAGTTTTCCAAAAGGAAACAATAGGAGTCCTAAAGGAACCAAAGCATTGGTGACTATAGATGGAGTGGTGAACTGGGCTGAAGATGAAGAAGAAGAAAAGATTGGTTTAATGGCTCTCTCACATGAAGATACTGAGGTACATCCTTGTTCTAAAGACTGCGTTCTTAAATTTAATAGCTTAAAAGTAGAACTAGAGGAACAGTATTAAAAAGTCAACACATGCACTGTAGAACTAAATTCTTTTAAACAGGGTGTTGCTAAGTTAGAAGAAAATATAGTTTTGTATAAAAAGGGTCAACAAACTATGAAGAGAAAATAAGAATTTTAACTCTTCAAATGAGGGAAAAAGATGTGGAAATTAAAGCCTTTGAAAGACAACTTTTGAAAGTGTCAGCAGAAAATGAAGCTTTAAAAGCCAGTCTTTATAATGAAAGGGAAGTGATTAATCATTGGCAAAAGTCCTCTTAAGGATTGGGAAAACTGATTAATTCACAAATGGGGTATTATGATAAGTCAGGCCTAGGATATATTGAGGACCAACCTGGGATAACTTTAACTGACAAGGACTTATCAAAGGGGATTTTTGATTTTCTAGTGAGTCAAATAGTACACCTGAGAATGATAGATATGGTGAAGGAATGAAGGTAGTTCCTCCACCACTATCAGGAATTTTCATGCCCCCTAGTAATTATACAAGTATAGAGTTAGAAGAACCAAAGGTTAAAAATACCTTAAACTCTAGTACTTTGTCCCAAGATAAGACTGTTGTGACCAAGAACATTATTTATCCACCTTTAATGAACAATTTTGTTTCTGAAGAATCTAAGACTAGTTCTGCTCCAAAGCAGGTAAAAACTCCTAGCAAGATATTGGAAAATGATGTAAAACATAATAAAACCAAGAGGGGTGGGTTAGGTTTTGAGAAAGTTAAGTCAAAAAAACCTTTTGGGTCTTCTTTGAGAAGAAAAGGATGTTATGTTTGTGGTAGTCTAAGTCATTTTATCAAAGATTGTACTTTGCATGAAGATAAAATTGTGAAACAAAAGGTTGCACAAAAGGTCATGAAAAACAGTAATGGGAAAAATGCATAGGTTAATAGGAATCAGAAACTTAAGAATGACAAACCTAAGTTTGATCACTCAAAAAGGGTAGCTAAACAGGTTAAAAATAACTCTACCAAAAGTTTTGTTCCTAGAGCAGTACTTATGAAACAAGGTCTAGTACCTTTGAAGTCTGGTAAACCATGTACCGGCAAGTCTAGACCTGCAAGTACTGATAGACCACACTTAAGTACTATTGGTTCAAAGTTTGTCAAACCAAAGTTCTCTAAGACTTCTAAGAATGATGTTGAATTAGCCAAAACATCTAGAAGTAAGCTTAATAACAAACCAGTGCAAATGTGGGTTCCTAAAAGAGAAAAATCATGTATTAAAGCAAGTACTGCTAAAGCAGTACTTAAGGCAAAGAAGTCTGAGCACATAGAGTCACCCTATGTCTTTGACTACATAACTGAAACCATGAAGTATAAGAGTAAAAGCAGCATTACTGGGAATGCTTCTGAACAGAATCTTAAGTGTATAGGTCCCACAAGATCTGAGCCAAATATGGATTGGGTACCTGTTAAAAACTAATAAGTTTTGTTTATGTGTAGGGGCATCTAATTAATGAATTGAAAGAGAAAGGTATAGTAGATAGTGGTTGCTCAAGACACATGACAGGGAACAAAGATTTCCTTGCTGAATTTGAAGAATTCAGAGGAGGACCAATAGCCTTTGGAGGTAGCAAAGGTAGAATTACTGGCAAAGGGAAAATAAATACAGGGAAGTTGGAATTTGAAGATGTGTTCTTTGTGAAAGAATTGAATGAGTTCAATCTCTTTTCTGTATCACAAATGTGTGATAAGAAGAACAAGGTGTTGTTTACAGAAAAAGACTGCTTAGTGCTATCTAAAGACTTTGAGATGCCTAAAGAATCTCAAGTACTACTTAAAGTACCCACGCAAGAAAATATGTACACCTTTAACCTTCATACTATTAATCCAACAAGTGGTATTACATGTTTGCTAGCTAAGGCTTATTATGATGAGTCTAATTTATGGCATAGAAGGTTAGGTCATGTGAATTTCAAGAATCTTAACAGATTAGTGAATAGGAATTTGGTTAGAGTGTTGCGTAACAAATCTTTTCAAAATAATTTCACATGTGCTGCTTGTAAAAAAGGTAAACAACATAGAGCCTCTTGTAAGACCAAGACTGTCAATACTGTGACAAAGCCTTTGCAACTCTTGCATATGGATTTGTTTGGTCCAGTTTTTGTAAGAAGCATTAGTCATAAGACCTTTTGTCTAGTCATAACTGATGATTATAGCAGATTCAGTTGGGTTTTCTTTTTAGCTCTTAAGAGTGAAACCAATGAATTACTTAAGGATTTTATCACTTTAGTTGAAAAGCAGTTCACTAAAAAAGTTTTAATCATTAGGACAGATAATAGGACAAAATTCAAGAATGCTGAATTTGATGAATTCTGTAGGTCTAAAGGCATTAAGAGATAATTTAGTAATCCTAGGACTCCACAACAAAATGAAGTAGCTGAAAGGAAGAATAGGACACTAATTGAGGCTGCTAGAACTATGCTGGCCGATTCTCTTTTGCCAAATACCTTTTGGGCAGAAGCAATCAACACTGCATGTTATGTGTTAAATAGAGTATTAGTGACCAAGCCTCAAAACAAAACACCTTATGAACTTTTGATTGGTGTTAAGCCTACCATAAGTCATTTAAGACCTTTTGGGTGTCATGTGTCTATATTAAATACTCTTGATCATTTGGGAAAGTTTGATGGAAAGTATGATCCAGGATATCTTGTAGGATATTCATTACAAAGTAAAACATATAGGGTTTATAATTTGGCATCTAAAAAGGTTGAAGAAAATGCCCATGTTAATTTCTTAGAAAATAAACTTAATGTCCCAGGAATATCTGTGCAAAAGGATTGTCAAACTAACAATGCAGGTGAGGAGTCTAGTGCAACTAATGTAGGTACTCAAGAAGAAGTTTCTTCATCAGATGATAATATTCATATCTATGTACCCAATATGCATACTGTTACTCCTATGTCTGCTACTCCCAAGAAGCAAACCATGCCATCAATAGATGATCAAGCCTCCTAAGAGCTTCAGAGGCTTCAAGATCAAGAAAAGAATGCTACATCTTCAAATAAGCATTCAGGAGAAGAATCTTTTGAGTCACAACACTCAGCAGTACATACTACACCTAGCGGTACTTCATCTGCAAGTACTGCTAAGTCAAAATCTGCAAAGTCTGCTGATTCATTAGAAGATATTTTACAAGCTATGGACGATGAAGATGTGTTTGCTAGTCCAGCTGAAGGAATCTTCTCCAAAGCTTCCTATGATGAGCAGGGTGCAGTAACTGATTTCAATAATTTGGAAACAGAAATTCCAGTCAGTTCTATTCCCACTCATAGAGTCAACAACAACCATCCTACTACACAGATCATTGGAGATCCCAAGTCTGCTGTACAAACCAGAAGACAACTTCAAACCAATACTGAAACTCATGCACTTGTGAGTTATGTCTAACAACAACAGAGAACTAATCATAAAGATACTCAACATTGTTTGTTTGCCTGTTTCTTATCACAAGTAGAGCCCAAAAACATTTCTCAGGCTCTTGATGAAGAAAGTTGGTAGATGCCATGCAAGAAGAATTAACACAATTTGAGCTACAAAAGGTTTGGATTCTTGTGGATCTTCCCTCAGGTAAGAGAGTAATTGGTACTAGATGGGTTTTCAGAAACAAGAAGGATGAAAGAGGAGTTGTTGTGAGGAACAAGGCAAGACTTGTTGCTCAAGGCTATATACAGGAAGAAGGGATAAACTATGATGAGGTTTTTGCACCAGTGGCAAGGATAGAAGCCATTAGGTTATTTTTGCCTTTGCATCGTATATGGGTTTTATAGTCTATGAAATGGATGTGAAAAGTGCCTTTCTTTATGGTACTATTTCAGAGGAGGTATATGTGTCACAACCTCCAGGTTTTGTAGATCCTAAATCCCCCAACAGAGTCTACAAGGTTATCAAAGCACTTTATGGTCTGCATCAAGCTCCTAGGACCTGGTATGCAACTTTATCCAATTTTCTGTTAGAGCATGGATATAGGAGAGGGACCATTGACAAAACTTTGTTCATCAATAAGAATGCTAAGGATATTATTCTAGTTCAAGTCTATGTTGATGACATCATTTTTGGTTCTACCAAGAAGTTATGGTGTGAAGAGTTTGAGGCTTTGATGAAAGGAAGATTTCAGATGAGTTCTATGGGAGAACAAACTTTCTTTTTGGGACTGCAAGTCAAACAAAGGAAAGATGGAATATTTATCAGCCAAGATAAGTATGTTGCTGAAATCTTGAAGAAATTTTCATGTATGGATACAAGGAGTACAAGCACACCTTTTGAAGCTAAGAAGTCTTCATCAAAAAATGAACATGGAGAAAGTGTTGATTTTCATCTATACAGATCAATGATTGGTTCATTGATGTATCTTACTGCTTCAAGGCCAGATATTATGTTTGCTGTGTGTGCTTGTTCAAGGTTCTAAGTCAATCCAAAGGTGTCACATCTACATGTTGTGAAGAAGATTTTTAAGTATCTTAAAAGTCAACCCAATTTAGGATTATGGTATCCTAGAGATTCCACCTTTGAATTAGAAGCTTACTCAGACAGTGATTACACTGGAGCTAATCATGATAGGAAATCCACAACAGGAGGTTGTCAATTCCTAGGCAGAAGACTCATATCATGGCAGTGTAAGAAGCAAACCATTGTTGCTACTTCTACAACTGAAGCTGAATATGTAGCTGCTGCTCATTGCTGTGAACAAGTACTTTGGATTAAAAATCTATTGTTAGATTATGGGTTTAACTTCATGAACACCAAGATTTGCATTGATAATGAAAGTACTATATGCATTGTCAAGAATCCAGTATTTCACTCTAAGACCTAACATATTGAAATAAGACATCACTTTATAAGAGATGCCTATGACAAGAAGCTTATTCAAGTCTTGAAGATTCATACAGACAACAATGTAGCTGATTTGTTGAGCAAGGCATTTGATGCAAAGATATTTGAATTCTTGGTGACACATATTCGTATCCTCAACCAATAGACTACTGCATATGTTGAGGGGAGGTAATATATGTACAATTTTTATACTAATTTTTATTGTATAGTCTATGTTTTGTGTTTTTGATGTGATTGCAGGTTGATAAAGAAAGATAAAAGAGGTTATAATAATAGTGGAATGCATGAACTAGTCAAAATTGTGAGGTATCGTTATAACTCGAAATACCGCTAGCACAAGTTCAAGTAACGAGTATGTTCCATGTACCACTACATGTCCGTTGTACCGTTAAGGGTCTCTTTTGTAAATTTGGCGGTTTCTTCGTGCTTGGGTTTGTTATTTACTTAAATACTTACTCCAATTACACAATTGATTCACCTAATCTTTTATTCTTATCTCTTGATTATATAACCTTCTCTCTAATTTTTCGATCATCAAAAATACTAATGGCTTCTTTACAAGTGATCTCTAAACATAATTTGGTTACGAATCTTGCTGTGAATGATGACTCTCTTGGATTCCATGAGATTCTTGGTTTCTTATCTCGAAGTCATGTTCGTTTTGCACTCACTGTAAGTCCCATTGTCTATGTTTCCATTGTTGAAAATTTTGGAACACTGCTGTGTTAGGTACTCGGTTTGATCAACCTTGCATTAGGGCTAGGGTGAATCATAGAAATATATATGTAACTGAGGTACTACTAAGGGTAAGTTTGAGATTAAATGATGAAAATGGACTTAGTATGCTTAATAACACAGAGATTCATGATGGCCTTGCAGCCATGGGCTATGAGGGTGGTAGGGAAAGTCTTACTTTCTTTAAAGCTTTATTTTCACCTCAATGGAAATTGCTTTTTCATGCTATTATTCACTGTTTAAGCTCTAAAAGTACATCTTTTGATCAAATTCCTGCTGCATTGGCATCAGTTGATATTTGTCTAGCAAATAACAGGGTTTTTAATTTTTCAAGATTAATTTTTGAAGGCATGACTAGGAATTTGGAAGGAACTAAAAAGTTTTTGATGTATCCTAGATTCATTCAGACTTTAATTAGTGACCAAATACCTAACCTACCAGAGTTAACTGATACATGGGATGTTCCTACATTCACAAAGAGAACTTTCTCTTTCTTGACCAAAGAAGGCAATGCCTTTACAGGAATACTTACACCATTGTTTGCTCATATGTTAGCCCAACCTGCCAACCAAGAAGGTGAGGAACTTAGCAATGCTAGTGCTTCTCAGCAAACTCCTTCTCACCAGAGTTCCCAGTCCCTAGAAGATTTACAATCTTCTTCTCACAATGTTGGTGCTCCACCAAATACTGATGAGATGATCCATACACCTGCTGCTTCTATTGCTACTAGTGGTTCACCACCAGCACAAGCACCAGAGGTGGTGGATGTTGCAAATTTGACTGCTTTGTGTACTAGTTTGTCCCAACAGGTACATGTGTTGCAAAAAGAAAAACTTGTTCAAGACAAGAAAATTGCTGAATTAGAAGCTAGCCTAATCCAGTTGAGGAACAAAGTATCACCTTGGATGAGGCAACATAGATCTATTCAGAAGGCTGCACTCAAAAAGCAAAGATTCAGAAACCGCAAGAAAAGGCAACTGAATGCAACCAAACATGGGAGGAATTATGAAGAACAACCACCTTCTTCTGATAATCAAACAAGAATCTCTGGAAATGACATCAATTTTAAGCTGGATGAAGATGTCATTGGGACTTATGAAGATGGAACTGGTTTAGAGAATGGTGTGGATGAACCTACAAACATGGAGTTTCAATAGGAAGAACCACAACCTACTCATGAGGAGCCACAAGTTGAAGAAATGATGGTAACTCAGCCAGCACCAACACCTCAATCACCACTTCAAGTGAATTGGAGTACTTTCTATGAGAAGTTGGAAGAAATAGATGTTCAATTTCCTGTATCTTCAACTCCACCACCACAAAGACAAATCTGGTTTCACAAGAAACAGTCTTTGCAAGTACTGTCCAGATCAAGAATGAGCATTGGATCAGACAAGACTAAAGAGGTGCAAGTTGAAAAGATAGCTTCAGTGGAAGAAAGAGTATCTGTAGATACACAAGTGATTGAAGAAACAAACGTGTCTAATACTGGTGAAGTCAACATTGTTGAAGATCCAAGTACTGCTAAGCCAACTAAGCCGACTGCAAGTACAGCTGACATTGTTGAAGACCCAAGTACTGCTAAGCCAACTAAGTCGATTGCAAGTACCACTTGTGATCATCATTCACTATAAAGTCAAACTCCTTTTGGAGAGGATGAGACTTTAGCCCAAATACTGCTTGACTTAAGAGAGAATAATTCAGCTGAGAAAGCAAAACAAGCAGAGGCAAAGAAGAAGACACAACAAGAAGTTCTTGCCAAAAAGGATCAAACTAAAGGTAAGAAAGTTCAAGCTTCACACCCTACTAAAGGTATAGTTATTCAACAACAAGCTGATGAGGAAAGACCTTCCAAGCTGAAGAAGAAGCTACCTAAGATTAATCCAAAGGATAAGGGGAAGAAGCAAATACTATCAGAATCTGAAAATGAAGATTCAGATGAAGACATAAGCAAAGTCATGTATAGATTTAATCAATTAGACCATGATGAGGAATATGCTCTTAGAATGCAAGTTCAGATTCGTGAAGAAGACTTACAAGAAGAACTTGAAGATAAGTAGCATTTGCTAGAAGCTAAGAGAATACATCAAGAATGAAACATACAAGAGTATGATAGGATTCAAGCTGAATTACATGCAAGTGAGCTTCTTGCAAACTAATTGATAGCTGAAGAGAGAGATGCCTATGATGAAGAAGAGAAATCAAAGTTGATTGATGATCTAGTAAGGGAGCAACAAAGATTCTTTGCTAAAAGGAGAAGAAGAGAAAAGATTAAGCCTCCAACTACCATGCAGATTAGGAATCAAATGATGAACTTTCTCCAGAAAGTTAAGGGTTATTCAGCTGGTCAAAAAGAATTTTGAAGAAATCAGGACTTTGTATGAGCAACATAAGAGAACTGAATTGAATTTTGTTGAGATTGGATCTGAAGCAGATAGAATAGCTGTTGAAAGACATAGAAGACATCTGCAACAACAAAGACAATTTGGAAGCACTCCTAGAATTAAGCCAAGTACTGCTGAACCTACAAATACATCTCCAACTATCAAGATCACTTATGTGAGGAAGAATAGAAAGGAGAAGGTAAGTTCAAAGGAGGAAGAGACTGATCAAAGAATGAATGAAGGAGACAAAGCTCAAGATATTGCTTAGACTGAAAATGTACAAGCAGCATATACACAGTCAATAGTACATGCTGAAGAAACGGTACATACAAACTTGGAAGAAGGTTCAACAGAATTTAAGGGAACCTCCAAGGGTGTTAAAAGGAAAAGATCAATAAAGAGAAAGCAGAAAGCCAAGAGGGCTAAGTCAACAGCAGAAGATAGTGTTGATGATGAGAGCTTGAAGATAGTAAAATTTGAAGATCAATGTATTGATACAGAGATTTTTGGAAAGAGATCATCTATTGCTAGATGGATATACTCTATGGATCAAGGACTGGAAGCTCATGGAATTCAAAGAACTGATGGCACAACAAGAATATCCAGACTTTTGGAAGATATTCTTCACATTCTTGACAGACAAGATATTCAAGATCTTTTCAGGTTATTTCAAGAAGCCAGTGCAGGTAAAACTGAAGTATCACTATTGTATAGGGAAATGCTCTTCATGTATGAACCACACAACTGTGATGAATAAATGTTGAAGGAATTAGAGAATCAGGTTCCTAGTTACTGGAGACATTATAGGTCATGTAGATTACATATTTTGGATATAGATGATGTTACCTACTATATGCTACAAGAGAAGAGTTATCCATTCAAAATAAGATTGTTGGAAAAAATGTTGGAACAACAATCGGAAGTTACAGAAGAATATGTTGATGCTTTGGAGTTGATCAAAATGGTTAAACAACAAATCAAGGATTTGAAAGATGAGGAAGAAGTTGAGAAAGAGCCTTAAGTGTTTGAATTTCAGTCACACTTCACAAATGGTTCTCAGTTCACCATGTCTAACACACATAAGAACTGGCTAGTCCATAAGCAAACGGTTTATGATAAAGACTTCTCAAATCCGTTGAAAGCTGGTAGTTTGCTTAAAACTATAAGGTTCCGACTCACCTTGTTTCGAGACAAAGAGTTGACTGGTCCTAGACAAACGGTACTGGTTAAAGACTTCATCAAATCCGTTGATGGTTGACAATTTACCAAAAAATGTAGGGTTATCAGTACACCTTATTCTTCATGAATAAAGTATTGGCTATTCCAGAGTGTACGGCTAACTGGTAAAGAATATATCAAATCCGTTGATAGATGGTGATTTGCTAAAAATCATGAAGCTAATACAGATTGGTTTTTGTTGTTAACTGTTTTATTTCAGGTATGAAGATTGCAAGCAAAGAAGTATTCAAAAAGAAAATACTTAGAAGGTTTTGTCTCATCAAATCAAGACTGAAGTTCATGATTCAGAGTTCATAGATTTAACTTAAGAAGACAAATACCGATGCTGCAAAGATAAATGAATGTTTACAAGACACAAGAAGATCATAGTTTGAAGACAAAGATTATGTTCATGTTGTTTGAAGATTATCTTATCAGAAGAAGATCTACATTGAAGTGTTTGGCTACATTCAGTTGGATACAAATACAAATTACCAAGTTCAATCCAAGGATGAAGGAAAGACTGAAGACATGTATTCTAAATACATCCAGTACAAGAGAAACAAGAAGACAACAAGTTATCATTCTTGTTTAGGGGAGGATTGTTAGGAATTATTTGTTAAGTGTCAAGTACCGTTAGTGTTATTCAAGTACTCATAGTTATCTTTCAAATACCGTTAGTATTAACGCGGTACATAGTAAGTACTGCTACTTATAAAGTAAGTAATGCTATATTGATTAGGACGAATATATCTTTGTATAAGACATGTCATAGTTATAGTTAGAGTATATCTTATGTGATATACTTATATAGTTAGAATATTGATAATATATCGTCTGTGATATAGTTATCTTTATAGAATATTCTAAGGTTTCTAGGGTTCCTTACTCTATAAAAGGAACATAGGTACAATGTCATTCATGTACCTCATTCAAGTCGATTAATAAGAGAATCGAATAGTTAAAAGTAATTTTGTTCTTGTGTGCTTTATAAGTTAGATTCCGCATAACTTATTTAGTTTGAGTAAGAGTTCTCAAAGTGTTTTAGTTTGATTACAAACTACTATACTAGTTCTTAACAGAATATAGATCCAATCAAAGGGATCAACAGTTCTTTCTTATACTTTCTCAAGAACGAAGTGATACTGAACTCGTGTATGATTTATCTTTGGATGAATGTTGGATTCGTTGCAAGATACAAGGCACTTTGGTTGTCACAATATAAAGTATTTTTCTCTTGAGTAAATTGCACCATTCGTCAGTTTGGTTTAGCCCAAATCCATAGCCTCGTCCTTTATCCTTTTTTTTGCACGAATTGTCCTTATCTTGAAAATATGTAACACCATTAGTCTCTAGAAGGCTGAATCATGAAAATCAGGCTAAATCATAGAGACGAACGGTGTTACATAGTTTCAAGCTAAATCAGGAAAATTATTGAGATAAGGACGAGCGATGTTTCATAGTTTTTAGATAAGTTAAAATTAATCTAAAAAGGACCATTGTATAGGCTACGGATTTGGCCTAAACCACAAGGACGAACAATGCAGTTTATTCTTTTCTCTTGTTAATGCTTGAACTCTTCCAACAACATCTTCAGCCATACTGCTTCTTTACAGGCTTGAGCAACTGCAACATATTCTACTTCTATTGTTGACATGGCCACAACTGACTTCATTTTTTAAACCCAGCTTACTTTTTCGTCACAAAGAGGGAACACATACTCGATGGTTTATTTATCACCTACATAATCTGAGTTAACATATACTTTGACAATAAGATTTAATTATCGGAGAATGTAATTGGTTTTTTTGATTTCCATTGATTTCCAATTCCAGATAAATACATATCATTAGAATATTCTAGATCATGGGCTTAGGGCCACTAAACATACATATGGGCTATACTATAATCTGGAGAACTAAACTGGAGTAAAACCCCAAACTAGAGTACAACTCCAAACTGGAGTAAAACCCCAAACTGGAGTACAACTCCAAACTGGAGTACAACCAAAACTGGATAACTATAGTGCCAACTAATACGCCTCCGCAGTTGGAGCGGGAGGAGGTCAAACGCTCAAACTGGACCAAAAGTATTTAAAAAGAGCCGAGGGTAGTCCCTTAGTGAAAATATCGTCATACTGATAACGAGACGAAACATGAAGAACGCGAACAGTGCCTGCACTAACCATGTCATGCACAAAATGGATATCGATCTCAATATGTTTTGTACCCTAATGTTGTACCGGGTTAGCAGACATATAAATAGCACTAACGTTGTCACAATAGACAAGTGTGGCAGATGATAAAGGACAGTGGAGCTCACGGAGAAGATTGTGGATCCATGCAGTCTTTGAGACAACATTAGAAACACCCTGATATTCGGATTCAACACTGGATCGAGAGAGAGTGTGTTGCCATTTAGAGGACCAAGATAAGAGATTATCACCTAAAAAGATATAGTAACCTGAAGTAGAGCGGCGAGTGGAAGGGCAACCTGCCCAACTAGCATCAGTATAACCAACCAGTGAAGTAGTAGTAGAACCATACACGTGTAAACCATAATCCAACATCCCCTGAACATAACTTAAGATCCGTTTAAGAGCTACAAAATGAGGCTCACGAGGATCATGCATGTACAAACAAACTTGCTGCACTGCATAAGATAAATCTGGACTTGTAAATGTAAGATACTGAAGACCACATAGAAGACTACGATATAAAGTAGGATCCTAAACTGGCATGCCTTCTGGACCCAGTTTAGACTCTATATCAACGGGTGTCCAGAAGGGATTACAGGAGATCATGTGACCATGCTCAATATGCTGGAGAGCATACTTCTTTTGATATAAGAACAATCTTGTAGAGTGACGAGTAGCAGAGATGCTAAGAAAATATTTTAGTGCCCTAGATCGGTCATGTCAAACTCACAATTTAGAGAACCAATAATCTGCCGTAGAAGGGTGGTGGAAGAAGCTGTAAGAATGATATCATCCACATATATGAGAAGATAAGCAACCTCTGAGCCCTGTCTATAAATAAATAGTGAAGAGTCGCAATGACTGTGATAGAACCCAACTCTGGTGGCATAACCTGTAAACCGCTGAAACCAAGCACAAGGTGCTTTCTTCAGTCCATATAAAGATCTCTACAAAAGGAAAACATGGTGAGGGTTCCTAGAGTCAACAAAACCAACCGTTAAGTAATGTATTTTGAATGTCAAGCTGGTAAATAGGCCATCCACAGAGATAGCAAGGCTAAGAACAGTCTGAATTGTTACAGGTTTGACAACCGGACTAAAAGTCTCATCACAGCCAACACTTAACTGTTGACTACTTCCATTAGCAAAAAAGGGCCATATAGCGGCTGAGAGACCCGTCAACATGAAACTTATACTTAAATAACCACATGAAGCGAACCATGTTAACATCGGATGGCCTTGGTACAAGAATCCAAGTACCATTTTTAATTAACGCATTATACTCATCATTCATAGCATTACGCCATTGAGGATGTTTGAGAGCAAGAAAAGGAGTCGTTGGGATGTGGGTCTCAGTATGGATTGGGCTATGATGTTGTTAGCTGGGTGAAGGTGAATCATTTGGTATTGGGCTGTTAGGGGCGGTGGGTGGTTGGGCCGTGGTAGTGGGGGCTGCAATTGGTTTCAATAAATCATTGCCACATCCGAGGTTCCTTTGAGATATCTAAGAATCCTCTTCATAGCTTACTAATGCTTTATACCAAGTTCTGCCATGTATCGACTCACTACTCCCACTACATGTGCAATGTTTTGTCTTGGGCAAATCATTTCCAATATTAAACTTCCCACTGTTGATGTATACGGTACTAGAGACATCTCAATCCCTTCTTTTTCATTGATATGACTCATCTTAGAGGATAACTTGATATTAGTTGGAAACGGGGTTGATATTGGCTTACAATCTTGCATGTTGAACCTTTGCAAGATTTTATTAAAATAGCTATGTTGTGAAAGCCAAATTTCCTACTAACTATATCTCGGGGAATTTGCATCCCTAAAAATTTGTTTATAGTCTCAAGTCTTTCGTCTCAAATTTCCTAGCTAGTCGAGCCTTCAATCTATTGATGCAATCTTTGTTGAGGCATGCTACCAACATGTCGTCAACATATAACCGTACAATGGTAAATCCATTTCCAAACCTCTTGAAATATGCATAAGGGTCTATACGTAGTCTGTTATATCCAAGGTTTCTGATGAAAGAATCAAATTTATTGTAGCAACAATGCAACGCCTAATTTAACCGTACACAGATTTGTTTAACCTGCAAACCAAGTTCTCTTTTCCATTTTGTTTAAAAACTTATAGTCGAAGCATATAAATTTCTTCTTCAAAATTTCCATGAAGAAGTATAGTTTTCACATCTAGGTTCTCTAGATGTAAATCCTACGTAGCACACATTTCCAAAACCACCAAATTGTTGTCATTCTAACCACAGGAAAATACTTTGTTGAATATTGATTCCCTCTTTTTGAGCATATCATTTGGCCACCAGTCTTACACGAAACCTATCCACCTGATCATCACCATTTTTCTTGATCTTATACACCCATTTGTTTTTAATGGGTTTTGTACCTCCCAGTAGTGGCATCAGTTCTCACATTGTTTCGTATGAAGTACTTAAATTTATTCTTGCATGGCTTCCTTCCAGAACGACACATCTGGATTATTTAGTACTTCTTGGAAAGTTGATGGCTCTCCTTCTTCCGTAAGAAGATAATATGCAAAATTTCTCTCCATAACATAATCTGGGTGCCACAGTGGCCACTTTCTTTCACGATTAAGAGTACGAGTTATTAGAGCTTGAGATTTAGTTGTCTTAGTTTTCCTCATGTCGTGGTATGAATTTAGAAGAAGTATTTGACCGAAAAATTGCTTTTCCATATGTATTGATATATTTTCTCTTGTAGTGCCATCACCTTATTCATTGTCTTGAATTTCGTCTTCTATAGATACAACCCATCTCGGCCGACTACTAGTTTGTTGGCAATGGGGCCCCACAAGCGATACCCCTTTACTCGTCAAGAACAAACACTTTCTGGATTTTGGATCCATCTTTGTAGTTTATTGGTAATTGTACATCACGTACAAAGGTCTTCCAAATATATGAAGGTTTGAATAGTTGATTGAGTTTTTAGTCCTCGTCTCCATCAGTGTTTCAACTCATCTACAGTTGAAGTTGAACGATTTATCACATAACACGTGGTATTAACTATTTCCTCCTAGAATGATTTTCCCAAGCTTGTAGTTTCCAACATTGGTGTTGCTCTTTCTAACAAGCTTATGTTCATTGGCTCTGACACTCCTATCTATTGAGGAGTGTATGTCATTGTGAACTACCTGTTGATTTCTTCTTTCCTATAAAAGTATTAAATTCATCACAAGTGTATTCACCTTCATTATCAGTTCTCAAACACTTGATCTTTTTTCCAAAATCAAGTTCAACTCGCGCTTTGTAAACTTTGAAAACTTCAAATACATCAGACTTCTTGATTAGGTACACTCAACATCCCATGAAATAGTCATCAATAAAGGATACAAAATAATTTGCTCCTCCCAAGGATTGAACCGGTGCTTGCCACACATCAGAATGAACCAATTATATAACTAGAACACTTCTAGATTTTGATGTCTTGAATTTCAGCCATGCTGCTTGCTGATAAATAATGCTCATAGAATGGCAAGAAACCTCTGTGAGGCACAGAAATAGCCTTATTTCAACAAGAATCTTAATTTTATTGTTCAGACATATGTCCAAGTTTCTGATGCCATGTTACTACAACTCTATAACTTGACTATGTGTGATGCTTTTGCCTCGTCCATTATGTCCCCATTTAGCTGGTATAAATTTGCAGCCACCTTTTCTCTTTTCAAGAGTACAAGAATACCTCTTATAATTATCATGATATTGTTTTGTATTTCCACCTTACAACCAAGATCATCCAACTGTCCAAGAGATGATAAATTCTTTTTTCAAGCCCTCTACATGTCCCACATCTCGAATAGTACAAACTGTAAAATCATGCATCTTCATCATGATACTTCTATTTCCGATGATATTTAGTTCATAATCATTGTAAATTTACACATACTCGCCATCAAAGCTTAGTTTATATCGATAAAACTATTCTCTTCTTGCGGTCATATGAAAAGTAGCTCACGTATCTACATACATCTACAAATTTATTTTTGCCTTTATTAGCAACCACTGCTTCACAACATAGGGCGTTACCATTTGATGAAGTGCTAGCGATATTTTGCTGAGGATTAGAGGTATTTAAACACAACGATCTTTCTTGAAGTGAAATGGGTTGAAGTATTTAAAACCTTTGTTCTTCCTCATTGTTTTAGATTTATCATGAATTACATTAGAGCCATTTTCTATCAACCTACCTCTCGTCACCACCAACGCCTCCATCTGTCTTAAATTGGTGTGTCTCCTCCCTAATGTTGCACCTATTTTTTGTTCTAAAAAAGAGACTGCAACATCATCGAAGACTAGATAGTCCAAAAGTACATTAGTGGTAAAGGTGATAATGAGTTGTTCATATGGGTTAAGTAAACTTTGAAGTATAATTTTAGCACGTTCACGTGGCTCTATTATACAACTTAGAAATGAGTTGAGAAAAATAGAGTATTCTTTTTTTTGTAGTAGTGCAAGTGATGCAGGGATTCATAAATAAAAAAAATCATTTACTTATTTTGCATTATTTTGTGTCCTCATCTTTGTTTAGGAAAATATTCCTAAATCAATATTTATGTTTAGGAATAGGAAAGTAGTGTCTAATCTTTGTTTAGGTTATTATACTCTTCCTATAGGTACAAGTTCTTTTTTCCTGTAAGAGGGATCTTTGAGTTTTGATAATGAAAGCTTTTCCTTGGTTCTTGGCGGTTTGCTAAGATTTATATTAATAATCGATATTCGTTGAATCAACGATTATTGGAGTTTGTCTGATTATCGGTATTCTTTTGAATCAACGATAGTTGGAATATTTTCTCTGGCATTCATTGGAATCAACAGATCCAATTTATTTATCTTGATATTTTTCAGTACATTAGTTAGTATCAAGAGCCGAAGTTCCTGATTAAGATGTCTCCAATGAGAAGTAGGAATCTCCAGAGTGTGTATGAACAAGAATTGGAGCAACGTGTTATGGTAGGAATGGAGGAGCGATTGGATCACTTCATTAATCAATTAACTGTCCGGATGAATCACTTGATGAACAGGCTTCGTGATTGTAACAGTTGGGGTACCAAAGATGAAGAGCCACAAAACCCATTTGTTGATCCCGAAGACGGTGGTGATGATGTATTTTATGGTGATTATGAAGCACCCCCGGTTTATGATGAAGAATCCGAGTATGAGGAAGAGGAGTATTCTTATTCTGACAATTATCAGAATTTTCAAGAGGAAGAAAATGATGTGTCATTTTCAAGTGTTGTGTTAGGCGTAGAAGAAGAATCGTTGCCAGTATATGATATTGATATTGACCTTGTTGTCGAGGAAGTGGTTAAATATGGAGAGGGACATGTTATTTATGTTGATCATGTGGAATCTTGTTTGATCCAACATATTTTGAGTGATGATTTTTAGAAAGACATCAATTCAAAATCACATGATATGATGTGTGTTGGAAACTTTTTTATTATCAAGGTTTGCAAAAGTTCGTTCAAATTGTGACTGGTAAAACGATATCAAGAAGCAGATGTAAGATTCAAAAACTTTGTTTATCAGCTCTGCTTGAAATCAATCAAGTCTCGAGGTTGAGTCTTTCAAAGAAGAAGAGATGGATGCAGGGATTCATAAATAAAAAATCATTTATTTATTTTATATTATTTTGTTTCCTCATATTTGTTTAGGAAAATATTTCTAAATTAATATCTATGTTTAGGAATATGAAAGTAGTGTTTAATCTTTATTTAGGTTATTCTACCTTCCTATAAGTACAGGTTCTTTATTCCTGTAAGAGGGATATTCGAGTTTTGATAATGAAAGATTTTGATTGGTTCTTGACGGTTTGCTAAGATTCTCTTAATAATAGGTATTTGTTAAATCAATGATTGCTGGAGTTTGCCTGATTATTGGTATTCTTTTGAATCAACGATAGCTGGAACATTGTTTCTGGTATTCATTGGAATCAACAGATCCAATTTATTTATCTTGCTATTTTTTCACTACATCAACAAGTTTGAGTTTATATCTAAGCTCTTTTTAGGGTAAAAGGTTTTCTCGGTAAATATTATTACGCGAAAAACATATATGTATAAAAGAGATGTAGATGTGTCCCACATCTCCCCCTTACATAGGCAAACAAATTCCATCAAAGAAGAAACACAAAACAAATAGACTACTAAATCACATAAACAATAAAGAAAACTATTTATTCCTTCAACCTCTCACTCTAATACCATATTTATCCGCAACAGACTAACATTGTCCAAAATATTTTGATCATCATAAATATCATCGTCACATAGGTTGTATTATTCTTTAACATTCTTATACGAGTATTTACATCATTTCAACCAGCTGTTAGTCACATATCCCATATTTGACGTGTTAGAAGCCAAAATTTTTGTAATATCATTATCCACACGTTCCACGACATCTTTTTCATCATCAAGCGCTTGAGTATTTAAACCTTTTCAATGGCATCGACTTTTATTCACCATTCACAAGAGTAAATTTACCGTCAAGTATGTTTCTTTCCATCTTATCATCTTTAACAATGAGAGGGGTATTAGTAGCATCTGCCTGAAGATTACCATCTCGAGACTGAATCTCCCTTAAGAGATCTCTCGAACCAACTAAATTAGGTGTCCCATCATTAATAACCCAATCATAATCATTTTCAAATGAGTTAAGCCATCATCATTCTAACTTGTCGATATTCCTGGCTCACGGGTTTAAGTTCACCTTGGAACCAACTGGTACACCTTTAGTTTCTTGTTTAGGCTTCTACACACTTTTAACCAAATTTGGTCTCGTATTATTAGAACAATCATAAAATATACGACCAAAAATCTTATAGCTCGAACATCTGGGAGGTTTCTATTCATATTCCACAAGAATAATACATAAGTAGAAACCCTCGCCTTTTAAGTTTAGGCATAGCTATCATAATAGTATCTTTGAATTCTGCATCGGCACATATCTTAATCGTTTCTCTAGCATTACTTGACCAACCCCAAGAATTCATACACATGTTACTTACAATTATACGAGAATAACATAAATAAATAAAATCGTATACATAATATTCAAGAATTCATATTTTTAATTCAACAAGTAAAAACACGTAATGTCGTAAACGCTTTAATTTGTATGCGTTAATTTAAAAACGTTAAACATCAAGTCTGGTTACTGATTACACATGATACCCTGTATGTTTTAACCCGTTGAATTTGGATACATAAGTTGACTTTTTCATTGATGAACCTATATTAGATAAATTAAATCTATCATTTTGTGTGAAAGTCATTTCATGTATAGAATATTCAAGTTACATATAAAATTATCTAGATCTTCCATTATCTTATGTAAGCTTAATCCCATCCTATTAGTATTCCAAACACTAAAATACCTTTAGAAGAATCACAAGGCCATCACCAGATTCACTTTCTTGTTATACTTAGGATCACCAAGCCACTAAATCCTCACAATCGGCATAACAAAGTTACTATCTCAACACAGAATTAGAGTAATCATAGTTACCACCCTGATCAACAACATTTAATTCAGTTCATTACTTGATCAAGCAATCTGAAAGGTATTGTCATTACTTTTCTTGAATTTCCATTTTGGTATGCAGTGTTTGGCTTGCAGAAGGCTGTGAAAGCATAGACCATCTACCTAATTTAAGTTTGCGTTACTACAAAAAAATGAACTCTATATTCATAGGCTTGATCAAAAAAGTCATTCATTTAGGTCGCTCGAGCTGATCCGAAGACTGACACGATAAAAAAATAGATACACGAAGAGGGGTTTGAAGGGATAACTAAAGAGAGGGGACTACTGATTTGTGGATGGGCTCTACAAGTTCTAGTCTTGTCACACCCTACAATTGGAGGTTTTTGACTCATTATGGTAAAAACTCGATTCTAGAAAAGGTATATGTTGGTGTTCCTATGATTACATGGCCTTGGTTTCAAATGTAGTTCTATAATGTAAAATTAATTAAAAAGTTATGAGAATTAGAGTTAATGTTGTTGCTCAAAATGTTGTGTATTTGGATGAAGAAAATTCAGAATGAATGAGTGAGTTTTATGTAAAAAGATTGCAAAAGTAACATTTTAAAAAGTTGGAACCCATAAATTATCGATGTGACGGGTTACCTACGTATTGCCTATCTTGTGAGTAACCCAAATAATAAACCTGTATACTTGACTAACTTACCGCTAACTTTTTAAACTTTAATAACATAATCGAACATTTTAATAACCATTTAGTAACATCATTGTATATTAACTTAATTTTACTCGATATTATAAGTAGTTTGTATTATTCGGTTTGTTGGATATTAAAGTTTTCCTTTATTGGTTTAAAAAATACAATAGTGAATGTGGTGGGGGATATAAATAATATAAAGTTTAGTTTATATTAAACATGAGAAATAAAAGTTGAAAGTAACATGTGAGAGAGTAACGGTTAACAAAGACAAAGTCTTTAGGCATTTAAAAGTAGTGGGTTATTGTTCCACTTTTTACTCTTTCTAGTTGAACTCATCCGTTTATAGCTGAGGTAGTGAGTAAGTAACACACATGTTTGAGGTGTATAAATTGTTTCTTCTATCTGATATACAGATTATCAAAAACAAGGCACACTATCAAAAGGGCTATAATTACATACCACATTCTGTTTTTCTACTTCCATCGTTGGTTTGTGCTTTATTCGTTTGTTGGCGGTAAAAACATACATGACTGCATCAATCCTGGGGTTGTACGATTGGAGACTCTCAACATACATATAATAGATCGAAATAACCTTAAAAGGACAGGGAATAACTGTGTAGTTTCGTTTCTTTTGTTTCCTTATTCCCATGTTATTGTTACGATTGTTACGAGATGTCAATAAGTGGAAGGTGCTGCTGGTGCTTTGTGGTTGTTCTTGCTGTTTTTATTGTTGTTATTAGTTGTTCTTGAATACTTAATTCTAACAATTTTTTAAGGTTATTATCATAGGGATACTAGGGCTTCTTCCATGATGAACTTCCGAATGATGAATCAAGAATGTGTCAAAATCGATAAGTTTGACGGGTGTACCTACACCCGGTGGGCTGAGAAAATGAAGTTTCTCTTGATTGTGTTGAAGATTTACTATGTCTTGGACCTAGATTTGCCTCTCATTCCCGCTGACCCAGTTCTTGAACCTGGTAAGCCAGCTGATGAGAAGAAAGTTTCTGAGCTTGAGAAACTACTTATGATCTGTAAAGAGGAAGAGACTCTTTGTTGTGGTCATATCAAAAACTCATTGTCTGACACTCTTTATGATTTGTACGCGTCTGTTACAAATCCAAGAGAGTTGTGGAGTGCATTGGAGTCCAAATACAAAACTCATGAACAAGGTACCCATAAACGGCATAAAGCCACATTTTTTCGTGCTAAAAAAATGGTTGAAGGGAAACCGAATATGAAGCAAGAGCATGAGCTTTATGTCCTCGTTAACAAACTAAAAGCTCTTTCCATTCCTATCACGGAAGCTTTTCAAGTGGGTGCTATTTTAACCAACCTCCCACTCTCTTGGAAAAATTTCTCCAAGAAAATGTTGAACAAAACCGACGATTAATCACTGGATGATCTTCTTAAGTTTCTTCATATTGAGGAATAGGCTAGAACTAGAGATAAACGAGGCAAGGATGTGTAAGTGTTTATCATGTTCAAGGTGAAAGCCCTAAGAAGAAAGGTTTTTGAAATAATTCACATAAAGCCGAGATGGGAGTAAGAAAGAACAACTTTAAGAAATCCGCTCATCAAATCGGTTGTTCAAGTGCCATGTTTGGGGAAAACCTGGTCACTTTGCTCGCGAGTGCAAAGATAAAAAATCAGGGATTGATTTGAATATGGCGAACACTGAGATATCCGAGATGCTGGCTCAAGTTCACCTTGATGATGGAGAGGATCTCGTGAGGTAAACATGTGAAGATCGAGTTCTATCTAGCCTTTATTTCAGCACTAGCTATGGTGAGCTAGCGCCTCTTTATATTAACTATTAATTTTAGTTTTTGTTTCTTTAATTCTAGCGTAATGTGTTTGCTTTGAATTCTAGTGTAGTTGCTTAGTAGTTTTTCCTTGAGTAGGTTCATTGTTTATTTTATTATTTTAGTGAAAGCTAGTGTTTTTCTTAAAGCTATGTTTTCAATGTCTTCATTTTCTTGCATGAAATGCTTGTTGTGATGAAGTGAACATGGAAAGCAACTTGTAAGTCTTACCAAATCACATTACTGTGAATGTGTGGGGGTATGTTGTATCTCCTATGTTTTATATCTACAGTATGCATGCATGAAGTGTTTGCATTTATCTCCTATGTTTTATATCTACAGTATGCACGCATGAAGTGTTTGCATGCTATGTCTATATAATATGTTACATGGTATAGATACCAGTTGTAGAAAATTGTTATGTTATCCCCACTTTGTGTACTCACTAAACTTGAGACTATATTTTAGATTATTTGAGTTGGAAATAAAATTCTAAAATACAACTCGAAAGTATAGGGAAATGTTCGAAAGATGTCAAAAATTAACGAGTCATGTTAACTCATGATATGATATGAATAATGGAGAATGGTTCCATTAGTGGCGTGTTTGTTAAGTGATCAAAAAAGTTAACTAATACATTTATCAAGTCTTTGACGAGAGATTTGTTAAATGTTTAAGATGAGATTGATGATCTTATTAAGTGTCTGACGAGAGGCTTAATGAGTGTTACTAGGGACATGAGTATGAAACCAAATGCGAATGGGTTAGTGATGGAAATCCGACTTGGTTGCAGTGCTCCTACTTCACGAGTTTAATGGGTAATAACGAAGTTACTAATTGATAGAAGGTACTATCATCTAACTGACCCATGTATAGTAAAGATAGTACGGCGTTGTCGAGGAAAGGATGAGGTAAATCCTCTTAACAAAGCTATATAGGCATCTTAGCAACGAAGATGTTAAAACTTTGTCTATATGACCTAGAGGTGTGCTGCTTTGGACAAAGAGTATTGGTTTCTCTTTTAGAGGGTCATGAAACAAGATTTAAGCGCATGGTCATATTCGCGCTCAGTGAGAAAACAACGGTCACGATAAGAAGTGTGTATAAGTATGTCATTGAAATCAATACATTTTTGGTTTAATTCATTAGGACACCATTGAATAGATTTCAATTAAATTTCGTACTTATATAATGCAAGGTTTAATCTTCGTGACACTTTGCGGCATAACTTATCAGAATAGTAGAAAACTATCCAACCTGGTGAGGGATTGTTGCATATTAAAGGTTGTAAAGTTATCCTTTATTGGTTTAAACAATACAATAGTGAATGTGGTGGGGGATATAAATAATATAATGTGTAGTTTATATTAAACATGAGAAACAAAAGTTTTAAAGCAACCTGTGAGACAGTAACGGTTGAGAAAGACCAAGTCTTTAGGCATTTGAAAGTAGTGGGTTATTGTTCCACTTTTTACTCTTTCTAGTTGAATTCATCCGCTTATAGCTGAGGTAGTAGGAAAACTCACATGTTTAAGATATATAAATAGTTGCTGCTATCTGATATACAGATTATCAAAAATAAGGTACATCAAAAGGGCTATAATTACATACCACATTATGTTTTTCTACTTCCATCGTTGGTTTGTGTTTATTCATTTGCTGACGATAAAAACACACGTGACTGCATCAATCCCGGGGTTGTACGATTGGAGACTCTCAACATATATATAAGGTTTCATAATAACCTTAAAAGGACAGGGAATGCCCGTGCAGTTTCGGTTCTTTTGTTTTCTTATTCTAGGTTATTGTTACGATTGTTATGAGCTCTTAAGAAGTGGAAGTTGCTGCTGGTGCTTTGTGGTTGTTCTTGTTGTTTTTGTTGTTGTTATTAATTGTTCTTGAATATTTAATTGTAACAACTCAAATAATAAACCTGTATACGTAATCAAACATTTTAATAACCATTTAGTAACATTATTGTATATTAAATCTATTTTACTCGATATTATAAGTAGTTTGTATTATTCGGTTTGTGAGTAACCCAAATAATAAACCTAGATACTTTTTTTTAACATCAATAAATACTTGACTAATTTATCTTTAATTATTTAATTTTAATAACGTAATCACATATTTTAATAACCATTTAGTAGAATCGTTGTATATTAACTTAATTTTACTCGATATTATAAGTTGTTTGTATTATTCGGTTTGTAGTAACAAATTTTCCAGTAACACGTATCTAGTACACACAACAAAACAAAATCACGTAAGTGCCATTTCATAAACACTTTGTATGGTTCAATCAAATACAATAGTAAACATTATTTCAAGATAAATATTCCAATTAAAAGAACATCAATGGAACCAACTTAAACATAAATGTTATCTCTTATGACAGTGTTCACAATTTATGGTACCAATATACACCTTTGCTCTCGCTATCTTGATCCGGTTCGATGTACATGCACTCTTTAGCCTCTCTCCACATTGCTTTAAAGATTGGAGTCCTATCGATCTTATAATAGTCACCCAAAACTGGTTTGATTGCATCCCTCGCTTCCTTTGCATGATAATGTGGAATATAAGAGATCAAATGATGCAAGACGTGAGTGTGTGTAACGTCATGAAACACCCTGTTTAGGAATCCAAAATCTCTATCGATCGTTGATAAGGCTCCTTTGATCCATTTCCATTCGGTTGAATCATAATGAGGCAACGAGAGATGAGTGTGGTGCAAATAAGTGATCAACACAAAGAAAGCATGGACTCCTATCACGGGAATAACATACATACACATTACCCAAGTGAATCCTTTTGCCGCGACAAGAACCTTAAGCGCATAAAGAACACCAAGTATACCAAGATCCGAAAGCACAACTTGAATTCGTTCGCGCGCTGTGAAAATAGGACTCAAAGGATCAAAGTGGTTGGCAAATCTTTCATATTTCTTGCCAGAGACATTAGTTAAAAGATATAAAGGAAATCCTAGTGTTAAACGGAAAACCAAAGTGAAGACTCGACCAGGTGGATTGTTAAGAACTTTGGAATAAATCATGATTTTAGACTTGCGTTTAGGAATGTAAACTTCATCATTATCGAGTGAATTTGTGTTGGCATGGTGACTTCGATGACTATATTTCCAAGAGAAATAAGGGGTAAAAAGAGCAGAATGAAGGACGAATCCAACAATGTCATCAACCAATTGGTATTCACTAAATGCATGATGACCACATTCATGACCGATGACCCATAACCCGGTGAGGATGCTAGCTTGGCAAAACCAGTAAACTGGCCATGCTGAGTAAGCTAGAGGAGTAGGGAGAAGAGTAATATAAGTGTTTGCTAAGAAGTAAAAGACGTAGGTAACAATGAGATCATGAACAACGTAATAAGATGAACGAATGACAGAACGCTCAAAGCAATGAGCAGGGATTGCTTTCTTTAGATCACTCAATGAAAATGGAGGATCAGTCGGGACACGTTCGAGGATGCCATGATCTCTTGAGTGATCAGGCGAATTGGACATTCGGCCTCCTGCTCCCATTTTTGAAACTCGGTGCACTCGTAAATGTTTTAGTAATACAAGAGCAAAAAGCTTAACGAAGAGAGATTCAAGAGTGTATGTTTTGTTTCTTGTCTTTGTGATACGAGTCAGTTAGATATATATAGTAAGGAGTAGTCAAAGCTGACGGCTAACTTAAAACTTACGTAGTATAATTCTGCAAATACAATATATTGGATACGAAACTTCTATGTTACTGCCTTAGCTTATTACTTAACATTATACGTATCAATCAAAGGATAATATCCAAACACATAACCTTTATTTGACCACATTTATTTAAGTAGAGATGCTAGCTAGAACGGGTGAATCAGACGGGTTACGGCCACGAGTCCGTTTGGGTTCCGGCTTAAATCGCCATATGCTTAAACAGACACGAGTCAAACAGGCTCATGATGTACGAATCATTTTAGAAACCTAAAACGCCAAAAGAAATTATCCGAATCTAACTCATA
The DNA here is from genome assembly GCA_025667525.1 of Glebionis coronaria. Taxonomy (NCBI): domain Eukaryota; kingdom Viridiplantae; phylum Streptophyta; class Magnoliopsida; order Asterales; family Asteraceae; genus Glebionis; species Glebionis coronaria. The sequence goes on from CM046879.1 coordinate 99,270,487, forward strand.
TATCAGCACCAAGCTTGTATGATTTTACTTGTTTTTTTTATTTTATCTTCTACTTAAGTTTGTTCGACCTTTTTTTAACATGTGGTCTACGTGAAATTGGCTTACTGAATGTATCTAAGTTTGCACTATTTAGTCTATCATATTTTATTGTGTTTTACAACGACCGGGTTTCTGTCTTCTTCGGCAAACTGCTGCTTGCAAAGACTGGAGTTGTTTTCTTTAACTAACAAGGACTGGGTTAACAATGTTGATAGTTTGTACTCACAACTCACTTTTTAGTCAAATTTGGTAGGCCAAAAAGTCGCATTCTTATGTTAGAATATAATATAATCAAGTTAGTAAACCATTACAATACTCTATATGTCTATTTTCAATTAAGCTTATGATTTCGTTCAAGAAAAATAAAGCTAATGACATAAACTCATATTAATGCAACAATATTGATAACTGATAATTAATGGTGTATGTCACGATACCGTAAAGGTGGCTAAACAAGCAGACGGACGGGTACGGGTGACGGGTTAAATAGATGGCGAGCTAAACATACAAATGAGCGGGCACGGGTTAAACGGGCACGGGATAATGAGCGGGCGAAATAGGTGGGTTAAACGGGCGCAAGCTAAAACACATAAAAAAAAACATTATTATTCGAGCGCCGACTAGTCACGTGGTTGATACATTGCCCGGATTCGTGCCTTTTGGGACTCGACGATTGCGGCGTCCACCGGATGCATCCCACTTGTGTCAATTTGTAGCACCTTTAAGTCCTCCACAATCTTTTGAGCTTGGATCAACCGTGTTCGGTCCTCGCTCTCGGAAGCAAGCACGGACAATTTGGCTTCATGGTCCAACTTGTAGGTGCATACCCGGTGGTCGAGGCAAAGCATCGTCTCCAAAGTGTTACGGTTCTTCGTCGGTGCACATTAGACGACTTCTTCTTTCAACAGTTGAGTCGGGGTTTTTCAACTTGTGTTTGTTTTTCAAAAAGTTCCAAGCATCCCGATGCTTAACCCCCCCCCCCCCCCTGTAAAACCCGCATGCTTTTACCATGCATATTACCTTAAGTTCGTACGTACTAGTTAAAAACTTTCCCAATATAGCATGATTACGGTTACGTATTAGGAGTTTATGTATTACGTACGTGTTAGAACACGATAAGTATTTTGTTTGCACGATCACGTAATAATTATTTAGTAATAATTAATCACGAACATATGATCACGAGATCACGAGCGTAATTTAAACACGAGTTAGTATTATTACGTATATATATTTAATACGAGCGTAATTAAATATATAGGTGTAGGATATTTACGTAACGGGAACTTTTAAAACACGAACTAAATTAAACGTAAACGTGTACGAAATTACAAGACACGAAACGAGGTACGGGACCCCCACAAGGGAGTCCCTACCCGCGGCCAAACAAGAAACAATGGGCCAAGCCCATTGTTAATTTTACTTAAGGGGGGTTAATTAATTTTCACTACTTAGATTAGTTTTAAAGAAGATTTTCAAGAAAACCTAAAACCCCTTCCTCCTTCTTCTTGTGTGCCGCCACCTACAAATCACCATAAGGGGGTGATTTTGATCTTGAATCTTATGGATCTAGTAATTTGTTCGTGTTTGTTCTTCACCCTTTTGATCCACGAATACGGTAAAACCTTTTTCCTTGTTTCTTTTTAATTAATCTTCTACTAATTAAGAACACATGATGTTTTTCATAAAAACATATTAATTAAATCTAGATCTAACATGTTATGGTCATTAATTAATCTATGGGATCGATCTAAGGGGTGTTTGTTTTGGGCCGCAGGAACAACCGACCCCAAGGGGGTTCGGTTTGTTCTAACCGACCACCACCAAGACCTTTTTGGGTCTTGGTTGGTGCGTGTGGGTCCTACGGCATCAAGGGGGTACCCCGATTTGGTTCGGGGTACGGTGTTTGTTAAGATCCGGTGCATGTTTTTAAGCCTAGATCCGGATCATGATTATGTTAAATGTTTATGTTATAAACTTAGGTTAAGAATTAAATTAATAAGATGTAATTAATTTAATAACATGAACTTAGGTTAACTAATTATTAATAAGCATGAATTATTTTTAACCTAAGTATTTATATTACTAAGACTTATAATTAATTAATTATTTTAAAAACCATGGATATAATTAATTAATTAAACATGACGTAGGTTATATTATTAGTATTTAATAATACATGTTTTAACTTAAGTATTTAATATATTTAATTAAAAACATGTCATACTTTAATTAAATATTATAACCTATAGTTTAATTAAATTACATGAAATAATTATTAAACTATATAATATATCATATGACTTAGAAAATAATCATGAAAATACGTAGGCTTATTTACTTAGCTTATTTAACCAGCTTATTTCTAATTATGGAAACTTTCTATTTTTAGAAACTTAATTAAATAAGGCAGCTATTTTATTTATGGAAACCAGCTATTTTTAGAAACTTATTTATTTAAGGTAGCTAATCAATTTATGGAAACTTATTTAATTAAGGCAGCTAATCTATTTATGGAAATTTCTATTTTTAGAAACTTATCTATTTTAAGCAGTAAATCTATTTTTGGAAAATTTCTATTTTTGGAAACTTTATATTTTTGGAAACTTTCTATTTTTGGTATCTTTCTATTTTTGGAAACTTTCTATTTTTGGAAACTTTCTGTTTTTGGAAACTTTCTATTTAAGGAAACCTGCTATTTTTGGAAAGTTACTTAATATTACACAGTAAGTATAATAACACATGAAATATCAGAAATACTTAATCAGAATGAACAGAATATAGGATTTAACACAGTTTAAAGCTTTAAACAGTGTAAATGGTAAGTACACATAAATAAGCTAAGACATGATATAAAACCAGCTATGTATGTAGTAAGCAGATACTTATTTCATGTACGTATTTATGTAGCGTTAGTGATTCAGAAGTAGGATTCTCGCAGTTCATCGTTCTCGTTCACTGGACATAAGGTACGGATTCCCGTCCTTTCAGTATGGACATTCTTTCCTTATTAGGATTTCCCCGTATGCAGCCAACTATTTTCCCGTAGTATAAGTATGAGTTTGATTGTTTATGTTTAATATGATTACCTATAGCCATATACATGCATGACCAGTTTCACTTAGTTATGGAGGTACCATAACCATAACATTAGAGACACTGATGTTATGACTTCACCACGGCGGAGTGATTGCTCGTGGCGTCCCTTCAGCTTTTGGCCATTTATTTATATTTATCATGTGGGGCGTATGGGTGCATCCTAGTTACACGTTTTTATTCAGGATTACATGGTGAATGTGGTGTGTGCCTTGCATCCTTCACAAGGAGCTGATCCCTCCTACCCATAAAACCAGTATATTAAATTAGAGGCAGCCCCTCTAATTTGCATGATGAGGTCACCCCTCCAATTATTCATGCACGGTGGATATTCATGACCTATATTGGCTAATGGTAAAATATGACAAATAGTTTTTATAAGATAAACATAAGACTTTCAAACTATAAAACCAGTTTTATTAAGACTTAACCAGGTTACTCGGGACTTAGTTTCTTCCGCTGTTATTATGTTATATGCTTATCCTATTCATGCTTTATTGTACATCCGTGCACTGAGCGTATTGCTCAGCCGTTTTCCTTTTCTATGTTCCCAAAACGGCAGGTACTCAGGGACGCTCGTAGACACTAAGAGTACGTGCATATGGACTGGAAGCTGTCTAGCCTTCTTTACATTATGCATTTCCTTTCTTTATGATACTCATGCTTTGGACATTGTTTCGTCCTTTTCGTTTACTATACTATGTTTGTGTGTGATGAGCTTTACTTTTGGACTACCGATGTTTGATTCCGGTATTTTCCTTTATATGGTCAAGTAATGTTTAGACATTTTACCTTGTATGCTTTGATGACACGCCATAATTACTGTGATATTTCCATTTCCAAAATGGGGTGTTACAATTATGGTATCAGAACCAAGGCTTCGACCTGTAGGCTCTCAAATATGACCTGTGATTAGTGGGTAGTCACTACGGTCTTCATAGAACTGACAGTTGTTTTCACGCATCCATCATTTTTAAGCATATATATATATGTCATTGTTACAGGGTTTTTGACTAAGTAATGGTTTGTACAGGACTGGCCCTATTTAGTCGCATGTGTTTTATCGAAACTTTTAGATTTGGGACCGACCCATAGGCGTCCCCTCGATATGTCTTTTGTTTTGGGTGAACCGACCAGAGGCGTTCACTCTCGAGCATCAAAAGTTTTCATAAAACTGCATCATGCATTCATACAAAAATTTTCTTGCATAAAATTTTTCTCGTGAAATTTTTAGTATAAATTTTTTTTCATGTATATATGTTATATTTTATGTTTTGAACTGTTAATCATATGTTTTATGTTATACTGTCAGATGGTTCTCACACGCGAGCAGGAGCAGCTCAATGCTGCAATTCAGGCTGCCATGCAAGCCTTGCTTCCTCAACTGAGGAATGACATCCGGGCTGAAGTTCAAGCTGCCAACAATCAGCAGCAGCACAATCAGCCACCTCCTCCAGTGACATTAGCAGTATGGCTGGAGAGATTCAACAAGCTCCGCCCTCGAGCTTTTGTAAAGACAGATAGCCCCAGCGATGCTGAAAGCTGGTTGGCTCACATCTAGAAGATCTTCAACGCTATGGGCTGTGACCCCGCATACAAGGCGAGGTTGGCATGCTATCGGTTCGAAGGCGATGTACTCAACTGGTGCTTAGCTTTGATGCAATCTGAAGGTGGCGATGAGTGGGTTGCTGGTTTGACATGGGGTCAGTTCAAGGACAGGGTGATGGAGCAGTTCTTTCCCAAGGCTGAGCAGGACAAGCTCAAGAGAGAGTACCATGGGATCCGTCAGAGAGCTGGGGAGAATAGCAACGAGTTTATGCAGCGCTTCCTTCGCTTGGCTGGTTTCCTTGGTGCGGCAGCAGGTACTCCAGAAGAGCAGGCACATCACTTCAGATGGGCTCTTCACACATCGGTCGCAAACAATCTGGTGTGTGCTACGTTCAATATTGTAGCACAAGTGGCCGATGCAGCACGAAAACTGGAGATGCTGCAGGAGAGAGATGAGTTCGGCGAAGCTGAAAGACCCAACAAGAGGTAAAACCTTCATATTCAAGCGGTGATCAATCCGTATATCTTTCATATGTCAAATTATTCATCTCTTTAAATGTATCTTCCAGGCAGAAAACTGGGGACCGGTCTCAGCCGGCTACTCAGCAGCAGCCTCATCAGCCCAAGGGAAATGGTCAGACTAATGACCGATCTGCTACGGATAGGCGTGGTGGTAATGACAATTACCGTAACAACGCCGGACAATCCAGCAACAGCAGGTCCTAATACTTACGAAATTTCCTATGTTTTATGTTTTAACTCATATTCTGACACTTTAAGCAAACTTCTACCAGGAACCATGGAAACGGTAGGGACCAGAACCAGAGAGGTTCGCAGCCTAGCCGTCCAGCTATCACTGGTATCCACTCTTACGATTTTCCGCTTTTTCCTTTGTACCCAACTATTATGTCTCATGTAAAATGTTTTATCAGGTCCTCAGCCAGCCAGAGCACCTGCTGGAGGATACACTCATCCTCTTTGCTCTACTTGCCACCGTAGGCACCCAGGACCATGTCACCGAAATACTGATGCGTGCTTCAAGTGTGGTCTTCCTGGCCATATTATGAAGGATTGCCGTAAGGGCGAGATGGAGGGTACATCGGGACATGCTGATACCAAGCCGCCTCCTACTGCCGGGCGTGTCCACACGACATCTCGAGACCAGGCCAATAAGTCTACAGGTACCATCACTGGAATCTTGTATATGTATGGTCGCGCTGCATGTGTTCTTTTCGATACGGGTGCTACTCACTCGGTTATTTCTACTGCTTATGCTAAGAACATTAGGATGCCTCCCTTGCCACTAGAAAATAGGCTTACTATTTCCACGCCTTTGAGGGACTCTGTATTAATCACTCATGTATACAAGAGTCTTCCCCTAGAATTTGATGATAAGGTTAGACCTGTCGACGCACATCCGCTGGACATGAATGACTTCGACATGATTTTGGGCATGGATTGGCTATCCAAGTATCATGCTACCATAGACTGCCATTCATATCGGGTTATCTTCGGTGATGTCAATGCACCAGAGTACATTCATAATGGGTTCATACCCGGACGGTCTGTACAAATCATATCTACCCTGCAAGCGCGTGCACTACTGTCACATGGCTGCGAGGGTTATCTAGCTACGGTTCACGACATGGAAGCTGAATCTCCATCGATTCAGGATCAACCTATAGTGTCGGAATTCCAAGACGTGTTTCCAACAGAACTTCCGGGCATACCACCTGCACGAGAAGTGGAATTCAGTATCGAGCTGGTTCCAGGAGCTGAGCCAATCTCCAAAGCTCCTTATCGCATGGCTCCCATAGAGCTGAAGGAGCTGAAGGATCAACTACAAGAACTTCTCGAACGAGGTTTCATTCGACCGAGCGCATCTCCATGGGGCGCACCGGTTTTGTTTGTTAAGAAGAAGGACGGCAGTATGCGTCTTTGCATAGACTATCGCGAGCTCAACAAGATTACTATTCAGAATAGATATCCACTGCCACGCATTGACGATCTGTTTGACCAACTCCAAGGAGCCAAACACTTCTCCAAGATCGATCTTAGGTCAGGCTATCACCAGTTACGAGTCAAGGAGTAGGATATTGCTAAGACTGCCTTTCGTACTCGTTATGGCCACTACGAGTTTGTAGTTATGCCATTTGGCCTGACAAATGCTCCAGCAGTGTTCATGGATCTGATGAACAGAATCTTCCATGAATTTTTGGACAAATTCGTCATTGTTTTCATCGATGACATCCTGATTTTCTCTAAGTCCAAGGAGGAACACGAAGACCATCTTCGTACAATACTACAGATTCTTCGCCAGAAGCAGCTGTATGCTAAATTCTCCAAGTGTGAGTTCTGGTTAGACAAGGTGGCATTCCTAGGTAATATTGTATCAGCAGAAGGAATCACTATGGATCCAGCGAAGGTTGAGGCCATCACTAAGTGGCCGAGGCCGACATCAGTGACGGAAGTCCGCAGTTTCTTAGGCTTAGCTGGCTATTACCGTAGGTTCGTGGAGAACTTTTCCCGTTTAGCACTACCATTGACCAAACTGATGCGGAAAGGGGAGAAATTCGTCTGGACTGAAGATCGAGAGAAGAGCTTTGAAGACCTGAAGCAGAAGCTAGTATCTGCACCTATTCTTACTCTACCATCTGGTACGGGTGGATTTCAAATCTACAGCGATGCATCGGGGAAGGGATTTGGCTGTGTTCTCATGCAACATGGGAAAGTGATCGCGTACGCTTCACAGCAGCTTAAGCCTTATGAAGAGAATTACCCCACGCACGATCTGGAACTTGCTGCAGTCGTGGTTGCATTGAAGATATGGAGACACTACTTATATGGAGAATCATGTGACATTTTCACGGACCACAAGAGCTTGAAGTATATCTTCACTCAACGTGAACTGAACATGAGGCAGAGGAGATGGTTAGAGCTGTTGAAGGATTATGACATTAATCTTCAGTATCATCCCGGAAAGGCAAATGTAGTAGCAGATGCCCTTAGCAGGAAGTCCGGAATGATCAACAGCATTAGAATCGAAGAGGAAATCATAAGATACTTGGATCGACTAGACATCGAGATCATGGTACGTGGACATCACGGTTACTGGGCTAATCTTAGAGTAGAACCCGAGTTACTAGCTAAGATCAAGGAAGCTCAGAAGGATGACGGAGAAATATGGGCGATAATACAGAATTTGGAGAAGCAGACAGAATTCAGAGTAGATGCAGACGGTATCGTATGGCAGGGCACTAGACTTTGTGTCCTTGACGACCAAGAACTCCGGGAAGCTTTGCTAGCAGAAGCTCATAGCTCCCCATTCTCGATACATCCTGGTTCAACTAAAATGTACCATGACATCAAACAGTACTTTTGGTAGAGTGGTATGAAACAGGATGTAGCAACTTATGTCTCCAAATGTCTTACCTGCCAGCAGGTTAAGATCGAGCATCAGCGATCTGGCGGTCTCCTTCAACCGTTAGACATTCCAGAGTGGAAGTGGGATAAAATCACCATGGATTTTGTTACCGGTCTTCCGCCTACCAAAAGGAAGCACGATGCAATATGGGTTATTGTTGATCGACTTACCAAATCAGCTCATTTCTTACCGATCCGCAAGGAAGATCTGGTAAGTAAACTCGTAGATACGTACAGACGAGAGATCATGAGACTACACGGTGCACCATCCAGCATCGTCTCAGACAGAGATCCTCGATTTACTTCACGCTTTTGGAAAAGTCTGCAGAAAGCTTGGGGAACACAACTTAAGCTTAGCACGGCCTTCCATCCTCAAACGGACGGACAGTCGGAGCGAACCATTCAGACATTGGAAGATATGTTGAGGTCATGTGCGTTGGAATGGACGGGTGATTGGGACGAATACATCTGTTTGGTGGAGTTTGCATACAACAACAGCTGGCACGCGAGCATCAAGTGTGCTCCATTTGAGATGTTGTATGGCAGAAAGTGTCGTGCCCCAATCTGCTGGGATCAGGTTGGCGAGTGAACACTCGAAGGACCAGAAATCATAGACATGACAAACGAGAAGATCGCAGTAGCTAGGCAGAAGATTCAGGAGGCACGGTCACGTCAAAAGAGTTACGCCGACAAGCATCGTAGGGATTTACACTTTAACGTAGGAGATCATGTCTTCCTTAAGGTTTCGCCGGCACGTGGTGTTAGACGCTTCGGGATTAAAGGGAAGCTCAGTCCTCGTGTCATCGGACCGTTTGATATCATTGAACGAGTCGGTGAAGTATCTTACCGATTGGCGTTACCTCCGCAGCTTTCGCATGTGCACAATGTGTTTCATGTATCCTTACTCAGAGGGTACCAATATCATCCCCTTCACATGGTTCAGTATCCACTGGAACAGATTCGTGAAGATCTCACTTTTATAGAAGAACCCGAACGAGTTCTTGACAGGCAAGAACGAGTCATGAGAAAGAAGACGATTCCATTCGTCAAAATTCTATGGAGGGATCATACCGAGCGGGAAGCCACTTGGGAAACAGAGGAGTCTATCCGGACTTCTTACCCTCATTTCATATTTTGAATTCGGGTATGTTCTCCTTTCCAGTTACTTTATCTATAATTCGGGGACGAATTATTCTTTTTAGGGGGGAAGAGTTGTAAAACCCACATGCTTTTACCATGCATATTACCTTAAGTTCGTACGTACTAGTTAAAAACTTTCCTAATATAGCATGATTACGATTACGTATTAGAAGTTTATGTATTACGTACGTGTTAGAACACGATAAGTATTTTGTTTGCACGATCACGTAATAATTATTTAGTAATAATTAATCACGAACATACGATCACGAGATCACGAGCGTAATTTAAACACGAGTTAGTATTATTACGTATATATATTTAATACGAGCGTAATTAAATATATAGGTGTAGGATATTTACGTAACGGAGAACTTTTAAAACACAAACTAAATTAAACGTAAACGTGTACGAAATTACAAGACACGAAACGAGGTACGGGACCCCCGCAAGGGAGTCCCTACCCGCGGCCAAACAAGAAACAATGGGCCAAGCCCATTGTTAATATTACTTAAGGGGGTTAATTAATTTTCACTACTTAGATTAGTTTACAGAAGATTTTCAAGAAAACCTAAAACCCCTTCCTCCTTCTTCTTGTGTGCCGCCACCTAAAAATCACCATAAGGGGGTGATTTTGATCTTGAATCTTGTGGATCTAGTAATTGTTCGTGTTTGTTCTTCACCCTTTTGATCCACGAATACGGTAAAACCTTTTTACTTGTTTCTTTTTAATTAATCTTCTATTAATTAAGAACACATGATGTTTTTCCTAAAGACATATTAATTAAACCTAGATCTAACCTGTTATGGTCATTAATTAATCTATGGGATCGATCTAAGGGGTGTTTGTTTTGGGCCGCGGGAACAACCGACCCCAAGGGGGTTCGGTTTGTTCTAACCGACCACCACCAAGACCTTTTTGGGTCTTGGTTGGTGCGTGTGGGTCCCACGGCATCAAGGGGGTACCCCGATTTGGTTCGGGGTAGGTGTTTGTTAAGATCCGGTGCATGTTTTTAAGCCTAGATCCGGATCATGATTATGTTAAATGTTTATGTTATAAACTTAGGTTAAGAATTAAATTAATAAGATGTAATTAATTTAATAACATGAACTTAGGTTAACTAATTATTAATAAGCATGAATTATTTTTCACCTAAGTATTTATATTACTAAGACTTATAATTAATTAATTATTTTAAAAACCATGGATATAATTAATTAATTAAACATGACTTAGGTTATATTAATAGTATTTAATAATACATATTTTAACCTAAGTATTTAATATATTTAATTAAAAACATGTCATACTTTAATTAAATATTATAACCTATAGTTTAATTAAATTACATGAAATAATTATTAAACTATATAATATATCATATGACTTAGAAAATAATCATGAAAATACGTAGGCTTATTTACTTAGCTTATTTAACCAGCTTATTTCTAATTATGGAAACTTTCTATTTTTAGAAACTTAATTAAATAAGGCAGCTATTTTATTTATGGAAACCAGCTATTTTTAGAAACTTATTTATTTAAGGCAGTTAATCTATTTATGGAAACTTATTTAATTAAAGCAGCTAATCTATTTATGGAAATTTCTATTTTTAGAAACTTATCTATTTTAAGCAGTAAATCTATTTTTGGAAAATTTCTATTTTTGGAAACTTTATATTTTTGGAAACTTTATATTTTTGGTATCTTTCTATTTTTTGAAACTTTCTATTTTTGGAAACTTTCTATTTTTGGAAACTTTCTATTTTTGGAAACTTTCTATTTAAGGAAACCTGCTATTTTTGGAAAGTTACTTAATATTACACAGTAAGTATAATAACACATGAAATATCAGAAATACTTAATCAGAATGAACATAATATAGGATTTAACACAGTTTAAGGCTTTAAACAGTGTAAATGGTAAGAACACATAAATAAGCTAAGACATGATATAAAACCAGCTATGTATGTAGTAAGCAGATACTTATTTCATGTACGTATTTATGTAGCGTTAGTGATTCAGAAGTAGGATTCTCGCAGTTCATCGTTCTCGTTCACTGGATATAAGGTACGGATTCCCGTCCTTTCAGTATGGACATTCTTTCCTTATTAGGATTTCCCCGTATGCAGCCAATTGTTTTCCCGTAGTATAAGTATGAGTTTGATTGTTTATGTTTAATATGATTACCTATAGCCATATACATGCATGACCAGTTTCACCTAGTTATGGAGGTACCATAACCATAACATTAGAGGCACTGATGTTATGACTTCACCACGGCGGAGTGATTGCTCGTGGCGTCCCTTCAGCTTTTGGCCATTTATTTATATTTATCATGTGGGGCGTATGGGTGCATCCTAGTTACACGTTTTTATTCAGGATTACATGTGCCTTGCATCCTTCACAAGGAGCTGATCCCTCCTACCCATAAAACCAGTATATTAAATTAGAGGCAGCCCCTCTAATTTGCATGATGAGGTCACCCCTCCAATTATTCATGCACGGTGGATATTCATGACCTATATTGGCTAATGGTAAAATATGACAAACAGTTTTTATAAGATAAATATAAGACTTTCAAACTATAAAACCAGTTTTATTAAGACTTAACCAGGTTACTCGGGACTTAGTTTCTTCCGCTGTTATTATGTTATATTCTTATCCTATTCATGCTTTATTGTACATCCGTGCACTGAGCGTATTGCTCAGCCGTTTTCCTTTTCTATGTTCCCAAAACGGCAGGTACTCAGGGACGGTCGTAGACACTAAGAGTACGTGCATATGGACTGGAAGCTGTCTAGCCTTCTTTACATTATGCATTTCCTTTCTTTATGATACTCATGCTTTGGACATTGTTTCGTCCTTTTCCTTTACTATACTATGTTTGTGTGTGATGAGCTTTACTTTTGGACTACCGATGTTTGATTTCGGTATTTTCCTTTATATGGTCAAGTAATGTTTAGACATTTTACCTTGTATGCTTTGATGACACGCCATAATTACTATGATATTTCCATTTCCAAAATGGGGTGTTACACCCCCCCCCCCCAACGACTTGCACATACAACCGGTACACCCTCGACATCCAATTCTCATCATTCTCCCCACTATGAACCGTAGTTTCGTTCACCAAATCATTAAACTTCTTAATTGCTTAGTTCATCGGAGTCCACTTGCCCGTTATCATGTTTTTTGTACGCTCCTTAAAACCCTTCTTTTTCTCGACCGTGTTGTACTCATTGCACACTTTATACCAAAAAGACGCCTTTTTTTTATCCGCTCCGGTTTTTGGATCCTCGGACACTTGGATGTAAACCTCGGCCAAAAGCTCTTCCTCGGCTTGAGACCAAAAAGCACGCGTTTGTTTTGGTTCTTCTTCGGGGACAGGTTCTTTTCCTTTATTTTTTTTGGCCACCGACTTCTTTCATGACTTCTTCGACGTAGGGGTCGGAACGACTTCTTGATCGGATGAGGAGTCGGGGACCTCTTCAAAGTGGTGTGATGCGTGCTCGGAAGGTTGCTACGAAGTGGTGTGATGGGTTTGTTGTTGTTGCATTTGTTGTTGTTGCATTTGTTGCGCCTTAAATTGTTGAAACAACAACAAATCTTCGGAGCTAGCAAATTGAGATGCGGAGTATTGAGGTTGGTATTGGGGAACGTATCCTGGATTCGAAGACGAACCCGGAATTTGGTTGGTTGGGTCATTGATCATACCGAAAACCCATTGAGGTGTTTGGTTGGGTTGAAATTAGGATTCATTTTATTTTTATTTTAAAATGGGAGATAGAAGTGTATAAGAAAGTGTGTGTGAAGTTTGGTAATATAAGGGGGGTTTTATAGGTTTTTTAAAAGGGTAAAAATGGAGTTTTTGGGATATTTTTTCTTAAATTTCTACCCCAACGGTAATATTACCGTTACATTAAAAAACAACATAAAGAAAACTCCACCGCGAGAGCTGGTGGGCATGGCGCCAAGCCGACGACGCAGGACCACGAAGTCCTGCGCGGTGGCCATGGCGCCTCGCCAAAAACATGGACTCCCCCTACTCTTAAGGGAACATGCATGACCATATAATGCTTTTGTGAGTACATGTACACTCTTGAATAACCAACTCAGCTACACACATAAGCATAAAGGACGATCAAAGTTTATTATTTCAGAGGCTACACTTCTGGAGTTGCTAAAGTTGCAAGAATACATTACTTTAAGATACATAAAAAATAATTAATTTCTAGACCTAATCAAGTTGGTATTTTGAAATACATAATACGTACTCCGTAGTAATTAAGATCTCACGACCCGCATATACAAAAGCTTCATATAATCATATTAGAATGATTCTTTATCCATTGTTGAGAAAAAATGACACTTAGTGAAAGAATTTCGAGTTACACAAAAAAAGTCCTTAAAACTAAATGGCCAACGAGGTAAAATTTTGTTTTAGACAGACTGGAATGGTATCATGCGTCGCCGGTGATGAACACCACCACGCATGATCCTCTTTAACCCATCCTCACCCCCATCCCTTCGCACGCCAACCTTCAACTTGTGCACTAGTTTTGTGATGTATTTTTCTCGTATGTTATAAATAGTTGTATAAAGTAGGTTATTGTTATTTATTTGATATGATAGTTACCACTGCACCTGAATGTTGTATATTAAATGGTGATATGATGCCCACGTGGTGATATGACGCTCACATAAAGGTGATAAGTTAGATGACCATTAAACACATTTTTAATTCTTAAATTAAATTTCTTAATATCATAAGTATTTCACAATGTCTTAAAAACTCGGGTTGGGTTAACTTGTTGAATTGGGAACTGATTGGAAGACTAGGTGGGATGTGATTGGTTTTTTCGTGTTTGGAGCCCAGATTAAATTGGTGAATTTTCGTTAACCCGAGTAGACTGCTTGTTGAACCTGACCGAGTCTTGATTTTTTAGAAAAAAGAACTAAAATCCTTTTTCTTAGCTTTCTATTAAGTTTAACAAATTACTCTTTATATAAAAGAGGGGAAATCATGGTTCCATAGGAACAGTGCTCCCCTCACACCCTTAATAAACTACTATTATTCTTCCCTCTCACAAACAACCTTCTCCCTCGCAATATTCACACACATCTCACGCACCGTTCTCTGGCACGTTTTGTTTGTTTGCTCAGTTATTCATTTGTTGTCTCCATTATTCATTAATGGACGCTTCCTCATTAATTGCTAAGGCGCCCTTTCCTGTTGCTAAGGCGCCCTTTCCGGTTTAATTACCCTTTGGTAAAACGCCCCTACATAAAACACTACTTCATCCCCTTTAATAATTAATCCCCTTTATTTGCTACTCTCTCTCACCTGCAAATAATTATTGGTGGATGTGTGTTTTTATTGGTGGATCTGTGTTTTTATTGATGTGGATCTGTGTTTGATCAGATCTTTCTTGATCACCCGCGTTTGATCGGTACGATCTTTCTTGATGGCCCACGTATTTTGATCTAGGCTACCAGTACGTTCGTTGCCGCTATATATGCCTGGTAACGATTGTTCGTTGCCGCTATATATGCCGGGTAGCGGATGCGATGTTTGAAAGATGGTGTGTTATGAGCTGGAAAAAGGGTGTGCTTATGGTGAACGTTGGTTCGGTTGGGCTATGATGATTCATAGTTTTTGTAGCCTTCTTTTTTTCCTAAACGAGGTAATATTTACTATAATTTTACTTTTTTTTTAGTGTTTTTTGATTCTTATTTGATTGATAGAAATGAATTAAAAAAAATGGTTGGAAATAATGTTCATAAGAGACCTACATGATGTGTATGATAAACTAATACACGTTGTGATTTAGATTCATACTGTTGGTATGCCTTATTGTTAGGGTGGTTGGACCAAATGTTGGTTTTGCCGTTGGTTTAGTTCCACCTAATCTTGGTTGACCTTTTTATGAACTGTTGTGGCTTATTGCTAGGGTGGTTGTCCCCAATCTTGACTTTGTTGCTGGTTGTTATCACTTTCTTGCTTTTTATATTGGTTAATATCCCAATCTTTGATGGGTTGACGACGATGAACCTGTGGTTGATTGCGGTTTATCTAAGCCTCAGTTTTTACGAGCCGGAAGGTGACGATGGTTTGCTCTGACCAAGATCATTGCCCCCGGCTTCTACCAGGTTGGTTACGT
This sequence comes from Glebionis coronaria, assembly GCA_025667525.1. Classification (NCBI taxonomy): domain Eukaryota; kingdom Viridiplantae; phylum Streptophyta; class Magnoliopsida; order Asterales; family Asteraceae; genus Glebionis; species Glebionis coronaria. Next base: position 99,285,897 of record CM046879.1, read on the forward strand.
TCGGATTACCATACATAGTTTGTAACTGTAACACATATTAGTTTATCATATACATCCTGTGCGAGTTATGAACAATAACTTGATTGTGGTTTGTTGTCTATGATGATCAATACCTGACCCGATATGTTTATTGGCTATGATGCTCCACAGTGGGCCCGTGTAAATCTGAGTACGGCCGCATCTTGGCTAGGCAGCCTGGTACGGTTGCAGCCATGGCGGACGTCTCAGTTTTTTTGCTTCAATGTGCCTTGCCTGAGCCTACCTTAGTGTGACTGAATTTGGTTTACTTGAGCCTTGCCTTTTTATGAGGTGTGCAGTGATGACGGTTTGCTTTGACCAGGATCGTTGCCCCCAATACACTTGTAGGTTACATTTCTGTAATTTTCTATGGGACTGATTCATCCCATATCTTGACAGGGCAACTCAGTAGAGATGCAGCCATGGTGGGTGTACCTTTTCCGTAGAAACGTCTTTTATTTGAATGTAAAAAAACATGCCATAGAACGGTGCGTGAGATGTGTGTGTGAATATTATGCGGGAGAACGTAGTTTGTGAGCGGGAAGAATAATAGTAGTTTATTAAGGGTTTGAGAGGAATCTTAATTAATGCTTCGAAATGGCAATGATGATACTCTTTGGACAATGCTAAGCTGAATTGCTTAGAATTCAGATTATTTGCTGCCTGGCAGGGCAAGCTTTCCATGTTTGTAGCCATGGTGGCAATATCCTCATATCCGATTCGTCATTTATCTGAGCCTAAAAATAAGAGACCACTTGCTGTTGAAACCTACCTGTTCTTTACATGCACCAGACTGAAGTTGGCAGCTTGAGCCGTTCTCGAAGGTTGGAGATGATCTGCGTGATCATCGTAAGGCAAAGGTAAATGTCTATCATCCGTTTGGCCATTCGAGTAGCGTGTTTTTATCTGCTTAACCTGAATTAATACCTTATAACAGGGTAACATATGAAATGAAGAAAATAGATCGTCAAGCAGCTGCTCATGTGTAGAAGAATTATAGCAACAATATTAATCAAATCAAGATGGATCAGGTGGTATAGGAGAAGTGAAAATAAAGACGCACATACTGAATGATTATCACGAGCAATTTTGTTAGTAGATGCAAGCATCGCGAGCTCTTGAACAAGTAATGTCCGCTGATTGTAATTTTTTCCTAGGCTATCGCCTTATAACATTTCAATCCAAAAATATGTTTTGACATTAGTTTTATACTAAATTCAGAAAAAAAAACATGAACACAAAAGGTAAATAAAAATTTACAAAAGGAACACTATTAATTTTAAGTTAATCTTAGTATGTGAATGTTGATGAATATCAGATGTCCTTTGCGTACAGGCTATTCCTTCCAAACATTTTCTGAAACCTACCTGTTTTTTACATGCACCTAGCTGTCAAGGTGCTTTGATGAAGGTATGTAGAACAATATTGTACTATACATAGAACAAAAGTGCAAGTAATATGTTCTTGGATTTAAAACGGGTAATAGGTGAAGTGAGTCAGTTGAGCTTAAATTCGTAATGAAATTCATATGCTTATTAGGGAGTGTTTTATATATTCCCAGAAAAACCCATGAAGGCTTATCCCCCGTCAAAAAACTTAATAGGCACCTCCTATAAAAATCTTACCTCAAAGTGTTCACTTTTTAACCAATCTATGAAATGTGTCACTTTAAAAATTATATGCCATCTAAGACTTATCAGCCTGGATTGGATACACTTGGAGATAATCAGGTCTGAAAACGGTTAAATTTTGTTACCAACAACCAGTTGCATACTTATCGAGTTATGGTGCATTTGAGATGCATACAATAGGTTTTGGTTCGAAAATGCTGGCAAAGATTGGGTATATATGTGTGCTTCATTATGGTTCACGGTGTGGTTATTTAGGAAGTAAGCAAAGTTTGGCCTCACACTTTTCTCATTGTCTATATACGTGCGAACAGTACCCGTCTCTAACGACATTTGGTGCTAAAAGTTGATTATAACGCATATACCTCTTAACTCTACTAATCTGTAGGAAAGCACATCGGCAACATGGAAGCTACGAAGAAGACGGTGAGGGATCCTGTGGGGATTTGGAAACCTATGACAGTACTTTGCATTGTTTCAGGTTTCTAGGTAGACAACAACTATTAGTAAGGTTGGTACTGTTGCGCATCCTTAACGTAAACCATTATGACCCTTACTTATATATACTTTTCTAATTTTTGTTTACTTATGTAGGTCTGCAATCTGGCATCCATGCCTTCTGTACGAAAGAAAGGTTTCAATCTCATCGTGAATATGAAAAAGAATTAGATCAGCACAGGTTAGTTTATGCTCATTCATGATTCCTTTAGTAGTAGAAACTGTCAATATACAGTTTTTGTGTCGTGCTATCCGATATTTAAGTCGAGACATTTCCAGTGATAAAGAGTATATACCCATGAAATGTGGGTCGGGCTCTTAAAAGAATAGGTCACTAGATGGTCTTTAAGAAATGTAGCTTATCTGATATAAAAATGTCTTTGCATAGTACAAAAGCTCCTAAGTCCTAACTTCAGATTTTAGCTTGCAACAATTTTGCAGATAATAAAGATGTTTGAGATTTCATATATTTAAGCATATACTCAGGCCCGAGTTTGAATTAGGAGTAACAAATTTCGTTTCGTATTTACAGTCTAACACATTTTCCTTTTAACTTGGTTTAATGTCTTATTCCTACACCTTACAAGTGGAAGCATAGTCACAATTTCCTGATAAGTTGAGTAGGAAAAAGGGGCTGCATCAGTAGAGATGCATCTGATTGCCTCAGTGCACACGCTCGATGATGCATTAGATCGACAATTTATTCTATCATTTCACTCAAATGTCAAGCTAAACTACCTTAAGGTATGCTTGGAATATTGAACTTTCTAATTAAACTATAATAGAGAAGACTGCTCATTATGAGTGGTATACCACCATTACACATGCGCATACACACGTTGTATAAACTGGTAAAATTTTAAAGTTAAAAGATTCATCATTTGTATGTATTCTTTTAGAAGTTTTCTTTACGCTAAGATATGATAGTATAGAAATACTCACGTGTTTGTATTACTGACTGATTGCTTTCAAAAGACATGTAAAGACACAAGCCTTTATTATCTATACTTTTGACTAAAAGATTTAAGTAATTCTTTTGTCTCACGAATAACATACAATATATAAGTTTTATTAGTTGGGGTGAACATCCAAACTAAATGGAAATTTTTTTCTATAAATCTAAAATCTTGATGTATGAAACTTCTGTGTCTATGGTAATCTTTCTTTATTTTAAGTTGTTTTTTACTGAATCATATTTACTATCTTTTCAGGTTGATGCGGGAATAAAGAAACATTGTCTCTAGCATACTTATGGCGTGCTTGGTTGTACAAAGGTTGTTAGTTTCATACATGAATCATATGCTTTATTGAAAAACACTCTTCGTCCTATTGGTAATATCTTATGTGTGGCTTTTGACATCATATCTTGCGCTAGGGTGACACCAATTATACTACTGTTGTAAGGCAAGTGCATGACATTATTTTCTTACCTTTTTGTAACTTTATATCATTGGCGTGAATCTTAATATTTCAGATTTGATGGTTATATGGTTCAGGCTCATCTCACTTTACTATAAGTGTTCTATACGTTGGAATTTTATAAAATTTAATGAACTTTGTTGCTAATACAAAAAATACAGTTGCATCATTGTAGCGAATTTTAGTACACTTTGTGTTAGCTCAAATGTTTTGGAGGTTGTTGTCTTAGTTAGGGGTAAGGGGTGTTTGGCTAAGGTTAATTAAGGTGCTTATTAGCTGATCATATTAACCAAATTCAATAAATTTAGTATAAATATTCTAGCAATATGTTTATTATCTTTTAGAAGAGCAAATAGAGTTCCCTATGATGCATATACGTGTGATTGCAATCTGCAGGAATGCACACACCAGCAATGCAAATACAAAGAAGATGATGGGAGATCCGACGTGGATATGGAACCAATGGGATCTCTTTGTATGTGACTTGTTGCGCATGTATCAAATGAGATAGTACAAAAGTTACCGACGCCGAAAACCTCCACAAAAACCTTAATGAAGTTGAAATAAATGGTCCAACAACCGTTAAAATCCTCAAGCTGTCAACAATGAGTCTCATGAATCAGGTGTTGTATTTTTTATAAAATTTTATGCTTTAAAAAACCTGTTGAAATATGCGGCTTCTTAATGTTGGACATAGGATTTATTTCAGCCCGCGAACACTGATAAAGAGGTTTGTTACATACATTTGGAGACTCAAAATACATGAACTCTTAAGCACACAGAATGACGTCACATTTTGTTCATGTTTTTTGTCACAGGGATATGTGATATAAGCTAATAAGGATGTCCAGTTGTATCTTACAGTCTGTTGACACACAAGGTTCGTTTAACGATAGTCCGACATTGGTTTACTTTGAGGGAGCATCAACAGTGGCAAACACACTTGAAGCCAAAGAGGCCTCAGATGGCTAAGTTACTTCTCCAACAGTTGCTGCACTTGGAAACCTCAGCTAAAGGTATTTTTTCGTGAGACGTGAAAATACGATTATCGCACTATGATCACATTTCTACGCCATTTTAGTCGAATTTACCAAAAACATCGCTTAATAACAAGACTAACTGTATATAGGATATAGATGACGGTTTAAGTAATACTAATCTTGGACGATTTCTTGCTATTATAGGTATTAATGAAGGACTAGAAAAAGGTTGTTGCGATTCGCATGGAAATTAAAGATGGGACTCTAGAGGAGGTGTAGCCGTTTGGTTTCTGTAAATGATGTGCACGTGTATGTGGTTTTTGACTTTCTCTTATGTAAAGTATACAAAAGAAGACCCGCCACAACAAATACATATATGTTTATGCATTCCAGCTATGGATAAAACACCTGCACCTGTACTCTTTTGTATGTGTGTTAATTCAAGCTTCATTATTGTCTGTTTAACGTTCATCTGGTCCGCATATTAATTACACAGACAAACACCCTCTGTGAAACGTGACCAAAAACGCCCGCGGCGAAGCGTGGGCACCCCTCCTAGTATAAGCTAGTGTGGTAGTAAACTTGATCTTAAGAACACATACACGTATAGAACCTGTGACCCGGTGAACGGGTGGCTCTCCCTACCGATAAAAAATTGGATTTAATACATTGGTATTCCACATATATATTCATGAAACAATACTGATAACTGGTGATTAATTGGCGGTATCAAAATAACGCCGTTTTTAATGCTCATCCTATGTAGAAAGACGTGTTATTCGTGTGATTTCTTTTTCTTAATTTAAGTATAGAGGTCATAAAGCATATTGAAACTTTTAGTTAAATAACTTTTGTAATTCTTTTCTAGCTCCTTGTTAAAGTGTTTTTTTAATATGTCTTCTTTAACTAACAAACATTGGGTTAACATTATTGATACGTGGTACTCACGACTCACTTTTGAGTCAAGTTTGGTAGGCCAAAAATTCACATCTTATGAGAATATAATATAATCAATTTATGGGTATGTTTGGCAATAGTAATACCCGGAGCGAATTGCTAGAGCAAGTTACTGGAGCTAAATGTTGGATTATGTTGCTGGAGCTTATTTTTCATACTAGTTTAACTAGCATGTTACATACTAGCTTATTTTTATATATGCTCCTTCAAACTGTGTCAACCAAAAGATATTTATTTTTAATAATAGATTATTTTTCTAAAAAAATAAGATTATGAAATTAACTCATACTCATGCAACAATACTGATAACTGATGATTAATGGTGTATATGACGGTATCAAAATAACGTCGTATTTAATGCTCATCTTATGCAGAAAAGTGTTATATTTTATTCGTATGATTTCTTTTTCTTATTTTAAATATAGTGGTCATAAAGCATTATATTGGGACTCTTGATTAAATAATATTTTGTAATTCTTTTCTAACTCCTTGTTAGAAAGTTTATTCAATATATCTTTGTTCGAAAAAAAACAATGTGCAAAAACTAAATGTGATGCTCTTGGTAGCGGCTGAGACGAGGAGGGTATCCGGCTGCTTCACGGAACATGACCATATAATGCTTTCGAGAGTAGACATACACTCTTGAATAACCAACTGAGCTACACAAATAAACAAAAAATGTGCTACACACATCAAGGCCGATCAAAGTTATTTTTCAGAGGATTTCGACTTGAATCTCTGCCAATAATCGCAAAGCTTTATTGTTAGTTAGGCTATACTTTTCGAGTTGCTAGATTTTCAAGCATTCCTTTAACATAAAGAAAAAAATCATTATATTCTAACCCTAAACAAGATGGAAAACTTATAATTTCGAAATAAATAATAGTTTCTCCGTCCCATGATTATAGTCCGTCGACAAAAAACACATAGATTAATAAAAACATCACTATTTCAACTATCTGATTGATCGTATAGGGGTATGTATAAAAATTACGTAACACAAAAACGGATTACGAAAAACGCATAATTAAAACCCTACGTATTGTTTTGCGACAGAGAAATTAAACTTGAGATTCTTTAGCATGGAAATGGACAACTAATCGAAGACGAATGATTGAAAAGTAAAAACGAAGACGGAAAAATAAAAACTTAAAAATAATACTAAAATAATAAAAATCATGCAAATTAAGAAAATAACGAAAAATTGCAAATTTTTTTTTTTGAAAACTTAGCTAAAATAAACTTAATAAACTTAAAAGACTATATAAAAAATACAATTGGGCCAAAAAGCCCAATGTACGAAAATGGTTATTGGGCCAAAAAGCCGAATTTGAAACATGTAAGAAAATGAAAAATGTAAAAATGGATAGATACTTAAAAAGTGATTTTGAACAAATATAATACTGAAAGTTTTAGCTAAAAAGCACTAGAGATTATAACAATAAGCTATAAGCATTAGGAAAATTGTGAAAACGCTATTAAAACAACATATTAAGTTGAAAACCTATGAGCATACCAAAAATAAGATAACTAAGCTATTTGGAAAAAGAAATCAACAATAAGCTGCACGCATAAGCTGTAACGAACTAAAAGCTTTTTGCGAAAAAGACAATTTTGTCGCTTCGGGGTTTTAAGACCACCAAACACGACCAAATGAAATATAAGGGAAAATATGCTATATAAAATTGTTTTGCCACGAAGAATCACTAAATAAGTTGTGCTAAAAAGTTTTAACACGTGCTATAAGCTATTACGGGCTTATAGTCTGAAAACAAGACAAAATAAAAAAACTTATAAAAGAGAAATAAAGGGTTAGTAATCAAAAAAGTATTATAGAGCAGTTGGTGTAACACCTCCATTTTTACCTTGACGCAACGGAATAATATTTTTAGGGGTATTACTTCATGATATAAAAGCAAAGTGATAGAATACAGCTCAAAAGAGTGATTAAATAAACTTCATTTATTCTTTATAAATTTATCATTCAAAATCAGAGATTTTCAATAAAACAACTGTACATATGTTGTACATGACAGGTCCCCGAGATCTATAAAATAGGTTTAAATGACAAAATCTTCCAAGATTATATCTCTCCACGTCATTAGTATGCTGCTCCATGCTATCAATTTCAATACCTGAAATATATGCTTAAAGTCAACACAAAGGTTGAGTGAATCCATAGGTTTTACAATCAGTTTGAATACAATCAGAAGCCATTCTATAAACGTTTGAGGAGCGAGGGCACTTTAAATCGTAAACCCAACCACTCAGTCAGAACGTAATATCAAGATGAAACATCTTTGTACAAATCTCCCTACTAACATGATACTTTCATTAATTCCACATATTCATGATTAATCTTCTTTAATTTTAAAGTTGGTAAAAATAGTCCTTTTGGTTACACTTTGGCATAATTACACTTTTAACCCCAAAAGTATATAGTTTCATAAATTACAATTTAAACCTTCAATATTTAACCTTAGGGCGTCAAACTTTCCAACATTTATTCTATAACTTATACTTTCATAAAATGACACTTTTGGCCCAAATGTTAAATAGTTTCAAAATTGGCAGTTTTAGTCCCCGAACTTGTAAAAATCACTTAACAAGCTCAAAAATGATCCAAATGATCTAGGATTTAGAAAAATAAGTTTATGAACACATTTATAATCATAATAAGAAAATTTCTTCAGAATTATAACTTTTAAATTGGGTTTTTGTTTATTATTTTATGTAATTATAAAACTAGGGTTTTAAGACATCTTTAACTTATAACTATAATCTAAAATGATGAAATGACTTAGTTTCTTTTGGATTATCTTTCTAACATAATTTTGGCATTATAACAAGTCTAAATAAACATTATAACAAGATCAAAGCTTGGTTAACACAGATTTTACCTAGGTAGCTCCAAAATGGCTATCAAAGCTTCAAGAGCTTCAATGGCTAGCTTCTAGACCTGGTTTTTGGTCTTGTGGGATTTCCTTAGACGTATATAGAGGTGGATATGAAGAATGTGTAGGAGATACAAAGGAAACGGGGTGCATGTTGTAACAATGGGAGTTCGCCCTTATTTATAGTGCTTTCAACACTTAGGCTCCAAGTTAAGGTTTAGGACGTCTAAGATAGATAGAGTACTGACTAAGGGAAGCTAGTGAAGGTCTAAACAAGTTCTTAGACTCTAGGTTTGATCTAAGCTTTCCTTGCGGTTCAAAATGTCACGATATACATATGATAAGAATGGTGATGTGTAGCAAGCGAGGAGGTGATCCACCTACTTTTCACACTCTTAAAATATCTTAGGATTGATAAATATTAGGTTTTCAAACTTGTAATGGAGGGAAATGGTCTGAAAATGAGTTTTGGAGGGAAATTTCAAAACCGGGTTTCATTTCTAGGGCTTGTAACTTATGGTTTATGTTTTTGGTGATTAAGGACTTGGGAAAGTGATTAGTGAATTAATAGGGATTAATTATGGTTTAGACATTCTATTTAAGAGATTTGGGTCCTTGGTTTGAAGTTTAACAAAGGTTTGATATGAAAATGGGAAGTATACATTTGTAGATTAGGGTTTTCTAATGATCTAGGGTTAAATCTTAGTAAAAGGCTTTATCCTTCAATTTACTACTTATGTAAACTTAACTTAGGTCTTATATATTGGGTTTTAAGTGTCCAATGAGTTCTTACACTTGGTTTAAGGCTTTAGTTTAGGTAAACATATCTAAAGAGTGAAAATACCTATTTTGACCTAATTTACAAGTCATGCATTGAAATCTTGTAACTTGTGCATTAGGGTACTATTACATTGTCTTAATATAATATTATAACCTTAATGAAGTCCTATAAATATTTATAGACTTGTCTAAAAAGAACTAGGTAGTGATTTCATGTAGATTTCTTAATATTAAGGTTTTTAGGTCATTAATCCTAATGATTTTCTAACTTAGGTAATTAGGGTTTATATCCTTATGTATGATTATTATAGGGCTTATATGATATGTTTATGTCTTATATGGGTTCTACATTCTTAGTTTGAGGGTTTATATAGATTGATCATATTCTAGGGTTAATTAAGGGAGCTTAAGATCCTATGCTTTGATAACTTGTACCTTATGCTTTACCAACTTGTAACTTGACTTGAAATGAATGTATAATATTAATATGATGCATATTTGATTTTTATAATTTGTGGTAAAAGATTAGACTCTAATTCAATGTATAATGGATTTTATATGCTAATCTTGGTTACTAGGTCTTAATTTGTAATTAGCATTGGATTAGTGAATATTAGCAATTTGGGATCAATTAACTTTCCTTTATATGATAGATTGTAATTGACACATTGTTTTTTTATAATAGTACATGGATTTTATGTAGTTATATTGCTTGAAATATTATTTATCAAAGTTTCTAGGTGGTGATCTAGACTATTATGTACAATTGTTTGTACTTAGCTTTGCATGGTTTGTTCTTGCCATTCTTAGATATTATTATGTCTTTATAGTATATACTTTATAACTTTTTTATGTTCCATAATGACTTATTTATAAGTGTTCTCCATTCATGTTTTACCATTCTTGAGTTTATAATTTATTTATAGGAATTCTAGGGTTTTTAAGGGAATTTAGGGCATCATGGTTATATTTGAGATGTTCTAATTAATATTGAACTTATTAGATCTCTTTTATAGTTTAGAATTGTGTCTTTCATCATTATAGTAATGTGTGGTTATAATAGTTTATGGTGTGAGAAGCAGTTCATTCTACCAATTAATACACAAAAAGCAAAAATTTCTAGTGGCTTTTCCACTCCTATTCAAACATAGCGTATATTACACTTGAAATTTTTATGGGTTGTCATAGCCTCTTCCCCTTAAAGAAATCTCGTCCCGAGATTATAATCGTAGTGTATCAAAAAGGCAGATGTAGTTCTTGTGTTCTGCTTAACATTCTATTCATATATCAATGAATAAAGTTCTTAATGTTGTTATTTCTTTTCTTTAATAAATCTCTTCTATTAAAGCTATCACGAAGCATAAGCACTTATGATATGTTGACCATTTAGGTTGTAATGAAATCTTATATAGATTACAAGAATAAGAGTAAATTGTACCAATTAATCAGGTAAATCCTCTTTAGTTCTCTAAATAGGAAGGGAATGTGATTATTTATGAGTTTCTTTGGGTAAAACTCAAGTTAATAAGTCACAGTTTGCCTAAAAATCATAAATTGATTATTACATATCTTAAAATCAATAAGGAAAGCATTTCACCAATGTTAATACTGTTTTACATGGTGTAGTTTCTCATTCTTCTTGAAATTTTTTTGTGATTACTCTTGGAAAAGATGTTTCACAAATCATCATTTTAATCCGGTAAACAGTTAACAGTTATTTCTTATTGCACTATGAATGCTCTATTACTGTAATACCTTCATCGGATAGGTGCAATTCCAGATAATGCAATGCATACATGGAGTATGAAATTCCCATATTTGGATAGTTCTCTCACTTAAACCTATTGGTATACAGGGAAATATTCTTTCTTAATGTATTCAATATTGCAGATATCAGCACTTTATGTCAACAGATTATTTTGGGAATAACCTTGTTGAAGTTTCCATATCCTTTATGAAATACAATTGATAATGATTCAGATGGTGTCATGTCGTATCTTAAGAAATTCTGAAATAAGTTTCTCATTACTTGTTCTTACCTATTTTTCATAAGAAAAAATTTAGGTTAAACGTTTTGTAATTCAGATTTCAAAATTTCGTTAAGATATAAGTTGAACATTTAGTCTAAAGATAATCAAACACATAAAATTCTAAGTACATGTAACACAAATGAGTTATTCTTCCAGATAGTGAAGTAAAATAACACTTATAAAATGAAATCAAAAACTTCATAGATTTTTATTGATAATATTCACGTATATTTAACACACTTATTCATTTACAAAGCACGGAAATCTTAGAAAAGTCTAAAAATTCACCTTGCTCCAACAGTATCGTGTTTGATGACCTATTTGAAGCAGTTCTGGCACTTTGTTGTGCAGTTTTTAGTGTGATGCAATAGATAATTCATACATTGGGGAATGTGTCTAGCATAGTCGTCGTATTTTGTTGTTTGGGAATGGTTAACTAGGTTAGTATTTGGGTAATATAGGTAGGGAAAATAGGGATCATAGGTAAAGTTTAAGGGATTGGGTTTATTTTCAGCAGATTCTTCTTCTCCTTTAATAAATTTACGTTTAAGGGTGCTGGATTCTTACACAGGATTGTGCTTGATTACATGATCCATTAATTTCTGAGATTTCTTAATGGCTTCTTCTAAACTATGGGGTTTAGAAATATTAATCATCCTTCTGAATCTTTGGGGAAATCCTTTGATAAAAGCCTTCATCTTCCTTTGTGAATCAGTGATAGGATACAATTCTGCTAACTCTTGAAATTTTCTCAAATAGGCTTTGAGATCAATTCCTCGTGTTACTAGGTTACAAAATTCCTTTTTCACTTTCTTGATATCTTTTGAAGGATAATATCGGGTTATTAGGATGCACTTAAAATCTAATCATTTCGTCTTATAGGCTTCGTCTAAACCAACAAGTTGAGTATAGTAATTCTACCATGAAAATGCTTCATTAGTTAGGGTACTAATAGCAAGCTGTACTTGGCGATCCTCAATGCAACTATTTTGGGAGAAAATTGTTTCTGTCCTCTTAATCCAATGGGTAATACTAATAACATCTTCCTTTTCTTGGAATTTATATAACTAGCTAGTTATATAGTCTTCCGTTGGATTAGCATTCCTTACTATTTTGAAGATTGGTATTTTCAAGGTTGTAGCTACTTCATCGTTGGTTATTCGCTGAAGTCTTTCGGGAGTTAGGGTAGAAGATACTGATGTCCTTAAATGTGTCATTCTGAAATTAGAAATTTTTTTGAAATTTAGATATACTTGTCTATTTAAGCATTTGTCATATGTGTATACATACAACGCTTCACGAGCATAAATTTTCCAAAAATTTAGAAACATAAAAGTTTTTAGGGAATAGGTTTATAGGGCTCACACAACTAACAACTTGTCCTAGGTTTCTTAGGTTATTTATCCTTTATTTATATTGATACTCTTTTTAACCAAATAGACTTGAGAAGTCCTTTTTAGTTTAAGATAATATCTCTCTTTTGCTATAATTCTTGTAAAGACTTATACTTTTCAAGTATTTCTCTTTTCTAGAATAATGTGCAAATAAAGGAAAGATGAAAAAGAAACTTTTATTTATTAATAATCTGCTTTACTGATGGACATATAAGCTTCTTTGTTACATAAAAGTAAAGACTGAATCTAAAGTATTTACAAGGCTTTTTGGGAAGCTGAAATATTTAAAAGCTGGTCGATTTCTTTTCCTGGGGATTCTTAATTTTTGCTAAGAGAGCTTTGATGTTCTCTTGGTGTCGAACTTGAATATCTTCGATAAGTTTTTCCGTTGCTGTTATTCTTATTCTTACTAAGGTGATTTCCTCTTCATATATCCTTTGCCTATTACGTAACTCAAAATTCTCATTGCTTACTCTTACAAAATTATTCTCTAATTTCTCTATTTCCTCTTGCATCATTTTTTGTTCACACCTTCGCCTTTCGACTTTATATTCTAAATCCTCAATACGGTTGGGTGGGACTTCATTGAAATAGTTGATCATATTCTCCATTTGTTTTACAGATAGGTTTTGGTTATTTGGGATATTATTGGAAGCTTGGGATGAAGGAGTTTGATACTGCGGAATAGGTATATTTTCATAATTTGGTTGGGGATTATTTTCTTGTGAAAAAGGTTTAAGGTGATTATTATTGGCAGAAAGGGCTAATACTAAAGGTTAAGAGGGCTGGGAGTGGTGGCGCCGTGGGGTGCCAAACCCACGGCGCGATCGGCGTTGTGAGTCCGGCGATCACCAAAACCCACGGCGTGAGCCTGTGGCGTGGGTATTCCCACGGGGCGTGAAACATGGTTTAAAAAAATTTGAAATGTTTTTAAAAAATAACGGCTAGTAGCCGTTGAGTTTGAAAAAAAAAGTTTTTTTTTTTGTTTTAATTCCCAACGCCTAGAAAATTTAAATAATTTTTTTTTGTATTAATTGCCAACGGCTATATTTGATTTAAAATTTTTTTTTTTTCAATTTTAAACTCTATATATACTCCATTTCCTATATCATTTTTTACACACAACCATTCTCCAATTCTATACATTCTCTCATTCAAATCATTCTCTCATTCATTCACAAACAGAAAAATGGCCGGCAAAAATAATTGGTTTGGATTCACCCACCTCCTTCAATCCAACATGGGTGCCGGTGACGGAACTACGTCCAATTCGTAATTCCCCGGATTTCCTACCCAAGGTCCGATGACTCCCGAAGATCAAGCTTTTCTACAAAAGAAACAAGAAGAATATCAAGCCTATACCACCCAAAGACGCCTATCACTCCAATCTACAAGCTCAATTCCACCACCCGAACCCGAACCAACAAAAAAAAAGCCGAAAGAAACACCCCGCAAAAAAATCAAAAGAACCTGTTCCGAATGAAGGTCTTGGTCGGTGGACCAAGGACGAAGAAGCCGTACTTGCCGAGTGTTACATCGCAACATCCGAAGATCCGAAAGTTGGGCGTCACCAAAAAAGAGACACTCTTTGGATTCGGATTACCCGGGTGTTTAACGAAAGAAATCATCAAGAACGTAGCAAAGACATGCTTACGGGTAAATGGAATCCGATGCATCATAATATTATGAAGTGGAACGCTATCTACAAGAAATGTCATCGGAACAAAAAAATGGCGAAAGCGAGGTCGATGTGATTGAACGGGCTCGGGGAATTTACACGAACGAGATTAGAAATGCCACGTTTAATCACGAAAAGGCATGGAATGTTTTGAGGAAGTCCCCAAAATGGGACGCTCCCGAGGTTGCCCCGGTTGATTTGACCGAAAATGATGAAGGCGTTCGTTTGCGACGCCGATGAACACAGACGAGCTTTTCCAACGCGATCAACGACCCCGCCCTGCCGGTAAAGAACGACCCGGGAAAAAAAGCCGTTCCGAAACATCAGCGAGTACCGGAGGAAGTAACTCGTCTCGATTTTAAGACGCGGTTACCTATGACCTTCTTCTCCGTCGTGAAGTCGCGGAGAAAGCGTATGCGTCTTCGCAACACAAAGACGACACGATTGCCGAAATAGAGGAGTTGAAATTTCTCGACTATGACACCTCTAAAATGGATGCCGAAACGGCCGCGTTTATATACTTTAAAAAAGAAGAAATCAAGGCTCGTCTACGCGTAAAAATTCCGAATACCAATCAATACCGCGACGTTGTAGATTCCGAAGACTCCTCCAACTAGTAGTTTTTTCGTAATCTTTTCGTTTTTTTTCGTTTTTTTCGTTTTTTTTATTCCAAGTTGTATTTTTCTATTTTTTTAGGATTGTAATATTTATTTTTATTTGTGAAATGAATTAATTTAATTTGAAAATGTGAGAAATAAAAAAAAAGTGGGACTCACATTCACCCATCACTTGGAGTGATGACTCCCCTGTTTTTTTCATGTGAGTGAGTGAGTGAGTTTCGTTGACGTGGCACCCCAAAAGGGAGTCACCTGGAGTGATGACTCCTAGTGCTCTAAGGGAAATCCAAAAGGTAAAGATTTTCTGGTTCCAACAATGGGATGAGAATAGGAAGACATATTTCTGATGACGTCGGTAAAAAGAAAAAAATTACTTCTATCAGTAGCTAGCACTATATTATTTACACATACTATCATTTAAACACCTAAAAACATTACTAAAAATCTTAAATGTCACTTACAACTTTTTGCAGCAGCATGATTTTTGATGTGGAGACTTCACTTGGAAATTTTATTTAAGAAAATCAGTTATAGTTAAGATTTTTAAATCTATTAATTCTCTATAACTATAGCTCTGATGCCACTCTATAACACCCCCATTTTTACCTTGACGCAGCAGAATAATATTTTTAGGGATATTACTTCATGATATGAAAGCAAAGTGATAGAAAACAACTCAAAAGAGTGTTTAAATAAACTTCATTTATTCTTTATAAATTAATCATTCAAAATCATAGATTTTCAATAAAACAACTGTACATATGTTGTACATGACAGGTTCCCGAGATCTAAAAACTAGGTTTGAATGACAAAATCTTCCAAGATTATATCTCTCCACGTCATTAGTATGCTGCTCCATGCTACCAATTTCAATACCTGAAATATATGCTTAAAGTCACCACAAAGGTTGAGTGAGTTCATAGGTTTTAAAATCAGTTTGAATACAAGATCCTTTTTCCTGAGCTACGTTGTTATTTGCTCGTAAGTTTGAATAAAATGATGATTTAATTGCACTAAGCTCATGATACCGCGACTAGACATAGGAACCAACAGTATGCCCTTATGAGGAAGTCTGCCAAACTATCCTTATTTGCAAAATAAAGTATGCATGTTTGACCACTAAGGTGCTAGAAAGTGTGACTTGCCCAAATAGGAGATGTCAGTCTCCGATAGTACTATTCACGATATTAGTGCTTATTCTGAGAAATGACTAGCGGTTCATAATTAAAAAGCAACTTTTACAGGAAGCAGTAAACATAGTGTCAATGAATCATATTTGGAAAGCATACCAAAAATACTTGTATTCCAATTTAGTATATATCCCCCTCACGGGTTTTGAAATCATTTGAAAGTAGTACACGTTAGTGAGGATATGAACTCACCTTATGTCCAGTGTTCTTGTTGGGTTTATGTCACACAGATCAACTTGAGCTAACACACAAGAACGTGGTCTCACACCAAACTGTTTTAACATAATTGGCATGGTATTAAATTTTTAATATTTTGATCAATCTCTTTAAGTATTTGGTTATTTTCTCTAATTATTATTTGATTGTAATTCTATCACCATTGTTCGGGCTATCATACTCAGAAGCCATTCTATAAACGTTTGAGGAGCGAGGACACTTTAAATCGTAAACCCAACCACCCAGTCATATCGTAATATCGAGATGGAACATCTTTGTACAAATCTCCCTACTAACATGATACTTACATTAATTACACATATTCATGATTATTATTCTTTAGTTTCAAAGTTGGCAAAAATAGTTCTTTTGGTTATACTTTGGTATAATTACACTTTTAACCCCTAAAGTATATAGTTTCATAAATTACAATTTGAACCTTCAATATTTAACCTTAGGGCCTTAAACTTTCCAACATTTATTCTTATAGCTTATACTTTCACAAAATGACACTTTTGGCCCAAAATGTTAAATAGCTTCAAAATTGACAGTTTTAGTCCTTGAACTTGTAAAAATCACATAACAAGCTTTAAAATGATCCAAATGATCTAGGATTTGAAAACAAAGTATATGAACACATTTATAATCATAATAAAAACATTTATTCAGAATTATAGATTTTTTAAATGGGTTTTTTCTTATTATTTTATGTACATTATAAAACTAGGGTTTTAAATGACTTAGTTTCTTTTGGATTATATTTCTAACATATTTTTGGCATTATAAAAACTCTAAATAAACATTATAACAAGATCAAAGCTTGGTTAACATAGATTTTACATAGGTAGCTCCAAAATGGCTCCTTATGGCTTTTTATGAACACAACTTGCTATCAAAGATTCAAGATCTTCAATTGCTAGCTTCTAGACCTGGTTTTTGGTCTGGTGGGATGTCCTAAGACGTATATAGAGGTGGATATGAAGAATGGGTAGGAGATACAAAGGAAACAGGGTGCAAGTTCTAACAATGGGAGTTCGCCCCTATTTATAGTGTTTTCAACACTTAGGCTCCAAGTTAAGGTTTATCACGCGTAAGATAGATATATTACTGACTAAGGGAATCTAGTGAAGGTCTACACAAGTTCTTAGATTCTAGGTTTGATCTAATCCTTCCTTGTAGTTCAAAATATGTCACGGCATACATGTGATAAGAATGGTGATGTGTAGCAAGACAGGAGGTGATCCACCTACTTTTCACACTCCTAATATGTCTTAGGATTGATAAATATCAGGTTTTAAAACTTGTAATGGAGGGAAATGGTTTGAAAATGAGTTTTGGAGGGAAGTTACAAAACCGGGTTTTATTTCTAGGGCTTGTAACTTATGGTTTGTGTTTTTGGTGATTAAGGACTTGGGAAAGTGATTAGTGAATGATTAGGGCTTATTTAGAGTTAATACATTATAATTAAGAGATTTGGGTCCTTGGTTTGAAGTTTAACAAAGGTTTGATGTGAAAATGGGAAGTATACATTTGTAGATTAGGGTTTTCTAATGATCTAGGGTTATCTCTTAGTAAAAGGCTTTATCTTTAAATTTACTACAATTTAGGTCTTATACATTGGGTTTTAAGTATCCAATGAGTTGTTACACTTGGTTTAAGGGTTTAGTTTAGGTAAACATGTCTAAAGAGCGAAGATACCTATTTTGACCTAATTTACAAGTCATGCATTAAAATATTGTACCTTGTGCATTATAGTACTTGTACACTGTCTTAATATAATATTATAACCTTAATGAAGTCCTATAAATATATATAGACTTGTCCAAAAAGAACTAGGTAGTGATTCCATGTAGATTTCTTAATATTAGGCTTTTTAGGTCATTACTCCTAATGATTTTCTAACTTGGGTAATTAGGGTTTATATCCTTATGTATGATTATTCTAGGGCTTATATGATATGTTTATGTCTTCTATGGATTCTACATTCTTAGTTTGAGAGTTTATATAGATTGAGCATACTCTAGGGTTAATTAAGAGAGCTTAAGATCCTATGCTTTGATAACTTGTATATTATGCTTTACCAACTTGTAACTTGACTTGAAATGAATGTATAATCTTAATAAGATGGATATTTGAGTTTTATAATTTGTTTTAAAAGATTAGACTCTAATTTAATGTATAATAGATTTTATATGCTAATCTTGGTTATTAGGTCTTAACTTGTAATTAGCCTTGGATTAGTGAATATTAGCAATTTGGGATCAATTAACTTTCCTTTATATGATATATTGTAATTAGTACATGGTTTTTTATAATAGTACATGGATTTGATGTACTTATATTGCTTGAAATATTATTTATCAAAGTTTCTAGGTGGTGATCTAGTCTATTATGTACAATTACTTGCACTTAGCTTTGCATGGTTTGTTCTTGCCATTCTTAGGTATTATTATGTCTTTAGAGTATACTTTATAACTTGTTTATGTTCCGTAATGACTTATTCATAAGTGTTCTCCATTCATGTTTTACCATTCTTGAGTTTACAATTTATTTATAGGAATTCTAGGGTTTCTAAGGGAATTTAGGGCATCGTGGTTATATTTGATATGTTCTTATTAATATTGAACTTATTAGATCTATTTTATAGTTTAGACTTGTGTCTTTCATCATTATAGGAATGTGTGGTTATAATAGTTTATGGTGTGAGAAACAGTTCATTCGACCAAGTAATACACAAAAAGCAAAAATTTCTAGTGGCTTTTCCACTCCTATTCAAACATAGCATATATTACAGTTTCAAATTTTATGGGTTGTCATAGTTGGTGTTAGAGTGTTGCATTGTGTTTGTGGGAAGCTGAAGGGGGAGAGTCCGAACCTCCCTTTTTGCAATTTTTTATATCTTTTTTATTTGCCCAACAAAAATAAGAACAACTTATAAATATAAGTTGTTAACTCATATAAAACTAAAACACTATAACTAACAAGTTATAGTTACAAAGAGTTAATAACAACACAATAGAACAACAAGTAATCAAAGTAAGTACAATTGGATGAACAGAAGGTTAAAACTAAGTTCACATTTGGTTTTTTATGCCAAATTCAACTAATCTTTAAACATCTAAATAAGCTTCAAATTGTACAATCCTAAAAATAGAATAATTACTTATACTAAGCTGCTAGGGTGCAAATTTTTCAATACTAGAATCCTTACAACGCAACCTCAAATCCTATTGCAAGTTATTATGCATTTTTTTCCTGAAAAGGTCCTAGTACCTACACGGTAAGTAAGAAATGAGTGAAACAATTCTAAACTATTAACAAACTTAAATTCATATATCAACTTAATACTCTTGAAATCATAATTCAAACAAATTAAACAATCTTTCAAGATCTCAAAATCCTATAAGCATAAATCACTAGAAAATTCAAGTCAATCTGTCGATCCCAAACTCAGATCTTAAACCTTAGCTTGTTTAAGGGGTGTGATAGAAAGAATAAATTCAATCTAACACTAGAGAAACTTTGCAACACAAAGTTACTAAACATGATGCGGAATATAGTGTTTAGCACAAGAACAAATGTTTAAACCAAACGCTGAATTTTAATATATCATTGATATACGAATACCCAATAGTGGTATTAGGTTTACACAACCTTAAAGTATGAAATGAAATGAACAGAGAAAGATATGTTTTACATGACAACCTAGTGAGTCCTTTTATAGAACAAGGACTCACGTATAAGATCACTACTAACAAACTAGGAAACTATCTTGGAGTAGTAACTGAAACGCGTCATAATCTCTTCCAAGTTTATCTTAGTAGCAGGGTCTTTGACTTCTAGCAGGGGGACCAATCCCCCTGCCTTTGTTATTCAGCAGGGGGAGCTTACTCTAGCTGGGGAAACTCTGACCAACCAGCAGGGGGAACTAACACTCATATATTTATTCCCAACAATCCTCCCCTAAACTTGTGCTTTAGCCTAAAGACAAGTTTCTGAATAACTACTAGTTGATGAGGATGCTTACAAAGTTCCTGGCCAAAGTTGACTATGAATTAATCTTACCAAATCATAAGCAACAAGTGCTTTAGCATCCACAATTAAATCAGCCTGTGCCAGCTTCTTCAAGGTCTCTTGAGTGAAAAGATAATAACAATGATTAAGCAAATAAACACTTACACCTTCCATGGCTACCTCATAAACTCCAGAATTGATAAACAGCTTCCAATATAGCATATTTCCCCCATTCACTGCATCAAAGATAAGATAAAACAACTTATGCTCATACATCTTGTGCATGCAGTCCCAAATCACCCAGTCCTTCTCTACACCATCCAAAGTAGGAGGATTTGCAGCAAATGTCTTCTTCAAAATTTTCCATAGATCATCTAAATCCTCACTGTCTAAAGTTTGAAATAGCAGATCTAACCTTAGAAAGGTCTGTGCTGTATTGTCAGCTCTTGTAAGCTTCCACCAAGACATCCCTTTGTGTTCATAAACAGCATACTCTACTATGGCGTACTTTTTCCCAAACTCACTTGGTGGAATTTCATCATTCTCTTCCATAATCAAATGCTTATCTATTTCTTCATTGGAAGGATGCTGAGTTTCCTTAGTAACTGTACCAACCTTTTCCATCATTTTTATTCTTTTGGCTGCTCTTTGTGCATTGAGAATAGATCTTTCAACTGCTGGAAAAGTTGCACCTGCTTGGGATGATGCACCCGCTTGTGTTGTTTCCACTGCCACTCCTTCAACCTTTCTTTTTCTAGACTCCTTAGCTTTCTGTATCACCTCATCTTTCCTCTTGAGATACTCAACTTCTTCAGGACTGTTTACACGTATGAAGTCATCCACATTTTTCTCCTTTAGTACTGGCCTAACTTCTTTCTCTATCTCCTCAAAAGTCATGTCTTGGAAGTGAGCATCAGTCCACTTCTTGTGTCATTTAAGCATAACCTTTTAGTGTGCCAGCCTCCCCTTCTTAGACCTCAAATTTTTTTCCTTCTGAATCTGACTCATCCTTCTTTCTAGATATTCCTTTTGATAATTGAAGACCAAAAGAGTCAGTTCATATCTGTCTTCCAAAGGAGCATTCACCAACTCCTTTTCCCATTGGTCTAGAAATTCTTAAACATGAGGTACCCTGTCATCTAGCTCTCTTTGCATGATTTTAACTTGTTTAAGCATTTCTTTGGGCCTCATTTGTTGCATTCTCTGTTCTTGCATGTGTAGCTCTTCTTCTTTAATTCTAAGAGCTACATGTTCATCATGTTCCTCATGAGCCCTTAGTTGTTCAGGCGTTTTGTGCTTGTACTTTCTCTTGGGCTGTTCAATCATCTTCCCCTTTCCTTTATCTTTTGGATCCACTACTGGTTTTGCTTTGGGTGCAGCTTCTCCAATTTTTATCCCCTTCTGAGCTGGTTGCCTTCTGTTCTTCCTAACAAATATTTGAGTAATAGGTTTAGCAGGGGAAGGACTTACAGCAGGGGGATCAATTTTAGCAGGGGAAACTTTTGTAGAAGCAGGGGCTTCTTCTTGATTTCCCATATTCAACAAGGCTTAGGCAATATATTTTGTGGCACTCCCCTTATCACTTCCTTTCTCATCACTTGCCACCTTTTCTTGTCCTAGATCCTGTCCACTAGGAAATGCATACCACTGAGTAGACTCATCTGTTTGAGAAACTTCCTCCCCTTTGGAAGCATCCTCATCTGTAGAAACAATAAGCTTAGGTCTTCTCCTCCCTACAAGTGTAGCAAGTCTAGTCTCCAAATTTTTGATAACCAGACCTTGCTTTTTGATAGTTTGTACAAGTTGTGCATTTTGCTCTTTCAAGCTAATGCACATATTCGTCAATTTTAAGATGGATAGTGGTTTCATTTTGCTCTCAATCCTAGGAGGAGATTGCTCCCATCTTTGAGTATCACTGAGTGAGGGAGAGGACTTACTTATGGTGTAACTATCCTGCTCATCCCTTGGGGATGAGACAGTAGTGGCACCCAAACCCCCAGTGTGCTCTAACCTTTTGGAGACTCTCCTCTCTGCAACTTTTGAAGATTCACCAGGCAAGGGAGACCTAGCAAACCTGGTTTCTGTTCTCCTTTCATGTTGTGGGTTGGCAAGGGGAAGTTGACTGGCAGGGGTATCTCTAGCAGGAGCATCAGCAAGAGGGGCTTGGGCTGCTCTTGGTTTGGAAGCAGCTTCTCTTTTGATCTGGTCCATCATGATTGGTGTAAGGTAAACTGCCCTGCCAGAAAATTGTAGGGTAGGTGCTGGAAGAGTTTTGAATAATTTGGTTGTATGGGGGTTAACTTCAAAATAGTCCTTGTGACGAATTTTATCATGTTGCCTCATATCCCAAAAAAATTCAACAAACCTTGGATACATACAAAATTTTGAATGACTTGAAACATTTTTTACCATTCATTCAAAAATCATTTGAGAAAAACAATATTTTCTCCCTATTGCCAAGCAAATCAAGGCAGAAGCAACTTGACTCCCAAAGTCATTGAAAGCTGTAATTTTTTATGATAAGCATTGTAAAATAGTGTGAATTAAAAACTTCCAATGGGGTGCAAACTGGCCTTTAGCAAATTTACATTTTTGATCAGCAGAAATGTTGTACCCCAAGTTTGTAAGACCCTAAAAATATTTCAGCCTCTTTGAAAGCAACCACCCCACCCTCATCATCCAAGACTAATTTGTCTCGAATGGAGGCAGGTGTAACCACCTTGGGATGGCCATCAACCAGGCTTTTAATTGTTACCTCTCCATTAACTGTTTCAACCTTTGCATTAGACCAAAACTGTTGAATGTATGAGGTGTAAATTCTAGGATTGATGACAAGGGCTAACCTGAAACAGCAAGATTTTACATAAGCAACAGCATCAGCAAATTCAGCAGGCTCTTGTGACAAAAGATAAATCTGATTATGGTTAGCAGCAATTTTGAGAGTCGTGGAAGACATTTTAAGAGTAAAAAGGTTTATGTATGTGAAAAACTTGTGGGATTTGATTGAAAGAGTGAGTTAGGCCTGCTGGTTAAGGGAATTGAGTATATATAGGCGAATTGAAGAGCTGTGATTGGACCAAATTTTCAAATTGTAAAAATATCATACATAAATCATGATAAAAAAGTAATTTATTTGAAATAATAAATAAAAGGTTACCAATCAGCGAAGAAAGTGACTTAAATATCTTTTGAAAAGAATAAAATATTCCCTAACCAAAAAGTTAGCAAGCAGGCCCAATGGCTATGAGCAAGGCAACGGTATTGTCGGTCAACGATCAAACAGGGAAGTGTTTTGCAAAGCAGGGGAAAGTTGTATTAGCAGGGGTATCAACAATTAAAGCAGGGTAAACTTTCCTAAGGGTATTAGAGTAATCCTGAGTGGATCAATGCTAAATTACTCTGCTCTAATGCACACCCTTGTAAAAACAAGTTAGATACATAGAAACTCAAGAGTCCTCCATTCAGCAAAGTTCTAAACAGAAAAAGTTAACACATAAGCAATCCTGCACCTGGTCAATCCAAGAAAATAAGCATACCCCAGACTCCATCCCTACCATTTCATTGCTATGGTTAGTTGGTCTTGGCAATATGCACTAAAAATCTTAAAGTAGACAGCAAGTTGCTCAATAAAGAATTTTAAGTACACATTACAGTGCCTCAAGGTTTCAGAACTCCAACAGGCTTTGCAGCAAGTCTTCAGTGTCTCAAACCCCTACTCACCAGTAGATATGATCTAGAATCATATATGAGTATCCTAAGGATACCCTGAATCCTAAAGGTGTGACCTAACATCCCCTGAAACATAGAGCATATACCTGATCCTCCCATAATATAGTATACTCCATCTGGATCTCTACATTGTTAGTCTAAAAACCACATATAACCACTTTAAAAAAGAACAAAACTAAACTTAGGAGGAAACTCTTAGCAAGAAAAAATGCCTTAGCAGGGGGATGAACCCCAGCAGGGGAATCTTTGTTCAAAAGTAGTGGAATGAAGAATAATGGAAAAAGTAACTAACATATGTACAACAATAGCAATAAACTAATCCTGAATACACAAGAAAAATTAGACATCGATTTTTAGGGAGTGACCATTCCAATACTTGCAACCAAGTACTAAAACCTCCCCACATCAAAAGATTTTGTCAAAAGATCAGCAATATTAAGTTCTGTATCAATTGCCTCTGGGACAATCAATCCTTTTTTCAAAACAATCTCTAATGAAATGATGTCTGATTTTAATATGTTTAGTCTTGCTATGAAAAACAGGATTTTTAATAATGCAAATGGTGTTGTTATTGTCAATGAATATCTTGGTTTTAAGGAAATTGTACCCATAATCAAGCAGCTGGTTCTGAACCCAAAGAACTTGTCCACAACATGCATCAGCTGCTACATACTTAGCTTCAGTTGTGGATGAGGCCAGAATAGTTTGCGTTTTATACTGCCAAGATATAAGCCTGCTTCCCAAAAACTGACAACCACCTGTTGTAGACTTCCTATCATTGTTGTCACCAGCAGAATCACTATCTAAATAGGATACCAGCTCAAATGGTGACTCCTTGGGATACCAAAGTCTTAAAGTTGGATGACACTTCAGATACCTAAAAATTCTCTTCACAGCAAGCAGATGACACTCTGTGGGTGCCACTTGGTATCTTGTACATAAGCAGACTACAAACATGATGTCAGGTCTTGAAGTTGTAAGGTACATGAGAGATCCAATCATGGACCTATAGTTCCTGACATCAATAGGCTTCCCTGGGCCATCTTTTCCCCAAGGATGCTCCTTATCCATTGGGGTGGAAACTTTCTTTCCTTCACACATTCCAAACTTCTTCACAATTTCAGCAACATACTTGTCTTGTGAGATAAAGATCCCATCTTTCCTCTGCTGAACTTGTAACCCCAAAAACAAGTTGAGTTCACCCATTGCACTCATTTGAAATTTATCTTGCATCAACTTGGCAAACTCTTTGCTAAGCATAGATTTTGTGGATCCAAAGATGATGTCATCCACATATACTTGCACCAAAAGAAAGTCTCCCTTTTGTTTCTTAATAAACAGGGTCTGGTCAATTTTCCCCCTGTCGAAGCCATTATCCAACAGATATTTAGAATGAGTTCCATACCAGGCCCTAGGAGCTTGATGAAGTCCATACATAGCCTTCTTCACCTTGTAAACTTTATCTGGGTGTTCTAGGTCTTCAAACCCTGGAGGTTGCAACACATAAACTTCCTCATCAATGGTGCCATATAAGAAGGCACTCTTAATATTCATTTGATATACTATGAAGCCATGAAGGAAGCATAAGCCAGAAACAATCTAATGGCTTCAATCCTGACCACTGGAGCAAAAAACTCTTCATAATCAATACCCTCTTCCTGAGTATATCCCTATGCTACCAGTCTTGCTTTGTTTCTGACTACAATGCCCCTCTCATCCTTTTTGTTCCTGAGCACCCACTTTGTCCCAATGGGCCTTTCCCATTTCGGATAATCTACCAGAATCTATACTTCTTGGATGTCAAATTATAGGAGTTCTTCTTGCATAGCTTCTACCCAACTTAGATCATTGAGAGCCTGAAAGATCTTCTTTGGTTCTTCTTGTGACAAAAAGGCAGTAAACAGACAGCATTGCATATTGTCATGGTTAAACTTCATAGTAATGTTGGTAATGAAGCTGTGTTCCTTTGCTGAATACCTTGTTTGTCTGGGAGTATCAAGATCACCTATGATTTGTGATTGGGGGTGATCTTTATTGACTCTGTAGGTAGGTTGCATGCTCATGATTACTTTTGTTTCATCCTCTTCCAAATCAGGATTTATAGTACTATCTTGATTGGGAAAGAAATCCTCAAAAGAGCTTCCAAATGATAATGCATGACTGAGGGATGGATGCTGATGAGCTGAATGCAGTTCTGAATAACTTGGACCTCCATTCCTAATTATTCTGCTTCCACTGCTGGATAAAGTGATAGGTGATGATGAGGAAATGAGCAGGGATTCTCTTTCTTCATCATTAATATCATTGACAACTGGTTCTTTAGCAGCAGGGGAAACATTTGGTCTAGCAGGGGAATCTTGGATTCCACTGCTTTTAGCCATTCCACTGCTTTCAGGAATTGACTTAGCAGGGGAAGGGATTGACTGCTCCTTCCTTTGAGATGTGTCATCTTCTTTGCCTGTTTTTTTAGCAGCATCATCAATGGGAAACAATGAGGGTACAGTCATGTACCTCATTGGTGGCTTCTCCACAACAGTTGGTTCTTTTGTACCTGAAATGTTAGTATTCTGCAAAGAAACATGCACATAGTTCATTGACTTTGAAAGTACTTCAATATCAAAGAACCAATTAGGACCTGTTTGTATATCTTCAGGCTTGTCTTCAAGAAAATCTACATGGAGATTTTCTTTTACTTTGCTTGTCTTCTTGTTAAAAACCCTATATCCCTTGCTGTTTAATGAATAACCTATAAAGTACCCATCATCCCCCTTTTCATTGAATTTGCCTAAATTGTCAATTGTGTTTAGAATGATCACATGACATCCAGATGGTCTGAAAAAGTCAATCAAAGGGGGTTTGCCATTGAACAGCTGATAAGGGGTCTTGTTGTGTGCCTTTACCACCAAGGCCCTGTTTTGAACATAACAAGCAGTGGCTACAGCTTCAGCCCAAAAGATAACTGGAAGCTTAGAATCAGACAACATAGTCCTTGCATCTTCACTAAGTGTCCTGTTTCTTCTTTCTGCAACTCCATTTTGTTGAGGTGTTCTTGCTATACTGTATTCCCTCCTTATTCCTTTGTTTGTGCAGAAAGTGTCCAGCTTCTTATTTCTGAACTCACCAGCATTGTCTGATCTCATGGTTACTACCTTCATACTCTTGGAAAGTTCAATCTGATTGATAAAACCTATGAGTACATCTGTTGTGTCACTCTTTTCAGACAGAAAGAATACCCATGTGAACCTTGAAAAATCATCATTAATCACCAGGAAGTACCATTTCTTCATTATGCTTGCCACAGAAGTAGGACCAAACAGATCCATGTGCAATAATTCCAATGGCTTGGTGGTGGACTGACTTGTTTTAGACTTGCAAGAGGCTCTGTGTTGCTTCCCTTTTAGGCAAGCAACACAAGTATGATCGTTGGCAAAGGACTTGGAAGGAAGACCATGAACAAGATTAAACTTGACCAGCTTGTTCATGTTCTTGAAGTTAAGATGACCACGTCTTCTATGCCATTTCTTGCATTCATCAACTGATGCTTTGGCAATGAAATAGTTTTCATTGTCTTGAAGAGAGATGTCCTTTAAATCAATTGTGTACATATTCTTCTGTCTTGGGGTTCTGAGCATAATAGGAGTGTTTGGTGGTAAAACAAACTCCTTCCCCAACACAAGACATTTAGTATCAGTAAAAAGGACAAAATTCTTGTTATCAGTCATCTTGGACACACTGAAAATATTGTACTTTAGCTCTTTCACCAAGTAAACATTATCAAATGTCATTCCATTAGTGACAATAGTTTCTTTCCTGTGATTGTTCCATGCCCATCTCCAAAAGAAACACCATCATTGTCATGTAGGGGAACAAAGTTAGACAAATAGGATTTATGTCCAGTCATACTCCTTGAACATCCACTATCCCAATAGGCTTTATCATTTCTGGTCTGCTTTGTCACCTGCACAAAGAAAAACAATTTAGTTTCTCTTGGGGACCCAAGCTATTACTCACTTGGATCTACCTCGTGTATCAATGTAAGATAACTTGTCAAAGACTAGAGATACACCATTAGATTAAGTACCTCTTTTGGGTACCCGAACCCAACGAGCTGAGGCTTTCACAGCTTTTCCCCATCTTCCCATGTTTTTAGAGGGTAAAACCTTTGCTAGCAGGGGATACCCTAGACTTAACAGGGGAATCCATATGCTTAGCAGAGGGAACCCATCTTTTGTTTTGGCCTCTATTAGTGTGTTGGTAGGGTCTATAAACAGATTTATATGCAGTATGAGGTTCTGGTTTGGTCATATAAGAGCTAGATTTGGGACATGCATCATTCACCTTTCTTAGTTCAGGAACTACATACTTATCAGATACCTTGTTTCTCAAAGCAGGGGCAAGATACTTAGCAGGGGAAACAGATTTTACCCCATGCATTCAATAGAATGGCTTTTGGTTGCGTTTCCTTTAAAGGATTTGTAGCCACCATTTCCATTGGTGCTTGACAGTCTTGATAAGTATGATCAAGACTGCCACAAGTGAAACAAGGTTTGGTGTTTTCACAAAGTCCTCTCCTAATTGATGAGATTTTTGGCTGTTCCAATTTCTCTGATTACCTCTAATAGGCCTATACATACCAGCATATTTAACAGTAGTCTTAGAGGGCTTTGATCCTAATTCAAATCTGCTAGAAGTTCTGGATGAACTACTCTTAGAACTTGAATCAATTCCAAATAATCCTTCTCTTGAAAAGAGAACAGGGTTATCTATTTTCCACTGTTTTAAAGCAATTAGTTCCTTTTGAAAGTCCCTAACAACACTAGTTTTCACTAGAGGTTCTTCTGTTTCTAGATTCTTTGGTATGTATGCATCTAAGTTAAATTCAATTTCTTCATGTTTTTTGAAACAAGAAAGACCAGTCCAAGACAAATCTTTCCTAGGCATGGGTGCATGTATATTGGTAAGTGGTGGTGGAATGGTAGCATGTTCATTTTTTGTACCAAAACCTGTTTTGTCCCTAGGAGACTACCCAATTTCAACTGCCTTAGTTAGATCTTTAGAAGCTTTTCCAAAATTTTCAACAGTTTGTTCATCTATCTTCTTGTTAGATCTAAAAACTTCTAATTCAGCAGTTAATTCCTTAATATAATCATCATTTTATCTAGCATCTCTCTCTAATATGACAATATGATCTCTATAATCATTTTCTCATTGTTTATACTCTCTTATGGTGGACTCTAGCTGTTCTAAAGCACGTTTGTAGTTATCTAGGTTATTATCACAATTAATGTAATCAACTTTTAACTTTCTTATTTGATCATTCAATGACTCAGTATTTTTTTCTACAAGGTTTGGTACAATATGAATCATCATATACCTCATTGTCTAAACTAGAGGTTGACATAGCCATAAGAGCAAAATCTTCCTCTTTCTCTTCAGCAACTAGCGCTTGATTTCTTTCAACACTCTCTGTCATAGCACTCCCGTCCCATCCACCTGCTCCATCTATCCCTTGCATGGCTACCATAGCCTTAGCACCAGAATCATCATCCCTATTTTCCTTCCTATAGTTGTTTCCATTCTTTGGCCCTCTACACTCCCTAGCAAAATAGCCGTTCTTGACACAGTTGTAGCATTCTACCTTTGTTTTGTCAAATCCAGCTACATCAAAACGATTGATGGAAATCTTCTTCCCATACTTCTTGTAAAATCTGTTGGCTCTCATGCTGAGTAGAGCCATGTTCCACTTAATGTCCATCTCCTCTAGTCCTTGCTTGCTGATTTGATTTAGATCTTCATGTAACACAGTAGATCCTTGATATCCTTGAGATGCTATGAAAGCACAAGCAGTATCAAGACTAAAAGTTGTAGGTCTTTCTTCATCATAAGATGGTCCAGACCTTGCAGCAGGGGAATGGTTAGCAGGGGAAACTTCTATCCCATTGCTTTTAGAGATTCCACTGCTGTGAGACATAAATGCCATGATAGCATGGGGATCAGCAGTTCCACTTGAATTTGTGGGAATAGTACCTAATGCCTTCATCTCATTGACCACAGGCTCAAAGACCTTCAAGTTGTTGTAGATGTCATCAATGTTCTTATCATCAATGTCATCTCTGGTTTGCCAAATGGCTTTGTAGACAAACCATTCCTTTTATAGACTATTGAGGAATCTAGCATTCACTTGTTCTCTAGACACCTCAATATCAAAGAATTCCAATTGAGCAACTAGATCTTGAAGCCTATTGTAGATTGAACCAATTACTTCATCACCATTTGCTTTAAAAGAAGCAAATTGGTCTATCATCTGATTCTTTTTCTTCTTCTTGGTGGCCTTATTTCCTCCAAATGTATTACCAATAGCTTCCCAAAGTTTTTTAGCCGTCTTATACTTTCTTAACCTTAGCTGATGTCTATCAGTTAGAGCCAACAGCAAAGAACTGTGAGCTCTGACATCATGCCTTCTTGCTAATATCTCCTTGTCAGCAAGAGCAGCAGATTTCTTCTTGCTGTCACCTTTGGAGCTTTCACCACCAGCCTCTCCCTTATCTTTTTCTTCAACTGCTGTAGTTTTGGAGAATTGATTAGCAAACTCTATGATCTCCCATAGAACATAGTGTTCCATCTTGAGGTATTGTTGAATCCTGAATTCCCATAATTCAATGTTTTTAGGATCCAGAATAGGTAGTTTGAGAGAGTTGTTGTTTGAGGATGAGTGAGAATATAAAGACATGTTTGTGAGAGATGTTTTGTTCTTGGTTTAATCAAAGTTTCTCAACAAGCTCTGATACCACTTGTTGATCCCAAACTCAGATCTTAAACCTTAGCTTGTTTGTGGGTTGTGATAGAAAGAATAAATTCAATCTAACACTAGAGAAACTTTGCAACACAAAGTAACTAAACAATATGCGGAATATAGTGTTTAGCACAAGAACAAATGTTTAAACCAAACGTTGAACTTTAATATATCATAGATATACGAATACCCAATAGTGGTATTAGGGTTACACAACCTTAAAGTATGAAATGAAATGAACATAGAAAGATATGTTTTACATGACAACCTAGTGAGTCCTTTTATAGCACAAGGACTCACGTACAAGATCACTACTAACAAACTACGAAACTATCTTCGAGTAGTAACTGAAACGCGTCATAATCTCTTCCAAGTTTATCTTAGTAGCAGGGTCTTTGACTTCCAGCAGGGGGACCAATACCACTGCCTTTGTTATTCAGCAGGGGGAACTTACTCTAGCAAGGGAAAGTTTGACCAACCAGTAGGGGGAACTAGCACTCATATATTTATTCCCAACACAATCCTATGATCTACTTATTTTTATGTTTTGAGTTTTAAAAGTGATACAAATAGTGAAATAAGCTATGCTATCCCTACCAATCCTACTTGAGGTGATGATCAATCTTAAGTCTACCTAAGATCCACTCAGAGCAAATCCAAATACCTTTAAATCGAGACATATTTACTTTAGTTACGCGTCTAGGAGTTCTATTGTTCCGATTTGCAAGCAGAGGTATCAATCAGCTAACCTAACACTATTTGAGCTGAATAATACTACATTTAAGCTAATAAACCTACCAGCAAGCTTATTCTAAAAAATATTTATGGATTTTCTAATTTATCATAGAATTATGATAAACAAAGTATAAATAGCTAAAAGGAATAGAACAAGTAGACAAATAAACTAGAATAAAACAACAATAATAAAAAAATTTATAGCAAATAAGCACATAGGCAGCAAGAATAAGCCAATAAGTAGTTAAAGGGAATATAAGCTATTGAAATAGGAGGTTATCACTTACAAAGGGTCCAAAGGATTGTCTTTGAATTCAAACCTCATAAGCAGCTCAACTTCAACCTTTTCAAAGCTTAAACAACACCAAAAGCTACCTAGCTTATTATCAGCTTATCCATTAATCACTTATTATCTATAGATACTTGGAAACCTTATAATCAACAAACTTAAGCCTCCAAAAGCTTGTAAACCTTCTTATACTTAACAACAACACTTCCAACTATCTAGCTTATCAAACAATATTGTAGGTCCTTAATTTTTTAGGATTGTACAAGTGTTATAATTGATCTAAAGAAAGGAGGGAGATGAAGAACTAGAGAGGGAAAGTTAGAGAGAGAGAGAAAGGAGAGGATGAGAGAAATGAATGATTAAGTGAAATGAGAAATGAACAACTACCCTTTCTAACATGCTAGGAAGGGTATATATAGCCCACCCTACATGTGGGCTTTATGGGTTATACTTACATAACTAGATCACGAGCCCAATCTACGTATATAATGTTGGAGTGACCGATCCTTTCTAAATACGTAAAAACGTATTTCCAACAATCTCCCCCTAAGGGAGGTCACTCCAAGTTACAATGTCCTAAATTGTCTATAGCTCGTGATCTATGCTAACAATGATGTGACCGAGACTTTCTTTAGAAAAACGTATTTCTAATAATCTCCCCCTAAGGGAGGTCACACCATTTTACAAAATCTTAAACCTAGCATACTATGCTTGAGTCATCGATCTTGTTATTGTAAATATACAGATGGGATCTTTGACTTTAGTCTTGAGCATGTTTCCTTGCCGGGACCTTGTGCATTCATCACTTGTGATATTCGCCTCCTTGTGACTTCATGTTCCACAT
Source organism: Glebionis coronaria (assembly GCA_025667525.1). Lineage (NCBI taxonomy): Eukaryota > Viridiplantae > Streptophyta > Magnoliopsida > Asterales > Asteraceae > Glebionis > Glebionis coronaria. The sequence goes on from CM046879.1 coordinate 99,318,600, forward strand.
ACTTATACCTTTATAATTCTTGAAAGGTTCAGAGTTTGATACAGCGGAAGAGTTGACTTTTAGGCTTTCTTGAATTTGGTGAAGTATTAAGTGCATAAAATATAAGCATTTGTTGACGACTTCTTATAGATGAAATGGCCTTGAACATTTCATTCTAATTCGGTAGCATTTTACCTCCGGTCGATGAAGATAGTTTCAATTAAGAACCTCCTTGACAAGATTTCGCGGGTAAACCCGTTCTCTTTATTCGACCGTCCAAAGCTGACTGCGAACATAAAGAGTGAATCATTTGGATAATATTATTCGCATGATTTGAAGCCGTCAAATTTGATTCCTGGAACAAGTTTGATTCATTAAAGAATTGCACCATCGTTGCTTTCCAGTTGTCACGAGCTTGATTCGTATAGAATCTTGCAAGTTACCTACCAAGTGCTGTTTGAGGTTAACATTAGAAGGATTTCCACTCATCACTGTGAACATTATAGAGTGTCACTCTGAGTGTTCTGGCAAGATCACTAAGATATTGCATAGAGGCCAGGAACGTGTTTAAGTTCAGTTAAGAATTAAACCACTTTTTCTTTTCAGTTATCACAAGCTTGATTCATAAAGAATCGCACCAGTCACCTACCATGAGCTTTTTGATATTCTCTCAAGAAGGATTTCCATCTTCATTGTAAATACTTTCGTATTACTCGGATGTTCAGGCAAGATCATGAAGATTTTGGGTAGGACTCTTAAGATCTTTCTTACTTTTCGTAGTGTGTGAAAAAGCAAGGAATTATGAAAGTGTGTCCTAATGAGATATTTGATGATCTCAAATGGCTCTAGACTCAATCGTACATTTTGGACTTTAGTGATCGGAGGCTGGAGAGGAGTGCCACCATTTCAATACCAATTTATTCAGAGTGAATAAATCAATAGATAATGCGTTGTCTCCGTGTGATTAAAACAAATATCTTTTAAGAGATATCTGAGTTAGCTGGGTTGGGTTATGCATTGCATCACTGTGTCCATAATGTCTTATCTTCAATATCAAGCATCATTAAAAATGATCTCAATAGCATATGTATTGACCCAATTTCTGCCTAAGTTATAATGAGGGCTTCTTTCTTTAGACCCTTTATCTTTACAATTCTTTTTCATTCTTCAACCCCTTCAATGCTTACCAATACGTCACAACTAGCACCTTGTTGTGATTGTTCCAGTGCTAACTTAAGTACTTGGTCGGCATTCAGATACGTTCACAATCTTTCTCCATCTTTCCTAAGGACTACTTTTTCTAGCTATGGAATGTCCTTGGGAAGATTCCTCTGGTTTTGGAAGAATCATTGAACTTAACCTATCCTACCATCATTATGTCACCACAATCTTCATCGTCGTGAAATAAATGGGTTGTGGGTAAGTATAAATCACCATGAAATCCATTTTGAAGTGCAAATCCATTTTGCTCCCCCTTAACATATGCCACGATATTCGAAAACATTTCGCACATGTCGAGATGAGCCATCACGTTAAGTCAAACCATTTGTAAGTAATCATTTCCCATATTAAATCACATTTTCTCCCCCATATTAAAAATGTTAACCCAATAGATGTTTTTAATATAAATTGATTTAATAGCATTTTAAGGAAATTTGGGAAGAAAAATGCAAATCTAATTATCTTCATGATTTTCACAAGCTCCCCCTAAAATTAATGAGGGTGTACTTGAAACATAAATTAAATACCTTTTAAACACAAGTGTAAGGTATTTATCACGTGCAAAGATCATATAGGATAATGTATTCACAAGATTAGCAATTTACTAGGTTGGACCTTAATGATGGAGAACATCATATGATAGAATCACATGGTTCTTGTTAACGAATGTTGGTCGCCTCGTCACGTCTGAAGTTATCGCTTGACACCATGTATACGATTGATATCATTGTCTTGACACCAATTTGTGAACTTGGCACTTTCGGCACCAAAGATTCTGAATGCTGGACAATTGCTCCCCCTCAATTGTTGACCCGTGTTCTATCAAAAGAGTTGTAGTCGTCGTTTGAGTAGTTGCATAGTCGAGTATGTAGATATGAATTATAAATTGCTGCGGATTATGGACATGATAACTTCATAAAAACAACATTTCTCTTGTTTTAACAAACAAATGCACTGACACGTACATATATTCGTGTTAGATTGTGTTATTCCGTAAACACAATCCCTTACATGGTTATAAAAATAAACCATGCCCGAGAAAATTAATTATCGTTGTTGAGTCAAAGCTTTCCGGTGAAATGCTTGACTTGAATATGAAAAGCGGGTTACTATCTGAAATAATAGCAAGCCATTTTGAGCATGTTTAAATCATTTAAACTTCTCCTCGAACTTTATTTATAACCCCGTGTCATTATTGAATGACATTTCTAGGATCGTAAATATAATCGATTCCAGAAGACATGCTATGTTGATCAAAACATTTTGAACACACAATTTTGAAAGATTTAGAAAAATCTTTTGAAATATCTTGAAAAATTGTGTTCAACGTTTTGAAAACCAATTACTTGAGCTTAAGATGATGAATATCTTACAAAACAAGCTCAAGTCCGAGAAGTTGTAAACTTCCCGTTGTTAAGGATAAGTTTATCATCGGCGATAAACTTTCCTTTTCACTGAAGAACAAGTCCTAAGTTTACATTTACTTAGAAGTCGTTTTCATGAGCTTGAAAAACTTTTGAATGTTTTAACGTAAAGCTCATGACCGAGAAATATGAATTTCTCGTTATGAGGAAAAGTTCTCTTATTTAAAAGATATACTTTCTTTTCTGAGATTAAAACTTGGAATGTTTTAATACAAGCTCATGACCGAGAAAAATTAATTTCCCGTTGCGAGGAGAAGTTATCATTAAAGATAAGCTTTCCTGAAATGAAGTCTGAATTACAGTATAATATTTAACTGTAAGTCATTGTGCATGAGCTTAAAAACTTCGAATGTTTTTAATATTAGCTCATGCCCGAGAAAAAATAATTTTTTCTTTGTAAGGATAAGTTTATCATCGGCGATAAACTTTCCTTTCTTTGAAGGTCGGGGCATAAGCGGAAATATAATTATACGCCATTTTACGCGAGCTTAAAACCTTTGAATAGTTTTAATGTAAGCTCTTGTCAGTGAAAATTTAATTTCTCGTTAATGAGGATTAGTTTATCATCGGCGATAAACTTTCCTTTTATTGAAGCGCGGGTTACAATCTGTCATGTGACTGCAAGCCGTTGTGCATGAGCTTAAGAATCTTCGAATGTTTTTAATATAAGCTCATGCCCGAGAAAAATTAATTTCTCGTTGTGAGGATAAGTTTAACATCGGCGCTAAACTTTCATTTATTTGAAGACCAGGTCATTGTCTGATATTTAACGATGAGCCTTATACTCAAGCTTAAAACCTTTGAATGGTCTTAGTGTAAGCTCGTGTCCGAGAAAATTTAATTTCTCGTTTTTTGAGGATAAGTTAATCATCAGCGATAATCTTTCCTTTATTTGAAGATCTGGTCATCGCCTGATATTTAACGATGAGCCATATACACGAGCTTAACTGCGAGTCCCCTGAGACACTTGTTTCTTAGATATCAGCTTCTTCAGCAACCAAACTCTGAGACTGTCCTTAGTTGAACGGTATACAACGATTGGACCATTGTGTTCTTGTTGAACGTTGACTTTGGTACCTGCATTCTCATTAGGAGTTTGTATGCTTTGATATGGGTTAGTGATATCTATCTTAGAACCATGCGGGGATTCACTATTTTCTTTTCTTGTGCCACAGGTGACCTGAGGAGATGGATCACTTGTCTTAGCTGGCAACGTTTCCTTTTATAGAAAACCTTAAGTTCAGGCTTAAGTGATGTATCATCCTTTTCAATTTCATCCCTGGTAGTCTTAATAGAATCGGAGACTATCCTAGTTAAAGGGCACTCGTTTCCTACAAGAGTGAAAGTTCTATCAGTGGGGCTCCAAACTTTACCAATGGGTTTGATTTTAGCTAACCACTGGGATTTAATTCTAGCATGGGAGTTCACCTCATGGAGGAATTTTTTGACACAAGAGTCATGATTTGCCTTAAAGACACATTTCCTACATGTTTTACAAGTAGCATATTTAATGTCCGAGTAAGATCTAGAATTCCTAGATGATTGATTGATGCTCCTATTATATGACATGCTACGGTTAGCAGTGTTGGGTAATATAGAAGGTATCAGACTAGGTTTGAAATTCCTGTCTCTTACTTGTGTCTTTTGAATAGCTTCCCTTAGACCAATTTTTTGGTGAACGTCATTTGGACTAGTTTGAGACGTGTTCTTTGGACTATGTCTAGGGAGACTAGAGGCAATCATGTGATTAGATCTTGCAAAAGATGTTTTAGTCACATTAGGCCTAGTTGGTGGAGTGAATGTTCTAGAGGTATGAACCATATCAACTTGGGAGGCAAATCGTGGTCTCGAGGATTGTGGTCGCTCGGATCTAAATGTAGTCGGTTGTCTAAAGGACTGATTTGTAGGCGGTTTCCCCAAGTTTGATGGTTTTTCAAGCTTAGTGTCCACACTAGTTCCTTTAGTTTTCCTCAATTCGTTTTTCAACGCAGCTATAGCAAAAACCTTTTCCTATAATTGAGCCTTTAAGGTCTTATTATCTTTGAGCAAATTATCTTGGGATGCCAATTTAGATTCTAGCAACTTAATTTGTTTAAAAAATTATCCTTTTCAGCTTTAGAATCTAGAACTTTTTGATCCAATTTTCGTTCAAGAACAACGTTTGACTTTTCAAGTTTTTCAAAATATGTTTCAAACTTGTCAGTTCTCTTAGAAAATTCTAGTTTGGCATCCTCAATATCTTTTGATTAGTGAGCTACGATCATTTTGAGCTCTTTAACCTTGGAATCAGAAGCAGTTAATGAAGTAGTCATAAGGCATTTATCATGATGTACTATAACATTCTGAACAGTCTCTCCCCCATTATGACGCAAATCAGATGAATCTAAAGTGGGAAAACTATCACCCTTTTCCATCCCATGTTTGTCATAAATAGGTTCAGAATGCTCAACATGCGGTAGTTCATCGGCATAGACATCATATACAACATTACATTGTACCATATTTATAGGCTCTTCGTCATAAACGGGTATGGTGTCATCATAAGAGATGTCTGTAAAATTCCCTGACGTGTTGCTGATATCATGCTTAATTGTTGATTCCATGTCCTTGCAATCTTTAGCAGCCTCCAACTCGTCAATCGTATGACCATTTTCCTCTTGCATCGTAGATTCTTCCACTTTATTATCATACGATTTCTGAAGTTGGGATCTTTAATAAATCGAAGACGAGACCGATGTCATGAGTTTCAATATTGTACCATGGAAATCTCGAAGCTCGATATGTGTATCTCGAAGAAATGACTGGCAAATCACTGAACTTTCAGACTTGACGATATTAAATTGGAGGAAATGCGTGAGTTGAGTCACAAGAGCCTTATATGCAAGTGCCGATGCAGAGTGATTAAAGTCTTCATTGTGGAGTTGCTCTGCTAATTGGTTCAAGATGATGAACATCGATTCCATGAATATATGACGATCTTGACCAAATAGTATCACAAATTCGCTCCCTCCTTGAAGCCATGAAAGAGTCACTATATGAGACTGAAGTAGTCGAAATGAAGTGATTCCACTTTCACTAGCTTTGTCTTGCATTTTATGCGATTCTCCCTCTTGAAAAGTCGAATTCAAATTGAATTTCGATGAAAAATAAGGTAAGGATTACTTATCGATGAAAAATCCGTCTTCACTTACAAATACCCGATCAAAAAAAATCCGTAGCCACTAAAAGTATATCCAATTTTTCTTGGTCTCGTCAAATAAATTTTATCTCTTTGTCCCGATACTTGTCTTCAAAAACTTGTCACTTTTGTCTCGACTTTTTGTCACATTTATACCCGAATATATTCGGATATATAACTTTTTCTCTTCACTTGCCTCGATTAAACCCGACTACAATTGTTATACCAAAAACGAGAAACGAATAACATTGGTACAACCAAATGTTATACAAACTTGAATTTTGTTTCCAAAAAGACTTGTCAGTTACATTCATTGTTTGTACATGTCACATGGCTTGGTCCTATCAAGTGATAGAAGAATTCGGCCCATTAAGCTTAAAAAAACAAAAGTATCCCCCGTACCAACAACAACATAAACGTGTTCATTGCTTTGACCATCAAACATATCTCAAAAGGTCAAGCCAACCCATTTTGCTAGAACACGTCACAATTTTTTAAACAGGTGGCCAATGATTTAAGAATCAACGTCAAACAAACACAACCCGGTCCAACACAATACCTTTATCAAAACCCGGTCCAAATTTTTTGTGATAAATAGCTAAACCTATCTATTAGGTCACAATCTTAACCTAATCACACACATTAGATCCGCCCCATCATTCTTTTTCTCTCAAACTGTTACTGGATCTCATCATTTCAAACTCAAACGCAGCAACTACATATAACAAATCCCACAAAATAACAAATCACCATCAATAATCATCACAGCCACCAAACTCATAATCCTCAATCAAAATACACGTCTCTTTCTAAATCAAAAACCAAATCCCATTCGAATCAGATTTGACCAAAGTCATGTTAAGCCAAAATCGATCTTGTTGTTTCTAACATCTAAAATAAAATGAAGGTTCATCTTAAATCACAAGCGAAACACACAAATAAGTCATAACTTCAAGATCTTTATAAAAAAATCTCGGGTAGGTTTAACATGTGTTGTTTTGTGTGTCAAATCGAAGCAAAGACTGGATTTGACAGATTTGTTAAATACCTTTCTTTTTATTCGAATATCAAAAAGAAGGCATGCTTCTTATAGATCCATGATGATATGATGGTTTCGTGTTTCTTGATCTAAAAGGTCTTGAATAAATTACATTACACAAAAACCAATAAATCTGAGATCAAGGTTTCGTGATATTTGTTGTAGATTCGAGTCTTGTTTTGACTAATAGTGGGATAGGTGTCGATGGGAGTAGGTTAGTGATTGAGTCATTTTAGTACACCCGAAGGTTATCGTAGTTCTTGGCGAAGTGTGAATGGAAATCCGCGTTTATGTCTAAAGTTTGATGCTCGAATAAACAGGGTTTTGATTTTATATTTAAATCTACTAATTTGAAAAGACTAAAAATATTAAACATATAAAAGCGACAATTATACTACGAATATTAAGCTAAAGGTACCTAAAATAATACTAAGGACAATAACGATGGTAAACTAAACGAGCATAATCAAAACTACTATAATCTCGATATCAAAGTTAAACAATAATAAGGCAACAATTTAGAAGCTAACAAAATAACGACAAGGAAATAGATAGAGAAACGAACCCGAGCGAATAACTGAAGACGCCGAGCTAACATAAAACATAAAACGGTTAACGACAATAAAGCTAAACGACATTTTAAACTAATTTATAAAAACTATCTTTAATCTTAAATCTAATTTTTATTAAAGCTATTAAAAAAAACTAGTTATTTATAACTAAATTTGATTATAGAAAATTAAACTAAAGCTAACTCCCTACATTAATTTTCTTTTTCAAATCATAACAAATACATAGGTTTAACATATTGGTAAGACAACATATAATCAAGACAAAGGCCCGGGGTTCAAAACTTGCTTGCCACCTTCTTTTTATTATAACATATATTGTATATTTTTTTACTTTGAGAAACTTAACTAGTAAAATTTATGAATAAGCTGTAGATAACAGGTCCTAACGAGACCAAATAAGCCTTGTAAGAAGGCAAAGAAATGAACCATAAAGAAAAAAAAAATGAAATAAGCTTTTTGAAGCTTATGAATAAGCTTTTAAGTCCCAGCTCTCTACCTGGTAACATCTCCTAAAAACATCAACAAAAAAATAATACCCCTTCTTCAACGGATCTAAAATTCATCATCATACCATAAAGTAAATCATCAAAAATCCATACTCATACGATTTCAATCATCATACCCGAATTGGAGCTATAACAGAATATATAAACCGAACATAAATCAACCGAATCTTGGATCTAAATAAAACTACCAACCGAATCATTGAATCGAACCCATATTTGCTACCACATCTTTGATTAACAAATATAAATTTCAGCCGAATCCCAACTTAAAAGGAAATCAATCTTTCAATTATCTATTAATCGAATCTGAATACAAGGTAAATAGAACTAGTAGCTGCGTTTGGATAAGTGTAAATAACTGGAATCGAAGAATGAAAGGAAGCAAAAAAAAAAAATCGAACCTAAAAAAAATGAAGAAAAGGGAAAACGTAAAGAAGAAGAATAATATGGATTTGTTATCTGTGGCTAAAAACAAAACGCCACCAAAAGAAAAAATGAAGATAATATTTTTTTCATATATCTGCTTAAACAAAGTATTTTAAGAAATAAAATGGAACAAAGAAAAAATCCTTTCCTAAGCTAATAGTATCTAAAAAAACGCAAGGAAAAAAAATGACGTGAAGCTGCAGATTTGATGTTGTCTGCGTATATCATAAACATCACCCCTCCAAATCTGAAATATGTAAAAACGTGAGGTGGGTTTCCACTTGTTGGGCCTTCCTTTCTTTGCAACTCGGGCCTGCATTGGGCTTTGGCTTCATACATGCTGCCCATTTTTGCTTGTTGTTACTGAGTCAATTTGGGCCAGCAGGCTTGTGTGGATGTGTTGTTTTGGGCCAGCAGTGTACATGTTATATTAATGGTTCGCTCTGACCCATTTAAATGGTGTCAGGTCGGCCCAATAAAACATGAATGCACCGTCAAACTCGATTTTTCACGCTCTCTCCATTTCTCGTGCTCGTTTTTGGCTCTTTGGCTTTGTTTTTGCTCTTTTCTTCATATCCGTACCTACAATAATAAATAACACATTTTAAACGATATATGCACTAAAAGTACACTTTTGCTATTTATTATGCCATAAACGAAGGGATATTAGCACTAAAAACACGAATAATTACGTGTTCAACAGTTAGTATGATGGATTTGAATGGAGGGATAAGGAGATATTGGTTAAGTTTTGTTTGGTTTAGGTCTCAGTATATTTGATAAAAAATGGTCTCGAGTTTTGGTACATGTCGCAATGATTAGTGAGTCTTGTCGAGGCTGTTTTTGTTGTCGAGTCGGTCTTGTTTGTAGAGTCTGTTTAGTTATTTAGTCAAGGTCGAGTTCTTGAGACTTGATTACATCGCAATATTAAGTCAAACTAAACAGTTACAAAAGTCATCGGAATAACAGTCATCGCAATAACAGTCATCGTAATAGCAGTCATCACAATAACAGTCATCGGAATAATAGTCATCGGAATAACAGTCATCGGTATAAGTGATCGCAATGTAGAAACCCTTAGGTTTTTGCGATCGAAATACTTGTCGCAATAACAAAAAGTTATACCCGCAAATCCAAAAGTTGATAATAGTTGATAAAGACAAAAGTTGACAACAGTTTTTAAGAGAAATTTGTCATTCAGTAAATGCACCAGCACCACTGTTTGGACGAGACAATGATGCCAAAGTAAAACAGATTTATGATGCCAAAGTAGGAGACAATGATGCCAAAGTAAGAATTAGACGAGACAAAAACTTGTGACAAAAACAGTAGGATAAAGACTGTTTAGTCATAAACTGTTTGGACAGATTTGAGACAAAAAAAAGACTTATAATTGTTTGGACAATACTCAAAATCCAGTCACAAAATTTATACCATATTCGGAACCAAAAGAAAAAAAAATTGACAACCAAATCAATAGATAAAAACACACCAATCCTAAGATTCAACCATAGCTCTTGATACCAATTGTAGGTCCTTAATTTCTTAGGATTGTACAAGTGTTATAATTGATATAAAGAAGGGAGAGAGATGACGAACTAGAGAGGGAAAGTTAGAGAGAGAATGGACAGGATGAGAGAAAGGAATGATTAAGTGAAATGAGAAATGAACAACTACCCTTCCTAACATGCTAGGAAGGGTATATATAGCCCACCCTACATGTGGGCTTTATGGGTTATACTTACATAACTAAATCACGAGCCCAATCTACGTATATAACGTTGGAGTGACCGATCCTTTCTAAATACGTAAAAACGTATTTCCAACAAATAAGATCCAACAAGTTGCTACAGTAACAATTTATTTTTTGGGTGTTTTATGGATTTTGTGGAAAATAAGACAAGACAAGTAAATAGGTTTCAAGTAAAGTAAAATTAAAAAGGGATTAAATCAGACAAGTATGAAAAGCACGAATGAAATTTTTTATTAAACTGGAACTCAAATTTTTGGATTACAAAAAAATGAAACCAAATAAAAGATTACAGGATCGTATCTATTTATACAAGTGCTTAGATGATTCTAGAAATCATTTTTCTCTCTCATAGAGTTTTAATCTCATCCATTTGATCTTGCTTCATTCTTAAGCCATGACTTGAATCGTTGGATCACTTCGGCCACTTCTCTGTCTTCCCACGGATAGCGAAGCTGGCAAGAATTGATGGGACGTGTGTGTTTCTTTTGCATTGACTTTAAGGTAAAAATCCACTAATTTTGTGCTTTCTCTAATTTTCTCAAAGATAGCATAGCTGGCTTGAAACAATGTGGGATATGGTGAGTGGTTGGTTAATTGTGGATTGTGGGGATTTAATTGGCCATTTACCTTATTTGTGAAAAACCCTTTTGGGCTGGTAAAAACGAAGGTGAATATTAAACAATGATTTCTTAGAGGGAAATTTAACTCAGAGTGATAAATGTTATCTTGAGTTGGGGGGTCAAAAGGAGATTTGACATGTCAGAATTGGTTTTTGGCCTGGTGGTGTTTTGGCATTGTAGACTGTTGGATTATTAAAAGAACTTTCCCTTACTGGCAGATATGGTCTCTCTATATATTTAGCATTCAACGCACTTTGTTAACATTCTTTTCAAGTTTCATAATTGAAAAAATTAGTCCTTTACACTTATAAAACAAATCAAAGGGACTTATAATGTACTTATGGTAAACTTCAAGGGTTGCTTTTGAGCATATGGGATAGTTGAAGGGTGTTTGGTGTAAATATAGGAAAATTGAGGGGCATTTTGGTAAGTTTGTGAAAAGTGAAGGGTAAAATGGTAATTTCAAAGAGAGACTTGATAAAACTCCATAAAAAGGAATCTCGGCTTCGGCTTTTTGCGCTTCTTCATTTTATATTCGTTTTGTCTTTCTTTGATCTTTTTCTCGTGATTTTTTGATATCCGTGCCTGCACATATTCAAACAATAAAACACAATATTCAAGGCACGTTTATGATTATATGACTATTTAAAGCTCGTTTTAAAGAGGAAATAAGATGTGTAATATGAGTCACATCACTTTCTCTCTTTGACTTTTTACACAATGACAATTTTACCCTTAACCAATTAATTTATAACTTTTTTATTGTTTGTAATAAGACCTTCAAGTGAGGGTGATATGGTAAACTTAATATACATTCGTTATCTATTTTGAAAGTAGACTATAAATTTGGCACGTTCAAAAATAGTAACTTGGACTATAATTTTGAGACATATGGAGTAGTAATTAAGATCTTACGAGCTGTATATATGAAAGCTTCATATAATCATATTAGAATGATTCATTATTCACTTTTTATAAAAACATTGATATTTAATGAAAGAGTTTCGAGTAACACAATATGTCATTAATACTAAACGGCTAGTCAGATGAAGTTTTGTTTTAGATCGTCTGGAATAGTGAATGATGTGCGACCGGGGATGACCACCACCACACATGATCCATTTTAATCCTTCCTCACCCCATCCATCGCATGCCAACCTTTAACTTTTTCACTAGTTTGACGATTCATTTTTTGTATATTAGAAACTATGTTGCACGGGGACGGATACAGAAACAAATGGGACATCGATGAAAATGGTTATTTAGAAACGTAAATATTTTGAAATTCAAGAAATAGATGCGACAAAAAACGCTTGGTTGAGATGAGGAGGGTATCCTGGTGCTTCAAAGAACATGATCATATAATGCCTTTGTGAGTACATATACACTTTTTTATAACCAAATATGCTACACACATAAACAAAAACCGATGTAAAACCCGCATTAAAATACCATGACAGTACACGTGAACAATAAATACATGAAAATACGATAAAAATTAAACTTTCCATTTATAATATATTTCACGTGTCACGATATTAAATAATATGTACTTATTATAAATGGGTTTACAATCATGACATATTAATTCACGATAATTAAACACGAACGTACACGTGTATTTAACTTAACTAGAAAAGTTACGGTTTTGCCTTTGGGCTTTAAGGGTGTCGCGGCTAGAGAGCAAAAGAAAGGAAAGAATGGGCTTGGCTCATGACCCGAGTATAATCCTAAACAAATTCCTCTAGGGAATTAAACATAACATAATTATTATCAAAAACAAGAAAAGCCTAAGTCTCTTGCTCTCTCTCTCCTTGCCGCCGGTCGAAACAAACACCAAAGGGGTGTTTGTTGATTTTTGATCTTGGAAAACTACGTGTTGGTGTTCGTGTTCAGTAATCCTAAACAACTACGCATTTGGTGTTAATCATAACCCTTTTGTTTTCATTCTTTTTATGTTTTATTATGGTTTCATGTGAGAAACTTAAAAACAAATCATAAACATGTTAGGGTAATCAAAAAAAACATGTTAAAGGGTTGTTTGGGTGTTGGTTTTTGTTCGGCTGAGACACAACCGAGAGCCAAGAGGCTCTCGGCTTGTTTTTATCACCACCACCGAGACAACCTAGGGTCTCGGCTTGGCTTTGTTGGCTCGGACGTACGACATGGAACCCCAAGTTGGGTCGGGGTGTGTGTTTGGTTTGGGTTTATGGCTAACCGAGACCACTAGGGTCTCGGTGTGGATCAGTTTAACAAAAATAGTGGGAACCGGCAGTAAGCCGCTGTGAACTGGGCTCGGTAGTGGGTACCAAAGGCCACCAGTGGCAACCGGCTAGCCGGTCTAGCCACTGGTGGGGCTACGATGGTTGTTCAGCCGCCGGCTGACATCACCAGCCGCCGGCTATGTGGTTTCGGCTAGGCATTTTCGGGCTCGGGTATATTTTTAAACACGGGTTCGGGCTCGGGAATTTTAAAAACAGTTTAATAGTTTAATTAAATTATTTTCAAGACTATTTAATTTAATTAAATACATGACTTATGTTAAAATATTAAAATTAATATTTCATGACTAACCTAAGTATTTAATTAGTTAATTTAATTAAAACATGTTATTTTTAATTACATTCTTATAATGTATAGTTTATTAAATTAACCAAGTTAATTATTTAATAAGCTATAATACTTGAACCATGACTTGTATTTTTACTAAATAAACTTTACTTGACATTAATAATCGAGCTTATTTCTAATTATGGAAACTTACTATTTTTGGAAACTTTCTATTTTTAAAAACTTTCTATTTTTAAAAACTTTCTATTTTTGGAAACTTACTATTTTAGGAAACCTGCTATTTTTAGAAAGTTACTTAGTATTACAATACAAGTATTATAATACCATACTACATGAATAATAAACAACAGAATACGAGAATAACTACAGATTAACTCTTAAAACAATTAAAACATGACATAACATGAATAATAAGCTAAGAACACACAAAACTAGTAAAATACATGTATCTCAAACAACTCATACACGTCCCTATTCTTATGTAGTATTCTCCGTCAAGGCGGAGTAGGTTCTTCAGCGATTCCGTTAGCTTCTACTGGATACAAGGTACGAATTTTCCCGTCCTTTAGTAAGGACAATCTCTTTCTTTATTAGGATTTCCCGTATGCCGCCAACTATTTTCCCAGTAGTTACAGATTTAAATGCTTTTTTTATAAGTTACCTTAGCCATATACATGCATGACCAATTTCACCTAGTTATGGAGGTACCATAACCATAACACTAGAGGCACTAGTGTTATGACTTCACCACGGCGGAGTGATAGCTCGTGGCGTCCCTTTCAGTTTATGTGGCCTTTATTATTATTATTATTATTATTATCATGTGGGGCGTATGGGTTCATCCTAGTTACAGCGTCAGTCAGGATTTCATGGTGAATGTGGTGTGTGCCTTGCATCCTTCACAAGGAGCTGATCCCTCCTACCCATTACCATATTAATTGGAGGCATCCCCTCTAATTTGCATGACGAGGTCACCTCTCCAAGTATTAATGCACGTTGTTGACCTCATGACCTATATTGGCTTTTGAGATATTAAACTAATACAGATTTTCATAAGTAAACATAAGCTATGTTTTCAGAACTAAAACCAGTAAACATGTTATACATCTAGGTTTCCCAGGACTTATTCATTTCCGCTGCCTTTCATGCTTTATATGCTCTTATATGCTTTCATTACTCTATGTTTCCATGCTTTATTGTATATCCGTGCATTGGGCATTATGCTCAGCCGTTTTCCATTTTCATGTTCCCAAACAGCAGGTACCCAAGGTCGCAAGTATGGTCTCAAGAGTATGTGCATTCGGATGGAAGCTATCCAGCCTTCTATATCTTATGCATTTATCATACTTTATCTTACTTTATTTCATGTTGGACATTGTTTAGTCCTTTTCCTTTACAGTACTTATATTTGCTTGTGTTGAGTTACTTGGACTACCGATGTTTGTTTCCGGTATTTCCATTTATGGTCATGAATGTTTAAACATTTACCTTGCATGCTTTGATGACACGCCATATATTATTGTGATATTCCATTTTAACAAAGGGGGTGTTACAATGGAGCTACACACATCAAGGCCGATCAAGGTTATTTTCTCAGAGGCTACACTTCTAGAGTTGCTAGAGGTGCAAGCATGCAATACATTAAGATAAACAAAACAATATTTAATTTCTAAACCTAAACAAGATGGAAAACTTGTTATTTTGAAATACATAATACGTACTCCGTAGTAATTAGGATCTCACGGCCCGTATATACAAAAGTTTCATATATTCATAATAGATCTTTTTAGTATAGGGAAAATAATATATGTTACAAGTGAATTCAATAAGAAAATTCTTCTTAGGAAAGATGAATAGTCTTACAAAAATCCAAAAAGACGGATATCCTACGGGGAGTGATTCTCGGGTCATTGTTCTTGACGAAATTATGAATTGATATTCATGTTTACTCGAACAATTGATTGAATTTACAGTTTATAATTTGTTTTCTAAACTCCTACTTTTAAAAATTAAGACAAAGAAAAATTCCTAAAATAGAAAAATGCGTAAATCACACAAATCTCGACGAAAATGCAATAAACTCAAAATTTAAAATCTAAGTAATATTAATTAATTAAAAATATAAATATCATAACAAAATCAGACTTAAACCTAATTGGGCCAGAAAGCCTAATAAGACAATTGTCCAAAAAGCTAATAGGCTAAAAAGCTTAATAAAAAAAGTTTTTCAAATCTTAAAATGTTTTTGGACATAAATGCTTAAATTAAATTCTAAGCAACTTTAAAAAATCTATAAGGCCTAGAAATAAGCTAAATAAGCTATACGAACTAATAAGCACTAGGAAATAAGCAATTTAGATAACCAACTTAGCTAGCTCAGTTGGCCACCAAGGGTAACTTGGGGAGGTATTCTTGGAGAGGTCTCAAGTTCGAGTCTCATTAAAGACCTTCAAGGACCCAAAATAAATAGAAGCAGGAATGAATTTATCCCATATAAGAGAAGGTTTGAGGCTTACATACTGCCCAATTAGATGTCATTATGGGCTAGATTGACTAACTACTAACTCGTCGTTCAAAACAAAATAAGCAATTTAGATAAATAAGCTACAAAACCTGTTGAAACTTGACACACATTCCTAAATTAGTATATAAACATAAAATAAGCAATATGAACCAAAAGAAATAAGATCATACATTAAAATAAGCAAAAAACGATTTTCATAAAAGATAAAATAGTCGTGTTTGATGTTCTACTTAGTTTTAAGCTTCTAAATTTTGGCAGGAAACTTATTAAGCTAGACAAAGGATTTCTACGCATAAACTTTAACAATAAGCTAACTGAAATAAGCATTAAATGCAAAATAATCAAACCGCTTATTAATATTATGTTTGAAAAATGATTATAAAAGGAAATGGCCCAAGGATCTTTACGAAAAAGACCATAGGGCGCAGTGTTGTTGTGTGGTGTGTTTAAAACGGTTGAGGGGGTTTGAGGTCACGGGTTCGAGCCTTGGCTCACTTGTGACTTCCCCTTTCTTGTTTTTTTAATTTTCTTATTCTTTTTTTCCAAACACTTATTACTACTTATAAAATAACTACAAACAAACAACTTTTATAACTCACTAACAGCTGAAAACACCTTAAGATCAAATTAAGAACCAATTATTTGACATTTTGGCAAAGAACACTAAGGGCTAATACAAACCATAGGCAACTTATTTCAATTAGCTCAAAATTAAGCAAATAAGCACTAGATATATAATTACATCTATACTATATCTACTTGCATATCAAATTTCAGACATAAAGAACAACTAAAACATCCCATTAAGATCTGCAAAGGTTCTATGAACTTGTTATCCCATATTTATGCCATATTTCACTTCGCACAATCTTGTATCCAAATATAAAAAAAAAGAAGAAAAGAGAAAAAAAAAGTTTAGAGAGAGAAAGTAGAGAGAAGGAGGAGAGAATAAAAATAGGAAAAAGCAAAACAATACAACCAACACCCTCCTAATATGCTAGGAGGGTTGTATAAATAGCCATATCTTACATGTAGACTTAAGGGGCTATTTGAATTGGTTGGGCTTGGCTTAATGGGGTTGAAGATCCTAAATGTGGACTAAATTAGTTTTAAGTCCAAGCTCGTTATTCTCGACTAACATATTTCTAATTATAAAGTTCCTAAGTAAATCTATGACCTATTCATAATATATCTATGACCGCTTCATTCTTGTTTGACTTAATATTCTGAGGCTAACAATCTTCCCCAATGAAAGTTCATTCCTCTTTGACATTTAAAGATTTGTTGAGATTGCTAATCTGGTTAATACATGAGTCGTGAACGTGTAATTGCAGGTGTGTTCCTTCATGCGGTGATCTTTGAGCCTTTGTCGTTGTGTTTCGACTTGGTCTTTGATCTTTTGATTTTCAAATCTTTTCCTAGATTTGTCTTTGATATCTTCGCCACCTTGCGATCTTGTGTCTTCATCCACATGCTCACACTATGCATCATCTTGAAAGTTTCTTAACAATCTCCCTTGATGAAAGGTCATTCCTCTTGATATCTTAAACGAAGATCTTGAATATCAGAGTTGTAGAAGTCTTTGCCTTTTTTTTATCTTTAACCTTTTTTATTCTTGAATCTTGATGCATTAAGTGAGTCTTTGGGCATGAGCGATGTGGTTATGCATCTATTATGTTAAATGTTAGATTCGAGATTGTACCAGCTCTACTTGCAAGTAATATGAAACACAATAATTAAATCTAACTAAGCATGTTAATGACAAGTAAGTAAAAAGTAATAAGAGAAGGGACAGAACAATCAAACCACAACACCAAGAGTTACCGTGGCTCGGCTATGAAGCTCCTCTTCTCCCAACTCCACTCCACGAGTAAACTACTCGAGATTTCGCTATGTCAACAAGCTCCCTATGGGCGGAGAAACCCGTACACAAAGTAGCTTACACGAATTATCGTTCGAGTCCTAATATTTTACAGAACCAATCTATCACTCGTATTTCCTCACCTAGGAAATACTACCACGATCACTCAATCTCACAACTACTCTCTTACATACAAGATCGCACCGGATCATAAGTATTTTCTCACCTCGGAAATACACTCTCAATTTCACAAATATCCACACTACACGATCTCACAATATCATACATAAATATACAACACTTGAACAATATACAACCATGAACACTCTAATATGAACACTATACTATAACACTTGATCTTTGAGGAATCACAAGTATTCTTCTCTTGCATAAATTAGAGGTAAATCAACTTGATCACTTGTAAACAAATTAATGCAAGTTATATGATCAAATGAAGGAAATAATAAGAAGTGGATTTAGATAGAAGGTTTTCAGTTGTGCAAAGAGGTGTTAGGCCAAGATAAAATAGGCTATTTATACTTAGAGACCAAAGGCATGAGCGTCGTCGGTGCTCTTAGGAAAGCCGCTAGTGCTCTTAGCTAAGGGCACCGGTTGCCTAGTCTAGAGCACCGACTAGACTAGGCTCTCCCTTTTGTCTCTTACTTGTGAATGTATTTTCTGGTGTAAGGTCTTAATCCGTTAGGAGGAAAAATTTGAAATTTATTATAATTATTAAAAAAAATTTTAGTTCTAGAAAATACATTGTACTAACATTTATACACATTTTGTATATTTTATAAAATGTTAGTTTTAAGAAAATTAATTTTCTTTTGATCACTTTGCAAGTATATAATTTGTTTATATATACCTTAAATGATATATAGTTGGAATAAATATTTAATACTAAAAATTTTGCTTACGCTAATTTTGCATTGAACATTTTTATATTTTATAATAAAAAAAACCGATAAGTTGAAAATATAAATAACATTTTTAACGAGATTATGTGTATTAAGAGGGATACTGTTCATGCTCTAAAAAAGGTAAAAACTAATGTTTTGAAACCGGGTATTTAAATCGACCCGGTCGAGTCAACGGGTCCGGATCAACCCGGATCGATTCATGTTAACCCGGTTTTCTAAAAAATATATATATATATATATATTTAATAATTAACAAAATTTATATATAAAAATTATAAAAACACCCGTATATTGGATATATAATTTTTTTACCAACTAATATAATATGTAAAAATATAAATTTCGTCGTAAATACGTAAAATTTACATATATATATTTTTTAAAAACACGAAAAAATCGAAACCCGGTCAGATCACGAGATCCGGATTAACTCCGGTCACCCCAAATCCGTCGGGTCAAGCCGGGTTTCGAAAATGTAAAACCTGAGTCAATATGACCAGTTTTTTCGGTCGGAACCGAGTCAATTAGTTGACCCGACAAAGTTGACCTGGGTTTGAAAACACTGATAAAAACCCAAGAAAATAACTTGCTCCACCATCTCTTCTAACATGCACAAACACAATCAGTCACAATTTAATCAAATTCTTTATTATTCAAAATCTAACTATTCATAAACACTTGTTATATTTAAAGTACGAGCCAGGCATAGTGATATAAAACGACTCAACCAATAATATATATACCTGAACCAAACAGCCCTAAAAGACTTGATGGTAACACGTATGAAAGATTATTACACACAACAACAAAATCACGTAAGTGCCATTTCATAAGCAATTAGTATGGTTCGATCAATACAAATAGTAAACATTACTTCAAGATAAATGATTCCAGGTTAAAGAACATCAATGGTAACCAACAAACATAAAAATGTTATCCCTTTTGACAGTGTTCACAATTTATGGTACCAATATACACCCTTGTGCTCGCTATCTTGATCCGGTTCGATGTACATGCACTCTTTCGCCTCTCTCCACATTGCTTTAAAGATTGGAGTCCTATCGATCTTATAATAGTCACCCAAAACTGGTTTGATTGCATCCCTCGCTTCCTTTGCATGATAATGTGGAATATAAGAGATCAAATGATGCAAGACGTGAGTGTGTGTAACGTCATGAAACACCCTGTTTAGGAATCCAAAATCTCTGTCGATCGTTGATAAAGCTCCTTTGATCCATTTCCATTCGGTTGAATCATAATGAGGCAACGAGAGATGAGTGTGGTGCAAATAAGTGATCAAAACAAAGAAAGCATGCACTCCTATCACGGGAATAACATACATACACATTACCCAAGTGGATCCTTTTGCCGCGACAAGAACCTTAAGCGCATAAACAACACCAAGTATACCAAGATCCGAAAGCACAACTTGAATTCGTTCGCGCGCTGTGAAAATAGGACTCAAAGGATCAAAGTGGTTGGCAAATCTTTCATATTTCTTGCCAGAGACATTAGTTAAAAGATATAAAGGAAATCCTAGTGTTAAACGGAAAACCAAAGTGAAGACTCGACCAGGTGGATTGTTAAGAACTTTGGAATAAATCATGATTTTAGACTTGCGTTTAGGAATGTAAACTTCATCATTATCGAGTGAATTTGTGTTGGCATGGTGACTTCGATGACTATATTTCCAAGAGAAATAAGGGGTAAAAAGAGCAGAATGAAGGACGAATCCAACAATGTCATCAACCAATTGGTATTCACTAAATGCATGATGACCACATTCATGACCGATGACCCATAACCCGGTGAGGATGCTAGCTTGGCAAAACCAGTAAACTGGCCATGCTGAGTAAGCTAGAGGAGTAGGGAGAAGAGTAATATAAGTGTTTGCTAAGAAGTAAAAGACGTAGGTAACAATGAGATCATGAACAACGTAATAAGATGAACGAATGACAGAACGCTCAAAGCAATGAGCAGGGATTGCTTTCTTTAGATCACTCAATGAAAATGGAGGATCAGTCGGGACACGTTCGAGGATGCCATGATCTCTTGAGTGATCAGGCGAATTGGACATTCGGCCTCCTGCTCCCATTTTTGAAACTCGGTGCACTCGTAAATGTTTTAGTAATACAAGAGCAAAAAGCTTAACGAAGAGAGATTCAAGAGTGTATGTTTTGTTTCTTGTCTTTGTGATACGAGTCAGTTAGATATATATAGTAAGGAGTAGTCAAAGCTGACGGCTAACTTAAAACTTACGTAGTATAATTCTGCAAATACAATATATTGGATACGAAACTTCTATGTTACTGCCTTAGCTTATTACTCAACATTATACGTATCAATCAAAGGATAATATCCAAACACATAACCTTTATTTGACCACATTTATTTAAGTAGAGATGCTAGCTAGAACGGGTGAATCAGACGGGTTACGGCCACGAGTCCGTTTGGGTTCCGGCTTAAATCGCCATATGCTTAAACAGACACGAGTCAAACAGGCTCATGATGTACGAATCATTTTAGAAACCTAAAACGCCAAAAGAAATTATCCGAATCTAACTCATATATCAGCACCAAGCTTGTATGATTTTACTTGTTTTTTTTATTTTATCTTCTACTTAAGTTTGTTCGACCTTTTTTTAACATGTGGTCTACGTGAAATTGGCTTACTGAATGTATCTAAGTTTGCACTATTTAGTCTATCATATTTTATTGTGTTTTACAACGACCGGGTTTCTGTCTTCTTCGGCAAACTGCTGCTTGCAAAGACTGGAGTTGTTTTCTTTAACTAACAAGGACTGGGTTAACAATGTTGATAGTTTGTACTCACAACTAGGGGTGGCAATTTTTGACACGACACGATAAATGACACGAACCTGACACGAAGTTAAGCAGGTATGGGTTGAGGATAAACAGGTTTGGGTCAAAAACGGGTCAACCCGTATAACCCGTTTAATAATTGGGTAGTGTTTGGGTTGAGTAAGTATTAAACAGGTCGACACGTGAACCCGTTTAAGTATATATAAGCTTCTAAAAATAAGATATATAACTTTATTTTATATTAAATTTGGATTAAATATATATTTTTATGTAGTTAATAGGAGTCAATTGCTATTATAATTCATATATTATTAAAATTATTGTATAAGTATTTGTATGTTATGTTTAGCATTTTTTTACATCTATATATTATTGTTGGCATATAAATTAGTTAGATTGGCAAAACATTAACCTTATTAATTGCTTGACATATTTAGTTAAACAGGTTAGACGGGTCAAAAATGGGTAACACGTGTTATGCAGGTGTGGGTTTGGGTCGAGTTTCTTGACACGATTAATAAATGGGTCGTGTTTAGGTTAAGGTTATAATAACACGTCAACCCGCGAACCCGAACAGGTCGACACGAACACGACTCGATTGCCACCCCTACTCACAACTCACTTTTTAGTCAAATTTGGTAGGCCAAAAAGTCGCATTCTTATGTTAGAATATAATATAATCAAGTTAGTAAACCATTACAATACTCTATATGTCTATTTTCAATTAAGCTTATGATTTCGTTCAAGAAAAATAAAGCTAATGACATAAACTCATATTAATGCAACAATATTGATAACTGATAATTAATGGTGTATGTGACGATACCGTAAAGGTGGCTAAACAAGCAGGCGGACGGGTACGGGTGACGGGTTAAATAGATGGCGAGCTAAACATACAAATGAACGGGCATGGGTTAAACGGGCACGGGCTAAATGAGCGGGCGAAATAGGTGGGTTAAACGGGCGCAAGCTAAAACACATAAAAAAAACATTATTATTCGAGCGCCGACTAGTCACGTGGTTGATACATTGCCCGGATTCGTGCCTTTTGGGACTCGACGATTGCGGCGTCCACCGGATGCATCCCACTTGTGTCAATTTGTAGCACCTTTAAGTCCTCCACAATCTTTTGAGCTTGGATCAACCGGTCCTCGCTCTCGGAAGCAAGCACGGACAATTTGGCTTCATGGTCCAACTTGTAGGTGCATACCCGGTGGTCGAGGCAAAGCATCGTCTCCAAAGTGTTCCGGTTCTTCGTCGGTGCACATTAGACGACTTCTTCTTTCAACAGTTGAGTCGGGGTTTTTCAATTTGTGTTTGTTTTTCAAAAAGTTCCAAGCATCCCGATGCTTAACCCCCCCCCCCCCCCCCCCAACGACTTGCACATACAACCGGTACACCCTCGACATCCAGTTCTCATCATTCTCCCCACTATGAACCGCAGTTTCGTTCACCAAATCATTAAACTTCTTAATCGCTTGGTTCATCGGAGTCCACTTGCCCGTTATCATGTTTTTTGTACGCTCCTTAAAATCCTTCTTTTTCCCGACCGTGTTGTACTCATTGCACACTTTATACCAAAAAGACGCCTTTTTTTTATCCGCTCTGGTTTTTGGATCCTCGGACACTTGGATGTAAACCTCGGCCAAAAGCTCTTCCTCGGCTTGAGACCAAAAAGCACGCGTTTGTTTTGGTTCTTCTTCGGGGACGGGTTCTTTTCCTTTATTTTTTTGCCACCGACTTCTTTCGTGACTTCTTCGACGTAGGGGTCGGAACGACTTCTTGATCGGATGAGGAGTCAGGGACTTCTTCAAAGTGGTGTGATGCGTGCTCGGAAGGTTGCTACGAAGTGGTGTGATGGGTTTGTTGTTGTTGCATTTGTTGCGCCTTAAATTGTTGAAACAACAACAAATCTTCGGAGCTAGCAAATTGAGATGCGGAGTATTGAGGTTGGTATTGGGGAATGTATCCCGGATTCGAAGACGAACCCGGAATTTGGTTGGTTGGGTCGTTGATCATACCGAAAACCCATTGAGGTGTTTGGTTGGGTTGAAATTAGGATTCATTTTTTTTTTTAATGGGAGATAGAAGTGTATAAGAAAGTGTGTGTGAAGTTTGGTAATATAAGGGGGGTTTTATAGGTCTTTTAAAAGGGTAAAAATGGAGTTTTTGGGATATTTTTTCTTAATTTTCTACCCCCAACGGTAATATTACCGTTACATTAAAAAAAACATAAACAAAACTCCACCTCGAGAGCTGGTGGGCATGGCGCCAAGCCGACGACGCAGGACCACGAAGTCCTGCGCGGTGGCCATGGCGCCTCGCCAAAGACATGGACTCCCCCTACTCTTAAGGGAACATGCATGACCATATAATGCTTTTGTGAGTACATGTACACTCTTGAATAACGAACTCAGCTACACACATAAGCATAAAGGACGATCAAAGTTTATTATTTCAGAGGCTACACTTTTGGAGTTGCTAAAGTTGCAAGAATACATTACTTTAAGATACATAAAAAAATAATTAATTTCTAGACCTAATCAAGTTGGTATTTTGAAATACATAATACGTACTCCGTAGTAATTAAGATCTCACGACCCGCATATACAAAAGCTTCTTATAATCATATTAGAATGATTCTTTATTTATTGTTGAGAAAAAATGACACTTAGTGAAAGAATTTCGAGTTACACAAAAAAATCCTTAAAACTAAACGGCCAACGAGGTAAAATTTTGTTTTAGACAGACTGAAATGGTATCATGCGTCGCCGGTGATGAACACCACCACGCATGATCCTCTTTAACCCATCCTCACCCCCATCCCTTCGCACGCCAACCTTCAACTTGTGCACTAGTTTTGCGATGTATTTTTCTCGTATGCTATAAATAGTTGTATAAAGTAGGTTATTTTTATTTATTTGATATGATAGTTACCACTACACCTGAATGTTGTATATTAAATGGTGATATGATGCTCACGTGGTGATATGACGCTCACATAAAGGTGATAAGTTAGATGACCATTAAACACATTTTTAATTATTAAATTAAATTTCTTAATATCATAAGTATTTCACAATGTCTTAAAAAAACTCGGGTTGGGTTAACTTGTTGAATTGGGAACTGATTGGAAGACTAGGTCGGATGTGATTGGTTTTTTCGTGTTTGGAGCCCAGATTAAATTGGTGAATTTTCGTTAACCCGAGTAGACCTGCTTGTTGAACCTGACCGAGTCTTGATTTTTTAGAAAAAAGAACTAAAATCCTTTTTCTTAGCTTGCTATTAAGTTTAACAAATTACTCTTCATATAAAAGAGGGGAAATCACGGTTCCATAGGAACAGTGCTCCCCTCACACCCTTAATAAACTACTATTATTCTTCTCTCTCACAAACAACCTTCTCCCTCACAATATTCACACACATCTCACGCACCGTTCTCTGGCACGTTTTGTTTGTTTGCTCAGTTATTCATTTGTTGGCTCCATTATTCATTAATGGACGCTTCCTCATTAATTGCTAAGGCGCCCTTTCCTGTTGCTAAGGCGCCCTTTCCGGTTTAATTACCCTTTGGTAAAACGCCCCTACATAAAACACTACTTCATCCCCTTTAATAATTAATCCCCTTTATTTGCTACTCTCTCTCACCTGCAAATAATTATTGGTGGATGTGTGTTTTTATTGGTGGATTTGTGTTTTTATTGATGTGGATCTGTGTTTGATCAGATCTTTCTTGATCACCCGCGTTTGATCGGTAGGATCTTTCTTGATGGCCCACGTATTTTGATCTAGGCTACCAGTACGTTCGTTTGTATATGCCCGGTAACGATTGTTCGTTGCCGCTATATATGTCGGGTAGCGGATGCGATGTTTGAAAGATGGTGTGTTATGAGCTGTAAAAAGGGTGTGCTTATGGTGAACTTTTCTTCGGTTGGGCTATGATGATTCATAGTTCTTTTCATTTTGTAGCCTTCTTTTTTGCCTAAACGAGGTAATATTTACTATAATTTTACTTTTTATTTAGTTTTTTTTATTCTTATTTGATTGATAGAAATGAATTAAAAAAAATGGTTGGAAATAATGTTCATAAGAGACCTACATGATGTGTATGATAAACTAATACACGTTGTGATTTAGATTCATACTGTTGGTATGCCTTATTGTTAGGGTGGTTGGACCAAATGTTGGTTTAGTTCCACCTAATCTTGGTTGACCTTTTTATGAATTGTTGTGGCTTATTGCTAGGGTGGTTGTCCCCAATCTTGACTTTGTTGCTGGTTGTTATCACTTTCTTGCTTTTTATATTGGTTAATATCCCAATCTTTGATGGGTTGACGACGATGAACCTGTGGTTGATTGCGGTTTATCTAAGCCTCAGTTTTTATGAGCCGGAAGGTGACCATGGTTTGCTCTGACCAAGATCGTTGCCCCCGGCTTCTACCGGGTTGGTTACATTCGGATTACCATACACAGTTTGTAACTGTAACACATATTAGTTTATCATAAACATCCTGTGCGAGTTATGAACAATAACTTGATTGTGGTTTGTTGTCTATGATGATCAATACCGGACCTGATATGTTTATTGGCTATGATGCTCCACAGCGGGCCCGTGTAAATCTGAGTACGGTCGCATCTTGACTAGGCAGCCTGGTACGGTTGCAGCCATGGCAGACGTCTCAGTTTTTTTGCTTCAATGTGCCTTGCCTGAGCCTACCTTAGTGTGACTGAATTTGGTTTACTTGATCCTTGCCTTTTTATGAGGTGTGTAGTGATGACGGTTTGCTTTGACCAGGATCGTTTTCCCCAATACACTTGCAGGTTACATTTCTGTAATTTTCTATGGGACTGATTCATCCCATATCTTGGCAGGGCAACTCTGTTGGGTCTATTAGATAAAGATCTTGCAGCCTGTCAGGACCGGTGAATGACTTCTGTAATCACAAGTCAAATCACAAAGAGACTCTATACACAATACGAATGTAGAATATAAATATAAACAAGAGAAACAGAATAACTATAAAGACTTGATCCTTTCTAAGGATTTCTAATATTGATAAAGACTAGAACTACGTTTTGTAAAGATGTGTCTAACCCTTCTGCCTAAGGTTCCTTTTATACTACAAGGAAACCCTAATCCAGCATACAAGAAAACGTGTAAAACTAGTATGCATATCTTCTCCTAATATAACTCATGCATATCCTAACAGAATATTAAGTAAATAATAAAGTTTGACTTCGACTAGGACCAGGAGCAGGACTTGCTCCTACTACGACTAGGACCAGGAGGAACTACATACCTCCTAGTCTACCTATTACATATAACTATTACGATGGTCCTAACAATCCTCCCCTAAACTTGAATTTGACCTGTTGAGTTCAAGTTTCCTGGAAAACGTGCAAAGAAGACCCGAGGATTGTATCAGCAAAACAAATAGCAGCATCAATAAGATAAGAATCAGAAGAACAGCCGTATGAAACACTAGAAGCTTCTCCAAAGCCTATAACAAATCAGCATCGTTTTGAATCTTTTCAGCAACATGAGCAGATTTGATGAGCCTTTACCAAGTAGCTGCTCGCTCTTGGGCTAGCTAGTCATTCTGGTGGAATAAGCATCACCCTGGGAGACTAGAACCCAGCCCAACTCTTAGAACGTGAATCAATGGTGAGTGGGAGTACCCTGATGTTTTTAGGCAAACCATCACAGCCGTCAACGGATTTGATGCGTCTTTACCAGAAGCCGTACCCCTCTGGACTCGCCAACTCTTAGCAATAAAGCATCGGTGAGTTGAACACCCTATAGCTTTAAGCAAGCTATTACAGCTATCAACGGATTTGATAAGATCTTTACCAAGAGCCGTACCCCCTTGGATTAGCCACTTTTCAGTCCAAGACTATGGCAAGTGAAAACCATCCAGTTTTAGGTAACCTGGCAACCATCAATGGATTTGATAATCGCACCAGGAGCCGTACCCTCAAGGTGAATCAACTTTTTCTTGTCGATGAGACATGGTAAGTTGAGAACCATTTGTTGTGTGGACCACATCCAACACCAAGTGAAACCAAGTACCAGACCAATCTCAAACCAGGAACCACATTTTGAACCAGCCACGGGATATTATGTACAAGTATAAAAGCTAAACTGTGTTAAAGTATAAGCAGATATTATATAAAATGTTGTTTTTTTTTTGTTTTTTTATTATTAGTCTGTGTGATTTGTTTGTTTTTTTTTTTAACTATAAAGAATAAAAGTCACCAATCACTATACATATTGGTGAAAAGAATCAAAATAAGAACAAAAATCAAAGTATAACTACTTACAACCCATTCACCTTACACACCAGAAGCTGCCTTCTTATCCGCCAACAACCGTGCTTGAATACCCTCGACCAAAGATGTGGCCATACTCGACTCATTCCCAGAAGGAGCAGTAGAAATCTGCAAATGACTTGCCAACATTTCTTCCATTGAAGAAATAGTCAAAGGATACACAACATCCGTCAACATAAACACCACATGACCAGAACCTAACTCCAACACATGTACTCCACATCCAGCATAAAGCTTCCAGCGAACAATCTCCCATTGCATTTGATCCTTCCATACGCCCAAAGGAGTAGCAGATGGAGGAGGATCCAACATAAGCTTGAGATCGGCCCAAAGACGAATACCAGGCCAGGAAGACACCGCCATCGGGTCAAATGGCATACTAGAATCAACAAGCCCAAACAATGCCATAAGATCCATCCGGTCAGCCCATGATAACACACCCTGCAAACTCGCGACCAATCGCACATTCCCATCACTCAAAGTAATCCGATGGGAGACGCCACCAGGAAGTGTCGTAGACCTCTCAACCGTATAACCCGTAATGCTTCCATTGCCTAAAGGTAAGTCAGAATCGCTATCCGAAACTGCATCAATTAAGTTTTCAGGATCACGCTTCTCAAAAGGAACTGATTTACCACGGCGAACACGACGAGTAAGTTTCTGGCGAGTGGAACGTCGAGGCGTGGGAGCCGAAGGAGTGGATTCAACCTTCACCTGAACCTCAGCAACAGCAGGAGAAGCAGTAGAAGTAGACTCATGAATATGTCCACCCAAAGAACCACTAGGAGCTGCATCAGAAGTGGGATCAAGTTGTGTGGCAGAAACATGTGGTGATGAAGATGGCACATCAGATGGAGCAGCAGGTATGGTGGGATCAACAAAAGTGCTTGCAGGAACATGAGTGGTGGTAGAAGGAACAGGTGTGGTGGTGGAAGCATGAGTGGTGGTGGACGTAACAAAGATGGTAGTAGCAGGACCAGCAGTAGAACCAATAGGAGCAACCAAGGGTGTAGTAGAAGGACCAACAGAAACAGCACCAGAACCAGAAGAACTACCATTTGAACCAGGAATGGGCACAGATGGAGAAACAGTAGAAGCAGCAGGCATAGAAGCAGTCACCCCACGAGGATGGTAAACAAATCTTTCCGGGATAGGTTGACTCGCACGCCTCACCATATTTTCATAAAGTTTCTTGAGCTCATCAAAAGTCAAAGCCCGCACCCGAGCCCAAGTCCAAGGAGCATTGAAATGAGCAGCAGATTGATATTTGACATAACGTTGCATCTGCTGGCGCTGCTCAGTCTGAGAAAGAGGTCTGTTCCTACGCTGTTTCTTGAGTTCCTCAGCAAGAGTCAACTGATGCTTACGCATCATTACCATAGCACGCGGAATACAATTGTGTTCATCAACATCATCACCCAACAAATCTTTAAACTGAGCATAATCCCGAGTGAGAACAGTCAACACTTGCATCCATTCACCATCAGTCTAGTGCATAGCATCATGCTGAATTTGCGCACGCCTTCGCTCACGGAGCTCTTCCTCAGCAGCATTGTCCTCCTCATCAAGCTCAGCCTGAACCCGACGAGCAGCCTCTTCACCAAGTCTGTCTTCTTCAAGTTGTCGACGAGAGCGCTTGCGGATGGGAGATGGAGGATCAGTCATTGGAGCTTTGCCCTTTGGATCATGAGAGGGATCAGCATGAGAACCAGCAGCAGCATCAGAAGCACCACCCATAGAAGGGGGAATAGCACTAGAAGAAGGAGCATTGGAGGACATTGGAGGACCAGGCAGATCATCATAAACTTTATCAGCAAAGGCAGCCTTTGCCAGCAACGTCAAGCCATCCTCAACATTCTCCGAACCCTCATCCTCAGAATCGGAAAGAACCACATGCTTCTTTCGACGACGCTGTTGATTCTCCAATACCTTTATACGATCGGCCAGAGGAAGAACAAACTCCCGTGTGAGCTTCCGATGTTGGTTCAAGTCAGCTTCCAAACAAATCATCCTCTCATGGTACCTGTGCATAAGATCTAGCAAAGATGTCAGAGTAGTAGGCTCCTCTGCCTGCCCACCAAGAGAACTTGGATCAGGGAAAGCATCACGGGAGCCCGAAGCAACATTGGGGTCAACGTGTGGAGAACTAGCAGCAAAGGGGATATCAGTCGAGTGTGGGGCAGGGCTAGGAGGTGGAGTCTCCACAAAAGGAGACCTTTGTGGAGCTGAGGAAGGACCAGCCTTAGGAGGGGATGGTTGTTCAACCACCACCTCTTCAACTAGCTCCTCCTCTACCACAGGAGTGGCATCACCAGCAGGAGTCTCCTCCTCCTCCATGGGGTCATCATCTAACACAACCAACTCAGGAGCCTCCTCCTCCTGACCTATAGGACCCTGAGCCAAACCCATCATGGCTTCAGTCAGGGGCCTCCAATCCCCAGGAAACCCATTCATCATGTTATAATACACTTTCGCTGTTAGTTTAGAAGGTACATGCTCAGCCCTATCACGTGGAATGCAAACAAGTATTTGTTGAATAAACCTAGGGTACATAAGAAATTTTTTCCTAGACCCAGCAGTTAACAAATTACTAGCCATCCCCTCAAATATATAATGTGAAAAGTTAAACACTCTACCCTGGGCTAAACATATAAGACCAGTAGCCAAAGGAGTAGGAAACGCATCCTAACTCCCCGACTTGGGACTCAAACAATGGATTAAATAGTGAACCAGAAGCTTCCACTGAGGGGAAAACCTATTCTTTTGGAAGTTAAACTTCCCCCCATGTTCATAACCTATGGCAGCCATACCCTCTAATACTTCCGAATTGGGAAGTGATACAACACCCCCCTCATCCTGAAGATGAAGAGAAGAGCGAATAGATGCTTCAGTGACCACATAAGCACGTCCATCTATGGTAGCATGGAGTGCCCGTGGACGTCCAGCCACATTCACAAGCTCAGCAGACGCCCAAAATTGACGTACCACACTATCATATATGGTAGGACAAACAGTAAATGCAAACCTTAAGTTTGAAGCTTCAATAAACTCCAAGATATCAGCAAAATGTTCACTATTAGGACCATCACCCAGATAAGCAACACGATTATGAGCAGGTTGATAAGCAAGAGCAGCCATGGATCTTGATGAATGGATTGAAGAAGGATTTGGATTGGGATGAGAGGAGTAGAATCGGTTTTTGTGTGTGTTTTAATTGTAATGAGTGTATGTTGACCATATAGGAAGAAAATAGTAACTGTTCATTGACCCCTATTAATGGGGGGTTGCCCTTTCAAATTAAGCCATAATGGCATACTAACCACTTGCCCTTTTTAACATAATAACTTACCCCCAATTTATTTGATGAATTCAAACTTGTAAATATCAGTATTGGAAGCGTTGACCAAAAGTCAAAGTGCACAATAGTCGGACCAGGAGCAAAACGTGATTAATAAAGGACAAAAGGAATGAACAGTAGCCAGACCAGTACCAGTACCCATAGCCAAACACCACTAGACTTGGAAGGATTTGAAACCCCCAGAAGGCATCCAATCATAACTAGAAGCTGACCAAATAGGACCAGAAGCCAGTCATGTAAGGCCATATCCATCAGAAGAGAGCAAAAATCCTCCACCAGAAGCACCACACACCACCATAACCAAGAAATTATGTTGTTTAATACTATGAATACGTTAGACGGACCTAATATGTACACAAAGCCTCCCCTTAGGCTTTGCCTCCCCTCAATCCTAGACTTCAAGGATTGACCATCCCAATATGAACCACCAAGTGGTTAAACCGAGGGCCATCAAAAGCTTTAGTCAGCAAATCAGCAACATTGTCATCCGTATGAACTTTAAGAACCTGTATCAGCTTCTTCTCATTGGCATCGCGTATAAAATGATTCCGAATCTCAATATGTTTCGTCCGCTGATGAAATACAGGATTCTTCACAATACAAATAGTGCTTTGATTGTCAATAAAAATTTTGGTATTCATAAAATTGAACCCATAGTCCAACATCTGATTTTGGATCCATAAAACTTGACCACAGCAACTAGCAGCAGCCACATATTCAGCTTCTGTTGAAGAAGTAGCTACGATTGTCTGTTTCTTACAGTGCCATGAAATAAGCCGACGACCCAAAAATTGACAACCACCAGTAGTAGACTTTCTATCATTATTAGCACCAGCATAATCACTATCACTGTATGCTTCAAGTACAAAGGGGGATTCTCTAGGATACCATAGACCCAATTTAGGTTGAGCCTTGATATACTTGAAAATCTTCTTCACTGCATTTAAGTTCGAAACCGTTGGAGTCACCTGGTGTCTAGAACAAGCACTTACTGCAAACATAATATCCGGACGTGAGGCAGTCAAATACATGAGAGAGCCAATCATAGACCTGTACATATGAACATTTACGGGTGGATCTGGCTCATTCTTAAGTTTGATTTTAGCAACTTCATAAGGAGTTGCTGCTGGTCGAAGAGGATCCATGTCAAACTTTTGAAGAATCTCATGAACATACTTATCTTGACTGATGAAAATCCCATCCGATTGTTGCTTGACCTGAAGACCAAGGAAAAATGACAGTTCTCCCATGGCACTCATCTGAAATTCGCCTTTCATCAAGTGTTCAAACTCATCACACCACTCCTTCCTAGTAGAACCAAAGATAATGTCGTCCACATAAACCTGAACAAGAATAATATCCTTGGAATTCCGCCGAAGAAATAGTGTTTTGTCAATTGTACCTCTTCTATAGCCATTCTTTAACAAGAAAGTGGAGAGACGCTCATACCAAGCTCTAGGAGCCTGATGTAACCCATAAAGAGCCTTGACCACCTTGTAGACTTTCTTTGGATGAAGTGGATCAACAAACCCCTTAGGTTGAGTAACATACACTTCTTCGTCAATTTTTCCATAGAGAAATGCACTCTTGACATCCATCTGGAACACCGTAAAGCCAACATACGAAGCAAAGGCCAAAAACAGACGAATGGCCTCAATCCTTGCAACAGGCGCAAAGACTTCAGTATAATCAATGCCCTCAATTTGAGTGTGTCCCTGTGCGACAAGCCTAGCTTTATTCCTTACAACAATTCCCCGTGCATCCTTCTTGTTTTTGAGAATCCATTTGGTGTTGATAGCTGTCTTCCCATCTGGTAAGTCAACCAGAACCCAAACATTCTGAAACAGGAATTGCTGCATTTCCTCCTGCATAGCTTCCACCCAACTTTGATCCTCAAGAGCATGTGAAACAGACCTAGATTCCACCTGTGAAAGAAAACAAGCAAACAAACAGTGTTGAAAGTCCGTATGATTATTACGCTTTTGATCCTCAATATAGCCCACAAGAGCGTGATGATCAGACGAGGCCTTCTGCTGCATTCTGCGTGTCTTGACGGTAGAAGCAGGATCTCCAATAATTTGAGTGGAAGGATGGTCTTTATGTGATTGCAAGACTGGAGTGGAAGTAACCTCCACTTCTGGTGCCATGTTACCGAGATCACCAACGAAATCAGCATCATATGAAGCATTTTGGAAAATCCCGTCTACTGGTTGTTTATGTATATCATCCAGCTTGGTAGAAGACTTCTTCTCATGGTTCCCCAAATCAGAAGGACTGGAGAAACGTGTATTGGAAGCAGACTCACTAGCCGGAGTACCAGTAGTTGTGAGGCTGGCACTAGGAGCAGAAGCTGGAGTACCAGGAACAACTTTATCAGAATGCTCAACCAATGGAAACTCAAAACTACCTTGAGCAGCTGCTTTAGTAGCTTCTTGTTGTTGCTTGAGAAGAGTGTCAAGAGCTGCTTGGGAATCCTGTACATCCATTGGAGTGGTATCACTAGGAGGAGTGGGAGAGACCGTGGTGGAATAGGATGGAACCACAAAAATGTCATCCTCATCATCTGAATCAGAGAGACTAGAAGGAACACCAGTACTAGAAGTTGCAAACACTTGTGGTCCTGCATCATGGTTAGTTTTGAAACGAAAATATCCTAACGAATCACTAAGATAATCAAGATCAAAATACCATTCTGGACCTGTTCCTTGTATGTTTGTCTTCTCCTCAAAATACCTGAGATTAATAGTTTCAACTATCCGTTTGGCTTGAAGATTGTAGACACGATACGCCCGAGAATGAGCTGAATATCCCACAATATATCCTTCATCAGCCTTGCCATCAAACTTCCCCAAATAGTCACTAGTATTCAGAATGGTGACTGGACACCCAAAAGGCTTCAAATGAGCAATATTTGGAACTTTGCCCGTGAGCAGCTCATAAGGTGTTTTCTTGTGTGGATTGGTAATAGACACCCTATTCAAAACATAACTGGCCGTATTAACAGCTTCTGTCCAGAACATGGTCGGAAGTTTGGAATCGGCAAGCATAGTTCTTGCTGCTTCTATTAGTGTCCGGTTCTTTCTTTCTGCCACACCATTCTGTTGAGGAGTCCTAGCAGTACTATAATCTCTTTTGATGCCCTTAGCATTGCAAAGTGCGATGAGGTCTCTATTTTTAAACTCGGTTCCATTGTCGCATCGAATACCTTTAACTTTCTTGGACAACTGATTCTCTATCAAGGTAAGAAAATCTCGAAGAATTGAGTAGGTCTCACTTTTGGCAGCCATGAAAAACACCCACGCAAACCTGCTATAACCATCAGTCACCACCAAACAGAATTGCTTGTGGTCTATGCTTCTGATGGAAGTAGGACCAAATAAGTCCATGTGTAGAAGCTGCAATGGTTCAGTAATGAGACTTAAAGCAGTAATGGCCTTGAAGGATGCTTTGTGTTGTTTGCCTTTGCTGCAAGCAACACAATTTATGTCATTTCTAAACGTCTTGGGAGGTAAACCAGAGACCAGATTCAAATTGGCAAGTTTGTGAATGGTCTTGAAGTTCACATGTCCCATCCTTTGGTGCCATTTTGTGGCTTCATCTTCCGAGGCTTTTGCAACCAGACATGCTAGTTGACCAGTAGGGTTGACTTCATTCAACTTGATGCTGTATAAATTGTGTCTTCTAGGGATTCGGAGTAAAACTTGTGAGTCATCCGGAAGCTTAAAATCTTTGGAGAGCACAAGTGCATCAGTATCGGTGAAGAGTACAAACTGCTTCTTGTCACAAATCTGAGAAACCGATATCAAGTTGAAGTGTTGAAGTGCTTCCACATAGTAGACCTGCTCAAAATTTAGATTTGGAGTCTTTATCGTTCCCTTGCCAGTTATTCTGCCTTCACCTCCACCAAAATAGACCTTGCCCCCATAAAATGGTACAAAGTTAGAGAGGAGACTTTTATTGCCATTCATGCTCCTGGAGCAACCACTATCAACAATGCCTAGACTAGGATCCTGATATGGAGTAACCTACAACAACAAGATAATAACAATGCAAATGTTAGTGTCTTAAGGGGACCCAAACCTTTTCAGGTTTGAGCCTGCCTTGTGGATCATTAGAAGAATGCCAAGAAGATTGATGAGATCCACCATTGTTCCTTGGTTGCCTATTCATCATATGGGTATTATTATTTGACCAGGAACAACCTGCTGAGGGCTTAACAGCAGTTCCCAAGTTTCCCAAACCAAAATACGTGTGGTCAAAATGATGCGCATAGTTTGGATTATAATTTGGAAAATAATTACTATATGTTTGGAATCCATTTTCTCTCCAATAATCAGACATGAAAGGAGAGGATACTCTAGAAGTATGAAACATTGGAGCACTAGGATTAAGTCTTCTGGAAGCATATGGTGCAGCTCCTGGTGAACCAGGAGCAACTAATGCATGATTAACAGATGCATGTGTGTCATAGTAATCACAATCTTTAATTAAATGAAAGGAACTGCCACAAACAAAACATGTTTTGAAAGACCTTTTATTAGAATGAGACTGTTTCATACTGCCTACTTTATTACACACAATTCTAGGAAAAACATTCTTCCTAGGACTCAATAAACAAGGACCAGACACACTTGACTTGACAGCAACTTTTTCTTCACACTTCCTAGCACCAGTAGCAGCATGTTCATTCGACTTGGAACTCGTAGGTCTTGACTCTTCACTTGAACCAGTAGATGCAGAGTCACCGGCTTTGTCACTGAAAGTACATGAGACAAAGTCGTTAGTATTAGTAGAACTTGTTGGGGAATCAAGCATCTGTGATCCATCCGAGTCATTATGCCATGACGTGGGCATGAAAGTTCCAGTAAGAGGAGGAGGAACAGCATGCATTTCTGCTGCTGGTTTAAACCTATTGTAACTAGGTTTGCCCTCATCCTCTTTGTCGGCATCAAAGACGCTTGAGAAAGATAAATCAAATACATCTTCAGAATCAATATATTTTTCAAATCCTAAGCCTCTTTTAGTTCTGCCAGACATGCTACTATCAATTAATTTTGAAAGATTTTTAGGTGCCTTTTTCCATTTGTCAAATCTTAACATTGTAGCATCTAATTTAGCTTGCATCTCCTCTTTTTCTTTGATACTAGCATCCCTTTCAGTTTCTGTATATTTAAGCATATTTGTAGTGTTTTCTAAATCAATGCTTAGTATCCTGATTTTATCCTCATATGCACGTTGTGTATCTTGTAACCACTTCTTTTGTTGTTCCAATGTGTTTAATGAAGCTTTATAGGCTTGTACCTCTAAATAATACTTATCATTTTGTTCATTTACTTCATTAAATTGGGACAGCAGTTCTGTGTATTTATCATGACAACCAAGAGGACAATGTTGTACCTGAGGTGAGATGCCCATAAGAGCAAACTCTTCTGCTTCTTCTGCATCAGAGAGATTCCCAGCAATCATTGCCAACACATCAGTCGTGGATTCCGCTGATTCCAGAGTAGAAGCCTGATGATCATTCCAGTTGACCATAGAGTCAACAGATACCAATGCCTTCTTGTCATCTTTAACCTCCTGAACCTTGAAAGCGGAGTACCTGCTCTTCTCCTGATCATTCTTGCTAGGGCATTCTCTTGCAAAGTGACCCTGTTGCTGGCAGTTATAGCACCGTACCTTGCTTCTATCGAATCTTGTTGGCTCCCGAGGGTTGTAATTAAACTTCCTTCCTGCTTTCTTCTCAAACTTGTGAACCCTAAGAGTAAGCATGGCCCTCTGCCATTTAAGATCTATCTCATCCAGATCAAGCTTATCGATCTGTTTAAAGTCATCAAAAGCAAGTTGTTGTTCAGCAGTAACATCAGCCACAAAAGAATGAAGAACAACTTCTACCATACTACCAGACTTGGCAGCAGGATCAGAAGCAGAAGACATGGGACTAGATGCATATGACATGGGACCAGTATGCTGAATAGATTGCTGGGGAGAGACAGTATTGCTCGGACTACTTGCATATGACATGGGACTAGATGCCACAGAGCTCACAAAGGCTGAATTAGCAGGGGTGGGAAAAGAGTCACTAGGATATCCTCTCACATGAGGTTCGAAGGTTCTGAGCCTATGAAACAAATCATCAAAACTGAGATAATCAAGCCCACCTTTGGCTTTAAGAGAGATTACCACCTGGTTCCAAGAGTAGGGTAAGGCTTTAAGAAACCTTGCATTAACATCACCATCATCAGGCTTGGACCGAAGTTGATTCAACTGGCTCAATATCTTCTGGAACCTATCATACCCTTGATTCAGACCTTCAGTTTCTGAGATTTTGAACTCTGTGAATTCATCTCTCAGCATGGACCTTCGCATTTTCTTTGATTCCTCATTCCCGCCAAACCTTGCTTTTATGCCATTCCAGATTTCTCTGGCATCATCCAAATGGTAGAAGTCACCCATGTGATCTTCAGGAAGAGATTGAAGCAAAATTGTTTTTGCTTTTACCTCCTTCTGAATAGCGATGATTTCCTCATGAGTTTTAGGGTCAAGAAGAGTAATATTACCGTTCTTATCTCGTCCAGTAAGCTTTCTGTTGTTTCCATTCAGAATGATCTTCCAAAGATCTTGATCAGTGTTAGTGATCCACCATTCCATCTTCATTGCCCAGTTATCATATTCACCTTTCTTCAGAAGAGGGAATTTTCCATTCGTGTTGGAAACCGTAGCCAGGATCTGCTGAGGTTGCACAATTTTAGGAGTGCCTTCTTCTCCTGTTTGAGTAGAAGTTGAGGCAGACATGATAAACAGATTGTTAGTAATAAGAGAACTTGATTCTGCTTGTATAGAGACCCTCCCAGGCTCTGATACCACTTGTTGGGTCTATTAGATAAAGATCTTGCAGCCTGTCAGGACCGGTGAATGACTTCTGTAATCACAAGTCAAATCACAAAGAGACTCTATACACAATACGAATGTAGAATATAAATATAAACAAGAGAAACAGAATAACTATAAAGACTTGATCCTTTCTAAGGATTTCTAATATTGATAAAGACTAGAACTACGTTTTGTAAAGATGTGTCTAACCCTTCTGCCTAAGGTTCCTTTTATACTACAAGGAAACCCTAATCCAGCATACAAGAAAACGTGTAAAACTGATATGCATATCTTCTCCTAATATAACTCATGCATATCCTAACAGAATATTAAGTAAATAATAAAGTTTGACTTCGACTAGGACCAGGAGCAGGACTTGCTCCTACTACGACTAGGACCAGGAGGAACTACATACCTCCTAGTCTACCTATTACATATAACTATTACGATGGTCCTAACAAACTCAGTAGAGATGCAGCCATGGTGGGTGTACCTTTTCCGTAGAAATGTCTTTCATTTGAATGTAAAAAACATGCCATAGAACGGTGCGTGAGATGTGTGTGTGAATATTATGCGGGAGAACGTAGTTTGTGAGCGGGAAGAATAATAGTAGTTTATTAAGGGTTTGAGAGGAATCTTAATTAATGCTTTGAAATGGCAATGATGATACTCTTTGGACAATGCTAAGCTGAATTGCTTAGAATTCGGATTATTTGCTGCCTGGCAGGGAAAGCTTTCCATGTTTGTAGCCATGGTGGCAATATCCTCATATCCGATTCGTCATTTATCTGAGCCTAAAAATAAGAGACCACTTGCTGTTGAAACCTACCTGTTTTTTACATGCACCAGACTGAAGTTGGCAGCTTGAGCCGTTCTCGAAGGTTGGAGATGATCTGCGTGATCATCGTAAGGCAAAGGTAAATGTCTATCATCCGTTTGGCCATTCGAGTAGCGTGTTTTTATCTGCTTAACCTGAATTAATACCTTATAACAGGGTAACATACGAAATGAAGAAAATAGATCGTCAAGCAGCTGCTCATGTGTAGAAGAATAACAGCAGCCATATTAATCAAATCAAGATGGATCGGGTGGTATAGGAGAAGTGAAAATAAAGATGCACATACTGAATGATTAGCACGAGCAATTTTGTTAGTAGATGCAAGCATCGCGAGATCTTGAACAGGTAATGTCCATTGATTGTAATATTTTCCTAGGCTATCGCCTTATAACATTTCAATCCAAAAATATGTTTTGACATTAGTTTTATACTAAATTCAGAAAAAAAACATGAACACAAAAGATAAATAAAAATTTACAAAAGGAACACTATTAGTTTTAAGTTAATCTTAGTATGTGAATGTTGATGAATATCAGATGTCCTTTGCGTACAGGCTATTCCTTCCAAACATTTTCTGAAACCTACCTGTTTTTACATGCACCTACCTGTCAAGGTGCTTTGATGAAGGTATGTAGAACAATATTGTACTATACATAGAACAAAAGTGCAAGTAATATGTTCTTGGATTTAAAACGGGTAATAGGTGAAGTAAGTCAGTTGAGCTTAAATTCGTAATGAAATTCATATGCTTATTAGGGAGTGTTTTATATATTCCCAGAAAAACCCATGAAGGCTTATCCCCCGTCAAAAAACTTAATAGGCACCTCCTATAAAAATCTTACCTCAAAGTGTTCACTTTTTAACCAATCTATGAAATGTTGTCACTTTAAAAATTATATGCCATCTAAGACTTATCAGCCTGGATTGGATACACTTGGAGATAATCAGGTCCAAAAACGGGTAAATTTTGTTACCAACAACCAGTTGCATACTTATCGAGTTATGGTGCATTTGAGATGCATACAATAGGTTTTTGTTCGAAAATGCTGGCAAAGATTGGGTATATATGTGTGCTTCATTATGGTTCACGGTGTGGTTATTTAGGAAGTAAGCAAAGTTTGGTCTCAAACTTTTCTCATTGTCTATATACGTGCGAACAGTACCCGTCTCTAACGACATTTGGTGCTAAAAGTTGATTATAACGCATATACCTCTTAACTCTACTAATCTGTAGGAAAGCACATCAGCAACATGGCAGCTACGAAGAAGACAGTGAGGGATCCTGTGGGGATTTGGAAACCTATGACATTACTTTGCATTGTTTCAGGTTTCTAGGTAGACAACAACTATTAGTAAGGTTGGTACTGTTGCACATCCTTAACGTAAACCATTATGACCCTTACTTATATATACTTTTCTAATTTTTGTTTACTTATGTAGGTCTGCAATCTGCCATCCATGCCTTCTGTACGAAAGAAAGGTTTCAATCTCATCGTGAATATGAAAAAGAATTAGATCAGCACAGGTTAGTTTATGCTCATTCATGATTCCTTTAGTAGTAGAAACTGTCAATATACAATTTTTGTGTCGTGCTATCTGATATTTAAGTCGAGACATTTCCAGTGATTGCGAGTATATACCCATGAAATGTGGGTCGGGCTCTTAAAAGAATAGGTCACTAGATGGTCTTTAAGAAATGTAGCTTATCTGATATAAAAATGTCTTGGCATAGTACAAAAGCTCCTAAGTCCTAACTTCAGATTTTAGTTTGCAACAATTTTGCAGATAATAAAGATGTTTGAGATTGCATATATTTAAGCATATACTCAGGCCCGAGTTTGAATTAGGAGTAACAAATTTCGTTTCGTATTTACAGTCTAACACATTTTCCTTTTAACTTGGTTTAATCTCTTATTCCTACACCTTACAAGTGGAAGCATAGTCACAATTTCCTGATAAGTTGAGTAGGAAAAAGGGGCTGCATCAGTAGAGATGCATCTGATTGCCTCAGTGCACACGCTCGACGCTGCATTAGATCGACAATTTATTCTATCATTTCGATCAAATGTCAAGCTAAACTACCTTAAGGTATGCTTGGAATATTGAACTTTCTAATTAAACTATAATAGAGAAGACTGCTCATTATGAGTGGTATACCACCATTACACATGCGCATACACACGTTGTATAAACTGGTAAAATTTTAAAGTTAAAAGATTCATCATTTGTATGTATTCTTTTAGAAGTTTTCTTTACGCTAAGATATGATAGTATAGAAATACTCACGTGTTTGTATTACTGACTGATTGCTTTCAAAAGACATGTAAAGACACAAGCCTTTATGATCTATACTTTTGACTAAAAGATTTAAGTAATTCTTTTGTCCCACGAATAACATACAGTATATAAGTTTTATTAGTTAGGGTGAACATCCAAACTAAATGGAAAAATGTTTTCTATAAATCTAAAATCTTGATGTATGAAACTTCTGTGTCTATGGTAATCTTTCTTTATTTTAAGTTGTGTTTTACTGAATCATATTTACTATCTTTTCAGGTTGATGCGGGAATAAAGAAACATTGTCTCTAGCATACTTATGGCGTGCTTGGTTGTACAAAGGTTGTTAGTTTCATACATGAAGCATATGCTTTACTGAAAAACACTCTTCGTCCTATTGGTAATATCTTATGTGTGGCTTTTGACATCATATCTTGCGCTAGGGTGACACCAATTAGTTGAACACATCATATTTACAGAATATATCATCTTATTTTGTAAATTATACTACTGTTGTAAGGCAAGTGCATGACATTATTTTCTTAACTTTTTGTAACTTTATATCATTGGTGTGAATCTTAATATTTCAGATTTGATGGTTATATGGTTCAGGCTCATCTCACTTTACTATAAGTGTTCTATACGTTGGAGTTTTATAAAATTTAATGAACTTTGTTGCTAATACAAAAAATACAGTTGCATCATTGTAGCGAATTTTAGTACACTTTGTGTTAGCTCAAATGTTTTGGAGGATGTTGTCTTAGTTAGGGGTAAGGGGTGTTTGGCTAAGGTTAATTAAGGTGCTTATTAGCTGATCATATTAACCAAATTCAATAAATTTAGTATAAATATTCTAGCAATATGTTTATTATCTTTTAGAAGAGCAAATAGAGTTCCCTATGATGCATATACGTGTGATTACAATCTTCAGGAATGCACACACCAGCAATGCAAATACAAAGAAGATGATGGGAGATCCGACGTGGATATGGAACCAATGGGATCTCTTTGTATGTGACTTGTTGCGCATGTATCAAATGAGATAGTACAAAAGTTACCGACGTCGAAAACCTCCACAAAAACCTTAATGAAGCTGAAATAAATGGTCCAACAACCGTTAAAATCCTCAAGCTGTCAACAATGAGTCTCATGAATCAGGTGTTGTATTTTTTATAAAATTTTATGCTTTAAAAAACCTATTGAAATATGCGGCTTCTTAATGTTGGACATAGGATTTATTTCACCCAGCGAACGCTGATAAAGAGGTTTGTTACATACATTTGGAGACTCAAAATACATGAACTCTTAAGCACACAGAATGAAGTAACATTTTGTTCATGTTTTTTTTGTCACAGGGATATGTGATACAAGCTAATAAGGATGTCCAGTTGTATCTTACAGTCTATTGACACACAAGGTTCGTTTAAAGATAGTCCGACATTGGTTTACTTTGAGGGACCATCAACAGTGGCAAACACACTTGAAGCCAAAGAGGCCGCAGATGGTTAAGTTACTTCTCCAACAGTTGCTGCACTTGGAAACCTCAGCTAAAGGTATTTTTTTCGTGAGACGTGAAAATACGATTATCGCACTATGATCACATTTCTACGCCATTTTAGTCGAATTTACCAAAAACATCGCTTAATAACAAGACTAACTGTATATAGGATATAGATGACGGTTTAAGTAATACTAATCTTGGACGATTTCTTGCTATTATAGGTATTAATGAAGGACTAGAAAAAGGTTGTTGCGATTCGCATGGAAATTAAAGACGGGACTCTAGAGGAGGTGTAGCCGTTTGGTTGCTGTAAATGATGTGCACGTGTATGTGGTTTTTGACTTTCCCTTATGTAAAGTATACAAAAGAAGACCCGCCACAACAAATACATATATGTTTATGCATTCCAGCTATGGATAAAACACCTGCACCTGTACTCTTTTGTATGTGTGTTAATTCAAGCTTCATTATTGTCTGTTTAACGTTCATCTGGTCTGCATATTAATTCCACAGACAAACACCCTCTGTGAAACGTGACCAAAAACGCCCGCGGCGAAGCGCGGGCACCCCTCCTAGTATAAGCTAGTGTGGTAGTAAAATTGATCTTAAGAACACATACACGTATAGAACCTGTGACCCGGTGAACGGGTGGCTCTCCCTACCGATAAAAAATTGGATTTTAATACATTGGTATTCCACATATATATTCATGAAACAATACTGATAACTGGTGATTAATTGGCGGTATCAAAATAACGCCGTTTTTAATGCTCATCCTATGTAGAAAGACGTGTTATTCGTGTGATTTCTTTTTCTTAATTTAAGTATAGAGGTCATAAAGCATATTGAAACTTTTAGTTAAATAACTTTTGTAATTCTTTTCTAGCTCCTTGTTAAAGTGTTTTTTTAATATGTCTTCTTTAACTAACAAATATTGGGTTAACATTATTGATACGTGGTACTCACGACTCACTTTGAAGTCAAGTTTGGTAAGCCAAAAATTCACATCTTATGAGAATATAATATAATCAATTT
Organism: Glebionis coronaria; assembly: GCA_025667525.1. Lineage (NCBI taxonomy): Eukaryota > Viridiplantae > Streptophyta > Magnoliopsida > Asterales > Asteraceae > Glebionis > Glebionis coronaria. Next base: position 99,362,229 of record CM046879.1, read on the forward strand.
ATGGATATGTTTGGCAATAGTAATAGCCGGAGTGAATTGCTAGAGCAAGTTACTGAAGCTAAATGTTGGATTATGTTGCTGCAGCTTATTTTTCATACTAGTTTAACTAGCATGTTACATACTAGCTTATTTTTATATATGCTCCTTCAAACTGTGTCAACCAAAAGATATTTATTTTTAATAATATCTTATTTTTCTAAAAAAATAAGATTATGACATTAACTCATACTCATGCAACAATACTGATAACTAATGATTAATGGTGTATATGACGGTATCAAAATAACGTCGTATTTAATGCTCATCTTATGCAGAAAAGTGTTATATTTTATTCGTATGATTTCTTTTTCTTATTTTAAATATAGTGGTCATAAAGCATTATATTGGGACTCTTGATTAAATAATATTTTGTAATTCTTCTCTAACTCCTTGTTAGAAAGTTTATTCAATATATCTTTGTTCGAAAAAAAACAATGTGCAAAAACTAAAGGTGATGCTCTTGGTAGCGGCTGAGACGAGGAGGGTATCCGGCTGCTTCACGGAACATGACCATATAATGCTTTTGAGAGTAGACATACACTCTTGAATAACCAACTGAGCTACACAAATAAACAAAAAATGTGCTACACACATCAAGGCCGATCAAAGTTATTTTTCAGAGGATTTCGACTTGAATCTCTGCCAATAATCGCAAAGCTTTATTGTTAGTTAGGCTATACTTTTCGAGTTGCTAGATTTTCAAGCATTCCCTTAACATAAAGAAAAAAATCATTATATTCTAACCCTAAACAAGATGGAAAACTTATAATTTAGAAATAAATAATAGTTTCTCCGTCCCATGATTATAGTTCGTCGACAAAAAACACATAGATTAATAAAAACATCACTATTTCAACTATCTGATTGATCGTATAGGGGTATGTATAAAAATTACGTAACACGTAAACGGATTACGAAAAATGCATAATTAAAACCCTACGTATTGTTATGCGATGGAGAAATTAAACTTGAGATTCTTTAGCATGGAAATGGACAACTAATCGAACACGAATGATTGAAAAGTAAAAACGAAGACGGAAAAATAAAAACTTAAAAATAATACTAAAATAATAAAAATCATGCAAATCAAGAAAATGACGAAAAATTGCAAAAAAAAATTTTTTTGAAAACTTAGCTAAAATAAACTTAATAAACTTAAAAAACTATATAAAAAATACAATTGAGCCAAAAAGCCCAATGTACGAAAACGGTTATTGGGCCAAAAAGCCCAATTTGAAACATGTAAGAAAATGAAAAATGTAAAAATGGATAGATACTTAAAAAGTGATTTTGAACAAATATAATACTGAAAATTTTAGCTAAAAAACACTAGAGATTATAACAATAAGCTATAAGCATTAGGAAAACTGTGAAAACGCTATTTAAACAACCAATTAAGTTGAAAACCTATGAGAATACCTAAAATAAGATAACTAAGCTATTTGGAAAAAGAAATCAACAATAAACTGCAGGCATAAGCTATAATGAACTAAAAGCTTTTTGCGAAAAAGACAATTTTGTCGCTTTGGGGTTTTAAGACCACCAAACACGACCAAATGAAATATAAGGGAAAATATGCTATATAAAATTGTTTTGCCACGAAGAATCACTAAATAAGTTGTGCTAAAAAGTTGTAACACGTGCTATAAGCTATTACGGGCTTATAGTCTGAAAACAAGACAAAATAAAAAAAAACTTATAAAAGAGAAATAAAGGGTTAGTAATCAAAAAAGTATTATAGAGCAGTTGGTGTAACACCTCCATTTTTACCTTGACGCAACGGAATAATATTTTTAGGGGTATTACTTCATGATATAAAAGCAAAGTGATAGAATACAGCTCAAAAGAGTGATTAAATAAACTTCATTTATTCTTTATAAATTTATCATTCAAAATCAGAGATTTTCAATAAAACAACTGTACATGTGTTGTACATGACAGGTCCCCGAGATCTATAAAATAGGTTTAAATGACAAAATCTTCCAAGATTATATCTCTCCACGTCATTAGTATGCTGCTCCATGCTATCAATTTCAATACCTGAAATATATGCTTAAAGTCAACACAAAGGTTGAGTGAATCCATAGGTTTTACAATCAGTTTGAATACAATCAGAAGCCATTCTATAAACGTTTGAGGAGCGAGGGCACTTTAAATCGTAAACCCAACCACTCAGTCAAAACGTAATATCAAGATGGAACATCTTTGTACAAATCTCCCTACTAACATGATACTTTCATTACTTCCACATATTCATGATTAATCTTCTTTAGTTTTAAAGTTGGTAAAAATAGTCCTTTTGGTTACACTTTGGTATAATTACACTTTTAACCCCAAAAGTATATAGTTTCATAAATTACAATTTAAACCTTCAATATTTAACCTTAGGGCGTCAAAATTTCCAACATTTATTCTATAACTTATACTTTCATAAAATGACTCTTTTGGCCCAAATGTTAAATAGTTTCAAAATTGGCAGTTTTAGTCCCCGAACTTGTAAAAATCACTTAACAAGCTCAAAAATGATCCAAATGATCTAGGATTTAAAAAAACAAGTTTATGAACACATTTATAATCATAATAACAAAATTTCTTCAGAATTATAGCTTTTGAAATGGGTTTTTGTTTATTATTTTATGTAAATTATAAAACTAGGGTTTTAAGACATCTTTAACTAATAACTTTCATTTAAAATGATGAAATGACTTAGTTTATTTTGGATTATCTTTCTAACATAATTTTGGCATTATAACAAGGCTAAATAAACATTATAATAAGATCAAAGCTTGGTTAACATAGATTTTACCTAGGTAGCTCCAAAATGGTTATCAAAGCTTCAAGAGCTTCAATGGCTAGCTTCTAGACCTAGTTTTTGGTCTTGTGGGATGTCCTTAGACGTATATAGAGGTGGATATGAATAATGGGTATGAGATACAAAGGAAACGGGGTGCATGTTGTAACAATGGGAGTTCGCCCCTATTTATAGTGTTTTCAACACTTAGGCTCCAAGTTAAGGTTTAGGACGTCTAAGATAGATAGAGTACTGACTAAGGGAAGCTAGTGAAGGTCTAAACAAGTTCTTAGACTCTAGGTTTGATCTAAGCTTTCCTTGCGGTTCAAAATGTGTCACGACATACATATGATAAGAATGGTGATGTGTAGCAAGCTAGGAGGTGATCCACCTACTTGTCACACTCTTAAAATATCTTAGGATTGATAAATATCAGGTTTTCAAACTTGTAATGGAGGGAAATGGTCTGAAAATGAGTTTTGGAGGGAAATTTCAAAACCGGATTTCATTTCTAGGGCTTGTAACTTATGGTTTATGTTTTTGGTGATTAAGGACTTGGGAAAGTGATTAGTGAATTAATAGGGATTAATTATGGTTTAGACATTCTATTTAAGAGATTTGGGTCCTTGGCTTGAAGTTTAACAAAGGTTTGATATGAAAATGGGAAGTATACATTTGTAGATTAGGGTTTTCTAATGATCTAGGGTTAAATCTTAGTAAAAGGCTTTATCCTTCAATTGACTACTTATGTAAACTTAACTTAGGTCATATATATTGGGTTTTAAGTGTCCAATGAGTTCTTACACTTGGTTTAAGGCTTTAGTTTAGGTAAACATATCTAAAGAGTGAAAATACCTATTTTGACCTAATTTACAAGTCATGCATTAAAATCTTGTAACTTGTGCATTAGGGTACTATTACATTGTCTTAATATAATATTATAACCTTAATGAAGTCCTATAAATATTTATAGACTTGTCTAAAAAGAACTAGGTAGTGATTTCATGTAGATTTCTTAATATTAAGGTTTTTAGGTCATTAATCCTAATGATTTTCTAACTTAGGTAATTAGGGTTTATATCCTTATGTATGCTTATTATAGGGCTTATATGATATTTTTATGTCTTATATGGGTTCTACATTCTTAGTTTGAGGGTTTATATAGATTGATCATATTCTAGGGTCAATTAAGGGAGCTTAAGATCATATGCTTTGATAACTTGTACCTTATGCTTTACCAACTTGTAACTTGACTTGAAATGAATGTATAATATTAATATGATGCATATTTGAGTTTTATAATTTGTGGTAAAAGATTAGACTCTAATTCAATGTATAATGGATTTTATATGCTAATCTTGGTTACTAGGTCTTAACTTGTAATTAGCCTTGGATTAGTGAATATTAGCAATTTGGGATCAATTAACTTTCCTTTATATGATAGATTGTAATTAGCACATTGTTTTTTATAATAGTACATGGATTTTATGCAGTTATATTGCTTGAAATATTATTTATCAAAGTTTCTAGGTGGTGATCTAGACTATTATGTACAATTGCTTGTACTTAGCTTTGCATGGTTTGTTCTTGCCATTCTTAGGTATTATTATGTCTTTATAGTATACACTTTATAACTTTTTTATGTTCCATAATGACTTATTTATAAGTGTTCTCCATTCATGTTTTACCATTCTTGAGTTTATAATTTATTTATAGGAATTCTAGGGTTTTTAGGAGAATTTAGGGCATCATGGTTATATTTGAGATGTTCTAATTAATATTGAACTTATTAGATCTCTTTTATAGTTTAGAATTGTGTCATTCATCATTATAGTAATGTGTGGTTATAATAGTTTATGGTGTGAGAAGCAGTTCATTCTACCAATTAATACACAAAAAGCAAAAATTTCTAGTGGCTTTTCCACTCCTATTCAAACATAGCGTATATTACACTTGAAATTTTTATGGGTTGTCATAGCCTCTTCCCCTTGAAGAAATCTCGTCCCGAGATTATAATCGTAGTGTATCAAAAAGGCAGATGTAGTTCTTGTGTTCTGCTTAACATTCTATTCATATATCAATGAATAAAGTTCTTAATGTTGTTATTTCTTTTCTTTAATAAATCTCTTCTATTAGAGCTATCACGAAGCATAAGCACTTATGATATATTGACCATTTAGGTTGTAATGAAATCTTATATAGATTACAAGAATAAGAGTAAATTGTACCAATTAATCAGGTAAATCCTCTTTAGTTCTCTAAATAGGAAGGGAATGTGATTATTTATGAGTTCTTTGGGTAAAACTCAAGTTAATAAGTCACTTTTTGCCTAAAAATCATGGATTGATTATTACATATCTTAAAATAAATAAGGAAAGCATTTCACCAATGTTAATACTGTTTTACATGGTGTAGTTTCTCATTCTTCTTGAAAATTTTTTGTGATTACTCTTGGAAAAGATGTTTCACAAATCATCATTTTAATCCGGTAAACAGTTAACAGTTATTTCTTATTGCACTATGAATGCTCTATTACTGTAATACCTTCATAGGATAGGTGCAATTCCAGATAATGCAATGCATACATGGAGTATGAAATTCCCATATTTGGATAGTTCTCTCACTTAAACCTATTGGTATATAGGGAAATATTCTTTCTTAATGTATTCAATATTGCAGATATCAGCACTTTATGTCAACAGATTATTTTGGGAATAACCTTGTTGAAGTTTCCATATCCTTTATGAAATAAAATTGATAATGATTCAGATGGTGTCATGTCGTATCTTAAGAAATTCTGAAATAAGTTTCTCATTACTTGTTCTTACCTATTTTTCATAAGAAAAAATTTAGGTTAAACGTTTTGTAATTCAGATTTCAAAATTCCGTTAAGATATAAGTTGAATATTTAGTCTAAAGATAATCAAACACATAAAATTCTAAGTACATGTAACACAAGTGAGTTATTCTTCCAGATAGTGAAGTAAAATAACACTTAGAAAATGAAATCAAAAACTTCATAGATTTTTATTGATAATATTCACGTATATTTAACACACTTATTCATTTACAAAGCACGGAAATCTTAGGAAAGTCTAAAAATTCACCTTGCTCCAACAGTATCGTGTTTGATGACCTATTTGAAGCAGTTCTGGCACTTTGTTGTGCAGTTTTTAGTGTGATGCAATAGATAATTCATACATTGGGGAATGTGTCTAGCATAGCCATCGTATTTTGTTGTTTGGGAATGGTTAACTAGGTTAGTATTTGGGTAATATAGGTAGGGAAAATAGGGATCATAGGTAAAGTTTAAGGGATTGGGTTTATTTTCAGTAGATTCTTCTTCTCCTTTAATAAATTTACGTTTAAGGGTGCTGGATTCTTACACAGGATTGTGCTTGATTACATGATCCATTAATTTCTGAGAAATCTTAATGGCTTCTTCTAAACTATGGGGTTTAGAAATATTAATCATCCTTCTGAATCTTTGGGGAAATCCTTTGATAAAAGCCTTCATCTTCCTTTATGAATCAGTGATAGGATACAATTCTGCTAACTCTTGAAATTTTCTCAAATAGGCTTTAAGATCAATTCCTCGTGTTACTAGGTTACAAAATTCCTTTTTCACTTTCTTGATATCTTTTGAAGGATAATATCGGGTTATTAGGAGGCACTTAAAATCTAATCATTTCGTCTTATAGGCTTCGTCTAAACCCACAAGTTGAGTATAGTAATTCTACCATGAAAATGCTTCATTAGTTAGGGTACTAATAGCAAGCTGTACTTGGCGATCCTCAATGCAACTATTTTGGGAGAAAATTGTTTCTGTCCTCTTAATCCAATGGGTAATACTAAGAACATCTTCATTTCCTTGGAATTTATATAACTAGCTAGTTATATAGTCTTCCGTTAGATTAGCATTCCTTACTATTTTGAAGATTGGTATTTTCAAGGCTGTAGCTACTTCATCGTTGGTTATTCGCTGAAGTCTTTCGGGAGTTAGGGTAGAAGATACTGATGTCCTTAAATGTGTCATTCTGAAATTAGAAATTTTTTTGAAATTTAGATATACTTGTCTATTTAATCATTTGTCATATGTGTATACATACAACGCTTCACGAGCATAAATTTTCCAAAAATTTAGAAACATAAAAGTTTTTAGGGAATAGGTTTATAGGGCTCACACAACTAACAACTTGTCCTAGGTTTCTTAGGTTATTTATCCTTTATTTATATTGATACTCTTTTTAACCAAATAGACTTGAGAAGTCCTTTTTAGTTTAAGATAATATCTCTCTTTTGCTATAATTCTTGTAAAGACTTATACTTTTCAAGTATTTCTCTTTTCTAGAATAATGTGCAAATAAAGGAAAGATGAAAAAGAAACTTTTATTTATTAACAATCTGCTTTACTGATGGACAAATAAGCTTCTTTGTTACATAAAAGTAAATACTGATATCTAAAATATTTACAAGGCTTTTTGGGAAGTTGAAATATTTAAAAGCTGGTCTATTTCTTTTCCTGGGGATTCTTAATTTTTGCTAAGAGAGCTTTGATGTTCTCTTGGTGTCGAACTTGAATATCTTCGATAAGTTTTTCCATTGCTGTTATTCTTATTCTTACTAAGGTGATTTCCTCTTCATTTATCCTTTGCCTATTACGTAACTCAAAATTCTCATTGCTTACTCTTACAAAATTATTCTCTAATTTCTCTATTTCCTCTTGCATCATTTTTTGTTCACACCTCCGCCTTTCGACTTCATATTCTAAATCCACAATACGGTTGGGTGGGACTTCATTGAAATAGTTGATCATATTCTCCATTTGTTCTACAGATAGGTTTTGGTTATTTGGGATATTATTGGAAGCTTGGGATGAAGGAGTTTGATACTGCAGAATAGGTATATTTTCATAATTTGGTTGGGGATTATTTTCTTGTGAAAAAGGGTTAAGGTGATTATTATTGGCAGAAAGGGCTAATACTAAAGGTTAAGAGGGCTGGGAGTGGTGGCGCCGTGGGGTGCCAAACCCACGGCGCGATCGGCGTTGTCAGTCCGGCGATCACCAAAACCCACGGCGTGAGCCTGTGGCGTGGGTATTCCCACGGGGCGTGAAACATGGTTTAAAAAATTTGAAATTTTTTTAAAAAATAACGGCTAGTAGCCGTTGAGTTTGAAAAAAAAAGTTTTTTTTTTGTTTAAATTCCCAACGCCTAGAAAATTTAAATAATTTTTTTTTGTATTAATTGCCAACGGCTATATTTGATTTAAAATAATTATTTTTTTCAATTTTAAACTCTATATATACTCCATTTCCTATATTATTTTTTACACACAACCATTCTCCAATTCTATACATTCTCTCATTCAAATCATTCTCTCATCCATTCACAAACAGAAAAATGGCCGGCAAAAATAATTGGTTTGGATTCACCCACCTCCTTCAATCCAACATGGGGGCCGGTGACGGAACTACGTCCAATTGGCAATTCCCCGGATTTCCTACCCAAGGTCCGATGACTCCCGAAGATCAAGCTTTTCTACAAAAGAAACAAGAAGAATATCAAGCCTATACCACCCAAAGACGCCTATCACTCCAATCTACAAGCTCAATTCCACCACCCGAACCCGAACCAACAAAAAAAAGCCGAAAGAAACACCCCGCAAAAAAATCAAAAGAACCTGTTCCGAATGAAGGTCTTGGTCGGTGGACCAAGGACGAAGAAGCCGTACTTGCCGAGTGTTACATCGCAACATCCGAAGATCCGAAAGTTGGGCGTCACCAAAAAAGAGACACTTTTTGGATTCGGATTACCCGGGTGTTTAACGAAAGAAATCATCAAGAACGTAGCAAAGACATGATTACTGGTAAATGGAATCCGATGCATCATAATATTATGAAGTGGAACGCTATCTACAAGAAATGTCATCGGAACAAAAAAAGTGGCGAAAGCGAGGTCGATGTGATTGAACGGGCTCGGGGCATTTACACGAACGAGAATAGAAATGCCACGTTTAATCACGAAAAGGCATGGAATGTTTTGAGGAAGTCCCCAAAATGGGACGCACCCGAGGTTGCCCCGGTTTATTTGACCAAAAACGATGAAGGCGTTCGTTTGCGACGCCGATGAACACAGACGAGCTTTTCCAACGCGATCAACGACCCCGCCCCGCCGGTAAAGAACGGCCCGGGAAAAAAAGCCGTTCCGAAACATCGGCGAGTACCGGAGGAAGTAACTCGTCTCGATTTTAAGACGCGGTTACCTATGACCTTCGTCTCCGTCGTGAAGCCGCGGAGAAAGCGTATGCGTCTTCGCAACGCAAAGACGACACGATTGCCGAAATAGAGGAGTTGAAATTTCTCGACTATGACACCTCTAAAATGGATGCCGAAACGGCCGCGTTTATAAACTTTAAAAAAGAAGAAATCAAGGCTCGTCTACGCGTAAAAATTCCGAATACCAATCAATACCGCGACGTTGTAGATTCCGAAGACTCCTCCAACTAGTAGTTTTTTTCGTAATTTTTTCGTTTTTTTTTCGTTTTTTTATTCCAAGTTGTATTTTTCTATTTTTTTAGGATTGTAATATTTATTTTTATTTATGAAATGAATTAATTTAATTTGAAAATGTGAGAAATAAAAAAAAAGTGGGACTCACATTCACCCATCACTTGGAGTGATGACTCCCCTGTTTTTTTCATGTGAGTGAATGAGTGAGTTTCGTTGACGTGGCACCCCAAAAGGGAGTCACCTGGAGTGATGACTCCTAGTGCTCTAAGGGAAATCCAAAAGGTAAAGATTTTCTGGTTCCAACAATGGGATGAGAATAGGAAGACATATTTCTGATGACGTCGGTAAAAAGAAAAAAATTACTTCTATCAGTAGCTAGCACTATATTATTTACACCTACTATCATTTAAACACCTAAAAACATTACTAAAAAATCTTAAATGTCACTTACAACTTTTTGCAGCAGCATGATTTTTGATGTGGAGACTTCACTTGGAAATTTTATTTAAGAAAATCAGTTATAGTTAAGATTTTTAAATCTATTAATTCTCTATAACTATAGCTCTGATGCCACTCTATAACACCCCCATTTTTACCTTGACGCAGCGGAATAATATTTTTAGGGATATTACTTCATGATATGAAAGCAAAGTGATAGAAAACAACTCAAAAGAGTGTTTAAATAAACTTCATTTATTCTTTATAAATTCATCGTTCAAAATCATAGATTTTCAATAAAACAACTGTACATATGCTGTACATGACAGGTTCCCGAGATCTAAAAAATAGGTTTGAATGACAAAATCTTCCAAGATTATATCTCTCCACGTCATTAGTATGCTGCTCCATGCTACCAATTTCAATACCTGAAATATATGCTTAAAGTCACCACAAAGGTTGAGTGAATTCATAGGTTTTAAAATCAGTTTGAATACAAGATCCTTTTTCCTGAGCTACGTTGTTATTTGCTCGTAAGTTTGAATAAAATGATGATTTAATTGCACTAAGCTCATGATACCGCGACTAGACATAGGAACCAACAGTATGCCCTTATGAGGAAGTCTGCCAAACTATCCTTATTTGCAAAATAAAGTATGCATGTTTGACCACTAAGGTGCTAGCAAGTGCGACTTGCCCAAATAGGAGATGTCAGTCTCCGATAGTACTATTCACGATATTAGTGCTCATTCCGAGAAATGACTAGCGTTTCACAATTAAAAAGCAACTTTTACAGGCAGCAGTAAACATAGTGTCAATGATCATATTTGGAAAGCATACCAAAAATACTTGTATTCCAATTTAGTATATATCCCCCTCACGGGTTTTTAAATCATTTGAAAGTAGTACACGTTAGTGAGGATATGAACTCACCTTATGTCCAGTGTTCTTGTTGGGTTTATGTCACACAGATCAACTTGAGCTAACAAACAAGAACGTGGTCTCACACCAAACTGTTTTAACATAATTGGTATGGTATTAAATTTTTAATATTTTGATCAATCTCTTTGAGTATTTGGTTATTTTCTCTAATTATTATTTGATTGTAATTCTATCACCATTGTTCGGGCTATCATACTCAGAAGCCATTCTATAAACGTTTGAGGAGCGAGGGCACTTTAAATCGTAAACCCAACCACTCACTCATATCGTAATATCGAGATGGAACATCTTTGTACAAATCTCCATACTAACATGATACTTTCATTACTTACACATATTCATGATTATTCTTCTTTAGTTTCAAAGTTGGCAAAAATAGTTCTTTTGGTTATACTTTGGTATAATTACACTTTTAACCCCTAAAGTATATAGTTTCATAAATTACAATTTGAACCTTCAATATTTAACCTTAGGGCCTTAAACTTTCCAACATTTATTCTTATAGCTTATACTTTCAAAAAATGACACTTTTGGCCCAAAATGTTAAATAGCTTCAAAATTGACAGTTTTAGTCCTTGAACTTGTAAAAATCACATAACAAGCTTTAAAATGATCCAAATGATCTAGGATTTGAAAACAAAGTATATGAGCACATTTATAATCATAATAAAAACATTTATTCAGAATTCTAGCTTTTTAAATGGGTTTTTTCTTATTATTTTAAGTACATTATAAAACTAGGGTTTTAAATGACTTAGTTTCTTTTGGATTATATTTCTAACATAATTTTGGCATTATAAAAACTCTAAATAAACATTATAACAAGATCAAAGCTTGGTTAACATAGATTTTACATAGGTAGCTCCAAAATGGCTCCTTATGGCTTTTTATGAACACAACTTGCTATCAAAGATTCAAGATCTTCAATTGCTAGCTTCTAGACCTGGTTTATGGTCTGGTGGGATGTCCTAAGACCTATATAGAGGTGGATATGAAGAATGGATAGGAGATACAAAGGAAACAGGGTGCAAGTTCTAACAATGGGAATTCGCCCCTATTTATAGTGTTTTCAACACTTAGGCTCCAAGTTAAGGTTTATCACGTGTAAGATAGATATATTACTGACTAAGGGAATCTAGTGAAGGTCTACACAAGTTCTTAGACTCTAGGTTTGATCTAATCCTTCCTTGTAGTTCAAAATATGTCACGTCATACATGTGATAAGAATGGTGATGTGTAGCAAGATAGGAGGTGATCCACCTACTTGTCACACTCCTAAAATGTCTTAGGATTGATAAATATCAGGTTTTAAAACTTGTAATGGAGGGAAATGGTTTGAAAATGAGTTTTGGAGGGAAGTTACAAAACCGGGTTTTATTTCTAGGGCTTGTAACTTATGGTTTGTGTTTTTGGTGATTAAGGACTTGAGAAAGTTATTAGTGAATTATTAGGGCTTATTTAGAGTTAATACATTATAATTAAGAGATTTGGGTCCTTGGTTTGAAGTTTAACAAAGTTTTGATGTGAAAATGGGAAGTATACATTTGTAGATTAGGGTTTTCTAATGATCTAGGGTTATCTCTTAGTAAAAGGCTTTATCTTTAAATTTACTACAATTTAGGTCTTATACATTGGGTTTTAAGTGTCCAATGAGTTGTTACACTTGGTTTAAGGGTTTAGTTTAGGTAAACATGTCTAAAGAGCGAAGATACCTATTTTGACCTAATTTACAAGTCATGCATTAAAATATTGTACCTTGTGCATTAGAGTACTTTTACACTGTCTTAATATAATATTATAACCTTAATGAAGTCCTATAAATATTTATAGACTTGTCCAAAAAGAACTAGGTAGTGATTCCATGTAGATTTCTTAATATTAGGCTTTTTAGGTCATTACTCCTAATGATTTTCTAACTTAGGTAATTAGGGTTTATATCCATATGTATGATTATTCTAGGGCTTATATGATATGTTTATGTCTTCTATGGGTTCTACATTCTTAGTTTGAGAGTTTATATAGATTGAGCACTCTAGGGTTAATTAAGGGAGCTTAAGATCCTATGCTTTGATAACTTGTATATTATGCTTTACCAACTTGTAACTTGACTTGAAATGAATGTATAATCTTAATATGATGGATATTTGAGTTTTATAATTTTTTTAAAAGATTAGACTCTAATTTAATGTATAATAGATTTTATATGCTAATCTTGGTTATTAGGTCTTAACTTGTAATTAGCCTTGGATTAGTGAATATTAGCAATTTGGGATCAATTAACTTTCCTTTATATGATATATTGTAATTAGTACATGGTTTTTTATAATAGTACATGGATTTGACGTACTTATATTGCTTGAAATATTATTTATCAAAGTTTCTAGGTGGTGATCTAGTCTATTATGTACAATTACTTGCACTTAGCTTTGCATGGTTTGTTCTTGCCATTCTTAGGTATTATTATGTCTTTAGAGTATACTTCCGTAATGACTTATTCATAAGTGTTCTGCATTCATGTTTTACCATTCTTAAGTTTACAATTTATTTATAGGAATTCTAGGGTTTCTAAGGGAATTTAGGGCATCGTGGTTATATTTGATATGTTCTTATTAATATTGAACTTATTAGATCTATTTTATAGTTTAGACTTGTGTCTTTCATCATTATAGGAATGTGTGGTTATAATAGTTTATGGTGTGAGAAGCAGTTCATTCTACCAAGTAATACACAAAAAGCAAAAATTTCTAGTGGCTTTTCCACTCCTATTCAAACATAGCATATATTACAGTTGCAAATTTTATGGGTTGTCATAGTTGGTGTTAGAGTGTTGCATTGTGTGTGTGGGAAGCTGAAGGGGGAGAGTCCGAACCTCCCTTTTTGCAATTTTTTTATATCTTTTTTATTTGCCCAACAAAAATAAGAACAACTTATAAATATATGTTGTTAACTCATATAAAACTAAAACACTATAACTAACAAGTTATAGTTACAAAGAGTTAATAACAACACAATAGAACAACAAGTAATCAAAGTAAGTACAATTGGATGAACAGAAGGTTAAAACTAAGTTCACATTTGGTTTTTTATGCCAAATTCAACTAATCTTTAAACATCTAAATAAGCTTCAAATTGTACAATCCTAAAAATAGAATAATTACTTATACTAAGCTGCTAGGGTGCAAATTTTCAATACTAGAATCCTTACAACGCAACCTCAAATCCTATTGCAAGTTATTATGCATTTTTTTCCTGAAAAGGTCCTAGTACCTACACGGTAAGTAAGCAATGAGTGAAACAATTCTAAACTATTAACAAAATTAAATTCATATATCAACTTAATACTCTTGAAATCATAATTCAAACAAATTAAACAATCTTTCAAGATCTCAAAATCCTATAAGCACAAATCACTAGAAAATTCAAGTCAATCTGTCGATCCCAAACTCAGATCTTAAACCTTAGCTTGTTTAAGGGGTGTGATAGAAAGAATAAATTCAATCTAACACTAGAGAAACTTTGCAACACAAAGTTACTAAACAAGATGCAGAATATAGTGTTTAGCACAAGAACAAATGTTTAAACCAAACGCTGAAGTTTAATATATCATTGATATATGAATACCCAATAGTGGTATTAGGGTTACACAACCTTAAAGTATGAAATGAAATGAACAGAGAAAGATATGTTTTACATGACAACCTAGTGAGTCCTTTTATAGAACAAGGACTAACGTATAAGATCACTACTAACAAACTAGGAAACTATCTTGGAGTAGTAACTGAAACGCGTCATAATCTCTTCCAAGTTTATCTTAGTAGCAGGGTCTTTGACTTCTAGCAGGGGGACCAATCCCCCTGCCTTTGTTATTCAGCAGGGGAACTTACTCTAGCTGGGGAAACTCTGACCAACCAGCAGGGGGAACTAACACTCATATATTTATTCCCAACAATCCTCCCCTAAACTTGTGCTTTAGCCTAAAGACAAGTATCTGAATAACTGCTAGTTGATGAGGATGCTTACAAAGTTCCTGGCCAAAGTTGACTATGAATTAATCTTACCAAATCATAAGCAACAGGTGCTTTAGCATCCACAATTAAATCAGCCTGTGCCAGCTTCTTCAAGGTCTCTTGAGTGAAAGGATAATAACGATGATTAAGAAAATAAACACTTACACCTTCCATGGCTACCTCATAAACTCCAGAATTGATAAACAGCTTCTAATATATCATATTTCTCCCATTCACTGCATCAAAGATAGGATCAAAAAACTTATGCTCATACATCTTGTGCATGCAGTCCCAAATCACCCAGTCCTTCTCTACACCATCCAAAGTAGGAGGATTTGCAGCAAATGTCTTCTTCAAAATTTTCCATAGATCATCTAAATCCTCACTGTCTAAAGTTTGAAATAGCAGATCTAACCTTAGAAAGGTCTGTGCTGTATTGTCAGCTCTTGTAAGCTTCCACCAAGACATCCCTTTGTGTTCATAAACAGCATACTCTACTATGACGTACTTCTTCCCAAACTCACTTGGTGGAATTTCATCATTCTCTTCCATAATCAAATGCTTATCTATTTCTTCATTGGAAGGATGCTGAGTTTCCTTAGTAACTGTACCAACCTTTTCCATCCTTTTTATCCTTTTGGCTGCTCTTTGTGCATTGAGAACAGATCTTTCAACTGCTGGAAAAGTTGCACCTGCTTGGGATGATGCACCTGCTTGTGTTGTTTCCACTGCCACTCCTTCAACCTTTCTTTTTCTGGACTCCTTAGCTTTCTGTATCACCTCATCTTTCCTCCTGAGATACTCAACTTCTTCAGGAGTGTTTACACCTATGAAGTCATCCACATTTTTCTCCTTTAGTACTGTCCTAACTTCTTTCTCTATCTCCTCAAAAGTCATGTCTTTGAAGTGAGCATCAGTCCACCTCTTGTGTCATTTAAGCATAACCTTGTAGTGTGCCAGCCTCCCCTTCTTAGACCTCAAATATTTTTCCTTCTGAATCTGACTCATCCTTCTTTCTAGATATTCCTTTTGATAATTGAAGACCAAAAGAGTCAGTTCATATTTGTCTTCCAAAGGAGCATTCACCAACTCCTTTTCCCATTGGTCTAGAAATTCTTAAACATGAGGTACCCTGACATCTAGCTCTCTATGCATGATTTTAACTTGTTTAAGCATTTCTTTGGGCCTCATTTGTTGCATTCTCTGTTCTTGCATGTGTAGCTCTTCTTCTTGAATTCTAAGAGCTACATGTTGATCATGTTCCTCATGAGCCCTTAGTTGTTCAGGCGTTTTGTGCTTGTACTTTCTCTTAGGCTGTTCAATCATCTTCCCCTTTCCTTTATCTTTTGGATCCACTACTGGTTTTGCTTTGGGTGCAGCTTCTCCAATTTTTATCCCCTTCTGAGCTGGTTGCCTTCTGTTCTTCCTAACAAATATTTGAGTAATAGGTTTAGCAGGGGAAGGACTTATAGCAGGGGGGATCAATTTTAGCAGGGGAAACTTTTGTAGAAGCAGGGGCTTCTTCTTGATTTCCCATATTCAACGAGGCTTAGGCAATATCTTTTGTGGCACTCCCCTTATCACTTCCTTTCTCATCACTTGCCACCTTTTCTTGTCCTAGATCCTGTCCACTAGGAAATGCATACCACTGAGTAGACTCATCTGTTTGAGGAACTTCCTCCCCTTTGGAAGCATCCTCATCTGTAGAAACAATAAGCTTAGGTATTCTCCTCCCTACAAGTGTAGCAAGTCTAGTCTCCAAATTTTTGATAACCAGGCCTTGCTTTTTGACAGTTTGTACAAGTTGTGCATTTTGCTCTTTCAAGATAATGCACATATTCGTCAATTTTAAGATGGATAGTGGTTTCATTTTGCTCTCAATCCTAGGAGGAGATTTCTCCCCTCTTTGAGTATCACTGAGTGAGGGAGAGGACTTACTTTTGGTGTCACTATCCTGCTCATCCCTTGGGGATGAGACAGTAGTGGCAGCCAAACCCCCAGTGTGCTCTAACCTTTTGGAGACTCTCCTCTCTGCAACTTTTGAAGATTCACCAGGCAAGGGAGACCTAGCAAACCTGGTTTCTGTTCTCCTTTCATGTTGTGGGTTGGCAAGGGGAAGTTGACTGGCAGGGGTATCTCTAGCAGGAGCATCAGCAAGAGGGGCTTGGGCTGCTCTTGGTTTGGAAGCAGCTTCTCTTCTGATCTGGTCCATCATGATTGGTGTAAGGTAAACTGCCCTGCCAGAAAATTGTAGGGTAGGTGCTGCAAGAGTTTTGAATAATTTGGTTGTATGGGGGTTAGCTTCAAAATAGTCCTTGTGACGAATTTTATCATGTTTCCTCATATCCAAAAAATTCAACAAACCTTGGATACATACAAAATTTTGAATGACTTGAAACATTTTTTACCATTCATTCAAAAATCATTTGAGAAAAACAATATTTTCTCCCTGTTGCCAAGCAAATCAGGGCAGAAGCAACTTGACTCCCAAAGTCATTAAAAGCTGTAATTTTTTATGATAAGCATTGTAAAATAGTGTGAATTAAAAACTTCCAATGGGGTGCAAACTAGCCTTTAGCAAATTTACATTTTTGATCAGCAGAAATGTTGTACCCCAAGTTTGTAAGACCCTCAAAATATTTCAGCCTCTTTGAAAGCAACCACCCCACCCTCATCATCCAAGACTAATTTGTCTCGAATGGAGGCAGGTGTAACCACCTTGGGATGGCCATCAACTAAGCTTTAAATTGTTACCTCTCCATTCATTGTTTCAACCTTTGCATTAGACCAAAACTGTTGAATGTATGAGGTGTAAATTCTAGGATTGATGACAAGGGCTAACCTGAAACAGCAAGATTTTACATAAGCAACAGCATCAGCAAATTCAGCAGGCTCTTGTGACAAAAGAGAAATCTGATTATGGTTAGCAGCAATTTTGAGAGTCGTGGAAGACATTTTAAGAGTAAAAAGGTTTATGTATGTGAAAAATTTGTGGGATTTGATTGAAAGAGTGAGTTAGGCCTGCTGATTAAGGGAATTGAGTTTATATAGGCGAATTGAAGAGCTGTGATTGGACCAAATTTTCAAATTGCAAAAATATCATAAATAAATCTTGATAAGAAAGTAATTTATTTAAAATAATAAATAAAAGGTTACCAATCAGCGAAGAAAGTGCCTTAAATATCTTTTGAAAAGAATAAAATATTCCCTAACCAAAAAGTTAGCAAGCAGGCCCAATGGCTATGAGCAGGGCAACGGTATTGTCGGTCAACGATCAAACAGGGAAGTGTTTTGCAAAGCAGGGGAAAGTTGTATTAGCAGGGGTATCAACAATTAAAGCAGGGTAAACTTTCCTAAGGGTATTAGACTAATCCTGAGTGGATCAATGCTAAATTGCTCTGCTCTAATGCACACCCTTGTAAAAACAAGTTAGATACATAGAAACTCAAGAGTCCTCCATTCAGAAAAGTTCTAAACATTAAAAGTTAACACATAAGCAATCATGCACCTGGTCAATCCAAGAAAATAAGCATACCCCAGACTCCATCCCTACCATTTCATTGCTATGGTTAGTTGGTCTTGGTAATATTCACTAAAAATCTTAAAGTAGACAGCAAGCTGCTCAATAAAGAATTTTAAGTACACATTACAGTGCCTCAAGGTTTCAGAACTCCAACAGGGTTTACAGCAAGTCTTCAGTGTTTCAAACCCCTACTCACCAGTGGATATGATCTAGAATCATATATGAGTATCCTAAGGATACCCTGAATCCTAAAGGTGTGACCTAACCTCCCCTGAAACATAGAGCATATACCTGATCCTCCCATAATATAGTATACTCCATTTGGATCTCTACATTGTTAGTCTAAAAACCACATATAACCACTTTAAAAAAGAACAAAACCAAACTTAGGAGGAAACTCTTAGCAAGAAAAGTTGCCTTAGCAGGGGATGAACCCCAGTAGGGGAATCTTTGTTCAAAAGTAGTGGAATGAAGAATAATGGAAAAAGTGACTAACATATGTACAACAATAGCAATAAAGTAATCCTGAATACACAAGAAAAATTAGACATCAATTTTTAGGGAGTGACCATTCCAATACTTGCAACCAAGTACTAAAACCTCCCCACATCAAAATATTTTGTCAAAAGATTAGCAACATTAAGTTCTGTATCAATTGCCTCTGGGACAATCAATCCTTTTTTCAAAACAATCTCTAATGAAATGATGTCTGATTTTAATATGTTTAGTCTTGCTATGAAAAACAGGATTTTTAATAATGCAAATGGTGCTGTTATTGTCAATGAATATCTTGGTTTTAAGGAAATTATACCCATAATCAAGCAGCTGGTTCTGAACCCAAAGAACTTGTCCACAGCATGCATCAGCTGCTACATACTTTGCTTCAGTTGTGGATGTGGCCAGAATAGTTTGCGGTTTATACTGCCAAGATATAAGCCTGCTTCCCAAAAACTGACAACCACCTGTTGTAGACTTCCTATCATTGTTGTCACCAGCAGAATCACTATCTAAATATGATACCAGCTCAAATGGTGACTCCTTGGGATACCAAAGTCTTAAAGTTGGATGACACTTCAGATACCTAAAAATTCTCTTCACAGCAAACAGATGACACTCTGTGGGTTCCACTTGGTATTTTGTACATAAGCAGACTACAAACATGATGTCAGGTCTTGAAGTTGTAAGGTACATGAGAGATCCAATCATGGACCTATAGTTCCTGACATCAATAGGCTTCCCTGAGCCATCTTTTCCCCAAGGATGCTCCTTATCCATTGGGCTGGAAACTTTCTTTCCTTCACACATTCCAAACTTCTTCACAATTTCAGCAACATACTTGTCTTGTGAGATAAAGATCCCATCTTTCCTCTGCTGAAATTGTAACCCCAAAAAGAAGTTGAGTTCACCCATTGTACTCATTTGAAATTTATCTTGCATCAACTTGGCAAACTCTTTGCTAAGCATAGAGTTTGTGGATCCAAATATGATGTCATCCACATATACTTGCACCAAAAGAAAGTCGCCCTTTTGTTTCTTAATAAACAGGGTCTGGTCAATTTCCCCCCTGTCGAAGCCATTATCCAACAGATATTTAGAAAGAGTTCCATACCAGGCCTTAGGAGCTTGATGAAGTCCATACATAGCCTTCTTCACCTTGTAAACTTTATCTGGGTGTTCTAGGTCTTCAAACCCTGGAGGTTGCAACACATAAACTTCCTCATCAATGGTGCCATATAAGAAGGCACTCTTAATATCCATTTGATATACTATAAAGCCATGAAGGAAGCATAAGCCAGAAACAATCTGATGGCTTCAATCATGACCACTGGAGCAAAGACCTCTTCATAATCAATACCCTCTTCCTGAGTATATCCCTGTGCTACCAGTCTTGCTTTGTTTCTGACTACAATGCCCCTCTCATCCTTTTTGTTCCTGAGCACCCACTTTGTCCCAATGGGCCTTTCCCATTTTGGATAATCTACCAGAATCTATACTTCTTGGATGTCAAATTATAGGAGTTCTTCTTGCATAGCTTCAACCCAACTTGGATCATTGAGAGCCTGAAAGATCTTCTTTGGTTCTTCTTGTGACAAAAAGGCAGTAAACAGACAGCATTGCATATTGTCATGGTTAAACTTCATAGTAATGTTGGCAATGAAGCTGTGTTCCTTTGTTGAATACCTTGTTTGTCTGGGAGTATCAAGATCACCTACGATTTGTGATTGGGGGTGATCTTTATTGACTCTGTAGGTAGGCTGCATGCTCATGATTACTTCTGTTTCATCCTCTTCCAAATCAGGATTTATAGTACTATCTTGATTGGGAAAGAAATCCTCAAAAGAGCTTCCAAATGATACTGCATGACTGAGGGATGGATGCTGATGAGCTGAATGCAGTTCTGAATAACTTGGACCTCCATTCCTAATTATTCTGCTTCCACTACTGGATAAAGTGATAGGTGATGATGAGGAAATGAGCAGGGATTCTCTTTCTTCATCATTAATATCATTGACAACTGGTTCTTTAGCAGCAGGGGAACATTTGGTCTAGCAGGGGAATCCTGGATTCCACTACTTTCAGCCATTCCACTGCTTTCAGGAATTGACTTAGCAGGGGAAGGGATTGACTGCTCCTTCCTTTGAGATGTGTCATCTTCTTCGCCTGTTTTTTTAGCAGCATCATCAATGGGAAACAATGAGGGTACAGTCATGTACCTCATTGGTGGCTTCTCCACAGCAGTTGGTTCTTTTGTACCTGAAATGTTAGTATTCTGCAAAGAAACATGCACATAGTTCATTGACTTTGAAAGTACTTCAATATCAAAGAACCAATTAGGACCTGTTTGTATATCTTCAGGCTTGTCTTCAAGAAAATCTACATGGAGATTTTCTTTTACTTTGCTTGTCTTCTTGTTAAAAACCCTATATCCCTTGTTGTTTAATGAATAACCTATAAAGTACCCATCATCCCCCTTTTCATTGAATTTGCCTAAATTGTCAATTGTGTTCAGAATGATCACATGACATCCAGATGGTCTGAAAAAGTCAATCAAAGGGGGTTTGCCATTGAACAGCTGAGAAGGGGTCTTGTTGTGTGCCTTTACCACCAAGGCCCTGTTTTGAACATAACAAGCAGTGGCTACAGCTTCAGCCCAAAAGATAACTGGAATCTTAGAATCAGACAACATAGTCCTTGCAGCTTCACTAAGTGTCCTGTTTCTTCTTTCTGCAACTCCATTTTGTTGAGGTGTTCTTGCTATACTGTATTCCCTCCTTATTCCTTTGTTTGTGCAGAAAGTGTCCAGCTTCTTGTTTCTGAACTCACCACCATTATCTGATCTCATGGTTACTACCTTCATACTCTTGGAAAGTTCAATCTGATTGATAAAACCTATGAGTACATCTGTTGTGTCACTCTTTTCAAACAGAAAGAATGTCCATGTGAACCTTGAAAAATCATCATTAATCACCAGGAAGTACCATTTCTTCATTATGCTTGCCACAGAAGTAGGACCAAACAGATACATGTGCAATAATTCCAATGGCTTGGTGGTAGACTGACTTGTTTTGGACTTGCAAGAGGCTCTGTGTTGCTTCCCTTTTAGGCAAGCAACACAAGTATGATCGTTGGCAAAGGACTTGGAAGGAAGACCATGAACAAGATTAAACTTGACCAGCTTGTTCATGTTCTTGAAGTTAAGATGACCACGTCTTCTATGCCATTTCTTGCATTCATCAACTGATGCTTTGGCAATGAAACAGTATTCATTGTCTTGAAGAGAGATTTCCTTTAAATCAATTGTGTACATATTCTTCTGTCTTGGGGTTCTGAGCATAATAGGAGTGTTTGGTGGTAAAACAAACTCCTTCCCCAACACAAGACATTTAGTATCAGTAAAAAGGACAAAATTCTTGTTATCAGTCATCTTGGACACACTGAAAATATTGTACTTTAGCTCTTTCACCAAGTAAACATTATCAAATGTCATTCCATTAGTGACAATAGTTCCTTTTCCTGTGATTGTTCCATACCCATCTCCAAAAGAAACACCATCATTGTCATGTAGGGGAACAAAGTTAGACAAATAGGATTTATGTCCAGTCATACTCCTTGAACATCCACTATCCCAATAGGTTTTATCATTTCTAGTCTGCTTTGTCACCTGCACAAAGAAAAACAATTTAGTTTCTCTTCGGGACCCAAGCTATTACTCACTTGGATCTACCTCGTGTATCAATGTAAGATAACTTGTCAAAGACTAGAGATACACCATTGGATTAAGTACCTCTTTTGGGTACCCAAACCTAACGAGCTGAGGCTTTCACAGCTTTTCCCCATCTTCCCATGTTTTTAGAGGGCAAAACTTTGCTAGCAGGGGATACCCTAGACTTAACAGGGGAATCCATATGCTTAGCAGAGGGAACCCATCTTTTGTTTTGGCCTCTATTAGTGTGTTGGTAGGGTCTATAAACAGATTTATATGTAGTATGAGGTTCTGGTTTGGTCATATAAGAGCTAGATTTGGGACATGCATCATTCACCTTTCTTAGTTCAGGAACTACATACTTATCAGATACCTTGTTTCTCAAAGCAGGGGCAACATACTTAGCAGGGGAAACAGATTTTACCCCTGCATTCAATAGAATGGCTTTTGGTTGCGTTTCTTTTAAAGGATTTGTAGCCACCATTTCCATTGGTGCTTGACAGTCTTGATAAGTATGATCAAAACTGCCACAAGTGAAACAAGGTTTGGTATTTTTCACAAAGTCCTCTCCTAATTGATGAGATTTTTGGTTGTTCCAATTTCTCTGATTACCTCTAATAGGCCTATACATACCAGCATATTTAACAGTAGTCTTAGAGGGCTTTGATCCTAATTCAGATCTGCTAGAAGTTCTGGATGAACTACTCTTAGAACTTGAATCAATTCCAAATAATCCTTCTCTTAAAAAGAGAACAGGGTTATCTATTTTCCACTATTTTAAAGCAATTTGTTCCTTTTGAAAGTCCCTAACAACACTAGTTTTCACTAGAGGTTCTTCTGTTTCTAGATTCTTTGGTATGTATGCATTTAAGTTAAATTCAATATCTTCATGCTTTTTGAAACAAGAAAGACTAGTCCAAGACAAATCTTTCCTAGGCATGGGTGCATGTATATTGGTAAGTGGTGGTGGAATGGTAGCATGTTCATTTTTGGTACCAAAACCTGTTTTGTCCCTAGGAGACTACCCAATTTCAACTGCCTTAGTTAGATCTTTAGAAGCTTTTCCAAAATTTTCAACAGTTTGTTCATCTATCTTCTTGTTAGATCTAAAAACTTCTAATTCAGCAGTTAATTCCTTAATATAATCATCATTTTCTCTAGCATCTCTCTCTAATACGACAATATGATCTCTGTAATCATTTTCTCATTGTTTATACTCTCTTATGGTGGACTCTAGCTGTTCTAAAGCACGTTTGTAGTTATCTAGGTTATTATCAAAATTAATGTAATCAACTTTTAACTTTCTTATTTGATCATTCAATGACTCAGTATTTTTTTCTACGAGGTTTGGTACAATATGAATCATCATATACCTCATTGTCTAAACTAGAGGTTGACATAGCCATAAGAGCAAAATCTTCCTCTTTCTCTTCAGCAACTAGCGCTTGATTTCTTTCAACACTCTCTGTCATAGCACTCCAGTCCCATCCACCTGCTCCATCTATCCCTTGCATGGCTACCATAGCCTTAGCACCAGAATCATCATCCCTGTTTTCCTTCCTATAGCTGTTTCCATTCTTTGGCCCTCTGCACTCCTTAGCAAAATAGCCTTTCTTGCCACAGTTGTAGCATTCTACCTTTATTTTGTCAAAGCCAGCTACATCAAAAGGATTGATGGAAATCTTCTTCCCATACTTCTTGTAAAATCTGTTGGCTCTCATGCTGAGTAGAGCCATGTTCCACTTAATGTCCAACTCCTCTAGTCCTTGCTTGCTGATTTGATTCAGATCTTCATGTAACACAATAGATCCTTGAGATCCTTGAGATGCTATGAAAGCACAAGCAGTATCAAGACTAAAAGTTGTAGGTCTTTCTTCATCATAAGATGGTCCAGACCTTGCAGCAGGGGAATGGTTGGCAGGGGAAACTTTAATCCCATTACATTTAGAGATTCCACTGCTGTGAGATATAAATGCCATGATAGCATGGGGATCAGCAGTTCCACTTGAATTTGTGGGAATAGTACCTAATGCCTTCATCTCATTGACCACAGGCTCAAAGACCTTCAAGTTGTTGTTGATGTCATCAATGTTCTTATCATCAATGTCATCTCTGTTTTGCCAAATGGCTTTGTAGACAAACCATTCCTTTTGTAGACTATTATGGAATCTAGCATTCACTTGTTCTCTAGACACCTCAATATCAAAGAATTCCAATTGAGCAACTAGATCTTGAAGCCTATTGTAGATTGAACCAATTACTTCATCACCATTTGCTTTAAAAGAAGCAAATTGGTCTATCATCTGATTCTTTTTCTTCTTCTTGGTGGCCTCATTTCCTCCAAATGTATTACCAATAGCTTCCCAAAGTTTTTTAGCCGTCTTATACTTTCTGAACCTTAGCTGATGTCTATCAGGTAGAGCCAACAGCAAAGAACTGTGAGCTCTGACATCATGCCTTCTTGCTAGTATCTCCTTGTCAGCAAGAGCAGCAGATTTATTCTTGCTGTCACCTTTGGAGCTTTCACCACCAGCCTCTCCCTTATCTTTTTCTTCAACTGCTATAGTTTTGGAGAATTGATTAGCAAACTCTATGATCTCCCATAGAACATAGTGTTCCATCTTGAGGTATTGTTGAATCCTGAATTCCCATAATTCAATGTTTTTAGGATCCAGAATAGGTAGTTTGAGAGAGTCGTTGTTGTTTGAGGATGAGTGAGAATCTAAAGACATGTTTGTGAGAGATGTTTTGTTCTTGGTTTAATCAAAGTTTCTCAACAAGCTCTGATACCACTTGTTGATCCCAAACTCAGATCTTAAACCTTAGCTTGTTTGTGGGTTGTGATAGAAAGAATAAATTCAATCTAACACTAGAGAAACTTTGCAACACAAAGTAACTAAACAATATGCGGAATATAGTGTTTAGCACAAGAACAAATGTTTAAACCAAACGTTGAACTTTAATATATCATAGATATACGAATACCCAATAGTGGTATTAGGGTTACACAACCTTAAAGTATGAAATGAAATGAACATAGAAAGATATGTTTTACATGACAACCTAGTGAGTCCTTTTATAGCACAAGGACTCACGTACAAGATCACTACTAACAAACTAGGAAACTATCTTCGAGTAGTAACTGAAACGCGTCATAATCTCTTCCAAGTTTATCTTAGTAGCAGGGTCTTTGACTTCCAGCAGGGGGACCAATCCCCCTGCCTTTGTTATTCAGCAGGGGGAACTTACTCTAGCAAGGGAAACTTTGACCAACCAGTAGGGGGAACTAGCACTCATATATTTATTCCCAAGACAATCCTATGATCTACTTATTTTTATGTTTTGAGTTTTAAAAGTGATACAAATAGTGAAATAAGCTATGCTATCCCTACCAATCCTACTTGAGGTGATGATCAATCCTAAGTCTACCTAAGACCCACTCAGAGCAAATCCAAATACCTTTAAATCGAGACATATTTACTTTAGTTACGCGTCTAGGAGTTCTATTGTTTCGATTTACAAGCAGAGGTATCAATCAGCTAACCTAACACTATTTGAGCTGAATAATACTACATTTAAGCTAATAAACCTACCAGCAAGCTTATTCTAAAAAATATTTATGGATTTTCTAATTTATCATAGAATTATGATAAACAAAGTATAAATAGCTAAAAGGAATAGAACAAGTAGACAAATAAACTAGAATAAAACAACAATAATAAAAAAATTTATAGCAAATAAGCACATAGGCAGCAAGAATAAGCCAATAAGTAGTTAAAGGGAATATAAGCTATTGAAATAGGAGGTTATCACTTACAAAGGGTCCAAAGGATTGTCTTTGAATTCAAACCTCATAAGCAGCTCAACTTCAACCTTTTCAAAGCTTAAACAACACCAAAAGCTACCTAGCTTATTATCAGCTTATCCATTAATCACTTATTATCTATAGATACTTGGAAACCTTATAATCAACAAACTTAAGCCTCCAAAAGCTTGTAAACCTTCTTATACTTAACAACAACACTTCCAACTATCTAGCTTATCAAACAATATTGTAGGTCCTTAATTTCTATGGATTGTACAAGTGTTATAATTGATCTAAAGAAAGGAGGGAGATGAAGAACTAGAGAGGGAAAGTTAGAGAGAGAGAAAGGAGAGGATGAGAGAAAGGAATGATTAAGTGAAATGAGAAATGAACAACTACCCTTTCTAACATGCTAGGAAGGGTATATATAGCCCACCCTACATGTGGGATTTATGGGTTATACTTACATAACTAGATCACGAGCCCAATCTACGTATATAACGTTGGAGTGACCGATCCTTTCTAAATACGTAAAAACGTATTTCCAACAATCTCCCCCTAAGGGAGGTCACTCCAAGTTACAATGTCCTAAATAGTCTATAGCTCGTGATCTATGCTATCAATGATGTGACCGAGCCTTTCTTTGGAAAAACGTATTTCTAATAATCTCCCCCTAAGGGAGGTCACACCATTTTACAAAATCTTAAACCTAACATACTATGCTTGAGTCATCGATCTTGTTATTGTAAATATACAGATGGGATCTTTGACTTTAGTCTTGAGCATGTTTCCTTGCCGTGACCTTGTGCATTCATCACTTGTGATATTCGCCTCCTTGTGACTTCATGTTCCACATACTTATAACTTTATAATTCTTGAAAGCATCAGAGTTTGATACAGCGGAAGAGTTGACTTTTAGGATTTCTTGAATTTGGTGAAGTATTAAGTGCATACAATATAAGCATCTGTTGACGACTTCTTATAGATTTTACACCGCAATGCCACCTTCTTATTACGCTGGATAAGACAGTTAACAACAAAACATATACACGGATGAAATGGCCTTGAACATTTCATTCTAATTCAGTAGCATTTTACCTCCGGTCGATGAAGACCGTTGGACGATATAAAATATCGAACTTGTGGCAGGTAGTTTCAATTAAGAACCTCCTTGACAAGATTTCGCGGGTAAACCCGTTCTCTTTATTCGACCGTCCAAAGCTGACTGCGAACATAAAGAGTGAATCATTTGGATAATATTAT
The DNA here is from genome assembly GCA_025667525.1 of Glebionis coronaria. Lineage (NCBI taxonomy): Eukaryota > Viridiplantae > Streptophyta > Magnoliopsida > Asterales > Asteraceae > Glebionis > Glebionis coronaria. The sequence continues at coordinate 99,389,752 of CM046879.1, forward strand.
CCGCATGATTTGAAGCCGTCAAATCTGATTCCTGGAACAAGTTTGATTCATTAAAGAATCGCACCATCGTTGCTTTCCAGTTGTCACGAGCTTGATTCGTATAGAATCTTGCAAGTTACCTACCAAGTGCTGTTTGAGGTTAACACTAGAAGGATTTCCACTCATCACTGTGAACATTATAGAGTGTCACTCTGAGTGTTCTGGCAAGATCACTAAGATATTGCATAGAGGCCAGGAACGTGTTTAATTTCAGTTAAGAATTAAACCACTGTTGCTTTTTAGTTATCACAAGCTTGATTCATAAAGAATCGCACCAGTCACCTACCATGAGCTTTTTGATATTCGCTCAAGAAGGATTTCCATCTTCATTGTAAATACTTTCGTATTACTCGGATGTTCAGGCAAGATCATGAAGATTTTGGGTAGGACTCTTAAGATCTTTCTTACTTTTCGCAGTGTGTGAAAAAGCAAGGAATTATGAAAGTGTGTACTAATGAGATATTTGATGATCTCAAATGGCTCTAGACTCAATCGTGCATTTTGGATTTTAGTGATCGGAGGCTGAAGAGGAGTGCCACCATTTCAATACCAATTTATTCGGAGTGAATAAATCAATAGATAATGCGTTGTCTCCGTGTGATTAAAACAAATATCTTTTAAGAGATATCTGAGTTAGCTGGGTTGGGTTGTGCATTGCATCACTGTGTCCATAATGTCTTATCTTCAATATCAAGCATCATTAAAAGTGATCTCAATAGCATATGTATTGACCCAATTTCTGCCTAAGTTATAATGAGGGCTTCTTTCTTTAGACCCTTTATCTTTACAATTCTTTTTCATTCTTCAACCCCTTCAATGCTTACCAATACGTCACAACTAGCACCTTGTTGTGATTGTTCCAATGCTAACTTAAGTACTTGGTCGGCATTCAGATTCGTTCACAATCTTTCTCCATCTTTCCTAAGGACTACTTTTTCTAGCTATGGAATGTCCTTGGGAAGATTCCTCCGGTTTTGGAAGAATCATTGGACTTAACCTATCCTACCATCATTATGTCACCACAATCTTCATCGTCGTGAAATAAATGGGTTGTGGGTAAGTATAAATCACCATGAAATCCATTTTGAAGTGCAAATCCATTTTGCTCCCCCTTAACATATGCCACGATATTCGAAAACATTTCACACATGTCGGGATGAGCCATCACGTTAAGTCAAACCATTTGTGAGTAATCATTTCCCATATTAAATCACATTTTCTCCCCCATATTAAAAATGTTAACCCAATCGATATTTTTAATATCAATTGATTTAATAGCATTTTAAGGAAATTTGGGAAGAAAAATGCAAATCTAATTATCTTCATGATTTTCACAAGCTCCCCCTAAAATTAATGAGGGTGTACTTGAAACATAAATTAAATACCTTTTAAACACAAGTGTAAGGTATTTATCACGTGCAAAGATCATATAGGATAATGTATTCACAAGATTAGCAATTTACGAGGTTGGACCTTAATGATGGAGAACATCATATGATAGAATCACATGGTTCTTGTTAACGAATGTTGGTCGCCTCGTCACGTCTGAAGTTATCTCTTGACACCATGTGTACGATTGATATCATTGTCTTGACACCAATTTGTGAACTTGGCACTTTCGGCACCAAAGATTCTGAATGCTGGACAATTGCTCCCCCTCAATTTTTGACCCGTGTTCTATCAAAAGAGCTGTAGTCGTCGTTTGAGTAGTTGCATATTCGAGTATGTAGATATGAATTATAAATTGCTGCGGATTATGGACATGATAACCTCATAAAAACAACATTTCTCTTGTTTTAACAAACAAATGCACTGACACATACATATATTCGTGTTAGATTGTGTTATTCCGTAAACACAATCCCTTACATGGTTATAAAAATAAACCATGCCCGAGAAAATTAATTCTCGTTGTTGAGTCAAAGCTTTCCGGTGAAATGCTTGACTTGAATATGAAAAGCGGGTTACTATCTGAAATAATAGCAAGCCATTTTGAGCATGTTTAAATCATTTAAACTTCTCCTCGAACTTTATTTATAACCCCGTGTCATTATTGAATAACATTTCTAGGATCGTAAATATAATCGATTCCAGAAGACAGGCTATGTTGATCAAAACATTTTGAACACACAATTTTGAAAGATTTAGAAAAATCTTTTGAAATATCTTGAAAAATTGTGTTCAACGTTTTGAAAACCAATTACTTGAGCTTAAGATGATGAATATCTTACAAAACAAGCTCAAGTCCAAGAAGTTGTAAACTTCCCGTTGTTAAGGATAAGTTTATCATCGGCGATAAACTTTCCTTTTCACTGAAGAACAAGTCCTAAGTTGACATTTACTTAGAAGTCGTTTTCATGAGCTTGAAAAACTTTTGAATGTTTTAACGTAAAGCTCATGACCGAGAAATATGAATTTCTCGTTATGAGGAAAATTTCTCTTATTTAAAAGATATACTTTCTTTTCTGAGCTTAAAACTTGGAATGTTTTAATACAAGCTCATGACCGAGAAAAATTAATTTCTCGTTGCGAGGAGAAGTTATCATTAAAGATAAGCTTTCCTGAAATGAAGTCTGAATTACAGTATGATATTTAACTGTAAGTCATTGTGCATGAGCTTAAAAACTTCGAATGTTTTTAATATTAGCTCATGCCCGAGAAAAAATAATTTTTTCTTTGTAAGGATAAGTTTATCATCGGCGATAAACTTTCCTTTCTTTGAAGGTCGGGGCATAAGCGGAAATATAATTATACGCCATTTTACGCGAGCTTAAAACCTTTGAATAGTTTTAATGTAAGCTCTTGTCCGTGAAAATTAAATTTCTCGTTAATGAGGATGAGTTTTTCATCGGCGATAAACTTTACTTTTTTTGAAGCGCGGGTTACAATCTGTCATGTGACTGCAAGCCGTTTTGCATGAGCTTAAGAATCTTCGAATGTTTTTAATATAAGCTCATGCCCGAGAAAAATTAATTTCTCGTTGTGAGGATAAGTTTAACATCGGCGCTAAACTTTCATTTATTTGAAGACCAGGTCATCGTCTGATATTTAACGATGAGCCTTATACTCGAGCTTAAAACCTTTGAATGGTCTTAGTGTAAGCTCGTGTCCGAGAAAATTTAATTTCTCGTTTTTTGAGGATAAGTTAATCATCGGCGATAAACTTTCCTTTATTTGAAGATCTGGTCATCGCCTGATATTTAACGATGAGCCATATACACGAGCTTAACTGCGAGTCCCCTGAGACACTTATTTCTTAGATATCAGCTTCTTCAGCAACCAAACTCTGAGAGTGTCCTTAGTTGAACGGTATACAACGATTGGACCATTGTGTTCTTGTTGAACGTTGACTTTGGTACCTGCATTCTCATTAGGAGTTTGTATGCTTTGATATGGGTTAGTGATATCTATCTTAGAACCATGCGGGGATTCACAGTTTTCTTTTCTTGTGCCACAGGTGACCTGAGGAGATGGATCACTTGTCTTAGCTGGCAACGTTTCCTTTTATAGAAAACCTTAAGTTCAGGCTTAAGTGATGTATCATCCTTTTCAATTTCCTCCCTAGTAGTCTTAATAGAATCGGAGACTATCCTAGTTAAAGGGCACTCGTTTCCTACAAGAGTGAAAGTTCTACCAGTGGGGCTCCAAACTTTACCAATGGGTTTGATTTTAGCTAACCACTGGGATTTAATTCTAGCATGGGAGTTCACCTCATGGAGGAATTTTTTGACACAAGAGTCATGATTTGCCTTAAAGACACATTTCCTACATGTTTTACAAGTAGCATATTTAATGTCCGAGTAAGATCTAGAATTCCTAGATGATTGATTGATGCTCCTATTATATGACATGCTACGGTTAGCAGTGTTGGGTAATATAGAAGGTATCAGACTAGGTTTGAAATTCCTGTCTCTTACTTGTGTCTTTTGAATAGCTTCCCTTAGACCAAATTTTTGGTGAACGTCATTTGGACTAGTTCGAGACGTGTTCTTTGGACTATGTCTAGGGAGACTAGAGGCAATCATGTGATTAGGTCTTGCAAAAGATGTTTTAGTCACATTAGGCCTAGTTGGTGGAGTGAATGTTCTAGAGGTATGAACCATATCAACTTGGGAGGCAAATCGTGGTCTCGAGGATTGTGGTCGCTCGGATCTAAATGTAGTCGGTTGTCTAACGGACTGATTTGTAGGCGGTTTCCCCAAGTTTGATGGTTTTTCAAGCTTAGTGTCCACACTAGTTCCTTTAGTTTTCCTCAATTCGTTTTTCAACGCAGCTATAGCAAAAACCTTTTCCTATAATTGAGCCTTTAAGGTCTTATTATCTTTGAGCAAATTATCTTGGGATGCCAATTTAGATTCTAGCAACTTAATTTGTTTCAAAAATTATCCTTTTCAGCTTTAGAATCTAGAACTTTTTGATCCAATTTTCGTTCAAGAACAACGTTTGACTTTTCAAGTTTTTCAAAATATGTTTCAAACTTGTCAGTTCTCTTAGAAAATTCTAGTTTGGCATCCTCAATATCTTTTGATTAGTGAGCTACGATCATTTTTAGCTCTTTAACCTTGGAATCAGAAGCAGTTAATGAAGCAGTCATAAGGCATTTATCATGATGTACTATCACATTCTGAACAGTCTCTCCCCCATTATGACGCAAATCAGATGAATCTAAAGTGGTAAAACTATCACCCTTTTCCATCCCATGTTTGTCATAAATAGGTTCGGAATGCTCAACATGCGGTAGTTCATCGGCATAGACATCATATACAACATTACATTGTACCATATTTATAGGCTCTTCGTCATAAACGGGTATGGTGTCATCATAAGAGATGTCTGTAAAATTCCCTGACGTGTTGCTGATATCATGCTTAATTGTTGATTCCATGTCCTTGCAATCTTTAGCAGCCTCCAACTCGTCAATCGTATGACCATTTTCCTCTTGCATGGTAGATTCTTCCACTTTATTAGCATACGATTTCTGAAGTTGGGATCTTTAATAAATCGAAGACGAGACCGATGTCATGAGTTTCAATATTGTACCACGGAAATCTCGAAGCTCGGTATGTGTATCTCGAAGAAATGACTGGCAAATCACTGAACTTTCAGACTTGACGATATTAAATTGGAGGAAAGGCGTGAGTTGAGTCACAAGAGCCTTATATGCAAGTGTCGATGCAGAGTGATTAAAGTCTTCATTGTGGAGTTGCTCTGCTAATTGGTTCAAGATGATGAACATCGATTCCATGAATATATGACGATCTTGATCAAATAGTGTCACAAATTCGGTCCCTCCTTGAAGCCATGAAAGAGTCACTATATGAGACTGAAGTAGTCGAAATGAAGTGATTCCACTTTCACTAGCTTTGTCTTGCATTTTATGCGATTCTCCCTCTTGAAAAGTCGAATTCAAATTGAATTTCGATGAAAAATAAGGTAAGGATTACTTATCGATGAAAAATCCGTCTTCACTTACAAATAACCGATCAAAAAAAATCGGTAGCCACTAAAAATATATCCAATTTTTCTTGGTCTCGTCAAATAAATTTTATCTCTTTGTCCCGATACTTGTCTTCAAAAACTTGTCACTTTTGTCTCGACTTTTTGTCACATTTATACCCGAATATATTCGGATATATAACTTTTTCTCTTCACTTGCCTCGATTAAACCCGACTACAATTGTTATACTAAAAACGATAAACGAATAATTTTGGTACAACCAAATGTTATACAAACTTGAATTTTGTTTCCAAAAAGACGTGTCAGTTACATTCATTGTTTGTACATGTCACATGGCTTGGTCCTATCAAGTGATAGAAGAATTCGGCCCATTAAGCTTAAAAAAACAAAAGTATCCCCCGTACCAACAACAACATAAACGTGTTCATTGCTTTGACCATCAAACATATCTCAAAAGGTCAAGCCAACCCATTTTGCTAGAACACGTCACAATTTTTTAAACAGGTGGCCAATGATTTAAGAATCAACGTCAAACAAACACAACCCGGTCCAACACAATACCTTTATCAAAACCCGGTCCAAATGTTTGTGATAAATAGCTAAACCTATCTATTAGGTCACAATCTTAACCTAATCACACACATTAGATCCGCCCCCATCATTCTTTTTCTCTCAAACTGTTACTGGATCTCATCATTTCAAACTCAAACGCAACAACTACATATAACAAATCCCACAAAATAACAAATCACCATCAATAATCATCACAGCCACCAAACTCATAATCCTCAATCAAAATACACGTCTTTTTCTAAATCAAAAACCAAATCCCATTCGAATCAGATTTGACCAAAGTCATGTTAAGCCAAAATCGTTCTTGTTGTTTCTAACATCTAAAATAAAACGAAGGTTCATCTTAAATAACAAGCGAAACACACAAATAAGTCATAACTTCAAGATCTTTATAAAAAAAATCTCGGGTAGGTTTAACATGTGTTGTTTTGTGTGTCAAATCGAAGCAAAGACTGGATTTAACAGATTTGTTAAATACCTTTATTTTTATTCGAATATCAAAAAGAAGGCATGCTTCTTATAGATCCATGATGATATGATGGTTTCGTGTTTCTTGATCTAAAAGGTCTTGAATAAATTACATTACACAAAAACCAATAAATCTGAGATCAAGGTTTCGTGATATTTGTTGTAGATTCGAGTCTTGTTTTGACTAATAGTGGGATAGGTGTCGATGGGAGTAGGTTAGTGATTGAGTCATTTTAGTACACCCGAAGGTTATCGTAGTTCCTGGCGAAGTGTGAATGGAAATACGCGTTTATGTCTAAAGTTTGATGCTCGAATAAACAGGGTTTTGATTTTATATTTAAATCTACTAATTTGAAAAGACTAAAAATATTAAACATATAAAAGCGACAATTATACTACGAATATTAAGCTAAAGGTACCTAAAATAATACTAAGGACAATAACGATGGTAAACTAAACGAGCATAATCAAAACTACTATAATCTCGATATCAAAGTTAAACAATAATAAGGCAACAATTTAGAAGCTAACAAAATAACGACAAGGAAATAGATAGAGAAACGAACCCGAGCTTATAACTGGAGACGCCGAGTTAACATAAAACATAAAACGGTTAACGACAATAAAGCTAAACGACATTTTAAACTAATTTATAAAAACTATCTTTAATCTTAAATCTAATTTTTTTTAAAGCTATTAAAAAACTAGTTATTTATAACTAAATTTGATTACAGAAAATTAAACTAAAGCTAACTCCCTACATTAATTTTCTTTTTCAAATCATAACAAATACATAGGTTTAGCATATTGCCACCTTCTTTTTATTATAACATATATTGTATATTTTAATTACTTTGAGAAACTTAACTAGTAAAATTTATGAATAAGCTGTAGATAACAGGTCCTAACGAGACCAAATAAGCCTTGTAAGAAGGCAAAGAAATGAACCAAAAAGAAAAAAAAATGAAATAAGCTTTTTGAAGCTTATCAATAAGCTTTTAAGTCCCAGCTCTCTACCTGGTAACATCTCCCAAAAACATCAACAAAAAAATAATACCCCTTCTTCAACGGATCTAAAATTCATTATCATACCATAAAGTAAATCATCAAAAATCCATACTCATACGATTTCAATCATCATACCCGAATTGGAGCTATAATAGAATATATAAACCGAACATAAATCAACCGAATCTTGCATCTAAATAAAACTACCAACCGAATCATCGAATCGAACCCATATTTGCTACCACATCTTTGATTAACAAATATAAATTTCATCCGAATCCCAACTTAAAACGAAATCAAACTTTCGATTATCTATTAATCGAATCTGAATACAAGGTAAATAGAACTAGTAGCTGCGTTTGGATAAGTGTAAATAACTGGAATCGAAGAATGAAAGGAAGCAAAAAAAAAATTCGAACCTAAAAAAAATGAAGAAAAGGGAAAACGTAAAGAAGAAGAATAATATGGATTTGTTATCTGTGGCTAAAAACAAAACGCCACCAAAAGAAAAAATGAAGATAATATTTTTTTCATATATCTGCTTAAACAAAGTATTTTAAGAAATAAAATGAAACAAAGAAAAAATCCTTTCCTAAGCTAATAGTATCTAAAAAACGCAAGGAAAAAAAATGAAGTGAAGCTGCAGATTTGATGTTGTCTGCGTATATCATAAACATCACCCCTCCAAATCTGATATATGTAAAAACGTGAGGTGGGTTTCCACTTGCTGGGCCTTCCTTTCTTTGCAACTCGGGCCTGCATTGGGCTTTGGCTTCATACTTGCTGCCCATTTTTGCTTGTTGTTACTGAGTCAATTTGGGCCAGCAGGCTTGTGTGGATATGTTGTTTTGGGCCAGCAGTGTACATGTTATATTAATGGTTCGGTCCGACCCATTTAAATGGTGTCAGGTCGGCCCAATAAAACATGAATGCACCGTCAAACTCGATTTTTCACGCTCTCTCCATTTCTCGTGCTCGTTTTTGGCTCTTTGGCTTTGTTTTTGCTCCTTTCTTCATATCCGTACCTACAATAATAAATAACACAATTTTAAACGATATATGCACTAAAAGTACACTTTTGCTATTTATTATGCCATAAACGAAGAGATATTAGCACTAAAAACACGAATAATTACGTGTTCAACAGTTAGTATGATGGATTTGAATGGAGGGATAAGGAGATATTGGTTAAGTTTTGTTTGGTTTAGGTCTCAGTATATTTGATACAAAATGGTCTCGAGTTTTGGTACATGTCGCAATGATTAGTGAGTCTTGTCGAGGCAGTTTTTGTTGTCGAGTCGGTCTTGTTTGTATAGTCTGTTTAGTTATCTAGTCAAGGTCGAGTTCTTGAGACTTGATTACATCGCAATATTAAGTCAAACTAAACAGTTACAAAAGTCATCGGAATAACAGTCATCGCAATAACAGTCATCGCAATAACAGTCATCGTAATAGCAGTCATCGCAATAACAGTCATCGGAATAATAGTCATCGGAATAACAGTCATCGGAATAAGTGATCGCAATGTAGAAACCCTTAGGTTTTCACGATCGAAATACTTGTCGCAATAACAAAAAGTTATACCCGCAAATCCAAAAGTTGATAACAGTTGATAAAGACAAAAGTTGACAACAGTTTTTAAGAGAAATTTGTCATTCAGTAAATGCACCAGCACCACTGTTTGGACGAGACAATGATGCCAAAGTAAAACAGATTTATGATGCCAAAGTAGGAGACAATGATGCCAAAGTAAGAATTAGACGAGACAAAAACTTGTGACAAAAACAGTAGGATAAAGACTGTTTAGTCATAAACTGTTTGGACAGATTTGAGACAAAAAAAAGACTTATAATTGTTTGGACAATAATCAAAATCCAGTCACAAAATTTATACCATATTCGGAACCAAAAGAAAAAAAAAATTGACAACCAAATCAATAGATAAAAACACACCAATCCTAAGATTCAACCATATCTCTTGATACCAATTGTAGGTCCTTAGTTTCTTAGGATTGTACAAGTGTTATAATTGATCTAAAGAAGGGAGAGAGATGACGAACTAGAGAGGGAAAGTTAGAGAGAGAATGGAGAGGATGAGAGAAAGGAATGATTAAGTGAAATGAGAAATGAACAACTACCCTTCCTAACATGCTAGGAAGGGTATATATAGCCCACCCTACATGTGGGCTTTATGGGTTATACTTACATAACTAAATCACGAGCCCAATCTACGTATATAACGTTGGAGTGACCGATCCTTTCTAAATACGTAAAAACGTATTTCCAACAAATAAGATCCAACAAGTTGCTACAGTAACAATTTATTTTTTGGGTGTTTTATGGATTTTGTGGAAAATAAGACAAGACAAGTAAATAGGTTTCAAGTAAAGTAAAATTAAAAAGGAATTAAATCAGACAAGTATGAAAAACACGAATGAAATTTTTTATTAAGTTGGAACTCAAATTTTTGGATTACAAAAAAAATGGAACCAAATAAAAGATTACAGGATCGTATCTATTTATACACGTGCTTAGATGATTCTAGAAATCATTTTTCTCTCTCATAGAGTTGTAATCTCATCCATTTGATCTTGCTTCATTCTTAAGCAATGACTTGAATCGTTGGATCACTTCGGCCACTTCTCTGTCTTCCCACGGATAGCGAAGCTGGCAAGAATTGATGGGACGTGTGTGTTTCTTTTGCATTGACTTTAAGGTAAAAATCCACTAATTTTGTGCTTTCTCTAATTTCCTCAAAGATAGCATAGCTGGCTTGAAACAATGTGGGATATGGTGAGTGGTTGGTTAATTGTGGATTGTGGGGATTTAATTGGCCATTTACCTTATTTGTGAAAAACCCTTTTGGGCTGGTAAAAACGAAGGTGAATATTAAACAATGATTTCTTAGAGGGAAATTTAACTCAGAGTGATAAATGTTATCTTGAGTTGGGGGTCAAAAGGAGATTTGACATGTCAGAATTGATTTTTGGTCTGGTGGTGTTTTGGCATTGTGGACTGTTGGATTATTAAAAGAACTTTCCCTTACTGGCAGATATGGTCTCTCTATATATTTAGCATTCAACGCACTTTGTTAACATTCTTTTCAAGTTTCATAATTGAAAAAATTAGTCCTTTACACTTATAAAACAAATCAAAGGGACTTATAATGTACTTATGGTAAACTTCAAGGGTTGCTTTTAAGCATATGGGATAGTTGAAGGGTGTTTGGTGTAAATATAGGAAAGTTGAGGGGCATTTTGGTAAGTTTGTGAAAAGTGAAGGGTAAAATGGTAATTTAAAAGAGAGATTTGATAAAAACTCCATAAAAAGGAATCCCGGCTTCGGCTTTTTGCGCTTCTTCATTTTGTATTCGTTTTGTCTTTCTTTGATCTTTTTCTCGTGATTTTTCGATATCCGTGCCTGCACATATTCAAACAATAAAACACAATATACAAGGCACGTTTATGATTATATGACTATTTAAAGCTCGTTTTAAAGAGGAAATAAGATGTGTAATATGAGTCACATCACTTTCTCTCTTTGACTTTTTACACAATGACAATTTTACCCTTAACCAATTAATTTATAACTTTTTTATTGTTTGTAATAAGACCTTCAAGTGAGGGTGATATGGTAAACTTAATATACATTCGTTATCTATTTTGAAAGTAGACTATCAATTTGGCACGTTCGAAAATAATAACTTGGACTATAATTTTGAGACATAGGGAGTAGTAATTAAGATCTTACGAGCTGTATATATGAAAGCTTCATATAATCATATTAGAATGATTCATTATTCACTTTTTATAAAAACATTGATTTTTAATGAAAGAGTTTCGAGTAACACAATATGTCATTAATACTAAACGGCTAGTCAGATGAAGTTTTGTTTTAGATCGTCTGGAATAGTGAATGATGTGCGACCGGGGATGACCACCACCACACATGATCCATTTTAATCCTTCCTCACCCCATCCATCGCATGCCAACCTTCAACTTTTTCACTAGTTTGACGATTCATTTTTTGTATATTAGAAACTATGTTGCACGGGGACGGATACAGAAACAAATAGGACATCGATGAAAATGGTTATTTAGAAGCGTAAATATTTTGAAAGTCAAGAAATAGATAAAACGCTTGGTTGAGATGAGGAGGGTATCCTGGTGCTTCAAAGAACATGATCATATAATGCCTTTGTGAGTACACATACACTTTTTCATAACCAAATATGCTACACACATAAACAAAAACCGATGTAAAACCCGCATTAAAATACCATGACAGTACACGTGAACAATAAATACATGAAAATACGATAAAATTTAAACTTTCCATTTATAATATATTTCACGTGTCACAATATTAAATAACATGTACTTACGTATATTATAAATGGGTTTACAATCATGACATATTAATTCACGATAATTAAACACGAACGTACACGTGTATTTAACTTAACTAGAAAAGTTACGGTTTTGCCTTTGGGCTTTAAGGGTGTCGCGGCTAGAGAGCAAAAGAAAGGAAAGAATGGGCTTGGCCCATGACCCGAGTATAATCCTAAACAAATTCCTCTAGGGAATTAAACATAACATAATTATTATCAAAAACAAGAAAAGCCTAAGTCTCTTGCTCTCTCTCTCCTTGCCGCCGGTCGAAACAAACACCAAAGGGGTGTTTGTTGATTTTTGATCTTGGAAAACTACGTGTTGGTGTTCGTGTTCATTAATCCTAAACAACTACGCATTTGGTATTAATCATAACCCTTTTGTTTTCATTCTTTTTATGTTTTATTATGATTTCATGTGAGAAACCTTAAAAACAAATCATAAACATGTTAGGGTAATCAAAAAACATGTTAAAGGGTTGTTTGGGTGTTGGTTTTGTTCGGCTGAGACACAACCGAGAGCCAAGAGGCTCTCGGCTTGTTTTTATCACCACCACCGAGACCACCTAGGGTCTCGGCTTGGCTTGGTTGGCTCGGACGCACGACATGGAACCCCAAGTTGGGTCGGGGTGTGTGTTTGGTTTGGTTTTAGGGCTAACCGAGACCACTAGGGTCTCGGTGTGGATCAGTTTAACAAAAACAGTGGGAACCGGCGGTAAGCCGCTGTGAACCGGGCTCGGCGGTGGGTACCAAAGGCCACCAGTGGCAACCGGCTAGCTGGTCTAGCCACTAGTGGGGCTACGGTGGTTGTTCAGCCGCCGGCTGACATCACTAGCCGCCGGCTATGTGGTGTCGGCTAGGCATTTTCGGGCTCGGGTATATTTTTAAACACGGGTTCGGGCTCGGGAATTTTAAAAACAGTTTAATAGTTTAATTAAATTATTTTCAAGACTATTTAATTTAATTAAATACATGACTTATGTTAATTACATTCTTATAATGTATAGTTTATTAAATTAACCAAGTTAATTATTTAATAAGCTATAATACTTGAACCATGACTTGTATTTTTACTAAATAAACTTTACTTGACATTAATAATCGAGCTTATTTCTAATTATGGAAACTTACTATTTTTGGAAACTTTCTATTTTTAAAAACTTTCTTTTTTTAAAAACTTTCTATTTTTGGAAACTTACTATTTTAGGAAACCTTCTATTTTTAGAAAGTTACTTAGTATTACAATACAAGTATTATAATACCATACTACATGAATAATAAACAACAGAATACGAGAATAACTACAGATTAACACTTAAAACAGTTAAAACATGACATAACATGAATAATAAGCTAAGAACACACAAAACCAGTAAAATACATGTATCTCAGACAACTCATACACGTCCCTATTCTTATGTAGTATTCTCCGTCAAGGCGGAGTAGGTTCTTCAGCGATTCCGTTAGCTTCTACTGGATACAAGGTACGGATTTTCCCGTCCTTTAGTAAGGACAATCTCTTTCTTTACTAGGATTTCCCGTATGCAGCCAACTATTTTCCCAGTAGTTACAGATTTAAATGCTTTTTTTATAAGTTACCTTAGCCATATACATGCATGACCAGTTTCACCTAGTTATGGAGGTACCATAACCATAACACTAGAGGCACTAGTGTTATGACTTCACCACGGCGGAGTGATAGCTCGTGGCGTCCCTTTCAGTTTATGTGGCCTTTATTATTATTATTATCATGTGGGGCGTATGGGTTCATCCTAGTTACATCGTTAGTCAGGATTTCATGGTGAATGTGGTGTGTGCCTTGCATCCTTCACAAGGAGCTGATCCCTCCTACCCATTACCATATTAATTAGAGGCATCCCCTCTAATTTGCATGACGAGGTCACCTCTCCAAGTATTAATACACGTTGTTGACCTCATGACCTATATTGGCTTTTGAGATATTAAACTAATACAGATTTTCATAAGTAAACATAAGCTATGTTTTCAGAACTAAAACCAGTAAACATGTTATACATCTAGGTTTCCCAGGACTTATTCATTTCCGCTGCCTTTCATGCTTTATATGCTCTTATATGCTTTCATTACTCTATGTTTCCATGCTTTATTGTATATCCGTGCACTGGGCATTATGCTCAGCCGTTTTCCATTTTCATGTTCCCAAACGGCAGGTACCCAAGGTCGCAAGTATGGTCTCAAGAGTATGTGCATTCGGATGGAAGCTATCCAGCCTTCTATATCTTATGCATTTATCATACTTTATCTTACTTTGTTTCATGTTGGACATTGTTTAGTCCTTTTCCTTTACAGTACTTATATTTGCTTGTGTTGATTTACTTGGACTACCGATGTTTGTTTCCGGTATTTCCATTTATGGTCATGAATGTTTAGACATTTACCTTGCATGCTTTGATGACACGCCATATATTATTGTGATATTCCATTTTAACAAATGGGTGTTACAATGGAGCTACACACATCAAGGCCGATCAAGGTTATTTTCTCAGAGGCTACACTTCTAAAGTTGCTAGAGGTGCAAGCATGCAATACATTAAGATAAACAAAACAATATTTAATTTCTAAACCTAAACAAGATGGAAAACTTGTTATTTTGAAATACATAATACGTACTCCGTAGTAATTAGGATCTCACGGCCCGTATATACAAAAGTTTCATATATTCATGATAGATCTTTTTAGTATAGGGAAAATAATATATGTTACAAGTGAATTCAATAAGAAAATTCTTCTTAGGAAAGATGAATAGTCTTACAAAAATCCAAAAAGATGGATATCCCACGGGGAGTGATTCTCGGGTCATTGTTCTTGATGAAATTATGAATTGATATTCATGTTTACTCGAACAATTGATTGAATTTACAGTTTATAATTTGTTTTCTAAACTCCTACTTTTAAAAATTAAGACAAAGAAAAATTCCTAAAATAGAAAAATGCGTAAATCACACAAATCTCGACGAAAATGCAATAAACTCAAAATTTAAAATCTAAGTAATTTTAATTAATTAAAAATCTAAATATCATAACAAAATCAGAATTAAACCTAATTGGGCCAGAAATCCTAATAAGACAATTGTCCAAAAAGCTAATAGGCTAAAAAGCTTAATAAAAAAAGTTTTTCAAATCTTAAAATGTTTTTGGACATAAATGCTTAAATTAAATTCTAAGCAACTTTAAAAAATCTATAAGGCCTAGAAATAAGCTAAATAAGCTATACGAACTAATAAGCACTAGGAAATAAGCAATTTAGATAACCAACTTAGCTAGCTCAGTTGGCCACCAAGGGTAACTTGGGTAGGTATTCTTGGAGAGGTCTCAAGTTCGAGTCTCATTAAAGACCTTCAAGGACCCAAAATAAATAGAAGCAGGAATGAGGTTATCCCATATAGGAGAAGGTTCGAGGCTTACATACTGCCCAATTAGATGTCACTATGGGCTAGATTCACTAACTACTAACTCGTCGTTCAAAACAAAATAAGCAATTTAGATAAATAAGCTACAAAACCTGTTGAAACTTGACACACATTCCTAAATTAGTATATAAACATAAAATAAGCAATATGAACCAAAAGAAATAAGATCATACATTAAAATAAGCAAAAAACGATTTTCATAAAAGATAAAATAGTCGCGTTTGATGTTCTACTTAGTTTTAAGCTTCTAAATTTTGGCAGGAAACTTATTAAGCTAGACAAAGGATTTCTACGCATAAACTTTAACAATAAGCTAACTGAAATAAGCATTAAATGCAAAATAATCAAACCGCTTATTAATATTATGTTTGAAAAATGAGTATAAAAGGAAATGGCCCAAGGATCTTTACGAAAAAGACCATAGGGCGCAGTGTTGTTGTGTGGTGTGTTTAAAACGGTTGAGGGGGTTTGAGGTCACGGGTTCGAGCCTTGGCTCACTTGTGACTTCCCCTTTCTTGTTTTTTTTTAATTTTCTTATTCTTTTTTTCCAAACACTTATTACTACTTATTAAAAAACTACAAACAAACAACTTTTATAACTCACTAACAGCTGAAAACACCTTAAGATTAAATTAAGAACCAATTATTTGACAGTTTGGCAAAGAACACTAAGGTCTAATACAAACCATAGGCAACTTATTTCAATTAGCTCAAAAATAAGCAAATACGCACTAGATGTATAATTACATCGATACTATATCTACTTGCTTATCAAATTTCAGACATAAAGAACAACTAAAACATCCCATTAAGATCTGCAAAGGTTCTATGAACTTGTTATCCCATATTTATGCCATATTTCACTTCGCACAATCTTGTATCCAAATATAAAAAGAGAAGAAAAGAGAAAAAAAAGTTTAGAGAGAGAAAGTAGAGAGAAGGAGGAGAGAATAAAAATAGGAAAAAGCAAAACAATACAACCAACACCCTCCTAATATGCTAGGAGGGTTGTATAAATAGCCATATCTTACATGTAGACTTAAGGGGCTATTTGAATTGGTTGGGCTTGGCTTAATGGGGTTGAAGATCCTAAATGTGGAATAAATTAGCTTTAAGTCCAAGCTCGTTATTCTCGACTAACATATTTCTAATTATAAAGTTCCTAAGTAAATCTATGACATATTCATAATATATTTATGACCGCTTCATTCTTGTTTGACTTAATATTCTGAGGCTAACAATCTTCCCCTAATGAAAGTTCATTCCTCTTTGACATTTAAATATTTGTTGAGATTGCTAATCTGGTTAATACATGAGTCGTGAACGTGTAATTGCAGGCGTGTTCCTTCATGCGGTGATCTTTGAGCCTTTGTCGTTGTCTTTCGACTTGGTCTTTGATCTTTTGATTTTCAAATCTTTTCCTTGATTTGTCTTTGATATCTTCGCCACCTTGCGATCTTGTGTCTTCATCCACATGCTCACACTATGCATCATCTTGAAAGTTTCTTAACAATCTCCCTTGATGAAAGGTCATTCCTCTTGATATCTTAAACGAAGATCTTGAATATCAGAGTTGTAGAAGTCTTTGCCTTTTTTTATCTTTAGCCTTTTTTATTCTTGAATCTTGATGCATTAAGTGAGTCTTTGGGCATGAGCGATGTGGTTATGCATCTATTATGTTAAATGTTAGATTCGAGATTGTACCAGCTCTACTTCCAAGTAATATGAAACACAATAATTAAATCTAACTAAACATGTTAATGACAAGTAAGTAAAAGTAATAAGAGAAGGGACAGAACAATCAAACCACAACACCAAGAGTTACCGTGGCTCGGCTATGAAGCTCCTCTTCTCCCAACTCCACTCCACGAGTAAACTACTCGAGATTTCGCTATGTCAACAAGCTCCCTATGGACGGAGAAACCCGTACACAAAGTAGCTGACACGAATTATCGTTCGAGTCCTAATATTTAACAGAACCAATCTATCACTCGTATTTCCTCACCTAGGAAATACTACCACGATCACTCAATCTCACAACTACTCTCTTACATACAAGATCGCACCGGATCATAAGTATTTTCTCACCTCGGAAATACACTCTCAATTTCACAAATATCCACACTACACGATCTCACAATATCATACATAAATATATAACACTTGAACAATATACAACCATGAACACTCTAATATGAACACTATACTATAACACTTGATCTTTGAGGAATCACACGTATTCTTCTCTTGCATAAATTAGAGGTAAATCAACTGGATCACTTGTAAACAAATTAATGCAAGTTATATGATCAAATGAAGGAAATAATAAGAAGTGGATTTAGATAGAAGGTTTTCAGGTGTGCAAAGAGGTGTTAGGCCAAGATAAAATAGGCTATTTATACTGAGAGACCAAAGGCATGAGCGTCGTCGGTGGTTAGCAAAGCCGCTAGTGCTCTTAGCTAAGGGCACCGGTTGCCTAGTCTAGAGCACCGACTAGACTAGGCTCTCCCTTTCGTCTCTTACTTGTGAATGTATTTTTTGGTGTAAGGTCTTAATCCGTTAGGAGGAAAAATTTGAAATTTATTTTAATTATTAAAAAAAAATTTAGTTCTAGAAAATACATTGTACTAACATTTATACACATTTTGTATATTTTATAAAATGTTAGTTTTAAGAAAACTAATTTTCTTTTGATCACTTTGCAAGTATATAATTTGTTTATATATACCTTAAATGATATATAGTTGGAATAAATATTTAATACTAAAAATTTTGCTTACGCTAATTTTGCATTGAACATTTTTATATTTTATAATAAAAAAAACCGATAAGTTAAAAATATAAATAACATTTTTAACGAGATTATGTGTATTAAGAGGGATACTGTTCCTGCTCTAAAAAAGGTCAAAACTAATGTTTTGAAACCGGGTATTTAAATCGACCCGGTCGAGTCAACGGGTCCGAATCAACCCGGGTCGACTCAGGTTAACCCAGTTTTCTAAAATATATATATATATATATATATATATATATATATATATATATATATATATATATATATATATATATATATATATATATATATATATATATATATATATATATATATATATATATATATATATATTTAATAATTAACAAAATTTATATATAAAAATCATAAAAACACCCGTATATTGGATATATAATTTTTTTACCAACTAATATAATATGTAAAAATATAAATTTCGTCGTAAATACGTAAAATTTACATATATATATTTTTTAAAAACACGAAAAAATCGAAACCCGGTCGGATCACGAGATCCGGATTGACTCCGGTCACCCCAAACCCGTCGAGTCAAGCCGGGTTTCAAAAATGTAAAACCTGAGTCAATATGACCAGTTTTTTCGGTCGGGACCGAGTCAATTAGTTGACCCGGCAAAGTTGACCTGGGTTTGAAAACACTGATAAAACCCAAGAAAATAACTTGCTCCACCATCTCTTCTAACATGCACAAACACAATCAGTCACAATTTAATCAAATTCTTTATTATTCAAAATCTAACTATTCATAAACACTTGTTATATTTAAAGTACGAGCCAGGCATAGTGATATAAAACGACTCAACCAATAATATATATACCTGAACCAAACAGCCCTAAAAGACTTGATGGTAACACGTATGAAAGATTATTACACACAACAACAAAATCACGTAAGTGCCATTTCATAAGCAATTAGTATGGTTCGATCAATACAAATAGTAAACATTACTTCAAGATAAATGATTCCAGGTTAAAGAACATCAATGGTAACCAACAAACATAAAAATGTTATCCCTTTTGACAGTGTTCACAATTTATGGTACCAATATACACCCTTGTGCTCGCTATCTTGATCCGGTTCGATGTACATGCACTCTTTAGCCTCTCTCCACATTGCTTTAAAGATTGGAGTCCTATCGATCTTATAATAGTCACCCAAAACTGGTTTGATTGCATCCCTCGCTTCCTTTGCATGATAATGTGGAATATAAGAGATCAAATGATGCAAGACGTGAGTGTGTGTAACGTCATGAAACACCCTGTTTAGGAATCCAAAATCTCTATCGATCGTTGATAAGGCTCCTTTGATCCATTTCCATTCGGTTGAATCATAATGAGGCAACGAGAGATGAGTGTGGTGCAAATAAGTGATCAACACAAAGAAAGCATGGACTCCTATCACGGGAATAACATACATACACATTACCCAAGTGAATCCTTTTGCCGCGACAAGAACCTTAAGCGCATAAAGAACACCAAGTATACCAAGATCCGAAAGCACAACTTGAATTCGTTCGCGCGCTGTGAAAATAGGACTCAAAGGATCAAAGTGGTTGGCAAATCTTTCATATTTCTTGCCAGAGACATTAGTTAAAAGATATAAAGGAAATCCTAGTGTTAAACGGAAAACCAAAGTGAAGACTCGACCAGGTGGATTGTTAAGAACTTTGGAATAAATCATGATTTTAGACTTGCGTTTAGGAATGTAAACTTCATCATTATCGAGTGAATTTGTGTTGGCATGGTGACTTCGATGACTATATTTCCAAGAGAAATAAGGGGTAAAAAGAGCAGAATGAAGGACGAATCCAACAATGTCATCAACCAATTGGTATTCACTAAATGCATGATGACCACATTCATGACCGATGACCCATAACCCGGTGAGGATGCTAGCTTGGCAAAACCAGTAAACTGGCCATGCTGAGTAAGCTAGAGGAGTAGGGAGAAGAGTAATATAAGTGTTTGCTAAGAAGTAAAAGACGTAGGTAACAATGAGATCATGAACAACGTAATAAGATGAACGAATGACAGAACGCTCAAAGCAATGAGCAGGGATTGCTTTCTTTAGATCACTCAATGAAAATGGAGGATCAGTCGGGACACGTTCGAGGATGCCATGATCTCTTGAGTGATCAGGCGAATTGGACATTCGGCCTCCTGCTCCCATTTTTGAAACTCGGTGCACTCGTAAATGTTTTAGTAATACAAGAGCAAAAAGCTTAACGAAGAGAGATTCAAGAGTGTATGTTTTGTTTCTTGTCTTTGTGATACGAGTCAGTTAGATATATATAGTAAGGAGTAGTCAAAGCTGACGGCTAACTTAAAACTTACGTAGTACTAGTATATTTCTGCAAATACAATATATTGGGTACGAAACTTCTATGTTACTGCTTTAGCTTATTCAAGTAAGTCATTATACGTATCAATCAAAGGATAATATCCAAACACATAACCTTTGTTTGACAACATTTACTTAAGTAGAGATGCTAGAACGGGTGAATCGGACGGGTTACAGCCACGAGTCCGTTTGGGTTCCGGCTTAAATCGCCATATGCTTAAACAGGTACGAGACAAACAAGCTCCTGATATACGAATCGTTTTAGAAAATACCTAAAACGTCGAAAGAAATTATCCGAACATAACTCAATTATATAGTTACACAACTAAATTATATTTATAAGTTTTTTTTTTAAATCAGTTTTGATGTTTTCTAATTGATGGTAGAAAACATGTGTACTGGACTTACTGAATGTAAATAAGTTTGTAACGAACAATTGTTATGTAGTTTTGGCAATATTTAGTCTATCATATTTTATTGTGTTTTGCAACGACCGGGTTTCTGTCTTCTTCGGCAAACGGCTTGCAAAGACTGGATTTGTTTTCTTTAACTAACAAAGACCGGGTTAACAATGTTGATAGTTGGTACTCACAACTCACTTTTTAGTCAAGTTTGGTAGGCCAAAAAGTCGTCTCTTATGTTAGAATATCAAGTTAGTAAACCATATTATATGTCTATTTTTAATTAAGCTTATGATTTCGTTTAAAAAAAATTAAGCTTATGACATTAACTCATATTTATGCTAACAATATTGATAACTGATAATTAATGGTGTATGTGACGACACCGAAATAACGTCGTTTTAATAATTATCTTATGCATAAAAGTGATTTATTCGATTTTATTCGTATGATTTTTTTTTTATGTATAAAGGTTATAAAGCTTTATATTGGAACTTTTGGTTAAATAATCTTTTTATAATTCTTTTCTACCTCTTTGCTAGAGAGTTCTTTTAATATATCTCCGTTAAAAAAAAAAACAATGTGCAAAAATTAAAGGTGCTCTTGCTAGCGGCTGAGATGAGAAAGGTATATGGCTGCTTAACGGAACATTCATGATCATATAATGCTTTTGCGAGTACACATACATTCTTGAATAACCAACTTAGCTACACACACAAGCAAAAACTGAGCTACACATAAAGGATGATCAAAGTTTATTTATTCAGAGGCTACACTTCTGGAGTTGCTAAAATTGCAAGAATACATTACGTTAAGATACACAAAACAATAATTAATTTCTAAACCTAAACAAGAAAGTATTTTTAAATAAATAATACGTACTTCGTAGTAATTAAGATCTCACAACCCCGCATATACAAAAGCTTCATATAATCATATTAGAATGATTCTTTATTCACTGTTGAGAAAAAAAATGACTTTTAATGAAAGAGTTTCGAGTAACACAAAAAAAGTCCTTAAAACTAAACGGCCATCAAGGTAAGGTTTTATTTTAGACCGACTGGAATGGTGTTATGTGTTACCGGTAATGACCACACACCATCACACATGATCCTCTTTAATCCATCCTCACCCCCACCCGTCGCCCACCAACCTTTAACTTGTGTACTAGTTTTGCGGTGCATTTTTCTCGTATGTTAAATATTTTGTATAAAGTAGGTTATTTTTATTTGTTTGTTTTGATAATTACCACTACACCTGTTTTGTGGTGCGTTTTGTTGTATATTAAATGGTAATATGACGCTCACGTGGTGATATGACGCTCGCGTAAAGGTGATGAGTTAGATGACCATTAAACACATTCTTAATTATTAAATTAAATGTCTAAATATCGTAAGTATTCCATAATGTTTTCAAAACTAGGGTTGGCTCAACTGATTGAATTGGGAACCGATTGGAAGACTAGGCCGGATGTGATTGGTTTTTTCTTGTTTGGAGCCCGGATTAAAACGGTGGATTTTCGTTGACCTGCTTGTTGAACCTGACCAAGTCTTGATTGTTTAGGAAAAAATAACCAAAATATTTTTCTTAGCTTTCTATTAAGTTTAACTCATAACTTTAACAACAAAATTAAAATATAAGCTGGTGTTGGTAGTAACTTGATCTGGGTGGCTCGCCCTACAGATAAAAAGTCGGGTTTTAAGACATTGGTATCCCACATATAACATGTGACTTTGTTTGCCTACTAACTCTGACTTAAGAGTGACTATCAACTGTGTCAAGAATGTTAACCTCTTGCTTGAGCCGACAACAACGCTCGATCTAGTCTTGCAGAAGAAGACAGAAACCCGGTTGTTGCAAGAGACAACAAAGTATATATTTCAAAACTAAATTAGTAAAACCAAACTATATTTAGTTGCCATAAATTTCCAATATCCAAAAAATTTTAAAACGTGATCAAATAGTTGAACTAATTGTTAGACAATGATCAAACTCTTATGCTGTTACCTATCTCCTAATACTAATGTTAGAAGATAACAAGAATTTAAATCATAAATTTTAGTGCAAGAGTTAATTGAAAATTGAAAATGTGCTGCCACAAGAGCTATGTGTTTAATTTATGTGTTTGAATATTATCCTTTGATACATTCCACAAAAATATTACTCCTGTAGTATAATGACTTAAAGCAACAACATAGAAGTTTCATGTAGGAAAATGAATTTAAGTTAGCCGTCGGTTTTGACTACTCCTGACTATATATATCAAACTTGGCTAGTAAGTAGTATCACAAACACAACAAACAAACATACACAGAATTCTTTTTAAGGTCTCTTCCTTATAAGCTGTTGTTTGTTCTTGTATTACTAAATCATTTTACAAGTGACAAAACACACATAGTTTCAAATATGGGAGCTGGTGGCCGTATGTCAGATTCGTCTGATCAAGCAAAAGATGGTGCCAATCTTAAACGTGTCCCGATTGATCCACCGTTCTCACTGAGTGATCTAAAGAAAGCAATCCCTGCTCACTGCTTTGAGCGTTCTGTCATTCGTTCATCTTATTACGTTGTTCATGATCTCATTGTTACGTACGTTTTTTACTTCTTAGCAAACACCTATATTCCTCTCCTCCCTACTCCTCTAGCTTACTTAGCATGGCCAGTTTACTGGTTTTGCCAAGCTAGCATCCTCACTGGGTTATGGGTCATTGGTCATGAATGTGGTCATCATGCATTTAGTGAATACCAATTGGTTGATGACATTGTTGGATTCGTCCTTCATTCTGCTCTTTTTACCCCTTATTTCTCTTGGAAATATAGTCATCGAAGTCACCATGCCAACACAAATTCACTCGATAATGATGAAGTTTACATTCCTAAACGCAAGTCAAAAATCATGATTTACTCCAAAGTTCTTAACAATCCACCTGGTCGAGTCTTCACTTTGGTTTTCCGTTTAACACTAGGGTTTCCTTTATATCTTTTAACTAATGTCTCTGGCAAGAAATATGAAAGATTTGCCAACCACTTTGATCCTTTGAGTCCTATTTTCACAGCGCGTGAACGAATTCAAGTTGTGCTTTCGGATCTTGGTATACTTGGTGTTGTTTATGCGCTTAAGGTTCTTGTCGCGGCCAAAGGATTCATTTGGGTAATGTGTATGTATGGTATTCCCGTGATAGGAGTGCATGCTTTCTTTGTTTTGATCACTTATTTGCACCACACTCATCTCTCGTTGCCTCATTATGATTCAACCGAATGGAAATGGATCAAGGGAGCTTTATCAACGATCGACAGAGATTTTGGATTCCTAAACAGGGTGTTTCATGACGTTACACACACTCACGTCTTGCATCATTTGATCTCTTATATTCCACATTATCATGCAAAGGAAGCGAGGGACGCAATCAAACCAGTTTTGGGTGATTATTATAAGATCGATAGGACTCCAATCTTTAAAGCAATGTGGAGAGAGGCTAAAGAATGCATGTACATCGAGCCAGATCAAGACAGCGAGCACAAAGGTGTATATTGGTACCATAAATTATGATCGGTCTTAAAAGATTATTATACTTAAAAGTTCCTTGTTTTGAAATTGTTCGTATTGAAGTAAAGTTTTTGGCTTGCGCTTGGCTGAACCATGCCAAAAAATCAAAAGAAAGATTGTTATATGAATTCTTTTTTGTGATATAATATCTCGTAATTTCCTTGCATATGATTCCACAAGCTTTTAGCAATAGTAAACATATTGAAGTACAAGGACTAAGTTTGTAATAATTGAATAGTGTAAGGTTTAAATTATAATATTTTAAATGTGTGTTAGAATTGATTTGAGGTTTATAAATAGAAGATGATTTGTACACTCATAAAAATAATTTTGACCCTCACAGTACAAGCAAATAAACCATACAATAAAATACAGTTTAGTGTCCTAATCAATTTTATGGATGTACAAATCAATTCCTTTTATAAATATTTCTTCCCGCTTATCATTTTGTAACAACTTTTCATAGTGAAATATTCACTTTCTATATAGTATGAGTGAGTTCGATCATCAAACCCTAATTACTAACCAAAACCCCAAATTCATCACAATCACTTCAAAACTTCAAATCTTTGAGTCGTTCTTGTTAATTTTGATTCATATTTGGCTGATTTTCGTTTCTTTGATTGCGTTTGATAATAATTTAAGGTGTTTATATACATAATTCAATTCAATTTTGTTTCTAGTGTTCTTCATTACTGACGTAATTAATGACGATTCCACCATTACCATCTGTTACACATAATCAAAATATTGCTAATATAGTTAATACCGTTAACAATTTCTTTGCATTGACAGTTTGATCATCCAGGGATGGTGTAATTAATACACCATTCGGTGGTAATAATTTTCATGGTTGGAGTAACAATGTTAAAATGGCTTTGGGTGCAAAATTGAAGTTAGAATTCATTAATGGTTCTTGTGTGAAGCCTATTGTAGGTGGTGTGGATGTGCACAGATGGATAAGATGTGATTATATGGTTACTTGTTGGATTCTCAATTCCATGGGTAGTGCGTTGTCATATGCATTTGTTTATGCACAACCTGCTTGTGAACTGTAGAAAGAAATTGTAGAGAGATTTGGACAGAATAACGGTCGACTGATTTATTAGTTACAGTGGGATTGAGTCAAATAACACAAGGTAATCTCAATATTACTTCATTTTTTTAACAAACTTAAGAAGTGTTAGAATGAATTGCTCCTCTGGGGCCAGGAGAGTTGTCGGAGCTATTTCTTGTCGGGTGGATAATGGCTGGTACCAAAAGGCACCCGGGATCAGGGTGTTCCCGCTAATCTACACCTTTTTTATGGAGTTACCTACTTGTAATCATGTAAAACTAAGGGAATGTACTTGTGTTGTGATTGAGAAGTTTGTTGAAAGAGATAGAAATTCAAAGCTTATTTAGTTTTTGACGAAACTAAGTCATGGGTATGAATCTGTGTGAAGTCAAATATTGAACATGGATCTATTGCCTAGTGTGAATAAGGCTAATTACATAATTCAGCATATTGCAAAGCAAAAACAAGTGACTAATCATGCTTTCGAACCAAGCATTCTTTGCTAATATGAATATTAAAGGAAGTAGTTCTTAAAAAAAACAGGAGTTTAAGGCTAATAGGAATGAGTTGAGGAATGAAGTCCAGATGATTTACACTCATTATAATCAAGAAGGTTATACAACGAATCAATGCTTTGAAAAGATTGGATATACAGACTTGTATAACAGAAAAAGGCTAAAACTAATAACAAGCTTGATGCTCATGTGAACTCTGGTTTTGGTGAACATTTTCATGGTGATACTCCTTTTACATGGGAATTGAAAATGATGTTGGGTTTGGAAACAATTTTTTGTTTGTCATGATATGATGAAGATGTTTCAAGGGAAAAATCCCATAGAGGTCAGTTTTTCTCATGCGGGTATAATGCGCCTTTTCACTGCTTCATTTGCCCTATTTTGTCATCTAAATATGAACATTAAGATAGATTAGGTAAGTGACACATGAGCTTCTAATCACATGATGTAAGCTTATTCATCTCCACTAAAGTTCTTAGAAAGCCCGTAATTATTAAATTACCATATGGTACTTTAAAACAGTTACTATTATTGTTGTTCAAGTGCAATAAACTCCTTATTTGACTCTCAATGATTTATGCTCTTAAGTTTCAACTGAACTTGCTCTAAGTGGGAAAGTTGATCCAAACAAACAATCTCAGTGCTCATTTTATCCTCATGACTTCATGTTGCCCTTCAACTAAAGAGATTGTAGTTGTTAGTAAAGGTTAAAGATGATTGTAGATCTACAAACCAACTAATATTTACCTACATTCTCTGATGGTATTTTTGAATTTAAAAATTCTCACAAGCGGTCTTTCCCTACTGTTAGTTTTAATAAAATTGCTTTTAGTAATTATGTGTATAAGTAGTTTATTGATGTTCATACTTTTTATGCTAGACTAGGTCATAGTTTTGTATCCAAATTGTTGCATATTCTTGTTTGTAAATCCATGGGTTTGTCTCAATTTTCCTGTGAATGTTGTATGTTATCCAAACTTCATTGATTACTTTTTCAATTTAGTCAATCTAAGTCTTTTATTGCCTTTGAATTGGTTCATATGGATTTATGAGGACCTTAAAAATAACCAGCCTTGAATGGAGCTCATTATTTTTTTCACTATTATGGATGATCACACAAGGGATACTTAGACTTATTTGATTCATGCTGAGAGACAAATACCTTCTGTGCTTAGTTCCTTCTTAGCCTGCGTGGAAACTCACATTCAAGTTAAGCCTAAGTTTATTAGGTCTGATAATGCCACTAAGATAGTGAATGGTGAATGTAGAGCTTTTTTCAGCTTAAATAAATTTAACATCAAAATTCTATGGCATATAGCCCGCAACAAAATGGAGTTATGGAGAGAAAACATATACACTTTCACAATGCTAGTTTAATTAGACTATATGTTAATTTCCTATGGGGTGATTGTATTCTAACACCTATTTATCTTATCAATAAAATGTCCATGAACAAGCTGAAATAGAAGTTTCTTTATGAGGTTTTACATCAAAAACCATCTAACTTATGATGGTTATTAGATGTCTATGTTATGCAGCAGTTACTAAGCCTCATAAAAAGAAGTTGGATAACAAAGGAGTAAGTGTGTTTTGATAAGTTATTCATAGAATCAAAAGGGGTATACATTGTACAATTTAGCTACTAAGGAGGTGTTCTTGAGTACGAATGTTATTTTTTATGAGAATGTCTTTCCTTTCAAGGAAATTAGTCTTACATAACCCTGAGTTAATATTAGTATGCCTACCTTTGGTGATCTGCCATTTGAATAAGAGTTATCTCGTTTGCCAAACACCCGTTTATCACTAGAACAAACTCTTTCTACACCGCTAGTTTCAAAAACACATGAACCTACAATACATAAATCACCAGATATAAATCCACCTGCTCAAATACCTTTCGAAAATCCTTCTTTTGATGGTGAGCAAGCATAAACTAGAAGGTCAACTAGACAGTTAGCTAAACCTGCTTGGCTTAAAGATTTTGTTACATCTCATAAGGCTAATGTAGTGTCTACTATTCCATATCCTTTGCTTGGACCTTTAATTTCAAAGGAATTCTTTAGAGTCACATTGCATTCTTAGCCAATGCAATGGTTGCTAGTGACCTAACAAGCTTTCATCAAGTAAGTGGAGATGTTGGTTGGATTGAAGCAATGAACAAAGAGTTAGCATTACTAGAGTCAAATAAAACATGAAAATTGTCATCTTTTCCTCCTGGTCACAAACCAATTACTTCAACATGGGTGTTCAAGACCAAGTATCATATTGATGGGACAAAGGAAATGGAAAAGGCAAGACTTGTTCTTCGAGGATTTAATCAGAGGGAAGGCTTGGATTATAAGCATACTTTCTCTCTAGTTGCTAAACTAGCCATAGTTAGAGTCTCAATTCCCTTGAACAAAAAAAACAATGGCCTCTACACCAACTTGATGTGAACAATGCTTTTCTACATTATTGATGAAGAAATATACATGTTGCCACCTCAAGGATACAAAAAATCTACTGAAGGACAAGTTTGTAAGTTAAACAAATCCTCTTATGTCCTTAAGCATGCTTTAAGACAGTGGAACCATAAACTTATTAGTAATTTTCTAATTAGTATGGGCTATGTGCAGTCTAAACATGATTACTCTTTTTTTGTTAAAACAACGAGATAATTCACTACAACATTGGTCTATTTTGATGATGTTGTATTACTAGTAATTCATAAGCTAAAATAATTACATTGAAACAAGCCTTTGGCAAGAAGTTTACCATCAAGGACTTCATATTTGCTAAGTATTTTATAGGAATTGAGATATGCAGAACAACTATGCGTACTTACTTAAATCAAATGAATTATATAGTAGGTTTGTTATTTGGTATTGGTCTTATAGTTGGTAAACCAACATAATTTCATTTTCCAACTAAATTGAAGCATTCATTCGACAATGGAACTTTATTAAGTGATCCAAGTGCCTATAGAAGATTGGTGGGCAAGTTGCTTTATTTGACAATAACAAGGCTTGACATTTCTTATGCAGCTCATACAGGATGACCTCTACTCGTCCATATATTCTTCTCTTAAATCTCGGTCTATCAACTATTTGTTTCCTTTTTTTAGGTGATTGTTTGGCATATTTATTTTCCTTCTCTGGTTGTAATTGCGGCAAGACAAATCAATCAAAAACCAAAAGTATTCTTCTTTTCTGTCCCATCATCGATTTCTAGATGGTATCAGAGCAGTTTTAAAATCAATCGATCCAGCATCATGACCGAAAAGGAGGGTGACAAAGGTGGATCCAGCGCCATCAATTTTTTGTCGCCTTACTACCTACATCCTTCGGATTCTCCTAAGCTACTCTCTGTCAATGAGGTTCTTACATATGGAAACTATAACGATTGGGTACGAGAGATGATCAACTTTCTCTTTGCCAAAAACAAAACAGATTACGTCGACGGGACCTTGAAGAAATCGGAGATTTCGTCTCCAGAATACAAACCATGGATGAGGTGCAATGCGATGATAAAGGGGTGGTTTACCACAGCTATGGAGAAAGGTATATGTGATAGAGTTAAAGACGCCAACACATCATCAAAAATTTGGTCAGGCCTGAAAGAGAGATTTGGGAAAGAAAGTGCACCGAGGGCTTATGAATTAAAACAGAAAATCGCCACTACACGTCAAGAGGGCAGTAGTGTTTCGACGTACTACACCCGTCTCAGGTCATTATGGGACAAGTCTCATTCAATATTTGCTTTTCCATGTTGTTCATGTAACAAATGTACGTGTGAACTGGGAAAGAAAATCACCGCTCATCTAGAGAAACAACAACTCTATGAGTTTCTTATGGGCCTGAACAACGACTTTAATGTTATCAGGACCCAGATCTTAGCAACAAAACCCGTTCCTACCCTAGGGACGGCTTATCACATAGTGGTAGAAAACGAAAGACAAAGGGCCATATCACTCGAGAACCAAGCTTCTCATGAACTAGTTGCTTTTAAAGCATTCTAGAAACGTGATTTTAGATCTTCGAAAGGGAAGTACATGGCCAAATAAGAAAACAAACAAGACGATGAATGTACCTTTTATGTAAAAAACGGGCACAAGCGAGAAGAGTGTTTCGAACTAGTTGGTTATCCCGATTGGTGGCCCGGGAAGAAAAACGATAAGACAAAGCCGAAAGCTGCATGTGTTAACACCCAAACAAGCTCCATACCCGGATTGAATGAAGAACAATACCAAGAGTTTATGAAAAAAAAATCGAGTTTGAGCAATAATGGTGAAACAAAACCCGAGGCCAACATGACAGGTAATGGGGACGATGTATGGGTTGTTGACACAGGTTGTACCAAATACATAATTCACAAACCCAACCTTCTTAAAAATAACAAGGGAATCTCAAATGAAGCCCCTGTCGCCATACCAAATGGGGATGCAATTCCTGTTGAGGGAAAGGGAGATTTTTGCTACCATGGGGAGCAAAATTAGAAGGGGTCCTTTATATCCCTAATTTTAAGCATAACCTCCTTTCTGTTAGAAAAATGTGCAAAGATCTCCAATGTGCTGTAACTTTTTTCCCTAATTTTTTTGTCATGCAGGGCCTTCAAACGAGGAGCTTGATTGGATCGGGTAGGTGTCAAGAGGGGTTGTATCTCATGGACATGTTCAAGAAAGGAGGACGAGCCATGTTGGTCAACACGGACACATGGCACAAAAGATTAGGACATGCTTCAAGGGATAAACTCTCCAATATTAGTCTCTTTTAAAATAATTCTGGTAGACTTAGCAATGGCTTTTGTGATTCGTGTGCTAAGGCCAAACATGTTCGTAATCCTTTTCCTAAGAGTTTTATCAAAACCAATGATTGTTTTGAACTTATCCATTGTGATATTTGGGGAGGCTATCGGGTTCCTTCATACACACGTGTAAATTTTTTTTTCTCACCATCGTTGACGATTATAGTAGATCGGTGTGGGTTTTTCTAATAAAACACAAGAGCGATGCTAGTCAATGCCTAATGAATTTTTATAAGCTCGTTGAGGTTCAATTTGGAAAACAAATTAAAAGGATTAGATGTGATAACGGTGGGGAATTCACATCCAACGCCATGGTTACCTTTTATGAGAAAAATGGAATTTTGTTAGAGACTACTTGCCCCCACACCCCTCAACAAAACGGGGTTGTAGAAAAGAAAACACAGACACTTGATCGAGACAGCACGTGCCTTACGCTTCGAGGCGAACATTCCAAAAAGGTTTTGGGGAGAATGTATCTTGACCGCTACATACATAACAAATCATCTCCCATCGAAAGTGATTAAAAACAAGACTCCTTACGAACTTGTTTGGAATGAAGAACCCAAATATGAGCATTTGAAAGTATTCGAATGCTTAGCTTATTTTAGAAACACTGATGTTCGTTTGCAAGTCTTAAATTTATATTACAAGGTTTAGACAAAACAAGGGACTAGAAGATAAACACGGGCAAGTATACCCTTTCGTTCGTAATATAGCTTTGTAGTGGTAAGCCATGATCGTTCGCTGAGACTTAGTTTCGTTTTGGTAATCAAGATAATAATTAAAGAAATAAATAGTTGAAGTAATATCAATAATAACAAGTATGACTAATACGGGATAGTTCGTATAAGTTCGTGATGATGATAATAATGATCGAGATATGTTTATGTAGGTAAAGCGTTATAATCCTTTTTCGTCAAAACGGCGTTTATACAATTTACTTGGGTTGATTCAAGACTTATGTTTATTTAAGCGGCTAAGCTCAAAACAAGTTGCCAACAAGTTCAATATTTTATCAAGTTTCTAAGCGGATTTCTCCAACCAAATATTCATGACCATAGACAAGTTCTAGAAAACTTATTATAAAAATTTGCGTTCCTCAACGCCAAACTGTCGTAACAAATCAACTTAGATAAAATATGGTTTGTAGAACTAGGAGGTAAAATGGTTCTAAAACATTAGCTTGAAATCATTTATAAAGGATCATATCATAGCATCATCACTAATTATAGTCACATACCCATATAGTCACAAATAGCTTAGCCTAACATAGTAATCAAAGTAACAATTGGAAAAGAGTAAGAGAACATCATACTTAGATTGGATTGAATAAACGAGTACACAAGTGTCACAATTGTATCGTTCCTCCAAGAATCGAAGAGTGGAATACTCTCGTTACAAGTATCTCCCAAAAGTGGATAATACTGAAAATTTACTAAAAGGGCAAAAATACTCGAGCTATGGAGTATTGAGAGAGAGGTGTGTGTAAAATGAGTGGAAATGGCCTCTATTTATAGTGTTGTCTGGGGTCAAATGTGCGCCGCACTTCTCCGAAAGTGCGCCGCACTTTGGAGACGAGAACTCCGCACTTCTAAGTTTGTGCGCCGTACTTCTGGGCGATTCAGAATCTTCTTTTAATAACTTTGGCTTTATTGCATATTGAGGCCCCTTCTTTGTATATCTTCAATTTGCTCCTTCAAACTTTATATCTGCATATAAAACACAACATATTAAGTATCGGAAGCTCTTATTTATAGTACAAAGTGGCATTATAATGATAGGTTGAATATGTATAATTAGGTCGTTATCAAATTCCTCCACACTTAACTATTGCTTGCCCTCAAGCAATCAAAGCGAGAAAACAAATTCAATTTTAAAAATGCTTTTAAGTGTTGTGAAGTATGATAGGAAAATGATTTAATTTTTATGAATAGCAAAAGCAAATGACAAAATAATTTCAGCACCTCACATGGATAGTGTTTAGATTTTAAGTTCACACAAATGTCACTCACAAAAGAGTAAATGTAAGGTAACACTCAATTAGCTCGGTCATAAAATAGATAGCTACCATAGGTTTGTACAAGACACATAAACATAACCGTTGCGTCGTGAGCACCAAATTAATTTTCAAAGAAGCAAAACGTGATAAATGATGTGGGTGTAGGATCAAAAAGTATATGCCTTTGTCAAAGTCATAGAACAAATTATACTAGAATACTTGACTATTTTTTTTCTTTTCTTTTTCATACATTTTTTAAGAGAGTACATCATAAACATTATAACTTGACAAGTGGTTAGGCATAACATATAAGAATATTGGCACAATGGATAATATAACATATGCGTACGAGTGCCACATATTTTAGTAAGCCAGTGTAGCTTAACTAAAATGATATAAGGGTGATTTTATTTTGCTTCCTTTCGAAAACATCTATAAATTAACCTCACTTCGGTGTAAATGATGATCAAGCACAAATTCTAAAGCATACTAGATTATCGGCTTTCACACAAAATAGAGAAATATAAGACTAAGTTTTTCTCACATATTTTGGAAATGGATTTTGTGCTAAATTATAATGTCAATCAATAAGATTTTTGCTTTGCTAAAAACTTATTTATTTACAAAACATATATATTTTTATTATTTTTCAAAAAGATTTTCATGTGGAGAAATTTATTATATTTTTTTATTGTTTTATTTTTTCTATTTGTCACATCCTCCACACTTAAATTGAACATCGTCTCGAGGTAATAACTGATAAAATATTACAAATAGGAAAAATGCAAAGGGAAACGAGAACTTCCCGGGGCTTAGTAGAAAATTGCGGGACTTCGAGAGATGAATCCAGCTTAGAGCTCCAATTTGCTATTTTCCTACATGCTATAAAACAAAGCAAAACACATGCAATATATACAAGAACGGTTTTATTTATTTACAGCTCCTCCTCCACACTTAAGTTAAAAGGTGGGGATAAAATACGGAATGCCTTCCGAATAGCGCTAAGTTTAGAGTCTTCAGCGAGACTCGGCTACTCGGATCTATTTTAAGAAGAAATGAATTTCTTCTCCTTCGATTTCATTACAATGTTCTTCTTCATGGTAGAGCTTAAGTCTATGTCCATTGACTATAAAGGTGGTATTGTTTTGATCGTATAATTCAACATATCCGGATGAATATTGGTGTTTTACTAGATAAGGTCCAGTCCATCTCGAAGTAAGCTTAGGCTGTTTGAATTTATATTTCGAGATAAAGAGAAGTATTTTTTCTCCTTTTTTGAATTCTTTTCTTTGTCGTAATTTACGATCATGCCAAACTTTGGTTCGTTCTTTATATAATCGTGAACTTTCATAAGTGTGATGTCGAAATTCATCTAACTCATGAAGTTGAAAGTTACGTTTTTCTCTGGCTGCAATAAGATCTGGGTTGCAGTTTTTAAGTGCCCAATATGCACGGTGTTCAATTTCTATTGGCAGATGGCATGTTTCTCCATACAACAGTTTGTACGGTGTGGTTCCAGTTGGTGTTTTGAATGTTGTACGAAAGGCCCATAGAGCATCTTCTAATTGTTTAGACCAACAAGCAGGGTTATTTTGAACGGTCTTTTCGATTATACGTTTGAGAGCTCTATTAGTGTTTTCAACTTGGCCACTCGTTTGAGAGTGGTAAGATGTGAAAAATCGGTGGTTCACTCCATATCTTTTCATAATATTTTCCATGAGTTTGTTACAGAAATGAGTTCCTCTGTCGCTTATTAGTGCTTTTGGCATTCCAAAACGACAAAATAATTTCTTTAAGAATGCGATAACAACTCTTGCATCGTTTGTTTGTAAAGATTGAGCTTCGGCCCATTTCGATACATAGTCGACGGCGACTAAAATGTATTCACATTTGTAAGATTTAGGAAATGGTCCCATGAATTCGATACCCCACACGTCAAAGATTTCGCAGACTTGGATGTTATTTAGAGGCATTTCGTCTCTTTTAGAAATATTTCCAGTCCTTTGACATGCTTCGCATGGTCGTACTAAGGTATGAGCTTCACGAATAATTGTTGGCCAATAAAAGCCAGCGTCGAACACTTTTTTAGCGGTGGTGTTCGCGGCGTAATGTCCTCCGGTCGGTCCGTAGTGACATTCATCGAGAACTTTTCTAGATTCGAATCCGGAAATACAACGTCGGATTATTCCATCGAAACATATTCTAAATAAGTAAGGATCGTCCCAAAAGTATTTTTTTAGTTCAGAGAAAAATCTTTTCTTTTGTTGGTGTGTCATTCCCTTTCGTAAAATACCTACAGCCAAATAGTTTGCAAAGTCTGCGAACCATGGTGTATTGTTAGTACTTACTTGCATTATATGCTCATTGGGAAAATCTTCGATTTCATCATTGCTAGAATCATTATTCACTATGCGAGATAAATGCTAAAATCGTCGATTTCATCATTCCATCAGAACAGCTCCTTTTTATCTTTAATTTCCAAATCAAATTCTTGTAAAAGCAATATCCATCGTATTAGACGAGGTTTGGCGTCTTGCTTTTTGAACAATTATTTTAAAGCTGATTGATCGGTGTAAACTATTGTTTTTGACAATACGAGGTATGATCGAAATTTGTCAAATGCGTAAACTACGGCCATGAGTTCTTTTTTTCGTAATTGTATAATTTTGTGGGGCTGCGTTAAGAGTTCTACTTGAAAAATAGATGGGATGAAATTGTTTGCCATCTTTTTGTCCAAGGACGGCTCCAAGTGCATGTTCACTAACATCGCGCATAAGCACAAATGGAAGGTTCCAATTGGGGCTTGTAATAATGGGTGTACATGTAAGTTTTTCTTTAAGTATTTTGAATGCTGAAAAACATTCGTCGTTAAAATCGAACGTTCTTTCTTTCTCTAGAAGTTGAGTTAAAGGTCTTGCGATTTTCGCAAAGTCTTGGATAAATCGTGGGTAAAAACCGGCATAACCTAAGAAACTTCTAATGCCTTTAACATTAGTAGGTGGTGGGTGTTTTGCGATCAGGTCTATTTTTTCTTTGTAAACTTCAAGGCCGGCTCCAGACACTTTGTGTCCAAGCATAATTCCTTCTTTAACCATAAAGTGACATTTTTCCCAGTTTAGCACAAGATTTGCTTCTTCGCATCGTGCTAACATTTTCTCGAGATTGTTTAGACATGTGCCGAAAGAATTTCCAAAGACGGAGAAATCGTCCATGAAGACTTCGACTGATTCTTCAATCATATCATGAAAGATTGCAATCATACACCTCTAAAAAGTAGCAGGTGCATTGCATAGGCCAAAAGGCATGCGCCTATAAGCGTAAGTTCCAAATGGACAAGTAAACGTAGTTTTCTCTTGATCCATAGGGTCGATTGGGATTTGAAAGTATCCAGAAAACCCATCGAGGAAACAAAAGTATTCATTTCTTGCGAGTCTTTCTAACATTTGATCCATAAAGGGTAAAGGAAAATGATCTTTCGCGGTTGCATCATTTAGTTTTCGATAATCAATACAAACTCTCCATCCGGTGATGGTTCGTGTTGGTACTAGTTCGTTGTTTTCGTTAGTTACTACAGTGATACCTCCCTTTTTAGGTACACAGTGAATAGGACTAACCCATGGGCTATCGGCGATTGGGTAGATTATTCCAGAGTCTAAGAGTTTAAGGATTTCTTTTTTAACAACATCTTTCATGTTAGGATTTAATCTTCGTCGTTTTTCAACAATTGGTTTCTTGTTATCCAAAAGTTGGATTTTGTGTTTGTAGAACGATGGACATATGCCAAGAATGTCAGAAGTTTTCCAAACAAAGGCTTGTTTATGATTCTTGAGAATGTCAATTAGATCGTCTTTGTGTTCTTCCGAAAGTTGGGATGAAATAATTACAGGGAGTAATTTTTCTTCGTGAAGAAACGCATATTCTAGATGTTCAGGAAGAGGTTTAAGTTCTAAATCTGTAGGAGGTTCTTCGACATATTTCGTAACTATGAAATCGGTTTCGAAAGTTATGGTTTCAAATGGGGTTTCGATTTCTTCTTCGATTTTTTCGATTGGTTCATCATCAGTATGGTCGGCTATGAAGGCATCAAATTCAGCAAAAATATCTTCTTCGAGGATGGTTCCTTCTAGAGAATGCAAAATTTCGCTTCCTTCATCAAGAAGAGCGTCGAAATCGGCTTCAATGATTTCTTCAATGACATCGATACTAAAACAAGTATCGTCATTAAAGTACGAGTGTTTCATTGCTTCGTCAATAGAAAAAAAGATTATATCTTCTCCAACTCCAAGGTTGAGTTGTTTTTGCTTTACTCTAATTATAGCATCAGCTGTGTGTAAGAAAGGTCTACCAAGGATAAGTGGTACCTTGCTATCTTCTTCCATTTCTAAGATTACAAAGTCAACAGGAAAAACAAATTTTCCGACCTTTATGAGCATGTTTTCAGCTATCCCCATTGGGTATTGGAAAGAACGGTCCGCGAGTCGAACGCTCATTTTTGTGGGTTTTAAAACGTTTTTAGAGAGTTTAGCATACAAAGAGTATGGCATGAAGTACATGGGATTAGGAAATTTCCAGGATCTCCCAGTTTTGGTGGTACTTTGTTTTGGACAATCGCAGAACATTCATCGTTTAGAAAAGTTGAAGAAACTTCTTCAAACTTATGCTTGCTCTTGATAAGTTCTTTGATAAATTTGCCATAATTTGGCATTCCAGCCAGAACATCGACTAAAGGCATGTTAATTCGAACTTCTTGTATTAAGTCGAGGAATTTACCATACTTAGCTTGCATCTTTTGCTTGCGTAAGCGTTGTGGATATGGTACTTTTGGTTTATATGGTTTGGGTGTTGGGTTTTCAGTTGGTTTGGTATGGGTTGGTTGAGCTTCATCCTCATTATCACTATCGAATGGGATTTCGATTGGTGCAACTTTAGTAGGTTTGGTAGGTGACTCGTAAGATAAACCGCTCCGCGTGAATGCGGCATTCACATGCTTCTTACGATCTTGTGGGATTGATATTTGTTGTTGTTCTTGGGATTTGGGTTGGTATTGCTTGGTAAAGAACCAGAAGCGCGATTCGATTGTTTATCGGCCAAACGATCAAATTTATCTTCAAGGTTTTGAATGAAAGCTTGGTGATTTTTGGTCGTGGTTTCGAACTTGGTTTTGAAGTCATTGAATGTTTCTCGAACAAAAATGTTGGTTTTTCTTTGAGATTCTATAAAGTTGTCGATTTTGGTTTCAAGGTTGTTTTTGTCTTTGGTTTGAGTGGGTTTCTTTTTGTCTCGATCATAACTTGGTTTATCATTTGATCTCCAATTATCGCGGTCGCGATTACGATAACTGTTATAATATCGAGTTCGACGAAAGGTATTCATGAAGTTGGCTTCTTCTTCCTTCGTCATGGGTGTGTCATCGTCATCACATTCACTAGAAGGATGGTTTCCTCCACAGTGTTTGCAGGTTTTGTGTTTTATCTCTTCAATCTTAAGAGACATGGCATCCATTCGAGCCATAATTTTCTCGGTGTCGTTTGGGTTGTTGCTTCCTTCGGCAAAAGCTACGGCTTTTCGTGGGTTTTTGTTTTTGTGATTTTTGGACCAATCAAGCTTAAGTAGGACTTTGTCATCCAATAATTGGTAAGCTTGGTTAGGGGTTTTGTAAAGGAAAATTTCGCCCGTTGCGGCGTTCAATGCATCTTGGGTAGCATCGCCAAGACCATGATAGAAAATCTTGATTATTCCTTCTTTTTTAAGTCCATGACCATGGCAGTTTCTGAGTAATTCTTTCATTCTTAACCATGCGTCAGTGAGAGTTTCTCGATCTTGTTGAGAAAAGCTTCGGATTTCTCCGAGGAGTTTTTCAAATAGGGAAGGAGGAAAGAATCTGCTAATGAAAGCAGTTCTAAGACCTTCCCATGTTCGAATGGTTCCTTCGTTAAGTTCGTCGAGCCATGACTTGGCTTCTCCAGTCAGGGATGATGGAAACATCATGAGTTGGACGGCTTCGGCTTGTCCTTCTCCATAGTTGAACATTTTACAAATTCCACAGAATTCATGGATGTGTTTGTGAGGATTGGTTTTGATTCGACCATCAAATTGGTTATTTTTAACAAGGGTTAAGTGGTTCCCTTTGATTGCAAAATCGTTTGCAATTTCAGGTAAAACGATTGTAGAGCCAGGAGTTGGTGCGACAACTCTATCGGCTGACCAAATTGGTTCATCATCGGTGTCCGACATTGGATCGTAACGGTTGATGAGTTTGGTGAGAAATAGTATTTGTGAAAGATTGTCAAAAGGTTGGTTGATTATGCGAGGTTGAGTTTGCTCGTGTCTCCTAGCTAAAGGTACACGACGATGAAGTCTATGTAGCCTTCGGTTAAGGGTACGTTCAGGTTCAGGTAACGGTGATATTGGTGGTGTTCCGGATGAACGGGTGTGCATCCAACAAGGTATTTGTTGTTTTCAGTAAAAATGTGCGGCGAACTTTTGGGTTTGTGCGGCGCACTTGGGTTCGCTACAGGAAGTGCGGCGCACTTTTTGGTTTGTGCGGCGTACTTTCTTTACTGCAGAAAAAAATTTGGTTTAAAATGAGTAGCAATGGTTCAATTTCTTCAAGGATTATACGAATTTGGTTACAAAACAGGATTATAAGTCCCCGGCAACGGCGCCAAAAACTTGATGTTCGTTTGCAAGTCTTAAATTTATATTACAAGGTTTAGACAAAACAAAGGACTAGAAGACAAACACGGGCAAGTATACCCTTTCGTTTTTAATATAGCTTTGTAGTGGTAAGGCAGGATCGTTTGCTGAGACTTAGTTTCGTTTTGGTAATCAAGATAATAATTAAAGAAATAAATAGTTGAAGCAATATCAATAATAACAAGTATGACTAATATGGGATAGTTCGTATAAGTTCGTGATGATGATAATAATGATCGAGATATGTTTATGTAGGTAAAGCGTGATAATTCTTTTTTGTCAAAACGGCGTTTACACAATTTACTTGGGTTGATTCAAGACTTATGTTTATTTAAGCGACTAAGCTCAAAACAAGTTGTCAACAAGTTCAATATTTTATCAAGTTATTTCTCCAACCAAAGATTCATGACCATAGACAAGTTCTAGAAAACTTATTATAACAATTTGCGTTTCTCAACGCCAAACTATCGTAACAAATCAACTTAGATAAAATATGGTTTGTAGAACTAGGAGGTAAAATGGTTATACAACATTAGCTTGAAATCATTTATAAAGGATCATATCATAGCATCATCACTAATTATAGTCACATACCCATATAGTCACAAATAGCTTAGCCTAACATAGTAATCAAAGTAACAATTGGAAAAGAGTAAGAGAACATCATACTTAGATTGGATTGAATAAACGAGTACACAAGTGTCACGATTGTATCGTTCCTCCAAGAATCTAAGAGTAGAATACTCTCGTTACAAGTATCTCCCAAAAGTGGATAATACTGAAAATTTACTAATAGGGCTAAAATATTCGAGCTATGAAGTATTGAGAGAGAGAGAGAGAGAGGTGTGTGTAAAATGATTGGAAATGGCCTCTATCTATAGTGTTGTCTAGGGTCAAATGTGCGCCGCATTTCTCCGAAAGTGCGCTGCACTTTGGAGACGAGAATGTGCACCGCACTTCTAAGTTTGTGTGCCACACTTCTGGGCGATTCAGAATCTTCTTTTAATAACTTTGGCTTTATTGCATATTGAGACCCCTTCTTTGTATATCTTCACTTTGCTCCTTCAAACTGTATATATGCATATAAAACACAACATATTAAGTATCGGAAGCTCTTACTTATACTAAAAAGTGGCATTATAATGATAGGTTGAATATGTATATTAGGTCGTTATCAAACACCAACACCGGAGGAGACAAAATTAAAGAAAAAGGGAAACCTGGAATTTTTTTTGGGTTACCCGCAAGGAACAAAGGTATACAAAGTTTATGACATTGAGAGTAAAAAAATCATTGTGAGCCGAGACGTGTTATTTCTTGAAGACAATTTTCCCTTCATGCACATTTCCGGAAGCTTTGACTACAGCAAAGATGAATCAACCAAAGTTCATTTTGAGTCTACTAACTCCAACTTGGACGGTGGTAAACTAAACAATTATTTTGATGATCCATCACAAGATTGTCCTAGTACTACATCAGAAGATACAAGAAGTGAAGAAGAAAACATTACTTAACATGAGGATGTTTTTTTGAAAATAACAGCCCCATTCCAGATCAAGAAATCGAAGAAAATCACACCATTCCTCACAACGAACCGGAACCAAGAAGCAAAAGGGTTCGAACACAACCGGCTCATCTCAATGAATACATCGTAAACCTCCCCCCTTCGGTCACCAACTCACAACCCGGCTCCAGTAAAGCAAACTTGACGGTACACCCCATTTCTCTTTTTGTTTCATATCATAAATTTTCTCATTCTCAGAAAGCCTTTTTAGCGGCAATAAGTTCT
Organism: Glebionis coronaria; assembly: GCA_025667525.1. Lineage (NCBI taxonomy): Eukaryota > Viridiplantae > Streptophyta > Magnoliopsida > Asterales > Asteraceae > Glebionis > Glebionis coronaria. The sequence goes on from CM046879.1 coordinate 99,431,072, forward strand.
AATCAAGATCCAAGCTGTTTTAAACAAGCTTCACATGATGAAAAATGGCGGAACGTCATGCATCAAGAAATAAAAGCTCTTGTAAAGAATGGGACGTGGACTTTAGAAGAATTGCCGGAAGGAAAGCGACCAATAGACTCAAAATGGGTTTATAAGACAAAGTTCAAATCCAATGGAGAGGTTGAAAGATACAAAGCCAGACTCGTTGAAAAGCGGCACACACAAAGGGAAGGTGTAGACTATCATGAAACCTTTGCTCCGGTAGCCAAGCTCATCACCGTTCGAACTCTATTAGCCGTTGCAACCAAGAAAAACTAGATCATCCACCAACTGGACGTCAATAATGCATTCTTACATGAGGACTTAGATGAAGAAGTATACATGAAGATTCCAAAAGGGTTTGTAAAAGAAGGAGAAACTAGAGTATGTCGTCTTCAAAAATCTCTTTACAGGCTTAAGCAAGCATCAAGAAACTGGTACAGAAAGTTAACATGTTTCTTTATCTCCTTGAACTTTGAACAATCAAAGGCCGCTTACTCACTTATCAAAAGGGAGGTGTCTATGTTGCTATCCTTGTTTATGTGAATGACATTATCATCGTTGGGGATAACTTCGACAAGATTCAACAAATAAAACAGCAACTCGACAATGAATTCAGTATCAAGAACCTTGGCCCTCTGAAATATAATCTTGGAATTGAAGTAGCCAAAACGAGCAATGGCTTAGTTTTGAGTCAACGAAAATACATATTGGACATCTTAAAGGACACCGGAATGTTGGGTTGCCGGCTAAGTGCTTTTCCTTTCGAGCAAGGAACCAAACTAGACAAAGGAGAAGAAGACGATCGAGTGGATGCTACCCGATATCGCAGACTTGTGGGAAGATTGTTGTATCTACAAGCTACACGACCGGATGTCACATATGTTATGAATGTTCTCAGTCAATTTGTAGCAGACCCTCGTCAAAAGCATTTGAAAGCCGCAAATCGGGTCTTAAGATACTTAAAAGGAACACTGGGTCAAGGGATTCTTCTTCCCCGTGAAGGACCTTTAAATTTGACTGCTTACTGTGACTCAGACTGGCTTGGGTGTCCTTTCACAAGACGGTCCAAAACATGGTACCTTCTTTTATTCGGTGGCGGCCCCATCTCTTGGAAAACGAAGAAGCAATCAGTCGTCTCTTGGTCTTCGGCAGAGGCAGAATATAGAGCGATGGCTTCCACTGTTAGTGAAGTCCTGTGGCTGAGATGGTTACTCAAAGATATGCAACTTGAACTCACAACACCAACATCCTTGTTTTGCGACAATCAAGCAGCTCGTCACATAGCCAACAATCCCGTTTACCATGAACGAACAAAACATGTCGAGATGGACTGTTTCTTTGTTCGTGAACGTGTAGAAACCAGAGATGTCGAACCACAACCAATTGAAAGCAAACTTCAACTTGCAGACCTCCTAACCAAGGGTCTCGGCGCGCAACAGCTTCGTTCTCTACTAACCAAGATGGGCATTCGTGATCTCCATGCTCCATCTTGAGGGGAGTATAGGATTTCCTCTATTTTCGTCCATATATTCCTCCCTTAAATCTCAGTCTATCAATTATATGTTTCCTTTTTTTAGGTGATTGTTTGGCTTATTTATTTTCCTTCTTTGGTTGTAATCGTGGCAAGACAAATCAATCAAAAACCAAAAGTATTCTTCTGTTCTGTCCTGTCCCATCATCGATTTCTATAGATCACCAATTAAGCCAATCTGTTTTAGCCCCCAAAGATTTTCGTATGAAAGCTTCTATGAATCTTCTCAGATACTTAAAAGGGATAGTGCTAAAAGGTCTCTTTTATCCTATTCAGCCACACTTGAAGATCAATGGTTTCACTGATGCAGATTGGGCCTCTTGTCTTATAACTAAAAGGTCTTTAATTGTCATCGTATTTTTCTTGGTCACTCATTGGTCTCTTGAAAACTAAGAGGCAACGAAGGAAGTAGATCATCAATGAATGCTACTACTTGTGAGTTGCTTTGGTTAAGTTATGTTTTAAAAGATTTGAAGATCAAAGTCAAGTTGTCTGTTACTCTTTTCTGTGATAGCTAAGAATAGAGATTTCGCATGAGATTTTAAAAATTTTCAAGCATCTTCTTGAGTAAACGGGGTATTCCTATGCTCCTCGCGATACATAGTTTTACCCCGTTTCAAAACATAGATATCTCCTTCGCCACTTTTTCCTAAACGTTGGCTACGTTTGAAACCGACATTAAAGTTTTGGCAATTGACGTTCATAGTATGCCATTTGCTTGTAATCATATCCTTGTTTCTTTTTGGCAATTTTGACCGTTGAACTTGTGCATAACCCAAACCAAAACGTATCATCCTTTTGCCATTTGCTTACATTCGGATCCTCCAAAATTTCAATGTAACACTTAGCAAGTAAAGTCTCCTCTTCTCTTCTGATTGTCTACATGGCGAAGCCCAAATATATGAAATTGGGCTCTATTTTGTCTTCCAAGTTTCGTTTTGAGGATGTTTTTTTATTTTGCCTCTTAGATGCATCATGTTGTGGTTGTGATTGTGAAGATTAGGTTTGTGGTTGTTCTTGAAATAATTGTGGTCGATTTTTGTAGGTTTTGAAAATCACGATTTATTTGTTTTTGAAAAAGGAAGAAATATTGTTGTTGATGATAATAGAACACGAGAGATTGGAAATGGAAATTGAGGATTGGATGACAGATTTGAGTTTGACGGCGAACCTTCATATGTGGTAAATGATTTCTTTTAACATATCACCAACGTGCGTTGGTGCATTAACACGGCATCCAACGGCGTTGGCCAAAATCAAATGTCGGTACCATAACGCCAGCTAACACTGGTACATGTCACCCCAACGCCAGGCTCAACGTTATTAGTAGTAACTACGTACTAGATAGGCACTTGACAACAAATTATGTGGTAAGACTATCTGATACAGACCATTCTTCAGTTTCCAAAACCAGTTTATTGTTTATCCTCTTGCTAAAGACAAATAACTCAATTACCTTCACCCTTTATAAGTTTATATATTCAGATACATAATATTAACACCAACATATCAGTTAGTCATTTTTTCAAAAACAACATTGGCAAACATATTACAAAGTGAGACCCACTAACATCAACTATCACAACTTTATAAGACTGTAAAAATTATCAGACTCGTTCCCTGTGTTGTATCTCCCCAACTTCTTGAGACGGCTTTTCAAGAAGTTGAAAAGGCCAGGAATCGGATGGAGTGGGATACCTTGGGTTTGGTTTACTCACATTTGACACGGGTTGTGGATTAGTTTGGACATTGTGACACGCAGGAATAACAAAAACAGGATTTATAACTGGATTACTAGAAGGCAATCTCATAATGTCCTGTGGAAAATACTGTGGCAACTGTGCCTCTTGAGTTTCTATTGCAGGTGCATTCAGGTCGAGGTTTGTTTGGACAGTCCGTTCTTTTATCATGCTCTTTAGCTCACTGATCTGATTCTGTAAAGTAGACGTCTCATCTTGTAGTTCATTTCTTTCGACTGTAACCTGCACATGCAAAAGTTTGATCACTAACGGGTGTTTGAATGCACGTTCGGGAAGTGATTATATGGTATTCAATACTCAAAACACAGGATAACGAGCTGTACGATAAGGGCTTCAGAAGATGGTGTCTGAAAGTGTTTGCATTGTAATATTAAGATGTTTCCGTGTTTGGCAAATATGTTTATTCAAGGAGATATCGATAGAATGAGCAAAAATCGGGTATTCTTCTTCCAATTTAGGTTGAGGGAAAATAGGTGAACTTTATTTGACCCTTAAATAATTATCTTTGTAACATCACACAGCTGGTATGAAACTCTATCTCTGATAATTTGACCCCTAAATAAACGAAATAATCAAAAGTAGAAGTATATTTAGCCAAACACTAAGAACTGATTTGTGCAACTCCAAGACGCAAATCGCAATAATCAGTTTCCAAAACATAAGAACAGCGCACCCAGTTCCGCCAGAGCGGGGATTATGGGGGAGGTGGACTGCTTCTAAGAAGACCTCCGGCAGTGTATCAGTGTATGTGTGCGGGTGACTTCTGCTCAATATATGTGAATGCGTGAAGGGGTGAAATAAAAGGTCTAGGTCGTGTCAAGACTCTTTTTAAGAGTTTAGTTGTATCTCAAAGAGGAAGATGAAGAAAAAATGTGTCATCTTTTATTTTATTTTTGTTTCCTTGATTAACTTCATGTTACTCAAAGATGCCAAATTGTTAAGTAAACTGTAAACCTTACAATGATGTTAAAAAGTTGGAGAGTTTTATCTTAAATTATTATTGAGTAATAAGTGAGATTAGGGATATGGATCTATTGCATTACGTTACACTGTGAGAGCACCATAATTGTATAAGTTTAATAACGTCATTGTTGATTTATTAAAAGACTTACATATTGTGATTCTGACAGTAAAGCTGCATTCTCCTTTCTGAGGGACTTGATCTGATCAACCATATCCTTGACAACTCGAGTAGTCTCACCTAATACAGAGGCTTTGCCACTGTTTTGTTCTGAGAGTTCTGCAATGTAACAATTCGTACATTAGATAACCATTTTTTTAATTGAAATCGTGTTTTATATATAGGTATCTTCTTCCACATAAATGCATAGATATTGATGTGGCAGCTCAAAAGTTAACTCAGTAAGTCGCATAAGAATTGCAGTATTTTGTTTTTTATAGATATATGTTACCAATTGCCTCCCATGGAAATCACTCATTAGAAGTAGTTTTTCATTGATTTAGGCAAAAAGGTGTCTTCAACAACTCTAATTTAAGATTTGGTGTAGGAGGTGAGACCGTCGTGCTTTACTTGAAAAACAGACTTTCCACTGAATTTATCAGAACAAAGCAAATAGAGAGAGAAAAAGATACACTAAACATTAAGATACGTAATCAGAAATTACCAAGTGCGCCAGCCAACTCTAGAAAGAGTTCATTCAGATGCTCGCGTTTCAACTTCTCCCTTTCAGCCTTATGAATTCGCTTAGGAGGTTTACCAGGACTCTTCTTGCTAGCCTGCAAGCTGTGTCGAGAACATTTGATATTAATAAATAAACAAATACAGTGTCTCAGTTCAAGCTTCATATGATTGTACAGAAAAATACTCGAGACTTGATACACAGTATATGAGTATTACCGGTTTAACCTAGACTCCCTCAATTAGTTACCGTAACTAGCTAGTATTCAATATAAGCTAAGCAGATATTTGAGCTACAAACAAGTTCCGGGATTTTACAGAAACAGATGCATAGGAGAACCATACAGGTTCCGATAATATGAATTACATGTCTATAAAAAAAATTGCCCCTAGTTGTTACCAATACCAATTCTAGTTCTATGGGTCCTGAAAATGGTACCCAGTTTGATAACAAATAAACGACTAACGATAGAAGTTTCACGTCTGATAAACAAGAACAAAAAGTACGGTGCAGCAGCAGAAAGTCAAGAACATGTTAACAAAAGTTCCTTAGATCACCGAGTGTGAATATTGAAAAACCAAAAGGTTGAAGGTTAAGCCATGTTCCTATGACATTTAGCTAGCAGTTGTTTACATGGTAATACAGTTATGAGTTTTTAAGTTATCATATATCAAATGATCCATGCAGACCTATTCACGAATTGAAAGATATTTCTTCTTACGTTCATATACAAATATTAGGTAAAGAGGTCATCAAAACAGAAATGAATCTTAGATATACTGACCTTGTTGGTGACTTTTCTGCTGCCATGCTGATCTGGCTTATATGCAATCTTCAAAAGCGATGTTCAGATTCTTTATTTTATATATTCTTACAGCATAAATCCTGTTTTACAGAAAGGAAAAAAAAACAGCAACGAAAACCAAATTAGGTGACTGTACATTTGGAAAGTAATAACGATGAAGGGTGCACCAAACATCTTATTACATGATAACAACACATTACTCCTAGAAACAGACCAGAAAATGCATTGACTTGTGACTTGTAAGGGAAAACCATGTAAAAAAAAGAAGCAGAGAGACTAATTTCGATTACTAATCACTGTAACTTTTCAGCTAGATAAAATCAAAAATAGCAGGAGAAAACAAATGAACGAATCAATAACAAGAAAAGGTCAAATTCCAAATTTTCCACCGAAATGAAAAGTAGGATGGCAATCTTCAATTTCTGGTATTTTCCCCCAAATAACAAAACATAACAGGTAGCTACTCCGCTTCATCATCACATAAACAATCAATTAATTCCACTCCAAGTTACATATCTTAAACACCTAAACCCTGTATTTTCAGGTCATTTCAATTAGAAACCTAACTTACATGTTCAAATTCAATTACAGTAAACCAAACGCAAAATCTGACAATAAATTAGACAAATAGCACAACAAGCAAACCAGTCAGAGGTTGCCTAGTGGTAAAAAGCTTGTGACTATCATCATTAATATGTGACAAGCTCTCAACTCTCAAGTTCAATTTCTACTAGGTGCAAACAACTCTAAAGTGGCCACGCCAACATTCCCAAAAAGGGGAGGGCTTTATCCGCCGGGTGCTGTTTGCTTAAGCTTATATGTGGGCTTACGCGCTTATTTGATTTCAACTTATATATCAAAAGCTCCAACTTTCCGGCTTATTTTGAGACTATATCATACTCCGTACAAGTTTATCATATCATAATAAACTTATATAAGCCCACAAGTCTCAAAATAAGCCGGAAAATTATAGCTATAGCGGGCTTATGGCTTATTTGGTTTCGGGCTTATGATTCATAAGCTTGCTTCTTGTGGCTTGTTTTAGAACTTTTCATCCTATATAAGGTTATTATGTCATAATAAGCTTATAAAAGCCTAAAAGCTTCTAAATAAGCCACAAGAAGCAAGCTTATGAAACATAAGGGGAAAACCAAATAAGCCATAAGCCGGCTATATAAGCCAAAACAAACACCCCCAAATAAGCTCATTCAATCCAAATACAAATTAAAAAAAAAAAAAACACGTACAACAAATCATCGTACCAGGTGAAAAACACAATAGCAACATAATAAGTAACGACAAGTACTAGATATATAAAAAAAATAAGCGTACCAGCTGAAAACGAAATGAAACTGAACGATAGAAATAAAATAAAATAATAATAATTGTACGGATCTATATATGTGAGGTCATAGAAGAAGGATGATGTACCTTTGTGGATGGTAGTAATAATAATTGAGAATTGAGAGAGAGTTGGAGGAGTTTCGTGTAGAGTGGGAGGGAGGCGTGTGGTGACCAAAAGTATTGTGTTTATATTTGGTGAAATGGAGCGTGGCCTGCAACTGCCTGTAAGGTGCATCTATCACATATATTAGTTTTATATTGCCACCTCGGATATACAGCCTAGATAAGTACTTTGGTTTTATGTACTTCGTGTCTTAAGCCACGCTGGCACACGACTAATTTTTGCTTCAAAGGATGGTGTGTGAAATGAAAAAACGGAACGAAAATTATAAATTTTAATAAGTTGAAATTAGTAAAATATAAAAAATGCGGAGCCGTAAACTGTTTTTTTCTGTTAATAAAGTGGAAAAAATTACTGAAAAAAATACGAAACGGAAATTTTAAAGTTTTACAGTTCAAATTTATAAGATGTGAAAAAATACGAAAAAAAAAAACAAAAAACTGTCATTTTCTGTCAGTATACCGGGTATTTAGGGGTATTAGTGGTAAAAAATGGTTAAGAGAGGTACGAATAGTATGACTCATCGGATAATCAGATTGAGTTTTTTTAACATAATTGGATCGGACTTGTTTTTGTTCAAACAATTTAAAATCGGTTTGATCGGTTAACCAGTTAATAAGCAGACTGACCAAAGTCGATAAAAACCCCACAGGTTGTAACCGGTCAAGTCTGATTTCTAACCGGTTTTCAGCCTTTTTTTATTTTAGACTTTGCATTTTGCTAATGAATATGGATTGTATTGAAAGAAAATTTACTACAACATTATGATACATCGTTATAATACATAGGAAAGGAAAAACAGCATTACAAATACATCGAAAGGAAATACATCAAATGTAATCCATCGGAAAGCTAATCGATAAAATTGGGGTTTCATCTTCGGATCTGGTAGACATAGCTTTCGCATCAGCAGCTTCATCTTGTGAGATTTCTTCATCGGAAAGTGTGATTGCTTGACCCGCTTCCGCATATTCTTCGTAAACCGCGTCTTCAAATTCAAGGATGGTTTCAAGACTTGTTTTGCGTTGTATCGCTCGGTGGCGTCCAAATGATCTTTCAGACACATGCCCATCTCCAAGGACGCCGGTGCTAGTCTTGTTTTTTGATTTGATCCTAATTTTTGACCGGAAATCCAAAAGGGATCAAACCATTGTTGTGAAACTCGTCATGAAAATATTGTAAAATTTTGTTTTATTTTAGAGCACATTGGAACATATGATAAGTGAAATTTCATCTAGTATGACCCGTCCCAATTAGGTGCTAAAACTGGTTTTTCCGCTTCTTTACAAACCCTCTATACGCAACATATCTTACATTCTCCGTTTAAAAGCATCCCTCATTTGAGCTATCGGGGTCACCTCTAGTCCATCTTGAACAACCAAGTTAACGATGTGTGCAACACGCCGACTTTGAAAGAATATGTGGTTAAGAGGTGGTTCGTATTTTAATTTTAGTTTACCCATGGCGCTTTTATTATTACTTGCATTATCAAACATAATTGAGAAAACTTTATTTTCCAAATGAAATCCTTTTAACACTTTAATCAACATATTGGCTAAAGTCAGTCCCTTATGAGGACTCGAAAAGTTTTCGAATGCAATAGTTCACTTCATCATTTGCCACGTTTGGGGATCGATCAAATGTGTGATGACACACATGTGTGAACGGGGCAAACCATGTGGAGCGGACCAAACATCCGTAGTTAAATTAACACAAGTATCCAAATTCAAAAATCCATTTTTCAATACTTGTTTGGCCGTTTTCAGAACTTCATAGCATTTATTATACTTCGATTGAAGAGTCGCCTGAAACACCCTAGTGATATGCAGGTTGTCAAAAAACTTAGAACAACAAACCCTCTTAAATCACCATCCTAGCAAATTGTTCACGAACAAAATCCAAATTATAGGCAAATATACCCTCGTCTCGACTCATAGAGGCTTGACCTGTTGCCGGAGTTTTCTTGAGTGCCGAACAATACCAGTGATAAGACCTCAACGTCGAGTTGGCACGGAAGGCCAATAAATGAAAGCAATGTTTACATTGAGCCTTAGTCTGACCATTTGATAATTCGACGAGGTTGAACTTTTGCCAAACTAAGGTGGTATAGCTGTGTGCCACAAATTTAACAACCATCGGTTCGGTTGTTCAACCAACACAAGTAGTATATGAACTAGCTTGAGTTGCCATTAGTGAATAATTTCGGTTTTGAGTCTTTGAGTGTTTTTTTGCTTGTATGATAGATGTACGAATAAACAACACACAAGTGCTCTATTTATACTAAAGTATAATGCAATGTCCAAATGGGTCCCAAAAATAAAATAAAAAACTCCTCCATTAATGCCAAAAGGTCCCATCGGACATTCCAAAATTTAAAATTCAAAAAAACATTCCTAATTGGTTAGTAAACGCTTTTCTAACCGGTTCGGTTAAACGGTCCCAAAAACTAGTATATCAGCTGGTCATGAGCCTAGGTTTACCAAATCGATTAGTAGTTACTAACCCGTTTAAGGAAACCCGTACCAGTTAGGGTCAAAACCAGTTTTGTTCGGTCCCAGTTTCCAGTTTTTCGTCGATTTTGGTTTGGTAAACTGGTTTTTATGCCCACCTAAGGGAGTCAATTGAAGGTGAGTTTTTACATGGTTAAAACTCGCATGTGAGTTTTTTTCTTTACTCGTCAAAAGCTACGGGCGGGTTGGACTTGGACACTCATCAAGTATCATTTACTCACCAGCGATGAGTCATACAAATGCGGGGTCCGTGTGTTTTTTTATCTGTTCGAATTCTTTACAAAACAAAATCAAACTTACGTTTTTAATAAACACCCATCATTCAACATATTTAAAACACAGCTTTCTTAAAGTTCACTATTTTATATACTTTCCAATTTTTAACTTATAAAATACTTACTTACACATGGACGAGTATATGTTTATGCTCTCTAATTTAATTATCGAAGATGAAGAAACTATTATGAATAACGCGTGGATGCATTTTCTTATAAGAGCGATGTCTTTTTTCATAATAGACGACAAGAAATCGAGTGACGAGAAACCCTGTATAGCAAGATCATTATGGTGCTCATGAGTGTTTATCTACCATGTTTTTTATGGGAACCCAGTGTAAACCCTGTGTACGATGCTAGAGCCTTTCTGAAGACATTTCGAATGGCTTGACCACATTTCAACCTGATAGTTGCGGAGATAACTACCCATGATCCATACTTTACTACTACTAATGGTTGTTTTGAAAGAGAAGGCATTTCTCCGTGAACAAGTGCGCGACGTTATGAAGTACATCTGATCATCACACGTGCATCAAAACCTTCGTTTTAATTGGTCCAACACTTGTCTCGTAATGTTTAATTTTAGCTTTAGTTGTGATATTTCTAATACTCGAATTTGATGTAATGCTTTTAAATTATGAATACAATTTTAAAATTTAATGCGTCATATGTTTTTATTGATTACGTCCATTTACATTTACATTTTTTAGTTTAAGAATTGCTAATTAAGTAAAATAGAGGTGATGTGGAGGTGGATTAAGGTGGGTTTTTTGTCTTTAGAAAAGTCACACGTGGGTTATCACTCTCCCATAAAAACCCACAAGTGGGTTATAGCTTTGGGAACACCGAATGGTGAGAAACTCGCCACTGGTGAGTTGTGTGTTTATATATTTTTTATTACTTTTTTAATAGGGTTGTAAGTGTGTGGGTATTTTAGTGGGGCATATTTTTATATAAAGTAGGTATGAGGTGGGGTGAGTTTTTTGTTCTTTATGATAGTGAAAATGTGAGTTTTTGATGAGTTGGTACGAGGAGAGAGAAACCTGAGGTAGCGCTAAGGTGGACGGTGGGTTTTTGGCTACCACTACCACTAGTTTAATAGTTGAAATGTGAGTTTTTGGTAAGTTGTGAGAGAGGAGAGAAAAAGCTGACGTGACGATGGTGAGGTGAAACTGAAGTTGGGAATCTCACCATACTCCCACGGTCCTACCATCTTAAGATTCAATGGATCGGAAAATATAAGCTCACCATACATTTCAACGTTATATCATTTTTATCTCTCCTCTTACTTCAACTCATTCACTCACCATTCATGCAACTTTTAAAATATATTTTATTCATAAATTAAAAATGTAAATATCAAACGTATGAAACAAAAAACGTAGGATGTGTTAAATTTAAAACTTTTATTCATATGTTAAAAGTAATACATGGACAACTAATGAGGGTTTGCTATTTTACTAGATCCGGTGGTCTAGGTGGGTGGTAATAGATGGTGGCAGCCATTGTTGAGTTAGAGAGAGAAAGTGGTGGATATAGGTGTTAAAGAGAAAAGAAGACAAGTTGAATAAAAATGAAAAAGGAAAACACACAAACAACAACCCCTCCTTAAAAGCCTTGGAGGGGTATTTATAGTCACACACGTATAAACTATACACAGTTGTCTAATCTAGTCCATGCGTGTGTGTCTATGATAACTTATGGGAATTCTTAATTGTTGTCACATAAAGTGGATTTCCAACAATCTTCCCCCATGGGACGGCGTGTTGAATTCCTTACAATATTTTTTCCTAGCAAGTACATTATGATTAAGAACAAAAGCTTCCATGAAGCGTCCAATGCTGATGAAGTCTTCTGAGGCCTTTGACTTCAAGTCTTCACTCTAGAGAGACTCATCTTTGTAGTAACTTGTAGTAGAAATACTGTAACGGCACGAGCTAAGTAACCCATATACTTATGGTTATGGAGAAGCTTCTGAATTAACTTCCCCCTAATTCATGCCACATATTCTTGATGTAGTAGCTTTTTATAGCTTCCCTGTAAACCGATAATCCTCATTAGCCGTTTCAAAGCTTTCAATAAAGCTTAGAATGATTAAGCGCACAACGGAATTTAACAAGCAAAGCCCATCATATGAAATGATAATGTTGCTATGAGTGATGAAAGTTTAGGGCACACCAAGTAGATCAACAACGTCTCTTCTCACGCTTGAATAATTCTTCTGAATTTTTCTTCCCCCTCAAAAGTTCAAGTTATGCATACTAGAAAGAATCAAGATATTTCTTCCCCCACGTAGTTGAAGAAAGGTAAAATCCCATGTATGAAGCCCAAATACTGAAGTAGACACTTTATCCCATTCATGAAGTTGACATCGTAACACCAGAGTCAATTAAGTCCCGAAAATGCACATATCTTCTTCCGGAGATGCACCAGAGTCAATTAAGTCCCGGAAACGCATATCTCTCCCTATAGGATAATGATGATTTATAATTGCAACAACCAAAGAATTAATCATCGAACAATAGTGTACATCTTTTAACCATTAAAGACTGTTTCTTTCATTTTTTCCCCATGTAAGTTGAAAAATGCACTAAACGCCACGAGTTAAACACTGATTTTTCTCTGCTGTTATGACATTTGTCTCCCTGGAATGCCTTCAAATAAAAAGGTGTAAATTTGATCACGTGTACTCGTTGTGCGTTCAATATGTCTTCTTTTTCCCCCTTGATGGTTTCGAAACCTTGGAACCAGCAATAAATCGTACGCACATGTACTTGAAATCTCGTGAGAATAATAAATAAGTTGAATTATTTCGAAGAGAATCATTTGCTGATCGAAATTCTCTACTCATAAACTCTCCATGGCTATTTTTACCAACCCCTTTGTAGGCTATTTGAAGTTACCACTGATGGAGTCAACCCGATATACCAAACGTGAAACTGAATAGGAATTCCTCGACCTTGTGACTTAATCTTGCACTATTGTTAAATGAGGAACGGTGTAGAAATATCCTTGTTGAGAAATTTCTAAGTACCCAATATATTACCGAAGAAGTATATAAGCTTAACACCTCTTGAAATTATCCACATCGACTATGCGCGTGACACGGAGTACAATAATGTAGCTACTTTAAGTGATAGTTATCCAGGTCATCAACCAACCGCCCTGAACCCAGAAACTAGATAATTAAGTTTTCATCCTAAAGATTAAGCATGAACAAGTTATCTATCAAAGATAAAATAAGTGCACGCCTTCGATAAATCCGTCTCTAACTTCAAATAATAATACATGATTCAATCCGTAGCCACTAAAAATTAATTTCAAACATAGCCATTTTCTCGGTCTCGTCAAATAAATTTTGTCACTTTGTCACGTCTCTTTGTCTTGTCACGTTGTTTTGTCACTTCAAAGTCCAATGATATCCCATATGACTTAATATAGAAAACTTTGTCCAAAATAAAATTTTGGCATAAAATTAGTGTAATATGACTCAAAATACTCGGGCCATCCAAAGCAAATCAACATATACAAACTATCACGTCTATCATCCTTCATGTTAATGCAAAGCAATGCCTAAAAACATTGTTAGTATTAATTAATCTTTCTTAATTTTGATCACGTCAAATTACAAAGACATTTATTGTCAAACACAATCATAAAATGAATTATCTAACAAACACTATCATCAAGGTAATAATCATTACACTAACATATCTTAATCATGCTTAGTGATCATAAAAGTGATTAGCCTTAAAACTCACTTTTGTCAAACGTTACAAAAGATTTTTAATAAACTTTATTTTTAAGAAAATGTTTTATTAAAATGAAAATGCAAATTTGAATATGGCATATTCCATATGCCATAAGAATATCCTTTGAAGGTTTAAACAGCCTCAGATATTTCAAATTCACTAAAAGACAAAAAGGAGCGTAGTCTACGCCAGCGGTACCTTAGCACCTATGGCGGTTCCTTATCGATAAGGAACCGCGGGCTCCAATAAGGAACCGTGGGCAGATATAGCCGTTGGATATTTTGTCCTATAAATAGTGAATTAAATCTGCATTCTCATCAACCCTTTTTGGACATCTTCTTCAGCCTTCTTTCTCTTTTCTAATCCTAGTCATTTATAAATGATCACTTAATGTGTTAAGTATGTTTACTCATGATTATCCTCTTGACCTCCTTCTTTACCTTGTCCAAAGACAAGATCACTCACACTCTTGTGATGTGATTAAAGATGTAGCATTGATGAAGATCACCTTCTCCTACAAGATCTAGTCATGTTCATCATTTGTTTATTTGTGTCTTGTGTAGATCCAATGAATTTGTGAATACTTGGACTAGTTGTGTTCATCCAAGTTATTTGTGAATACTTGGATTAGAGTTGTGTACATCCATTGCACATGTGTGTGCTTAGATTTATGTTGTGGAGATCCAAGCTACATGTGTGTACTTGGATATGATTAGTTGAGTTGTAATTAGTTGTGTTAGTTCTCACTAAACTATAAAGTGATGTGGTTGTGTCTTGTGAGTTCTCACTAAACTATAAAGTAATGTGGTTGTGTCTTGTGAGTTCTCACTAAACTATAAAGTGATATGTAGTTGTGTTGTGTGAAGTTCTCACTTAGCTTCAAAGTGAATAGTTGTGAAGATTGGTTCTAGCTTTGGAGTAGAACTCGACATCTAGCCTTGTGTCGGAAAATGGTGAAGTAGGCAACGTTGTGAAGATTGGTTCTACCTTTAGATTAGAACTCGACATCTAGCCTTGTGTCGTAAAAGAGTGAAGTGGGTAACGTTGTGTAGATCGGTCCTAGCTAAGATTAGGTCTCGACATTTAGCTTAGTGTCAGAAAATAATGTAAGCGACGTTGTAAGGTTTTCTCCGCCAAGAAGGGAGCTTGTGGATATAGTAGAAATCTCGAGTAAGGTGTACTCGAGGAGTGGAGTAGAAACCAGGATAGAGCCTCGTTGTCGAACCACTATAAATCTTGGTGTCTTCCTACTAGGTTGTTTCTTTCCTTACTCTTTACTTACATTTATTATCACTACACTTATTATACATTGTTAATGTATTAGAATTGAACCTAATCATTATGCAACTAGCTTTCAAGTAAAAGATAGTTTTGTGCACTCACCTAATTGAAAAGAATTTTAATTAGGAGATAAACCGATGAGAAACTATTCAACCCCCCCTTCTAGTTTCTACAATTGGTATCAGAGCGATGGTGACACAAGATCTTTGAAGTATATTGTACTTTAAAACTTGGATCGATCCACTGTCTCCTCAAATTATAAGGTTAAGTTGTACTAAAAAATTTCTTTGGTCAAAACTATTTTTTGTTGAAAATAAGCCTTTTAAAATGTTAATATTGCATGTTACTTAAATTAGTAGTATTAATGCATTTTAGATTTACTCTTAAAATGTATCTACGAGTTTGCATCTTGTTATGTATAGGTACTCATGAAGATAAATCATTCTATTGATTGTGGATTGAGTTACTTACACTTATAGAAGACTCATCTTCTTTGATTTCCAACATCATTGAATGATGATATCAAGATGGGTAGAAGTGATACTAGTCTTTGAAGACTTAGTAGTCACTATTAGTCATAGTTGGGCTTTGAATCGATTCCTTGAATGCTTGGAATGCAATTTGTGGCCAAGGTACGCTCTCGTTCTTCCACACGCCCTATTGATCATTCTTTTGATCATTAATTGACTATATGCTTGTTCTTGGCATCCTTGCCTTGACATCTATTTGTGGTTTGTGATTCTTTTCTTTTTCCCTCTCAAACCTTCATTGATTGGATACTTGACTCACTATGGAGATGTAGGGTGAGTTAGTAGAAGCTTAAAGTATCAAGCATGATTTCCATGGTTTGCACCCTTACGGTTAGTAGGCCCTATATCACGTATAACTTGTGCAATTAAGCTCATCTTTAGGATGATTAGAGAATCCCTTGAGATACCAAACTACTTCATTAAGATGTAGGTGGATTTTACACATTTAGAATTGAAATATTCCAAGGATATTGTTAATTCTAGCAACAATTATCCGATCATGTGGGAGAGAAAGTAAATCTATACTTTGCTCATATTTTGAAACAGAATAAGGCTACTCTTGAAAATGATCTTATTCTATGCATCAAAATTACTTGGTTTAGTTCATTACCAAAGCCGTTTAGACTATCGCCAGAAAGGCACGTCTTTAACCACTATATATGACACAAGCTCTTCACATCATCAATTTGAAGAATGTCATTTGTCCTTTGAGCAATGATCTTGGTCTTGATTCACTTCTCTTTACTCCTCTCCCTTTGCCTTTTCGCTACGAGTAGTCGTTCGTTCGTTTCGGTATTTTCTTGTCTCGATTCAACTCGTAATCCTTCAACAAGTCATTATTACGTAGTGTTGTGGTGGTCCAATGATATCCTAAAAGGTTTAAGATATATTTTTAAGTATTTTAAAATTTTGGTTTTCAAAAATTCATCGTTTTTCTTTGATAAAAACCTGCCTCTGTAGGCGGTTCTTTATCTCGGCGGCTCAAAGGCGCGGTTCCTTATTGATAAGGAACCGCGGGCAGTAGCTTTTGTCAGAGCGCCAGTTTTATTAAAAATAACTTTTTCAAACAAGTCCTTCTCTCTCATTCACACACAGTGACAGTTTTCTCTTATTTTTCCACCATTGTTGAAGCTTCAAAAACCTTCAATCACTCAAATTAATTGATTCAAATTTGTGGGTTTCACTCATCCATCATCCAAGATCAATTAATTGTAAGTTATTTCTTTCAATTTCATCCAATTTGTTCTAGGGTTCATACATTCACAATTGGAGATTTTTAAAATTGATATTGAATTAGAACCTTACTAGGAATAAGAGTTGACATAGTATTGTTACAATGATTCCTTAGGTTCATATTCATAGAGATTTCACTAAAACCCACTTGTAGAACAAATCTGAATTTTGACTAAATATTTTGGTTGATTGATGGAATTGATATGAGCCTATGAACAAGTTGTTAATGGCGTTGTTAAATGTTTACCTAAAAACCTTGTTTTTAAAAAACCAATGTTCTAGTTCATTGTTGATTTTGCATAGTTCATATGTTTTGATCAATGGTGAAGGTTACATTGTGAACATGAGAATGACAAGGATTAATCCTTTGTTTGTCAAGTTATTGATGAAACACATTATCATCTTTTGAAATTTCAATTTTTAATTTTTCATATGAGTGATTGGAGAAATATCTTTGTTTGTTGTATTTGGGTACTAATCATGCCTTCGGAATACCAACAAGACCACGAATACACTAGACAATACATGCCAAACCTTTCCGAGATGTGTGCTTCACCTCAACTTACAAACACCTTTTCCTCACTCCAAAAACGTTGTTTTCATGAGGGTAGAGTTGTCGAATAGGATATTGAGGGATATATATATACTCGATCAATGTTCGGACAAATTGGGTTTGATTGTTTGTTGGACATCAAAGAGGATATATATCCCGAATTTATCCTAGAGTTCTTTAGCACATACTCTCTCATTTATGATGATGATAAAGTATATGTTAGGTTCATCCTTGAAGGTCGACTCATTAAACTCTCTCTTGAAGACTTTGGTCAAGCTCTTCGTGTTCCATTTGTGGGCACTTGTCGATTTACTGATAAATGGAAATTTGATTATCTTCTTGAACCATTCGACTGTGCTCCAAATTAAAATGAAGAGATTTACCTTGACTTCCTTCTTGATGTCATTTGTAAAGAGCGTAGTGGAAACGTTGTAAAAAGCCTCCACTCTACCAAGCGTCAAGTAAAACGCTATGAGGTTCTCTTAAGCGACCTAAATGATTGTATGGTTTGTTGGGCCGACATTCTTAGGGAGGATGTATTTTGTCTTGGCGGAAACCGATATCATATTCCGGCGTGTATGGCGCACATGTTATGTTGCATCGCTACCGACGCCAAGTACAATCTCGCATACTATATCGTTCGACGAATCACCTATGCTCTTTCCAAACCCAAAACAAATCTTCCCAATGCCATGCTCCTTACTCGCCTTCTTAAGAAGGTTGGGGAAGATTATCCCGACATTAACATTTCTCGCTTTCGTTCGGCCAAACGTGTCATGCTACCTATTCAAAAGGTACAACCACGAAAAGCTATAAGTGATCGAGGTTCGAGAAAGTCCGATCCACAAGAGTCCGATGACGAGGACTTTGATATGTCACCAAGTGATGGTGGTGGCATAAGCACAAGTGCTCATGTTGGATCTTCGAGTAACTACCACCCATCCATGGACTCTTTCATGGAAGGGTTAGAAGAAATCATCCCTCCTCCTCACTTTGCTACTAGTGGACTTCTCGAAAACTTCGGTCTTGCGGATGTCTACTGAGCTAATCTTAAAACACAATGTGAGTTGTATGATCATCGAGTGGAGTCAAGAGGATCGTTCAAGAACATAGCCAAATTGATCAAGGAACTTGGCAAGAAGAAGAAATGAAGCATTGTTTCATCAAGGTTTACATGTTTGAAAACATGTTTGAATTGTTAATCTTTTATTATGATTGTCTACTAATACTTTATGTTTGGATAATTAGTATTTTAATTCTAATAGTTGCATTGCTTTATGCATATTATGTGTTTGTTAGCCTCCTAGATTTTGACTTATAGTTAACTTTGGCTTGATATTTACCTGTGTGAAATCTGGGATGACCAAGTTTTTGGAAGTTCACTTTTCTGTCACCACTGGACGCGGTTCCATATCGAACCCGCGGTTCTTTAGCGATAAGGAACTGCGCCCCTACGTAAGGAACCACATGTTCCTGTTTTGACTGAATCTTTGCTTTACACTATTTTCCTTAATCTATGTAAAACTTTGATAAAATTTTTGAAAAACCTGTACTTTCCAAAACTAGGGTACCTAATTTCATTATTCACCTAAAATAATTTTAACCCATTACTAGTTTGGATCATTCCCTTCTCTTATTAAACCCCCTCATGTTGATTGTATTCTTCATCTCTTCAACTTTTCTCTAAACCTTAACTCATAATCATGGTCTCCACTAGAACATCCACTTCTTCCAAAACCTCTTCCTAAAAAAAGCCTCAAAATTAAGATCAAGATACCCAACATTGGTTCTTCATCTTTCCACACTCCTAAAAATGAGATCTCTCCCATTCTCATTTCATCTTCACCTTCACCACTCCTTGCTCCATGCAAGATAAACTCTACCCATGGTACTAACCATTCTCATGGTTCTACCTCCTCTTCATTCCAATCCAGAATGAATGAGATCTCTTCACCTTTCACCCCTAGTCCTCCTTTGGATGGGATTTCTCAACCTCAACCTCTACAAAGTATCCCCTTTGTACTTGAGCCTTTGGTCACCTCTCCTATCACTCCACCAAACTCTCCCATCTCACCCTTGGACACCATGCCTCCACCACCTTCTAACACCAATGCTCCTTATTTGGGCATTCCTATTCCTCACTTCATGGGTGATCCTTATTTCTTTGGGTTCTTAGAAGCTCATGGTGCAAAATGCCCATGTTGTCTCTATAATAACTACATCATTCAAAACCTATGTATGGAGATGCTTGGCCTTCATATAAGGTTGCATGACTTCTTGCTTGTCTTGTTCTCCATGCCTCCTCATAAGAGATTAATGATGGTTTTCAAATTAACATGCTTTTAAAAAAAAGGTCAAGCCAAAGAGAACTATGAACTCAAGACCTAGTTGTTAGCTATCTTTGTAGTAGTTAATTGTCTTTTTAATTCTTGTATTTCTTTTTCTTTCCCTCATGATTTTCTCATGTGGATGATTTATGGATTTAGTTTTTATGTGCTTTAATCTATGTGCTCACATTAAACAACTTCAATTTAATTAAAATTGAACCTAAATCTATTACAACCTCTAAAAACTTGACTTAAAATTGGACCAAAATGTTATTTAAATATTTTGTCACCCTTTATCAAGACATTCTTTGTGAATGTGTTGCTTTTATGCAACCCTAGCATACTCTAGTGCTAAAAGAGGTAAAAATCCAAGATTTACAAATTTTTGAAAAAGTCTTATCTTTGTCCAAAACTTTTGAAAATCTGGTTTTGCAGTCCACTGGATGCGGTTCTCAAGCCTTCAGGCGGTTCTATATCGATATGAAACCGCGGGCCTCTTTAATAAATCGCGTCCAGTAAAGCCGATTTTGGCTTATTTTTTGTCTTTCTTCTTTGACCACTGTTCTGGTTAAGATTCTTTGTTTACCCAATTTGGCTAAACATTCTCTAAAACCTTTCTTTTTCATTTCAAATCTTTGCCTTGTCTATTTTCTTTAAATTCTTCTCTTTTGGGAGTTATTTCCTTCATCCCTCACAATGCCTAATTCTTCTTTTTCTAACCTTGACATTTCTTTGTCACACTCTTCTCAACCTAAAGCTTCTTCTTCTAAGCTTTCAAAGAAACCGAAAATCTCAGTTAAACCTATTTGGATAAAAAATAATAAGAATCCTCATGATTCTTCTTTTCCAAAATCCTCCAAGAATACCTCTTTCTCTCAGATTCAATATTGGAATGAGACTTACTCTATAAATCCAATTACCGGAGAAAAAGAAATTTTGTCACCACCACCTAAACCTTTCAACTCTCCTCAACTCAATGACCTAAATTCTTTCCCTAACCTCACTGGGCATTGTGAAAACATTTCTTATCCATTATCTCCCTCCCCACCAACCTCTAATCTTGATGGACCTCCCCCATCTAACGACTTTGTTTTGCATCATGGTTCCTCATGTGCTTGTTGTCTTTTTCAACAAATTGAACTTGCTCATATCTATGACAAGCTAAATTTTCTTGAATTCCTCCTCACTCGACCTCCGCTCAAAGTTTTCGTTCCCTTGAACAAAACTTTGAATGATACTTCGTCGTCTTTCTTTTCCAACTAAGGCACTTTTTGTACTTTAGTTGTTTGAGTCAATAAATTTTAAGCAATCTTGGAAGATTATCACTATTAGAATAGCTTATGCTTTGTGGTCTATTTTCCATATTTTTTGCTTTTAATATTCATATTGTGTGTATGAATATTTATCTTGTATGTTATTTCATATTTTTTGTAATATGAATGTTATGTGTGTTATCTTTCCCTCTAATTTTATTACACACATTTGTTAAGGAGTTGATCATGGTTAAAACTTAAAATTAATTATGGGTGATTCCATAAATTCTAAATTTTAACCCATTGAAATTTTAAATCATCTTTGATTGGTTTGGATGTTTCTTTTCTTCCTTTATTCCACCAATTGAACTATGATGTTGTCAATACACACTCTTTGGACATACTTAGCAAATGCTTACTTCTAATTTGATATTTCTTTTCCTTCTCCCTCTCAAGTTAGTTAGTAAGTAGTGCACATATATACATTGGTGTTTATTTTGTTTCTTCGAACCCTTTGTGTAGCATGTCACCTTAGCTCATTGACTTGGTTCCCCAAGCAAGGGGAGTAAGCACCAAGGGGGAGCTACTAGCAAAAGTCCGGTTCTTTTCTTCTTCAAAGACTTGTGCTAACCTTTTTGCTTCGACAAAGGGGGAGAAATGATAGTGATAAACTCGTTAATAATTCGAACAAAAATTGTATTTTACGTAAATGAGTTTATAGTTTGTCGTAATCAAAAAGGGGGAGATTGTTAATGCATAAGCAATGCCTAAAAATATTGTTAGTATTAATTAATCTTTCTTAGTTTTGATCATGACAAATTACAAAGACATTTGTTGTCAAACAAAATCATAAAACGAATTATCTAACAAACACTATCATCAAGGTAATAATCATTACACTAACATATCTTAATCACGCTTATTGATCATAAAAGTGATTAGCCTTAAAACTCACTTTTGTCAAACATTACAAAATATTTTTAATAAACTTTATTTTTAAGAAAATGTTTTATTAAAATGAAAATGCAAATTTGAATATGGCATATTCCATATGCCATTAGAATATCATTTGAAGGTTTAAACCATGGTTATAAATAGCGTAAGGCGTGGCGTAGCGGCATGTCCAAGCTACATGTTTTAGCGGCTAAAGCGAAGCTTTAGCGTTTCTATAGCGTCGCTTATAGCGGCATAACATATAAAATATTTATTTGTTTTATCATATTTCAATATTGTATTTATACTAAGTTCATAATAAGTGTTGTACATAATAATTAAAGCTAGAAAACTCTAGTTACATGTGACAATATTCATTTTTTGGAGTTAAATTCAAAAACTCATCGAACCTTATGTCGTAGCGTGCCTTAACCTATTGCGTAGCGTGGAGGCCACGCCTCAAGCTTTAGCGCGCCATAAGGCGGGCTATAGCGAGCTATTTAGAACTATGGTTTAAACAGCCTCAGATATTTCAAATTCACTAAAAGACAAAAAGGAGCGGAGTCTACGCCAGCGGTACCTTAGCACCTATCGCGGTTCCTTATCGATAAGGAACCACGGGCTCCAATAAGGAATCACGGGCAGATATAGCCGTCAGATATTTTATCCTATAAATAGTGAATCAAATATGCATTCTCATCAACCCTTAATGTGTTAAGTATGTTTACTCATGATTATCCTCTTGATCTCCTTCTTTACCTTTTCCAAAGAGAAGATCATTCACACAGTTGTGATGTGATTAAAGATGTAGCATTGATGAAGATCACCTTCTACTAAAAGATCTAGTCATGTTCATCATTTGTTTATTTGTGTCTTGTGTAGATCCAACGTATTTATGAATACTTGGACTAGTTGTGTTCATCCAAGTTATTTGTGAATACTTGGATTAGAGTTGTGTACATCCATTTCACATGTGTGTGATTGGATTTATGTTGTGTAGATCCAAGCTACATGTGTGTACTTGGATATGATTAGTTGAGTTGTAATTAGTTGTGTTAATTCTCACTAAACTATAAAGTGATGTGGTTGTGTCTTGTGTGTTCTCACTAAACTATAAAGTGATGTGGTCGTGTCTTGTGAGTTCTCACTAAACTATAAAGTGATATGTAGTTGTGTTGTGTGAAGTTCTCACTTAGCTTCAAAGTGAAGAGTCGTGAAGATTGGTTCTAGCTTTTTATTAGAACTCGACATCTAGCCTTGTGTCGGAAAATGGTGTGAAGATTGGTTCTACCTTTAGATTAAAACTCGACATCTAGCCTTGTGTCGTAAAAGAGTGAAGTGGGCGACGTTGTGTAGATTGGTCCTAGCTAAGATTAGGTCTCGACATTTAGCTTAGTGTCGGAAAATAATGTAAGCGGCGTTGTAAGGTTTTCTCCGCCAAGAAGGGAGCTTGTGGATATAGTGGAAATCTCGAGTAAGGTGTACTCGAGGAGTGGAGTAGGAACGAGGATAGAGCCTCGTTGCCGAACCACTATAAAACTTGGTGTCTTCCTACTAGGTTGTTTCTTTCCTTACTCTTTACTTACATTCATTATCACTACACTTATTATACATTGTTAATGCATTAGAATTAAACCTAATCATTATGAAATTAGCTTTCAAGTAAAAGATAGTTTTGTGCACTCACCTAATTGAAAGGAATTTTAATTAGGAGATAAACCGATGAGAAACTATTCAACCCCCCTTCTGGTTTCTACACTTCACATGAATAAAATTCGTGGCCCATCAACTACCAGCCCAAACCTTTGCTATAGACTCGACCCATAAACAATTGTTAGAACCCGATCCATGTTTAGGGGTATAAATAAGCACAAACCCTAAACTATCTCATAGTTAACCTAAACCTAATCAGTATATCTCTCAAACAATCGTCACTTTTTTTTCTTTCTCCCATCTTGTCGTTACTCCCAAAGCAACACCTAAACTCATCTCATCTTTCATCTCGAATCATCATATGATCTTATCATCTAATCTCAGAAAATCTAAACACAATACCACATCTTTTCTTCTAACAACGAAACATATAATCCCATCTACAGTGCTTTTTGAAGTAATTGATACAACAAGCATCAATTACATGCAGTATGTATTGAATTAAAAAATCCACGAAGGAAGAACAACCAATGAATTTGGCTTCTAGATCTTGTATTAGGTCTCGGGTAGGTTTCTGTTGTATGTTGTTTATGTATCATACACTTTTTGATCGAATCAAAGAAGGTTGATAGCGAAGTTGTTATGAACCTTCTTTATTTTCGTAGATTAAGGACAGATTTATGATGCATGTTGTTGTTTTGTTAAATAATCGAAACAGTGAAAAGATTGTAACATAAATGTTATAAATCTTGCATTATTTTCGAAAATCAACCATTGGTTATACCCAACATAAAAGATTAGTGATGAAATATGTTCAACATACAAGATCCTCAAAAGATCTTTCTTATGTTAGAACGAACCTGAGGTCTTGATGCATTTGGAATAGATATAGATGTCTTTTTGTGTTGATATTGGTGTGATATGAGACGGAGGGAATAATTAAGTCGATTTGGGTTGTTGCGGATTGATAGATGTTGGGTTGGTCTCGGTATGTATATAAACAATAATTTCGGAATATTTTTTATAATACCTTTTCGGAATGTTTATTAAAACTCTCATTTAGGAATGTTGGGTAAACTCCCATTTCGGAATGTATTACATGGCATGATTTTGCAATATTATTGATTCCATTTCGCAATATTTTAAAGACAAGATTTCGCAATATTTTGAAAACAAGATTTCACAATATTTGAAAAACAAGATTTCGCAATAAATTGAAACAGATAGCGGAATATTTTTTGGAATAACATCATTTCGGAATAGTGAAAGACCCATCATTTCGCAATAAATCAAAGAAAATCTCGGAATATGAAAACCTTATCCATTGTACTTTCCGGATTTTATGATCTGGTTTTTTCTGGATCTGATCTAATCTTCATCTTCATAAAAAAATACCAGAAAAAACTTATTTGAACATACAATAACTTAAAACATCTGATTTTTTTAGGCTAGTTATAATAAAGTGATAGTGAGATCAAAAAATCAGATCTGAAAATAGAAGATACCAGATAAAAACGTGACTGATGAGCCCCGATATGATAGAGATAAAACATGATAGATGAACCCAGAAATGAGAGAGTTGTGACAAAAAAACATTGACCATCATGACAAAAAAATATACAGATCGGGACCAAAAAAATACTAAGACCACCAAATCAATAACAAGAAACATGAATGATCTAAGGATTGAACCGTCGGCTTTGATACCAATTGAGGGTTTCCTATTTTACTAGATCCGGGAGTCTATGTGGGTGGTAATAGATGGTGGCAGCCATTGTTGAGTTAGAGAGAGAAAGTGGTGGATGTATGTGTTAAAGAGAAAAGAAGACAAGTTAAATAAAAATGAAAAAGGAAAACACACAAATAACAACCCCTCCTTGGAAGCATTGGAGGGGTATTTATAGTCACACATGTATAAACTATACACTGTTGCCTAATCTAGTCCCTGCGTGTGTGACTATGATAACTTATGAGAATTCTTAAATGTCGTCACATAAAGTGGATTTCCAGCAACTAAAAACTTAAACGTACAAAATTTAAAATTATAAATAGATAAATAAAAACTTAAACGTAATAAATAAAAACTATAAACTAAAATGGAAAATTTCAGTTAACTTTTGTAGGATCGTGTTTTTCTAAGGATTAAGCATTGTATGGATTAATCTATTGAATGGATGGAAAATGAGGAACTTAGAGAGAGAAAGGTATAGAAAGAAAGGAGAGAAAGAGAGGAAATATGGAATGTGATAAAATGAAAGTGTTCAACCCCTCCTAACATGCTAGGAGGGGGTTTATATAGCCCACCCTACATGTGGGCTATATGGGCTATATTGGATCACGAGCACAATATCATTGGAGTGACCGATCCTTTCCAAATACGTAAAAACGTATTTCCAACAATCTCCCCCAAAGGGAGGTCACTCCAAGTTACAATGTCCTAAATAGTCTATAGCTCGTGATCTATGCTAACAATGATGTGACTGAGACTTTTCTTGGAAAAACGTATTTCCAACAATCTCCCCCAAAGGGAGGTCACACCATTTTACAAAATCTTAAACCTAGCATACTATGCTTGAGTCTTCGATCTTTTTCTTGTGAATATGATTGATGAGATCTTTGACTTTGGTCTTGAGCATGTGTCCTTGCTTTGACCTTGTGCATTCATCACTTGTGATATTTGCCTCCTCACAACTTCATGTTCCACATACTTATACTTTTATTAATTCTTGAAAGCTTCAGAGTATGATACAGCGGATGACTTGACTTTTAGACTTTCTTGAATTTGTTGAAGTATTAAGTGCATACAGTATAAGCATGTGGTGATAACTTCTTCTGGATTGTACACCGCACTGCCACCTTCTTGTTACGCTGCATAAGATAGTTAACAACAAAACATATACACGGATGAAATGGCCTTGAACATTTCATTCTAATTCGGTAGCATTTTACCTCCGGTCGGTGAAGACCGTTGGACGATATAAAATATCGTACTTGTGACAGGTAGTTTCAATTAAGAACCTCCTTGACAAGATTTCGCGGGAACACCCGTTCTCTTTATTCGACCGTCCAAAGCTGACTGCGAACATAAAGAGTGAATCATTTGGATAATAATATCCACATGATTTGAAGCCGTCAATTCATGTTCCTGGAACAAGTAAAATTCAATTAAGAACCGCACCATCGTTGCTTTCCAGTTGTCACGAGCTTTACTCGTATAGAATCTTGCAAGTTACCTACCAAGTGCTGTTTGAGGTTAACACTAGAAGGATTTCCACTCATCACTGTGAACACTAAGGTATCACTCTGAGTGTTCTGGCAAGATCACTAAGATATTGCGTAGAGGTCTGGAACGTGTTTAGATTCACTTAAGAATTAAACCACTTTTGCTTTCCAGTTATCACAAGTTTGATTCATAAAGAATCGCACAAGTCACCTACCATGAGCTTTTTGATATTCGCTCAAGAAGGATTTCCATCTTCATTGTAAATACTTTCATATTACTCGGATGTTCAGGCAAGATTATGAAGATTTTACGTAGGACTCTTAAGATCTTTCTTACTTTTCACAATGTGTGAAGAAGCAAGGAAATATGAAAGTGTGTCCTAATAAGATATTTGATGATCTTAAATGACTCTAGACTCGATCGTGCATTTTGTATTTTTAGTGATCGGAGGCTGGAGAGGAGTGCCACTATTTCAATACCAATTTATTCGGAGTGAATAAATCAATAGATAACGCGTTGTCTCCGTGTGATTAAAACAAATATCTTTTAAGAGATATCTGAGTTAGCTGGGATGGGTTGTGCCTTGCATCACTGGGTCCATGATGTCTGTCTTCAATATCAAGAATCATTAAACAATGATCTTAATAGCATATGTATTGACCCGGTTTCTGCCTAAGTTGTAAGGAGGGCTTCTTTCTTTACACCCTTTATCTTTACAATTCTTTTTCATTCTTTAACCCCTTCAATGCTTACCAATACGTCATCACTAGCACCTTGTTGTGATTGTTCCAGTGCTAACTTAAGTACTTGGTCGGCATACAACTACGTTCACAATCTGTCTCCATCTTTCCTAAGGACTACTATTTCTAGCTATAGAATGTCCTTGGAAAGATTCCTCCGGTTCTAGAGGAATCATTGGACATTAACCTATCCTACCATCCTTATGTCGCCACAATCTTCATCGTCGTGAAATAAATAGGTTGCGGGTAAGTATAAATCACCATGAAATCTATTTTGAAGTGCAAATCCATTTTGCTACCCCTTAACATATGCCACGATATCCGAAAACATTTTGCACATGTCGGGATGAGCTAGCACGTTAAGTCAAACCATTTGTGATTAATCATTTCCCATATTAAATCACATTTTCTCCCCCATATTAAAAATATTAACCCAATCGATGTTTTTAATATCAATTGATTTAATAGCATTTTAAGAAAATTTGGGAAGAAAAATGCAAATCCACTTATCTTCATGAATTACACAAGCTCCCCCTCAAATTAATGAGGGTGTACTTGAAACGTAAATAAAATACCTTTTAAACATAGGTGTAAGGTATTTATCACGTGCAAAGATCATATATGATCATTTATTCACAAGATTATCGATTTATGAGGTTGGACCTGAATGATGGAGAACATCATATGAAAGATTCACATGGTTCTTGTTCACGAATGTTGGTCACCTCGTCACGTCTGAAGTTATCTTTTGACTCCATGTGTATGATTGATATCGTTGTCTTGACACCAATATGTGAACTTGGCACTTTCGGCATCAAGGATTCTGAATGCTGGATAATTGCTCCCCCTCAATTGTTGACCTGTGTTCTATTGAAAGAGCTGTAGTCGCCGTTTGAGTAGTCGCATCATCGAGTATGTAGATATCAATTGTAAATTGCTACGGTTGGTGGAGATGATAACTTCATAAAAACAAGATTTCTCTTGTTTTAACAAATAAATGCACTGACAATTAATTCCCGTTGTTGAGTCAAAGCTTTCCGGTGAAATGCTTGACTTTAATGTGAAAAGCGGGTTACTATCAGAAATAATAGCAAGCCATGTTGAGCATGTTTTAAAACATTTGAACTTCTGCTCGAACTTTATTTACAACCCCGTGTCATTATTGAATGACATTTCTAGTGTCGTAAATATTATCGATTCCAGAAGACATGCTCTTTTTATCAAAACATTTTTGAACACACAATTTTGAAAGATTTAGAAAAACCTTTTGAGAAATTCTCGAAAAATTGTGTTCAAAGTTTTGAAAACCAATTGCTTGAGCTTAAGATGTTGAATATCTTACAAAACGAGCTCAAGTCTGAGAAGTTGTAAACTTCCCGTCGTTAAGGATAAGTTTATCATCGGTGATAAACTTTCCTTGTAACTGAAGAACGAGTCCTAAGTTGACATTTACTTAGAAATCGTTTTCATGAGCTTGAAAAACTTTGAATGTTTTAACGTAAAGCTCATGACCGAGAAAGATGAATTTCTCGTTATAAGGTAAAGTTCTCTTATTTAAAAGATTCACTTTCCTATCTGAGCTTAAAACTTGGAATGTTTTAATACAAGCTCATGACCGAGAAAATTTAATTTCCCGTTACGAGGATTAGCTATCTTTAAAGATAAGCTCTCCTAAAATTGAAGTCCGAGTTACAGTCTGATATTTAACTGTAAGTCATTGTGCATGAGCTTAAAAAACTTCGAATGTTTTTAACATAAGCTCATGCCCGAGAAAAATTAAGTTCTCGTTGTGAGGATAAGTTTATCATCGGTGATAAACTTTCCTTTCTCTAAAGATCGGGTCATCGTCTGATATTTAACAATGAACCATTTTTACACGAGCTTAAAACCATTGAATAGTTTTAAAGTAAGCTCGTGTCCGAGAAAATTTAATTTCTCATTTTTGAGGATAAGTTTATCATCGGCGATAAACTTTCCTTTATTTGAAAATCGGGTCATCATCTGATATTTAATGATGAACCATAGTGCATGAGCTTAAAAAACTTCGAATGTTTTTAAATTTAGCTCATGCCCGAGAAAACTTAATTTCTCGTTAAGAGGGTAAGTTATCGTTGCGTAGATAAACTTCCCTATCTCTGAAGTCCGGGTCATCGTCTGTCGTTTAGCGAGGAGCCATAGTGCATGAGCTTAAAAACTTGGAATGTGTTTGATATAAGCTCATGCCCGAGAAAAATTAATTTCTCGTTATAAGGATAAGTTTATCATCGGCGATAAACTTTCCTTTCTTTGAAGATCGAGTTATAGTCTGTAATGTGACTATAAATCCTTATACACGAGCTTAAAACCTTGGAATAGTTTTAATGTAAGCTCGTGTCCGAGAAAATTTAATTTCTCGTTTTTGAGGATAAGTCATCATCGGGATGAACTTTCCTGTCTTTTGAGATCGAGTTACAGACTGTAATGTGACTGCAAGTCATATACACGAGCTTAAAACCTTTGAATAGTTTTAACGGAAGCTCGTGTCCGAGAAACTTTAATTTCTCGTTTTAAGGGTAAGTTATCGTTGCGAGATAAACTTCCCTTTCTTTGAAGAACGGGTTACAAACTGTGATTTATCTATAAGCCTCTGGTAAGATTAACCATGAATCCTCTGAGACACTTGTTTCTCCGATATCTGCTTCTTCAGCAACCAAACTCTAAGAGTGTCCTTAGTTGAACGGTATACAATGATTGGACCGCTTCGTTCTTTTGGAACATCAACCTTGGTACCTGCATTCTCATTAGGAATTTGCATGCTTTGATATGGGTTAGCGATATCAATTTTAGAACCATGCGGAGATTCACAGTTTTCTTTTCTTGTGCTAGAGGTGGCCTGAGGGGATGATTCACTTGTCTTAGTTGGCAAACATTTCCTTTTATAGAAAACCTTAAGATCAGGAAAATGATGTATCATCCTTTGTAATTTCCTCCCTAGTAGTCTTAGTAGAATTGGAGACAATCCTAGTTAAAAGGCACTCGTTTCCTACAAGAGTGAAAGTTTTACTAGTGGGGCGCCACATTTTACCAATGAGTTTGATTTTAGCTACCCACTGGGATTTAAGTCTAGCACAATATTTCACCTCATTAAGCAATTTTTTGGTACAGGAATCATGATTGGCTCTAAAGACACATTTCCTACGAGTAATTCCTAGATGATTGATCGATGCTCCTAGGAGATGACATGCTACGGTTAGCAGTGTTGGGTAATCTAGAAGGCATCTGACTAGGTTTGACATTGCTATCTCTTATATGTGTCTTTTGCTTAGCTTCCCTTAGACCAAATGTTTGGCGAACGTCATTTGGACTAGCTCGAGACGTGTTCTTTAGACTATGTCTAGGGAAACTAGGGACAATCATGTGATTAGGTCTTGCAAAAGCTGTTTTAGTCACATTGGGCCGAGATGGTAGAGTGACTGTTCTAGAAAGATGAACCATATCAACTTGGGAGGCAAACCGCGGTCTCGAGGATTGTGATCGCTCGGATCTAAATGCAGTCAGTTGTCGAATAACCTGATTTGTAGGCGGTTTCCCCAAGATTGATGGTTTTCCAATCTTAGTGTCCACACTAGTTCCTTTAGTTTTCCTTAATTCATTTCTCAAAGCAACTATAGCAAAAACCTTTTCCTGTACTTGAGCTTTTAAAGTCTCATTCTCTTTGAGCAAGTTATCTTGGGATGCCAATTTAGATTCAAGCAACTTAATTTGTTTCAAAAGATTATCCTTTTCAGCTTTAGAATCTAGAACAGTTTGATCCAATTTTTGTTCAAGAACAACGTTTGACTTTTCATGTTTTTCAAAATATGTTTCAAATTTCTCCGTTTTCTTTGAAAATTTGGCATCCTCAAGCTCTTTGGATTGCTGAGCTAAAATGGTTTCAAGCTCTTCAGTCCTAGACACAGAATTGGTTAAAGAAGCAGTCGTAAAACGATTAGCAGGATTGTTAATTAGCGCATTCATTTCAGACAACATATGAAGAATATTATGTGTACCTGACATGCTACTTGTTTCCTGTTTTCCTCCTGATTCTATGCGCTTGTGACTGCTTCTTGTATCGGCTTGCAATATATGCAATTCTCCCTCTTGAAAAGTCGAAGTCAACGATTCCATGGAATGTCAATGAAAGATAATTGTGATTTATTGTCGAAAGACCAATACGATATTTGACAAGTCGTAGAAAGACCGTGAAGTCGAATGTGCGAGATTTTACACACCAACGAATAAACCGTAAAACTCTTTAACACTCTTATTTGGTAAGACCGAAAAAAAGTATAAACGATTAAGCACTTTCGTTCGAAAATTAAAAGTTTACCCGAGTGCTTTTTATGAACAATAATAATACTCGTTGAAAAATCCGTCAGCAAAATAAACCTTGGCACTTTATCACGTTGTCACGTCACTTTGTCCCGACTATAACTTAATATCACAAAATTTTTCCAAAATAAAAATTTGAATAAAAATAAAAATATCAATTGATTATCAAAATAAAAGTTAATATCCAAAATGAAAATTTTCCAAAATAAAACAAATAACGAAAATTAACTTAACTTAAAACCTTAACTAAAAATTTAAAAAAAATAAAAAGATCTGATATACATAAAATCTGATATATTACGTTTTTAGGATAAAAACTACGTGTTTGCTAGAAAAGTTGAGAGAAAAAAAAACGTGTAGAATTCGTGGCCCAAAATTCACAATACGTGGCAGTCAACACTCCTAATATATCTCCTAGTATCCTCCTCCCTAAATAATATATAAGTCAACCCTAAATGTAAGCAACCCTAAACTCACTCTATCTTAAACAAACGCAACCACTTCACACATAGAAAACTCCGTCCAATCTCTGCTATCATCTCAACTACAAAATCCAATAACAAACAACCCCTTTTTAATCTTTTACCCACAAATGGTTTTTAATCTGTCTTAAATCATTAATCATTCCATCATGATTGTACCGTATGTTTACTGAAATTCGATTCTTCAAGATCAATTAAGTTTTGTCTCAGGTAGGTTTACTTTTTGTTTGTATTATTTTTAGTTTTGAGTCACGTGATCGAGGAAGGTTTTGTATGAGACTGAGGATGGTTTTGTATGAGACTGAGGATGGTTTTGTATGAGACTGAGGATGGTTTTGTATGAGTCACGTGATCCAGTCGATAGGTCTGAGTCAATTTAAAAAAAATGGAGTCTTGTGGTGGGTGTCGTGTGTATAGTGTTGGTGAGTCAGTTTGGTGTGAAAGGTTGAGTCTAGTGTTGGTTTGGTCTAGGCGAGATTTAAGGTTTGGGTGTCAGTGGGTTCGAGAGTCTAGAAGTTAAGAGTGTGTTGGAGTCGAGTTGGGGTTGGGTATGTGTCCTCAAGTCAGGGTTGTTGTTTGAGTGAGTGATGTGAGAGGGTCAAGTCTTTTTGAGGTTGTCGTGGGTTTGTGGAGTTATGAGGGTCAATTCGAGTGTTGTTGTGAGGGTCGAGAGTTCGAGTCCTATGTTGACAGTAAAAGAATGAATCGAGAAGTTTTGGTCTTTGTTGGTTTGGACTTTTGGTTTTAGATTCGAGAGTGTTGGTCGTCAGGTGAGAGTGTAAGATTCGAGAGTGTTGTGGGTCTGATGAGAGTGTTGTGGGTCTGATGAGAGTTTGAAGTCGAGGGTAAGGGTGAGTCTTGTTTGTTTGGTTTGGTGTAAGAGTCGAGAGTTTTGTTTGTTTTTTGAATTCAATCGTAGTCTAAAAGTTTCTATCGCAATATCAAAAAATATTCATCGCAATAAAGTCCAACTCCCATCGCAATGTTTAAAATTTTCCATCGCAAAACTTAGACGCACTCCATCGCAATATCTAAAAAACTTACCATCCATCGCAATCTCAACAATAAACCATCGAAATGTGTCTTTAAAAATTTGGGCAGAGTTTCGACTCAATTTCCTTAAGCCCATCGGAATCCACGATCGCAAAGTACGATCGGAATCCACGTCGAATAAGGTATCGGAATAATTTGATCGCAAAGTAGAACCCGAGGGTTATTGCGATCGATGTACAAAACTTGTAACCGTCGGAAAGAGTGGTCGGAATACGTGTCTGAATGAAGAACACTTTCTCGACAGACACAAAAAAAACTATAAAAAAAATATCGGAAAAGGAAACACAAAAAACAGTGAAGACAAAATTTGATAAATCAAGTATTAATAAAAACTGGTAACTTTTATACTATACTTTTGAAACAGACAACTGATTCTTTTGTGAATTTAAAAAATAAAAACTGATACTGTTTTAAATAACTTTTGTAGAAAGTTTGAGACTTTTAAGACCAATGATGATAACAAAAAAAACTGATAATCAGATACTAATAATGAAAAAACGATGCTTTTATCAAATTGATAAACACGTAACACCAAAAGAAAGAGAAACGAGAAAAAATTTTAGAAAGAAAAGATTTTTATGACCAAATCAATAGATAAAAGATACGCCATTCCGAAGAATCAACCAAGCTCTTGATACCAATTATAGGATCGTGTTTTTCTAAGGATTAAGCATTGTATGGATTAATCTATTGAATGGATGGAAAATGAGGAACTTAGAGAAAGAAAGGTAGAGAGAGAAATGAGAGAAAGAGAGGAAATATGGAATGTGATAAAATGAAAGTGTTCAACCCCTCCTAACATGCTAGGAGGGGGGTTTATATAGCCCACCCTACATGTGGGCTATATGGGCTATATTGGATCACGAGCCCAATATCATTGGAGTAACCGATCCTTTCCAAATACGTTTGATCTCCACCTTTACTTCTCCCAAAAGCATCAACGCATCACGAGTCATTGTTGAGAGGTTTTAAAGGGTAGTCTGAAATGACGGTTGGTGAAGTTCCTATAATCTTCGCAAAGGTCGCGAAAAGTAGCACCAAGAGATCCAAGACATATGGGTCTAGTTCGTTCAACACAGAGTTTAAGAAAGCTAGTATTAATCCGTATATCGATGTTGGCGACGATGAGGTGGGGGAAGTTCGACGACCAATAGGACAAGTATAAGGTTCGAATAAGAAAGGAGAGAGGGCAAGTACGAATGACGAAGCATTGGCTTGACGAGGCATTAACTAAGTTGATGGTATCCGAAATGGCAAATCAAAGACGAGACGATTTCCTAGCATTTTTTGAGATCAAATGAGGGAAGTGAAATGTATTGAATGAGAGTCGGCAAATCAAGAATACCAACAACGTCAATAAGACATAAGCTTCTATCTACAATCATACGATCACTTGTCCGAGGATACGCGAATGCATTATGAAGCATAAGGGTGGAGATCAAAGTGATGTGAAATTTACCATATTAGCCTAAGTTTTTTATTTATTACGTTTATTTATATATTGTTTTTAATTTCGCACGTTTAAGTTTTTATTTATTTATATATCATTTTTAAATTATGAATAAAAGTTTTGAATTTAGTACGTCTTACATTTTTATTATTTTCATATGTTTTTTACATTCTTAATTTAAGAATAAAAGTATTTAAATAAAAATGTAAGTACAAACGATAAGTTTGTGGTAACCGTCATGGTTGATAAATTTTATGTAACGCTAAAATGAATGATACATTTCTTACATAGTGTTTGGTATGGTGTAATCAAAAAGGGAATGAAAAGACTATTACGACGGAATAAAAAAATGTTGTTTGTTTACGTTTACAAAATGTAATGACACATTACAAGTAATCACTCATTACATCAAAATCATTCCTTAGGAGACTCCTTTTTTTGAGTTTTTTACCAACCTCTTGTTCTTAAAAAATTTATTTATTATTGTATGGCATTTTAAAACATATTCACTACTATAATATAGTGTTTTCTTTTATTTCTCTTTCTTCCAACTTTTAATGTTATTCAATAATTCAAATTTAGTTAAATACTCTGAAACTATAGAAGTAAGTGAAGATCTTTTTTTTCTATTAATATTCATCCGTTTTTAAAACTAATTTAATGCTCGTATATTATTAGAGAAATTGGTTTATTTGAGTGGCTCGTATATTTTGTTAGATAATAACATTTTTTAGAACGGTATTTCAATTTCACTAAAATTCGACCTCCGAGTTATACTATTCATAACGGGCAGGCCATCGAGCTAATAGCATATATGTTTTGCCCAATTCTATAATAGTGTTTAAGTTATCACATTTTTTAGGTTATGTTTGATAAAATTAGTTGTAAGCTGTTAATTGTAAGTTGTTAAATGTATGTTGTAAGTTGTTTACTAAAAAGTTGTTAACAAGAGTTATAGGCTATGTTTGGCAAAACTAGCTGTAAGTTGTTAACTGTAAGTTGTAAGCTGTTAACTGTAAGTTGTATGCTGTTTGCTAAAAAGCTGTTATTTTTAATAAAAGTGTTTGGTATATTAGCTGTTAACTGTAAATGTAAGATGTAAAATGACTTAAAATGACATCTTTTAATAAATTATAATATGGTTTGAGGTTATATCAGTACTTTATAGCTTTAACAGCTCTTGATAATCTAAAAAGCTGTATGGAACAGCTTTTTATTTAAGAGCTATTTGGTTAAAATAAAAAGCTAACAACTCTAAAGAATGTTGTGTCAAACAAAGCTATTAGATTATTTTTTTAACAAAAAACTAACAGCTCTATAAAAGCTTTAGAAAAACTGTTACCAAACATAGCCATAAGCTGTATTTTTTTAATAAATATTTTTAGTATATCAGCTGTTAACTATAAAATTAAGAAGTAAAATAATTTAAAAGAACATATTTAAATAAGTTTTAATATGGTTAAAAGGTATATCAGTAATTTACAGTTTTAACAACTTATAACCATTTAAAAAGATTTATGAATCAACTTTTTATTTAAGAGGTACTTGGTTAAAATAAAAAGCTAACAACCTTTAAAAATTGTTATACTAAACAGAGTTATTAGATTATTTTTTTTACGAAAAAAAAAACTAACAGCTCTAAAAAAGATTAAAAAAAACTCTTGCCAAATATAGCCTTAGTATTGCACATAAAAGCTTAAGCTAGGATTAACCATCCGAATTTTAAGTAACGGCATTATTGATTTACTTTGTTAAAAATCAGTCAATATATATTAATCGGATAAAAATCGGGCATTAATATGCCAAATCGGTCAAAAATCTTCTAAATAAGTCAACTCGGTTATGGATAAAAATCAACTAAATCAGACATCAATCGATCAAATTGAAAATAATCGGTTAAATCAGTCAAACCAACATATAGTTCCAAAATTTTATACTTCTTTATATAAAAGTCGAATTCGATAAATCTCCACTTAACGATTAATCGCTAACCTCTTGACCACAGTCTAACAATTTTTGCAATGTTGTTTTCTTAATTCATTCGAGCCTTCGAGGTAATGTAGGAAAAATATAACCATTAGATACAGAGAGTCATTTAAATTGAGCCAATTATTTCTCAATAATATACAACGATTAAACAAGTTAAAAACACAATAAATGATTTTGATTAAGAAATAGATTTTCACTTTATTCAGTACTTTTAAAGTATCAAAGATAAATTTGAATTAATTGGACACAATTTAGAAGTTAAGTGGGAAATGAAAAAAACACTATCATATAGTTGATATGTTTTAAAGTACCATAGTATTGTAAATAAGTTTTCTAAAAACAAGAAGCTGGTAAAAAACTCCTTTTTTGTTCATTACATTTTGTAATAGAAGGAAAATTACTTAAAACTCCATCATTAACTAACCACATTAAATATACTTTAAATTATAAATGGTTATTGTATTTTTTTTATTATCGATTACATTACGGCTTCTCATATAAACCAAACATGATTAATAACCGTAATGAATCATTATATTATATTATTCATTCCATTACGTCGTACATTCTATTCTTTAAACATTTCATTATGTCGTACCAAACGAACTCTTAATGTCACCCCCTTAACCTGATCCACCATTTTAAATCAACATATTACATTCACTTTCATCGCCTTTTACTCGTCTTTTGGATCAAAACTCATTTTTAACAAAAAAAAAAATTGAAAACATGTCTCAACTGCATAAAAGTATCATACTTTTCTAAAAAAAATTCATTTAAAAATAAAAAAACAAAAAACTTATTTAGTAGCACTTTTTTTAATATTTTTAAATTTTTTTTAAAAAATTATTCTTCACTTTTACATAAAAAGTAAAAAACCGTCATTTTACCCATTTTTATTTTTTCCTATTCTATGTAAACACTTCTTCACTTTTTAAGAAAAAAAAATTCAGAAAAATTCAACTTTATCTAAACAAGTTTTTAAAAATTTTATTTTTTCTTTAAAATAAAAAATTATAATCTTTTCTAAAAATTTAAAAACAGAAAAATATGAAAAAAAATTCACAACTAATCTTTATGAGAAACAAATTGCCCTCACAACACACATTTAATTTTTCCAACAGAAGGCATTTTCCTATCCTTTTTAACAAACTTTTTTTGTTCGGTACATGATATAATACATGCGATATAACATTAATTTGTAACCCCGATCAAGGAAGTATATTATTTTAAAATAAGCATAAGAAAAAATAAAATAAAAAATGATGATACGAATCTATAAATGAGGTCATAATACAAGGATAATAATTGAGAATTTGAGGGAGACTTTCGTGTAGAGTGGGGCGTGTGGTGACCAAAAAGTATTGGTGCATGTAAAGAGAAGCGTGGCCGGCACATGCATGTAAGGTGCATGTACCACGCATATTTCTTTTATATTGCCACGTGGTATATATACATATTAGGCAAATTTGGACGGTGTGTTTGTTGAAATAAGCAGTAGTAGCTCTCATACTAATTTGTTTACTGTTTATTTGTCATCGCTTCTTAAAGAAAGAATTAAAAAACTAGCATTTTTAAAAAATAGCACCGCTCACCGCTCTTTTGCCAAACGATTAAATAAATCATAATCCTCGCCGCTCCTTTTGTCAAACAAGCATTAAAAATCAAAATATTTTTCTTTACCGCTCACTGTTCCAAAAAGCTTTACCACCTCTAATTGCCAAACACAGCCTAAAAGACTCGCAAAAGCTTTGAAAAAGAAACATAAGACTGGACCTTCACGCCACACAATTGCTAGCAAGACGTGAGCTTAAAGCTTAACGTGAGACGAAAAAGGAAGAAAATTTGATAAAGTGCGATAAATTGGGTAAAATAAGTTTTTTTTTATATAAAAATAAAAATAGTATATGCAAATATAGATTTTTGACGCAATTCCTTATGTATAACACTTATTTTGTGAATTCAATATCTTTAAAATATGATACGAACATAATAATTTACAAAAATATTCATATTTTCTTGCCGTTTTAAAAACGCTATATCGCTACGCCTCACGCAAAAACTCAAGGCTTGATTATGCCGCCGAGCATCGTCTCACGCTATCTATAACCTTGATGTTTGGGGTTTCACATACACTATGTGATTAGCTACAAGACTACACAACTAGATCCATGTGATTGCTGATAACACATTTTTTTTACCCTCAGGCTTTTGAACATCCCATATTAAAACGGCGTATTTTCATTTTTCCATCTAATGCCAAAGCCAATACGTCATACTCTTCGACGTACCAAAGCTCAGAGATTGTTGCCTAATAAAAAACACAAAGATGTGTTAGTATCAGTAAAATATGGGATTATAGTGATGAACAACAAATCAAATCCAAGCTCCTAAGTGTTGTACGAAAGCGACAACAACCCGAAGATCGATATCGCGGAACCGCTAGATCACGAGTTGTATCGAGCACAAGCAGCGAACACGAGAGACTACAAAGAACCGACAATATTATATGCACACGGAATACCCCCAACTACCCCTTTATTAATAACCCTAATAAAGATTACATTGGGAAGAAGAATTCAATGAACTAGGATCCCCCTCATCCCTATTTATAGAGATGAGGGGGTAGGCACCTTCCTAATACAAGTTTATTCCTAATCTATATTACAAAGTACACTTAAGTCCCTAAACTATATTTAAGTTATGGAGAATCAAGATGCGTGCTTTATTAATCCAGAACGGATGTGAAGCAGCTCTGGAGGTTTTTCCCGCGAATATGGAAGCTGAAGAGAAATCTAAGCTTGACAAGAATGCTCACAGTGCCATGATTTTGTGTTTAGGTAACAAGGTCCTGAGAGAGGTTACCGGGGAGACGACTGCAGCGGGGGTTTGGTCAAAGCTC
The DNA here is from genome assembly GCA_025667525.1 of Glebionis coronaria. Lineage (NCBI taxonomy): Eukaryota > Viridiplantae > Streptophyta > Magnoliopsida > Asterales > Asteraceae > Glebionis > Glebionis coronaria. The sequence goes on from CM046879.1 coordinate 99,470,804, forward strand.
GAGTCTTTGTACATGACAAAGTCATTGGCCAACAAGTTGTACCTGAAGAAGAAGTTGTATACATTCTACATGCCGGCTGGACGAAAGATTTCCGAGCATATAGATGAGTTCAACAAAATCGTTCTTGATTTAGCAAATATTGAGGTAAAATTCGAAGATGAAGATCTTGCTTTATTGTTACTCACGTCTTTACCAGCATCATACGAACACTTTGTGGATACCTTGCTTTATGGACGGGAAGATTTGACTTTGGAGGACGTGATGGCCACACTAAATTCAAAGGAAATCAAAGAAAGGTTCAAGGCGAAGGGGGATGATGGTGAAGGGTTATATGTGAGGGGAAGAACCGATCGCAGGTATTCGCATCAGTCAAAGGGAAAGTCAAGATCGAAGTCTCGAGGTGGAAGACTCAAATGCTTTATTTGCCAATCTGAGGAGCACTTGAGAAGAGACTGTCCGAAGAATAATCGCAAGAAGTCAAAAGGTTACGTCAAGAAAGATGATCAACCAAGCTCCAGTGGTTCGATTTACGATGATTCTGAGGTGATGATGGTGATGAGTGCAGAAAGACTGCAAGATTGGATCATGGATTCAGGAGGTTCATATCACATGTCACCCAGGTTAGATGTATTTTTTGATTTTCTGGAATGCGATGGGGGCAACGTACTGTTGGGCGACAACAGGGAGTGCAAGATCAGGGGTATTGGCAAGGTAAAGGTACAACTGAAAGATGGGTCAAGTTTTGTGTTACACAATGTCAGGTACATTCCTGAATTGAAAAGAAACTTGATATCGCTGGGAACTCTTGAAAAAGAGGGATATACCGTAAAATTGCAGTCGGGCAAAGTCAAGGTGATTAATGGTTCTAGGGTTATTATATCTGGAACCCGAAGGGAGAACTGTGTATACTCTTTGGATGGCCATGCATTGGCCGGTGAGCTTAATGCTAGTGTTGAAGAAAAAGACAGTCTTGTGCAGGTTTGGCATAAAAGACTGGGACATATCAGTGAGGCGGGACTACACGTGCTGGAAAAGCAGGGTTTGTTTGGCAAGAAGAGTCTAGGTAAGCTCGATTTTTGTGAGAATTGTGTTTTAGGAAAGTCACATCGAGTCCGTTTCGGTGTAGGAAGGCACACTACTCAGGGAGTGATAGACTATGTTCATTCAGACTTATGGGGTCCGTCTCAGGTGGAATCATTGGGAGGTAAGAGGTATTTCTTATCTATTGTCGATGATTATTCCAGAAGGGTATGGGTTTATGTTCTCAGGTTCAAACACGAAGCATTTGAAAAGTTCAAAGAGTGGAAGCAGTTAGTAGAAAATCAGACTGGGAGGACGGTTAAGAAGCTTAGGACGGATAATGGTCTTGAGTTCTGTAACCGGGAGTTTAATCAGCTATGCACTGAGAGCGGGATTGCTAGACATTTGACGGTTGCCGGGACGCCGCAACAAAATGGGTTAGCAGAACGGATGAACAGAACTCTCATGGACAAGGTACGCTGTTTATTAGTACAGTCTGGATTGCCCAAGACCTTCTGGGCGGAAGCGACATGTACGGCCGCATATCTTATAAATAGGTCACCATCGACAGCGATTGAGAAGAAGACACCTATGGAGATGTGGTCGGGACATCCTAGTGATTATGGGATGTTGAGGGTTTTCGGCTGTGTCGCATATTCACACGTTAAACAAGGTAAGCTCGAGCCGAGAGCAGTAAAATGCGTTCTTTTGGGGTATCCTGAAGGTGTGAAGGGGTACAGACTATATAGGCTTGATAATGAATCGCCTAAAATAGTCACAAGCAGGAACGTGGTCTTCAATGAAAGTGTCATGTACAAAGACACGTTGAAGGATACTGGTGCAGGAAAAGATAAGTCTGTTGAGGAATTACAGGTTGAGGTGGAACTGCAGAGGTTAAATAATCATACGCCTGAGGAAGACCATCTAGGTCAGGAAGATCAAACAGGTCATGAAGATCAGTCAGATCAGGAAGACCAGACAGATCAGGAAGATGGCGATGATGAAGATGCAGGGGTTCAAGAAATTGATCATCCACCAGATCTCACAGATTATCAATTGGTTCGGGATAGAGAACCAAGGACAAGAACGAAACCGGCAAGGTTTCGGGATGAGAGTAATATGGTTGCTTACGCGTTTGCTGCAGCAGAGGAAGAAGATACTCATGAACCATTGACATACCAGGAAGCAGTTGCTTGTGAAGACAGTTCTAAGTGGAAAGCTGCTATGAAAGAAGAGATGGATTCTCTGAAGAAGAACAAGACCTGGGTGTTAGTAGGTCATCCAGCTGGGCAAAAGCTGGTGAGCTGCAAATGGCTGTACAAAATAAAGGAAGGGATTGAAGGTGTTCAAAAGCCTAGGTACAAGGCAAGGTTGGTGGCTCGTGGATTCACACAAAGAGCAGGTATTGATTACAATGAAGTATTTTCGCCGGTAGTTCGACACACATCTATTCGGGTTATACTTGCATTGACTGCGTGTAAAGATTATGAGCTGGAGCAGCTTGATGTAAAGACGGCGTTTTTACATGGAAATCTTGAAGAGGTGATCTACATGAGGCAACCACCGGGATTTGAACAAGGTAACAAGGTATGTTTGTTAAAGAAATCTCTTTATGGTTTGAAGCAGTCACCTAGGCAATGGTACAAGAGGTTCGATGAGTATATGCTGAGCAATGGGTTTAAGCGTAGCAGTTACGACAGCTGCGTATATTACAGGAGTTATGCACCAGGGGAGTATATCTATCTATTGTTATATGTAGATGATATGCTGATTGCTTGTAAAAGCAAGGCTGAGATCGCGGCTACCAAGTCTTTGCTTAAAAGGGAGTTCGACATGAAAGAGCTCGGGGAAGCAAAGAAGATTCTTGGTATGGAGATCTTCAGAGATCGGAGTCGCAAGATTCTGAGGGTGTCACAATCCGGGTACGTTTCTAAAGTTTTAAAAAGGTTTAGAATGGACAATGGGAAGTCGGTTCAGACACCATTGAGTGGGCACTTCAAGCTGTCGTTGAAGGATTGCCCGGTTAGGGATTGTGATGTTGAAAGAATGAGTAGGGTGCCGTATGCAAATGCGGTTGGGAGCTTGATGTACTTGATGGTATGCACGAGGCCAGACATAGCGTATGCAGTAAGTGTAGTTAGCAGATATTTGGCGAATCCAGGTAAACTCCATTGGAAAGCAGTGAAGTGGATTATGAAATATTTGCAGGGCACTGTAAACGTGGGTTTGGTGTATGGGACAAATCGTGGCAACCATGTGGACGTAACAGGTTTTGTTGATTCAGACTACGCTAAAGATCCGGATAAAGGTAGGTCTCTCACTGGTTACGCATTTTTAGTACAAGGATGTGTTGTAAGCTGGAAGGCAACGCTACAACACGTGGTGGCTCTTTCAACTACAGAGGCAGAGTATATGGCCCTTACGGAGGCTGTGAAGGAAGCTATTTGGCTAAGAGGACTCTTGGAAGAATTGGGCGTGAAGCTCAACACTGTTGCAGTTAATTGTGATAATCAGGGCGCGATTCACTTATCGCGGAATCATGTTTTTCATGAAAGGACTAAGCACATCAATGTGCGTTATCACTTTATCAGAGAAGTCTTGGAAGCAAAGACGGTTGAAGTTCTGAAAGTGGGTACTGAACACAATGCTGCGGATGCCTTGACGAAGGTGGTACCTGGACGCAAGTTACAACACTGCTTGGAGTTGCTGAGTGTTGGGATAGGCTAATATATGCCTAAGGTGGAAATTGTTATGTTTAGTCATTATATTCGCCTAAGTCGTGTCTAGGGAGAGTGTCGATTAGCCTAGTTTCCTATAGCTAAGAATAAAGGTCGGTTGGCAATGTCTAAGCCCAACCCGACCCGTAGGACTTGTATAGTCGGTTCCCCCTCATCTCTATAAAAGGAGGTGAGGGGAACAAACCAAACACGTCATTCTTTCAATAAACTAATCGGTAATCGGTTAGGGATATTACCTTGTGTGGGCGTCGATTTCTTTTCTGTCGATTCTATTGCTGTGTGTGTTCACGATCGAGTTCCGCATCTAGTTAATCAGGGTTGTGGGGAATAAACCCTACACTAAGCATATACATTATTCGATAGTTCTCTTAGCACAGTTATACGAAGAAAAAATTAGGTAGAAAAGGATAAATTATCTATTCTGGTTTACGGTCTAAGTAAGGCTGCAGTTCAAAGTTAAGGCAAAATAAAAAAGCTCTCATACTTAATTAAGGTCTTCCTTCATACTGTAATATAAAATGTGTTTGACTATTAGTTTCTTTTTCCTGACGTTTGACTATTTAGTCAATGCGTAACATATCCTCGACAAGGAAAAGCCATAACAAATACTATCAACAATATTCATGATACTACCATCATAAGTAGAACTTCAGGTTGAAATTTGTTGCAATATTCATGATACTACCAGAATTAATGTTACAAAAAACAATGAAAATTGACGTGCACCAAAGATTATCCTTTTGACCCCATTGTTATGTAGGAATTTATATACAATGGAAAAACTATATGAATGAAAAGAAACAATAATATATACCTTAGTTCCACGGATGTGATTATTCAAACGAGCTACTAGTTCATGGAAGTGTCGCAGTTCCGTAGCAGGATCCCATTCCTTAAAGCAACAATGAGATGTCAAAGGGTTAGTTAGACTCTGAAGTAAATCCAACAAACCATATGGAGTTCCAATCATACATTGTACACTGTAAAGACTATAAAAACCTCAACATCATAAGTAAATAGAATAACAACCTCCGATGAATTCTTAGGGTGACCAAGAATCCTTGCAAGTGATGTATGAAGTATGGCAGGAGCATACTACACCATAGAAGTCAACAGTAGTCGGTAAGAGGTGGGGAATTGAATATCACATATACACAAGAATTTCATAGAAAAATAAGGGGAAATACACAACCAAGGATGTGACAATAAGGGGTATGAGTAATTTTTACCCTCGTCAAATGGAGCGACAGCTAAGTTTTTTTTTGGACAAATTTACTTGTGAATGTTTAAGTTTTGAAAGATATTAGAGTGAAAGTTCTATCTTTTTACACAACTAAGTACACAAAATTTTCAAAAGTTGCTCAATTATGACATTCAATTTATACTTAAAACTGAATATCCACTCCGTACGATGAGCAAGATAGTTAGTTACTCACCATAGATCCAAGGATGTGAAAGAAAGAACTAGCAGTTCAACTTCAACTTTCACATATCATTCAAATTTTCATAAATAATCTTGAAGGGTAAAGTTGGTAATTTTGTAAGGTTCTTACAAGTTGCTTTTCTGGAGCACGTGGGAGAGCATTCCTCAATCTAGAGCGAATAGTAACAGGATCTGTCCCCGAGCCCACCTAAGTAAAAAAAATACACATTGAGGAAATCCAAGCTTGATGGAAGGCGCTATCTAAACGACTATTGAATTTACCTGCCAGCATCCAAGAAGCACACCAGTTGAAGTCAAAACAACCCGATCCAATATAATTCTCATTGCGCAGAGTTTCTTAGTAACTGCTTTTACAGCGTTCACTTCAGCCTCGATCTGCCAATATTAGGTTTGTTGATTAGTACTAATTTAATTGATCGACTGCCAGAATGGAGACATCTTAGAAAGATGCTTACTTCCTCATATGAGGCTGGAACAGGCATGATGTGGTGTGAAGCATGGAACATGCTAAAATGATAGACCTCTGGATTCTGAAACCATATTACTAACCAAAAATTTATTAAGCATTACAAGGGATAAAAATAATATTACAACTGATGCCTGTTTCATAAGTCGCTAAACTGACCTTCACCGAGCGTTGGAGAAAATATGTCCCTTACTGCTTTCCTGCAGTAAGAAAAAACATGCATAAACTATTAATATCACTAAAATATGATTATACTCAAAAGGTTATTATACATTGAAATTTCATTACGAGATAGGTAGTGAGTATTCGGTCATCATATGTAACACATTAGCTCGAACAGGAGGATTTGCAGCCTGCAGAGACATGAATATGCCACGAATGATATCATTAGTATACAAAAATAAATTAATATAGGGATTCTGTATAAGAAGGCTATCCCAACTCGTGAAATACCTTACAAGCCACCAAGTATGTATCCAGACTCGTTATACTGAATCTTTTTTTATCAATAAGTAGCCTTACTTTATACAATAGAAAAAGCAAAGAGGTGTTTTTTTTTTTTTTTTTTTAAATGTATTCATCATCATGCTTGTGGTTTGTCTGATTCGGCATAAACGAAACAAAGATACATATTTGGGTAGACTACAAAGTAGTTTCAATGATTGTGTGGCCTTAGTTCAAACCTGTGTATGCTTCGGTGGCATCCTTATACATTATCCCATGTAAATACGATATCACTTGCTTATCATACTCATACAATTACCTTTAATGCAGGAGTCACAGATCCATTCTTAACTTCAAAAAGATCAGAAAGTAACAATGACTGTGAAGTCTCTCCATGTTTAAGAAAAAGTGGACCACGCTCATCCAAATACCTGCTCATTTTGTCATACAATCTCAACCTCTCTGCATTCGGATCTGGCACAGGTGGAACTTATTATTTAACCCTCTCGTAAGTATACATATGATATATTTGCACTTATATCCAGTTATGGAATGTACTATTTTATTAATCTACTTGAATGAGCTTCTCACTTTTGCTTACATGTTTTCACAATTTGAACTTATAAAATGTGGAGAAGTACCCAAATTCTATATACTTTGTAATTTAGAAACAAAGAAACCAAAGGCTTGTAGCCTAACGGTATCCATGCGGTGTGAGATGCTTCATACCAAAGTGGTTGTGGGTTCAAGTTTCATATATGACCACCTTGTGAGGTATTTGTAGTATATTAGTTTGAATACTTAAGTTTTCTTATAAAACAAAATGTATATGATATTCCTTGTCGTACAAAATTATATCACTCTTTTTTATATCGCTAAAGTTTTACAAATCAATTGGCACAAGTATCTTATCATTCTACTGTGATCAGTTATCCTTCCTACTAAAAATAAGGCTAAAATAAGGCTAATATGTCAGAATATCAACCTACTTAGGTTGCTTATATGTTTTTGTAATTATGCTCAATAATGACATTATCATTTTCTGAAATAAGTAGTGTAGTATATCTAGTGGTGTATCTGGCAATTATACCTTCATTAAGGAGGACTACTGCAAGTACAAAGTAGTTATGCCTTTTTTTCCAAATGAGCTTTGCTAACCGCTGCCCTCAATCTTAATTCTAAACATAAATAGAAAGACATTATGAGCACAAAATCTTTTCCTTGTTTAACATCCTACATTCAAGCAATCCATTTTGTTATTACATTTTTAACTTATGTTTATTTGGTAATTATATATTTTTTTGATTATGCTAGTTTGGTAATTTAATAACGAACCACGTCATCACTTGTTTCTATTAGACAGTATTATGATAGTCGGACCAAACCTATTTCCGGATCGAGGGTCTATTAGGGTATATGTATATCATGTCAGATTGTAGTCTATTTATACTTTATCGATAATATTCAACGCCTTAAGTGGTCCTTAACGGGTTTTCACTTCTTCATTGTTTTACGGTTCTTTGAGCTTATGTTTTTTGTAAGCTCAACACATTCAATTAGCTAAAGTGAGTGTTGAAAGGAATGTAAACTTTTTGTAGCTAACTTAAGTGAGTAATTCATTTCATGTTTAATATAACAGTCATCAATTAACTTGTTTAATATACTAATGCTACTAGATCCAAAAACTTAAAACTAAAACTACTCCTTTGAGCACACGGTAACTTAGCTCTCAGAATGGCTCCATCCAAAACGCCACCTCTATGGCACAAGAACCACACCATGGGTAGTGCCATAGCCTCTCCCGCCATGGTGACCACGCGGTGAGTAATTCTTTTTTTTTTTTTTCATTTGTGTTTTATTGGGTTATGTGTGGCCATGGGAATCCTATAACGCCAACTTTTGGAGGGAGGGTGTTTTGTGCATATATGTTTTGGTGTTATACCAGAAAGCATTGACGTGGCCTACTTTTAACCATGGCATCATGGGTACCTAGTGCTCCGAGTCTCAAAACAAGTGTTCATCTTGGAAAGGTACAAAGGTATAGGAATCCCGCTAACTACACCGCACACCAAGGGAATCCCGCTATATCTATTAGACGATAAACAATGGATATTAATAAAATTATACCTACGGATTTATTCAATGTCTAACATCTTACAAGAGCTTTCAAGATTTCACGGCTCAGGGGGAGTACTTGAGGATACATATGCCCAGGCCCGGTTTGTTTGTCAGTTTAGGGACGATCATGGTGCGGGGCGGTGCGGTGCAGATTTTGGCAAAAACCACACCGCACCCGCAATTGCGATTTTTAAAAAATATGAATCCGCAACCGCGCAGTTTTTGCGGTTTATGTTTTGCGGGTTTTGCCGAACCGCACATCACTTTTGATTTATACTCCGTATAATTAATGTGGTTTTGTGCGGTTTTTCACAATGTTGGTTTCTCCGTTATAACAATGCATATATTTAACGTAAACATGCACATCACTTAGAATATTAATAGATGTATGCACTAGAACTTTTATATAACACACGTTAAATAAGGTTTTTTTTTATTTTTTTTAATTTTTAGAACGGAAAATGTTAGTTGTTAGTGGGTCATGACATCCAAGCGGGAGAATGTCTTCTTCGAACCCTCACCTAGTTATGTTAAACTCCTTATTCTTATCTGCTTCGCCTGAGAGACCCTAATTGCAGGAAACCTCCCAAAAAAAACCACTTAGTGGAACCTTGGTGGCCAACTAAGCTAAGCCATTGGTTAACACATTAAATAACCGATGTGTCATTTTTTCGGTTTTGTGGTTTGCGGTTTCTGGGCATTTAGGGGTTTCACCATTATAAATATTGATCATTAATAAAATTATACCTACGGGTTTATTCAATGTCTAACAATATCATTTGCACTATTATTCTTGTTGGTACATATATACAAAGTGGGCATTAATCTAAAAATGGCATAAATAAAACACATAGAATCCAATTAAATTAAATGAAGCGAATAATTACCTGATGAAGAAGAAGAAGAAGGATTAGAAAGCTTAGAAGCCATATGGAAGACAAAAAAGAAGGCAATTAATGAGATAAACCAAACCAAAGTGGCTCGTTTTGATTTACTATACCAGTTTTTAATCCTTGCCATTTATGGATAAGATTTTGTTAAGATTTCAGATTAATTTGTATCATTAGATCTTACTGGGTGGTTTTGAGTGAATAATGTGATAGTGTCAAATGAACGTGAAAAGTACGGTGAGTTTTAGTTTAAGTGGGTGTTTGGACACGTGGGGCGGCAATTATCCGTTTAAAGAAGAGTATAAATAAAGGAATGGAAAGGCATAGAAAGGGAAGTAAAATTTTCGTGTTCTTAAGTTTTTTATAAGATAGAATAGCAGGGGACGGGAAGGGGAAGGGGAAAGGGATGAAAATCATGGGCTTTATAGACAAAATTCATTCCGTCTAAAAATGGGATGATCAGGAAGGGAAGAGTTTTATTAACATCATGGGCTTATTAAAATTACAATTATATCCCTAGTATTCTTCACGTACCATATATTTTAACCTAGTTTTCTTCTCACAACTTCACAGTTCTATCATTCAACCGGCCTCTTTTTTGTTCTTTCATCTGGTAAGTTTTTTCCCTAATCTTGTTTATAATATACGAAATATTCCATTTCAATCAATAGTTGTGCCTTCTGCACTTTACCTTAGGCGTATCAAGTGTACTGTATATACTAGACAGCTACTGTCTATTTGAATCAATCTTTTTGTCTTTTTGTCTTTTTGTCTTTTTGTCTATTTAGATATTAGGCACTTTAGGCTTATCAATAAAAGTGTAAAAGTGTACTTTACTTGCTGTGACTTCTGCACTTTACTTGCTAAATACTAGGCTGTGTAGTCTTTTTGCTCTATTAATATTGTTTTTGACATCTAGACCTTGAAGTTTAGTACATCTAGTTAGAACCTAACTAAATGATGCTAGATCATGCACTCTTCGAGTTGTGTACGTTCAATACAAGCAAAATGCATCAAAATGAAACTCGATGAAGTTAGTAACTTAATTAGTACTTTGGATTGATGAGACGTTAGATTGTTAATGGCACTGAAAGGATCATTCGTTGGGCTTGTAACCAACCCAGTTTGATGAGCTTACGATGTTTTTAACTCCTAGAATTTTAATCGTGTGAGGACGCAGAAAACTCTTGTATGACCCTTGGCCTCTCGACCTCACCTGAATTACTGAGAGGTGCGTTTGGCCCTGAGGAGAGTGTCTTTTTTGTTTACTGAATGTGCCACTGTCATCTTGTTGCTTACTTTGCTTCCAACTATACTAATCTCGCTACCCATTAACCGTACCTAAAATGTTATATTTCAAGATCTGCACGTTCAAAGAAGTACACCTAGATATTTTGTTGATAACAAATACTATGTAGTACACCTAGATATTTTTGTTGTAATGCATGTGATAAATTATCAGTTGTAGTACGTGATAGTAGTAAGTCTTGTGTACAGTAAGTTCAAGTGGAGTTTTTAGTTTCAAAGTTTTAAGATGCTAGCCTATAGATAAGCTAGGATTGTCATTTGTTATAAATTGTTAGTTTTTTAGATTCATGTTGGTAGTATAATGCGCTGCAAGTTGGTCACTTTATATAGCCTATATTTTTGTATAAAAAACTTCTAAGTTACTGATTTGTCAAAAATTTGTCTTATAATGCAAGTTGGTCACTTTACATTTACAAAATGGATGCGGATGAGTTATATCGTGCGGCGAGAATTCAATAATTAGCTATCATTCACGTGGTTTGTTTAGTTGCCGCTTATCTCGCACGTAGGAGATCTCGAAAAAGAAAACATGTGAATTTACCTTCTCAAGAAATAATGTTGCATAGACAAGCAGTACGAGAAGAAATGTTGCAAGACCTAGCAACAAATACCAATTGTCGTAAAATAATACGTATGAGTTTGGACGCTTTTAAGATACTATGTCAAAAATTAGAAAATGAATGTGGTCTTCGTCCAACACAACGTATGTCTGTTGAGGAACAAGTTGCTAGATTTTTGCATATCGTAGGAAACGATTTTAGAACCCGTTTTGTCTCTTGGTTATATCGTCGATCCGTATCAGCTACTAGTAGACATTTTCATAGAGTTCTTAATGCAATAATATCTCTAGAAGACCAATATTTTAAGCAACCCACTGGTGGTATAGTTCATAAGGAAATCCAAGATAAACCAAGATTTTATCCTTTTTTCAAAGATTGCATAGGGGCGATTGATGGAACACATGTTCGAGTGAGAGTGCCTAATAGAGATGCCCCTAGATATCGCGAGCGTAAGGGATATCCAACAATCAACGTATTAGTCGCTTGTACCTTTGATTTGAAGTTTACTTATGTTTTAAGTGGTTGGGAAGGCACAACATCAGACTCGAGGATAATAAAAGATGCCCTCACTAGAGATGATAAACTAATTATTCCTGATGGTAAGTATTATCTAGTTGACGGTGGTCTACCCCATAAAAGTACACTCATAGCACCATTTAGGGGTGTTAGATATCATCTCAAGGAGTACTCATCTCGTGCACCTCGGAATCCACGAGAATTGTTTAACCTTAGGCATTCATCATTGAGGAACTCTATCGAACGAGCATTTGGTGTATTGAAGAAAAGGTTTCCTATAATTAGAAGTGCAACAGAACCCTTTTACTCATGCGATACACAATCAAACATATTCTTGGCATGTTGTATATCACATAACTTTTTACTTGAGGTAGATCGTGACACAAAACTTGAAGATGAAGTGATAGACGACATGTTAGATGCATCACATGATGACGAACCCCAAGGACAAGAAGACACATGTAAGAACCCAAAAATCTGGTAACGGGACAGGTAAGCATTGTGGGTCCCACATCATGGTAACAACATACATGGCAATAAGGTGAATAAAAGACAGAGCAAATAAAATGACACACTTCACGAATTTCTTCAAAATCTGCAGAATAAAGTTTTATAAATATGGTCCCAGATTTGCATAATATGACATCAACAAAAGTCACATAATTTTACCAACATACTCATAATAGTCTTAGTTCATAAAAGTACATTTATTTGGCATGATTAACATGGCATAAGTAGTTTTCCCAAAAGTTTCAACCAATAATGACATGGAATCGTCCAGCTGCCAGATCCTGCGGGCTCCCATCCTTAGCAAATTAAGCATTAGCATTACCTAAGAAATAACATTTAAATATGTCAACATAAAGCTGAGTGAAATGAGGTTTAATAAGTGGTAATGTGAAATACAAACATTAGTTTTATAAAATAGCAACAGGATATGATTTAGTACCGTCGTACAAAATCATTTATATTTATTTATTGCAATAGCTCACGACACCGAAGCTTTAACATAAATGTTTTACCCCTAGTAAGTATCTAGTCAAAATACTTATGTAATTAAATGTAAGTGCGTCAAGGTAATCGGGACGGGGATTGTAAATCCCGATGGATCCATCCACAACATTCGCGCTTGCAAAATGTGAATTAACGCTTCATGATGTAGGGGCTTTTTGACTAAGGTACTAATGCAATAAGTAAATGTATAATCTGGGGAAAGCATACCGTTCTTGATTAGCATACTAAAAGTTTTAAATGATTGTATTTCACGCATGTTATTCTCACCCCGTAATTTGTAACAAGTATATAAGAAAAGGGGCTATGAACTCACACCTTTAGCAAGTAATCACAACGAAAAGGAGATGAGCAAAAAGGAGTCTTCACGGACCTATGCAATGGTGACGCGTAATAAGAATGCGTTCAATGAAGCAATAACGTTTTAGAAGTGGCGGGACATAGTATGACTAGGTAACTTGCGTGCGACGGCGAGACCTAAGCTTAAGTTGAAATTTTGACCCAACACCTTGAACCTACTGTAAAACCTAATATCAACCTTGTATGATGGTCCAAACATTTATGTGTGGGTTCCGAACACGTTTAAGACTCGGTTTGAAAAACCAAAACAAGGGACTGCATTCAGTTTTCTGAAAAAGGCTGTGAAGATTTGGTCATAACTAAAAATCTATAATAGAACAGAAAGTGGGGTTTCTTGACATGAGTAGGAAATTCTCTTACCTTTCTAAGTTGGGCAAGAACAAACCTGGAGCTATTACCAATCAACGGGAAATCCATTTTTAATGACAGGCTATCAAAACAGGAAGTTGAAATCGACTCTGGAAGCCTACGGTAATTTGGGCATAAATCCTAAATGGTAAAATATTTTGACACCAAACCAAAAATAGAAGTTGTCTTATGATTTTACCTACTGTAAAAAGTTATAAAATCCTATATTACCTCTTTTTACCCAAGATAAATTACCCACGTTTTAAGCCTACCACTCAGATTTGACCTAGTTTAGTAAAACGACCGCTCCGGGCTCATCCGGACACTTCCCGCTCCCAACCAACTCACCACATGTAAAGCACATCAGTGGGTATCAAATTTTCAAATAAAAACACAGTCATATTTTAAAGAAAATTTTGCCATAACCTGTTTGTTTCTGTGATAATTTCCATATTACGAAAACGACTCCATTCGGCTACCTAACCTTAATCAAGCAACACTTAAGCTATACCAAATCGCCACGCAAGTGTCCTAAGTCCTAATATGCCCTAATTATCAAAAATATCAGTGGGTTTCACCCAAGGAGTTCAAAATACATGAACAAGAAGAATCAAAATACTAGCAATATCAAAACTAAAATGCTAGGAGTGACTATACCTTCAAAACAAGTATGAGTTAATCCAAACACGCAAATTAGACAATTCCTCCTCCTTGATCCTTAAAAATTTCGTGGCCCTAGGTCATCATAACATACCCAAATCAAAATTTTATCCAACAAATTAAGGTTTTATGCATTGGAGCAACAAAAACAAACATAGGATTTTACAAAAACATCATCAAATCATAAGATTTGATGATTTTTGACCTCAATCAAAAACTTGATGCATGTTGTAATTAACACATGGGTATGAATAAGAATGATACAAGGCTTTTGCCCGTATAAAAATTAAAGTTCGTATTCTCGGTATCTTAACGAATTGATCTAGGCTCTCTATGTGACTCAGTCGTTCTTTGGTGAAACAAATATTTTTGGTTGTTTTTAAATAAAAGTGCGGAACAATTAAAGTAAAGGTGCAATTAAAGTAAATCTAAGTCTAATTAAAGTAAAGTTGCAAGTATTTAAAAACGTGACTGAAATTAAAGGGCACTAAAGTAAATGACGTAAACTTAAATCTATCTAAGGCAAACTTAAAACGCAACTAAAACTTAAACTAAGGCAAAACTAAAATAAAGCTAAGGCAAATAATCTTAAAGGTGCACTAAGGAAAAAAAGCAGGAAAAATAAAGCTTGAAAATAAAAATCAAAGACAAAAACTAATAAGAACCTGAATACAGCTCATTCGGAATAATCCTTCGTTTGGAACAATCACTCGTCCGGAATGTCACCTTCGGTTGGAATGATTCTTCTTCGCTCGGAATATTACCAAAATCCTTGATCCGGAACAAATGGATCTGAATATGTCACTTATCCAAAACAATCCTTCATTCGGAACTTTACTGATTCGGAACTTCTCAAACTTGCCTTGATTCGGAACTTTTGATCAACCCTTGATTCGGAAGACTTCCGAATGAAGCCTCCTTGATTCGAAACTTGCCCTTGATCCGGAAGTTGGTTCGGAACTTTTAAGAAGTTCCGAATGAACAGCTTGACTCGGAACTTTTAAAGTTCCGAATGAACACTCACTGATCCAGAAGTTTTTGGAGTTCCGAATGAATTGCTTGATCCGAAACTTTTGAGTTCCGAATGAAACCTTTCTGATCCGAAACTTTTGAACTTCCGGATGAAGCTAGCTTGGTTCGGAACTTTTGAAGTTCCGAATGAACCACTCTTGATTCGGAAGACTTCCGGATGAAACCCTTAATCCTGAACTTTCAGACTTCCGAATGAACAGCCTTCCTTGTCTTGATTCGGAAGATTTCCTGGGAACCAAGAAACAGAACAAATTTCCCGAAGAACAAGGGAATCAAAATAAAGACGATCTAACACAAATTTAACCAAAATCAACCAAACGATTTAATAAAACCAATAACAAAACATCAATTAATCATAAACAAACAATCAATATCAAGAAATCTAACAACTTTAACCACAATAATTAAAAACCCATTTGGATCAAAATAAAAACATGAACATGAACACAAACATAAACATAAAAATCAAAGATTAAGAAAGGTAGATAAGAGATTGACAAGATAAAGTAAAGATTGACAATAATTAAATGAAAACTTACTTGAAATTAAATGAATTTAAGGTGCAAGACAAGGTATTTAAATTTGACAAGAAATTAAATGACAAGGTAAGTAAATGGTGGAAGAGCTAATTGTCACACTTAGCCAACAAAATGAAAAGTGATTAATACAAAACTATATATAGGGGAGGATTAGGAGGCTTCCTCCCCTCCTTCCTTTCTTCATAATTGCGTCATTAGGCCCTTAAGCATATAATCTTCATTAATTGCACCATTAGTCCTTTTTCCTTCTAATCTTCTTTAAACTTGGACTCTAATGACTTGTGGCTTGGGATTTCTTTTGAACTCGTCTTTAAATTCTTCAATAAAATAGACTTGAATTCTTCGGCTTTTGATAAACTTCCGTCTTTTGACTTTTTCTTCGATAAATCTTCAGAATTGGTCTTGGACTTCCGTTCTTTTTGCACTCTTGACTTCTTGACTCCGTCTTTCATCTTTTTCTTCAATAAAAGTCCGTAAATGCCCGTGAATTCCCGTGTTTTCTCCACTTTTCACCTTTTCGTCCTAAATCACAACAAAAACACAAACCACGCATAATTCCGACATAAAAGACATAAAATACACGTTTTGGTCCGGTTATTATTGTAATTAAGTGGTAGAAAAGATGGGTGTTTACACACCTATCAAAGAATCAAAGATTAGACATGGAATTTGTATTAATTTACCTCAATTCAAAAAAAATTAGAGGTTTTGAGTGGTGTTGGTGATGCGTCGGCCTAAGAGAGAAACAAGGAGACCATCGATATTTTTTTTGTGTTTGAAAGTTACTGAGTTTTTGTTTAAGTATAAGGCTAAAATGGGTCAAATAAAGTCAAATTTGGGCTCCCTTGAGCCTAGCCCAGCCTAATACCCAAGAAAAGGCCAAAGTATTTGGTGTTAACTCTCGAGATTTTAAGGGTTTAAATAACGTGTCGTTTCCGACGAAAACCGAGACTCGATTATTTTTAAAACAAAATTTCTTTAAAATCACTCGTAAACATTCGTTTGGCCTGGATTTCACTAAATTGGATCAAGTAATAAAGAATAACTAGGAATCACATAAAAATAAATTTTATCGCGACGTTCGGACCCGAAAACTCAGTCCGACAGCCGGAAAACACAAAAATGCAAAAGTTCACCATTGCGTCCGTAATTGTTCAAGATATCGTTTTTTTATTATCTTTGAGGCAAAGATTCAATAATAAGTCGTATAGAATGTGATAAAACCTCGTAGAAATTACAAATATGAAGTTTGGGCATTTTGCCAAATAATATCGTAAATTCGCAAAATCCTTAGAATTTTATATTTAACTAAATTCCGAGGATGACACGTAATCACTGTAAAATAAATGGGGAATATGGTAAAAGTGTGAATAAGCACGTATAACAAGTAAAAGAAAATTACCGAAATTCCGCGTTCTCACAGTCTTCCCCCCTAAAGGAACTCTGGTCCCTCAGAGTTTAACTGGAGGCAGTGGTTGACGGAAAGAGATGAGGGTACTGGACTTTGAATTGCTCTTCGCTTTCCCAAGTGAATTCAGCGCCACGACGCGAGTCCCAGCGGACTTTAACGATTGGGAACCAACTGCGCCTTAGCTTCTTGAATTGTCGGTCCATAATTTTGATCGGCTCTTCAACGAAATACATTTTGTCGTCGACTTTGATCTCCTCTAGCAGAATCTGAACGTCTGACTCGGCCAAACATTTCTTAAGGTTGGAAGTGTGAAACACGTTATGAATGCCACTTAGTTCTTGCGGTAAGCTCAAACGATAAGCCACCGGGGCAATACGTTCGATAATTTCAAACTTGGATTAAAATAATGACCTTTCAGTACGGAGAAATATCAAAAGAAAATATGAACACAAGAATTGCTTAAACGGACAAAGCGCTCTAAAATGAGCCAAGATGGTTAATCAACAAGGAATCGCAAATAACGCAACTGTAAAGCATGACAATTTACTTATTAGCAAAATAGAGGGGAAATATGAATTACATATAGACATTTGGATTACAAGTTGTCACAACTATTTGTCTAGGATTTGGTATTACTTTCAAATTTTGGCTTAAGTATTTTCTTGATTAAAAGAAAATTTTACAAGGTTTCGATGTGAAATCAAACTATATATATTTAGTGAGTAACCAGTTGCTATATCTTTTCTTGATCAGGATTTCGAAGTAAAAGTAACTTAGTTCAAATAATTATTTCAATCAGCTTAAGAGCTTTTGGACGACTGTATGAAATTATTGTTAAAAACTCAGGTTTATCGCTACCATTAGAGAAAAATCAAATTTCAGATTTTTATTTTTATTTTTTTATCATTGTTAGAAATTATAAATTAAATTGATAATTTCATTAGGTTGAAAGTAATCAAATACTTTAAAAGATACAGCTTGACATCCTTTTAAACACTAGTTATAATTCTACCAAGGAGGATGTATAGATCTTATATTTAACTTGAAACGGGTGTTTTGATAATTTAAACACTTGATAAAGTCTGTAAAACGTTCTTAAAATTTAGAATAATTTATAGAAATCCATATAGGTGTTTAATGTCTCAAATGGTAAACATGTGACATATCCGAGTTTTCAAAATATGACAAGATATCAAATGAGTATGAATCGAATAACAATCAACAATTAGTATACGAGTGATAGTACGAGGGGATAAAACATAATTCGTATCAATTATCTTAATGAACATGATGGAATAGATGCATCGATGATACGCAAAATAAGAAATTAAGGATTTAGCAATGATTAATTCACGAGTGTGGTTAGCGTCACCAACAACGTATTTTTTTTTTTTTTTTTTTTTTTTTTTTTTTTATGGTTGATACATGATCGAAAGAGAAAAACCACACAACAAGTTTTCGAACCAATGAAAATGAAGTAACTTGAGAGTAATTCCAGTAAAATGAACAACATTAGCAATGAGAGAGCGAAGTCATCACATGGTTTACACAAATGAATTCCAAGACAACAGAGTCTAACTCACATCATGACAAATACACGAAATCATCGTTCACTTCCAGTCATAAATCACTAGTCGCGTCCGGAGATGTTTTGAAGGTCTACCAAGATAGATAGAGGAGGTCGATCGATGTAAAAGCATAACAACGTTGAAACTTTCAAGTCTGGTATCAATGGTAAGAAATTAGACAAGTTGTAACGAGAACTATGTCACGAAAGAAGATGAGGTAACCGGCAAAACAAAGATCGCTGAATAAGGATATATGAGGTTGAGGCATGTACTTTGTTCAAGAAAAAATAAGGGATCATATATGTATGTCGCGAACTGGTGCTACTCGCATAAGATGTGAAAGTTTTCTAAACTTTATTTTATCTAAATTTTCAGAAACACAAGTAAAAGTTCTTTGACAAGATATTTTAGGTGAAAACTATTTGGCCTCGCATGGCTCCTTCTAAATTACGCATGTGTGATCAGGCCATGCATAATTTGGGACTATCAATGCGATGCTCAGCTTCGTCAAATCAGTATTACATATCATATGATTTAAAATACGTATATGGAATCAGAATAATTTATGAAACTTTTCGCCAGTACTAATTGGCTAGATGTTTAATTCAACAATTTTATTGTTACAAGAATTCTTTACGAGACCAATTGTTGAACAATTTATGAAAATACATTGTAAAGTTAATATTCATTAATTTTATAAGATAGCATTCAAGTATTTAATAAGGCCCAAGTGGGACATTTTAGAAAATGATTCGCAAACAAAACCAGTTTGGGTTTATAAAGCAACTTATAAAATAGAGAGTGGGTTACATGAGGATAATAAAAAGTAGTTCAAGACAATCAATGAAATGGTTACAAGTTGATAAGTTTCAAAAGGTTTAGTCAGAATCACCATGAAACACGTGTCAAGATGATAATGAATGATGTGAAAACAAGAACTTCAAACCTTGACCCAAATCAGTGGTGCGATAAAAGAAAATAAAGATAAAATGAAATGACAAATGAGTCATGTATAAGAGAAAGGATAAAAGAAATCCATACGCGTTCAGATAGAGATCCGACTGAAGAAAGGCGATAGTAATACTTTAAGAATTATCCGCGACCTAACACGTAAAAAGTCAACAAAAGTCAAAGTATGACCCGAGTATGACTCAATAATGAAAAGTTGTAAAAATACATGTAAGTTACTGGAATACAACAAAATATGGTCATGCAAACTTGTTTCATCAAGCTATATAGCTTAGAACTCATTTTTATAAGTTTTGATTAACCGTAGAGAAAATAGTCAACCTTTGGCTTTTCCGACTTTAGGCGAATTACTAATCATTAGACCTCAATTTCACTTCAATTATGATTTTAAACATCCTAAGAATCAGTATTTATCAACCCAAATCCATTCCATAAGGTTTAGGCTTGCTTAAGGGGCGTTTGGGTAATGAACTAGTCATTCACTCGCTTAATGAAAAAATGCAGAAAACTCCTTTTCGCGAGGCTTAAAAATCATATTTAGACTCTTGGATAAATTCTACAAAAATTCAGAGAAGTCATACACGTCATGTAGTTAATATCTGGTGAATTTTAAGAAAAATTTTGAAGTCTAGATACCTTTTTAAAAATAAAAACCAAAACGCATTCTGCGCGAAAAAGTCAAACTTTACAGTCTGTATTTTACGTTTTTGAGGGTCAAATGCCCACTTTAAAGCTTCCGTTTCCGCGTAGGTGACTAAAAACATCATTCCGGACAACTTTGTAGTTTTATCCGAAGGCTGAAAACACTTTTACGACACACTTATACCTATGACAGCAGCTATATAATCGAAATTTTGTAACTTTTCAAATTAGTCAACAATACCCACTTATGTGTCAAAAACTTAAAGGTAGCTAACGGACACTAAACCTTTGCATCAAAAGTCATCATTATATGTTTCTCAAATGTTTCAAGTGAGACATCTTGGCTAAACACTCGATACCCATATCAAACACGTTAAACCAAACGCTAGTTTAAGTCGTTTGCTCCTGATTAGACTAGTTTCTAAAATGCCCGCCATTTATTCGTTATGAAGAGATAGATGATGAACCTTATACCATCGAAAAGTTATTCTCATACCCGATATTCTATCTATATGAATTTATCTCAGTTTTCTAAATGAAAAAAAATTCCATCTTAGAGAAAAGTTAAAACTTTAGAAATTAGCTATAAAATTGGCGACCACCGTTTTAGTCATAAAATTCAATTGGTGATGGATATTAACGCAAAGTTAGCGGACAAACTTAGTTTATAAGTCCTACCAAGTCCTCATAACCTGCAATTTCAAGTTTAGGGGTTCTAAGGTGCTGTAAAACACTAAACAAGTCTGCATTTTCAGATTTGAGCTTAAATTCTTATTTCGGCCATAACTTCTTCGTTCGGATGAGTTATAACCCGAATTTTATATCAAAACGATCGTAAGGACAAACCTCATCACTACAAACTTTAAAAATCTCAGGTCATGATATTTCAAATGGTCTAAAACTTAGACACAAAATCTGGACAGCAAGTGTGTTCATATGCAGAAATTTACCACATAAAAATCAAATAATAAATCGGTCATAACTTTCTCATTTTAAAGAGCTAGAAAGCGAATTTTATACTGAATCGAACCTTGTGACATTACCTTTCAACCAAGACCTTAAAAACTCAGTTTGGAAAAAGTTTAAATTGCCGAAATAAACACCAAACCTGCTGACCTAAAATGGTCACATCGAAACACCTCTAAACATCAATTTCAACAACATAACTTAGCTTTCCATGTATTCTAATACCATCCCAATGTCATACCATTAATCACAAATCGTCCTAAGAACATCAAAAATAGAAAACCCATCAATAAAAATAAGGATTAAAATGAAATTGTATCAAGATAAGAAATCTTACAATAGAGGTGGAAATTTACAAAGGAGATTATCAATGAAATAATATTTAATCGATATACGAGTATCGTGTAAGACGGTGACGTAAAGGTCAATCAAGGTTACGAAAACCCATGATATTATTCAAAACGGAATCAAGGAATGCTTCGAGATGTGTGACTTACACGACGTCCTTTAGTCTTTTTTGGGGACACACTGAGCCAAAGGTCTATAGACTAGACATCTAATCACGAAAGGTTGGAAAACAAACTGGATATCTAAATATATATCTTAAAGAGTTAAACAATGAAGGTAGCACAAACGGTAGTAATATGAAAATCGGAAGTTTCATCGAGAGCGACACTTATTTAATCCCGAGAAATGGTATCCCGATAATACACACAACATGTAACAGTGAGTCAAGAAAAACAGACGGTTCAAAACGAACAAGTATATGAGGTCAGTCGTATCACGCATAAACAAGATAGCAATAGTACTCAAAAAAATGAGTATGAAAAGTCGGCAGCATACGCACTCCGAATACAAGTATGAAATATGATAACAAATTAAAAGCATGGTAACAAGATCAAGTTTACATGAATAAGAATTCAAGAAATTCAGTAAGGGCAGATGTAATCACAGTAATATCTAATGATAATTCATTGAGCACAAAGACTTTTAAAAGAGATAGGTAGTAGTAATTACTATCATTAGGATAAGGTAATATTCCAAAATGTATTCAAGAGATGAAATACTACAACGATAATTTAAAGTAAATAATAAGGATTAGAGAGTTACCCGCGCAGATACCGAACATCTTGGCGGATTCCATGTTTGACACTAAGACTCATAGGATTTTCTTGAAAAACAAAAAATATGGGTCATAGATTAAGTTTAAAACGACTCAATTCACTATGACCATGGCTCTGGTACCAATCTGTAAGACCCCAAAAATCTGGTAACGGGACAAGTAAGCACTGTGGGTCCCACATCATGGTAACATCATACATGGCAATAAGGTAAATAAAAGACAGAGCAAATAAAATGACACACTTCAAGAATTTCTTCAAAAGCTACGGAATAAAGTTTTATAAATATGGTCCCAGATTTGCATAATATGACATCAACAAAAGTCACATAATTTTACCAACATACTCATAATAGTCTTAGTTCATAAAAGTACATTTATTTGGCATGATTAACATGGCATAAGTAGTTTTCCCAAAAGTTTCAACCAATAATGACATGGAATCGTCCAGCTGCCGGATCCTGCGGGCTCCCATCCTTAGCAAATTAAGCATTAGCATTACCTGAGAAGCAACATTTAAATATGTCAACATAAAGCTGAGTGAAATTCATAGGTTTAATAAGTGGTAATGTGAAATACAAACATTAGTTTTATAAAATAGCAACAGGATATGATTTAGTACCGTCGTACAAAATCATTTATATTTATTTATTGCAATAGCTCACGACACCGAAGCTTTAACATAAATGTTTTACCCCTAGTAAGTATCTAGTCAAAATACTTAGGTAATTAAATGTAAGTGCGTCAAGGTAATCGGGACGGGGATTGTTAATCCCGATGGATCCATCCACAACATTCGCGCTTGCAAAATGTGAATTAACGGTTCATGATGTAGGGGCTTTTTGACTAAGGTACTAATGCAATAAGTAAATGTATAATCTGGGGAAAGCATACCGTTCTTGATTAGCATACTAAAAGTTTTAAATGATTATATTTCACGCATGTTATTCTCACCCCGTAATTTGTAACAAGTATATAAGAAAAGGGGCTATGAACTCACACCTTTAGCAAGTAATCACAACGAAAAGGGGATGAGAAAAAAGGAGTCTTCACGGACCTATGCAATGGTGACGCGTAATAAGAATACGTTCAATGAAGCAATAACGTTTTAGAAGTGGCGGGACATAGTATGACTAGGTAACTTACGTGTGACGGCGAGACCTAAGCTTAAGTTGAAATTTTGACCCAATACCTTGAACATACTGTAATAACCTAATATCAACCTTGTATGATGGTCCAAATATTTATGTGTGGGTTCCGAACACGTTTAAGACTCGGTTTGAAAAACCAAAACAAGGGACTGCATTCAGTTTTCTGAAAAAGGCTGTGAAGATTTGGTCATAACTAAAAATCTATAATAGAACAGAAAGTGGGGTTTCTTGACATGAGTAGGAAATTCTCTTAAATTTCTAAGTTGGGCAAGAAAAACCTGGAGCTATTACCAATCAACGGAAAATCCATTTTTAATGACAGGCTATCAAAACAGGAAGTTGAAATCGACTCTGGAAGCCTACGGTAATTTGGGCATAAATCCTAAATGGTAAAATATTTTGACACCAAACCAAAAATAGAAGTTGTCTTATGATTTTACCTACTGTAAAAAGTTATAAAATCCTATATTGCCTCTTTTTATCCAAGATAAATTACCCACGTTTTAAGCCTACCACTCAGATTTGACCTAGTTTAGTAAAACGACCGCTCTGGGCTCACCCGGACACTTCCCGCTCCCAACCAACTCACCACATGTAAAGCACATCAGCGGGTATCAAATTTTCAAATAAAAACACAGTCATATTTTTAAGAAATTTTTGCCATAATGTTGGAAATACGTTTTTACATATTTAGAAAGGATCGGTCACTCCAATGATATTGGGTTCGTGATCCAATATAGCCCATATAGCCCACATGTAGGGTGGGCTATATAAACCCCCCTCCTAGCATGTTAGGAGGGGTTGAACACTTAGCATGTTTCGGAATCAAAGAACACTTTTCATTTCATCAATTTCATCTTTCTTTCATCTCTCTCCTTTCTCTCTCTAAGTTCTTCCATTTCTCCATCCATCTCAATAGGTAAATCATAGAATGCCTAATCCTTAGAAAAACACGATTCTACAATTGGTATCAAGAGCTTTAGTTGATTCTTTGGATTTGCGTATATTTATCTATTGATTTAGTGGTAAATCTTTTCATCTTTCACAATTTTATTTTTTTTCTTTCTCATCTCTTTTATTTTCTTTTACTTTCAATTTTAATGAATTGACATGGTAATTTTATTTTTTTTTACAAAATAAAAACTTGGATAGTTCTATGTTGTTTACTACTGATTTTATCTGAATTTTTTAACTCTTTATCTTAATTTTGTTTACTACTGCTTTTATATTATTTTTTTTATATAGTAAATTTTTGTCCGTCAAAATTTCTTATCACCTTTTGGTCTTGGATCCATCATAATATTTTTCATCAACTTTATCAACTTTTTCTGTATCAACACTTTCTGGGTATAACTTTCTTGTTGCGATCCAAGAAATATTTTCGGCTACGATCTGATCCTTTGTGATCGCATAAACCCCGGGGGTTTCTACTTGCGATCCAAGGTCACGATCACCTTTCTTCGATCCCCACTACGATCCCCACCATGATCGAAGCTGCGATCGGAGTGCGATCGGGCTGCGATCAGGGTGCGATCGGGTTGCGATCGGGGTGCGATCGGGGTGCGATCCTAGTTACAACTGAGTGCGATCAACGTTACAACTGGGTGCGATCGGACTCGATCTGACTTCAACAAATTAGACCAATTGTCTTCGACGTGACTCTCAAATCACTACTCCATCAGACCAACCAACCCCAACAGACCCTCGTACAAAAACACGTCTAGTAACCCAAAATCACCAAACTCAAACCTTTTCGACATTTGACTCGACCCTGACCTCAAACTAGTTTCAAAACATCAACAGACTCAACACAGACTCATCTTCAACCCATCCTTGACTCACTCAAATCTCTCGTAGACAAATCCTCGTCTCATCAGACTCTCACCCACACCCCCTCACAACACTCTCATCAGACCCCCAACAACACTCGACTCCTAAAAACTCTCTTCTCTCTCTCTCAACAATGGCTACCACCACCATCTACCACCATATTAGACCACCAGATCTATAATAGCAAATTCACAATTGTCATCAGAGCCTCGGTTCCATCCTTGGATCGTTCTTATTTTCGATTTAGGTGGTCTATAAAAATTTTATTTTTTTGCTCCGAATCTATATCATTTTTTGTCACGGTTTATTGTGTATTTTATCACTATCACATGTTCACATGTTCACGGTTTATGTTCATGGTCACGGTTTGTGTTTTCATTTAATATTCACAAGTTTTTGTCACGTTCACATGTTCTTATATCCATTCTTATCATGTCAAAAGTTGTCATCTTTAAGTCCCTGGTTAACATGTAACGGTCAAAAGTCAAACCTGCTTAAGTTCATGGTTTTAAGTCCCTGCTAATGATTTTGTGACTGGATTTTGTGTGCTATCACCTTCTGGGAATTTTTTTTCTGGTAATCTTTTGAAGATGAAGATGTAATTACCCAGAAAAATATTCAGATTCACATTTCCGGATTTTCAGAAACAAGGACATCTCGTGGATGAGATTCATGCTTCATGGTACATCGCATTGAGTGCGATGTTACCACTACGATGGCTCCATTGCGATGGGCACCATTGCGATGGGTACCATCGCGATGGGACATCATGATGCGATGGGTCCAAGTTTTAGACTGCGATGTCTCGCTGCGATGGGTAGCATCTTGTTACGATGGGGGTACTTGACTACGATGGCAATTTTTTTAGACTTCGTTGGGTTTAAAAAGATTGACTGCGATGGACTTAATTGTTTTAGACTGCGATGGACTCAGGCTACGATGACAATCTTTTTTGACTTCGATGGGTTTAAAACATTGATTGCGATGGCTTATTTTTATTATCTTCTGATGGATTTTTTGAAGAAAACATTACGATAAAAAGACTCGTCTGCATGACTCGTTTGAAACATGACCCGAGACCATTTCAATCACAACAAACCCATACAGTGAATGACTTGACCGAAATCAACACAACCGAGTCAACTCGGTAATTACCGAGTTGACTCAGTTAACTCACTGAGTCTAACACATCCAACCTTATAACCCCACAACACCATAACTAACCTAAACCCTTCGTCTCCTAATCCCCCATCTCATCTAAGACTCGAACAAAAACAGAAACCTTTGATCTCAGTTTGCAATTCGATTTTTGATTTATAAATATTCAATAGATCTTTAAAAAATCGAATTTAATTCATCATAGATCCAAAATCATCACAGATTCTTGTTAATGGGATACCCATTTTTTTGATATTCGAAATATAAGAAGATTTATAACAAAAATGTTACAATCTTTCTACTTTTCGATTTCCACAAAACCGACATGCAATCCATAGTAACCTACCTGAGACCTTTGGTCTAAAGGTCTTGAAGACATCCCTTCGATGGATAGTTAGATTCATGGTGGTTGCGTTTTGATTAGATGGGATTGATGCTAGATGATGTTTATTTGGGCGGATATTACGATGTGGAGGGGATGAGATAAGTTTGATGGGGGATGGATTAAACGAGGTGGGGGTGTGAGAGAGGAGTTTGGTGAGGGGCGGAGTAAGTTATGGGATTAGGATAATTGTGAGTAATATTAGGGTTGAAGTGGGTAATTTATATCCCAGTATCGTGTACTATACCACTCATGGGCTAAGTCATACCCCAAGACCCACGTTCTTCATATAATTGTTGGGCCAGTGTTAAACTAATTGTGATGGTTGGATAAGTCAGTCGCTAATGCATGTCATTGCCTCATGCCTCATTTTCGCTGATGAGATTGCAAATGGGTTGTTTAATACATAAATTTTAACTTTAGTTTGTTACTTAAGTTAAATTTTGTATTATGAGGTTAATGATTGTATATGCGGTTTGCATTGATAACATGACGTGATAGAGTGCAGTGAAAAGTTTTAAAGACAAGTGACAAGACAAATGTGACAAAATTTATTTTGACGTGACCAAAGAAAAATTTGGCGATTTTTTAGTGACTACAGATTTCGTTTGATCGGGTATTAATTACGTGACGTTGAAGACGGATTTTTTGAAGGCGTGTACTTATTTTATCTTTCATAGATAACTTGCTCGTGCTTAATCTTAGAATGACGACTTGTTTATCTGGTTTTCGGGTTCGGGGTGGTTGGTTGATTACTCGGATAACTATCACTTAAAGGGGTTACATTGTTGTACTCAGTGTCACGCGCTTAGTCGACGTGGATAATTTCAAGAGGTGTTGTGCTTATAGACTTCTTCAGTGATGCATTGGGTACTTAGAGATTTCTCCACCGTTCCTCATTCAACAATAGTGCAAGCTTAAGTCACAAGATCGAAGGATTCTTATTCAGTTTCACGTTTGATGTATCCGGTTCATTCTATCAGTGGTCACTTCAAATTGCTTTCAAGTGGGTTGGTAAAGTTAGCCATGGAGAGTTTATGAGTAGATATTTTCGATCAACAGCTAATTCTCACAAAATATATAGTTCTGTTTATTTATTATTCTCACGAGATTTCAGGTTCACGTGCATACGATTTATTGATGGTTCCGAGTTTCGAAACCATCAAGGGGGAAGAAGAAGACACATTGAACGCACAACGAGTACACGTGATGAACTTCATACCTTCTTTTGATTTGAAGACATTCCGCGATGACATTTGTCATAGCCGCAGAGAAAATCAGTGTTTTAACTCGTGGCGTTATCAATCTCTAAACGGTACACTACTGATTCGATGTTTAATTGTTTGGTTGCTGCAATTATTCATCATCATTATCCTATATGCACTCCCGGGACTTAATTCACTCTGGTGCATCTCCGGAAGAAGATATGTGCATTTCCGGGACTTAATTGACTCTGGTGTTACGATGTCAACTTCATGAATGGGATAAAGTGTCTACTTCAGTATTTGAGCTTCATACTTGGGATTGGTTCTTTCTAGTATGCATAACTTGAACTCTCAGGGGGAAGAAAAATTCAGAAGAATTATTTCAAGCGTGAGAAGAGAAGTTGTTGATCTACTTGGTGTGCCCCTTGCTTTCAATCCCTCTTAGCAACGTTATCATGTTATATGATGGGATTTGCTTGTTAGATTCCGCTGTGCGCTTAATCATTCTAAGCTTTATTGAAAGCTTTGAAGTTGCTTACGAGGATTGTCGGTTTAGGGGGAAGCTATTTAAAAGCTTCTACATCAAGGTTATGTGGCATGAATTAGGGGGAAGTTAATTCAGAAGCTTCTCCTTAACCAGAAGTGTATGGGTTACTTAGCTCGTGCCGTTACAGTATTTCTACTACAAGTTACTTTAAAGATGAGTCGTTTTGAAGTCAAAGGACTCAAAAGACATCATCAGTATTGGACGCTTCATGAAAGCTCTTGTTCTTAATCATTATGTACTTGTTAGGAAAAATATTGTAAGGAATTCTACACGTCGTCCTATGGGGGAAGATTGTTGGAAATTCACTTTATGTGACGACATTTAAGAATTCCCATTAGTTATCATAGTCACACACGCTTAGACTAGACTAGGTTCAATGTATAGTTAAGTGTATCGTGTGTGACTATATATACCCCTCCTAGGCTTCCAAGGAGGGGTGTTGATTGTGTTTCCTTTTCATTTTATTACATTTTCTTTCTTTCTCTTTTCACACACAACCTCTCTTCTCTCTCTAAGCTTTAACAATGGCTTCCACCACCATTTACCACCATATTAGACCATCGGATTAGAAAATAGTAAATCCAAAAACACTCAAACACTCGACTCATTTTTAGACCCACACCTCGTCACAAAAACCAACCCCTACCCAAACACCCTCGACACAGACACCCTTGACGAGACTCCATCTTAACCATTTTCACTCGACACACCCTCACCCTCGACTCACATCACACGCACCCATAAACACAACCAAACTCCCACAAACACAACACCCTCGATGCACAGTATCAAGATCTCAGTCAAAAAGACCTTCCTTGATCAAGAACTTAAACGAAAATCAAAAAATTATCTTACCCGAGACCTCAATCAAGAGACCTTGAAGATTCATCTTTCTGTGAAGGTTTTGGTTTCAATTTGGATTTCTTTCAATCTTTTGATTGAGGAGAGAGAGTAACAGATAAGATAGGACGGAGGTTATGAGGGTACTTTACTGGTGATCAGTTTGAAACGGACATAACAAGAAAGTGTGGTGGTTGCTGAGTTCTAGTAACAGTGTGTTGGGAGAAGAAGAAAGAGAGGCGATATTTTTTAGGTTGAGAAAGAGAGATAGTAGTAGACGCTTTTTTATATTGAGACAGAGAAAACAAGAAGTGGGAGGGCCACGTTTCTTATCACTGTCTATTAAGGCCACGTCAGCCCATTTTGGGACACGTTTTTTATATGAACAAAACGTTCATTTATAATATTTTAGATTTTTTAGAAAACGAATTAAATATCAGATTCTTTTTTTATTTTATTTTTTTCCTATTTTTTAATATCAGTTATTTTTTTTAAATATCAGATTTTTTCTATTTTTATTTTCTATTTTTAGTTAATAGAAAATATCAGATTTTTAAATATCAGATTTTTTAGTTATTTTTTTAAGTTACCTTTGCCGAGGAAACGATATATTACCCAACAAAGATCCAAGAATTTATCATCGAACGAAATGGAATCGTTGACTTCGACGTTTCAAAAGGGAGAATTTCATATATTGCAAGACGATACAAGAAGTAGTCACAAGAGAATAGAATCAGGAGGAAAACAGGAACCAAGTAGCATGTCAGGTACAGATAATATTCTTCATATGTTGTCTGAAATGAATGCGCTAATTAACAATCCTGCTAATAGTTTTACGACTGCTTCTTTACCCAATTCTGATTCTAGGATTAAAGAGCTCGAAACGATCATAGCTCAGCAATCAAAAGATCTTGAGGATGCCAAAATTGAATTTTCAAAGAAAACGGAGAAATTTGAAACATATTTTGAAAAACTTGAAAAGTCAAACGTTGTTCTTGAACGAAAATTAGATCAAACAGTTCTAGATTCTAAAGCTGAAAAGGATAATCTTTTGAAACAAATTAAGTTGCTTGAATCTAAGTTGGCATCCCAAGATGAATTGCTCAAAGAGAATGAGACTTTAAAGGCTCAAGTTCAAGAAAAGGTTTTTGCAATAGCGGCTCTGAAAAATGAGTTGAGGAAAACCAAAGGAACTAGTGTGGACACTAAGCTTGAAAAACCATCAATCTTGGGAAAACCGCCTACAAATCAGTTCATTCGACAACCGACTGCATTTAGATCCGAGCGATCACAATCCTCGAGACCGCGGTTTGCCTCCCAAGTTGATATGGTTCATCTTTCTAGAACAGTCACTCCACTATCTAGGCCCAATATGACTAAAACAGCTTTTGCAAGACCTAATCACATGATTGCCTCTAGTTTCCCTAGACATAGTCCAAAGAACACGTCTCGAACTAGTTCAAATGACGTTCCTCATACATTTGATCTAAGGGAAGCTAAGCAAAAGACACAAGTAAGAGATAGGAATTTCAAACTTAGTCAGATGCCTTCTAGTTTACCCAACACTGCTAACCGTAGCATGTCACATCCTAGGAGCATCAATCAATCATCTAGGAATTCTAGATCTTACTCGGACATTAAATATGCTACTTGTAAAACATGTAGAAAATGTGTCTTTACGGCAAATCATGATTCTTGTATCAAGAAACTACTTAATGAGGTGAACTCCCGTGCTAGACTTAAATCCCAGTGGGTTGCCAAAATCAAACCCATTTGTAAAATGTGGCGCCCCACTGGTAGAACTTTCACCCTTGTAGAAAACGAGTGCCCTTTAACTAGGATAGACTCCGCTTCTATTAAGACTACTAGGGAGGAAACTGAAAAGGAGGATGCATCACCTAAGCCTGAACTTAAGGTTTTTTATAAAAGAAAACGTTTACCAGCCAAGACAAGTGAATCATCTCCTCAGAACACCTCTAGCACAAGAAAAGAAAACTGCGAACCCCCACTTGCTTCTAAGATAGATATCGCTAACCCATATCAAAGCATGCAAATTCCAAATGAGAATGCAGGTACCAAAGAGGATGTTCCAAAAGAACGAAGCGGTCCAATCATTGTATACCATTCAATAAGGGACACTCTCAGAGTTTGGTTGCTGAAGAAGCTGATATCTAAGAAACAAGTGTCTCAGGGGATTTGCAGTTAAGCTTACAGTGTAAAAGAGGCTTACAGTCGGATCACAGTCTGTAACCCGTTCTTCAAAGAAAGGGAAGTTTATCTCGCAACGATAACTTACCCTCAAAACGAGAAATTAAATTTTCTCGGACACGAGCTATTATTAAAATTATTCAAAGATTTTAAGCTCGTGTACGAGGCTTATAGATAAATTACAGTCTGTAACCCGTGATTCATAGAAAGGAAAGTTTATCGCCGATGATAAACTTATCCTAACAACGAGAAATTAAGTTTTCTCGGGCATGAGCTAATATTAAAACATTCGAAGTTTTTAAGCTCATGCACAATGACTTACAGTTAAATGTCAGACTGTAACTCGAACTTCAAATAAAGGAAAGTTTATCATTAATGATTACTTATCCTCATAACGAGAAATTCAATTTTCTCGGTCATGAGCTTGTATTAAATCATTCGAAGTTTTAAGCTCAGAAAGGAAAGTGTATCTTTTAAATAAGAGAACTTTTCCTCATAACGAGAAATTAACCTTTCTCGGTCATGAGCTTTCCGTTAAAACAGTCAAAGTTTTCAAGCTCATGAAAACGACTTCTAAGTACATGTCAACTTAGGACTCGTTCTTCAGCTAAAAGGAAAGTTTATCGCTGATGGTAACTTATCCTTAACAACGGGAAGCTTACAACTTCTCGGACTTGAGCTCGTTTTGTAAGATATTCAACATCTTAAGCTCAAGTAATTGGTTTTCAAAACTTTGAACACAATTTTTCGAGAATTTCTCAAAATGCTTTTCTAAATCTTTCAAAATTGTGTGTTCAAAAATGTTTTGATAAAAAGAGCATGTCTTCTGGAATCAATAATATTTACGATACTAGAAATGTCATTCAATAATGACACGGGGTTGTAAATAAAGTTCGAGCAGAAGTTCAAACTTTTAAAACATGCTCAAAATGGCTTGCTATTATTTCTGATAGTAACCCGCTTTTCACATTAAAGTCAAGCATTTCACCGGAAAGCTTTGACTCAACAACGGGAATTAATTTTCTCGGGCATGGTTTACTTTATAACCATGTAAGGGATTGTGTTTACGTAACAACACAATCTAACACGAATATATGTACGTGTCAGTGCATTTCTTTGTTAAAACAAGAGAAATCTTGTTTTTATGAAGTTATCATCTCCACCAACCAGCAATTTAGAATTGATATCTACATACTCGACGAGGCGACTACTCAAACGGTGACAACAGCTCTTTCAATAGAACACGGGTCAACAATTGAGGGGGAGCAATTGTCCAGCATTCAGAATCCTTGATGCCGAGAATGCCAAGTTCACATATTGGTGTCAAGACAAAGATATCAATCATACACATGGAGTCAAGAGATAACTTCAGACCTGATGAGGCGACCAACATTCGTGAACAAGAACCATGTGATTCTATCATATGATGTTCTCCATCATTCAGGTCCAACCTCGTAAATTGCTAATCTTGTGAATACATTATCATATATGATCTTTGCACGTGATATATACCTTACACTTGTGTTTAAAAGGTATTTAATTTACGTTTCAAGTACACCCTCATTAATTTGAGGTGGAGCTTGTGTAATTCATGAAGATAATTAGATTTGCATTTTTCTTCCCAAAATTTTTCTTAAAATGCTATTAAATCAATTGATATTAAAAATATCGATTGGGTTAATATTTTTAATATGGGGGAGAAAATGTGATTTAATATGAGAAATGATTAATCACAAATGGTTTAACTTAACGTGCTAGCTCATCCCGACATGTGCGAAATGTTTTCGGATATCGTGGCATATGTTAAGGGGGAGAAAAATGGATTTGCACTTCAAAATGGATTTCATGGTGACATATACTTACCCAAAACATCTCTATTCATGACGGTGAAGATTATGGTGACATAAGGATGGTAGGATAGGTTAAAGTCCAATGATTTCTCTAGAACCGGATGAATCTTCCCAAGGACATTCCATTAGGGGTGAGCAGAAACCGAACCGCGAACCGCAAAACCACAAAAAACCGCAAAAACCGAACCATAGAAACTGCACCACGACAAAAACCGACAGTTTGGTTTTAAGAAAAAGGAAAAACCGCAAATGCGGTTCGGTTGCGGTTTTCGCCCGTAAAACCAAACCGCAAAACCGAACCGCACCACACAGCAATTATTTTATACTGAAAAACATCGCATCGACTCTTTTATGTGAGTTATAAGACTTCCAGTGCATATTATCATTGATATTTATATAAGTTATTAGTAAAGTGTTTGTTAGATTGAATTTATACATTGTTGTAACCGAAAAAAATCAACATTTTAAACAAAAAGCCACAATTATTATATAAGTTACAAGTAATGGTTGGGTGCGGTTAAAAACCGCAAAACCGTAGAAATCGCAAAAAAACCGCAAAACCGAAACGCGGTTTCTGGTTCGGTGCGATTTCTATTTTTATAAAAACCGCAAGTGCGGTTGCGGTTCGGTTTTAGTCAAAAACCGCACCAAACTGAACCATGCTCACCCCTACATTCCATAGCTAGAAATAGTAGTCCTTAGGAAAGATGGAGAAAGATTGTGAACGTAGCTGAATGCCGACCAAGTACTTAAGTTAGCACTGGAACAATCACAACAAGGTGCTAGTGATGACCTATTGGTAAGCATTGAAGGGGTTGAAGAATGAAAAAGAATTGTAAAGATAAAGGGTGTAAAGAAAGAAGCCCTCCTTACAACTTAGGCAAAAACCGGGTCAATACATATGCTATTAAGATCATTGTTTAATGATTCTTGATATTGAAGACAGACATCATTGACCCAGTGATGCAAGGCACAACCCATCCCAGCTAACTCAGATATCTCTTAAAAGATATTTGTTTTAATCACACGGAGACAACACGTTATCTATTGATTTATTCACTCCGAATAAATTGGTATTGAAATGGTGGCACTCCTCTCCAGCCTCCGATCACTAAAATCCAAAATGCACGATTGAGTCTAGAGCCATTTGAGATCATCAAATATCTCATTAGGACACACTTTCATAATTCCTTGCTTCTTCACACATTGTGAAAAGTAAGAAAGATCTTAAGAGTCCTACGCAAAATCTTCATGATCTTGCCTTAACATCCGAGTAATACGAAAGTATTTACAATGAAGATGTAAATCCTTCTTGAGCGAATATCAAAAAGCTCATGGTAGGTGACTTGTGTGATTCTTTATGAATCAAACTTGTGATAACTGGAAAGCAACAGTGGTTTAATTCTTAAATGAATTTAAACACGTTCCAGACCTCTACGCAATATCTTAGTGATCTTGCCAGAACACTCAGAGTGATACCTTAGTGTTCACAGTGATGAGTGGAAATCCTTCTAGTGTTAACCTCAAACAGCACTTGGTAGGTAACTTGCAAGATTCTATACGAATCAAGCTCGTGACAACTGGAAAGCAACGATGATGCGGTTCTTAATTGAATTTCACTTGCTCCAGGAACATGAATTGACGGCTTCAAATCATGTGGATATTATTATCCAAATGATTCACTCTTTACGTTCGCAGTCAGCTTTGGATGGTCGAGTAAAGAGAACGGGTTTACCCGCGAAATCTTGTCAAGGAGGTTCTTTATTGAAACTACCTGCCACAAGTACGATATTTAATATCGTCCAACGTTCTTCACCGACCGGAGGTAAAATGCTACCGAATTAGAATGAAATGTTCAAAGCCATTTCATCCGTGTATATGGTTTGTTCCTAACTGTCTTATTCAGCGTAACAAGAAGGTGGCATTGCGGTGTACAATCCAGAAGAAGTCGTCACCACATGCTTATACTGCATACACTTAGTACTTAAACGAATTCTAGAAAGTCTGAAGGTCAAGTCTTCCGCTGTATCAAACTCTGAAGCTTTCAAGAATTATAAAGGTATAAGTATGTGGAACATGAAGTCACGAAGAGGCGAATATCACAAGTAATGAATGCACAAGGTCAAGGCAAGGAAACATGCTCAAGGCTAAAGTCAAAGATCACATCAAGCATATTCACAAGAACAAGATCAAAGACTCAAGCATAGTATGTTAGGTTTAAGATTTTGTAAAATGGTGTGACCTCCCTTTGGGGGAGATTGTTGGAAATACGTTTTTCCAAGGAAAGTCTCGGTCACATCATTATTAGCATAGATCACGAGCTATAGACTATTTAGGACATTGTAACTTGGAGTGACCTCCCTTTGGGGGAGATTGTTGGAAATACGTTTTTACGTATTTAGAAAGGATTGGTCACTCCAATGATATTGGGCTCGTGATCCAATATAGCCCATATAGCCCACATGTAGGGTGGGCTATATAAACCCCCCTCCTAGCATGTTAGGAGGGGTTGAACACTTAGCATGTTTTGGAATCAAAGAACACTTTTCATTTCATCAATTTCATCTTTCTTTCATCTCTCTCCTTTCTCTCTCTAAGTTCTTCCATTTCTCCATCCATCTCAATAGGTAAATCATAGAATGCCTAATCCTTAGAAAAACACGATTCTACACATAACCTGTTTGTTTCTGTGATAATTTCCATACTACGAAAACGACTCCATTCGGCTACCTAACCTTAATCAAGCAACACTTAAGCTATCCCAAATCACCGCGCAAGTGTCCTAAGTCCTAATATGCCCTAATTATCAAAAATATTAGTGGGTTTCACCCAAGGAGTTCAAAATACATGAACAAGAAGAATCAAAATACTAGCAATATCAAAACTAAAATGCTAGGAGTGACTATACCTTCAAAACAAGTATGAGTTAATCCAAACACGCAAATTAGATAATTCCACCTCCTTGATCCTTAAAAATTTCGTGGCCATAGGTCATCATAACATACTCAAATCAAAATTTTATCCAACAAATTAAGGTTTTATGCATTGGAGCAACAAAAACAAACATAGATTTTACAAAAACATCATCAAATCATAAGATTTGATGATTTTTGACCTCAATCAAAAACTTGATGCATGTTGTAATTAACACATGGGTATGAATAAGAATCAAAGATTAGACATGGAATTTGTATTAATTTACCTCAATTCAAAAAAAATTATAGATTTTGAGTGGTGTTAGTGATGCGTCGGCCTAAGAGAGAAAGAAGGAGACCATCGATATTTTTTTGTGTTTGAAAGTTACTGAGTTTTTGTTTAAGTATAAGGCTAAAATGGGTCAAATAAAGTCAAATTTGGGCTCCCTTGAGCCTAGCCCAGCCTAATCCCCGAGAAAAGGCCAAAGTATTTGGTGTTAACTCTCGAAATTTTAAGGGTTTAAATAACGTGTCGTTTCCGACGAAAACCAAGACTCGATTATTTTTAAAACGAAATTTCTTTAAAATCACTCGTAAACACTCGTTTGGCCTGGATTTCACTAACTTGGATCAAGTAATCAAGAATAACTAGGAATCACATAAAAATAAATTTTATCGCGACGTTCGGACCCGAAAACTCAGTCCGACAGCCGGAAAACACAAAAATGCAAAAGTTCACCATTGCGTCCGTAATTGTTCAAGATATCGTTTTTTATTATCTTTGAGGCAAAGAGTCAATAATAAGTCGTATAGAATGTGATAAAACCTCGTAGAAATTACAAATATGAAGTTTGGGCATTTTGCCAAATAATATCGTAAATTCGCAAAATCCTTAGAATTTTATATTTAACTAAATTCCGAGGATGACACGTAACCACTGTAAAATAAATGGGGAATATGGTAAAAGTGTGAATAAGCACGTATAACAAGTAAAAGAAATTTACCGAAATTCCGCGTTCTCACAACATAGATGATAGTGGAGAACAAATACGAAACTCAATAGCACATGACATGTGGAATGATTATATATTGAATCCGAACCATGAAATTAATATGCCTGTTTACTTTTTGCATACCTGTTATCTTTTGTCCTTTCATGCATAACGTGTCTAGAACTTTTTGTTTATTATATTCAACATGGTTGGAATAGAACTTATCAATAATTGTTGTGTACGATTACTTATTGATGTTTCGAATTTTATTATATAATCACTTACAAGTGGATAATATATTGTTTTTATGTTTTTAATATAGTAATCAGTAATGGGAAGAATACCAAATGATGAAGCTACCAAAAAAGAAATTGAGGAAGATACCATGAAAAAGGAGGCGGTTTCGTGGAATGACAAAATGGAAGCTGCATTTATCGCGGCTATGCTTAAAGAACAAAATGAAGGGAATAGGCCTAATGGGACGTTCACGTCTCGTGCATATAATAATATAGTGAAGGAATTTATGACAAGTTTAATATGCCTATTGACAAAAAACATTTGATGAATCGGATTAAGACTCTTAAAAAGTACTTTAATCAGTTTCATGATGTTTTTAAAGGAGTTGCATTGAGTGGCTATTCATGGAATGAAAGTACGAGGTTAATTGAGGCTGAAGATGATGTATGGGAACAACTAAAAACGGTATGTTCATTACATTAGTTGTCAAATTAATAATTTTGATTGTTTTGTTAATTACTTATTTTTAATGTATAGGTAAAACCCGATGCTTACAAGTTGAAGACAACACCAGTAAACTGTTATGATGAGATGTACGCTTTGTGGGCAAGAGATAGAGCCACAGGTACTTGTTCTAATACTGCTAAAGAGAAAAAAACAAACTAATCAATGAGCAGCAGGCAGAAACAATCGAAGAAGTTGATCACTTGGTTGAAAACAACGTGATCAACCTAGATAATATCAAAACTAGTGATGACATCTTTGTTACATCACCTACACCACAACCGGATGGTAAGCTTCAAACGAAATCAAAGAATAAAAAAAGAAAGATTGTTCAAGAAGACCCATCCAACGATAAGATTGCTATTTCTCTTGATAACATTGTTCATGCTTTGGACAGAAATTCTAAGGTATTCAAGTTATTTATAATATTTATTTGTAATACTTTGTTTTTCATATATATTGTATTAATATTGTCTTTTTTTATTGTTGGAATAAGGTACTTGAAAACTCTCGTCCACATGTGTATACCGAAGAAGAAATATACGAACAATTGATGCTCATGGATCTTGAAGGAGAAGAAATGCACACTGCATATAATTTTTTGCTTGAGAACCCGGTTAAAACACGTGGAATGTTTGGTTGCCCCTTTGCACAAAGATCGTCTTACTTGAAAGCAACCATGCGACAAGCCCGTTCTAGAGATTTTGATACTCCTGGGTGATGATGTTCAGTATTTTCGTTATTTATGGTCTAAGTACTCTTGTTTTAGACCAAGTTCATTAGAATGCATTATCGGTTTCATGACTTTTTTTTTCCGAACTTGAGCATTTTTATCTTTGAAGTTTTGCATTTTATTAGTAATAAATTTGATACTTGTACTTTTGTTGCAATCGTGAGAAAATATTAAGAGCTGTGCTCATTTTTATAATGGTATTTGTAGTTTTGTTATTATTCATGTGTACAAGTACCTATTGGTATGGTCCCCATTTTCACTAGTCATATGCTTCATGACTTTCATACATATGCATGTAGTATGGTCATACGATTGTACTACTATGGTCCCTATTTATCACTATATAGTATTGTATCTTCCTACTGATTTATTAGTCTATGTAAAACTTTGTCACCATTTGAACTTCATGCTGGAAATAAAAGTTTGTCACCTATTTCAAAACATTGTTTTTTCATTTGGGAAAATCTTGTTGCAGATTGATGCGTGGAATAGACGAGGAGTATACAAATGAAAGGTTTATGCTGTAGATGTTATAGGCAATAGAAAATGGGGATAATTTAGTAATTATGTTTTGTTCCGTTTCTTTTCCTCCCAACTAAAAAAAAACTTGAGAACATAAATGACGACACATGTTCCCTTCCTAATATGATCCTTTCCTATCCCCTTCCTTTCCTATCCCTTTCTATTCTTTTAAAAATAAACTCGAGAACAGAGTGTAAGGAAAAGGACTAAAATGATCAAGTTGAGCACTTGACATACACTAGATGGTCAAACCAAAAGATTTTAACAAAATATGATCTCCACCATAAATGCTCCACTTTGCAGTTATAAGTGCTCAACAACAAGTGATCAACTTACGGTACCCAACCATAAAATGTTCAACTTACCCCATAAAGTACTCAACTTCGCAAACTTAGAGGATTTTTTTCCCGCAAAGTTGAGCACTTGGGGGTTGAGAACCGTAAGTCGAGCATTTGCTATAGGACACGTGTCGTAAATATAATGGAGTTGAGCAATTGTGCATGACCATATATGTCAAAATCTTTTGGCTTGACTATTTAGTGGATTATGGGGGTTAGATTTGACCATTTTGGTTTTTTTTCCCTAAACTTTATTTAAGTACTACTTGGAAAATGATATTATCGTTAGAGCGGGTTGTTTTGTTCAAAAAAAAAAAGGTTAGAGCGGGTTGTTGGAGCCGGATATTAAAGCATGTAATTTGAGCTTATTTTTATATGCTAGTTTAATTAGCATTTTATTTAAAAGCTTATTTTTTAAACATGCTCATTCAAGCTCTGTCAATCAAACGAAACTTATTTTTAATACTAAGTTATTTTTAAAATACTATAAGATCATGATACGATAAGCTCTCATAAGCTTACGCGCCAAACATAGCGGCTGTAAACGAATCAAACGAACGCGAACAGAGGTATCTTTATGTTCGTTTATTTAATTTTGGTCAAACAAATAAACGAACGCGAACGTGTAATCGGACCAAAATTTTTGTTCGTGTTCGTTTATTTAGATTTGAACTTGTTCATGTTCGTTTATGTTCGCTTATTAATAAGTTAAACGAACTTAAACGAACATAAATGATTATATATAGACGTAAACGGACATAAATGAGCATGAAACTAAATTTTTACTTAAAACGATCCATATGGTCTTTGAAATAGTTAGTATATAGTTTATATTATTGTTAGAGATCTTTGAAATACTCTATATACTAGTATTATTTATTAACTTCTTTTTAATCTTTGAGATGTTAATCGAGCGAAAATAATCGAGCATAAACGAATGCACTAATTGAACTTAATTGAACAAACATAATCGATCGTTTACGAACGCAAATAAACGAAGAAGTTGCATGTTCGTCATTTAACTAAACGGACTAAATATCTTGTTTGTGTTTGTTCATTTATTAAACGAGGATTAATGCCCGCGCTCCGCAGCAGGGCATTTTGGAGCAATATTTATAGCCCGCGCTTCGCCGTGGGTTTTCAAATGTTTCCTTGCAAGCAAATGGTTGCTAGTGTTCTAGCTGTTCATGTGAAGACTTATTGCCAAGGTTTTAAAATTTGGACACGATGAAAAAATTAACAAACAGATGCAATGTGTTACCATTGTTATTACAAAATAATGCAGTGTATTACGGGTCACAAAAAGGAATTGCCATTCCATGGTATTACAAAATAATGCACTATATTACGGGTTGTTCCCTTAATCAATAACATGACAACAATCGAAACATTAAACACAATAATATGCTATTTTAATATTTACCCAAAATTGATCTATATGATCACTATTATAGCAGTAAGAATCGATGTACTTGATCTAAACTTGTTGGCAGACCTTCATTGTCATCAGACAGTCCACCTGCATTTTCAACTACTCATATATGCTTACCAAGACTATCTCGAGCTGGTTGTTGAGTCGTAGCCAGAGTTTGAGCTGGAGTGACGCGCTCCGCATTTGCTGGAAGGCCAAGCCTGGTTGAGTAGATAGTTTATTACATTGTTGTAGCAGGAAATAGGGACCCATAAGTCCTCAATTGCAGGATCCGGAACAGCTCAGTTTTCAAATATGGCATGTTGTTAAGGTTTAATATGTGTACACAATTAAGGCTCTCTATAAAAATGAATGCTCGCACAAACTTACAGAGGTTTTAGGCTTAGTCAGTTGTCGTTTGAAATTTTGAGAATCATTTTCTCAACACTTAAATCGTCCTTCTCATTCCGCCTAATACTTGGGTTTTACACCTCGTATCAAAATTCGT
Source organism: Glebionis coronaria (assembly GCA_025667525.1). NCBI lineage: Eukaryota > Viridiplantae > Streptophyta > Magnoliopsida > Asterales > Asteraceae > Glebionis > Glebionis coronaria. The sequence goes on from CM046879.1 coordinate 99,512,265, forward strand.
AGTCCCAAGTCTTTTCGAATTGAAAACCGGTCTAAAGTGCGACTCAATCGTCTTTTGGTGAACAAGAGAATGGTTTGGTTTGTTTGTCTAATTTAAACTAATAGCAAGTAATTAAAGTGTCGTTGAGTAAAGAAGAAACTTTGACAACACTAAACTAAAAGTTGATTTATGAAAATACTTAAAACTTAAAACTTTGTGAAACTTTAAAACTTAAAAACTTAGTCAATCGGAATAAAGCAATTCATGTCCATCGGAATGCATCAAATGATAGCCATCGGAATATGGCAATTGGAAATCCATCGGAATGTTAGGCTTACTACCCATCGGAATGCAACTACACAAAGTCTATCGCAATGTCTCAGATCGGAATGACTAAAACACCCCTATCGCAATGTGCTTCTATCGCAATGTCACTGTCGAGAAATGGGCAACACCTCGTCTTAGCAAAGACCTTGATCCCGTCGGAATGTGCGATCGCAATGAGCGATCGCAATCCAGATCGGAATAAGGGGGAAATGCCAACCTGATCGCAAAGTAAAACCCTAATGGGTTATTGCGATCAAAACTTTGAGTCCCGTCGGAATGTGTACAAAATCCCTTGTATTGCGATGGACAACAACTGAATCCGAAATTGGTGGCAAATGTAAAACTCAATAAGCACAATCAATAATCTATTGTATCCAAAACTTAAACAACTCGAAAAGCTTAAATTTGACAACTTGTAAAACATAAAAGATTATCAACTTAATGAAATGAACTTTAAAATGACTAAAATCTTTATTATATCCGAAAATCAATAAGCTAAAACTCGAATAAGCCAATAAGCATTGAAAGCTTACAACTTATACGTTTAAGAGTTTAAGTATAACCAAAGAAGATTACTCCTTTAATCACGAAATCATTAAATCATACGCATGAAGTATGTAAATCGGATCAAAGGTAAAGTAAATCAAGAAATGTAGAATGAGATTTAGGATTAAAAGCTTAAAGAGAACTTGATTAATGAAAATTAAGCAATACAAATGTTTTGATTTTGAAAGATTAAGAGAAAAGATGAAATTTAGTGAGAGAAAGTTTAAGACTTTCTCTCTCTAAAACTAGAAAGAAAAGTACAAAAATGAAAAACTAAATTAAAGACTAACTAACACCCTCCTAATGACTATTAGGAGGGTATTTATAGGAAAGGTGGAAGGAGTGCATGTGTTGCATCTTCTTTCTTGCTTTCTTCACGTCTTCTCGACTCGACTTTAATTCTTTGTCTTTTCTCGATGTCGTCTCGGGATTTGAACTTGTCTTTTAAATTTTCTTCTTCTATTAGACTTAAGTTCTTCGACTTCGTTAAACTTCCGTCTTTAGACTTTTTCTTCGATAAATCTTCAGAATAATTCTTGGACTTCCGTTCTTTTTGCACTCTTGATCTTTTGACTTCGTCTTTTCCCGTTTTCTTTGATAAAAGCCCGTGAAAGCCCGTGTTTTCTTCCTTTTTCATATTTTGGTCCTAAAACACAATAAAAACACAAACCACGCATAATTCCAACTTTTACGACATAAATCACACGTTTTGGTCTTGTTATTATTGGAAATAAGTGGTAAAAGGATAAGTGTTTTCACACTTATTAAATCCCCTGCACTTGACCATTGCAATGCCCTCATGCAATGCATTAATTTTAAAGCACGGTTTACATTCTCCATCATAAATAACCCACCTTGGCCTTTATTAAATACTAAACATAAAAAGATAGAAACAAGTAAAGAAATTAAAAACTTACATTGGGTTTTGGCAGCCATGAACGTTTATCATCCTCAAGTTTCACGTTCCCCATACCAAGCTTAAAAACGAGATCATTGTTATTATAAGTTAGCAAACTATCACGAACTTATGTGGGCCAATTATTCACTTAGACTCCCTTATTCCTAGGGGTATCTCTTACATTTTATTGTTGTCTTGAATGATCACGAGGATGCATTTTTGACTTATTTCGATAGTTATTAAGGCCGAAAATAAAGTGAACGATTTAATCAATAGTTAGCTAAAGGACCAAATCTTTTAAAACTGCTTCTCGGGACCTCATAAAGTTCATATCTTGGCATAACTCGCTTCACGATTTGAGACCTTTCTCGGACCGATATTTGGTAGTGACTTCATACTTCAAATCTTTGAGAGACGTTCTTGAAATAATGGTCTTCTCTTCATAATAGGAATTTCTTCACTTGGAGTTTTGAGAGATTCTTCATATTTGGACCACGACTTCTTCATTTTTCTCCAATCTTTATTTTGGACTTTGATATACAACGATCCGCCTCCTTTTAGGACTTGGATCTATTTATCCTCATACCTTGTTAGGGTCTTTTTGGATAGACTTCTCCATAATCTTTTGGGGAGTATTTGCTTTTCGTCGTGTGTCTCGATCCTTCATATTGATTTTCGATAAATGATTCTTCACATCACTTTTGGATTTTTAGCAATAAACTGTAGCCCTCATGCCTTGTTAGGGCCTTTTTGGACTCGCCAATCTTCGCATCCCGCTTCAATAAGTTATGCCTTGGCTATGAACTCTAATCCGTACCGAGCAACTTTTAAACGATTTGGGGCTTGAAGCTAAGTAACCTTTTAAATCGTTCAACCTTATTTATTGCAGATAAATTTATTAACAAGCGAAGGGAGAATAGGCTTATAATTAACTCACATAAATTCACGAAAGAATAGCAAACTTATAATTGACTCTATCATCTCTCGTTCTCCACAGTTTTAAATCTCAAGGAATGAGACTCGTGGATGCTTAGCCTATTAAATCAAAGTTTTGGGTTTTCGAGTCGCCTATAGGATCTTGCAAATTCTTAGACTTTTTCAAGTTTTAGAAATCGCATTTTAAAGTTCCCTTGATAAACGGCTCTCTAGGATCAATTATAGGAACTTGCGAAAAGTTCTTGTTCTTAACCCGTGAGAGTTAAGACTTTCGCATTTTATAGCTCCCTATATAAAAGCCTAGCAAAACTTGACTTAAACACGTTAAGGATACTAGCTAGAGTAAACTTAGATAAGTAAACTCGGGTTGAGTCAAAATGTTCACGACTAAGAAAAATCTAAAACCACTTTATTGAAGAATTATTCTAGCAATGGAAAGAAAATAATCATAACAAAGGCAAATACAACTATACAACTAGGCCAAAATAGATTAAAAATTTTGAAAAATGTCGAAAAATCAAATTTTCCGGTTAAAATGAGGGCAAATTCATGGAAAAGACCACTTACTTCGATAGAAGTCCCCCTACACTTGAGATAAACATTGTCCTCAATGTTTAAGCATGTGGGAATAAACTCCCCTACACTTATGACATTGTGCACTTTGTTTAAATCTTGCTAAGGAAAGGACAACTAAAGTGAATTCAATGTGAACATATAAAATATGAAATATTGAATCACAAGAAATTAGGATAGAACCGGGAAGATGGGAACACGGTATCACGGTTCGTCAAAAGTCATCAAGGTGGATCTTTGAAGCTTTAATCCCTGCACAGGACAAGAAACAAGACGACAAACACATACGGGGCTCCCCCTACACTTATTATGAAAGCAGTAAAGGATAGATCACGGGTTGCCTCCCGAGAAGCGCTTATTTTTGTTCACCGAGTCACGAGCCTGACTCGACCCAAATTTAGTTCATGGGAAACGTGGTGAGGGATGGAATCATCTCATGAGAGATGTCCTCACCAAAGTACAGCTTTAGACGCTGGCCATTCACCTTGAAATTTGGCCCATTTATTTGAGAAAGCTCAATGGTCCCATATGGAAAGACTTTAGCGACGGTGAATGGACCAGACCAGCGGCTCTTCAACTTGCCAGAGAAGATCTTCAACCGAGAGTTAAAAAGTAAGACTTGATCACCAATGTGGAACTCTCGGTTCTTAATCCTTGCGTCATGAATGATCTTGGTCTTCTCCTTGTAGATCAGCGAGTTCTCATAAGCTTCATTCCTTAGTTCATTTAGCTCGTTGAGTTGAATCTTGCGATGATCACCGGCTTTGTTGATGTCGAAGTTAGCCCACTTCAAGGCCCAGTGCGCCTTATGTTCCAGCTCGATGGGTAGGTGGCAGGCTTTCCCGTACACAAGACGATAAGGCGTACAGCCGATCGGGGTCTTATAAGCAGTACGGAAAGCCCACAGAGCATCATCTAACTTATCAGCCCACGCGGCGCGATGCTCTCCCACAGTACGCTCCAAAATTCGCTTCAATCAACGGTTGGATATCTCGGCTTGCCCATTGGTTTGGGGATGATAGGCGGTGGCAAGACGGTGATTGACACCATACTTACTCATGACTCTTGCAAATTGATCGTTGCAAAAATGAGTCCCGCGGTCACTGATAATAGCACGAGGAACACCGAATCGAGCGAAAAGCTGCTTCAAAATGTTCACAACCACCCTCGCATCGTTCGTAGGGAGAGCCTTGGCTTCAACCCATTTAGAAACATAGTCGACAGCGACGAGGATGTACTTGTTCCCTTTGGAGGATGGAAATGGCCCCATAAAGTCGATTGCCCCATACATCAAAGATTTCACATTCCTGTATGAAATTTTAAGGCATCTCATCCTTATGTGTGATCTTGCCTTGGCGTTGGCAAGCATCACAATGCTTAACCATTTCGTGAGCATCACGATAAATGGTGGGACAATAGAATCCAGAGTCAAACACTTTCTTAGCGGTGTAGTTGGGACCAAAGTGACCACCGGTGGGTCCTTTGTGGCAAGCTTGGAGAATGTCAAAAGCTGCCGGTCCATCAACACAACGACGAATGATCAAATCAGCACATTGTTTGAATAGATAAGGGTCATCCCAAAAGTAAGTCTTAACATCATTCAAGAACTTCTTCTTTTGTTGGGATGTTAACCCTTTGATGAGAATACCACCCGCTAAGTAGTTTGCAACGTCCGCAAACCACGGGGTGTCATCAAGATTGAGATTTATAGACATTAAGGTCTCAAGGGGGAAAGAGTCATTGATCTCTTTGTTCGGATGATCCCCTTGATATGGATCCTCAAGTCTGCTCAGATGATCCGCGGCCAGGTTTTCAGCACCCTTCTTGTCGCGAATTTCAATGTTGAATTCTTGAATGAGTAAAACCCAGCGGAGAAGTCTTGGCTTAGAATCATGCTTAGTCATCAAGTAATTCAACGCGGAATGGTCCGTGTATATGATGGTGGGGGATAAAACTAGATAGGGGCGAAATTTCTCAAAAGCATAGACAACAGCTAAAAGCTCTTCTTCGGTTGTCGTATAATGCAATTGAGCCCCCGTCATTGTTTTGCTAGCATAGTGGATTGGTTGGAAGTGTTTATTCACTCGTTGGCCCAAAACCGCACCAATAGCAAAGTCGCTAGCATCGCACATCAATTCAAAAGGCAACTCCCAATTAGGGGTAACCAAGACCGGTGCCTTAGTTAGCTTATCCTTTAGAAGATTGAAGGCTTCAAGACACTCATTGGAAAAGATAAAAGGAGTGTCTTTTTCCAAGAGGTGGGTCATCGGGCGAGCGATTTTAGAGAAGTCCTGAATGAATTGACGATAGAAGCCCGCATGACCCAGAAAACTTCTCACACCCTTCACGGTTGAAGGTGGAGGTAATTTGGCTATGACATCTACTTTAGCACGGTCGACTTCAAGACCGGCTTTAGAGATTTTGTGTCCTAGCACAATGCCTTCTTTTACCATAAAATGGCATTTTTCCCAATTCAGAACAAGGCGAGTGTCTTTGCATCGCTTAAGCGTACGTTCCAAATTGGCAAGGCAAAAAGAGAAGGAATCCCCGAAGACCGAGAAATCATCCATGAAGACTTCCATGGTTTGCTCAACCATGTCATGGAAGATAGCTAACATGCAACTTTGGAAAGTCCCGGGGGCATTGCATAAGCCAAAAGGCATTCTTTTATAAGCAAATGTGCCATAGGGACAAGTGAATGTTGTCTTCTCTTGATCTTGGGGATCGATGGGTATTTGGAAATAACCCGAGAAACCATCAAGAAAGCAGTAATATTCATTACCCGCTAAACGTTCAAGCATTTGGTCCATAAAAGGTAGAGGGAAATGATCCTTTCTCGTGGCATCATTGAGTTTGCGGTAGTCTATACAAACTCTCCACCCAGTAACGAGACGGGTAGGAATCAACTCGTTGTTTTGATTGGGCACAGCGGTAATTCCGCCTTTCTTAGGCACACAATGGACTGGACTAACCCATGGTGAATCCGAAATAGGGTAAATCATACCCGCATCAAGAAGTTTGATAACCTCTTTTTTGATGACTTCATGGATTTTATGATTCACCCTTCGTTGGCTTTGAATTGTGGGCTTAAAGTCGTCCTCCATGATAATTTTATGTGTGCAAAAGTGAGGATCAATTCCGCGGATGTCGGAGATTTTCCAAGCGATAGCTCTTTTATGCTTCTTCAACACAGCGATGAGTCGGGCTTTTTCTTCTTCTTTCAGGTCCTTTACGATGATGACCGGTAACTTCTCGTTGTCTTCAAGGAAAACGTACTCAAGATGAGGAGGTAGGTCCTTAAGCTCAAGAGTGGGAGGATCCTCAATAGATGGTGTAACTAACGATGGATCATCATTAGTCACCTCTTTAGGAGAAGGAGGAGAAAACGGGTCCTCATTGAGAAGTCTCTCAATAGTACGAATGTCTTCATCCCAATTGGTGGACAAATTATCATACTTAATATCAAGAGGACCCAAGCTAGCTTCGAAATCATCCAAGTCACTTTCTCCAAAAGGAGTCAATGCTGGAGAAATTGAGGCAACGGTCTCAACATTGGGTAGAGAAGAAAGAGTAATTTTGCAAGCATCATGAAAATGTTCTTCACAAGCCTCATCGAGAACATCAATAGCATTAACACTCTCATATGAATAAGGTTGCTTAGAAATCTTACCCATGTTGAAGACAATTTTATCGTCACCAACTCTCATGATTATTTCGCCCGCGGCTACATCAATGAGAGTGCGACCGGTCCTCAGGAAGGGACGTCCAACGATTAATGGAACACGAGGATCCATCTCGTAGTCAACGACAACAAAATCCGTCGGGAAGGTGAATTTGTCAACGCCAACAAAGACATCTTCGGCTATCCCCACTGGATAAGCAACCGTACGGTTGGCTAATTCCAAAGTCATTTTGGTGGGGACTAGCTCGGGGAGAGATAATTGCTTCCAAACACTTAAAGGCATTAAGTTTATACTGGCACCTAGATCGGCTAGGGCCATGCAATTCTCTACTCCCGGGAAGTTGCAAGGAATCAAGAAGCGACCCAGATCACCAAGTTTGGTGGGCAATTTCCTTAAGAGCACTACGGAGCAGTTCTCATTAAGTTGGGTCTGAGCAATGTCAAGAAGCTTCTCCTTGTCACTTAGAAGATCTTTAAACATCTTAGCGTATTTGGGCATGTGAGTGAGAGCCTCAGCAAAGGAGATGTTAAAATTCAATTGTTTAAACATTTTTAGAAAGTTTGAAACCTGAATATCATCCTTGCTCTTTTGCTTCTCTTTCCTCAACCTTGAAGGATAAGGTATATTGGATGAAGAAGAAGGCTTTAGGGGAATAGGATCACTCACAACCACGGGTGGTGGGGAAATGGGGATAGAAGGTGGAGGAGGTGATAAAAGTTGCTCTGTTTCCTTGTTCACAATCACGGGTGGAGGTGTAGGAAGCTCGGGTTCCGTATAACCTTTTCCACTACGAGTGGTGATTGATTTCATCTCCCCTCTTGGATTCGCAACGGTGTTACTCGGAAGAGTACCCGAAGAAGAGGGTTGATTACCTTGGATGAGCGAACCAATCATATCACGAATGTTAAGCGCTTGTGTGCTGAAAGAATCTCTGAGGTCGGCACGGATCTCATTGCTCTGTTTTGCCATATCATTCCTTAGCTCGGCTCGAATATCGTTCCCTTGTTTCGTCATTTCGCCCTTCAAGTTGATGACTTGACTCTGAAGATTCGTCACCAGCTCTCGATTAGTCTTCATGAACGTCTCGACGTCTGGACTTACTGTCATCGGTTGATTGAGAGGTGGAGCTTGGTAAGCTTGAGAATTTCCTTGAGTCGGGTATTGGTTTCTTTGGGATTGATATTGATTGTTAGCACGAGGTTGGGATTGGTTGTTTCGGTTATAGCTTTGTTGTTGGTTTTGGTTTGCAGGAGGGAAACCGGGAGGAGCAAGATAATTGTTGGAACGATAACTTAGCAAGCTACGGTCTCCTTGAGGACGAGCTTGATAGCCTCCCGTGGGATAAGTACCGTAAGCTGCGTTAACGTTTTCAGAAAAATTGCCTTGGGTAGAAGGACAATCATTATAAGAATGAGGACCACCACATGTGTCACAAGAAATAGCAACGGATTTAGCTTGTTGAAAGTGGTTTGTGGCCATGGCCATGAAATTCTTGTTCATCTCAGCGAGTTGTCGAGAAATTTTAGTCATCTCAGGATTGGAAGTAGTAGAAGAAACATTGACTCTCGAGTTAGATCTTGAGGATGCGGATGAATCCCAATTCTTGTGGTGAGTAGTCATGTTTTCAATCAACTCTGTACACTCCTCCGGTCTCCTTTTCATAAAAGTACCACCAGCGGCGGCATTGATCGTGTCACGATCCCGAAAAGTGAGACCATTGTAGAAGGTTTCAATGAGAGTGACGGGGAGCATATTGTGATTAGGACAGCGGTCGATCAAATCATTGTATCGTTCCCAAGCATCAAAGAGCGATTCATCATTGTCTTGCATGAATCCACTGATTTGGTTACGAAGGCTTGTGACCATGGATGGAGGGAAGTAGCGCGACAAAAAGCGTTGAGTCATGTCATTCCACGTATGAATAGAATTCTTAGGAAGACGGTCAAACCATTTTTCGGCATGGTGAGAAAGCGAGTGGGGACAAAGTTGAAGGCGAAGGTCATCCATAGAAACACCGGAGCACTTCATGCTTTGGGTTATGGTAATGAATTTGTCGAGGTGTTTGTTGGCATCATCATCCGGAATTCCATGAAATGTGTTAGTTTGCACTTTCTGGATCATGTGATGCTTCAACGAAAACTCCTGAGCCGTGACATGCATTGGCGCAATCGGGCCTCCGCGTCCGTTCATGGTGGGTTGACACAATTCCTCCATTGTTCGTAAATCAGGTAGGAGAACATTGTTTTTGTTGTTATTGTTGTTGTTATTCAAATTGGGTAGAGGTGGGTGATTATTGTTGTTATTAACACCAGCCATATCTAGATCTTCACGAGTCTCGGGCTCAGAATAGTTCGAAGATCTAGTACGCATACACCTGCAGAAGAAAAATATACACAGAGAATATCTATATAATCTTTTTGGTGCAAAACCTTTGAAAAAGAATTGCTTTTAATGATTTTTGAATGTTTTTGTATTTTTGAAGAGTTTTATATTTTTTAGGATTTTTGAAAATTTTTAAAGCAAGGAAAATAACGTTCAAAGAACGGATCCCAAAATTCAATGCGTCTCTCACTAGAAACCGTTAATCGTAACGAAAAGAGCCGGCAGCGGGGCCATTTAATACTTGGGTTTTACACCTCGTATCAAAATTCGTAGTCCCAAGTCTTTTCGAATTGAAAACCGGTCTAAAGTGCGACTCAATCGTCTTTTGGTGAAGAAGAGAATGGTTTGGTTTGTTTGTCTAATTTAAACTAATAGCAAGTAATTAAAGTGTCGTTGAGTAAAGAAGAAGCTTTGACAACACTAAACTAAAAGTTGATTTATGAAAATACTTAAAACTTAAAACTTTGTGAAACTTTAAAACTTAAAAACTTAGTCAATCGGAATAAAGCAATTCATGTCCATCGGAATGCATCAAATGATAGCCATCGGAATATGGCAATTGGAAATCCATCAGAATGTTAGGGTTACTACCCATCGGAATGCAACTACACAAAGTCTATCGCAATGTCCTCTTATCGCAATGTCTCATATCGGAATGACTAAAACACCCCTATCGCAATGTGCTTCTATCGCAATGTCGCTGTCGAGAAATGGGCAGCACCTCGTCTTAGCAAAGACCTTGATCCCGACGGAATGTGCGATCGCAATGAGCGATCGCAATCCAGATCGGAATAAGGGGGAAATGCCAACCTGATCGCAAAGTAAAACCCTAATGGGTTATTGCGATCAAAACTTTGAGTCCCGTCGGAATGTGTACAAAATCCCTTGTATTGCGATGGACAACAACTGAATCCGAAATTGGTGGCAAATGTAAAACTCAATAAGCACAATCAATAATCTATTGTATCCAAAACTTAAACAACTCGAAAAGCTTAAATTTGACAACTTGTAAAACATAAAAGATTATCAACTTAATGAAATGAACTTTAAAATGACTAAAATCTTTATTATATCCGAAAATCAATAAGCTAAAACTCGAATAAGCCAATAAGCATTGAAAGCTTACAACTTATACGTTTAAGAGTTTAAGTATAACCAAAGAAGATTACTCCTTTAATCACGAAATCATTAAATCATACGCATGAAGTATGTAAATCGGATCAAAGGTAAAGTAAATCAAGAAATGTAGAATGAGATTTAGGATTAAAAGCTTAAAGAGAACTTGATTAATGAAAATTAAGCAATACAAATGTTTTGATATTGAAAGATTAAGAGAAAAGATGAAATTTAGTGAGAGAAAGTTTAAGACTTTCTCTCTCTAAAACTAGAAAGAAAAGTGCAAAAATGAAAAACTAAATTAAAGACTAACTAACACCCTCCTAATGACTATTAGGAGGGTATTTATAGGGAAGGTGAAAGGAGTGCATGTGTTGCATCTTCTTTCTTGCTTTCTTCACGTCTTCTCGACTCGACTTTAATTCTTTGTCTTTTCTCGATGTCGTCTCGGGATTTGAACTTGTCTTTTAAATTTTCTTCTTCTATTAGACTTAAGTTCTTCGACTTCGTTAAACTTCCGTCTTTAGACTTTTTCTTCGATAAATCTTCAGAATAGGTCTTGGACTTCCGTTCTTTTTGCACTCTTGATCTTTTGACTTCGTCTTTTCCCGTTTTCTTTGATAAAAGCCCGTGAAAGCCCGTGTTTTTCTTCCTTTTTCATATTTTGGTCCTAAAACACAATAAAAACACAAACCACTCATAATTCCGACTTTTACGACATAAATCACACGTTTTGGTCTTGTTATTATTGGAAATAAGTGGTAAAAGGATAAGTATTTTCACACTTATTACCGCCCCATAATTTGACAACACCTAGAATCATCAATTAGAAATGTATGAGTAATGCGTTGTTTTTGCTCAAACAACCTTTCGAATCTTGCTGTGTTTTTAAGTTGGAACCGAACTGCTATTGTTAGTTTAGCATAATGTGGTTTAGAAGATCATTGCCTTATCACATTGCAATATTCAGTGATGAGTAATGTCTTGTACTGTATTTTCTCAAATAACCTTTCATATATTTTCCATCTCTACACTTGAACTGAACTGAGATGAATGGTTTAGCATAATTTAGTAGTTGTTACATTCTTTAGGCCAAATGTAGTTTGGTTTAGATTTTGGTTCAGTTTGTATGAATTGAAAAGCGGAATTAGTGTTATGTTATGTTTGAATCGAACCAATAATAATACTTGTCCGTATTTTAGTATTAGATATATTTGCATTACATGTTCTTGATCAAACAACCTATCAGACTTGAGTTTTTCTTACCGCTATTATCCACATTAGATTTGTTTCATACATTTGGTTCAACTTGCATACATTAGGAGCTCAGTTTAGCCATATTCAAGAGCAGGTCTAGCTTGTTGGGTTTAGTTGGATAAAACAATAAAACACAGTACAAACCTTGGTAACGCGTGTCCTCCACTGAACGTAATCTAAGAACGCCTCGGCACGCAAATAGAGACGTGCACACATTGGATTCTTCGTTTCTATCCTATGCCAATAGCACGCATCCATCTGCGAACGTGAACCAAACCATTCCATCGCAACCAATTTGTAAGATTGTTTATAACATGTGGTTAGTATAACACTATAAATGCACAACGTACAATATTGTTTCAGATAAGAAGAAAATGATATATCATCAATACATGAAGATAATACTTAACTTTGGAGGCGCCGCCTCTTATAAGAAGGAAAATGATGTATCGCTTTGGACTCGCCTCTTATAAGCGGTATATAATGGCCTAAACAGAGTACTATTTATGAGGCTCAGATAGGTAGACAATCGAAAAAATGGATACATCCGCCATGGCTGCAAATCTAGAAATTTGCCCCGCCAAACTGCGGACAATCTCAACTTTAATCAACCTCACCGCGACTCATCACAGCCTCCTAAATCCACTTTCCGATGTCACCGCCATTCGTACACATACAAAACATTTTTAGGCAAAACAGTATTGCAAGAGGCACATAACTCAATTGATCATAGAGCTTCTAACTTAAAAAGTGGCAGCTTTATTGTACAGGAGGCTTAGATAGGCCAATCATAAATAAAGGATGCACCAGTCATGGCTGCAAATGCAATTTTATGAGTTTACCAGGCCAATGAACATTAGATCAAGATCTTTTCTGATCTTCCCTTCCACTGATGCAAAATATGAGAAACCAATCATACATTACATTTGTCATCTATTTAAATTCTATAAAAAAGAAATAGATATATTAATATTAGTAAAAGAACATTACCTCTGTTACATTTTGCAGCACGACGTGTTCCATCAGAAACTCGAAGACCAACATAGATCTGATCATAATCAGTTTTGCCCAGCTTTCTCTCAACCTTCTATTAAGGTGATCCAGCTTGTAAATAAACCCTGTAAGGATATAAAGGATAGGATATTGACGCCAACAACCATATCCTTTGCAACATTTATGTTAGAAAGTCCTGTTTTTATATCCTTTTCATCTGCCAGAACATCGTAATTTTTCGCTACCCTTGAAATTATTTCCTAATCATCGACTTCATTAAAAATAATTTGATAGCAATACTCTGTATCTCGCCTTCCTCCATACTTATAAAGCACAAATGTTTTGAAGTACAAATTTAGAATAAAGAAATTCAAAGCAGCAAATAAGTAAATCATTTTTTATTCCTGACCTAGAGAATAGCCGAACAAAGAATTATCACAAAGGTGACATAATCGTGTTTCACTTATATCAAAACCTTGTTTTCTCTCGTATGCCATCAGCGAGAACCAATGGACTCCATTTCGAGGATGAACCATGGTAGGCTCAGACAAGAAACCCTTCAGGAAAAACCGGATACACACGCTATGGCTGCAACCTTGACATGTTACCCCGCCAAAATACGTGTAATCTCGGGTTTAACCCGGGCCGTTCAAGGTCATCACAGCCTGAACAATTGTACAACGTCAAACACCCGTGAGTATCGCTGTACGCCTTGTACAACGACAACGAAACCGACAACGTATCAAATGAGCCTAAAATACAACACTCGTATTTATCACTTAATGAGTTTACCTGGCCAATGAACATTGCCTGTTTATCACTTTATCAACTTATCAGGCTTATGAACATTAAATAAGTCGCAAAGCTGGATTCAGTTCGTAGCAGCAACACAAACAAATGGTCAACCCGTCGCGGCTGTAGTTCCAAAGACCTGCCATGCCAAGCGACGGGTTATACCAATGGGGTCAAACAATAAAAAGCCCCAAGAACAACCATAATAATTGAACAATATATTACCTCACAAACCAATCTCAAAATGTATCGCCCTCTCTCACAGCCCCTGAAAATCATTAAGCCAAACAGGAGAACACAGATCTTTTTTTCAAGTTTAATAAGCCGAAAATATCAATCAATAAAAGTAGCGTGGAGTTAAATTAAAAACAGAAAAATCACAAACCTAGAAGCAAAGCATACCATTTAAGTGCCAAACCTCATCAAAAATTAGGGTTCTATCAAGCCCAATAATATAGGGTTTCCATCAAACCCAAGAAATCACAGCTCTCAACCCACTTCAATATGTCCATCAGAGCTGCTAATTATATCTTTTGAGAGAGAGAGATGTCCATCAGATTAGATATGCGATGAAATCTTTTTAGAGAAAGAGACAAATAGTGAGTGAGATAGGGGTGTGAGATAATATGTGAACCATTGAACATATCAACGAACGGGAGACAATAGATCGAACGGTTATAAAGAGTGTGAATCATTGAACATATCAACAAAAGGGAGACAATACATCTAACGGTTACAAAGAGCGTTCATGAAACAACTCATACCGATGACTTAATTTTCCACATAATAGATGGTGAATATGTGAATATGATGAATGGATGGCTGGGAGAGAGTTAAAATGGAGGGGGAAGACAAATGGACGGAAGATAATGCTTTTGTTACTGCTTTCCTCACATCACTTATATTATTGTTTATTCATGATTTATACATTCCCCTTAATGCATTAAAGGGGTAATAAGCGAACATAAGCGAGTTTCTTGCCGAACGATCGACGAACGATTCGTTGAACGTTCAGTTCGTTTACAGCCCTACCTACTTTGCCCCTACATATCTTCCTATTTATACGATAATGACAAGTGGATTGATCAATGATTTAAATTAAAAGAAAGAATTAAAGCATGACACATGTTAAAATTTGACATGGGTAGGAAGAAATATAGGCACATATAGTAGGAAGAAATATCAATACCTATACTACTTAAGTAAGACCAAAATCCCACCTAATATACCACCGTCCCATTAGCGTTCATTTAGATTTTTCATTCTCATATCATACACAAATCAGACACTCCTAATGATCGCATAAACAATCATACAATTTTTTTAATTTTTATTAATAAAAAAACATCATATAATAAAATAAAATTAAAAACATTACGATAAAAACTAAAACCTAAACCAAATCTCTCTTACTCTCCTTCCCGATACCTCATCTCTTCCAATTTTATTTCACGCTCCTTTATCCTCAAATAAGCAGTAAAGGATTCATTCCTTGATGAAAAAACAGCACCGCAACACTTGTGAATTTATTGACAAACGCATCAACAAGACTAGTATCACCTACAACCAAAGATTTTGAACGAGCAGCGGATGACGATGCTAGTTTTTTTATCCTTATATTGACCAATTGGTCGAAAATCTTATACATTTTCAGTCTTTGAATCGGGGACATCTTCGTCAAATTTACACCAACATGTGCTGAATCAGAATTGTCGTGTGAGGTTTTAAATGTCCTCGAATTTTTTGAAGATGTTTTTTAGATTTAAAAAACTTTGGCATCTCAACTTTTTTTCATTTTACAATGGTCCTTTAGAATCTTCCAACACTCGGTTAATGCAAAAGGCGTATTATAAATAATACGATATTCGGCTTCAGCTTCTTGATATTAAGTATTATCACACGCCCCACTTTGATGTCCATTTAAGATACTATTGTAAATCTCACAAAATTGACTAACTTTATGATGAATCCTATTTTTCCATTTGCAGTTAACTGAATCATAGCTTCTTTTTGTTCCCATATTTTCTTATGAAAGTACTCTGTTACTTCCGTCTAAAACCCTGACGCCTTTTTACTATTTCCTTCAATGTTATTCTCCGACACATATACCCAAGTTTTACACAAAGCTACCTCCTCCTCAAGACTCCACGGTTCAACAGACTCTTTATCATTCTTCTTCAAAGGTTGACGTATTCGAGTATACTTTCTTGTGGTTGGCGTCTTCGCGTTCTTCGACGTGCGATTGATATTTATATTGTGTGTTATTACTTGTTTCTTGAGGTGAGTCATAACCTCTTTTAAATTTCTATATATGTTTAATCAATTTGGGGGTGGGGGGGGGGGGGGGGGGGTGAGATAATGCTTGTAACATCATTTATGGACACAATATTATTTTTTTCATGTATACTATGAAGTTATGTTTATGAATATGACTAAATACCCTTATACCACTTTACTCATTATCATGAACCGTTTGTTACTTCTGGATGACCGGTCAAGTAAGCACATATGTTATCAAATAGATCTAATGGAGTTTGGCACTTCCGTCCGGGTGTCTTTTGTCAACACTGCCAAACGGACGTATACTTATGGCCAATTTAGAGGTGGTCTTGCGATAGGACACCAAGCGAGCACTTATTATTATTTCATCTTGAAATTAGCATCGGATTCATGAGCTTAACGCTATCATAATTAGATAAGCTTTACCTTGTATGCTTGCCATTATATTTCCTACAATGGATTCATATGGTTTATGTAGAATATTGATAACCTATGAATCTATGAAGTGGGTTGATGTTTTCTAGTGAGAGAAACTAGAGAGAGAAAGTGAGAGAAAATGTGTATGATTTTATTACTATGAATGTGCAAATGGAACAACAACCAACCCCTTTCCTTAGTGGAAAGGGGTATTTATATTCCAAGCCTAACATTGGGCTTGGGCCGGTCCATGACAAGCCCATGGACCGGTTCTTACTTAAGTTAATAAGTAACTAATGACTAATTACTAACTACGAGCTATTACAACATAAATCATATTGTGGAGTGACCGATACTTCTAATATACGTTAAAACGTATTTCTAACAATATCTCCCCCTAAGGGAGGTCACTCCACGTTACAAAGTTCTAAACCTAGCATACTATACTAAGTCTTCGTTCTTTAGCTCGTAGTCCTTTCTTCTTTTCTTTCTTTTGTTGTGAATATGTTGATTTGGTCTTTTTGGCTTTGACTTGAGAGCATTGTTCTTTGGCCTTTCACGTGCGATCTTTGCCTTTCTTGTGAACTTTGCCTCCTCGTGACTTCATGTTCCACACACTTACGTCTTTTTGTCGAATTCTCGAAAGCTTCAGAGTTTGGTACAGCGGAAGACTTCATCTTGTACTTTCTTGAATTTTTGCTGAACTTTGTTGCAAAAGACATAAGCATGTGGGAACGACTTTTACAGGTACACCGCAACACCACCGTCTTCACTGGTACACAGCAACGCCACCGTCTTCAACAGGTACACAGCAACGCCACCGTCTTTAACAGGTACACAGCAACGACACGAATAAAATGGCTTTGAACATTTTATTCTAATTCGGTAGCATTTTACCTCCGGTCGGTGAAGACCGTTGGACGATATTAGATATCGTACCCGTGACGGATAGTTTCAATTAAGTAACTTCCTGACAGGATTTCGCGGGTAAACCCGTTCTCTTTATTCG
This sequence comes from Glebionis coronaria, assembly GCA_025667525.1. NCBI lineage: Eukaryota > Viridiplantae > Streptophyta > Magnoliopsida > Asterales > Asteraceae > Glebionis > Glebionis coronaria. Next base: position 99,529,453 of record CM046879.1, read on the forward strand.
ACCGTCCAAAGCTGACTGCGAACATAAAGAGTGAATCACTTGGATAAATTATCCTTGTGATTAAAAGCCGTCAATTCATGAAACCTGGAACAAGTGAATTTCAATTAAGATTTTCACCATCGTTGCTTTCCAGTTGTCACGAGCTCAATTCATAAAGAATCTTGCACGTCACCTACCAAGTGCTGTTTGATGTTGACACTAGAAGGATTTCCACTCGTCACTGTGGTCAATAAAGAGTCACTCTGAGTGTTCTGGCAAGATCATATGATAATGCGAAGAGGCCTGGAACGAGTTTAAGTTCAATTAAGAATTAAACCACTGTTACCTTCCAGTTTTTCACAAGATTGGTTCTAAAAGAACCGCACGTGTAACCTACCATGAGCTTGTTTGATGTTGACTCAAGCAGGATTTCCATCTTCATTGTAATACTTGCGTATTACTCGGATGTTCTGGCAATATTACAGGAATATTGCGTAGGACTCATGAGAAATCTCTTACTTTTCACAGTGTGTGAGAAAGCAAGGAATAAATGGAAAGTGTCATAATGAGACTTTTGATGATCTCTTGGCTCTAGACTCGATTGTGCGTCTTGATTTAGTGAGCGATGGCTGGAGAGGAGTGCCACCTTTTCAATACCAGTCTATTCGGAGTGAATAAACCAATAGATAACGTGTTGATCTCCGTGTGATTAAAACAAATACCTTTTGAGAGATATTTGAGTTAGCTGGGAAGGGTTTTGCATTGCATCACTGGGTCCATGATGTCTTTCTTCAATACCGAGAATCATTAGCAAAAATGACCTCAATAGCATATGTATTGACCCGGTTTCTGCCTAAAGTTGTAAGGAGGGCTTCTTTCTTTACACACTTTATCTTTACAATTCTTTTTCATTCTTCAACCCCTTCAATGCTTACCAATACGTCATCACTAGCACCTTGTTGTGATTGTTCCAGTGCTAGCTTAAGTACTTGGTCGGCATTCAGCTACGTTCACATTCTTTCTCCATCTTTCCTAGGACTTCTAATTCTATCTAGGGAATTGTCCTTGGGAAGATTCCATCGGCTCTGATGAATCATTGGACTAAACCTATTCCTACCACCCTTTTGTCACCACATTCGTCGTGAATTAAGCGTGTTTTGGGAAGGAATTGCCACCATGAAAAATCATTGAAAATCACATAAGGTACTTGTGATATTAAAATCAAAAGATTTGTACCTTAGGTGTTTTGTTCATCAAAAACGCTCCCCCTTAACACGTGCTTAGCACATATTAAGTTGAAATATCGTTAAGTCTTTTTCATCTTTTAGCCAAGTATCATTTAAATCTCCTTAATCCCATTTTCTCCCCTTATCCAAAATGTTAACCATTAATATTTGGGATATTGAATGGATTAACCGGTCTTTGGGTAAAAATGAAATCGATGTTTGGCCATAGAACAAATTATTGCTCCCCCTTAAATTAATAAGGGATAGTTGTAGTGCTTTAGTATGATATATTTTGAAAGATTTAGAATCTCGTGAGAAATTCTTGAAAAATTATCATACCTTAACACTACAACAAGCCATTAAAGCACATTATTCACAAATATACATATTCACAATTAATACCAATATAGAGTGACCTGAAATGTACGACCCATTAGATGGATCGTTGCAGTGTCCTGTAGTGCACTCCATATGGTCTACCACCCACAAATCTTTCCAAGCTCCTCATCAATCTACGTTCACGGAGCTTCTGATCGATCTTCTTGATGACATACTTCGCCATCTGCCGGTAACCTGGATGCCAATCCTCCGTCATTTCTGGCAACGTCCCACCCGAGTTCAGATGCTCCAACTTTCCTCTGACTTGTAGAAGAGTCCCATCACTATACTTGTGGAGCTCACCCACCCTCATAAACTTCATTAAACCTCGACTGTTCAAGTAGAAGATGCCGTAATTTGGGACTGAAATGCCGGTATAGGGACATCTTTCTACATGTTGAGGTAGCACTTTATTCACTGGACGAGTTAGGTTGAGCTTCCTCTGATAGCTTTCGACTCCCAACTGAAGATCTTCAACTCGTGTCTTGATCACAACGCTTCGTGTGAACATACGAAGTGCTGTATTCAAAGCAATGAGGTCTTCACGAGGAATATGTGTGAGTTGATCTCTGGTCATCAGAAGCAGCATATCTTCGATATCCTCAAGGCGAATGATGGAAAAATCTCCCTGCTGGATTTTGTATTCCCTGTCATCCTCCCTTTTCAAACGAATCTCCGTCACATGATAATAGCCATTCTTGGCTTCAGTTTTCATCCCTAAAATGCTGGAGATGCGGATGTCGGATCTAACATTGCTTCCAGAATTGACCAAGCAGCAACCCCTGTACGCCCTTCGGACTCGTTCGTCCCAATGAGATGCACCTATGACAGCATACATATCATAATTATGATTTATCTTAGGGACCCAGAGTCGGTTTACCTTTTCCTCGATAAAGGGTATTGTCCCCCAGTTGGCAGCTTTCAGCAAGGTCAGGGAGGTTGCGTACTTTGATGACCCCTTCAGTAGATACACCAGATCATTGGTGACGAAGAAGTCAAGAGCAATCTGATTATCTTGAGTAGGATCCATTGGAGGTGGAGCTCTTTCTGATTCATGAAGACCTGGCCGTTGAACGGTATTTAGAGCCTTCAGGATCTCCTCGGCATAATATTCGAACTCCATTTGGGTCAACCGGGTTTTGGCGCGAAGTCTTTTATCCTTCAGTACTTTCTTCACCAAAGATGGAGTAACCGAAGTCTTATACTCATGAGCAAGAAATGCACATAAGTCAATTGGACTTCGGATACGAAGATACAATACATCTTTGTCGGCATCGGTGATCGGATCATACTGTGCCGCTGCCGTGATCCAAGCTTGTGGTGAAGCAGTCTCGTCGATCTCCAACGTGTCCTCCCAGTTCCTTGTGCTTGGTTCAGGAATAGTAGATTGTGGGTTTTGTTGCTGAGGAGTGGAGATGTGAACATCTGCTTGTTCTGATTCAGGCATTTCAGCAGTGTCATGGACGGGTGAATGTTGTGCAGCTTCAGGTTCGGTTACCGATTCTGCAATCACAGGGGCAACAACAATAGAACTAACGGGGTTAGTGGTAACAGGTATTGATGCATGGATAAATGTACCAGGAATAGATGACCCTGTAGTGGCATTCACATCATGGCGCCACTTCGATCGTCTGGATTCCGTGGATGTAGACTTTTCCTTTGGTGCTGCATCTTTCTTGGATTTGGTGCCAGACTTAACAGGTTTCTTTGAGCTGGCACCCTTATCCCCTTTCTCAGGCTGTTCACCTTTATCCGCATTGCTCCCCTTAACACTCTCCTGGTGACCATCACCACCATCATTACCATCATTATCATCATCGTCTTCATCATCATTATCATCATCCTTATCATTATCATCCTCATCATCATCATTATTCTCATCCTCATCATCCTCATCATCATCTTCATTCTTATCTTCTTCTTCTTCTTCTTCCTCTTCGCCACCAGTACCTTCTTCTTCGTCACTCTCTTCCCTTTCTTCTTCAGGGAGAATGTGGTAGGGTACCACACTTCCAAATGTCTTGAACAACCTATCATCCTCCATGATAGCGTCATTCAGGGATTTGAAGAGAGCCCGTTGAATCCTCGATTTATCAAACGATCCAAGTTCCTTCATTCGAGCTTTGAGGATCTTCTTAAGTTCAAAATCCGTCAAGTCATAAGCAATCTTGTATGCGGCTTATGAAGGATTAGATGATTTGATCATTAAGTTGTCAGCAGCAAGCGTCTTCAAATCATCACGCAGTTTAGGCATTAGGGATTCAATGGAGTCTTTCACTCTCTGCTCAATAGAAGCTTCAAGAGCTTCTTTTTGCTCTTTAAAGTCATCCTTAATAGCTTTAAGTCTTGTAATTCGTGCTTGATGCCTATCAGCTTCAGCCTTTTTAACCCGAGCAAGTTCTTCTGCATGAGCTTTACGTGTAAATTCCATATCAGCAGCGAACTTAGCAATCAAATCTTCTTGAGCTTTCCTTGATGCTTCTTCACTTTGAGTTCTTCTATTTAGCTCTTGGCGAAGTTCATCCATTTCTCTCTTGTGATTATCCACATGTTTATCCAACATCTCGGCCATCACTATTGCTGCCATTGCAGACGTTGCAGAGCTGCTCTGGGTTGATGGAATGGGCTCGGTTGTGACTGCGGTGCTGAGGATGGGCTTTATTGGTGGTGGAGGAAATGGTGTAGAAACCGGTCTAGTTGGTATGGGTTGTGTTGGTGGAGGTTGAGTTGTTAAAGGTTGAGTAGATGCCTTTTCAATACCAGCTGAAACAGGGATTGATGGCTCCTTCGAAGTGGAGTAATGTTCAGGGGACCCAAACTCATCAACATCATCTGGTTCCACGTACTCATCCTCGACATCTACCCTTGCACCTGAACCACTACCGCCAGTATCTTTCCTACTCCTTTTAATGGCTATCTTCATCATTTGTTTCTCAGTTTTATCAAGAGTAGGATCAACAATGCCTTCTTCGTCACGTAGACGCATCTCATCAGCCTTACCCTTTCCCTTCTGACCCTCTGTCTTCTTCTTTTTGGCTTTGGATTCAGGTAAATCTGCTTGCTTCCGTTTACCTTTGCTCTTTACCGTGGTGGAAGAGTCTTCACCTGCTAGAATACTTGCGCGTTGATTCTCAATTTCTGTTAGCAAGTTCTTGTAATCATCAGATGCAATAATCTCATCGGTCAGAAGATGACTGGGAATGGGACCAGGAATAACCGTATTCGAATGAGTCTCCTGCCTTAAGTCTACCAAATCATCATCATCTATCATGTGGTGACGACTACCTGCACGCTTGTTAATGGATGCATCGTTTTCCATAAAGTAATGTATGATCAACTTAATAAACCTAGGGTACTGGTAAGTTTTAACTTTACCCTTTGTGTTAGTGAAGAGTTGAAAAGTGAACTCCTCCCACAGCAGTGATGCATAATCAATACCCATACCTTTAAACATACCATAAAACATCTTGATGATTGGTGGACGCACAGCATCAAATCCAGTTGTTTTGGGTGTCAAGCATCGGCTAAGAATCCCAAAAATAGCTTTCCATGGTAGGCCGACTTTGGCGGTAGTAAACTCAGACGGGGTTCGTATGTCAAGACATCCAATGGCGGTGAACATCTCCATGATCTGGTCCTTGGTTGGGTTGGGTGAGTATGATGGTATACCTTTGAGAATCGGTCGAAAGCCAAAGATCTTCCTGAAGTCTGACACAGTAAGCGTCTGCTACTTGTTGTCCAAGGAAAAAGTGATCTTGTTCGACGTCCTCTCTTTGGTAGCCCAGAACTCGTAAAGATATTCATAGGGCACGGAAGCACTTCTCCTTAGCGCATGCTTGAAATGAGATTTATCAAGCATGGCTGTACCTACCTTAAAGCCATTATGGGTAGAGTGAGATACCTCCTTCAAGCGGAAGTTGTTTGGAATAAACTTTAGAGTCTTGGCTTCAGCAATGGCGGCGGCTCTGTTGTCTTGTAGTTGTTGTACGGTAGGGTTAGTCATCGTCTCTGCTTAAGATAAAACACAAAGGTTGATACAAACAAGTATGAATATCATTATGATTTTAAACCTAAGCATTGTACATATGACATAATCCCTTAAGCTTTGAAACCATGCAAACATCTTCTATACGGAATAATCACTCAATTCGGAATAATAGGTCTACACTGAATATGAATCCTATGCGGAACATAAGTCTATTCGGAACATATAACCTATGCGGAAAAACATCCTTATTCTGAATAAAAGGCTATTCGGAACATTTATCCTATGCGGAAAGCAATTCCTATTCGGAACATTTGGCCTATGCGGAAAAACATCCCTATGCGGAACATTTTGTCCTATGCGGAATAAAGTCCTTATTAGGAACATTTTGTCCTATTCGGAACATTTGCCCTATTCGGAACATTTGCCCTATTCGGAACATTTTGTCCTATTCGGAACATTTTGTCCTATTCGGAACATTTGCCCTATTCGGAACATTTGCCCTATTCGGAACATTTGCCCTATTCGGAACATTTGCCCTATTCGGAACATTTTCCCTATTCGGAACATTTGCCCTATTCGGAACATTTGCCCTATTCGGAACATTTGCCCTATTCGGAACATTTGCCCTATTCGGAACATTTGCCCTATTCGGAACATTTGCCCTATTCGGAACATTTGCCCTATTCGGAACATTTGCCCTATTCGGAACATTTGCCCTATTCGGAACATTTGCCCTATTCGGAACATTTGCCCTATTCGGAACATTTTTCTATGCGGAACAAAAAAACTCCTATTCGGAACATTTTTCAACACTTATATTTTTTTTCTAATTAGGCATGCAATCTTTTGATTCAAGTGTTCTAAGGTCAAATCTGTGCAATTAGATCTATTCCGAATACAACCCAAGCAAAACCCCCAATTTAATTAACCCTAATTAAGCAGTAATTGATTTCGATTGTTTTCAATTTAAAAGAGTTAATTAAAGTGTTATGCTTGAAAGATTAATCCGATTTAATACCTTTTTGATGATCTTGAACAAGAGAAATACTGATTTGATTCGTGTTTGATTGATTTCGTGAATGTTTGTGTGGAAGGATAACAATGGCGGCAAAGATAAACAAGAACAGTGAATGGGAATAGTGAGGGGCGGGGTGTTTTGTTTTTTGACTTAGGTCAATTTTTTGACTAGTTTCATTAAACATCACCTTTAGTCCCTCTATTATCTATTCTTTTCCTTTTTATTTCTAACTTTTTTCATTTCACTTATCCCTTGTTGAACTTACACACAACTTAGCAAACGCAATCTATTAGCATATCTCCAATATCTAAAAGCCATGCCAATCACTTAGAACGAACACAAGTCGTTTTCAAAAAACCACTCAATTACCATGTAGCCCTTAATTTTCACAATCACTTTTGAAAATCAATTTAATGACGAAGATGATTTTAATATTTTCTCCCCCTTAAACGATGACCCGTTTTCTATTTAAAGAGCTGTAGTCATTGTTTAAAGAGTCAAATATTGATGATGAAAAACATTTCCCAATTGATATCTTGAAAAAGTTTGATTCGTGGTGTCAATAAGATTTCTCTTATTTTAACAAATTAATGCACTGAGACGTACACTAATTCGTGTTAGACCAAGTTGTAAAGTAAACTTGATCCCTTTGCATGATTTGGCTTGTAAATCACGCCCGAGAAAATTAATTCCCGTTCTGAGCCAACGTTTTCCAAGGAAATACGTGACTTTAATATGAAAACCGGGTTGTAGTCAGAAATAACTACAAGCCATAATGGGCATGTTTTAAAACATTACAACTTTTATACGGACTCTATTTATGGCACCGTGTCAATATTAATCGACATTTCTAAGGCCGTAAATATTACCGTACTAAAAGACATGCCCGTTTTAAACGAAAAATATTTTTGGTTTTTCTTGATTTTATAATTTTTATGGTTTTTCTTGGTTTTATAATTTTTATGGTTTTTCTTGGTTTTATATTTTTTATGGTTTTCTTGGTTTTATATTTTTGTATTTGCTTTTTGTGTTTAATATATTTACGATAATATACATGATCACGAACAAAGGATACTCTGAATAGTTTACCACGACTATTCAGCTGATTCTTCTGCCAACTCTTTGAGAGTCGTTGGAGTGAATGATTTCATGCCAAGCTTGTCGATCAAAAACTCGATTCGTCCTCGATCTAAGGCTTTGGTGAACATATCCGCCAGCTGGTACTCAGTAGTGACAAAATACAGCTCGATCACTCCGTTCTCCACCTGCTCCTTAATGAAATGGTAGCGAATGTCTATGTGCTTGGCCCGGGAGTGTTGAACATAGTTGCAGCAAAGGGCAATGGCGCTCTTGTTGTCACAATACATCGGGATTTTGTTGAATCCCAAGCCGTAGTCAGTTAATTGTGATCTCATCCAAAGGACTTGAGCACAACAACCGGACATGGCGATGTATTCAGCCTCCGTGCTTGATATTGCAGCGCTTTTCTGCCTTTTTGAAGACCAACTGATCAATCTATCTCCTAGGAGTTGCACAGATCCAGAAGTGCTACGCCTGGTGTCTTGACATCCAGCATGATCGGCATCTGCGTATGATATTAAAGCAATCGAGGAATCTTTCGGATACCATAGACCACGATGAAGTGTTCCTTTTAGATACCGAAAGATCCTTTTAACTACATGTAAGTGCTTTTCGGTAGGCCGAGCCTGATACCGGGCACACATGCATACAGCAAATTGAAAATCAGGCCTGCTAGCAGTCAGATATAGAAGGGTGCCGATCATCCCACGGTAAAGTTTTGGATCGACAATAGTCCCATTCCTATCTTCATCTAACTTGGATTTCTCCACCATTGGAGTGTCTACAGGGTCACAATTCTCAAAGTTATATTTCTTAAGAGATTCTAGAGCATATTTGGATTGATTAATAAAGATGCCTCTGGGATTCTGAGAAATCTGTAATCCTAAGAAAAATGAAATTTTTCCCATCATCGACATCTGAAAGCGTGTGGACATTATCTTCTCAAATTGTTTAGACAATTCTATGTTAGTGGCAGCAAATATTATATCATCAACATAAATTTGTACCAGAAGCATGTCGTTGCCGTCCTTGAGAGTGAATAGAGTGGGGTCCACTTTGCCTTTGGAGAAGCCTTCCGACATGAGATATGTTGACAGGAGATCATACCACGCGCGTGGAGCTTGTTTCAACCCATAGAGAGCCTTCTTAAGCTTGTACACATGATTAGGAGACTCCGTACTGACGAACCCATCCGGTTGACTAACATAAACTTCTTCCCTTAGTTCACCGTTCAAAAATGCCGTCTTCACATCCATTTGATAGACGATCATGTTCATATGAGCAGCAAACGCAAGGAATAGTCTAATCGCCTCCAATCTAGCCACAGGAGCAAAAGATTCCTCAAAGTCTATACCCAAGGCTTGTTTATATCCTCTAGCGACCAATCTAGCTTTATTCTTCAATACCGCACCCATCTCATCAAGTTTAACCTTATAAACCCATAACAAAGTAAGGATGTTAACCTTGTCAGGGCGAGGAACCAATTCCCATACTTCTAGTCGTTTGAATTCATTGAGTTCCTCCTGCATAGCTTCAATCCAAGATGATTGGGTCATAGCCTGCTGCCAATTTTTGGGTTCAACTTCAGAGAGAAATGCATCAAAGTAACAATAAAGTGCACTCTCTTGTAATTGATGGCGTGTAGAGACTGGTCGATCTAGATCTCCAATAACATTCCTAATTGGGTGATCTTTTGTCCATTTAGTGCTATGGTTTTCAATCCTAGGTGGTCTGGAGTGAACAATAGAAGGAGCTTCTTCTGAGGTAGACGCGGCTGAAGGGTTTTCAGGGATCGCTACACCAAAGAAAGGAAGCTCTTGCAAGTGAGCATATTCCAAGTCGTGATCAGTAGAATCCTCTTCCACATCATTAGGCACAAGTAGGGGTGATGATTCAGGTGTAGTTTGAGAATCACTTGGTGAAGGTGCATCTGGTTCAATGTGAATTGTAGATGCATTAGATAAAGGTTCATTAGCTTGAGCAACCACTTCAGGTATTGGAGCAATTACTACAGGTGCTGGAACTTCATCAGTCGGGGGATCGAAGAATTCATCAAACAACGGTTGAAACAGTTTATCCCACTCGGGCCTTGATGGTGGTAAAAATGATGTAGAAGTAGGATTATTGGGAATTAATCCGGAACTAATAGCACCGGTTCCCATCTCATGAAGCGCGGGTTCAGAGCTGTGTTGCTCAGAAGCCATCGCTGTCAGCTCGTCGAAATCTGCGTCCATAGTTTCTACAATCTTGCCAAGACGACGGTTATAGATTCGGTATGCTCTTTTGGACGGTGAGTAACCAATGAAAATACCTATATCGGCTTTCGGTTGAAGCTTACCCAAGTTCTCACTATTGATGTTTGGATAACACAGAGCACCAAACACATGGAAAAATGAAACATCGGGTTTGCGGTCATGTAGAAGCTCATAAGGTGTTTTTCCATGGCGTTTCCGAATGATAGAACGGTTTTGGGTGAAACATGCAGTAGAAATAGCCTCTGCCCACAAGAACAATGGAGCGTTCGCATAAATAAGCATGGTCCTAGCAGCTTCCATAAGTGTACGATTCCGTCTTTCAACGACACCGTTTTGTTGTGGAGTGCGTGCAGCGGATGTTTCATGTGATATACCAACTCCTTCATAATAATCACGAAGAGTCTGGTTGACGAACTCTGTACCATTGTCTGTACGAATACGGCGGACAGTGGTATTCAAACGTACCTGAATGAATTTCAGAAAAGTAATGATAGCCTTCGGAGCTTCATCCTTTGTACGTAGAAATCTAACCCATGTAAACCTTGAGAAATCATCCACAATTACCAGAATGAATTTCTTACCGCTCACACTTTCAGTTCTCATCGGCCCACAAAGATCCATATGCAAAAGATGAAGTTTTTCTTGATTAGTGTCTTCAGCTTTGGGTTTGTAAGATTTCTTGGTGCTCTTCCCCCTTGAACACGCGGAACATAAATGGTCCTTGTGAAATTTAAGCTTTGGAAGACCACGAACTAACTCGTTTTTAGCCAAATGATTAATAGCATCAAAATTAAGATGAGATAATCTGCGATGCCATAACCATGACTTGGTCTTAGATGCCTTAGAGAGAAGACATACTGGAGAAGCGGCCATCATGTCTTGTAAGGACAAGGTATATAGATTTGCACCACGAGATCCCTTCAACAAATCTTTTCCTTCCAAGTTGCGGATGAAACAAGTGTGTTGTCGAAAAGCAACCTCAAGGTTGGAATCACAAAACTGTCCTACTGAGAATAAGTTATGACCAAGACCTTCTACATAGTATACCCTAGAAATCGTCACGTTTCCAATCTGATATTCACCATACCCCATAATCTTTGCTATATGATCATTCCCAAATTTAACCGTACCAAGAAACTTGCTGACGAAATTTCAGAGCATCGAGCGATTTCCGGTCATATGTTTTGAACAACCGGAGTCCAAATACCACAGGATGATTTGGACCACCTGAAAATATCACCACACAAAGACAATGTAGAGGTATCGGAATCTGAGTGTTCCTTGTTATTAGCAGGTACAGATTTAATAATCTTAGATTTGCTAACTCTAGGTTTCTTAGACTTCCTAGCCTTCTTCTTCTTAATTGGTGGTGTAGATTCTAGTTGGCTTAAATCCTGAGGTATTTCTTCACTGATAGGCACTATAGTGGGAGCTGACCTAATTAAAGGGCGCTGTGTCCATACTTGAGTGCGAGTGTTCCTAACTAAAGGACGCTCAGACCTAACCTCAATGGATGCATTCCTAGTTAAAGGGCACATTTTACCATCTAGTGTAAAGGTCCTACCAGTGGGACGCCATTGCCAGCCAACTTGGGCACGAGTTCTACCCGTTGGCTTCCATTCAAGACCATTCTTAATAGCATTCATTTCATTAACGTGATCAATCAGACACAAATCATGACGCTGGGAAAACATACATTCATTACAATTCCAACAATTTAAATCAGAATTCACGAATGGTTTAGGCTGCTGCACAGGCGCAGAGCTTTTAGTCTTAACATGATTCGTTTTATTTAAAACTGAACTAGCATTCCTATTGTGGACTTCTACTTTCTTCTTTGTGGCACTACTAGTGGAGGGCTTGATCTTAGCTTTCTTGAGTGGCGATCCTTTAGCCTTAGTAGTCGCTTTTAATCCTGTAGAAGGCAAAGTGGGAACATTAGCAACAGATTTTAAAGGTGTCTTACTTGATTGTGCCAATGACGATTTCGCTCCTGGAGTCTTATTAAATGGAGTGACAGCAATGGGCCTATTATTAAGTAGTGCAGAACCTGGTGTACCTATGTATTGCAAATAAGCCAAGCAATATTGAACTCGCTTAACATATTCATGAGCCGAATAATAGTCGCTACTTGAGGGATCTAAGGCATAAAGATCGTCTAAAATATCCCTAAGAAGATCGACATGCTTAATGGCATTCCTCATATAATCATCATAGGTAACCTGGTTTCTCTTATGAAGCGGATTCTTATAAAGCACTACTGACTTGGTTGTTGGAGCACTAGTGGACGGTGCAGAGTCGGTAGCTAAGTTATCAACAACTTCTTGTCGGGTGAGAAGAAGTGTCTCCTTTAACTCAGCCAAAACCATATTTTTGTCTATGAGCAGGATGTTCAGGTCAGAGATTTCCTCGCACCTTTGGTTCAGTTGTTCAACATAATATTGTTGCTGTGCCGCATTAAAAGCGAATCGTTCTTCTAGTGAACCATAAAGAGCGGATAGTCCCTGCCTTGTCCGATCCATCTCCCTAGAACAGTTGATAGTCTAATTTCTAAGACCTGGTTTTTAGACTCTGCAGCCTCTAGTTCCATTTTTAATGTTTCCTTTGATGATACCTCTCTCTTCAATCTCATGATTTCTTCCTCTAATGTCTTAACAATTGCAATCATCTTGTCACTAGTCTCAACACCGTTTTCACAACCATTTGATATCAAAAGATCCTCATTTTGAGTTTGTTGTTTTAATTCTAAAGATATACAGTGTTGTTCTAGTTGATTAAAGCGTTTTGAAAGTAAATTGTAAGAATCTTGTAGCTTTAAAAACTCAGCGTTAGATTCGTGACAAGAATGATTATCTACCTCATTTACAGTTTCAGCAACATTTACAGAAAGATCACAAACATCATCACAAATATGCACAGCATCACAATTCATCATAGCGGATGTAAGCTCATTCGAATAATTAACATTTACAGTAGTAAGCACATCACACGAGATTACTTCGGACAAGAATCGGTCATATTCGGTTAAAATCTTTTCTTTTTCAGTTAGTTGCAGTTCGTAAGCGGTGTCCATTTCATAAAACACTTTTTGAACTTCACCAATTTCAAACTGAAGATTTTCCTTAAGAGATGCAAAACTTCCTTTTAGACTTTCGACAAACGGATTGATCTTAGTTTTAAACACCTCGTTCATGTGTTCGAAAGCCCATTCTCCGGTGTTTAAGCCATTTGAAGTCGTACATTCCAAAATGACCTTGTCAAAGTTAGTAAAGTATCGGTTAATCTCTTTCAAGTTTAACCATACAGTGCTAACAGGTGGAAGATTCTTTGGAATTTCCTTAGGACCTTCCATGTTGACAAGTGTAGGAAATGTACTAGGGCTTTCTTCCTCTATCATGTAGGTTGGTGCTGTGATGAGATCTTTATCCATATGGAAGCGAACTCTAAAATCAGTTTTTGCAAGCTCCTTATTCATTTTAAAATAATCACAATCGGGATATTTTGCAGAATTGTATGACCGATCCTCATCAACTAGATCCTTACTTGTTCGATCATCGGGAAAAACAATCGGGTCTAAAGCCAATCCTAATTGAGTTGCATTATAAAGTCTAGGACTATGTCTTAAAGCTTGTTTTGCATACCGTGGATTAGGGGGAAGGCCTTTTTGACGTGATAAGTTAAATTCTCTAAATGAAGCATCAAATAAGTGAACTAGTTGAGAAGCAGCGTATTGTCTTAACAACAAGTAATCTAGACTTCTAATCTTATTAGTGGCATTAATCTCCATTTCATTCTTCTTAGATTCAAGTGATTCAAAATCCGTTTGAAGTTTTTGAAAATTAGTGACCACTAACTCCTTTTCTTTAAGTTCATTAGACAGATTTGCTCTTAAGTTTTTGATTTCTTGCAAGTGACCCATTTGTTTGTTTCTAAAGTGATCATATTCGAGATTAGTTAGAACACTAGACGAAGGCACTAGTTCCAAGGTTTGAACTTTCTCATTGCTTAAGGCAAGCTCATCAGACAAATTCTTATTTTTAGTTAAGGTTTCTAAGAGTGCAGCATTCATTTGGCTAAGTAATGTAGCAGGAACCATGACCAAATCTTGTTGAGCAGGAGTAGGCGTATGCGAACTGGGTCCCGGTTGTGATTCACTCAAAGTCTGGGGACTCACATTGATATTGCTATCATTGTTTGTCTCCTCGTTTGAAGGACTCACCACCGAAGATTCATTCGAGTCAGCACTCTCTTGCACAACTTGATGTGGTTGAATACTAGCATTAGTGGTATTATCGGTGGTATTAATAAGTACCTCAGATCTCTTTTCTGGCCCTAAGCTGGAGATAGTTGCCATGAGAGCAGCCTTTGCAGATTGAAAGTCATCACAGTCGGAGTCATACGCATCAAGATCATCGGCTTGGTAAGCAGCATTCTGCGTAGTGACAACGTCTTGTTCAGCAATCCCTGGGTCAGCAAGAAATGCAAGCTCCTCTTCATCAAGTTCCCTTCCTTGCGCCTGAGCATTTACCAGATAGATCTTTTCTGCAAACCACTGTCCATCCCTTCTCCTCTTAGGTTTCTTACAATCCCTGGACATATGACCCTCTTCCTTGCAGTTGTAGCATGTAATCATTCTCAACTTGCCTGTATTAGCCCGTAGAGGATTGTTGACCATTGGAGCAGGAGCAGGATTGACGGTGCGAACATTGGTTGATGTGGAAGGTCTCCCCTGATATGGTTGAATTGGCTGAACCATTACCCTGCCATTCTCAATTGTAGCTTGTTGGCGAGAATTGGATGAATTTCTCAACTGATTGTTGGTAGGAGCTGATCCTCTGTATCCTCGTTTGCTTAAAGTTCTTGTGAGATAAGCAGACATAGTAGTTAGCACTTCAACTGGGTCAGCTCCTTGTTGGAATACAGGAACGGGGACTTCCTCATCATCACAATACAGTGCTTGATCTGGATGAGCTGCATAATCAGTAGAAGGAATACTCATTTGATCAGGGTAGCTTGTTAGATATGCTGCATTCTCTTGATAAGAAGAATATGAAGGCTGAGCATAAGGTGCAACATTTGCTGGATGAGGTTGTGAAGCATATTGTGGTGAAGGTGCATTGAACCGATATTGTTGCTGATGTGAGGTGGGAAGGTTGGTGTCATATAAGGTGATGGATGATAGGCTTGATGACCCAAGATATAAGGTGTGTTGTTGTGTGACAAGCTTGGTTGATTCGCCATCAAAGCTAAGGAATCTGGGTACATACCGCGAGGAGAACGGTGCATAATCACATGCTTCTCATGTTGCTGAAGAAAAGCATAGATTTGATCTAAGTTGCACTTATGCAAATCCCGGGTTAACTTCACATCAGTAATATACTCACCCCATTCAGCTTGAGGTAAAGTATTCAAGAACTTGGTGTTAACCTGGAATGGAGCAATCACCAGATTGTATACATTCAGATCATTCATTAGAGTAGTGAATCTGAAGTAATAATCGTGTAGTGTTTCCCCTGGGCTGTACGTGAATCTATCAAACAGATCATACAGCTGACACTCCATTTCCTGTTTGGTGAGAGACGTTCCTTGTAACAACACCTTTAGACGTTCCCACAAATCTTTGGCAACCATATATTGACTAACCATACGATAAATATCATACGGAAGAGCTTGGAGAATTGTTTGAAGAGCTTTTTCATCTGCATCTGCAACAAGTTGTTGAGCTGGAGTGAGTTCTTCAAATTCTCGTGGTCGAGTCACGTCGTCAACCACAATGGTACCATAGTCGAGTGGACCATTCAAAATCGATTTGACCATAAGCCTTCCGTATGTTGGTTTGCCCTTCAAGTATTGCATCATACGGCCCTGCCATGCTTCAAACACCTCTTTAATAAGCATCGGTGGACGACTATCAGTCCCCGTTATGATCGAGATATCCGTAAGAGATGTCATCTGAGGCATTAATGAACTTGGATTCATTGTGATCACTTAACAGACTCAAAGATTATCGGTTGATCGAGCAGTGAAGAAAGGTTGAGAATTTGTGTTGTTTTGGTTGAAATCAAGATTAAATCCACTAAAGATCGTCGAAAAAACTCAAATACCCCTTGAACTTGCTTATACGGAATAACCCAAACTCAGAATAAACCCTATTCGGAATAACACCTATTCGGAATAATCCTATGCTGAAAATACCCTATTCGGAATAAACTCTATGCTGAATAACCCTTATGCGGAAAACCCCTTATGCGGAATATTTTCTTCAATTCGGAATATTTGGCAATTTGGCTTATTCGGAAAAAACCTCCTATTCGGAATGATGGGCAATTCGGAAAGATATTCGGAATATTTCTCCTATGCGGAAAAATTTTGGCTATTCGGAAAAATCTGGCTATTCGGAAAATTATAGGCTATTCGGAAAGTTTTTTTTCTATTCGGAATGTCTATGCGGAAACTTCTTCTATTCTGAATATTTCTCCTATTCGGAATCCCTATTCGGAATAAACCCTTTATACTGAAAATACTTCTATTCGGAATCCCTATTCGGAAAATTCTGGAAAAAATGTTTCCGAGACTTAAAAAGAAGCTTTTAACCCCGATTTTTGATCCAAAACCACAAAAAGTTTTATGATTTTTACCAAAATAAGCTAAACCCAATCCTTATCAATCAATCCCAATAACAAAAACACCAAAAACAACAAGATTCAAGATTGATTTTTTCTAAAGATCACTAATTGATTCAAAAACTAAAAAAAAAAAGCAACACAATCCTTACCTTAAATCACCCCATAGCTCTTGATACCAAATGTAGAATATTGATAACCTATGAATCTATGAAGTGGGTTGATGTTTTCTAGTGAGAGAAACTAGAGAGAGAAAGTGAGAGAAAATGTGTATGATTTTATTACTATGAATGTGCAAATGGAACAACAACCAACCCCTTTCCTTAGTGGAAAGGGGTATTTATATTCCAAGCCTAACATTGGGCTTGGGCCGGTCCATGACAAGCCCATGGACCGGTTCTTACTTAAGTTAATAAGTAACTAATGACTAATTACTAACTACGAGCTATTACAACATAAATCATATTGTGGAGTGATCGATACTTCTAATATACGTTAAAACGTATTTCTAACAGTTTAAAACATTTTATTTGCAGTCTATCTATTGCTATGTTTTAACTTAAACTTATGAACTCACCAACCATTGTGTTGACATTTTTATGAATTTATCTCAAGTAATTGATTTTCCATGCTACTTGAAGTATTTGGAGTCTCATGCTTAGTTGGAGGATTTTGAAAGATTTATCTTATGCATTGAACGTTTGTCTCGTTATCTATTTCAAACATATGATTTCCGTTACTATACCTTTGAAATATTTTCTAAACCTTATTATTTTAATTAAATTCAATGAGGTAACTTCTTTTTAAAACGTCTCATTTTGAGTCGTTCTCTTGCTTCTTGTATTTTGATTAGATGACGTAACAACCCCCGTACTATTTTGTTTCTGTTGTGCCATTTTTTAGGTGTTACAACCTATGTTTCGGTAACTTATGAGTCAAAAAGGACTTATTGATGCGTTCTCTTTGTGTTGACACAAGTTTTAAATTTATACAAGCATTACCAAATAAGCTAAAAACACACAAGCAAGTATGACCCTTTCGTTTGTTGCTAGCTTTTTATGGTAAGCCGAGGTCGTTCACTGGGATTTGGGTGTTTTCGGTTGTAAAGGATCTTTGTAACAATGTAATGTTAGTGGTAAAAATGGTTGTCACTTCTAAAATTACCATACAAGTAGCAATAAGCAAATAAGAAAACAAGTAGCAAGTAACACGAATATGATTAAGCTAATTAAGATGAGAAGAATAATATTAAAGATACTTGTTTGGAACTAGTAATCATTTCAATAGAGTGAATAGATTATCGGGTAGATAGTTAAACAATAGCACACAAATTATAATTATACAATTCCAAGTCAATGGGTAATATCATGGAATTGCACATGACACGGTTTAGAATAATGAACCCTTTCGACCTATGACCAATATTACAAACCGGTAATTAAATCCATTTGTGAGAAGTATGATTTTAGCCAACTTGTTCATTAGAGCCCTTTCGACCTATACTCTAGATTAAACCTTTACAAATACATTTAACTTGTTTACTCATGGTTGTCAATCATGATACACCAAACATATATGTGCATTAACATTTGGAACAAAGCATAACAAGGAATCCTTTCGACCTTTAGACAAGTTATGATTTACCAACAAGTTATCAAGACTCATATTGATTTAAACAAACTTATAAACAAAATCATAATTCAACATTGCAAAATAATAAACACTCTATATCCATGTTTACATTATTCCAAACAAGTATAAGAAAACTACTCCATAATCATATTAATCAAGAACAAACATTCAACATATGATATAGAGTTCAACATCATGAAAGTAACAAAAGTTCACCCAAAGTATGATTACAATAAGTAAATGAAAGGAATTTGACTACAAGTTTCGAACCAATGGTAGGAGTTTGTGCTCTCTCGGGTTATGCAAATAAAATTCGTATTTGAGATTTGAGGCAGGTTTTGGAGAGGTTTGGTGAAAATTGGTGGTGATTTAAGTATCAAGAAACACTACCACTGATAAGGGTAATGATCCCTTAGAGTTTGGCAAGGTTATTTTGATAATTGGAGCTTCAAAAACGTCACTTTTTGGCACACCAATATTAAATCCGGGAATTAGGGTCTTCACCAAGGTTGGGAGAGTTCCCTTGGTGAATAATGGAGTTAGTAATGAGTTACTATGATGTGATGTGAAGTGATGTGGTTACATGACCCCAAGGGTCTTATTTATGCTTGAAATCAAGCCTGTCCATCAATGCATGAACTTGGAGCCAAAGTTGTATGCTTGGTGGCAAAGTAGTTCTATAATCTTCTTGTATATTCTTGTGTGTTCTCCTCAAGGTTGCATGTATGTAGACAAAATTCTGCCAACACAAAAGTAGGTGACAACTTTGATTCCGCCAGTGGCAACTTTCAGAAATGTTGGTGACAACTTGGATTCTGCTGGTGGCAACTTCCATGTTGAGTGACTTGTATACTTCTTGAAAGCACTTGTTCTTGTACCCTAAATAGATCTTCAAAGGCTTGTACTTGTCGGGATTCCTTCGTATATGCATGAGATCGTCGTTTATTCTTTATTTCCTTGTCTTTTCTTCACTTTCCTTGATCTTGGCTAAGTAACAACACAAAACACAACTTCACACATATATGAACTAAAACACTCGTTAGTATAATCAGAAACCATGCAAATCATATGCATAACGTTCAAGAAAACATGTTGCGCGTTATCAAATCTCCTGACACTTAAGTTTTGCTCGTCCTCGAGCAAGGAAAAGAAAAACTTTGCTTGCCCTCAAGCAAATAAAAGAAAAGTAAAGTTAGAAACTAAATACCTAGGTTATAAAAGAAAAGAATTTTTTTTAAAGTTTTATGAAAAATTGAAAAATATTTTTTGGTTTTTATAGAAAATGGCTAAAGGTGCAAACCCCCTCACACTTAAGCGTTTGCTTGTCCTCAAGAAAGTAAAAAAAATACTCCCCACATGGTGCATGAAAATTGTTAAGAAAAATAAGATGAAAATCTACAAGGTACAAACAAGACTAAACCGAATAGCGTGAGCACAAAGTGTACACATTTAAAGATGACTTTTATTCGGGTTACAAGGTTAGGGGTTAATGGGTATGGATAAGACGGGATTTTTTTATGAGAGGTGTCACGAATATACAAGTTAAAAGACTAAGTCCCACGTTGCTAGTTACCGAACAAATCACAAGCCCAAAAATGATTATCGTTACGAGCTTTATTCAACACATACATATATCACGTCTTAGCACATTGGCTAATCGATATCCAAACATACTTCTTCCTTCATATTCATAACTTATTATAGCTCATTGGCTATTTTTGTCATCATTTTTTACTTTTTTGGATGACTTATTCTTTTTTTTCACTTTTCTCATCCTCCTCTTTTTTTCATTTTTTTTCAACATACATCACATGCTCCCCTCACACTTCGTTTAAGCACACACCACAAAAAATACAAATAAGAAGCGACCTACTTCATCTTCGTTAGAATGGCACACACACATAGCGAAGTGTGACAACTATAAATCATCAAAAACAATCCACCATACTAAACAACTAGCAACCCACCATTTGGACTTCGACATGGGTTAGGCTAAGGTTTACGGTTAAATATTTTTTTCTTTTTAGTGGATTTAATAAAAACGAAACGATAGGCTCAAAGGGTATTCTAAGGGTATCTAGCACTAGACGAGAGTACTAACAAAAGGGTTAATATGGGTGGTTAGCTAATCGATGCAACTAGCTAAAAAGAAAATAGAAAAGGCTATTTGGGTTTTATTCCTAAGGTTGCCTCTTTGTCACGCATATACACATACATCACACAAGTGTGATCTCACTAAAACTTGATTTAATTTTTTATTTTTTTACCATATGGATGATTATTTAAAATATATTTACATACAAACGTGTGAAAACCATTAGATCCTAAGGGCAAACAAGTATACAAACTGAAGGTCTACGTTATCTAAGGATTTGGTAAACTATGGATTAGATCTATTGATTAGAATGGATGAAGGAGGAAGATGGGGAAGAAGGAGATGAGGTGTAGAGAGAGAAAGGAGAGAGAAGAAAAGTAGAGAGAGAAAGTGTATTTATTGAAATGAAAAATATGAAATGAAAAGAACCACCCCTCTTAACATGCTAGGAGGGGATATATATAGCCCACCCTACATGTGGGCTATATGGGCTATACTGTTTACAACTGGATCACGAGCCTAATACATTAATATATCTTTGGAGCGACCGATCCTTCATAAATACGTAAAAACGTATTTCCAACAATCTCCCCCTAAGGGAGGTCGCTCCAAGTTACAAAGTTCTAAATATTCTATATCTCGTGATCTATGCTAACTAAGATGTGACCGAGACTTTATTGGGAAAAACGTATTTCCAACATCTCCCCCTAAGGGAGGTCACATCTTTTTACAAAATCTTAAACCTAGCATCTATGCTTGAGTCTTCGATCTTGTTCTTGTGAATATGCTTGATGTGATCTTTGACTTTAGTCTTGAGCATGTTTTCTTGCCTTGACCTTGTGCATTCGTCACTTGTGACATTCGCCTCTTCGTGACTTCATGTTCCACATACTTATACCTTTAAATTCTTGAAAGCTTCAGATTTTGATACAGCGGAAGACTTGACCTTCAGACTTTCTTGAATTTGTTGAAGTACTAAGTGTATGTAGTATAAGCATGTGGTGACGACTTCTTCTGGATTATACACCGCAATGCCACCTTCTTGTTACGCTGCATAAGACAGTTAGCAACAAAACATATACACAGATGAAATGGCCTTGAACATTTCATTCTAATTCGGTAGCATTTTACCTCCGGTCGGTGAAGACCGTTGGACGATATTAAATATCTTACTTGTGACAGATAGTTTCAATAAAGAACCTCCTTGACAAGATTTCGCGGGTAAACCCGTTCTCTTTACTCGACCGTCCAAAGCTGACTGCGAACGTAAAGAGTGAATCATTTGGATAATATTATCCGCATGATTTGAAGCCGTCAATTCATGTTCCTGGAACAAGTGAAGTTCAATTAAGAACCGCACCATCGTTGCTTTCCAGTTGTCACGAGCTTGATTCTTATAGAATCTTGCAAGTTACCTACCAAGTGCTGTTTGATGTTAACACTAGAAGGATTTCCATTCGTCACTGTAAATACTTAATAGTATTACTCTGAATGTTCTGGCAAGATCACTAAGATATTGCGTAGAGGCCTGGAACGTGTTTAAATTCATTTAAGAATTAAACATCTGTTGCTTTCCAGTTATCACAAGTTTGATTCATAAAGAATCACACAAGTCACCTACCATGAGCTTTTTGATATTCGCTCAAGAAGGATTTCCATCTTCATTGTAAATACTTTCGTATTACTCGGATGTTCAGGCAAGATCATGAAGATTTTGCGTAGGACTCTTAAGATCTTTCTTACTTTTCACAATGTGTGAAGAAGCAAGGAAATATGAAAGTGTGCCCTAATGAGATATTTGATGATCTCAAATGGCTCTAGACTCGATCGTGCATTTTGGATTTTTAGTGATCGGAGGCTGGAGAGGAGTGCCACCATTTCAATACCAATATATTCGGAGTGAATAAATCAATAGATAACGTGTTGTCTCCGTGTGATTAAAACAAATATCTTTTAAGAGATATCTGAGTTAGCTGGGATGGGTTGTGCATTGCATCACTGGGTCCATGATGTCTATCTTCAATATTGAGCATCATTAAAAATGATCTCAATAGCATATGAATTGACCCGGTTTCTGCCTAAGTTGTAAGGAGGGCTACTTTCTTTACACCCTTTATCTTTACAATTCTTTTTCATTCTTCAACCCCTTCAATGCTTACCAATACGTCATAACTAGCACCTTGTTGTGATTGTTCCAGTGCTAACTTAAGTACTTGGTCGGCATTCAGCTACGTTCACAATCTTTCTCCATCTTTCCTAAGGACTACTATTTCTAGCTATGGAATGTCCTTGGGAAGATTCCTCCGGTTCTAGAGAAATCATTGGACTTTAACCTATCCTACCATCCTTATGTCACCACAATCTTCATCGTCGTGAAATAAATGGGTTGCGGTAAGTATAATCACCATGAAATCCATTTTTATATCCAAATCCATTTTGCTCCCCCTTAACATATGTCATGATATTCGAAAACATTTCGCACATGTCGTGATGAGTCAGCACATTAAGTCAAACCATTATTGATCTCAATATTAAATAATATTTTCTCCCCCATATTAAAAATATTAACCCAATCGATGTTTTTAATATCAATTAATTTAATAGTATTTTAAGAGAATTTGGGAAAAAAAATGCAAATCCAATTATCTTCATGAATTACACAAGCTCTCCCTCAAATTAATGAGGGTCTACTTGAAACGTAAATTAAATACCTCTTAAACACAAGTGTAAGGTATTTATCACATGCAAAGATCATATATGATAATGTATTCACAAGATTAGCAATTACGAGGTTGGACCTGAATGATGGAGAACATCATATGAAAGATTCACATGGTTCTTGTTCACGAATGTTGGTCACCTCGTCACGGTTGAAGTTATCTCTTGACTCCATGTGTATGATTGATATCGTTGTCTTGACACCAATATGTGAACTTGGCACTCTCGGCATCAAGGATTCTGAATGCTGGACAATTGCTCCCCCTCAATTGTTGACCCGTGTTCTATTGAAAGAGCTGTAGTCACCGTTTGAGTAGTCGCATCGTCGAGTATGTAGATATCAATTGAAACGAACTTTGGATTGTGGAGTTGATAACTTCGGATTTTGAAGACAAAGCTTTCCGGTGAAATGCTTGACTTCAATGTGAAAAGCGGGTTACTATCGAAAATAATAGCAAACCATATGGAGCATGTTTTAAATGTTTTAAACTTCTGCTCGAACTTTATTTACAACCCCGTGTCATTATTGAATGACATTTCTAGGTTCCTAAATATTATCTATTCCAGAAGACATGCTCTTTTTATCAAAACATTTTTAAACACACAATTTTGAAAGATTTAGAAAAACCTTTTGAGAAATTCTTGAAAAATTGTGTTCAAAGTTTTGAAAACCAATTACTTGAGCTTAAGATGTTGAATATCTTAAGGGCGAGCTCAAGTCCGAGAAGTT
This sequence comes from Glebionis coronaria, assembly GCA_025667525.1. NCBI lineage: Eukaryota > Viridiplantae > Streptophyta > Magnoliopsida > Asterales > Asteraceae > Glebionis > Glebionis coronaria. The sequence continues at coordinate 99,553,175 of CM046879.1, forward strand.
TTAAACTTCCCGTTGTTAAGGATAAGTTACCATCGGCGATAAACTTTCCTTTTATCTGAAGGACGAGTCCTAAGCTGACATTTACTTAGAAGTCGTTTTCATGAGCTTGAAAACTTTGACTGTTTTAACGGAAAGCTCATGACCGAGAAAGGTTAATTTCTCGTTATGAGGAAGAGTTCTCTTATTTAAAAGATGCACTTTCCTTTCTGAGCTTAAAACTTCGAATGTTTTAATACAAGCTCATGACCGAGAAAGGTGAATTTCTCGTTAAGAGGATAAGTTATCATAAAAGATAATCTTTCCTTTATTTTAAGTTCGAGTTACAGTCTGACATTTAACTGTAAGTCATTGTGCATGAGCTTAAAAACTTTGAATGTTTTCGATATAAGCTCATGCCCGAGAAAAATTAATTTCTCGTTGTAAGGATAAGTTTATCATCGGCGATAAACTTTCCTTTATTTGAAGAACGGGTTATCATCTGTTATTTAATGATGAGCCTTATACACGAGCTTAAAACCTTTGAATAGTTTTAATGACAGCTCGTGTCCGAGAAAAATTAATTTCTCGTTAGTAGGATAAGTTTATCATCGGCGATAAACTTTCCTTTCTTTGAAGTCCGGGGCATAAACTGTGATATGATTATACGCCATTTACACGAGCTTAAAATCTTTGAATAATTTTAGTAATAGCTCGTGTCCGAGAAAATTTAATTTCTCGTTTTGAGGGTAAGTTATTGTTGCGAGATAAACTTCCCTTTCTCTGAAGTTCGGGTCACAGACTGTGATTTGAAAGTGAGCCTTTGTGCATGAGCTTAAAAACTTTGAATATTTTTAATCACAAGCTCATGCCCGAGAAAAATGAATTTCTCGTTTTGAGAATAAGTCATCATCGGGATGAACTTTCCTGTCTTTTGAGATCGAGTTACAGTCTGTTATGTGACTGTAAGTCCTAGTGCATGAGCTTAAAAACTTGGAATGTTTTTTGATATAAGCTCATGCCCGAGAAAAATTAATTTCTCGTTGTTAGGATAAGTTTACCATCGGCGATAAACTTTCCTTTCTTTGAAGATCGAGTTATAGTCTGTGATGTGACTATAAGTCCTTGTATTGCAGCTTAACCATGAATCCCCTGAGACATTTGTTTCTCTGATATCTGCTTCTTCAACAACCAAACTCTAAGTGTCCTTAGTTGAACAGTATACAATGATTGGACCGCTTGGTTCTTTTGGAACATCAACTTTGGTACCTGCATTCTCATTAGGAATTTGCTTGCTTTGACATAGGTTAGCGATATCAATTTTAGAAGCACGTGGGGGTTCACAGTTGGCTTTACTTGTGTCAAAGGCAACCTGAGTAGATGATTCACTTATCTTAGCTGGCAAACGTTTCCTTTTATAGAAAACCTTGAGTTTAGGCTTAAGTGAAGTATCATCTTTATCAATTTCCTCCCTAGTAGTCTTAGTAGAATCGGAGACTATCCTAGTTAAAGGGCACTCGTTTCCTACAAGAGTGAAAGTTCTACCAGTGGGGCGCCAAACTTTACCAAAGGGTTTGATTTTAGCTATCCACTGGGACTTAATTCTAGCGCGGGAGTTCACCTCATCAAGTAATTTCTTGACACAAGAGTCATGATTTGGCGTAAAGACACATTTTCTACATGTTTTACAAGTAGCATATTTAATGTCCGAGTAATTCCTAGATGATTGATCGATGCTCCTAGGAGATGACATGCTACGGTTAGCAGTGTTGGGTAATCTAGAAGGCATCTGACTAGGTTGGACATTGCTATCTCTTGCATGTGTCTTTTGCATAGCTTCCCCAAGACCAGATTTATGGCAAACGTCATTTGAACTAGTTCTAGACGTGGTCTTGGTATTTTTAGGGAGACTAGAGGCAATCATGTTATTAGGTCTTGCTAAGGTTGTTTTGGTCACATAGGGCCTAGTTGCTGGAGTGACTGGTCTAGAAAGATGAACCAAATCAACTTGGGAGGCAAACCGCGGTCTCGAGGATTGTGGTCGCTCGGATCTAAATGCAGTAGGTTGTCTGACAATCGGTTGTCTGACGAACTGATTTGTAGGCGGTTTCCCCAAGATTGATGGTTTTTCAAGCTTAGTGTCCACACTAGGTCCTCTATTTTTCCTTAACTCGTTTTTCAACGCAGCTATAGCAAACACCTTTTCTTGAACTTGAGCTTTTAAGGTTTCATTTTCTTGGAGCAATCTATCTTGGGATGCCAATTTAGACTCTTGTAACTGAATTTGTTTCAAAAGATTATCCTTTTCAGCTTTCGAATCTAAAACTTTTTGATCCAATTTTCTTTCAAGAACAACGTTTGACTTTTCAAGTTTTTCAAAATATGTTTCAAATTTGTCCGTTTTCTTAGAAAATTCAAGTTTGGCATCCTCAAGATCTTTTGATTGTTGAGCTACAATCGTTTCGAGCTCTCTAATCTTAGAATCAGAAGCAGTCAAAAGACAATTATCATGATGTTTAGCAGTCAAAAGACAATTATCATGATGTTTAGCATTTTGAACACTTTCTCCCCCATTATGACTCACATCGGATGAATCACAAGTGGTATTTCTATCACTTTTTTCCATCCCATGTTTGTCATAATTAGGTTCAGAATGCTCAATATGCGGCATGTCATCAGCAGATACACCATAAACAACATTACATTGTACCATGTTTGCAGGCTCTTCATCATAAACGGGTAAGGTGTCATCAAAATAGATCCCGTGAACATTACCTGACGTGCCACTGGTATCATGTTGTCCTCCTGATTCCGTGCTCTTGCCATCGTTAGGCTCCAAGTTGTCAATCGTATGACCAGTTTCCTCTTGCATCGAAGAGTATTGCATTCCATTATCATACCCTTGCTGAAGTCGAGATCTTTCATAAATCGAAGACGAGACCGAGGTCATGAGTTTCAATATTGTTTCACGAAAAACTCGAAGCTCGGTATGTGTATCTCGAAGAAATGATTGGCAAAGCATTGAACTTTCAGACTTGATGATATTGAATTGGAGGAAAGGCGTGAGTTGTGTCACAAGAGCCTTATAAGAAAGTGCCGATGCAGAGTGATTAAAGTTTTCATTGTTGAGTTGCTCTGCTAGTTGGGTCAAGATGGTGAACATTGATTCCATGAATATATGACGATCTTGACCAAAGATTGTCACAGATTCGCTCCCTCCTTGAATCCGTGAAAGAGTAACTAGATGACACTGAAGCATTTGAAATGAAGTGATGCCAATTTTTCTAACTTTGTTTTGCATTGAATGCGATACTCCCTCTTGATTTTTCGATTTCAACGAATCCATTGAAAGTTTGATGACAAATAATTGTGGTCGTTGTTGATTTCAGGATTTTACAGCTCGTGAAAAGACTTAGAAATTGAAATTCACGGGATTGAGGATATAACTCTTTTCTCGGCTGAATAATTTCTTATCCGCTCAAACGTTGATAAAACAAACCCGATCAAAAATCCGTCAGCAAAATAAGCGTTGGCACTTTATCACGTTGTCACGTCACGTTGTCCCGACTATAACTTAATGTGAAAAAGACCTTGGTTGGAATATCTACCTTGATTCAGAATAACTTGCTTATCCAGAATAACCCCTACTCGGAATAACCCCTACTCGGAATAACCCCTACTCAGAATAACCCCTACTGGGAATAACCCCTACTCGGAATAACCCCTACTCGGAATAACCCCTACTCGGAATAACCCCTACTCGGAATAACCCCTACTGGGAATAACCCCTACTGGGAATAACCCCTACTATTCGGAATAACCCCTACTATTCGTAATAACCCCTACTCAGAATAACCCCTACTCGGAATAACCCCTACTCGGAATAACCCCTACTCGGAATAACCCCTACTCGGAATAACCCCTACTATTCGGAATAACCCCTACTATTCGGAATAACCCCTACTCGGAATAACCCCTACTGGGAATAACCCCTACTCGGAATAACCCCTACTCGGAATAACCCCTACTCGGAATAACCCCTACTATTCGGAATAACCCCTACTATTCGGAATAACCCCTACTCGGAATAACCCCTACTCGGAATAACCCCTACTCGGAATAACCCCTACTATTCGGAATAACCCCTACTATTCGGAATAACCCCTACTCGGAATAACCCCTACTGGGAATAACCCCTACTGGGAATAACCCCTACTCGGAATAACCACTACTCGGAATAACCCCTACTATTCGGAATAACCCCTACTATTCGGAATAAACCTGGAAAAGCACTTCGAGACCAAGAACACCAACTTTTGAACGATTCTAAACCCGATTTTTGATAAAAACCACAAAAATTTTTGTGATTTCTACCAAAATAAGCTAAACCCAAGACTTATCTACTAATCCCAACAACAAAAACACCAAAAATTACAAGATTCAAGGTTGATTTTCCTAAAAATCACTAATACATTCAAAAACTAAAAAACAACACTAATCCTTACCTTAAATCACCCCATGGCTCCTGATACCAATTGAAGGTCTACGTTATCTAAGGATTTGGTAAACTATGGATTATATCTATTGATTAGAATGGATAAGGAGGAAGATGGGGAAGAAGGAGATGAGGTGTAGAGAGAGAAAGGAGAGAGAAGAAAAGTAGAGAGAGAAAGTGTATTTATTGAAATGAAAAATATGAAATGAAAAGAACCACCCCTCCTAACATGCTAGGAGGGGATATATATAGCCCACCCTACATGTGGGCTATATGGGCTATACTGTTTACAACTGGATCACGAGCCTAATACATTAATATATCTTTGGAGCGACCGATCCTTCATAAATACGTAAAAACGTATTTCCAACAATCTCCCCCTAAGGGAGGTCGCTCCAAGTTACAAAGTTCTAAATATTCTATATCTCGTGATCTATGCTAACTAAGATGTGACCGAGACTTTATTGGGAAAAACGTATTTCCAACACAAACTCTCCTTTATTTATTTTTTCTTTTTTATATAATAAAAATTGGTTTCGTTTTCCCATTTATTTCCCCTCACACTTAAGTTTTGGATGAGACTCAATGTTAAAAATAAATTTCAAAGCATAAAAAGTGAGGAAAATAAATAAATAGTCTAAGAGAAACGAAACTCCCGAGGCTAAGAAATTACAATTGATCTTCATATGATAAGATGCTACACCATAAGCTTGTGAGATCAATCGGTTCTTGATACTTCATTCCTTATCCATGTATGCATCCTCCATTACCTATTGCTGCATTTATTCAAACAAAACACACAAAACAAAACAAACAAACAAACATGCAAGCACACATAGATATATAAAAACACTACTAGCAAAGTAAACCCCCTAACACTTAAGATTTTCTAAGTTAGAAAAGTACTTTTAGAGTGTATGCATTTATTCTAAAACACACAAAATTAAACACACAAACAGTTAAAACACGGGTTGCCTACGAGAAGCGCTTAATTTATTATTGAGTCGTTAGCTAGACTCTTTCCCTCGGTGTTAGGATTCTTTGATGATACGGTTAAGATGGGGAACTTTGGTTGGGTGCCATTGATTTTGATAATTATCAACATTGAACCGAAGCAATTTTCCATTTATAGTCCAAACTTTGAAAAGCTTCTTCGGCACACCATTGTAGTCGTTCTTTATCATTCTTCTACTTCCAACGCCATTCATTGGTTTCAACTCCGCGTCATGATTTGACATTACATCATGTTCAAACGTTTTCTCCTTTTTGCATGGGATATGCACGGTGCAATCCTTGGGAAAACTTGAGTTAGAAATGACGGGTTTCACTTTTGGCACGGTTGGAATAGGTTCAACTTCTTTTTCCTTAATAAATGCAACATCACCCTTATCACTCTCGTTTAGGATAGAATGTAGTTTATCTCTCGTTTTTGTGTTGGTGATTTGAGGAAGGGACTTTGTACGTTGGACTTGCTTTTCGAGACGATCGAATATTCTCTCCAAGTCATCGATCATGGCTGTGTGGTTTCGGAACCTTAGACGATTTGAAACTCTAAGACAACCAAATTTTTCTTAACACGTTCGTTTTCTTCTATTTGCTAAGCCATAAATTCTGTTATCATCTCCTCCGTTGAGGCTCCGTTTTTTTGTGATATTGTGATGAGTATGGTGTCATATCTCGCGGTCGAGATTGAGGAAGGGGACGGTTCGGGTTTAGGGTAAGATAAGAATGTAAATTTTTCGGATTTTGGTCGTGATATCCTCGGTGTTATTCTTCGACATAATTCGCTTCATGAGGTTCACACATCGCGTGTTATCCTTCATGGTGGACTGTGAGTTGTGATTGCCTCTATGATCGTCTCGTATATCTTTTAGTTCATTCCTTATGATTAGGAATTGAGAATTGATAAGTCTAGCGAGAGCTTCAAATTTCTCCATCAATGCGGTGTGATCGGAGACGATGTTGTTTCCACCGGTGGAAACAACGGTTTTCAGTTTAGGATGGATATGAGAATCCTTCGAATAATCGAACTTGAGAAGGACCTTGTCCTCGAGGATTTGGAAAGCTTCGTTAGGAATATTGTAGAGGAAGATTCCTCTGACGTCGAGAGATACTTGAGTTGGATCATCTAAACCATGATAGAATGTTTCGATTATCGTTCTCTTTGTTAGATCATGTCCATAACAAGCGCGAAGCATTTCTTTGATTCGAAGCCAAGCTTCAACGAGAGTCTCATTATCGAATTAGTAAAAGTTATGAATGTCGTTTAGGAGACATTTAAACTTTGCGGGTGAAAAGAATCGGCTTATGAAAGCTTCTCTTAATTCGTTCCACGAAGTAATTGTTCCTTCATTTAATTCATTCAACCAAGACTTATCTTCTCGGGGTGAGAATGGGAATATCATCAATTTAATTGCTTCCTCATGATTTTCACCATATTGGAAAAGGCTACTAATCTCAAGAAAATCGAGAACATGTTGGTGCGGATCGGATAAGGTTTGTCCATCAAATTGGTTTTCTCGAATCATCTGAAAGTGGTTACTTTTGATAGTGAAATTGTTCAAAATAGGGATTCGAACAATAGAGGAACTAGGTGTTTGAGCAATGATCCTAGTGTTTGACCACATTGGTTGATCATCGGGATCAATGGTAACAATGGTTGAGGAATCGGATTCGGTTTCATAGGTGAAGATTCCTTCGGTATGGAATGGATTTTTGAATTTCGACTCAAGTATGTTGATAATGACAACACGTTCCTCGGTGAACGGTTCTGGTGACTCGATATCAAATTTGGTTTTATCGGGTTCACGAGTCTTCTTCTTGAACTTACGTTTAAGTTCATAGAATTTATTAACGAGGCATTTACCTCTAAGACGTGGGTTTATGAAAAATATAAATATTTAGAAAAATTTATTAATAACTAAAAATAAAAACGAAAAGATAAATAAAATATAAAGGAACTCAAATAAGAAATATTTTTGCATTTTTTTTACTACTAAACAAAATAAGTAAAGAAATAATAGAAAATAAATATGAAAACTAAAATGATATATTGTACCAAATCAATCAAATGGAATGGTTCGAATAACTTCGGGTTCTAAACATAGGGTTTGGAAATAAACCGGAGCGAATAGAAATACGAACGAGGCACAAATAGTTGGAATGGGCGGTTGGGTGGGTTATGATCAAACAAAAATAATTGGTTCATAACTCGAATAACGGACGTTAAACGAGTTAAAACACAATTAGGAACGGGTATGGGTAAGGCTCGTTTCAATAAAAAAAAGATAAAAATGATTTTTTTAACAAATTAAGAGTTACCGGTCGGCAAAAGGGGTCTGCCGGGCGGCAAAATAGACTATGTGAAAAAGATGGAAAAGTCGCCGGCGGTGACTTTGGTTCTGCCGACGACAAAAGGGTGTTCGTGGGAGTCTGTCGGCCGACAAAAGGGCTATGCGGTGGCAAAATGGACACTGTGATTTTTTTAGATAAATCTAACAACACTTAAAAAAAATTGTTGGGGGTGATGAAATAAGGACTGAAAACTTAATCTAAACACTTTAATTATAAACCAAATAAGCACAAGGGAGATTAAACGATACACAATATGAAACAAAGATTCAAAACATGAAAAGCACAAAACACAAATCCCCGGTAGCGGCGCCAAAAACTTGATGCGTTCTCTTTGTGTTGACACAAGTTTTAAATTTATACAAGGATTACCGAATAAGCTAAGAACACACGGGCAAGTATGACCCTTTCATTTGTAGCTATCTTTTTGTGTAAGCCGAGGTCGTTCACTGGGATTTGGGTGTTTTCGGTTGTAAAGGATCTTTGTAACAATGTAACGTTAGTGGTAAAAATGGTTGTCACTCCCAAAATTACCATACAAGTAACAATAGGCAAATAAGAAAACAAGTAGCAAGTAACACGAATATGATTAAGCTAACTAAGATGAGAACAATAATATTAAAGATACTTGTTTGGAACTAGTAATCATTTCAATGGAGTGAATAGATTATCGGGTAGATAGTTAAACAATAGCACACAAATTATAAGTATACACATTCAAGTCAATGGGTAATATCATGGAATTGCACATGACACGGTTTAGAATAATGAACCCTTTCGACCTATGATCAATATTACAAACCGGTAATTAAATACATTTGTGAGAAGTATGATTTTAGCCAACTTGTTCATTAGAGCCCTTTCAAACTATACTCTAGATTAAACCTTTACAAATCCATTTAACTTGTTTACTCATGGTTGTCAATCATGATACACCAAACATATATGCGCATTAACATTTGGAACAAAACATAACAAGGAATCCTTTTGACCTTTAGACCAAGTTATGGTTTACCAACAAGTTATCAAGACTCGTATTGATTTAAACAAACTTATAAACAAAATCATAATTCAACATTGCAAAATAATAAACACTCTATTGTTGGGAATAAATTAAGGCCAGATCACTTGAACGCTGACAAGAACAACTCAATCGTTGATAAGAGCAAAGTGAGCGCTGATAGCATAAGCGTTGACAAGTTAAAGTCAAGCGTTGACAGATTGAAGACAAGCACTGATAGAAGATGTGAGCTACACGTTTATTATATTCTAGAATACTTCTAGTAAGGATAGAGACGACAATGTATTTTCTATGTTTATCTTTACCTAGAATAGTTGATTCGGAGCTTATTGTACAAGACTTCTTGTTCTATAAAAGAAGATCTTTTAGGTTAAAGTTAATATCAGTTTTTATAAGTATTCGCAAGTTAAACCTCTTTCATTGTAATCAAGTACGATTATTCTAATACAAGTGAAAGTTTGTTTAACATCTTTGTGTTTTAGATCAAGTGTTAATTCCGCATAACACTTTGTTACTTTATTCATAAGCAAAGGTTTCTCTACGTGTAGTACTTGATCTAATCTCGTATACACAAAGCTTAATCGATCTAAGTTTGGGATCAACAAGTGGTATCAGAGCTTGTTGAGAAACTTTTGATCTTTAAGTAACGCAAGAACCCTAAAACACCAAAAACCCTAAAAACCCTAAAATTCTCAAAACCCTAAAAACACCATGTCTGGCACAGATCAACCTGCTGCTTTGCTACAAAACAACTCCACAAATCCTAGTATCAAAATTCCCATGTTTGATGCCAGGAACTTCGAGCTTTGGAAGTCCAATTTTGAGCAATATATAGCTATTTATGACTACACTCTTTGGGAGATTGTTGAATATGGGAACACATTCGACAAAGCACAAAGGATTGCTGCTGCTATTGCCACAAGGACAGCTGTTCCTAATTGTCCTGAAGCTGATAAGAAGGAAAAGCCTGGAGATGGGAGAGCTGTATCTGTTGAAGATATAGCCAAGAAGAGGGTGGACATGAAAATCTTGAACATCATGAAACACGCCCTAGGTCATGAGAATCAGCACAAGTACAAACACTTTGAGTCTGCAAAAGAGCTTTGGGAAGCTCTTGAAGTAGCACATGGTGGCAATGCTGACACAAAAGAAGAAAAGAAGAAGCAACTCTTGCATGAGTATGCTGTCTTTAAAGCTCAACCCAATGAGAATCTCAGCAGTGTGAGAAGTAGACTTCTTGACATCACAAGTCAACTTTCCTTCATGGGAACACAGATTGATGACCCTGAATTGAATGCTACTTTTCTCAAAAGCCTTGGTGATGTATGGAAGATTGAGACAAGATCCATTCTTGTCAATAATACCCATAAGACCTCCAGGTTTGATGACATCTTCAACAAACTAAGACTGTTGGAGAATGAATGGCAATTGGATAGTGATAATAAATCTTCCAGTAGTAACATGGCCTTCTTCTCACAAAGTGAAGGCCAATTTGATTCCATGAACTTCTATGGACATCCAGCCACTGGATCTCAAGGTGTCAGCGCTGGATGTCAGTCTGTCAGCGCTGGATCATATCCTGTCAACGCTTTATACTCAAGCGCTGACACACACAACTTTGGCGCTGATAGACTTAAACCTGCTGGTTTAGATCTAGATACTGTATGTGCATTCATTGCTTCTTTGCCCAGTGATTCAAGGATTACATATGAAGATCTTGAGCAGATAAGTGATGAACAATTAGAAGAGATGGACATCAAGTGGACTATGGCTCTTGTAAGTTTAAGAGGAAACAGGTTTAATAAAAGGTTCAAGAAGAAGATGACCTTTAATGCTAAGGATGTTGCTGGCTTTGACAAGTCCAAGGTTGAGTGCTACAACTGTCATAGGATGGGGCACTTTATGAGGGAATGTAGATCTCCAAGAAGATCTGATGCTGGTAAGCCTTCAAGCCAAATGGTTAAGAGTCAAGATCCCAAGGCCGTGGTTGCTGTTCAACAAATTGATGGTGTTGGAGGATGGGACTGGAGCTGGAACTTTATGGCTAAGGATGAGGAAGAGGACAGAGCTTTGGTTGCTGAAGTCAAAGAAGAGCATGTTGAATATGCTCTCATGGCACACTCCTCCTCTTCATCAGATAATGAGGTATATGATGATGCTTTCTGTTCTAAGGGTTGTCGTTTAAATACTGAAAAACTAAATCAAGAGATAGTAAAATTATTAGATGAGGCAAGTACTGAAAGATGCAAAGTATCTAATTATCAAATTGCTCTTACCCAAACAGAAAAGACAGTAGCTGAGTATAAGAAAATGGAGTTTGATTTAAAGGATCAAATAAATATCTTAAAACATGAGTTACATCAGAGTAAAGATGTTCAAGATATAGTAAATAGGGTTAATCTTGATTTGATAGCTCAGTTAGAGGAGGCTAACAAAAATAAAGATAATGTGAGTCTTAAAATCCAGAGATTTGATAAGGCCACACAATCCCTAGGAGAGTGTGTTAGTAAACAAAGAGAATCTAAGGATATGAGTGGGATTGGGATGAAAGATTATACTGGTGTTCCACCACTAGCTGGGGATTTCTATGGTGTCCAATCAAAGGACTTATCTTGGACTGGCTTGCCAGAACTTCAAGAGAAGGAATTTATTCCTCCACCTAGAGTGACTTCCCCAGTTGAGGAATACAAGCAAAAACTGACTGACTTAGATGAGTGGAAGAAAGCTAACCACACCTTGTTTGTTAAGGGAGGGTTGTTGTGTGAAAGTCTAAATGAGCCCACACCAAACATGATACCAATTGTGGAGTCCAATGATCCTAAACCTATTAAGATCACACACCCTACCACTGGCAAAGCTGTTGACCTTGGCCCACAAACTGTTAGAAAACCTAGTGTTAAGTATGCAGAGATGTATAGGAATACTAGGTCACCAAAAAGACAAGTTAGTAATCATGGAACAGGCTTCTTTGCTTCTAGACCTAAGACTATGTCTAGAAAAGCTTGTTACACATGTGGTAGCTTCTCACATTTGGCATACAAATGTGTCAACGCTTCCAATGTCAACGCTGATAGGAACCATTTCAGCGCTGACAAAAGTCAACATAGGTCAAACACTGTCAGACCCAATACTTATGTGAACAAAAGTTCACAAGTTGTTAGACCAGCCCCATTCTTTTCTAGAGGGTCTAACACACAAGGCCTAAGACCTTTTCAAAAGTCAAACACTTGGTCCAATAGGCAATGGGTTCCTGTAGCAAACCCTAGGTTCAACGCTGATAAAGGCAATCGGGGCGCTGACAAGAACAATTTCAGCGCTGACAGACACACTGCCAAACCTAGGTATTTGCAACCACAGGGAAATAGGTCTAAAGCTTCTACTATCTTAACATGGAGACCAAAACAAGACCAAAACTCTAATTTTACTGGTGTTTCTATGACATGCAACAGGTTTCATTATATTTTAAAAGCAATGTCAACACCAATTGGGGTTAACTGGGAATTTCATTCTAAAAGGGATGAAAATGGGGTTGTTATGAGAACCAAGTCTGTTCTTGTTGAACAACCAGATGAATCCAAGTCTTCCAAGGCTTGGGTTCCCAAAGAAAACTAATGTGTTTTCTTTATGTGCAGGGCATTCAGAAGAAGATCAATGATTATGGATACTGGGATAGTGGATGCTCAAGGCACATGACAGGAAAGGAAGACTATCTGACAAACTTCACTCCTATTCAAGATGGTGATAAGGTATACTTTGGAGGGGGCTACGGCACCATCACTGGAAAAGGAACCCTTGTCACCAACAACCTACGGTTTGAGAATGTCTTCTTGGTAAAAGAACTGGATTATAATTTGTTTAGTGTATCACAAGTGTGTGATAACAAAAATAAGGTTCTTTTCACAGATACTGAGTGCTTGGTGTTAAGCAAAGATTATAAGCTCCCTGAGGAAAAATACATAGATTTTAGAACACCAAGGCATAAAGACATATATAATGTGAATCTTAATGGAATTAAGGTAAATAATAAAATGATGTCATGTCTTTATGCTAAAGCCTCAGTAGATGAAAGTAATCTTTGGCACAGGAGATTAGGGCACATAAACTTTAAGAATATTAATAGACTTGTGAGGCTTGGTTTAGTTGATGGTTTGCCTGAAAAGGCTTTCCACAATGACCACACTTGTGTTGCATATCTTAAGGGCAAGCAGCACAAGGTCTCATTCAGGTCTAAACAGGTGCACTCTAGTTCTAAACCACTTCACTTATTGCATATGGACCTCTTTGGTCCAACTAATATAGAAAGTTTAAAGGGTAAATCATATTGTTTTGTCATCACTGATGATTTTTCCAGGTTTACATGGACTTTCTTTTTAGCCAAGAAAAGTGAAACTGCCCAAAGTCTGATTAATTTCATTACCCAGATTGAAAAGAAAAATGGTAATGAGGTCAAAATTATTAGAAGTGACAATGGGGGTGAGTTTAGAAATCAGTTGTTAGATGATTTTTCTGCCAAGAAAGGGATTACTAGGCAGTTTAGCATAGCTAGAACCCTACAGCAAAATGGGGTTGCTGAAAGGAAGAATAGAACCCTTATTGAAGCAGCCAGAACCATGTTGGCTGATGCCCACTTTCCTATAGCCTTTTGGGCTGAAGCTGTTAACACAGCTTGTTATGTTCAAAATAGGGCGTTGGTCAACAAAATACATAATAAGACACCTTATGAATTACTTTGGGGAAGGAAGCCAAATATTGGCTTTCTCAAGCCTTTTGGATGTCATGTAGTTGTTTTAGAAACTAGTGAGGCCCTAGGTAAATTTGACTCAAAAGGTGATGAAGGCTACTTCATGGGTTATTCAGTGCAGAGCAAAGGATATAGGGTTTACATTAAAAAGGAAAAACGTATACTTGAAAAAGTACATGTTAGGTTTTTAGAAAGTAAACCTAGTGATCCTGAAAGTGGTCCAAATTGGTTGTTTGACTTAGAACCTTTATCTAGAGCTTTAAATTATATGCCTGTTACTGATCCAGACATTGTGAAGGTAACTTCAAGTGTTTTGGAAAAGAGAATTGGTAATGTTTCAGGTATACAGGTTGCTAAGGAGGATGGACCACCAGCAGTCAAATCATCTCCCACACAAGAATATGTTACACTTCCTATATGGACAGATGAGTATTATGCTGCTGCTGCTGCTGCTAGAAAAGATAATGGTGGTTTTCAAATACCACCAAATACAAACATGCATACTTCTTCAGGCGCTGACAAAGGGAAATCAAGCGCTGACAAGAGCAATTCAGACGCTGATGGATCAGACGCTGACACCAACAGTTCAAGCATTGTTAGCCCAAACGCTGACAAACAAGGATCAGACTTTGACAACACCTTTGCACATCTTTTCTCTTCCCATTTTGAACAAGGTGGACCCTCCAATGTCCATGAAGAGATTTCTGTTGATCAAAGAGAGTCTGATGAAGAAGATATTGGCAACATGGAGCGTGAAATTGAGGACACCAGACTGTTTGAAGGAGGGGTTCTCACTTCCACACAAAAGGATCACCCCTCATCTCAGATCATTGGTGATGTTATGGCTCCAGTTCAGACAAGAAGATCCAATCAAAGTCTTGGTGGATTTATTGCCAATATACACAAGAAGGTTGATACCCCTCTTGTACAAGCATGTTTGTTTGCCTGTTTTCTGTCACAGGAAGAACCCAAGAAAATTTTTGATGCTCTCAAAGAACCTAGTTGGGTGGAAGCAATGCAGGATGAGCTTCACCAATTTGCTATACAAGATGTTTGGGAGCTGGTTGATTGTCCTAGATATGTGAGACCAATTGGGACAAGATGGGTTCTAAGGAACAAGAAAGATGAAAGGGGCATTGTGGTCAGAAATAAGGCACGTTTGGTAGCTCAGGGATATACACAAGAGGAAGGAATTGATTATGAAGAAGTTTTTGCACCAGTTGCAAGAATTGAAGCTATAAGAATTTTTCTAGCTTATGCCTCTTGTATGAACTTCACTGTTTATCAAATGGATGTGAAGAGTGCTTTCCTCTATGGAACAATTGTTGAGGAAGTATACGTTATGCAACCTTCTGGTTTTGAAGATCCTGAGAATCCAGACAAGGTTTATAGAGTGAAGAAAGCTATGTATGGACTTCATCAAGCCCCTAGAGCATGGTATGGTACCTTGTCTACATATTTGGTGGACAATGGATTCAAGAGGGGCACCATAGATCAGACACTATTTACAAAGAAGAAAGGAAAACATGTGTTGCTTGTGCAGGTCTATGTTGATGATATCATTTTTGGGTCTACTGATCCAAAAATGAGTGAGGACTTTTCCAAGCTCATGACAGATAAATTCAAGATGAGTGCAATGGGTGAGATGAACTTCTTTCTAGGATTGCAAGTTCAGCAGAAAGAAGATGGTATCTTCATCTCCCAAGACAAGTATGTAGCTGAAATCTTGAAGAAATATGGTTTTTCTCCACATGAAAAGGATGCTTCCACTCCTATGGATAGGGAACACCCTTGGGGAAAAATTGGAGCTGGAAAGGATGTGGATGTTAGGCACTATAGATCAATGATTGGTTCATTGATGTATCTTACAGCCTTAAGACCTGACATCATGTTTGCTGTGTGTGCATGTGCACGCCATCAAGTGACTCCCAAAGAATGTCACCTATTTGCTGTGAAAAGAATTTTTAGGTACCTAAGATGTTATCCAGATCTTGGCTTGTGGTACCCAAAAGATTCTCCATTGGACCTTATTGCATATTCAGACAATGACTATGGTGGTGACAAGTTTGATAGGAAATCCACAACTGGAGGATGCCAATTTCTTGGGAGTAGATTGATATCTTGGCAATGTAAGAAACAAACAGTGGTGGCAAACTCTACAACTGAAGCAGAATATGTGGCTGCAGCTGCTTGTTGTGGACAAGTCTTATGGATTCAGAACCAGCTGTTGGATTATGGGTATAATTTTATGCATACCAAGATTTTTGTAGACAATAACAGTACTTTATGCATTATTAAAAATCCTGTACATCATTCTAAAACCAAACACATAGAAATTAGACATCATTTTATAAGAGATTGCTTTGAGAAAGGTTTAATACAACCAGATAGGGTAGCCACAGAAGATAATGTGGCTGATTTATTAACTAAACCTTTTGATGCTGGAAGATTTCAATATTTGGTTACAAATATTGGAATGGTTAATCTCACTTAATATGTGTTTTGGAACCTTTTTGTAAAAGTATGTACAGGATAATGCATTGTTATTGGTCTTTGTGATGATTTAGATTTTTTTTTCCACTTTACTTTTCTAACACTGACAAAGGTAAATGTAACGCTGTCAAGTGTTATTTTGTCGTTGTTAGAGATATTATTGTCTAACGCTGACAAGAGTTCCTTCAACGCTGATAAGTGTTGTCGGGACGCTGTCACCAACAAATGTTAGTTTTGTGGTTTTCATCTAAATGTGTAGGTGGTGGTAGCTTTATGCCATTGGATACAGAGTTGCTTATGGATCTTTGAAGAGCTGTTTGGACATGTTTTTGTTTATGGATGATGGTTGGAATATTTATATTCCTATCTTGACATAAATTTTTGATGTTCATATATATTTTAAGAAACTCATGTATCATAGTTTGAGGGGAGGTTTAAGGAACCTTTAGGATTTTTGGGTATCCATATGATACTCTTATCACAATTCTAGATTGTGTCCACAGGTGAGTATGGGTTAGTTTTACTAAACCATGAGGCACTGTAGCATGCATAGTATATCAACTTTGCATGCTGCCAAGACATTTTTGGCCTAGAATTGGTTGTGGTCTGTTGGGAGACTTGGGAATCATTTTGATATGGGTTTTACCTGGGAGTAACAAGGATTTTATAAGGTAACTTGGTTGTTAAGAATTTTGGTTAGCAAGGGACACTAGAGGACTGTTACGTCTATCTTGCTTATGCAAGTGTGCATAACTGGACAGTGCTTGCCGCCCTATGATACTTATCAGCTTTTGGTTATCTTATCTAGGATAAATTACTTGTTAAGGTCATTTTTCACTTTTTAAAACAATTTTATTTTTGGACGCTGACAAGATTTTTCCAAACGTTGTTGTGACCAAAATGAACGCTGACATGGCTTTAGGCGAACGTTGACAAGATTATAGCCGTTGGGCGTTGATGGGTTATATTTGACCGTTGACAATCAATGGGACCTACCCAGTTGTTACTTTTGACATATTTTCAAGCCGTAATTTTAGGAGTTGTTACTTTCATTAAATGCATGAGATAACTTATAACTTTTTCAATATTTTCATGATTAGTTTTTGAAAATCTTTGCCTATTTTTGGGCCAATCACATGCATTCATCCACTCCTATAAATTTGGCTCCTATTTTTAAACAGGGTATCTATAATTCTTGTCTAACACTTTTCTCTTATCAACCTTCATCTTTTATACTTCAAATTAATAGCTTTCATCAATGGCACCAAGATTTAACTCAGCAGAATTGGATTTGGGGTTCAAGTCTCAACACAACATGATTGCTTATCTTGTTGCTGATAATACTTTGTTTCCTCAATACACACAGATGGTGGAGTATTTGAACGCATCCCCATTAAGGTATGCTCTTTCTCATGCACCACTCATTCCAGTCACACACATTAAACAGTTTTGGAACACTGTTAGTTCCTCAACAGTTAATGGAGTGACCACATTAACTTCTATTGTTCATGGGAGATCTTGGGTGGTTACTGAGGCCTTGGTACGCCAGGCCTTGCATCTTAATGATGCTGATGGTATAACCATTCTTCCCATATCTGAAATAGAACAAGGGCTTAGGGCTTTGGGATACCCTATTCCTGATGAAGGTACTCTTAATAAGTACCATAAGCAGGAATTTCCCCCAGCCTGGAAGTACCTCATTCACATTCTCCTTCAATGTTTGAGTCCCAAATGTACTGCACACAATGAGATCAATAGATCCATTGCAACTGCTATTGTGTGTATTGCAACAGGGCAAAAATATAACTGGTCTAAAATGATTTTTGAAGGAATGTGTAAAAACAAGGGGACAAAAATGACTTTAGCTTATCCCCGTTTTCTGCAAATGATTTTTGATGCTCAAAGATATTGTTCAAGGGATCACAATGATTTTTATAAAATCCCTGAACAAAAGAAAGTTATTTTTACCAAGATGAATTCACCACCTCATAGAGACCTACCTTTAACCCCAGCCATGCTTGCTGTTATTGCAGCAGCACAACCCCAACCAGACCCCCAACCTCATCTTGAACCTCATCCACAACTTGAACCTATTCCTGAACCTTTACCCTCACCTGACCAAAATTCAAATAGACCAAAATCCCTTTGACGCTGACACATCTAATGTAGGCGTTGATGTGCCTATTTCCACCGCTGACACCCAACCATCACAATCCCAAACACCCCTTAACCAACCCACATCTACACCTTCTTCTACACCATCTTCCACACCACCTGAATATAGGTTGTTTAAACGCCAAAGGACTGCTGGAGTGTTCTCCTCTGGTGGTCCTAGCCATGAAGCAGAGAGAACCACCACCACAAGTGTGGCTGGTGACCTGGATGAGGCTGGGACTATTGGTTCTGGCTTAGAAGCTGGCCAAGGCAGTCCCACCATAGTTAAGTCCTCATCCATGCCCAATGAATCTGACTTGGGAGGTCAAATCCCCATTTCAGAAGAGGGCAGACTGGAACCAATGACTCTTTTGGAATTGACGGCTGTCTGCATTAGCTTGCAAAAGCAGAATGCAGACTTGGTACAAATTGTCAGTAACCAAGGTCTTGAACTCAAGGAATTGAGGGAGAGGATTGTTGTTTTGGAAAGTGTTCATGCAAAGGGAGGTATGGAGGAGTCTTCCAAAGGGGAGGAAGATCAAAGAAATCTGAGTGATAAGAGCAGTCAAGATGGTCAATCATTGGATGTTGCTGAAGCTCTTACTACTTTGAAGGAACAAACAGGTTTTGATACGTCCTTGATCTCTCCAACCAATTTAAATTTATCATTTACAGATATGTTGAGAGAGGTTACACAAGGCGCTGAGGGAAAATATTTGAGCGTTGACAAGACAAGTTTGGACGCTGATAGAAGTATTTTGAGCGCTGATAGAGGAAATTTGGGCGTTGACAGATCTGAATATGGAGGTGATGTATTCCAGTCATCATCTATCATCAAAGATGTTCCTACTCAGGTATTATCATCTACCCTACCAACAATTGCACCAACAGATAAGGGTAAGGGTAAGTTGGTAGAAGAAATTGTTCCAAAGAATGCAGCTCAGGTTGAATTTGATAGAAGATTGGCTGAGCAAATGATGGAACAAGGTGAAAAGGAACAGTCACCATTTGTTGTGACTTCTGAAGAGGAAAGTGATGGAGCTAGCTCAGATTCAAGTGTGATGATTGTTGAACCAGAAAGACTTGAGTATGGTGATGAGCTTGCTAGGGAAAAGCTGAGAGATTTAAAGTTGCAGATTGATTTTGATATGCCAGAGGTGGTTCAGATGTACAATTCTTGGGAAGAAAGCTGTATGGATAATCCAGACTTGACCATTTCAGATCAGATATGGGGTTTGGAAATTCTTCTTAGAGTTCAGAAGGATTGTAAGGTGATTTTGAAGCACAAGGCAAGCAACATTCTCTCTGAGTTGAAAAGGGATAGAAGGAAGCTCTATTTTATGTTGCTCAAATGTCATGGAGTTGGATGGACACATCAGAAGCTGAAGGCTTTGACATTTGATGAGTTGGAACATAGGGCTTATCCTATTTGGGTGAAAGTGCAAGAAGAAAACACTTTCAGACTTCTTTCAGATGAAAGAAAGGAGCAACTTGCAGAGGAGATGGAAATCAAGAGAGCTATGATAGTTCCCAGACCAGTAAAGAAGGGATTTGTACTTGAGTTTCCAAAAGATATGAATCAACTATATCCAAGTGAAGCAGTTATTAGAAAGAGCCTTAAGCTCTCCCCATTAGAAGCTTCAGATATGGTGCATGTGTTACCACTAGATTCCAGGAATCCAATTGTGAGTTATGATGAAGATGAATGTGGATTCTGGAAAATTGGAAGATTTGGCAAAGAGGTACACACTTTTACCACTCTTATATCTTTATTTGCAAGTTGTGATAGAGAAGACTTGGTGGACCTTTGGAGGTTGCTAGAGACCAAGTATGAGGCTGAAGCACCAACTTCAGTCAATGGAATAAAACTTTGGACCACATTCAAAAGAATGTGTGGGACAAAAGAAGAAGATCCTGAAATATGGAAGGATCTTGAAGATGACCTCAGTGGTCTTCAATGGAGGTTATATTCAGCTGCTGGTGTATACCATTTGAGTTCTACAAAGTTTGCTGAGTATTTACTTGTAGATGCTCAGTATTTCATATCCAAGGCTGTTTTGGAAAAGATGAAGGACACCCAGTTGGAGATAGACTATACAAGTGACGTGGCAAAGAATTTAATCAGATTTATTTATTACCAATATGATAAGGTTTGTCAGACTCCTCCAAGTTCTTAGTGTTTATTCAGAAACTTGATCATAAGAGTGGATATCAAGTTTAGGGGAGGATTGTTGGGAATAAATTAAGGCCAGATCACTTGAACGCTGACAAGAACAACTCAAGCGTTGATAAGAGCAAAGTGAGCGCTGATAGCATAAGCGTTGACAAGTTAAAGTCAAGCGTTGACAGATTGAAGACAAGCACTGATAGAAGATGTGAGCTACACGTTTATTATATTCTAGAATACTTCTAGTAAGGATAGAGACGACAATGTATTTTCTATGTTTATCTTTACCTAGAATAGTTGATTCGGAGCTTATTGTACAAGACTTCTTGTTCTATAAAAGAAGATCTTTTAGGTTAAAGTTAATATCAGTTTTTATAAGTATTCGCAAGTTAAACCTCTTTCATTGTAATCAAGTACGATTATTCTAATACAAGTGAAAGTTTGTTTAACATCTTTGTGTTTTAGATCAAGTGTTAATTCCGCATAACACTTTGTTACTTTATTCATAAGCAAAGGTTTCTCTACGTGTAGTACTTGATCTAATCTCGTATACACAAAGCTTAATCGATCTAAGTTTGGGATCAACATCCATATCCATGTTTACATTATTCCAAACAAGTATAAGAAAACAAGTATAAGAAAACAACTCCATAATCATATTCAAGAACAAACATTCAACATACGATATAGAGTTCAACATCATGAAAGTAGCAAAAGGTTACCCAAAGTATGATTACAATAAGTAAATGAAAGGAATTAGAGCAATTCTTAGGCCTCCAATTGACTACAAGTTTTGAACCAATGGTAGGAGTTTGTAGTCTTTCGTGTTATGCAAATGAAATTCGTATTTGAGATTTGAGGCAGGTTTTGGAGAGGTTTGGTGAAGATTGGTGGTGATTTAAGTATCAAGAAACACTACCAATGATAAGGGTAATGATCCCTTAGAGCTTGGCAAGGTTATTTTAATGATTGGAGCTTGAAAAACGTCACTTGCATAGCAATATTAAATCCGGGAATTGGGCTCTTCACCAAGGTTGGGAGAGTTTCCTTGGTGAATAATGGAGGTAGTAATGAGTTACTATGATGTGATGTGAAGTGATGTGGTTACATGACCCAAATGGTCTTATTTATGATTGAAATCAAGCCTCTCCATCAATGCATGAACTTGGAGCCAAAGTAATATACTTGGAGCCAAAGTTGTATGCTTGGTGGCAAACTAGTTCTAGAATATTCTTGTATATTCTTGTGTGTTCTCAGCAAGGTTGCATGTATGTATACAAAATTTTGCCAACATAAACGTAGGTGGCAACTTTGATTCCGCCAGTGGCAACTTTCAGAAATGTTGGTGACAACTTGGATTCTGCTGGTGGCAACTTCCATGTTGAGTGACTTGTAGACTTCTTGAAAGCACTTGTTATTGTACCCGAAATAGATCTTCAAAGGCTTGTACTTGTCGGGATTGTTTCGTATATGCATGAATCATCGTTTATTCTTTCTTTCCTTGTCTTTTCTTCACTTTCCTTAATGTTGGCTAACTTACAACACAAAACACAACTTCACACATATATGAACTAAAACACTCGTTAGTATAACAAAAAACCATGCAACATATAAGGATAACGCTCAAGAAAACATGTTGGATTTGCGCGTTATCAAATCCCCTCACACTTAAGTTTTGCTCGTCCTCGAGCAAGGAAAAGAAAAACTTTGCTTTCCCTCAATCAAATAAAAGAAAAGTAAAGTTAGAAACTAAATACCTAGGTTCTAAAAGAAAAGATTTTTTTTTAAAATTTTATGAAAAATTGAAAAATATTTTTTGGTTTTTATAGAAAATGGCTAAAGGTGCAAACCCCCTCACACTTAAGCGTTTGCTTGTCCTCAAGCAAGTAAAAAAATACTCCCCACATGGTGCATGAAAATTGTTTAGAAAAATAAGATGAAAATCTCCAAGGTACAAACAAGACTAAACCGAATAGCGTGAGCACCAAGTGTACACATCTAAAGATGACTTTTATTCGGGTTACAAGGTTAAGGGTTAATGGGTATGGATAAGACGGGGGATTTTTTATGAGAGGTGTCACGAATATACAAGTTAAAAGACTAATTCCCACGTTTCTAGTTACTGAACAAATCACAAGCCCAAAAATGATTATCGTTACGAGCTTTGTTCGACACATTTCGATCAACACATACATATATCACGTCTTAGCACATTGGCTAATCGACATCAAAACATACTTCTTCCTTCATCTTCATAACTTATTATAGCTCATTAGCTATTTTGTCATCATTTTTTTTTTTACTTTTTTTTCGATGACTTATTCTTTTTTTTCACTTTTCTCATCCTCCTCTTTTTTTCATTTTTTTTCAACATACATCACATGCTCCCCTCACACTTCGTTAAAGCACACACCACAAAAAATACAAATAAGAAGCGTACTACTTCATCTTCGTTTGAATGGCACACACACATAGCGAAGTGTGACAACTATAAATCATCAAAAACAATCCACCATGCTAAGAAACTAGCTACCCACCATTTGGACTTCGACATGGGTTAGGCTAAGGTTTATGGTTATTTTTTTTTCTTTTTAGTGGATTTAATAAAAACGAAAAGATTGGCCCTAAGGGTGTTCTAAGGGTATCTAGCACTAGACGAGAGTGCTAACAAAAAGGTTAATATGGGTTGTTAGCTAATCGATGCAACTAGCTAAAAAGAAAATGGAAAAGACTATTTGGGTTTTATTCTTAAGGTTGCCTCTTTGTCACGCATATACACTTACATCACACAAGTGTGATCTCACTAAAACTTATTTTATTTTATTATTTATTTTATTACCATGTGGATGATTATTTAAAATATATTTACATACAAACGTGTGAAAACAATTAGATCCTAAGGGCAAACAAGTATACAAACTCTCCTTTATTTATTTTTTATTTTTTTATATAACAAAAATTGGTTTGGTTTTTCCATTTATTTCCCCTCACACTTAAGTTTTGGATTAGACTCAATGTTAAAAATAAACTTCAAAGCATGAAAAGTGGGGAAAATGGACATTGTGATTTTTTTAGAAAAATTTAACAACACTTAAAAACAATTGTTGGGGTGATGAAATAAGGACTAAAAACTTAATCTAAACACTTTAATTATAAACCAAATAAGCACAAAGGAGATTAAACGATACACAATATGAAACAAAGATTCAAAACATGAAAAACACAAAACACAAATCCCCGACAGCGGCGCCAAATACTTGATGCGTTCTCTATTTGTTGACACAAGTTTTAAATTTATACAAGGATTACCGAATAAGCTAAGAACACACGGGCAAGTATGACCCTTTTGTTTGTAGCTAGCTTTTTGTGGTAAGCCGAGGTCGTTCACTGGGATTTGGGTGTTTTCGGTTGTAGAGGATCTTTGTAACAGTGTAACGTTGATGGTAAAAATGGTTGTCACTCCCAAAATTACCATACAAGTAACAATAACCAAATAAGAAAACAAGTAGCAAGTAACACGAATATGATTAAGTTAATTAAGATGAGAACAATAATATTAAAGATACTTGTTAGGAACTAGTTATCATTTCCATGGAGTGAATAGATTATCGGGTATATAGTTAAACAATAGCACACAAATTATAAGTATACAATTCCAAGTCAATGGGTAATATCATGAAGTTGCACATGAGATGGTTTAAAATAATGAACCCTTTCGACCTATGATCAATATTACAAATCGGTAATTAAATCCATTTGTTAGAAGTATGATTTTAGCCAACTTGTTCATTAGAGCCCTTTCGACTTATACTCTAGATTAAATCTTTACAAATCCATTTAACTTGTTTACTCATGGTTGTCAATCATGATACACCAAACATATATGCGCATTAACATTTGTAACAAAACATAACAAGGAATCCTTTCGACCTTTAGACCAAGTTATGTTTTACCAACAAGTTATCAAGACTCATATTGATTTAAACAAACTTATAAACAAAATCATAATTCAACATTGTAAGATAATAAACACTCCATATCCATGTTTATATTATTCCAAACAAGTATAAGAAATTACTCCATAATTATATTAATCAAGAACAAACATTCAACATATGATATAGAGTTTAACATCATGAAAGTAACAAAAGTTTACCCAATGTATGATTACAATAAGTAAATGAAAGGAATTGAGCAATCCTTAGGCCTCAAATTGACTACAAGTTTCGAACCAATGGTAGGTGTTTGTGGTCTTTCGGGTTATGCAAATGAAATTCGTATTTGAGATTTGATGCAGGTTTTGGAGAGGTTTGGTGAATATTGGTGGTGATTTAAGTATCAAGAAACAATCCCAATGATAAGGGTAATGATCCCTTAGAGTTTGGTATGGTTATTTTGATGATTGGAGCTTCAAAAACGTCACTTTTTGGCACACCAATATTAAATCTGAGAATTGGGGTCTTCACCTAGGTTGGGAGAGTTTCCTTGGTGAATAATGGAGTTAGTAATGAGTTACTATGATGTGACGTGAATTGATGTGGTTACATGACCCCAAGGGTCTTATTTATTCTTGAAATCAAGCCTCTCCATCAATGCATGAACTTGGAGCCAAAGTAATATACTTGGAGCCAAAGTTGTATGCTTGGTGGAAAAGTAGTTCTATAATCTTCTTGTATATTCTTGTGTGTTCTCCTCAAGGTTGCATGTATGTAGACAAAATTCTGCCAACACAAAAGTAGGTGGCAACTTTGATTCCGCCAGTGGAAACTTTCAGAAATGTTGGTGACAACTTGGATGTTGGGGTTTACTTCGTTCCAACAGGGTGAAGATAATCAATAGCCTAACTACGTACCAATGAATGGTTACCAGATATCTCTTGAAGTCATGTAATCACTTTCCAAAGAAGATTATTCGACCCTATGCCTGGGTTAACACGAATACCTCCTTGGGATAAAACCAAGAGTTAGTTCTTGTTTTAGGCACAAATCAAGAACTCTGTGCGTGTAAGTGTTTCCTGTTTTCGTATCTCATCATGCAAAATATGATCACTATTTATAGTGATCCTATTCCTTTAAGGAATGTAACTCCTAGTCAAAGGTATTAAGAGCATTAATCGGCCTATTAATCTCATAATAACCTTCATAAAGCATAGTGGTTACATGACCATAAACATGGTCATCAAGTCAATATTCAACCCTCATTAACTGGTCAAAGAGGTTACAAAGACTTTATGCATCACCAGGAGCAACGTCCTAACCAGGGGCAGCTTCCTAACCAGGAGCAGCTTCCTGACCAGGAGCAACTTCCTGACCAGGAGCAACTTCCTGACCAGGAGCAGCTTCCTACTGATATCACAACCACTATATTGAGTCCAGGGAGGTAAGGGACTTAATGGGTGTACACTCCGTACCTCCAAACCCATTTACAAGTATTACCCGTTCCCACAATTGCACTATATTTCCAACAATCCTCCCCAATTTAGTACAATTCCTTTTTGCATGAAAATCAACTTTAGCAAAACCAGTGCATAAATGAAAATGTCCTGAGGATTGAATTTCCATCTTAGTACATCACTCCAAATATTCGAGAATCAGGGTGTTCTAAGAATTGAACCCTTCAACTACTTTGAACACCTGAAGATAACATACACCCAAGTTTTCAAACACTTAAAACGCTCCTGACACCATACAAGCCATGTGTCCATATCCAATTCATAAATGTTGTAAGAGCCAAAGTCCATGCTCCTTGAGGCGGCGAAACCTCAACATTTACATAGGTGGTTCCTCTTTAGTTCATGCTCCTGCTTAAGCACTTTTTCAAAGAAATTAACCATTAAGAAGCTTATAACTTCATCCTCCTTTCAGCAGGTACAAGCACATCCTTGGGATGATATGTAAAACATGTGCTTCAGTCCCCTGAATGTTCAGCTTTCCAAATTGAACTCAGCTCCCAAGTTTCCTTAGGAGGGAGTTGGGTGTCCTAGCATTCAGTGACTAGAGTGGACTTTTAAACCCATCCCTTTACCAGACTTTATAACCAAGTCTCTAGCCAATCCCTTCGTCAAGTGATCAGCTAAGTTTTGTTGAGACCTCACAAAATCTATTGAAATCACCCCATTCGTAATCAACTCACGAATCATGCTATGTCTAACACCTAGGTGTCTAGACTTGCCATTGTACATCTGGCTATATGCCTTAGCCAATATAGCTGCACTATCACAACGGATAGAAATAGGTGCCATAGGTTTGACCCACAATGGAATCTCAAGAAGCAAGTTTCTCAACCATTCAGCCTCTTTACCAGCAGCTGCTAGAGCCACAAATTTAGATTCCATTGTTGAACCAGTAATGCAAGTTTGCTTCTTGGATGCCCAAGAAATTGCACCACCACCAAGAAGGAATACCCAGCCACTTGTGGATGAATTATCCTCAGTATTGCTGATCCAACTTGCATCAGTGTAACCTTCCAACACTGAAGGATATCCAGTATAAGACAAACAATAATCCATTGTTCCTTTCAAATACTTCAGTACCCTCTGAATTGCTTGCCAATGCTGAGTACCAGGATTACTAGTATACCTACTCAGTTTACCCACAGCAAATGCAATGTCAGGTCTAGTACTAGTCATGGCATACATCAAGCAACCAATAACCCTAGAATACTCAAGCTGGGAGACAACCTGACCATTATTAGGCATTAGTTTCTCACTTGTATCCATAGGTGTACTTACTGGAGTACAATCAAAGTGATTGAATTTCTTCAGCACCTTCTCAATGTAATGAGACTGAGAAATTACAATACCATCACTTTCATGTTTAATCCTTATGCCAAGGATAACATCAGCCTCCCCCATGTCTTTCATAGAGAACTTTGATGACAAAAAATCCTTTGTCTGATCAACCTTAGCTTGGTCAGTACCAAAGATTAACATGTCATCAACGTATAGGCAAATGATGACTCCTTTACCAGATTCATTAAATTTGCTATATACACATTTGTTAGCTTGGTTTAGTGAATAACCATTAGACAAAACCATTTCATCAAATTTCTGGTGCCATTGCTTAGGTGCCTGCTTCAGTCCATATAAGGACTTAATCAGTTTACACACCTTACCTTCATGACCAGGCATGATGAAGCCCTGAGGTTGGTTCATATAAACCTCCTCATCCAAGTCACCATTCAAGAATGCTGTCTTCACATCCATCTGATGAATAATCAGATTGTGAATACTTGCTAGAGCAATCAGATTCTTATGGTACTGATACGTGCTACTAGAGCATAAGTATCAAAATAGTCTATCCCTGACTTTTGTTTAAATCCCTGAATAACTAACCTTGCCTTGAACTTTTCAACAGTTCCATCTACCTTCATTTTCCTTTTGAAAATCCACTTGTTACCAAGTGGATTACAACCTGGAGGTAGATCAACCAACACCCAAGTGTTGTTGCCCATGATGGAATCCATCTCATCATTGATTGCTTCTTTCCAGAAAGCAACATCCTGGGACTTCATTGCTTCATCAAACGTTTTGGGATCATCCTCAACATTAAAGCAATAGTAGTACTGGTCAGAGACCTCATCCCTTGTTCCTTCAACTAGGTATAGTTGAAATTCAGGCCCAAAATTCTTTGGAGTCCTATGCCTTGTGCTTCTTCTAAGCTCAGGCTCAGGTTGCTAAACCACAACCTCATCAGTGACCCTTTCAGGTTCCACTAAAACACCAGTGTCCTCAGCTCCTATAGGAGTCCTAAGGCTTGGTCTAGGGACTGATGAGAACCTAGTCTCATCAAAGTTAGCATCCCTTGATTCAATGATTGAGTTTATTGAAACTGAATCATTAGGTTCAATAAGATAGAACCTATAAGCCTTGGAATGCTCAGCATATCCAACAAAGATGCATTTAATGCCTCTTTCACCCAAGGTTTTCACCTTTGGATCAGGGAGTCTTACAACAGCCCTACAACCCCAAACTTTGAGGTAGTTCAAGTTTGGTTTCCTTTTAGTCCAGAGTTCATAAGGGGTAATCCTGTTCCTTTATTAGGAACCCTATTTAATAAATAGCAAGCTGTTAACATAGCTTCTCCCCAAAACCCTTGACTCAGTCCTGAGTAGGACAACATGGAGTTAACCATCTCTTTTAGTACTCTATTTTTTCTTTCAGATATACCATTTTGTTGTGGAGTATAGGGAGGAGTTGTCTCATGGATGATTCCAACAGACTCAAAGTACAAAGTATCCATGTACTCACCTCCCCTATCAGTCCTAAATCTTTTGATTTGGACTCCTTGTTGTAATTCAACTTCAGTTTTAAATACTTTAAATTTATCTAATGCTTCATCCTTAGTATGCAACAAATAGACATAACAAAACCTTGAAGCATCATCAATAAATGTTACCAAGTATTTCTTATTCCCTAATGAGGGAGTAGCATGCAAATCACATAGGTCACTATGGATTAGCTCCAAAACTATAGTTACACGTTTTACATCCTGAAATGGTTTCTTAGTAATTTTATTCAGCATACAAGTATGAAACTTATCAGTGTCCATGTCAAAAGCTGGAATTAACCCATCCTTAGACATATCTTGCATCCTCTTATAGTGGACATGGCCTAGTCTAGCATGCCATAGTGATGAATCATTCAGTTTAGTGGTAGTCATCAGGACAGAATCAACATTTATACTAGAATCAATATTAAGTCTGAACATTTGATTACTCAAATAGCCAAAACCAATAAACACACCATGTTTAGATAAAACAAATTTATTAGATTCAATCACTTGTTTATAACCACAATTATTCAAAACACTACTAGAAACCAAGTTCTTCCTAATATTAGGAACATGCAAAACATTAAACAAAGAAACAATCTTTCCAGAACTAAATTTAAGATCTACACAACCACGTCCATGCACTAGGGCTGTTGACTCATTTCCCATGTGAAGAATAGATCCATCATTCATTGACTCATAAGTCTTGAACCAGCATCTATCTTTACACACATGTACTGTTGCTCCAGAGTCAACCCACCACGCAACATCATCATCCTGCACAAAATAAGCTTCAGATACATATGTAACATAATAAATCTGGAGAGATTCATTAAACATATTCTGACCTTTTGTGCCTGATCCATTAGCTTGGTTGCCAATGCTAACACCTTTGCAATCCCTTTTAAAGTGTCTAGGTTTCCCACACTTCCAACAAGCCACTGATGACTTCTTGTTAGGATTAGCTTTGGTGTTATCATGATGCTTACGTTTGCCCTTGTTGTCATTGTACCTGGTGGAGTTGTTATGCTCCACCATATTGACAACAGATGAACCAGCAACATTGTTGCTCTTTGGCTTATCACTTTCATGCACCCTGAGGGATTCCTCAATGCGCAAATGACTGCCCAACTCAACAAGAGTTAACTCCTCCTTCTTATGTTTCAAGGTGTGCTTGAAATCTTTCCAAGAAGGAGGTAGTTTGTCAATGACACACGAGACCTGAATGGTCTCATCCATGTTCATTTTATGTTGTGTAAATCTGCCAAGTATTCCAAGAAGTTCATTGTATTGTTCCATGACTGGTCTTGAATCAGTCATTTTGTAATTTGTGAAATCACTCACAAGGAACTTCTTACTTGATGAATCCTCAGCCATATATTTGGCTTCCAAGGAATCCCATAGTTCTTTAGCAGATTCAACATTTTGGTAAATATCAAATAAAGAATCAGACATACCATTTAGAATTATGCCGCGACACACATAATCATCATTCTCCCATTTGCTCCTTTTCCTCAGTTCCTCCAAAGTAGCATCATCACCACCATCAGGAATGGGAGTGGTCAGCACATACACCACGTTCATGGTAGAGAGAAGAAAGTGCATCTTCTTCTGCCATCTCCTAAAATCAACCCCTTCAAACTTGTCCAGTTTGGAGAAGTTAGCCACCATATGCTTCATTGCCGCCGCCATTGATTATCACAAAATAATCTTCTTTGATTGTTGGGGTTTACTTCGTTCCAACAGGGTGAAGATAATCAATAGCCTAACTACGTACCAATGAATGGTTACCGGATATCTCTTGAAGTCGTGTAATCACTTTCCAAAGAAGATTATTCGACCCTATGCATGGGTTAACACGAATACCTCCTTGGGATAAAACCAAGAGTTAGTTCTTGTTTTAGGCACAAATCAAGAACTCTGTGCGTGTAAGTGTTTCCTGTTTTCGTATCTCATCATGCAAAATATGATCACTATTTATAGTGATCATATTCCTTTAAGGAATGTAACTCCTAGTCAAAGGTATTAAGAGCATTAATCGGCCTATTAATCTCATAATAACCTTCATAAAGCATAGTGGTTACATGACCATAAACCTGGTCATCAAGTCAATATTCAACCCTCATTAACTGGTCAAAGAGGTTACAAAGACTTTGTGCATCACCAGGAGCAACGTCCTAACCAGGAGCAGCTTCCTAACCAGGAGCAGCTTCCTGACCAGGAGCAACTTCCTGACCAGGAGCAACTTCCTGACCAGGAGCAGCTTCCTACTGATATCACAACCACTATATTGAGTCCAGGGAGGTAAGGGACTTAATGGGTGTACACTCCGTACCTCCAAACCCATTTACAAGTATTACCCGTTCCCACAATTGCACTAAATTTCCAACATTGGATTCTGCTGGTGGCAACTTCCATGTTGAGCGACTTGTATACTTCTTGAAAGCACTTGTTCTTATACCCGAAATAGATCTTCAAAGGCTTGTACTTGTCGGGATTCTTTCGTATATGCATGAATCATCGTTTTTCTTTCTTTCATTGTCTTTCTTCACTTTCCTTGATCTTGGCTAACTAACAACACAAAACACAGCTTCACACATATATGAACTAAAACACTCGTTAGTATAACCAAAAACCATGCAAAATATAAGGATAACCGCTCAAGAAAACATGTTGGATTTGCGCGTTATCAAATCCCCTCACACTTAAGTTTTGCTCGTCCTCTAGCAAGGAAAAGAAAAACTTTACTTGCCCTCAAGCAAATAAAAGAAAAGTTAGAAACTAAATACATAGGTTCTAAAAGATTTTTTTTTAAAATTTTTTTTATGAAAAATTGAAAAATATTTGTTTGTTTTTATAGAAAATGGCTAAAGGTGCAAACCCCCTCACACTTAAGTGTTTGCTTGTCCTCAAGCAAGTAAAAAAAATACTCCCCACATGGTGCATGAAAATTATTTAGAAAAATAAGATGAAAATCTACAAGGTACAAACAATACTAAACCGAATAGCGTGATCATCAAGTGTACACATCTAAAGAGGAGTTTTATTCGGGTTACAAGGTTAAGGGTTAATGGGTATGGATAATACATGGGAATTTTTTATGAGAGGTGTCACAAATATACAAGTTAAAAGATTAAGTCCCACGTTGCTAGTTAGCGAACAAATTACAAGCCCAAAAATGATTATCGTTACGAGTTTTGTTCAACACATATCGATCAACACATACATATATCACGTCTTAGCACATTTGCTAATCGATATCCAAACATACTTCTTCTTCCTTCATCTTCATAACTTATTATAGCTCATTGGCTATTTTTGTCATCATTTTTTTTTACTTTTTTTTTCGATGACTAATTCTTTTTTTTCACTTTTCTCATCCTCCTTTTTTCCAATTTTTTTTCAACATACATCACATGCTCCTCTCACACTTCGTTTAGGCACACACCACAAAAAATACAAATAAGAAGCGGCCTACTTCATCTTCGTTAGAATGGCACAAACACATAGCGAAGTGTGACAACTATAAATCCTTAAAAACAATCCACCATACTAAGCAACTAGCAACCCACCATTTGGACTTTGACATGGGTTAGGCTAAGGTTTACGGTTAAATATTTTTTTTTCCTTTTAATGGATTTAATAAAAACGAAAAGATTGGCTCAAATGGTGTTCTAAGGATATCTAGCACTAGAAAGAAAATGGAAAAAGCTATTCGGGTCTTATTCCTAAGGTTGCCTCTTTGTCACGTATATACACTTACATCACACAAGTGTGATCTCACTAAAACTTATTTTATTTTATTTATTTATTTATTTATTTATTTATTTACCATGTAGATGATTATTTAAAAAATATTTACATACAAACTTGTGAAAACAATTAGATCCTAAGGGCAAACAAGTATACAAACTCTCCTTTATTTATTTATTTTTTTTATATAACAAAAATTGGTTTCGTTTTCTTATTTATTTCCCCTCACACTTAAGTTTGGTATTAGACTCAATGTTAAAAATAAACTTCAAAGCATGAAAAGTGGGAAAAATAAATAAATAGTCTAAAAGAAACGAAACTCCCCAGGCTAAGAAATTGCAATTGATCTCCATATGATAAGATGCTACACCATAAGCTTGTGAGATCAATCGGTTCTTGATACTTCATTCCTTCTCCATGTATGCATCCTCCATTACCTATTGCTGCATTTATTCAAACAAAGCAAACAAACACGCAAGCACACATAGATATATAAAAACACTACTAGCAAAGTACACCCCCTCACACTTAAGATTTTTCAAGTTAGAAAAGTACTTTTTGGGTGTATGCATTTATTCTAAAACACACAAAATTAAACACACAAAATTAAACACACAAACAATTAAAGCACGGGTTGCCTCCCAAGAAGCGCTTAATTTATTATTGAGTCGTTAGCTAGACTCATTCCCTCGGTGTTAGGATTCTTTGATGATACGGTTAAGATGGGGAACTTTGGTTGGGTGCCATTGATTTTGATAATTATCAACATTGAACCGAAACAATTCTCCATTTATAGTCCAAACTTTAAAAGGCTTCTTCGGCACACCATTGTCGTCATTCTTTATCATTCTTCTACTTCCAACGCCATTCATTGATTTCAACTCGGCGTCATGAATTGACATTACATCATGTTCAAACGTTTTGTCCTTTTTGTATGGGATATGCACAGTGCAATCCTTGGGAAAAGTTGAGTTAGAAATGATGGGTTTCACTTTTGGCACGGTTGGAATAGGTTCAACTTCTTCTTCCTCAATAAATGCAACATCACCCTTATCACTCTCGTTTCGGATAGAATGTAGTTTATCTCTCGTTTTGGTGTTGGTGATTTGAGGAAGGGACTTTGTACGTTGGATTTGCTTTTCGAGACGATCGAATATTCTCTCCAAGTCATCGATCATGGCTGTGTGGTTTTGGAACCTTAGACAATTTGAAACTCTAAGTCAACCAAATTGTTCTTAACACGTTCATTTTCTTCTGTTTGCCAAGCCATAAATTCTCTCATCATCTCCTCCGTTGAGGCTTTGGGTTTTTGGTGATATTATGATGAGTATGGCGTCACATCCCGTGGTTGAGATTGAGGAAGGGGACGGTTCGGGTTTAGGGTAAGATAGAATGTGAATTCCTCGTATTTTGGTCGTGTTATCCTCGGTGATATTCTTCGACACAATTCGCTTCATGAGGTTCACACATCGGCGTTTCATCCTTCATGTTGGGTTGTGAGTTGTGATTGCGTCTATGATCGTCTCGCATATCTTTTAGTTCATCCCTTATGATTAGGAATTGAGAATCGACAAGTCTAGCGAGAGCTTCGAATTTCTCCATCAATGCGGTGTGATCGGAGACGATGTTGTTTCCACCGGCGGAAACAACGGTTTTCGGTTTAGGATGGATATGAGAATCCTTCGAATAATCGAACTTGAGAAGGACCTTGTCCTCGAGGATTTGGAAAGCTCCGTTAGGAGTATTGTAGAGGAAGATTCCTCCGGCGTCGAGAGATACTTGAGTTGGATCGTCTAAACCATGATAGAATGTTTCGATTATCGTTCTCTTGGTTAGATCATGTCCATAACAAGCGCAAAGCATTTCTTTGATTCGGAGCCAAGCTTCAACGAGAGTCTCGTTATCGAATTGGTGAAAGTTATGAATGTCGTTTAGGAGATGTTTAAACTTTTCGGGTGAAAAGAATCGGCTTATGAAAGCTTCTCTTAATTCGTTCCACGAAGTAATTGTTCCTTCATTTAATTCATTCAACCAAGACTTAGCTTCTCCGATTAATGAGAATTGGAATATCCTCAAGTTAATCGCTTCCTCATGATTTTCACCATATTGGAAAAGGCTACTAATCTCAAGAAAATCGAGAACATGTTGGTGCGGATCGGATAAGGTTTGTCCATCAAATTGGTTTTCCCTAATCATTTGAATGTGGTTACTTTTGATAGTGAAATTGTTCAAAATAGGGATTCGAACAATAGAGGAACTAGGTGTTTGAGTAATGCTCCTAGTGTTTGACCACATTGGTTGATCATCGGGATCAATGGTAACAATGGTTGAGGAATCGGATTCGGTTTCATAGGTGAAGATTCCTTCGGTATGGACTAGATTTTCGAATTTCGACTCAAGTATGTTGATAATGACAACACATTCCTCGGTGAACGGTTCGGGTGACTCGATATCTAATTTGGTTTTATCAGGTTCACGAGTCTTCTTCTTGAACTTACGTTTAAGTTTAGGGAATTTATTAACGAGGCATTTACCTCTAAGACGTGGGTTTATGAAAAATATAAATACTAAGAAAAATTTATTTATAACTAAAAGTAAAAACGAAAAGATAAATAAAATATAAAGGAACTCAAATAAGAAATATTTTTGCATTTTTTTACTACTAAACAAAATAAATAAAGAAATATTAAAAATAAATATGAAAACGAAAATGATATATTGTACCAATCAATCAAATAGGATGGTTCGAATGACTTCGGGTTCTAAACACGGGGTTTGGAAATAAACCGGAGCGAATAGAAATACGAACGAGGCACAAATAGTTGGAATGGGCGGTTGGGTGGGTTATGATCAAACAAAAATAATTGGTTCTTAACTTGAATAACGGACGTTAAACGAGTTAAAACACAATTAGGAACTGGTTTGGGTAAGGCTCGTTTAAATAAAAAAAGAAGATAAAAAGGAACTTTTTTAACAAATTAAGAGTTGCTGGTAGGCAAAAGGGGTCTGTCGAGCGGAAAAAATAGACTCTGTGAAAAATTCGCCGGCGGCGACTTTGGTTCTGTCGGCGGAAAAAGGGTGTTCGTGAGAGTCTGTCGACCAGCAAAAGGGCTATGCCGGTCGGCAAAATGGACACTATGATTTTTTTTTTAGAAAAATCTAACAACACTTAAAAAAAATTGTTAGGGTGATGAAATAAGGACTAAAAACTTAATCTAAACACTTTAATTATAAACCAAATAAGCACAAAGTAGATTAAACGATACACAATATGAAACAAAGATTCAAAACATGAAAAACTCAAAACACAAATCCCCGGCAGCGGGGCAAAAAACTTGATGCGTTCTCTTTGTGTTAACACAAATTTTAAATTTATACAAGGATTACCGAATAAGCTAAGAACACACGGGCAAGTATGACACTTTCGTTTGTAGCTAGATTTTTGTGGTAAGCCGAGGTCGTTCACTGGGATTTGGGTGTTTTCGGTTGTAAAGGATCTTTGTAACAATGCAACGTTAGTGGTAAAAATGGTTGTCACTCCCAAATTACCATACAAGTAACAATAACCCAATAAGAAAACAAGTAGCAAGTAACGCGAATATGATTAAGCTAATTAAGATGAGAACAATAATATTAAAGATACTTGTTAGAACTAGTAATCATTTCAAGGGAGTGAATAGATTATCGGGTAGATAGTTAAATAATAGCACACAAATTATTAGTATACAATTCTATGTCAATGGGTAATATCATGGAATTACACATGACACGGTTTAGAATAATGAACCCTTTCGACCTATGATCAATATTACAAACCGGTAATTAAATCCATTTGTTAGAAGTATGATTTTAGACAACTTGTTCATTAGAGCCCCTTCGACCTATACTCTAGATTAAACCTTTATAAATCCATTTAACTTGTTTACTCATGGTTGTCAATCATGATACACCAAACATATATGCGCATTAACGTTTGGAACAAAACATAATAATGAATACTTTCGACCTTTAGACCAAGCTATAGTTTACCAACAAGTTATCAAGACTCATATTGATTGAAACAAACTTATAAACAAAATCATAATTCAACATTGCAAAATAATAAACACTCCATATCTATGTTTACATTATTCCAAACAAGTATAAGAAAACTACTCCATAATCATATTAATCAAGAACAAACACTCAACATATGACATAGAGTTCAACATCATGAAAGTAACAAAAGTTTACCCAAAGTATGATTACTAAGTGAAAGGAATTAGAGCAATCCTTAGGCCTCCAATTGACTACAAGTTTCGAACCAATGGTAGGAGTTTGTGGTCTTTCGGGTTATACAAATGAAGTTTGTATTTGAGATTTGAGGCAGGTTTTGAGAGGTTTGGTGAAGATTGGTGGTGATTTAAGTATCAATAAACACTACCAATGATAAGGGTAATGATACCTTAGAGTTTGACAAGGTTATTTTGATGATTGGAGCTTCAAAAACGTTACTTTTTGGCACACCAATATTAAATCCGGGAATTGGGGTCTTCACCAAGGTTTAGAGAGTTCCCTTGGTGAATAATGGAGTTAGTAATGAGTTACCATGATGTGATGTGAAGTGATGTGGTTACATGACCCCAAGGGTCTTATTTATGCTTGAAATCAAGCCTCTCCATCAATGCACGAACTTGGAGCCAAAGTAATATACTTGGAGCTAAAGTTGTATTCTTGGTGGCAAAGTAGTTCTAGAATCTTTTTGTATATTCTTGTGTGTTCTCCTCAAGGTTGCATGTATGTAGACAAAATTCTGCTAACACAAAAGTAGGTGGCAAGTTTTATTCCGCCAGTGGCAACTTTCAGAAATGTTGGTGACAACTTGGGTTCTGCTGGTGGCAACTTCCATGTTGCGTGACTTGTCTACTTCTTGAAAGCACTTGTTCTTGTACCCGAAATAGATCTTCAAAGGCTTGTACTTGTCAGGATTCCTTCGTATATGCATGCATCATCGTTTATTCTTTCTTTCCTTGTCTTTTCTTCACTTTCCTTGATCTTGGCTAACTAAAACACAAAACACAACTTCACACATATATGAACTAAAACACTCGTTAGTATAACCAAAAACCATGCAAAATATAAGGATAACGCTCAAGAAAACATGTTAGATTTGCGCGTTATCACTTATAACGAAGGAGATATTTCTATTTCAATGTTGGTGTCGGAAAAATGACTTTTTATAGAAATTGCATGAATTTTGCTTGCTGTTAGAATTTTATAAATGGGTTATCGAGTCGAAAATGAAGTTTTGAGTTAACAATTAAAGTTTGAGAAAGCTTAGGTCGTCTATATATCCGGAGATAGTTGGATCGTCCCGTACGAATTTAAAACGAGATATGGCACTTTATAAATTTTGACGAAAACGGACATTTTTACTATTTCTAAAAGCTGATGAAATATTAAAAGTGGTTAAACAAGCGTTTTTGTGGAAATTTAGAATATTTTAAGTGTCATAGCGGGTTTAGTAACGTATGTATACATGTTACCTTACTTTTAAGGATGTAAAGTATATTTTTATGATTTTACTTCGAGTCGATTCATTCATCCTTGTTAGATGACTAATATGGGAGTTATAAGGCGAGAACTGGATGTTGGGTCTACTAGATGTAGATCTTGCAGCCTGTCAGGACCGGTGAATGACTTCTGTAATCACAAGTCAAATCACAAAGAGACTCTATACACAGTATGAATGAAGAATATAAATATAATCAAAGAGAACAGAATAACTATAAAGACTTTATCCTTTCTAAGGATTTCTAATATTGATAATCACTAGAACTACGTTTTGTGAAGGTGTGTATAACCCTTCTGCCTAAGGTTCCTTTTATACTACAAGGAAACCCTAATACAACATTAAAGAAAACGTGTAAAACTGATATGCATATCCT
The DNA here is from genome assembly GCA_025667525.1 of Glebionis coronaria. Taxonomy (NCBI): domain Eukaryota; kingdom Viridiplantae; phylum Streptophyta; class Magnoliopsida; order Asterales; family Asteraceae; genus Glebionis; species Glebionis coronaria. Next base: position 99,591,523 of record CM046879.1, read on the forward strand.
TTCCTAACATATCTCATGCATATCCTAACAGAATATTAAGTAAATAATAAAGTTTGACTTCGACTAGGACCAGGAGCAGGACTTGCTCCTACTACTACTAGGACCAGGAGGAACTACATACCTCCTAGTCTACCTATTACATATAACTATTACAATGGTCCTAACAATCCTCCCCTAAACTTGAATTTGACCTGTTGAGTTCAAGTTTCTTGGAAAACGTGCAAAGAAAGCCCGAGGATTGTATCAGCAAAACAAATAGCAGCATCAACAAGATAAGAGTCAGAGTAACCGCCGCAACATGAAACACTAGAAGCTTCTCCAAAGCGTGTAACAAATCAGCATCGTGTTGAATCTTTTCAGCAACATGAGCAGATTTGATGAGCCTTTACCAAGTAGTTGCTCGCTCTTGGGCTAGCTAGTCATTCTGGTGGAAGAAGCATCACCCTGGGAGACTAGAACCCAGACCAACTCTTAGAACGTGAATCAATGGTGAGTGGGAGTACCCTGATGATTTTAGGCAAACCATCACAGCCGTCAATGGATTTAATGCGTCTTTACCAGAAGCCGTACCCTTCTGGACTCGCCAACTCTTAGCAATGAAGCATCGGTGAGTTGAACACCCTATAGCTTTAAGCAAGCTATTACAGCTGTCAACGGATTTGATAAGATCTTTACCAAGAGCCGTACCCCCTTGGATTAGCCACTTTTCAGTCCAAGACTATGGCAAGTGAAAACCATCCAGTTTTGGGTAACCTGGCAACCATCAACGGATTTGAGAATCGCACCAGGAGCCGTACCCTCAAGGTGAATCAACTTTTTCTTGTCGATTAGACATGGTAAGTTGAGAACCATTTGTTGTGTGGACGACGTCCAACACCAAGTGAAGCCAAATACCAGTACAAGCACAAATCAGTCACCAGAACCCACAAAGTGAAGCAGCCAAGGGATATTATTCACAAGTATAAAACCCAGAAAGTGTAAAAAGTATAAGCTGATATTATATAAAAAGGTTTTTTTTTTTTTAATTTTTTTTTTAACTATAAAGAATGAAGTTCACCAATCACTGTACATATTGGTGAAAAGAATGAAAATAAGAACAAACGAACAAAAATACAAAGCATAAACACTTACAACCCAAGCACATCACATACCAGAAGCAGCCTTCTTATCGGCTAGCAACCGCGCCTGAATACCTTCCACCAATGCCATGGCCATAGAGGACTCATTTCCAGATGGAGCAGTAGAAATTTCCAAGTGACTAGCCAACATCGCCTCCATCGAAGAAATTGTCAAAGGATACTCCACATCCGTCAGCATAAAAACCATATGACCAGATTCTAATTCCAACATATGAACACCACAACCAGCATATAGCTTCCAGCGCTGAATCACCCATTGCATTTGATCCTTCCATATGCCCGAAACAGGAGCATTAGGAGGAGCATCCAACATTAGCTTAAGATCAGCCCAGATTCGCAGACCAGGCCATGAAGACACAGCCAGTGGGTCAAAAGGCATACTAGAATCAACAAGTCCATACAACGCCATAAGATCCATACGGTCAGCCCAAGACAACACACCCTGCAAACCCGTTTCCAAACGCACAGACCCATCACTTAAAGTAATCCGATGGGATACGCCACCAGGAAGTGTTGTAGAACGCTCAACCATATAACCAGTAATGTTCCCATTGCCCAAAGGTAAGTCAGAATCGCTGTCAGAAGCTGCATCAATCAAATTCTCAGGATCACGCTTCTCATAAGGGACTGTCTTACCACAGCGAACACGACGAGCTTGTTTCTGGTGAAGGGAACGTCTAGGTGTGGGATCACGAGAGGTGGATTCAACCTTTACCCTAACCGCAGCAGCAGCAGGGGGAGCAGTAGAAGTAGACTCATGAATGTGCCCACCCAAAGGACCAATAGGAGCTGCATCAGAAGTAGGATTTGGTTGAGTACCAGGAACTGGTGGTGATGGAGATGGCATAGCAGGTGTAGTAGCAGCAGTTGTGGTGGTGGTAGCAAATGTGGTCGTTGGAACATGTGTGGTGGTGGTCGTAACAGGTGTGGTGGTAGAAGCATGAGTGGTGGTAGTAGCATCAAAGGTGGTGGTAGCAGGACCAGCAGAAGAACCCAAAGGAGCAACCAAAGGAGAAGTAGAAGTACCAACAGAAGTAGCAACAAAACCAGATGGACTAGCAGTAGAACCAGGAGTGGGAGCAGATGAAAGACCAGTAGAAACAGCAGGCGTAGAAGAAGTCAGACCACGAGGATGGTAAATAAATCTTTCCGGAATGGGTTTGTTGGGTCGAATTATTGAGTTGATAAGTCAAAACACAACAAAATAAGAAGACAAGGGCTAAAAAGTACAAGTTGCAAAAGAACAAGCCGTTGGAGTCTTTTTATTACTTTAGCTTTCTTTGTAAGCTATGTTTTCTAGTATATAAAGAAAACATAGGACGTAGGTTTTATATCATATCATTCATTCACAATGTAAACCTAAAGTGTGTGTCGCACTAGACGTGGGATTCAATGTATACACGTCTAGTGGTTGTTTATTATTAATATAATGAGCAACCCAATTGTTTAATTCGTGTTCTTTGTGCCTAAACACCTTGTTCATGATCATTGTTCTTTTCCGCTATGTTATCATATGAACGATGATCAACCTAGATATAATGGTTCTTAACCATTGAGTCGAACGATTATAGGGATCATCAATTGGTATCAGAGCCTAAGGCTCGTGATATCTAGGTCCGACGAGGTGTTCGTGTATGGTGAAGAAGAAAAATTCGTATTGAATTTTTCTGGACGTTTTTGTGTGCGCAGCAGTATTCAGAAGGTCATAACTTTTGATTGAACCGTTGGATCGTCACGAAATTTTAGATGTGTGTTCTACATACATAGATCTAAACATCCACCGGAGGGATTGTCGAGTTTTATCCCCAGGCAAAAGTTATTAAGCGTCGAAGTTGGCTGATGGAAGATTTTCAGTTTTCTGCTTTCACATGAAATCATGAACTAGGGTTCTTCAAACCCTAGATCTATCTAGAAAGCAGAATGTTATGGTGTTCGTGGCTGTTAAAACGTGTGAAGATACACGATCTTAGGATTATTTATAAACCCTAATTAGGGTTTCAGTACTCAAAGTTCAAAACCCTAGATCGTGTCTATATCAGAAAAAGGGATGTTCGTAGCATGGTTGTGTTGTAGCAGCAGATTAAGGAAGTATGTTCACACGGTAAAAAGATCTTGATTGGTTATCCATGCTTCTGTTCACACGATCTGTGTTAAACCTAGCATGCATTCACACGGATAAAAACCCTAATTCATTATATACTTTGATCCTCTACATGCTCTTTCATTGTATTACCGTGAGTCCCTCATTCCCATTAGTGAAGATGTTTGTGTTCACACGGTGAATGGCTATTGATTGGAGGAACAGAATGCATTCACACGGGTTGGCTTTTTGGCATTCACACGGTTTGTGATCCCATGAGTGCTAGTGCACTGTATTACCGTAAGCCACTAGATCTCATTGGTTTAAACAGAATGCATTCACACGGTTTGAGCTTTTTAATTGGCAATTTAAGTTTGCATATACACGGTTCAAATAAGGATTCCTATTGGTGGAAAATATTGTGTTCACACGATATAATGTCTCGCAGCAAAAGAGAACACAGCCAAGGAGGATTGACGTGGTATACAGATTTCAAAGGTTGTGATTGGATGACAAGTTATGTTCACACGAACAAGGGATGATATTGATTGGTTTAGAAGTCTGCGTTCACACGGTATATGATCAAAAGAACCTTTATTTACTTATTTAATTCAACGTTGATATTTAATTCAACGTTGACAAGTGAAAAGGGCGTGGACGCTGACAAGACTTCATAAGACGCTGACAAGGTTTAACATCGACGCTGATGTTTGAAATCTAGACGCTGACAGGAAGGATTTCGACGCTGACAAGGAATAAGTCAACGCTGATAGGTTGACAGTGTTGTCCGAGATATATGTTTCAAACGCTGATACGTGTTGTCCGATATCGGACAATACACATAGAAGGATATTGGACAAAGGAGGATCTCGGGTAACACACTGATTGCTGCTGTTTGAGAAAACTGGTACGTTTTAAGCACACAAAAAGGAGAATTATACACACAAAGGTACATGGAATCTCCGTTATAATTTAGAATATCATGATGATATTTATGGCTCGGATATTTTTAAATGGATTAATGATTTTAAAGCGAGTTAGCAATTATTCGTGGGATTTGATGGATATTTTAAACTATGTAATCGGGATAGCCTTGCGAAAGAGTTATCCACAATGGACTTTTACATATGGTATGAAGATGTTATTCCATTAAATTCATCATGAAGAGGTGTTGACTTAAGGGGAAGAATTCTTATGGGAAGTTTGATGATTGAAGAAGATTTTCGCGAGTTTGTGTTCTATCATATCTTAAAGTTGTGGACCTCAGCCACTGACTTTAAAGGTAACTTGTTCGTGCTTACATGGTTGGTGATGAAGACTTGTCATAAACACTTGAAGGAGTTACATTATCGTGCTCAGTGTCTCACAAAGGATGAGAATATTGACAAGGGATCGAGGTCTACTTATATTTCTCACTCTGGTATAAGTTCTTCATCACATGGATAAACAAGACATGGAACATAAGATTGGGTTATTTTACTTCTACATCAAGAATACTTTATTTATTTTTCTTCAGGATCATTACATAGAGCTACTTTTGGAGAATCTTCAAGATTGCATACTTTCACATATTCCCTATTGATGTGTCAAAAAGGGGAAGAATATGTGCTATACTTAAGGGGAAGCTTCTTGGAGATCATGTACTACATACAAAGGATTCATGCTTAAGAGGAGTGTTTTGACATCATCAACTAGGGGAAGATTGTTGGGTCGAATTATTGAGTTGATAAGTCAAAACACAACAAAATAAGAAGACAAGGGCTAAAAAGTACAAGTTGCAAAAGAACAAGCCGTTGGAGTCTTTTTATTAATTTAGCTTTCTTTGTAAGCTATGTTTTCTAGTATATAAAGAAAACATAGGACGTAGGTTTTATATCATATCATTCATTCACAATGTAAACCTAAAGTGTGTGTCGCACTAGACGTGGGATTCAATGTATACACGTCTAGTGGTTGTTTATTATTAATATAATGAGCAACCCAATTGTTTAATTCGTGTTCTTTGTGCCTAAACACCTTGTTCATGATCATTGTTCTTTTCCGCTATGTTATCATATGAACGATGATCAACCTAGATATAATGGTTCTTAACCATTGAGTCGAACGATTATAGGGATCATCAGGGTTGACTCTGACGCTTAACCATCTTTTCATAAAGTGCCTTGAGCTCATCAAAAGTCAAAGCCCGCACCCGGTCCCACGTCCAAGGAGCATTAAAATGAGCAGCAGACTGATATTTCACATAACGTTGCATTTGCTTGCGCTCCTCAGTCCGAGATAAAGGTCTGTTCTTTCTCTGTTTCTTAAGTTCTGCAGCAAGGGCCAACTGGTGCTTACGCATCAATACCATAGCCCTCGGAATACAATTGTGCTCATCAACATCGTCACCCAAAAGATCTGTAAACTGAGCATAATCCCGGATGAGAACAGTCAAAACCTGCATCCATTCACTATCACTCCAATGCATGGCATCGTGCTGAATTTGTTCACGCCTCCACTTTCGAAGCTCCTCTTCAGCAGCCCTATCAGCTTCATCAATCTCGGCTTGAACCCGACGAGCAGCCTCCTCACCTAGCCTTTCCTCTTCAAGCTGGCGACGGGTACGCTTTCGAGATGGGGATGGAGCATCAGTCATTGGGGCCTTGCCCTTCGAATCATGAGAGGGACCAGCATGAGAACCAGCAGCAGGATCAGAATCACCACCCATAGGAGTGGGAATAGCACTAGGAGAAGGAACGCAGGAGGACGTTGGAGGAACCGGCAAATCATCATAAACTTTATCAGCAAAGGCAGCCTTTGCCAACAACGTCAAACCATCCTCAACATTCTCCGTACCCTCCTCATCAGAATCTGAATGGATCACATGCTTCTTGCGACGCTGTTGCTGAGTTTCCAGCGCTTTGATACGATCAGCCAAGGGAAGAACAAACTCCTTAGTAAGTTTCCGATGTTGGTTCAAGTCAGCTTCCAAAGCAATCATCCGCTCATGGTACCTGCGCATAAGATCAAGCAAAGATATCAGTGTAGTAGGCTCATCCGCCTGCCCACCAAGAGAACTTGGATCAGGGAAAGCGTCACTGGAGCCCGAAGCAACATAAGGATCAACCCATGGAGTACTAGCATCAAACGGTTTATCAGTCGAGTATGGGGCAGGACTAGGAGGTGGAGTCTTCACAAATGGAGACCTTTGTGGGACTGAAGAAGGACCAGCCTTGGTAGGAGATGGTTTTTCAACCACCACCTCCTCAACTAGCTCCTCCTCTACCACAGGAGTGGCACCAGCAGTAGGAGCCTCCTCCTCCATGGGGTCATCATCAATCACAACAAACTCAGGAGCCTCCTCCTCCTCACCCATAGGACCCTGAGCCAATCCCAACATGGCCTCAGTCAGGGGCCTCCATTCCCCAGTAAACCCATTGACTATATTGTAATACACTTTCACTGTAAGCTTAGACGGCACATGCTCAGTCCTATCACGAGGAATGCAAACTAGAATTTGCTGAAAAAACCTAGGGTACATAAGAAACTTCTTTCTCGAACCAGCATTAGACAAATTACTAACCATCCCCTAAAATAGATAATGAGAAAAGTTAAAAACTCTACCCTGGGCTAAGCAAATAAGACCAGTAGCCAAAGGAGTAGGGAAAGCATCCCAACTCCCAGACTTGGGACTCATACAATGGATTAAAAAGTGGACCAGAAGCTTCCATTGGGGGGAAAACCTACTTTTCTGGAAGTTAAACTTCCCCCCATGTTCGTATCCTAAAGCAGCCATCCCCTCCAATACCTCCGAATTGGGGATGGATTCAACACCACCCTCATCCCGAAGATGAAGAGAAGAGCGAATAGAAGCCTCAGTCACCACATATGCACGTCCATCTATGGAAGCATGGAGTGTACGTGGGCGACCAACCTCATCCACAAGTCGAGCAGACGCCCAAAACTGTCTAATAACACTATCATATATGGTGGGACATACAGTAAATGCAAACCTTAGGTTGGATGCTTCAATGTAATCCAGGATGTCAGCAAAATGTTCACGATGGGGACCATCACCCAGATAAGAAACTCGGTTGTGAGCAGGTTGATAAGCAAGAGCAGCCATGGATCTTGATTAATTGATGGAAGAAGAATTGTGATTAGGGTGGAGAGAGTAGGAGCGGTTTTAAGTGTGTGTTTATTGTAATGAGTGAGTCAAGGGTGTATGTTGACCATAAATAGAGAAAGTGGTAACTGTTCCTTGACCCCTATTAATGGGGGGTTTCCCTTTCAAATTAAACCATAATTGCATAGTAACCACTTGCCCTTTTTAACATAATGACCAACTCCCAATTACCCATGCTTAATTAAAAATATAAATACCAGGATTGGGATCGTTGACCAAAAGTCAAAGCACACAATGGTCAGACCAGGAGCAAAACGTGATTAACAAAGGACAAAAGGAATGAACAGTGTGCCAGACCAGTACCAGGAGCCAACCACCACTTGACATGGAAGAATTTTAAACCACCAGAAACCAACCAAGTATAACTAGAAGCTGACCAAGGAGGACCAGAAGCCAGTCATGGAAAGCCATATCCACTAGAAGTGAGCACAACTTCCACCAGAAGTAACACATACCACCAAAACCAAAGAAAAATGTAGTTAAAATCTATCAATACGTCAGTCTGTCCTAAGAATATGTACACAAAGCCTCCCCTTAGGCTTTGCCTCCCCTCAATCCTAGACATCAAGGATTGACCATCCCAATATGAACCACCAAGTGATTAAACCGAGGACCATCAAAAGTTTTAGTCAGCAAATCAGCAACATTGTCATCCGTATGAACTTTAAGAACCTGTATCAGCTTCTTCTCATTGGCATCCCGTATAAAATGATGTCGAATCTCAATATGCTTCGTCCGCTGATGAAAAACAGGATTCTTCACAATGCAAATAGTGCTTTCATTGTCAATAAAAATTTTGGTATTCATAAAATTGAAACCATAATCCAACATCTGATTTTGGATCCACAAAACTTGTCCACAACAATTAGCAGCTGCAACGTATTCAGCTTCTGTTGAAGAAGTAGCTACTATCGTCTGTTTCTTGCATTGCCATGAAATAAGTCGACGACCCAAAAACTGACAACCACCAGTAGTAGACTTCCTGTCATTATTAGCACCAGCATAGTCACTATCACTATAGGCTTCTAGAACAAAAGGTGATTCTCTAGGATACCAGAGACCCAATTTAGGTTGAGCCTTGATATACTTGAAAATATTCTTCACTGCATTTAAGTTCGAAACCGTTGGAGTCACCTGGTGTCTAGAACAAGCACTTACTGCAAACATGATGTCCGGACGTGATGCAGTCAAATACATGAGGGAGCCAATCATAGACCTGTACATGTGAACATTTACCGGGGGGTCTGGCTCATTCTTAAGTTTGATTTTAGCAACTTCATAAGGAGTTGCTGCCGGTCTAAGAGGATCCATGTCAAACTTCTGAAGAATCTCATGGACATATTTATCTTGACTGATGAAAATCCCATCCGATTGTTGCTTGACCTGAAGGCCAAGGAAGAATGACAGTTATCCCATCGCACTCATCTGAAATTCGCCTTGCATCAAGTGTTCAAACTCATCACACCACTCCTTCCGAGTAGAACCAAAGATAATGTCGTCCACATAAACCTGAACAAGGATAATGTCCTGGGTATGCCTCCGAAGAAATAGTGTTTTGTCAATAGTACCTCTTCTATAGCCATTCTTTAACAAGAAAGTTGAAAGACGCTCATACCAAGCTCTAGGAGCCTGATGTAACCCATAAAGAGCCTTGACCACTTTGTAAACTTTCTTGGGATGAAGTGGATCAACAAAGCCCTTAGGTTGAGTGACATACACCTCCTCATCAATTTTGCCATAGAGAAATGCACTCTTGACATCCATCTGAAACACCATAAAGCCCACATAAGAGGCAAACGCCAAAAACAGACGAATGGCCTCTATCCTTGCAACCGGAGCAAAAACTTCAGTATAGTCAATGCCTTCAATTTGAGTGTGTCCTTGTGCGACAAGCCTAACTTTATTCCGTACGACAATTCCCCGTGCATCCTTCTTGTTCTTGAGAATCCATTTGGTATTAATAGTTGTCTTTCCATCTGGTAAGTCAACCAGAACCCAAACATTCTGAAACAAGAATTGCTGCATTTCCTCCTGCATAGCCTCCACCCAACTTTGATCCTCAAGAGCATGAGAAACAGACCTAGGTTCCACCTGTGAAAGAAAACAAGCAAACAAACAGTGTTGAAAGTCCGTATGATTATTACGCTGTTGATCCTCAATATAGCCCACAAGAGCATGATGATCAGACGAGGCCTTCTGCTGCATTCTGCGTGTCTTGACAGTAGAACCAGGATCTCCAATTATTTGAGTGGTAGGATGATCTTTATGTGATTGCAAGACTGGATTGGAAGAAACCTCCACTTCTGGTGCCAAGTTATTGAGATCACCAACAAAGTCAGCATCATATGAAGCATTGTGTAAAATCCCATCTACTGGTTGTTTATGAATATCATCCAGCTTGGTAGTAGACTTTTTTTGATGGTTCCCCAAATCAGAAGGACTGGAGAAACGAGTATTGGAAGCAGACTCACTAGCCGGAGTAACAGTAGGTGATAAGCTAGCACTAGGAGCAGAAGCTGGAGTACCAGGAGCAACTTTGTCAGAAGGCTCAACCAAGGGAAACTCAAAACTACCTTGAGCAGCTGCTTTAGTAGCTTCTTGTTGTTGTTTGAGAAGAGTGTCAAGAGCTGCTTGGGAATCCTGTACATCCAATGGAGTTGCATCACTAGGAGGAGTAGGAGAAACTATGGTGGAATAGGATGGAACCACAAAAATGTCATCCTCATCATCTGAATCAGAAAAACTAGAAGGAACACCAGTACTAAAAGTTGCAAACACTTGTGGTCCTGCATCATGGTTAGTTTTGAAACGAAAATATCCTAACGAATCACTAAGATAATCAAGATCAAAATACCATTCTGGACCTTTGCCTTGAATGTTTGACTTCTCCTCAAAATACCTGAGATTAATAGTTTCAATGATCCGTTTGGCTTGAAGATTGTAGACACGATAAGCCCGAGAATGAGCTGAATATCCCACAATGTATCCTTCATCTGCCTTGCCATCAAACTTCCCCAAATAGTCACTAGTATTCAGAATGGTGACTGGACACCCAAAAGGCTTCAAATGAGCAATATTTGGAACTTTGCACGTGAGCAGCTCATAAGGAGTCTTCTTGTGAGGATTGGTAATAGAGACCCGATTCAAAACATAACTAGCAGTATTAACAGCTTCTGTCCAGAACATGGTTGGAAGCTTGGAATCGGCAAGCATAGTTCTTGCTGCTTCTATTAGTGTACTGTTCTTTCTTTCTGCCACACCATTCTGTTGAGGAGTTCTTGCAGCACTATAATCTCTTTTGATGCCCTTAGCATTGCAAAGTGTGATGAGGTCTTTATTTTTAAACTCGGTTCCATTGTCGCATCGAATACCTTTAACTTTCTTAGACAACTGGTTCTCTATCAGGGTAAGAAAATCTCTAAGAATTGAGTAGGTCTCACTCTTGGCAGCCATGAAGAACACCCACGTAAACCTGCTATATCCATCAGTTACCACCAGACAGAATTGCTTGTGGTCAATGCTTCGAATGGAAGTAGGACCAAATAAGTCCATGTGAAGTAGCTGCAATGGTTCAGTAATAAGACTAAGAGCAGTAATGGCCTTGAAGGATGCTTTGTGTTGTTTGCCTTTGCTGCAGGCAATACAATTTATATCATTTCTAAACGTCTTGGGAGGTAAACCAGAGACCAGATTCAGATTTGCAAGTTTGTGAATGGTCTTGAAGTTTACATGCCCCATCCTTCGGTGCCATTTAGTGGCTTCATCTTCTGAGGCTTTAGCAACTAGACATGCTAGTTGACCAGTAGGGTTGACTTCATTCAACTTGATGCTATAGAGATTGTGTCTTCTAGGGATTCTGAGTAGAACTTGTGAGTCATCCGGAAGCTGAAAGTCTTTGGAAAGCACAAGTGCATCAGTATCGGTGAAGAGAACAAACTGCTTCTTGTCACAAATCTGAGAGACCGATATCAAGTTGAAGTGTTGAAGTGCTTCCACATAGTAGACCTGCTCAAAATTTAGATTAGGAGTCTTTATCGTCCCTTTACCTGTGATTCTGCCTTCACCCCCACCAAAATAGACCTTGCCTCCATGAAATGGTACAAAGTTAGAGAGAAGACTTTTATTTCCAGTCATGCTCCTGGAGCAACCACTATCAACAATGCCTAGACTAGGATCCTGGGATGGAGTAACCTACAACAACAAGATAATAAACAAAATGCAAAAGTTAGTGTCTTAAGGGGACCCAAACCTATACAGGTTTGAGCCTGCCTTGTGGATCTTTAGAAGAGTGCCAAAAAGATTGATGAGATCCACCGTTGTTCCTTGGTTGCCTATGCATCATTTGGGTATTATTTTTTGACCAAGAACAACCTGCTGAGGGCTTAACAACAGTTCCCAAATTTCCTAAACCAAAATACGTGTGGTCCAAATTATGTGGATAGACTGGATTAAAATTTTGAAAATAATTACTGGTTGTGTGGACTCCAATATTTCTCCAATAATCAGAAACTAAAGGAGAGGACCTTCTAGAAGAAGTAAACGATTGAGCACTAGGATTAAGCCTTCTAGAAGCATATGGTGCAGCTCCTGGTGGACCAGGAGCAGGAAAAGCATGATTAACAGAAGCATGTGTGTCATAATAATCACAATCTTTAATTAAATGAAAGGCACTGCCACAGACAAAACATGTTTTGAAAGACCTTTTATTAGAATGAGATTGTTTCATACTGCCTACTTTATTACACACAATTCTAGGAGAAACATTCTTCCTAGGACTCAATAAACTTGGACCAGACACACTTGACATAACAGCAACTCTTTCTTCACACTTCCTAGCACCAGTAGCAGCATGATCATTCAACTTGGAACTTGTAGGTCTTGACTCTTCACTTGAACCACTAGATGCAGAGTCACCGGCTTTGTCACTGAAAGTACATGAGACAAAGTCATTAGTATTAGTAGAACTTGTTGGGGAATCAAGCATCTGGGATCCATCCAAGTCATTATGCCATGAATTGGGCATAAAAGTTCCAGTAAGAGGAGGAGGAACAACATGCATTTTTGCTGCTGGTTTAAACCTATTATAACTAGGTTTGCCCTCATCCTCTTTGTCGGCATCAAAGACACTTGAAAAAGATAAATCAAAAACATCTTCTGAATCAATATATTTTTCAAATCCTAAGCCTCTTTTAGTTCTGCCATACATGCTACTATCAATTAATTTTGAAAGATTTTTAGGTGCCTTTTGCCATTTTTCAAATCTTAGCATTGTAGCATCTAATTTAGCTTGCATCTCCTCTTTTTCTTTGATACTAGCATCTCTTTCTGTTTCTGTATATTTAAGCATATTAGTCGTGTTTTCTAAATCAATGCTTAGTATCCTGATTTTATCCTCATACGCACGTTGTGTATCTTGTAACCACCTCTTTTGTTGTTCCAATGTGTTTAATGAAGCCTTATAGGCTTGAACCTCTAAAAAATACTTATCATTTTGATCATTTACTTCATTAAATTGGGACAACAATTCTGAGTACTTATCATGACAACCAAGAGGACAATGTTGTACCTGAGGTGAAATGCCCATAAGAGCAAATTTGTCAGCTTCTTCTACATCAGAGAGATTCCCAGCTATCATTGCAAACACGTCAGTTGAGGACTCATCTGATTCCTGTTAGAAATACGTTTTACGTATATTAGAAGTATCGGTCACTCCACAATATTATTTATGTTGTAATAGCTCGTAGTTAACAAATAGGTATTAGTTGCTTATTAAGTTAAGTAAGAACCGGTCCATGGGCTTGTCATGGACCGGCCCAAGCCCAATGTAAGCTTGGAAGTATAAATACCCCTTTCCACCATGGAAAGGGGTTGGTTGTTGTCATTTTGCTAGTTCCATTTATTGAAATAACACATAGTTTTCTCTCACTTTCTCTCTCTTGTTTCTCTCTCTAGAAAACAACAAACCCCTTCATAGATTAATAGGTTATCAATATTCTACATTTGGTATCAAGAGCTATGGGGTGATTTAAGGTAGTTATTTGTGTGGTTTTTTAGTTTTTGATTGTATTAGTGTTCTTTAAGAAGATTCATCTTGATTCTTGGTGTTTTTGGTGTTTTTGGTGTTTTTGTGATTGGGATTAGTGGATAAGTATTAGTTTTTACTTATTATTGTAGAAATCACAAAACTTTTTGGGTTATTTGGTCAAAATCTGGGTTTAATCTTCATTTTAGTGGTCGACTGTTCATCGGAACAAGGTTTCTGATTAACCCAGCAAAAGTTCCAAACCAACAAGTTCCGGATCACCAAAAAGTTCCGAACCAGGAAGTTCCGAACGAAAAAGTTCCGGATCAACAAAGTTCCGGATCAAGAAAGTTCCGGATCAAGAAGTTCCGAACCAAGAACTTCCGAACCAAGAACTTCCGAATGAAGAACTTCCGAATGAAGAAGTTCCGAATGAAGAAGTTCCGAATGAAGAAGTTCCGAATGAAGAAGTTCCGAATGAAGAAGTTCCGGATGAAGGATGTTTCGAATGAAGGACTTCCGAATGAAGGAGTTCCGAATGAAGGACTTCCGAATGAAGGAAGGTCCGAATGAAGGACTTCCGAATGAAGGAAGGTCCGGATGAAGGAAGTTCCGAATGAAGGAAGTTCCGAATGAAGAACTTCCGGATGAAGGAAGTTCCGAATGAAGAAATGTTCCGAATGAGGAAGTTCCGAATGAAGTAAAGTTCCGGATGAAGAGTTGTTTGATTATTATTGTTTGCATGTTATATGTACTTGTTGTATTATGTTATGAAATGTGTTATGCTTAGAAGTAAGAATGATATATATCTATATGTTTTTGTGCATCAACCTTTCAGGTCTTATCTTAAGCAGATACAATGACTAATCCAACAGTACAAGCAATCCAAGACTCTAGAGAAGCCGCTATTGCTAAAGCACGAACCCTTAAGTTTATACCCAACAACTATCGGCTGAAGCAAGTCTCAAAATCCACTCACCATGGATTTAAAGTAGCCATCACGATCCTTGATCAATCCCATTTTAAGAATGCTTTAAGAAGTAGTGCCTCAGTGCCTTATGATTATATGTATGAATTTTGGGCTACCAAGGAAATCACTTCAAACAAGATCACCTTCACCATCGACAACAAGCAGCAGACACTCACAGTTTCAGACTTTCGTAAGATTTTTGGTTTACGGGATACACCCAAAGGCATGTCATTCTCGAGGGATCCTACTAAAGATGAACTCATGGAGTTATTTGACGCTCTTGGATGTCCGGAAATACGAGTTGTGTCTGAGTTTACCACTGCTAAAGTAGGACAACCTTGGAGAGCATTGTTGGGTATTCTCAGTAGATGTCTTACACCAAAAATAAGTGGCCATGATGCTTTGCGCAGTCCTATAATAAACCTGTTCTATGGCATGTACAAAGCTGCAAATGCAGATTATGCATTGTTGATATGGGAAGAATTCACCTTTCAACTCTTCCAAAACAAGAAGCTGAAGACAAATTTCTTTCCTTATCCAAGGTTTATCAAGCTTATCATTAATTATTTTATGAAAAATGATGCTACTATTGATAGGCGTGCAGCAAGTCGTTATCACACTGAAGAAGCTGATGATACTGTGGATCTAAGGCATGAAGGACCGTCTGGTGGTGTGATTCCTGGTCCTATTCCAGATTATCTTTTGACGGAGAAAATCAAAGGTTCTGCTGATTACAAGCTACTGCAGCTAGAAATCAAGAAGCTGAAAGCAAACCTTCAGACTGGAGAAGACTCGTCTACAACGGTCAAGAGTAAAGGTAAACGCAAGCAACCAGCTGCGTTACCTGAACCCGAAACCAAGAAGAAGAAGACTGAGGGTAAGAAGGGAAAGGGTAAGGCTGATGAGATGGTTTTACGTGACGAAGAAGATGTTGTTGATCCTGCTCTTGACAAGACAGAGAAACAAATGATGAAGATAGCAATTCAAAGGAGTAGGAAAGATACTGGCGGTAGTGGTTCAGGTGCAAGGGTAAATGTTGAAGAAGAGTACCAGGAACCAGATGATATTTATGAGTTTGGGTCACCTGAACATTATTCCACTTCGAAGGAGCCATCAATCCCTATTTCAGCAAGTGTGGAAAAGGAGTCTGTTGCTCCCACGATCATGGTGTCAACTCAACCTTTAGCAACTCAACCTCCACCAATACAACCCTTACCAACCAGACCGGCTTCAACACCATTTCTTCCACCACCTATAACTCCCATCCTTAGTACCGCAGTAACAACCGAGCCTCTTCAATCAACCCAGAGCAGCTCTGCAACATCTACAATGGCTGCATTGGTGATGGCCGAAATGTTGGATAAACATGTGGATAATCACAAACGAGAAATGGATGAACTTCGCCAAGAGTTACAAAGACGAGCTCAAAGTGAAGAAGCATCTAGGAGAGCCCAAGAGGAGATGATTGCTAGGTTCGCTGCAGATATGGAGTTGACTCGAAAAGCACATGCAGAAGAACTAGCTCGGGTTAAGCAGGCTGAGGCTGATAAGCATGCTGCACGTATCACCAGACTTCAAGCGATGAGGGATAAATATAAAGAGCAAAAAGAAGCACTTGAAGCCTCTGTGGAAGAAAGAGTGCAAGAATCCGTTGAATCCATTATGCCTAAACTGCGTGATGAGTTGAAGACGCTAGCAGCTGATAACTTGTTGATCAAGTCATCCAATCCTTCAGAATCCGCCTACAAGATTGCTTATGACTTGACGGATTTTGAATTGAAGAAGATCCTTAAGGCTCGTATGGTGGAACTTGGATCGTTTGATAAGTCTAGGATTCAACGGGCTCTATACAAATCCCTGAATGACGCTATCATGGAGGATGATAGGTTATTCAAAACGTTTGGAAGTGTGGTACCTTATCACATTCTACCTGAGGAGGATAAAGATGATAGTGAGCAGGAAGAGGGCACTGGTGAAGAGGAAGAGGAAGAGGAAGAAGAAGGAGAAGAAGAGGAAAAGGATGACGATGATGGTGATGATGAGGATAAGGATGAGGATGATGATGACGATGATGATGATGATGATGATGGCGATGATGGTGGTGATGGGAATGAGGAGAGTGCTTGGGGGAGCAACGGGGATAACAATGAGGATGATGATGGGGGTGAACAGCCTAAAGAGGGAGACAAGGTTACCAGCTCCAAGAAACCTGCTAAGTCTGGAACCAAGTCCAAGAAAGATGCAGCGCAGAAGGACAAATCAACATCATCGGAATCAAGACGATCTAAGTGGCGCCACGATGTGAATGCCACTACAGCGTCATCGGTTCCCGGTACCTCTATCGCTGTATCTTTACCTATTACCACTAACCCCATTAGTTCTGTTGTTGTTGCTCCTGTGATTGCAGAATCAGTAACGGAACCCGAAGCTGCACAACACTCACCAGTTCACGACACTGCCGAAATGCCTGAATCAGAACCAGTAGATGTTCGAGCTTCTACTCCTCTACAACAAGCACAACAATCTACGGTTCCTGAACCAAGCACACGAGACTGGGCAGACACGTTGGAGATAGACGAGACTGCACCACCACAGGCTTGGATCACGGCAGCAGCACAATATGATCCGATCACAAACGCTGACAAAGATGTGTTGTATCTCCGTATCCGCAGTCCGATTGACTTATGTGCATTTCTTGCTCATGAGTATAAGACTTCGGTTACTCCATCCTTGGTGAAGAAAGCGCTGAAGGATAAGAGACTTCGTGCCAAAACCCGGTTAACCCGAATGGAGTTCGAGTATTATGCCGATGAGATCCTGAAGGCTCTGAATACCGTTCAACGGCCAGGCCTTCATGAATCAGAAAGAGCTCCACCTCCAATGGATCCTTCTCAAGATAATCAGATTGCTCTTGACCTCTTCGTCACCAATGATCTTGTGTATCTTCTGAAGGGGTCATCAAAGTATGCAACTTCCCTGACCTTGCTGAAAGCTGCCAACTGGGGGACAATACCCTTTATCGAGGAAAAGGTAAACCGACTCTGGATCCCAAAGATAAATCGTAATTATGATATGTATGCTGTCATAGGTGCATCTCATTGGGACGAACGAGTCCGAAGGGCGTACAGGGGTTGCTGCCTAGTCAATTCTGGAAGCAACGTTAGATCCGACATCCGCATCTCCAGCATCTTAGGGATGAAAACTGAAGCCAAGAATGGCTATTATCATGTGACGGAGATTCGTTTGAAAAGGGAGGATGACAGGGAATACAAAATCCAGCAAGGAGATTTTTCCATCATTCGCCTTGAGGATATCGAAGATATGCTGCTTCTGATGACCCGAGATCAACTCACACATATTCCTCGTGAAGATCTTATTGCTTTGAATACAGCACTTCGTATGTTCACACGAAGCGTTGTTATCAAGACACGAGTTGAAGATCTTCAGTTGGGAGCCGAAAGTTATCAAAGGAAGCTTAACCTAACCCGTCCAGTGAATCAAGTGCTACCTCAACATGTAGAAAGATGTCCCTATACCGGCATTTCTGTCCCAAATTACGGCATTTTCTACTTGAACAGTCGAGGTCTAATGAAGTTTATGAGGGTGGGTGAGCTCCATAAGTACAGTGATGGGACCCTTCTACAAGTCAGAGGAAAGTTGGAGCATCTGAACTCGGGTGGGACTTTGCCAGAGATGACGGAGGATTGGCATCCGGGTTACCGGCAGATGGCAAAGTACGTGATCAAGAAGATTGATCAAAAGCTCCATGAACGTAGATTGATGAGGAGCTTGGAAAGATTCGTTGGTGGAAGACCATATCTAGTGCACCACAAGCTACTGCAACGATCCATCTAATGGGTCGTACATTTCAGGTCCACTTTATATTGGTTTTCAATTGTGAATATGTATATTTGTGAATATTGTGCTTTTGCGGCTTGATGTAGTGTTAAGGTGTGATAATTTTTCAAGAATTTCTCACGAGATTCTAAATCTTTCAAAATATATCACACTAAAGCACTACAAATATCCCTTATTAAATTAAGGGGGAGCAATAACTTGTTCTATGGCCAAACATCGATTTCATTTTTACCCAAAGACCGGTTAATCCATTCAATATCCCAAATATTAATGGTTAACATTTTGGATAAGGGGAGAAAATGGGATTAAGGAGACTTAAGTGATACTTGGCTAAAAGATGAAAAAGACTTAACGATAATCCAACTTAATATGTGTTAAGCACGTGTTAAGGGGGAGCGTTTTTGATGAACAAAACACCTAAGGTACAAAACTTTTGATTTTAATATCACAAGTACCTTATGTGATTTTCAATGATTTTTCATGGTGGCAATTCCTTCCAAAACACGCTTAAATTCACGACGAATGTGGTGACAAAAGGGTGGTAGGAATAGGTTTAGTCCAATGATTCATCAGAGCTGATGGAATCTTCCCAAGGACAATTCCCTAGATAGAATTAGAAGTCCTAGGAAAGATGGAGAAAGAATATGAACGTAGCTGAATGCCGACCAAGTACTTAAGCTAGCACTAGAAAAATCACAACAAGGTGCTAGTGATGACGTATTGGTAAGCATTGAAGGGGTTGAAGAATGAAAAAGAATTGTAAAGATAAAGGGTGTAAAGAAAGAAGCCCTCCTTACAACTTTAGGCAGAAACCGGGTCAATACATATGCTATTGAGGTCATTTTTGCTAATGATTCTCGGTATTGAAGAAAGACATCATGGACCCAGTGATGCAATGCACAACCCTTCCCAGCTAACTCAAATATCTCTCAAAAGGTATTTGTTTTAATCACACAGAGATCAACACGTTATCTATTGGTTTATTCACTCTGAATAGACTGGTATTGAAAAGGTGGCACTCCTCTCCAGCCATCGCTCACTAAATCAAAACGCACAATCGAGTCTAGAGCCAAGAGATCATCAAAAGTCTCATTAGGACACTTTCCATTTATTCCTTGCTTTCTCACACACTGTGAAAAGTAAGAGATTTTCATGAGTCCTACGCAATATTCTTGTAATATTGCCAGAACATCCGAGTAATATGTAAGTATTACAATGAAGATGGAAATCCTGCTTGAGCCAACATCAAACAAGCTCATGGTAGGTTACACGTGCGGTTCTTTTAGAACCAATCTTGTGAAAAACTGGAAGGAAACAGTGGTTTAATTCTTAATTAAACTTAAACTCGTTCCAGGCCTCTTCGCATTATCATATGATCTTGCCAGAACACTCAGAGTGACTCTTTATTGATCACAGTGACGAGTGGAAATCCTTCAAGTGTTAACATCAAACAGCACTTGGTAGGTGACGTGCAAGATTCTTTATGAATTGAGCTCGTGACAACTGGAAAGCAACGATGGTGAAAATCTTAATTGAAATTCACTTGTTCCAGGTTTCATGAATTGACGGCTTCAAATCACAAGGATAATTTATCCAAGTGATTCACTCTTTATGTTCGCAGTCAGCTTTGGACGGTCGAATAAAGAGAACGGGTTTACCCGCGAAATCCTGTCAGGAAGTTACTTAATTGAAACTATCCGTCACGGGTACGATATCTAATATCGTCCAACGGTCTTCATCGACCGGAGGTAAAATGCTACCGAATTAGAATAAAATGTTCAAAGCCATTTTATTCGTGTCGTTGCTGTGTACCTGTTAAAGACGGTGGCGTTGCTGTGTACCTGTTGAAGACGGTGGCGTTGCTGTGTACCAGTGAAGACGGTGGTGTTGCGGTGTACCTGTAGAAGTCGTTCCCACATGCTTATGTTTTTCTACATCAAAGTTTAGCAAAAATTCAAGAAAGTACAAGATAAAGTCTTCCGTTGTACCAAACTCTGAAACTTTCGAGAATTCAACAAAAAGACATAAGTGTGTGGAACATGGAGTCACGAGAAGGCAAATTCACAAGAGAGGCAAAGATCGCACGTGAAAGGCCAAAGAACAATGCTCTCAAGCCAAAGCCAAAAAGATCAAACCAACATATTCACAACAAAAGAAAGAAAAGAAGAAAAGACTACGAGCTAAAGAACGAAGACTTAGTATAGTATGCTAGGTTTAGAACTTTGTAACGTGGAGTGACCTCCCTTAGGGGGAGATTGTTAGAAATAAGTTTTACGTATATTAGAAGTATCGGTCACTCCACAATATTATTTATGTTGTAATAGCTCGTAGTTAACAAATAGGTATTAGTTGCTTATTAAGTTAAGTAAGAACCGGTCCATGGGCTTGTCATGGACCGGCCCAAGCCCAATGTAAGCTTGGAAGTATAAATACCCCTTTCCACCATGGAAAGGGGTTGGTTGTTGTCATTTTGCTAGTTCCATTTATTGAAATAACACATAGTTTTCTCTCACTTTCTCTCTCTTGTTTCTCTCTCTAGAAAACAACAAACCCCTTCATAGATTCATAGGTTATCAATATTCTACAATTCTAGAGTAGAAGCCTGATGATCATTCCAGTTGACCATAGAGTCAACAGATACCAATGCCTTATTGTCATCTTTTATCTCCTGAACCTTGAAAGCGGAGTACCTGCTCTTCTCCTGATCATTCTTGCTAGGGCACTCCCTTGCAAAGTGACCCTGTTGCTGGCAGTTATAGCATCGCACCTTGCTTCTATCGAATCTTGCTGGCTCCCGAGGGTTGTAATTAAATTTCCTTCCTGCTTTCTTCTCAAACTTGTGAACCCTAAGAGTAAGCATGGCCATCTGCCATTTAAGATCCATCTCATCCAGGTCAAGTTTATCGACCTGTTTGAAGTCATCAAAAGCAAGTTGTTGTTCAGCATTAACATCAGCCACAAAAGAATGAAGAACAGCTTCTACCATACTACCAGACTTGGCAGTAGGATCAGGAGCAGAAGTATGCTGGAAAGTGTGCTGAGAGGACACAATATTGCTTGGGCTACTTGCATATGACATGGGACTGGATGCCATAGAACTCACAAAGGCCGAGTTAGCAGGAGTGAGAAAAGAGTCGCTTGAAAAGCCTCTCACATGAGATTCAAAAGTTCTGAGCTTATGAAACAAATCATCAAAGCTGAGATAGTCAAGCCCACCTTTGGCTTTGAGAGAGATCACCACCTGATTCCATGAGTAGGGTAAGGCTTTAAGAAACCTTGCATTAATATCACCATCATCAGGCTTTGATCGAAGTTGATTCAACTGGCTCAATATCTTCTGGAACCTATCATACCCTTGATTTAGACCTTCAGTTTCTGAGATTTTGAATTCTGTGAATTCATCTCTCAACATGGACCTTCGCATTTTCTTTGACTCCTCATTCCCACCGAACCTTGCTTTTATGCCATTCCAGATCTCTCTGGCATCATCCAAATGGTAGAAGTCACCCATGTGATCTTCAGGAAGAGATCGAAGCAAAATCGTTTTTGCTTTTACCTCCTTCTGAATAGCTATGATTTCCTCATGAGATTTAGGGTCAAGAGGTTATATTACCATTCTTGTCACGTCCAGTAAGCTTCCTGCTGTTCCCATTCAGAATGATCTTCCAGAGATCTTGATCAGTGTTGGTGATCCACCATTCCATCTTCATTGCCCAGTTATCATATTCACCCTTTTTCAAAAGAGGGAATTTACCATTCGTGTTAGAGACCGTAGCCAGGATCTGCTGAGGTTGCACAATTTTAGGAGTGCTGTCTTCTCCTGTTTGAGTAGAAGTTGAGGCAGACATAATAAAAAAAATGTCAGTAAAAACTTGATTCTTCTTGTATAGAGACCCTCCCAGTCTCTGATACCACTTGTTGGGTCTACTAGATGTAGATCTTGCAGCCTGTCAGGACCGGTGAATGACTTCTGTAATCACAAGTCAAATCACGAAGAGACTCTATACACAGTATGAATGAAGAATATAAATATAATCAAAGAGAACAAAATAACTATAAAGACTTGATCCTTTCTAAGGATTTCTAATATTGATAATCACTAGAACTACGTTTTGTGAAGGTGTGTATAACCCTTCTGCCTAAGGTTCCTTTTATACTACAAGGAAACCCTAATACAGCATTAAAGAAAACGTGTAAAACTGATATGCATATCCTTTCCTAACATATCTCATGCATATCCTAACAGAATATTAAGTAAATAATAAAGTTTGACTTCGACTAGGACCAGGAGCAGGACTTGATCCTACTATTACTAGGACCAGGAGGAACTACATACCTCCTAGTCTACCTATTACATATAACTATTACAATGGTCCTAACACTGGATGACTGATTTGGAGAGCTATAAAGCGATAATTGGTTGATTGTGATGACATGTAGTCCCCAACCGGGTCATGGACCCGGCCCACGGGCACTACCCACATCCGGCCCGTCACGGACGGGTTGGATTAATGTCATTTAAGCTTATGGGCTTCGAATGAATAGTGGCCGCATAGATGTGTGCGGCCCACGGCCCGGCATGACCGGTACAGGGTTAGACAAAATCACAATCTCATTAGGATTGGGATTTACCCCAAAGTGAAGGATATACACTTACCATAATTAGAAGATAACAATCAAACTAATTATGGCACTTATCCTTTGCTTGGGGCCAAAGCATCGGTGACAGCCTATTAGGGTTTATATATAAGGAACCCCCAAGGGTTCCACAAAGCTATCATATTCTCCATACTCTCAACCTACACCCGACTCTTAACCCTAAATTGATTACTTACTCTCATACCGGAGTCTAATCGTGGGACACGCTCCCACGGTAAGCTTAACGCGTGTTGTTTTAGTGTGCAGGATCTCAACAAGAAATTTACTTGGTGCAAGAGCCGGAGCCTAACATATCCGGATTAAGCCTAATTCGGATTAAGAAAGGAGCATCCAACTTTTGTATCAACAAGTTGGCGTCATCTGTGGGACCCTACACTAAGCTCAATCTCTAATAATGACGAAGGGATACTTTTAGGGAAACATAAGGAACACGAATCCGGGAAATCAAAAGTCCGCGGGTGACGGGATAGTCACCGCAACCCAGCCTCCTGGTGGCCTAACAGGAGGATCGAATAGTCAAAACACGTTTCAATCTCTCGGTAGGGCAGGCACGTCCGATAATACCCCACCACCAACCCTCACTCTAGATAATCCCGATCCGAGATCCATGCCAAAGGCCCCTACTAAGGAGTCTCAAAAGCCACCAGTGGTTGAGACGGAATTAGAAGTTGGTTCATTCGATGATGAGGACCTCGAACGCGTACTCACACAAAACTTCGACATAATCATCTTGGCAAGGTTAAATCTGGGAAGGAACTTCCGATCCAGACTTAACTTCGGCAGCGCCGCGCATGGTACTCCCCCAAGCTCGAAAAAGGATGAAGCCTCGAGCTCAAGAACAGCCTCCCTTCGAGGAGCCACCTTAGCCACGGAATGTGTTCGAGCGCATAGGGGATCGCATCATGCAAGAATTTCAAGAAGCCCAGGGTGATGAGGATAAATCCGACGGCTCTACTGGACGTGCGGTGCTGGAAACTCGTCCTGTGAATAATCGCCGCACTAGTGTGTGGCGTAAGATAAATTCTGGTGGGAAGAAAGCTCCTAACTCTTCTCATAGAAGTGGTTATCATATCCAATCAAAAGGTGGGGCACCGCCCCCCCCCCCCCCCCCCCATCAGACCCTTCGGGGTCTGACTCGGATGATCATCACCCCAGACGCCGCCGACCTAGGTATTCCACCCCTGAACCATCGGATGACGAAGGACGCTACGGTGATACCTATTATCGTGCTGACAAGGAGGAAAATATCTCCCTCCCATGGTGTAGCGAGATAGAAGATACCTTCACTCTTCCTATACGGAATTAATCTGAGGAAAAGAAGCGCCGCATGCCGGCGAGCGTCAAAATCTATGACGGATTTGGTGATCCGGAGGATCACCTAAAGGTGTTTGACACACAGGCTAAAATTGAACGATGACCAATGCCCATATAGTGCCAGATGTTTAATTCAACTTTGATTGGCAATGCACGCGACTGGTTTGAAAAGCTCCCCCATCGAAGCATCAACAACTTCGATGAGTTACGCACAGCATGTTGGGAATAAATTATAGCCAGTCTACTTGAGCGCTGACAAGAGTAAAACAAGCGTTGACAGGAGTAAAACAAACGCTGACAGATCAAGTGTTGACAAGAAGAAGTCAAGCGTTGATACATTGAAGACAAGCACTGATGGAAGGATATACTCTACGCGTTTATTGTATTCTAGATTACTTCTAGTAAAGATAGGAACAACAATGTATTTTCTATATTTATCTTTACCTAGAATAGTTGATACGTAGATTATTGTACAAGGCTTCTTATGTCTATAAAAGAAGACCTTTAGGTTATTGTTCATATACGTTTTTCATACGTTAAAACACTTTCATTGTAAGCAAGTTTGATATCATTAATCAAAGTGAAAGTTTGTTTACATCTTCTGTGTTCTTGTTTAAGTGTTAATTCCGCATAACACTTAGATTGTCATATACATATACAAAGGTTTATCTAAGTGTATTACTTGATCTAATCTTGTATACATAAAGCTAAATCGATCTAAGTTTGGGATCAACAAGTGGTATCAGAGCTTGTTGAGGAACTTTTGATCTTAAAGAACACAAGAACCCTAAAAAAAATCACCAAAACCCTAATTTTCTCAAAACCCTAACAACATCATGTCAAATCCAAAAATAACCTCCTCCTCCTCACCTTTGCCAAACATCAAGATTCCCATGCTTGATGCAACCAACTTTGAATTGTGGAAATTCAACTTTGAGCAATACCTAGGGATCTATGACTACACACTCTAGGAGATTATTGAATATGGAAACACATTCAATAAAGCTCAAAAGATTGCTAATGCCATTGCTGCAATAACAGCTGTTGTTGGCTGTTCAGAAGCAGATAAGAAAGAAAAGCCTGATGACGGTAGAGCTGTGTCTGCTGAAGACATAGCAAAGAAAAGGGTTGACATGAAAACCCTAAACATTCTGAAAGTCTCTTTGGGACAAGAGAACCAGCATAAATACAGAGGTTATGAATCTGCTAAGGACCTTTGGGCAGCTCTTGAAGTTGCATATGGTGGTAATGAAGATACTAAGGAAGAGAAGAAGAAGCAACTCATGCATGATTATGCTGTCTTCAAGGCTCAAATCTAATGAGAAGCTTAGCAGTGTGAGAAGCAGATTGCTTGACATTACAAGAAAATTGTCCTTCATGGGGACACAAATTGGTGATGTTGACATTAATGCCACTTTTCTTAAGAGTCTTGGTGAGGCATGGAAGATTGAGGCAAGATCTATACTTGCCAACAACACTCACAAAAGGTCTACTTTTGATGATATCTACAACAAACTGAGGCTGTTGGAAGATGAAACTCTTTTGGAGCATGGAAGCAAGTCTACCAACAGTAACATGGCCTTCTTTTATCATAGTGAAGGTCAATTCAATCAGAAGGACTCTTACATGCATCCAGTTACTGGATCATCATGTGTCAACGCTGGAACATGTCCTGTCAACGCCTCATACTCAGACGCTGACACATACAAAAGTGACTCACCAAGAGTTAAACCTGCTAGTTTGGATCTGGATACTGTATGTGCTTATATTGCTTCTTTGCCCAATGGTTCAGTGATTACATATGAGGACCTTGAGCAGATAAGTGATGAGTACTTGGAAGAGATGGATATTAAGTGGAACATGGCTCTTGCTAGTATAAGAGCAAACAGGTGGAATAGAAGGTTTAAGAAGAAGATGACCTTCGATGCAAAGGACACAGCTGGATTTGATAAATCCAAAGTTGAGTGCTACAACTGTCATCGTATGGGGCACTTCATGAGGGAATGCAGATCTCCAAGAAGATCTGA
The DNA here is from genome assembly GCA_025667525.1 of Glebionis coronaria. Taxonomy (NCBI): domain Eukaryota; kingdom Viridiplantae; phylum Streptophyta; class Magnoliopsida; order Asterales; family Asteraceae; genus Glebionis; species Glebionis coronaria. The sequence continues at coordinate 99,617,757 of CM046879.1, forward strand.
TGCTGGCAAACCCTTAAGTCAAATTGTTAAAGCTCAAGATCCTAAGGCCATGGTTGCAGTATAAGACATTGATGGTATTGGATGGGACTGGAGCTATTTGGCTAAGAATGGGGAATAGGACAAAGCTTTGGTTGCTAAAATAGAAGAAGAAGAGCATGTTCAATATACTCTCATGGCACACTCCTCCTCTTCATCTGATAATGAGGTATACGATGATGCTTTTTGTAGTAAAGGTTGTAGGTTAAATACTGAGAGACTTAACAAAGAGGTGTTAAGATTATTAGATGATATGAGTACTGAGAGATGCAAACTGTCTAACTATCAACTAGATCTTACTCAAACTGAGAAGACAGTTTCTGAATACAAGAAAATGGAATTTGATTTAAAAGATAAAATAAATATCTTAAAACATGAGTTGAATGCTAGTAATGATATTAGGAGTATCATGAAGAGGGTTAATGGTGAGCTACAGGCTAAGTTAGATGAGGCCATTAAGAATAAAGATAATGTTAGCCTTAAGATTTAAAGATTTGATAAGGCCACACAAACCCTAGGAGAATGTGTGAATAAACAAAGGGATCCTAAGGACATGACTAGGATTAGGATGAAAGACTACTCTGTGGTTCCACCACCAGCTGGTGACTTCTATGGTGTCCAACAAAAGGCCTATCTTGGACTGGTTTACCAGAACTCCAAAAGGAGGAATTCATTCCTCCACCAAGAGTTGTTACCCTAGTTGAAGAGTATCAACAGAAGTTGACTGACTTGAATGAATGGAAGAAAGCCAATCCTACCTTATCTGTTAAGGGTGGCTTATTATGTGAAAGTCCTAATGAGTCAACCCCTATTAAGGTTACAAACCCAATCACTGGTAAGGCTGTTGACCTTGGCTCAAACACTGTTAGAAAACCTAGTGTCAAGTATGCAGAAATGTATAGGATTACTAGGTCACCTAAAAGCCAAGTTAGTAATGATGGAACAGGTTTCTTCTCTTCTAGACCTAGGGTTGTGTCTAGAAAAGCCTGTTACACTTGTGATAGCTTTTCACATTTAGCATATAAGTGTGTCAACGCTTCCAAAGTCAACGTTGTTAGAAAGTCAAACGTTGTCAGACCCAAACCTTGTGTGTAGCAAAGTCCACAAGTTGTTAGACCTGTCCCATTCTTCACTAGAGGGTCTAACACTCATGGACAAAGACCATTTCAAAAGACAAATACTTGGTCTAATAGGCAATGGGTTTCTGTAGCAAACCCTAGGTTCAACGCTGACAAGGGTAATTTCAGCGTTGACAAGACCAAATCCAACGCTGACAGAAACGTGACCAGACCTAAATATTTGCAACCACAGGGTAAGGGGTCGAAGGCTTCTTCAAGCCTGACATGGAGACCAAAGAAAGATCAAAACCCTAATGATAATGGGATTTCAATGACCTGCAACATATTTAATTACATTTCAAAGGTCATTACAAAACCTATTGGGGTTAACTGGGTATTTCATCCAAAGAAGGATGATCAAGGGGTTGTTATGAGAACCAAGTATGTTCTTGTTGAACAACCAGATGAATCCAAGTCTGCTAAGGCTTGGGTTCCCAAAGAAAACTAACTTGTTTTATTTATGTGCAGGGCATTCAAAAACAGGTCAATGATTATGGATATTGGGACAGTGGATGCTCAAGGCACATGACAGGGAAGGAAGATTATCTGAATAACTTCACTCCCATTAAGGATGGTGATAAGGTTTACTTTGGGGGCGGATATGGTACTATCACAGGAAAAGGAACACTTCTCACCAAGAACTTGCGTTTTGAGAACGTATTTTTGGTAAAGGAACTTGATTACAATCTTTTTAGTGTATCACAAGTTTGTGATAACAAAAATAAAGTTCTGTTTACTGATACTGAATGTTTGGTGTTACGCAAGGATTATAAGATCCCTGATGAGAAATATATTGACTATAGAACACCTAGACATAAAGACATATATAATGTGAATCTGAATGGGATTAGAATGAATAGCAATATGTCATGTTTTTATGCTAAAGCTTCAGTAGATGAAAGTAATCTATGGCACAGGAGACTAGGGCACATAAACTTTAAGAATATAAACAGGCTTGTGAGACTTGGCTTGGTTGATGGTTTGCCTGAAAAGGACTTCCACAATGACCACTCTTGTGTTGCATGCCTTAAAGGCAAGCAGCACAAGGTCTCATTCAAGTCCAAACAGGTGCACTCTAGTACTAGACCTCTTCACTTGCTTCATATGGACCTATTTGGTCCAACCAATATAGAGAGTTTGAATGGTAAATCATACTGCTTTGTCATCACAGATGACTTCTCTAGGTTTACTTGGATTTTCTTTTTAGCTATGAAGAGTGATACTGCTGACACTTTAATTGATTTTATCCCTCAGATTGAGAAGAAGACTGGTAATGAAGTTAAAATGCTTAGGAGTGATAATGGTGGTGAATTTAGGAATAAAGTGTTAGATGATTTTTGTGCCAGGAAAGGTATTACTAGGCAATTTAGTGTTGCCAGAACCCCTTAGCAAAATGGGGTTGCAGAAAGAAAGAATAGAACCCTAATTCAAGCAGCCAGAACCATGTTGGCTGATGCTCATTTCCCTATAGCTTTCTGGGCTGAGGCTGTAAATACAACTTGCTATGGTCAAAATAGAGCATTGGTCAACAAGATACAGAACAAAACACCTTATGAGTTAATTTGGGGAAGAAAACCCAATATTGGTTTTCTCGGACCTTTTGGTTGTCATGTAGTTGTCTTAGATACTAGTGATGCCTTAGGTAAATTTAGTGCAAAAGGTGATGAAGGCTATTTCAGGGGTATTCAGTGCAGAGCAAGGGATATAAGGTTTATCTTAAAAAGGAAAAACGTATACTTGAAAGAGTACATGTTAGGTTTTTAGAGAGTAAACCTAGTGATCCTGAAAGTGGTCCCAATTGGTTGTTTCACTTGGAACCTTTATCTAGGACTTTAAATTATATGCCTGTCACTAATCCAGACATTGTGAAGGTAACTTCAAATGTTGTGGAAGAACAAGTTGTTGATGTTTCAGGTACACAGGTTCATGAAAAGGTTGGATCACAAGCAGAAAAGTCATCTCCTATACAAGAGTATGTCACAATTCCCATATGGACAGATGCTTTTGCTGCTGCTGCTGCTGCTGGAAAAGATAATGGTGGTCCCCAAGTACCACCAGATAACAACATGCATGGTCCTTCAGGCGCTTGTTGATCCCAAACTTAGATCGATTAGCTTTGTGTATACGAGATTAGATCAAGTACTACACGTAGAGAAACCTTTGCTTATGAATAAAGTAACAAAGTGTTATGCGGAATTAACACTTGATCTAAAACACAATGATGTTAAACAAACTTTCACTTGTATTAGAATAATCGTGTTGATTACAATGAAAGGTTTAACTTGCGAATACTATGAAAACTGATATATGACTTTAACCTAAAAGACCTTCTTTTATAGAACAAGAAGTCTTGTACAATAAGCTACGAATCAACTATTCTAGGTAAAGATAATAATAGAAAATACAATGTCGTGCTTATCTTTACCATACATAAATAAAGAAACAAATAAACAAAAGATATTCTATCAGTGTCAATCTTCAAGGCTGTCAGCGTTGACTTCTATCAGCGTCCAAAGTCAATCTATCAGCGTTGACTTTCTTCTTATCAGCGTTTGGTGATCTGACCCATATTTTATTCCCAACAATCCTCCCCTAAACTTGATATCCATTCCAATGATCAAGTTTCTGAATAAAAACTAAAGGCTTAGGAGGAATCTTTCAATAACTTCTTATGTTGGTGATAAACATATCTGATCAAGTCCTTGGCCACATCACTCGTATAATCAATCTCCAAGGGTGTCTCTAGCATTTTCTCCAATACTTCTTTGGACAAGAAATAGTCAGCATCCACAAGCAAATATTCTGAAAACTTTGTAGAGCTCATATGAAATACACCACAAGTAGAATATAGCCTCCAATGAAGATTACTGAGATCATCTTCAAGATCCTTCCAAATGGCAGGATCTGCTTCTTTTGGACCACACAAAGTCATAAATGTGTTCCAAAGTCTTATTCCATTAGCTGAAGTAGGTGCTTCAGCTGTATACTTGGCCTCTATTAACCTCCATAGATGCACCAAGTCTTCCCTGTCTATGCTTGCAAATATAGAAATAACTGAAGTGAAAGTATGTACCTCCTTTCCAAATCGTCCAACCTTCCAAAATCCACACTCATCTTCATCAAAACTGATGATTGGATTTCTGTCATCTAGAGGTACCACATTTACCAAATCTGAAGCTTCCAAGGGAGAAAGCTTGAGATGCTTCCTTATAACACCTTCAGTTGGAAAATACACATCCATGTCTTTAGGAAATTGGAAAGGATCTCCTTTCTTCACTGGTCTTTGAGCAATCCTTATTTCCTTTTGAATCTGCATTTCCTCTGCAAGCTCTTATTTTCTTTCTTCTGAAAGAAACTGGTAGACATTCTGTTCTTGCACCTTCCTCCAAATAGGATGTGCCCTATACTCTAGCTCCTCAAAAGATAAGGCCAGCAACTTCTTTGATGTCCAATTAGGCTGATGACATCTAAGCAACTTATAGTACAACTGCCTTCTATCTCTCTTGAGCCAGGTTTTGACCTCTTGTGCATTAAATCTCATAATCACCTTGATGTCTTCTTGTACCCTAAGAAGAACTTCCAACCCCCAAATTTGATCTGATAAACTCATACCTGGGTTGTCCATCACCTGGTCTTCCCAAGCATGGTACATTCTGGTGATTTCTGGTAGGTCCCAATCAACCTGATTCTTCAACTCACTCAACCTTTCCTTTGCTAGCTCATCCCCATATTCAAGCCTTTCTGGATCTTCAATAATTTGAATGCTTGAATCTGAGCTATCATCATCTTTTCCATCACCACTTTCTTCCTCACTTTCAGAAACAACAAATGGTGATCTTCTACTCCTCTTCAAATCTCTTTCCACAAGTTGTGCAGCCAACTGTTCATCAAATGCTATTTGTGCTGCATCTTTCTTTGGAACATCTTCTTCAATCAAAATACCTTTACCTTTGTCTTTTGGATCAATAATTGGTAAAGTAGAAGAAGAAACCTGTGTGGACACATCTTTGATAATTGTTGATGGCTGGAATACATCAACATTACCTGCAACTTTGTCAGCGTCCAAGTTGCTCCTATCAGTGCCACGATTACCTTTATCAGCGTTGGATGTGTCAGCGTCCAAACCTGTATCAGCGCCCAATGTTTCTTTGAAAGACCCTTCCAAGTTCTTTGGTGTCACCTTTGATGTATCAACAACTGGGTGCTTCTTCAAGTTGGTGAGAGCTTCAGCAATCTGCAAAGATTCACTAAATTGTGAACTCTTTTCTGAACTCTTTTCACTAGCTGTGTGAATCAACTCATCCTCCTCATCCTCTTTTTCCTCCCCTTTGGAAGATTCCTCCATTAAACTCCTGCTACTTGGATTCTCCAAAACAGTTACTCTCTCCCTCAAAACTTGGAGTTCTCTTCCCTGGTTGTTGACAGTTTGTACAAGACTGACATTTTGCTTTTGCAAGCTAATGACAGCCGCCGTCAATTCAATTATTGTCATAGGTTCCAATCTGCCCTCAGCTAGAATGGGGATTTGACCTCCCAAAATAGAATCATGGGGCATGGATGAGGTCTTAATGATGTTAGGACTGTCTTGACCAGCGTCTAAGCCTGTGTCAATAGCCCCAGCCTCACCCATTTCACCAGCCACACTTGTGGAGGTGGTTCTCTCTGCTACAAGGCTAGGATCACTAGAGGAGAACACTCCAGTAACCCTTTGGCGTTTAGTCAACCTAGATTGCAATGGGGTGGAAGATGAAGTAGATTGGGTGGGTGTGGGTTGATGAAGGGGTGTTTGGGATTGTTCAAGAATTGTATCAGTGTTGGGATTGGCTGTGTCAGCGCCCACATTTTGAGTGTCAGCGCTGGGTTGGTCAATGTCCATGTTTTCTGGTGAAGGTGATGGTTCATGAATAGGCTCAAGTTGGGGTTCAGGGTCTGGTTGTGGTTGTGGTTGTGGTTGTGCAGCCTGAATTACTTCAAGCATTGGTTGGGTAAGAGGTATGGATTCATTGGTGGAGCTCATTTTAGCAAAAATGGTTTTCTGTTGTTTAGGGATCTCATAAAAAGTTTCATGATCCCTAGAACAATATGCTTGTAAATCAAAGACCATTTGCAAAAATCTAGGGTAAGCCAAAGTCATTTTACTCCCCTTGTTTTTACACATCCCTTCAAAAATCATTTTTGAAAAATTATACTTAAGCCCACGTGTTATACAAACCAAAGCACTTGCTATTGACCTGTTTATTTCATTAAAAGAAGTACATTTTGGACTTAAGCATTGTAAAAGGACATGTATCAAATATTTCCAGTCAGAGGGAAATTCCTGCTTATGATATTTATTTAAAGTGACATCAGCAGGAATAGGATAACCCAATTCCCTAAGACCCTGTTCTATTGTTGCTATGGCAAGAGTAGTCACACCATCAGCGTCATCAAGACGCAAAGCTTGGCGAACCAAAGCTTCAGTGACCACCCATGTTCTTCCATGAACAGTAGATGTTAATGTGGTCACTCCATTAGTTGTTGTGGAACTAACATTGTTCCAAAACTGTCTAATGTGTGCGACAGGGACTAATGGTGTATGAGAAAGTGCATACCTCAATGAAGATGCATTTAAAAATGCCACCATCTGTGAATACTGAGGAAATAAAGCATCATCAGCAGTCAAGTAAGCGATCATATTGTGTTGGCTCTTGAACTCCAATGTTAAATTCTTTGAGTTGAATTTGGGTGCCATGATTTAAAGCTGTTTAGGTTATAAGATATGGGAAAAATCAAGGAGGAAAAGTGTTAGACAAGAAAATATGAATACCCAGAACAAAAAGATTAGCCAAATTTATAGGAGAGATGCATGATTTTGATTGGTCAAAAATGAGGCGGTTATATTCAAAGAGCAATCATGAAAATCTTGAATCAAATATAACTTATCTCATGCATTAATTAAAAGTAACTTCTCCCCAAAATTACGGCCAAAGATTAGTCAAAAAATAACAACTGGGTAGGGCCCACTAGGTGTCAACGGTCAAAAATAGCCCATCAGCGCCCAACGGCTATATTTTCTTGTCAGCGTTTGCCTAAAGCCTTGTCAGCGTCACGATTGGACGTAACAGCGTTTGGAGAAAAACTTGTCAGCGTCTAAAAAGTAAAAATAAAAATATTTAAAAAGAAAAAGACCTTAACAAAGTAATTTATCCTAAGGGAAATATCTTACAAGTTGATAATAATTACTGGGCGGCAAGCACTGTCCATTTATGCACACTTGCATAAGCAAGATAGACACAAATGTCCTCTAGAGTTCCTTGCTAACCAAAATACTTACCAACAAAGTTATTTCATAAAATTCTTTGTAACTCCCAGGTAAACCCATATCCAAAGTATTCCCAAGTCTCCCATCAGACCATAACCAATTCTAAGTCAAAAATGTCTTGGCAGCATGCAAAGTTGATATACTATGCATGCTACAGTGCCTCATGGTTTAGTAAAACTAACCCATACTCACCTGTGGACACAATCTAGAATTGTGATGAGAGTATTCTAAGAATACCCAAGAGTCCTAAAGGTTCCTTAAACCTCCCCTTAAACTATGATACATGAGTTCTCAAAATATATATATGAACATTAAAAATTTATGTCAAGATAGGAATATAAATATTCCAACCATCATCCATAAACAAAACATGTCCAAATAGCTCTTCAAAGATCCATAAGCAACTCTGTATCCAATGGCATAAAGCTACCATTACCTGCACATTTAGATGAAAACCACAAAACTAACATTTGTTGCTAACAGCGTCCCGACAACACTTAACAGCGTTGAAGGAACTCTTGTCAGCGTTAGACCATAATATCTCTAACAACGGCAAAACAACACTTGACAGCGTTACATTTACCTTTGTCAGTGTTAGAAAAATAATGTGGAAAATCTAAATCATCACAAAGACCAATAACAATGCATATCCTGTACATACTTTTACAAAAAGGTGCCAAAACACATATTAAGTGAGATTAACCATTCCAATATTTGTTACCAAATATTGAAATCTTCCAGCATCAAAAGGTTTAGTTAATAAATCAGCTACATTATCTTCAGTATCTACCCTATCTGGTTGTATTAAACCTTTCTCAAAGCAATCTCTTATAAAATGGTGTCTAATTTCTATGTGTTTGGTTTTAGAATGATGTACAGGATTTTTAATAATGCATAAAGTACTGTTATTGTCTACAAAAATCTTGGTATGCATAAAATTATACCCATAATCCAACAGCTGGTTCTGAATCCATAAGACTTGTCCACAACAAGCAGCTGCAGCAACATATTCTGCTTCAGTTGTAGAGTTGGCCACCACTGTTTGTTTCTTGCATTGCCAAGATATTAATCTGCTCCCAAGAAATTGGCATCCACCAGTTGTGGATTTCCTATCAAACTTGTCACCACCATAATCACTGTCTGAATATGCAATAAGGTCCAAGGGAGAATCTTTTGGGTACCATAATCCAAGATCTGGATAACATCTTAGGTACCTAAAAATCCTCTTCACAGCAAAAAGGTGACATTCTTTGGGAGTCACTTGATGGCGTGCACATGCACACACAGCAAACATGATGTCAGGTCTTGAGGCTGTAAGATACATCAATGATCCAATCATTGATCTATAGTGCCTAACATCCACATCCTTTCCAGCTCCAATTTTTCCCCAAGGGTATTGTCTATCCATAGGAGTGGAAGCCTCCTTCTCATGTGGAGAAAAACCATATTTCTTCAAGATTTCTGCTACATATTTGTCTTGAGAGATGAAGATACCATCTTCTTTCTGCTGAACTTGTAAACCTAGAAAGAAGTTCATCTCACCCATTGCACTCATCTTGAATTTATCTGTCATGAGCTTGGAAAAATCCTCACTCATTTTTGGATCAGTAGACCCAAAAATGATGTCATCAACATAGACCTGCACCAGCAACACATGTTTTCCTTTCTTCTTTGTAAATAGTGTCTGATCTATGGTGCCCCTTTTGAAACCATTTTCCACCAAGTAGGTGGACAATGTACCATACCATGCTCTGGGGGCTTGATGAAGGCCATACATTGCCTTCTTTACTCTATATACCTTGTCTGGATTCTCAGGATCTTCAAAACCAGGAGGCTGCATTACATAAACCTCCTCAACAATTGTGCCATAGAGGAAAGCACTCTTCACATCCATTTGATAAACAGTAAAATTCATGCAAGAAGCATAAGCTAAGAAAATTCTGATAGCTTCAATTCTTGCAACTGGAGCAAAGACTTCTTCATAATCTATACCTTCCTCTTGTGTATAACCCTGAGCTACCAAACGTGCCTTGTTTCTGACCACAATGCCTCTTTCATCTTTCTTGTTCCTTAGAACCCATCTTGTCCCAATTGGTCTCACATACCTAGGACAATCAACCAGCTCCCAAACATCCTGTATAGCAAATTGGTGAAGCTCATCCTGCATTGCTTCCACCCAACTTGGTTCCTTGAGAGCATCAAAAATTTTCTTGGGTTCTTCCTGTGACAGAAAACAGGCAAACAAACATGCTTGTACAAGAGGGGTATCAACCTTCTTGTGTATATTGGCAATAAATCCACCAAGACCTTGATGGGATCTTCTTGTTTGAACTGGAGCCATAACATCACCAATGATTTGAGATGTGGGGTGATCCTTTGCTGTGGAAGTGAGAACTCCTCCTTCAAAAAGTCTGGTGTCCTCAATTTCACGCTCCATGTTGCCAATATCTTCTTCAGATTCTTCTTGATCAACAGAGATCTCTTCATGGACATTGGAAGGTCCACCTTGTTCAAAATGAGAAGAGAAAAGCTGTGTAAAAGTATCTCCAAAGTCTGAACCTTGCTTGTCAGCGTTAGGGCTAACAACGTTTGAATTGTTGTTGTTAGCGTTGGAGCCATCAGCGTCTGAATTGGTCGTGTCAGCGCTGGATTTCCCTTTGTCAGCGCTTGAAGAATCATGCATGTTTGTAGTTGGTGGTATCTGAACACCACCATTATCTTTCCTTGCAGCAGTAGCAGCAGCATAATACTCATCTGTCCATATAGGAAGTGTAACAAATTCTTGTGTGGGAGATGATATAACTGCTGGTGGTCCATCCTCCTTAGCAACCTGTATACCTGAAACATTACCAATTCTCTTTTCCAAAACACTTGAAGTTACCTTCACAATGTCTGGATCAGTAACAGGCATATAATTTAAAGCTCTAGACAAAGGTTCTAAGTCAAACAACCAATTTGGACCACTCTCAGGATCACTAGGTTTACTTTCTAAAAACCTAACATGTACCTTTTCAAGTATACGTTTTTCCTTTTTAATGTAAACCCTATATCCTTTACTCTGCACTGAATAACCCATGAAGTAGCCTTCATCACCTTTTGAATCAAATTTACCTAGGGCCTCACTAGTTTCTAACACAACTACATGACAACCAAATGGCTTAAGAAAGCCAATATTGGGCTTCCTTCCCCAAAGTAATTCATAAGGTGTTTTATTATGTATCTTGTTGACCAATGCCCTATTTTGAACATAACAAGCTGTGTTAACAGCTTCAGCCCAAAAGGCTATAGGAAAGTGGGCATCAGCCAACATGGTTCTGGCTGCTTCAATAAGGGTCCTATTCTTCCTTTCAGCAACTCCATTTTGCTGAGGAGTTCTAGCTATGCTAAACTGCCTAGTAATCCCTTTCTTGGCACAAAAATCATCTAATAACTGATTTCTAAACTCACCCCCATTGTCACTTCTAATAATTTTGACCTCATTACCATTTTTCTTTTCTATCTGGGTAATGAAATTAATCAGACTTAGGGCAGTTTCACTTTTCTTGGCTAAAAAGAAAGTCCATGTGAACCTGGAGTAATCATCAGTAATGACAAAACAATATGATTTACCCTTCAAACTTTCTATATTAGTTGGACCAAAGAGGTCCATATGCAATAAGTGAAGGGGTTTAGAACTAGAGTGCACCTGTTTAGACCTGAATGAGACCTTGTGCTGCTTGCCCTTAAGGCATGCAACACAAGAGTGGTCATTGTGGAAAGCCTTTTCAGGCAAACCATCAACTAAACCAAGTCTCACAAGCCTATTAATATTCTTAAAGTTTATGTGCCCTAGTCTCCTGTGCCAAAGATTACTTTCATCTACTGAGGCTTTAGCATACAGACATGACATCTTATTATTTACCTTAATCCCATTAAGATTCACATTATATATGTCTTTATGCCTTGGTGTTCTAAAATCTATGTATTTCTCCTCAGGGAGCTTATAATCTTTGCTTAACACCAAGCACTCAGTATCTGTGAAAAGAACCTTATTTTTGTTATCACACACTTGTGATACACTAAACAAATTATAATCCAGGTCTTTCACCAAGAAGACATTATCAAACCTTAGATTGTTGGTGACAAGGGTTCCTTTTCCTGTGATTGTGCCGTAGCCACCCCCAAAGTATACCTTATCACCATCTTGAATAGGAGAGAAATTGGTCAGATAGTCTTCCTTTCCAGTCATGTGCCTTGAGCATCCACTATCCCAGTATCCATAGTCATTGATCTTCTTCTGAATGCCCTGCACATAAAGAAAACACATTAGTTTTCTTTGGGAACCCAAGCCTTGGAAGACTTGGATTCATTTGGTTGTTCAACAAGAACAGACTTGGTTCTCATAACAACCCCATTTTCATCCCTGTTTGAATGAAATTCCCAGTTAACCCCAATTGGTGTTGACAATGCCTTTGAAATATAATGAAACCTGTTGCATGTCATAGAAATACCAGTATTATTAGGGTTCTGGTCTTGTTTTGGTCTCCATGTTAAGCTAGTAGAAGCTTTAGACCTATTTCCCTGTGGCTGCAAATACCTAGGTTTAGCAGTGTGTCTGTCAGCGCTGAAATTACTCCTGTCAGCGCCCCGATTGCTCTTATCAGTGTTGAACCTAGGGTTTGCTACAGGAACCCATTGCCTATTTGACCAAGTATTTGACTTTTGAAAAGGTCTTAGGCCTTGTGTGTTAGACCCTCTAGAAAAGAATGGGGCTGGTCTAACAACTTGTGAACTCTTGTTCACAAAGGTATTGGGTCTGACAGTGTTTGACCTATGTTGACTTTTGTCAGCGCTGAAATGGTTCCTATCAGCGTTGACATTGGAAGCGTTGACACATTTGTAGGCCAAATGTGAGAAGCTACCACATGTGTAACAAGCTTTTCTAGACATAGTATTAGGTCTAGAAGCAAAGAAGCCTGTTCCATGGTTACTAACTTGGCTTTTTGGTGACCTAGAATTTCTATACATCTCTGCATATTTAACACTAGGTTTTCTAACAGATTGTGGGCCAAGGTCAACAGCTTTGCCAGTGGTAGGGTGTGTGATCTTAATAGGTTTAGGATCAAGGCTCGTGATTGGTGTGGGCTCATTTGGACTTTCACACAATAACCCTCCCTTAACAAACAAAGTGTGGTTTGCTTTCTTCCACTCTTCTAGGTCAGTCAGCTTTTGCTGATATTCCTCAACTGGGGAAGTCACTCTAGGTGGAGGAATAAACTCCTCCTCTTGGCATTCTGGCAAGCCAGTCCAAGATAAGTCCTTTGATTGGACACCATAGAAATCCCCAGCTGGTGGTGGAACAACAGTATAGTTATTTATCCCAATCCCACTCATATCCTTAGAGTCTCTTTGTTTACTAACACACTCTCCTAGGGATTGTGTGGCCTTATCAAATCTCTGGATTTTAAGACTCACATTATCTTTGTTTTTGTTAGCCTCCTCTAACTGAGCTATCAAATCAAGATTAACCCTATTTACTATATCTTGAACATCCTTACTCTGATGTAACTCATGTTTTAAGATATTTATTTGATCCTTTAAATCAAACTCCATTTTCTTATACTCAGTTACTGTCTTTTCTGTTTGGGTAAGAGCAATTTGATAGTTAGATACTTTGCACCTTAGAGTACTTGCTTCATCTAATAATTTAACTATCTCTTGTTTTGATTTTTCAGTATTTAAACGACAACCCTTAGAACAGAAAGCATCATCATATACCTCATTATCTGATGAAGAGGAGGAGTGTGCCATGAGAGCATATTCAGCATGCTCTTCTTTAACTTCAGCAACCAAAGCTCTGTCCTCTTCCTCATTCTTAGCCATCCAGCTCCAATCCCATTCCCCAACGCCATCAATTTGTTGAACAGCAACCATGGCCTTGGGATCTGGGTTCTTAATCATTTGGCTAGAAGGCTTCCCAGCATCAGATCTCCTTGGAGATCTACATTCCCTCATAAAGTGCCCCATCCTATGACAGTTGTAGCACTCTACCTTGGACTTGTCAAAGCCAGCAACATCCTTAGCATTAAAGGTCATCTTCTTCTTGAACCTTTTCTTGAACCTGTTTGCTCTTAAACTTACAAGAGCCATAGTCCACTTGATGTCCATCTCTTCCAATTGCTCATCACTTATCTGCTCAAGATCTTCATAAGTAATCCTTGAATCACTAGGCAAAGAAGCAATGAATGCACACACAGTATCAAGATCAAAACCAGCAGGTTTAATTCTATCAGCGCCATGATTGTGTGTGTCAGCGCTTGAGTACAAAGCGTTGACAGGATATGATCCAGCGCTGACAGATTGACATCCAGCGCTGACACCTTGAGATCCAGTTGCTGAATGTCCATAGAAGTTCATGGAATCAAATTGGCCTTCACTTTGTGAAAAGAAAGCCATGTTGCTACTGGAAGATTTGTTATCACTCTCCAATTGCCATTCATTCTCCAACAGCCTTAACTTGTTGAAGATATCATCAAACCTGGAAGTCTTGTGGGTGTTATTGACAAGAATAGATCTTGTCTCAATCTTCCATACATCACCAAGGCTTTTGAGAAAAGTAGCATTCAATTCAGGGTCATCAATCTGTTTTCCCATGAAGGAAAGTTGACTTGTGATGTCAAGAAGTCTACTTCTCACACTGCTGAGATTCTCATTAGGTTGAGCTTTAAAGACAGCATACTCATGCAAGAGTTGCTTCTTCTTTTCTTCTTTTGTGTCAGCATTGCCACCATGTGCTACTTCAAGAGCTTCCCAAAGCTCTTTTGCAGACTCAAAACGTTTGTACTTATGCTGATTCTCATGACCTAGGGCATGTTTCAAGATGTTCAAAATTTTCATGTCCACCCTCTTCTTGGCTATATCTTCAACAGCTACCGCTCTCCCATCATCAGGCTTTTCCACTTTATCAGCTTCAGGACAATTAGGAACAGCTGTCCTTGCGGCAATAGCAGCAGTAATCTTTGCTGCTTTATCGAATGTGTTCCCATATTCGATAATTTCCCAAAGAGTGTAGTCATGAATAGCTATGTATTGCTCAAAATTGGACTTCCAAAGTTCAAAGTTCCTGGCATCAAACATGGGAATTTTGATACTAGGGTTTGAGAAGTTGTTTTGAAGCAAAGCAGGAGGTTGATTTGTACCAGACATGATGTTTTTAGGGTTTTGAGAATTTTAGGGTTTTTAGGGTTTGGTGTTTTAGGGTTCTGCGTTACTTAAAGATCAAAAGTTTCTCAACAAGCTCTGATACCACTTGTTGATCCCAAACTTAGATCGATTAGCTTTGTGTATACGAGATTAGATCAAGTACTACACGTAGAGAAACCTTTGCTTATGAATAAAGTAACAAAGTGTTATGCGGAATTAACACTTGATCTAAAACACAATGATGTTAAACAAACTTTCACTTGTATTAGAATAATCGTGTTGATTACAATGAAAGGTTTAACTTGCGAATACTATGGAAACTGATATATGACTTTAACCTAAAAGACCTTCTTTTATAGAACAAGAAGTCTTGTACAATAAGCTACGAATCAACTATTCTAGGTAAAGATAATAATAGAAAATACAATGTCGTGCTTATCTTTACCATACATAAATAAAGAAACAAATAAACAAAAGATATTCTATCAGTGTCAATCTTCAAGGCTGTCAGCGTTGACTTCTATCAGCGTCCAAAGTCAATCTATCAGCGTTGACTTTCTTCTTATCAGCGTTTGGTGATCTGACCCATATTTTATTCCCAACAGCGCTGACAAAGGCAAATCTAGCGCTGACAAGACCAATTCAGACGTTGATGGCTCAGACGTTGACAACAACATTTCAAGCGTTGTTAGCCCAAACGCTGACAACCAAGGTTCGGGCGTTGACAACACTTTTGCACATCTTTTCTCTTCTACTTTTGAGCAGGGTGAACCTTCCAATTTATATGAAGAGGTTCATCCTCATGTTGATGAAAGAGAGTCTGAAGAAGAAGATATTGGCAACTTGGAAAATGAGATTGAAGACACCAGACTTTTTGACGGAGGAGTTCTCACTTCTACTATGAAGAATCACCCCACTTCTCAAATCATTGGTGATATTATGACTCCTGTTCGGACTAGAAGATCTCATCAAGGTCTTGGTAGATTTATTGCCAATATTCACAAGAAGGTTGATACCCCTCTTGTGCAAGCATGTTTGTTCGCCTGTTTTCTGTCACAATAGGAACCCAAGAAGATATTTGATGCTCTCAAAGAACCAAGTTGGGTGGAAGCAATGCAGGATGAGCTTCACCAATTTGCAATTCAGGATGTTTGGGAGCTGGTTGATTGTCCCAGATATGTCAGACCTATAGGGACAAGATGGGTTCTAAGAAACAAGAGAGATGAAAGAGGTATTGTGGTCAGAAACAAGGCAAGATTAGTGGCTCAGGGATATACACAAGAGGAGGGGATAGACTATGAGGAAGTCTTTGCACAAGTTGCAAGGATTGAAGCTATAAGGATCTTTCTAGCCTATGTATCCTGCATGGGCTTCACTGTCTATCAAATGGATGTCAAGAGTGCCTTCCTCTATGGAACAATTTTTGAGGAGGTATATGTGATGCAGCCTCCTGGTTTTGAGGATCCAGAGAATCCAGACAAGGTGTATAGAGTCAAGAAGGCCATATATGGACTTCATTAAGCCCCAAGAGCATGGTATGGTACTTTGTCTACTTATCTGGTGGACAATAGATTCAAGAGGGGCACCATAGATCAGACACTATTTACAAAGAAGAAAGGTAAGGATGTGTTTCTTGTTCAGGTCTATGTTGATGACATCATTTTTGGGTCTACTGATCCAAAGACGAGTGAGGACTTCTCCAAGCTTATGACAGACAAATTCAAGATGAGTGCTATGGGGGAGATGAACTTCTTTCTTGGTTTACAAGTTCAGCAGAAACAAGATGGTATCTTCATCTCCCAAGATAAATATGTGGTAGAGATCTTGAAGAAGTTTGGCTTTTCTCCACATGAAAAGAGGGCTACTACTCCTATGGATAGAGAACACCCTTGGGGAAAGATTGGAGATGGAAAGGATGTTGATGTCAGGCACTATAGATCAATGATTGGTTCATTGATGTATCTCACAGCCTCTAGACCTGACATCATGTTTGCTGTGTGTGCTTATGCACGCCATCAAGTGACTCCCAAAGAATGTCACCTTTATGCTGTCAAGAGGATCTTTAGGTACCTAAGATGCTATCCTAGTCTTGGTTTGTGGTACCCAAAGGATTCACCTTTAGAGCTTATTGCATATTCAGACAGTGACTATGGAGGTGATAAGTTTGATAGAAAATCCACAATTGGTGGATGTCAGTTTCTTGGGAGCAGGTTGATATCTTGGAAATGCAAGAAACAAACAGTGGTGGGTAATTCTACAACTGAAGCAGAGTATGTGGCTGCAGCTGCTTGTTGTGGACAAGTTTTGTGGATTCAGAACCAGCTGTTGGACTATGGGTATAATTTCATGCATACCAAGATATTTGTTGACAACAACAGCACATTATGCATTATTAAGAATCCTGTACATCATTCTAAAATTAAACACATAGAAATTAGACATCATTTTATAAGAGATTGTTTTGAAAAAGGTTTAATACAACCAGATAGGGTTGACACAGAAGAGAATGTGGCAGATTTACTAACTAAACCTTTTGATGCTGGGAGGTTTCAATACTTGGTAACAAGTATTGGAATGATCAATCTCACATAATATGTGTTTTGGAATCTTTTTGTAAAGGTATGTACAGGATAATGCATTGTTATTGGTCTTTTTGAGGATTTAGATTTTCCACTATATTTTTCTAACACTGACAAAGTTTGGTTGAACGCTGATAAGTGTTTTTGTGACGTTGTCAACAATATATTTGTCTAACGCTGACAAAGCTTCCCTCAACGCTGTCAAGTGTTATCGGGGCGTTGTTAGCAACAATGTTAGTTTTGTGGTTTTCAATCTAAATGTGCAGGTGGTGTTAGCAGTATACCATTGGATACAGAGTTGCTTTGGATCATTGGAGAAGCATTTGGACATGTTTTTATTAATGGATGATGGTTGGAATTTTTAATTCCTATCTTGACATAAAATTTTTTTATGTTCATGTATATTTTCAGCAACATATGTATCATAGTTTAAGGGGAGGTTTTAGGAACCTTTAGGATGTTTGGGTATCCATATGATACTCTTATCACAATTCTAGATTGTGTCCACAGGTGAGTATGAGTTAGTTTTACTAAATCACGAGGCATTGTAGCATGTAAAGTTGATATACTATGCATGCTGCCAAAACATTTTTGGCCTAGAATTGGTTGTGGTCTGTTGGGAGACTTGGGAATGTTTTTGTCATGGGTTTTACCTGGGAGTAACAAGGAATTTTATAAGGTAACTTAGTTGTTAAGAATTTTGGTTAGCAAGGGACACTAGAGGACTGTTATGTCTATCTTGCATAAGCAAGTGTGCATAACTGGACAGTGCTTGTCGCCCTATAATAATTATCAACTTTTTGGTTATCCTCTCTAGGATAAATTACTTTGTTAAGGTCATTTTTCATTTTTATAAATATTTATTTTTGGACGCTGACAAGTATTTTTCCACGCGTTGTTGTTACCAATTTAGACGCTGACATGGCTTTGGCAAACGTTGACAAGAATATAGCCGTTGGGCGTTGATGGGTTATTTTTGACCGTTGACACTCAATGGGACCTACCCAGTTGTTACTTTTTGACATATTTTTAGGCCGTAATTTTGGAGCAGATAACCCTCATTTAATGCATGAGATAAACTTATTCTTTTTCAATATTTTCATGATTGCATTTTGAAAATACTTGCCTATTTTTGGGCCAATCACATGCATTTTCTTCTCCTATATATTTGGCTCCTATTTTAAACAGGGTACCTATTATTCTTGTATAACACAATTTTCTCCTATAAACTTCATCTTTATCAATCATTCAAATAGCTTTCAACAATGGCACCAAAGTTTAAACCATCTGATTTGGAATTGGGGTTCAGAAGTCAACACAACATGGTCGCATATCTTGAAGCTGATGATAATCTGTTTCCCCAATACACGCAAATGGTGGCGTATTTGAACGCATCCCCACTTAGGTATGCTCTTTCTCATGCTCCACTCATTCCTGTCACACATATTAAACAGTTTTGGAACACTGTTAGTTCCTCAACAGTTAATAGAGTAACTACATTATCTTCTATTGTTCATGGGAGAACATGGGTGGTTACTGAAGCTTTGGTACGCCAAGCTTTTCATCTTGATGATGTTGATGGTATAAACACCCTCCCCATTAGTGAAATAGAACAAGGACTAATGGCTTTGGGTTATCCTTTTCCTACTTAAGGAACTTTAAATAAATATCATAAACAGGAGTTTCCCCCAGCCTGGAAGTACCTAATACATGTCCTCTTACAATGTTTGAGTCCCAAGTGTACTGCACACAATGAGATCAATAGGTCTATTGCAAGTGCTATTGTGTGCATTGCTACTGGGCAAAAGTTTAATTATTCCAAAATGATTTTTGAGGGCATGTGTAAAAATAAAGGGAACAAAATGACTTTACCTTATCCCAGATTTTTACAAATGGTTTTTGATGTCCAAGGTTACTGCACAAGGGATCATGATGATTTTTTATGATATCCCTGTGCAAAAGAAAGCAATTTTTTTTGAAGATGAACTCACCCCCACATCGTGACCTACCCCTAACCCCAGCTATGATTGCTGTCATTGAAGCAGCTCAACCCCAACCAGACCCCCAACCCCAAATTGACCCAATACCTGAACCTTTACCTTCACCACAACATATGCAAATTGACCAAGAACCCTTCGACGTGACACATTAAATGTTGGCGTTGATGTGCCTATTTCAAACGTTGACACAAATCCTTCACAGACCCAAACACCCCTTAACCAACCCACATCCACCCAATCCACATCTTCTTCTCCCCCAACACAATATAGGTTACAAAAACGCCAAAGGAATACTGGAGTGTTCTCCTCTAGTGGTCCTAGCCATGTAGCAGAGAGAACTACCACCACAAGTGTGGTTGGTGCTATGGATGAGGCTGGGACTATTGGTTCTGGCTTAGAAGCTGGCCAAGACATTCCTACCATAATTAAGACTTCATCCATGCCCAATGAATCTAACTTGGGAGGTCAAATACCCATTTTAGAAGTGGGCAGATTGGAACCAATGACCTTAATGGAATTGACGGCTGTCTGCATGAGCTTGCAAAAGCAAAATGCAGACTTGGTACAAGTTGTCAGCACACAAGGCCTTGAACTCAAGCAATTGAGGGAGAGGATAGTTATTTTGGAAACAGCTGAGTCAAGGAGAAGGCAGACAAGGGTCCTTTTATCTGAGGAGGATTCTTACAAAGGGGAGGAAGCTGCTACAGAGCCTGTTAATTTGAGTAATAAAGGCTCATATGAAGCTGCTACAGAACCTTTTGTTGAGAGTGGAAAAGATTCATATGATGAAGAATCTTTGGGTGTAGCTGAAGCCCTTACTGGTTTGAAGAAACAGACAGGTTTTGATATGTCTCTAGTTGCTCCTACCAACTTAAATTTGTCATTTACAGCCATGTTGGAGGAAATTGCAAGAGGCGCTGAGACAGGTACTTTGGGCGTTGATAAGACAGATTTAAACGCTGACATGAGTATTTTGGGCGCTGACAAAGCAAAAGTGAGCGTAAACAGACCTGTAAATGAGGTTGATGTATTCCAGTCATCATCCATCATCAAAGAGGTTTTTTCACATGTATTACCATCTACCTTACCAACAATTGATCCATTAGATAAGGGTAAGGGTATTATGGTAGAAGAGGTTGTTCCAAAGAATGCAGCACAAATTGAGTTTGATAGAAAGTTGGCTGCACAAATTGTGGAACAAGAAAGAAAGGAGGTGGGAGAATCACCTTTTGTTGTCACTTCAGAAGAGCAAGAATGAAGTGATGAAGCTAGTTCAGACTCAAGTGTTATGATCATAAAACAACCATAAAGACTTGAGTATGGTGATGAGCTGGCCAAGGAGAAATTGAATGAGTTGAAATTGCAGGTTGATTTTGATATGCCAAAGGTGGTTCAGATGTATCATGCTTGGGAAGATAGGTGTATGGAGAATCCACACTTGACCATTTCAGATCAGATTTGGGGTTTGGAGATTCTTCTCAGAGTACAAAAGGATTGCAAGGTCATTCTGAAACACAAAGCAAGCAATGTTCTCTCAAATTTGAAAAGGGATAGAAAGGAGTTGTACTTCATGCTGCTCAGATGTCATGAAACAGGGTGGACTTATAAGAAATTGACTGGGTTGACATTTGAAGAGTTGGAATGTAGAGCTTATCCCATTTTGGTTAGAGTGCAGGAAACAAACACTCTAAGACTTCTTTCTGATGAAAGAAAAGAAGAACTTGCAGAGGAAATGGAGCTTAAGAAGGCAATGTTTGTTCCCAGACCAGTGAAAAAGGGAGTTCCTATTGAGTTTCCCAAAGATATGGATCCATTACATCCAAGTGAAGCTGTTATAAGAAAGAGCCTCAAGCTCTCACCATTAGAAGCTTCAGATATGGTACAAGTGTTACCACTTGATTCCAGAAACCCTATTGTAAGCTATAAAGAAGATGAATGTGGGTTTTGGAAGATTGGCAGGTATGGAAAAGAGGTTCACACTTTTACCACCCTTATATCTTTGTTTGCAAGTTTTGATAGAGAAGACTTGGTAGACCTATGGAGGTTGTTAGAGGCCAAGTATGAGACTGAAGCACCAACTTCAGTCAATGGAATAAAACTGCGGTCCACATTCAAGAGAATGTGTGGACCAAGAGATGAAGATCCTGCTATTTGGAAGGATCTTGAAGATGACCTCAGTGGTCTTCAATGGAGATTGTATTCAGCTGCTGGTGTTTATTATTTGAGTTCTACAAAGTTTGCTGAGTATCTACTTGTAGATGGTCAGTATTTCATGTCCAAGGAAGTCTTGGAGAAGATGAAGAACACACAACTGGAAATTGATTATTCAAGTAACGTGGCAAAATATTTGATCAGATTTATTTATTACCAATATGAGAAGGTTTGTAAGATTCCTCCTAGTCCTTAATGTTTATTCAGAAACTTGATTACTAGAGTAGATATCAAGTTTAGGGGAGGATTGTTGGGAATAAATTATAGCCAGTCTACTTGAACGCTGACAAGAGTAAAACAAGCGTTGACAGGAGTAAAACAAACGCTGACAGATCAAGTGTTGACAAGAAGAAGTCAAGCGTTGATACATTGAAGACAAGCACTGATGGAAGGATATACTCTACGCATTTATTGTATTCAAGATTACTTCTAGTAAAGATAGGAACAAGAATATATTTTCTATATTTATCTTTACCTAGAATAGTTGATACGTAGATTATTGTACAAGGCTTCTTATGTCTATAAAAGAAGACCTTTAGGTTATTGTTCATATAAGTTTTTCATACGTTAAAACACTTTCATTGTAAACAAGTTTGATATCATTAATCAAAGTGAAAGTTTGTTTACATCTTGTGTGTTCTTGTTTAAGTGTTAATTCCGCATAACACTTAGATTGTCATATACATATACAAAGGTTTCTCTAAGTGTATTACTTGATCTAATCTCGTATACATAAAGATAAATCGATCTAAGTTTGGGATCAACACAGCATTCCAAAACAATTATACTCAGAGAAAGAAGTATAATAGAGATCCGGTCTCATTGGCAACAGTCAAACAAAGGCCCGGAGAGTCTACAAAAGACTTCACGGAGCGTTTTAATGACGAATGTATGCGCACAAAAGCGTGCCTAGAGCTCCTATAAATTTCCGACTACATGCACGCCATAACGGACAAGGATCTAATTAGGCGCCTCAACGATAAACGTCCGGAGAAGTTTGATGAACTCATGGAAAGGGTTCGAAATTTTATGGAAGGGGAGACCGCGGTTGCTGCGGCTTACCCCACAAAAGGGAACCATGGATATCGATCAAACGATCCGCCTAGAAGGCAATCAGGTGACCAAGGTAACCACGTCAATGGGAGGAGCTTGGATTACAAAAGACAGGCAAAATGAGGACGGTCGGAGGACAAGTTCACCCCTCTAAAGATGACTTATCGAGATATCTTGTTAACAGAAGGGGCAACTTTTCTAAGGCCTCCCCCCATGACAAGCCTAGTTGATCATCATCAAGGCACTCGCTTCTGCGAGTTCCATAATGACAAAGGTCACGGCACGAAAGAGTGCATTCAATTCAAGAAGCATATAGAGTCGCTGATTAAATCAGGCAAACTGAAACACCTAGTTAAGGATTGGAAGGATGTAAAGGATAACAAAAAGTATAACAAAAAAGATTCCCAAAAGGATAAGCCTACAGCCATATACATGGTTCAATCATGGCAGCACCGGACAAAGAAGAAAGTTAGTCAAAAAATTTCATGCGACAAGGAAATCTCATTCCCTCCGATCACAGCGAGCAACGTGGCTGATGAACCTCTCACGATTAAGGTAAGAATTGAAAGTCATAATGTTCGTCGTATGTATGTGGACGGGGGATCATCGGTGGAAGTACTCTATGAACACTGCTTCGTACAACTACGACCAAAAATTAAAAGCCAATTGATGCCGACCATGTCGCCGCTTATTGGCTTCAGTGGAGACACTATCTGGCCGATAGGAAAATTACGTTTACTGGTAACCATTGGAGATAAAGAGTATTCAACTACGGCATGGATGAAATTTATGGTGATACGCTCACATTCTCCGTACAATGGTGTTATTGGAAGACCAGGTATCCTGGCTATACGGGCAGTCCCGTCCACGGTACACGACATGATTAAATTCCCGATGGAAAGGGGAATTTTAACTATTTACAATTCAATTGTGCCACCATCATAGTGTCACGCCGTGACAACACCAATCCAGCTAGCTCCTATAAAGGAAGGATGATGTAGTTTAAAAAACAAAGTAACAAAGATAAGTAATTGGATCTGTTGATTCAAAAGAATGCCAGAAACAATTCTGCTAATAATCGTTGATTCTGAAGAATACCCGAAAATTATGTTGAAAATCGAACAATAAATCCTAACATGGATTTAAGTCAATTAACAGAAGACTAAAAAGTCATATTTTTTATTCATATCTCAATAATCATACAATAAACCCAAGTCATAGTTTTTATAAGAAAACTAAACTTGAGGAAAAAGATAACAATATTATTCTTAGGAAACACAAGATAAGAAAACTAAGTATACGATACGACAAAATAAAACTAAATAACAAGTTTATTCTTATGTTCCTCCATCATTCTCCCTTACTTCAAAAAACTCGTCCTCGAGTTTGTCTCACTCGTCTCTTGTACTCGTAGCATCCAAATTTGTATCCCTTGCATCAAATTCCCTTTATTTCTAAGGAATCGACCTCGAACCTTGATCGTCCTAAAACCATACTCACCGACCATGGGTGCGGTTTTTTGATATATGTTTTTTTCAATTAAGATACTAACATCCACCCCTTGACCTTTTTGCAACCAAAATAACTCATGAGGGTTTGAAACAACGAGTTTTGAAGAATCAACACTTAATGTAGTATTGATCATGGAAGAACAAAGATCGTTAGCCACAACTACAACGTATTCGATGTTGTCTTCTTTGCCACCAAATCTTCCTTCCCCAAAAAATCCTTCTTCCTCCTCAATGACATCTTCAAGATCAGTATCATAAATTGCCATTGATTCTTCTTCAACATCCAACATAACATCTGAAGATGGCAAATCATTTTCTTCTTCTTGACAATTATGATAAATGTCAACAAAAGGATACTCCTCTTCCTCGGGTTCTTCATCATAAACTGGGGCTGCTTCATAATCACCACAAACGACATCATCATCGTCATCTTCAGGATCAACAAATGGGTTTTCTGGCTGACCATGTTCAATAACCCGACCAGTACGATCACAACGCCGGTTCATCAAGTGTTTCATCTGGTTAGTCAATTTATCAAAGAATAGATCCATTCGCTCCTCCGTCTTTGCCATAATACGATGCTCCAATTCTTGTTCATACACATCACGAACATTCCTATTTCTTCTTGAAGACATCTTAAACAGGAACTTCGGCTCTGATATCAACTGATTTAGTTTAAAAAACAAAGTAACAAAGATAAGTAATTGGATCTGTTGATTCAAAAGAATGCAAGAAACAATTCTGCTAATAATCGTTGATTCTAAAGAATACCCGAAAATTAGGTTGAAAATCGAACAATAAATCCTAACATGGATTTAAGTCAATTAACAGAAGACTAAAAAGTCATATTTTTTTATTCATATCTCAATAATCATACAATAAACCCAAGTCGTAGTTTTTATAAGAAAACTAAACTTGAGGAAAAAGATAACAATATTATTCTTAGGAAACACAAGATAAGAAAACTAAATAGAAGATACGACAAAATAAAACTAAATAACAAGTTTATTCTTATGCTCCTCCATCATTAATGATGGGGAACAAGAATAAACTGGTTGATATCTTTTATTTAGTTTTTTTATTTTGTGGTATTTAATTAATTTTCTTATTTTGTGTTTTTTGGGAAGAATATTGTTTTCTTTTTTCTCAAGTTTAGTTTTCCTATAAAATTAGGAATTTGTTCATTGTATTGGATATTGAGTGTTTAATAAAAAAATGTCTTGTGTTAATTGACATAAACCAAGATTAGGGTTTATTGTTTGATTTTCAACCTAATAATCGGTATTCGTTGAATCAACGATTGTTGGAAGAAATTGTCTCTAGTATTCTTCGGAATCAATAGATCTAATTTATCTATCTTTAATTGTTTCTGGTATTCTATGGGAATCAGCAGATTCAATTGGTCATTATCCTTGTTTCAAACTACATCAGTTGGTATCAAGAGCCGAAGTTCCTGATTAAGATGTTAGAATATCCATTTTTTGATGGTGATGGTTCACGTTCGACTGAATGGACAGATCATGGCATGGAGGGTGACGATTATGAAGGACCTCCAATATTTTATGAATATGAAGAAGAATCAATGGCAGTTTATGATACTGATCTTGAAGATGTCATTGCGGAGAAAGAAGGATTTTTGGGGGAAGGGAGATTTGTTGGCGAAGAAGACAGCATCGAGTACGTTGTAGTTGTGGCTAATGATCTTTGTTCTTTCATTATCCAAACTACATTAAGTGTTGATTATTCAAAAGCCATAGTTTCAAACCCTCATGAGTTAATTTGGTTGCAAGAAGGTAAATGGGTGGATGTTAGTATCATGACTGAAAAAAATATATATCAAGAAGCCGCACTTATGGTCGGTAAGTTTGGTTTTAAAACGATCAAGGTTCGAGGTCGATTCGTTATAAATAAAGGGAATTTGATGCAAGGGATACAAATTTGGATTCTACGAGTACAAGGGAAGAGTGAGACAAACTCGAGGACGAGTTTTTTGAAGTGAGGGAGAATGATGGGGAACAAGAATAAACTGGTTGATATCTTTTATTTAGTTTTTTTTATTTTGTGGTATCTTTTAATTAATTTTCTTATTTTGTGTTTTTTGGGAAGAATATTGTTTTCTTTTTTCCCAAGTTTAGTTTTCCTATAAAATTAGGAATTTGTTCATTGTATTGGATATTGAGTGTTTAATAAAAAAATGTCTTGTGTTAATTGACATAAACCAAGATTAGGGTTTATTGTTTGATTTTCAACCTAATAATCGGTATTCGTTGAATCAACGATTGTTGGAAGAAATTGTCTCTAGTATTCTTCGGAATCAATAGATCCAATTTATCTATCTTTAATTGTTTCTGGTATTCTGTGGGAATCAACAGATTCAATTGGTCATTATCCTTGTTTCAAACTACATCAAAGGATCACCACCCCCTAATTGGAAAGTGGTAATCCACCCTGAATATCCGGAACAAGCGTTGGCAATCGGGGGAACCCTATCTGAGAAAGAGAAGAAGGCCATGTGCTCCCTCCTAAAAGCAAACCTTGATATATTCGCATGGGAACCAAAGCATATGATGGGCGTACCACGTTCGATCGCATAACATAAGCTTCAAATCCGCCCTGGATATCCTCTTGTTAAATAAAAGAAGCACGTTCAAGCACCAGAGCGCAGCCAGGTAATACTGGACGAGGTATGGAAACTGGTTGACGCAGGAATTACGCGCGAGGTCTATTACCATGAGTGGCTCTCTAATCCAGTCATGGTCAAGAAGCATGATGGAAGCGGGTGCATGTGTTTGGACTTCACAGACTTGAACAAAGCTTGCCCACAAGATTGCTATCCGTTACCAGAAATCGATTGGAAGGTGGAATCTTTATGTGGGTACTCTTTTAAATGTTTCTTGGACGCATATAAAGGATACCATCATATCCAGATGGCGGAGGAAGACGAGGAGAAAATGGCGTTCCATACCAGACATGGCGTGTATTGTTACACAAAAATGCCGTTCGGACTCAAGAACGCATGCGCCACATATCAACGACTTGTTGACAAAGCCTTCGACTCGCAGATAGAATGTAACCTTGAAGTCTACGTGGACGACTTCGTTACCAAAAGCCATACGGAGGACGAACTCCTCCGTGATATCCAAGGGACATTCGACACATTGAGAAAAATCAACATGAAACTGAATCCCAAAAAGTGCACGTTTGGAGAAACTGAAGGAATGTTCCTTGGGTATATGATTAATCCAAACGGCATCAAGCCTTGTCTGGAGAAGACGAACGCTGTGATACAGCTACCATCCCCTCGGACACTCAAAGAGGTGCAATCACTTAATGGAAAGTTGGCTGGTCTTAATAGATTCTTATCAAAGTCCGCAGAGAAGTCACTTCCTTTATTTAAAACACTCAAGAAGTGCTTGAAGAAAGGATACTTTCGCTGGACAAGAGAGGCGGAGGAAGCGTTTGGGCAGCTCAAGCAACTTCTAGCGGATCTTCCCATGCTAGTCGCCCCGCGGCCTAAGGAGGAGCTAATTATGTACTTGTCCACTACGTACGGGGCAATAAGCGCAGTCATTATGACTGATCGAGATTCAGTCCAGACTCCAGTCTACTTTATTAGCAGAGCGCTGCAAGGGCTAGAGCTGAATTATTCACCAATGGAGAAATTGGTCTTATCGTTGGTTTACGCCGCAAAAAGGTTGCGCCGGTACTTCCAGGCGCACCCAATAGTGGTGGTCACGGATCAACCAATATAACAGGTTATCTCCAAACCAGACATGGCTGGAAGACTACAGAAGTGGAGCGTCCTGCTGGGGGAATACAACATCTCCTATAGACCGAGGACAACCATGAAAGGCCAAATGTTGGCAGATTTCATAATTGAGAAGCCCGAGGAGGACGAACCAATGGTACCAAAGGAAGAGATCCCAACGGAACCGTGGGTTTTGTTCACGGATGGATCTTCTTGCACGGACAGATGGGGAGCAGGCCTCATACTCACAAATCCGGAAGGCATGGAGTTCACCTACGCCTTGCGTTTTGAATTCACAGCTACGAATAATGAGGCAGAATATGAAGCATTGATTGAGGGTTTGCAAAATCGCCGCTAGGATGGGAGTACGTAGCCTCAAAGCCTACGTGGACTCACGGCTCGTCGCGAATCACATCCTAGGAGGGTATGAAGCCAAGGAGGAAAACATGATCCAATATCTGGAGAAGTCAAGTCACTTATCGCTACTTTTGGCAAGTTCTCTATCAAGCAGGTACCGTGAGGCGAGAACAAGAAGGCGGACGCCCTTAGCAAAATCGCGTCTACGAGTTTCGCCCATCTATCCAAACAAGTGTTGGTGGAAATACTCAAGGATAAATCCATTACAGGAGAGGATGTCGCAACAATAGTTAATGAGGAGGGCCTTACGTGGATGACCCCGATCATAAACTATCTGACGGATGAGACCCTTCCTGATGATGAAACAGAGGCGCGCCGCGTCAAAAGAAAGTCACAACACTTTGAACTCCGAGCGGGTGTCTTATATAATCGATCATTCCTACAGCCGTGGTTGGGATGTGTCGGACCACGCCAAGCTAGTTATGTGATTAGTGAAATTCATGAAGGGTCGTGCGGCACGCACGCCGGACCCAGATCGGTAGTAGCACGAGCTCTACGCACAGGATACTATTGGCTAACTATGCATCAAGACGCACAAGATACGATTCTTAAATGCAATGACTGCCAAGTGCACAGGCCAGTGCCGCGACATCCACAACAAGAGCTGACACCAATCACATCCCCGTGGCCATTCTACAAATGGGGACTTGACATAGCTGGTCCTTTTCCTGTTACAGCCGAAGGCGTTAAGTTCTTGATCGTGGCTATGGACTACTTCACTCACTGGATAGAAGCTAAGGCGGCCGCAACAATCACGGACAAACAGGTAAAAAAGTTTGTTTGGGAAAATATTGTATGCCGTTTTGGTTTGCCATGTGAGATCATCTCGGATAACGGGAAGCAGTTTGCGGACAATCTGTTCAAGGATTAGTGCGCAGCGTTGAACATCAAACGGCGCTTCGCATCAGTTAAACACCCACAGACTAATGGTCTAGTGGGGCGAGCGAATAGAAACCTAGGTGAAGGAATAAAGGCGCGCTTAGATGAGAGAAGCGCCAAATGGGTGGACGAACTACCACATGTCCTATGGGCACATAGAACAATGATCAAAACGGATAATGGGGACACTCCATTCGCGCTGGCCTATGGAACAGAGGATGTTATCCCAGCATAAAATGGGATGCTAACAATACGCACGGCGGAAGCTAACGCCGTCACAAACGATGAGAAACTCCAGGTCAATCTAGACTTATTAGAGAAGAAAAGGGAGATAGCAGCTATCAATGAAGCTAAATCTAAGGCACGAATGAAAGCTTATTACGAATCCAAAGTCAAGGGTGTTTCCTTTTGGCCGGGGGATTTTGTCTATCATGCTAATGAGGCAAGTCGCGCGGAGAACACGGGAAAACTTGGTCCAAAGTGGGAATGGCCGTATGAGGTCACAAAAGCTTTGGGGCTAGGCGCGTACAAGTTGCGTGACACGGAGGGTCGTGACTTGGATCGTACATGGAATATTTGCAACCTTAAAAGATGCTATCTCTAAAAGGCTACGACCTCCGCATGGATACTTC
This sequence comes from Glebionis coronaria, assembly GCA_025667525.1. Taxonomy (NCBI): domain Eukaryota; kingdom Viridiplantae; phylum Streptophyta; class Magnoliopsida; order Asterales; family Asteraceae; genus Glebionis; species Glebionis coronaria. The sequence continues at coordinate 99,647,424 of CM046879.1, forward strand.
GCTGTAAACAGCTTCAATAAAGATCCATGTATTTTTTGCTTTTATGTTTTCTAGGTTCTATTTGTCTTAGGATTTTATTATTCTATCAAAAAATCGTAACCGTTATAATAAAACGCCGTGGTTCCTAGCTAGCTCCGCGGCTTGTTCTTGTGCAAATTATTGTCTTTTGTGTCCTTAGAATTATTTTTTATAATTTTATGTGTTATTTCTTATTCATATGCATTCATTTAGCCGTACATGTACTATTCGCTCACAGGCGAAGTAAGAGGATTAAGTGAACCTAATAATTCAACTTGTCGCATAAGAGGGATGCAACCCCCACGACGTGGATCATGTATCCTTACTAGATACCTTACTTACAAGACGTTGTAGTAAGTTTCCACATGTCATACTTATATAGTGCCGGACATAATAAAGACACACAGTGCACGTCTAGTAAAATATAGACTTAGTATTATTCTTAACTAGCCGTGACACGTCATGCAAAAGATACATGATATCTAAGAATAAATACAAGTTTCAAATATACAAACAAAAGTCGTCGTGATCATCACGGACATATATATTCATAGATATTCTAAGTATTCAAACATTGAATTACAAAATAAAGCCGTGGACATCCACGGACGAATACAACAAGAGCAATACAAATGTTCAAAAGTGACAACTACACATATTACAAAGGAGGCAGGAAATCACCTACTTCTTTCTTCCCTTCGGCTATTCATGCACGGAGTGCCTCACCACGGGCCTCCTTCCCACTACGAGCCCGGGCTGGGTTTGCTTCCAGCGCCTCACCCAACGCCTTCTCGCCCTTCATGGCCTTTGAGTTCGAATCATAAATTGAAAGGGTAAGCTGGCTGGGGTCCGGTATAAGAAGGGCTTGGGGGTCCGCTCCGCTTTTTGACCCTGCGTCTGGGCAAAGCTTCGTCATGATGTCTTTGTTGGTTGCGTCCTTCATAGCTTCAAGTTCAGAAAGGAAGGGATACTCCATGTCTCCTAAGGCATCCATGGATGCATTCCTTTTATCCTCGGCCCCTGGGTTGAAGTAGGCGTGCCTGGTAATGTCTTCTTTCTGGCTTATTAGCTCGGCAGCCTTGATCATACCTTCATGACGGCCGCGGTCAATACCGTCTGACACGACATTAGTGAAGGACTGAACAAATTGAAGTGAATCCATCACCTTCATCACTGCTAGACGCGTCCCTTGATCCACCATCCACCTACGCCCAGCGATGGCCATAAGTAGTTGGGGGCACAACACTTCATTACAGTCCTTAGCTAGTGTGCTCAGTTCATTGCCCGCCTTCTCCAGGGTCTCATACATTTGCCTTTCCATTTCAGATCGTTCCATGGCAAACTCTTCCTTCAAAACCTCTTCACCCTTGACCAACATTCACGCCTTCTCTAGCTCCTCTGAAAGGGTGGATGCTTGGTCAGCCGCGGTCTTAGCAGAGGCCTCGGCTGCGGCTACCTGTGAAAGAAAGGTTAAGGTTACTATGGAATGGAAAGACAAGAATGGTTTTACACACAAAATAAAAATATATCTAAGTATATGAGGATACGTACCTTGCCGTTGGAAGCCTCAAGAAGAGCTTCCAGCTCAGCAATTCGCTCATCACGAGCAGTGGCATGGATTGCCTGTTCTTTTATTGTAGCCTCAGCCATGGCCATATCTTCCTGCATGGTAGCAATTGTTTGCTCATGCTTCTCAACAAGCTCCTCCATGCGGGCCATTCTCCTATCGGCATGGCGTACATAGGCCAAGGCCTCCTCAAAGCGACGTCGTAGGGCCGCACCAACCGTCATCTGGTGCGTCGTGGCCACATTATACTGCTCAATGAGGGTCCCATGGTTGAGCTCATCCAGATCTTGTGCCAGAGTTGAAGGAGTCAAGTGATCCACAAATTCTTTGCATTCCTCCTTGGACTCTAGCCTTGTCAGCTGGGACAAGTTCCATGCTGGGCGGAGGTAGGAGTTTGGCCCTTCAGACTGGGGCTCTTCCACATGGGTGGGGGGAGGAGTTGGTAAGCGGTCTTGTATCACGACTGGCGGATCCTGGGCAGCTTCTCCCTCGTGCGGCACCCTATTGTGCACTTGTTAGTATGTACACATACAAATAAACATGGAAAATAAATGATAAAAGGACACTTACGTCGTGGCTATCGTGGGCTCTGTGATGGTAGGGGCCACGGTGGTGATAGGGGTGGCTTGCCACACGGTCTTCTCCGCCTGGCTACTAGTCATGGTGGGAGGAGGAAGTGGGTTGATCTCTGGCACGGTGTCACTGTTGCTTACCTAGTATTGGGGATGGACTTTGCGTAACCTTTTCACAGGCGGATTGGACGCGCCCACTTCTTCCTCCGTAGGCTTCACAATCCTCCTCTTCGATGTACGCCTTCTTCTAGCAGGTTTAGATTGTATGGTGGAGTCGGGTTGCTCTCCTACTTCTTCCCCCTCGGATTCAAGAATCCGGTTGACTTCCTCAGACAATCGATCTTGATCATCTCCTTGGTTCTCTGGGTGAGTGGTCGTGGTGTTTGGCGTCGTGCTGTTACCACCTTCTAGCAAGAGGTTGTCGCCATCTTTATTTAAAAATTCCAATGGCGACTTCTCTATTCCTTCCCCATATCTGAGTGGGGTTGCGGCACGTCTTCCAAAGGCAGAGTCATGTGTTGGGTCGACACAAGGAGTGGTAGCTCGTCATGACGTAGGGGTCGGGATCCTTCAGGCACCTTCTTCGGGTCTTCTTGGCGTAGCAGACCGAATAGCCTCATGTCTGCGGACATGCAAAATATAATGTTAGTTTTGAAAAAAAAACAAAAAACAAAAGCATATTGTACACACGTATTTAGCAAATATAAAACACCTACCCTGCCTACGGGAATCCAAGAAGCATGGGTATCTGTCCTCCCTGCCAAAGTAGTTACGGCTAATCCCTACCAAGCATAATAAATGCTCCGACAGGTCCTTATGAAAGTCAGTACGATTGGTATCTAAAATTCTAACGTCCTGACTGTTGTGCTTGCTTGAGGGAGGAGGGTAATCGTGTCGCACCCTGGTTTTTGGAACAAAAGGCGTGGGGTAAACTTTGGCATCTACAAAGAAATAATGGTCATACCAATTCTTAAGCGAATCTAAGGCTTTCCTATAACACATTGGGGCGTTTGCGGATCGTTTTTCGAAAGACAACCACCCATTTACCATTTGGGGGGGGGGGGTAGAATACCCTAAAAAAGCTTACGGTTGGGGTTATACTACATGTGTGGCAAGAGATCTCAAATTGGTTTATCTTACACGCCCCTATGCAATGTAGTTGGGAAATGTGAAAATCAAAGTAGGTTAGAATGTCTACAAGGAACCTAGAAAGGGGATGCGGTAATTGGCCGAGTCAAACAGGCGCGTATATACGCCTATTTTCCCAGCAGGAGCATCCGTGGTCGCTTCACCATCACCCGGATAGGTGGGGTGTACGCTCTCAGGAATATAATAATCAGAGTGGAATTCCATAAACTTCTCCGGAGACATCACGTTGAGTACAGTCGTGATAGTGGGGTTGTCTTTCACCATGATTTATAAATATGAGTAGAAGGGCGCGGATATCTAACCTGGTATGACGGATTTCCGTGGAAAATAAGAAGAAGGAATGAAGGAGTGAAAGGAAATGCAACAATGGTGGAAGAAGGTGTTAACTGTGTGTGTACACAGTCACACGCACATGCCTTTTATAGGTTTGCCTTGGTTTACGAGGTGGCCTGGATGATTTCCATGTGTAATCCACTATGCCCATCTAACGGATGGGGTTACTGACACATTTGAAACGTCAGAGAGGCCAACGGGTCACTTCTTAAACAGTTTTTGCGTAGCTCGAGGGTGGGCCCATGGGGTGCACTTTTGCAGCAAAACCTGCGAACCATGACTATCATTAATACACTCATTAATGTTGTCCCGGTCGACCGTTTTTATGGTGCGGCTTTATTTGAACAACTGAATAAGGGGCATTGGTTAGTCTAGAGGTTACGCCTACGGCTATAACAACTAGACTAGGGGGACATGATGATGTATAGTCCCCAACCGGGTCATGGACCCGGCCCACGGGTACTACCCGCACCCGGCCCGTAATGGACAGGTTGGATTAATGTCATTTAAGCTTATGGGCTTCGAATGAATAGTGGCCGCATAGATGTGTGCGGCCCACGGCCCGGCACGGCCGTTACAGGGTTAGACAGAATCACAATCTTATTAGGATTGGGATTTACCCCAAAGTGAAGGATATACACTCACCATAATTAGAAAATAACAATCAAATTAATTATGGCACTTATCCATTGTTTGGGGCTGAAGCATCGGTGACATCCCATTAGGGTTTCACCGCCTATATAAGGACCCCGGCCCCAAGGGTTCCACAAAGGTATCAATTCTCCATACTCTCAACCTACACCAGATTCTTAACTCTAAATCGATTACTTACTCTCACGCCGAGTCTAATCGTGGGACACGCTCCCACGATAAGCTTAACGCGTGTTGTTTTAGTGTGTGCAAGATCTCAACAAGAAATTCACTTGGTGCAAGAGCCGGAGCCTAACATATCCGAATTAAGCCTAATTCGGATTAAGCAAGGAGCATCCAACTTTTGTATCAACAGATTGATTATAAAACTTAATAAAAATGACAAATTTCAAAATGACGCTGAAAGGCTGACGATTTTGTCGTTTTTGGTCAAATAATATTTTTGCCTAAATGTTAAGATGAATTAAATCTTATATGAATTTATCTAAGACATGTATTACTATAAAACCTAAAGCACACAGTGAGTGGGTGACATAATTCACCAACCGTCGTGTTGACACTTTTAAGCTTTTATCTCATGTTTAAACTTTCCCGTGATTCCCCATGCATCATGGCGTATTTCTGGATGTCTTTTACAATGCTTTTGAACTTATATACCATTGATGACTTGAAAACTATTTCATTTTATTTCCTTTATGTTCAAAAACCTATGGATGATTGTAATTGATATTTATATTAAATTAATTCAACGAGTTATATTTCTAGACATCTCATGTATAGTCGTTCTCTTGCTTCTTGCATTTTGCTATTATGACGTAACAACTCTCGAGGCTTCACCGCTTTCGCTGCCCCATTTGAAAGGTATTACAAATTTTAATTTAAATACATATTTATTTTAAATCTTATTTTATTTACGTAAGGAAATTAAGTTTATGTCAAAAAATATAAACTTAGTTTTAACTTTTATTATCCAGTCATATTCCCGCGTGTTAAGATGATTGATTTAATTTGTTTTTTATTAAAATTGTCTCTATAAAACATAACTAATGTAAACATTTTATTATATAATTTTTGTTGCTAAACATAGTTTTAGGAACTATGTTAAAGAAATGAAAAGAAAAAAAAACATTTTTGCATCAAAGAAAAAACTATTTGTGACAAATGCACTCAAAAGTAGGTTTTCTCAAAATGCTCCAAAAGCGGTCAAAGGCAATTTTCATCAAAGTTCGACAAGTGTTCATGTAAGTATGGGACGACTTGGACGACTGGGGCCATATGGGACACACCTGGAGGCATTTAGAGAAAAAAAAGTTTGAGTGTATTTATCACAAACACCTTTTTTCTTTTGTGTATAAATAATTTTTTCTCAAATGCAAATATGCAAAGTAAGGCGGTATAATCAGGTTGTTGGTATTCATTTGCATACAGAGACTAAATGGTGTTTATTTTTCATTTGTTGTCTCTTAATTAAGGTGAAAGTGGACCCATAAACTTAACAAAGAATTTCATATATATATAATGAAACTTTAATAATTGCATATATCTTTAGAATATGAGTTTTCAATGCATATTATACAATATCACTAAAGCATGGTTTGAAGATATATGCAATTATTGAAGTTTCTTTGAGATACGTAAATGCCCTTAACCTTCAAATACTTTTAATTGGAAGACACATAAATGGCTCTTTCTCCCAATTAAGAGGCTATATAAGACAAACTAACATGAATCACTTAATTTAGTAAACAAGCCCTAAATGTTTCTTTTAATGTACGAACACATATTACACGTCTGAACACTTTAACCTTAGGATGAGAGCGAATTCTTACAAGAGGATTAGGTTTCGTTGATGTGTGTGGTGGTGTCGTGAACAAAAGAGGTGTAACCTCGTCACTTTTTTTTTCTCTATAAAGCCAATAAGCCATAATCAATCACACCACACAAAATATTATTCTCTCATATAAAAATGGTGTTATGAATAAAAATGTTTTCACGAGTTTACAAATAACACAAGAAAAAAAAACCACAAATACAACACAAAAAGGATACACTATCTTGTGAGCTTGTCTTGACGGCGTGAAGGCTTATCTCGATATGATTGCGGCACCATAAGGTTCGACTTGTACAATGACACAAGATGATGACACCATTGGTACAATGACGTGAGACGGTAACGCCACCGTGCCTTAAGTTCTAGAAAGTAATAAGAAAACAATGTAAGGCCGGATGGAATGAATAAAACCAAAACTCATTATCTACAAATCTTAACTCACTCACTCTCACCGTTCAACCGTAATGGTCACCTCAAACTCACCTTTCTTAAATATTTACTTTATACAAATATAGTCCACTAAATATACACACATACCATGAAGGTTCACCTGCGATGACTCTGAGCTATTTAAAAGGATAGTTGTCGTATGATTAGTAGTCGGCTTGGTATATCAAATCGAAAACTAAGTATTATCCAAAGAAACCCACACATACAAATCTTTTTCTTTGTAAAGCAAAACCTAAAGTAAGGATTTTTTCAAGAGATTCTTTCTTTAATAAGAAATAATCACTTTATTTATTCTTTTAAAAAGTATATTTATTCCTTAATTTAGTAACAATTGTTTATTTTTCGTATATATGTTTATTGAAAGTTAAAATTCGGGTTAAATTATACGTGTTAATAACGTAAAGAAAGTTATATAAAAGCGGGTTAGTTTTAAAACTTTAAGGTTAAAACTATCAGTTTTAAAACTTATAGAAGTTGTAAATCGGGTTTTTAATTCTTTTACGGAGTATCTAACATCAAAGAAAGTCAACAAAATCGACCCCATCTTCTGAATCTTTTACAATACTGCTTATCTCTCAAAACAAAGAAAGTTAATAAACCACCACAACATCTACTGTCATCCGTCTGAACACCATCACAAGATCAAACACCATCCGTCTGAACATGAATCTGGATTTAACCGAAACCATAGATCTAATCGAAACCATTAAGGAGGCTGAAAGGAGGTTAGTTCAATTTATCAATTACAAACGTCAATTCAGATTAATTTAACTTTAGTTTTGATTGAGGGTTTTTGTTGGGATGTACCAGTTTGATTGTTAATCAATTACAAACAATTTTGTTAATTGTGGCCATTTTATCGCATAAAATCCAGTAGCCTCTTCAGCTATGATTGTGATTTTAATGAATGCCGCCACAGTCATGGTTCCTGATTTTTTTTTATGTTTAAAGTTATGTTTTTAATTAAATCGTGTATTGTAGTGTTGGTGTTTGAATTTTGTGTAAATTTGTTGATAGTTTGACTTACATGTGTTGAAAATGATTATAACTACACTAAATAAATTGTGTATATGTACCGAAATTAATAGTGACTCAGTTGTTGAAAGAAAGACTTGATTTCTAGGCCAAGAATTGATAGTTTTACTTTACCGAACATGCTATATCTTTTGCATATAATTAATCCTGATTTTGGCTTTTTGTTTATATAGCATATGTTCTAAGTTTGCTATAAAAAGATCCAAACCACCTTTGTGGAAGAATGAGTTTAATGCTTACCAATGTATAGGCATTATGCTAAAATCTAATCATAGGTCTTACTATGATTTTAATCACTTTTTGCTGCATCCTAATCTGTTTGTTAAATTTTGGTAATGTGATATGAGTTTGTTGAATTTATTACGACACAGTTTCGGGTACTTTCGACAACGTATAACGACTTCTAACCATGATCTGCTAACGACTTTACATACATTAGTTAAAAATGTACAAGATTTTCTATGATTCTTCTCGCTTGAATGAAGTCGTTTTTATATATTGTCGAAAAATTCTCTGTATTTTCCAAACTTATAAAATGAGATGCAGAATTGAACATGGTACAAAAACAGTTAGGCCTGATAACGACTCATCATACATATAGATTTTATAGAAGGATCGGGCGTTTACAAATGGGATATAAAGAGTGGAGTGTTTAGGAGCGGGAATTTCATGCTCGAACTTTATGAAATTCCACTTACAGTCCCTTTCGTTGTATTATATGATAACTCATTTTTTACTTATTTAGGTGGATAAATTTTATGACTTGTGCATGGTTGTTTGGTATTGAGTGTTTGAATTTTGTTTGGTATTGAGAAGTATAGGGTTTTTTGGTTGTTTGGTTGCGGTTTTAGAAAAAAAAGGTTCCAACTTAGAACAAGGGTGGATAATGTGTGCTATTGTATGCGGATTTCACACATACACATAGGAGTGACAATGGTTCCAACTTGGAACACTTTGTTTAACATGCCTAATCTCATTTCATATGCATTATTATGGATGCAGAAAGCTCTCGTGGAGTAAATCTACAGCTTCTTTGTTGCATCGTGGACATGAGTGGTCAAGTATCATGGTCCTCGGCCATCTGTAAGGCATAAAAAGGTACTGTATAGTTTTTGGAAGTACTTTTCTGTATTTATTTTTATATAGCTTTCTTTAGTATTTGTATGTAAATATACTAACTTTACTCCAGTTTGACAATTTTATCTGATGACATGATTACCGGTTAAGTGTTTGTGGCTAATCATATATCAATGATTGATTCAATCATTTTATAACACCATGACTCCATAAAATTATGGTAGAAGGCGCATCATATATATATAGTAACAAGAATCCAATTCTATAAAAAAAATTATGCCCAAAGCCCGTGCGTGCACGGGCACTAAAACTAGTCCAATATAAAACAGAAAACAACCAACTCACGAATAGTATGTCAGTCACCACTCACTCAACATCTCGCGCGTAAGTTGATGTTGATGAACACGAGTAACTTAAGTAACTCACAAGTAAATATTATCCCACTCCATTCGGCCTAAATGACATACTTTTATTGGGTCATGTACCGGGCCAAAACATACACCATCACATTTAGTTGGCCCAGAACTAGAATCTTACGGGCCCTGTATTTCTACCACTTGACCCTTTCCTATTTTCCCATGTAAAAATATCACTCACAAATGTTTGTTTTTGAATTTCTCTTGATAATGTTAGCGACAAAAATAGATGTGTGTTTTTTTTTTTTTTTTTTTTTTATGTGTTTCTAGTCAATTAACTGAGTATTTCCTAATACAAATTTAGAGTTATGAAAAGATTGCATTGAAAGACATTCGCTTTCTTTTTTTACTGCAAAAATGCTACATTTTCCGTTTTTTATTTTATTTTTAGAACGGCATGTTAGTCGTTGACGTCCAAGCGAGCAATATGCTTTCTTCGAACCCTCGCCTAATTATGGTTAAACTCTTTATCCGCTTCGTTTTCCGTTTTATTTTTATTGTCTATATTTTTTTGAATATCTTAAATTAATTATTTTACAACTAAAAGTAAATAGAAATGTTTAATCAGGTTTATTATATTACTTTTGTTTAAAATTATTATTACAAAATCTAAAAAAACTTTAATTAATTAGATAAAAAAAATGCTATATTCACACAAAGTTTACAAAAATAAATTCACACAATATGTGTTTACAAAATAAATTCACACAAAATTATAATAAATATATTTTCCTTAATTGTAGAACGAAGGGAATTATTATTATCGGGTGACATTTGTCAACTCGACATTACGAAACGTCTAATTTTGAAAGAACTATCTTTTTATGTATTGCGTGAAGTCCGTGCAGTGCCTACAAAAAGGTTTTTAAAAAAACATCTCTTTTATAAGGTAAATCAACTTATCACAAAATGTTTGTTTAGTGACAAACATTTTGTTATAGTTGTTACATCCACTTCACACACATTTTGTTATTACGGATGTATTCATAAAAACAAAAATAGGTGTTTAGATGTCGATTTTGCAGTTAAGTTAGTGCAACGTGGAGAAATTTGGTTACGATTATTTAAGCTTTTTACCAACAATTTTAATTGTGCTTAACAACTCCTTAAATAGCCAGATTTTTTCCATTGAAAAATCTGAATCAAATATTCTATTTTCATCAGCAACAAAAAGAAAACAATTCGAATATGCCAAAACATGGCTCACATGCAATATTTTGACTTTAAGTAACAATAATCAATTATCATAACATCAAGATACTTCTCTACAAAAAGGGAGAAAAACCAAAAACTTGACAGATAATAATTTTATTATGTGTAAACTTAATTACAGAAGTCAATATCCCTGTTTTTGCTAATTAGATTAAGTATAAATTAGCGGGAACAGTTTGATTCCGAGTTTTTTTTTCGCCAATTATCGTCCACTCTATAAAGAATAAATTTCGATAACTCTTTTGACTCATTGATGCATCAACAGGTAAAAGTCGAGACTCGAATCTTTATTTTTTATCCATAAAATCTTTCTAGTAAGTTTATGATTTTTTCAAAAATAAATACCAACTCAATTAAAACTCTTATTTTAGTAGTAATTATACATGACTCGTTTATATAAAAAAGACGAGTTAAAGGTTAACAACAAAAATAAAACATCCTGAAAATAAACCCTTGCAAAAGAAACACACATAAAATAAAAATCAATTTAAAACATTCTTAAATAATACTTTTTACTAAAAAAATGGTCATCTATATGTAGAAGGAAATTTGCTACTCACGGCCTCTATCAGGTCCCTAGGTTTTACGTGTTACATGGTAGTGAAATCATAAAACGATTAGTTATTTATCCGTTGCTTCTACGACGTAACAAAGTTGAATATGTTACGTTGGAACGGATATTATTTCTACGATTTCTTCTCCCCATGATATTAAATTGGATTTCTTGTCCCTTATGTATTACATACTAATAGGAATTGCCATATCGCAAATAGAATTCCTTTGCTTCATTCTGATCGGAGTACGATGCTTAGACGTTCTCCAAAGGGATAGGTGAGATTGGTTCAGTTTGATGCTCTTAAATCGGCGATTGGGAATGTGCATCTCATGGACTAATGTGGCTCTTGGCAATGAAACCCTGATGTTGCTGTGGGGTTCTCGGTGGCCTCCGTTAGATCCTTAATTAGTTGATGATTCAACTCTTTATGTTGATCTCATGGCTACTAGATGAAACCGTAATATCCCTATTAAAGTTAACGTGTTTCTTTGAAGATTGTACCTTAAATAAGCTATTTCTAAGGTAAACTTAGACCGAAAAGATGTAGAGGTTGGTTCTATTTTATGTCCCTCGTGTTTTCTTGATGTTAAAATAGTGAATCACATTATTTTCAATTGTGAGATGGCTAAAGATTTATTGCCTTTATCGGCTAAATGGCGGGGGTTGGATATTATGGTTTGTGCTAACATCTCGGATGGTACGGTTGGCTTGAAGATGTCTGTGTTAATGCTAAAGCTTGTTCGATTCTCGACGGTGTAGGGTATGTGGTGCATTTGGAATTTCCGAAATCATTTGTTTTTCTCTAATCCTCTTCCAAAGAAGGCTACTATTTGGGAGTTAATTGTTTCTCACTCCCTTTTATGGTTTTCTGCTAGAAGTCTCAAGTTTAAGATTAGTTGGATATGTTGGTTACAAAATTCTATAGCTATTATAGCATCTATATAATCTTTTTTCTAACTTTTGCTAGTTTTAATTAATTATCATAAACATCGAGAAGCAAGAAGGGAAAAAACCAAACAATTGACAGATAATTATTTTATTATTTGTAAACTTAATTACAGAAGTCAATATCCCTGTTTTGGCTAATAGAGTAATAGATTCAGAGGAACAGTTTGATTCCGAGCGTTTTTTGGAACCAGTTATTGTTCATCATATAAAGAATAGTTTTGATAAATCTTTTGGTCCGGCGAGTTATCAATAAAAGTAAATAAAAGTCGAGACTCAAATTTTGATTTTTTTATTCATAAAAAGTTTCTCTAGTAAATTTATGTATTTTTCAAAAACTCTTTTCTTAGTAGTAATTGTACATTTACTCATACGAGAAGACGAATTAAAGATTAACAACGAAAATAAAATATCCTGAAAATAAAAACCCTTAAAATCACAATATTTTTATTCAACGTATATTCTTTTTTAGTAAAAAATATTGTTTAAAAATGTTTTAAATTAGTTTTTATTCAACGTATATTCTTATATGGGTGCATCGAAATCAGCTTTTTTTTGTTTCAGTCTCCCCGAAAAAACGTTTTGTTCGATGACATAGTTTCTCGCTCTTTTTCTTGGATCCACTCAAGGTGTAAACGTGTTTTTAGCTGGGATTGTTGGCTTCAACGGCCTTATTTAATTTCCATGTAATTTTCTTTGTATCTTTTCTTCTAGCTCTTTGTTAGTCGGTTTTTCTAATAAAGTTACCGTTAAAAAAAAACGTATTGTAATTGTAAACAAACAGAATTTTTTCATTCAATCGTAATAACTCTTTTTATTACAACTCTCGTTACAACCTATCAAACGCTATGTAAGACTAATGAATCCACAATTACATTGTTCGATATTCAACTGCCGAACCACCAATGTTATGTTCCATTATCACTGCCATCAACCCTGTTACTATATGAAGAACCAAAAACTATTGAATAATAAAAAGATAATAATTACATCGTATGATGGGACTGCATTTGAATAATAAAAAGGCAAGAGAGAATGATTTGGTACAATTGGTGTTCTGTCCCACCACCTGACCCAATACCTGGACGATAAGCTATTAGGCCCTACATCTCATTCATTGTGAGTTATGGGTTAACGGCTGTTTCGAGCACTTTTGCATACAACAACGTTCAATCACACGGTATCTATCGTGTGTTATTGGGCATCCCACGCCCCTGCTACCTCATTTCTAATGTTAAGTGTTATTGATAACCTCATCTGAACTGCTTTCTAGTTGTTGTTTGATTATGTCATCGTAACTATAGCTCTTCTTGAAAGAAGGAAAACACTAATTTACGGAGTATTATATATGTAAATGAAGAACCAATTGACTATACGTAAGCGTGCTGGGATTTTCAAAAAAAAAAAGCACCTGACCGAGTTATTAGATGAAAGATTTACGCTGAGACCCGTTGACATTTTGGTTTTTGTTAAATTTGCATGTGTTGATTTGATAGGAGTTTCTTGTCTCGTGGGATTAAGCAGTCGAGATTTTATCATGGGTTAAACTGCTATAAAAGCCGCCTCGTGCAAAGTGACCAAGCACGAGAAAATATGTATTGAAAATCAACACGTGTTTAGTTCTTTCGTATTTGATATATTTGGTTTTCTTCCACTTGAGATAGTGGAGCTACTTACTAAAATACAGCGTGTTATGAACATTAGTGTTTTAACACCCAAATCTACAAACATTATATTTAATAAACTTGGTTTCGTTATACAAAAAAGGTTGCGGCACAACTTGTTACCCGTTTGCCTTCCGCTATAATTCTTATAATAAAAGTGAGGATATTTCCGCAAATACCCCTTCACAAAAGAGTTTGTGTTAAATGCCCCTCAATTTTAAATTTTCGGAAAATACTCCGAGACAATCAAAGAAACTAGGCAACTTGACACCATATTTTGACATGTGTCCCGATACAAACAAGAAAACCGAGGCAACTCGAGTCAAATCGAGGCAACTTATACTTGTGTCGGATACGTGTCAGCATATGATACAAATTGTCTCGATTTCTTCAGTTACTTTAAAAATTAAAAGCATTTAACACAAACACCACACAAATACCCCTTAGTAAAAGAGTATTTACTTGCTAAAAAAAGTAAAAGAGTATTTACAGAAATTTCCCTAAAAAACACTCATACCAACTATACCTTTCATGCAACCACATGTTTTGGTTAACATAAAAAACAATAAATTAATTCCAATGTCATTTTACAGACCATGTGTTCCAATATATAGAAAAATTTGAGACATAAACAACATACATTTACTTAAGGTGGAAAGAGTACTTCTGATTCTACCAAAGATTGAAATGAACCTCCGATTTTAAAATGAATAATCAAATTCTTGACCTCCGTCTCTAAAAGCAAGAATCACTTGATCCGAACCTTACTAAATAAACATAAGCATACTGATATTGCGTGTTATTACTTCTCAGTTGAGCTTTATGCATTGACGAAGATACCTCTTAACATCATAAAGACACCATAATTATCAAGTACGTACATTGTTTTGTGCATGCTAACATCCTCTAGTATCTTTTCCTTAACTTTAATTAGCCGTTTCTAATAATTAATTATGTTACCTCCAAGATATACAAAGAGAATTCCTAACTAGAAGATTTTGTCCTTGGACCACTGAGGAGGAAAAGGTGTAGAAGAAAAAGGAAACAACGGACGGATCCGAATCGGACTTAAATGGGAATGACATGAAAAGTCTTTTCAAAACCTGGCTATTTTTATGAAGTTATATCTTCTTGTCTCCAACTTTGGTGTGATTATCACACAAGTTTGCCTTCAACGTAATAACAAAAATAAAAGCTTGAAACAAGTAACTACCCTTAAAAGTTAAAATGATAGTAGTTGTTTGGCCATATGTAAGTCAGGTCGTGTCTCTATTTATGGTGGTGTACATCCACCCCTCGATACTGGTCATCAATTTGGATTATGTTCATGAAATCTAGGATCGACCTACAAACCCACAAGTGGTATCAAGAGCCCAGGTTCGCTGGGTTTGCTGGTTTACTAGGATCGATCGAGAAGGATTGGTGATCGTGTTTAGATCGTCAAGGTAGCAGGTGGATCGACTTTAAAGGGGTTTTCTGTTTTTCGATTTATCGAAGATCAGTGCGTGTTCTTGGTGTTTCTGGTTGCCAACGATAAGGAAGAAGAAGAATCCTGGTTAACTAGATGCGGAATATCAATCGAAGAACACACACACAACAATGAATCGACAGAAAAGTAAAGCGACGCCCAAAAGGTAAATATCCCTAATCGACTCCGATTAGTTTATTGAAAGAATGACGTGAATGTAACATTCCCCTTCACCTCCTTTTATAGAGATGAGGGGGACCGACTCTTACATTGACTCCGGGTCGGGTTGGGCTTAGACATTGCCAACCGACCTTTATTCTTAGCTACAAATTAGGCAACTCGACTCTTGACCCGTAGATACGAATTAGGCAAAATAAAGACTAAACATAACAACTTCCACCTTAGACTTTATATTAGCCTATCCCAACACTCAGCAACTCCAAGCAGTGTTGTAACTTGTGTCCGGGTACCACCTTCGTCAAGGCATCCGCATCATTGTGTTCAATACCCACCTTCAGAACTTCATCCGTCTTTGCTTCTAAGACTTCTCTGATAAAGTGATAGCGCACATTGATGTGCTTAGTCCTTTCATGAAAAACATGATTCCGCGATAAGTGAATAGCGCCCTGATTATCACAATTAACTGCAACAGTGTTGAGCTTCACGCCCAACTCTTCCAAGAGTCCCCTTAGCCAAATAGTTTCCTTCACAGCCTCCGTAAGGGCCATATACTCCGCCTCTGTAGTTGAAAGAGCCACCACGTGTTGTAGCGTTGATTTCCAGCTTACAACACATCCATGTACTAAAAATGCGTAACCAGTGAGAGACCTACCTTTATCCGGATCCTTAGCGTAGTCTGAATCAACAAAACCTGTTACGTCCACATGGTTGCCACGATTTGTCCCATACGCCAAACCCACGTTTACAGTGCCCTGCAAATATTTCATAATCCACTTCACTGCTTCCTAGTGGAGTTTACCCGAATTCGCCAAATATCTGCTAACTACACTTATTGCATACGCTATGTCTGGCCTCGTGCATACCATCAAGTACATTAAGCTCCCAACCGCATTTGCATAAAAGACCCTACTCATTCTTTCAACATCACAATCCCTAATAGGATAATCCTTCAACGACAGCTTGAAGTGCCCACCCAGTGGTGTCTGAACCGACTCCCCATTGTCCATTCTAAACCCGTTTAAAACTTTAGAAACGTACCCGCATTGTGACACCCTCAGAATCTTGCGACTCCGATCCCTAAAGATTTCCATACCAAGAATCTTCTTTGCTTCTCTGAGCTCTTTCATGTCGCACTCCCTTTTAAGCAAAGACTTGGTATAAGCAATCTCAGCCTTGCTTTTACAAGCAATCAACATATCAATAACATATAACAATAGATAGATATACTCCCCTGGTGCATAACTCCTGTAATATACGCAGTTGTCGTAACTGCTACGCTTAAACCCGTTGCTCAGCATATACTCATCGAACCTCTTGTACCATTGCCTAGGTGACTGCTTCAAACCATAAAGAGATTTCTTTAACAAACATACCTTGTTACCTTGTTTAAATACCGGTGGCTGCCTCATGTAGATCACTTCTTCAAGATTTCCATGTAAAAACGCCGTCTTTACATCAAGCTGCTCTAGCTCATAATCTTTACACGCAGTCAATGCAAGTATAACCCGGATATATGTGTGTCGAACTACCGTCGAAAATACTTCATTGTAATCAATACCTGCCCTTTGTGTGAATCCACGAGCCACCAACCTTGCCTTGCACCTTGGCTTTTGAACATCTTCAATCCCTTCCTTTATTTTGAACAACCATTTGCAATTCACCAGCTTTTGCCCAGCTGGATGATCTACTAACACCCAGGTCTTGTTCTTCCTCAAAGAATCCATCTATTCTTTCATAGCAGCTTTCCACTTAGAACTGTCTTCACAAACAACTGCTTCCTGGTATGTCAATGGTTCATGAGTATCTTCTTCCTCTGCTGCAGCAAACGCGTAAGCAACCATATTACTCTCATCCCGAAACCTTGTCGGTTTCGTTCTTGTCCTTGGTTCTCTATCCCGAACCAATTGATAATCTGTGAGATCCGGTGGATGATCAATTTCTTGAACCCCTGCATCTTCATCATAGCCATCTTTCTGATATGTCTGGTCTTCCTGATCTGTCTGATCTTCCTGACCAGTTTGATCTTCCTGACCTGGATGGTCTTCCTCAGGCGTATGCTTATTTAACCTCTGCAGTTCCACCTCAACCTGTAATTCCTCAACAGACTTATCATTACCTGCACCAGTATCCTTCAACGTGTCTTTGTACATGACACTTTCATTGAAGACCACGTTCCTGCTTGTGACTATTTTAGGCGATTCATTATCAAGCCTATATAGTCTGTACCCCTTCACACCTTCAGGATACCTCAAAAGAACGCATTTTACCGCTCTCAGCTCAAGCTTATCTTGTTTAACGTGTGAATACGCGACACAGCCGAAAACTCTCAACATCCCATAATCACTAGGATGTCCCGACCACATCTCCATAGGTGTCTTCTTCTTAATCGTTGTCGATGGTGACCTATTTATAATATATGCGGCCGTACATGTCGCTTCTGCCCAGAAGGTCTTGGGCAATCCATACTGTATTAATAAATAGCGTACCTTATCCATGAGAGTTCTGTTCATCCGTTCTGCTAACCCATTCTGCTGCAGCGTCCCGGCAACTGTCAAATATCTAGCAATCCCACTCTCAGTACATAGCTGATTAAACTCCGGGTTATAGAACTCAAGACCATTATCCGTCCTAAGCTTCTTAACCGTCCTCCCAGTCTGATTCTCTACTAACTGCTTCCATTCTTTAAACTTCCCAAATGCTTCGTGTTTGAACTTGAGAACATAAACCCACACTCTTTTGGAATAATCATCGACAATAGATAAGAAATACCTCTTACCTCCCAATGATTCCACCTGAGACGGACCCCATAAGTCTGAATGAACATAGTCTATCACTCCCTGAGTAGTGTGCCTTCCTACACCAAAACGGACTCGATGTGACTTTCTTAGAACACAATTCTCACAAAAATCGAGCTTACATAGACTCTTCTTGCCAAACAAACCCTGCTTTTCCAGCACCTGTAGTCCCACCTCACTGATATGTCCGAGTCTTTTATGCCAAACCTGCACAAGACTGTCTTTTTCTTCAACACTAGCATTAAGCTCACTGGACACTGCATGGCCATCCAAAGAGTACACACAGTTCTCCCTTCAGGTTCCAGATATAATAACCCTAGAACCATTAATTACCTTGACTTTGCCCGATTGCAATTTTACGGTATATCCATCTTTTTCAATAGTTCCCAGCGATATCAAGTTTCTTTTCAATTCAGGAATATACCTGACATTGTGTAACACAAAACTTGACCCATCTTTCAGTTGTACCTTTACCTTGCCAATACCCCTGATCTTGCACTCCCTATTGTCGCCCAACAGTACGTTGCCCCCATCCCATTCCAGAAAATCAAAAAATACATCTAACCTGGGTGACATGAGATATGAAACTCCTTGCAGTCTTTCTGCACTCATCACCATCATCACCTCAAAATCGTCGTAAATTGAACCACTGGATCTTTGTTGATCATCTTTCTTGACGTAACCTTTTGACTTCTTGCGATTATTCTTCGGACAGTCTCTTCTCAAGTGTTCCTCAGATTGGCCAATAAAGCAATTTAAGTCTTCCACCTCGAGACTTCGATCTTGACTTTCTCCTTGACTGATGCGAATTCCTGTGATCAGTTCTTCTCCTCACGTATAACCCTTCACCGTCACCCCCCTTCGCCTTAGACCTTTCTTTGACTTCCTTTGAATTTAGTGTGGCCATCACGTCCTCCAAAGTCAAAACTTCCCGTACATAAAGCAAGGTATCCACAAAGTGTTCATATGATGCTGGTTAAGAAGTGAGTAACAATAAATCAAGATCTTCATCCTCGAATTTTACCTCAATATTTGCTAAATCAAGAACGATTTTGTTAAACTCATCTATATGCTCGGAAATCTTTCGTCCAGTCGACATGTAGAATGTATACAACTTCTTTTTCAGGTACAACTTGTTGGTCAATGACTTTGTCATGTACAAAGACTCGAAATTTGACCAAACCCCCGCTGCAGTCGTCTCCCCGGTAACCTCTCTCAGGACCTTGTTACCTAAACACAAAATCATGGCACTGTGAGCTTTCTTGTCAAGCTTAGATTTCTCTTCAGCTTCCATATTTGCGGGTAAAACCTCTAGAGCTGCTTCACATCCGTTCTGGATTAATAAAGTACGTATCTTGATTCTCCATAACCCGAAATCGCCAGTTTCATCGAATTTCTAGATGTCAAACTTGGCTCCCGTCATTCTTAATCCCTTTATTAGTTTGCTAAACCTTGTGAAAAACCTCACAATCACAAACGAATAAAGTCCCTTCGGTAACTCGCTAAACCTTGTGATACGTTAAACCTCACAATCACGAATTACGAAGTCCCCTTGTGTAATACTACAAAATAATAATAATTCAATCCTTGGCCCAATATATATATATATATATATATATATATATATATATATATATATATATATATATATATATATATATATATATATATATATATAATCAAACTAGACTAGTTTAATTAACCAACCCAATATAGGCCCAACTAGGACTTTCGTATTCTATTACCCCTTTTTCTTTGACTTTTAGATAAACCAAAAATCAACACCACTGTTCTTCTTCTTCCTTGTCCAACGTCAATAACAAGAAGAAAAAAAACAGTCACCACCAGCGATGAAAACCACCACCGATCCCTTTAATGTCGATCGATGCTGTGTCGTCCTTGATGTTCTCGAACCAGAAACACCAACCACCTTCGTTGATCGATCCTAGCAACCAGTCCTCGCGAACCAAAGCTCTGGATACCACTTGTAGGGTTTTAATCCCCACAATCCTGGTTAACTAGATGTGGAATATCAATCGAAGAACACACACACAACAATGAATCGACAGAAAAGTAAAGCGACGACCACAAGGTAAATATCCCTAATCTACTCCGATTAGTTTATTGAAAGAATGACGTGAATGTAACATTCCCCCTCACCTCCTTTTATAGAGATGAGGGGACCGACTCTTACATTGACTCGGGGTCGGGTTGGGCTTAGACATTGCCAACCGACCTTTATTCTTAGCTACAAATTAGGCAACTTGACTCTTGACCCCTAGATACGAATTAGGCAAAATAAAGACTAAACATAACAGAATCTAAACTCGAAACAGTAGATCAATTATTATCTAAATGTCTTACCATGTGTCGAGATTCCTATATTGGACTAGAGAGGCTATCAGTCTTCCAATCCATAATTATGCAAACATATATAATCTCCTGAACCATGTATTTATGATAAGCGAGTTAACCAATATATTCTATGTGTTTTAACTAGCAAAAATATTTCGGTATTAATAATTAACAGAACTTCTCGTTAGAATATGTAAACCTTATGAATAGGTATTCTATTATTAATGTGTAATTATAGTGATACACAAAATAATCTAGATACCCTAATATCACAAGTTGGGCTTGGACCGATTTATGGTCTAATACTCCTCACAGTCTAAACGGCGAAATCGCGAAAGCTTGGACTGGAGAAGTAAACTAGAAAAGAAAAACAAAACATAATCAAAATAGAGCTTTAGAAGCGATTTTTTAGAAGCAGGGGATCTTTAGAAGCAACAGATCTTTAGAAGAACTAATAAATAAGAAAAAACACGGCAGACTCAAGGTATATCTATCTGTCAAAGATGACAAACTCAATCTATATCTGTCGGCTAAAACACGGCGGACTCAAGGTATATCTATCTGCGAAACACGGCAGACTCAACTTATATCTATCGATCGAAACGCGACAGACTCAAGGTATATTCATCTGCGAAACACGACATAATCAACATATATCTATTGGCCGAAATGCGGCGGGCTAAAGGTATATCTATCTGCGAAACACGACAGACTCAACCTATATCTATCGGCCAAAAACCAAAAGTCGTCTCGGGGTTTGATACCCACGATTCAACTAAAAATAAAAAAAAACAATAAAAATCAAACTTTTTTTAGACATAAAAAGAAAAAAACTACTAAATCTCGAAAACAAAACAACAATATTCCTCTTCAAACTTGACGCATCACATGATGTGTAGATCTCTTTTAATGGTTTTTACAAAACAAAGTTTAACCATAAACATTATTCCCTCCCTACATGGTGCTGGTATCCTTTGACGGATCAACTAAAGGTCGAGCTGTTAACCAAAACTTTTTTAGATCGACGCTTTTTTTCTGGGTTTTTTGGGATCTGTGTTTTTTTACATGACCTCCAATACGTGTTTTGGATTGGTTAGGCTTTTGGGAGGATTTACGCTTTTGAATGGATCTGTGAGTATAAGGTAAAGAGATGGCAGATTTTTAGCGCATGGTGTTTTTTTTATCGGTGGTAAGATATGATTGGCCGCAAGCAAACAAGCAAAAGAAGAAAAAACGATTGAACGACACTGGAAGGTTTTTTTCAGGTTAGGACCGAGGTATGGCCTGATACCATACTAGAATATGTAAACCCTCATGAATAGGTATTGTATTATTAATATGTATTTATAGTGATACACAGAATATTCTAGAAACCCTAATCCCACAAGTTGGGCTTGGGCTAATTTATGGTCTAATACTTCGGTCTAGAAGTACGAAGCGTAAAGTGTATCATTAATATGTCTCATTAATTAATTGATTGTGCGTGGTTTAAAGTTTTAATTAGCACTATATGTTTGTGAGAAGTTAGTGAACTTGCAGTTTAGAAATCCTAGCAACGAGCTAGCTAGCTAAAAAAGATAACAAAGATAAAGAAATGGTGTTTCGTTGTAGCTCATTTCTTTACATTTTAGATTCAAACGTAGACTCATTTCAGAATCGCCATAAAATCTCGTTAGAAGGATAAGTTTTAACCTGAAGGGTCTATGTGTAAATTTGAGGAAAGGTGAAGGACTAGTTTCAGCTTATGGTGTCAAGATAAAAGGTTGAAGGACTAAAGCTGGTCAATTTACTTGTGAAGGGCTAACTAAAACTATGGGAGTATATATACTCCTACCTACCAAGATGTTACTTATCTTTCTCATTATCAATGGTGTAAATCGTTTCTACTGTGTGTTTTCTTGATCAATCTGTTTTGATCTTGTAAGTTTGAGTTATTGATTCTTATCTTGTTCTTGTTTTTCTCATTCTTGTAAAACATTGATTTAATAAAGTGAGTCAAGAGGTGGTTGGCTGAGTTCACTAGATTGGTGTTTTGCGATTGATATAGTGTATTTTGATTTGTTTTTACATGGTATCAGAGCATGGTTCATCAGTTAAATCGATTTTCAAAAAAAATTAGGGTGCATTAAAATTTGGGGGTTTTGATCTATAATCATAGATTGCAGTTGATTTGTGGTTCTTTAATCGATTATGTTGGTTAATTGTTCCAATTGTTTCAATTAAGGGTTTAATTAGATATTCTTTATAAAATTAGGGTTTCATAAAATTGGGTTTTTTTTGTTCTTGATTGGTTATTGTTATAATTACCCAGTTAATTGGTGTAATATACATCGATTGATTGTTAATTGTATGTTTCTTGAAGAAACCATAAATTCAGAAGTTAGGGTTTCTTCTTGATTAGGTAAGGTTGTTGCCTTATTGTAATTTCTTGTTGTTTCTACAGGTTGTTTGTTTCCGCTGGGCTGGTTGGATAGATCATCTTGATCTCGTTTAGTTTGCCGCGCGTGCACTGTAACACCACTCTCACCCTCTTGTAGGTTTTTCTCTAGGTTTTTTAGTGGGCGTTAGGTGTCGAAGGGATTAGATAGTTGATTGGTGGTTTTGTTGGGCATTCAGATGGTTTTGTTGGGCATTTAGAGGAGATACAAGGTGTTTGTTTGTGTTCTTGTTTTTTATTGCATGTTTTTTCTTTAATTTGTCATTATGGTTGAACTAAAAAATAATGAAGAAGTTGGTAGTAGTAGTATTGATCTTAAGTTGATGTGTATGATCCTTTGTATCTTCACCCACAAGATATAGGTTCTCAGCTTGTTACCTTCAAACTTAAAGGGATTGAGAACTATAAAGTGTAGGCTGCTGTTGTTGAATTAGCTTTACAGACTAAAAATAAACTTGGGTTTATTAATGGGATATGTGCTAAAAGTGATGCTAATGGTCCTCTTTTGGATCAAGGGAATAGATGTAATGTTGTTGTTCTTTCTTTGCTTTTGGGTTGTGTTTCACCTGGTGTATATAGAGGAAAAGTGTTCTCTAAAGTTGCTAAAGATGTTTGGGATGAGTTAAAAGAAACATATGATAAAAACGACGGGTCTATAATATACAATATGCATTATAAAATCTATAACTTGACTCAATGTGGTATTGTTTTATCTGAGTATTATCATGAGTGTAATGCCTTATGGATGCAGTTTGATTCTCTTGTTGATGTTGTGGTATTTAGTCTCTTATTTTAGGAAAAAACAAGAAACCGCGGTAAGTATTAAACACTACGTTTAGGAAAACGTAAATGCTTGTCGTTGAGTTCGTTCTCGGTGGAGGTATGGTGTTTATGAGCCAATATTAAAGACGTTTTTAGATTAATTACGCTTTTGAAAAGAGAAAAGAACAGAAAACGAAAGACGGATTATGCTAAAAACGAACTACGCCATAAAACGTAAAAACGTAAAATGTAACGTAAAATTCGACTAAATTTTTTTTTTTAAAATTACAAATAAATCCTAAAATTGTAAATAAGAAACAAAAATAAACAAAACTTTGTGAAAACAATTTAATTAATTATTATTTAATTTTAAAGTTTAATTAAAAACCTAAAAATAAAAATATCTAAAAAAATCAAACCTCAATTTTTTTCTAATGTAAACCTAAAGTATATTAATTTAAGCCTAAAAAGTATTTTTTTGGAAATTTAAAACTTAATTTTACTATTTTTAAATGATTTTCTAAAATTGGAAAAAGAAAATGTATAAAAAATAAACCACTAATGTGAAAAATCTAAAACCTATGTAGAAAAGTCCTAAAAGTCAAAAAAATGAAGGAAAAATAATTAAAACCAAAAATAATGAACGATAAGCTGAAAAGCCAACTTATTACCAAAGGCTTATATTCTAATAGGAAAAGTAGAAAATGCTTAAGTATCTTGGATGTTGAAAGCTTGACAAGAAGAATCTCATGGATCACTGGTAAACCCTTAAG
This sequence comes from Glebionis coronaria, assembly GCA_025667525.1. Taxonomy (NCBI): domain Eukaryota; kingdom Viridiplantae; phylum Streptophyta; class Magnoliopsida; order Asterales; family Asteraceae; genus Glebionis; species Glebionis coronaria. The sequence continues at coordinate 99,671,670 of CM046879.1, forward strand.
TCCCCCATCGAGGGGTGGTAGGTTCGAACCCAGGCCATGCATGGTTTTTGAAATTCTTTTTTTTGTATTCTTTTTGGACAGATGGCCCCCCACAAGCTTTCTGCTTGTGGGGGGAGTCAAGAACAAGCAAAAATCACTCATAAATAAGCCACAAAGAAGCTCAATTATCCACAAACAAGCTCAATAAGCCACAAATAGTAAGCAGAGCAAACAACCCTAATGTTCGATATCAGATAAATAGACAAGCCTATTGTTTGATATCGGGCACAACTAACAAACAAGATCTCAAATACAGACTTCTATTCAGCTTTTTGATGAATTTCTTAATAAGCTAGAGTCCTAGATAAGCTCTAAAACAATAAACTAACTATTCTAAAGACCTAAAACAACCTACATGCTAACTGCTAACAAGATTGCACACCCTAAAACAACTTTTGTGACCCAAAATCACTTAACTGGTGGTTTTGGCTCTTCTAGACAGCAATATTGCACAACTTTTGATCTTTATTAGCTATAATTAACCACAATAAGACTGAGAACAAACTAGATAACCCCAAAAGGAGTACAAGACACCAGTCCAAAGAATTAGTACACAAACTTGTTTTTTTTTTACTATTTGACAGATTTTTATAGACTATAACTTGAACATGAAAATGAAATTAAGGCTGCAAATCATGAAATTAATCCCATAAATCAGCTGACATGCACTCCCTAGGGTTGTTCAAGCATGGAAAGGTCACTGGAGGTTAATCCCTACCCTTAACCCAACAATCACAAACACCCCTAAAAGTCTAAAAAACTAATTTTTTTCTTAGCAAAAGTTTATAAAACACCTAAACAACAAAAGATTATCACAGATTTAAGTCAAAGGTTACTTAAACAACACATTACCACATTAATCTCACAACCTCAAAGCATAAATCAAACAGTCACTCGAGCTTTTGGTAGAAAATGAAAAAATGGCTTACCTCCAAGGTGTACATCCACACCTTGGGGTTTAAGAGCTAATGTGCAGGATTGCACAAGCCTCCTCCCCTTTTAACACAAAAACAAGAAAACAAGATCAAAGAACCAATACTTGGATCTTGATAAAGTAAGCACAAGATAAATGAAAACAAATTTTGGGGAAAAGCTTTCTTACTCGAAACCTTTTCTCACACTTTTGAACTTTGAAAATATCTTAACAAAACTTGATAGAAATAAATTGAAACCACTTCAATCCTCAAACGGATTCACAAAACAAATTTCACAAATTAAAAATAGATTTTGGAACTTAGAAACCTTTTACCAACTTTTCAGAAACATGAAAAAGGAGGAATTATAAAGGAGACTACTTCACAATCACACTAGCACAAAGATAACATGGAACACATAATTAACCAAACTTTACCAACTTTTATATAAAATAAAAAGGAATTACAAGTTTTTTTGGAAATTCTGGAATAATGAAAACAAAAGCCCTATGCGCCTTTATATACAGGCTACAAGCTTCTAGAATAAAAAAGAAAACTACAAAACCCTACTGCTTGATTTTTATCAATTGCCCTTGGATTTTGAATCAAGAATTTGGTCAAAATTGTGACCCGTGACCTTTGTTGATTTCTGTGATGAGCTGTAAAAATTCATCCAAACCGTTCATTTGATTGTGGAGAACAAGTTATTGCACTATAATCGTTGATCCTCTGCTCCCTCTTGTTTTCTTCACATAAACATGTGCAAGGCACCTTTGGTGTGGGGTCTAGGGTGATGAGTTGTCGACTTTGTGCACACGGGTGTGTCCATAAAATATTCAATCTTTGATATGGACAATTTGAGCCATTATCCATTCAATTAGATTATAATTAATACTTAGGGTTTATGAGGAGGGGGTGGGTGAACAATACGCGTATTAATCCATTTGTGGTATAACAGTTATTGTTAACCGTGTACTTTGTTTTTTAAACATTGGGCTGTGAGTTAAAACGGGTTGGTTCTTGTGGGTTTAAGATATGGGCTCGTGGGTTAAGGTTGGAAATGGTGGGTATTTGTTGGGTATGGGTTACAAGTTTGGAAGAAATCACCCGTATATTTTGTAAACATCTTCATTTCAACTCTTGGCAGTTTGTATGACTTTTCCCTATGATAATAAGTTAGGACAAATTGCAAAATCAGTCCCTTTCTTCTTTAAAACATGAACAAGGACTATAATTGAACATCTTGCTTTCTTCAAGGGCTGATTATGCAATATCTTCAAACTTGAGGTACTTATTTTGTACAAAATGATTCGTGGAGGGTCATCTGTGGCAAGTATTCAAATATGAGGGACCAAACTTGTCATTTCTTCAAACTTCAAGGGCATTTTTGCAAAATCCACAATCGGGTCCGGTTCTTTGTGCGACTTCGTTTCCCGTGTTCGTTTTTGCTTGTTTCTTTATGGTCTTTTGTCTTTTTTACGATATCCGTACCTAAAATATATCAGGAACAAATAAAAGCATATTTCACGGTATTTTATGATATAATTAAGCATTTTAAGTCTGTTTTGGAGGATGAGACTATGTATAATTGCAGTATCATGACTTCCCCATACTAAACCATTGTCGTGACCTCATGCAATGCTAGAATAAAGTATCGTAGCACTTCCAAAATTCATTTTTATATGACTTTTATTAAAATTTAAACTTACGACACTACTACTACGTGTTTTAAACATAATGTATGATCTTTATCACGAGAACGTGACTTTTAGGTTCAAATAATAAGAACACGTGAATGCCTCATAGACATAAATTCGTTGTCCTCGATTTTCACCCAATTCCATGCTAAGCGTGTAACGACATCATTGTCATTATAAGTTAGTAATGCTAACACTACTCATATGCTCTAATCACGTACTTAGACTCCCTTATTCCTAATTGGTATCTCTTATATTTTATTTTGTCTTAATGATCACGAGGATATATTTTTTATTTATGCGTGAATAGAGATTAAGGTCCAAAAATAGAGTCTAAACGGTGTAACCAAAAGGACAAAACGCGATTTAGTACATTGAACTTGTCTAAGTGGAATTTCTACTACCCTAGATTATTAGAGGTAGAGAATAATACCCTCAATTTGGTTAACTAGAATTTTTATCACCCTACACACACTTGACATGATCACATTTCATCTTTTCAAGATTGTTTATGAAACTGGAGTTGCTCTTTTGCGTTTATAATAATATCATATTTCGTCTGATCAGGATTGATCGAGTCTAGTTAGCTCTTTTCTGTAGTGATTTACATTGGTTCTAGTCATGGACATTAAGTCAAAATTGCCTTTTACTACTTACTGAATAAAGCTTGTGTTATAATGTGGCAACAACAAACTTTTAAATCTACAATTTTTATGCCATGAAACTTCTTTCTTTTCAACTTTTATTGTATATACTACACTTAGTATTTTAGCATAAGGTTTAGTTTGGTATATTTATATACTGTTGTCAATTGTTTGATGTGCCAAATAACAGAGTCTAAGCTATTTGTAGAACCATTAACTATGAGACGAACTTGAATAATACTCTGGTATGATCCACTAGTAAAAAATCCACTTAAACCAAATTCAGGATACTATTCTCTACTTCTAATAATCCAGGGTAGTAAAAATTCCACTTAGACAAGTTGAAGGTACTAAACTGCGTTTTGGCCTAACCAAAATCATTGAATTAATAAGCTTTCCTAATAGACAGCGATGTCAAAAAATTAAGTCAACAAATAAGATTCGATAAACACGGTTTTATAACGGTTTTGAACATTTGACTTATTACCATGAATTTTATTACCCACCTCATCATCGGTGGCTTTGAAAATCATGGTTTACCTCCATCTTTTATTCAACTCCGCCATGGAGCTTTTATTATGAATTTGGTCTTGCCCTTGTCTTTTATTGAACCTTGCCATGAGGTGTTTATTATGACCACGTATATCCTCACGCTAAAGCGAATTTTGGATCTTTAAAGCTTCAAGGTTTTAAGGCTTCACTTTCAACTTTGCATAGATTTATCGGCCTTGTGAGCTTTAAGTTTTCGCTTGATTTAGGTAAGTATGCACTTAAAATAACTATTGGGGGAAGGTTCTCATTATTCGGGTGCCAATACTTCAAAACCATGATGCTGGCGATTCTCAAATGTTTTCCCAATTTAATTACATGGAAGCTATTAGAATTAATTTGAAACCAACAATAAAGATGAAACCGCTAAGTCAATATTTATTCAATTAAATATACACAAGCGATGGAAGAATAAGCAAATAATTAAAACACACGAGTTTTATGAAAGAATACGCGTACTCTACGTTTAGCATAGTAACTTTTAATTAACGCTATCATTTCTCGTCCTCATTTAAGAGACTTAGCCTAAAAATAGTTAAGGAATCGAAGCTAAGTGCTCAACATGTACGGTCGAGTCAAAAGTTACTCTTATTCTCACCATCAGAAAACCTACATTCGTGTCTTAAACACTTATGAAAAACGAGATTTTTTTTAAATTTATCCTTATTTGCAACAGAATGATAACAAAAAGATGAAAGTTGGAGAGCATTAAGGTTTAACAAGGTCGAGTATCTATTCACCCCCATACTAAAGTTAAACATTGTCCTTAATGTTTCGAGTCTAAGGGTGGAACACCCCTATACTAGAGACGAAAATTCGAATGCATAAGATCTAGCATGGAAAGGGTATAACAATTAATCTTAAGCCGTTTATGATGTGTGCGAAAAGATAATTGTTAGAACACAACAGGATATATCATTGGATATCGGAATTCTTCAAAGCCAACGATCGAAGCTCGAGTAAAACGAACACGAGATGCTTCGATCGTGATGACGATCCTAGTTAATCACAATCACAAATGACCATGAAACAAAGGTTTGAAGGGCACAAATCCCCACATTAAGCTAATTAGAAAACAAAAATATTTACACGGATAAGCATGAGAATTCGCCCACGAGGGACCTTGTTTTTTATAACTGATTCAAAAGCTCGACTCGAATCCCCATAAATGTGATCATTTCCGGATTATCATGGTTTTGGTCAAGTGTGGGGCTTACATGAAAACAAGGCCCAAAAGCAACCGATATTAAAGACATAGTTCTTATACCGGGGTCAAAGATGGTATCGTCACATCTGACGAAAAATAAAATACGCAAAATCGGAGGATACTCTTGTAAGGAAGAAAACTCCTTACAACGTACTTAAAGTACGTTTAGTCATCAAATCCGGGAGGGTGGGTAGGTTCACTTTGAAACAAGGGTGAAATTGAAAAAGAATTACTCAAATTATGAGTTTCAAAAGTCTCCCCCCGGATCGAAGGCAAAAGCCTCATGAAAATCCTCATTCTCATTGAGAGGCGATCCATCGGTGAACCCCTCGAGAATGGAAACGTCACAATTAGAAAGAGAATTCTCATCCATATGAGACTTCGGGTGGGTGACTAGCAAATCCAGCTCATCGAATTTAGGATCCAAAGAATCCTCACTCTCGATGTCCTCAAACGTCTTATCAAAGAGAGGATTTACGTCACCGAAAATGAACGCGTCATCAAATTCAAAAGAAGGGTTCTAAAAGATTCTAAAATCGTATCCTTGTCGAGTAGTGACTTGTCATTACTCGTGGAAAAAGCATCATCGAAAAGCGGGTTCGAGAAAGTCGTTGATTCTCTCCCCGAAGTGTCATTGGGAGAGACATCATCACATGAAATAGATTCACACTCACTATCGTGATTTGCCTCGTTATAATATTCGTGGAAAAATTCATCGAGAGCGAAGTCGCTTAACTCATCATCGGAGACAACCGTAGGCTAATTTTGGATTGGAATAGGGATCTCACCACTAGGATTAGTGCTAAGATTCTTCTCCCCCATACTTAGAGAGGCATCGAGTTCCGTAGTAAGTATAGGAGTAGTGGTTCCATGAGAAGGGTCGAGATTGAAAATATCGACATCGTCGTCGTCATAAGTGGGAAACGTGAGATCACACTTAGCTAGATGCTCCTCTCTCTCTCTTGAGCTCGTATCTTTTCTTTAATCTCGCCACTTATTTTGTTGTAATCAATTAGAAGTTGTCGAGTTTTTATCTCACACTCTCTTATAAAACCGTCACTTATTTATTCTCTACGATATCTCCTAATGCTTAGTAAATTATAGATATCGTTGATTTCGTCGTTAATTCGTTGTTTCTCGTCTTCTATATTTTCGATGCTCTTTTCAACTTTTTCAACATTTAAGATACCCTCTCTTTCCAAAAATTGTTGAAAGCGAATTTCCATTCGTTCATATTTTTCGTTGACGCGACTAAAACTTTAGTAGATGCGACTAGAACTCTCTTCGATGCGACTAAAACCGAGATCATCATCTAGAATATGTTGTGGAGGTGATTGGTCAAAACCGTTGAACTGATTGTCGAAAGATGTATTTTATTCATCAGTTGACTATCATACCCATAATGAGGTTCGTTTCCACAAAACTCACATGAATATGACGGTGGGTATTGCGAAGATTGGTCAAAGAAATTAGGATTCGGTTCGGAGTCATTATAATTAATCGTACAACTAAATTTGAAATCGTGCTCCAAACTGCAAAAATCACACGAATAAGACGAAGACGGTTGTGGAGTATGGTCGTAAGATTGAAATTTGTAACCATAATCGTTTTGAGGAGAGTTGTAGATATACCCCTCCCTTCCTCCTAAAATCTCGCAATTGTAACAATTACCTCCGTCGGGCGGACCTCCACAATATAGACACGAAAAATAACCACCATCATCCGACATGATGCAACGAGAATGTCGTTATGAGAATTAAACAATTTAGAGGGTTAAAGAAGAGAATTATGAAAATAGAGGAAAAGTAGAAGATTATTTTTGTGTTTTTGGTTTTTTTTTTGGAATTTTTATGTATTACGTAGATAATAAATCTACAAAAACCTCCTCAAATCAAAGATCTTTGATTAGAGAATCCAAAGGAATAAAAGTAATCACGTGAAGCGAAAACCTTCGTTGGACCTTGAAACGTTGGTGGAACACCAAAAGGTTTCAAGGGTTCAATAATATAAGAACAAAAATAGATTAATAATACTTGAGTAACTGTAACACCCCATTTTGATAATGGAATGTCACGCGTAATTATGGCGTGTCATCAAAGCATACAAGGATAAATGCCTAAAACATTACATGACCATAGGTATAACCAGAATCAAACATCGGTTCCCAATCATAAGCCCAAAACATAATAAAGCAAAAGAAATGAATGAAAGACTAAACAAGCATAAGTATATGAAGGCAAAAAGGAAAAGAAGTCTCTAGCAGCTTCCATCCTATGCACGCCCTCCAAATGCTCAAGTCTTTCCTAAGGTACATGCCGTTTTGGGACATGGAAAGGAAAGTAACGGCTGAGCAAAACGCTCAGTACACGGATATAGACATAGTATGAATGACTAAAACATAATAAAGACTTAATAGCAGCGGAAATGTATAAGTCCTGGAAAACCTGAAACATGTTCATAAAACTGGTTTTATAGTTTGAAAAGCCTTATGTTTATATTATGAAAACTGTTTACATATTTTACCATTAGCCAATATAGGTCATGAAAATCCACCGTGCATGAATACTTGGAGGGGTGACCTCATCATGCAAATTAGAGGGGCTGCCTCTAATTTAATATACTGGTTTGGGTAGGAGGGATCAGCTCCTTGTGAAGGATGCAAGGCACAGACCACATTCACACTGAGTAATCTGCTGAAAACATGTAACTAGGATGCACCCATACGCTCCACATGATAAATATAATAAATGGCCAAAGTTGAAGGGACGCCACGAGCAATCACTCCGCCGTGGTGAAGTCATAACACCAGTGCCTCTAGTGTTATGGTTATGGTACCTCCATAACTAGGTGAAACTGGTCATGCATGTATATGGCTATAAGTATTCTAAATTAAACATAAGCAAATCAAACATATAAACTTATACTACGGGAAAACAGTTGGCTGCATACGGGGAATCCTAATAAGGAAAGAATGTCCATACTGAAAGGACGGGAATCCGTACCTTATGTCCAGTGAACGAAGAATACGAACGGAAGAGAGTCCTACTTCGGTATCACTAATGCTACATAAATACATACGTGTATAAGTATCTGATACTAAATACGTAACTGGTTTTATATCATGTCTTAACTTATTTTATACGTTCATGTCATGTTTTACTGTTTTAAGCTTTATGTTGTGTTTATCTTATATTCTGTCTATTCTGATTAAGTATTACTTGTATTTCATGTATTATTATACTTACTGTGTAATAATAAGTAACTTTCTAAAAATAGCAAGTTTCCCAAAATAGAAAGTTTCCAAAAATAGATTTACTGCTTAAAATATATAAGTTTCTAAAAAAATAGAAAGTTTCCATAAATAGATTAGCTGCTTAAAATAAATAAGTTGCTAAAAAAAGATAGTTTCCATAAATAGAATTAAGCTGGATTATTAAGCTAAAAAGATAAGCTTAAGTTTTACTTATTAATATTCTAGGTCATGGGATTAAATAGTGTAGTTTATTAATTAATACATGTAAATTAAATAATCCATATGTTATATGATTTAATTAAATATAAACATGATTTAATTAAATTAAAGTGTATAACAAAACTTAGGTTAAAACATGTATTAATATTGTATTAATATAACCTAAGTCATGGTTATTAATAAATTATATTTCATGTTTAATAATTAATTAATACTATAGTGTAAAATAAATAATTAAATACTTAGGTTAAAATCATGTATTATTATTAATAATGATAAACCTAAGTCCATGTTTTAATTAAATGAATTATATACCATGACAAATTAATTTAATTAACTTGTAAATCTTATATACTTGTAAAATAAATTAGGCTTGTAGAAGAAATCATGCATCGAACCCGTGTATTATAATTTTAATCACGACATGAACCGGACCAAATAAATTTTGTAATTCTCGTATAACTAAGGTTTTAAATAATATAACCTAACTTGACAAGATTTAATCAATATTAATTAGATTAAACAAAATTAATATTGCATGATTAATTTAATACCTTAATTAAATTAATTAATTTAACTTGAAAGAATGATAAAACAAACACCCCTTTTAACAAAAACCTAAAACTGCCTTCCAAACACCCCGACCAAAACCAACAGCCAAACACCCCCCCCCCCTGTGTTGCTGTTGGCTGCGCAGCAGCCACTGGCAGTAGCCAGTTTCCCCCTGCTGCGTCTAAAATACCCACCGACAGTGGTAGTTCCCTCCTGTTCGAGTCAAAGTTCCCACCGAGAGCATAAAGCTCTCGGTTCCCACTGCCTGCCAAATGCAGCCCTGTGCTGCTGCTACTGGTATACCAAACGTGCCCCTGTGGGGTTATTGGCTTGCGGCTGGCCCAAATAAATAGCCCCCCGAATGTTTAGAAATCCCCACTGAGACCATAGATTGGTCTCGGCTTGCGTGCAGGCTGAAAAACCACAACCCCCGACACTAAATATTGTATAACTACGTTTTATAACATGTTACCAGTATGTTTATTTGATTTCTTGATCAATTACTATGATTAATAAAAGAAAACGAAAATAAAAGATCAATTAATATGTGTTAGATATAACACCAATCGTACCTTGTTTCTGGATTGGAAAACTCACGTGATGTTCCTGTTTTCTTGGGAGCAGTCGGCGGCCAAGGACAAGAGAGAAAGAAAAAAAACAATCGACTGATTGTTTTAGGGTTTTCTTTTTTTTGGATTTATTGTGTCTACGTTTGTTTTTAACCAATATATTACTTCCTTCGATTTTTCCCTTCCTGTAGTCGGTTTGGTTACTACATGGGCCTCGGCCCATATCTCTTGCCCCATATAAAACGCCTAACTAACACATACAACCCTTATTTTTTTATTTATTTCGCGACTCGATAATGTTACGTGATTCGTGTTATAAAATGTCGGGTATTATTATTTCTTGTCGTACGTGAAGTCGTGTTATCAAATGTCGTGTTCCATACTTGTTGTGTTTATATTCCTTGTTACGTTTTTTAAGTACCATACGTAAACACGTGTCGTATAATAATATACGTAATACTCGTGGAAATTAATTAATATATGTAATATCTATATTAAATGTTCGTAATTACGTGTTGTATATTAATAAAATCTTAAGGTTTCTAGTTTGTTCGTGTTTCATGTACGTACTGTTCATGGAATTTATGTGCGGGTTTTACAATTCTTCCCCCCTAAAAAGAATAATTCGTCCCCGAATTATAGATAACGTTAACTGAAAGAGAAATATACCCGAATCAAATTGGAAGGGTGTGTAAGATAACGGAATATGAAGGTGACATGGTTGAAGGAACGCGGAACGTGACATGTCTTGAAAGGACATGTAACGTGACGTGACTGAAAGGACATATCTAATTGATAAGAGAAAAACGGATAAGAAGTCCGGATGAAATTGTCCGTTTCCAAGTGGCCTCCCTCTTGGAATGGTTCCTTCACAAGATCTTGACACAAATCATAAATCTTGGTCCTCCTGACCTTGACTTGGAATACGAAGAAGTTCTTGGTTATCAACTTAAGGTAGATCCCCTAAATTTGATTGAGGGAATAAGAATTAACGTGTAAAGGCGACTAAAACGTTATCGTGCAAAATACTTTAACTTAACTGATAATTAGCAACAATGCGCGAGACACAAAGAAACGTAGTACGTGAAAAATTTTGAACGTGACACGTGAAAAATTTTGAACGTGATACGTTGAGATGTGATGAGTGTAGTATGAGTAAACATATCGTGATCATGATACGTGTAACATATCTTGATCATGATATGAGGAACGTGGAATGAACATGACATGTGAAACATATCGTGAACATATAATATAATGGCGGTAACGCCAAACGCTACAAGGTGAGACATAGAATATGAAGAGAAACGTCTATCTGAGGATAGGGAGTTATACTAAACTTGGGTCTGGTCTCTCAAGTTCTTGCAAAACTTCCCAGAATGAAAAAATGAACGTAAAATCGTAAGCCGAGATGCCATCATGAACGTTAATAGTGTCATGAACGCGAGCGCGAAAGCAAGTCGTGAAGTTAGAACAAGGACGTGAAGTAAATAAGGAGCACAATTATGAATATTTGTCTGACCCGATAACTGAGGAATTGCCAAGTGATCGGATGAGACTTGGCTGGAACATGTCCGATCAATCTGTTGGTTCCGAAATCCTTGCGGATGTAAGGATTCTGCAGACTTGATCAAACTGTTTGCAATAAACAGATAGTACATGCTTCTTCTGAGTTTGCGTTAAACTGGTAACCACAAATCCGTGGAGATCTTGTCCCATTTCCATTCACAATTTCAGATGATGAAAACATCCTAGTCTGTTGGTGTCCTATCTTAACCTGTTGATATGTCAGGTACCTAGATATGAACGTAACTGTATCTTGCTTCGTAGAACTTGATACCTAGGAGTTTGCGAAACTATGAGTCTCTGAATCTAGACTTCTCCTAGCATAGGATTTTCTAGAACACCTAATGTAGTGTAGGGTTCTCTCCTTTACGCATAAGCTGAGTCATGGTAAGATTCACCGTAGAAAGCCATGTGATTCAGCGTGTCACTGTAATCAACCAGAATTGATATTGGAAATTTCCATGGTGGAATTTCTCTTGTCATAGAATTTGCAACATACTGCATATATGGTCTTCCTGTTCTTCTCTAAACTTAGAGGAAATCAGGTTATCCTCGATGAAAACGCTGATGAATTTGCTTATGAGTTCATGGAACCCAGTTTATTAAGTCCATAATGCTGTTGGAGCATTTATGAGACTAATACAGAATCATGAATTTAGCATGACCAAGTCGTGTACGAATAGCAGTCATGGACATGTCCTGCTCTTTCACTCGTCACTGTAGGCGGCCTGATCATGAGTTCGATCTCGAAAAAGTGATTAACACTATAAGGTCGATTGGACATGTTGTCAATATGTGGAGGAGAATAACGGTCATGAATGGTGATTTGTTTAAGTCGACGGTAGTCGACACATAATCTCATGGTACCTCCTTCTCCTTGTAGGTTCTTCTGAAATGTATGAGAAGGTCTTGGAATAATTAATACAAGGTTTTTAAGCTCGTATGAAAGTTCGTAGAATCCGATCTTTTCGAATTGATTACCGATCAAAAGTGCGACTTAATTGTTCTTGGTGGAAAGTAAAAGGGGATTGGTTTTCTATTCTACTCAAAAGGATTAAATGCGTGAAGTGGTAAAAATAAGCTAAAATCAATTAATCTTGAAAGTAACTCAACAAATTAAAAACGATTTAAAAATAATAAAGCTGAAATTAAACTTACTAAAAACTGTTCATTCGGAATGTTTGGTTTATGCGGAATAATCTCTTGACTTGAAATAAATGTCCTTCATTCGGAATAAATAAGCTTCATGCGGAATAAAATGCTTCACTCAGAAAAAGTCACTCATCCGGAATAAAATAGCTCGTTCGGAAAGTTCCTTGATTCGGAATGTTCTTTCATGCGGAATAAATTGACAAAATGTGTTGGTTCGGAATATTTCTTTATGCGGAATAAAATTGACTCGGAATAGATTTAGCTCATGCGGAATAATAAAAAGAAAAGCTTCATTCGGAATATAAACTTTGGTTCGGAATAAATCTTTCATGCGGAATAACTGTGCTCATCCGGAATATTTTCTTTATTCAGAATAATTAACTGAGCTGTTGGTTCGGAATGTTCTGCTGACTCGGAATAACTGAATGAAAACCTTCATTCGGAATAAATTGTTTATCCGGAATGTTTGTTCATCCGGAATAAATGGTTGATCCGGAATAATTAGTTTATTCGGAATACTTTCTTTATCCGGAATAATCACTCATCCGGAATAGACTCTTTATCCGGAATAAATTTGAAAAACACTTCGTTTGGAATACTAAATGGAATCCTTGATTCGGAATATAATGCTTCGTTCGGAATCTGGGTATTTGAAGAACACGAAGAACAGTAAAATACAACAAGACGAATTTGAACCAAAATCAACAAAGTTTTCACCAAAGATTAAACAAAACTAACCACCAATCATCTACTAATGATAACCTTTAAACCAAATCAACAAAAACATAAAACCCACTTACTTTTGAAGATCAAACTCAACAAAATAAAACTTAAAACTTTGAATCACCAAGAAAAGAAAGAATAAGATTAAATGAAAGATGATATTGAATGATTAAGGTTAAATAAACAAAAGGGAAGATTAAAAACTTACAAGATTTGTGAATTCAACAAAGATGAAAAATCACCAACACCTTAATGGTGTTGGTTTCCTACGAAACAAAAGAAAGAAAAAATAGGAAATGAAAAACTAGTCTCCAAGTTGTGAAGGGATCTTCTATATATAGGCCTTGGGCTTGGTTGGTGAGTGGGCTTTCTTCCTTTCTTTTTGTCTTCTCGTCTTTTCAGTAAAGTTGATGTTTTTGATTCTGATTCGGGATTTGTTGATGAATAAATTCAACTCGTCTTTAAATTTCTTCGTTTAATAGACTTGAGTTCTTCGACATATGTAAATCTTCCATCTTTGGTCTTTTTCTTCGATAAATCTTCAAATAGGCCCATTGACTTCAAATCTTTTGCATCTCTTGGACAATAGACTTCGTCTTGAGTCTTTTTCTTTGATAAAACCCGTGCAATCCCATGTTTTCATCAATATTTATCCGGTTGGCTCTGAAAACACAACAAACACACAAACCACACATAATTCCAAACAAATGATATTAAATACGCGTTTTGGTCTCGTTTTATCAAGAAATAAGTGGTAAACGGATGGGTGTTTTCACACCTATCAATAATCAACTGACAGCTAGAAAATTTTAGCGACCATGGCTAACAACACACATGCTTGTAAGCATAGATAATTTGTACAGATTTTCCTGATGGAAAATCAAGCTGAAAGTATTCAGGAGCCTGAACATTACTATACATAATTACGAGTCGTAGCATGGTGTGCTGTTCATAGTCCATAACTAGGATAAAATTCATCTCGTGTCTATCCGAGGAAATACGTTAGCAGCTTGGATCTCATCATCAAGCTGAAGGAAAACCTTCGTATACGTGGGAATACGAAAGGCGTCCTTCATGGTCATGAATATATAAAATATGGTGAAAGAATGAAAGTGACATCGGCAACGTGACAGTTCTAACTGATGCGCCGGTAATGGTATTGAAATTCTTGTGGCCTGATTAATACATGGCACAACAAAATGGATATACCCTTGGAGGGTACCCTGAATTTCTTAGACATGTTCCATAGTTGGACGTGAGTCATGTGTCTTGACTCGTGTCTTGGAACTATAAGCATGACATATGTCTTGACTAGTGTCTTGACATGTGTCTTCAGAAAGTATACGTGAGACATGTGTCTTGACTGATGTCTTGACATGTGTCTCGAGACGTAAAACAATAGAACTACAATATTAGGTTATTATGCCAGACTTGGCGGATCGGTTGGACTACTGATCCTTTGTGTGTCTTATCACGTCCGCGGCCGGAGCCTCGGTTGCGATTTCTAGAATAGTTTCTGTCATAGTTATTACTATCGTCCTGTCTGTCAGTTCCATGACGGTCATTCTCATGACCGTGATTCATGTAACTATTCAGCTGAGTGGCCGGCTGGTACCGGTTCTCCACTCATATAACTGAAACGACAATTGAATGAAGTGTGACATGTAACTAAGAATTTGGGACAATGACAGATGGAGATCGTCTTGTGGTGAAGCATCTTCTCATCCGATCGCTTTGATCTAACGCCTTTGTCTTCGTCTTGTAGGAGCTCCAGGTTGTGAACAGCATCAGCATCTCGTAGCGTCTTCGAACGTCAGCAAAATCAACCTTTAGTAACATCTCCAAGTTATGAGCGACATCAACAATTTGTAGAGTATCAGCAAGTGGAAGTACGCACATGGGATAAGGTACATGGAGTACACATGGAATGTACATGAAATGATCGGTATGAGGTTGATACATTGTCATGATTTAAGGAAAGTATATCGGTTAAACAATTAGAAAACCATCATGATAACCTGGCAATATTAGCATAGACATCATTCTGGTTGTATCGAGAAACGTTAAAGTGTGGTTACACAAAATTCAACTATGATTTGCTTGACAGCATGGTCAATGAAAACCAACCATGACTATCATGAAAGCAGGATTCAATGAAGTCCAACAATGCCTTGCATGAAAGCATAAATAACAAAAGAGGCGTAAGACATAATCAACATGAAGACGGAATTATCATGAAGAAACATGAAATCATCTATCATGAAGGAGTGTATAACATAATCAACACGAAACTGGAGTTAACCATGACATATCATGAAGGAGTGTATAACATAATCAACACGAAACTAGAGTTAACCATGACAGTATGAAAACATACTTGACATAAAAACATATTAACTTATGAGGGGACATGAAAAAAATTTATTCCAATAAATCATGAGAAAAATTTTATGCATGAAAAACAGTGCATGAATGCGTAATGTAGTTTATAAAAACCTTCATATGTGCGAGGGGACGCCTATGGGTCGGTCCCAAAACAAAAGACATGGCGAGGGGACGCCTATGGGTCGGTCCCAAAGTTAAAAGTTTCGATAAAAGCACATGCGACTAAATAGGGCAAGTCCTGTACCAACCATTACTTAGTCATAATTCCTGCAACAATGATACATGAAACATAAATAAATGAAACTCATCTGTCTAAAATTATCAGAAGTTTTTTTTATGTGACTAATTATGAACTACTGGGGTTCAGTCCACATAGCCACAGTTCAAGAGGAACATTATGCATGAAACAATGACACATAACTAAATATGAATGACGGTTGTCCATCCATATTAGTAAACAATATCGATGAAAACATCAAGGTTAAAACCTCAAGGTGCTGAAAACATCTTGGTTAAAACAACAATGCGCTAAAACATCAATACATGGAATAACAAGCGTTGGCTTAGGAAGCTCCTGGTGACTACCCACTAGTCACAGGTCGAGTTTTAGAGCCTACAGGTCGAAGCCTTGGCTATGATACCATAATTGTAACACCCCATTTTGATAATGGAATGTCACGCGTAATTATGGCGTGTCATCAAAGCATACAAGGATAAATGCCTAAAACATTACATGACCATAGGGATAATCGGAATCAAACATCGGTTCCCAATCATAAGCCCAAAAGATAATAAAGCAAAAGAAATGAATGAAAGACTAAACAAGCATAAGTATATGAAGGCAAAAAGGAAAAGAAGTCTCTAGCAGCTTCCATCCTATGCACGCCCTCCAAATGCTCGAGTCTTTCCTAAGGTACCTGCCGTTTTGGGACATGGAAAGGAAAGTAACGGCTGAGCAAAACGCTCAGTGCATGGATATAGACATAGTATGAATGACTAAAACATAATAAAGACTTAATAGCAGCGGAAATGTATAAGTCCTGGAAAACCTGAAACATGTTCATAAATCTGGTTTTATAGTTTGAAAAGCCTTATGTTTATCTTATGAAAACTGTTTACATATTTTACCATTAGCCAATATAGGTCATGAAAATCCACCGTGCATGAATACTTGGAGGGGTGACCTCATCATGCAAACTAGAGGGTCTGCCTCTAATTTAATATACTGGTTTGGGTAGGAGGGATCAGCTCCTTGTGAAGGATGCAAGGCACACACCACATTCACACTGAGTAATCTGCTGAAAACATGTAACTAGGATGCACCCATACGCCCCACATGATAAATATAATAAATGGCCAAAGCTGAAGGGACGCCGAGCAATCACTCTGCCGTGTGAAGTCATAACACCAGTGCCTCTAGTGTTATGGTTATGGTACCTCCATAACTAGGTGAAACTGGTCATGCATGTATATGGCTATAGGTATTCTAAATTAAACATAAGCAAATCAAACATATAAACTTATACTACAGGAAAAGTTGGTTGCATACGGGGAATCCTAATAAGGAAAGAATGTCCATACTGAAAGGACGGGAATCCGTACCTTATGTCCAGTGAACGAAGAAGACGAACGGAAGAGAGTCCTACTTCGGTATCACTAATGCTACATAAATACATACGTGTATAAGTATCTGATACTAAATACGTAACTGGCTTTATATCATGTCTTAACTTATTTTATACGTTCATGTCATGTTTTACTGTTTTAAGCTTTATGCTGTGTTTATCTTATATTCTGTCTATTCTGATTAAGTATTACTTGTATTTCATGTATTATTATACTTACTGTATAATAATAAGTAACTTTCTAAAAATAGCAAGTTTCCCAAAATAGAAAGTTTCCAAAAATAGATTTTCTGCTTAAAATAGATAAGTTTCTAAAAAAATAGAAAGTTTCCATAAATAGATTAGCTGCTTAAAATAAATAGGTTTCTAAAAATAGAAAGTTTCCATAAATAGAATTAAGCTGGATTATTAAGCTAAAAAGATAAGCTTAAGTTTTACTTATTAAATTCTAGGTCATGGGATTAAATAGTGTAGTTTATTAGTTAATACATGTAAATTAAATAATCCATATGTTATATGATTTAATTAAATATAAGCATGAATTAATTAAATTAAAGTGTATAACAAAACTTAGGTTAAAACATATATTAATATTGTATTAATATAACCTAAGTCATGGTTATTAATAAATTATATTTCATGTTTAATAATTAATTATTACTATAGTGTAAAATAAATAATTAAATACTTAGGTTAAAATCATGTATTATTAATAATAATAATAAACCTAAGTCCATGTTTTAATTAAATTAATTATATACCATGACAAATTAATTTAATTAACTTGTAAATCTTATATATTGGTAAAATAAATTAGGCTTGTAGAAGAAATCATGCATCGAACCCGTGTATTATAATTTTAATCACGACATGAACCGGACCAAATAAATTTTGTAATTCTCGTATAACTAAAGTTTTAAATAATATAACCTAACTTGACAAGATTTAATCAATATTAATTAGATTAAACAAAATTAATATTGCATGATTAATTTAATACCTTAATTAAATTAATTAATTTAACTTGAAAGAATGATAAAACAAACACCCCTTTTAACAAAAACCTAAAACTGCCTTCCAAACACCCCGACCAAAACCAACAGCCAAACACCCCCCCTGTGTTGCTGTTGGCTGCGCAGCAGCCACTGACAGTAGCCAGTTTCCCCCTGCTGCGTCTACCTACCGACAGTGGTAGTTCCCCCCTGTTCGAGTCAAAGTTCCCACCGAGAGCATAAAGCTCTCGGTTCCCACTGCCTGCCAAACGCAGCCCTGTGCTGCTGCCACTGGTATACCAAACGTGCCCCTGTGGGGTTATTGGCTTGCGGCTGGCCCAAATAAACAGCCCCCCGAATGTTCAGAAATCCGCACTGAGACCATAGATTGGTCTCGGCTTGCGTACAGGCTGAAAAACCACAACCCCCGACACTAAATATTGTATAACTACGTTTTATAACTTGTTACCAGTATGTTTATTTGATTTCTTGATCAATTACTATGATTAATAAAAGAAAACGAAAATAAAAGATCAATTAATATGTGTCAGATTTAACACCAAATCGTACCTTGTTTCTGGATTGGAAAACTCACGTGATGTTCCTATTTTCTTGGGAGCAGTCGACAGCCAAGGACAAGAGAGAAAGAAAAAAAACAATCGACTGATTGTTTTAGGTTTTTTTTTGGATTTATTGTGTCTACGTTTGTTTTTAACCAATATATTACTTCCTTCGTTTTTTCCCTTTCTGTAGTCGGTTTGGTTACTACATGGGCCTCGGCCCATATCTCTTGCCCCATATAAAACGCCTAACTAACACATACAACCCTTATATTTTTATTTATTTCGCGACTCGATAATGTTACGTGATTCGTGTTATAAAATGTCGGGTATTATTATTTCTTGTCGTACGTGAAGTGGTGTTATCAAATGTCGTGTTCCATACTTGTTGTATTTATATTCCTTGTTACGTTTTTAAGTACCATACGTAAACACGTGTCGTATAATAATATACGTAATACTCGTGAAAATTAATTAATATATGTAATATATGTATTAAATGTTCGTAATTACGTGTTGTATATTAATAAAATCGTAAGGTTTCTAATTTGTTCGTGTTTCATGTACGTACTGTTCATGGCATTTATGTGCGGGTTTTACAACTCTTCCCCCCTAAAATGAATAATTCGTCCCCGAATTATAGATAACGTAAACTGAAAGAGAAACATACCCGAATCAAACTGGAAGGGTGTGTAAGATAACGAAATACGAAGGTGACATGGTAGAAGGAACGCGGAACGTGACATGTCTTGAAAGGACATGTAACGTGGCGTGACTGAAAGGACATATCTAATTGATAAGAGAAAAACGGATAAGAAGTCCGGATGAACTTGTCCGTTTCCAAGTGGCCTCCCTCTTGGAACGGTTCCTTCACAAGATCTTGACACAAATCATAAATCTTGGTCCTCCTGACCTTGACTTGGAATACGAAGAAGTTCTTGGTTATCAACTTAAGGTAGATCCCCTAAATTTGATCGAGGGAATAAGAATTAACGTGTAAGGGCAACTAAAACGTTATCGTGCAAAATACTCCAACTTAACTGATAATTAGCAACGATGCGCGAGACACAAAGAAACGTAGTACGTGAAAAATTTTGAACGTGACACGTGAAAATTTTTGAACGTGATACGTTGAGATGTGATGAGTGTAGTATGAGTAAACATATCGTGATCATGATACGTGTAACATATCTTGATCATGATATGAGGAACGTGGAATGAACATGACATGTGAAACATATCGTGAACATAGAATATAATGGCGGTAACGCCAAACGCTACAACGTGAGACATAGAATATGACGAGAAACGTCTATCTGAGGATAGGGAGTTATACTAAACTTGGGTCTGGTCTCTCAAGTTCTTACAAAACTTCCCAGAATGAAAAAAAGTTACGTAAAATCGTAAGCCGAGATGCCATCATGAACGTTAATAGTGTCATGAACGCGAGCGCGAAAGCAAGTCGTGAAGTTAGAACAAGGACGTGAAGTAAATAAGGAGCACAATTATGAATATTTGTCTGACCCGATAATTGAGGAATTGCCAAGTGATCGGATGAGACTTGGCTGGAACATGTCCGATCAATCTGTTGGTTCTGAAATCCTTGCGGATGTAAGGATTCTGCATACTTGATCAAACGGTTTGCAATAAACAGATAGTACATGCTTCTTCTGAGTTTGCGTTAAACTGGTAACCACAAATCCGTGGAGATCTTGTCCCATTTCAATTCACAATTTTAGATGATGAAAACATCCCAGTCTGTTGGTGTCCTATCTTAACCTGTTGATATGTCAGGTACCTAAATATGAACGTAACTGTATCTTGCTTCGTAGAACTTGATACCTAGGAGTTTGCGAAACTCTGAGTCTCTGAATCTAGATTCTCCTAGCGTAGGATTTTATAGAACACCTAATGTAGTGTAGGGTTCTCTCCTTTACGCATAAGCTGAGTCATGGTAAGATTCACCGTAGAAAGCCATGTGATTCAGCGTGTCACTGTAATCAACCAGAATTGATATTGGAAATTTCCACGGTGGAATTTCTCTTGTCATAGAATTTGCAACATACTGCAGATATGGTCTTCCTGTTCTTCTCTAAACTTAGAGGAAATCAGGTTATCCTCGATGAAAACGCTAATGAATTTGCTTATGAGTTCATGGAACTCAGTTTATTAAGTCCATAATGCTGTTGGAGCATTTATGAGACTAATACAGAATCATGAATTTAGCATGACCAAGTCGTGTACGAATAGCAGTCATGGACATGTCCTGCTCTTTCACTCGTCACTGTTGGCGGCCTGATCATGAGTTCGATCTCAGAAAAGTGATTAACACTATAAGGTCGATTGGACATGTTGTCAATACGTGTAGGAGAATAACGGTCATGAATGGTGATTTGTTTAAGTCGATGGTAGTCGACACATAATCTCATGGTACCTCCTTCTCCTTGTAGGTTCTTCTGGAATGTATGAGAAGGTCTTGGAATAATTAATACAAGGTTTTTAAGCTCGTATGAAAGTTCGTAGAATCCGATCTTTTCGAATTGATTACCGATCAAAAGTGCGACTCAATTGTTCTTGGTGGAAAGTAAAAGGGGATTGGTTTTCTATTCTACTCAAAAGGATTAAATGCGTAAGTAACTCAACAAATTAAAAACGATTTAAAAATAATAAAGCTGAAATTAAACTTACTAAAAACTGTTCATTCGGAATGTTTGGTTCATGCGGAATAATCTCTTGACTTGAAATAAATGTCCTTCATTCGGAATAAATAAGCTTCATGCGGAATAAAATGCTTCACCCGGAAAAAGTCACTCATCCGGAATAAAATAGCTCGTTCGGAAAGTTCCTTGATTCAGAATGTTCTTTCATGCGGAATAAAACTGTTGGTTCAGAATAAGCTTCATGCGGAATAAATTGGCAAAATGTGTTGGTTCGGAATATTGCTTTATGCGGAATAAAATTGACTCGGAATAGATTTAGCTCATGCGGAATAATAAAAAGAAAAGCTTTATTCGGAATATAAACTTTGGTTCGGAATAAATCTTTCATGCGGAATAACTGTGCTCATCCAGAATATTTTCTTTATTCGGAATAATTAACTGAGCTGTTGGTTCGGAATGTTCTGCTGACTCGGAATAACTGAATGAAAACCTTCATTCGGAATAAATTGTTTATCCGGAATGTTTGTTCATCCGGAATAAATGGTTGATCCGGAATAATTAGTTTATTCGGAATACTTTCTTTATCCGGAATAATCACTCATCCTGAATAGACTCTTTATCCGGAATAAATTTGAAAAACACTTCGTTCGGAATACTAAATGAAATCCTTGATTCGGAATATAATGCTTCGTTCGGAATCTGGGGATTTGAAGAACACGAAGAACAGTAAAATACAACAA
Organism: Glebionis coronaria; assembly: GCA_025667525.1. Lineage (NCBI taxonomy): Eukaryota > Viridiplantae > Streptophyta > Magnoliopsida > Asterales > Asteraceae > Glebionis > Glebionis coronaria. The sequence continues at coordinate 99,693,716 of CM046879.1, forward strand.
GACGAATTTGAACCAGTGATGAGACTGCTTTTATACATAGTCTCATCTTCCAAATAGGGCTTAAAATGCATTAAATATCATCAAAATACCCATATATATGCTTGTGTATTTTAGGTACGGATATTGAGAAAATGACAAAAGATCACAAGAATCATACAAAAACGAACACGGGAAACAAAGCCGCACAATGAACCGAGCCCTAATGAAGACTTTCCCAAGAATTACCCTTGAAGATTTGAAGAATTATGAAGAAGGGTCCTCCAATATGGAATAATTGACACTTTATACCCTTGTATCTTCATAATTACAAGATTGGTCCCTAAAGTTTGTCAAAATTACAAAAAGGACCCTTGACTTTCAACATTTGGCAAGAATGGTCCCTCATCAAACAATACTTGGCAATTTCAGTCCTCCAAAATGCTCAACATACAAGTCAAGACCATTATCCATCATCAAAATGCCAATTCAGTCCTTCAAGAATTCAGAAATGGCAAGAAATACCCCTGAAATCATTTTACAAAAGTTTTTGGGGCAAAAGTGTAAAGATGCAAAAGTTGTTATAACTAGTTTGGGCGTTGATAGAAGTTTGGAATGTAAATAGCAAGCTGCTGAAAGTTGAAGGTTTAATGCTGACAGACAAGATTCTAACCTAGACCAACCAGATAGTGACACGTAGCCCACTCAATCTTTTCCACCAATCACACCACTCCCTGCCTCCACATCAGATCCCACTCACCCCTGATTAATTAATTAACCACACATTGGCGCCTTAACATTTATTTAAATGTTAATCACTTTCTAAACGGATCAAAACCATGTTCATCAGACTCAAGAACACAATTAGGGATTTTTGATTTAGCAAAAATTAAACCTCAAAATTGTGCAGATTAGTGATTAAGGTGACCCTAATCACAACCCAACTCTCAAAAGGACTGCCACCTCACTCCCTTAGTCACATGAAAAACCCTTGTCCCACCTCTTGGAGAAGAAGACAAAACAGTGATGAAGATCTAACGTCCCACAACAAAGCTTGGAAACTAAGCTTATTTGAGACCATGATTCAACTTTCTACAGCTATACACACCACAAACAACCAAGAATTCTTCACAAGACTCCAAGGTTTTCAAAATCTGCAAGGGCAATTTTGGAAGTTCAAGCATTAGGGTTTAGCATTTTTATCTGTTCTTAGCTCACTTGTAAGGATATATATAAAGCCATAGGGTCTCACATAGATTTTTGCTTTTGGTTTTTCCTTGTTCAAGCACTTGTAAATCCCTTTTTCAGTTTTATGAAATTTGAGTTAAGTGTGTTGAAGAAAGACCAAGTGCCATCTTATTATTGCTTGTTTATGTTCTTAGTTAACTGAATGTGAATCAAAAATCTGCTTTCAAAAGAGGAGTGTGCAAAAGTTTGCACATTTTCTTCATTTTCTTGATATTTTGCTAAGTTCTTGGTCTATCTTGGAATTCTTGGGTTATAGGGCTGATCATAGCATCCTAATTGTGTTGATTAAGGTGTGGTGAGGCTTATAACTTGGGGATAATCAAGTGTGGAGGACAAGAGTTGCATCAATGAAGAATTTTTCAAGTTTCTGATTTTATACTTGTGCTTCTAACCTTGTTGATTCTTAGCAGGCTTTGTTGTGGAAGCTTGTGCTTGTTCTTGCTAGCACATAAGCTCAAAATCCGTGGGTGTGGATGTACATCCATGAGGTACACACCCTTAATCCCAAAATCTGAAAATATTTTGGATATTTGTGATATTTGAGTGTTGCCTTTGTTCTTGTGTATTTAGTGGCTTATACTTGCTTGAATCTGTTAATCTTACTTGTTATTGTGTTAATTGATGCTTGGGTGGTCTTGAATCTCACTTTTTCTTTGAAAAATTTAGATTTGAAAAGATAAAGGGGTGTTTGGGTCTACCTGTTTGTGATTGCATCTTGGTATTGTGTTGTTAGAAGGTATTGTTTATGATTGGTATCTGATATATGCCTTGTTGAGAGTGTTTTGCTGCAAGTTTTTGGGTTTGAAACTTCAAATCAAACAATCTGCTATAACTTGGTGAATTTAACTGTTTTTGACCTAAGATTTTGGTGAAATCTAGTATTTGTGCATGCTTAGGGTTGAAAGTTGTTAAAACATCATCATTATAACTTATTTGATAGATATTGAGTGTTGAATCTGGCTTATTGGTCAAATACATCAGCAAAGTGTAAAACTGCATGTGTTAGTGTTCATCAGTAACATTCATAAGCTTAAATCTTGATTTAGGCTTTAAGCCATTGCATGAAAATTGTTTAAACTTGTTCATTAGAGTTTATAATAGCTTGTGTATGCATTTGGTTGAATTTGGTTGGCTGATTATTGCTAAAACTGTTTATAAGTGCTCAACTGCTTAATTGTTCATGTCTATATCATATCTGGTGCTTTATTGATTAAACTGTATCAATTGGGTGTTTGTGATTGTGATATTTTGATTGTTCTTGACTCCTTTTGATCCAAAGATCATTTGGGTGCCTTTGTGTAATCTGAATCTCCAAAAAAGTCACTAAAGACAAAAAGTCAAACAAGTCAAGCAGTAGAAAAAGTTTCCACTGCTCAACACCCAAAGCTAGCCCCTGCTAGTGTTATTTTGAACTCAGCTTATCAATAAGCTATTTCAGCTTATCCAGACTTGCAACAACTTATTTTTTGTAATAGGTCTTCATTATTTGACCCATTTGAGTAGACTGGAGCTTATTGGACTTTGACTTTTTACTAGAGAACCAACTTATTTAACTTTTACATAAGTGCTTATTTGCTTTTTCCAGCATATTGAGTCAGATTATTTGAAAACTCTTTGTTGATTTTGCTTAATTAAGTCATTTAAAAGCTTTAGGAACTCGAATCAGCACTTGGGGTGGCATAGAACTCAAAAACGACTATTTTGTCGTTTTCTATAGATTGCTTATTGCATTTTCAGGCTTATTCCTTGGGCTTATTTCAAATTTTTTTTTGCAGAAGTCTTATTTAGGACAAAAGAATCTTGTGTGTTTAATTTCAGCTTATGGCATTGGCTTATAGCTTAATGGGCCAAAAAGCCCATTAAGAATAAGCTGTTTGGTATAAGCTAGCTTATTTCACACCTTCAGCTTTTGGGCCTTTGGAAAAAGTTGTTTAAATCAAATTTTGAGTCAACCAGTGCTTTTTGGGTTTATTTTGAACACTTTTTTATATTGGACCCAAATTTGGCCCAATAGTGGACTGTTTTGGGTTTAGCCCATTTTCTAGGCCCATTAAGGGTATTTAGGTAATTTCACTTTCATTTCTGAGTTATTTAGGTTAAATTAAACTAGTTTGCAAGTTTTTAGAATTTTTTATGATTTTTGGATTTTTAATAATATTTTAATATTATTTTATTGTTAAAAATTAAAAGTCTAATTTTCTAAGTTTTTATATTTTTCCTAGGTTCTAAACACTTAATTAGGAATTTTGCAACTTTCCAAATATTTTTAGAGTCTTTTAATTATTTTCTAGAATTAATTTAATTTTTAATTGATTTAAGTAGTTTTTAATTAGTTAAAAATAGTTTTTAGTGGTTTTAAAAGTTTGAAAAATACTTTTTAGCTTAATTAGGGTCTTTTTAAGGTTTACAAACTTTAAAATCTTGTTGGGGACTTTTTAATAATTAATTTTGATTTTTAGGGCTTTAATTAGCATTAAAAAGTCATTATCTAATTAATTAAAAGGTTTTGGCAAGTTTGGATTTTTTGTAAACTCTTATAATATTATTGTGGATTTTTGGTAATTTTTAAGAATTTTTAGGTTAAAATTTTAATTTTAGCACTTTTTACGGTTTTACGTGTACACCTTTTTCGACTTAGTTTAATCCGTCTTCGTAACCGTCACTCTCTTCTAATCTCATTTCTATTTTTCTTTCTCAACAATATAATCAAAAATCTAATCCAAGTCATTACACACATAACACACTAGCCTCCTTGAGAACGAACTCATTTTATGGTCATTTACACACGGTTTTCCTAAATCGTCGTGCTCAATACTTGCCACTTTTGCTCTCTTTTCCTAAAGATTAGTAAAACCACTACATCATTTTGGCGCCGCTGCCGGGGAGGCGTGTTGTGTTTTGATTTGGAATTGTTGTTTTTATATACTAACCATTAGTAGTATTTGTATTAGTAGCACTCTACTAATACGTATTATCGGTTTTCGGTTTTTGTGTGAATACTATTAGTATAGTGTATACGTAGAACAATAAATTCACAAGTACTCCAAATACGTGAGAAATCACAACCTTGACTTGGCAGGTCATTACCCAATCATTGTATTCGAATCTCAAACCAAAGAAAAAGGCAAAAATAGATAAATACTTTCGTGAAGCTCAATCTTGAAAAATACAAACTATAAAGTGGGTATAAGGCGGATATTATAAAATATATCCTAAGGAAAAAGGCTCTTAAGTGCTTCGCGCCGCCTCGTTTCCCCGCTTGCTTGTGAGTATTTGATTTTGAGAGCTAATCGAGGGTTTTGCCGCCCAAAGTATTACTAAGTATCATATATATTTTCTTGGTTTCCATTGATTAAACCCTCTTGAACGTTTTGGTGTTCCACCAACGTTCTGAAGTCATCGAAGGCGTTCACTTCACGTGATCGTTTTCATTCCTTGAGGCTTCTTTAATCGAGAGATTTGATTAAGGAGGAGATTTGTAGATTTGTGTCTACTTAATACATTCACCAAGATCCAAAAAGGTTAATACAATCAAAAACCACAAAAAAATTGAAAAATACAAAACACCAAAAAGAATCTTCTTTGCTCGTCCCCTCGTTGTACGTGACGTTTATGCTAACTCGTAATCAAGCAAGACGTGCACGTAAACGAAAGAACAAAACTCCCACTCCCAATCTTTCTAGTGAGGAGTCTCCTATTGACGAACCCATTGTAAGAGCAGCACCAACCATGGCAAATCGAACTATGATGGAGTTACTTCAAGCACCCACCGAGGGTTATGGAGAGGCTATTGTGATTCCCGCTATCCTTGCGGAGAATTTTGAGGTGAAAACGGGTTTGTTGTCGATGATCCAAAACAACAAATTTCGTGGTGATGAGAAGGACAATCCACACAACCATATCCGCCAATTCAATCGTCTTACCGCCACTTGCAAGTTTAAGGATGTCTCGAATGACTCGATTAAGATGATGCTTTTTCCGTATTCCTTAGCGGGGCCCGCTAAAATTTGGTTAGAGAAAGAGCCACCCAATTCTATATTGACGTGGAAGGATCTCGTGTCTAAGTTTGTGAACCAATTTTTTCCGCCCTCTAAGACTACGCATTTAAAAACGAGATTTCAAAGTTTTCACAAGAGTTTAATGAAAGTTTTTCAACGGCTTGGAATAGGTTTAAGGAAATGTTACATGAATGTCCTCATCACGGTTTTTCCGACTTGCATCAAATTGACACGTTTTACAATGGACTTAATGATCATGAAAGGGATTATTTGAATGTCGCCGCGGGTGGTAATTTTTTGTGTAAAACGGTTGAGGAAGCTTTGGTGATAATTGAGAATAGATCTAAGGTGTATAGTCCTCGTAGCACGTCTAGTGTTCGTAAGGCTTCGTCTTCGGCTTCACCTTCTTTGTCTACTACCATCGATGCTTGCCAAATTGAGGCGAACTTGGAAAACAAGATTTTTGATAAGTTAAAAGGACTTTTGATTGAGCTTAAAGTTGGTGAACAAAGTGCTCCCGCTACGGCTAAAGCGGTTGAGGTTTCTTGCATGTATTGTGGTGGGGGTCATGATTTCTCCGAGTGCATTACCAACGGTGGTAACACTTCGAGTGCCTTCGCGGCCACGGGAAATTACAACCAAAACGGTCAAGTTTCCCGCTATAATCAATTGACTCCACCGGGTTTTGTTTCAAATCAAAATGCTAACAACAACTATCGCAACAATCAAGTTGGTTTCAAAAACAATTTCAACAAGGGAAACTATGGTAATCAAGGGGCTAATAATCAAGTTTCAAACAAGAATCAAAATGATTTTCAAAACAACAACAAAGGTTTGCAAACATTAAAAGATCTTCCAAGTGAGTTTGTTGAATACGCTAGTGGGAATGATGCTAGGTTTGACAATATTCAAAGAGAAATCATTAGCCTAAGATCCGAGTTTAAGAACGACTTGAAGAAAGAATTGAAAAATGAGTTAGCTAATGAACTTAAAATCCACACCAACAAGATGGAAGGAAATGTCACTAGGTTACAACAAAACCAACAAAAAATGGAACAAGGGCAACATGAGATTAAACAAGAGATGATTAAGGCCGAGAAAAGGCAAACCGAGGCCGTATTGAGGCAATCCAATTTTGAAGATAAAATATCGTCTATGTTTGAGGCAATAATGTGTAAACCGTCTTCAAGTAGTCTTCCTAGCAACACCGTATCAAACCCTAAGGGTGAGATGAAAGTGATTACCACACGTAGTGGTAAGACACTCAAGGAACCGACTCCTCAACCAATTTCTCCTACGGAGGAAGCAATTGAGGAAGAACCCGAGGTGGTGGTCCAAAAGGAGCATGTCCCAATCCCACGAAGTACCGCTCATGCCACACCTACGGTTGACCCTTTACCATCATTGGAACCCGAGGAACCAAAGGCTATGCCTACTATGCCTCAACCCACACCACCTTTGCCCTATCCATCGAGACTTAGGAAGGAGAAACGTCAAGAGCGCGACAATTATCAATTTGAGCTTTTTATGAAAATGTTTCGTGATTTGCACTTTAATGTGAGTTTCGCCGATGCTTTGGTCATGATGCCTCGATTTGCCGCTAACTTTAAGAGTATGTTGAACAACAAGGAGAAATTGCACCAATTGTCTAGTTGTTCATCGGTTTATCTTAATCGCATACCTCAAAAAGTCGGTGATCCCGGTAAATTTTTTATCCCTTGTGCAATCCAAGATATGGAGGAATGCTTCGCCTTGGCCGATCTTGGTGCTAGCATTAACTTGATGCCACTTGAAATCTTCAAGTCGCTCAATCTTCCTAATCTTACTCCTTCACTAAAGTCTATCGAGTTGGCTGACCATTCCACGATTCTCGCATGTGGTTTGGCGGAAGACGTTTTTGTGAAAGTAGGGAAGTTCTACTATCCCGTAGACTTTATCGTTGTTGATATCCCCACGGATCCTCAAGTTCCTCTCATTTTAGGTCGTTCGTGTTTAGATACGTCTATGGATTTGATCGATATTCATGCTAGAAAGATCACCTTACGTTTCAACGACGAGGAACTTGTTATAAACGCAACTCAAAACTCTCAAATTTCTTATGTTTATTCTGTAGCAACCATAAACCTCGTTGATATGATTGACGTGGTTTGCGAGGAATTTTCACAAGAAGTTCTAGGTTTTGGTGATGAAGAAACTAGTGGCAATCCCACTATGTTAGATCCAATTCTTGATAATTCGACACCAACCTTCACTCCATTTGAAGGTGGTGGTTTTACGTTGGAAGAATTCGATGTTCCACGTACTTGTAACGAAGACCTCGACAACGATGAGGACTTATCGATTATCAAGGATTTTCTTAACGATTTCCCATTTCCTCCATCCGAGGAGGTTATGAGTATCGAGCCCAAATCTTCACTTGAGGAACCACCTATCATCGAGTTGAAAGATTTACCTCCTCATCTTGAATATGTCTATTTGGAGGGGACGACAAGTTGCCGGTTATTATTGTGAAGGAACTTTCGAATGATGAAAAAACCGCACTTGTCGATGTTCTAAAGGAACACAAGGGGGCAATTGCGTGGAAGTTATCCGACATTAAGGGAATCGATCCCAAGTTTTGTACTCACAAAATATTAATGGAGGAAGATTACAAGCCCGCAATCCAAAGTCAAAGGAGGGTGAACCCCAAAATTCGCGACGTCATAAAAAAGGAAGTCCTTAAACTCCTTGACGCGGGAATGATTTACCCTATATCCGATAGCCCTTGGGTGAGTCCTATTCATTGTGTCCATAAAAAGGGAGGGATGAACGTTGTGCCAAACGATGCCAACGAGTTGATTCCCACTAGACTCGTGACCGGATGGAGAGTGTGCATTGACTATCGTAAGTTGAATGAAGCCACTCGAAAAGACCATTTTCCATTGCCCTTCATGGACCAAATGTTGGAGCGTCTTGCGGGAAATGATTTCTATTGCTTTTTAGATGGTTTTTCCGGTTACTTCCAAATTCCCATCGATCCTCGTGATCAAGAAAAAACTACGTTTACGTGTCCATATGGAACGTTTGCCTATCGTAGAATGCCATTCGGACTTTGCAATGCACCGGGAACCTTTCAAAGGTGCATGATGGCTATTTTTCATGACATGATCGAGAAGACGATGGAAGTCTTCATGGATGACTTTTCCGTGTTTGGTAATTCGTTTACTTCGTGTTTGTCGAATCTTGAGAGAATGTTGAAACGTTGTGAGGAAACCAACCTTGTGCTCAATTGGGAGAAATGTCATTTTATGGTAACGAGTGGAATCGTCTTAGGGCACAAGGTCTCGAAAGCGGGGATTGAGGTAGATCAAGCTAAGGTAGACGCCATCGCCAAATTACCTCATCCCAAAACCGTCAAGGGAGTTAGGAGTTTCCTAGGCCACGCGGGCTTTTATCGTCGATTCATCAAGGATTTTTCGAAGATTTCTCGACCCATTACACATCTTCTTGAAAAAGAGGCACGTTTTGTCTTTGACGAAGATTGTATACGAGCCTTTGAGATCCTTAAGAGGAAACTTACCGAAGCTCCCATTCTTGTTGCTCCCAATTGGAACCTCCCCTTTGAGCTCATGTGTGATGCTAGTGATTACGCTATTGGGGCCGTTTTGGGGCAACGTCATGATAAGCACTTCTTTCCTATTCACTACGCTAGCAAGACGATGACCGAGGCTTAACTAAAATACACTACAACGGAGAAGGAGTTCCTTGCCGTGGTGTATGCATTTGAGAAATTCCGATCTTACCTCGTCTTAGCTAAATGCATAGTGTATACGGATCATTCGGCTATCAAGTATCTCATGGCAAAGCAAGATGCTAAGCCTAGATTACTTCGTTGGATTATCCTCCTTCAAGAATTTGATCACACCATCATTGACAAAAAAGGAGCCGAGAATCTAGCGGCCGATCATCTTTCTCGTTTGGAAATCACCGAAACATTTCCGCTCGAGACACTTGGTGTAGTGAATTCCAAGATTGATTCTTCCACCCCATGGTTTGCGGACTTTGCAAATTACCATGCGGGTAACTTCATCATCAAGGGTATGACGACTCAAGAAAAACGAAAATTCTTTCGTGACGTCAAGTTCTACTTTTGGAACGACCCTTACTTGTTTCGAACTTGTGCGGATCAAATCATCCGACGTTGTGTATTTGGCACCGAAGCTTCTAACATCCTTAGAGCTTGCCATGAGGGACCCACGGGTGGTCACCACAGTCCTAATCTCACGGCTAAGAAGGTGTTTGATGCCGGCTTCTTTTGGCCTACTATTTACCGAGATGCACAAGTTCTTGTGAAGTCATGTGATTCATGCCAACGACAAGGAAAAGCCTCACAAAAAGATGAAATGCCACAAAACATCATCCAAGTGTGTGAGATCTTTGACGTTTGAGGTATAGACTTTATTGGGCCGTTCCCATCATCTCGTGGTAATAAGTACATTCTCGTTGCAGTTGACTACCTATCTAAGTGGGTGGAGGCCAAAGCCTTGCCCACCAATGATGCTCGTGTGGTAGTCAAGTTTTTGAAAAGCTTGTTTTCTCGGTTTGGAACCCCTCGTGCGATCATAAGCGATCGTGGAACCCATTTTTGTAACGACCAATTCGAAAGGGTCCTAAGGAAATATGGGGTTACACATCGGCTTTCTACGGCTTAACACCCACAAACGAGTGGGCAAGTCGAGGTTTCAAATCGAGCGTTAAAGAGGATTTTGGAGAGGTCCGTTGGGGAAAACCGACAATTATGGTCGGATAAGTTGGACGATGCTTTATGGGCCTTTAGGACCGCTCATAAGACACCCATTGGGTGCACTCCCTATAAGCTTGTGTATGGAAAGAATTGTCATTTGCCTATCGAATTAGAACACAAGGCTTATTGGGCCCTAAAGCATTGTAATGATGATATGGAGACCGCGGGAAAACACCGGAAAATGCAATTGAATGAATTAGATGAATTGAGGGACATACCTTATGAAATTTCATTGATTTATAAGGAAAAAACTAAAAAGTTGCATGATTCTAAAATTAAAAACCGGGTTTTTAACATTGGGGATCAAGTTTTGCTTTTTAATTCTCGCTTGAAATCTTTTCCAGTAAGTTGAAATCCCGTTGGTCCGGTCCATTCACCGTGACTCAAGTGTTTCCATATGGGACCATCGAGCTAGCTCAAGATGATGGTCCTAACTTCAAGGTGAATGGACATAGGTTGAAGCACTACTTTGGCGGGGAAGTTCCATCCTTGAACTACCTCGACCAAGTCACTTTCCCCAATGATAATTAGTATTGAGGGGATCGAGTCGAGCTCATGACTCGGTAATCAAAAACGAGGAGCCTCGTGGGGGAGTCCCATGCTTATCCTATGTATATATTATCGCTTTCTAATTAGTTTAACGTGTGGGGATTTGTGCCCTTCCAACCTTTGTTCCGTGGTTGTTTGTGAATTGTGGACTTTAGATGATCATGGTCTTCACGATTGGAGCCTCTAGTGTTCGTTTATAGGAGCACTCGATCGTTTGCTTTGAAGACTTTCTCAATATCCATGATATATCCTTTTGATGTTCTAACCTTAGGTTATTAGCACACTTCATAAACGGCTATTAATTTATTGGTTACACCCTTTCCATGCTAGATTAGGCATTCGACTACGTCTCTAGTATGGGGGTGTTTGCACCCTAGACTCGAAACATTGAGGACAATGTTTAACTTTAGTATGGGGGGGGGGGTGAATAGATACTTGCCTTGCTAAACCTTCACGCTTTCCAAAGTTTATCTTTTTGTTTATCATTTTTGTTGCAAAATAAGGCTAAAAATGGCCAAATTTTAAAAAATTTCTCATGTTTTATAAGTGTTTGAAGACACGAATGTAGGTTTTCCGATGGCATGAATAAGAGTAATTTTTGACTCGACCGTGCGTGTTGAGCACTTAGCTTCGATTCCTTAACTACACATTAGGCTAAGTCTCTTAAATGAGGACGAGAAATGATAGGGTTAATTATAAGTTACTATGCTAAACGTAGAGTACTCATATTCTTTCAAAAACTCATGTGTTCTCGTTGTTTGCTTATTCTCCCTTCGCTTGTAAATATTTTTTGCTTAATAAATATTGACTTAGCGGTTTAGTTGGGATTTTTGGGTTTCTAGTAGCTTCTGTGTAATTAAATTGGGAAGACATTAAGGTATCGCCAGCGTCACGGTTTTGAAGTATTGGCACCCGAATAATCAAAAGCTTCACCCAATAATAAGATTTCAAGTGCTCACCTAAATTAAGCAAACAATTTGAAGCCCCACAAGGCCGAAAAATCTATGCAAAATTGAAAGTGAATCAAGCCTTAATCTTCGAAGCTTTAAAGATCCAAAATTCTCCTTAGCGTGAGGATATACGTCTTTGGCTAATAAAACTACCGATGAGGTGGATAATAAAAGGCAAGGCAAGACCGAAGTCATAATAAAAGCTTCATGGCGAAGTTGAATAAAAGATGGAGGTAAACCAAAGATAATAAGGCTCTTTCGTTAGGGAGCGTATAAAAGTCTTGGTAATAAGTCTCATGTTCAAAACCGTTATAAAACCGTGTTTATCGATTCTTCTTGTCAACTTAATTTTTATACATCGATGTCTATTGGGAGGGGTTATTGATTTGATGGTCTTGGTTACACCGTTAGGACTCTATTTTTAGACCTAAATCTCTATTATCGCATAAGTCAAACAATGTATCCTCGTGAAACATTCAAGACAATATAAAATATAAGAGATACAACTTAGGAATAATGGGATGATAAGTACGTGATTAGGGCATATGAGTAGTGTTAGCATTACTAACTTATAATGACAATGATCTCGTTGCACGCTTGGCATGGAATCGGGGTGAAAATCGAGGACGATGAAATTATTTCTAACGAAGCATTCACGTGGTCTTATTCTATGAACCTAAACGTCCCATTTTGCGATGAAAATCATACATTATGTCTAAAACGCAAGTAGAAGTAGCAATAGTAGTAGTATAGCTAGTTTATCGTTCAATAAAGTGAATAAAAATGAATTTTGGAGATGCTAAGATACTTAATTCTAGCATTGCGTGAGGGCACGACAATGGTTTAGTATGGGGGAGTGATGAGACTGCTTTTATACATAGTCTCATCTTCCAAATAGGTCTTAAAATGCATTAAATATCATCAAAATACCCATATATATGCTTGTGTTTGTTGCTTGTGTATTTTAGGTACGGATTGTTAATGCAATAATGACTAAAAACGTTACTTGAATTTTTCGGTCTCGCTTAGTTTTGATTACGACAATATGTAAAAACAAGCATTTACGAAAACAACAAAAAACGAATTCTTGAGTTCAAGTATTTTTCGTTTTACCCATTTTCACTTAAGGTATGGATAAACAAGTACTAACCTTAATCAAGTGATCAAGTGATTTAATCCTTTCTTAAAACTCACTTTTTATTAAGTGTGACAAGTTTCTATTAAACTTTCTTTTTAAGAAAATGTTTTATTGAATTAATTATTTGAAATTTGAAAATGGCATATTATTATTTGGTTAAGAATATCCTTTCAGGATATTTTTTATATCCAGATAAGACCTCCACCACTAAAGGACAAAAAGGAGCGGAGTCTAGTCCGGCGGTACCTTAGCGCCTAGGCGGTACCTTATCGATAAGGTACCGCGGGCAGATATAGTCGTTGGCTCCTTTGTCCTATAAATAGTGGACCATTCTCAGCTTTTCACCTCACCTCTTTTGCACATTTATTTCCAGATTCAAACCCCTTCTTTAATCACTCAAATCTTTGATCATTTGTTTGATTATTACTTGTTTAAGAAGTGAATCTTTTTCTTCCATCCCTTCCTCTCCAAGTGCAAAGAGAAGAACACTATCCTAGTGAAGTGTTGAGTCCACCACCAAAGATCCATTGAAGATCTAATTTTATACACTTGTAGTTGTGTCATAGTTGTGAAGATCCAAGTAGTTGTGTCTATTTGGAAGTTGTGTATGTACTAAGTATAGTTGTGTAGATTGGTTCTAGCTACGATTAAGGCTCGACTTTTAGCTTAGAGTCGGAAATTGGTTAAGCGACGTGTACGGTTTTCTCCACCATAAGGAGCTTGTTGTGTAGTGAACTCTCGAGTAAGGAGTACTCGAGGAGTGGAGTAGGAACGAGGAGTGAGCTTCGTTGCCGAACCACTATAAATCCTTGGTGTTTGGTTTGATCTTTCTTTACCCTTAACTCTTTACATTCTTTATTCTTTATGCATATACATGTGTTAGTATTAGATTAGCTACACTATCATTCTTTATTCTTTGTGGATATATTTTTGTTAGTATTAGTTTAGTTACACTATCATTGTTCATATTGTGCATAAGAAGATTTCACATATTTCCTCAAGCCTAAGTTTTTGAAAAAGGATTTTTGGAAACCACATTTTAACAAGTAAATATAAGAAACTATTCAACCCCCCCTTCTAGTTTCTATAATTGGTATCAGAGCGGGTTGCTAAAGAATTTTTAAAGTATATTGTATTTTAAAACTTGAATCGATCTATGGATTCCAACAAGTACCTAGAAGGGCAATCTATGCAAAGACCACCACTTTTTGAAACCGATAGTTTTATTTATTGGAAAAATAGATTTGAAACTTATGTGAAATCAAAAGATTTAGATCTTTGGCATGTTATTACCAATGGTGATTTTTTACCCTTTCAATTTAATGAAGTTTCTAAAACAAAAGAATTGGTCACTTTTGACAAAGCTAATGACGATACTAAAAAGAAACTTTCAAAAAATAATGAGGCTAAAATGGTGATTTATAATGCTTTGCCTAAGAAAGAGTATGAAAGAATTTTTATGTGTGAAACCGCTAAAGATATTTGGAACACTCTTTTAGTAACCCACCAAGGTAATAGCCAAGTCAAAGAAAGCAAAATCGATCTTCTTGTCCAACAATATGAACAATTTGTCATCTTAGAAGATGAAACTATTGATAGTGCATTTGCTAGGTTTAACACCATTATTACTAGTCTAAAAGCGCTTGATGAAGGTTTTTCTAGCAAGAACAATGTTAGGAAGTTTCTAAGGGCCTTACATCCAAAGTGGAGAGCAAAAGTCATGGCGATTGAAGAGTCGAAAGATCTCTCAACTTTATCACTCGATGAACTCATAGGAAACTTTAAGGTTCATGAGATGATAATTTTGAAGGACTCGGAATTAGTGAAAACCAAGAGTGAAAGGAAATCTCTTGCACTTAAAGCCAAGAAGGCACAAAGTGACCATGATAGTTCCTCGGAAAGCGATGACGAGGAGTATGCATTGGCGGTAAGAGATTTCAAGAAGTTCTTCAAGAGACGAGGCCAACACGTTAGGCAACCCAACTATGACAAGAAACCATTGTCAAAGAATCGGTTTGTCAAGAACGAAAAAGGTGATAGGAATTGCTTTAGATGTGGTGATCCAAATCACTTCATTGGTGATTGTCCAAAGCCCGCTCGTGATAAGAACCACACGACATTCGTTAGTGGCGCTTGGAGCGATAGCGGTGAAGATGATGATGACAACCCCAAAGAGGAGAAATGTCTTATGGCTCACACTTCTAAAGAGGTACATTTCGAAACCGAATATTATAGCAATGATAGTTCCACTTTAGATGATATTGAATTTGAAGGCAAATATGATAGCTTACACAAACTTAGTCTTAAATTCATAGAAAAGAATAAAACCTTAAAATCAACCAAAACTAAGCTTGAAAATGAGATCAATGAACTTAGGGAGAAATTGGCTAAACTTGAGAAAAACAAAGAGGTTGATTTAGGTTGCTTAAGTTGTGAGAAAGTTAGATTAGAGAATGAAGATCTCAAGAGCACCTCCATTAAATTGGAAAAGTTCATGAAAGGTACTAGTGCTCTTGATGATATGTTAAACAAACAAGTTCATTCTAAGGAAAGACTCGGTCTAGGTTTTAACTCAAATGAAGCCTCAACTAGTGAACCAAAACAAGTCAGGTTTTCACAAAAAAACGCCCACTGGACGTGGTTCCAAATTGTATGGCGCGGTTCCTTATCACTATGGAACCGCCGCCATAGATAAGGTAGCGCGGCCAGAAGATGAATTTTGTGAAAATCCTGAACTTTCTGAAAAGTCTAAGTTAGATGAAAAACTAAAGCATCTTACTGTTAATAAGGTAAAATTACCCATACTTGACGACAATGCTATTGGTAAGTTCTACAAGCCATTAAGTAAACCTCTCATGGGAAACAGAAGTTTATCTAGACTATCCTCTACTCCACCTAGAGTACGAAATGAGTCTAAGCCTAGAAGTAGAACGACAACGCCTAGAAGAGATAATCAAAACAACTCACGACCTAGAAGTAAAATTCCAACACCTAGAAGGAATAATAATAACTCTAAACCTAGATCAAATACACCTAGGAGAAATAATGAACAACAAAATGGTTACATGAATTACTACCCTCCTCCATTTTGTTCTCCATGGGGAATCCCCTCCTCATTCATGCATCCCAACCAAATGCAAGGGATGTTTGGAACTAACAACTTTGGACCCATGAGATATTGGGGACCAAATGTTTGATCTTGTGTGTTGTTACCTAGATATGCTTGGTAATTGATTTGGAGCCCGATGAGTGGATTAAGGATAGTGGATGTTCTAAACACATGACGGGTAATCGAAGTTTGTTCTCGCATTACAAAGCATATGATGGAGGTAACGTCACATTCGCTAGTAGTCTACGTGGTAATATCATTGGCAAAGGTACGGTTTCTCTTGACTCCATGACCATTGAAAATGTTGAGCACGTAGATAACTTAGGTTTTAACCTTTTAAGTATAGGTCAAATTTGTGATAATAAGTGTAAGGTCATCTTTTCGGAACATGACAATGAAATCGTAAAAGATGGAAAAGTCATTGGAAAAGGTGTTAGAAAGCATGGTCTTTATGTCATGAAGGTTAATAAGAAGTCAAAAGACAACATATGTCTTGCGACTATAGATGATAGTTCTACTCTTTGGCATAGGAGATTAGGTCACGCTAATATGCGTTTAATTCAATCTTTTGTCTCTAAGGAGTTGGTAAGACACCTCCCCAAGATTAAGTTTGATAGTCACTTTTGTGATTCTTGCAAAGTTGGAAAGCAAGTTCACTCAAGTCACAAAGCCAAGAATTTGGTTTCGACCTCTCGGTGCTTAGAGCTCCTACATATGGATCTCTTTGGACCTTCCGCCATACGGAGTTATGGAGGTAACCTTTATACCCTAGTTATAGTTGATGACTATTCTAGATGCACTTGGACTAGATTTTTGGCATCCAAGAATGAAGCTTTCGATCACTTCGAAATCTTTAGTCGAAGAATTCAAAATCAACTAGGATGTTCAATTGTTTCTATTAGGACGGATCATGGTAGGGAATTTGATAATGAAGTGCAATTTGGTGCCTTTTGTGAAGCTCATGGTATTACCCATAACTTCTCGGCTCCTCGCACTCCACAATCAAATGGGGTAGTTGAAAGGAAGAATAGGACTCTCCAAGAGATGAGTAGGACGATGTTAAACGAGCAATCTTTGCCTCAAAAGTTTTGGTGCAATGCCGTGGACACATCGACTTATATTCTCAACCGAATTCTTATTCGACCTTTCCTAGGAAAGACCCCCTATGAGATTCTTAAAGGTAAGAAACCCTCATTAGAATACTTTAGGGTGTTTGGAAGCAAGTGCTTTATCCTCAACACCAAAGACTACCTTATCAAGTTTGACCCAAAGTCTTACGAAGGTATCCTTTTAGGTTATTCCCAAACTAGTAAATCCTACATAGTCCTAAATAGAACCACGGGGGTTATTGAAGAATCACTCAACGTAACCTTTGATGAAACCCCTCCTTCACCCAAGACACCACCATTGGTTGATGATGACTTGGATGAACTAGAAGTAGTTAAAGCCAAAGAGGTTAGAAAAATAGGAGTTGAAGACCTTAGTGTTGAAAAGGAAGTAAACATTAAGGAGTCTAGGGATCATACTCTCAATAATGTCATTGGCGACTTAAATCAAAGGACCCTAAGATCTCAAGTCCAAAACCAAAGCAACTTCTTTTGTTTTGTCTCCTTGATTGAACCAAATAATGTTAAAGAAGCTTTGACGGATGAGAGTTGGGTCATTACGATGCAAGAAGAATTGAATCAATTCGTTGCCAATGATGTTTGGGAACTTGTTCCTCCACCTAGAAGTTCTACCATTATAGAAACCAAATGGGTATTTAGGAATAAGCTAGATGAGAATGGTGTTGTGTCTCGTAACAAGGCTAGACTTGTAGCTCAAGGCTATAATCAACAAGAAGGGATTGATTATGACGAGACATATGCACCGGTAGCTAGATTAGAATCAATTAGAATCCTTTTAGCCTACGCTTGTGCCTTAGATTTTAAGCTTCAACAAATGGATGTAAAGAGTGCATTTCTTAACGGTTTGATCAATGAGGAGGTATATGTGGCTCAACCTCCCGGCTTCATTGATTTTGAGAAACCAGACCATGTTTACAAGCTTAAGAAAGCACTTTATGGACTCAAACAAGCACCCAAAGCTTGGTATGTTAGAATTAAAGCGTTTCTTGTTAAACATGAGTATACCATAGGAATGGTAGACAATACACTCTTTACAAAGAAGAAAGGTCCTCACCTCATAATCGTACAAATATATGTTGATGACATTATATTTGGCTCAACTTGTCAAGAATTGTGTGATGACTTTGCCAAAATCATGCATGATGAGTTTGAAATGAGTATGATGGGAGAACTTAACTTCTTTTTAGGACTCCAAATTAAACAAATGGACGATGGTATTTTCTTTAGTCAATCTAAGTACGCTAAAGAAATGCTAAAGAAATTTGGATTAGAAGAATCTAGACCAATGAAGACCCCTATGGCCTCGGATACTAAACTCACCGTAGATGATGATTGTGAGTCGGTAGACAACACCAAATATAGAGGTATGATTGGTAGTTTGTTGTACCTAACGACAAGTCGACCGGATATCATGTTTAGTGTTTGCCTTTGTGCTCGCTTCCAAGAGGCTCCCAAAATCTCTCACCTTGAAGCGGTTAAGCGTATCTTCCGATACATTAAAGGCACTATACATTTAGGATTATGGTATCCTAAAGGGACCGGCGTAGAAACCATTGTCTACGCGGACTCGGATCATGCGGGATACTATGTGGACCGTAAAAGCACTAGTGGAGTTTGTACCTTCATGGGTTGTTGTTTAACATCTTGGTTCTCCAAGAAACAAACCGCTCTTGCGATATCCACCACGGAAGCCGAGTATCTGAGTGCCGGAAAAGCATGCCAACAAGCTCTATGGATGAAGCAAGCGCTTGTTGATTACGGGATTTCTCTTGATGATGTTCCCATCATGTGCGATAATAAAGGCGCTATAGACCTAAGCAAGAATCCCGTGCAACATTCGCGAACCAAACACATAGAAATTAGACACCATTTCCTTAGGGATAATGTTCAAAAGGGGAACATTACTATTGAAAAGGTGCCCTCCGAGGACAACTTAGCCGATATCTTCACTAAGCCACTTATGAGGGAACCTTTTAATTACTTGCGTCTAGGTCTAGGATTAATGGAACATCTTCTTTAAATTCTTTTCTTCTTGTGTGTTTTCTTTTACCACTTTGAGTCCTTGAGTCTTTTAAACTCCTTTTGAAAAATCTTCTCCTCTCCTCTTCAAAATTCTCAAAGTCTCTTTCGAAAATGGTTGAGAAATTCGTTTGACATTGTTAATTCAGTCTAAAAACGATTTTTCATAGATTCTCGCTATTAATCTAAAGCTTACATAATTCATATGTATGATTCTCTCAAACATAGAAAGAACAAGATAGAATCATGGAGGATTATTGTGTCATGACTTAAGGTCTTGTCTTACACACCTCCTACATCGATTTTTTAATCCATGTATTTTGGTCAAATCTCTATTTGGTAAGTTTGCATATGTTTTCTTTGTCTATCTTTTCTTTTAAGCATATCCCTATGATAAGTTAGACTAGAAAAATAAGATTTGCTGAAAAATCTTCCTCCAAACACCAAACCTTGCTTCTGCAGGCGGTTCCATATGTGAGCTGCGGTAACTTATTAATAAGGTACTGCCACCCTAGGTAAGGAACCGCCTACAGTGGCCTTCCTTTTTCGGGTTTTTGTCTGAAACTCCAGATTTGCTCCAACATTTTTGAGAATCTTTGTTTCAAACCCTTTGACCACCCCAAAAATACCCTAAGCCTTCCCTATTTAAACCATAAGCATTTTGCATTATTCACATCCAAAATGTCTTATTCTCCCAATGAAAGCCTTGAATCTCCTCCATTTTCTCCAATTGCTTTCAATCCAAACCCACCCAAGAACACTCTTAATTACATGTCTCCTACCAAGAATGTTGATTGTGGAACATCTTTTCTTCCACCACCACCCTTTAGTGTTCTTCCTCCTTCTCATGATAATGTCATGCACCATGGAACATATTGTCATTGTTGTCAATATCAACATCTTGCTATGGCACACATCTATGAGGAGTTGAGCTAAGAGTCTCTTAATCAAGCCTCCTTTTCACTTTGATTATGAGATCTCCAACAAGCCACCACCACCACCCTCCGCTATTATCTTGTCTTTCATATAAGCATTGGTTGCTTATCCATAAGACACCAAATTCAAGCAAATCTTAGAATTCTAGAATAACTAGGATTAGATTTATGCTTTTGGCTTGTTTCTTTTTCCATACTTCTTTGTATGATGTTCTTTTAGTAACCTATCTTTGATCTTTGTCTTTGTGTTTTCTTCTCTTTTAATTTTTTTTATGTGACCTATTGCTATATATTATTGGTTGTTTCTTTTGTTCAACTAACCCTTCTATGTAGCTTGTCACCATATCTCGATTCCTCGGTGCCCCAAGCTAGGGGGAGTAAGCACCAAGGGGGAGTCTTTGCAAAGTCCGTTTCTTCAACACCGGCTTACGCAACCTTTTTGCTTCGACAAAGGGGGAGAAATGAATAAACTCGTCTTCGAAAATCTTATTTTTGTGTGATTGAGTTTATGTATTGTCGGAATCAAAAAGGGGGAGATTGTTAATGCAATAATGACTAAAAACGTTACTTGCATTTTTCGGTCTCGCTTAGTTTTGATTACGACAATATGAAAAAACAAGCATTTACGGAAACAACGAAAAACTAATTCTTGAGTTCAAGTATTTTTCATTTTACCCATTTTCACTTAAGGTATGGATAAACAAGTACTAACCTTAATCAAGTGATCAAGTGATTTAATCCTTTCTTAAAACTCACTTTTTATTAAGTGTGACAAGTTTTTATTAAACTTTCTTTTTAAGAAAATGTTTTATTAAATTAGTTATTTGAAATTTGAAAATGGCATATTCTTATTTGGTTAAGAATATCCTTTCAGGATATTTTTTATATCCAGATAAGACCTCCACCACTAAAGGACAAAAAGGAGCAGAGTCTAGTCCGGCGGTACCTTAGCGCCTAGGCGGTACCTTATCGATAAGGTACCGCGGGCTAAGATAAGGTACCGCGGGCAGATATAGCCGTTGGCTCCTTTGTCCTATAAATAATGGACCATTCTCAGCTTTTCACCTCACCTCTTTTGCACATTTATTTCCAGATTCAAACCCCTTCTTTAATCAATCAAATCTTTGATCATTTGTTTGATTATTACTTGTTTAAGAAGTGAATCTTGTTCTTCCATCCCTTCCTCTCCAAGTGCAAAGAGAAGAACACTATCCTAGTGAAGTGTTGAGTCCACCACCAAAGATCCATTGAAGATCTAATTTTATACACTTGTAGTTGTGTCATAGTTGTGAAGATCCAAGTAGTTGTGTCTATTTGGAAGTTGTGTATGTACTAAGTATAGTTGTGTAGATTGGTCCTAGCTACGATTAGGGCTCGACTTTTAGCTTAGAGTCAGAAATTGGTTAAGCGACGTGTACGGTTTTCTCCACCATAAGGAGCTTGTTGTGTAGTGAACTCTCGAGTAAGGAGTACTCGAGGAGTGGAGTAGGAATGAGGAGTGAGCTTCGTTGCCGAACCACTATAAATCCTTGGTGTTCGGTTTGATCTTTCTTTACCCTTAACTCTTTACATTCTTTATTCTTTATGAATATACATGTGTTAGTATTAGATTAGCTACACTATCATTCTTTATTCTTTGTGGATATATTTTTTTAGTATTAGTTTAGTTACACTATCATTGTTCATATTGTGCATAAGAAGATTTCACATATTTCCTCAAGCCTAAGTTTTTGAAAAAGGATTTTTTGAAGCCACATTTTAACAAGTAAATATAAGAAACTATTCAACCCCCCCTTCTAGTTTCTACACGGATATTGAGAAAATGACAAAAGCTCACAAGAATCATACAAAAACGAACACGGGAAACGAAGCCGCACAATGAACCGAGCCTTAATGAAGACTTTCCCAAGAATTACCCTTGAAGATTTGAAGAATTATGAAGAAGGGTCCTCCAATATGGAAGAATTGACACTTTATACCCTTGTATCTTCATAATTACAAGATTGGTCCCTAAAGTTTGTCAAAATTACAAAAAAGACCCTTGACTTTCAACATTTGGCAAGAATGGTCCCTCATCAAACAAGACTTGGCAATTTCAGTCCTCCAAAATGCTCAACATTCAAGTCAAGACCATTATCCATCATCAAAATGCCAATTCAGTCCTTCAAGAATTAAAAAATGGCAAGAAATACCCTTGAAATCATTTTACAAAAGTTTTTGGGGCAAAAGTGTAAAGATGCAAAAGCTGCTGAAAGTTGAAGGTTTAATGCTGGCAGACAAGATTCTAACCTAGACCAACCAGATAGTGACACGTAGCCCACTCAATATTTTCCACCAATCACACCACTCCCTGCCTCCACATCAGATCCCACTCACCCCTGATTAATTAATTAACCACACATTGGCGCCTTAACATTTATTTAAATGTTAATCACTTTCTAAACGGATCAAAACCATGTTCATCAGACTCAAGAACACAATTAGGGATTTTTGATTTAGGAAAAATTAAACCCCAAAATTGTGCAGATTAGTGATTAAGGTGACCCTAATCACAACCCAACTCTCAAAAGGACTGCCACCTCACTCCCTTAGTCACATGAAAAACCCTTGTCCCACCTCTTGGAGAAGAAGACAACACAGTGATGAAGATCCAACGTCCCACAACAAAGCTTGGAAACTAAGCTTATTTGAGACCATTGATCAACTTTCTACAGCTATACACACCACAAACAGCCAATAATTCTTCACAAGACTCCAAGGTTTTCAAAATCTGCAAGGGCAATTTTGGAAGTTCAAGCATTAGGGTTTAGCATTTTTATCTGTTCTTAGCTCAGTTGTAAGGCTATATATAAAGCCATAGGGTCTCACTTAGATTTTTGCTTTTGGTTTTTCCTTGTTCAAGCACTTGTAAATCCCTTTTTCAGTTTTATGAAATTTGAGTTAAGTGTGTTGAAGAAAGACCAAGTTCCATCTTATTATTGCTTGTTTATGTTCTTAGTTTACTGAATTTGAATCAAAAATATGCTTTCAAAAGAGGAGTGTGCAAAAGTTTGCACATTTTCTTCATTTTCTTGATATTTTTCTAAGTTCTTGGTCTATCTTGGAATTCTTGGGTTATAGGGCTGACCATAGCATCCTAATTGTGTTGATTAATGTTGATGCAAAACTTGGTTGATCCTTGCTAGACCCGAATTAGGCTTAATTCGGGTTGGCTGGGTACCGGCTCCTGCACCAAGTGAATCGTCTGGTTGGGATCCTGCACACTAAACAACACGCGTTAAGCTTACCGTGGGAAGGTTTCCCACGATTAGACTCCGGCGTGAGAGTAAGTAATCGATTTAGGGTTATATGTGAGTTTAGAGAGAATTGTGATACCTTTGTGGAACCCTTGGGGGTTCCTTTTATAGGCAGTGAAACCCTAGTGGGCTTTCACTGATCCTTCGGCCCGAAGGAAGAGATAAGCACCAGAATTAGAATGATTGCTATCTTCTAATTCTGGTAGTGAATATCCTCTCTTATTGGGGTAAAGATATTCCTAGACAGAATATTATTCTGTCTTACCCTATGTCGGCCGTGTCTGCCGTACCGGGCCGTGGGCCGCACACGTGCGTGCGGTTACTGTTCATTCAAGCCCATAAGCCTGACTGACT
The DNA here is from genome assembly GCA_025667525.1 of Glebionis coronaria. Taxonomy (NCBI): domain Eukaryota; kingdom Viridiplantae; phylum Streptophyta; class Magnoliopsida; order Asterales; family Asteraceae; genus Glebionis; species Glebionis coronaria. The sequence goes on from CM046879.1 coordinate 99,717,198, forward strand.
TCATCCCACCCATATGTGATGGGCCGGATGCGGGTAGTACCCGTGGGCCGGGTTCATGACCCGGCTGGGGTCTATACGTCATCATGTCCCCCCAGTCTAGTTGTTACAACCGTAGGTGGAACCTCTAGACTACGAAAATGCTCCCGGACGTACCAAGGAAACCATAGCAAAGGATAAATATGCTCGATACATAGTAGCCGAGACAAATTAAATATGTCATTGAATGTCAAGTCATACGTTAGAGCCGCATAACCCGACATGAACAACTGTTCATCTGACTTGTTTGACTGACAAAAGTGCAGACAGTCAGAACTTTGAGCAGTGCAAACGTGTGGGTCAGATGTGACCCGTGGGTCCCATCTGACGTTTCACTTGCCACTTGCCCCCTAGCCACACGATTAAGAATAGTGGCCAACACGTGTCACATATCCAACAGGCTGTGACCCTCAAGGTAACCCTATAAATAAGCCACCCCTACGGCTGTGTGAAACACACAGTTCACAACCTCCATTTCTGCCATTAAAGCTTTCCTCTTATCTTGAACCAAGTACGCACGGATCCCTTCACACGCAGGTTAGAATACCACGTCCTTACACTCTTTTTTAGTAATGGCTAATAGAAACAACCCTACCATCGGATCCGTGCTGAATGTCATGACCCAAGACCAGTTAAACCATTTTTGTACAAATTACTTCATCCCTTCCAACCTACACCCCTCACTTCCTGGTGTCGGAGACCTCATAACTGAGGCTCCAGCGGGTAAGATAGGCCTCTATACTCGCCTGTTTGACGCGGCGAATTACCGTATTCCTTTCACCCACTTTCTCGTAGATTTGTTAGGATATTACAATGTACACATTAGTCAACTCCACTGCATAGGTGCCTGTAAAATTAGCCAATTCGAGATTCTTTGCCGTGCTAGGAGAATCCCCCCAACCGTAGAGTTATTTAGGTTGTTTTACACCCCAAACCTAGTGAACGGTTGGGTATCTTTCAAAAAACGAGCCTCCAACAGCCCACAATCACACAACAAACCAATGGATTCACTGAAAAACTGGTATGACCATTACTTTTTCATTGACGCAGTGGTATGGCCGGGTGATTTCATTATTAGGAACAGATTCCCGCACGACCCTAAGCCGCACGCCAGTACATACAATCCCCTTCACTCGCAAGAGTTAGACCTAAATAGGACTGGATTCCACAGAAACCTACCCGAATCATTCTTATGCTTGCTAGGAATTAGCCGCAATTACTTTGGTCCCTCCAATAGGTATCCTGTGTTTTGGAGAAGGCAGGGTGAAGGTAGGCTCACCATCCGTACGTCCATAAGAATGTATATGTGTTTGTATAACAACTAACATCTATTGCGTTGTGCTGGACAGAAATGAACTTCTTTGGACTGTTGCGCCAGGGCGATCCAAAGCTTGTGCCAGAAGGTCTCCGTCCGCTTCGCGAAAATGAGCAGCCCCTCCTCGAGCACACCCGACCAGTGACGGTTGCCTTGGAAGCCGTACCGGATCCCCATTCTGACGAAGAACATGGAGATCATGGTGATGGTAACCAAATGAACCAAGGAGGGGCCGGGCCCTCCTCACCTCATAGAGAACATCAGGGAGATAACATTGAACAAACCGACTCCAGCATTCGCCGAATGATGGGCGATGATGATGATGATGAAGTGCAACATGTTAACTTGGACGAAGAGGAGGAAGCCGAAGAAGAAGTTGCTGAAGTCACAACGCAGCCCCTCACCAGGCGCACCCGAAAGAGAGGCAACCGTGCGAGAGGAACTGCATCGGTGGAGATTGGTGAACATAATGCCCCCGCCAAAAGGCTTCGAGAGGACCACCCCATGTATCAATCTGTTGGGAGTACTACCCAGGGTGCCGAGGCTAACCGGGGCGCTCATGTCGATCCCGTTACACAAATTGCCCCAACCGCCTCCGAAGGAGCAAGAAGCAATAGGTAAGAAGCCATCTCAATACGCAAGAATCTCCGCGCCCTCTCTTTTTTTTTTTAAGCCTTACTTAATATATTTCGTAATACTCGTGTCGCAGGGACAACCAAGCTGGTGCCGCGCCTCCTCCTGACACCCAGGTGAATAAGGAGAAAGGAAAAGCTGTCGAAGAAGACCCCGCGGCCCCCACAAAGTCCGGCCCTGTTTTTGAAGATGGTTCACCTCTGGTTTCCCAAGACTTCCCTTCATCCGGCGCTCCTCAACCTTTCAACCCTATTTGGACTATTACCACGGCATCGCGATTGAGGAGTGCTGACGAGTGCCGGGAGTACCTCAATAACTGTATACCACCAAGCCTGGTGCAAGAGGTAAACTCGCTCAGTCACGCGGATTTGGCAGATGAATATAATGGGACGCTAGTGCATCAGATGGCGATGGGAACCTCGATGAGGGTCAGGTTTGAAGCCGCGCTTGGGCACGTGGACTCTTTGAAGAGAAAAGTTGGACGAAGAGAAAAAATGATTGAAGATAATGAAGCCATGATTGCTGACCTCCAATCCAAACTAGCGAATGCTGAGGCAACCATCAAGACACAATCGGCCCGTGCGAGTGAACACGATCAGCAAGTAGCCCACCTTGAGTCTCAACTAGATGCTGCAAACATCAAGGTACATATCCGTGCCGCACCACCCATATATACCAAACAATGAATGTACTAACACGTCTTTTACTATAGGTGACCACGGCCGAAGCTTCTGCCCATTCTTACGCCAGCCAAGTAGATGATCTGAACCAGAAGCTGAAGGACGCGCATTTGGCCGTCCAAAACATGGAAAAAATGCAGACAGACCTTGCTGAGGAAAGGGCCATCACCCAAGAGCTGAAAGAGGCAGTTGCCCAAAAAGAATTGGTGATGGATGCCCTGACCGCTGAGCGTGACAATGTACTGTGCCCTCAACTGCTAACAGCCATTGCGGGCCATAGGTGGATGGTTGGGCATGGAGCACGCCTGGCCGTGACGAAGGTGCTAGAGGCCCCATCCTTTGTACAACAATTTGCCAACCTTGTATCTGATGGTATCGACCATGGACGGCACGAAGGAATGGTTGAGGCTGCTGAACTGATCACCAAAGGTGGGGACATCGCCCGTCATACCTTTTTTAAGCCCGAAGCCGCCAGCAAGATGACTGCCTCCATGGCCGCGATGCAAGATCTGCATTACCCATTCCTGGATGAGCTAGAGGCCACCAAAGATGCCCCGAACACTGAAATCATGGAGAAGCTCAGTCCTAGCATGCCTTCCACTGCTAACTTTCCTCTAACCCTTCCTGTATATGAAGACGTAACCAGGGTCATACTTGACGAGGAACCTTTAGACGTGGTGTTGGAAAGGACCGCAGCCCAAGCCCAGAAGCGGGGAGAGCGTGATGAATGGTTGCCGCGTCTGGTGGAAGAACAAGCAGAGATGGGTAGGTTTCTCCCCTCAATTTAGGATGCTCCTTTGTCCACAATCAAACACTTGTTTTGTAATCTATGAATATGTATTGTTTCGATTCGTCCGTGTATGTACACGGCTAACAATTTTTATGTTTTGTATATAAGTCCGTGGGTAACCACGGCAATTTTGATTTGTTTGGAAACTTGTGTATTTGTGCTTGTGTTCGAAATATTGTAGTTCAATACTGCATGATACCACGTCTTACTCACAAACAAAATACATTCAAGTCTATAATTTACTAGACGTGCGACGTGCGTCTTTATTATGCGGAGCACGGTATGGCTATAGCATATGAAACTTACCCCAACGTCTCGTGAGTAAGGTGTCTAGTAAGGATACGTGATCCGTGCGGCTGGGGTTGCATCCCTCTTACGCGGCAAGTTGAATTAGTAGGTTCACTTAATCCTCTTACCCCACCTGGAGGCGTATGGTACATGTACGGTATTTCGAGAGAATGCATATGAAAGAAACATGGCATATTATAACACAAGTAAAATTCATACGGCTAACAAAGAATCTAACAAAGAGGACAATAATTTGCACGAAACAGGCCGTGGAGCTAGCTAGGCACCACGGCATTTTATTAGAACATTTACATTTTTGTTTGAATAATGACGACAAGTCCTTAAAAAAGGTCCATAAGGGAAACTAAAACAAACATAAGAAAAACAAGTAAGACAAATAACCCGCATGGTCTTTATTGAGACCGCCTATAGCGAAGTATCCATGCGGGAGCCGTAGCTTTCAAAGATAGCACCTTTTTAGATTGGCTATGTTCCATGTGCGCTCTAGGTCGCGACCATCCATGTCGCGCAACTTGTACGCGCCTCGTCCCAAGGTTTCAATGACTTCATACGGTCCTTCCCATTTAGGGCCCAGTTTTCCTGTATTTTCCACTCGACTTGCTTCGTTAGCACGGTAGACGTAGTCTCCTAGTCGAAAAGAAACACCCTTGACCTTGGCGTCGTAATAAGCCTTCATCTTAGCCTTGGACTTAGCTTCATTGATGGCTGCTACTTCCCTTTTTTCTTCCAACAGATCCAGGTTGATTCGCAGTTGTTCATCATTTGTGACGGCATTAACCTCCGCCGTGCGGATGGTAGGCATCCCTATTTCTGCTGGTATAACGGCTTCAGTGCCGTAAGCCAATGCAAACGGAGTATCTCCGTTAGCTGTTTTTATCATGGTTCTATGTGCCCATAGCACGTGTGACAACTCATCAACCCATTTGCCCTGCCGCTCATCCAGTCGCGCCTTGATTCCATTTCCCAAGCTCCTATTTGCTCGTTCAACAAGGCCGTTTGTTTGTGGATGTTTAACAGATGCGAAACGCCGTTTGATGTTCAACGATGCACACCAGTCTTTAAATGGGTTGTCCGTGAACTGCTTGCCGTTGTCCGATATAATTTCTCCCGGTAGACCAAAACGGCATACGATGTGTTCCCACCCAAACTTCTTGACCTGCTTACCCGTGATAGATTTTACTGCCTTGGCTTCTATCCATCGTGTAAAGTAATCCATTGCAACAATAAGGAATTTAACCCCTCCCGCAGCTACAGGAAATGGTCCTGCAACGTCAATTCCCCACTTGTAAAATGGCCATGGGGACGTGATAGGTGTAAGCTCCTGCTGCGGGTGCCGCGGTACTGGCCTATGCACTTGGCAATCATTGCACCTGCGAATCATGTCGCGCGCGTCTCTGTGCATAGTGGGCCAATAGTATCCTGTTCGTAAGGCTCGGGCTACCACGGATCGTGGACCTGCATGCATGCCGCACAATCCTTCGTGTATGTCACTGATCACATAGGCCGCCTGGCGTGGTCCAACACACCGCAGCCACGGCTGCAAGAAAGAGCGTTTGTAAAGGATGCCTTCCCAGAGTTCGAAATGTTGTGACTTCCTTTTAACGCGCCTTGCTGCTTTTTCCTCGTCTGGGAGGGTTTCACTAGCCAGATAGTTGATGATTGGGGTCATCCACGTAGGTCCCTCCTCTTCAACTATAGCAGTCACTTCCTCTTCCGTAATAGACTTTTCTTTGAGTATTTCCACCAAAACCTGTTTAGACAAGTGGGCGAAGCTTGTGGATGCGATTTTACTGAGGGCGTCCGCTTTCTTGTTCTCGCCCCTTGGCACCTGCTTGATGGAAAACTTACTGAAAGTTGCGATTAACGTCTTGACTTTTTCCAAATACCTGACCATGTTGTCCTCCTTAGCCACATACCCACCTAGAATATGGTTCGCGACAAGCCGTGAGTCCACGTAGGCCTCAAGGTTGCGGACTCCCATTCTAGCGGCGATTTTTAAACCCGCAATTAATGCTTCATATTCCGCTTCGTTATTGGTGGCCGTGAACTCAAAACGGAGGGCGTACGTGAATTCCATACCTTCTGGATTTGTAAGGATGAGGCCTGCCCCGGACCCGTCTGTGCATGAGGATCCGTCTGTGAATAGCACCCAAGGTTCCGCTGGGACCTCCTCTTGCTTAATGACTGGTTCTTCCTCATCCGGCTTTTCGATCAGGAAGTCTGCCAAGATCTGGCCTTTAACAGCCGTCCTTGGTCTGTAAGATATATTATGCCCTCCCAGTAGGATGCTCCACTTTTCTAGTCTCCCTGCCACGTCTGGTCTAGATATAACCTGCTTGATTGGCTGATCCGTAATCATGACAATCGGGTGCGCCTGAAAGTACCGGCGCAGCCGCTTTGTAGCAAATACCAGTGCTAGCACCAATTTTTCCATGGGGGAATAATTCAGTTCCGCTCCTTGTAATGTTCTACTTATAAAGTAGACCGGGGTCTGTATTGTGTCTCTATCCGTCATAAGTACCGCGCTTATTGCGCCATGAGTAGCCGAGAGATACATAACAAGTTCCTCCTTTGGGCGGGGAGCTACCAACATGGGGAGAGATGCGAGATGCTGCTTGAGTTGGCCAAAGGCTTCCTCAGCTTCCTTCGTCCAACGGAAGTCTCCCTTTCTAATACACTTCTTGAGCGTCTTAAATAAGGGTAATGACTTCTCTGCGGATTTGGATAGAAATCTATTTAATCCGGCTAACTTCCCATTCAGGGACTGCACCTCTTTCCGTGTCTGCGGGGATGGTAGCCGTATCACTGCGTCCGTCTTCTCTGGACAAGGTTTTATGCCGTTTGGGTCAATCAAATATCCCAAGAACATTCCTTCTGTCGCGCCAAACGTACATTTCTTTGGGTTTAACTTCATATTAATCCTTCTCAGCGTGTCGAATGTCTCCTGGACATCCCGGAGGAGTGCCTCCTCCGTGTAGCTTTTTATCACCAAGTCATCAACATATACTTCCAAGTTGCGTCCTATTTGTGATTCGAAAGCTTTATCCACCAACCGCTGATACGTAGCGCCGACGTTCTTTAATCCAAACGGCATTTTCGTATAGCAATATACGCCCTGGCTTGTGTGGAACGCCGTTTTTTCTTCATCCTCCTCCGCCATCTGGATTTGGTGATACCCTTTATATGCGTCTAAGAAGCATTTGAAAGGGTATCCACACAAGGATTCTACTTTCCAGTCGATTTCTGGTAGCGGGTAACAGTCCTGTGGGCAGGCCTTGTTCAGGTCCGTGAAATCCACGCACATGCGCGAACTTCCGTCATGTTTCTTGACCATGACTGGATTGGATAACCACTCGTGGTAGTATACCTCGCGCATAATGCCTGCGTCCACCAGTTTCCGCACTTCCTCCAATATAACTTGACTTCTCTCGGGCGCCTGGCCGCGCTTCTTTTGCTTGATGGGTTGGTACCCTTGGCGGATCTGGAGCTTATGCTCTGCTATCGCACGTGGCACACCCGTCATATGTTTTGGTTCCCATGCGAATACGTCCAGGTTTGCACTTAAAAGTGCACACATGGCCCTTTTGCCGCTATCTGAGAGCGCCCCTCCTATGGATACCTCCTGTTCCGGGTAGTCAGGGTGAATAGCCACCTTCCAATTGGGTGGTGGTGCTCCATCCTTGGGTGGTACAGGTGGTGCCGGTGTTGTCACAGTGTGACACTCGGACGTTGGCACGACTGTGTTATAAATAGTAACGATTCCCCCATCAACGGGGAATTTGATCATTCCGTGTGCCGTAGAGGGTACTGCCCGGATAGCCAAAATGCCTGGTCTGCCTATGATTCCATTATAAGGAGAGTGTGAACGTATCACCATGAAGTTCATCCACGTTGTAGTGGAATGTTCCTCATTCCCAATGGTGACAAGCAGACGCAACTGCCCTATTGGCCAGATAGTATCTCCACTAAAGCCAGTAAGCGGCGACGTGGCCGGTACTAATTGGCTTCTTATTTCTGGGCATAACTGCACAAATCAGTGTTCATATAATACCTCTGCTGACGACCCTCCATCCACATACATGCGGCGAACATTGTGTGTTCCAATGCTTATCTCAATGGTGAGAGGCGCATCAACCACGTCACTTGCTGTGATGAGAGGGAATGAGATTTCCTTGCCGCGGGAAAATTTTTGGCCAATTTTCTGCCTCGTGCGGCGCTGTCTGGATTGGATCATGTATATGGTAGAAGGCTTGTCCTTTTGGGGATCCTTCTTATCATACTTCTTGTTGTTGTCCTTTCCGTCTTTCCAATCCTTAACCAGGTGCTTGAGTTTGCCTGATTTGATTAGCGACTCAATATGCTTCTTCAGCTGGATACACTCCTCCGTGCCGTGTCCTTTGTCATTATGGAATTCGCAGAAGCGACTTCCCTGCCGACGTTCCGGGGGTGTGGTCATTGGGGGAGGTCTTGGAAAATTCGCCCCTTCAGTCAACAAGATCTCCCGGTAGGACATCTTTAGGGGGGTGAACTTGTCGTCCGACCGTCCGCCTTTGCTCTGGCTCTTATAGTCCGAGCCCTTGTTATTGTTCTGGTTGCCCTGACCGCCCGACTGTCTCCGGGACTGGTCATTTGAGCGGTACCCATTTCCTCGGGATGGGTAGGCTGCGGCAACCGCTGTTTCTCCCTCTATGAAATTCCTAACTCTCTCCATGAGGTCATCATATCTTTCTGGACGCTTGTCGTTGAGACGCCTGATCAGTTCTCTGTCTGTTATGGCATGCATATAGTCAGAGATTTTCAGGAGCTCTGGCATGGTTCTCGTGCGTGTGCACTCATCGTTGAAGCGCTCAGTGAAGGCTTCTGTGGACTCCCCCGGCCGTTGCTTGACAGTTGCCAATGAGACCGGATCCCTATTATACTTCTTCCTTTGAGTATAATTGTTCTCAAACGCAGTACGCAGTTCCGTGAAACTATCAATGCTGCGTGGGGGAAGTGCCTCGAACCAGTCACGAGCGTTTCCAATCAAGGTCGAATTAAACATTTGGCACCATATAGGCATGGGCCATCGTTCAATTTTAGCCTGAGTATCGAATATTTTGAGGTGATCGACCGGATCACCGGACCCATCATACGTCTTGATACATGTCGGCATGCGATGTTTGGTGTCCTCAGAATAATTCCGTATGCGGAGGGTAAACGGATCTTCCCTGGGATCCGCCCATGGCCGTGTGAGCCTAGGGTCATCCCACGGTTCACACCACGGACGCGAGAGGTCCTCTGCTTCCGTATCCCGATAGTAGGGGCCACCATAATACTCGTCATTATTTGGTGGCGGAGGCGTGCGCCTAGGCCGGCGGCGCTTGGGTGGATGGTCATCCGAGTCTTCCCCAGACGGATCTGGGGACGGTGGTGGTGCCCGACCTTTTGAATAGGGACCACTTTTCTGAGATGAACCAGGAGCCTCCCTCCCTGTGTTCATCCTATCCCACACACTTGGGCGACGTGTGGTTCTGGTCAGCTCTCGATCTGGCCGCTCGGGGGAGCCATCCGGCCTTTCTCCATCTTGGGACTGCGTTAATTCTTGCATAATGCGATCCCCTATGCGTTCAAACACATTCCGGGGCTGAGGGTCTTCCTCAAAGGTTCCCTGCTCCCTAGGCTGAGTCCTTTTTCTCCGACTTCGGGAAGGGGTGGATGGTCCACCATCGCCAAAGTTGAGTCGGGCTTGGAGGTTCCTCCCCAGGCTCAATCTTGATGCGATCCCTGGGACGATCCTTTCAAAATTCTGAGTGAGAACTCGAGTGAGTTCATCCTCGCTGAGCGGTTGAGCTTCCACTTCTTCCTCCATTAAGGGTCTACGTGGCTCCTTGTTAGGGGGGCCTGGCGCACTTCCCGGATCAGGGTTGTCCAGGGTTGAAGTGGGCGGGGGTGTCACCGAGATCGTGCTCGTCACCCCTGCGGACTGAAGACCGCTACGGTTACCTGGCCCGCCTGCGAGGCGGCTGGGTGATTGGTTGGGAATAAGAATTCCTTCCCCTGGGGACTTCCGGTTCCCAGGATTCACGTTCCTGGGGTTAACTGGCGGATGCCCCTTCGTCATTGAAAAAAAATCGAGGAGATTTTGTTCTAGCTTAGTGTTAAGGTCCCACGGATGGCGCCAACTTGTTGATGCAAAAGTTGGTTGATCCTTGCTAGACCCGAATTAGGCTTAATTCGGGTTGGCTGGGTACCGGCTCCTGCACCAAGTGAATCGTCTGGTTGGGATCCTGCACACTAAACAACACGCGTTAAGCTTACCGTGGGAAGGTTTCCCACGATTAGACTCCGGCGTGAGAGTAAGTAATCGATTTAGGGTTATATGTGAGTTTAGAGAGAATTGTGATACCTTTGTGGAACCCTTGGGGGTTCCTTTTATAGGCAGTGAAACCCTAGTGGGCTTTCACTGATCCTTCAGCCCCAAGGAAGAGATAAGCACCAGAATTAGAATGATTGCTATCTTCTAATTCTGGTAGTGAATATCCTCTCTTATTGGGGTAAAGATATTCCTAGACAGAATATTATTCTGTCTTACCCTATGTCGGCCGTGTCTGTCGTACCGGGCCGTGGGCCGCACACGTGCGTGCGGTTACTGTTCATTCAAGCCCATAAGCCTGACTGACTTCATCCCACCCATATGTGATGGGCCGGATGCGGGTAGTACCCGTGGGCCGGGTTCATGACCCGGCTGGGGACTATACGTCATCAATTAAGGTGTGGTGAGGCTTATAACTTGGGGATAATCAAGTGTGGAGGACAAGAGTTGCATCAATCAAGAATTTTTCAAGTTTCTGATTTTATACTTGTGCTTCTAACCTTGTTGATTCTTAGCAGGCTTTGTTGTGGAAGCTTGTGCTTGTTCTTTCTAGCACATAAGCTCAAAATCCGTGGGTGTGGATGTACATCCATGAGGTACACACCCTTAATCCCAAAATCTGAAAATATTTTGGATATTTGTGATATTTGAGTGTTGCCTTTGTTCTTGTGTTTTAAGTGGCTTATACTTGCTTGAATCTGTTAATCTTACTTGTTATTGTGTTAATTGATGCTTGGGTGGTCTTGAATCTCACTTTTTCTTTGAAAAATTTGGATTTGAAAAGATAAAGGGGTGTTTGGGTCTACCTGTTTGTGATTGCATCTTGGTATTGTGTTGTTAGAAGGTATTGTTTATGATTGGTATATGATATATGCCTTGTTGAGAGTGTTTTGCTGCAAGTTTTTGGGTTTGAAACTTCAAATCAAACAATCTGCTATAACTTGGTGAATTTAACTGTTTTTGACCTAAGATTTTGGTGAAATCTAGTATTTGTGCATGCTTAGGGTTGAAAGTTGTTAAAACATCATCATTATAACTTATTTGATAGATATTGAGTGTTGAATCTGGCTTATTGGTCAAATACATCAGCAAAGTGTAAAACTGCATGTGTTAGTGTTCATTAGTGACATTCATAAGCTTAAATCTTGATTTAGGCTTTAAGCCATTGCATGAAAACTGTTTAAACTTGTTCATTAGAGTTTATAATAGCTTCTGTATGCATTTGGTTGAATTTGGTTGGCTGATTATTGCTAAAACTGCTTATAAGTGCTCAACTGCTTAATTGTTCATGTCTGTATCATATCTGGTGCTTTATTTGATTAAACTGTATCAATTGGGTGTTTGTGATTGTGATATTTTGATTGTTCTTGACTCCTTTTGATCCAAAGATCATTTAGGTGCATTTGTGTAATCTGAATCTCCAAAAAAGTCACTAAAGACAAAAAGTCAAACAAGTCAAGCAGTGGAAAAAGTTTCCACTGCTCAACACCCAAAACTAGCCCCTGCTAGTGTTATTTTGAACTCAGCTTATCAATAAGCTATTTCAGCTTATCCAGACTTGCAACAACTTATTTTTTGTAATAGATCTTCGTTATTTGACCCATTTGAGTAGACTTGAGCTTATTGGACTTTGACTTTGACTTTTTACTAGAGAACCAACTTATTTGACTTTTACATAAGTGCTTATTTGCTTTTTCCAGCTTATTGAGTCAGCTTATTTGAAAACTCTTTGTTGATTTTGCTTAATTAAGTCATTTAAAAGCTTTAGGAACTTGAATCAGCACTTGGGGTGGCCTAGAACTCAAAAACGACTATTTTGTCGTTTTCTGTAGATTGCTTATTGCATTTTCAGGCTTATTCCTTGGGCTTATTTCAAATTTCTTTTTGCAGAAGTCTTATTTAGTACAAAAGAAGCTTGTGTGTTTAATTTCAGCTTATGGCATTGGCTTATAGCTTAATGGGCCAAAAGGCCCATTAAGAATAAGTTGTTTGGTATAAGCTAGCTTATTTCACACTTTCAGCTTTTGGGCCTTTGGAAAAAGTTGTTTAAAATCAAATTTTGAGTCAACCAGTGCTTTTTGGGCTTGATTTGAACACTTTTTTATATTGAGCCCAAATTTGGCCCAATAGTGGACTGTTTTGGGTTTAGCCCATTTTCTAGGCCCATTAAGGGTATTTAGGTAATTTCACTTTCATTTCTGAGTTATTTAGGTTAAATTAAACTAGTTTGCAAGTTTTTAGAATTTTTTATGATTTTTGGATTTTTAATAATATTTTAATATTATTTTATTGTTAAAAATTAAAAGTCTGATTTTCTAAGTTTTTATATTTTTCCTAGGTTGTAAACACTTAATTAGGAATTTTGCAACTTTCCAAATATTTTTAGAGTCTTTTAATTATTTTCTAGAATTAATTTAAATTTTAATTGATTTAAGTAGTTTTTAATTAGTTAAAAATAGTTTTTAGTGGTTTTAACATTTTGAAAAATACTTTTTAGCTTAATTAGGGTATTTTTGAGGTTTACAAACTTTAAAATCTTGTTGGGGACTTTTTAATAATTAATTTTTATTTTTAGGGCTTTAATTAGCATTAAAAAGTCATTATCTAATTAATTAAAAGGTTTTGGCAAGTTTGGATTTTTTGTAAACTCTTAGAATATTATTGTGGATTTTTGGTAATTTTTAGGAATTTTTAGGTTAAAATTTTAATTTTAGCACTTTTTACGGTTTTACGTGTACACCTTTTTCGACTTAGTTTAATCCGTCTTCGTAACCGTCACTCTCTTCTAATCTCATTTCTATTTTTCTTTCTCAACAATATAATCACAAATCTAATCCAAGTCATTACACACATAAGACACTAGCCTCCTTGAGAACGAACTCATTTTAGGGTCATTTACACACGGTTTTCCTAAATCGTCGTGCTCAATACTTGCCACTTTTGCTCTCTTTTCCTAAAGATTAGTAAAACCACTACATCAACCAAAATCAACAAAGTTTTCACCAAATATTAAATAAAACTAACCACCAATCATCTACTAATGATAACCTTTAAACCAAATCAACAAAAACATAAAACCCACTTACTTTTGAAGATCAAACTCAACAAAATAAAACTTAAGACTTTGAATTACCAAGAAAAGAAAGAATAAGATTAAATGAAAGATGATATTGAATGATTAAGGTTAAATAAACAAAAGGGAAGATTAAAAACTTACAAGATTTGTGAATTCAACAAAGATGAAAAATCACCAACACCTTAATGGTGTTGGTTTCCTACGAAACAAAAGAAAGAAAAAAATAGGAAATGAAAAACTAGTCTCCAAGTTGTGAAGGGATCTTATATATATAGGCCTTGGGCTTGGTTGGTGAGTGGGCTTTCTTCCTTTCTTTTTGTCTTCTCGTCTTTTCAGTAAAGTTGACGTTTTTGATTCTGATTCGGGATTTGTCGATGAATAAATTCAACTCGTCTTTAAATTTCTTCGTTAATAGACTTGAGTTCTTCGACATATGTAAATCTTCCATCTTTGGTCCTTTTCTTCGATAAATCTTCAAATAGGCCCATTGACTTCAAATCTTTTGCATCTCTTGGACAATAGACTTCGTCTTGAGTCTTTTTCTTTGATAAAACCCGTGCAATCCCATGTTTTCTTCAATATTTATCCGGTTGGCTCTGAAAACACAGCAAACACACAAACCACGCATAATTCCAAACAAATGATATTAGATACGCGTTTTGGTCTCGTTTTAGCAAGAAGTAAGTGGTAAAAGGATGGGTGTTTTCACACCTATCAAATCCCCTACACTTAACCATTGCAATGCCCTCATGCAATGCATTAATTTTAAAGCACGGTTTACATTTCCCATCATAAATAACCCACCTTGGCCTTTATTAAATTCTAAACACTAAGGAAACCAAAAGAACAAAACAAGTAAAGAATTCAAAGACTTACATTGGGGTTTTAGGTCGTCATGAATGTTCATCATTCTCAAGTTTCACGTTCCCCATACCAAGCTTAAAAACGAGATCATTGTTATTATAAGTTAGCAAACTAACACGAACTCATGTGGCACAATTATTCACTTAGACTCCCTTATTCCTAGGTGTATCTCTTATATTTTATTGTTATCTTGAATGATCACGAGGATGCATTGTTTGACTTATCTCGATAGTTATTTAAGCTGAAAACAAAGTGGGACGATTTAATCAATAGTTAGCTAAAGAACAAAATCTTTTAAAACTGCTTCTCGGGACCGCATAAAGTTCATATCTTGGCATAAGTCGCTTCACGATTTGAGACCTTTCTCGGACCGATATTTGGCAGCGACTTCATACTTCAAATCTTTGAGAGACGTTCTTGATATTATGGTCTTCTCTTCATAATAGGAATTTCTTCACTTGAAGTTTTGAGAGATTCTTCATATTTGGACCACGACTTCTTCATTTTTCTCCAATATTTATTTTGGACTTTGATGTACAACGATCCGCCTCCTTTTAGGACTTGGATCTATTTATCCTCATACCTTGCTAGGGTCTTTTCGGATAGACTTCTCCATGATCTTTAGGGGAGTATTTGCTTTTCGTCAGGTGTCTCGATCCTTCATATTGATCTTTGATAAATGATTCTTCACATCACTTGGGATCTTTAGCAACAAAATGTAGCCCTCATTCCTTGTTAGGGCCTTTTCGGACTCGCCAATCTTCGCATCCCGCTTCAATAAGTTATGCCTTGGCTATGAACTCTAATTAATACTGAGCAACTTTTAAACGATCTTGTGCTAGAAGCTAAGTAACTTTTCAAATCGTACAACCTTATTTAATGCAGATAAATTTATTAGCAAGCGATGGGAGAATAGGCTTATAATCAACTCACATAAATTCACGAAAGAATACCAAACTTATAATTGACTCTATCATCTCTCGTCCTCCACAGTTTAAAATCTCAAGGAATGAGACTAGTGGATGCTTAGCCAATTAAATCAAAGTTTTGGGTTTTCGAGTCATCTATAGGATCTTGCAAATTCGTAGACTTTTTCAAGTTTAGAAATCGCATTTTAAAGTTCCCTTGATAAACGACTCTCTAGGATCAGTTATAGGAACTTGCGAAAAGTTCTTGTTCTTATCCCGTGAGAGTTAAGACTTTCGTGTTTTAAAGCTCCCTATATAAAAGCCTAGCAAAACTTGACTTAAACACGTTAAGGATACTAGCTAGAGTAAACTTAGATAAGTAAACTCGGGTTGAGTCAAAATATTCACGACTTTGAAAAATTTTAAAACCACTTTATTAAACATTATTTTAGCAAGGAAAGAAAATAACCATAACAAAGGAAAATACAACTATACAACTAGGCCAAAATAGATTAAAATTTTTGAAAAATGTCGAAAAATATGATTTTCCGGTTAAATGAAGGCATTTTAATGGAAAAGTCCACTTAAAACTTCGATAGAAGTCTCCCCTACACTTAATATAAACATTTTCCTCAATGTTTAAGCATGTGGGAAAAGTCTCCCCTACACTTATGACATTGGGCACGTTGGTTAAATCAAGTTAAGGAAGAGACAACTAAAGTGATCAATTTCAAATGTGAGTATGAAGAAAATTGAATCACGATAGTTGAGAGATAGAACCGGATTTGCGGATAACATGGGAGCACGATTCTTCAAAGATTCCAAAAGTGCACTTATCCCTATAATCACATCACCATACAAACACAAGTAACCTATATAGGTCCCCCTACACATAGGAGGTAAAATGGAAAGGGATAGATACTCGGGTTGCCTCCCGAGGAGCGCTTGTTTTTGATAACCGAGTCACGAGCCTGACTCGACCCAAAATTAGTTCATGGGAAACGTGGTGAGGGATGGAATCATCTCATGAGAGATGTCCTCACTAAAGTACAACTTCAAACGCTGGCCATTCACCTTAAAATTGGGCCCATTTGACGGAGAAAGCTCAATGGTGCCATATGGAAAGACTTTGGCGACGGTGAATGGACCAGACCAGTGGCTCTTCAACTTGCCCGAGAAGATCTTCAACCGAGAGTTAAAAAGTAAGACTTGATCACCAACGTGGAACTCTTGGTTCTTAATTCTAGCATCATGGATGATCTTGGTCTTCTCTTTGTAGATCAATGAGTTCTCGTAAGCTTCATTCCTCAGTTCATTAAGTTCGTTGAGTTGAATCTTGCGAAGATCACCGGCTTTGTTGATGTCGAAGTTATCCCACTTCAAGGCCCAATAAGCCTTATGTTTCAGCTCGATAGGGAGGTGGCATGCTTTCCCGTACACAAGACGATAAGGTGTACAACCGATCGGCGTCTTGTAGGCGGTACGGAAAGCCCACAAAGCATCGTCTAACTTATCGGCCCACCTGGCACGATGCTCTCCCACAGTACGCTCCAAAATTCGCTTCAGTCTATGGTTAGAAATCTCGGCTTGACCATTGGTTTGGGGATGATAGGAGGTGGAAAGACGGTGATTGACACCATACTTAGCCATGACTCGTGCAAATTGATCATTGCAAAAATGAGTCCCGCGGTCACTGATTATAGCACGAGGAACACCGAATCGAGCAAAAAGTTGCTTCAAAAAGTTCACAACCACCCTTGCATCGTTCGTTGGGAGAGCCTTAGCTTCAACCCATTTAGAAACGTAGTCAACGGCTATGAGGATGTACTTGTTCCCTTTAGATGATGCAAATGGCCCCATAAAGTCGATGCCCCATACGTCAAAGATTTCACATTCTTGTATGAAATTTTGAGGCATCTCATCTTTATGTGTGATCTTGCCTTGTCGTTGGCAAGCATCACAATGTTTAACCATTTCGTGAGCGTCACGATAAATGGTGGGCCAATAAAATCCAGAGTCGAATACTTTCTTCGCGGTGTAATTGGGACCAAAGTGACCACCGGTGGGTCCTTTATGGCAAGCATCAAGGATTTTTACCGCTGCCGGCCCATCAACACATCGACGAATGACAAGATCTGCACATTGTTTGAAGAGGTAAGGGTCGTCCCAGAAATAATGTTCAATATCTTTAAAGAACTTTTTCTTTTGTTGGGACGTTAACCCTTCCTTGAGAATTCCACCCGCTAAGTAGTTTGCAATGTCCGCAAACCACGGGGTGTCATCGAGATTTGGATTGATAGACATTAAGGCCTCAATGGGAAAAGAGTCATTGATCTCTAGATTCAGGTGATCCCCTTGATAAGGATCCTCAAGTCTACTTAGATGATCCGCGGCTAGGTTTTCGGCACCCTTCTTGTCACGAATTTCGATTTTAAATTCTTGAAGGAGAAAAACCCAACGAAGAAGTCTTGGCTTAGAATCTTGCTTAGTAAACAAGTACTTCAACGCAGAATGATCGGTATACACGATGGTGGTAGAAAGGACAAGATAGGGGCGAAATTTTTCAAAAGCATACACTACAGCTAAAAGCTCTTTTTCGGTAGTGGTATAATGCAATTGAGCCCCCGTCATTGTCGTGCTAGCATAGTGGATTGGTTGGAAGTGTTTGTTCACTCTTTGGCCCAAAACCGCTCCAATAGCAAAGTCGCTAGCATCACACATCAACTCAAAAGGTAGCTCCCAATTAGGGGTAACCAAGACCGGTGCCTTAGTGAGCTTATCCTTAAGAAGATTGAAGGATTCAAGACACTCTTCGGAAAAGATGAAAGGAGTATCTTTTTCCAAGAGGTGGGTCATTGGGCGAGCGATTTTAGAAAAATCTTCAATGAATCGACGATAGAAGCCCGCATGACCAAGGAAACTTCTCACACCCTTCACGGTTGAAGGTGGAGGCAATTTTGCAATAACATCGACTTTATCACGGTCCACTTCAAGACCGGCTTTGGAGATTTTGTGTCCAAGCACAATGCCTTCTTTTACCATGAAATGACATTTTTCCCAATTTAGAACAAGGCGAGTGTCTTCACACCGCTTAAGCATGCGTTCCAAATTGGCAAGGCAAGAAGAGAAAGAATCACCATAAACCGAGAAATCATCCATGAAGACTTCCATAGTTTCTTCAACCATGTCATGGAAGATAGCCATCATACACCTTTGAAATGTCCCAGGAGCATTGCATAAGCCGGAAGGCATTCTTTTATAAGCAAATGTTCCGTAAGGACAAGTGAATGTGGTTTTCTCTTGGTCTTTGGGTTCGATGGGAATTTGAAAATACCCGGAGAAACCGTCTAAAAAGCAGTAATAGTCATTACCCGCTAAACGTTCAAGCATTTGGTCCATGAAAGGAAGGGGAAAATGATCCTTTCTCGTAGCATCATTGAGTTTGCGATAGTCTATACAAACTCTCCACCCTGTAACGAGACGAGTAGGAATCAACTCGTTGTGTTCATTGGGAACAACGGTGATTCCGCCCTTCTTAGGCACACAATGGACGGGACTAACCCACGGGGAATCCGAGATAGGACAGATCATTCCCGCATCAAGAAGTTTGATAACCTCTTTTTTGATTACGTCATGGATCTTAGGATTTACCCTTCTTTGGCTTTGAATAGTGGGTTTAAAGTCGTCCTCCATGAGAATTTTATGTGTGCAAAAGTGAGGATCAATTCCACGAATATCGGAGATTTTCCAAGCAATCGCTTTCTTATGATTCTTTAGTACGGTGATAAGTCGGGATTTTTCTTCTTCTTTCAAGTCCTTAGCGATGATGACGGGTGACTTCTTGTTGTCTTCAAGGAAAACGTACTCGAGATGAGACGGTAGGTCCTTAAGCTCTAAATCCGAAGGATTTTCGATGCAAGGCGTAGTCAAATTCGGTTCATCGATAGAAATATCCTTAGGAGATGGTGGAGAAATATGGTCCTCATTGAGAATTTTCTCAATGGTACGAATGTCTTCATTACAATTAGAGGGAGAATCGTCATATTTTAAGTCCATATCTCCCAAAGTTGCTTCAAATTCTTTCAAGATGAAATCACTTTCTCCAAATGGAGTTAGTGATGGAGCAATAGAGGCAACGGTCTCAACAATGGGTAGGGAAGAAGAACCACTTTTACAAGCGTATTTGAAATGTTCTTCACAAGCCTCATCAAGAACGTCAATAAAATTAACACTCTCATTTTCCGAAGGCTTCTTTGAAAGTTTACCCATGTTGAAGACGATTTTATCGTCACCAACTCTCATGATTAATTCGCCCGCGGCTACATCAATGAGAGTGCGACCGGTCCTCAGGAATGGACGTCCAACGATTAATGGAACACAGGGGTCCATCTCGTAGTCAACGACAAGAAAATCTACCGGAAAGGTGAATTTGTCGACACCGACGAAGACATCTTCGGCTATCCCCACTGGATAAGCAACCGTACGGTTAGCTAATTCCAAAGTCATTCATGTGGGGACTAGCTCGGGGAGGGATAATTGCTTCCAAACACTTAATGGCATTAAGTTAATACTAGCACCTAGATCGGCTAGGGCCATGCAATTCTCTACTCCCGAGAAGTTGCAAGGAATCAAGAAACGACCCGGATCACCAATTTTGGTTGGTAATTTCCTTAAGAGCACTGCGGAGCAGTTCTCATTAAGTTAGGTCTGAGCAATATCGAGAAGTTTCTCCTTATCACTGAGAAGATCTTTAAATATTTTAGCATATTTGGGCATGTGAGCGAGAGCCTCAGCAAAGGAGATATTGAAATTCAGTTGTTTAAACATCTTGAGAAAGTTAGAAACTTGAATATCATCCTTGTTCTTCAATTTCTCTTTCCTCAACCTTGAAGGATAAGGTATATTGGGTTGAGATGAAGGCTTTGGAATGGAATTCTCACTCACATCCTTGGGTGGTGGAGGGGTAGAAGTAGAAGGTGGTGGAATTGGATAAGTAGAAGGTGGAGGAGTAGAAGTTGGAGGAATTGGAGAAGGAGACTCGTTTTCCTTTGTCACAATCACTAGTGTAGGTGTAGGAAGCTCGGGTTCCTTTAAACCTTTTCCACTACGAGTGGTGATTGCTTTCATCTCCCCTCTTGGATTAGCAACGGTGTTACTCGGAAGAGAACCCGATCCAGAGGCTTGATTACTTGGGAAGAAACTAGCCATCATATTCCTCAAGTCATTCGTTTGACTTGCCAAAGTGTTTCACATATCAGCTTGAAGATCATTCCCTTGTTTCACCATATCTACTTTCATGTTGGCCATTTCCTGCTGAAGATTTTGCACTATCGCATCATTAGTCCTCATGTAGGTTTTAACCTCTTGGTGTAATGCAGTGGGTTGGTTGGGAGGAGCATTGTAGGCAGGTGGTTGATAAGCAGGTCGTTGGTAAACTTGGTTGTTTCTTTGAGGTGGATATGGGTTTCTTTGGTTTTGATATGGAGTTGGAGCACGTGGTTGGTTTTGATTGTTGCGATTGAGGTTGTTTGGGTTTTGTGGGGGAAAACCGGGTGGTAAAAGAAAGTTGTTTGAGCGATAGATGAGCAAACTGCGGTCACCTTGAGGACGTGCTTGATAGCCTCTCGTAGAATAGGTACCGTTGGCAGCATACACATTTTCCGGATTGTTGTGAGTCGAAGGACAATCGGTGTATGAGTGGGATCCCCCGAATATATCACATGATTGAGTCAAAGCACTAGCTTGGGCAGTGATAGCTTTGGTATTGTTGGCGGCTTGGAGAGCAAGTCATTCAACAAGCGAAGTAAGCTTATCAAGTCTCTTGTCGCTCTCATTAGTGCTAGCACTAGCCACATTGGTCCGAACACTCTTGGTTTGCACTCTAGACTTGTTCTCAATAATATCCCAAGCGACATTAGAAGACTTAATCAAAAGATTACCCCCCGAGGCACTATTTAGTGAATCTTGGTCATTCATGCTTAAACCATTGTAAAAAGTATTAATTTAGTGAACTTTGGTAAAACCATGTTGTGGGCACTTTCTTAAATGTTCTTTAAAACGGTCCCAAGATTTACTAAAAGTCTCATCGTACTTTTGTTCAAAAGTAATGATTTCATTCCGCAAAGCGGTAGTACGAGAGGGTGGGAAAAAGTAGTTTATGAATTTGGTCTCTAAGTCCGTCCACGTAAGAATACTTTGTGGCGGTTCCTTATCAAGCCAATGCCGGGCTTGTCCCTCTAAGGAGAAAGGAAAAAGTTGCAGGCGAATTACCTCTTGTGAAACCCCATTATACTTAACCGTATTAGTGAGTTGAAGAAACCTCTTAATATGGTCATGAGGATCATCAATTGAACACCCCAAGAATGGTTGAGCAGAGACCGTTTGAATGAAGCCGGATTTGAGCTCTAAGTTGTTGGCTCCAATCGCGGGTATGACAATAGCATCGTGGTTTCCCTCTACATGTGCTTGCAAAAGTTCGATCATTGGACGATTGTCCGGTAGAGGTTCATTGTTGTCATTATTCATGTTGGGTTGAGGTGGATTATTATTATTGTTGTGTACACCGGCCATGTCTAAGTTATCGAGAGTCTTGGGCTTGGGATAAGACGTTGATCGAGTGCGCATACACCTGCAAAAGAAATAACAAAGCAGAAATATTTTTGGTTTTTTATGTTTTTTAATTTTTTTTAATTTTTTTTAAATTTTTATATTTTTAGGATTTTTGAAAATTTTAAAGCAAGGAAAATAACGTTCAAAGATGAACGGATCCCAAAATCCAACGCGTCTCTCACTAAAAACCGTTAATCTTAACGAAAAGAGCCGGCAGCGGCGCCATTTAATACAAGGTTTTTAAGCTCGTATGAAAGTTCGTAGAATCCGATCTTTTCGAATTGATTACCGATCAAAAGTGCGACTCAATTGTTCTTGGTGGAAAGTAAAAGGGGATTGGTTTTCTATTCTACTCAAAAGGATTAAATGCGTGAAGTGGTAAAAATAAGCTAAAAACAATTAATCTCAAAAGTAACTCAAAAAATTAAAAACGATTTAAAAATAATAAAGCTGAAATTAAACTTACTAAAAACTGTTCATTCGGAATGTTTGGTTCATGCGGAATAATCTCTTGACTTGAAATAAATGTCCTTCATTCGGAATAAATAAGCTTCATGCGGAATAAAATGCTTCACTCGGAAAAAGTCACTCATCCGGAATAAAATAGCTCGTTCGGAAAGTTCCTTGATTCGGAATGTTCTTTCATGCGGAATAAAACTGTTGGTTCGGAATAAGCTTCATGCGGAATAAATTGGCAAAATGTGTTGGTTCGGAATATTGCTTTATGTGGAATAAAATTGACTCGGAATAGATTTAGCTCATGCGGAATAATAAAAAGAAAAGCTTCATTCGGAATATAAACTTTGGTTCGGAATAAATCTTTCATGCGGAATAACTGTGCTCATCCGGAATATTTTCTTTATTCGGAATAATTAACTGAGCTGTTGGTTCGGAATGTTCTGCTGACTCAGAATAATTGAATGAAAACCTTCATTCGGAATAAATTGTTTATCCGGAATGTTTGTTCATCCGGAATAAATGGTTGATCCTGAATAATTAGTTTATTCGGAATACTTTCTTTATCCGGAATAATCACTCATCCGGAATAGACTCTTTATCCGGAATAAATTTGAAAAACACTTCGATCGGAATACTAAATGAAATCCTTGATTCGGAATATAATGCTTCGTTCGGAATCTGGGGATTTGAAAAACACGAAGAACATTAAAATACAACAAGACGAATTTGAACCAAAATCAACAAAGTTTTCACCAAATATTAAACAAAACTAACCACCAATCATCTACTAATGATAACCTTTAAACCAAATCAACAAAAACATAAAACCCACTTACTTTTGAAGATCAAACTCAACAAAATAAAACTTAAAACTTTGAATCACCAAGAAATGAAAGAATAAGATTAAATGAAAGATGATATTGAATGATTAAGGTTAAATAAACAAAAAGGAAGATTAAAAACTTACAAGATTTGTGAATTCAACAAAGATGAAAAATCACCAACACCTTAATGGTGTTGGTTTCCTACGAAACAAAAGAAAGAAAAAAAAACAGGAAATGAAAAACTAGTCTCCAAGTTGTGAAGGGATCTTCTATATATAGGCCTTGTGCTTGGTTAGTGAGTGGGCTTTCTTCCTTTCTTTTTGTCTTCTCGTCTTTTCAGTAAAGTTGACGTTTTTGATTCTGATTCGGGATTTGTCAATGAATAAATTCAACTCGTCTTTAAATTTCTTCGTTTAATAGACTTGAGTTCTTTGACATATGTAAATCTTCCATCTTTGGTCCTTTTCTTCGATAAATCTTCAAATGACTTCAAATCTTTTGCATCTCTTGGACAATAGACTTCGTCTTGAGTCTTTTTCTTTGATAAAACCCGTGCAATCCCATGTTTTCTTCAATATTTATCCGGTTGGCTCTAAAAACACAACAAACACACAAACCACGCATAATTCCAAACAAATGATATTAAATACGCGTTTTTGGTCTCGTTTTAGCAAGAAATATGTGGTAAAAGGATGGGTGTTTTCACACCTATCAATAATCAACTGACACCTAGAAAATTTTAGCGACCATGGCTAACAACGCACATGCTTGTAAGCATAGATAATTTGTACAAATTTTCCTGATGGGAAATCAAGCTAAAAGTATTCAAGAGCCTGAACATTACTGTACATACTTACGAGTCGTATCATGGTGTGCTGTTCATAGTCCATAATTAGGATAAAATTCATCTCGTGTCTATCCGAGGAAATACGTTAGCAGCTTGGATCTCATCATCAAGCTGAAGGAAAACCTTCGTATACGTGGGAATACGAAAGGCGTCCTTCATGGTCATGAATATATAAAATATGGTGAAAGAATGAAAGTGACATCGGCAACGTGACAGTTCTCACTGATGCGCCGGTAATGGTATTGAAATTCTTGTGGCCTGATTAATACATGGCACAACAAAATGGATATACCCTTGAAGGGTACCCTGAATTTCTTAGACATGTTCCATAGTTGGACGTGAGTCATGTGTCTTGACTCGTGTCTTGGAATTATAAGCATGACATATGTCTTGACTGGTGTCTTGACATGTGTCTTCAGAAAGTATACGTGAGACATATGTCTTGACTGATGTCTTGACATGTGTCTCGAGACGTAAAACAATAGAACTACAATATTAGGTTATTATGCCAGACTTGGCGGATCGGTTGGACTACTGATCCTTTGTGTGTCTTATCACGTCCGCGGCCAGAGACTCGGTTGCGATTTCTAGAATAGTTTATGTCATAGTTATTACTATCGTCATGTCTGTCAGTTCCATGACGGTCATTCTCATGATTGTGATTCATGTAACTATTCAGCTAAGTGGCCGGCTGGTACCGGTTCTCCACTCATATAACTGAAATGACAATTGAATGACGTGTGACATGTAACTAAGAATTTGGGACAATGACAGATGGAGATCATCTTGTGGTGAAGCATCTTCTCGTCCGATCGCTTTGATCTAACGCCTTTGTCTTCGTCTTGTAGGAGCTCCAGGTTGTGAACAACATCAGCATCTCGTAGCATCTTCGAACGTCAGCAGCATCAACCTTTAGTAACATCTCCAAGTTATGAGCGGCATCAGCAATTTGTAGAGTATCAGCAAGTGGAAGTACGCACATGGGATAAGGTACATGGAGTACACATGGAATGTACATGAAATGATCGGTATGAGGTCGATCATTTGTCATGATTTAAGGAAAGTATATCTGTTAAGCGGTTAGAAAACCATCATGATAACCTGACAATATTAGCATAGACATCATTCTGGTTGTATCGAGAAACGTTAAAGTGTGGTTACACAAAATTCAACGATGATTTGCTTGACAGCATGGTCAATGAAAACCAACCATGACTATCATGAAAGCAGGATTCAATGAAGTCCAACAATGCCTTGCATGAAAGCATAAATAACAAAAGAGGCGTAAGACATAATCAACATGAAGACGGAATTATCATGAAGAAACATGAAACCATCTATCATGAAAGAGTGTATAACATAATCAGCATGAAACTGGAGTTAACCATGACATATCATGAAGGAGTGTATAACATAATCAGCACGAAACTAGAGTTAACCATGACAGTATGAAAACATACTTGACATAAAAACATATTAACTTATGAGGGGACATGAAAACAATTTATTCCAATAAATCATGAGAAAAATTTTATGCATGAAAAACAGTGCATGAATGCGTAATGTAGTTTATAAAAACCTTCATATGTGCGAGGGGACGCCTATGGGTCGGTCCCAAAACAAAAGACATGGCGAGGGGACGCCTATGGGTCGGTCCCAAAGTTAAAAGTTTCGATAAAAGCACATGCGACTAAATAGGGCCAGTCCTGTACCAACCATTACTTAGTCATAATTCCTACAACAATGATACATGAAACATAAATAAATGAAACTCATCTGTCAAAACTTATCAGAAATTTTTTTTATGTGACTAATTATGAACTACGGGGGTTCAGTCCACATAGCCACAGTTCAATAGGAACATTATGCATGAAACAATGACACATAACTAAATATGAATGACGGTTGTCCATCCATATTAGTAAACAATATCGATGAAAACATCAAGGTTAAAACCTCAAGGTGCCGAAAACATCATGGTTAAAACAACAATGCGCTGAAACATCAATACATGGAATAACAAACGTTGGCTTAGGAAGCTCCTGGTGACTACCCACTAGTCACAGGTCGAGTTTTAGAGCCTACAGGTCGAAGCCTTGGCTATGATACCATAATTGTAACACCCCATTTTGATAATGGAATGTCACGCATAATTATGGCGTGTCATCAAAGCATACAAGGATAAATGCCTAAAACATTACATGACCATAGGGATAACCGGAATCAAACATCGGTTCCCAATCATAAGCCCAAAACATAATAAAGCAAAAGAAATGAATGAAAGAGTAAACAAGCATAAGTATATGAAGGCAAAAAGGAAAAGAAGTCTCTAGCAGCTTCCATCCTATGCACGCCCTCCAAATGCTCGAGTCTTTCCTAAGGTACCTGCCGTTTTGGGACATGGAAAGGGAAGTAACGGCTGAGCAAAACGCTCAGTGCACGGATATAGACATAGTATGAATGACTAAAACATAATAAAGACTTAATAGCAGCGGAAATGTATAAGTCCTGGAAAACCTGAAACATGTTCATAAAACTGGTTTTATAGTTTGAAAAGCCTTATGTTTATCTTATGAAAACTGTTTACATATTTTACCATTAGCCAATATAGGTCATGAAAATCCACCATGCATGAATACTTGGAGGGGTGACCTCATCATGCAAACTAGAGGGGCTGCCTCTAATTTAATATACTGGTTTGGGAAGGAGGGATCAGCTCCTTGTGAAGGATGCAAGGCACACACCGCATTCACACTGAGTAATCTGCTGAAAACATGTAACTAGGATGCACCCATACGCCCCACATGATAAATATAATAAATGGCCAAAGCTGAAGGGACGCCACGAGCAATCACTCTGCCGTGGCGAAGTCATAACACCAGTGCCTCTAGTGTTATGGTTATGGTACCTCCATAACTAGGTGAAACTGGTCATGCATGTATATGGCTATAGGTATTCTAAATTAAACATAAGAAAATCAAACATATATACTTATACTACGGGAAAAGTTGGCTGCATACGGGGAATCCTAATAAGGAAAGAATGTCCATACTAAAAGGATAGGAATCCGTACCTTATGTCCAGTGAACGAAGAAGACGAACGGAAGAGAGTCCTACTTCGGTATCACTAATGCTACATAAATACATACGTGTATAAGTATCTGATACTAAATACGTAACTGGTTTTATATCATGTCTTAACTTATTTTATACGTTCATGTCATGTTTTACTGTTTTAAGCTTTGTGCTGTGTTTATCTTATATTCTGTCTATTCTGATTAAGTATTACTTGTATTTCATGTATTATTATACTTACTGTGTAATAATAAGTAACTTTCTAAAAGTAGCAAGTTTCCCAAAATAGAAAGTTTCCAAAAATAGATTTACTGCTTAAAATAGATAAGTTTCTAAAAAAATAGAAAATTTCCATAAATAGATTAGCTGCTTAAAATAAATAAGTTTCTAAAAATAGAAAGTTTCCATAAATAGAATTAAGCTGGATTATTATGCTAAAAAGATAAGCTTAAGTTTTACTTATTAATATTCTAGGTCATGGGATTAAATAGTGTAGTTTATTAATTAATACATGTAAATTAAATAATCCATATGTTATATGATTTAATTAAATATAAGCATGATTTAATTAAATTAAAGTGTATAACAAAACTTAGGTTTAAACATGTATTAATATTGTATTAATATAACCTAAGTCATGGTTATTAATAAATTATATTTCATGTTTAATAATTAATTAATTCTATAGTGTAAAATAAATAATTAAATACTTAGGTTAAAATCATGTATTATTAATAATAATAATAAACCTAAGTCCATGTTTTAATTAAATTAATTATATACCATGACAAATTAATTTAATTAACTTGTAAATCTTATATACTTGTAAAATATATTAGGCTTGTAGAAGAAATCATGCATCGAACCCGTGTACTATAATTTTAATCACGACATGAACCGGACCAAATAAATTTTGTAACTCTCGTATAACTAAGGTTTTATATAATATAACCTAACTTGACAAGATTTAATCAATATTAATTAGATTAAACAAAATTAATATTGCATGATTAATTTAATACCTTAATTAAATTAATTAATTTAACTTGAAAGAATGATAAAACAAACACCCCTTTTAACAAAAACCTAAAACTGCCTTCCAAACACCCCGACCAAAACCAACAGCCAAACACCCCCCCCCCCCCCCCCCCCCCCCCCGCCCCCCCCGTGTTGCTGTTGGCTGCGCAGCAGCCACTGGCAGTAGCCAGTTTCCTCCTGCTGCGTCTAAAATACCCACCGACAGTGGTAGTTCCCCCCTGTTCGAGTCAAAGTTCCCACCGAGAGCATAAAGCTCTCGGTTCCCACTGCCTGCCAAACACAGCCCTGTGCTGCTGCCACTGGTATACCAAACGTGCCCCTGTGGGGTTATTGGCTTGCGGCTGGACCAAAATAAACAGCCCCCCGAATGTTCAGAAATCCCCACTGAGACCATAGATTGGTCTCGGCTTGCGTGCAGGCTGAAAAACCACAACCCTCGACACTAAATATTGCATAACTACGTTTTATAACATGTTACCAGTATGTTTATTTGATTTCTTGATCAATTACTATGATTAATAAAAGAAAACGAAAATAAAAGATCAATTAATATGTGTCAGATTTAACACCAATCGTACCTTGTTTCTGGATTGGAAAACTCACGTGATGTTCCTGTTTTCTTAGGAGCAGTCGACGGCCAAGTACAAGAGAGAAAGAAAAAAAACAATCGACTGATTGTTTTAGGGTTTTCTTTTTTTTTGGATTTATTGTGTCTACGTTTGTTTTTAACCAATATATTACTTCCTTCGTTTTTTCACTTTATGTAGTCGGTTTGGTTACTACATGGGCCTCGGCCCATATCTCTTGCCCCATATAAAACGCCTAACTAACACATACAACCCTTATATTTTTATTTATTTCGCGACTCGATAATGTTACGTGATTCGTGTTATAAAATGTCGGGTATTATTATTTCTTGTCGTACGTGAAGTCGTGTTATCAAATGTCGTGTTCCATACTTGTTGTGTTTATATTCCTTGTTACGTTTTTTAAGTACCATACGTAAACACGTGTCGTATAATAATATACGTAATACTCGTGAAAATTAATTAATATATGTAATATCTATATTAAATGTTCGTAATTACGTGTTGTATATTAATAAAATCATAAGGTTTCTAATTTGTTCGTGTTTCATGTACGTACTGTTCATGGCATTTATGTGCGGGTTTTACAACTCTTCCCCCCTAAAAAGAATAATTCGTCCCCGAATTATAGATAACGTAAACTGAAAGAGAAACATACCCGAATCAAACTGGAAGGGTGTGTAAGATAACGGAATATGAAGGTGACATGGTAGAAGGAACGAGGAACGTGACATGTCTTGAAAGGACATGTAACGTGACGTGACTGAAAGGACATATCTAATTGATAAGAGAAAAACGGATAAGAAGTCCGGATGAACTTGTCCGTTTCCAAGTGGCCTCCCTCTTGGAACGGTTCCTTCACAAGATCTTGACACAAATCATAAATCTTGGTCCTCCTGACCTTGACTTGGAATACGAAGAATTTCTTGGTTATCAACTTAAGGTGGATCCCCTAAATTTGATCGAGGGAATAAGAATTAACGTGTAAGGGCAACTAAAACGTTATCGTGCAAAATACTCTAACTTAACAGATAATTAGCAACGATGCGCGAGACACAAAGAAACGTAGTACGTGAAAAATTTTGAACGTGACACGTGAAAAATTTTGAACGTGATACGTTGAGATGTGATGAGTGTAGTATGAGTAAACATATCGTGATCATGATACGTGTAACATATCTTGATCATGATATGAGGAACGTGGAATGAACATGACATGTGAAACATATCGTGAACATAGAATATAATGGCGGTAACGCCAAACGCTACAAGGTGAGACATAGAATATGACGAGAAACGTCTATCTGAGGATAGGGAGTTATACTAAACTTGGGTCTGGTCTCTCAAGTTCTTACAAAACTTCCCAGAATGAAAAAAATGAACGTAAAATCGTAAGCCGAGATGCCATCATGAACGTTAATAGTGTCATGAACGCGAGCGCGAAAGCAAGTCGTGAAGTTAGAACAAGGACGTGAAGTAAATAAGGAGCACAATTATGAATATTTGTCTGACCCGATAACTGAGGAATTGCCAAGTGATCGGATGAGACTTGGCTGGAACATGTCCGATCAATCTGTTGGTTCTGAAATCCTTGCGGATGTAAGGATTCTGCAGACTTGATCAAACTGTTTGCAATAAACAGATAGTACATGGTTCTTCTGAGTTTGCGTTAAACTGGTAACCACAAATTCGTGGAGATCTTGTCCCATTTCAATTCACAATTTCAGATGATGAAAACATCCCAGTCTGTTGGTGTCCTATCTTAACCTGTTGATATGTCAGGTACCTAGATATGAACGTAACTGTATCTTGCTTCGTAGAACTTGATACCTAGGAGTTTGCGAAACTCTGAGTCTCTGAATCTAGACTTCTCCTAGCGTAGGATTTTCTAGAACACCTAATGTAGTGTAGGGTTCTCTCCTTTACGCATAAGCTGAGTCATGGTAAGATTCACCGTAGAAAGCCATGTGATTCAGCGTGTCACTGTAATCAACCAGAATTGATATTGGAAATTTCCACGGTGGAATTTCTCTTGTCATAGAATTTGCAACATACTGCAGATATGGTCTTCCTGTTCTTCTCTAAACTTATAGGAAATCAGGTTATCCTCGTGAAAACGCTGATGAATTTGCTTATGAGTTCATGGAACTCAGTTTATTAAGTCCATAATGCTGTTGGAGCATTTATGAGACTAATACAGAATCATGAATTTAGCATGACCAAGTCGTGTACGAATAGCAGTCATGGACATGTCCTGCTCTTTCACTCGTCACTGTTGGCGGCCTGATCATGAGTTCGATCTCGGAAAAGTGATTAACACTATAAGGTCGATTGGACATGTTGTCAATACGTGGAGGAGAATAACGGTCATGAATGGTGATTTGTTTAAGTCGACGGTAGTCGACACATAATCTCATGGTACCTCCTTCTCTTTGTAGGTTCTTCTGAAATGTATGAGAAGGTCTTAGAATAATTAATACAAGGTTTTTAAGCTCGTATGAAAGTTCATAGAATCCGATCTTTTCGAATTGATTACCGATCAAAAGTGCGACTCAATTGTTCTTGGTGGAAAGTAAAAGGGGATTGGTTTTCTATTCTACTCAAAAGGATTAAATGCGTGAAGTGGTAAAAATAAGCTAAAAACAATTAATCTTAAAAGTAACTCAACAAATTAAAAACGATTTAAAAATAATAAAGCTGAAATTAAATTTACTAAAAACTGTTCATTCGGAATGTTTGGTTCATGCGGAATAGTCTCTTGACTTGAAATAAATTGTACTTCACTAGAATGATGAGGAGGAGGAGCTAAGTCTTCAGATTCATCCTCGAATGGGTTTGAGGATGGATGGGAATTACTCGAAGAGTGGAAATGAGAACTAGTACCTATGCCATCACCATCACTTGTTGGCATGTCCATGTCCTCATCATCCATCTCTTGATGAACAGATTTTCTCGATCCTCGATCGCTTCTTGTCTTTCTTGCATATGCCTCTTGAATAGGCAACATAACCCGATGAACCGGGTAGAAGCGAGAAAGATCAAGGTGGGGAAAATCATGAGCAACCCTTTTGAAAAGGCAAGTTAGAAGCATAGCATAGGGAAGGTTTGTCTTGGGCTTCGAAAGGGCATAATTGATTCGTCGAGCGATATAGAATGCCAAGTTGTACTTGGTGGATGTAAAGATGCAACTCAACATATGCACCATACACGCCGGGATGTGATCTCGGTTTCCACCAAGACAAAAGACATTCTCCCTAAGGATATTGGCCCATTGGACCATAAAATCCTTAAGGTCGCTAGAGAGCACTTCATATCGATTCACATTTCGTACATTTGAATGAAGGCTTCTCACAACGTTTCCATCACGCTCTTTCGAGATGATGTCAAGGATGAACTCTAGATCAACTTCGGTGAGGTCATTTGGAGGTTTATCAAGGATTCCGAGAGAGCATCAAGTCTCCATTTATCCGTAAACCGACAAGTGCCTTCATATGGCACACCGAGAATTTGACCAAAGTTTTCGAGGGAGTATTGAATCAATTGATCATTCAACACGAAACGAATTAAGATTTCTCCATTGTATTCAAACATGGAGTAGGTGCTAAAGAATTCAAGAAGGAATAAGGGGTAAATATCTTCTTCTATGTTGAGCAAGCAATCAAACCCCGAAAGCTCAAACATAGATTGGATATAGGCATAACCCGTTATTTCCTTGTCAACAACTCTACCCTCATGAAAACAACGAGTGGAAAGGGATGGAAAAGCGTTTTGAAGTTGGGGGGAAGCATAGGCTTGAGAGATGTCGGGAATATAATCTCTAGTGAATTGATGATCTTTTTGATATTGAGAAGGCATGATTAAGTACCTAAATACAAACAAAAATATTTCCAATCACTCATATGAAAATCAAAAAGGAAAACAAAAAATGAAAATGTGTTATATCAGTTTCTTGACAAACATAGGATGGAATCCATATCATTTTCATGTTCACAATGTGTCTATTCCATCATTAACCAAGAACACATGATCTATGCTAGATCAACAATGGATTAGAACATTGGTTTTTCAAAACAAGGTTTTTAGGTAAGCATTAACAATGTCATTACCTACTTGTTCATGGGTTCATCTCAAATCCATCATTCAACCAAAATCATTTAGCCTAAATTCGGATTTGTTCTACAAGTGGGTTTTAGTGAAATCTTAATGAATATCAACCTAAGGAATCATAGTAAAATAACCATGTCAACCCACATTCCTATTAAGGTTTTAATTCAATTTCAATTTTAAAAATCCCTAATTATAAAAGGATGAACCCTAGAACAAAATAGATGAAATCGAAAGAAAATACTTACAATTAATTGATGTTAGATGAAGGATGAGTGAAACCCGCAACTTGGAATCAATTAATTTGAGTGATTGAAGGTTTTGGAAGCTTCAACAATGGTGGAAAAGGTAAAACCCGTCGGCTGTGTGTTTTTGGGAGAGAGAGAGTTTGGTTTGAAAAAGAATAAAAAACTCAAACTGGCGCTGTGACAAAAGTTACTGCCCGCGGTACCTTATAGATAAGGAACCGCGGGTCTGAGCCGCGGAGATAAGGAACCGCCTACAGAGGCAGGTTTTTATCTCTGAAAAAAGCCAAATTTTGAAAGTCCAGTTTTTCTAAAATACTTAAGATTAAATCATGAGCCTTTTAGAATATCATTGGATCATCATAATGTGGAGTCCATTGATCGTTAGACTCAATGGTTATGAACCATTATATCTAGGTTGATCATCATTCATATGATAACATAGCGGAAAAGAACAATGATCATGAACAAGGTGTTTAGGCACAAGACACATGAATTAAAACAAACGGGTTGCTCATTATATTAATAACAAACAACCACTAGACGTGTATACATTGAATCCCACGTCTAGTGCGACACACACTTTAGGTTTACATTGTGAATGAATAATATGAATAAAACCTAAGACTCTTGTTCCTTTTATAGTGGAAGGAACAGAATCTACAAGAGATCAAATCAAATAAACATCTAAATATTCTATTTAGATAAACTATATATTGTGTATATCATAAATAATATACTCAATATATTCCCTAAATAGAATTCTCCATCAAATCTTCAATATCCATCAGCGTTTGACTTTTTGACTGCGTTTGACTTTTGTTGACTTTCTGTCAACGCCTGAATTGCTCTTGTCAACGCCCAGATTGCTCTTGTCAACGCTTGAACATATTACTTGATATTTTCTTCGATTTTGAGTTTCTGCCACATCAACTTTTTGACCCAACAATCTTCCCCTAGTTGATAGTGGCAAAACTCTATGTGTATCTCTTGTAAGTTGTACATGATCTTCAAGTTGCTTCCCCTCAAGTGTAGCACGTATTTTCTTCCCCTTTTTGTCACATCAACAAGGAAGTAAACAATGTTGCAATCTTTGAAGATTCTCCAAATGTAGGCTCTGTGTAATGATCTTGAAGAATAATTAATATAATATTTTTGATGTAGAAGTATAATAACCCAATCTTGTGTTCCATGTCTTGTACTATCCATGTGACTAAGAACTTATACTCATGTTACAAAGTATAAGTAGACCTCGATCCATTTGTCAAAATCCTCATCCTTTGTGAGACACTGAGCACGATAATGTAACTCCTTCAAGTGATAGCAATTGGTTTGCTAGATATGACAAGTCTTCATCACCAACCATGTAAGCACGAACAAGTTACCTTAAAAGTACATGACTGGAAGTGCACGACTTTAAGATATGATAGAACACAAATTCGCGAAAATATTCTTCAATCATCAAACTTACCATAAGAATTCTTCCCCTTAAGCTAACACTTCTTCATGACAAGTCAATATCTTCATATGTAAAAGATGTTAACGAATAACTCTTTCACAAGGCTATCCCGATTACATACTCCAATGAATTACTTCATGAATCGTTGCTATCCATGTGCTCTGATACCACTTGTTGATCCCAAACTTAGATCGATTAAGCTTTGTGTATACGAGATTAGATCAAGTAATACACGTAGAGAAACCTTTGCTTATGAATAAAGTAACTAAGTGTTATGCGGAATTAACACTTAATCTAAAACACAAAGATGTTAAACAAACTTTCACTTGTATTAGAATGATCGAACTTGATTACAATGAAAGAGGTTTAACTTGTGAAAACTTATGATAACTGATGATTAACATTAACCTAAAAGATCTTCTTTTATAGATTAAGAAGTCTTGTACAATAAGATACGAATCAACTATTCTAGGTAAAGATAATAATAGAAAATACAATGTCGAGCTTATCTTTACCATACACAAATAAAGAAACAAATAAACAAAAAGATTCGTATGAAGATATATTCCATCAGTGTTAATCTTCATGATGAATTTGAATGAAATAACATCGTCATACCATATGTAAAAGATCAAATGTGGATAACTCTTTCGCAAGGCTATCCCGATTACATAGTTTAAAATATCCATCAAATCCCACGAATAATTGCTAACTCGCGTTAAAATCATTAATCCATTTAAATATATCCGAGCCATAAATATCAACTTGATATTCTGAATAAAACGGAGATTCCATGTACCTTTGTGTGTATAATCCTCCTTTTTGTATGCTTAAAACGTACCAGTTTTCTCAAATAGCAGCAAACAGTGTGTTACCCGAGATCCTCCTTTGTCCAATATCCTTCCATGTGTATTGCCCGATATCGGACAACACGTGTCAGCGTTGAAATAGCATATATCGGACAACACTGTCAACTCTATCAGTGTTGACTTATTCCTTGTCAGCGTCACAATAACAAACGTCAGCGTTTCAGCAAAACCTCATCAGCGTCGACCAAAAATTTTGTCAACGGCTAAATTAAGTCCCACAATCAAAGCAAGATATATATCTGCCATAATTAAGGTTCCAAACTTTTCCTTCACGTCATCCCTTTAGTTCAATCGTGTGAACACATGATTCCTTCACCAATGAGCAACCTTGTACCGTGTGAATGCAAACTTGAATAGCCAATCAAAGGTCTCAAACCATGTGAACACACATGGAATAGCATGTAGAGAATTCAATAATAACGAACATATATATGTCTTCTTATTACCGTGTGAACGCAAGCTTTGTCCACCAATGGAACTCTTATAACCGTGTGAACACGTTATTAAGAACCAATCAATCTAAATTTGTGAACCGTAGCCTTCGCATCACACTTTTGTACTTCAATTCCTTGCAGTAAATCACGTCCTAAAATAAGCACAAATATTCTCCCTTGTTGAAGACCCACGTGACAATTCTTCTTTTCTGTTTAAGAACTTGATCTAGGGTTTAGAATTTTGTTCATCAAAACCCTAAATTAGGGTTTATAGATTAACCTTAGATCATGTAATAACTTGAATCACCACAGCTACAATCCTTATAACATCTTGCTTTTTATGTAGATCTAGGGTTTGAGAAACCCTAGTTCATGATTTCATGTGAAAGCAATAACATTAATACCTTAAACAGTGAATTTCGACCTTGAATAACTTTTTCATTAGAGCTCAAATCGAAAATCCCTTCGGTGAGATTCTAGACACAAGTGCCAAGAATCTACAGTCCAAAAATCACGAAGATCCAACGGTTAACGAAGGAGAGATCGTGTTTTGAACATGGCTGTCCACAGAAAACTGCATTCATCCACTGCTGACTTTGACGCTTAATAACTTTTGCCTGGGGATAAAACTCGACAATCCCTCCAGTGGATGTTTAGATCTATGTATGTAGAACACACATATAAAATTTCGTGACGATCCAACGGTTCAATCAAAAGTTATGACCTTCTGAATACTGCTGCGCACACAAAAACGTCCAGAAAAATCCATACGAATTTTTCTTTTCTTCACCATACACGAACACCTCGTCGGACCTAGATATCAAGAGCCTTAGGCTCTGATACCAATTGTGGAGTCCATTGATCGTTAGACTCAATGGTTATGAACCATTATATCTAGGTTGATCATCATTCATATGATAACATAGCGGAAAAGAACAATGATCATGAACAAGGTGTTTAGGCACAAGACACATGAATTAAAACAAACGGGTTGCTCATTATATTAATAACAAACAACCACTAGACGTGTATACATTGAATCCCACGTCTAGTGCGACACACACTTTAGGTTTACATTGTGAATGAATAATATGAATAAAACCTAAGACTCTTGTTCCTTTTATAGTGGAAGGAACAGAATCTACAAGAGATCAAATCAAATAAACATCTAAATATTCTATTTAGATAAACTATATATTGTGTATATCATAAATAATATACTCAATATATTCCCTAAATAGAATTCTCCATCAAATCTTCAATATCCATCAGCGTTTGACTTTTTGACTGCGTTTGACTTTTGTTGACTTTCTATCAACGCCTGAATTGCTCTTGTCAACGCCCAGATTGCTCTTGTCAACGCTTGAACATATTACTTGATATTTTCTTCGATTTTGAGTTTCTGCCACATCAACTTTTTGACCCAACACATAACACTAAGCAATATGCCTTAACGAAGGATTACGAGTTAAATCAAGATCGAAAAGAACCGAAACAGAAAAACGACTACTCGTAGCAAAACGACTAAGTGGAGAGAGGTCAAGGGAAGTGAATCAAGACTAGGATCAATGCTCAAGGGATTAGTTACAATCTTCAAATAGTTGTAGCGAAGAGCTTGTGTCATATATAGTGGTTTAAGACGTGCCTTTCTCGCGAAACGTTAAACGGCTTTGGTAATGAATAAGCACAAAGCAATTATTCAACTATAGACTAAGATCACTTTAATTAGTAGTCTTAGTCTAAACCAAAATATGAGCAAGGTATTAATT
This sequence comes from Glebionis coronaria, assembly GCA_025667525.1. Lineage (NCBI taxonomy): Eukaryota > Viridiplantae > Streptophyta > Magnoliopsida > Asterales > Asteraceae > Glebionis > Glebionis coronaria. The sequence continues at coordinate 99,754,480 of CM046879.1, forward strand.
CACTTTCTCTCCCACAAAGGTCCTACTAACCGTATGGGTGCAAACCATGGAAATCATGCTTGATACTTTAAGCTTCTACTAACTCACTCTACATCACCATAGTGAGTCAAGTATCCAAGCAATGAAGGTTTGAGAGGATAAAAGAAAAGAAACACAAACCACAAATAAATTTCAAGGCAAGGATGCCGAGAACAAGCACATAGTCAAGTAATGATCAAAAGAATGATCAAAGGGCGTGTGGAAGAACGAAAGCGTACCTTGGCCACAAAGAGCAATCCATGAAGGAATAAATGCTATGCCTAATCAATGACTCTGATGAGTACTAAGTCTTCAAGGACTAGTATCATTCCCAATCATCTTGGTATCATCATTCAAAGATGTTAAAGATCAATGAAGATGATTCTTCTACATGTGCAAGTAACTCAATCCACAACCAATTAAATGATTGATCTTCATGAGTACCTACACAAAGCAAGATGCAAACTAGTAGATACATTTCAAGAGTATATCTAAAATGCATAAAGGGTACTAATCTTAAGTGGGATGCAATGTTATCAATTAAAAGACCTATTTTCAAAGAAAACATAGTTTTGACCAAAGAGAAACTTTAGTACAACTAGACCTTCTAATTTGAGGAGACAATGGATCGATCCAAGTTTCAAAGTACAATATACTTCAAAGATCTTGAGTGACCATCTCTCTGATACCAATTGTAGAAACTAGAAGGGGGGGGGGGGTTGAATAGTTTCTCTTCGATTGGTGACCAAATTAAAATTACTTTCAATTTGGTTTGTATCAAAACTATCTTTTACTTGCGGCTAAGTTGCATAATGATTAGGTTCAATTCAAATGCACTAGCAAAGATAATAGGTAAGTATAATGATAATGAAATAAGTAAAGAGTAAGGAAGGAGACAACCTAGTGGGAAGACACCAAGATTTATAGTGGTTCGACAACGAGGCTCTATCCTCGTTTCTACTCCACTCCTCGAGTACACCTACTCGAGATTTCCACTATATCCACAAGCTCCCTTCTCGACGGAGAAAACCTTACATCGTTGCTTACATTATTTTCCGACACTAAGCTAAATGTCGAGACCTAATCTTTAGCTAGGACCAATCTACACGACGTTGCCTACTTCACAATTTAACGACACAAGGCTAGATGTCGGGTTCTAACCTTAAGGTAGAACCAATCTTCACGACGTTGCCTACTTCACCATTTTACGACACAAGGCTAGATGTCGAGTTCTAATCGAAAGCTAGAACCAATCTTCACGACTCTTCACTTTGAAGCTAAGTGAGAACTTCACACAACACAACTACTAATCACTTTTAAGTTTAGTGAGAACTCACAAGACACAACCACATCACTTTATAGTTTAGTGAGAACTCCTAATCAAATCAATTACAACTCAACTAGACATATCCAAGTACACACATGCAGCTTGGATTTACACAACACAAATCCAAGCAAACACATTGGCAATGGATGTACACAACAAATCCAAGTATCCACAAATAACTTGGATAAACACAACTAGTCCAAGTATTCATAAATACATTGGATTGACCTAAAACAAAAAGGGTATCATGATGAATATGACTAGCTCATAGATTCATCTTTATCAAAACACTAGTGAGTGAGTGATCTTCTCAATTGACAAGGTAAAGGAGGGGATCAAGAGGATAATCATATGTAAACATCCTTAACAATTTAAGTGATCATTTACTAATGATTATGCTATAGAAAATAGAAAGAGGGCTGAGAAAAACGTCCAAGAGGCTTACTGGAAAATGAGATTTGACCCACTATTTAAAGGAGACAAAGTATAACGGATCTATAACGGTCTTCTGTGCGCGGTACCTTATCTCACCCCGCGGTACCATATCGCTAAGGTACCGCATAGGTACTTAAGGTACCGCCACTAGACTCCGCTCCGTTTTTTGTCTTTTAGTGGGGTGGGAATATCTGAGGTATTTGAACCCTTCAAAGGATATTCTAACAGCATTTGGAATATGCCATTTTCAAATTTTTATTTTCCATTTTAATAGAACATTTTCTAAAAAAGAAAGTTTATTAAAAAGTATTTTGTCATATTAACAAAAGTGAGTTTTAAGGATAATCATTTTGATGATCACTAAGTATGATTAAGAAAGGTTAGTGATATGATTATTACCTTGATGATAGTGTTAGTTAAATAATTCATTTTGTGTTTGACACTAAATGTGTTGTATGGTTTGTTGTGATCAAAACTAAGAAAGATTAGTTAATACTAATAATGTTTTTAGGCATCACTTGCATTAACAATCTCCCCCTTTTTGATTACGACAAACGATAAACTCATTTACGTAGAAACACAAAATATGGAATTATTAACTAGTTTATCACTATCATTTCTCCCCCTTTGTCGTAGTAAAAAGGTTAGCACAAGTCTTTGAAGAACATCGAACTTTGCTAGTAGCTCCCCCTTGGTGGTTGCTCCCCCTTGCTTGGGGCACCAAGTTTGTGAGCTAAGGTGACATGCTACACAAAGGTTAGTAGAAAGGAAAGAAACACCAATGTATATATGATCACTACCTACTAAGTAACTTGAGAGGGAGAAAGAGAAGAAATCTCAAATTAGAAGCAAGTATTTTGCTAAGTATGTCCAAAGAGGTAATTGACAAAATCAAACTTCAATCCAATGAAGATGATAAGCTTGTCAATGGGTTAAAGCTTTAGAATTGATGGAATCACCCATAAGCAATTGTAAAAAATTAACCAAGATCAACTCAAAATAGAACTAATGAAATAGCACACAAATAACACAAAGGTTACATAAAGAAAAAAAAATACAACAAAGAAGATAGTCATACACATAATATGAGTATCTAAAAGCAATAAATATGGAAAATAAACCACTAAGCATAGGCTAGTCTAATAGTGATATCTTCCAAGATTGCTAAAGATAAAAAAAAACTAAAAAGACGACGATGCATCATTCGAAGTTTTGTCCACCGGAACGAAAACTTGAATAGGAGGTCGAGTGAGGAGGAATTCAAGAAAATTTAACTTCTCATACACATGAGCAAGTTCAATTTGTTGAAATCGACAACAATCACATGAGGATCCATGATGCAACACAAAATCGTTTGATGAGGGTATGGCATCAAACTTAGGGTTTGGTGGTGGTGGGGTAATGGGTTTGGGAGTGTTTTCACAATGCCTTGTGAGGTTTGGGAAGGTTGAAAGGTCATTGAGTTGAGGGGTATTGAAGGATTGTGGTGGTGGGGGAACATTTTCTTTTGCTCCGGTGATGGGGTTTATGGTATAAGTCTCATTCCAATACTTGATTGGAGAGAAGGTAGGGTTTTTGGGTGGTTTGGACGAAGATGGTTCATTCTTCTTAACCCAAATAGGTCGAACCGAGATTTTTGGTTTCTTTGAAAGCTTGGATGAGGAAGCTTTGGGTGAGTGGGGTTGTGACAAAGAAATGTCAAGGTTAGGAATGTAGGAGTTAGGCATTGTGAGAGTGTGAGAATGATATCTCAAGGTTATGTGAGAATGAATTCTCAAGGTTGGGAAGGTGTGAGAATGAAATCTCAAGGTTGGGGTATAAGTAAAATGTAATCAAGGTAAGAATTTGAATACAAAATGTGTAGTGTCAAGGAATGTTTAGTCAATTTGAGTAAACAAGAAATCTTGACAGGGAATAAGATTTTAAAAGTTTTGACCAAAAAATCGTCAAAAGCCACTTACTGGGCGCGGTACCTTATAGGGACCGGCGGTTCCATATCGCTAAGGAACCGCGGGACTTTAAGGAACCGCGTCCAGTGGACTTTAAACCATGTTTTTCTTGGGTTTTGGGAAAAACTAAGACTTTTTCAAAAAATTGCAATTTGGAATTTTACCTCTATTAGCACCAAAATATGCTAGGGTTGCATAAAGCAACACATTCACAAAGAATGTCTTGACAAAGGGTGACAAAATAATTTAGATATCATTTTGAACCAATTTTAGTCAAGTTTAGGGGTTGTGATAGATTTAGGTTCAATTTTAATTTCAAATTAAAGTTGATTAGTGTGCACAAAAGGATAGAATCACACAAAGCTAAATCCATAAGTCAACAACATGAAACATTCATTAATGAGGAAAGTACAAAGATAAATAAAGACTAACTAATACATAGCTAGCTTAATATTAAATCTAGATAAGTAGTTCTCTTTTGCTTGGTTTTGAAAACTCTTATTAAGAAAACTCCATCATTCATCTCCTAGGAGGAGGCATGGAGAACAAGGCAAGCAAGAAATCTTGAAAACCCCTATGTAGTCCATACATATCCATCCTTAGGTTATGGATCATGTAGTGGTTGTAGAGACAACATGGACAACTAGGACCATGAGTTTGTTGAAACCCACATTAAGGATCACCCAAGAGGAGGGAAAGTGGAACACCCAAAATTGGGATGTCTGAGTTGGGTGGAGGTGGAGGAGGCAAGTTCTCCAAGGGTGATGTGGGTGAAAGTGGAGGCATGTTCCCTAAAGGGGAAATGGGTGAGTGTAGAGGCAAATTCTCCAAGGTTGGTGAAATGGGTGAGTTGTGAGGGGTAAATGGTGAAGTCACCAAAGTGTCATCAAAGTTATTCCCAAAAGGAATGCTTTGGATTGGTTGGGGTTGTGTGGTCACTTCCAAGGGTGCACTTGGAGTGAAGGGAGAAGAGAGCTCATTCATTCTTGAGTTGAATGAAGAGGAGGTAGAACCAATGGAGTGGTTGGTACCATGGGTGGATGAAGTCTTGCATGGTGCAAGAGGTGGGGAAGGTGATGAAGAAATGAGGATAGGAGCATTCTCATTCTTAGGTGTGTGGAAAGGTGAGGAGTTAGGCTTAGCTACCTTAACCCTTATTTTGAGTGTTTTCCTTGGGGTGGAGGTCTTGGAAGTGTTTGAGGTTTTGGTACACACCATGGTTGATTGGGGTGCTTTAAGGTTTAGGGAAGTATGTTTGATGTGTGAAGAACATGGCAAACAAGGTGGGTTTAAATGGGTGAGGGGATGATCCAAAGTAGTAATGGGTTAAAATCATTTTAGGTGAATAATGAATTTAGGTAACCTAGTTTAGGAAATGTGCAATTTATTACTGAAAATCATGCAAGGTTTACACAAATTTAAGAAAACAGTGTAAAGCAAAGATGCTGTCGTGCACAGTGACCAGCGGTTCCTTATCTACGACCGGCGGTACCTTATCGATAAGGAACCGCGGGTCGATATGGAACCGCGACCATAAGGTTTTCAAAAATTTCCCATCCCAGTTTTTGATAAACCCAGATTTTTCCCAAAGGATTCACAAGCCAAAGTTAACTACAGATCATAATCTAATAAGCTAACTATCAAAAGGCATGCACTAAGCTATGTAAATCACAAATATGATGGCATAATAAACATTAAGGATCAAGATAAATGATAATACAAACATGCAATCATAAGTTAATACATATCCAAGATAAAATAAAATTGTTCAACATTACATGTTTACCAACATGTATTCTTTGAAAAGCTTCAAAGCTTTCACCTTCTCTTTTTCCCCAATCCCTTGATCATATTCCCCAAGAACTTGAAACCTTTTCTTGATTCAACCCGGTGTTCGTGCAATTCCCCTCGAGTTCTAAGGTTTTCACCGTAAAGATGCTCCATATTGAGATCTTCCGGTATTTCACTAGAATGATGAGGAGGAGGAGCTAAGTCTTCAGATTCATCCTCGAATGGGTTTGAGGATGGATGGGAATTACTCGAAGAGTGGAAATAAGAACTAGTACCTATGCCATCACCATCACTTGTTGGCATGTCCATGTCCTCATCATCCATCTCTTGATGAACAGATTTTCTCGATCCTCGATCGCTTCTTGTCTTTCTTGCATATGCCTCTTGAATAGGCAACATAACCCGATGAACCGGGTAGAAGCGAGAAAGATCAAGGTGGGGAAAATCATGAGCAACCCTTTTGAAAAGGCAAGTTAGAAGCATATCATAGGGAAGGTTTGTCTTGGGCTTCGAAAGGGCATAATTGAATCGTCGAGCGATATAGAATGCCAAGTTGTACTTGGTGGATGTAAAGATGTAACTCAATATGCACCATACACGCCGGGATGTGATCTCGGTTTCCACCAAGACAAAAGACATTCTCCCTAAGGATATTGGCCCATTGGACCATAAAATCCTTAAGGTCGCTAGAGAGCACTTCAATCGATTCACATTTCGTACATTTGAATGAAGGCTTCTGACAATGTTTCCATCACGCTCTTTCGAGATGATGTCAAGGATGAACTCTAGATCAACTTCGGTGAGGTCATTTGGAGGTTTATCAAAGGATTCCGAGAGAGCATCAAGTCTCCATTTATCCGTAAACCGACAAGTGCCTTCATATGGCACACCGAGAATTTGACCAAAATTTTCGAGGGAGTATTGAATCAATTGATCATTCAACACGAAACGAATGAAGATTTCTCCATTGTATTCAAACATGGAGTAGGTGCTAAAGAATTCAAGAAGGAATAAGGGGTAAATATCTTCTTCTATGTTGAGCAAGCAATCAAACCCCGAAAGCTCAAACATAGATTGGATATAGGCATAACCCGTTATTTCCTTGTCAACAACTCTACCCTCATGAAAACAACGAGTGGAAAGGGATGGAAAAGCGTTTTGAAGTTGGGGGGAAGCATAGGTTTGAGAGATGTCGGGCATATAATCTCTAGTGAATTGATGATCTTTTTGATATTGAGAAGGCATGATTAAGTACCTAAATACAAACAAAAATATTTCCAATCACTCATATGAAAATCAAAAAGGAAAACGAAAAATGAAAATGTGTTATATCAGTTTCTTGACAAACATAGGATTGAATCCATATCATTTTCATGTTCACAATGTGTCTATTCCATCATTAACCAAGAACACATGATCTATGCTAGATCAACAATGGATTAGAACATTGGTTTTTCAAAACAAGGTTTTTAGGTAAGCATTAACAATGTCATTACCTACTTGTTCATGGGTTCATCTCAAATCCATCATTCAACCAAAATCATTTAGCCTAAATTCGGATTTGTTCTACAAGTGGGTTTTAGTGAAATCTTAATGAATATCAACCTAAGGAATCATAGTAAAATAACCATGTCAACCCACATTCCTGTTAAGGTTTTAATTCAATTTCAATTTTAAAAATCTCCAATTATGAAAGGATGAACCCTAGAACAAAATAGATGAAATCGAAAGAAAATACTTACAATTAATTGATGTTAGATGAAGGATGAGTGAAACCCACAACTTGGAATCAATTAATTTGAGTGATTGAAGGTTTTGGAAGCTTCAACAATGGTGGAAAAGGTAAAACCCGTCGGCTGTGTGTTTTTGGGAGAGAGAGAGTTTGGTTTGAAAAAGAATAAAAAACTCAAACTGGCGCTGTGACAAAAGTTACTGCCCGCGGTACCTTTATCGATAAGGAACCGCGGGTTTGAGCCGCGGAGATAAGGAACCGCCTACAGAGGCAGGTTTTTATCTCTGAAAAACGCCAAATTTTGAAAGTCCAGTTTTTCTAAAATACTTAAGATTAAATCATGAGCCTTTTAGAATATCATTGGATCATCATAACACTAAGCAATATGCCTTAACGAAGGATTACGAGTTAAATCAAGATCGAAAGAACCGAAACGGAAGAACGACTACTCGTAGCAAAACGACTAAGTGGAGAGAGGTCAAGGGAAGTGAATCAAGACTAGGATCAATGCTCAAGAGATTAATTACAATCTTCAAATAGTTGTAGCGAAGAGCTTGTGTCATATATAGTGGTTTAAGACGTGCCTTTCCGGCGAAACGTTAAACGGATTTGGTAATGAATAAGCACAAAGCAATTATTCAAGTATAGACTAAGATCACTTTCAATAATAGTCTTAGTCTAAACCAAAATATGAGCAAGGTATTAATTCACTTTCTCTCCCACAAAGGGCCTACTAACCGTATGGGTGCAAACCATGGAAATCATGCTTGATACTTTAAGCTTCTACTAACTCACTCTACATCACCATAGTGAGTCAAGTATCCAAGCAATGAAGGTTTGAGAGGATAAAAGAAAAGAAACACAAACCACAAATAAATGTCAAGGCAAGGATGCCGAGAACAAGCACATAGTCAAGTAATGATCAAAAGAATGATCAAAGGGCGTGTGGAAGAACGAAAGCGTACCTTGGCCACAAAGAGCAATCCATGAAGGAATAAATGCTATGCCTAATCAATGACTATGATGAGTACTTAGTCTTCAAGGACTAGTATCATTCCCAATCATCTTGGTATCATCATTCAAAGATGTTAAAGATCAATGGAGATGATTCTTCTACAAGTGCAAGTAACTCAATCCACAACCAATTAAATGATTGATCTTCATGAGTACCTACACAAAGCAAGATACAAACTAGTAGATACATTTCAAGAGTATATCTAAAATGCATAAAGGGTACTAATCTTAAGTGGGATGCAATGTTATCAATTAAAAGACCTATTTTCAAAGAAAACATAGTTTTGACCAAAGAGAAACTTTAGTACAACTAGACCTTCTAATTTGAGGAGACAATGGATCGATCCAAGTTTCAAAGTACAATATACTTCAAAGATCTTGAGTGACCATCTCTTTGATACCAATTGTAGAAACTAGAAGGGGGGGGGGGGGGGTTGAATAGTTTCTCTTCGATTGGTGACCAAATTAAAATTACTTTCAATTTGGTTTGTATCAAAACTATCTTTTACTTGAGGCTAAGTTGCATAATGATTAGGTTCAATTCAAATGCACTAGCAAAGATAATAGGTAAGTATAATGATAATGAAATAAGTAAAGAGTAAGGAAGGAGACAACCTAGTGGGAAGACACCAAGATTTATAGTGGTTCGACAACGAGGCTCTATCCTCGTTTCTACTCCACTCCTCGAGTACACCTACTCGAGATTTCCACTATATTCACAAGCTCCCTTCTCGGCGGAGAAAACCTTACATCGTTTCTTACATTATTTTCCGACACTAAGCTAAATGTCGAGACCTTTAGCTAGGACCAATCTACACGACGTTGCCTACTTCACAATTTAACGACACAAGGCTAGATGTCGGGTTCTAATCTTAAGGTAGAACCAATCTTCACGACGTTGCCTACTTCACCATTTTACGACACAAGGCTAGATGTCGAGTTCTAATCGAAAGCTAGAACCAATCTTCACGACTCTTCACTTTGAAGCTAAGTGAGAACTTCACACAACACAACTACTAATCACTTTTAAGTTTAGTGAGAACTCACAAGACACAACCACATCACTTTATAGTTTAGTGAGAACTCCTAATCAAATCTATTACAACTCAACTAGACTTATTCAAGTACGCACATGTAGCTTGGATTTACACAACACAAATCCAAGCAAACACATATGCAATGGATGTACACAACAAATCCAAGTATCCACAAATAACTTGGATGAACACAACTAGTCAAAGTATTCATAAATACATTGGATCGACCTAAAACAAAAAGGGTATCATGATGAATATGACTAGCTCATAGATTCATCTTTATCACAACACTAGTGAGTGAGTGATCTTCTCATTGGACAAGGTAAAGGAGGGGATCAAGAGGATAATCATATGTAAACATCCTTAACAATTTAAGTGATCATTTACTAATGATTACGCTATAGAAAATAGAAAGAGGGCTGAGAAAAACGTCCAAGAGGCTTACTGGAAAATGAGATTTGATCCACTATTTAAAAGAGACAAAGTATAACGGATCTATAACGGTCTTCTGTGCGCGGTACCTTATCTCACCCCGTGGTACCATATCGCTAAGGTACCGCGTAGGTACTTAAGGTACCGCCACTAGACTCCGCTCCGTTTTTTGTCTTTTAGTGGGGTGGGAATATCTGAGGTGTTTGAACCCTTCAAAGGATATTCTAACAGCATTCGGAATATGCCATTTTCAAATTTTCATTTTCCATTTTAATAAAAGATTTTCTAAAAAATAAAGTTTATTAAAAAGTCTTTTGTCATATTAACAAAAGTGAGTTTTAAGGATAATCATTTTGATGATCACTAAGTATGATTAAGAAAGGTTAGTGATATGATTATTACCTTGATGATAGTGTTAGTTAAATAATTCATTTTGTGTTTTACACTAAATGTGTTGTATGGTTTGTTGTGATCAAAACTAAGAAAGATTAGTTAATACTAATAATGTTTTTAGGCATCACTTGCATTAACATAAATGTCCTTCATTCGGAATAAATAAGCTTCATGCGGAATAAAATGCTTCACTCGGAAAAAGTCACTCATCCGGAATAAAATAGCTCGTTTGGAAAGTTCCTTGATTCGGAATGTTCTTTCATGCGGAATAAAACTATTGGTTCGGAATAAGCTTCATGCGGAATAAATTGGCAAAATGTGTTGGTTCGGAATATTGCTTTATGCGGAATAAAATTGACTCGGAATAGATTTAGCTCATGCGGAATAATAAAAAGAAAAGCTTCATTCGGAATATAAACTTTGGTTCAGAATAAATCTTTCATGCAGAATAACTGTGCTCATCCGGAATATTTTCTTTATTCGGAATAATTAACTGAGCTGTTGGTTCGGAATGTTCTGCTGACTCGGAATAACTGAATGAAAACCTTCATTCGGAATAAATTGTTTATCCGGAATAAATGGTTGATCCGGAATAATTAGTTTATTCGGAATACTTTCTTTATCCGGAATAATCACTCATCCGGAATAGACTCTTTATCCGGAATAAATTTGAAAAACACTTCGTTCAGAATACTAAATGAAATCCTTGATTCGGAATATAATGCTTCGTTCGGAATCTGGGGATTTGAAGAACACGAAGAACAGTAAAATACAACAAGACGAATTTGAACCAAAATCAACAAAGTTTTCACCAAAGATTAAACAAAACTAACCACCAATCATCTACTAATGATAACCTTTAAACCAAATCAACAAAAACATAAAACCCACTTACTTTTGAAGATCAAACTCAACAAAATAAAACTTAAAACTTTGAATCACCAAGAAAAGAAAGAATAAGATTAAATGAAAGATGATATTGAATGATTAAGGTTAAATAAACAAAAGGGAAGATTAAAAACTTACAAGATTTGTGAATTCAACAAAGATGAAAAATCACCAACACCTTAATGGTGTTGGTTTCCTACGAAACAAAAGAAAGAAAAAAACAGGAAATGAAAAACTAGTCTCCAAGTTGTGAGGGGATCTTCTATATATAGGCCTTGGGCTTGGTTGGTGAGTGGGTTTTCTTCCTTTCTTTTTGTCTTCCCGTCTTTTCAGTAAAGTTGACGTTTTTGATTCTGATTCGGGATTTGTCGATGAATAAATTCAACTCGTCTTTAAATTTCTTCGTTAATAGACTTGAGTTCTTCGACATATGTAAATCTTCCATCTTTGGTCCTTTTCTTCGATAAATCTTCAAATAGGTCCATTGACTTCAAATCTTTTGCATCTCTTGGACAATAGACTTCGTCTTGAGTCTTTTTCTAACACCCCACCAAATGCTATGCGCAGCGGAACTACAACATTTGGGTGCTAGGCAGTTATCGTCGCACACAAGATATATCGAACGACTCCAAAGAGACGTCGATTTAAACTTAAATTAAAAATTGTTAAAAAGTTACATGTCTACGGTTTTCCAACCCCAAATGATACAACAGAGTTTTGCGTTTTCGGTCCCCATGAATCTCAACCCCAAAAGTTTCAGTTTTCACAACAACATGACATAGAGTTAAAAATGTTTAAGTAATAACGGGAGGAAAAACAAGTAGACTCCAAGCTCCACACACAACATCCATCCAATGCACGCTCCATGCTACACTTCTGCGGTTACCTGAAACACATGCTAAATTTGGTCAACGAAAACGTTGAGTGGAATTCATAGGTTTTACAATTCATTTTGAACATATGTGAAATAAAAACCATTCACGATCATTAATAGACTTGTCGATCAAACAATCTATATTCAAGATACTGACAATTGTGTTTAAGCTCATGACACTAAACCGTTAACTCAATCACCCGCGTAATAATTACCGGCGTGATTCAGATGAAACCAGTGCCCCTACTAAGGCATCAGTTGCAATTATACCTTATCTCTTATCACAAATTATCCGTCCGCAGGGGGTATCAACGTACTAGCCCTCGTCTCGGATAGGGTAGTCAACCCCATAGTACTATCACTTTGTATAAGCGGCTATTTCTAATCCACGCTAGGACTAAACAATAGTTAATAGTTCATGAATTTAGGGCCTTTTGCAACAAGGTACTCAACACAATTTCAAAGGCAACATTCGGGTCCAACAATCATTCATGACATATGTTCATTTTGAAAACTAGCATGCATTTCCCTCGCGGGTAAAACAGTTTGAAATAATAATAAGCGAGGCTATAAATTCACACCTTATATAACAAGTAGTCGATAGTTCGAGAGACGGTCACTGACGACGATACGGATGCCTGGGTAAATCAACACCTATCAAACCAAATAACGCGTAATGAGTAATCTCATTTTAAAACCTTATGGTACTGTATAAAATACATAAATATTAGTCACTTGTGATAATTACAACTCACGCCAAAACAAAACAACAAGTGTTACTCGTTTTATACCATTTGTCCTTATTATTAACGTTACTCATTTTTACTTGTTTTCGCCGATACTTACCAAAAGTACAGACTGTTTTACTATACTTAACCATTTTTATAAAATTTGAGAAAATTCTCAAAAATACTTTAAGAACTGTAGGATTCACATATTTAATCCCAACAAAAGTTTTTACTTCTACGACCCGTTACTCAACACTTTTCCAATTTCGGACTGAAATTGTACTTTGACCAAGTCGGACTCATTTGACCCATTTAAAATACTCCATTGACCCATTTGACACCTAAGTCCTATAATAGACTCAAATGTGCAGGTTTGAGACCAAAATTCAACCCTTGACCATTTACCAAACTAAACTTATAGTCCCCGGGATTTGACCTAAAACTAAGCATAATTTCGGATTATGACGGTTTTCATCTCCCGGTACACGAATTTCAAAACGTCGTAACTTTTGACTCGTTAGGAGTCGTAAGCTCTACCTTATACCAAATCGAAGCTAAGACGATGCTCTACAACTCTATCCTACTCACAAGACCTGTTTACAAAATAATTTTTACGAAAACACCTTAAACTTTCTGCCTAAAATCAACTATACCAAAATCATACCAACGCTCGTTTTCAAACCCATTTATCAACACTAGACATCATCATCCTCATAAAACCAAAATCATAAAAACAAGCATGCAAGTGAATATACCCATCTAAAACATCTAAAAACATAAGATTAAACACGAAATAAGACATCAAAACATTGATCACCATGATCCTCAAACACCCCCCATTGAGCCGTGGGGTTTGGGTGATCAAAACCCACCAACCAAATTGATTTTGGTTGATTTGTTTGGTGTTCTAGCATCATTTTAGCATGAATTAAACATGCAATTACCCAATTAACATCAAAAATGATTTTGAAAAATTCATTTGATTCTTGAAAAAAAATATGAATGCATGTTGGATTAGATTACATAGAAAGATAGGGAATGATTAAATTAGAGATGGTCTAACCTTAGTTTTAATCAAAACCAAGTAAAAAAATTTTATGGGTGGTTTATGGTGGGTAAGGGTGGCCGTCGGCCTAAAGGAGAAAAGAGAGAGAGATTGAGAAAATTTTTGCAAGATTTTGTGTTGTGTGTGATTTGTTTCCCCTTTTTGTAAAATTGGAGGGACTTGTGGTGCAATTTAAGCATTCTTTTGGCCTTAAGCAAAAACGACTCTAAAACTTTACGAGATTAACTCACTAGTCATTTTAGAAAATTTTACCGGAGTCGGGAATTATCCCAAACACTCCAAAATAATTTTGGGATACTTTAAATGTACCCGGAAAGCAATAAAACTCACCCGACTCGACTTAACACGAACCGTAAGTAAAATTCTCGAAAAATTACATTATCGGTAAAACGTCAATAATTATAGAAATTTGGGCATCCATCGGGATCGTATTCGTCATCGTCCTTCTTAAATCGTCAATCGTCAAAATTATAACCTCGAACATCGGTTTCAACCAAAATACTAAAATATATAGCAATTAAAATTTATTAAAAATTTCAAAAATAAGCGTAATTTAGGGTAATGTAAGTGACCTCGGTTCTACGGTATCACATCCACCCCTCCTTAAAGAGAGCGACGTCCCGGCGCTCGCCTCTTCTTATACTCACATTTCTTGCCGCTGGAACAGATGAGGATACCTTTCCTTGAAAAAGTCCTCACGTTCCCAAGTGTATTCCGGTCCACGCCTAGAATTCCATCGAACCTTCACAATGGGAATTCTACTACGCTTCAGCCTCTTGACCTCTCGGTCCATAATTTCCACGGGTTCTTCCACAAAATGCATTTTGTCGTCCAGTTGAATCTCGTCCAAAGGAATCACCAATTCCTTATCCGCCAAACTCTTCTTCAAGTTCGATACGTGAAACGTGTCGTGAATAGCACTAATCTCGCTCGGCAACTCTAACTTATACGCTACTGGTCCAATTCGTTTAACGATCTTAAATGGTCCAATATACCTCGGACTCAACTTTCCTTTCTTCCCAAAACGAATTACACCCTTCCACGGCGATACCTTAAGCATAACCATATCTCCGACTTTAAATTCTAACGGTTTTCTTCTGTTATCGGCATAACTCTTTTGTCGGCTTCTCGCAGCAAGTAGTCGGTTCTTGATTTGCACAATCTTCTCGGTCGTCTCTAAAACCATTTCGGGTCCAGTCAATTGACTTTCTCCTACTTCACTCCAACACACAGGCGATCTACACTTTCTTCCATACAATGCTTCGAACGGTGCAGCCTTGATGCTCGCATGGTAACTATTATTGTACGAAAACTCCACTAAAGGCAAGTGGCGTTCCCAACTTCCTCCAAAATCAATCACGCATGCTCGGAGCATGTCCTCCATCGTCTGAATAGTTCGTTCACTCTGGCCGTCAGTCTCCGGGTGATAAGCCGTACTTAAATTCAATTCAGTGCCCATCGCACGTTGAAGCGATTTCCAAAATTCCGAAGTAAATCTACTATCACGATCCGAAATGATCGATAACGGTACTCCATGTCTGCAAACGATCTCCTTCACGTACACACTGGCCAGCTTTTCCATACTGTCCGTCTTCTTCATAGGTAAGAAATGAGCAGATTTCGTCAATCTATCCACTATTACCCAAATCATATCACATCCACTAGGAGTTCTGGGTAAACCCGTCACGAAATCCATAGCGATTTTCTCCCATTTCCATTCTGGGATCTCTGGTTGTACCAACAACCCAGACGGTTTCTTATGTTCGGCTTTAACCTTCGCACAAGTCAAACACTTACTAACGTAACGAGCAATATCCGCCTTCATATTCGGCCACCAATAGACTTTCTTCAGGTCGTGATACATTTTATCCGATCCAGGATGTATCGAGTACTTCGACTTATGAGACTCGTTCATAACCAAATCTCGTACTCCAGGCTTTCCTTCTTCGGATGAACACAACGGTAACCAAATCCGATTCTCGAAATATCTCAGTCCGTCTGACCTAATCACAAAAAGAGGTTTCAACATTCTTCCCAAGTTCTCAGCATCAATATTCTCTTTCATTAATCCCCTCTCTTGAGCCTTCAGTATAGTTTCGGTTAAGTCAATACTCTCAGTCATCACCAATGCTCTGACTCTCAAAGGTTTCTCTCGTTCCTTCCTATTAAGTGCATCCGCTACAACATTCGCCTTGCCAGGATGGTAGAGAATTTCACAGTCATAGTCACTCAGTAATTCTACCCATCGTCTCTGTCGCATGTTCAACTCCTTTTGATCTAAAATGTGCTGCAAACTCTTGTGGTTAGTGAATACAACACACTTCGTCCCATACAAATAATGTCTCCACAACTTCAACGCAAAGACTACAGCTCCTAATTCCAAATCGTGCGTCGTGTAGTTCTCCTCATTCTTCCTCAGTTGTCTCGACGCGTAAGCTATCACCTTTTCGCGCTGCATCAACACCGCTCCATAACCTTTACGAGATGCGTCACAATACACTACAAAGTCTTCGGTTCCTTCAGGTAATGACAATATCAGTGCGGAACATAACTTGTCCTTGAGCGTTTTGAAAGCGAATTCTTCCTCATCTCCCCATTCATACACCCTATTCGTTTCGGTAAGCTTTGTTAATGGCTTCGCAATCAACGAAAATCCTTCAATGAATCTCCGATAATACCCAGCTAAACCAAGGAATTGTCGAACTTCAGTCGGCGTTGTCGGTGCCGACCATTCCCTGATCGCTTCGACCTTGGCAGGATCCACGCGAACTCCTTTGCTATCAATTACGTGACCAAGGAATTGCACAGACTCTAACCAAAACTCACACTTCGAGAACTTCGCATACAGCTTCTCTCTCTTCAGCAGATCCAATATCTTTCTCAGGTGCTTCTCGTGCTCCTCCTTACTCTTAGAGTAAATAAGAATATCATCGATAAAAACAATGACAAACTTATCTAGATACGGCTTGCATACGCGATTCATAAGGTCCATAAATACAGCAGGCGCGTTTGTCAACCCAAACGGCATTACTCGAAACTCGAAGTGTCCATACCGCGTACGAAAGGCAGTTATAGGAATATCCTCCTCTCTCACACGCAGTTGATGATACCCTGATCTTAAGTCGATCTTTGAGTATACACAGGAACCTTGCAATTGATCAAACAAATCGTCAATCCTCGGCAATGGATACCGATTCTTAACCGTCAGCTTGTTGAGTTCTCTATAGTCAATACACATCCGAAATGACCCATCTTTCTTCTTCACAAACAACACTGGCGCTCCCCATGGTGATGAGCTCGGCCTAATAAATCCTTTGTCCATCAACTCCTTCAGTTGATCCGATAACTCCTTTAACTCGGATGGTGCTAATCGATAGGGTGCACGCGCAACCGGCGCAACTCCTGGCACCAAATCGATTCGAAACTCGACCTCACAGGTGGGTGGTAAACCCGGCAACTCGTCTGGAAAAACTTCCGGATATTCGCAGATTACAGGTACCTCTTCAATCCTCGCCTCTAAATCACCATCACTCGAAACTTGTGCCAAAAACACATCGCATCCACTTTCTACATACTTCATCATTCTTAAACAAGAAATCACTTTCAAACGAGAAGTGCATTCGTCTCCCTTCACAGTCAAGACTTTATTCCTCAACGGGATCTGAACTAATCTCTCACCACAGACGATCACAACATTGTGCGCCATCAGCCAATCCATTCCCACAATCACGCCAAACGATCCTAGCTCTATAGGCATCAAGTCGATTTTAAAAGCGTAATTTCCTAACTTCAAGGTACACCCTTTCAGTATAGAATTCGTACTAACGATTTTCCCATCAGCTAATTCCACGTTATAACTAGTCGCTAACAACACCGGTTTTCTATCGATATGACGACTAAATTTAACATCTACGAAACTCTTGTCAGAACCAGAATCAAACAAAATACTAGCATAACAGGCGTCTAGCAAAAACGTACCGGTAACCACGTTAGGACCCTGTGGTTTATCAGCCGTCCCTACTTGATACACGGCAGCAGCATTGTTACCTCCTTGCTTGTTTCCTGCCTTCGAGCAATTTCCTTGCTTATGGCCTCTTTCTCCACATCCAAAACAACCCATAACTCTTGTAGCATTCGCCCCAGTGGCTACCCCCTTTGTTCGGCAATCAGACATCCTATGGCCCGCTTTTCCACATTTGCCGCACGCAGGCGGGCAATGCCCTACATGATACAAGTTGCATCGACCACAGTGGGGATTCACCTTCGCTCCTCTGGGGTTTGTCACAGCTCTCATCCCTTCATTCCTTCGCTGGTTGAACTGCTGATTGCGGTTCTGACCATTGTTGTTACGGTTTCCACCTCGGCTTTGACCCTGGGATTGGTTGCTCTGAGCCGTCTCCCACTTCCTCTTATTTCCTTCAGCAATGAAGTTCTTCTTGTCTTGGAGTTTGACATCCATCAACGCGTGAGCCATCTGGACCGCTTCATCAAATGACCCAGGTTTAGACGAAGTCGTCTCACCCTTGATATTACTGGATAGACCTTTGATGTACTGTTTCATCTTCTTGTTATCATCGGCAAAGGTGTCTGGACACAAAAGGCTTAGTTCATTAAACCTCCTAGTGTAAGCAGTGATATCATTGTTTTTCAAAGTCAGGTGCCTCAACTCATCTTCCAATTGACCTAACTCCTCTTCAGGATAGAACTTCTTAGTCAAAAGAGCTTTAGTAGCAGTCCATGTTCTTGCATTCGCTACTGCTAACCCAACAGTGGCTACTTGAGTGTTCCACCAACTCAATGCATCGTCAAGAAAAGTAGCAGCTGCAAACTTGACCTTGTTCGCTTCTGAGCAACCACTAATCTTGAAAGTACTTTCGACCTTTTCTAACCATCTCCTAAGTTCTAGAGCTCCACCAGTTCCAAGAAATTGCGTTGGACCACTTTTTATGAAACTAGAGTAAGTACACTCTCTTGGGGCTTGCTGTCTCCCCGCGTTTCTGCCCTGGTCTGGGTTCCTCCCTGCTCGATCTGCTTCTAGCGCATTCGCAATGGCTTCCTGAATCATCGTGTTCACACGGTTGGCGGTTAGTTTTGGAGGCATGGTGCGTTATCAAATACACCTCTCTGCAAAGACAGGGAAAATAGAAAAACAATGTAAGTATATACATCAAGATTAAGATGGATTTCTCTTTCAAGACATAATATAAATACAACGACACATCACTACAGAGTTACTAATATTCATCAATTCACATCACAAAAGATCAAATTAAAGACATATCACAAATCATGAAAGGTAAACATGGATTGTATTGATAATCAACCAAAATTATGACAAGTATTGCCACTACAACCATTCACCATAAAACTTAAGTCCTCAAGTTTTTCGTCACAATGCCATCATACAAAAGTCTAAAACAGTTCTATTACAACGATCAAAGATAAAATACAAGACAAGCAACTAGGCATGTGGTGATCCACACGGCCTCTTGGATGGCGGTTCATCATCATCTTCCTCGGGTTCCTCATCGCTATCTTCCTCGTCCACTTCATCCATCTTCCTCTTTCCTTTTTCGTTCGGCCCACATTCAGTCTCCTTCTTCGTCCCTGACGTAGACCCACACTCAACCGCTACATGATTTCCCACAGTGATACAAGCACCTCTGGCAGGTGGCTGGATCATGAAGTCATTAGCTTCCATTTCCAAATCGTCCACAAATCTCCAATCTGGGGGCAATGATGCTCTCACTCGATGCTCCCAACTCTGCATCCTAGACAATCTCGCTTGATCTTCCCTAACTCGATCAAGACTGGCGCTCAAGTTCGCGATCATCGATCTTAGACTGTTGATATCACTCTTGTTTGCATTTCCATCATACTCAATTCTTGAAGTTCTTGCCAATAATCTTTGGTGTTCCCTCTCATTCTTATCAAACCTCTTAATTACCCTGGTCTCCACCACAAACCGCTCATACATCAACCTATCCATCCTCCTCAAACGACCTTCGGGATCCCAGTAGTGTCTTGGTCTCGGAAAGTAGACCCTCGCGATATTCTCATGAATAGATTGTGATTTAGATGAATTGCTGGATTCTGCACCACTCCCATTACTTACTCGAACAAATCCTGGCACTGTCCTCAGGTAGTCCTTACAATTGTCCATCGGGCGACTAAAGGGTTGCTGCTCATATCGATCAGTCGGAGGCACTTCATAACCCTTTGGCGAATTTAGAGATTGGTAATCAGAGCCATGAGTTATAGAGAACAAGGTCGTTTTGAAAATTCCTAAACTATAACTTTTGGTGTCGTAAGAAATTGTCCAAGCGCACACAACTATCCTGCATGGCTTCGGTAAGGTTTATTTTTGTATTCATGGCATTTGACGTATACTTTTGAATTGAAGTATATATGTGGGTATTTATTACGTAAATATGGAAATTACTATATGTAAACGTTGAAATTATACGTGGAATACCCGAGACCGTAATTCTTGTATTAATCATGCATGAGCATCATATTATCGCATTTTGGGCATGTGTACCCCCTTTGCATTGCATTTGCATGCATGTATTTATAAATATTGTATAGTTATCTTACGTACCCTCCAAAATTCTCTGTTATTGCAGGAATGGCCGAGGTACCGCCTAATGGTAATGGGAACGATTATGTCGTAGGTCACGAAGGGGGACCGTTTCCTCCAAACCCGCCGGATAATGACAATAGATGGATCGCTCCAGAAGAAGCAATAGAGCCGGGAAATGACAGTGACAAAAGTGACGTGGACAACTTCAGTATCAGTAGTGATGAGAGTGAGGATTCTGAGGAAGAGCCCGAGGAACTGATGGATGATGGAATTCCCGAGAATGCTGTCGGTCAGACCGAACCTGATTGAGAGCAATCTCTAACACCCCACCAAATGCTATGCGCAGCGGAACTACAAAATTTGGGTGCTAGGCAGTTATCATCGCACACAAGATATATCGAACGACTCCAAAGAGACGTCAATTTAAACTTAAATTAAAAATTGTTAAAAAGTTACATGTCTACGGTTTTCCAACCCCAAATGATACAACAGAGTTTTGCGTTTTCGGTCCCCATGAATCTCAACCCCAAAAGTTTCAGTTTTCACAACAACATGACATAGAGTTAAAAATGTTTAAGTAATAACGGGAGGAAAAACAAGTAGACTCCAAGCTCCACACACAACATCCATCCAATGCACGCTCCATGCTACACTTCAGTGGTTACCTGAAACACATGCTAAATTTGGTCAACGAAAACGTTGAGTGGAATTCATAGGTTTTACAATTCATTTTGAAAATATGTGAAATAAAAACCATTCACGATCATTCATAGACTTGTCGATCAAACAATCTATATTCAAGATACTGACAATTGTGTTTAAGCTCATGACACTAAACCGTTAACTCAATCACCCGCGTAATAATTACCGGCGTGATTCAGATGAAACCAGTGCCCCTACTAAGGCATTAGTTGCAATTATACCTTATCTCTTATCACAAATTATCCGTCCGCAGGGGGTATCAACGTACTAGCCCTCGTCTCGGATAGGGTAGTCAACCCCATAGTACTATCACTTTGTATAAGCGGCTATTTTTAATCCACGCTAGGACTAAACAAAAGTTAATAGTTCATGAATTCAGGGCCTTTTGCAACTAGGTACTCAACACAATTTCAAAGGCAACATTCGGGTCCAACAATCATTCATGACATATGTTCATTTTGAAAACTAGCATACATTTCCCTCGCGGGTAAAACAGTTTGAAATAATAATAAGCGAGGCTATAAATTCACACCTTATATAACAAGTAGTCGATAGTTCGAGAGACGGTCACTAACGACGATACGGATGCCCGGGTAAATCAACACCTATCAAACCAAATAACGCGTAATGAGTAATCTCATTTTAAAACCTTATGGTACTGTATAAAATACATAAATATTAGTCACTTGTGAAAATTACTACTCACGCCAAAACAAAACAACAAGTGTTACTCGTTTTATACCATTTGTCCTTATTATTAACGTTACTCATTTTTACTTGTTTTCGCCGATACTTACCAATAGTACGGACTGTTTTACTATACTTAACCATTTTTATAAGATTTGAGAAAATTCTCAAAAATACTTTAAGACCTGTAGGATTCACATATTTAATCCCAACAAAAGTTCTTACTTCTACGACCCGTTACTCAACACTTTTCCAAAACTACGTTTTTCGGACTGAAATTGTACTTTGACCAAGTCGGACTCATTTGACCCATTTAAAATACTCCATTGACCCATTTGACACCTAAGTCCTATAATAGACTCAAATGTGCAGGTTTGAGACCAAAATTCAACCCTTGACCATTTACCAAACTAAACTTATAGTCTCCGGGATTTGACCTAAAACCAAGCATAATTTCGGATTATGACGGTTTTCATCTCCCGGTACACAAATTTCAAGACGTCGTAACTTTTGACTCGTTAGGAGTCGTAAGCTCTACCTTATACCAAATCTAAGCTAAGAAGATGCTCTACAACTCTATCCTACTCACAAGACCTGTTTACAAAATAATTTTTACGAAAACACCTTAAACTTTCTGCCTAAAATCAACTATACCAAAATCATACCAACGCTCGTTTTCAAACCCATTTATCAACACTAGACATCATCCTAAGCATTCCTAATCACAACCAAACATCATTTTCAGTCCTAATCCCCTATTGATCATCATCCTCATAAAACCAAAATCATAAAAACAAGCATGCAAGTGAATATACCCATCTAAAACATCTAAAAACATAAGATTAAACACGAAATAAGACACCAAAACATTGATCACCATGATCCCCAAACACCCCCATTGAGCCGTGGGGTTTGGGTGATCAAAACCCACCAACCAAATTGATTTTGGTTGATTTGTTTGGTGTTCTAGCATCATTTAAGCATGAATTAAACATGCAATTACCCAATTAACATAAAAAATGATTTTGAAAAATTAATTTGATTCTTGAAAAAAAATATGAATGCATGTTGGATTAGATTACATAGAAAGATAGGGAATGATTAAATTAGAGGTGGTCTAACCTTAGTTTTAATCAAAACCAAGTAAACAAAATTTTATGGGTGGTTTATGGTGGGTAAGGGTGGCCGTCGGCCTAAAGGAGAAAAGAGAGAGAGATTGAGAATTTTTTTGCAAGATTTTGTGTTGTGTGTGATTTGTTTCCCCTTTTTGTAAAATTGGAGGGACTTGTGGTGCAATTTAAGCATTCTTTTGGCCTTAAGCAAAAACGACTCTAAAACTCTACGGGATTAACTCACTATCATTTTAGAAAATTTTACGGGAGTCGGGAATTATCCCAAACACTCCAAAATACTTTTAGGATACTTTAAATGTACCCGGAAAGCAATAAAACTCACCCGACTCGACTTAACACGAACCGTAAGTAAAATTCTCGAAAAATTACATTGTCGGTAAAACGTCAATAATTATAGAAATTTGGGCATCCATCGGGATCGTATTCGTCATCGTCCTTCTTAAATCGTCAATCGTCAAAATTATAACCTCGAACATCGGTTTCAACCAAAATACTAAAATATATAGCAATTAAAATTTATTAAAAATTTCAAAAATAAGCGTAATTTAGGGTAATGTAAGTGACCTCGGTTCTAGGGTATCATACTTTTTCTTTGATAAAACCCGTGCAATCCCATGTTTTCTTCAATATTTATCCGGTTGGCTCTGAAAACACAACAAACACACAAACCACGCATAATTCCAAACAAATGATATTAAATACGCGTTTTGGTCTCGTTTTAGCAAGAAGTAAGTGGTAAAAGGATGGGTGTTTTCACACCTATCAAATCCCCTACACTTAACCATTGCAATGCCCTCATGCAATGCATTAATTTTAAAGAACGGTTTACATTTCCCATCATAAATAACCCACCTTGGCCTTTATTAAATTCTAAACACTAAGGAAACCAAAAGAACAAAACAAGTAAAGAATTCAAAGACTTGCATTGGGGTTTTAGGTCGTCATGAATGTTCATCATTCTCAAGTTTCACGTTCCCCATACCAAGCTTAAAAACGAGATCATTGTTATTATAAGTTAGCAAACTAACACGAACTCATGTGGCACAATTATTCACTTATACTCACGTATTCCTAGGTGTATCTCTTATATTTTATTCTTATCTTGAATGATCACGAGGATGCATTGTTTGACTTATCTCGGTCGTTATTTAAGCTGAAAACAAAGTGGGACGATTTAATCAATAGTTAGCTAAAGGACAAAATCTTTTAAAACTGCTTCTCGGGACCTCATAAAGTTCATATCTTGGCATAAGTCGCTTCACGATTTGAGACCTTTCTCGGACCGATATTTGGCAGCGACTTCATACTTCAAATCTTTGAGAGACGTTCTTGAAATTATGGTCTTCTCTTCATAATAGGAATTTCTTCACTTGAAGTTTTGAGAGATTCTTCATATTTAGACCACGACTTCTTCATTTTTCTCCAATCTTTATTTTGGACTTTGATGTACAATGATCCGCCTCCTTTTAGGACTTGGATCTATTTATCCTCATACCTTGCTAGGGTCTTTTCGGATAGAATTCTCCATGATCTTTAGGGGAGTATTTGCTTTTCGTCGTGTGTCTCGATCCTTCATATTGATCTTTGGTAAATGATTATTCACATCACTTAGGATCTTTAGCAACAAAATGTAGACCTCATGCCTTGTTAGGGCCTTTTCGGACTCGCCAATCTTCGCATCCCGCTTCAATAAGTTATGCCTTGGCTATGAACTCTAATTAATACTGAGCAACTTTTAAACGATCTTGTGCTAGAAGCTAAGTAACTTTTCAAATCGTACAACCTTATTTATTGCAGATAAATTTATTAGCAAGCCATGGGAGAATAGGCTTATAATATACTCACATAAATTCACGAAAGAATACCAAACTTATAATTGACTCTATCATCTCTCGTCCTCCACAGTTTAAAATCTCAAGGAATGAGACTAGTAAATGCTTAGCCAATTAAATCAAAGTTTTGGGTTTTCGAGTCAACTATAGGATCTTGCAAATTCTTAGACTTTTTCAAGTTTAGAAATCGCATTTTAAAGTTCCCTTGATAAACGACTCTCTAGGATCAATTATAGGAACTTGCGAAAAGTTCTTGTTCTTATCCCGTGAGAGTTAAGACTTTCGCGTTTTAAAGTTCCCTATTTAAAAGCCTAGCAAAACTTGACTTAAACACGTTAAGGATACTAGCTAGAATAAACTTAGATAAGTAAACTCGGGTTGAGTCAAAATATTCACGACTTTGAAAATTTTTAAAACCACTTTATTAAACTTTATTTTAGCAAGGAAAGAAAATAACCATAACAAAGGAAAATACAACTATACAACTAGGCCAAAATAGATTAAAAATTTTGAAAAATGTCGAAAAATATGATTTTCCGGTTAAATGAAGGCATTTTAATGGAAAAGTCCACTTAAAACTTCGATAGAAGTCTCCCCTACACTTAATATAAACATTGTCCTCAATGTTTAAGCATGTGGGAAAAGTCTCCCCGACACTTATGACATTGGGCACGTTGGTTAAATCAAGTTAAGGAAGAGACAACTAAAGTGATCAATTTCAAATGTGAGTATGAAGAAAATTGAATCACGATAGTTGAGAGATAGAACCGGATTTGTGGATAACATAGGAGCACGGTTCTTCAAAGATTCCAAAAGTGCACTTATCCCTGTAATCACATCACCATACAAACACAAGCAACCTATATAGGTCCCCCTACACATAGGAGGTAAAATGGAAAGGGATAGATACTCGGGTTGCCTCCCGAGGAGCGCTTGTTTTTGATAACCGAGTCACGAGCCTGACTCGACCCAAAATTAGTTCATGGGAAACATGGTGAGGGATGGAATCATCTCATGAGAGATGTCCTCACCAAAGTACAACTTCAAACGCTGGCCATTCACCTTAAAATTGGGCCCATTTGGCGGAGAAAGCTCAATGGTGCCATATGGAAAGACTTTGGCGACGGTGAATGGACCAGACCAGCGGCTCTTCAACTTGCCCGAGAAGATCTTCAACCGAGAGTTAAAAAGTAAGACTTGATCACCAACGTGGAACTCTTGGTTCTTAATTCTAGCATCATGGATGATCTTGGTCTTCTCTTTGTAGATCAATGAGTTCTCGTAAGCTTCATTCCTCGGTTCATTAAGTTCGTTGAGTTGAATTTTGCGAAGATCACCGGCTTTGTTGATGTCGAAGTTAGCCCACTTGAAGGCCCAATAAGCCTTATGTTTCAGCTCGATAGGGAGGTGGCATGCTTTCCCGTACACAAGACGATAAGGTGTACAACCGATCGGCGTCTTATAGGCGGTACGGAAAGCCCACAAAGCATCGTCTAACTTATCGGCCTACGCGGCACGATGCTCTCCCACAGTACGCTCCAAAATTCGCTTCAATCCACGGTTGGAAATCTCGGCTTGACCATTGGTTTGGGGATGATAGGCGGTGGAAAGACGGTGATTGACACCATACTTAGCCATGACTCGTGCAAATTGATCATTGCAAAAATGAGTCCCGCGGTCACTGATTATAGCACGAGGAACACCGAATCGAGCAAAAAGTTGCTTCAAAAAGTTCACAACCACCCTCGCATCGTTCGTTGGGAGAGCCTTAGCTTCAACCCATTTAGAAACATAGTCAACGGCTATGAGGATGTACTTGTTCCCTTTAGATGATGGAAATGGCCCCATAAAGTCGATGCCCCATACGTCAAAGATTTCACATTCTTGTATGAAATTTTTAGGCATCTCATCTTTATGTGTGATCTTGCCTTGTCGTTGGCAAGCATCACAATGTTTAACCATTTCGTGAGCGTCACGATAAATGGTGGGCCAATAAAATCCAGAGTCAAATACTTTCTTCGCTGTGTAATTGGGACCAAAGTTACCACCGGTGGGTCCTTTATGGCAAGCATCAAGGATTTGTACCGCTGCCGGCCCATCAACACATCGACGAATGACAAGATCCACACATTGTTTGAAGAGGTGAGGGTCGTCCTAGAAATAATGTTCAATATCTTTAAAGAACTTTTTCTTTTGTTGGGACGTTAACCCTTCCTTGAGAATTCCACCCGCTAAGTAGTTTGCAATGTCCGCAAACCACGGGGTGTCATCGAGATTTGGATTGATAGACATTAAGGCCTCAAGGGGAAAAGAGTCATTGATCTCTTGATTCGGATGATCCCTTGATAAGGATCCTCAAGTCTACTTAGATGATCCGCGGCTAGGTTTTCAGCACCCTTCTTGTCACGAATTTCGATTTTAAATTCTTGAAGGAGCAAAACCCAACGAACAAGTTTTGTCTTAGAATCTTGCTTAGTCAACAAGTACTTCAACGCGAAATGATTGGTATACACGATGGTGGTAGAAAGGACAAGATAGGGGCGGAATATTTCAAAAGCATACACTACAGCTAAAAGCTCTTTTTCGGTAGTGGTATAATGCAATTGAGGCCCCGTCATTGTCTTGCTAGCATAGTGGATTGGTTGGAAGTGTTTGTTCACTCTTTGGCCCGAAACCGCTCCAATAGCAAAGTCGCTAGCATCACACATCAACTCAAAAGGTAGCTCCCAATTAGGGGTAACCAAGACCGGTGCCTTAGTGAGCCTATCCTTAAGAAGATTGAAGGATTCAAGACACTCTTTGGAAAAGATGAAAGGAGTATCTTTTTCCAAGAGGTGGGTCATCGGGCGAGCGATTTTAGAAAAATCTTGAATGAATCGACGATAGAAGACCGCATGACCAAGGAAACTTCTCACACCCTTCACGGTTGAAGATGGAGGCAATTTTGCAATAACATCGACTTTAGCACGGTCCACTTCAAGACCGGCTTTGGAGATTTTGTGTCCAAGCACAATGCCTTCTTTTACCATGAAATGGCATTTTTCCCAATTTAGAACAAGGCGAGTGTCTTCACACCACTTAAGCATGCGTTCTAAATTGACAAGGCAAGAAGAGAAAGAATCACCATAAACCGAGAAATCATCCATGAAGACTTCCATAGTTTCTTCAACCATGTCATGGAAGATAGCCATCATACACCTTTGAAATGTCCCAGGAGCATTGCATAAGCCAAAAGGCATTCATTTATAAGCAAATGTTCCGTAAGGACAAGTGAATGTGGTTTTCTCTTGGTCTTTAGGATCGATGGGAATTTGAAAATACCCGGAGAAACCGTCTAAAAAGCAGTAATAGTCATTACCCGCTAAACGTTCAAGCATTTGGTCCATGAAAGGAAGGGGAAAATGATCCTTTCTCGTAGCATCATTGAGTTTGCGATAGTCTATACAAACTCTCCACCCTGTAACGAGACGAGTAGGAATCAACTCGTTGTGTTCATTGGGAACAACGGTGATTCCGCCCTTCTTAGGCACACAATGGACGGGACTAACCCACGGGGAATCCGAGATAGGATAGATCATTCCCGCATTAAGAAGTTTGATAACCTATTTTTTGATTACGTCATGGATCTTAGGATTTACCCTTCTTTGGCTTTGAATAGTGGGTTTAAAGTCGTCCTCCATGAGAATTTTATGTGTGCAAAAGTGAGGATCAATTCCACGAATATCGGAGATTTTCCAAGCAATCGCTTTCTTGTGATTCTTTAGTACGGCGATAAGTCGGGATTTTTCTTCTTCTTTCAAGTCCTTAGCGATGATGACGGGTGACTTCTTGTTGTCTTCAAGGAAAACGTACTCGAGATGAGACGGTAGGTCCTTAAGCTCTAAATCCGAAGGATTTTCGAAGGAAGGCGTAGTCAAATTCGGTTCATCGATAGAAATATCCTTAGGAGATGGTGGAGAAATATGGTCCTCATTGAGAAGTTTGTCAATGGTACGAATGTCTTCATCCCAATTGGAGGGAGAATCGTCATATTTTAAGTCCACATCTCCCAAAGTTGCTTCAAATTCTTTCAAGATGAAATCACTTTCTCCAAATGGAGTTAGTGATGGAGCAATAGAGGCAACGGTCTCAACAATGGGTAGGGAAGAAACCACTTTTACAAGCGTCTTTGAAATATTCTTCACAAGCCTCATCAAGAACGTCAATAAAATTATTACTCTCGTTTTCCGAAGGCTGCTTAGAAAGTTTACCCATGTTGAAGAAAATTTTATCGTCACCAACTCTCATGATTAATTCGCCCGCGGCTACATCAATGAGAGTGCGACCGGTCCTCAGGAATGGACGTCCAACGATTAATGGAACACGGGGGTCCATCTCGTAGTCAACGACAAGAAAATCCGCCGGAAAGGTGAATTTGTCGACACGGACGAAGACATCTTCGGCTATCCCCACTGGATAAGCAACCATACGGTTAGCTAATTCCAAAGTCATTCATGTGGGGACTAGCTCGGGGAGGGATAATTGCTTCCAAACACTTAATGGCATTAAGTTAATACTAGCACCTAGATCGGCTAGGGCCATGCAATTCTCTACTCTTGGGAAGTTGCAAGGAATCAAGAAACGACCCGGATCACCAAGTTGGGTTGGTAATTTCCTTAAGAGCACTGCGGAGCAATTCTCATTAAGTTGGGTCTGAGAAATATCGAGAAGTTTCTCCTTATCACTGAGAAGATCTTTAAACATTTTAGCATATTTGGGCATGTGAGCGAGAGCCTCAGCAAAGGAGATATTGAAATTCAGTTGTTTAAACATCTTGAGAAAGTTAGAAACCTGAATATCATCCTTGTTCTTTAATTTCTCTTTCCTTAACCTTGAAGGATAAGGTATATTGGGTTGAGATGAAGGATTTGGAATGGAATTCTCACTCACATCCTTAGGTGGTGGAGGGGTAGAAGTAGAAGGTGGTGGAATTGGAGAAGTAGAAGGTGGAGGAGTAAAAGTTGGAGGAATTGGAGAAGGAGACTCATTTTCCTTTGTCACAATCACTGGTGTAGGTGTAGGAAGCTCGGGTTCCTTTAAACCTTTTCCACTGTGAGTGGTGATTGCTTTCATCTCCCTTCTTGGATTAGCAATGGTGTTACTCGGAAGAGAACCCGATCTAGAGGCTTGATTAGCTGGGAAGAAACTAGCCATCATGTTCCTCAAGTCATTCGTTTGACTTGCCAAAGTGTTTCGCATATCAGCTCGAAGATCATTTCCTTGTTTCACCATACCTGCTTTCATGTTGGCCATTTCCCGCTGAAGATTTTGCACTATCGCATCATTAGTCCTCATGTAGGTTTCAACCTCTTGGTGTAATGCAGTGGGTTGGTTGGGAGGAGCATTGTAGGCAGGTGGTTGATAAGCAGGTTGTTGGTAAACTTGGTTGTTTCTTTGAGGTGGATATGGGTTTCTATGGTTTTGATATGGAGTTGGAGCACGTGGTTGGTTTTGATTGTTGCGATTGAGGTTGTTTGGGTTTTGTGGCGGAAAACCGGGTGGTGAAAGAATGTTGTTTGAGCGATAGCTGAGCAAATTGCGGTCACCTTGAGGACGTGCTTGATAGCCTCCCGTAGAATAGGTACCGTTGGCAGCATACACATTTTCCGGATTGTCGTGAGTCGAAGGACAATCGGTGTATGAGTGGGATCCCCCGCATATATCACATGATTGAGTCAAAGCACTAGCTTGGGCAGTGATAGCTTTGGTATTGTTGGCGGCTTGGAGAGCAAGTGATTCAACAAGCGAAGTAAGCTTATCAAGTCTCTTGTCGCTCTCATTAGTGCTAGCACTAGCCACATTGGTCCGAACACTCTTGGTTTGCACTCTAGACTTGTTCTCAATAATATCCCAAGCGGCATTAGAAGACTTAACCAAAAGATTACCCCCCGAGGCACTATTTAGTGAATCTTAGTCATTCATGCTTAAACCATTGTAAAAAGTATTAATTTGGTGCACTTTGGTAAAACCATGTTGTGGGCACTTTCTTAAAAGTTCTTTAAAACGATCCCAAGATTCACTAAAAGTCTCATCGTACTTTTGTTCAAAAATAATGATTTCATTCCGCAAAGCGGTAGTACGAGAGGGTGGGAAAAAGTAGTTTATGAATTTGGTCTCTAAGTCCGTCCACGTAAGAATACTTTGTGGCGGTTCCTTATCAAGCCAATGCCGGGCTTGTCCCTCTAAGGAGAAAGGAAAAAGTTGCAGGCGAATTACCTCTTGTGAAACCCCATTATACTTAACCGTATTAGTGAGTTGAAGAAACCTCTTAATATGGTCATGAGGATCATCAATTGAACGCCCCAAGAATGGTTGAGCAGAGACCGTTTGAATGAAGCCGGATTTGAGCTCAAAGTTGTTGCCTCCAATCGCGGGTATGACAATAGCATCGTGGTTGCCCTCTACATGTGCTTGCAAAGGTTCGATCATTGGACGATTGTCCGGTAGAGGTTCATTGTTGTCATTATTCATGTTGGGTTGAGGTGGATTATTATTATTGTTGTGTACACCGGCCATGTCTAAGTTATCGAGAGTCTCGGGCTCGGGATAAGACGTTGATTGAGTGCGCATACACCTGCAAAAGAAATAACAAAGCAGAAATATTTTTGGTTTTTTATGTTTTTTAATTTTTTTGTATTTTTTTAAAAATTTTATATTTTTTAGGATTTTTGAAAATTTTAAAGCAAGGAAAATAACGTTCAAAGATGAACGGATCCCAAAATCCAACGCGTCTCTCCCTAAAAACTGTTAATCTTACGAAAAGAGCCGGCAGCAGCGCCATTTAATACAAGGTTTTTAAGCTCGTATGAAAGTTCGTAGAATCCGATCTTTTCGAATTGATTACCGATCAAAAGTGCGACTCAATTGTTCTTGGTGGAAAGTAAAAGGGGATTGGTTTTCTATTCTACTCAAAAGGATTAAATGCGTGAAGTGGTAAAAATAAGTTAAAAACAATTAATCTTAAAAGTAACTCAACAAATTAAAAACGATTTAAAAATAATAAAGCTGAAATTAAACTTACTAAAAACTGTTCATTCGGAATGTTTGGTTCATGCGGAATAATCTCTTGACTTGAAATAAATGTCCTTCATTCAGAATAAATAAGCTACATGCGGAATAAAATGCTTCACTCGGAAAAAGTCACTCATTCGGAATAAAATAGCTCGTTCGGAAAGTTCCTTGATTCGGAATGTTCTTTCATGCGGAATAAAACTGTTGGTTCGGAATAAGCTTCATGCGGAATAAATTGGAAAAATGTGTTGGTTCGGAATATTGCTTTATGCGGAATAAAATTGACTCGGAATAGATTTAGCTCATGCGGAATAATAAAAAGAAAAGCTTCATTCGGAATATAAACTTTGGTTCAGAATAAATATTTCATGCGGAATAACTGTGCTCATCCAGAATATTTTCTTTATTCGGAATAATTAATTGAGCTGTTGGTTCGGAATGTTCTGCTGACTCGGAATAATTGAATGAAAACCTTCATTCGGAATAAATTGTTTATCCGGAATATTTGTTCATCCGGAATAAATGGTTGATCCGGAATAATTAGTTTATTCGGAATACTTTCTTTATCCGGAATAATCACTCATCCGGAATAGACTCTTTATCCGGAATAAATTTGAAAAACACTTCGTTCGGAATACTAAATGAAATCCTTTATTAGGAATATAATGCTTCGTTCGGAATCTGGGGATTTGAAGAACACGAAGAACAGTAAAATACAACAAGACGAATTTGAACCAAAATCAACAAAGTTTTCACCAAAGATTAAACAAAACTAACCACCAATCATCTACTAATGACAACCTTTAAACCAAATCAACAAAAACATAAAACCCACTTACTTTTGAAGATCAAACTCAACAAAAGAAAACTTAAAAATTTGAATCACCAAGAAAAGAAAGAATAAGATTAAATGAAAGATGATATTGAATGATTAAGGTTAAATAAACAAAAGGGAAGATTAAAAACTTACAAGATTTGTGAACTCAACAAAGATGAAAAATCACCAACACCTTAATGGTGTTGGTTTCCTACGAAACAAAAGAAAGAAAAAAACAGGAAATGAAAAACTAGTCTCCAAGTTGTGAAGGGATCTTCTATATATAGGCCTTGGGCTTGGTTGGTGAGTGGGCTTTCTTCCTTTCTTTTTGTCTTCTCGTCTTTTCAGTAAAGTTGACGTTTTTTATTCTGATTCGGGATTTGTCGATGAATAAATTTAACTCAAATTTATTCGTTTAATAGACTTGAGTTCTTCAACATATGTAAATCTTCCATCTTTGGTCCTTTTCTTCGATAAATCTTCAAATAGGCCCATTGATGTTAGAAATACGTTTTAACGTATATTAGAAGTATCGGTCACTCCACAATATTATTAATGTTGTAATAGCTCGTAGTTTATGAGTACTTATTTAGTTAAGTAAGAAACAGACCCATGGGCTTGTCATGGGTCGGCCCAAGCCCAATAGTGGCCTTGGATATAAATACCCCTTTCCACCATGGAAAGGGGTTGGTTGTTGATTTTCCATTTTATCATTTTAATGAAAAACACATAGTTTCTCTCTCACTTTCTCTCACTAGTTTCTCTCTCTAGAAATCTTCAACCCACTTCAGAGATTCATAGTTTATCAATATTCTACATTTGGTATCAAGAGCTATGGGGTGATTTAAGGTAATGATTTGTTTTGTTATTTAGTTTTTGATTGTCTTAGTGTTCTTTAAGAAGATCTATATTGATTCTTGGAGTTTTTGGTGATTTTATTGATTGGGATTAATAGATAAGTATTGGGTTTTACTTATTTTAGTAGAAATCACAAAACCTTTTGGGTAATTTGGTAAAAATCTGGGTTTATTCTTCATATTTATAGTCGACTGTTACTCGAACAAGTTTCTGGTTCCCAGTAAAGTTCCGAACCAAAAAGTTCCGGATCAAAAAGTTCCGGATCAACAAAAGTTCCGGATCAAAAAGTTCCGAACCAAAAGTTCCGGATCAAGGGAAAGTTCCGGATCAAGGGAAAGTTCCGGATCAAGGGAAAGTTCCGGATCAAAGGAAAGTTCCGGATCAAGAAAAGTTCCGAATCAGTTCTTCCGAACCAAAAGTTCCGGATCAAGGAAAGTTCCGACTCAAATCTTCCGAACCAAAAGTTCCGGATCAAGGAGTTCCGAGCCAAAATCTTCTGAATCAACACTTCCGAATCAACAAATAGTTCCGAACCAAGGGATTTTTTACTTGTTTTTTCGACGATTTTTTAGAGGATTTAATCTTGGTTTCTTACAACAAAAACTCAACACAACTCACAAACTTTACTTCACTGCTCGATCAACCGATAATCTTTGTCTCTTTGAAGTGATCAAAATGAATCCGAATTCATTAATGCCTCAAATGACATCACTTACGGATATTTCCGTCATTACGGGAACGGATAATCACCCTCCAATGCTCATTAAAGAAGTCTTTGAAGCATGGCAAGGCCGTATGATGTCATACATTAAGGGAAAACCGACATATGGGAGGCTTATGGTCAAGTCAATTCTAAATGGTCCACTTGATTATGGTACCATCGTGGTTAACAATGTGACTCGACCACGGGAGTTTGAAGAACTTACACCAGCTCAACAACTTGTTGCCGATGCAGACGAAAAGGCTCTTCAAACCATTCTCCAAGCTCTTCCACATGACATCTATCGAATGGTCAGTCAATATACGGTTGCAAAGGATTTATGGGAACGTCTAAAGGTGTTGCTACAAGGTACGTCTCTTACCAAACAGGAAAGGGAATGTCAGTTATATGATCTGTTTGATAGATTCACGTACAACCCAGGGGAAACGCTTCACGACTACTACTTCAGATTCACTACTCTCATGAATGATCTGAATGTATACAATCTCGTGATTGCTCCATTCCAGGTTAAGACCAAGTTTTTGAATACTTTACCTCAAGCTGAATGGGGTGAGTATATTACCGATGTTAAGTTAACCAGGGATTTGCATAAGTGCAATTTGGATCAACTCTATGCTTTTCTTCAGCAGCATGAGAAACATGTGATCATGCACCGTTCGCCTCGAGGTATGTACCCTGATTCTTTAGCTTTGATGGCGAATCAACCAAGCTTGTCATACAACAACACTCCTTATATCATGGGACACCAAGCCTATCATCCATCACCGTACCTGACTCCAAGCTTCCCCCAATATTCGATTCTACCACAACCACCCACCTCACATCAGCAACAATATCGGTTTAATGCACCTTCATCACAATATGCTTCACAACCTCACCCAGCAAGCATTGCACCTTATGCTCAGTCTTCATATTCTTCTTTTCAAGAGAATGCAACATATCCATCAAGCTACTCTGACCACATGAGTATTCCTTCTAGTGCTTATGCAGCTCAACAAGACCAAGCACTGTATTGTGATAATGATGAAGTCCCCATTCCTGAATTCAAACAAGGTACTGACCCAGTTGAAGTGTTAGCCACTATGTCTGCTTATCTCACAAGGACTTTAAGCAAACGAGGATTTAGAGGACCAGCTCCTACTAACAATCAGCTAAGGAATTCATCTAATTCTCGCCAACAAGCTACTATTGAGAATGGCAGGGTAATGGTTCAACCTATTCAACCTTATCAGGGGAGACCTACTACATCAACCACCAATGCACGCACGGTCAATCCTGCTCCAATGGTCAACACTCCTCCACGGGCTAATTCCACAGGCAAGTTGAGAATGATTACATGCTACAACTGTAAGGAAGAAGGTCACATGTCCAGGGATTGCAAAAAACCCAAGAGGAGAAGGGATGGTCAATGGTTTGCAGAGAAGATTTATCTGGTGAACGCTCAGGCACAAGGAAGGGAACTTTATGAAGAGGAGCTTGCATTTCTTGCTGATCCAGGGATTGCTGAACAAGATGTTGTCACCACACAGAATGAAGCATACCAAGCAGATGATCTTGATGCGTATGATTCAGACTGTGATGAACTTCAATCTGCACAGGCAGCTCTTATGGCAACTATCTCTAGCTTAGGGCCAGAAAAAATATCTGAGGTACTTACTAATACCACTGATAATACCACTGATTCTAGTATTCAACCACATCAAGTTGTGCAAGAGAGTGCTGATTCGAATGAGTCTTCGGTGGTGAGTTGTTCAAATGAGGAGACAATCAATGATAGGAATATCAATGTGAGTCCCCAGACTTTGAGTGAAACACAACCGGGAGTCATTTCGCATACGCATACTCCTGCTCAACAAGATTTGGTCATGGTTCCTGCTACATTACTTAGCCAAATGAATGCTGCACTCTTAGAAACCCTAGCTAAGAATAAGAATTTGTCTGATGAGCTTGCCTTGAGCAACGAGAAAGTTCAAACTTTGGAATTAGTTCCTTCTTCCAATGTTCTAACAAATCCTGAATATGATCATTTTCGAAACAAACAAATGGGTCATTTGCAAGAAATTGAAACCTTAAGAGCAGATCTTTCTAACGAACTTAAAGAAAAAGAGTTAGTGGTCACTAATTTTCAAAAACTTCAAACGGATTTTGAGTTACTCGAGTCTAAAAAGAATGAAATGGAAATTAATGCAGCTAATAAGATTAGAAGTTTAGATTATTTGCTTTTAAGACAATACGCTGCCTCTCAACTAGTGCACTTATTTGATGCTTCGTTTAGAGAATTTAACTTATCACGTCAAAAAGGCCTTCCCCCTAACCCACGGTATGCAAAACAAGCTTTTATCCATAGTCCAAGACATTATAATGCAACCCAATTAGGATTGGTCTTAGACCCGATTGTTATTATCGATGATCGCACAAATAAGGATCTAGTTGATGAGAATCGGTCATACAACTTTGCAAAATATCCCGAGTGTGATTATTTTAAAATGAATCAGGAGCTTGCAAAAACGGATTTTAGAATTCGCTTCCATATGGATAAAGATCTCATCACAGCACCAACCTACATGTTAAATGAAGAAAACCCTAGTACACTTCCTACACTTGTCAAAATGGAAGGACCTAAGGAAATTCCAAAGGATCTTCCACCTGTTAGCACTGTATGGTTAAACTTGCAAGAGATTAATCAATACTTTGCTAGTTTTGACAAGGTCATTTTGGAATGTACGACTTCAAATGGCCTAAACGCCGGAGAATGGGCTTTCGAACACATGAACGAGGTGTTTAAGAATGAGATCAATCCGTTTGTCAAAAGTCTAAAAGGAAGTTTTGCATCTCTTAAGGAAAATCTTGAGTTTGAAATTGCAGAAGTTCAAAAAGTGTTTTATGAAATGGAGACCGCTTACGAACTACAATTAATTGAAAAGGAAAAGATTTTATCCGAATATGACCGATTCTTGTCCCAAGTAATTTCGTGTGATGTGCTTACTACTGTGAATGTTAATTATTCGAATGAGCTTACATCCGCTATGATTAAATGTGATGCTGTGAATATATGTGATGATGTGTGTGATCTCTCTGTAAATGTTGCTGATACTGTAAATGAGGTAGATAATCATTCTTGTCACGAATCTAACGCTGAATTTTTAAAGCTTCAAGATTCTTACAATTTACTTTCAAAAAGCTTTAATCAACTCGAACAACATTGTATATTTTTAGAATTAAAACAACAAACTCAAAATGAGGATCTTTTGATAACAAATGGTTGTGAAAAAAGTGTTGAGACGAGTGACAAGATGATTGCAATAGTTAAGGCATTAGAGGAAGAGATTATGAGATTAAAGAGAGATGTGTCATCAAATGAAACACTAAAATTGGAACTAGAGGCTGTAGAGTCTAAAAACCAGGACTTAGAAATTAGACTTTCGTCTGTTCTAGGGGAGATGGATCGTGTAAGACAGGGAATGTCCAAACTTTATGGTTCACTAGAAGAACGCTTCGCTTTTAATGCGGCACAGCAACAATCTTATGTTGAACAACTGAACCAAAAATGTGAGGAAATCTCTGACTTAAATATCCAGCTCATTGACAAAAACATGGTTTTGGCCGAGTTAAAGGAGACACTTCTTCTCACCCGACAAGAAGCTGTTAATAACTTAGCTACCAACTCTGCACCGTCCTCTAGTGCTCAAACAACCAAGTCAGTAGTGCTTTATAAGAACCCGCTCCATAAGAAAAACCCGGTTACCTACGATGATTATATGAGGAATGAAATTAAGCATGTAGATCTTGTTAGGGATATTTTAGATGACTTATATGCGTTAGATCCCTCAAGCAGTTACTTTTATTCAGCTCATGAATATATTAAGCGAGTTCAATATTGCTTAGCATATTGGCAATACATAGGTAAATCGGGTTCTGCACTACTCACTAATCGACCCATTGCTGTAACTCCATTCAATAAGACCCCAGGAGCAAAACCGTCATTGGCACCATCAAGTAAGGCACCGTTAAAATCTGTTGCTAATGTTCCCACTTTGCCTTCTACAGGATTAAAAGAGTCTACTAAGGCTAAAGGATCGCCACTCAAGAAAGATAAGATCAAGCCCTCCACTAGTAGTACCAACAAGAAGAAAGTAGATGCTCACCATAGGAATGTTATGTCAGATTTAAATAAAAAGAATCATGTTGCTAACACTAAAAGCTCTGCGCCTGTGCAGAAGCCTAAACCATTTGTGAATTCTAATTTGAATTGTTGGAATTGTAATGAGTGCATGTTTTCCCAACGTCATGATTTGTGTCTTATTGATCATGTGAATGAAATGAATGCCATTAGGAATAATCTTGAATGGAAGCCCACTGGGAGAACTCGTACCCAAGTTGGCTGGCAATGGCGTCCCACTGGTAGGACCTTTACATTAGATGGAAAAATGTGCCCTTTAACTAGGAATGCATCCATTAAGGTTAGGTCTCAGCGTCCTTTAGTTAAGAACACTAGCACTACAGTATGGAAACCGCGCACTTTAATTAGGTCAGCCCCCACTATAGTGCCTATCAGTGAAGAAATACCTCAGGATTTAAGCCAACTAGAATCTACACCACCAACTAGGAAGAAGGCTAGGAAATCTAAGAAACCTAAAGTTAGCTAATCTAAGATTATTAAATCTGTACCTGCTAATAACAAGGAACATTCAGATTCCGAAACCTATACATTGTCCTCGTTTGGTGATATTTTCAGGTGGTCCAAATCATCCTCTGGTATTTGGACTCCGGTTGTTCAAAGCATATGACCGGAGATCGCTCGATGCTCCGAAATTTCGTCAGCAAGTTTCTTGGAACGGTTAAATTCGGTAATGATCATATTGCAAAGATAATGGGGTATGGTGAATATCAGATTGGACACGTTACGATTTCAAGGGTATACTATGTAGAAGGTCTTGGTCATAATTTATTTTCAGTAGGACAGTTTTGTGATTCCAACCTAGAGGTTGCTTTTCGACAACATACTTGTTTCATCCGCAACTTGAAAGGAAAAGACTTGTTGAAGGGATCTCGTGGTGCAAATCTTTATACTTTGTCCTTACAAGACATGATAGTCGCCTCTCCAGTATGTCTTCTCTCTAAAGCATCTAAGACCAAGTCATGGTTATGGCATCGCAGATTATCTCATCTCAACTTTGATGCTATTAATCATCTGGCTAAAAACGAATTAGTTCGTGGTCTTCCAAAGCTCAAATTTCACAAGGACCATTTATGTTTCGCGTGTTCAAGGGGGAAAAGTACCAAAAAATCATGCAAGCCCAAAGCTGAAGACACCAATCAAGAAAAACTTCATCTTTTGCATATGGATCTTTGTGGGCCAATGAGAACTGAAAGTGTGAGCGGTAAGAAATTCATTCTTGTTATTGTGGATGATTTCTCCAGGTTTACATGGGTAAGATTTTTACGTACAAAGGATGAAGCACCGAAGGCTATCATCACTTTTCTGAAATTCATTCAGGTACGTTTAAATACTACTGTCCGCCGTATTCGTACAGATAATGGAACAGAGTTCGTCAACCAGACTCTTCGTGCTTACTATGAAGAAGTTGGTATCTCACATGAAACATCTGCTGCACGTACTCCACAACAAAACGGTGTCGTTGAAAGATGGAATCGTACGCTTATGGAAGCTGCTAGGACTATGCTGATTTATGCGAACGCTCCATTGTTCTTGTGGGCAGAAGCTATATCTGCTGCATGTTTCACCCAAAACCGCTCTATCATTCGGAAACGCCATGGAAAAACACCTTACGAGCTTCTACATGATCGTAAACCCGATGTTTCATTCTTTCATGTGTTTGGTGCTCTTTGTTATCCAAACATTAATAGTGAGAACTTGGGCAAACTTCAACCGAAAGCCGATATAGGTATTTTCATTGGTTACTCACCCTCCAAGAAAGCATACCGAATTTACAACCGTCGTCTTGGTAAGATAGTAGAAACTATGGACGCAGATTTCGATGAGCTGACAGCGATGGCTTCTGAGCAACGCAGCTCTGAACCCGCGCTTCACGAGATGGGAACCGGTGCTATTAGTTCCGGATTAGTTCCCAATAATCCTACTTCTACATCATTTTTACCACCTACAAGGCCCGAGTGGGATAAACTGTTTCAACCGTTGTTTGATGAATTCTTTGATCCCCCAAATGATGAAGTTCCAGCACCTGTAGTGATAGCTCCAATTCCTGAAGCTGTTGCTCAAGCTAATGAAGCTTTATCAAATGCATCTTCAATTAACATTGAACCGGATGCACCTCTACCAAGTGATTCTCAAACTACACCTGAATCGTCACCCTTACTTGTGCCTAATGATGTTGAAGAGGATTCTATTGATCACGATTTGGAATATGCTCACCTACAAGAGCTTCCTTTCTTTGGTGTACCGATACCTGAAAACCCTTCAGCCGCGTCTACCTCAGAAGAAGCTCCTTCAATTGTTCATTCCAGACCACCACGGATTGAAAAACATAGCACCAAATGGACAAAAGATCACCCAATTAGGAATGTCATTGGAAGTCTCGATCGACCAGTCTCTACACGCCATCAATTACAAGAGAGTGCACTCTATTGCTATTTTGATGCATTTCT
The DNA here is from genome assembly GCA_025667525.1 of Glebionis coronaria. NCBI lineage: Eukaryota > Viridiplantae > Streptophyta > Magnoliopsida > Asterales > Asteraceae > Glebionis > Glebionis coronaria. The sequence continues at coordinate 99,795,174 of CM046879.1, forward strand.
CTCCGAAGTTGAACCTAAAAATTGGCAACAGGCTATGACTCAATCATCTTGGATTAAAGCCATGCAGGAGGAACTAAATGAATTCCAAAGACTTGAAGTATGGGAATTAGTTCCTCTCCCTGACAAGGTTAACATCCTTACTTTGTTGTGGGTTTATAAGGTTAAACTCGATGAAATGGGTGCAGTCTTGAAGAATAAGGCTAGATTGGTTGCTAGAGGATATAAACAAGCCTTGGGTATAGACTTTGAAGAATCTTTTGCTCCTGTTGCAAGATTGGAGGCTATTAGACTATTCCTTGCGTATGCTGCTCATATGAACATGATCGTCTATCAAATGGATGTGAAGACGGAATTTTTGAATGGTGAACTAAGGGAAGAAGTCTATGTTAGTCAGCCGGATGGGTTCGTTAGCACGGAGTTTCCTAATCATGTGTACAAGCTTAAGAAGGCTCTCTATGGGTTGAAACAAGCTCCACGCGCGTGGTATGATCTCCTTTCAACATATCTCATCTCAGAAGGCTTCTCCAAAGGCAAGGTGGACCCCACTCTATTCACTCTCAAGGAGGACAACGACATGATACTGGTACAAATTTATGTTGATGATATAATATTTGCTGCCTCTAACATAGAATTGTCAAAACGCTTTGAGAAGATAATGTCCACACGCTTTCAGATGTCAATGATGGGAAAAATTTCATTTTTCTTAGGATTACAAATTTCTCTGAATCCCAGAGGCATCTTTATTAATCAATCCAAATATGCTCTAGAATCTTTAAAGAAATATAACTTTGAAAATTGTGACCCCGTGGACACTCCAATGGTGGAGAAATCCAAGTTAGATGAAGATAGGAATGGGATTATTGTCGATCCAAAACTTTACCGTGGGATGATCGGCACCCTTCTCTATCTGACTGCTAGTAGGCCTGATTTGTAATTTGCCGTATGCATGTGTGCCCGGTATCAGGCTCGGCCTACCGAAAAGCACCTACATGTTGTTAAAAGGATCTTTCGATATCTCAAAGGAACACTTCATCGTGGTCTATGGTATCCGAAAGATTCCTCTATTGCTTTAATATCATACGTAGATGCCGATCATGTTGGGTGTCAAGACACGAGGCGTAGCACTTCTGGATCTGTGCAACTCCTTGGAGACAGATTGATCAGTTGGTCTTCAAAAAGGCAGAAAAGCGCTGCAATTTCTAGCACGGAGGCTGAATACATCGCCATGTCCGGTTGTTGTGCTCAAGTCCTTTGGATGAGATCACAATTAACTGACTACGGTTTGGGGTTCAACAAAATCCCGATGTATTGTGACAACAAGAGCGCCATTGCCCTTTGCTGCAACTATGTTCAACACTCCCGGGCCAAGCACATAGACATTCGCTACCATTTCATTAAAGAGCAGGTGGAGAACGGAGTGATCGAGCTGTATTTTGTCACTACTGAGTATCAGCTGGCAGATATGTTCACCAAAGCCTTAGATCGAGGACGAATCGAGTTTTTGATCGACAAGCTTGGCATGAAATCATTCTCTCCAGCGACTCTCAAAGAATTGGCAGAAGAATCAGCTGAATAGTGGTGGTAAACTATTCAGGCGTATCCTTTGTTCGTGATCATGTATATTATCGTATATATATAAACCACAAAAAGAAAAATACAAAAATATAAAACCAAGAAAAATCATAAAAAATATAAAACCTACAAAAACCATAAGAAATATAAAATCAAGAAAAACCAAAAATATTTTTCATTTTTTTAAAATCGGGCATTTCTTTTAGTACGGTAATATTTACGGCCTTAGAAATGTCGATCAATATTGACACGGTGCCATAAATAGAGTCCGTATAAAAGTTTTACATTTTTAAAACATGCCCATTATGGCTTGTAGTTATTTCAGACTGCAACCCGGTTTTCGCATTAAAGCCACGTATTTCCTTGGAAAACGTTGGCTCACAACGGGAATTAATTTTCTCGGGCATGATTTACAAGCCAAATCATGCAAAGGGATCAAGTTTACTTTACAACTTGGTCTAACACGAGTTAGTGTACGTTTCAGTGCATTAATTTGTCAAAATAAGAGAAATCTTATTGCCACCACGAATCAATCTTTTCAAGACATTAATTGGAAATGTTTTCATCAATATTTGACTCTTTAAACAATGACTACAGCTCTTTAAATAGAAAACGGGTCATCGTTTAAGGGGGAGAAAATATTAAATCGTCTTCGTCATCAAAACGATTTTCAAAAGTGTTTGAGGAAAATTAATTGGCTAAATGGTTAATGAGGGTCTTGCTTTAGAATAGAACTTGCTTTAGATCTCGGTGATTTGCTAATAGGATGCGTTGCTTAAGTTGTGTGAGGGTTAGAATAGTTATTACAATGAGATAGACTAACGATTGTTAAGTGATTAAACGGATGTTAGCCTAAACGAAGTTATTAACTAAAAAGGAAAAGAAAAGTAAAGTTTAGGGTTAAAGTTGACAGGGGGTGAATTTTTTTGAAAAATTTGACTAAGTCAAATCCCCTTCCCCGTTTTTCTTTTTCTAGTTTCTATCTTCTTTATCTCTGCCGCCATTAACACACACATACACACACTCAAGCTTTCACAAAACTCTCGTTCTAATCATCCAATCCGTTTCATTCGATCAAACAAGGTACAAACATCAATCTTTTGATTTCTAATTCGCCTAATTCATTTAAATTCACTTAATTAATTCGTTTGAATTAAGTTAATCAAGATTAGGGTTTCTGCCTTAATTTAGGGTTAATTAATTAGGGGTTTTAGTTGGGTTTTATGCGGATTAGCATTAGAATGTTTTTAGTTGCCTTAGAATGCCTTAAAACTCACAATCGCGCCTAGAATAATCATTAATAGGGTGTGTTTAGAACTTCCGGATGAACAAGGCTTTTGAACTTCCGAATGAAGAAGTTCCGGATGAACTTCCGAATGAAGAAGTTCCGGATGAACTTCCGAATGAAGAAGTTCCGGATGAACTTCCGAATGAAGAAGTTCCGGATGAACTTCCGAATGAAGAAGTTCCGGATGAACTTCCAAATGAAGAAGTTCCGGATGAACTTCCGAATGAAGAAGTTCCGGATGAACTTCCGAATGAAGAAGTTCCGGATGAACTTCCGAATGAAGAAGTTCCGGACGAACTTCCGAATGAAGAGTTCCGAACGAACTTCCGAATGAAGAGTTCCGAATGAAGAGTTCCGAATGAAGGAGTTCCGAATGAAGAGTTCCGAATGAAGAGTTCCGAATGAAGAGTTCTGAATGAAGAGTTCTGAATGAAGAGTTCCGAATGAAGAGTTCCGAATGAAGGAGTTCCGGATGAAGGAGTTCTGGATGAAGAGTTCCGAATGAAGAGTTCCGAATGAAGAGTTCCGAATGAAGAGTTGTTGGATTGATAGTTGTTTGCGTGTTATAATTACTTGTTGAAATGTGTTATGCTTAGAAGTCATAATGATATATATCTATATATTTTTTTGTGCATCAACCTTTTATGTCTTATCTTAAGTAGATACGATGACTAATCCAACAGTACAAGCACTCCAAGATTCTAGAGCAGCCGCAACTGCCGAAGCAAGAACCCTCAAGTTCATACCAAACAATTACCGGCTGAAGCAAGTTTCAAAATCCACTCACCATGGATTTAAAGTCGCCATAGCAATCCTTGATCACTCTCACTTCAAGAATGCTTTAAGGAGTACTGCTTCGGTGCCATATGATTACATGTATGAGTTCTGGGCTACCAAGGAAAGTACTTCAAACAAGATCACCTTCACTCTCGACAACAAGCAACACACACTCATAGTTTCAAACTTCCGCAAGATATTTGGAATACGGGATACACCCAAAGGTATGTCATTTTCGAGGGATCCTACCAAAGACGAACTCATGGAGATGTTCGAGGCTCTTGGATGTCCTGACATACGAGTTGTGTCTGATTTTACCACCGCTAAAGTAGGTCAACCTTGGAGAGCAATCTTGGGTATTCTCAGTAGATGTCTTACACCTAAAACATCTGGGCATGATGCTGTGCGTGGTCCAATTATGAACATCTTCCATGGAATGTACAAAGGCTCAAATGCAGATTATGCATTATTGTTGTGGGAAGAATTTAACTTTCAACTCTTCCAAAACAAGAAGCTGAAGACTAATTTCTTTCCTTACCCTCGATTTATCAAGCTTATAATTAATTATTTTATGAAGAATGATGTTACTATTGATAAGCGTGCAGCAAGTCGTCATCACACTGAAGAGGCTGATCACACTGTGGATCTAAGGCATGAAGGACCATCTGGTGCTGTTATTCCTGGTCCTATTCCCGATTATCTTCTGACGGATAAAATTAAAGCTTCTGCTGATTACAAACTACTGCTACTAGAAATCAAGAAGCTAAAAGCAAGCCTTCAGACAGGAGAAGACTCGTCTACTACGGTCAAGAGTAAAGGTAAACGCAAGCAACCAGCTGCTTTATCTGAACCCAAAACCAAGAAGAAGAAGACTGAGGCTAAGAAGGGAAAGAGTACGGCTGATGAGTTAGTTCTCCACGATGAAGAAGATGTTGATGATCCTACTCTTGACAAGGCTGAGAGAAAATTAATGAAGATAGCTATTGAAAAGAGTAGGAGAGACACGGGCGGTAGTGGTTCGGGTGCATAGATGAATATTGAAGAAGAGTACCAGGAGACAGATGATATTGATGAGTTTGGATCACCTGAACGGTATTCTACTTCGAAGGAGACATCCATTGCTGTTTCAGCAAGTGTTGAAAAGGAGTCCGGTGCCCCTACAATCATGGTACCTACCCAGCCTTTAGTAACTCAACCTCCACCAATTCAGCCCTTACCAACCCGACCGGTACCAACACCATTCCTTCCACCTCCAATAACTCCCATCCTCAATACTGTAGTCACAACCGAGCCTCTTCAACCAACCCAGAGTAGCTCTGCATCATCTTCAATGGCTGCATTTGTAATGGCAGAACTCTTGGATAAACATACGGATAATCAAAGAAAAGAGATGGATAATCTTCGCCAAGAGCTACTTAGACGAGTTCAAAGTGAAGAAGCATCTAAGAAAGCCTAAGAAGAGATGCTAGCTAAGTTCGCTGCAGAGATGGAGTTGACACGTAAAGCTCATGCAGAAGAACTAGCTCAGGTCAAACAGGCTGAAGCTGATAAGTATGCAGCACGAATCACGAGACTTCAAGCTATGAAGGATAAATACAAGGAGCAGAAAGAAACACTTGAAGCTTCTATTGAAGAGAGAGTGAAAGAATCCGTTGTGTCCCTTATGCCAAAACTGCGTGATGAGTTGAAGACACTCGCGGCTGATAACTTGATGATTAAGTCATCCAATCCTTCTGAATCCGCCTACAAAATTGCCTATGATTTAACGGATTTTGAATTAAAGAAGATCCTCAAAGCTCGTATGAGGGAAGTTGGATCTTTTGATAAGTCCAAAGTTCAGCGGACACTCTACAAGTCACTAAATGATGCTATCATGGAGGATGATCGGTTATTTAAAATGTTTGGAAGTGTGGTACCTTATCACATTCTACCTGAAGAGGAAAAGGAAGATAGTGAACAAGAAGAGGGTGACGGGGAAGAAGAAGAAGAAGAAGAAGAAGAAGAAGGAGATGATGATGATGGTGACGATGATGGTGATGATGATGAGGATGATGATGATGATGATGGTGGTGATGGTGGTGATCGAAATGAGGAAAGTGCTAAGGGAAGCAACAAGGATGACGATCAGGATGATGATGGTAAACAGCCTGAAACGGGGGACAAGGTTGCCAGCACAAAGAAACCATCTAAGTCTGGTACCAAGTCTCAAAAAGATGCTGCGCAGAAGGAAAAATCCACCTCAACGGAATCAAGACGATCCAAGTGGCGCCATGATGTGAATGCTACTACGGCATCATCGATTCCCGGTACATCTATTGTTGTTTCTATACCTGTTACCACTAATCCTGTTAGTTCTTTTGTTGCTCCTGTGATTGCAGAATCAGTAACTGAACCTGAAGCTGCACAACACTCGCCTGTTCATGACACCGCCGAGATGCCTGAATCAGAACCAGCAGATGTTCATGTTTCTACTCCTCTACAACAAGAACCACAATCTACTGTTCCCGAGTCAAGCACACGGGACTGGGCGGACACATTGGAGATTGATGAAACTGCACCGCCAGAAGCTTGGATCACGGCAGCTGCTAAATATGATCCAATCACAGACGCTGACAGAGATGTTCTATATCTCCGTATTCGTAGTCCGATTGACTTATGTGCATTTCTGGCTCATGAGTATAAGTCTTCGGTCACTCCGTCTTTGGTGAAGAGAGCGCTAAAGGATAAGAGAATTCGCGCCAAAACCAGGTTAAGCCGCATGGAGTACGAGTATTATGCTGACGAGGTCCTGAAAGCTCTTAACACCGTTCAAAGGCCAGGCCTCCATGAATCAGAAAGAGCTCCACCTCCACTTGATCCCTCTCAAGATAATCAAATTGCTCTTGACTTCTTTGTCACCTATGATCTTGAGTATCTTCTGAAGGGGTCATCCAAGTACGCAACCTCCCTGACCTTGTTGAAAGCAGCTAATTGGGGGACAATACCCTGGATCGAGGAAAAGGTAAACCGACACTGGGTCCCAAAGGTAAATCGTAATTATGATATGTATGCTGTTATAGGTGCATCGCATTGGGACGAGCGAGTCCGAAGGGCGTACAGAGGTTGCTTCTTAGCCAATTCAGGAAGTCGTGTCAAATCCGATATTCACATCTCCAGTATTTTAGGGCTGAAAACTGAAGCCAAGAATGGCTATTATCATGTGACGGAGATTCGCCTAAAAAGGGAGGATGACAGAGAATACACAATACAGCAGGGAGATTTTTCTATCATTCGCCTTGAAGATATCGAAGACATGTTTCTTATGATGACCCAAGATCAACTGACCCATCTTACTCGTGAAGAAATCATAGCCTTGAATACAACACTTCGTATGTTCACACGAAGCGTTGTTATCAAGAAACGAGTTGAAGATCTTCAATTGGGAGTTGAAAGCTACCAAAGGAAGCTTAACCTCACCCCGTCCAATGAATCAAGTTCTACCTCAACATGTAGCTAGATGTCCCTATACCGGCATTACTGTTCCGAATTACGGGATTTTCTACTTGAACAGCCGTGGGATAATGAAGTTTATGAGGGTAGGTGAGCTTTATAAGTACAGTGATGGGACTCTCATTTACGTCAGAGGAAAATTGGAGCATCTTAATTCTGGTGGGTCTTTACCAGAGATGACTGAGGACTGGCATCCGGGTTATCGGCAAATGGCGAAGTATGTGATCAAGAAGATTGATCAAAAGCTCCGGGAACGTAGATTGATGAGGAGCTTAGAAAGGTTCGTTGGTGGTAGACCATATGGAGTGCACCACAAGTTACTGCAACGATCCATCTAATGGATCGTACATTTCAGGTCTACTCTATATTGGTTTTTAATTGTGAATATGTAAATTTGTGAATATTGTGCTTTTACGGCTTGATGTAGTGTTAAGGTATGATAATTTTTCAAGAATTTCTCACGAGATTCTAAATATTTCAAAATACATCATACTAAAGAACTACAACTATCCCTTATTAATTTAAGGGGGAGCATTAACATGTTCTATGGCCAAACATCGATTTCATTTTTACCCAAAGACCGGTTAATCCATTCAATATCCCAAATATTAATGGTTAACATTTTGGATAAGGGGAGAAAATGGGATTAAGGAGACTTAAATGATACTTGGCTAAAAGATGAAAAAGACTTAACGATAATCCAACTTAATATGTGTAAAGCACGTGTTAAGGGGGAGCGTTTTTGATGAACAAAACACCTAAGGTACAAAACTTTTGATTTCAATATCACAAGTACCTTAAGTGATTTTCAAGGATTTTTCATGGTGGCTATACTTTCCCAAAATAGGTTTAGTCCAATGATTCATCAGAGCCGATGGAATCTTCCCAAGGACAATTCCCTAGATAGAGTTAGAAGTCCTAGGAAAGTTGGAGAAAGATTGTGAACGTAGCTGAATGCCGACCAAGTACTTAAGCTAGCACTGGAACAATCACAACAAGGTGCTAGTTATGACGTATTGGTAAGCATTGAAGGGGTTGAAGAATGAAAAAGAATTGTAAAGATAAAGGGTGTAAAGAAAGAAGCCCTCCTTACAACTTTAGGCAGAAACCGGGTCAATACATATGCTATTGAGATCATTGATTAATGATTCTCGATATTGAAGAAAGACATCATGGACCCAGTGATGCAATGCACAACCCTTCCCAGCTAACTCAAATATCTCTCAAAAGGTATTTGTTTTAATCACACGGAGATCAACACGTTATCTATTGGTTTATTTACTCCGAATAGACTGATATTGAAAAGGTGGCACTCCTCTCTAGCCATCGCTCACTAAATCAAAACGCACTATCGAGTCTAGAGCCACGAGATCATCAAAAGTCTCATTAGGACACTTTCCATTTATTCCTTGCTTTCTCACACACTGTGAAAAGTAAGAGATTTTTATGAGTCCTACGCAGTATTCTTGTAATATTGCCAGAACATCCGAGTAATACGCAAGTATTACAATGAAGATGGAAATCCTGCTTGAGCCAACATCAAACAAGCTCATGGTAGGTTACACGTGCGGTTCTTTAAGAACCAATCTTGTGAAAAACTGGAAAGAAACAGTAGTTTAATTCTTAATTGAACTTAAACTCGTTCCAGGCCTCTACGCATTATCATATGATCTTGCCAGAACACTCAGAGTGACTCTTTATAGATCAAAGTGACGAGTGGAAATCCTTCTAGTGTTAACATCAAACAGCACTTGGTAGGTGACGTGCAAGATTCTTTATGAATTAAGCTCGTGATAACTAGAAAGCAACGATGGTGAAAATCTTAACTGAAATTCACTTGTTCCAGGTTTCATGAATTGACGGATTCAATCACAAGGATAATTTATCCAAGTGATCCACTCTTTATGTTCACAGTCAAGCTTAGTGATCGTCGAATAAAGAGAACATGTTTACCCGCGAAATCCTGTCAGGAAGTTACTTAATTGAAACTATCCGTCACAGGTACGATATCTAATATCGTCCAACGGTCTTCACCGACCGGAGGTAAAACGCTACCGATTTAGAATGAAATGTTCTAAGCCATTTCATTCGTGTCTTATCATGTTGCTACGAAGACGGTGGCGTTGCGGTGTACCAGCTGAAGTCGTTCCCACATGCTTATGTTTTTCTGCATCAAAGTTTAGCAAAATTCAAGAAAGTGCAAAATGAAGTCTTCCGCTGTACCAAACTCTGAAGCTTTCGAGAATTCAACAAAAAGACATAAGTGTGTGGAACATGGAGTCACGAGGAGGCAAGATTCACAAGAAGGAAAAGATCGCACGTGATTGGTCAAAAGAACAATGCTCTCAAGCGAAATCCTAAAAGATCAAATCAACATATTCACAACAAAAAGAAAGAAGAAAAGACTACAAGCTGAAGAACGAAGACTTAGTATAGTATGCTAGGTTTAGAACTTTGTAACGTGGAGTGACCTCCCTTAGGGGGAGATTGTTAGAAATACGTTTTAATGTATATTAGAAGTATCGGTCACTCCACAATATTATTAATGTTGTAATAGCTCGTAGTTAATGAGTACTTATTTAGTTAAGTAAGAAACCGACCCATGGGCTTGTCATGGGTCGGCCCAAGCCCAATAGTGGCCTTGGATATAAATACCCCTTTCCACCATGGAAAGGGGTTGGTTGTTGATTTTCCATTTTATCATTTTAATGAAAAACACATAGTTTCTCTCTCACTTTCTCTCACTAGTTTCTCTCTCTAGAAATCTTCAACCCACTTCATAGTTCATAGTTTATCAATATTCTACAATTGACTTCAAATCTTTTGCATCTCTTGGACAATAGAATTCGTCTTGAGTCTTTTTCTTTGATAAAACCCGTGTAATCCCATGTTTTCTTCAATATTTATCCGGTTGGCTCTGAAAACACAACAAACACACAAACCACGCATAATTCCAAACAAATGATATTAACTACGCGTTTTGGTCTCGTTTTAGCAAGAAATAAGTGGTAAAAGGATGGGTGTTTTCACACCTATCAATAATCAACTGAGAAAATTTTAGCAACCATGGCTAACAACGCACATGCTTGTAAGCATAGATAATTTGTACAGATTTTCCTGATGGAAAATCAAGCTGAAAGTATTCAGGAGCCTGAACATTACTGTACATAATTACGAGTCGTAGCATGGTGTGCTGTTCATAGTCCATAATTAGGATAAAATTCATCTCGTGTCTATCCGAGGAAATACGTTAGCAGCTTGGATCTCATCATCAAACTGAAGGAAAACCTTCGTATACGTGGGAATACGAAAGGCGTCCTTCATGGTCATGAATATATAAAATATGGTGAAAGAATGAAAGTGACATCGGCAACGTGACAGTTCTCACTGATGCGCCGATAATGGTATTGAAATTCTTGTGGCCTGATTAATACATGGCACAACAAAATGGATATACCCTTGGAGGGTACCCTGAATTTCTTAGACATGTTCCATAGTTGGACGTGAGTCATGTGTCTTGACTCGTGTCTTGGAACTATAAGCATGACATATGTCTTGACTTGTGTCTTGACATGTGTCTTCAGAAAGTATACATGAGACATGTGTCTTGACTGATGTCTTGACATGTGTCTCGAGACGTAAAACAATAGAACTACAATATTAGGTTATTATGCCAGACTTGGCGGATCGGTTGGACTACTGGTCCTTTGTGTGTCTTATCACGTCCGCGGCCGGAGCCTCGGTTGTGATTTCTAGAATAGTTTCTGTCATAGTTATTACTATCGTCCTGTCTGTCAGTTCCATGACGGTCATTCTCATGACCGTGATTCATGTAACTATTCAGCTGAGTGGCCGGCTGGTACCAGTTCTCCACTCATATAACTGAAAGGACAATTGAATGACGTGTGACATGTAACTAAGAATTTGGGACAATGACAGATGGATATCTTCTTGTGGTGAAGCATCTTCTCGTCCGATCGCTTTGATCTAACGCCTTTGTCTTCGTCTTGTAGGAGATACAGGTTGTGAACAGCATCAACATCTCGTAGCGTCTTCGAACGTCAGCAGCATCAACCTTTAGTAACATCTCCAAGTTATGAGCGGCATCAGCAATTTGTAGAGTATCAGCAAGTGGAAGTACGCACATGGGATAAGGTACATGGAGTACACATGGAATGTATATGAAATGATCGGTATGGGGTCGATCATTTGTCATGATTTAAGAAAAGTATATCGGTTAAACGGTTAGAAAACCATCATGATAACCTGGCAATATTAGCATAGACATCATTCTGGTTGTATCGAGAAACGTTAAAGTGTGGTTACACAAAATTCAACGATGATTTGCTTGACAGTATGGTCAATGAAAACCAACCATGACTATCATGAAAGCAGGATTCAGTGAAGTCCAACAATGCCTTGCATGAAAGCATAAATAACAAAAGAGGCGTAAGACATAATCAACATGAAGACGGAATTATCATGAAGAAACATGAAACCATCTATCATGAAGGAGTGTATAACATAATCAGCACGAAACTGGAGTTAACCATGACATATCATGAATGAGTGTATAACATAATCAGCACGAAACTAGAGTTAACCATGACAGTATGAAAACATACTTGACATAAAAACATATTAACTTATGAGGGGACATGAAAACAATTTATTCCAATAAATCATGAGAAAAATTTTATGCATGAAAAACAGTGCATGAATGCGTAACGTAGTTTATAAAAACCTTCATATGTGCGAGGGGACGCCTATGGGTCGGTCCCAAAACAAAAGACATGGCGAGGGGACGCCTATGGGTCGGTCCCAAAGTTAAAAGTTTCGATAAAAGCACATACGACTAAATAGGGCCAGTCCTGTACCAACCATTACTTAGTCATAATTCCTGCAACAATGATACATGAAACATAAATAAATGAAACTCATCTGTCAAAACTTATCAAAAAAATTTTTTATGTGACTAATTATGAACTATTGGGGTTCAGTCCACATAGCCACAGTTCAAGAGGAACATTATGCATGAAACAATGACACATAACTAAATATGAATGACGGTTGTCCATCCATATTAGTAAACAATATCGATGAAAACATCAAGGTTAAAACCTCAAGGTGCTGAAAACATCATGGTTAAAACAACAATGCGCTGAAACATCAATACATGGAATAACAAACGTTGGCTTAGGAAGCTCCTGGTGACTACCCACTAGTCACAGGTCGAGTTTTAGAGCCTACAGGTCGAAGCCTTGGCTATGATACCATAATTGTAACACCATATTTTGATAATGGAATGTCACGCGTAATTATGGCGTGTCATCAAAGCATACAAGGATAAATGCCTAAAAGATTACATAACCATAGGGATAACCGGAATCAAACATCGGTTCCCAATCATAAGCCCAAAACATAATAAAGCAAAAGAAATGAATGAAAGACTAAACAAGCATAAGTATATGAAGGCAAAAAGGAAAAGAAGTCTCTAGCAGCTTCCATCCTATGCATGTCCTCCAAATGCTCGAGTCTTTCCTAAGGTACCTGCCGTTTTGGGACATGGAAAGGAAAGTAACGGCTGAGCAAAACGCTAAGTGCACGGAGATAGACATAGTATGAATGACTAAAACATAATAAAGACTTAATAGCAGCGGAAATGTATAAGTCCTGGAAAACATGAAACATGTTCATAAAACTGGTTTTATAGTTTGAAAAGTCTTATGTTTATCTTATGAAAACTGTTTACATATTTTACCATTAGCTAATATAGGTCATGAAAATCCACCGTGCATGAATACTTGGAGGGGTGACCTCATCATGCAAACTAGAGGGGCTGCCTCTAATTTAATATACTGGTTTGGGTAGGAGGGATCAGCTCCTTGTGAAGGATGCAAGGCACACACCATATTCACACTGAGTAATCTGCTGAAAACATGTAACTAGGATGCACCCATACGCCCCACATGATAAATATAATAAATGGCCAAAGCTGAAGGGACACCACGAGCAATCACTCTGCCGTGGTGAAGTCATAACACCAGTACCTCTAGTGTTATGGTTATTGTACCTCCATAACTAGGTAAAACTGGTCATGCATGTATATGGCTATAGGTATTCTAAATTAAACATAATCAAATCAAACATATAAACTTATACTACGAGAAAAGTTGGTTGCATACGGGGAATCCTAATAAGGAAAGAATGTCCATACTGAAAGGACGGGAATCCGTACCTTATGTTCAGTGAACGAAGAAGACGAACGGAAGAGAGTCCTACTTCGGTATCACTAATGCTACATAAATACATACGTGTATAAGTATCTGATAATAAATACGTAACTGGTTTTATATCATGTCTTAACTTATTTTATACGTTCATGTCATGTTTTACTGTTTTAAGCTTTATGCTGTGTTTATCTTATATTCTGTCTATTCTGATTAATTATTACTTGTATTTCATGTATTATTATACTTACTGTGTAATAATAAGTAACTTTCTAAAAATAGCAAGTTTCCCAAAATAGAAAGTTTCCAAAAATAGATTTACTGCTTAAAATAGATAAGTTTCTAAAAAAATAGAAAGTTTTCATAAATAGATTAGTTGCTTAAAATAAATATGTTTCTAAAAATAGAAAGTTTCCATAAATAGAATTAAGCTGGATTATTAAGCTAAAAAGATAAGCTTAAGTTTTACTTATTAATATTCTAGGTCATGGGATTAAATAATGTAGTTTATTAATTAATACATGTAAATTAAATAATCCATATGTTATATGATTTAATTAAATATAAGCATGATTTAATTAAATTAAAGTGTATAACAAAACTTAGGTTAAAACATGTATTAATATTGTATTAATATAACCTAAGTCATGGTTATTAATAAATTATATTTCATGTTTAATAATTAATTAATACTATAGTGTAAAATAAATAATTAAATACTTAGGTTAAAATCATGTATTATTAATAATAATAAACCTAAGTCCATGTTTTAATTAAATTAATTATATACCATGACAAATTAATTTAATTAACTTGTAAATCTTATATACTTGTAAAATAAAATAGGCTTGTAGAAGAAATCATGCATCGAACCCGTGTATTATAATTTTAATCACGACATGAACCGGACCAAATAAATTTTGTAATTCTCGTATAACTAAGGTTTTAAATAATATAACCTAACTTGACAAGATTTAATCAATATTAATTAGATTAAACAAAATTAATATTGCATGATTAATTTAATACCTTAATTAAATTAATTAATTTAACTTGAAAGAATGATAAAACAAACACCCCTTTTAACAAAAACCTAAAACTGCCTTCCAAACACCCCGACCAAAACCAACAGCCAAACACCCCCCCCTGTGTTGCTGTTGGCTGCGCAGCAGCCACTGGCAGTAGCCAGTTTCCCCCTGCTGCGTCTAAAATACCCACCGACAGTGGTAGTTCCCCCCTGTTCGAGTCAAAGTTCCCACCGAGAGCATAAAGCTCTCGGTTCCCACTGCCTGCCAAATGCAGCCATGTGCTGCTGCCACTGGTATACCAAACGTGCCCCTGTGGGGTTATTGGCTTGCGGTTGGCCCAAATAAACAGCCCCCCGAATGTTCAGAAATCCCCACTGAGACCATAGATTGGTCTCGGCTTGCGTGCAGGCTGAAAAACCACAACCCCCGACACTAAATATTGTATAACTACGTTTTATAACATGTTACCAGTATGTTTATTTGATTTCTTGATCAATTACTATGATTAATAAAAGATCAATTAATATGTGTCAGATTTAACACCAATAGTACCTTGTTTCTGGATTGGAAAACTCACGTGATGTTCCTGTTTTCTTGGGAGCAGTCGACGGCCAAGGACAAGAGAGAAAGAAAAAAAAACAATCGACTGATTGTTTTAGGGTTTTTTTTTTTGGATTTATTGTGTCTACGTTTGTTTATAACCAATATATTACTTCCTTCGTTTTTTCCCTTTCTATAGTCGGTTTGGTTACTACATGGGCCTCGGCCCATATCTCTTGCCCCATATAAAACGCCTAACTAACACATACAACCCTTATATTTTTATTTATTTCGCGGCTCGATAATGTTACGTGATTCGTGTTATAAAATGTCGGTTATTATTATTTCTTGTCGTACGTGAAGTCGCGTTATCAAATGTCGTGTTCCATACTTGTTGTGTTTATATTCCTTGTTACGTTTTTTAAGTACCATACGTAAACACGTGTCGTATAATAATATACGTAATACTCGTGGAAATTAATTAATATATATAATATCTGTATTAAATGTTCGTAATTACGTGTTGTATATTAATAAAATCGTAAGGTTTCTAATTTGTTCGTGTTTCATGTACGTACTGTTCATGGCATTTATGTGCGGGTTTTACAGTAACAAACCCTTAATTAATCGTCACTTTCAAAATACGCACAAGCGAGCGGAGAAAACGAGGCGACGCGAAGTACTTAGGAGCCTTTCTTCTTTAGGTCGTGAAGTACAACCGCCTTATATCCACCTTATAATTTGTATTTATCAAGATTAAATTTATTAAGAGTATTTATCTATTTTGTTTTTTCTTTCTTTGATCGATACACTCAATAATCACCGGAACGCCTACTATTGAGGTGTATTTTCACGCGTATTTGGAGATATTCTATATTTATTGTACTACGTATTACAATATATTATTCACAAAGAAAAATAAAAACAATTTTTAACACTATTTATTTTTATGACTAATAGTAGAAGAAAATTAAAAAGGAGTATGTATGATATATACACTTTCCAAAATGGAAGGTGAAAAAGGTAAATACTCACAAAAACACAATAATAAATATGGCTAAACACACCTCCCTAACAGTGGCGCTATTATGATGTTGTGATTTTTAGTCTTTTATTTTAGGAAGAACAAGAAACCGCGGTAAGTATTAAACACTACGTTAAGGAAAACGTAAATGATTCCCGTTGAGTTCGTTCTCGGTGGAGGTACTGTGTTTATGGACCAAAATTAAAGATGTTTTTAGATTAATTACGTGTTTGGAAAGAGAAAAGAAAAGAAAACGAAAGACGGATTACGCTAAAAACGAACTACACCGTAAAACGTAACGTAAAATTGAGTAAAATTAATTTTTTTTGAAAAATTACAAATAAATCGTAAAAAAGTAACAAAGAAAAAAAAATAAACAAAACTTTTTGAAAACAATTTAATTGATTATTATTTAATTTTAAAGTTTAATTAAAAACCTAAAAATCAAAATAATTAAAAACAAAGTCAAACCCAATTTTTTTTTTCTAATATAAACCAAAAGTATATTAATCTAAGCCTAAAAAGTTTTTTCTTGGAAGTTTTAAACTTAATTTTACTATTTTTAAATGGTTTTCTAAAAATGGAAAAAGTAAAATGTATAAAAAATAAACCACTAATGGGAAAATTCTAAAACCTATGTAGAAAAGTCATAAAAGTCAACAGAAATGAAGGAAAAATAATAAAAACCAAAAGCAATGAACAAATAAGCTGAAAAGCCAGCTTATTACCCAAGGCTTATATTCTAAAAGGAAAATGAGAAAGTGCTTAAGTATCTTGGCTGTTGAAAGCTTGACAAGAAGAACCTCATGGATCAAAGGTAAACCCTTATGTTAGAAGTATTTAAAGTGATGGTCATATAATATACCGTTACGAACCTCGTGGAAAATGCTACTTAATGGTGTCGAGAGTTTTAAGTTATTATTGTTTATGTAACGGGTATTAGTCCCGAGCACAGAAATGAGGAAGGCCTCCTTCCCATATGAGGCATAGTATAAATAGGAATTCCAACCTCATTTGTGTGTGTGTTTTCCATTTGTTTAGTTTTAGAGAAAGAAACATCATGTCTTTCTCTCACTAGGAATTTACAACACCTTGTTTCTTCTTTCTTCATCTTAATCTAATCTTTCTTTTTTGTTTTAATCTTCATCTCCTTATTGTTTAATTAGTCGTGTGATATAGTCGTGATTTGGAAATCTTCTTTGGGCCAATTTATGATGAATATATGGAGGGTCATTCGTCATTTGGTGTTACTCAAAAGGCCCCGGTTGCACCTGCTACTATAGTTCAAGAACCTCCAATTGCATCTACACCAACGTCATCTTCTTCTAAACCATCTACGTCAACCTCAATCATATTGACTCCAAATATTTCAACCACTTCTTAGACTGCTGACGCAACTCAACAACATTCTCAACAAACTCCTAATCATGTTCATCTTCAGATGGAAATTGTTGCAGAAAATGCAAACAATGTTATGCTCAACGAACATGAGTTTGTTAATCCATTTGCGGCTTCCACAAGTTTCACTCAACCTTCAACACCATATTAGGATCCGCCGAGCTCGCATCAAGTTTCTCATACACTTCCACATGAACACAAATTGACTAAGGATCATCCTTTAGCTCAAGTGATTGGCAATCTCTCACGATCAGTCTCGACCAGAAATCAGCCGCGTACCGATGGCGATATATGTATCTATGCACTATCAGTCAGCACACAATGGAACCAATAAATGTTAAAGAAGCAATGACCGAGGCATAATGGATTGAGTCTATGCAGGAAGAGCTCAATCAATTCATCCGCCTTGATGTATGGGAGTTAGTACCACGGCCGGACAATATTGATCCCCTCACCCTAAAATGGTTATGCATGAAGAGCTCTTTGTGAGTCCACAATGTCTGATGAAGTAGCACCGACAGGAGTAGCAGTGCTGTCGGGAGTGACTATGGTGGAATAGGATGGTATGACATCCTCATCTGAGTCTGAAAAGCTAGTAGTTGTAACAACTTGAACTTTTGCGTCTTATTATTATAATGGAGACGTGCTTACTTATACCCATTTTTATTTATTAACGGTTTGTGCCAGTTATGAACACACGTTGATTGTCGAGAATACACGTATCCACACTTGCATAGGTCACATTGTCAAAGTATTCGAGCCATTATACTCACATTATTATGTAAACGCGTATACATTTGGTTGATCTTCTACTATCTTGTTAAACTTTTTGGGCCAAATGTTATCTAGTTTACCCCTATTGGGCCTAAAAGTGCCATCAAACTATTACTGGGCCGAAACTTGTATTTTGTGTACCAAATGAATACAAGATGAAACATGAAACATAAATTGTATAAACTTTCAGTTGGTAAAGTCTGTGAATTCAAATTAGTCAACCAAGGTCAACTCTCAAAACTGGAAATTATATTTTATAGTTCCACTCACCACTCCAGGCCAACACACAGGCCGAGATTACCCCAAATGGGTGTATCACAAGATGCAGAATTCGGATGTAAGAAAACCCTAGACAAAAACTGTCAAAATATATACTAACACTTTACCACAACCTCCTGACAACAAACACAAAGTACTTAGAAAATCTGGGTTTCAAAATAGAGTCCTTATTACAAGTTCTAAAGAAATAAGTGATAAAGACTTGAATCAACAGAGCCGAGCCACACTTCACCCCTGTTCGAAACCACCAGCCGAAACCTTCTCTTGCTGTGAGTCTTCATCCACTCCTCTTTTACTCTTCTTGCATCCTTATGCATCATACTAGTATGCTATTCCATATTAAAACTCCCCTGCAAAAACATTAATACATGAGTTAATACTAGAAAATGTTCTAATATTTTGTAGTCAATAAAGATCATACTAGTCTTATGCACCCAACGACCCAAGACCATTTACTTTTGACTAATGCCGAAACCCCCCTGCGTGACCATCATCATACCGAGACTCCCCTTCTTTCATTTTTGGTATTTTTGTATCAAGTGACTTAAAAGAAATAATAACAACAACGAAAACCCTGTTTGAATTAGACCTAAAAACCCGTCGAGACCCTAATGGCTTGTAAAAGCAACAAAACCTAGAAATTAATATCATATCTTTTACAGAATCACCAATTTACACCTATTTAAAACTGCGGGTATAAAAACCCTAATTTATATGAAAACCCTAATTTTTGGAAACATGTTATAATCAATATTAAACCCAATCTATGCATAGAATAACAAGTTAATTAGATTAAAACCCAAGGATGAATAAATCCCCAAAATATCCGAAACCCTAATTTTTATAAATCAGTTTTATAATGAAATTGACATAAATCTACACACGAAATCAGTAATTAATTATGATTAAACCAAGAATTGAGAAAACCCCTATTAATTAGAAACCCTAATTTAATTAAATTAAATTCGAGAAACCTCTTGTTTATGACTAATGAATCAAATGATTGGAAACTGTAAAACCCTTTTATTTTCGAAAACATGAACAAGATTACTTGAAAACACTTTCTTTTAAGGAGGAGAATAAAACTTATCTTTTGTGATGAAGTCACCACTGAGTTCATCAAGAAAACACCCTGGAACCATCCTTGAATCGGATTAAGTTTCGATGTGGGAATAAAACCCATATCCCACGAATGTATGATAATCAAGAACACCCAATTGAGTGATATATAAATCAAATTTGTATTAATCTTGGTTATGATTGATGAATCTGGACCTTGATATTTGATAGAGAAAGATGGGAGACGGTGGGAGTTATATTCAAGGGAGAGAGAGAGAGAGCTGAATGAAGTTTTGGGGATATGGGAGTAATAAAAACGTACCCCCTCTCTCTTGTTATTAACGCCTTTAGTCGGGTTAGGTAAATGGGCCGAGCCCATGAAGACTTGGGTTGGGCTGTTGGTTCATTGGATTTATTAAGCCCAAACCGAAAAGTTTACACATGTTATGTTATTAAAAGGAAAGCCCGCTTGTAAAAATTAACGAGTTCGTACCTCGGATATATCCGTAAACAAAATATATTGATAAGTACAACTAGGATGTCATGCATGCATTCGGTATTATTTGTCGTTTTCATGACATAAACTTTACACATAACTAGGTCGTGGATAACGTGGTCGTATTCTCGAGCTCTCTTGCATTTCATCCATTTGCTTAACTAACGAGGTGAGTTTATAGCCCCACTTTTACTTGTTTTATCACTTTGGGTGTGAGAACGTTGCTTGTTTTTACGGATGAAAATAAGTACCTAAAAACTCATACGTGCCTACATGATGTCTAAGTAGCGATACCCCTAGATGCTTTAGCCCACTATCATGAACCGTTAATTACTTTGTGTAAGCGCAAATGTTATGGATAGATCTATTGGGACTGGCCTCCCTATCTAATGTTGGTTGTGTGACCAAATTGGGTATAAATTCATTTGAGGTTGTTACGAATACTTTAGGGTAGTATTTTCTTGGGCTCCCATATTATGTTGCTAGTACGGTAACGCTTCGGTGTCATGAGCTTAGACGTAAGATATCATGAAAGTATGCTATTTGATAATAATCTTGTATTTGTTATAAGATTAATTGCCGGTTGCCTAACTAAAATCTTATGGTTCATCACACTACTTATACTTAAACCTATAAACTCACCGACCTTTGTGTTGACGTTTTAGCAATGTTTTTCTCAGGTGTCAAGGCGGAGGAGTGATGTGGTTGTGCTATGGAGATTAATAAAAATTATCATGATTTAACTTCGAGACTTGCTTTGGATGTATGACATTTGAAAACTTCATTTATGCTATGATGATGTGTAAAACAATTTTCTTTGGGACCAATCCTATTTTTATGTTTTATGAATGAAAATTACTTTTCTTAGTTATTCTTGTATCTATGCCTCTTGGTTGTCATGATAGTCACATCCTCGTGTAATTGTACACGTGGGCCAAATTGAGGGTGTGACAGATTGGTATCAGAGACATGGTTATAGAGAACTAGGTTACTTTTATAAAAATCATTTTTACAAAGGTTTTGGTCAAAAATGAAATTTTGGAAAAAGAGTAATACTAGACTATAACTACCTCTATCTCCATAGACCACATCACTTCGCGCCTTCGACAAGTAAGTTGTAACTTTAAGTTGTATCATTTCATTGCTCTTAGTACTCTACTAAGTAAATTGCTAAAAGTATCAAGTAACGTAATTTACGACTATATGCTAAATGGTTTGTGCCATGCTACGTGAATACAAAATCGATGTTTATTTCGACACTACGTGAAACTCTATGCTTAATGGTTTGTGCCATGCTATACGAATACAAAATCGAATTTTATTTCGACACTACTTGAAACTATAGGCTTAATGGTTTGTGCCATAATATACGAATACAAAATTGAATTTTTTTTTGACACTACTTGAAACTATAGGCTTAAAGGTTTGTGCCAAAAAGAAACGAAGACAAAGTCAAAAGACCAAAAGTGTGCCGAAATTTTCGAAAACTGACAAAATCAACGCGGGATTGAAGAAAAGATCGAGAAAGCCAAAATCGAGCTCGTTTTAGTCATTTATGAAGAATTCGAGTCTTGTGGGTCCCACATTGGATAAATGGGCTCAAAAGCCTATTTAAGGATTTAAAAGTATTTACTTTTGGTAAAAAGCCAAATTCATGGCCCATAATCAATACATTTGAGACGGATGAAAAACCAAATGGCCCAAGTCTTTTTAATAAACACACGATTGGAAGTAAACCTGGGCCAAAGCCCATTTGATTGAAATAGTTAGACAAAGAAAACAATGTGGAGTCAAATTTCTTTTCCCTGGTCAAACGTTTATCCCAAACGTTTATCCCAATCCCACACACTCACACACGTGTTACTATCACCCCACACACAAAATAAATAAAACGTATTTACCCTACCCACCTTTTATCTCCATTCGTTAATAACAAGGTTTCCACATTCACTCTTTCTCTCCCATCTCAAATACACAACCACCATTTTTTACATAAACCCTAATTCACCACAACACAAAATTTACTCAATGAAAATTGGGGGTTTTCACTCATACGTGTTATTCACACACTTGGGGAATAAATCCCCAAGTTTTTCGCAGCATCCACAATGGTGGTCCTCCATCTCACGTGGCCTTTTCCCTTATTTTGATTGGCCAAAACTGTTGGAAATACGTTTTTACGTATTTATGAAGGATCGGTCGCTCCAACGATATATTAATGTATTAGGCTCGTGATCCAAGTATAGCCCATATAGCCCACATGTAGGGTGGGCTATATATAACCCCTCCTAGCATGTTAGGAGGGGTGGTTGTTCATTTCACATTTTCATAATTCCATTTTTACTTTCTCTCTCTACTTTTCTCTTTTCTCTCCTTTCTCTCTCTACTCCCTCATCTCCTTCATCTCATCTTCTTTATATTATTTAACAATCCATACATCAAATCCATCAAATCCATCATCTTAGAATAGGCCAATGATCACGTAGACCTCCAATTGGTATCAGAGCCAAGGTTTGATTGGTTTATTCTTGCTTTTATTTTTTTTTATTTTTTTTTTGATTTTGGTGGGTTTTGATTTAATCAAGCTTTTATATTAAAAAGTTAGTATTTTTTATATATAAAGTTTGTGTTTTTATGTTTTAAATCATAAAAAGTTTGTATTTTTCATGTAAAGTTTGTGTTTTTATGTTTTAAATCATAATTAAATCGTTGATTTACTTATTTTATATAAAAATCACAAATTTTTTATTCAAAAATCAATTTTTTTTATATAATCAGTTTCTATTTTAATTTGTTATTATTAGATTTTCTTTTAAGTTTTTATAATCAGTTTTTTTTTATAATCAGTTTCTATTTTTTATATAATCAGTTTTTATAGTTTTTATATAATCAGTTATTATCAATTGGGTCTTGAGTTTTGTCTTACATGTCTCGAGTTTTATAGTTTTTATATAATCAGTTATCTTTGTCCAGTTTTGTCCAGTTATCCTTGTCCAGTTATCTTTGTCCAGTTTCTATTTTTTTTATATAATCTCAGTCAGTCTCATCAAGTTCCGGGTGAACAACAGTTCCGGGTGAACGAAAGTTCCGGGTGAACAAAGTTCCGGACGAACAAAGTTCCGGACGAACAAACTTCCGGACGAAAAAAGTTCCGGACGAACAAAAAAGTTCCGGGTGACGAAACTTCCGAGTGAACGAAAAGTTCCGGGTGAAGAAAAGTTCCGGGTGAAGAAAAGTTCCGGATGAACGAAAAGTTCCGGATGAACGAATAGTTCCGGATGAACGAAACTTCCGAATGAATGACACTTCCGAATGAATGAAAAGTTCCGAATGAATAAATTCTTCCGAATGAACCATTTCAAACATAACGGGACAGACTCGAAATACAATCCACAAACTGTTTTGTTTTTTTTCAAAAAATCCATAACCCAAACTCCCCACTCTCGACAAACACTCGGACTCCCACCCCAACTCTCGTCTCTCACCAACTCACCCTCGTCTCACCTTAACTCTCTCGGACACCCATAACGACACCCTCACCTCTCTCGGTCAAACCAACTCTATCACTCACCCTCGCTTAACAGAATCCAAAAACCCCACCGACCCATTCTCTCAAACCCATTCTCTCAAGTCAAACAGACTCACAACACTCTCGACTTTTTCTACACACCATCGACACAACCAAACTCACTCACACCCTCTTGACCCTCGACTCATTTTTTATACCCTCACCCAAGACTCGAAAAACCAACACCCTCGTTTACAAACTCACGACTCATTTACAATCTCAGGACTCTTTAAACTGACACCACAAACCAAACACAATCTTTTCGACAACACACCCTCACACCCTCGACTCATCGACATTCGACTCAAACCCAGCCTAGATTCAAAACAAAAACACAACGAATCAAGATATCAGAACTTTTAATTTTCGTGTGGTATTGTTTTTTTATAACTCAATATCACGAAAGAAAATCTCATCATCATTGATCATTGTTTGTATTAAATCTATTTCACGAAGGTAAAGAAAGATCTATAACAAATCTGTTATGTTCTTTCTTTGATTCGTTTTATCAACACACACTCACAATCAACACTCAAGACTCGACTCACCACTCGACACGACATCCTCGCTAGACAGAAAGACTCGACAGTAGAAAGATTTGACAAATCTCAAGATTAACCAACATGCAACAAATACCTACCCGAGACCTTTTTCCAAGATCTTGAAGCCAACGCTGTTTCTTCGTTTGATGAGTGTTGGCTGTGAGAGAGAGATAACTGGAAAGATATTAGGGGCGGACAAAACCAAGTTTGTGTTTGAGAGGAACTAGAAGAGAGAGCGTTAAGTTTTGTGAAGTCAAAGAAGAAAGTATATATTATTTGGGCGGATCACACGAGGTTTTGGGGAGATAGACGAAAGGTTGCCACGTTTTAAGTGGTTATCAAATTTTAACCTTATCCGATTTTTTATTATTTATTTTAATTTTATTGTTTTCAATTTTTAATTTTAGAAAGTATCGTTTTGTGTTGTCAACTTTCGTTATTTTTTATTTTTTATTTTATTTTGAAAATTTTTTATTCTTGTTAACTTTTATTTTTATAATCAATTAATATTTTTATTTTTATTAAAAAAATTTTATTTTGGGAAATTTTTGTGACATTAAGTTATAGTCGGGACAAAGTGACGTGACTACGTGACAAAAGTGTCGTGATCAAGTGACAAGGTTTAATTTGCCGACGGATTGTTGATCAGGTACTTGTCAGTGAAGTCGAATTTTATCCATCGAGAATTTTTCAGATTTATTTACGGATCGTTTCGTTGGTTTTGTCATATTCCGTAACTTTCTGTTTCTAAGTTTCTTCACGTATTATAAGATCCCGAAAAACAACAATATCCACGTCATTTTTAACCGATATTTGATGGATTCGTTCGATTCGACATGTCAAAAGGGAGATTCGTATTTAATGCAAAACAAAGTTAGGAAAAGTGGCATCACCTCCTTTCAAATGCTCCAGTCTCATCTTATCACTCTTTCGGGGATTCAAGGAGGGAGCGAATTTGTGACAATCTTTGGACAAGATCGTCATATATTCATCGACTCAATTTTCACCACTTTGACCCAACTCGCCGAGCAACTCAACCATAACAACTTTAATCACTCTGCATCGACACTTGCATATAAGGCTCTTGTGACACACCTCACGCCTTTCCTCCAATTCAATATCATCAAGCCTGAAAGTTCAGTGATTTGCCAATCATTTCTTCGAGATACACATACCGAGCTTCGAGTTTTCCGTGATACGATTTTGAAACTCATGTCATCGGTCTCGTCTTCGATTTATGAAAGATCTCGACTTCAGCAAGGGTATGATAATGGAGTGCAAGACTCTTCGATGCAAGAGGAAACTGGTCATACGGTTGAAAACTTTGAGCCTAACGATGGCGAGAGCACGGAATCAGGAGGACAACATGATACCAGTGGCACGTCGGGGAATGTTCACGAGATTTCTCTTGATGACACCTTACCCATTTATGACGCAGAGCCTGCAAACATGGTACAAAGTAATGTTGTTTATGATGTATATGCTGATGACATGCCGCATATTGAGCATTCTGAACCTAATTATGACAAACATGGGATGGAAAAGAGTGATAGAAATACCACTTCTGATTCATCCGATGTAAGTCATAATGGGGAGAGATTGTTCAGAATGCTATAGTACATCATGATAATTGTATTATAACTGCTTCATTGACTGCTTCTGATTCCAAGATTAGAGAGCTCGAAACGATTGTAGCTCAACAATCAAAAGATCTTGAGGATGCCAAACTTGAATTTTCTAAGAAAACGGAAAAATTTGAAACATACTTTGAAAAACTTGAAAAGTCAAACGTTGTTCTTGAAAGAAAATTGGATCAAAAAGTTTTAGATTCTAAAGCTGAAAAGGAAAATCTTTTGAAACAAATTCAGTTACTAGAGTCTAAATTGGCATCCCAAGATAGATTGCTCAAAGAAAATGAAACGTTAAAAGCCCAAGTTCAGGAAAAGGTCTTTGCTATAGCTGCGTTGAAAAACGAGTTAAGGAAAAATAGAGGACCTAGTGTGGACACTAAGCTTGAAAAACCATCAATCTTGGGGAAACCGCCTACAAATCAGTTCGTCAGACAACCGATTGTCAGACAACCTACTGCATTTAGATCCGAGCGACCACAATCCTCGAGACCGCGGTTTGCCTCCCAAGTTGATTTGGTTCATATTTCTAGAACAGTCACTCCACCAACTAGGCCTAATGTGACTAAATCAGTTTTGGCAAGACCTAATCACATGATTGCCTCTAGTTTCTCTAAGAATAGCTCAATGAACACGTCTAGAACTAGTTCAACTGATGTGCGCCAGGATTTTGGTCAAAGGGAAGCTAAGCAAAAGACACAAGTAAGAGATATGAATTTCAAACCTAGTCAGATGCCTTCTAGTTTACCCAACACTGCTAACCGTAGCATGTCACATCCTAGGAGCATCAATCAATCTTATAGGAATTCTAGATCTTACTCGGACATTAAATATGCTACCTGTAAAACATGTAGAAAATGTATCTTTACGGCAAATCATGATTCCTGTATCAAGAAACTACTTAATGAGGTGAACTCCCGTGCTAGACTTAAATCCCAGTGGGTCGCTAAAATCAAACCCTTTGGTAAAATGTGGCGCCCCACTGGTAGAACTTTCACTCTTGTAGGAAACGAGTGCCCTTTAACTAGGATAGTCTCTGATTCTACGAAGACTACTAGGGAGGAAATTGCAAAGGATGATACATCATTTAAGCCTGAACTTAAGGTTTTCTATAAAAGGAAACGTTTGCCAACTAAGACAAGTGAATCATCCCCTTAGGCCACCTCTGACACAAGAAAAGAAAAACCGTGAACCCCCACGTGCTTCTAAAATAGATATCTCTAACCCATGCAAAAGTATACAAACTCCTAATGAGAATGCAGGTACCAAAGTTGATGTTCCAAAAGAACGAAGCGGTCCAATCATTGTATACCGTTCAACTAAGGACACTCTTAGAGTTTGGTTGCTGAAGAAGCAGATATCAGAGAAACAAATGTCTCAGGGGATTCATGGTTAAGCTGCACAAGGACTTACAGTCACATAACAGACTGTAACTCGATCTCAAAAGACAGGAAAGTTCATCCCGATGATGACTTATCCTAAAAACGAGAAATTCATTTTTCTCGGGCATGAGCTTATGTTAAAAACATTCCACGTTTTTAAGCTCATGCACAAGGACTTATAGTCACATCACAGACTATAACTCGATCTTCAAAGAAAGGAAAGTTTATCGCCGATGGTAAACTTATCCTAACAACGAGAAATTAATTTTTCTCGGGCATGAGCTTATATCAAAAACATTCCAAGTTTTTAAGCTCATGCACAATGGCTCCTCGTTAAATGACAGACGATGAACCGGACTTCAGAGACAGGGAAGTTTATCCACGCAACGATAACTTACCCTCTTAACAAGAAATTAAGTTTTCTTGGACACGAGCTTATCCTAAAACCATTCAAAGGTTTTAAGCTCGTGTATAAGGCTCATCATTAAATATCAGATGATGACCCGATCTTCAATTAAAAGGAAAGTTTATCGCCGATGATAAACTTATCCTTACAACGAGAAATTAATTTTTCTCGGGCATGAGCTAATATTAAAAACATTCGAAGTTTTTAAGCTCATGCACAATGACTTACAGTTAAATGTCAGACTGTAACTCGAACTTAAAATAAAGGAAAGATTATCCTTTATGATAACTTATCCTCTTAACGAGAAATTCACCTTTCTCGGTCATGAGCTTGTATTAAAACATTCGAAGTTTTAAGCTCAGAAAGGAAAGTGTATCTTTTAAATAGGAGAACTTTTCCTCATAACGAGAAATTAACCTTTCTCGGTCATGAGCTTTCCGTTAAAACAGTCAAAGTTTTCAAGCTCATGAAAAACGACTTCTAAGTAAATGTCAGCTTAGGACTCATTCTTCAGATAAAAGGAAAGTTTATCGCCGATGATAAACTTATTCTTAACAACGAGAAGTTTACAACTTCTCGGACTTGAGCTTTCCTAAGATATTCCAAATCTTAAGCTCAAGTAACTGGTTTTCAAAACTTTGAACACAATTTTTCAAGAATTTCTCAAAAGATTTTTCTAAATCTTTCAAAATTGTGTGTTCAAAAATGTTTTGATAAAAAGAGCATGTCTTCTGGAATCGATAATATTTACGAACCTAGAAATGTCATTTAATAATGACACGGGGTTGTAAATAAAGTTCGAGAAGAAGTTCAAACTTTTAAAACATGCTCAAAATGGTTTGCTATTATTTCCGATAGTAACCCGCTTTTCACTTTGAAGTCAAGCATTTCACCGGAAAGCTTTGACTTCAGAATCTGAAGTTATCATCTCCACCAACCGTAGCAACTTACAATTGATATCTACATACTCGACGATGCGACTACTCAAACGGTGACTACAGCTCTTTCAGTAGAACACGGGTCAACAATTGAGGGGGAGCAATTGTCCAGCATTCAGAATCCTTGATGCCGAGTGTGCCAAGTTCGCATATTGGTGTTAAGAAAACGATATCAATCATTCACATGGAGTCAAGAGATAACTTCAGAAGTTACGAGGAAGACCAACATTCGTGAACAAGAACCATGTGCCTCTTTCATATGATGTTCTCCATCATTCAGGTCCAACCTCGTAAATTGCTAATATTGTGAATTCATTATCATATATGATCTTTGCACGTGATAAATACCTTACACTTGTGTTTAAAAGGTATTTAATTTACGTTTCAGCACACCCTCATTAATTTGAGGGGGAGCTTGTGTATTTCATGAAGATAATTGGATTTGCATTTTTCTTCCCAAATTTTTCTTAAAATGCTATTAAATCAATTGATATTAAAAACATCGATTGGGTTAATATTTTTAATATGGGGGAGAAAATGTGATTTAATATGGGAAATGATTAATCAAAAATGGTTTGACTTAACGTGCTAGCTCATCCCGACATGTGCAAAATGTTTTCGGATATCGTGGCATATGTTAAGGGGGAGCAAAATGGATTTGCACTTCAAAATGGATTTCATGGTGACATACACTTACCCAAAACATCTCTATTCACGACAGTGAAGATTGTGGTGACATAAGGATGGTAGGATAGGTTAAAGTCCAATGATTTCTCTAGAACCGGAGGAATCTTTCCAAGGACATTCCATAGCTAGAAATAGTAGTCCTTAGGAAAGATGGAGAAAGACTGTGAACGTAGCTGAATGCCGACCAAGTACTTAAGTTAGCACTGGAACAATCACAACAAGGTGCTAGTGATGACGTATTGGTAAGCATTGAAGGGGTTGAAGAATGAAAAAGAATTGTAAAGATAAAGGGTGTAAAGAAAGAAGCCCTCCTTACAACCTTAGGCAGAAACCGGGTCAATTCATATGCTATTGAGATCATTTTTTAATGATTCTTGATATTGAAGAAAGACATCATGGACCCAGTGATGCAATGCACAACCCTTCCCAGCTAACTCAAATATCTCTCAAAAGGTATTTGTTTTAATCACACGGAGATCAACACATTATCTATTGGTTTATTCACTCCGAATAAATTGGTATTGAAAAGGTGGCACTCCTCTCCAGCCTCCGATCACTAAAATCCAAAATGCACGATCGAGTCTAGAGCCATTTGAGATCATCAAATATCTCATTAGGACACACTTTCATATTTCCTTGCTTCTTCACACACTGTGAAAAGTAAGAAAGATCTTAAGAGTCCTACGCAAAATCTTCATGATCTTGCCTGAACATCCGAGTAATACGAAAGTATTTATAATGAATATGGAAATCCTTCTTGAGCGAATATCAAAAAGCTCATGGTAGGTGACTTGTGCGATTCTTTATGTATCAAACTTGTGATAACTGGAAAGCAACAGTGGTTTAATTCTTAAATGAATTTAAACACGTTCCAGGCCTATACGCAATACCTTAGTGATCTTGCCAGAACATTCAGAGTAATACTATTAAGTAGTTACAGTGACGAATGGAAATCCTTCTAGTGTTAACATCAAACAGCACTTGGTAGGTAACTTGCAAGATTCTATATGAATCAGGCTAGTGACAACTGGAAAGCAACGACGGTGCGGTTCTTAATTGAACTTCACTTGTTCCAGGAACATGAATTGACGGCTTCTAATCATGCGGATAAGATTATCCAAATGATTCACTCTTTACGTTCGCAGTCAGCTTTGGACGGTCGAGTAAAGAGAACGGGTTTACCCGCGAAATCTTGTCAAGGAGGTTCTTCATTGAAACTACCTGCCACAAGTACGATATTTAATATCGTCCAACGGTCTTCACCGACCGGAGGTAAAATGCTATCGAATTAGAATGAAATGTTCAAAGCCATTTCATCCGTGTATATTGTTTGTTGCTAACTGTCTTATGCAGCGTAACAAGAAGGTGGCATTGCGGTGTACAATCCAGAAGAAGTCGTCACCACATGCTTATACTACATACAATTAGTACTTCAACAAATTCAAGAAAGCCCGAAGGTCAAGTCTTCCGCTGTATCAAACTCTGAAGCTTTCAAGAATTTAAAAGTATAAGTATGTGGAACATGAAGTCACGAAGAGGCGAAGGTCACAAGTGACGAATGCACAAGGTCAAGGCAAGAAAACATGCTCAAGACTTAAGTCAAAGATCACATCAAGCATATTCACAAGAACAAGATCGAAGACTCAAGCATAGATGCTAGGTTTAAGATTTAGTAAAAAGATGTGACCTCCCTTAGGGGGAGATTGTTGGAAATACGTTTTTCCCAATAAAGTCTCGGTCACATCTTAGTTAGCATAGATCACGAGATATAGAATATTTAGAGCTTTGTAACTTGGAGCGACCTCCCTTAGGGGGAGATTGTTGGAAATACGTTTTTACGTATTTATGAAGGATCGATCGCTCCAACGATATATTAATGTATTAGGCTCGTGATCCAAGTATAGCCCATATAGCCCACATGTAGGGTGGGCTATATATAACCCCTCCTAGCATGTTAGGAGGGGTGGTTGTTCATTTCACATTTTCATAATTCCATTTTTACTTTCTCTCTCTACTCTTCTCTTTTCTCTCCTTTCTCTCTCTACTCCCTCATCTCCTTCATCTCATCTTCTTTATATTATTTAACAATCCATACATCAAATCCATCAAATCCATCATCTTAGAATAGGCCAATGATCACCAAAACACCTCCACAACTCCACTCCATCCAATCAATTAGCTCCACATCACCTTTAAACAAACACAAGAAGCACAAAAACCTATCCAGGCTGGCAATCCGTGGCAAGAATCATTTTCAACCGTTGATTTGAAGAGAAGAGAGAGAAGAGAAGAAAAGAAGGGCCAAGATTAATTGCTTAATCTTTAAGCCATGAAGAAGGTTTTGGGGTTTTGCCTATAAAAACCCCCCATCAATGATGTAATTAAAAGCACTTTTTCTTTATTTAATTTTATGCAAATTAGATTTAGGGTTAATGTAATTTTTAATTTTCAGTATTGGTAATTTTATTTTTGATTATTAATGAAAAGTTGATTTTGATTAATTTTCATCTCCTTTAATTTTCCTGTCAAGTTTAATTTTCATCTTTAAATCTGAGTTTTTTTTAATTACTGTTACTGTTCGAGGTATATTATTATTAATATATAAAAAAATAATAATAAAAGAATGTGGAAAAGTAATTTTCCCCAATGGAAAATTAGTCAATACGGTTTGAGAAGATTTTTGGTTTGGTTACTGTTGATGTTCGAGTTGGTTTTGATGATTTGAGGTGGTGTTTGTTGCTTCGGTTCACAAGGTGGCTCAGCGCCATCCTTCGACTCAACGGAAATCGTCTCAAGGTTTTATCTCCTTTTTATTTTATTGTTAATTTTAGTTAAAGTTTGTTTAGTTTGTTTGGTGTTTAATCTGCCTAATATATCTGCTTGTTTGGTTTAGTTATGTAATTGTTTCAACTGCTTGTGTTAAGTTTATGTTTGATCTGCCTTATTTTTTTATTATTGTTATTTGTTTATGTTTAACAGTTTACTTAAGTTTATTTTTATTTTAGTTTTAAAATATTATTAAATCTGCTTATAAAGTCTTATGCTTATTTGGTTTGAGTTTAGTTGGCTTATTTAATATAGCTTATTTGGTTGCTACTGTTTTAGTTTTATTAGATCTGCTTAATTGATCTGCTTATCTGCTTTTGGTAGTTGCTTATTAGATTTAGCTTTTTGGTTGTTTATCTGATATAGCTTTTTGGTTATTAATCTGTTATAGTTTTTGGCTTATTAGCTTTGCTGGTTATTTCTGTTACAGCAAACAGATCCCTTTGATCTGTTTGTTTTCTAAATCTGTCCAAAGAATTAAATAGCTAAAAATTTTCTTCTAGGCTGGGATTCGATCCCTCGACCTCTTGCTCAACAGCCTACACTCTTTCCAACTCTTCTAAGCCTTTATTCATGTTTATTTTCGCACCATTAAATTAATATAGGTAGTTATAACTGGCAGTTTAATTAAATTTAGTTTAATTCAAGTTTTATGTTTAATTAATTAATTTTAAATTAAAGTTTTCTGTTATAAAAGTTTTAAAAAAAATAATAAAAAGATAAAAAAAATATTTTATTTAAATTACTTTTATAATTTTAAATTAGTTTTCAATATAGTTTTAATTTAAAAATAGTTTTCATTAAAGTCTTTATTTTAGTTTTTAAAATTTAGATTTAAAGTTTTATTTTTATAAAATAGTTTTTTACATTAGTTTTAAATTAGTTTATTCCAATTAATTTAGTTTTATTTTAAAATAGATTTCATTTAAAGTTTTTTTTAAAAAGTTTTAATAGTTAAATTAAATTAGCTTTTAATCTAGTAGTTGTTAATTAGTTTAAAATACCAAAAATTTATTTCACCAAAAACAAATTAAGTTTTACGTTTAATTGGAAATCAATTCGAGTGAGTCGAGGAAAAACGAACAATAATTGCATTTAAAAGGATTGAAAAAACCCCTTACATTAAATGCCCCCTCATCGTTTTACTAGGCTTGCTACATTACGAGGCAAGGTGACCCACCTGCTTCGTAATTTGGGTGGTTTGTCTCATGAGTCATTGGTTCGACTCGAGACTTGTTACGAGGCGGTCATCGCGGGTTTGGGTAGGAATCCCCACCCCCACCCGACCATTTCGCGGGACTAGCTAGGAGGGTTGAGGACCAACATTACGAGATCGGGGCTTTGCGCACCCTTCTACATAGGGCATTGATTGATTTATCCGAGGGGATTGCCGCCCTTGAGCACCGTTTCTATTTGATTTAAGTATGGTTCATTTGTGTACACTATCATTCCAAATTTTCTCTCCATGTGTTGTAATCCCTAAAAATTCTAAAACAATGTGTTAACTCTTTGTATTTCTTTTTTTTTAATCATGGAATGAATTATTTGTGCACTACATAACTTGTTGATTATTACTTCATTGGATGCTATATCGTGTTTTGTTACATGATTGTACTCTCTATCCATGAACTCGTAATGCTAACCTTGCCATAAACTTTGTTGTGCAATTAGGACTATGGCACCAAAAACCCGCAAGAATAGAGCCGACCCGACTCCGGCCGCACCCATCACTATCGACCCATCGGTGTTGAGCCAAATGATAACCGATGGAGTTGTCGCCGCCCTTGCCGCCAACGAGACAAATCCAAGCACGCAAGAGGAAACTAATCAAGTGCCAATTCCGGTACCTCCTACTCGTGCGTGCTCGTACAAGGAGTTTTTCTCATGCTTCACTAGTAGCTTTAATAGCATCGAAGATGCCGTGGGCCTTGCATGATGGATTGAGAGACTCGAATCTCAATTTAGCGTGAGCAATGTCGCCGGAGGTGACAAAGTGAAGTTTAGCTCTAGCACTTTGATTGATGGTGCATTGACTTGGTGGAATATTCATGTGAAAGACATCGGTTTGGAAGCGGCCAATGCTACTCCTTGGGCTCATTTCAAGGGAATGGTTCTCAAAAAGTATTGCCCTAGGAATGAAATGAAAAGATTGGAAGCCGAGTTGTGGAACCTCCGTGTACATGGAGTTAACTTGATGCCTTACACTCAACGATTCCAAGAGTTGAGATTGATGTGTCCCGAAATGATACCAAATGAGACACGAGCCGTGGAAAGATTCATCGTTGGACTACCACCTTCGATCCAAGGAGATGTCATCTCTTCAAAACCCAATGATTTGAACGAAGCCATTGAAATGGCGGATGGTTTGATGGACTCCGTCACCTTGGAAAGTGGTGATAATAAACAAAAATGGGAAGGGAACCATGGCCCCAATCATGGTGACCACCCTAACAAACGCCAAGATGTGGTAAAGGTGTTCAATGTGAACGGTGGATCCAGTTACCAAGGAAAGCTACCCTTTTTGTGGTAAGTGTGGCAAACACCACAATGGTGCATGTGGAGGCACGTGTCACAATTGTGGGAAACCCGGTCACTTCACCAAGAATTGTCGTAGTGCATCGAAGCCCACGAACCAACGGACTCCTATCGCTCCAAATGCTCAATACGAGGATGTCACTTGCTATGGTTGTGGCGAAAAAAGGTCACTTTAAGAATAGGTGTCCTAAAGCTACCACTCAAGGCCGAGGAAACCAAATCCGAGGCAACAACAACAACAACCAAGCTCGTCAACAACCTCGTCAGAATCATGGAAATCCTAATGGTCGAAACAATGGGAATCAAACGGGAGCACCGGGACGTGTGTACGCTTTATGTGCCGAAGCGGCCATCCAAGACAACAACGTGGTCACCAGTACGTTCCTTATCAATAACATCTATGCTTCCATATTATTTGATTCCGGTGCCGATAGAAGTTTTACATCCATTGCCTGTAGTGAACTATTAAATGTGAACCCCACTCCGTTAGATGTCTACTATAATGTGGAATTAGCCAATGGTAAATCGATCACTACAAACACCGTACTTAAGGGTTGCACCTTAAGTCTCCAAAATATCCCTTACATCATCGACCTTTTACCTATCGAACTTGGAAGCTTTGACGTTATCGTTGGTATGGATTGGCTATCCAAGTGCCATGCGGAGATAATTTGCCACGAAAAACAAGTCCATGTTCCCTACGGAATCCGAACTTTAACCATACTAAAACCCAAAAGTACATCGAAGAAGGTCGTCCTATTTTCTTTATTCAAGTTACTAGTAAAAACGAAGCCGAACCGAAGGAGAAGAAAATTGGAGACGTCCCAATTGTGTGTGATTTTCCCGAAGTTTTTCCCGAAGACTTACCTGGATTACCTCCACTTCGTCAAGTAGATTTCACATCGAACTAACTCCCGGAGCCGCACCCGTTGCAAGAGCACCTTATCGACTAGCGCCCGCCGAAATGAAGGAATTAGCCGATCAACTAAAAGAGCTTACCGACAAAGGATTCATAAGACCGAGTTCCTCACCTTGGGGAGCCCCGGTTTTATTTGTGAAAAAGAAAGACGGATCGTTCCGCATGTGCATCGATTATCGCGAATTGAACAAACTCACTATAAAGAATCGTTACCCTTTACCAAGGATTGATGATTTGTTTGATCAACTTAAAGGTTCGAGCATTTATTCCAAGATTGACCTTAGGTCGGGTTATCATCAACTTAGAGTCCGAGAGGAAGACATTTCCAAGACGGCGTTTCGAACCCGATACGGTCATTTTGAATTTCAAGTTATGCCATTTGGGTTAACCAATGCACCCGCGGTATTCATGGACCTTATGAACCGCGTGTGTAAACCTTATTTGGACAAGTTCGTCATCGTGTTTATTGACGATATCCTTATCTACTCTCGTAGTAAGGAAGAACACGAGGAACATCTAAAGAAAATTTTGGAATTGTTGAAACGAGAACAATTATACACCAAATTTTCAAAGTGTGAATTTTGGATTCACATGGTACAATTCCCTGGACACGTGATCGATAGTAGTGGTATCCATGTGGATCCCGCTAAGATCGAAGCCGTAAAGGATTGGGCGACTCCTACGACTCCTACGGAGATTCGCCAATTCCTTGGACTTGCCGGTTACTATAGACGATTTATCGAAGGATTTTCGAAAATCGCTAAGTCTATGACGGAATTGACTCAAAAGAACAAGAAGTTTATTTGGGGAGACGACCAAGAAACTCTTTCTAAACTCTCAAACAAAAACTTTATGACGCGCCCATTCTCGCACTACCCGAGGGTAGTAAAGACTTTGAAGTATATTGTGATGCTTCGATTAAAGGCCTAGGCACGGTTCTCATGTAAAGGAAAAAGGTCATTGCTTATGCTTCTCGACAACTAAAACCGAACGAAGAAAACTACACTACTCACGATTTGGAGCTAGGCGCGGTTGTCTTTGCTCTAAAAATTTGGAGACACTACCTCTACGGAACTAAGTGTGTAGTTTACACCGATCACAAAAGTCTTCAACATATCTTGGACCAAAAAGAACTTAACATGAGACAACGACGTTGGTTGGAACTTCTTGGAGATTACGATTGTGACATTCGTTATACCCCGGGAAAAGCTAACGTTGTAGCCGATGCTTTGAGTAGAAAACCTCGCGAACGACCTCTAAGAGTTCGAGCCTTAGTGATGACTATTGGTTTAAACATACCCGCGAAAATCTTAGAAGCCCAACGAGAAGCTATTAAGATAGAAAACATCGATAAAGAAGATGTCGGTGGAATGATCACCAAGAACCTCGTTACACTTGTTGATGGACCATTGTGTCTTAACAATAGAAGTTGGTTACCTCGTTACGGTAATGTTCGAGCCCTAATCATGCATGAATCACACAAGTACAAGTACTCGATCCACCCCGGATCGGACAAAATGTACCATGACATGAAAATGTTCTATTGGTGGCCAAACATGAAAGACGACATCGCGACTTATGTTGGTAAATGCCTAACTTGCGCCAAAGTTAAGGTTGAACATCAAAAGCCTTCCGGATTACTAGTCCAACCTAGGATCCCGGAATGGAAATGGGAGAGAATTACTATGGACTTTATTACCAAACTTCCTAAAACGTCCGCGGGTTACGATACCATTTGGGTCATCGTTGATCGTTTAACGAAGTCCGCACACTTCCTCCCGATGAAGGAAAACGAAAAGATGGATCAATTGGCACGATTATACGTGAAGGAAATCGTTGCTAAGCACGGCGTACCAATTTCTATCATATCGGACCGAGACGGTCGATATTGCTCAAGATTTTGGCAATCTCCACAAGAAGCGTTAGGAACGCAATTGGACATGAGTACGTCTTATCATCCCTAAACGGATGGCCAAAGCGAAAGAACCATCCAAACGTTAGAAGATATGCTTCGCGCATGCGTAGTCGACTTTGAAACGGATGGGATCGACACTTACCGTTAGTAGAATTTTTGTACAACAATTGCTACCACACTAGCATTAAAGCGGCACCATTTGAAGCGCTTTACGGTCGAAAGTGTCGTTCACCCGTTTGTTGGGCGGAAGTTGGTGATGCACAACTTACCGGTCCGGAAATTATTCACTAGACAACGGAGAAAATCGTACAAATCAAGAGTCGTATGCAAGCGGCTCGTGATCGACAAAAATGTTATGCCGTCAAGAGACGAAATCCTTTGGAATTAAAAGTCGGAGATCGAGTAATGTTGAAAGTTGCACCATGGAAAGGTGTAATTCGTTTTGGCAAACGAGGGAAGCTAAACCCACGATATATTGGACCGTTCGAAATCATTCAACGCATAGGTGACGTTGTCTATCGTTTGGATTTACCTCAAGAACTTAGTCGCGTGCATAATGTGTTTCACATTTACAACTTGAAGAAATGCTTATCCGACGAAACGCTCGTCATACCTATGGACGAAATCCAACTAAACGACAAACTCGTATTCGTTGAAGAACCCGTTGAAATTATGGAACGAGAAGTTAACGACTTAAACAAAGTCGCATACCTATTGTCAAAGTGCGTTGGAACGCACGGAGAGGACTCGAGTTTACTTGGGAAAGCGAGGATCACTTCAAAGCGAAGTATCCTCATTTGTTTACTAATGAAGTGTCGACTTAATTTGTATCGTTTGTTTTGATTTGCGGACAAAGCCCTCTCTAGCGAGAGCGAATGTAACAACTTGAACTTTTGCGTCTTATTATTATAATGGAGACGTGCTTACTTATACCCATTTTATTTATTAACGGTTTGTGCCGGTTATGAACACACGTTGATTGTCGAGAATACACGTATCCACACTTGCATAGGTCACATTGTCAAAGTATTCGAGCCATTATACTCACATTATTATGTAAACGCGTATACATTTGGTGGATCTTCTACTATTTTGTTAAACTTTTTGGGCCAAATGTTATATAGTTTACTCCTATTGGGCCTAAAAGTGCCTTCAAACTATTACTGGGCCGAAACTTGTATTGTGTACCAAATGAATACAAACTGAAACATGAAACATAAATTGTATAAACTTTTAGTTGGTAAAGTCTGTGAATTCAAATTAGTCAACCAAGGTCAACTCTTAAAACTGGAAATTATATTTTACAGTTCCACTCACCACTCCAGGCCAACACACATGCCGAGATTACCCCAAATGGGTGTATCACAAGATGCAGAATTCGGATGTAAGAAAACCCTAGACCAAAACTATCAAAATATATACTAACACTTTACCACAACCTCCTAACAATAAACACAAAGTACTTAGCAAATATGGGTTTCAAAATAGAGTCCTTATTACAAGTTAAAGAAATAAGTGATAAAGTCTTGAATCAACCGAGCCGAGCCACACTTCACCAGCCGAAACCTTCTCTTCCTGTGAGTCTTCATCCACTCCTCTTTTACTCTTCTTGCATCCTTATGCATCATACTAGTATGTTATTCCATATTAAAAATCCCATGCAAAAACATTAATACATGAGTTAATACTAGAAAATGTTCTAATATTTTGTAGTCAATAAAGATCATACTAGTCTTATGTATCCAACGACCCAAGACCATTTACTTTTGACTAAGCCGAAACCCCCCTGCGTGACCATCATCATATTGAGACTCCCCTTCTTTCATTTTTGGTATTTTGTATCAAGTGACTTAAAAGAAATAATAGCAATAATGAAAACCCCGCTTGAATTAGACCTAAAAACCCGTCGAGACCCTAATGGCTTATAAAAGCAACAAAACCTAAAAATCAATATCATATCTTTTATAGAATCACCAATTTACACCTATTTAAAACCGCGGGTATAAAAACCCCAATTTATATGAAAACCCTATTTTTCGGAAACATGTTCTAAGCAATAATTAAACCCAATCTATGCATAGAAAAACAAGTTAATTAGATTAAAACCCAAGGATGAATAAATCCCCATAATATCTGAAACCCTAATTTTTATAAATCAGTTTTATAATGAAATTAACATAAATCTACACATGAAATCAGTTATTAATTATGATGAAACCACGAATTGAGAAAACCCCCAATTAATTTGAAACCCTAATTTAATTAAATTAAATTCGAGAAACCTCTTGTTTATGACTAATGAATCAAATGATTTAGAAACTGTAAAACCCTTTTATTTTCGAAAACATGAACAAGATTACTTGAAAACACTTTCTTTTAAGGAGGAGAATAAAACTTATCTTTTGTGATGAAGTCACCACTGAGTTTATCAAGAAAACACCTTGGAATCATCTTTGAATCGGATTAAGTTTCGATGTGGGAATAAAACCCATATCTCACGAATGTATGATAATCAAGAACACCCAATTGAGTGATATATAAATCGGATTTGTATTAATCTTGGTTATGATTGATGAATCTGGACCTTGATATTTGATAGAGAAAGATGGGAGACGGTGGGAGTTATATTCAAGGGAGAAAGAGAGAGCTGAATGATGTTTTGGGGATATGGGAGTAATAAAAACGTGCCCCCCCCTCTCTCTTGTTATTAATGCCCTGAGTCGGGTTGGGTAAATAGGCCGAGCCCATAAAGACTTGGGTTGGGCTGTTGGTTCATTGGATTTATTAAGCCCAAACTAAAAAGTTTACACATGTTATATTATTAAAACAAAAGCCCGCTTATAAAAATTAACGAGTTCGTACCTCGGATATATCCGTAAATAAAATATATTGATAAGTACAACTAGGATGTCATGCATGCATTCGGTATTATTTGTCGTTTTCATGACATAAACTTTACACATAACTAGGTCGTGGATAACGTGGTCGTATTCTCGAGCTCTCTTACATTTCATCCATTTGCTTAACTAACGAGGTGAGTTTATAGCCCCACTTTTACTTGTTTTATCACTTTGGGGTGAGAATATTGCTTGTTTTTACGGATGAACTTAAGTACCTAAAAACTCATACGTGCCTACATGATGTCTAAGTAGCGATACCCCTAGATGCTTTAGCCCACTATCATGAACCGTTAATTACTTTGTGTAAGCGCAAATGTTATGGATAGATCTATTGGGATTGGCCTCCCTATCTAATGTTGGTTGTGTGACCAAATTGGGTACAAATACATTTTAGGTTGTTACGAATACTTTGGGGTGGTATTTGCTTGGGCTCTCATATTATGTTGCTAGTACGGTTAACGCTTCAGTGTCATGAGCTTAGACGTAGGCTATCATGAACGTATGCTATTTGATAATAATCTTGTATTTGTTATAAGATTATTTTCCAGTTGCCTAACTAAAATATTATGGTTCATTACACTACTTATACTTAAACCTATAAACTCACCGACCTTTGTGTTGATGTTTTAGCAATGTTTTTCTCAGGTGTCAAGGCGGAGGAGTAACGTGGTTGTGCTATGGAGATTAATAAAAATTATCATGATTTAACTTTGAGACTTGTTTTGGATGTATGACATTTGAAAACTTCATTTATGCTATTATGATGTGTAAAACAATTTTCTTTGGGACCAATCCTATTTTTATGTTTTATGAATGAAAAATGACTTTTCTTAGTTATTCTTGTATCTATGCCTCTTGGTTGTCATGATAGTCACATCCTCATGTAATTGTACACGTGGGCCAAATTGAGGGTGTGACAGTAGTGGCACCTACCCTAGAAGACCCAAATACTGGTGGCCTTCATTTTGGTTAGTTTTGAAACGAAAATATCCCAATGAGTTGCTGAGATAGTCAAGATCAAAATACCATTCAGGACCTTTGCCTTGGATGTTTATCTTCTCCTCAAAATACCTGAGATTGATAGTTTTAATGACACGCTTGACAGTGAGATTTAGACCCTATAGGCTCTCGAGTGAGCTGAATATCCCACAATGTAGCCTTCATGCGCCTTGCCAATAAATTTCCCCAAATAGTCACTAGTGTTGAGAATGGTGACAAGACAACCAAACGGTTTCAAATGATTAATGCTTGGAACTTTGGCTGTGAGTAGCTCATAAAGAGTCTTCTTATGAGGATTCGTAATGGAAACCCTATTCAACACATAACACGCAGTGTTGACAGCTTCTATCCAAAACATAGTCGGAAGCTTGGAATCAGCAAGCATGGTTCTTGCAGCTTCTATAAGGGTCCTGTTTTTCCTTTCTGCAACACCATTCCGTTGAGGATTCCTAACAGGACTATAATCTCTTTTGATACCTTTTGAATTGCAAAGTCCTATGAGGTCTGCATTCTTGAACTCAGTTCCATTGTCACACCGAATACCTTTTACCTTCTTAGACAGCTGATTTTCAATGAGGGCAATGAAGTCTTTGAGAATGGGGTAGGTCTCACTTTTAGCAGCCAGAAAGAAAACCCATGAAAACCTACTATAACCATCAGTTACCACAAGACAGCAGTGTTTATGATCAATGCTCCTAATAGAGGTAGGACCAAACAAATCCATATGAAGTAACTGCAATGGTTCAGTTATTAAGCTGAGAGCAGTAATGGCTTTGAAGGATGCTTTGTGCTGTTTGCCTTTGCTGCAAGCAAGGCAATTGATGTCATTCTTGAAAGTTTTGGGAGGTAAACCAGAGACCAAGTTCATATTAGCCAGCTTGTGAATGGTCTTGAAGTTTACATGCCCCATCCTCCTATGCCATTTTGTGGCTTCATCTTCTAATGCTTTGGCAACCAAGCAAGCTAGTTGACCGGTAGGATTAACTTCATTCAACTTGATACTATAGAGGTTATGTCTTCTTGGGATTTTGAGTAGAATTTGAGACTCGTCCGTTAACTTAAAGTCTTTGGACAACACCAAGCAATCAGTATTCGTAAAGAGGACAAACTCCTTCTTATCACAAATCTGGGAGAGATTGAGATCAAGTTGAAGTGTTGAAGTGCTTCCACATAGTAAACCTGCTCAAAATTAAGGTTAGGGGTCTGTATTGTTCCTTTACCAGAGATCCTTCCTTCACCACCACCAAAGTACACCTTCCCCCCTTGAAATGGTAACAAAGTTAGTCAAAACTCCTTTATTCCATGTCATGATCCTAGAGCATCTACTATCTACGATTCTAAGAGATGGATCTTGGTATGGATTAATCTACAAAATAAAAATATGTAACACTTAGTGTCTTAAGGGGACCCAAACCATTTCTGGCTTGAGTCTGCCTTGTGGATCATTTTTAGATAGCAATGGAGATTGATGAGATCCACAGTTGTTCTTGTGGTGCCTGTGCATCATATGGGTTTTATTTGGTGACCAAGAACAACCTGCTGAGGGCTTAACAGCAGAACCCAAATTTCCCAATCCAAAATGCATTTGGTCTATAGTAGCAGCATAATTCTTATGAAAATTTTGAAAATAATTGCTGGTTGGTCTATTAGGGGTACATGTATTGCTTCTCCAAGTAGTAGAAGCTAAAGGAGAGGTCCTTCTAGTAGAAGGAAAAGATTGGGCACATGGATTTAATCTTCTATAAGTAAAACCCACACCAATATGAGTAGCTGCTGGTGGACCAGGAGTACCTTAAGAAAGATAGCCAGTAGGCTTTTGATCATAAAAATCACAATCTTTAATCAAATGAAGTTTACTACCACAAACAAAGCATGTTTTTAAAAAGACCTTTTATTTAAATGACATTGTTTTGAACTGCTATTCTTATTACAAACAACTCTAGGAGAATCAACATTCCTAGAATTCAGAAAACTAGAATTAAAAGCAGTAGAAGTAGAAGAAGTAGCAACTCTCTCATCACTCATCCTAGCACTAGAAGCAGCAGTGTCACTTGGCTTGGGACTCGAAGGACTTGACTCTTCACTTGAACCACATGATGCAAAGTCACTTGCCTTGTTACTGAAAGTAAAAGAAACAAAGTCATTAGTATTAGTAGATATTTTGGGAGATTCATGCATCTGTGATCCATCCAAGTCTTTATGCATGGATGTGGGCATAAATGTTCGAGTAAGAGGTGGAGGAATGATAGGTGTGAAAACACCCATCCTTTTACCACTTAATTACAATAATAACCAGGCCAAACGTGTATTTTATGTCGTAAATGTCGGAATTATGCGTGGTTTGTGTTTTTGTTGTGATTTTAGTATCAAAATGTAAAAAGGGAAGAAAACAGGGCTTTCACGGGCTTTTATCGAAGAAAAAGACAAAAGACGAAGTCAAGAAATCAAGAGTGCAAAAAGAACGGAAGTCCAAGGCCTATTCTGAAGATTTATCGAAGAAAAAGTACAAAGACGGAAGTTTAATAAAGCCGAAGAACTCAAGTATAATTTATGAAGAAATCACAAGACGAGTTTAAAGTAATCCCGATACAAAGTCTGAAAGGTCGAAGAATTTAAAAGATTAAAGACAAAAGACGAAGGATTAAAAGATAATTAAAGAAAGAAGAAAGAGAGGAGGAAGCTTCCTTCCACTAATCACCTCCTCCCCTATAAATAGAGTCATTAGGATTTCATTTCATTTTGTTGGCTAATAGTGACAATTAGTTCTTCCACCATTTAATTACTTGCAATTTAATTTCCATGTCATTTACTTTAATTGCACATTTAATTACCTTGCACCTTTAATTTCAAGTAAGTTTCCTTTTTATTGTTGTTAATCTTTACTTTTATTGTTAATCTCCTATCTACCTTTCTTGATTAATCTTTAATCTTTATGCTTTATGTTTATGTTCATGTTCTTAAGTTTTTTTTTATTTGATTACGTGGGTTTTGATTATTGTGGTGTTTATTGTTAGATTTATTGATTTGGATTGATAGATTATCATTAGTTGATTATTTGTGATTAGTCTTGCTTAA
Organism: Glebionis coronaria; assembly: GCA_025667525.1. NCBI lineage: Eukaryota > Viridiplantae > Streptophyta > Magnoliopsida > Asterales > Asteraceae > Glebionis > Glebionis coronaria. The sequence continues at coordinate 99,839,448 of CM046879.1, forward strand.
TCTTTTGGTTTGATTTGATTAGTTTTGGTTAGATTCGTGTTCTATTTCTTTCCCGTGTTCTTCGCTCTTTCTGTTTTTCCAAGGTTATTCCGGATCAGCAATACTTTCAGAACCAAGGCATTTATTCTGGATCAGCTTAATATTCCAGATCAACTTGTTATTCCGAATAAAGGACTTTGTTTAAAATATTCCGGATCAACTTGATATTCCGGATCAAAAACTTATTCCGGATGAATGGATCTTTCCGAATGAACCAAACGTTCCGGATGAAGGTCTTAGTCTAAAATATTCCGGATCAGTGATATTCCGAATAAAGCCTGATATTCCGAATAAAGGATTTATTCCAGATAAGTGTAATATTCCGGATCAGTTTATTATTCCGAATAAGTGTTTATTCCGAATAAAGGATTTATTCCGGATAAGGGACTATTCCGAACCAACTTGTTATTCCGGATCAAGTGATTATTCCGAATAAAGCATTTATTCCGGATGAGTTACATATCCCGGATGAAGAGTTATTCCGGATAAGCCCCTTTATTCCGAACGAAGCTTTTATTCCGCATGAGCAACTTATTCCGGATGAACAACTATTCCGGATGAACCATTTATTCCGGGTGAACATTTTATTCCGGATCAAGGGTTTTGTTAAGTTATTCCGAACGAAGAAGAATTATTCCGGGTGAAGGTGACATTCCGAACGAGTAATTATTCCGAGTAAGGTGTTTTTAGTTTATTTTAAGTTTATGTTTTTAAATTCTTAAGCTTTACTTTTCCCGCCTTTTTACTTAGTCGCACTTTTAGTTAACTTACCTTAGATTTATTTTAAGCTTGCCTTTAGTTTAAGTTTAAGTTGCCTTTAGGATAGTTTTAAGTTTGCGTTATTTACTTTAATTGCCTTTTAATTTCTCGTCACGCTTTAATTTCTCGTCATTTATTATTAATCATTTTCAGCTTTATTTACCTGCCTTTTACTTTAAAGTTTTTGCACTTTCCTTTTACTACAACGAGACAACATTTGTTTTCACCAAAAGACAGCTGAGTCGCACATTAATACATTTTTCAATTCGAAGAGACCACTTCAACGAACTTTAATTTTTATACTAGGCAAAAAATAGTTATCAAATGGCGCCGCTGCCGGCTCTTTTCGTAAAGATTAACGGTTTTCTGTGAGAGACGCGTTGCTTTTTGGGATCCGTTCATTCGTGAGCGTTATTTTCTTGCTTAAAAATTTCTAAAATTCCATAAAAATTAAAAATTGTTAAAAACCCACAAAAATTAAAAAATTTCAAAAATCCAAAAAGATTTTATTTTTATAGTGTATATATATTGTCTATTGCTTTGATATCTTTCTTTTTGTTTTCGCAGGTGTATGCGTACTAGATCTTCAACTTATCAAGAGCCCGAGACTCGTGAAGATTTAGCTATGGCAGGTGTGAACAACAACAATAATCCACCGCACCTCAACAATAACAAGAACAATGTTCTTCCACAGCCCGATCTTCGGACAATGGAGGAGCTTTGTCAACCCATAATGTTTGGACGAGGAGGACCGATTGCGCCGATGCAAATCACGGCTCCGGAGTTTTTGTTGAAGCATCACATGATCCAACAAGTGCAAACTAATCCATTCCGTGGAATACCGGATGATGATGCCAACAAGCACCTCGACAAATTCATTACTATTACTCAAAGCATGAAGTTGCCCGGTGCTACTATGGATGTTCTTCGCCTTCAACTCTTTCCACATACTTTATCACACCATGCCGAAAAATGGTTTGATCGTCTCCCGAAGAATTCCATTCATACTTGGGTTGACATGACTCAACGATTTTTGTCGCGCTACTTTCCACCATCCATGGTCACGAGCCTTCGAAATCAAATCAGCGGTTTCATGCAAGAACCCGATGAAACTCTCTTTGATGCTTGGGAAAGATATAATGTTTTGACCGATCGATGTCCAAACCACAACATGCTTCCAGTTACCTTAATTGATACTTTCTACAACGGTTTGACTTTTCATGATCGTGATACGATTAAGGAAGCCGCCGGTGGCAGATTTATGAAAAGAAGACCCGAGGAGTGTAGAGAGCTTATTGAGAACATGACTACTCATCACAAAAATTGGGATTCCTCCGCATCTTCAAGGAACAACCCGAGAGTCAATGTTTCTTCTACTTCATCAAACCCTGATATGACCGAATTCACCCGCATGATGGCCGAAATAAACAAAAATATCTTTTTCATCGCTTCAAACCAACAACAACAAGTTAAAGCGATAGCCAATCCTTGTGAGACATGCGGCGGTCCTCACTCGTACACTGATTCTCCTTCTACTCAAGGCAATCTGGAAAACGTGTATGCGGCTTATGGTAATCATTCACCGGAAAATTACCCAGCCCGACCTCAAGGGGATCCAAATTTGCTAAGTTACCGGTCCAACAACTATCTTTCACCCGGTTTTTCTCCTCAAAACCACAACCCCAACAACAATTATAATAGAAGCAACCAAATCCCACCTCGAGCTTCTAATCCTTATCACCCACCCGCTCAACAAACCCCACCCATCAATCAAGACTTTGAAGCTTTAATGAGAACCCAAGGAGAGCAAATTAAGAATCTGCAATGCCAAATTATCAATTTGAAAGGGGATATCACTAAGCAAGGGAATGACATTAGATCCGAGCTTCGAAATGATATACAATCCTCCTTCAGCAATCAAACAAATGATTTGAAGAATATACTGGCTAGTTTTTTACCCACCACTCAACCCTCTACTTCGGGATCTCTACCTTCAAACACCGTCACCAATCCGAGAGCGAATGTGAGTGCTATTACTACCCGTAGTGGAGCTACTTTAGTAGGACCATCTATCCCGCCCCCAGTTACATCATCTACACCTCCTCCACCACCATTTATCCCTACTACTCCCACACCTAGTATTAGTTCACCATTACCGTCTCCGCCTCATCATGAAGAAATACTCAAGAAGATTCCTCCACCAACCCCACCTTCTACCTTTAACCCTTCAACATCTCAACCTTCACCTTCTACACCTCCACCACCCAACCCCAGCATTCCTTACCCTTCTCGACTCAACAAGGCTAGAATTTTGACTAAGAATGACATTCTAGTCTCTAACTTTTTGGAAAAGATTGCCGGAATGAAAGTCACCTTTACCCTTGTTGAAGCGCTTGCCTGATAATATGGCATTTATACATGATCTCATCGTTCTTTTGGGCTTTTAATGCATAAAAATTTCATAATATACCATATATATGCTTGTGTTTGTTTACTTGTGTATTTTAGGTATGGATATCGTGAAAAAGACAAAATATCACAAGATACAAGGAAAAACGGACACGAGAAACGAAGCCGTACAAAGAACCGGGCCCAAATTCATGAAATATTCAACAAATACCCTTGAAGACTTGAAGACACACAAGATTGATCCTCATTTATTGAAGAAATGACACTTAAAACCCTTGTATATTAATAATTACAAGTTTGGTCCCTTAAGTTTGTCAAAATTACACAAATGGTCCTTCAACTTTGAAGAAATGGCAAGATTAGTCCCTCAACAAATCAAAATTGACAATTATGGTCCCTCATCAAGCCAAAGATAAATTGAAGACCTTTGAAGATCAACATTGTCCAAGATCAGCCCTTGAAATATCTCAAAATGGCAAAAATAATCCTTTGAAACCCTTTTCCAAAGTTTTGTGCCAAAATTGCCAAAGTCTGAAAGTTGACAACAAAGGAATTTGGCGCTGACACACTTTTAAACACAATGAAAGAAAAGAAAAAGAAGAAGGACTAAAGTTGTGCACTCAAACATTCAAACACACAAACACGCGCCAAACATTTCCAATCCCCCAAAATCGGATCAAAAGTTACTACTGTTCACCCCAAGAACCCAGTAACTATCTTCATTAAAACAAAGGGTAAAATGAAATTACCCTTTCCCACACTTGATTCACACGCCTATAATCTCATCCCAACCTTAAAACACTCACTCCCACTCACCAAGAGGCCCCACCACCAAAACCGTTTCACCATCATGTGACAACTTTCTCACCAAGGCTTGCCACGTGTCAAGATCAACAGCCCACATCATTTGCTTCATATCAAAGCTGCTTTAAACGGTTTGGATGCATTTGGACAGCTCACAACCAAGAATTATCTAGAAACACTCATGGGCATTTTAGAGAAATCAGTGCTAGGGTTTGTGAATAGTGTAGCCAGGCATTTGCCTATAAAAGGAGACCTCAACATGTGAGAGTCCCTTTGTTCCAGTCTTTACCTTTTAAACTTGTAATTCCTTTTTAAAATTTATAAAAGTTGGTATTTTTAGAAAATTGTAATTCCTTTTTATGTTTTTGAAAGTTGGTATTGTTTAAAGGGTGATTCTGAGTTCCATTGATTGTTATAAATGTGCTTGAACCTTTTGGATCAAGGACGTTTATGTGTGGTAAGGTTTTTCAAGTTTGAAAAAGCTTGAAAGAAGGTTCTGATTTTGCTTATTTTTGTGTACTAACCCTTAACCATAAGCTATAAGCTCTTGCAAGCTTGTTGACACCAAGCTTGTGAAGGGATTAGAGCCCTTGGTTGAGTTGTTTGCTGCTTGTGTTGAAGACATCAAGTCCTTGAGTTTCTGCTTTGAAACATCAACCAAGGCATTCATCATCTTTCTTATTGAAGTACCTTGGTCTTGTTCTAGTTGTTGAACAAGGTCCAAGGAGCATAGCTGGCCTTCCTAGGATGTTGTGGAAGGCAGGTATAACCTCTTGTTAAGATTCCTCTCAAAAATTCATGTTTCTGCTTATTTTGTACTTTGGTATGTGATTTTGAGTTCTTGTGTTTGTGCTTTGTGTTTTATGGCTGGTTTCTGTTAGTTGTCACCTAGTGTAGCAATTTGATCTTTAAAATCAATAGGTTGTGTTTAAAAATCAGAAGTTTGTTTGAAAAGAGGTTGATTAAGGGTTGTTTGGGATTACTGGTTCATAAGGCCTTGTGGCCTTGTGCCCTTGGTTCTTAGGGTTTGGGAGGTCTAAACAAGTCCTAATATACAAGTTTTAGTCATTGGTTTACTTTCTGAAAGTTTGGAAAAGAGATTTGAAGTTTTGCAAAAATCTGATAAAAGTGGTTTTGAAATTGGTCAAACACATCAGATCCAACAACTTCTTTGTTTGTTGGATGTAAGGTCTAAAATCAGTTTTGGGAATAGTTTAGGTGATAAGCTATCTATTGGGTATCTGGTTGTTGAATTTGGTGGCTTATTGTGGTTTTTATAGCTTATCAAAGTTGGCTGAAGTGGTCATTTGCATCAGCAAAGTGACCACCTCATTTGGTGTTGCATTTTGATTTCTAGTTTAAGGATTGTTGTTTTGCTGCTTGGATTCTATTTGTGTGCTGCTTGTGAGATTATTTGGCTATTTGGTTTGTTTTGTTCATAGCTTATAAGCCCACTGGCTTATTGGCTTATTTGTGCCAAAACACATCAAGTTTACCAAACTGGTAAGCTTTGATTCACAAGGTTTGCACTCAAACCTTGACCAGCAGGGTGAAAAACAAGTCCATACACTTCATTAAGTCTGTCAACGTCCACTTTGTTCATGTCAGCGTTTGATTTCAACTAATCAGCGTTTGACTTTTGGTCAAACTTGGTTTATTGGCTTATTTTTGAGAACTGCTTTTTGGCACATGCAACAACTTATCTTTTGTAATAGAAATCATTTTTCTTAGCTTAATATCATATCTAGAAGTTTGCAAGTCTTTTGGTTAAGCTTTTGCTAGAAAACTAGCTTATTTGGCTTTTTCAGCCAGCTTAATTGCTCTTACAGCTTATTCTACTTGGCTTTTTGTGATTTTCTTGATTGATTATTCATAGTTAAGCTATTTGTGAGCTTTTGCAACAAACTAGAGCTTCTGAGGTGCCCTTAATCTCAAACCCGACTATTTTGTCTTTTAGTGAATTTTTACTTTGCTTATTTCTGGCTTATTGAGTGTGCTTTTTAAAAATTTCTTTTTACAGATCTCATAAGCATCCCAAAAGAAGGTTGTGTGTCAAATTAGAGCTTATGGCATTGGCTTATTGCTTAATGGGCTAATAAGCCCAATAAGAATAAGCTGTGTGTTTAATAAGTTGTGATAAGCTCACATTCAGCTATTGGGCCTTTAGAGTTTTGTTCTTAGAATTAAATTTTGAGTTAGATAGGGCTTTTCCAAGTCAATTGGGCCAAGTTTGACTTTTTGGGCCCAAAAGCCCATTTGGTTTGACTGTTTTTGGATTTGGCCCATTTGAGGGCCTAATAGGGGTAATCTGGTCATTTCACTTTGATTTTCTGATTATTTAGGTTAAAATAAACTAGTTTGCAAGTTTTTAGAATTTTTTATAATTTTTGGATTTTTAATATTATTTTAATATTATTTTATTATTATTTTTCAAATTTCACATTTTCCAACTTTTTACATTTTTCTTAGCTTTAATACATTAAAATAGGAATTTAGCAACTTTTAGAATAATTTAATCACTTTTAGATTAATTTTTATAATTATTTTAAGTTTTAATAGTTTTTAAATCATTTTAAATAGTTTTTGTTAGTTTAAAAATTTCTAAAAATAGTTTTTAATCTTTTTAGGTCATTTTAGAGGTTTAACAATTGAAAAATCTTTATTTGGGCTTTTTGATAATTTATTTGATTTTTAGGGCTTTAATTAGCATTTAAAAATTGAATATTTAATTATTTAAAAGGTTTGAAAAAATTTTGATCATTGGTAAACTCTTAGTTTATTTATTTTGATTTTTGGTGAATTTTTGGTAATTTTTAGAATTAATTTTTATTTTTGTAGTTTGTACGGTTTTACGTTTTAACTTTCTAGTAGTAATTTTTACGTCTTCGTCATCTTCTTTTCTCATCCCCTTCTAAACCAATCATTAATCACAAACATTTAACAAGTTTTTCACACACATATACCTCCTTGGGAAACGAACTTGGAACTTCATCTAGGGTCATTTGTACACGGTTTTCCTAAACCGTCGTATTTAATACTTTCCCTATTTACGCTCTTTTCCTAAAGAGTAGTAAAACATTACAACCATTTTGGCGCCGTTGCCGGGGAGGTGTGTCGTGATTAATTTGTCTTGTTGTTTTTAATATTAACCATAAATAGTATTTGTATTAGTAGAAATCTACTAATACGTGTTATCGGTTTTCTTGGTTTTTCTTGTAAAAATATTATTACTATATTGTATTAAGTATCACAATCAATAAACAATATCTCCAAAAGTGTGAAAACACAACCTTAATTAGGATTTCATCACTCAATTATTGTATTCGAATCTCAAACAAAAAGAAAAAGGCAAAAATAGATAAATACTTTCGTGAAGCTCGATTTTGAAAAATACAAACTATAAGGTGGGTATAAGGCGGGTATTATAAAATATACCCTAAGGAAAAAGGCTCTTAAGTGCTTCGCGCCGCCTCGTTTCCCCGCTTGCTTGTGAGTATTTTGATATTGAAGGCTAATCGAGGGTTTTGCCGCCCAAAGTATTATTACGTATAATATATTTGCTTGGTTTCTTTGTGATTAAACCCTCTTGAACAATTTGGTTTTCACCAAAGTTCTAAAGTCATTCGAAGGCGTTCACTCCACGTGATCGTTTTCATTCCTTTGAGGCTTCTTTAATCAAGAGTTTGATTCGAGGAGAGATTTTGTAGATTGTTGTCTACGAAGATACACCAAAATCCAAAAAAATTAAATATCATCAAAAACAAAAAAAAAAATTAAAAATTCACAAAACACCCAAAAAGAATCTTCTTTGCTCACCTCCCATTCTTCGTGAAGTTTATGATCACTCGTAATCAAGCAAAACGAGCTCGTAAACGCCTTCAAAAGCAAGCCAATCAAGAGACGTTGATTGAAGAACAACCTCCAATTGTTGAACCTATTGTAGAACAAGAAGTCGTCATGGCTAACCGTACTATGATGGAGTTGCTACAAGCACCCACCGAGGTTTTTGGAGAGGCCATTGTGATTCCCGCCATCCTTGCGGAGAATTTCGAGATTAAGACGGGTTTAATGTCGATGTTGCAAGCAAATAAGTTTAGAGGTCACGAGAAAGACAACCCGCACTATCACATTAGGAATTTTAACCGTCTCACCGCCACTAGCAAGTTTAAGGATGTTCCACATGACGCCATTAAGATGATGTTGTTTCCATACTCTTTAGATGGACCCGCAAAAATTTGGCTTGAGAAAGAACCGCCAAATTCGATTTTGACATGGGCCGATCTCGTTTCTAAGTTTGTGAACAAGTTTTTTCCACCATCTAAAACAACACATTTGAAAAATGAGATTTCACGATTTGTGCAAAGAAATAATGAGAGTTTTTCAATGGCATGGGAACGCTTTAAAGAAATGTTACATGAATGTCCACACCATGATTTTACGGAATTGCATCAAATTGATACTTTTTATAATGGGCTTAATGATCATGAACGAGATTATTTGAATGCCGCCGCGGGTGGTAATTTTTTGTGCAAGATGACAAATGAGGCTTTACAAATCATCGAGAATAGATCTAAGGTTTATAGCCCTCGTAACACACCGAGTGTTGCCAATTTGGGTTCGTCATCATCGTCACAATCGTCTCGTAGCATTAACGCCTTACATGATGAAGCTAATGAGGAAAATCGGTTTTTTGATAGATTTGCTAATCTTATGTCCCATTGGAAAGCTCAAGAAGCTTCAAATTCCGCTTCGGTTATAGCGGTTGCTAAGAGTTGTTTGTCTTGTGGTGGAGCTCATGATCTTTCCGAGTGCATTACCGCGGATGGTAACACTTCGAGTGCTTATGTAGCAACGGGAACTTACAACCAAAACGGTCAAGGTTCCCGCCAAAATTTAGCTCCACCAAATCAAAATGTTAATAATTATCGAAACAACAACCAAGGTGGTAATTATCAAGGCAATCAACGTAATTACAACAAGGGAAATTATCAAAATGGGAATGGACAAATTTCTAATCAAAACCAAAACCGTGATTTTCAAAACACCACACAAGGTTTTCAAAATGCTCACACTAAAAATCTTCAAGGAGAATTTTTGTATTATGCTAAAGCAAATGATGCTAAATTTGATAACATGCAACGTGAGATGATTAGCTTAAGATCCGAGTTGAAAAACGAGCTAAAAATGAACTTGCTAATGAACTTAAAACTCATGCAAATAAAATGGAAGGAAATGTCCAACGTCTTCAACAAAATCAACAAAAGATGGAATTAGGACAACATGAGATTAAGCAAGAGTTATTAAAAGCGGATGCTAGGCAATCAAAACTTGAGGACCGAATGGCTAAGATGTTTGAAGCAATCATGTGTAAACCCTCTTCCTCGGGTGGTCTTCCTAGTGATACCATTGCAAACCCGAAGGGAGAAATGAAGGTTATTACTACACGAAGTGGTAAAACTTTCAAGGAACCAATCTCTCGTCCAAGTACTTCTACGGAGAAGGAAATCGAGAAAGAACCCGAGGTGATGGTCGAAAGGGAGCACATTACAATCCCACGAAGTACCGCTCAAACCACACCTACGATTGAACCAATACCAATTGTGGAACCCGAGTTTCCAAGGCCGTTGCCTAATGACCAACCCACACCACCTTTACCCTACCCTTCGAGACGAAACAAAGAGAAGTTGCAAGAACGTAACAAACAACAAATCGAGCTTTTTATAAAGATGTTTCAACAAGTGCATTTTGAGGTGAGTTTAGCCGACGCGTTGTTGTATATGCCTCGTTTCGCTTCCACTTTTAAAAGTATGATGAGCGATAAGGAAAAGCTTTCAAAGCTTGCTAATTGTTCTTCGGTTTATCTTAACCGCATACCGGAAAAAGTTGGTGACCCCAGAAAGTTTCTCATTCCTTGTGACATACAAGATATGAAAGAATGTCTCGCCTTGGCCGATCTTGGTGCGAGCATTAATTTGATGCCATTTTCAATTTGGAAATCGCTTTCGCTTCCGGCTCTTATTCCTTCGAACATGTCTATCGAGATGGCCGATCATTCTACAATTTTAGCATGTGGAGTAGCCGAAGATGTTTTCGTGAAAGTGGGGAAGTTCTACTATCCCGTTGATTTTATAGTAGTTGACATCCCCACGGATCCTCAAGTTCCTCTAATTTTAGGTCGTTCATTTTTAGACACCTCGAGATCGCTTATCGATGTTCATGCAAGAACTATCACTTTGAGATTCAACTAAGAGGAACTTGTTATAAACGCTACTCAAAACTCGAAACCTTCTCATGTTTATGCAGTCGCTACCATCAATCACATTGACATCATTGATGTGGTTTGAGATGAGTTTTCACAAGAAGTGTTAGGTTTTTCCGATAGCTCGTCAAGTGGCAATCCCACTATTTTGGATCCGATTCTTGCTAATTCCACACCAAATCTCACTCCATTCCAAGGAGGCGATATCACTTCAAATGAAATCGACAATGAAGATGAGGTGTTGATTAGTGATGATACTTCTATTCCACCATTTCTTCTGCCGATGGAAGTTATGAGTGTTGAACCAAAATCTTCAATCGAGGAACCACCTATCCTTGAATTGAAAGATCTTCCTTCTCACCTTGAATACCCATTCTTGGAAGGTGATGACAAGTTGCCGGTTATTATTGCAAGAGGTCTTTCTAATGATGAAAAAACCGAGCTCTTGAAAGTTCTTAAGGCTCATAAAGGGGCAATTGTGTGGAAAATATCCGACATTAAGGGTATTGACCCAAAATTTTGTACTCACAAGATTTTAATGGAGGAGGACTACAAACCCACAATTCAAAGTCAAAGAAGGGTGAATCCCAAAATTCACGATGTCATTAAAAAGGAGGTCCTTAAACTCCTGACGCGGGAATGATTTATCCTATATCCGATAGCCCATGGGTGAGCCTAATCCATTGTGTCCCTAAAAAGGGAGGAATGACCGTTGTGCCTAATGAAAACAACGAGTTAATTCCCACTCGTGTTGTGACCGGTTGGAGGGTGTGTATTGACTACCGAAAGTTAAATGACGCCACTCGTAAAGACCACTTTCCTTTGCCCTTCATGGATCAAATGTTGGAGCGACTTGCGGGAAATGAATTCTATTGCTTTTTAGATGGTTTTTCTGGTTACTTTCAAATCCCTATCGACCCTCGTGATCAAGAGAAGACTACTTTTACGTGTCCTTATGGAACGTTCGCTTATCGTAGGATGCCTTTCGGACTTTGTAATGCACCGGGTACGTTTCAACGGTGTATGATGGCGATTTTTCACGATATGATCGAGAAGTCGATGGAAGTGTTTATGGATGACTTCTCGGTGTTTGGCAATTCGTTCACGTCGTGTTTATCTAATCTCGAGCAAATGTTAAAACGTTGTGAAGAAACCAATCTTGTGCTTAATTGGGAAAAATGTCATTTTATGTGTAAACAAGGAATCGTCTTAGGACATAAGGTGTCGAAGGCGGGGATTAAGGTCGATAAAGCTAAGGTAGACGTCATCGCCAAGTTACCTCATCCCAAAACCGTTAAGGGAGTTAGGAGTTTCATAGGCCACGCGGGCTTTTATCATCGTTTCATCAAGGACTTTTCGAAAATCTCTCGACCTATGACACACCTTCTCGAGAAGGATGCTCCTTTTAATTTCAATGAGGATTGTGTTAGAGCTTTAGAAACTCTCAAAAGGAAACTAACCGAAGCTCCCATTCTTGTTGCTCCTAATTGGGAATTACCCTTTGAAATCATGTGCGATGCAAGTGATTATGCTATAGGGGCCGTCTTAGGGCAACGTTATGACAAGCATTTCCGTCCTATCCACTATGCTAGTAAGACAATGACCGAGGCTCAATTAAAGTACACTACAACGGAAAAGGAATTCCTTGTCGTGGTCTATGCTTTTGAGAAATTCCGACCTTATCTCGTCTTGACTAAAAGCATCGTGTATACCGACCATTCGGCTATCAAGTATCTCTTAGCTAAGCAAGATGCTAAGCCGAGATTGCTTCGTTGGATGCTCCTCCTCCAAGAATTTGATGTCACCGTGCTTAACAAAAAAGGAGCCGAGAATCTAGCGGCCGATCATCTCTCTCGTCTAGAAGATCCTCACAAAGATGTTTTCGAGAACAAGGAAATCACCGAAACATTTCCTCTCGAGACTCTCGGTGTAGTGAATTCTAAAGACACCACCCCATGGTTTGCCGACATTGCAAATTACCATGCGGGCAATTTCATAGTCAAGGGTATGACGACACAACAAAAACGAAAATTCTTTTGTGACGTCAAGTTCTATTTTTGGGACGACCCTTATCTCTTTCTGGTTTGTGCAGATCAACTCGTTCGACGTTGTGTGTTTGGTACTGAAGCTTCTAATATCCTTAGAGCTTGTCACGAGGGACCCACGGGTGGTCACCACGGTGCTAATCTCACGGCTAAGAAAGTGTTCGATGCCGGATTCTTTTGGCCTTCTATCTATCGTGATGCACACGCACTTGTAAAGTCGTGTGATTCGTGTCAACGTCAAGGAAAATCGTCTCAACGTGATGAAATGCCGCAAAACATAATTCAAGTGTGTGAGATTTTCGACATATGGGGAATAGACTTTATGGGGTCGTTCCCATCTTCTCATGGCAACAAATATATCCTCGTCGCGGTGGACTACCTTTCTAAGTGGGTGGAAGCTAAGGCTTTGCCTACTAATGATGCTCGTGTGGTAGTGAAGTTTTTGAAGCAACTATTCTCTCGGTTCGGAACCCCTCGTGATATTATAAGCGATCGTGGAACCCATTTTTGTAATGACCAATATGAAAAGGTTCTAAAGAAATATGGAGTTACTCATCGTCTTTCTACAGCTTATCACCCGCAAACGAGTGGGCAAGTCGAGGTTTCGAACCGAGCTTTGAAGAGGATTTTAGAGAGGTCAATTGGAGAAAACCGTGCTTCATGGTCCGACAAACTCGATGACGCTTTATGGGCCTTTAGGACCACTTATAAGACACCTATCGGTTGCACTCCTTATAAGTTAGTCTATGGGAAGAATTGTCATTTTCCCATTGAGTTGGAGCACAAGGCATATTGGGCCCTTAAGCATGCAAACTTTGACTTGAAGACCGCGTGAGATCACCGGAAAATACAATTGAATGAATTGGATGAATTAAGAGATAATGCTTATGAAAATTCATTAATTTTTAAAGAAAAGACTAAAAAGTTTCATGATTCAAAGATTAAAAACCGGGTTTTTAACATTGGTGATCAAGTGTTGCTTTTTAACTCTCGACTTAAGATATTTTCCGGGAAGTTGAAATCTCGTTGGTCGGGTCCGTTCACCATTACACAAGTATTTCCTTATGGGACCATCGAGCTAGCTCAAGATGATGGCCCTAATTTCAAGGTGAATGGACATAGGCTTAAGCACTACTTTGGTGGGGAAATTCCTTCAATGGTTGCCCTCGACCAAGTCACCTTCCCTAATGATAATTAGCATTGAGGGGATCGAGTCGAGCTCATGACTCGGTAATCAAAAACAAGGTGCCTCGTGGGGGAGATCCCATGCTTATCCTTTATGCTTACTGATTTTGTTTTTCGTACACGTTTTAGGAAAAACGCGTATGAGTGGCAAGTATTAAACTCGACGATTTAGGAAAACCGAAGAATCGAATAAATGCGGGTTCGTTCTCGAAGGAGGTGTGTGTATTAATGTGCCAATATATAAAATAACAATGTTTGGATTAGTGACGTTTTTGGTTTAGAAGAGAAAAATTAAAAGACGAGTTATGCTACGATTACACTACGACGAATCAACGTAAAACGCGAACGTAAATACGTAAAACGTGACGAAAATAAAAATAAAACCTAAAAATTAATTAAATGATTAAACTAAGTCTAAAATAATATTAATAAGAATAAAAATCCAACAAATATATTTTAAACCCTTTTATTAATTAAATATTCAATTTTTAATGCTAATTAAAGCCCAAAAATCAAATATAATTAACAAAATGTCCAAAATATAATTTTATTGAACAAATAAGTTACTTATATTATTTAAAGACTAAAAATTATTTTTCCTAAATTTTCAAAACTATTTTTCTATTTTTTAATCACTAAAAACTATTTTTTAATTAAAATAATCATAAAAAATAATAAAATAATGCCAGAATTAATTCAACAATTTTAAAAATCCTAAATTACCCTAATGAACAGTAGAAAATTGAAAAAGTTTGAAAAAAGTAAAAATTTGCACTAAAAGACAAAATAGTTTAATAATTAAACCCTAATTAACCTAATTTAATTATAAAAAATAATTAAAACAGTGAACAGTGAATATTTTTTTATCTAAAAATCTTAAACTAATTTTCTAAATCTAAGAAAAATTTTAAATCTGAAAAATATTACTTTTTTACACTAAAAGACAAAAACAGAAAGTTTAAAAGTAATTAAAAATAACAATTAAACCTAAAAAATACTAAATGAACAGTAACTATAAATTAAATTCTACTGAAAAATCATAAATTAAAAAAGAAAAATAATGGAAAAAGAATCAAAGTCTAAAACCTATTTTTGTTCACTAAAGACAAAAAAAACAAAACTGTGATAGTGACACTTGGAGTGTTTCTGTCTTTTAGCTAAGCAGTGGGAACAACAAAGCTAGCAGTGGGAAAGGAGTTCCCACTGACAATGAAAATGAACAGGTCTGTGGACCTTTTGATTTGTAACTTGCTTGTTTTTGGCTTTTGATGGGAAACAAAGGCACCCCCACACTCATGGAAGTGTGGGGAGTCAGTATAAGCTATAAAAAACATAAGTTTATAACAAATAATCACACAAAAGCACTCATAAAGTTACTGTAATACACTATAGGTTTGTGGGTGTTTGTTTGCTGATGCAAATGGTATTTGGGTGAGTTTTGGATGGCCAGAACTTACTCAAATCTCATTCAACACACAAAAACCCAAGTCCTAACCCTAGATACCTCCTATATCTATGCAGATTACAACTTGGTGGGCAAAATTAAGCTTAAAACAAGCAGATAGATGAACTTTCTGATTTAGCTAAGTTTTACCAAATTTTAGAGCATGCACTTGTTTAAATCCTATCTAAATTCAACACCAATAGCTGATAACACCCTAAGCTAGCATTGAAAGTGTGTCTAGACAATTTTCCAACCTAAAGCTATCATAAAACCCTAGCTAACACTCAAATCCAAACACTACCTTAATTAATGAAAATGAAAATTTTCAAAACAAAATCACTCAAATCAATTCAATACTGATTAAGAACTATCATAACATGCATAAAGGACTGAAACAAGCATGAACAAACACATAAAATTAACAAATAAACCATTTTCACACAAATTCACTCAATGTCACATAAAATCAGAAAAATATGTAAAAGGGGTTCAAGCCTGATTTCATAGCTGATGCCTTCCTTAATCACTTTTCTGAGCTTATGATCACTTCTGAATTGGTGTAAAGATGGCTTGTTGGAGGAATCCAAGGTGGACCCTAAGCCTTTAATATCTTCAATACAAGTGAAATGAGAATGAAATATAATGGGGAGTGAAGGATGGTGATCCCTTGTTTCCTGCACATAACCACAAGACAAAGAACAAATACAAGTGACAAAGGCTACAAGCTGTTGGCTTGTAGCTTTTGCTACAGCAAAATGTTAATAAAAATAAATAAAATGAATCCTTGAAACTGAAATCTTTTAAAACTCCCTTTGAAACTTTAAGACTACTAACATTTTTGAAACACAAACTTGAAAACCCAACTCACACTTCCACTTTTACTTCCATGTGAATTGGAGATTCAAGGTTTGCATATGGAATAGAACCCGTTTTTTTCAGAAACCTTAACCACAATTACCTTTCTTCTCAAAACTTACACTACTTGCTAACTAGGAAAACTGATTACACTAGAACAATAAATGGAAGTGGAACTCAGAATATCACTGCAATGGTTTTTAAAAATTACTCTAAATATTCTATTATATAAAAGAAAATTACAATGATAAATCTGGAACAAAGAAGAGAGTCACAAGTCGACATCTCTTTATACTATCATCTAGAAAACATAAAAGAGAAAACCCTAGTAGCTAAAATTCCAAGTCTGCCCTTGATGAGTTTGAACTTGGTCATGGTCAAATGACCATCTTGTGAGATTTGTCCTTGGAGAGTGATGTGCCAGGCTGTGTTGGATGATCAGGGCCGTTTATCCAATCTTTGGGTCCAAGGAAAGGAATCCCACCCTTTATCTTGTCGGTTTTGGGTTTTTGAGACGAAAGTGATGGGAATGGGTGGTGGGGTTGAGTCACATGGGATGGTTGGGAGTTGTTTAAGGGTGGGTTTGTAGTTAGGGTGAGCTTAATTGTTGATCTGGAGGTTTAGGGGATAAACCCCTTTGATTTGATAAAGATGAGGATTAGGGTTCTAAGATGGTGAATAGTTGAGTTTGATGCAGGTTTAGGGTGGGGATTATGTTTCCCATGTTTTTAGATTTAAAAAGATTGTTTAAAAATCAGTTTAAATAATTAAACGTGTTTAGTGGGTTTTGGGCTGGGGTGTAATGGGTTTTGGGCTTGGTTGGGTAAAACGGGTAATATGGGTGGGTAAAAACGGGTATGGTTGGGTTTATGGTGGATATGGGTTTTGTTTGTGGCAAAAACAGTCCCTGCATTCCTTTGATACTTTCACTTTGTATTAAATAGCCAAAAACTCACTTCCCCTTTATAAAATCTTTGCCCATCTTGTCAAATTTGGCACAATTGGTTTGTTAACTTTGTATAAGGACCAATAGTGTAATAAATCCAATCTTCAAGACCAAACTTATATATAATCAACATTTTAGGGACCCAAATGCAATTATGAGTTTTGCAAGGGTATAAAATGTCAAGTCTTCAAAAGTAGAGGGACCAATCTTGCAAATCTTCAAAACTTCAGGGGCATTTTTATAAATTCCAAACTTAGGCCCAGTTCTTTGTGCGACTTCGTTTCCCGTGTTCGTTTTTGCTTGGTTCTTGTAATCTTTTGGTGAATTCACGATATCCGTACCTGAAATACACAATGAACAAATACAAGCACATTTTTGGGTATTTTGATGATATTTTAAGCGTTTTAAGCCCGATTTGGACGATGAGACTATGTATAAATACAATCTCATCACTCCCCCATACTAAAACATTGCCGTGTCCCCACGCAATGCTAGAATTAAGTATCATAGCACTTCCAAAATTCATTTTATGATGACATTTATTGAAGACGTAAATTTAAATAAACTACTATACGTATTTTAGACATAATGTATTGTTTTCATCACGATTAAGTGATTTTTGGGATCATAGAACAAGAACACGTGAATGCTTCGTTAGAAATAATTTCGTCGTCCTCGATTTTCACCCAATTCCATGCCAAGCGTGTAACGAGATCATTGTTATTATAAGTTAGCAACACGATCATGTCTCATGAGTGTTAATTACGAACCTAAACTCCCTTATTCCTAATTGGTATCTCTTATATTTTATTTTGTCTTAATGATCACGAGGATACATCATTGACTTATGTGTGAATAGAGATTAAGTCTAAAAATAGAGTTCTAACGGTGTAACCAAAATCATTAAATTAATAATTCATCCTAATAGACAACGATGTTAAAAAATTAAGTCAACAAGAAGGATCGATAAACATGGTTTTATAACGGTTTTGAACATGAGACTTATTACCAAGACTTTTATATGCCCCCTAACGGAAGGGCCTTATTATCTTTGGTTTACCTCCATCTTTTATTCAACTTCGCCATGAAGCTTTTATTATGACTTCGGTCTTGCCTTGCCTTTTATTATCCGCCTCATCGGTGGTTTTATTAGCCAAAGACGTATATCCTCACGCTAAAGCGAATTTTGGATCTTTAAAGCTTCGAAGATTAAGGCTTGATTCACTTTCAATTTGGGCATAGATTTTTCGGCCTTGTGAGCTTCAAATTTTGACTAATTTAGGTGAGCACTTGAAATCTTATTATTAGGTAAAGCTTTCGATTATTCGGGTGCCAATACTTCAAAACCGTGACGCTGGCGATACCTTAACGTTTTCCCAATTTAATTACATGGAAGCTACTAAAACAAATTAGAAACCAACAATAGTGACTAAACCGCCAAATCAATATTTATTAAAAATTTATTATGCAAAAGCGTGGGGAGAATAAGCTAATAATTACTACACATGAGATCGTGACGATTACGAGACTTATAAATAACTCTATCATTTCTCGTCCTCATTTAAGAGACTTAGCCTAAAAAGTTAAGGAATCGAAGCTAAGTGCTCAACACGCACGGTCGAGTCAAAAATTACTCTTATTCTCACCATCGGAAAACCTACATTCGTGTCTTAAACACTTATGAAAAACTAGAAAAATTTTAAAATTTGGCCATTTTTAGCCTTATTTTGCAACAAAATGATAACAAAAAGATGAATATTGGATAGCGTGGTGACGTAAGCAAGGTGAAGTATCTACTCACCCCCCCATACTAAAACTAAACATTGTCCTCAATGTTTCGAGTCTAGGGGTGTAAACACCCCCATACTAGAGACGAAGTCGAATGCTTAATCTTGGGCATGGAAAGGGTAAAACGAATAACCTAAAAGCCGTTTATGAATTATACTAATAAGATAAACGTTAGAACATAAAAGGATATCATCGGATATCGGAATCTCCAAAGGCAACGATCGAAGCTCGAGTGATCCGTAAAACGAACACGAGAGGCTTAAATGATGACGATGAACCTAATAAATCACAATCACAAACAACCACAGAACAAAGGTTGGAAGAGCACAAGTCCCCTCGTTACATTAAACTAAGAAAGCGATAATATTTACAAGGATAAGCATGAGAATCCCCCACGAGGCACCTTGTTTTTGATAACCGAGTCAAAAGCTCGACTCGAATCCCCATAAAATGTGATCATTTAGGGATAATCTTGGTATGGTCATTTTTAGTGGGACTTACATGTAATCAAGGCCCAAAAGCAACCGATAATAAAGGCAAAGCCTTTATACCAGGGTCAAAGATCGTATCCTCACTTTTGGTGGAAAATGATAAAGGCAAATCCGGAGGATACGTTTTGTAAGGAAGAAAACTCCTTACAACGTACTCGAAGTACGTGTAGCCATGGGAACCGAGAGGGTGGGTAAGATTACTTTGAGACGAAGGAAAATTTGAAAGAGAATCAATAAAAATGGGGGTCTCAAAGTCCCCTCCCGGTTCTAAGGCAAAGGCCTCATTACAATCCTCATTCTCATCGAGAGGCGGTCCATCGGTGAACCCCTCGAGAATGGAGGCATCACAAGTCAAAAGAGAAGGCTCATCCAAATGAGACTTAGGGAGGGTGACTAGCAAATCCGGCTCATCAAGTTTAGGATCCAAAGAATCCTCACTCTCGATGTCCTCGAACATCTCATCAAAGAGAGGATTTACGTCACCAAAAATGAACTCGTCATTAAATTCAAAAAGGGTATTCGAGTAGATTTTAAATTTGTCGACACGAACTTCCTCATCGAGTAGTGACTCGTCATCACTAGTGGAAAAATCATCATCGAAAAGCGGGTTCGAAAAAGTCAATGATTCTCTACCCGAAGTGTCATTGGGAGAGACATCATCACATGAAATCGTATCACACTCACAATCGTAATTTGACTCGTTAGAATCTTCGTGAGAAAATTCATCGAGAGCAAAATCACTTAACTCCTCATCGAAGACAACCGTAGGCTCACTTTGGATTGGAATAGGGATCTCAACACTAGGATTAGTGCTAAGATTCTTCTCCCCCATACGTAGAGAGGCATCGGGTTTCGTTGGGAGCGTTAGAGTTATGGTTTCACAAGACGAGTTGAGATTAAAAATGTCGCAATTGTCGTCGTCATCATAAATAGGAGGCGTGAGATCACATCTAGCCAGATGCTCCTCTCTTTCTAGTTCTTGTTTTTTATGACGAATATCGATGCTTAAACCATTGTAATCTTGTAAAAGTTGTTTAGTTCTAATCTCACACTCTCTTTTAAACTCGTCACTTATTTCTTCTTTACGATATCTCCTAATGCCGAGTTCATTAGAGATATCGTTTATTTCTTGATTGATTCGTCGTTTCTCCTCTTCCATATCTTTGATGCTTTCTTCGATCACTTCGACGATTGAAAGTTCCTTTTTCTCCATAATTTGTTGAAAAAGCAATTTAATCTCTTCAAATCCCTTGTCAACGCGACTTGCACCGAGATCATCATCGAAAGAATTTTGTGGAGGTGATTGGTCAAAACCGGAGAATTGATTGTCGAAAGACGTATTGTAGTTCATCGGTTGACAATCGTACCCATAATGAGGTGCGTTTCCACAAGACTCACATGAATACGACGATGGATATTGCGATGATTGGTCAAAGAAATTAGGATTCGGTGTGGGGTCATTATAATTCGTATAACAAAATCCGAAGTCGTGCTCCAAACCGCAAAAATCACACGAATAAGACGAAGGCGGTTGTGGAGTTTGGTCATAGGATTGAATCCGTAACCATGGTCGTTTTGAGGAGAGTTGTATATATACCCCTCCCTTCCTCCATAAATCTCGCAATTGAAGCAATTACCACCGTCGGGCGGACCTCCACAATATGGACAAGAGTAATATCCCTCGTTGGACACGGCGAAACGCGAATGGTGTTACGAGAATTAAACACTAGAGGGTTAGAGAAAGAATTAATTGATTAGGGGTAAGAAGAATATTTTTTCATTTTTGATTGTTTTTTAATTTTTTTGGATTTTTGAATGTATTACGTAGACACAAATCTACAAATCTCTCCTCGAATCGACTTTCTCGATTAAAGGATCCTCAAGGAATGAAAACGATCACGTGGAGTGAACGCCTTCGATGACTTTAGAACGTTGGTGGAACACCAAAACGTTCAAGAGGGTTTAATCTTGAAAACAAGCAAATATAATATACGTAGATAATACTTGGGCGGCAAACCCTCGATTAGCCCTCTTTCTCAAAACACGCACAAGCAAGCGGGGGAAACGAGGCGGCGCTAAGCACTTAAGAGCCTTTTTCCCTTAGGTCGTGAAATACAACCGCCTTATACCCACCTTATAGTTTGTGTTAATTGAAATTAAGCCTCACGAAAATATTTATCTATTTTGCCTTTAAACTTTTGCTTTAGATTCGAATACAATGATCGAGTGATGAAATCCTGAATCAAGGTTGCGTTTTCACGCTTTTGGAGTACTTGTATATTTATTGTTCTTACGTAAATACAATATAGTAATAATATATTCACAAGAAAAACGAAAACCAATATATCTACAATATAGTAAAATGATTGTTGTGTGTTTAATTTAGGAAAATTAAACACGATTTATTTGGATATTATACTATAATAGAGAAAAATAACAAAAAATGAGTATGTACGATATTCACGCTTTCCAAAAAATGAAAAGCTAAAACGCACTAATCACACAAACACGATACTAATAATAATGGCACACTAAACACCTCCCCGGCAGCGGCGCCAAAAATTGATGTTGTTTTTTTCGTACACGTTTTAGGAAAAACGCGTATGAGTGGCAAGTATTAAACTCGACGATTTAGGAAAACCGAAGAATCGAATAAATGCGGGTTCGTTCTCGAAGGAGGTGTGTGTATTAATGTGCCAATATATAAAATAACAATGTTTGGATTAGTGACGTTTTTGGTTTAGAAGAGAAAAATTAAAAGACGAGTTATGCTACGATTACACTACGACGAATCAACGTAAAACGCGAATGTAAATACGTAAAACGTGACG
Source organism: Glebionis coronaria (assembly GCA_025667525.1). NCBI lineage: Eukaryota > Viridiplantae > Streptophyta > Magnoliopsida > Asterales > Asteraceae > Glebionis > Glebionis coronaria. Next base: position 99,861,303 of record CM046879.1, read on the forward strand.
AAAATAAAAATAAAACCTAAAAATTAATTAAATGATTAAACTAAGTCTAAAATAATATAAATAAGAATAAAAATCCAAAAAATATATTTTAAACCCTTTTATTAATTAAATATTCAATTTTTAATGCTAATTAAAGCCCAAAAATCAAATATAATTAACAAAATGTCCAAAATATAATTTTATTGAACAAATAAGTTACTTATATTATTTAAAGACTAAAAAGTATTTTTCCTAAATTTTCAAAACTATTTTTCTATTTTTTAATCACTAAAAACTATTTTTTAATTAAAATAATCATAAAAAATAATAAATTAATGCCAAAATTAATTCAACAATTTTAAAAATCCTAAATTACCCTAATGAACAGTAGAAAATTGAAAAAGTTTGAAAAAAAGTAAAAATTTGCACTAAAAGACAAAACAGTTTAATAATTAAACCCTAATTAACCTAATTTAATTATAAAAAATAATTAAAACAGTGAACAGTGAATATTTTTTTATCTAAAAATCTTAAACTAATTTTCTAAATCTAATAAAAATTTTAAATCTGAAAAATATTACTTTTTTACACTAAAAGACAAAAACAGAAAGTTTAAAAGTAATTAAAAATAACAATTAAACCTAAAAAATACTAAATGAACAGTAACTGTAAATTAAATTATACTGAAAAATCAGAAATTAAAAAAGAAAAATAATGGAAAAAGAATCAAAGTCTAAAACCTATTTTTGTTCACTAAAGACAAAAAAACAAAACTGTGATAGTGACACTTGGAGTGTTTCTGTCTTTTAGCTAAGCAGTGGGAACAGCAAAGCTAGCAGTGGGAAAGGAGTTCCCACTGACAATGAAAATGAACAGGTCTGTGGACCTTTTGATTTGTAACTTGCTTGTTTTTGGCTTTTGATGGGAAACAAAGGCACCCCCACACTCATGGAAGTGTGGGGAGTCAGTATAAGCTATAAAAAACATAAGTTTATAACAAATAATCACACAAAAGCACTCATAAAGTTACTGTAATACACTATAGGTCTGTGGGTGTTTGTTTGCTGATGCAAATGGTATTTGGGTGAGTTTTGGATGGCCAGAACTTACTCAAATCTCATTCAACACACAAAAACCCAAGTCCTAGCCCTAGATACCTCCTATATCTATGCAGATTACAAGTTGGTGGGCAAAATTAAGCTTAAAACAAGCAGATAGATGAACTTTCTGATTTAGCTAAGTTTTACCAAATTTTAGAGCATGCACTTGTTTAAATCCTATCTAAATTCAACACCAATAGCTGATAACACCCTAAGCTAGCATTGAAAGTGTCTCTAGACAATTTTCCAACCTAAAGCTATCATAAAACCCTAGCTAACACTCAAATCCAAACACTACCTTAATTAATGAAAATGAAAATTTTCAAAACAAAATCACTCAAATCAATTCAATACTGATTAAGAACTATCATAACATGCATAAAGGACTGAAACAAGCATGAACAAACACATAAAATTAACAAATAAACCATTTTCACACAAATTCACTCAATGTCACATAAAATTTCAAAAAAATATGTAAAAGGGGTTCAAGCCTGATTTCATAGCTGATGCCTTCCTTAATCACTTTTCTGAGCTTATGATCACTTCTGAATTGGTGTAAAGATGGCTTGTTGGAGGAATCCAAGGTGGACCCTAAGCCTTTAATATCTTCAATACAAGTGAAATGAGAATGAAATATAATGGGGAGTGAAGGATGGTGATCCCTTGTTTCCTGCACATAACCACAAGACAAAGAACAAATACAAGTGACAAAGGCTACAAGCTGTTGGCTTGTAGCTTTTGCTACAGTAAAATGTTAATAAAAAAAATAAAATGAATCCTTGAAACTGAAATCTTTTAAAACTCCCTTTGAAACTTTAAGACTACTAACATTTTTGAAACACAAACTTGAAAACCCAACTCACACTTCCACTTTCACTTCCATGTGAATTGGAGATTCAAGGTTTGTATATGGAATAGAACCAGTTTTTTTCAGAAACCTTAACCACAATTACCTTTCTTCTCAAAACTTACACTACTTGCAAACTAGGAAAACTGATTACACTAGAACAATAAATGGAAGTGGAACTCAGAATATCACTGCAATGGTTTTTAAAAATACTCTAAATATTCTATTATATAAAAGAAAATTACAATGATAAATCTGGAACAAAGAAGAGAGTCACAAGTCGACATCTCTTTATACTATCATCTAGAAAACATAAAAGAGAAAACCCTAGTAGCTATAATTCTAAGTCTGCCCTTGATGAGTTTGAACTTGGTCATGGTCAAATGACAATCTTGTGAGCTTTGTCCTTGGAGAGTGATGTGCCAGGCTGTGTTGGATGATCAGGGCCGTTTATCCAATCTTTGGGTCCAAGGAAAGGAATCCCACCCTTTATCTTGTCGGTTTTGGGTTTTTGAGACGAAAGTGATGGGCAGGGGTGGTGGGGTTGAGTCACATGGGATGGTTGGGAGTTGTTTAAGGGTGGGTTTGTAGTTAGGGTGAGCTTAATTGTTGATCTGGAGGTTTAGGGGATAAACCCCTTTGATTTGATAAAGATGAGGATTAGGGTTCTAAGATGGTGAATAGTTGAGTTTGATGCAGGTTTAGGGTGGGGATTAGGTTTCCCACGTTTTTAGATTTAAAAAGATTGTTTAAAAATCAGTTTAAATAATTAAACGTGTTTAGTGGGTTTTGGGCTGGGGTGTAATGGGTTTTGGGCTTGGTTGGGTAAAAAGGGTAATATGGGTGGGTAAAAACGGGTATGGTTGGGTTTATGGTGGATATGGGTTTTGTTTGTGGCAAAAACAGTCCCTGCATTCCTTTGATACTTTCACTTTGTATTAAATATCCAAAAACTCACTTCCCCTTTATAAAATCTTTGCCCATCTTGTCAAATTTGGCACAATTGGTTTGTTAACTTTGTATAAGGACCAATAGTGTAATAAATCCAATCTTCAAGGACCAAACTTATATATAATCAACATTTTAGGGACCCAAATGCAATTATGAGTTTTGCAAGGGTATAAAATGTCAAGTCTTCAAAAGTAGAGGGACCAATCTTGCCAATCTTCAAAACTTCAGGGGCATTTTTGTAAATTCCAAACTTGGGCCCGGTTCTTTGTGCGGCTTCGTTTCCCGTGTTCGTTTTTGCTTGGTTCTTTTAATCTTTTGGTGAATTCACGATATCCGTACCTGAAATACACAATGAACAAATAAAAGCACATTTTTGGGTATTTTGATGATATTTTAAGCGTTTTAAGCCCGATTTGGACGATGAGACTATGTATAAATACAGTCTCATCACTTACTACTCACTAATAAGGGGACTTTTACCCTTTCAACTTGTTGTCTCGTGGTTGTTTGTGATTGTGTTATCTAGATCATCATCATCATCTACGATTGAAGACTCTCGTGTTCGTTTACATGAGCCTCCATCGTTTGCTTGAAGAAGTTTTTCACGAATCCATGACATATCCTTTATTGTTCTAAAAATTATCTTTTAGCATACTTAATAAACGGCTTTAGATATATTGTTGATCACCCTTTCCATGCTAGATCCTAAGCATTCGACTCTTCGTCTCTAGTATGGGGGTGCTCCACCCTTAGACTCGAAACATTGAGGACAATGTTTACTTTTAGTATGGGGGGGTGAATAGGTACTTGCTTTGCTACGCCCTCACGTTTTCCAATTTTCAATGTTTTGTTTTTGTTGCTAATAAGGCTAAAAATGGCAAAATTTTAAAAATTTTCTTAGTTTTCATAAGTGTTTTTAAGACACGAATGTATATTTTCCGTTGGGTAGAATAAGAGTTAATTTTTGACTTGATGGGCATTTGGAGCCATTTACATTCCTTAACCCGCTCAATTCAAGTTTTGCTAGACTTTTATATAGGGAGCTTTAAAACGCGAAAGTCTTAGCTCATTCGGGTTAAGAACAAGAACTTTTCGCAAGTTCCTATAATTGATCCTAGAAAGTCACTTATCAAGGGAACTATAAAACGCATTCTCTAAACTTGAAAAAGTCCAAGAAAGTGCAAGATCCTATAGGTGGCTTGAAAACCCAAAACTTTGATTTGATATAGTCTTAATAATGGCTAATCCAAATTTGGCTTAATTTTGACTTGCATGGCTAAGTATTCACGAGTCTCTTTAATTAGAGGTCTTTATATAGTGAAGAACGAGAAATGATAGAGTTAGACAAGTGATCATGCTAAACGTAGAACATGAAAATGTTCTTTTAAAAACTCATATGTTTTTAAATGTGGCTTTTTCTTCCCATAAGATCAATGCATTAGGAATAAATCATAATTGCAATAAGTAAGGTCGTACGATTTGAAAGGTTACTTAGCCTCTAGCGCAAGATCGTTTAAAAGTTGCTCGGGGTTGAATAGAGTTCATAGCCAAGGCATAACTTATTGAAGCGGGACGCGAAGATTGGCGATTATCCAAAAAGGCCCTAACAAGGCATGAGGAGCTCTATTTTTGCTAAAGAATCCAAAGATGATGTGAAGTATCATTATTCCTAAATCAATATGAAGGATCGAGACACACGACGAAAAGCAATTACTCCCCTAAAGATCATGGAGAAAGTCTATCCAAAAAGACCCTAACAAGGTATGAGGATAAATATATCCAAGTCCGAAAAGGAGGCGGATCGTTGTATATCAAAATCCAAAGTAAAGATTGAAGAAAAATGATGAAGTCGTGGTCCAAATATGAAGAATCTCTCAAAAACGTCAAGTGAAGAAATTCAAAATATGTGAAGAGAAGACCATAATTTCAAGAACGTCTTCCCAAGATTTGAAGTATGAAGTACATGCCAAATATCGGTCCGAGAAAGGTCTCAAATCGTGAAACAAGTTATGCCAAGATATGAACTTAAGGAGATACACGAGAAGCCGTTTTAAAAGATTTTGTCCTTCGGCTAACTATTGATCAAATCGTGCTACTTTGCTTTCGGACTAATAACTACTCAAATAAGTCAATATGAATCACTTGTGATCCATGACAAATAGATAAAAAATGCTAGTAACCCATTTCTTTTCATAATAACTAGGATTGCGGGGAGAAAAAGTATTACACAATTTGGACGTATGAGTAGTGTTAGCATTGTGACTTGTACCAACAATGATCTCGTTTTTGCACTTAGCATGGAATGTATGACAATCAAGGATGACGAAGTTTACTCTAAGGGACATTTGCTTGTTTCTATTCTTTGACCCTAAAAGTCACCTTTCGTGATGAGAATCATACATTATGTCTTTACACATCTTCGTAGTATGTTGCAAGTCTTTTACTCATCAATAAAGGTTAATAAAATTAAACTTTGGTGATGCTTAGATACTTTATTCTAGCATTGCGTGAGGGCACGGCAATGGCTTAGTATGGGGGAGTGATGAGATGGCATTTATACATGATCTCATCGTTCTTTTCGGGCTTTTAATGCATAAAAATGTCATAATATACCATATATATGCTTGTGTTTGTTTACTTACGTATTTTAGGTATGGATATCGTGAAAAAGACAAAAGATCACAAGATACAAGGAAAAACGGATACGAGAAACGAAGCCGTACAAAGAACCGGGACCAAATTCATGAAATATTCAACAAATACCCTTGAAGACTTGAAGACACACAAGATTGATCCTCATTTATTGAATAAATGACACTTAAAACCCTTGTATATTAATAATTACAAGTTTGGTCCCTTAAGTTTGTCAAAATTACACAAATGGTCCTTCAACTTTGAAGAAATGACAAGATTAGTCCCTCAACAAATCAAAATTGTCAATTATGATCCTTCATCAAGCCCAAGATACATTGAAGACCTTTGAAGATCAACATTGTCCAAGATCAGCCCTTGAAATATCTCAAAATGGCAAAAATAATCCTTTGAAACCCTTTTCCAAAGTTTTGTGCCAAAATTGCCAAAGTCTGAAAGTTGACAACAAAGGAATTGGGCGCTGACACACTTTTAAACACAATGAAAGAAAAGAAAAAGAAGAAGGGCTAAAGTTGTGCACAACATTTAAACACACAAACACGCGCCAAACATTTCCAATCCCCCAAAATCGAATCAAAAGTTACTACTGTTCACCCCAAGAACCCAGTAACTATCTTCATTAAAACAAAGGGTAAAATGAAATTACCCTTTCCCACACTTGATTCACATGCCTATAATCTCATCCCAACCTTAAAACACTCACCCCCACTCACCAAGAGGCCCCACCACCAAAACCGTTTCACCATCATGTGACAACTTCCTCACCAAGGCTTGCCACGTGTCAAGATCAACAGCCCACATCATTCGCTTCATTTCAAAGCTGCTTTAAACGGTTTGGATGCATTTGGACAGCTCACAACCAATAATTATCTAGAAACACTCAAGGGCATTTTAGAGAAATCAGTGCTAGGGTTTGTGAATAGTGTAGCCAGGCATTTGCCTATAAAAGGAGACCTCAACATGTGAGAGTCCCTTTGTTCCAGTCTTTACCTTTTAAACATGTAATTCCTTTTTAAAATTTATAAAAGTTGGTATTTTTAGAAAACTGTAATTCCTTTTTATGTTTTTGAAAGTTTGTATTGTTTAAAGGGTGATTCTGAGTTCCATTGATTGTTATAAATGTGCTTGAACCTTTTGGATCAAGGACGTTTATGTGTGGTAAGGTTTTTCAAGTTTGAAAAATCTTGAAAGAAGGTTCTGATTTTGCTTATTTTTATGTACTAACCCTTAACCATAAGCTATAAGCTCTTGCAAGCTTGTTGACACCAAGCTTGTGAAGGGATTAGAGCCCTTGGTTGAGTTGTTTGCTGCTTGTGTTGAAGACATCAAGTCCTTGAGTTTCTGCTTTGAAACATCAACCAAGGCATTCATCATCTTTCTTATTGAAGTACCTTGGTCTTGTTCTAGTTGTTGAACAAGGTCCAAGGAGCATAGCTGGCCTTCCTAGGATGTTGTGGAAGGCAGGTATAACCTCTTGCTAAGATTCCTCTCAAAAATTCATGTTTCTGCTTATTTTGTACTTTGGTATGTGATTTTGAGTTCTTGTGTTTGTGCTTTGTGTTTTATGGCTGGTTTCTGTTAGTTGTCACCTAGTGTAGCTATTTGATCTTTAAAATCAATAGGTTGTGTTTAAAAATCAGAAGTTTGTTTGAAAAGAGGTTGATTAAGGGTTGTTTGGGATTACTGGTTCATAAGGCCTTGTGGCCTTGTGACCTTGGTTCTTAGGGTTTGGGAGGTCTAAAAAAGTCCTAATATACAAGTTTTAGTCATTGGTTTACTTTCTGAAAGTTTGGAAAAGAGATTTGAAGTTTTGCAAAAATCTGATAAAAGTGGTTTTGAAATTGGTCAAACACATCAGATCCAATAACTTCTTTGTTTGTTTGATCTAAGGTCTGAAATCAGGTTTGGGAATAGTTTAGGTGATAAGCTATCTATTGGGTATCTGGTTGTTGAATTTGGTGGCTTATTGTGGTTTTTATAGCTTATCAAAGTTGGCTAAAGTGGTCATTTGCATCAGCAAAGTGACCACCTCATTTGGTGTTGCATTTTGATTTCTAGTTTAAGGATTGTTGTTTTGCTGCTTGGATTCTATTTGTGTGCTGCTTGTGAGATTATTTGGCTATTTGGTTTGTTTTGTTCATAGCTTATAAGCCCACTGGCTTATTGGCTTATTTGTGCCAAAACACATCAAGTTTACCAAACTGGTAAGCTTTGATTCACAAGGTTTGCACTCAAACCTTGACCAGCAGGGTGAAAAACAAGTCCATACACTTCATTAAGTCTGTCAACGTCCACTTTGTTCCTGTCAGCGTTTGGTTTCAACTTATCAGCGTTTGACTTTTGGTCAAACTTGGTTTATTGGCTTATTTTTTAGAACTGCTTTTTGGCACATGCAACAACTTATCTTTTGTAATAGAAATCATTTTTCTTTGCTTAATATCATATCTGGAAGTTTGCAAGTCTTTTGGTTAAGCTTTTGCTAGAAAACTAGCTTATTTGGCTTTTTCAGCCAGCTTAATTGCTCTTACAGCTTATTCTACTTGGCTTTTTGTGATTTTCTTGATTGATTATTCTTAGTTATGCTATTTGTGAGCTTTTGCAACAAACTAGAGCTTCTGAGGTGCCCTTAATCTCAAACCCGACTATTTTGTCTTTTAGTGAATTTTTACTTTGCTTATTTCTGGCTTATTGAGTGTGCTTTTTCAAAATTTCTTTTTATAGATCTCATAAGCATCCCAAAAGAAGGTTGTGTGTGAAATTAGAGCTTATGGCATTGGCTTATTGCTTAATGGGCTGAAAAGCCCAATAAGAATAAGCTGTGTGTTTAATAAGCTGTGATAAGCTCACATTCAGCTATTGGGCCTTTAGAGTTTTGTTCTTAGAATTAAATTTTGAGTCAGATAGAGCTTTTCCAAGTCAATTGGGGCAAGTTTGACTTTTTTGGCCCAAAAGCCCATTTGGTTTGACTATTTTTGGATTTGGCCCATTTGAGGGCCCAATAGGGGTATTCTGGTCATTTCACTTTGATTTTCTGATTATTTAGGTTAAAATAAACTAGTTTGCAAGTTTTTAGAATTTTTTATAATTTTTGGATTTTTAATATTATTTTAATATTATTTTATTATTATTTTTCAAATTTCACATTTTCCAACTTTTTACATTTTTCTTAGCTTTAATACATTAAAATAGGGATTTAGCAACTTTTAGAATAATTTTATCACTTTTAGATTAATTTTTATAATTATTTTAAGTTTTAATAGTTTTTAAATCATTTTAAATAGTTTTTGTTAGTTTAAAAATTTCTAAAAATAGTTTTTAATCTTTTTAGGTCATTTTAGAGGTTTACCAATTGAAAAATCTTTATTTGGGCTTTTTGATAATTTATTTGATTTTTAGGGCTTTAATTAGCATTTAAAAATTGAATATTTAATTATTTAAAAGGTTTGAAAAAGTTTTGATCATTGGTAAACTCTTAGTTTATTTATTTTGATTTTTAATGAATTTTTGGTAATTTTTAGAATTAATTTTTGTTTTTGTAGTTTGTACGGTTTTACGTTTTAACTTTCTAGTAGTAATTTTTACGTCTTCGTCATCTTCTTTTCTCATCCCCTTCTAAACCAATCATTAATCACAAACATTTAGCAAGTTTTTCACACACATATACCTCATTGGGAAACGAACTTGGTACTTCATCTAGGGTCATTTGTACACGGTTTTCCTAAACCGTCGTATTTAATACTTTCCCTATTTACGCTCTTTTCCTAAAGAGTAGTAAAACATTACAACCATTGCCCAAATGCCACAATTTGTCAAGATGTTTAAGGAATTTCTTAGTAAAAAGGAGAAGATGGTCGAGTTTGTTAATACTCGCTTGAATGAAAATTGCTCTGCAATCCTTCTTAAAGAACTTCCGAAAAAACTTGGAGATCCCGGTCGTTTTGTGCTACCTTGTACTTTTAACCAAACCGACAAATTTACTGCCTTAGCCGATCTCGGGGCAAGTATAAATTTGATGCCTTTAAGTGTTTGGAAAAAGTTATCATTGCCCGACCTTACACCAACGAAGATGATTCTTGAGCTTGCAAATCGCACTCTCGCTTACCCCGTTGGTATTGCCGAAGATGTGTTCATTAAAGTTGGCACATTCACTTTTCCAGTCGACTTTGTCGTTGTTGATTATGAAATGGACCCTCGTATTCCGTTAATACTTGGACGCCCATTTTGAGAACCGGTAGAGCTTTAATAGATGTGGATAAATGTGAACTCATCTTAGGAGTCGGGGATGATGCACAAGTTTTTGAAATGGGGAAGCTTACAAGCAAATCCTATGGAAGAGAATAAGCGAATATGATTAATGTGCTTGATGATTTTGTCGTCTACAACAATCCTCTATTCGATTCTTGCAATGATAATCCACTGTTTCAAGATGATGTGGATGATTCTCTCTCCAATTTGGAACCTTCACCCATATATGATTCTCCACCGATCTATGATGCTTATGATGATGATTCCGATGGAGATGATTATGATGATTTTACTTCTGAGTATCCCGACATGCCCACTTATGATGATTTTGATGAGGCTGATACTCTTTCAAGTGATTCTTCTCATGCTGAAGATCCTCCGCAATCCATGCTTGATCCTACTTTGGATGACTACTCATTTGAGGAAGACTTTTCTACTTTTCCCAATACTTACTTCCCTCATGAGAGTGATGCCCCTCCTTTGGACTTTGATGATTATGGTCTTTATCCTTCTACGGATTTGAAGAAAATTCTTTCAAAGGAGACGACATCGGACGACACCAACATCCGCAGCACGTATGTTTTGACACCTCTTTGTACACCTTCTGAGGACGAGGTTGTGCATTTTCTTAGCAGATGTTCTTCAAATTCTGCTGAGCCTGAGTGTTATTTTCCCCTAAAGGAAAAGGTGTTCGACCCCGGTATTGGAATCTTTAAGCCATCTCAGTATCCATCTGATGAAATAAAAGGAAAAATCTTTGGAACTTATGTAGATATGCTTGCACTTCATCACCCTTGCTTCCACCGTGCTCACCAACTGCTTAAGGGAACCTTGCCTACTCTTCTTTGGCTTGCCTTGTTCGCCTTAAGCTTGTACTATTTGATGGACGAAAACCATGTATTTGATCCCGGTGGATGTTTTTCAAGCTTCTTCCTATGCTAATCAAGGTCGAGTCAGGCTCACGACTCGGTGAAAAAAAATCAAGCGCTTCTTGGGAGGCAACCCAAGTATCTATCTTTTAGCTATTTCTATCCTAAGTGTAGGGGAGACCCGTTGGTGTTTGCTATTTCCTCTCTTCTCATATTCAGGGATTCGAGCGTTCAATGATCCACTCTTGATGATTTTTGACGACCCGTGATTCCGTGTTTCCGTCTTCCCGGTTCTATCCTAAACTCTTTTCGATTCACTGTTTTATATTTCTCAATATTAAAATAGGAATCTCTTTAGCTGTCTCTTCCTTAGCAAGATTTAATCAACGTGCACAATGTCCTAAGTGTAGGGGAGTTTACTCCCACATGCTTAAACATTGAGGACAATGTTTATATCAAGTGTAGGGGGACTTCTATCGAAGTTAAGTGGCCTTTTCCTTGTATTTGTCCTCATTTTAACCGGAAAATCAATTTTTCGACATTTTTCAAAATTTTTGATCTATTTTGGCCTAGTAGTTTTACCTTTGTATAGTTATTTTCTTTCTTTACTAGAATAAATTTTAGTAAATTGGTTTTAATTTTCAACGTTGTGAATCTTTTGACACAACCCGAGTTTACTTATCTAAGTTTACTCTAGCTAGTATCCTTAACGTGTTTAAGTCAAGTTTTGCTAGGCTTTTATATAGGGAGCTTTAAAACGCGAAAGTCTTAACTCTCACGGGTTAAGAACAAGAACTTTTCGCAAGTTCCTATAATTGATCCTAGAGAGTCGTTTATCAAGGGAACTTTAAAATGCGATTTTTAAACTTGAAAAAGTCTAAGAATTTGCAAGATCCTATAGATGACTCAAAAACCCAAAACTTTGATTTATTAGGCTAAGCATCCACGAGTCTCATTCCTTGAGATTTTAAATTGTGGAGAACGAGAGATGATAGAGTCAATTATAAGTTTGGTATCCTTTCGTGAATTTATGTGAGTTAATTATAAGCCTATTCTCCCATCGCTTGCTAATAAATTTATCTGCAATAAATAAGGTTGTACGATTTGGAAAGTTACTTAGCTTCTAGCCCAAGATCGTTTAAAAGTTGCTCGGTATGGATTAGAGTTCATAGTCAAGGCATAACTTATTGAAGCGGGATGCGAAGATTGGCGAGTCCGAAAAGGCCCTAACAAGGCATGAGGGCTACATTTTGTTGCTAAAGATCTAAAGTGATGTGAAGAATCATTTATCAAAGATCAATATGAAGGATTGAGACACACGACGAAAAGCAAATACTCCCGTAAAGATCATGGAGAAGTCTATCCAAAAAGGCCCTAACAAGGTATGAGGATAAATAGATCCAAGTCCTAAAAGGAGGCGGATCGTTATATATCAAATCCCAAATAAAGATTGGAGAAATATGAAGAAGTTCTGGTCCAAATATGAAGAATCTCTCAAAACTTCAAGTGAAGAAATTCCTATTATGAAGAGAAGACCATTATTTCATGAACGTCTCTCAAGATTTGAAGTATGAAGTCGCTGCCAAATATCGGTCCGAGAAAGGTCTCAAATAGTGAAGAAAGTTATGCCAAGATATGAACTTTATGAGGTCCCGAGAAGCAGTTTTAAAAGATTTTGTCCTTTAGCTAACTATTGATTAAATCGTCTCACTTTATTTTCAGCCTTAATAACTATCTAAATAAGTCAACAATGCATCCTCATGATCATTCAAGACAATAATAAAATATAAGAGATACACCTAGGAATAAAGGAGTCTAAGTAAATAATTGGCCCACATGAGTTCATGTTAGTTTGCTAACTTATAATAACAATGATCTCGTTTTTAATCTTGGTTTGGGAACGTGAAACTTGAGGATGATAATCATTCACGACATTCCAAAACCCTAAGGTAAGTTTTTGTTTTCTTTACTTGTTTTGTTATTTTCTATCTCTTTAATAAAGGTCAATGTGGATTGATTGTGATGGAAAGTGTAATCTTGCTTTGTAATTAATGCATTGCATGAGGACATTGCAATGGTCAAGTGTAGGGGATTTGATAGGTGTAAAACACCCATCCTATTACCACTTAATTACAATAATAACCAGGCCAAAACGTGTATTTTATGTCGTAAATGTCGGAATTATGCGTGGTTTGTGTTTTTGTTGTGATTTTAGGATCAAAATGTTAAAAGGGAAGAAAACACGGCTTTCACGGGCTCTTATCGAAGAAAAAGACAAAAGACGAAGTCAAGAAATCAAGAGTGCAAAAAGAACGGAAGTCCAAGGCCTATTCTGAAGATTTATCGAAGAAAAAGTTCAAAGACGGAAGTTTAATAAAGCCGAAGAACTCAAGTCTAATTTATGAAGAAATCACAAGACGAGTTTAAAGTAATCCCGAGACAAAGTCTGAAAGGTCGAAGAATTTAAAAGATTAAAGACTAAAGACAAAGGATTAAAAGATAATTAAAGAAAGAAGAAAGAGAGGAGGAAGCTTCCTTCCACTAATCAGCTCCTCCCCTATATATAGAGTCATTAGGATTTCATTTCATTTTGTTGGCTAATAGTGACAATTAGTTCTTCCACCATTTAATTACTTGCAATAATTTCCATGTCATTTACTTTAATTGCACATTTGATTACCTTGCACCTTTAATTTCAAGTAAGTTTCCTTTTTATTGTTGTTAATCTTTACTTTTATTGTTAATCTCCTATCTACCTTTCTTGATTAATATTTAATCTTTATGCTTTATGTTTATGTTCATGTTCTTAAGTTTTTATTGATTTGATTAAGTGGGTTTTGATTATTGTGGTGTTTATTGTTAGATTTATTGATTTGGATTGATAGATTATCATTAGTTGATTATTTGTGATTAGTCTTGCATAATCTTTTGGTTTTATTTGATTAGTTTTGGTTAGATTCGTGTTCTATTTCTTTCCCGTGTTCTTCGCTCTTTCTGTTTTTCCCAGGTTATTTCGGATCAGCAATACTTTCCGAACCAAGGCATTTATTCCGGATAACCTTAATATTCCGAATCAACTTGTTATTCCGAATAAAGGACTTGGTCTAAAATATTCCGGATCAACTTGATATTCTGGATCAACAACTTATTCCGGATGAATGGATCTTTCCGAATGAACCAAACATTCCGGATGAAGTGATATTCCGGATGAAGGTCTTAGTCTAAAATATTCTGGATCAGTGATATTCCGAATAAAGCCTGATATTCCGAATAAAGGATTTATTCCAGATAAGTGTAATATTCCGGATCAGTTTATTATTCCTAATAAGTGTTTATTCCGAATAAAGGATTTATTCCGGATAAGGGATTATTCTGAACCAACTTGTTATTTCGGATCAAGTGAGTATTCCGAATAAAGCATTTATTCCGGATGAGTTACATATCCCGGATGAAGAGTTATTCCGGATAAGCCCCTTTATTCCGAACGAAGCTTTTATTCCGCATGAGCAACTTATTCCGGATGAACAACTATTCCGGATGAACCATTTATTCCGGGTGAACATTTTATTCCGGATCAAGGGTTTTGTTAAGTTATTCCGAACGAAGAAGAATTATTCCGGGTGAAGGTGACATTCCGAACGAGTAATTATTCCGAGTAAGGTGTTTTTAGTTTATTTTAAGTTTATGTTTTTAAATTCTTAAGCTTTACTTTTCCCGCCTTTTTACTTAGTCGCACTTTTAGTTAACTTGCCTTAGATTTATTTTATGCTTGCCTTTAGTTTAAGTTTAAGTTTCCTTTAGGATAGTTTTAAGTTTGCGTTATTTACTTTAATTGCCTTTTAATTTCTCGTCACGCTTTAATTTCTCGTCATTTATTATTAATCATTTTCAGCTTTATTTACCTGCCTTTTACTTTAAAGTTTTTGCACTTTCCTTTTACTACAACGACACAACATTTGTTTTCACCAAAAGACAGCTGAGTCGCACATTAATCCATTTTTCAATTCGAAGAGACCACTTCAACGAACTTTAATTTTTATACTAGGCAAAAAATAGTTATCAAGGAACAACATGCATTGCTGCAGCTAGTTTAAACCTATTGTAACTAGGTTTTCCCTCCTCCTCTTTTTTAGGATCAAAGACACTTGAAAAGGATAAATCAAAAACATTATTTGGGACAATATAATTGTCAAATTCTAACCCCCTCTTAGTTCTACCAGACACACTACTATCGATTAGCTTGAAAAGATTCTTGGGTGCTTTTTGCCATTTATCAAATTTTTGATAAAGTAGCATCAGTTTCTCTTGCATATCTTGTTTTGCCTGAATATTCTCAGTATTAAGTTTTTCAGTGTACTTAAGCAAGTTAGTGGTATTCTCTAAATCAATACTTAAGACCCTAATCTTATCTTCATACTCAAGTTGAGTATTTTGAAACCACTTCTTTTGTTGTTCTAAAGTTTTGAGAGAACTCTTATAAGCCCGAACTTCTAAAAAATACATGTCATTTTGAGCATTTAGTTCATTGCATTGTTTTAAGAGGTCAGAATATTATCATCACAACCAAGAGGGCAATTTTGTAGCTGAGGAGATATTCCCATGAAAGCAAATTCCTCTGCTTCCTCAGCCTCAGATATGTGGCCAGTAATCATAGCAAACACATCAATACCAGACTCTAATGTTTCCAAGGTGGGAGACTCATGATCATTCTAGTTGACCATGGTATCAACAGATACCAAAGCTTTCTTTTCCTCCTGTAGCTCTTGAACCTTGAAGGCTGAATACATGTTCTTCTCCTGGTCATTCTTATTAGGGCATTCCCTAGCAAAATGTCCTTGTTGATGATAGTTGTAGCATTTAACTTTGCTTCTATCAAACCTAGCTGGCTCTCTTAGGTTGTAGCTGAATTTTCTATCAGCTTTCTTCTCAAACTTATGAACCCGGAGAGTGAGCATAGCCATTTGCCACTTGAGATTCATCTCATCCAAGTCAATCTTATCAACCTATTTGAAATCATCAAAGGCTAGCTGCTGTTGTGGATCAACATCGGCAACAAAGGAGTGAAGAACTGTTTCTACCATGTTGCTGGTCTTGACTTTAGACTCAGGAGTAGGAGTATGTTGTGAGGAAAAAGTATAGCTTGGGCTACTGGTATAAAGCATTGGACTGGAGCCCATGGAACTCACAAAAGCAGAATTAGCAGGAGTAGAGTAGGAGTCACTTGTGTATCCTCTCACATGAGACTCAAAAGTTTTGAGTTTATAGAATAAGTCATCAAAAGAGAGATATTCAAGGCCTCCTTTTTATTTTAGAGAGATGACTACCTGGTTCCATGAATGAGGCAGGGATCTAAGAAACCTGGCATTGATGTCTTCATTCTCTGGTTTGGACCTGAGTTGATTCAATTGACTGAGAATCTTTTGAAACCTATCATAGCCTTGATGAAGACCTTCTGTCTCAGAAATCTTGAATTCTGTGAATTCATCTCTGAGCATGGATCTGCGCATCTTCTTGGATTCTTCATTTCCTCAAAATCTTGCCTTGATTCCATTCCAAATTTCCCTAACATCATCCAAGTGATATAAATCACCCATATGATCATCAGGAAGAGACCGAAGCAAAATAGTTTTTGCTTTGATTTCCTTTTGTACAGCTGTTATTTCTTCATGAGATTTAGGATCTAGAATGATGATCTGACTGTTCTTGTCTCTACCAGTTTTCTTCTTTCTGTTGCCATTCTGAACAATCTTCCATAAGTCTAGATCAGTGTTGGTGATCCAACACTCCATCTTTATGGCCCAACTATCATACTCTTCCTTCTTTAGGAGTGAGAATTTTCCATTTGTATTGGAAATAGTAGCAACGATTTGATGTGTTTGCTGTGTTGTGGTGGTGCTTGGTTGTCCTGATTCATTAGAACTAGAAGCAGACATGATTAGACGAAAATATTAGTAAACAAAAATGGTTCTTCTTGTGCAGAGACTCTCCCAGGCTCTGATACCACTTGTTGGGTCCACTAGTTGTAGATCTTGCAGCCTGTTAAGGATGGTGAACGAATTCTGTAATCACAAGTCTATTCACAGAGAGACTCTAATGAAATACAAAGTATTAGTGCGGAATACAAATACTAGGAACATGAAGAAACAGAATAACTAGATAAATAACTTGATCCTTTCAAAGGATTTATACTATATTGATATGAAATGAATACTGGTGAAGGTGTGTCTAACCCTTCTGCCAATGGCTTCCTTTTATACTACAAGGAAACCCTAAACTACATTAAACACAAAACTTGTAATTCTGATATGCATATCATTTCCTAAGATATCTCATGCATATCCTAACAAACTACTAAGAATAATACTTTTTGACTTTCTACTAGACCAGGAGCACGTGTTGCTCCTACTACTACTAGGACTAGGAGGAACTACATACCTCCTAGTTCATCTATTACAAATAACCTATTACATAGTGTTAGAAGTAATTAAAGTGATGGTCATATAATATATCGTTGCGAAGCTCGTGAAAAATGTCATTTAATGATGTCGACAGTTTCTAGTTATTATTGCTTTTGTAACGGGATTTAGTCCCGAACACACAAATGAGGAAGGCCTCCTAAACATTTGGTACTTAGTATAAAAGGCCTCCTAAGCCTCATCTGTGTGTGTGTCTTCTATTCCATAGTTTGTAGAGAGAGAAACATATGTATTTCTCTCACTAGGAATTCACAACATTTTTGTTTTCTTTTTTCTTCATCTAATCTAATCTTTCTTTTTTGGTTTAATCTTGTTCTTCATCATCTCTATTTCTTGTTCTATAAGTTGTGTGTTACGTCTTACAAGTGGTATCATTCGCCAAGGGATTTGTGGATTGCTACTTGGTGTTGTTTTTTGGTTATTGGTTTTCGTGAGTTTTGGACCAAAAACCTCACGGTTTTAAAAAAAAATAAAAAAATTTCGTGCTTTTGTGAGTCCAAGTGTTCCATATATCTTCTACATAGTTGTGGTAGAGATTTGGGTACTTTGGGTTGGTTAAAATCACGGATTTCTTGTCAAAAATCTCATTTTTTCCCAAAAATCTCGGAACAGCACCATATTGCGATTGGAACCCATCGTAAAGTAAAAGGGTTTATCTTTGCGATCGATATTGCGATTGAGATTGCGATTGGGTGATATTGCGACTGGTTATTGCGATTGAGATTACGACTGGGTGATATTGCGATTAAGATTGCGACTGGATATTGCGATTGGGATTGCGACTGGTTATTGCGATTGAGACTGCAACTGGTTATTGCGATTGAGATTGCGACTGGTGATATTGCGATTGAGATTGCGACAGGTGTTATTGCGATTGAGATTGTGATTGGTAATATTGCGATTGAGATTGCGACTGGGGATTGCGATTGGGATTGCGACAGAATTACTTCCACATTGCGATTGGATTGCGACAGAACTGTTTGGTTAATTTTCGTTTGAGTATTTTGTAGACTTCGCCACTATCTAGACTAGTCCCGGAACATAGTTTACACAAAGATTAAAAAAAAAGAAAAAAAAAGAGTTAAAATTTCTTAGGTCAAGTAAAATCAAATTTTTTCCCTACTAGTTTTTGGCTATTTCTAACTCAATTTCAAAATTTGGCGATACACAATTTTTTCAGCTTACCGTTTTGTCGGACTGAGAAAAAATCGGAAGTTTCGAAATTTCAACAACATCACACGCTTTCTACGAATTGAGATCCTGATTTTCACACGACTACTACGATGACGTCTCAACAAGATATTTATGTTGCGGGTACTGAGAATCGTCCACCCATGCTTACCAAGGAGAACTACACTACATGGGCTAGTCGTCTCCTTCGTTATGCAAAATGTAAACCTTTGGGAAAGTTGATTGTCAACTAGATTCAAAAGGGTCTGTATGTTAGAAGAACAATTATTGTGCCTGGGGACCCTACGAATGCTAAGCCAGTGGCTGACTCTAGTCATGAGCAAACAAATGAAGAATTAACTGAAGCTGAATCCAAACAACTCGACGCTGATGATCAAGCAATTCAAGTCATTCTTATGGGACTTCCTGAAGATGTTTATGCTGCTGTCGATAGTTGTGAAACCGCACACGAGATGTGGATTAGGATTTAGAAAATGATGAAGGGCAGTGAAATTGGTTTACAAGAAAAGGAAACTAAGTTGCTTCGTGAATGGGAGAAATTTACGTCTACTGAAGGGGAACAAATTGAACCTTATTATCATCAGTTTTCAACCCTCATGAACAATCTTAGAAGAAACAAACATGAACCTGCACAAATTGCTGCCAACATTAAATTCCTTGATAATCTTCCTTCAGAATGGTCACGATATGTCACTCTTGTCAATCAAACCAAGGACCTTCATGTTGTGGACTACACTCAAGTATATGATTATTTGAAGATGAATCAAGATGAAGCTAACAAAGTTAGGGCTGAAAGACGTGCCAAGACACAAGACCCATTGTCTTTTATGGCAAACTCTCCATCATCTATGTCATATCCCATAGTACCCTACCATCAACCCTCATAAAGTAACTTCCTGCCACAACAACAACAACTCACATCTTATGGATATCAACCTCTTGCTGCTGTAAACTACTTACAACAACCCATTGCCTGTTTTGATGACATCACCGATCCTACTCATGCGATTAATACTGGTCTTGCACTTCTTGCAAAGGCATTCAAATTTACCATTAACCCCACCAATAACAATCAGAGAATCTCCTCGAACACTAGAAATAGGCAGATTGCTCAACCTTTCATGAATGCGAATCAAGATAGTCAATTGATAGCTGCTGGGAATACAGGGACACAATATGGTCAGAATGTTAGGAATGTAGGAAGTCAATATGGACAAATCCGTGGTCAAAATCCGAATGTTTCAAATGTGGGTAATCAGAATGGGTTAATAGTTGTGCCAGCGGTTGGTAATCAGATGGGAAACATTGTGGCTGCAAGGGCTGAGAATACTGGTACGGGAAATGGAAACAACAATCATCAGGTTCAGTGCTACAACTGCAGGGGATTTGGTCATTATGCTCGAGATTTCACAGCAAAAAAGAAGAGGGATGCTGCTTATCTTCAGACTCAGCTTCTCATAGCACAAAAAGAAGAGGCAGGGATTCCACTTCAAGCTGAGGAATTTGATCTTATGGCTTCTGTTGCAGAATATGACGAGGAAGAAGAGGTGAATGCCAACTACATCTTGATGGCAAACTTACAACAAGCATCAACCTCAGGAATTCATAATGACAGAGCTCTCGTCTATGATTCAGACGGACCCTCTGAGGTACACCCAAGTTTTGATGATAATGATATATATAGTATGTCTAATCAAGAGGAAGAGTATACTGAGATGCTTGAGCCCTACATTGAGACACACGGGGAACAAACGAATAATAGTAATATTATTTCGAATGAGCCCAGTGTGGATCAAGTTGCCCAACCTACAACCCTTCCTGATGAGACACATGCGTATTATAAATCTCTATTTGATAAGCTTGCTAAGGATGTAGATCATGCTACGGTGGTTAATAATAAGTTTAGAGAAACTAATGCCAAATTGACCACTGAGCTTGCGGGATATAAGAAACGGGAGAAAAGTTTTGAGATTCATCATGCTAAAATTA
The DNA here is from genome assembly GCA_025667525.1 of Glebionis coronaria. Taxonomy (NCBI): domain Eukaryota; kingdom Viridiplantae; phylum Streptophyta; class Magnoliopsida; order Asterales; family Asteraceae; genus Glebionis; species Glebionis coronaria. The sequence goes on from CM046879.1 coordinate 99,881,605, forward strand.
AAGAACTTGAACAAGCTCATGCTACATCGGTTTATCAAGAAAAACGCACAACTAAGAAATTAAATGCCTTACACTTAAGTAGAGCTAAAAAGATAAGTGAATTGAATGATGAAATCACTTCTCTTAATAAACAGATTTCAACTGAAAAATCTACTATTTTGGATTTAAAAGAAGAACAAAAGAAGCTGAAACATGATTTCAAAATTTGAGAAGATGGGCTTCTTGAAGATTTTTGCAAAGCTTAGAATAGGATTAAAGAATCATACAACCTTTTAGTAAAACGTGGCCAAACTATGCAGAAGATAAATATGCTCGCACCAAAAGTGAATGAGATAAATTACACTCGATACAAATTGGCTTTAGGTTATCCTCTTCCCCCTAACCCTGGATATCTTAAGCAAGTTCAGGCCACTAATTAAACCTTATATAACGGTAGTGTGCTTTTATCTGATGAGCATGATCCTCCTAGTGTGCATGATTCCGAGGAAACTACTGATCTTGCAGTAGAGACTCGTTTAAGAATGAAAAAGCTTGATAGAGAAGTGACACCCGTTTATTATCCGAAAGTTAATCCTCTAACTATTTTTGTTCGGTCTAAAACGAGTACTGAAATGCTTTTGCTACCAAGTGAGGAATTGTCTGATGACCCTCCTAAACCGAGTATCATACGCCGATTTCTAAACGAGCTTAAAGATAACTTTGTCATCCTTAAACGTGTTGTTAATTCCAAAATCACTAGAGGAAATTTTACATCACCTGTTCAGATAGAGGTCCAGAAAATTCTTCAAAACGATATTAATTCGATTATTAATCAAGTTGATGCTCGGTTAGGCAATTTGGAAAACGCTTTTCTAAAAGAATTTGCCAAATTTGTTGAAGACTTTAAATCTTTGGCGAAGGAATCTGATAAATTTCTTGATAAAATCAAAGTTTTGGAAAACGATCTTGAACGCATCTCTAAAGCACGTGATTGTATTGATAGTAGCCCTGTTGAGTTAAGTACCTCTGTGTTGCATAATGAAAACCTTCAAACTGAGCTTGATCTTATGAAAGAGAAAATGGAATCTTATGTCATTAAAAAGGATAAAGAATTCACCGATCTTTGGAATAAATTTGTCAAAAAATATGATGAATGTAAATATGACAAGATTTCGCATGAAAAAGCTTACAATGAAATGAAACAAACTATCGCACGGTTGTAGGCTCAGTTAGGAGAGGTTACGGAAACGAATTTGGCCTCTTCAGGGTTAGAGAGTGATAGTGATAGTAATGTTCAGAAGCTTAATGTTAAGACTGCAGATTTAGAATCTGTTGTTGTTTCATATAAGCGGGCTGTTGAACAAAGTAAGTCTGTCTATCATAAACTTATTGATAAAATTTGTGAGAACTGTAAGTTAAAGGCCTTGTTAAAAGATAAGACTTGTGAACCTAGCTCGATTGTGGATACGATGATCCAGAAACCAGCAACCTCGGGACCCACTCGTATTGATGTGACACCTTTTCCCAAGGTTGCTGGAACGAAAACTGTTGTGATTGCCCCAGGAATGTTTCGTGTTAGTTCTCTCTCTGTGCCTAGTAAACAACGTAAAGCAAGCGTTAGGACAAAACCGATCACTATAACTCAACCACAAGTTATTGATTTAAAAAGTGCTAATTCTAATAGACGCGTGTCTTCTTCTACAGGAATAAACAACTACACTAAGAGCAGAAGGCCACAGCCTACGAGCAATACAAGGAATGATAGGGTCCCTTTTGCCTCTAGAAGTAGTCGCCCCAAGATCAATAATGTGGAAGTAGAAGAACACCCTAGGTATTTACCGCTTTTTAATCATAATCAGAAACCTAATTCATCTGAATGTAATGACTTTAAGCTTGCTATTCGGAATGAAAAATCTGAAGTTATTTGTGCTAAATGTAATAAATGTTTCTTTACTTTTAGTCATGATGCTTGTGGTTTGACTATGAATGGTTTGAATTATGGTGGTTACACTCGAATTGACAAGCTGTCAGTCAGTGAACAACAACGCACTCCTAAGGCTAAGGTGTATGTTCCAAAAAGTACGCATGTAGGGTCCACAGAAAGTCTTGCTAAGCCTAGTAGCCCTAGATTCACCTCTAAATGGTTGCCTACTGGTAGAAATTTTGACTGTAGTGGCAAAATTATCGACACTAGTAGATCTCATATTGACAGTGAAACGTCGGTATGTGATATGGCTTAATTATCATCTAACCCTACAAGAACCTATTTCATCGGTTGCCAATATATTTTCTTCTCTTATCATTGGCAGGCTGTTGAAATTTGTCTCTGGTGCGTGGACTCGGGTTGTTCCAAACATATGACTGGGAATCGAAGCCTTCTCAAAAACTTTGTATGGCGTTTCATGGGAACTGTTCGATTTGGAAATGATCATGTTGCGGTAATTCTAGGCTATGGTGATCTTCATTGGGGAAATATAATCATCACCAGAGTCTCTTTTGTTGATGGCTTGGGACATAATTTGTTCTCGGTTGGGCAATTTTGTGATTCAGACTTGGAGGTTTCTTTCAGAAGTCATACATGTTTTGTAAGAGATCTTAAAGGAATTGATTTGTTAAAAGGAAATCGTACCACCAACCTTTACACAATTGATCTTTTTCAAATGTCTGCTGCTTCTCCAATTTGTCTCATGGCCCGAGCCACATCAACAAAGTCATGGTTATGGCATCAAAGGTTATCTCATCTCAATTTTGATGCCATCACCCAACTCGCAAAAGATGATCTCGTTATCGGTCTTCCAAAGTTTAAATATACAAAAGACCATATTTGTCCTTCTTGTGAGCAAGGAAAAAGTAAGAAGAAGCCTCACAAACCCAAACCTGTTCCAAATTCAACGAATAGGTTGCATCTCCTTCATATGGATTTATATGGCCCAATGAGAATCAAAAGCATTAATGGAAAGCGATATGTCCTAGTAATTGTGGATGATTATTCTCGTTACACATGGGTTCATTTTCTTGCATCAAAAGATGAAGCCCATGATGTAATTATTAACTTCATGAAGAAAACATCAGTACTACTGCAAGCCCCTGTCATTATTGTGAGAACGGATAACGGCACAGAATTCACCAATCAGAAATTGAAAGCTTTTTTTGAAGAAATTGCGATTTCTCATCAAACTTTGGTTGTAAGAACTACAGAGTAGAAAAGAGTTGTGGAACGGAGGAATCGTACGTTAGTTGAAGCTGCTTGGACAATGCTTCTCTCCTCCAGTGCACCGTTATTCCTTTGGGCCGACGCTATAGCAACTGCATGTTATACTCAAAACCACTCCATTATTCATACCCGTTTCAACAAAACACCTTATGAGATCATTAATGAACGAAAACCGGATATTTCATTTTTACATGTCTTCGGTGCATTATGTTATCCGAAGAATGATCGTGAAGATATCGGTAAACTTGAACCTAAAGGTGATATTGGTTTTTTCATTGGTTATTCTTGAACTTCTTGTGCTTACAAGGTTTATAATCGAAGGACAAGAAAGGTAATGGAGACTATGAATGTTACTGATAGGTGTGAAAACACCCATCTTTTCTACCACTTAATTACATTAAAACGAGACCGAAAGGTATATTTTATGTCGTAAATGGTGGAATTATGCGTGGTTTGTGTTTTTATTGTGTTTTAGGGTCAAAATGTGAAAAGGAAGGAAAACACGGTCTTTCACGGGCGTTTATTGAAGAAAAAGACAAAAGACGAAGTCAAAAGATCAAGAATGCAAAAAGAACAGAAGTCCAAGGCTTATTCTGAAGATTTATCGAAGAAAATGTCCAAAGACGAAAGTTTAATAAAGCCGAAGAACTCAAGTCTAATTTATAAAGAAATTACAAGACAAGTTCAAAGAAGTCCCGAGACGAAGTCTTAAAAGTCGAAGAATTTAAGAAGACTGAAAGACTAAAAGACTGAGGACCAAGAAAGAAAGAAAGAAAGAGGAAGCCACCAAACCACTCCCCTCTCCTATAAATACCACCCTCACTTGTTGTGAGTGGTTTGGTTAGTTTTAGGAGTAGATTAGGAGTAGTGTAGTTTATCTCTCTAGATTTATGCTTTCTCTCTCTAGATTAATTTGTGTTTAAGCTTTTGTTATTGAATCTTTACTTTTTAATTAAGCTTTTAATTCATCATCTTCTTCCTTTCTTGCTTAATTTCTGTTTTTGATTTGGTGTTGTGTTCTTAAGTTTTCTTATTTTCAATCAAGTGGGTTTTGATTGATTTGGCTTTATTTGTTAGTTTTGATGATTTGTTTTGATTGATTATTGTTAGTTGATGCTTATTGGTTGTTTTGGTTAAATCTTTTGGTTTGTTTTAGTTAGATTTGATCAAATTCGTGCTTTGTTCTTTATCCCCTGTTTCATGTTTCTGCTTACTGTATCGTTCCCAGTTATTCCGGATAGAGTGTTTACTTAGTCCCTTATTCGGAATAACGAGGTATTCCGGATAGGAACCCTTATTCGGAATAACGAGGTATTCCGGATAGGAATCTTTATTCGGAATAGTAGGTTTATTCCGCTTAGGATTTTATTCCGAGTAGCTCATTTTATTCCGCATAGCCAATTATTCCGAGTAGGATTTATTATTCCGCATAGCTTTTTATTCCGAGTAGGATTTTTATTCCGCATAGCTTATTTTATTCCGAATAGCTCTTTTATTCCGGATAGCTTTATTATTCTGAGTAGAGGTTTTATTCCGAATGAGTTTTTTTAGTTTTTGGTTTTAAACTTTATTTTTCCCGCCTTTTTCTTTATTTGCACTTTTACTTGCTTTCCTTTTAGTTTAAGTTTCAGTTTGAGTTATTTACCTTTATTTCTTTTAATTTCTCGTCATTTATTTCCCGTCAAGTTTTAATCTTTCATTGTTGTTTCTTTTTACCATCTTTACTTTATTTTTATTTTTATTTGTCTCAAGTCTTTATTTTTAATTAGTTTAGACAACGACAACTCTTTTATTTGATTCACCAAGAACAACTGAGTCGCACAATTAACCAGAGATCAATTCGAAGAGATTCCGAAAAAGTTCGTTTCTCGGAATCTCTTCGAATTGATCTCTGGTTAATTGTGCGACTCAGTTGTTCTTGGTGAATCAAATAAAAGAGTTGTCGTTGTCTAAACTAATTAAAAATAAAGACTTGAGACAAATAAAAATAAAAATAAAGTAAAGATGGTAAAAAGAAACAACAATGAAAGATTAAAACTTGACGGGAAATAAATGACGAGAAATTAAAAGCAATAAAGGTAAATAACTCAAACTGAAACTTAAACTAAAAGGAAAGCAAGTAAAAGTGCAAATAAAGAAAAAGGCGGGAAAAATAAACTTTAAAACCAAAAACTAAAAAAACTCATTCGGAATAAAACCTCTACTCGAAATAATAAAGCTATCCAGAATAAAAGAGCTATTCGGAATAAAATAAGCTATGCGGAATAAAAATCCTACTCGGAATAAAAAGCTATGCGGAATAATAAATCCTACTCGGAATAATTGGCTATGCGGAATAAAATGAGCTACTCGGAATAAAATCCTAAGCGGAATAAACCTACTATTCCGAATAAAGATTCCTATCCGGAATACCTTGTTATTCCGAATAAGGGTTCCTATCCGGAATACCTCGTTATTCCGAATAAGGGTTCCTATCCGGAATACCTCGTTATTCCGAATAAGGGACTAAGTAAACACTCTATCCGGAATAACTGGGAACGATACAGTAAGCAGGAACATGAAACAGTGGATAAAGAACAAAGCACGAATTTGATCAAATCTAACTAAAACAAACCAAAAGATTTAACCAAAACAACCAATATGCATCAACTTACAATAATCAATCAAAACAAATCATCAAAACTAACAAATAAAGCCAAATCAATCAAAACCCACTTGATTGAAAATAAGAAAACTCAAGAACACAACACCAAATCAAAAACAAAAATTAAGCAAGAAAGGAAGAAGATGATGAATTAAAAGCTTAATTAAAAAGTAAAGATTCAATAACAAAAGCTTAAACACAAATTAATCTAGAGAGAGAAAGCATAAATCTAGAGAGAGAAACTACACTACTCCTAATCTACTCCTAAAACTAACCAAACCTCTCACAACAAGTGAGGGTGGTATTTATAGGAGAGGGGAGTGGTTTGGTGGCTTCCTCTTTCTTTCTTTCTTTCTTGGTCCTCAGTCTTTCAGTCTTCTTAAATTCTTCGACTTTTGGGACTTCGTCTCGGGACTTCTTTGAACTTGTCTTGTAATTTCTTCATAAATTAGACTTGATTTCTTTGGCTTTATTAAACTTTCGTCTTTGGACATTTTCTTCGATAAATCTTCAGAATAAGCCTTGGACTTCTGTTCTTTTTGCATTCTTGATCTTTTGACTTCGTCTTTTGTCTTTTTCTTCAATAAACGCCCGTGAAAGACCGTTTTTTCCTTCCTTTTCACATTTTGACCCTAAAACACAATAAAAACACAAACCACGCATAATTCCGCCATTCACGACATAAAATATACGTTTCGGTCTCGTTTTAATGTAATTAAGTGGTAGAAAAGATGGGTGTTTTCACACCTATCAAATCCCCTACACTTGACCATTGCAATGCCCTCATGCAATGCTTAGAAGTAAAGCAAGGTTTACACTTTCCATCATAATCAACCTACCTTGGCCTTTATTAAACAATTAAGGAAAATTTAAAAGATAGGAAATAACAAAATGCAACAAGGAAGAAACTTGTAAAGAAATCTAAGACTTACATTAGGGCTTTGGTGTCGTGAATGTTTATCACCCTCAAGTTTCACGTTCCCCATGCCAAGCTTAAAAACAAGATCATTGTTAGTACAAGTTAGCATAACAAACATTTACTCAAGCGGTTCAATTAATCACTTAAACTCCCTTATTCCTATGGGTATCTCTGATATTTTATTATTGTCTTGAATGATCATGAAGATGCATTGTTTGACTTATTTCGATAATTATTTAAGGCAGAAAATAAAGTGGGACGATCTAATCTATAGTTAGCTAAAGGACAAAATCTTTTAAAACTGCTTCTCGAGACCTCAAAAAGTTCATATCTTGGCATGACTCGCTTCACGATTTGAGACCTTTCTCAGACCGATATTTGGCATTTACTTCATACTTCAAATCTTGAGAAGACGTTCTTGAAATTATGGTCTTCTCTTCATATATAGTGCGTACCTTCGCTTGCGGAAGTTGAGATATTCTTCAAATATTGACCAGGACTTCATCATTATTTATTCAATCCTTATTTGGGACTTTGATATACAACGATCCGCCTCCTTTTTGGACTTGGAACGATTTATCCTCATACCTTGTAAGGGTCTTTTCGGATAGATTTCTCCATGATCTTGTGGGAGTTGATTGCTTTTCGTCGTGTGTCTTGATCCTTCATATTGACTTCAGAATAATGCTTTTCACATCATCTTGGATCTTTAGCAACAAAATGGAATCCTCATGCCTTGTTAGGGCCTTTTCGGACTCGCCAATCTTCGCGTCCCGTTTCATTAGTTATGCCTTGGCTATGAACTCTAATCAATACCGAGCAACTTTTAAACGATCTTGGGCTTAAAGCTAAGTAATTTTTCAGACCGTACGACCTTACTTATTGCAATTATTTATTTACAAGCAATGGGAGAAAAAGATCATAATTGACTCACATAAGTTAATGAAAGAATACCAAACTTGTAACTAACTCTATCATTTCTCGTTCTCCACAATTTTAAATCTCAAAGAATGAGACTCGTGGATGCTTAGCCTAATAAACCAATTAAGATTTACATGGTTAAGGATACTAGCTAGAGTGAACTTGGATCAGTAAACTCGGGTTGAGTCAAAATATTCACAACGGGCCTAATATGTCTAAGATATCTAAACTTGCTAAAACCATTTTATTAAAATAAGAGACAAATAACAAAAATAAAGGGAACTATAACAAGGCCAAAATAGATTAAAAATTTTGAAAAATGTCGAAAAATCAAATTTTCCGGTTAAAATGAAGACAAATACAAGGAAAAGACCACTTACTTCGATAGAAGTCCCCCCTACACTTAAGATAAACATTGTCCTCAATGTTTAAGCATGTGGGAGTAAAATCCCCTACACTTAGGACATTGTGCACTTTGTTTAAATCTCGCTAAGAAAGAGACAACTAAAGAGATTCCTATTTTAATATTGAGAAATATAAACTAGTGAATCGAAGAGAGTATAGGATTGAACCGGGAAGAAGGGAACACGGAATCACGGTTCGTCAAAAGTCATCAAGAGAGTGTCTTTGAAGCTCTAATCCCTGCACATTATAAGAAAGAAAGCAAGAAACACCACGGGGATCCCCCCTACACTTATGATGAAAATAGATAGATGATTGGGTTGCCTCCCAAAAAGCGCTTGTTTTTGTTAACCGAGTCACGAGCCTGACTCGTCCCCGAATTAAATGGTCCATGGGGAAGCCTCGAATGTAATACCGGGATCAAAGACCTTGTCCTCATTCCCGGTTGACATCAACAAAGGAGAGGCGGGGGGATAAGTCTTGAATGGGAGAAAAACCCTTTCCACATACGAGAAGTATGTGAATTCAAGATCTACGGGAGGTGGGGTGGGTAAAGTAAGCACATTGTCATCCCCCAAAGACAACGGAGGCTGAGAATTCGGCAAAGCCGTGATGTTATCAATGATAGCATAATCAATGTCACCTCCCAGGTCAAAGCACTCATCCTCCGTAATAGTCTCTAACGGAGTGGAGGAAAGGAGCTCAGGAGGGGAACTTGGGACAATACGTTCCTGCAGCAAATTATCAAAAATAATGTCCCCCTCCGTGTCATAATCATCAATACCTGGAGGGATGGAGTGGATATCGATTTCTTCCAGCAATGGGTCATTATCTTCAACGGGAGGAATAGATGGAGGTAAAGACTCGGAAAGAGAAGGAGAAGTCAACTCTTCGATTTGAGCAATAAGAAGGTGCACTTTCCGTAATCTATCGCGAAGAAGCACGTGTTCCACCTCATCCACAAGATCAACTTCATCGGTGAACTTCTCGTAAGCCAAAGAGAATAAATCGTCATTACCCGCATCTCCCGGTGGAGATTGAGAAATTTCAAAAGTGAAATTCTCATAGCAGAGAGAAGAATCGTCATCACTAGGATCGATCTCTTCCGTAAGAGCAACGTCGTCCTCAGGCTCTATAGCAGGTAAGTCACAAACCTCATCATCCAATACTTTGTCGAGACCAACATCACTAAGCTCATTCAACGAATCAAGATCCTTAGACGCAGTAGGAACATCGAGAGTAGGAGCAGCAACTTCAGAAGATGTGTTGAAAGTGCATACAGCATCGTCGTCATCATCATCATAATAGTATTGATGCACAAGAGGAGGGGTATAATCACTAAGATTAGATACTTGCTCTTGTTGCAGTCGCTTTTCCTCCGCCCATGCTTCTTTTGTTAGAACAACGGCTTCTTGAAGTTTCATAATGATGGAGTTTATTTCGGCATTCAAAGTAGTGCGTTGTGGATCAAGATTAATTTGCTGAGAGGATTGATGATTGAGGGTGTGATGTGGGGGCTCAAAAAGTTGAAAACCTGAATTATAGCATGGTTGTGGTTCATAGTAGTTCATCGGTTGAGAAGAATTAGAAACCGGGTTTGGTTCATAATTATCCATTGGTGAAGAAAACTGAGGACACAGATTTTGCTCAATATAATTCATTGGTTGACAATAATTCGTATCGTGAGGACCCCCACAGTTGTTGCAAAATGGGTAAGGAGAAAAATCGGGTGCGTCTTGTGGATAGCTATTGTCATTGTCATGATTGTACCCTGGTTCTTGCCCGTGATCATACGGGTATCGAACCGGGCACGAAACATGCCAATGAGAATCGCTTCCACAATAGATGCACGGGGAAAGAGTAGGTGGGTTCAAAAAGGACGAATTAGTCAAGTTGCACAAAGGACAAAATCCGCATATGAATTGTGTATTGTTGATATCGGTTCCGCACCGCTCACATGTACACCATTGACATGAGTCGTGCCCGTACAATCGTCTCCCACACCCGACACAATGGACATAAGAATCCCTAAAGAAAAATAGATGAGCAAGAAGAATATTTTTGGTGCAAAGCTTTTGAAAAATAAATGCTTTTTATGATTTTTCAAATGTTTTTGGATTTTTGAAAATTTTTGACACGAAAAATAACGTTCACAAGTGAACGGATCCCAAAAGCCAACGCGTCTCTCACAAAAAACTTTTGATCCTCACGAAAAGAGACGGCAGCGGCGCCATTTTAATAACTAAGGTTTTGCTAGTTGAAAAAGTTCGTTTCTCAGAATCTCTTCGAATTGATCTCTGGTTAATTGTGCGACTCAGTTGCGCATATGAATTGTGAATGTTACCTTTGATGAACTCTCGTGTATGGCTTCTCAACATAGAAGTTCACATCCCGAGCTTCAAGGTCAGACTTCTGGACACGTAAGTTTAGGACTCGCGCTTCAATTTGCACCGTCAGCAATCTCATCGTCACAACCATCGGAACGTGACTTAGAAGTTTTATTTGGGCCAATCTATGATGAGTATATGGAGGGTCCTTCGTCATTTGGTGTTCCTCAAAATGCCCCGGCTGCACCTGCTACGGTAGTTCAAGAACCTCCGATTGCATCTACACCAACGGCATCTACTTCTGCACCATCTACGTCAACCTCAACCATATTGCCTCCAAATATTCCAACCACTTCTCCGACTGCTGACGCAACTCAACAACATTCTCAGCAAATTCCTAATCATGTTCATCTTCAGAATGAAATAGTTGCTGAAAATGCAAACAATGCGATGCTCAACGAACATGAGTTTGTTAATCCATTTGCGGCTTCCACAATTACTACTCAGCCTTTGACACCATATGTGGATCCGTCGAGCTCGCATCAAGTTTCTCATACACTTCCACATGAACACATATGGACTAAGAATCATCCTTTGGTTCAAGTGATTGGAAATCTCACACGACCAGTCTCAACACGCAATCAGCTGCGTACCGATGGTGATATGTGTATCTATGCACTATCAGTCAACACAATGGAACCAGCAAGTGTGAAAGAAGCAATGACCGATGCATCATGGATTGAGTCTATGCAAGACGAACTCAATCAGTTCATCCGGCTTGATGTATGGGAGTTAGTACCTCGACCGGACAATATCGATCCGCTTACCCTGAAATGGTTATTCAAAAACAAGATGGATGAGGAGAAAACGGTCATTAGGAACAAGACTCGGTTAGTTGTGAGGGTTATAAACAGCAGGAGGGAATTGATTTCGCTGAATCCTTCCCCCCGGTTGCTCGGATGGAAGCTATTAGAATTTTTTTGGCATATGCTGCACACAAATCGTTAACTGTGTATCAAATGGACGTGAAGACGGCTTTCTTGCAAGGACCGTTAAAAGAAGATGTGAACGTATGTCAACCTGAAGGTTTCATCAACACCGAACATCCAAGCCATGTCTATAAGTTGAAAAAGGAAATTTATGGTTTGAAACAAGCACCGAGGGCATGGTACGACGAATTGTCATCATTTCTTCTACAAAATCACTTCAGCAAAGGAACCATTGATCCAACGTTGTTTATCAAGCACTACGCCAATGACATCTTGGTGGCTCGGGTCTATGTAGATGATAACATATTTGGTTCTACTAACCCAAAATATTCCATATTATTTGCCGACCTTATGAAAAGTCGATTCGAAATGTCCATGATGGGGGAAATGACGTTCTTTCTTGGTATCCAAGTTTACCAATCCCCCCGTGGTATTTTCATAAATCAGTCCAAGTATGTGCTTGAGATTCTAACGAAATTTTCCATGGAAAACTATGATCCTATTGGTACTCCAATGGACACTAAACACAAGCTTGATTTGGATAAGAAAGGGACATTTGTAGATGCTACAAAATACCGAAGCATGATCGGGTCCCTTATGTACTTTACCTCAAGCAGACCAGACATTGTGCATGCTACTTGTTTATGTGCTCAGTACCAGGCAAAGCCAACCGAGAAGCACTTCAAGAAGGTTAAAAGGATCTTTCGTTATCTCCGGGGAACCATTAACATGGGTCTCTGGTATACGAAGGATTCTGGTTTTAATCTCACTGGTTTTTCAGATGCCGACCATACAGGGTGTCATGATACATTCAAGAGCACTTCTGGTGGAGCACAATTCTTAGGCGAGAAGATAGTGAGCTGGTCATCAAGAAAACAAGACTGTACCACGTTGTCCACCGCGGAAGCAGAATATGTGTCTCTATCCGTGTGTAGTGCTCAAGTCCTTTGGATGAGAACACAACTCACGGATTATGGGTTTCACTTTAACAAAGTTCCTATTTATTGTGATTCACAATCAGCCATAGCCATATCCTGCAACCCGGTCCAACACTCCAAGACCAAGAACATAGCTGTCCGATTCCATTTCATAAAGTAGCATGTGGAAAGAGGAACGATCGAACTGTATTTTGTCAAGACGGACTACCAACTAGCCGACATCTTCACCAAAGCTCTCTCTCAAGAAAGATTTGAATTCTTGGTTCGTCGACTTGGTATGCGTAGTTTCACTCCAGATGAACTTGAACGTCTTGCACATTCGCAGTAATCTTGTATATATCTATCAGAAAATCAAAATACAAAAATATAAAACCTATAAAAACAATAAAAAAGGAGAAAATATTTCAAAAATACCAAAAATATTCTTCTTCGACATGTCTCTCAGCATCGATAATATGGACGTACTTAGAAATGTTGTTCAATAACGACACGGGTACGTACATAAAGTTCGAATGAGAGTTTAAATGTTTTCAAAACATATCTTTTCTATTTTCTTCTCATAATGGCTTATAGTCACATGTCAGACAATAACCCGGTCCCCAAAGAAAGGAAAGTCTTTGACTTATCCTTAACAACGAGAAATTAATTTTTCTCGGTCATGGGCTTATATCAAAACATTCAAAGTTTTAAGCTCATGAACACAAGGAAAATGTTCATTTATGTACATTATTCCTTAACAACGGGAAAGTAAGTTTTCTCGGGTTTTTGAGCATAATTTTTCAAAGTATTTCAAAACTGTGTGCTCATATACTCCCCTATTTTTAATTAGAATTTCTTTTCGAGGGGGAGTACAAACTTTCATGCAACATTATTCTCTCATGTTTCATCACTAGTTTCACAAAAATTTCAATGTCATGCAATTTTTGAGGGGGAGACTAGTGATTAAAATGTGTTATCTTGGATAAGATCTTTGTTATAAGTGCTTTCTCTTCCTAATATGTGAAAAAATCTTTCCTTTTATGATGCACATATGTAGGGGGAGCGTTTTGGTGATAAAAAAAACCTTCAAGGTGTAAACACTGATTTCATCAACACCTTGATTGCTTTTTCAACAGGTTTTTTCTGGTTTCGATATCTATACCTTCAACACAATTATTCACGACGATATTGGTGTCAAAAGGTGGTTAGGTTTTCGTCCTATGATCCAACCAGAACCGGAGGAATCTTCCCAGGGACAATCCATTAGAACTTAGAAGTCCTTAGGAAAGATGGAGTAGTTGAGTGTACGGGAATAATGTCGACTAATGACTTAAGCTAACACTGGAACAATCACAACAAGGTGCTAGTTATGACGTCTTGGAAAGCATTGAAGGGGTTGAAGAATGAAAAAGAAATGTAAGGATAAAGAGTGAAAAGAAATAGCCCTCCATACAACTTAGGCAGAAACTGGGTCAATACATCTACTATCAGAATCACGTTGATGATTTCTAGTATTGAAGACAAAGCATCATGGACCCAGTGATTCAATGCACAACCCATCCCAGGCTACTCAAGCTTCTCTCAAAAGAAGTTTGTTTTATTGTCACGGAGTTCAACTCATTTTTATCGACTTTATCACTCCGAGATAGTAGATATTGAATAGGTGGCAGTCTGCTCCAGCCTTCGATCACCAAATAAACGTGCACTTATAGAGTCTAGAGCCAACGAGATTCATCAAAAATCTCATTAGGACACTTGTTCCATATATCAATTGTTGTTCATCATTAGAACATAAACGATGATTTACAGAGTCCTGCGCTCTATCCTTGTGGTATTGCTAGAACATTCAGAGTGATACTCTCTAGTTATCACAGTGATAAATGGAAATCCTTCCAGTCTTAACATCAAATAGCACTGCGGTAGGTCATATGTATGATTCATTTTGAATTAAACATATTCTAACAAGAAAGCAACAGTGGTTTGATTCTTAATTGATTCAAACTTGTTCCAGGTCTCGACGCAATATCTTTATGATCTTGCCAGAACATTCAGAGTAATACTTTTCAGTATTTACAGTGACGAATGGAAATCCTTCCAGTGTCATCATCAAACAGCACTACGGTAGGTAACTTGTGTGATTCTATATGAATCAAACTTGTGTCAACTGGAAAGCAACGATGGTTTGATTCTTAATTGATTCAAACTTGTTCTAGGAAACTGAATAGACGACTTAATCAGCAGAATGGAACTGCATGATTCACTCCTTACTATGACTTATCTTATGATATATTCATGTATTGAGAACGGCTACCACAGCCGGAAACCCTGTCAAGGAAGTTCGTTGAACTTACCTAATCACAGGTACAGTATTCTTACTCTATAACGGGAAACCGGAGGAATGCAAACGGTGGCGTAACTTCAAGAGTCGTAATTCAAGATCACATGCTCATATAAATGAAGAAAGCTCAAGAACATCTAAAGACAAAGACTTCCGCTACTATGATGATCAAGGGAGATTGTTAAAAAGCTTTCATGTCAACACAAAACATGAGTATGTGGTCAAAGACACAAGAACACAAGCTGGGAAAGTTACAAGATCAAGTCAAGGTAAAGATCAAAGATCCAAGATCACAAGTCATTAAAGGAACTATGAAGAAACTCTCAAGACATCGAGCTTCAAAGTCTGCAACGATAAAGAAGTGAAGTCACATATTACATGACCACCCCTTAGGGGGAGATTGTTAGAAGTAATTAAAGTGATGGTCATATAATATATCGTTGCGAAGCTCGTGAAAAATGTCATTTAATGATGTCGAGAGTTTCTAGTTATTATTGCTTTTGTAACGGGATTTAGTCCCGAACACACAAATGAGGAAGGTCTCCTAAACATTTGGTACTTAGTATAAAAGGCCTCCTAAGCCTCATTTTTGTGTGTGTCTTCCATTCCATAGTTTGTAGAGAGAGAAACATATGTATTTCTCTCACTAGGAATTCACAACAATTTTGTTTTCTTTTTTCTTCATCTAATCTAATCTTTCTTTTTTGGTTTAATCTTGTTCTTCATCATCTCTATTTCTTGTTCTATAAGTCGTGTGTTACGTCTTACACATAGGTCCTAACAGTTATTAAAATACAAGATGGATGAGGAGCAAACGATCATTAGGAACAAGACTCGGTTAGTTGTGAAAGGTTATAAATAGCAAGAGGGGATTGATTTCGTAGAGTCCTTCGCCCTGGTTGCTCGAATGGAAGCTATTAGGATTTTCTTGGCATACGTTGCACACAAATCGTTCACTGTGTACCAAATGGACGTGAAGACGGATTTCTTGCATGGGCCGTTAAAATAAGATGTGTACGTATGTCAACCTGAAGGTTCCATCAACACTGAACATCCAAGCCATGTCTACAAGTTAAAAAAGGCAATTTATGGTTTGAAACAAGCACCGAGGGCATGGTACGACGAATTATCATCATTTCTTCTCCAAAATCACTTCAGCAAAGGAACCATTGATCCAATGTTGTTTATCAAGCACTACGACAACGACATCTTGGTGGCTCAGGTCTATGTATATGATATAATATTTAGTTCTATTAACCCAAAATATTCCATATTATTTTCCGAACTTATGAAAAGCCGCTTCAAAATGTTGATGATGGGGGAAATGACGTTTTTCCTTGGTCTCCAAGTTAACCAATCCCCCTGTGGTATTTTCATACACCAGTCGTGCTCAAAATTCTAAAGAAATTTGGAACGGAAAACTATGATCCTATTGGTACTCCAATGGACACTAAACACAAGCTTGATTTGGATAATAAAGGGACATTTGTAGATGCTACAAAATACCGTAGTATGATCGGGCCCCTTATGTACTTAACCTCAAGCAGGCCTGACATTGTGCATGCTACTTGTTTATGTGCTCGGTACCAGGCTAAGCCAACCGAGAAGCACCTCAAAGAGGTTAAAAGGATCTTTCATTATCCTCGGGGAACTGTTCACATGGTTCTTTGTTATACGAATGATTCTGGTTTTAATCTAACCGGCTTTTCAGATGCCGACCATGTAGGGTGTCATGATACATCCAAGAGCACCTCCGGTAGAGCAAAATTCTTAGGCGAGAAGCTAATGAGTTGGTCCTCAAGAAAGCAAGATTGTACGGCGTTGTCTATCGCAGAAGCAAAATATGTGTCTCTATCCGTGTGTAGTGCTCAAGTCCTTTGGATGAGAACACAACTCACAGACTATGGCTTTCACTTTAATAAAGTTCCTATTTATTGTGATTCACAATCAGCCATAGCCATATCCTGCAACCTGGTCCAACACTCCAAGACCAAGCACATAGCTGTCCGATTCCATTTCATAAAGGAGCACGTGGAAAGAGGAACGATTGAACTGTATTTTGCCAAGACGGACTACCAACTGGCCGACATCTTCACCAAAGCTCTTTCTCAAGACATATTTGAATTCTTGGTTCGTCGACTTAGTATGCGTAGTTTCACTCCTGATGAGCTTGAACGTCTTGCACATTTGCAGTAACCTTGTATATGTCTATCAGAAAATCAAAATACAAAAATATAAAACCTATAAAAACAATAAAAAATGAGAAAATCTTTCCAAAAATACCAAAAATATTCTTCTTCGACATGTCTCTCAGCATCGATAATATGGACGTACTTAGAAATGTTGTTCAATAACGACACGGGTACGTACATAAAGTTCGAATGAGAGTTCAAATGTTTTCAAAACATATCTTTTCTATTTTCTTCTCATAATGGCTTATAGTCACATGTCAGACAATAACCCGGTCCCCAAAGAAAGGAAAGTCTTTGACTTATCCTCAACGACGAGAAATTAATTTTTCTCGGTTATGGGCTTATATCAAAACATTCAAAGTTTTAAGCTCATGAACACAAGGAAAATGTTCATTTATGTACATTATTCCTTAACAACGGGAAAGTAAGTTTTCTCGGGTTTTTGAGCATAATTTTTCAAAGTATTTCAAAACTGTGTGCTCATATACTCCCCTATTTTTAATTAGAATTTCTTTTCGAGGGGGAGTACAAACTTTCATGCAACATTATTCTCTCATGTTTCATCACTAGTTTCACAAAAATTTCAATGTCATGCATTTTTTGAGGGGGAGAATAGTGATTAAAATGTGTTATCTTGGATAAGATCTTTGTTATAAGTGCTTTCTCTTCCTAATATATGCAATAATCTTTCCTTTTATGATGCACATATGTAGGGGGAGCGTTTTGGTGATCAAAAAAACCTTCAAGGTGTAAACACGGATTTCATCAACACCTTGATTGCTTTTTCAACAGGTTTTTCTGGTTTCGATATCTATAACTTCAACACAATTATTCACGACGATATTGGTGTCAAAAGGTGGTTAGTTTTTTGTCCTATGATCCAACCAGAACCGGAGGGATCTTCCCAGGGACAATCCATTAGAACTTAGAAGTCCTTAGGAAAGATGGAGTAGTTGAGTGTACGGGAATAATGCCGACTAATGACTTAAGCTAACACTGGAACAATCACAACAAGGTGCTAGTTATGACATCTTAGAAAGCATTGAAGGGGTTGAAGAATGAAAAAGAAATGTAAGGATAAAGAGTGAAAAGAAATAGCCCTCCATACAACTTAGGTAGAAACCGGGTCAATACATCTACTATCAGAATCACGTTGATGATTTCTAGTATTGAAGACAAAGTATCATGGACCCAGTGATTCAATGCACAACCCATCCCAGGCTACTCAAGCTTCTCTCAAAAGAAGTTTGTTTTATTGTCACGGAGTTCAACTCATTTTTATCGACTTTCTCACTCCGAGATAGTAGATATTGAATAGGTGGCAGTCTGCTCCAGCCTCCGATCACCAAATAAACGTGCACTTATAGAGTCTAGAGCCAACGAGATTCATCAAAAATCTCATTAGGACACTTATTCCATATATCAATTGTTGTTCATCATTAGAACACAAACGATGATTTACATAGTCCTACGCTCTATCCTTGTGGTATTGCTAGAACATTCAAAGTGATACTCTCTAGTTATCACAGTGATGAATGGAAATCCTTCCAGTCTTAACATCAAATAGCACTGCGGTAGGTCATATGTACGATTCATTTTGAATTAAACATATTCTAACTGGAAAGCAACAGTGGTTTGATTCTTAATTGATTCAAACTCGTTCCAGGTCTCGACGCAATATCTTTATGATCTTGCCAGAACATTCAGAGTAATACTTTTCAGTATTTACAGTGACGAATGGAAATCCTTCTAGTGTCATCATCAAACAGCACTGTGGTAGGTAACTTGTGTGATTCTATATGAATCAAACTTGTGTCAACTGGAAAGCAACGATGGTTTGATTCTTAATTGATTCAAACTTGTTCCAGAAAATTGAATAGACGACTTAATCAGCAGAATGGAACTGCATGATTCACTCCTTACTATGAATTATCTTACGATATATTCATGTATTGAGAACGGCTACCACAGCCGGAAACCCTGTCAAGGAAGTTCGTTGAACTTACCTAATCACAGGTACAGTATTCTTACTCTATAACGGGAAACCGGAGGAATGCAAACGGTGGCGTAACTTCAAGAGTCATAATTCAAGATCACATGCTCATATAAATGAAGAAAGCTCAAGAACATCTAAAGACAAAGACTTCCGCTACTCTGATGATCAAGGGAGATTGTTAAAAAGCTTTCATGTCAACACAAAACATGAGTATGTGGTTAAAGACACATGAACACAAGCTGGGAAAGTTACAAGATCAAGTCAAGGTAAAGATCAAAGATCCAAGATCACAAGTCATTAAAGGAACTATCAAGAAACTCTTAAGACATCGAGCTTCAAAGTCTGCAACGACAAAGAAGTGAAGTCACATATTACATGACCACCCCTTAGGGGGAGATTGTTAGAAGTAATTAAAGTGATGGTCATATAATATATCGTTGCGAAGCTCGTGAAAAATGT
This sequence comes from Glebionis coronaria, assembly GCA_025667525.1. Lineage (NCBI taxonomy): Eukaryota > Viridiplantae > Streptophyta > Magnoliopsida > Asterales > Asteraceae > Glebionis > Glebionis coronaria. Next base: position 99,900,902 of record CM046879.1, read on the forward strand.
CATTTAATGATGTCGAGAGTTTCTAGTTATTATTGCTTTTGTAACGGGATTTAGTCCCGAACACACAAATGAGGTGTTGATCCTAAACTTAGATCGATTAGCTTTGTGTATACGAGATTAGATCAAGTAATACATGTAGAGAAACCTTTGTATATGCTTTATGAATCTAAGTGTTATGCGGAATTTAACACTTAAACAAGAACACACAATGATATAAACAAACTTTCACTTTGATTATCAATATCAAACTTGCTTACAATGAAAGATGTTTACGAATGAAAACTTATATGAAACTTATATTAAACATTAACCTAAAGGCCTTCTTTTATAGACATAAGAAGCCTTGTACAATAATCTACGTATCAACTATTCTAGGTAAAGATAAATATAGAAAATACATTATTGTTCTTATCTTTACTAGAAGTAATCTAGAATATAATACACGCGTAGAATATATCTTCCATCAGTGTTTGTCTTCAATGTGTCAACGCTTGAATTTGTCTTTGTCAACGCTTAAGCTGTCAGCGCTTGTTTTGTTCTTGTCAACGCTTGTTTTGTTCTTGTCAGCGCTCAAGTGATCTGGCCTTAATTTATTCCCAACAATCCTCCCCTAAACTTGATATCCACTCTTATGATCAAGTTTCTGAATAAGCATTAAGGACTAGGAGGAATCTTACAAACCTTCTCATATTGATAGTGAATAAATCTGATCAAATCTTTTGCCACGTCACTTGAATAATCTATTTCCAGTTGAGTGTCCTTCATCTTCTCCAAAATAGCCTTGGATATGAAATACTGAGCATCCACAAGTAGATACTCAGCAAACTTTGTAGAACTCAAATGGTAAACACCAGCAGCTGAATATAACCTCCATTGAAGACCACTGAGGTCATCTTCAAGATCCTTCCATATTGCAGGATCCTCATCTTTTGGTCCACACATTCTTTTGAATGTGGTCCAAAGTTTTATTCCATTAGCTGAAGTTGGTGCTTCAGCCTCATACTTGGTCTCCAGCAACCTCCAAAGGTCCACCAAGTCTTCTCTATCACAACTTGCAAACAAAGATATGAGAGTGGTAAAAGTGTGTACCTCCTTGCCAAATCTGCCAATCTTCCAGAACCTACATTCATCTTCTTCATAGCTCACAATTGGGTTCCTGGAATCTAATGGTAACACTTGCACCATATCTGAAGCTTCTAATGGGGAGAGCTTGAGGCTCTTTCTTATAACTGCTTCACTTGGATATAGTGGATCCATATCTTTTGGAAACTCAAATGAAATTCCCTTCTTCACTGGCCTGGGAACAATCATAGCTTTCTTGAGTTCCATTTCTTCTGCAAGTTCCTCCTTTCTTTCATCTGAAAGAGGTCTGAGAGTGTTTGCTTCCTGCACTCTCACCCAAATGGGATAAGCCCTGTTTTCCAACTCATCAAATGTCAAAGCCTTCAACTTCTGATATGTCCATCCAACTCCATGACATCTGAGCAACATAAAGTAGAGCTCCCTTCTATCCCTTTTCAACTCTAAGAGAATATTGCTTGCCTTGTGTTTCAAAATTACCTGGCAATCCTTCTGAACTCTAAGTAGAATCTCCAAACCCCATATTTGATCTGAAATGGTCAAGTCTGGATTCTCCATGCATTTGTCTTCCCAAGCATGTTACATTTGAACCACCTCTGGCATGTCAAAGTCAACCTGCAATTTCAATTCTCTCAACTTTTCCCTAGCAAACTCATTACCATACTCAAGCCTCTCTGGTTCTATAATCATCACACTTGAGTCTGAGCTATCTCCATCACTTCCTTCTTCTGAAGTCACAACAAATGGTGACTTTTCCTTTTCACCTTGTTCCATCATTTGTTCAGCTAATCTTCTATCAAACTCAACTTGAGCTGCATCCTTTGGAACAATCTCTTCTACCATTTTACCCTTACCCTTATCGGATGATGCAATGGTTGGTAAGATAGATGGTAATACCTGAGTAGAAACCTCCTTGATGATAGATGATGACTGGGATACATCACCTTCATGTGCAGGTCTGTCAACGCCCAACTTTGTCCTATCAGCGCCAAAAATATTTCTGTCAGCGTCCAAATTTTCCTTGTCAACGCCCAAATATCTTCCCTCAGCGCCTTGTGTAACCTCTCTCAACATAGCTGTAAATGATAAATTTAAGTTGGTAGGAGAGACTAAGGACGTATCAAAACCTGTTTGTTTCTTCAAAGTTGTAAGGGCCTCAGCAACATCCATTGATTGACCATCCTGGCTGCCCTTATCACTCAGATTTATTGGATCTTCCTCCCCTTTGGAAGATTCCTCCATACCCCTCCTAGCACGATCACTTTCCAAAACAACAATCCTCTCCCTCAATTGCTTGAGTTCAAGGCCTTGTGAGCTGACAATTTGTACTAAGTCTGCATTTTGCTTTTGCAAGCTTATGCAGACTGCCGTCAGTTCCATAAGAGTCATTGGTTCCAGTCTGCCCTCTTCTAAAATGGGGATTTGACCTCCCAAGTCAGATTCATTGGGCATGGATGAGGACTTAATGATGGTGGGACTGCCTTGGCCAGCATCTAAGCCAGAACCAATAGTCCCAGCCTCATCCAGGTCACCAACCACACTTGTGGTGGTGGTTCTCTCTGCTACATGGCTAGGACCACCAGAGGAGAACACTCCAGTAGTCCTTTGGCGTTTCATCAACCTATATTCAGGGTGTGTGGAAGATGGTGTAGAAGATAGAGTGGATGTGGGTTGGTTAAGGGGTGTTTGGGATTGTGAAGGTTGTGTGTCAGCGCTAGAAATAGGCACATCAACGCCAACATTGAGTGTGTCAGCGTTGAAGGATTCTGAGGCAATTTGCATTTGTTCAGGGGAAGGTAAAGGTTCAGGAATTGGTTCAAGTTGTGGTTGAGGGTCAATTTGAGGTTGGGGGTCTGGTTGGGGTTGTGCTGCTGCAATAACAGCAAGCATGGCTTGGGTTAAAGGTAGGTCTCTATGGGGTGGTGAGTTCATCTTCATAAAAATAGCTTTCTTTTGCTCAGGGATCTTATAAAAATCATTGTGATCCCTTGAGCAGTAACCTTGAACATCAAAAACCATTTGCAGAAAACGGGGATAAGCTAAAGTCATTTTGTTCCCCTTGTTTTTACACATGCCCTCAAAAATCATTTTTTAATAATTGAATTTTTGCCCTGTTGCAATGCACACAATAGCACTGGCAATGGATCTATTGATCTCATTGTGTGCAGTACATTTGGGACTCAAACATTGAAGGAGGACATGTATGAGGTACTTCCAGGCTGGGGGAAATTCCTGCTTATGATACTTATTTAGAGTACCTTCATCAGGAAAAGGATATCCCAAAGCCCTAAGCCCTTGTTCTATTTCATTTATGGGAAGGGTGGCTATACCATCAGCATCATCAAGATGCAAGGCTTGGCGTACCAAAGCCTCAGTAACCACCCAAGATCTCCCATGAACAATAGAAGTCAATGTGGTCACTCCATTAACTGTTGAGGAACTAATAGTGTTCCAAAACTGCTTAATGTGTGTGACTGGAATGAGTGGTGCATGAGAAAGAGCATACCTTAATGGGGATGCGTTCAAATACGCCACCATTTGTGTGTATTGAGGAAACAGAGTATCATCAGCGACAAGATATGCAATCATGTTGTGTTGAGATCTGAACCCCAATTCCAATTCTGTTGGTTTAAACTTTGGTGCCATTGATGAAAGCTGTTAAATTTAAGTGAAGAAGATGAAGTTGATAAGAGAAAATTGTTAGACAAGAATTATAGATACCCTGTTTAAAATAGGAGCCAAATTTATAGGAGAAATAGATGCATGTGATAGGCCCAAAATTAGGCAAGTATTTTCAAAAATCAATCATGAAAATATTGAAAAAGTTATAAGTTATCTTATGCATTAAATGAAAGTAACAACTCCTAAAATTACGGCCCAAAAATTTGTCAAAAAGTAACAACTGGGTAGGTCCCATTGAGTGTCAACGGTCAAAAATAACCTATCAACGCCCAACGGCTATAATCTTGTCAACGTTTGCCTATAGCCATGTCAGCGTCCAATTTGGTCACAACAACGCTTGGAAAATTCTTGTCAGCGTCCAAAAATAAAAATATTTTAAAAAGTGAAAAATGACCTTAACAAGTAATTTATCCTAGAGAAGATAACCAAAAGCTGATAATTATTATAGGGCGGCAAGAACTGTCCAGTTATGCACACTTGCATTAAGCAAGATAGACATAACAGTCCTCTAGTGTCCCTTGCTAACCAAAACTCTTAACAACCAAGTTACCTTATAAAATCCTTGTTACTCCCAGGTAAATCCCATATCAAAATCATTCCCAAGTCTCCCAACAGACCACAACCAATTCTAGGCCAAAAATGTCTTGGCAACATGCATAGTATATCAACTTTGCATGCTACAGTGCCTCATGATTTAGTAGAAACTAACTCATACTCACCTGTGGACACAATCTAGAATTGTGATAAGAGTATCATATGGATACCCAAACATCCTAAAGGTTCCTAAAACCTCCCCTTAAACTATGATACAAAAAGTTTGCTAAAATCATGCATGAACATAAAAATTTATGTCAAGATAGGAATGAAACATTCCAACCATCATCCATAAATAAAAACTTGTCCAAATGCTTCTCCATTGATCCATAAGCAACTCTGTATCCAAGGGTATACTGCTAACACCATCTGCACATTTAGATTGAAAACCACAAAACTAACATTGTTGCTGACAACGCCCCGATAACACATGACAGCGTTGAGGGAAGCTTTGTCAGTGTTAGACAATTATATTGCTGACAACGTTTGCAAAAACACTTATCAGCGTTCAAGCAACCTTTGTTAGTGTTAGAAAAATATAGTGGAAAATCTAAATCATCAATAAGAGCAACAATAATAATGCATCATCCTGTACATACTTTTACAAAAAGACTCCAAAACACATATTATGTGAGATTGACCATTCCAATACTTGTTACCAAGTATTGAAATCTCCCAGCATCAAAAGGTTTAGTTAATAAATCTGACACATTTTCCTCAGTGTCAACCCTATCTGGTTGTATTAAACCTTTCTCAAAGCAATCTCTTATAAAATGGTGTCTAATTTCTATGTGTTTAGTTTTAGAATGATGTACAGGATTCTTAATGATGCATAAAGTACTATTATTGTCAACAAATATCTTAGTATGCATGAAATTGTACCCATAGTCCAACAGCTGGTTCTGAATCCACAACACTTGACCACAACAAGCAGCTGCAGCCACATACTCTGCTTCAGTTGTAGAATTAGCCACCACTGTTTGTTTCTTGCATTGCCAAGATATCAACCTGCTCCCAAGAAACTGACATCCACCAGTTGTGGATTTCCTATCAAACTTATCACCTCCATAATCACTATCTGAATATACAATCAGCTCCAATGGTGAATCCTTTGGGTACCACAAACCAAGACTAGGATAGCATCTTAGGTACCTAAAGATCCTCTTTACAGCATAAAGGTGACATTCTTTGGGAGTCACTTAATGGCGTGCACAAGCACACACAGCAAACATGATATCAGGTCTGGAGGCAGTAAGATACATCAAGGATCCAATCATGGATCTATAATTCCTGACATCAACATCTTTTCCATCTCCAATCTTTCCCCAAGGGTGTTCTCTATCCATAGGAGTAGTAGCCCTCTTTTCATGTGGAGAAAAGCCAAACTTCTTCAAGATCTCAGCAACATATTTGTCCTGGGAGATGAAGATACCATCTTCTTTCTGCTGAACTTGTAAACCAAGAAAGAAGTTCATCTCCCCCATGGCACTCATCTTGAATTTGTCTGTCATAAGCTTGGAGAAATCCTCACTCATCTTTGGATCAGTAGACCCAAAAATGATATCATCAACATAGACCTGCACAAGCAACACATCCTTGCCTTTCTTCTTTGTAAATAGTGTCTGATCTATGGTGCCCCTCTTGAATCCATTATCCACCAAATAGGTAGACAAGGTACCATACCATGTTCTTGGGGCTTGATGAAGGCCATACATAGTCTTTTTGACTCTATACACTTTATCTGGATTCTCTGGATCCTCAAAACCAGGAGGCTACATCACATATACTTCCTCAACAATGGTGCCATAGAGAAAGGCACTCTTGACATCCATTTGATAGACTGTGAAGCCCATGCAGGATGCATAGGCTAGAAAAATCCTAATAGCTTTAATCCTTGCAACTGGTGCAAAGACCTCCTCATAGTCTATCCCCTCCTCTTGTGTATAACCTTGAGCCATTAACCTTGCCTTGTTTCTGACCACAATGCCTCTTTCATCTCTTTTGTTCCTGAGAACCCATCTTGTCCCTATAGGTCTGACATATCTAGGACAATCAACCAGCTCCCAAACATCCTGAATTGCAAATTGGTGAAGCTCATCCTACATTGCTTCCACCCAACTTGGTTCTTTGAGAGCATCAAATATTTTCTTGGGTTCCTCTTGTGACAGAAAACAGGCAAACAAACATGCTTGCACAAGAGGGGTATCAACCTTCTTGTGTATATTAGCAATAAACCCACCAAGACCTTGATGAGATCTTCTAGTCTGAACTGGAGTCATAACATCACCAATGATCTGGGAAAGGGGGTGATTCTTCATTGTGGAAGTGAGAACTCCTCCTTCAAAAAGTCTGGTGTCCTCAACCTCATTCTCCATGTTGCTAATATCCTCTTCATCAGACTCTCTTACATCAACATGAGGATGAACCTCTTCATATATATTGGAAGGTTCACCTTGTTCAAAATTGGAAGAGAAAAGATGGGCAGAATTGTTGTCAACGCCTGAATCTTGTTTGTCAGCGCTAGGGCTAACAACGCTTGAAGTGTGGTTGTCAACGTCTGAACCATCAACGCCTGAATTGGTCATGTCAACGCTAGATTTGCCTTTGTCAGCGCCTGAAGGACCATGCATGTTTGTATCTGGTGGTACTTGGAAACCACCATTATCTTGTCCAGCAGCAGCAGCAGCAGCAAAAGCATCTGTCCAAATGGGAATTGCGACATATTCTAATATAGGAGATGCCTTTTCTGCTTGTGATCCAACCTTCTTATGAACCTCTGTACCTGAAACATCAACAACTTGTTCCTCCACAACATTTGAAGTTACCTTCACAATGTCTGGATTAGTAACAGGCATATAATTTAAAGTTGTAGATAAGGGTTCCAAATCAAACAACCAATTAGGACCACTTTCAGGATCACTAGGTTTATTCTCTAAAAACCTAACATGGACTCTTTCAACTATACGTTTGTCCTCTTTAAGATAAACCCTATAACCCTTGCTCTGGACTGAATACCCCATGAAGTAACCCTCGTCACCTTTTGCACTAAATTTCCCTAAGGCATCACTAGTATCCAACACTACTACATGACAACCAAAAGGTCTGAGAAAACCAATATTAGGTTTTCTACCCCAAAGTAACTCATAAGGTGTTTTGTTCTGAATTTTGTTAACCAATGCTCTATTTTGCACATAGCAAGCTGTATTAACAGCCTCAGCCCAAAAGGATATAGGAAAGTGAGCATCAGCCAACATTGTTCTGGCTGCTTCAATTAGGGTTCTATTTTTCCTCTCAGCAACCCCATTTTGTTGTGGGGTTCTAGCAATACTAAATTGCCTTGTAATTCCTTTCCTGGCACAGAAATCATCTAGCTTCTTATTCCTAAATTCTCCACCATTATCACTTCTAAGCATTTTAACCTCATTGCCAGACCTCTTCTCAATCTGAGTGATAAAATCAATAAGAACATCAGTTGTGTCACTCTTCATAGCTAGAAAGAATGTCCAAGTAAACCTAGAAAAGTCATCTGTGATAACAAAGCAATATGACTTACCATTCAAACTTTCTATATTGGTTGGACCAAAGAGGTTCATGTGAAGCATATGAAGAGGCCTAGAACTAGTATGCACCTGTTTTGACTTGAATGAGACCTTGTGTTGCTTGCCTTTAAGACATGCAACACAAGAGTGGTCATTGTGGAAGGCCTTCTCAGGCAAACCATCAACTAAACCAAGTCTCACAAGCCTATTTATATTTTTAAAATTTATGTGACCTAGTCTCCTGTGCCACAAATTACTCTCATCTACTGAGGCCTTAGCATAAAAACAAGACATATTGGTATTCATTTTAATCCCATTTAAATTCACATTATATATGTCCTTATGCCTAGGTGTTCTATACTCAATATATTTCTCATCAGGGATCTTAAAATCCTTGCTTAACACCAAACACTCAGTATCAGTAAAAAGAACTTTATTTTTGTTATCACAAACTTGTGATACACTAAACAGGTTGTAATCAAGTTCTTTTACCAGGAAGACGTTCTCAAAACGCTGATTATTGGTGAGAAGGGTTCCTTTGCCTGTGATAGTTCCATATCCACCTCCAAAGTATACCTTATCACCATCTTTAATAGGAGTGAAATTCGTTAGATAGTCTTCCTTCCCTGTCATGTGCCTTGAGCATCCACTATCTCAATATCCATAATCATTGATCTGTCTTTGAATGCTCTGCACATAAAGAAAACAAATTAGTTTTCTTTGGGAACCCAAGTCTCAAAAGACTTGGATTCATCTGGTTGTTCAATAAGAACAGACTTAGTTCTCACAACAACCCCATTCTCATCCTTTTTAGGATGAAATACCCAGTTAACCCCAATAGGTTTTTTAATGACCTTTGAAATGTAATTAAATATATTGCAAGTCATTGAAATCCCATTATCATTAGGGTTTTGATCTTTCTTGGGTCTCCATGTTAAGCTTGAAGAAGCTTTAGACCCCTTACCTTGTGGCTGCAAATATTTAGGTCTGGTCACGTTTCTGTCAGCGTTAGAATTTGTCCTGTCAACGCTGAAATTACCCTTGTCAGCGTTGAACCTAGGGTTTGCTACAGAAACCCATTGCCTATTTGACCAGGTGTTTGTCTTTTGAAATGGTCTTTGTCCATGAGTGTTAGACCCTCTAGTGAAGAATGGGGCAGGTCTAATCACTAGTGGACTTTGCTGCACACAAGGTTTGGGTCTGACAACGTTTGACTTCCTAACAACGTTGACTTTGTTCCTGTCAGCGCTGAAATTGTTTCTGTCAGCGCTGGCTTTGTGAGCGTTGACACACTTGTATGCCAAGTGTGAAAAACTACCACAAGTATAACAAGCTTTTCTAGACACAACCTTAGGTCTAGAAGAGTAGAAGCCTGTTCCATGATTGCTAACTTGACTCTTGGGTGACCTAGTATTCCTATACATCTCTGCATATTTAATGTTAGGTCTTTTAACAGTGTTTGAGCCTAGGTCAACAACTTTACCAGTGATTGGGTTAGTAACCTTAATGGGTGTAGACTCATTTGGACTTTCACATAGCAAACCTCCCTTAACAAATAAAGTAGGGTTAGCTTTCTTCCACTCATTTAGGTCAGTCAACTTTTGTTGATACTCTTCCACTGGAGTGACAACTCTTGGTGGAGGAATGAATTCCTCCTCTTGGAGCTCTGGTAAACCAGTCCAAGATAAGTCCCTTTGTTGGACACCATAGAAGTCACCAGCTGGTGGGGGAACCAAAGAGTAATCATTCATCCCAATCCCAGTCATGTCCTTAGGATCCCTTTATTTAGCCACACAGTCTCCTAGGGTTTGGGTGGCTCTATCAAATCTTTGAATTTTGAGGCCAACATTATCTTTATTTTTAATGGCCTCATCTAACTTAGCTTGTAATTCACCATTAACCCTTTCCATGATGTTTCTAATATCCATACTACCCTCTAACTCATGTTTTAAGATATTGATTTTATCTTTTAAGTCAAATTCCATTTTCTTGTATTCAGAAACGGTTTTCTCAGTTTCAGCAAGAGCTAGTTGGTAATTAGACAATTTACATCTTTCAGTACTCATATCATCTTTTAATTTTAACACCTCTTTGTTAAGTCTTTCAGTATTTAACCTACAACCTTTGCTACAAAAAGCGTCATCATATACCTCATTATCAGATGAAGATGAGGAGTGTGCCATGAGAGCATATTCAACATGCTCTTCTTCTTCAGTATCAGCAACCAAAGCTTTATCCTCTTCAACATTCTTAGCCAGATAGCTCCAATCCCATCCCATACCATCAATTCCTTGAACTGCAACCATGGCTTTGGAATCCTGAGCTTTAACAATCTGACTTGAGGGTTTACCAGCATCAGATCTTTTAGGAGATCTGCATTCCCTCATGAAGTGCCCCATACGATGGCAGTTGTAGCATTCAACTTTGGATTTGTCAAATCCAGCTGTGTCTTTAGCATTGAAGGTCATTTTCTTATTAAACCTTTTGTTCCACCTATTTGCTCTTATACTAGCAAGAGCCATGTTCCACTTGATGTCCATCTCTTCCAAGTGCTCATCACTTATCTGCTCAAGGTCCTCATATGTAATCACTGAACCATTGGGCAAAGAAGCAATGTAAGCACAAACAGTATCCAAATCTAAACCAGCAGGTTTAACTCTTGGGGAGTCATTCTTGAATGTGACAGCGTCTGAAAAGGAGACGTTGACATGACTTGTTCCAGTGCTGACATATGATGATCCAGTAACTAGATGCATATAAGAGTCTTTTTGATTGAATTGTCCTTCACTATGAGAGAAGAAGGCCATGTTGTTGTTGGTAGATTTGCTTCCATGTTCTAAAAGAGTTTCATCTTCCAACAGCCTTAGTTTGTTGTAGATGTCATCAAACGAGGAGCTCTTGTAAGTATTGTTGGCAAGAATAGATCTTGCCTCAATTTTCCATGCCTCACCAAGACTTTTAAGAAAGGTAGCATTGATGTCAACATCACCAACTTGTGTCCCCATGAAGGACAACTTGCTTGTAATGTCAAGCAATCTGCTTCTCACACTACTCAGTTTCTCATTGGGTTGAGCTTTGAAGACAACATAATCATGCAGGAGTTTCTTTTTCTTTTCCTCCTTAGTGTCTGCATTGCCACCATATGCAACTTCAAGAGCTTCCCAAAGATCCTTAGCAGATTCATAGCCTCTATATTTATGTTGGTTTTCTTGTCCCAAAGAGACTTTCAGAATATTTAGGGCTTTCATGTCAACCCTTTTCTTTGCAATGTCATCAGCAGCCACAGCTCTACCATCTCCAGGTTTTTCTTTCTTATCCTCTTCAGGACATCCAGCAACAGCTGTTCTTTGAGCAATGGCATTAAGAATCTTTTGAGCTTTATTGAAAGTGTTACCATATTCAATAATCTCCCAGAGTGTGTAGTCATAGATCCCTAGATATTGTTCAAAGTTGAACTTCCATAAGTCAAAGTTGGTTGCATCAAGCATGGGAATCTTGATGTTTGGTAAGGCTGAGGAGGAGGAGGTTATTGCTTCAGACATGATGTTGTTAGGGTTTCTGAGAAAATTAGGGTTTTGGTGATTTTAGGGTTCTGGTGTTCTTTAAGATCAAAAGTTCCTCAACCAGCTCTGATACCACTTGTTGATCCCAAACTTAGATCGATTAGCTATGTGTATACGAGATTAGATCAAGTAATACACGTAGAGAAACCTTTGTATATGCTTTATGAATCTAAGTGTTATGCGGAATTTAACACTTAAACAAGAACACACAATGATATAAACAAACGTTCACTTTGATTATCAATATCAAACTTGCTTACAATGAAAGATGCTTACGAATGAAAACTTATATGAAACTTATATTAAACATTAACCTAAAGGCCTTCTTTTATAGACATAAGAAGCCTTGTACAATAATCTACGTATCAACTATTCTAGGTAAAGATAAATATAGAAAATACATTATTGTTCTTATCTTTACTAGAAGTAATCTAGAATATAATACACGCGTAGAATATATCTTCCATCAGTGTTTGTCTTCAATGTGTCAACGCTTGACTTTGTCTTTGTCAACGCTTAAGCTGTCAGCGCTTGTTTTGTTCTTGTCAACGCTTGTTTTGTTCTTGTCAGCGCTCAAGTGATCTAGCCTTAATTTATTCCCAACATGAGGAAGGTCTCCTAAACATTTGGTACTTAGTATAAAAGGCCTCCTGAGCCTCATTTGTGTGTGTGTCTTACATTCCATAGTTTGTAGAGAGAGAAACATATGTATTTCTCTCACTAGGAATTCACAACAATTTTTTTTTCTTTTTTCTTCATATAATCTAATCGTTATTTTTTGGTTTAATCTTGTTCTTCATCATCTCTATTTCTTGTTCTATAAGTCGTGTGTTACGTCTTACACATAGGTCCTAACAGTTATTAAAATACAAGATGGATGAGGAGCAAACGATCATTAGGAACAAGACTCGATTAGTTGTGAAAGGTTATAAATAGCAAGAGGGGATTGATTTCGCAGAGTCCTTCGCCCTGGTTGCTCGAATGGAAGCTATTAGGATTTTCTTGGCATATGTTGCACACAAATCGTTCACTGTGTACCAAATGGACGTGAAGACGGATTTCTTGCATGGGCCGTTAAAATAAGATGTGTACGTATGTCAACCTGAAGGTTCCATCAACACTGAACATCCAAGCCATGTCTACAAGTTAAAAAAGGCAATTTCTGGTTTGAAACAAGCACCGAGGGCATGGTACGACGAATTATCATCATTTCTTCTCCAAAATCACTTCAGCAAAGGAACCATTGATCCAATGTTGTTTATCAAGCACTACGACAACGACATCTTGGTGGCTCAGGTCTATGTATATGATATAATATTTAGTTCTATTAACCCAAAATATTCCATATTATTTTCCGAACTTATGAAAAGCCGCTTCAAAATGTTGATAATGAGGGAAATGACATATTTCCTTGGTCTCCAAGTTAACCAATCCCCCTGTGGTATTTTCATACACCAGTCGTGCTCGAAATTCTAAAGAAATTTGGAATGGAAAACTATGATCCTATTGGTACTCCAATGGACACTAAACACAAGCTTGATTTAGATAATAAAGGGACATTTGTAGATGCTACAAAATACCGTAGTATGATCGGGCCCCTTATGTACTTAACCTCAAGCAGACCGGACATTGTGCATGCTACTTGTTTATGTGCTCGGTACCAGGCTAAGCCAACCGAGAAGCACCTCAAAGAGGTTAAAAGGATCTTTCGTTATCCTCGGGGAACTGTTCACATGGTTCTTTGTTATACGAATGATTCTGGTTTTAATCTAACCGGCTTTTCAGATGCCGACCATGTAGGGTGTCATGATACATCCAAGAGTACCTCCGTTAGAGCAAAATTCTTAGGTGAGAAGCTAATGAGTTGGTCCTCAAGAAAGCAAGATTGTACGGCGTTGTCTATCGTGGAAGCAAAATATGTGTCTCTATCCGTGTGTAGTGCTCAAGTTCTTTTGGATGAGAACACAACTCACAGACTATGGCTTTCACTTTAACAAAGTTCCTATTTATTGTGATTCACAATCAGCCATAGCCATATCCTGCAACCTGGTTCAACACTCTAAGACCAAGCACATAGTTGTCCGATTCCATTTCATAAAGGAGCACGTGGAAAGAGGAACGATCGAACTGTATTTTGCCAAGACGGACTACTAACTGGCCGACATCTTCACCAAAGCTCTTTCTCAAGACATATTTGAATTCTTGGTTCGTCGACTTAGTATGCGTAGTTTCACTCCTGATGAGCTTGAACGTCTTGCACATTTGCAGTAACCTTGTATATGTCTATCAGAAAATCAAAATACAAAAATATAAAACCTATAAAAACAAAATAAAAAATGAGAAGATCTTTCAAAATACCAAAAATATTCTTTTTCGACATGTCTCTCAGCATCGATAATATGGACGTACTCTGAAATATCGCTCAATAACGACACGGGTATGTACATAATGTTCGAATGGGAGTTCAAATATTTTCAAAACATGTCTTTTCTATTTTCTTCTCATAATGGCTTATAGTCACATGTCAGACTATAACCCGGTCCCCAAAGAAAGGAAAGTCTCTGACTTATCTTCCTCAACGGGAATTTAATTTTTCTCAGTAACGGGCTTATATCAAAACATTCAAATTTTTAAGCTCCTGAACACAAGGAAAATGTTCATTTATGTACATTATTCCTCAACAACGGGAAATTAAGTTTTTCTCGGGTTTTGAGCATAATTCTTCAAATTCTTTCAAAATTGTGTGCTCATATACTCCCCTATTTTAAATAGAACCTCTTTTCGAGGGGGAGTATAAAGATTTCATAAACATAAAGTTCCAAATTTCATGCTACATTATTCTCTCCATGTTTTATCACTAGTTTTTCAAAAAATTTCAATCACTTGCAATTTTTGAGGGAGAAAATAGTGATTAAAATGTGATCAAAATGTTTCATTTTGGATAAGATGTTTGATATAAGTGTTTTCTCGTCCTAATATGTCCAAATTCCTTTCATTTTCTGATGCACGTTTGTAGGGGAGCGTTTTTGGTGATATAGAAAACTATCAAGGTGTAAACATCGATTTCATTAACACCTTGATTGCTTTTTCAAATGGTTTTTCTGGTTACGATATCTATACCCTTCAACACATTAATTCACGACGGTATTGGTGTCAAAAAATTGTTAGCTATTCGTCCTATGATCCAACCAGAACCAGAGGGATCTTCCCAGGGACAATCCATTAGAATTTAGAAGTCCTTAGGAAAGATGGAGTAGTTGAGTGTATGGGAAAAATGCCGACTAATGACTTTAGCTAGCACTGGAAAAATCACAACAAGGTGCTAGTTATGACGTCTTGGTATGCATTGAAGGGGTTGAAGAATGAAAATGAAATGTAAGGATAAAGGGTGTAAAGAAAGCAGCCGTCCATACAACTTAGGCAGAAACCGGGTCAACACATCTACTATCAGAATCACTTAGATTATTTCTAGTATTGAAGACAAAGCATCATGGACCCAGTGATGCAATGCACAACCCTTCCTAGCCTACTCAAGCTTCTCTTAAAATAATTTTGTTTTATTGTAACGGAGTTCAACTCATTTCTATCGACTTTCTCACTCCAGGATAGTAGATATTGAAAAGGTGGCAGTCTACTCCAGCCTCCGATCACCAAATAAACATGCACTTATAGAGTCTAGAGCCAACGAGATTCATCAGAAAATCTCATTAGGACACTTATTCCATATATCAATTGTTGTTCATCATCAGAACACAAGCGATAATTTATAGAGTCCTACGCTTTATCCTTGTGATATTTCCATAACATTCAGAGTGAAACTCTTTGGTATTCACAATGATGAATGGAAATCCTTCCAGTGTTAACATCAAATAGCACTGTGGTAGGTCATATGTAAGATTCACTTGAATTGAACATATGTTAACTGGAAAGCAAGAATGGTTTGATTCTTTCTTAATTCAACCTCATTCCAGGTCTCGACACAATATCTTTATGACCTTGCCAGAACATTCAGAGTAATACTCCTTAGTATTTACAGTGACGAATGGAAATCCTTTCAGTTTCATCATCAAACAGCACTGCGATAGGTAACTTGTGAGATTCTATACGAATCAAACTTGTGTCAACTGGAAAGCAACAATAGTTTGATTCTTATTTGATTCAAACTTGTTCCAGGAAATGAATTGACGACTTAATCAGCATAATGGAACTGCATGATTCACTCTTTACTATGAATTAACTTTCGATATATTCAAGTATTGAGAACGACTTCCACAGCCGGAAGCCCTGTCAAGGAAGTTCTTTGAACTTACCTAATCACATGTACAATATTCGTACTGCATAAAGTGAAACCGGAGGAATGCAAATGGTGGTGGTATTTCAAGAGTCGTGATTCAAGACCACATACTCAAGAAAAAAATGAATGAAGAAAGCTCAAGAACATCTAAAGACAAATACTTCCGCTACTCTGATGATCAAGGGAGATTGTTAACCACCTTTCATCAATACTGTAAAGAATGAGTATGTGGGGAAAGACACAAGATCACAAGATGGCAAAGTTTAAAGATCAAGTCAAGGCAAATATCAAAGATCCAAGATCACAAGTCATGAAAGGAACGATGAAGGAACTCTCAAGACAACGAGCTTCAAAGTATACAAAAACAAATAAGTGAAGTCACATATTACATGACCACCCTTTATGGGGAGATTGTTAGAAGTATTTAAAGTGATGGTCATATGATATACCGTTGCGAAGCTCGTGGAAAATGTTACTTAATGGTGTCGAGAGTTTCAAGTTATTATTGTTTATGTAACGGGTATTAGTCCCGAACACACAAATGAGGAAGGCCTCCTTCCCATATGAGGCATAGTATAAATAGGAATTCCAACCTCATTTGTGTGTGTGTTTTCCATTTGTTTAGTTTTAGAGAGAGAAACATCATGTCTTTCTCTCACTAGGAATTCACAACACCTTGTTTTATTCTTTCATCATCTTAATCTAATCTTTCTTTTTTGTTTAATATTCATCTCCTTATTTTTTAGTTAGTCGTGTGATATAGTCTTACACCTTAAGTCCCCCATCGAGGGGTGACGGGTTCGAGCCCAGGCCATGCTTGGTTTTTGTAATTCTTTTTTTTGTATTCTTTTTGGACAAATGGCACCCCTACAAGCTTTCTACTTGTGGGGAGTCAAGAACAAGCAAAAAGCACTCACAGTTAAGCCACAAACAAGCTCAATAAGCCATAGATAATCATAGATAATAAGCAGAGCAAACACCCCTAATGTCCGATATCAGATAAATAGACAAGCCTATTATCTGATATCGGGCACAACTAACAAACAAGATCTCAGATACAGACTTCTATTTTGATTTTTGATGAATTTCTTAGTAAGCTAGAATCCTAGATAAGCTCCGAAACAATAACCTAACAATAAAAAAACCTAAAACAACCTACATGCTAACTGCTAACAAGATTGCACACCCTAAAACAACTTTTGTGACCCAAAATCAGATGGTTTTGGCTCTTCTAGACAACAATATTTCACAAGTTTTGATCTTTATTAGCTACAATTAACCACAATAAGACTGGGAACAAACTAGATAACCCCAAAAGGAGTACAAGACACCAGTCCAAAAGAATTAGTACACAGACTTGGATCTTTTTCTATTTTTTGACAGATACTTGAACATGAGACATTAAGGCTGCAAATCATGAAAAAAATCCCATAAATCAACGGATATACACTCCCTAGGGTTGTTCAAGCATGGAAAGGTCACTGGTAGATAATCCCTACCCTTAACCCAACAATCCTAAATACCCCTTAAAGTTTGAAAAACCATTTTTTTTTCTTAACAAAAGTTTATAAAACACCTAAACAACAAAAGATTATCACTGATTTCAGTCAAAGGTTACTTAAACAACACATTACCACATTAATCTCACAACCTCAAAGCATAAATCAAATAGTCACTTGAGTAATTTTTTTTGGCAGAAAATGAAAAAGTGGCTTACCTCCAAGGTGTATATCCAAACCTTGGGGTTTAAGAGCTGATGTGCAAGATTGCACAAGCCTCCTCCTTGTTTAACACAAAAACAAGAAAACAAGATCAAAGAACCAAGACTTGGATCTTGATAAAGTTAGCACAAGATAAATGAAAACAGATTTTGGGTAAAATATTTTCTTACTCAAAACCTTTTCTCACACTTTTGAACTTTGAAAATCTCTTAAAGAAACTTGAAAGAAACAAATTGAAACCACTTAAATCCTCAAACAGATTCACAAACAAATTTACAAATTGAAAATAGATTTTGGAACTTAGAAACCTTTTACCAACTTTTCAAAAACATGAAAAAGGAATTACAAAAGAGACTACTTCACAAACACACTAGCACAAAGATAATATAGAACTCATAATTAACCAAACTTTACCAACTTTTACATAAAATAAAAGGAATTACAAGTTTTTTTTGGAAATTCTAGAACAATGAAAACAAAAGCCCTATGCGCCTTTAATACAGGCTACAAGCTTCTAGAATAAAAAAGAAAACTACTAAACCCGAATGCTTGATTTTCCTCAATTGCCCTTGGAATTTGAATCAAGATATTGGTCAAAATTGTGACCCGTGACCTTTGTTGATTCATGTGATGTTTTTGTGCTGTAAAAATTAATCCAAATCGTTCATTTGATTGTGCAGAACAAGTTATATAAACTATAATCGTTGATCCTCTGCTCCCTTTTGTTTTCTTCCCATACACATGTTCAGGGCACCTTTAGTGTGGGGTCTAGGGTGATGAGTTGTCGACTTTGTGCACATGGGTGTATCCACAAGATATTCAATCTTTGATCTGGACAATTTGAGCCATTATCCCTTTGATTAGATTAGCATTAATACTTAGGGTTTATGAGGAGGGGTGGTGAACAGTACGCGTATTAATCCATCTGTGGCATAACAGTTGGTGTTAACCGCGTACTTTGTTTTTTAAACATTAGGGTGTGAGTTAAAACGGGTTGGTTAATAGATTGGGCTTATGGGTTTAAGATATGGGCTGGTGGGTTAAGGTTGGATATGGGTGGGTATTTGTTGGGTATGGGTTTCAAGTTTTTCAAAAAGAACCCTTATATTTTGTTAACATCTTCATTTCAACTCTTGGCAGTTTGTATGACTTTTCCCTTTAATAATAAGTTAGGACAAATTGCAAAATCAGTCCCTTTCTTCTTTAAAACATGAACAAGGACTATAATTGAACATCTTGCTTTCTTCAAGGGATGATTATGCAATATCTTCAAACTTGAGGGACTTCTTTTATACAAAATGCTTCTTGGAGGCTCATTTGTGGTAAGTCTTCAAAGATGAGGGACCAAACTTGTCATTTCTTCAAACTTCAAGGGCATTTTTTCAAAATCCATAATCGAGTCCGGTTCTTTGTGCGGCTTCGTTTCCCGTGTTCGTTTTTGCTTGTTCTTTGTGATCTTTTATCTTTTCATGATATTCATACCTAAAATACAAAAGGAATAAATACAAGCATATTTCACGGTATTTTATAATATAATAAGCATTTTAAGCCCGTTTTGGATGATGAGACTATGTATAATTGCAGTCTCATCACTAATCTCCTTAGGTTAATGTAGTTCCTCATGGATCTTATTGATACTTACAGTGTAGTCAGGAGTCAGATTCTTACATCTCATGCTATACCAGATGTAAAAACTACTTTTGCTACATTATATAGGGATGAGTCCCGTAAGTATAATCTCAGTTCTTCCAAGAGTTCTAAGTCTGTACCATCTACTCTTGTTGTTAAAACTGGGAATTCAAGTAATAATAATTGGAATAAAGGTTTGAACAAGAATAATAATACTTGGAATTCTAATAAGAATGGGTCTAGTAGTTACAGAAACAATAATCTTGTTTGTAAACATTGTAGTATGATTGGTCATACTATTCACACATGTTTTGAACTAATTGGTTATACTGCTAATTTCAAAAGGAATAATAGTAATGCTAAGAGTAATGTTCATAATGTTAGTATGAATGATAATAAGTGTGATCAGAATAAGTGTTGATACAAAAGTTGGATGATTCTTGCTTGACCCGAATTAGGCTTAATTCGAGTAGGCTTGGCTCCGGCTCTTGCACCAATTGAATAACTTCTGAGATCCTGCACACTAAAGCAGCACGCGTTAGACTTACCGTGGGAACGTATCCCACGATTAGACTCCGACGTGAGAGTAAGTAATCGGTTAGGGTTAGAAATCGGCTGTGAGTTGAGAGTATAGAGAATGTAATACCTTTGTGGAACCCTTGGGGTTCCTTATATAGGCGGTGAAACCCTAATGGGTTGTCACTTTTACTTCGGCCCCAAGCATAAGATAATCACCATAATTAGCTTGATTGTTATCTTCTAATTATGGTGAGTGTATATCCTATTCTTCGAGGCAAATCCCAATCCTGATAGGATTGTGATTCTGTCTAACCCTGTTCTGGCCGTGTCGGGTCGTGGGTCGCACCCATATTATGCGGCCACTACTCATTCAAGCCCATAAGCTTGACATTAATCCAACCCATTCGTGATGGGCTGGAAGCGGGTAGTACCCGTGGACCGGGTTCATGACCCGGTCGGGGACTATACGTCATCATGTCCCCCAGTCTAGTTGTTACAGCCGTAGGCGTAACCTCTAGACTAATCAATGCCCTCTATATATTGTTGTCGCAAATATAGCCACACTAAAAAAAGGCCAGTCGGGACAATATTAATGAATGCATTAATGGTAGTCATTAGTCGGATGTTTTGTCTGCAAAAATGTACCAGACAAGCCCACTCTTGAGCCACGTAAAACTGTCAAGAAGTGACCCGTGGGTCCCTTATGACGTTTCAGAAGTTTCAGAAATCCCATCCGTAAGATGGGTGTAGTGGTTTAGACGTGGCAAACATTCATGGCACCTCGTAACTCGAGGCAACCCTATAAAAGAGTTGGTGTTGTAACTGTGCAAACACACAGTTAACAACTCCATTTCCGCCATTGTTATACCTTCTCTTAATTCTTCATTTCCTCTCCTTCTTCTCCATGGAAATCCATCATACCAGGTTAGACCACCGCGCCTTTCTAATCCTATTTATAAATCATGGTGAAAGATAATGCTGTGATCACGGACGTCCTCAATGTGATGTCCGCGGAGAAGTATATAGACTTTTTGTCTGAATATTACATCCCTGAGAGCGTAAACCCCACCTATCCAGGTGACGGTGAAGCTATCACGGACGCCCCTGAGGGAAAAATAGGCGTGTATACGCGCCTATTTGATTCGGCTAACTATCGCATCCCCCTATCTAGGTTCCTCGTAGATGTGCTATTGTATTATGATTTCCACATAACCTAGCTTCACTGTATAGGGGCGTGCAAGGTTAACCAATTTGAGGTTACCTGCAACGCCTGCGAAGTGACTCACACTGTTAGTCTATTTAGGGTATTCTACTCCCCCTAAATGGTAAACGGGTGGTTGTCGTTTAAAAAACGATCCGAAGTTGCCCCCATGTCTTATAGGAAACCCCTAGATTCCCTCAAGAAGTGGTACGACCACTACTTTTTCGTAGACGCCAAGGTGTTCTCAACCCCTTTTGTTCTGAAGTACAAAGTACGCTTCAACTACCCACCTTCATCCAAGGATTATAGCAGCCAGGATGTGAAAACAATAGACACCCATCGCACTGATTTCCATAGGGGTTTGCCGGAGCACTTCCTATGCTTAATAGGGATCAGCCGCAATTATTTTGGGAGGGAGGATAGATATCCATGCTTTCTGACCGAGCGTAGACAGGGTAGGTATTCTTTATACATGAATATACAGATAAATGTGTCCAAAATGCTTGTAAACTTACTAACACTGATGCGTGCTTATGTCCGCAGAGATGAAGTTGTTTGGTCTACTTCGCCAAGGGGATCCAAGCAAGGTTCCGGAAGGATCCCGGCCCCTGAAAGAGGGCGAGCCCCCATTACTAGTCGCCACCGCCAACATGATTATCGCACTGGAAGAAACAACCGAGCAACGGTCGGATGAGCAGGGGCCAGTGATCTAGAAGTCGCTGCTCGATTTCACCAATGAAGATGGTGGTGAGCTGCTGCTGGAGAATGCCACCTCCATCCAAGGTGAAGAACAACCGACAGACCCATCTATCAACCGCATGTTTAATGATGATGATGAAAGAGAAGATGAAGTGGCGTAGGAGGCCGGATCCTCCCAATAACCAAAACCTACGTCCAAGAAGCGCAAAACCACCAGGAAGGTGGTGAAGAATGTAGAAGCTGAGGCGGGGGAACACAATGCACCCGCCAAGAAACTGAGGAAAGACCACCCGCAGTTCCAGGAAGGGAGAAGCACCACACTGCCTCAAGGTAAACCCCCGCCGCAAGTAGATACCCATGTTTAGAAGGTGACACCAGTTATCACCGTAGCTCCTACCATCACGGAGCCAATGATAGACGTGACGTAAGTACTGATTATACTTCATAATACTTGATCCGCTATCAAAAACTCATAAGTGTAACAGGGTGGATCCTTCGATAGTGGCACAGGAGAAGCAAGTGGAGAGAGAACCTTCTCCCATGATATCCATGATGCCCCCATCACCTCCCCCAACTCACGAAGAGGAGCCTCGCACCGAGGGTCCGGACACCAACCTTCGCCCTGCATGGAACTTGTCCAGCCTAACAAGACTAGAGGCGGAGTCTGAGTGTAAAGAGTTTATGGACCACCTAACTCCTCCCGCGCTGGCACAATATTTAGATGAACTTGAGCATGGGACTCTTCTTGAGCAGTATGATGTTGCCACGCAGCACCAGGTAACAGTTGCTACAGCCTTATGGCGTCGCCTGGAGGAAGCTTTAGCCAATGTGAGCCGTGCTGATAGGAGGATTGCCCATAGGGAAGAGATGGTGGAAAAGCACGAGAAGGCAATCGCCTCCCTGCAGGCGGATTTGGTCGTGGCTGAAGCGACCATCAAAGAACAAACAAGTAACGCCAACGTCCGTGAAGAGCGTATAACTGAGTTGGAGGCTCTCCTTGAGGTAGCCAACAGCCAGATACGCACCATTTTTGTATACCAATGTATATGTGTAACATCCATGTCTTCCTTTGAATAACCCCAAGTATTGTTCACAGGTATCCATAGCCGAAGTCGTCGCCAAAACCGCAGCAGACCAATCCTCCGCCTTGGCAGAAGAGCGTGACACGCTGAAGGAGGAACTCATCAAGGAGCGGGCTGCCATGGAGGAGCGAACAACAGCGGTGGAGGGAGAACTGAGCATGCTGGCAACAGAATGCGCTGAAGTGATGTGCCCCCCACTGCTTACGCCTATAGCTGGTCGTAGGTGGATGGTGGGCCAAGGGATGCGCCTAGCTGTAACAAGGGTAACGGAGGCTCCTCAGTTTGTACAGGCCTTCGCAGATGTTGTGTCAGACGGTATTGACCGTGGCAGGCATGAGGGGTTGACCAAGGCTGCGGAACTGATAAGCAAGAAAGAGGACATCTCCAAGCATGCCTATCATAACCCCGAAGCAGAGGCAAAAATAATTGCCTCCATGGCCGCTCTTGGAGATATGCAATACCCCTTCCTAGATGACCTTGAAGCTCTAAAGGATGCCTCCAACGAGGAGATCATGGCAAAGCTCACCCCAGACCTTATCCAGCTTACTCTGCCAACATATGATGCCAGTCTGAAGGTCGTGAAGGGTGAGACGCCCTTGACTGAAGCATTGGAAGCCAACCTGGCCAGGGCGTAGAGTTAAAAGGATGCCCGTGGCGAAGCCCTGCGTGCCATGATAGTCGAAGAGAAGAAAGAAGTAGGAGATTTTTTGCCTCCTTTGTAGTGTAATTATTCTAAACATTTGCACCTTGTATTTATTCGTTCGTGCATGTACACGGCTGGAATTCGCAACTCTTTGTGTAAACACTTTTTAGAATATCATAGGTATGAGTCCGTGGTGATCACGAAAATTTTGTTCTAATTTGAAACTTGTTTATATTCCTTAGAAATCATGTATCTGGTCGCATGACATGTAACAGATTATCAAGAATAAAACTAAGTCTATAATTTACTAGACGTGTAGCGTGTGTCTTTATCATGTCCGTCACTATGTAAGTACGGTATGCGGAAACTTATTACAACGTCTTGTAAATAAGGTGTCTAGTAAGGAAACATGATCCGCGCCACTGGGGTTGCATCCCTCTTATGCGACAAGTTGAATTATTAGGTTCACTTAATCCTCTTACCGCGCCTGGGAGCGAATAGTACATGTACGGTTTGAATGAATGCATATGAATAAGAAATAGCACATTATGGAAATAACAAATAAATCTAAAAGACATAAGACAATAATATGCACAAGAACAGACCTTGGAGCTAGCTAGGCACCATGGCATTTTATTAGAACAGTTACGATTTTTTGACAGAATTAAAATCCTAAGACAAATAGAACCTAGAAAGCATGAAAACAAAAAATACATGGATCTTCATTAAAGCTGACCACAGCGAAGTGTCCATGCGGAGGCCGTAGCCCTCTCAGAGGTAGCATCTTTTAAGGTTGAAAATATTCCACGTACGATCCAAGTCACGGCCAACCATATCATGCAACTTGTACGCACCTAGTCCCAAATCTTCTGTGACCTCATACGGCCCTTCCCACTTTGGACCAAGCTTCCCTGTGTTCTCCGCGCGACTTGCTTCGTTAGCACGATAAACAAAATCCCCCGGTCGGAAAGAAACGCCCTTGACTTTAGAATCGTAATAAGATTTCATACGTGCCTTAGACTTGGCCTCATTAATGGCTGCTATCTCTCTTTTCTCCTCTAATAAGTCCAGATTGACCCGGAGTTGCTCATCGTTCGTGACGACATTAACCTCCGTAGTGCGGATTGTTGGCATCCTAATTTCTGCTGGGATAACGGCCTCGGTTTCGTAGGCCAGCGCGAATGGAGTGTCCCCATTGGCTGTTTTGATCATTGTCCTATGTGCCCATAGGACATGGGGCAGTTCATCTACCCACTTAGCAATTTGTTCATCTAGGCGTGCTTTGATACCTTCACCTAGGCTTCTGTTTGCCCGCTACACGAGACCATTAGTCTATGGGTGTTTAAATGATGTGAAACGCCGTGTAATGTTCAACGCCACACACCAATCCTTGAATGGATTATCCGCGAACTGTTTTCCGTTATCCGAGATAATCTCGCCTGGCAAACCAAAGCGGCACACAATATTTTCCCAAACAAACTTTTTTACCTGTTTGCCCATAATCGTTTTGACCGCCTTAGCTTCTATCCAGCGTGTAAAATAGTCCATTGCGAAAATCAAGAACTTAACGCCTCCTGCGGCAACAGGAAAAGGTCATGCAATATCAATCCCCCACTTATAGAATGGCTATGGGGATGTGATGGGTGTTAGTACTTATTGTGGATGTCGCGGTACTGGCCTGTGGACTTGGCAATCGCGGCATTTAAGAATCATGTCTCGTACGTCCCGATGCATAGTCGGCCAATAGTACCCTATGCGTAAAGCTCGTACCACTACTGATCTGGGGCCTGCGTGCATGCCGCACGACCCTTCATGTATTTCACTAATCACATAGCTATCCTGGCGCGGCCCGACGCATCGCAACCACGGCTGTAGTAAGGAACGCTTGTATAGAACACCATCTCGGAGTTCGAAATGCTGCAACTTCCTTTTGATACGTCGTGCCGCCTTTTCATCATCCGAAAGGGTTTCATTAGTTAAATAGCTGATAATCGGGGTCATCCATGTAGGTCCCTCTTCTTCAACTATAGTTGCTATTTCCCCTCCTGTAATGGATTTTTCCTTGAGTATTTCCACCAATACTTGTTTGGATAAATGGGCGAAGCTTGTAGACGTAATCTTGCTAAGAGCATCTGCCTTCTTGTTCTCGCCTCTTGGTACCTGCTTGATGGAAAACTTCCCAAAAGTGGCGATGAGTGCCTTGACTTTCTCCAAGTATTGGATCATGTTATCATCCTTGGCTATGTACCCTCCTAGGATGTGATGCGTGACAAGCCGTGAGTCCACGTAGGCCTCAAGGTTGCGGGCTCCCATCATAGCAGTGATTTTTAAACCCGCAATCAATGCTTCATATTATTCCTCATTATTCGTGGCTGTGAAATCAAAGCACAAGGCGTAGGTAAACTCCATTCCTTCCGGGTTTGTGAGAATAAGGCCGGCTCCTGATCCGTCCGTGCACGAAGATCCATCAGTAAACATAACCCATGGTTCCATTGGAATTTCTTCCTTTTGCACCAATGGTTCGTCCTCCTCAAGTTTCTCAATTAAGAAGTCTACCAAAATTTGGCCTTTGACGGTTGTCCTCGGTCTATAGGAGATGTTATGTTCTCCTAATAGGACGCTCCACTTCTGTAGCCTCCCGACCACGTCCGGTTTAGATATTATCTGTTTTATTGGCTGATCGGTGATGACCACAATTGGGTGCGCCTGAAAGTACCGGCGCAGCCTTTTGCGGCATAAACTAGTGACAAAACCAACTTCTCCATTGATGAATAGTTCAACTATGTCCCCTGCAATGCTCTACTTATGAAGTAAACCGGAGTCTGGACTGAATCCCGATCAGTCATAAGGACTGCGCTTATTGCTCCGTACGTAACGGACAAATACATAATGAGATCTTCCTTAGGTCGGGGTGCAACTAGCATGGGAAGAGCCGCAAGATGTTGTTTAAGCTGCCCAAAGGCTTCCTCTGCTTCCCTTGTCCAGCGAAAGTCCCCTTTCTTTAAGCACTTCTTGAGTGTTTTAAATAGAGGTAGTGACTTCTCTGCGGACTTTGATAAGAACCTATTTTCCATTGAGTGGTTGTACCTCCTTTCGTGTCCGAGGGTATGGTAGTTGTATAACGGCGTCCGTCTTCTCCGGACAAGGCTTGATGCCGTTTTGATTAATCATGTACCCAAGGAACATTCCTTCGGTCGCTCCAAACGTGCACTTTTTTGGATTCAGTTTCATGTTGATTCTCCTCAACGCATAATTCCTGCGCATAATTCTTGCGTCCACCAGCTTCCGTACCTCTTCCAGTATTACCTGGCTGCGTTCTGGTGCTTGACCATGCTTCTTTTGCTTAACAGGGGGATATCCCGGGCGGACTTGAAGCCTATGTTCTGCTATCGAACATGGCACGCCCGTCATATGCTTTGGCTCCTATGAGAATATATCAAGGTTTGCCTTTAGAAGAGAGCACATGGCCTTCTTCCCTTTTTCCGATAGCGTGCCCCCGATGGCTATCTCTTGTTTCGGATAGTCGGTGTAAAACCCGCATGCTTTTACCATGAATAGTTCCCTTAAGATCGTGTGTACTAGATTTAAACTTTCCTAATATAGCATGATTACGATTACGTGTTAGGATTTTACGTATTACGTACGTGTTAGAACACGATAAGTATTTACTACGCACGAGCACGTAATAATTATTTGAAAATAATTAATCACGAACATACGATCATGAAATCATGAACGTAATTAAAACATGAACTATTATTAATTACGTATATATATTTATTACGAGCGTAATTAAATATATTAGATCACGATAATTACGTAACGAGAACACATAAAACGCGAACACAAATAATCACGAACGAATAACTAAACATCGAGACACGGAAAAAGGTACGGGTACCCCATGTGGGGCCCCCTACCCGCGGCTACAAGGAACAAATGGGCCAAGCCCATTTGTAATTTTTACTAAAGGGGTTAAATGATTTTTACACTACTCAAAATCACTTTACAGAAGATTTTAGCAAAAACCTAAAACCCTCCTCTCTTCTTCTATGTTTGGCCGCCACCCTCAAAACACCACAAGGATGTGTTTGTTGATCTTGGATCTTGGAATATTAGTTGGTGATCGTGTTTGTTCTTCGTCCTTTTGATCCACGAATTCGGTAAATCCTTTTTAAACCTGTTTCTTTTGATTTGATCTTTTATAAATCAAGAACATGTTATGTTTTACAAAAACCTAATTAAAATCATGGATCTAACATGAATTGGGGTTTAATAAAATCAAAAGTATTGTTTTAAGGGGTGTTTGTTTTGGCCGCAGCCTACACCGAACCCAAGGGGGGTTTCGGTTTGGCCATCCGACCAACACCGAGACCATATGGTCCCGGTTGGTTGGTGTGGGTCCCACGGCAGCATCAAGACAAGGGGTACCTCGATTTGGTTCGGGGTACGGTGTCGCTTTTATGTCCGGTTCATGGTGTATGTTTAGTTTTATTTTTTTTATGATCTTATGTTAAAAATTAAATTAATAAAAAGACATGATTAATTTAATAACATGACTTAGGTTATTTTAATTATTAATAATCATGAAATTAATTAACCTAAGTATTTTTATATTTTAGACTTATAATTAATTAATTATTTAAAAACCATGATTATAATTAATTAATTAACATGACTTAGGTTATATTATTTATAAATAATAATACATGTTTTAACCTAAGTATTTAACTTTATTTAATTAAAAACATGTTATACTTTAATTAAATATTTTAACCTATAGTTTAATTTAATTACATGAAATAATTATTAAACTATACATTATATCATATGACTTAGAAAATAATCATCAAAACACTTAGGCTTATATACTTAGCTTATTTAACCAGCTTATTTCTAATTATGGGAACTTTCTATTTTTAGAAACTTCATTAAATAAGGCAGCTAATCTATTTATGGAAACCTTCTATTTTTAGAAACTTATTTATTTTAGGCAGCTAATCTACTTATGGAAACTTATTTAATTAAGGCAGCTGATCTATTTATGGAGACTTTCTATTTTTAGAAACTTATCTATTTTAAGAAGTAATTATATTTTTGGAAACTTTCTATTTTTGGAAACTTTCTATTTTTGGAAACTTTCTATTTTTGGTAACTTTCTATTTTTGGAAACTTTCTATTTTTGGAAACTTTCTATTTTTGGAAACTTTATATTTTAGGAAACCTGCTATTTTTGGAAATTTACTTATTATTACACAGTAACTATAATAATACATGAAATACCAGAAATACTTAATCAGATTAAACAGAATATAAGATAAACACAGTTTAAGGCTTAAAACAGTAAAACATGGTAAAAATACATAAAATAAGCTAAGACATGACATAAACCAGCTACGTATTTAGTAAGCAGATACTTATTCATGTATGTATTTATGTAGCACTAGTGATTCGGAGGTAGGATTCCTCTCAGTTCATCTTCTTCGTTCACTGGACATAAGGTACGGATTCCCGTCCTTTCAGTATGGACATTCTTTCTTTATTAGGATTCCCCGTATGCAGCCAACTGTTTTCCCGTAGTATAAGTTACGTGTTTGATTGCTTATGTTTAATTAAGAATACCTATAGCCATATACATGCATGACCAGTTTCACCTAGTTATGGAGGTACCATAACCATAACATTAGAGGCATTGATGTTATGACTTCACCACGGCAGAGTGATTGCTCATGGCGTCCCTTCAGCTTTTGGCCATTTATATTATATTTATCATGTGGGGCGTATGGGTGCATCCTAGTTACATGTTTTTAGTCAGGATTTCATGGTGAATGTGGTGTGTGCCTTGCATCCTTCACAAGGAGCTGATCCCTCCTACCCAAAAACCAGTATATTAAATTAGAGGCAGCCCCTCTAATTTGCATGATGAGGTCACCCCTCCAAGTATTCATGCACGGTGGATTTTCATGACCTATATTGGCTAATGGTAAAATATGATAAACAGTTTTTACAAGATAAACATAAGACTTTTCAAACTATAAAACCAGTTTTATCAAGACTTAACCAGGTTACTCGGGACTTAGTTTCTTCCGCTGTTATATGTTATATGCTTATCCTATTCATGCTTTATTGTACATCCGTGCACTGAGCGTATTTGCTCAGCCGTTTTCCTTTTCTATGTTCCCAAAACGGCAGGTACTCAGGGACGCTCGTAGACACTAAGAGTACGTGCATATGGACTGGAAGCTGTCTAGCCTTCTTTACTTTATGCATTTCCTTTCTTATGATACATTTGCTTTGGACATTGTTTAGTCCTTTCCTTTACTATACTTATGTTTGTGTGTGATGAGCTTTACTTTTGGACTACCGATGTTTGATTCCGGTATTTTCCTTTTATGGTCAAGTAATGTTTAGACATTTTTCCTTGTATGCTTTGATGACACGCTATAATTGCATGTGACATTTCCATTATCAAAATGGGGTGTTACAATTATGGTATCAGAGCCAAGGCTTCGACCTGTAGGCTCTCAAATATGACCTGTGATTAGTGGGTAGTCACTACGGTCTTCCTAGAACTGACAATTGTTTTCATGCATTCATCATTTTTAAGCATACATATACATGTCATTGTCGCAGATTTTTGACTAAGTAATGGTTGGTACAGGACTGGCCCTATTTAGTCGCATGTGTTTTATCGAAACTTTTAGATTTGGGACCGACCCATAGGCGTCCCCTCGCTATGTCTTTTGTTTTGGGTGAACTGAACAGAGGCGTTCACTCTCGAGCATACAAAAGTTTTCATAAAACTGCATCATGCATTCATACACAAAATTTTCTTGCATAAAATTTTTCTCGTGAAATTTTGGTATAAATTTTTTTCATGTATATATATAGATTTTATGTTTTGATCTGTTTAATCATATGTTTTATGTTATACTGTCAGATGGTTCTCACACGCGAACAGCAGCAGCTCAATGCTGCAATTCAAGCTGCCATGCAAGCTTTGCTTCCTCAACTGAGGAATGACATCAGGGCTGAAGTTCAAGCTGCCAACAATCAGCAACATAATCAGGCACCTCCTCCTCCTCCTCCAGTGACATTAGCAGTATGGCTGGAGAGATTCAACAAGCTCCGCCCTCGAGCTTTTGAGAAGACAGATATCCCCAGCGATGCTGAAAGCTGGTTGGCTCACATCGAGAAGATTTTCAATGCTATGGGTTGTGATCCCGCATACAAGGCGAGGTTGGAATGCTATCGGTTTGAAGGCGATGTACTTAATTGGTGGGTTAGCATTGATGCAATCTGAAGGTGGTGACGAGTGGGTTGCTGGTTTGACTTGGGCTCAGTTCAAGGACATGGTGATGGAGCAGTTCTTTCCCAAGGCTGAGCAGGACAAGCTCAAGAGAGAGTACCATGGGATCCGACAGAGAGCTGGGGAGAATAGCAACGAGTTTATGCAGCGCTTT
Organism: Glebionis coronaria; assembly: GCA_025667525.1. NCBI lineage: Eukaryota > Viridiplantae > Streptophyta > Magnoliopsida > Asterales > Asteraceae > Glebionis > Glebionis coronaria. Next base: position 99,931,611 of record CM046879.1, read on the forward strand.
CTTCGCTTAGTTGGTTTCCTTGGTGCGGCAGCAGGTACTCCTAAAGAGCAGGCACATCAATTTAGATGGGCTCTTCGCACATCGGTCGCAAACAATCTGGTGTGTGCTACGTTCAACACTGTAGCACAAGTGGCCGATGCAGCACGTAAACTGGAGATGCTGCAGGAGAGAGATGAGTTCGGGGAAGCTGAAAGACCCGACAAGAGGTAAACATTCGTATTCAAGCGGTGATCAATCCATACACTTTCCATATGTCAATTATTCATCTCTTTAAATGTATCTTCCAGGCAGAAAACTAGGGACCGGTCTCAGCCGGCTACTCAGCAGCAGCCTCATCAGCCCAAGGGAAACGGTCAGACTAACGACCGTTCTGCTACGGATAGGCGTGGCGGTAATGATAATTACCGTAACAACGCTGGGCACTCCAACATCAGCAGGTCCTAATACTTACGCATTTCCTTATGATTTCATGTTATAACTCATATTCTGACACTTTAGCAAAACTTCTACCAGGAACCATGGAAACGGTAGGGACCAGAACCAGAGAGGTTCGCAGCCTAGCCGTCCAGCTATCACTGGTATTCAATCTTACGATTATCCGCTTTTTCCTTTGTACCCAATTATCATGTCTTATGTAAAATGTTTTATCAGGTTCCCATCCAGCCAGAGCACCTGCTGGAGGATTCACTCATCCTCTTTGCTCTACTTGCCACCGTAGGCACCCAGGACCATGTCGCCGTAATACTGATGCGTGCTTCAAGTGTGGTCTTCCTGGCAATATTATGAAGGATTGCCGCAAGGGCGAGATGGAGGGTACATCGGGACATGCTGATACCAAGCCGCCTCTACTACCGGGCGTGTCTACACGACATCTCGAGACCAGGCCAACAAGTCTACAGGTACCATCACTGGAATCTTGTATATGTATGGTCAAGCTGCATGTGTTCTTTTCGATACGGGTGCTACTCACTCAGTTATTTCTACTGCTTATGCTAAGAACATTAGGATGCTCCCCATGCCACTAGAAAATAGGCTTACTATTTCCACGCCTTTGAGAGACTCTGTATTAATCACCCATGTATACAAGAGTCTTCCCCTAGAATTTGACGATAAGGTTCGACCTGTTGACGCACTTCCGCTGGACATGAATGACTTCGACATGATCTTGGGCATGGATTGGCTATCCAAGCATCATGCTACCATAGACTGCCATTCATATCGAGTTATCTTCGGTGATGTTAATGCACCAGAGTACATTCATAATGGGTTCATACCCGGACGGTCTGTACAAATCATATCTACCCTGCAAGCGCGTACACTACTGTCACATGGCTGCGAGGGTTATCTAGCTACGGTTCACGACATGGATGTTGAATCCCCATCAATTCAGGATCAACCTATAGTGTTAGAATTCCAAGATGTTTTTCCAGCAGAACTTCCGGGCATACCACCTGCACGAGAAGTGGAATTCAGTATCGAGCTTATTCCAGGAGCTGAACCAATCTCCAAAGCTCCTTATCGCATGGCTCCCATAGAGCTGAAGGAGCTGAAGGATCAACTGCAAGAACTTCTAGAACGAGGTTTCATTCGACCGAGCGCATCTCCATGGGGCGCACCGGTCTTGTTTGTTAAGAAGAAGGACGGCAGTATGCGTCTTTGTATAGACTATCGCGAGCTTAACATGATTACCATTCGGAATAGATATCCACTGCCACGCATTGACGATCTGTTTGACCAACTCCAAGGGGCCAAACACTTCTCCAAGATTGATCTTAGGTCAGGCTATCATCAGCTACGGGTTAAGGAGCAGGACATCGCTAAGACTGCCTTTCGTACCCGTTATGGCCACTACGAGTTTGTAGTTATGCCATTTGGCTGACAAATGCTCCAGCAGTGTTCATGGATTTGATGAACAGAATCTTCCATGAATTTCTGGACAAGTTCGTCATTGTCTTCATCGATGACATCCTGATTTTCTCAAAGTCCAAGGAGGAACACGAAGACCATCTTCGTACAGTACTACAGATTCTTCGCTAGAAGCAGCTGTATGCTAAATTCTCCAAGTGTGAGTTCTGGTTAGACAAGGTGGCATTCTTAGGTCACATTTTATCAGCAGAAGGAATCACTATGGATCCAGCGAAGGTTGAGGCCATTACTAAGTGGCCAAGGCCATCATCAGCGACGGAATTCCGTAGTTTCTTAGGCTTAGCTGGCTATTACCGTAGGTTCGTGGAGAATTTTTCCCGCCTAGCACTACCATTGACCAAACTGATGCGGAAAGGGGGGAAATTCATCTGGACTGAAGATCGAGATAAGAACTTTGAAGACCTGAAGCAGAAGCTAGTATCTGCACCTATTCTTACTCTACCATCTGGTACGGGTGGATTTCAAATCTACAGCGATGCATCGGGGAAGGGACTTGGCTATGTTCTCATGCAACATGGGAAAGTGATCGCGTACGCTTCACGGCAGCTTAAGCCCTATGAAGAAAATTACCCCACGCATGACCTGGAACTTGCTGCAGTCGTGTTTGCATTAAAGATATGGAGGCACTACTTATATAGAGAATCATGTGACATTTTCACGGACCACAAGAGCTTGAAGTATATCTTCACTCAGCGTGAGTTGAACATGAGGCAGAGGAGATGGTTAGAGCTGTTGAAGGATTATGACATTAATCTACAGTATCATCCCGGAAAGGCAAATTTAGTAGCAGATGCTCTTAGCAGGAAGTCCGGAATGATCAACGACATTAAAATCGAAGAGGAAATCATCAGAGACTTGGAGCGACTAAACATCGAGATCATGGTACGTGGACAACACGGTTACTGGGCTAATCTTAGAGTAGAACCCGAGTTACTCTCTAAGATCAAGGAAGCTCAGAAGGATGACGGAGAAATCTGGGCGATAGTACAGAATTTGGAGAAGCAGACGGAATTCAGAGTAGATGCAGATGGTATCGTATGGCAGGGCACGAGACTTTGTGTTCCTGATGACCAAGAACTCCGGGAAGCTTTGTTAGCTGAAGCTCATAGCTCCCCATTCTCTATACCTCCTGGTTCGACTAAGATGTACCATGACATCAAGCAGTACTTTTGGTGGAGTGGTATGAAACAGGATGTGGCCACTTACGTCTCCAAATGTCTTACCTGCCAGCAGGTTAAGATCGAGCATTAGCGATCTGGCGGTCTCCTTCAACCGTTAGATATTCCAGATTGGAAGTGGGACAAAATCACCATGGATTTTGTTACTGGTCTTCCGCCTACCAAGAGGAAGCACGATGCAATTTGGGTTATCATAGATCGACTTACCAAATCAGCTCATTTCTTACCGATCCGTAAGGAAGATCCGGTAAGTAAACTCGCCGATACGTACAGAAGAGAGATCATGAGACTCCACGGTGCACCATCCAGCATCGTCTTAGACAGAGATCCTCGATTCACTTCGTGCTTTTGGAAGAGTCTGCAGAAAGCTTGGAGTACACAACTTAAGCTTAGCACGGCTTTTCATCCTCAAACGGACGGACAATCGGAGCGAACCATTCAGACATTGGAAGATATGTTGAGGTCATGTGCGTTGGAATGGACGGGTGATTGGGACGATTACATTTGTTTGGTGGAGTTTGCATACAACAACAGTTGGCACGCAAGTATCAAGTGTGCTCCATTTGAGATGTTGTACGGCAGAAAGTGTCGCGCTCCAATCTGCTGGGATCAGGTTGGCGAGCGAACACTTGAAGGACCGGAAATCATAGAGATGACAAATGAGAAGATCGCAGTAGCTAAGCAGAAAATTCAGGAAGCACGGTCACGTCAGAAGAGTTACGCCGATAAGCATCGTAGGGACATACACTTTAACGTAGGGGATCACGTCTTCCTTAAGGTTTCGCCAGCACGTGGTGTTAGACGCTTCGGGATTAAAGGGAAGCTCAGTCCTCGTTTCATCGGACCGTTTGATATCATTGAACGAGTCGGTGTAGTATCTTATCGATTGGCGTTACCTCCGCAGCTTTCGCATGTGCACAATGTGTTTCATGTGTCCTTACTCAGAGGGTACCAGTATCATCCCCTTCACATGGTTCAGTATCCACTAGAACAGATACGTGAAGATCTCACTTTTATAGAAGAACCCGAACGAGTTCTTGACAGACAAGAACGACTCATGAGGAAGAAGACGATTCCATTCGTCAAAATCCTATGGAGGGATCATACCGAGCGGGAAGCCACTTGGGAAACAGAGGAGTCTATCCAGGCTTCTTACCCTCATTTCATATTTTGAATTCGGGTATGTTCTTCTTTTCCAGTTTACTTTATCTATAATTCGGGGACGAATTATTCTTTTTAGGGGGGAAGAGTTGTAAAACCCGCATGCTTTTACCATGAATAGTACCCTTAAGATCGTACGTACTAGATTTAAACTTTCCTAATATAGCATGATTACGATTACGTGTTAGGATTTTACGTATTACGTATGTGTTAGAACACGATAAGTATTTACTACGCACGAGAACGTAATAATTATTTGACAATAATTAATCACGAACATGCGATCATGAAATCATGAACGTAATTAAAACACGAACTATTATTAATTACGTATATATATTTATTACGAGCGTAATTAAATATATTAGATCACGATAATTACGTAACGAGAACACATAAAACGCGAACATAAATAATCACGAACGAATAACTAAACATCGAGACACGGAAAAAGGTACGGGTACCCCATGTGGGGCCCCCTACCCGCGGCTACAAGGAACAAATGGGCCAAGCCCATTTGTAATTTTTACTAAAGGGGTTAAATGATTTTTACACTACTCAAAATCACTTTACAGAAGATTTTAGCAAAAACCTAAAACCCTCCTCTCTTCTTCTTTGTTTGGCCGCCACCCTCAAAACACCACAAGGAGGTGTTTGTTGATCTTGGATCTTGGAATATTAGTTGGTGATCGTGTTTGTTCTTCGTCCTTTTGATCCACGAATTCGGTAAATCCTTTTTAAACCTGTTTCTTTTGATTTGATCTTTATAAATCAAGAACATGTCATGTTTTTACAAAAACCTAATTAAAATTATGGATCTAACATGAATTGGGGTTTAATAAAATCAAAAGTATTGTTTTAAGGGGTGTTTGTTTTGGCCGCAGCCTACACCGAACCCAAGGGGGGTTTCGGTTTGGCCATCCGACCACCACCGAGACCATATGGTCCCGGTTGGTTGGTGTGGGTCCCACGGCAGCATCAAGACAAGGGGTACCCCGATTTGGTTCGGGGTACGGTGTCGATTTCATGTCCGGTTCATGGTGTATGTTTAGTTATATTTTTTTTATGATCTTATGTTAAAAATTAAATTAATAAAATGACATGATTAATTTAATAACATGACTTAGGTTATCTTAATTATTAATAATCATGAAATTAATTAACCTAAGTATTTTTATATTTTAGACTTATAATTAATTAATTATTTAAAAACCATGATTATAATTAATTAATTAACATGACTTAGGTTATATTATTAATAAATAATAATACATGTTTTAACCTAAGTATTTAACTTTATTTAATTAAAAACATGTTATACTTTAATTAAATATTTTAACCTATATTTAATTTAATTACATGAAATAATTATTAAACTATACATTATATCATATGACTTAGAAAATAATCATGAAAACACTTAGGCTTATATACTTAGCTTATTTAACCAGCTTATTTCTAATTATGGAAACTTTCTATTTTTAGAAACTTAATTAAATAAGGCAGCTAATCTATTTATGGAAACCTTCTATTTTTAGAAACTTATTTATTTCAGGCAGAAAATCTATTTATGGAAACTTATTTAATTAAGGCATCTGATCTATTTATGGAAACTTTCTATTTTTAGAAACTTATCTATTTTAAGTGGTAATTCTATTTTTGGAAACTTTCTATATTTGGAAACTTTCTATTTTTGGAAACTTTCTATTTTAGGAAACCTGCTATTTTTGGAAATTTACTTATTATTACACAGTAAGTATAATAATACATGAAATACCAGAAATACTTAATCAGATTAAACAGAATATAAGATAAACACAGTTGAAGGCTTAAAACAGTAAAACATGGTAAAAATACATAAAAATAAGCTAAAACATGACATAAACCAGCTACGTATTTAGTAAGCAGATACTTATTCATGTATGTATTTATGTAGCACTAGTGATTCGGAGGTAGGATTCCTCTCAGTTCATCTTCTTCGTTCACTGGACATAAGGTACGGATTCCCGTCCTTTCAGTATGGACATTCTTTCCTTATTAGGATTCCCCGTATGCAGCCAACTATTTTCCCGTAGTATAAGTTACGTGTTTGATTGCTTATGTTTAATTAAGAATACCTATAGCCATATACATGCATGACCAGTTTCAACTAGTTATGGAGGTACCATAACCATAACATTAGAGGCACTGATGTTATGACTTCACCACGGCGGAGTGATTGCTCGTGGCGTCCCTTCAGCTTTTGGTCATTTATATTATATTTATCATGTGGGGCGTATGGGTGCATCCTAGTTACATGTTTTAGTCAGGATTTCATGGTGAATGTGGTGTGTGCCTTGCATCCTTCACAAGGAGCTGATCCCTCCTACCCAAAAACTAGTATATTAAATTAGAGGCAGCCCCTCTAATTTGCATGATGAGGTCACCCCTCCAAGTATTCATGCACGGTGGATTTTCATGACCTATATTGGCTAATGAATATGATAAACAGTTTTTACAAGATAAACATAAGACTTTTCAAACTATAAAACCAGTTTTATCAAGACTTAACCAGGTTACTCGGGACTTAGTTTCTTCCGCTGTTATATGTTATATGCTTATCCTATTCATGCTTTATTGTACATCCGTGCACTGAGCGTATTTGCTCAGCCGTTTTCCTTTTCTATGTTCCCAAAACGGCAGGTACTCAGGGACGCTCGTAGACACTAAGAGTACGTGCATATGGACTGGAAGCTGTCTAACCTTCTTTACTTTATGCATTTCCTTTCTTATGATACATTTGCTTTGGACATTGTTTAGTCCTTTCCTTTACTATACTTATGTTTGTGTGTGATGAGCTTTACTTTTGGACTACCGATGTTTGATTCCGGTATCTTCCTTTTATGGTCAAGTAATGTTTAGACATTTTTCCTTGTATGCTTTGATGACACGCCCTAATTGCATGTGACATTTCCATTATCAAAATGGGGTGTTACAGTCGGGGTAGATTACCACCTTCCAGTTGGGAGGCGGTGATCCTTCCTTCATGGGAACGGGCTGGGCTGGTATTGTCACGGCGTGGCACTCGGATGCCGGTGCGATCGAATTGTAAATAGTAACAATTCCCCTTCAACAGGGAATTTAATCATGCCGTGAGCCGTAGACGGAACTGCCCGTATGGCCAGGATGCCTGGTCTTCCAATAATACCATTGTATGGAGAGTGTGAACGTATCAACATAAAGTTCATCCATGCCTTGGTGGAATGCTCTTTATCCCCAATGGTTACCAGTAGACGCAGTTATCCTATTGGCCAGATAGTGTCTCCATTAAAGCCAATGAGCGTTGACGTGGCCGACACTAATTGGCTCTTTATCTCTTGTCGTAGCTGTACGAAGCAGTGTTCGTAGAGTACTTCCGCCGTTGATCCTCGGTCCACATACATACGACGAACGTTGTGGGTTCCAATGCTTACCTCAATCGTGAGAGGTGCATCGGCCATGTTGCTCGCCGTAATGGGAGGGAATGAGATCTCTCTGCCACGTGAAATTTTTTGACTAACTTTCTGCTTCGTGCGGCGCTGCCACGATTGGATCATATATATGGTTGAAGGCTTGTCCTTTTGGGAGTCCTTCTTGTCATACTTCTTGTTGTCCTTTCCCTCCTTCTAATCCTTGACTAGGTGTTTGAGTTTACCTGATTCAATCAGTGACTCTATATGCTTCTTGAGCTGGATGCACTCCTCCGTGCCGTGACCTTTGTCATTATGGAATTCGCAGAATCGATTTCATTGGCGGCGGTCAACTGGAGTTGTCATTGGGGGAGGCCTTGGGAAGTTTGCCCCTTCCGTAAACAAGATGTCTCTGTAAGTCATCTTTATAGGGGTGAATTTGTCATCCAACCGCCCTCCTATATTCTGGGTCTTGTAATCCGAGTTCCTTCCGTTGCCTTGGGTGCTTTGACCACCTGATTGCCTCTTGGGCTGGTCGTTCGATCGATAGTTATGATTTCCCTTTGTATGATACGCCGCAGCTACCTCGGTTTCTCCTTCTACAAAGTTTCTAACCCTTTCCATGAGGTCGTCGTACCTCTCCGGTCGTTTGTCACTGAGACGCCTAATTAACTCCTTGTCCGTTATGGCATGCATGTAGTCAGAAATTTTTAGGAGCTCGGGCACGTTTTTGTGCGCGTGCACTCGTCATTGAAACGTTCCGTTAAGTCCTCCGTAGACTCTCTAGGCCGTTGCTTGACGGTTGCTAATGAGACTGGATCCCTATTATACTTCTTTCGTTGAGTATCATTGTTTTTTAACGCAGTGCGTAGCTCGCCGAAGCTATCAATACTTCGGTGAGGAAGCCTTTCAAACCAATCACGGGCATTGCCAATCAAGGTCGAATTGAACATTTGACACCATATGGGCATCGACCATCGTTCATTTTTCGCCTGCGTATCAAATATCTTTAGGTGATCATCCGGATCACCAGACCCATCATAGGTTTTAACGCACGTCGGCATACGGCGCTTCTTTTCCTCAGAGTAGTTACGTATGCGGAGAGTAAAGGCATCCTCTCTGTCTTCGCACCATGGACGGGAGAGATCCTCCTCTTCGTTTCGATAGTAGGGATCATCATAGTATCCCTCATCGTCCGATGGTAGCGGGGGGGGGGGGGGGTATGCCTAGGTCGGCGACGCTTGGGAGGATGGTCATCCGAATCCGACCCCGAAGGGCCGGGAGGAGGGGGTGGTGCCCCACTTCTCGGTTGATGACCACTTCTGTGAGAAGAGCTAGGAGATTTCTTCCCACCATTCACCCTATCCCACACACTGGTGCGGCGATTGTTCACGGGTGTTTCCAACACCGGGCGTTCGGTAGAGCCATCAAACCTATCCCCTTCCTCACGGGCTTGTAGCAATTCCTGCATGATGCGATACCCTATGCGCTCGAATACATTCCGAGGTTGACGGTTTTCCTCAAGGGTAGTTCGTTCCTGTGGGCGCACCCTCCTTCTCCTCTTTTGAGTTCGAGGGGAGGTGCTAGGTGCGACACTACCAAAGTTAAGCCTAGATTGGAAATTCCTTCCCTGTTTTAGCCTTGACGCGATACCCGGGACAATCCTGTCAAAGTTCTGCGTGAGAACACACTCGAGGTCTTCATCACCGAGTGATTCCACTTCTAATTCTGTCTCAATTGGTGGCCTCTACGGCTCCTTATTAGGGGCCTTTGGCGCACTCCCCGGATCAGGATTATCCATGGTGATGGTTGGTGGTGGGGTATTGTCAGACCAAAAGACTGAAAGACGTTTCGATTATTCAGTCCGCCTGTTTGGCTGCCAGGGGACTGGGTGGAGATGAATATCCCATCTTCCGTGGACTTTCGGTTTCCAGGATTCGTGTTCCTCGGATTCCCTTGTGGATGTCCCTTCGTCATTAGAAGAGATCGAGATTAAGGTTTTAGCTTAGTGTTTGGGTCCCATGGATGGCGCCAACTTGTTGATACAAAAGTTGGATGATCCTTGCTTGACCCGAATTAGGCTTAATTCGATTAGGCAGGGCTCCGGCTCTTGCACCAAGTGAATAACTTGCTGAGATCATGCACACTAAAGCAACACGCGTTAGACTTACCGTGGGAACGTATCCCACGATTAGACTCCAGCGTGAGAGTAAGTAATCGGTTAGGATTAGAAATCGGCTGTGAGTTGAGAGTATAGAGAATGTAATACCTTTGTGGAACCCTTGGGGGTTCCTTATATAGGCGGTGAAACCCTAATGGGCTGTCACTGTTACTTCGGACCCAAGCATAAGATAATCACCATAATTAGCATGATTGTTATATTCTAATTATAGTGAGTGTATATCCTATTCTTTGAGGCAAATCCCAATCCTGATAGGATTGTGATTCTGTCTAACCATGTTTCGGCCGTTCTGGGTCGTAGGCCGCACCCATCTTATGCGGCCACTACTCATTCAAGCCCATAAGCTTAAATGACATTAATCCAACCCATTCGTGATGGGCCGAATGTGGGTAGTACCCGTGGGCCGGGTTCATGACCCGGTTGGGGACTATACGTCATCAATAAGTGTTTGTCTCATACTCTTACTTCTGATCAATATAAGAGGTTTCATGAGATAATAGCAAAGGTTCTGCTAGTGTTGTAGGTACTATTAAAATGAACAATTGTGTTGTTAGTTTTTTTACTTGTAGATTTTATTTAACTATAATTCAAATATTAGTACATATAGTACTTATACGGTTGGATTATAGTTTCTCGGGCTAGTCAACATATAACTTTTTATAAAAAGTTGTTGTTTGATGTGACTGATGTGTCATGTCTTAACATTAGTGTGGCTCATCCTAATGGGACTTTGAAATATGTTAAAAAGATTGGAAGTTTTCAAATTAACAATATGATTATTAAAGATGTGTTGGTTGTCCCTGGTTATCATGTTAGTTTGTTATATGTGCATAAACTTTCTAAAGATAATAAGGTGAATGTTATTTTTAATGAGTCTAAGTGTGTTATTTAGGACTTAACTAAAAAATTCCTAATGGGGATTGGTAGTGAAAAGGGTGGTTTGTACTTTCTTGATGAAGGTAGGTCTATACATAATAGTAATATAAAAAGTTGTAATATGACTAGTTCTATTTGGCATAATAGGCGTGGACATGCAGCTGATCAAGTTTGTGATGTTCTTAAAAGGGATAATAACTGAGCCTTTTGATGCTTGTCATATGGCTAAACAAACTAGAGACTCTTTTAATCTGAGTGGTCATATGTGATAACCCGAACCCAAGGTCATTATTTAATATAATTTTACGAATATTTTTCAAATTTTTGATGAGCTTGAATGACATGACGTTTGGTGGTTTAATTTAAAACCGATGTTGGAGGCCTTATTTATACCTTTTTACTAATAGTGAGGATTATTAGTAATGACGATATCAACGGATGCCCGAAATATTACGTTTTATTATTTGTTGTTTCGATTTTTATATTTTTGACGTTTTATTTTTAATTGCGTATTAAGTCGTACCAGGATTATATTAATATCATATTTGAGTGCGTTTTAATTTTTGAGAAGTATTTTTATAAAATCCGAGTCTCGTAAATATTTTTAAAATTGACAATATACATTTTCTACCCTTTCAACTATTTTATTGCTTTTTGGACCAAAACTATGAAAGATTGGCAAAACAAGCCCCTCCACCATCATATATAAGGATTTTTTTACCTAACAAAACACATAGTAGTCATCACCCCAAAAAAATTTCTTTATCTCTTCCTTTTCTTTTCTTGCCGAGACATCAACACAAACAAACACCCTTTTGATCTTCAAAATTTAACTTGATTTTGGGAAAACTAAGACTAGACCCATTCTTATATTTTCAATAGGCTTTTGATGATACCAATTTTATCAACATGCATGAGGTTTTATTTTTTTGTTAAGAATTAGGGTGGGTTGGATTGCTAGATGATTATGTATGTGTTTAATTAGTGATGATCATGTATTGATCATCTTGTCTTTTGTGAAAAACTTGTTTTTGATTTTAGGTTTTTGATTTTGATATTGATACAACTGTTAGAGATGAGTTATGTTGTTATTAGGGTTATAGGATGATGATAAAAATGATTGATTTTGGTTTAAAACATGATTTCACGCAAAATTTCGAAGGGTAATTTAGATCAGTAGGAAAAAGGGTATTTTTGGGTACCTTATGATTTGATTATGGCTTAACTAATAGCATAGGATTGTGGATAATTTCGTTTGCTTTGATTTGATATAAAGTAGAGCTTCTAGCTCCAAACGAGCGAGAAGTTATGATAGTTTGATTATTCATGTACCGGGGGACGAGTATCGGCATGACATGTAGTTGTTGTCGATATTTGGATCGAATCTCGGGGACTATAGAATGAGTTTTGAAATGAGTCAAGGACTGATGTAAAAATGTAAATCCTAGTTTGTGAGTCTATTTTCAAACCAAGGTGTCGGTTTTGTAAATTGAGTCGTTTATAGAAGTTAAAATGGTTATATGAGTCGGTGACGTAAAACTGTCCGGTTTTTGTAGTTCAAATATGTGTCGGGCAGGGAACTCTTAAAGTAAAATCTTTTGATGGGTTTTTAAGAGGACTTTATATAGATAGTAAGTGACACCTCTGAGTAGTATCATAAATTTTTGACGTGTTTAAGTGGGGTAAATGGACTTGTACATTTGGTATGTACCGACAAATTTTTATCGAGTGTATTGTCTAATAAAGTAAACATATAGAAGAAAGTAATAGGTCACTTGAAATGTTTTTCTTTTGGGTTTGTTGTGATTTTATTATTTTGAGTTTGATATTATTAAGTATGGATTTTACTCGATTTTATTGTTAATGAACGCGCCTTATTTGATAGGTTGCGGTTTTCGTGTTTATCGGGCATCAACTATCATCGAAGATCGACTTGCTACTTCTGTTACTCAAGGTGAGTCTATAGCCTCGCTTTTGTACAAGTTATTTTGAATGATTTTAAAACCCGCGAGGGGGATACATGCTATTTGAAAATAAATGGAACACAAGTCATGAATAATTGTTTGGACCCGTATGTTGCCTTTGGACCCGAATGTTGCCTGAATTGTGTTGAGTACCTAGTTGTAGAAGACCCTAAATTCATGAACCGTTAACTATTGTCTTGCCCTTGTGTGGGTTGGAAATATCCGCCTAAACAATTGATAGTACTATCGGGGTTGACACCCATATCCGAGACGAGAGTTAGTACGCTGAGTGCGCTACTCGGACGGATAACTTGAATAAGAGACAAGGTAAAATTTACAACAATTACCTTAAGAGGGGAAATGGTTTCACTTTTATCATGTTGGCCTTTTGGCGGATGATTGGTCATAACGGGTCGGTGTCATGAGCTTAAACACAATTGAATAGGTTATGCTATAAGATGAAATGTGTGATTAATAGATTGTATACGTAGCAATTCTATAAAACAATTATGATTGATTTTTCTCTTGTGTTCAAATGATGATTTAGAAACCTATATACTTGCTTAACCGTTGTGTTGATGATTTTAAGCGTGTATTTCAGGTTTGAAGTTGACTGATGATGGAGCTTGGTGGAGAAGGCTGCAGGTTGCTTTTGTGGTAGTTGAGTCTAAAACTGACTTATTTCCCTGTTTGCCATAAAAATAGATATGTTTTGTCATGTACTTTGGTAAAAGTGTTTGTTGTTTGGGGGACCGAAACGCTACTCTGATTGTTAAACTCTTGTTTTAATTGGGATCGACGGTTTTAGACAAATGGTTAAATTACTTTCTTTAATATTTGAAACGTCTCATTTTGAGATCATTAAAAGTGTGTTGTGTAATGATGTTTGAGTTTAGCACCCAAATGTTTATTTCCGATGCGCTATGTAATTTGGGGGTGTTAAATCATAAGACTACAAGTCTTGGTGACATTGTTCATCTTGATGTTTGGGGACCTTATAAGGTGACCAATAGGGATGGATATAGGTTCTTTCTTACTATAATTGATGATTACACTAGATCTGTTTAGGTGTTTTTGTTAAAAAGCAAAAGCGAAGTTTTTGATTACATAGTTGATTTCTTTAATCTTCTTAACAATCAATTAAATAAAAAGGTTAAATTTTTAGAAGTGATAATGGAACAGAGTTTATAAATCATAAAGTTGATGCTTTTGTTGAATCTCATGGTATTATTTATCAAACAACTTGTTTTTATACACCCCAACAAAATGGTGTAGCTAAGAGAAAACATAGACACTTGCTAAATACTACTAGGGCCCACGTGTTTCGGGGGAATACATGTGAATATGTGAACTGAATGTGTGCTAACTGCTACTTATCTTATTAACAGGTTACCTACTGCTATGTTATCTGGTAAAAGTCCTTATGAGTTGGTTTATGGGTCTAAACCTAGTCTTCTCCATTTAAAATTTTTTGACTGCTTATGTTTTTCTACTGTGTTAAATGATATGAGTGTAAATACTCATATCATTTGTATCTTAAAACAATCAAAACATGCAATAAATATCATGAATATGTCTTGTATATGCTTGTTTCTTGTTTGAATGTGTGTAGGTACCAAGTTCGCGAAAACCGGCAAATATCGACATGAGTTTGAAGGAAAAGATCAAAGAAGCCAAAATCGAGATCAACTTTAGCGGATTTCATCATTTGTCAAGTTTATGGGCTTAGTGGGTCCCACATTGGAACATTTGGGCTTAAAAGCCCAAATAGAGTCAAAGTGCAATATTAAATGGATGGTTTTCTACAAGGCCCAATATATGGCCCAAACGGGATTTAAAAATACACGGCTGTGTAATAACCTTGGGCTCAAGCCCAATGCTCACTATAATGGAACGATTAAGTTGTTGGGCCTTTAGGGTTTTTGTTTCACAACTTTTCATACCTTCACACGTTTATTAAAAACGTGTTCCACCTTACCACAAATAAATAAAACAAAACGTCATTCCACTCAAACGTTTTTATAAACGTCACCCACCCATTTACTGCCAAACATCCATCCACTCGTTTTCACACACATTAAAAAAAACCAACGTTATTTCCTATGTACCTTTCTCCCTCATCTTACCCCAAAACCCAAATAACCAGTAACCCTAGTTACTATTCGCCCAATCTTAATTCAATAAATCACAATTTTACAAAGGGCTTTTTATTTATTCAATTAATTCACTCAAAGAGGAATAAAACTCCCAATCTTTAAGGAAGAGAAAGGATGGTATGAAGAGGCTACGTGGCAACATATGATTTGAAGAAACACCTCACCAATCCTTATTATCCAATCAAAGGCCTTCAAAGAAGCACAACTAGCACACACGGATGCCACGTTGGCAATCCGTGTGCTAGTGATGTTTTCTCCACCATCCGATTAATCAAAGAGAGAGAAAGAGAAGATCAAGGGCTGAAATTGAGAAAGAATATGCTTCAAAGATTCGGATATTCCTCACCAGCAAGCCCTTGGGAAGGCTAAAAAAACCCCCCAATTTACTTGTATTTTTCATCCCTTTTCTTACTTACTGTTATAATGTTAAAATTAGAATAGGAAAGTTGTATTTCTCTTTTTAATAGTATTGTATCAGTTTATTTTGATTAATAAAAGTTTCAGTCTATTAAAATTGATTCGTGCGTTTTAACTGTTTAAATTCCTTTATCTTCTTTCTCAATCTAATTTAATATTATAATTATAAAAGATATCTAATTAAACTGCTTAATAGTTTGATGAAATATTGAAGTAATATTTGGGAATAATTTATCCTAATTGGATAAATATAAAGTTACTTGATCGATTTGATTCTGTTGTTCGATTATGGTGGTACGGGTCAACGGTGAATGGTGATTGTTTCGGGTTCATTAGGTTGCTCAGCGCAAACCTACTACTCAACGGTTATCTTCAAAAAAGGTCAAGCTCATTTAGTTTTAATCTTCTGTTTTTAGTTGAATTAATAGCTATTTGATTATATGATTATCTTGAATGTTATGTTAAGGATCTTTATTTTCTTTTAATCTGTTTGGATATAGTTTATGGATTAGTCAGTATTTGGTTTAGGACTTGCTATAAATTGTATCTGCTTTTGTTGGACACTGTAACTGCTTAGCTTTAACTGTTTTTACTTATTATGAGTACAATTTTTAACTGGTTTTGACATGGCGTTTTTGTTTCACTTTATCCATTGATTTGATGTTAAGAGTTTTTACTACTGATATGAGATTAGGATGTTATATAGAATGATTTGAGTTAAATTGAGCTGTTATACTATGTGTTAGTTGCTGGTACTACTGCGATTTCATCTACTGAAATTTGTTACTGCCTAGTTTCTTATAGCAATTTGGGAGTGCTAATGCTACATGTTTTGGAAATCAATTTAATTGCTGATTTAGTTTTTTTTTACTGATATAGTATGCTGATATAAGTTTTGAAAACCTTGCTTTGAATCTGTTGGAGTTTTAGGGGATATTATATCCATCTGTTTATTATTAACTGCTATAGATAGATTTCTGAGATTTTTGACCATGTCAATTGCTGAAATGAGATTAGAGCTGCTACTGTCTTAATTTACTTGATCTGGTAGATTTATTTTGTGGTGATAACTGATTTAGAGTGTTGAATTTGGTTACCGTCTTGATAGCTGATGTATTGTTGGTGTTTATCTCATTTAATTCCTACTGATTTTTTTTTGTCCAAGTATAAGCTTATCAGATCCATTGATTGATAAGCTCATAGGTTGTTTCCTAACAGCTTTAAGTTAATAAGTTCACCATAAGTCTCTCCTGAGACTCTTTTTCATCACTTGTCTAAAAAGGAAATAATCCAAAAAAAAAGATGTCCATGTCAGGACTCGAACCCTTGACCTCAAGGGTGTAAGCACTGCGTGTTTACCATCTGGGCTACATGCCCTTTTGAATTCTCTCCTTGTGAAATGATTAATATACAGTAGTTGGAGTTTGGCAGATTTTACTTAGTAACTGTTACTTTACTTACATTCCGTTTTTTTAAATATTTTATTAATGTTCTAATTAGAGTATATTTTAGTTGAATAAATAAAAATATAAATAATATTAAAAAAAATGTTTTTATTAATTAAAAAGTTTTATTAGTTTATTTTTACAATTAGATTTTATATAATTTTAGATTTTAAATAAATTTAGTTTAAATTAAAATATATAAATTTGTTTTAAGTAATTTTTAATAAAGTAATTTGCTTTAAAAAGTTTAATTAGATTTTCTTTTAAATAGTTTAAAAGTAATTAAATAGATTTATTTTATAGATTTTTAAATAGATTAAATTTTAAATAGTGTTAATTTTTACGTAAGTAATTGTTTTAGATTTAAAAATAGCGGGGTTTACGATTCATGCACTTTAGGATATTATTAAATAAGTTTAAATTTGTAGATTTAATTTGTAGTTTAAAAACCGAAAACCAATTCAAATCGATTGTCCAAATCAAAACAAAACGTCTCAAATTCACTCGATCTTCGTGTACAACGAACTTGGTTCATCACGTGTTTAATTGAATTCGTCATTGGTAATTTTAGTCTATTATTTTTTCCTAAAGGTAATTTTCTAATTTACCCTATAACGTAATATCAAATTATCACATCTACTATCGACGACACATCAAAAAATTTGGCGCCGCTGCCGGGGATCTTGTGTACGATTCGTCTTTGTGGAGATTTGTTGATCGTTGATTTGAAGACCCTTTCCGTCCTCGGAAAGTTATGTTATTTTTCTATTATATAGTATGTATCGTTTTTCTCGTTTTTTGTGAATAATATATTGTATTACGTAGAACAATAAATTTACATACTTATCAAATAAGCCTTAGTTGGGATTTCATCACCTAGCTATTGTAGTCGAATCCAAAACAAAAATAAAAGGCAAAATAGATAAATACTAATAAGAAGTTTGAACTCGATTTATACAAACTATAAGGTGGGTATAAGGCGACGTGCTATAAAAGGCCGTCTAAGGAAAAAGGTTTTTAAGTGCTTTGTGCCACCTCGTTTCCCCGCTTGCTTGTGCGTATATTGAGAGAGACGACCTATTATTGGTTTGCCGACTCAAGTAGTAATAAATCTTATTTTTTTGTTTACTTATTGAACCTCGAGACGTTTAGGTTTTCACCTATCGTTTCAAAGTCGACCGAGGGTAATTTACTTCCATAGTAGTTATCCTTATTCCTTGATTTTTATCGATCATTATTGATTGAGCAATACCAAATAAATACCAAAAATAATCTTCTTCTTGTCTAATTTCTTTTCTTCAATCTTCTAAATTCTCGTCTTTGTAGTGTATGCAATTACGTTCTTCTCGTCTTGTGATTGATTTTAATAGGCTTGAAAATATTCCTCGTAAAAATAGAAATCGTCAACAACGAATAGTGGAACCCGAGCTTCCACCTATTGTTGTAGAGATGGCCGATAACCGAACAATGGAGGAATTGCTCCGTGCACCCACCGAAGGGTATGGGGAAGCAATCGTTGTGCCGGCTATTTTGGCGGATCATTTTGAGATTAAGACGGGTCTTTTATCGCTCATTCGTGCCGACCAATTTCGTGGCAATAAGACCGATAGCCCGCATTCTCACATTTGGAATTTTAATCGAATTACCTCGACTCTCAAGTTTAGAGATGTGCCGAATGACGTGATTAAGCTCATGCTTTTTCCGTACTCGCTCGAGGGTAATGCTAAGCTTTGGTATGAGAAAGAACCACCGGGTTCGAACTTAACATGGGATGATTTAGTGTCTAAGTTCATGAATTATTTCTTTCCACCGTCCAAAACAACACACTTTAAGAATGAGATCACTAGATTTGAACAAAAAGTGCATGAATCGTTTGGGGTAGCTTGGGAAAGATTTAAAGATTTGTTGAGACAATGTCCACACCACGGTTTCTCGGAATTGCATCAAATTAATACTTTTTATAATGGGCTTAATATGATTGAACAAGATTCTTTAAATGCCGTCGCGGGTGGTAATCTTTTAAGAAAAACTCCAAGAGACGCATGGAGAATAATTGAGGATAAGTCTAGAGCACAATATTCATGAAACACACCGGTTGTTTCCAATGTGAATTCATCTAATATCGAGATTGCTAGATTGGACTCTAAGATTGACACGCTTTTGAATGAGTTTAGAAAGAATCCTTATGGATCGATTAATATGGTTGAGAATGTTTGTGTATCATGTGGTGGAGCACATCCTAATTATGCTTGTTTAAACACGGGGTTTGATCAAGCTAGTGCTTTTGCCGCGACGGGAACCTATGGCTCCAACGGTCAAGTTCCTCGTCAAAATCATGTTGCTCCACCGGGTTTTCCACCGGTTCAAAATAGGTACAACAATGGAAACAATGGGAATAATTTTAACCGTGGTAACCAAGGGAATTTCAATCAAAGAAATGGGTTTAATGCTAATCAAAACAATCAAGGTTTTCAAGGGAATAATCAAAATGATTTGTCAAGCTACATTAAAACGAATGAGGCAAATTTGAAAGCTTTTCAAAATAACATTCAAGGACAAATGGCAACTTTGAAAAATGAGTTTCAAAATACGATTAAAGGGCAAAACAATAAGATTGAGCTTAATCAACAAAGACTTGAACAAAACCAAAACCGTTTTGAGCAAAGATTAGAGTAAAGTCAAAATCGTATGCAACAAAGTTTGGAACAAAGTAAAAATAAATTACTCTCGATGTTTGAATCTTTTATGTCCAAACCTTCCTCGTCTTCGGGTGGCTTACCTAGTAACACTATTCCAAACCCGAATGGTGAGATGAAAGCTATAACCACACGTAGTGGGAAAGCTTTAGACGGACCTTTGCTTCCACATGTGAGTACCTCTACGGTGAGGGAAGTGGAGCAAGAACCCGAGGTGGTTAAAGAAAAGGAAATTCCTATTCCACCAAAGGTAGACCAGTTGCCTATTCCGGAACCCGAGCTTCCGAAGACTAAACCCACACTACCCTACCCTTCAAGACTTAACCAAGAGAAGCTCCACGAAAAGTCCAATGCTCAAATTACTACTTTTTTAGAGATGTTTAAGAATCTTTATATTAATGTTAGTTTCGCGGATGCATTGCTTTACATGCCTAAGTTTGCTTCGACTATTAAGAGATTGATGAATGATAAAGGGAAATTGGTTGAAGTGTCTACATCTTTAGATGCTAATTGTTTCGCGGTTCTTACACAAAAGCTTCCCAAAAAGCTTGGAGACCCGGGCAAGTTTGTGATACCATGTGATTTCCCTAATATGGAAGAATGCTTAGCTTTAGCCGATCTTGGTGCTAGCATTAATTTGATGCCTCTTTCTGTGTGGAAAAGTGTAACACCCCATTTTGATAAATGGAATGTCACGCGTAATTATGGCGTGTCATCAAAGCATGCAAGGAAATATGTAGTAAAACATACATGACCATAGGGAAAACCGGAATCAAACATCGGTTCCCAAACATAAGCCCAAAACATAAGAAAGTAAATGAACTGTATGAAAGACTAAACAAGCATAAATATATGAAGGAAACAGGAGAAGAAGTCTATAGCAGCTTCCATCCTATGCATGTCCTCCAAATGCTCGAGTCTTGGGTACCTGCCGTTTTGGGACATGGAAAGGAAAGTAACGGCTGAGCAAAACGCTCAGTGCACGGATACACAATATAGTATGAAATAGGATAAGCATGTAACATATAACAGCGGAAGACTAAGTTCTGAGTAAACTGGTTAAGTATTAAGAAAACTGGTTTTATAGTTTGAAAAGCCTTATGTTAATCTTATGAACACTGTTTTAACATAAATATACCATAGCCCATATAGGTCATGAAAAGGTCACGTGCATGAATACTTGGAGGGGTGACCTCATCATGCTGATTAGAGGGGATGCCTCTAATTAATATACTGGTTTGGGTAGGAGGGATCAACTCCTTGTGAAGGATGCAAGGCACACACCACATTCACCATGAAATACTGAATAAAACATGTAACTAGGATGCACCCTACGCCCCACCTGATATAATAATATGGCCAAAACTGAAAAGGGACGCCACGAGCAATCACTCCGCCGTGGGGAAGTCATAACATTGGTGCCTCCAATGTTATGGTTATGGTACCTCCATAACTAGGTGAAACTGGTCATGCTTGTATATGGCTATAGATTATGCTAATTAAACATAAGCAGTTCAAAACAATAAAACAAATGCTGGGGAAAACAGTTGGCTGCATACGGGGAAATCCTAATAAGGAAAGAATGTCCATACTGAAAGGACGGGAATCCGTACCTCAAGTCCAGTGAATGAACGGAAGAAAGACTCCTACTTCTGGATCACTAATGCTACATGAATACACACGTGTATAAGTATCGATTCACTGATTACGTACTGGGTTTTATGTCTCATTTTAGCTGACTTGGTATGTGTTAGGTCATGGTTCACTGTTTAAAGCCTTAAACTGTGTTTATCTTGTATTCTGATTAATCTGTTTAAGTATTACTGGTATTTCATGTATTATTATACTTACTGTGTAATAATAAGTAACTTTCCAAAAATAGCAGGTTTCCAAAAATAGAAAGTTTCCAAAAATAGAAAGTTTCCAAAAATAGAAAGTTTCCAAAAATAGAAAGTTTCCAAAAAAATAGAAAGTTACCAAAAATAGAAAGTTTCCAAAAATAGAAAGTTTCCAAAAATAGAAAGTTTCCAAAAATAGAATTTACTGCTTAAAATAGATTAGTTTCTAAAAATAGAAAGTTTTCAAACATAGATCAGCTGCCTTAATTAAATAAGTTTCCATATATAGAAGGTTTCCATGATTAGATTAGCTGCCTGAATTAGATAGATTTCCATATATAGAAGGTTTCCATTAATAGATTAGTTGCCTTATTTAATTAAGTTTCTATAAATAGAAGTTTCCATATTTAGAATTAAGCTGGTTACATAAGCTAACATATAAGTCTACGTGTTTATAAGCTGATTTCTTAAGTCATATGATATAGTATATAGTTTAATTATTATTTCATGTATTTTAATTAAACTATAGGTTAAGCATTTTAATTAAAGTATAACATGTTTTAATTAAAATGAAATGAAAATACTTAGGTTAAAATGTGTTTTATTATTATTAATAATATAACCTAAGTCATGTCTAAATTAATTAATTATAGGCATGTTTTAAATAATTAATTAATTATAACTTATAACATAAAATACTTAGGTTAAATTAATATCATGCTAAATTAATAATTAGAATAACCTAAGTCATGATTTAATTAATATCTCATGTTATTAATTAATTTATCCTAAGTTCATGATTCATAAAAATTAACATGTAACATAGATCATGATTTAACCAACGAACCATGAATCGGGCATGAATTCGACACCGTACCCCGAGCCAAACTCGGGGCACGTGTGCCTCCTTGCTGCCGTGGGTCCCACAAGCACCAACCAAGACCAAAAATGGTCTTGGTGGTGGCGGCAATAAGCAAACCAAACCCCCCTCGGGTTTGTTTGCTAGGCGGCTAAAACAAACACCCTTTTTATAACGTTCTTTGATTTTAATTTACCCCAAAACATGTTAGATCAATGTTTAATTATCATGTTTTAATAAGAAAAATAATAACATGTTCATGAAAATAATCAAAGATCAAAAAGGATTAAAAAGAAGGGTTTAGAATGATATACCAACACGTAGCTTGAAAGGGGATGAACAAACACGGTTTCTAGCACTTGTATTTAATGTCAAAAATCAACAACACCCTCCTATGGTGGTGATGTAGGTGGCGGCACAAAAGGAACCAAGGAGGAGGAGGAGAAAACTTTTTAGGTTAAAATGTTATTTTGTTTGAAAGTGAAAAATGAAAAACATATTTACCATAACCCCCCTTTACTTGTAAAAGTCCATGGGCTTAGCCCATTTCTTGTTGTTGTGTCGTGGGTATGGGGGCCCCACATGGGGTACCCGTACCTTTCTCGTGTCCCGATGTTTCGTGTTCGTTCGTGGTTAACGTGTTCGTGTTTAAAGTGTTTCTGTTTATTTTATCATGTCGTTTATCGTAATCTTAACGCTCGTAATTATATTATATGTATTTACGTAATTATTTTAGTTCGTATTTTAAATGGTGATCATGATTTAATTATGTTCACGTGACATATTTATTAACTGTGTATCATGAGTTCGTACGTAATCGATACTTATCCTGTCATACACGTATGCACTTGCTTGACTATTAGCACATGAATGTGATCAATACTAAATAAGGTAAGTTTTAATCTAGGACGTACGATCTTAAGGGCACTATTCATGGTAAAAGCATGCGGGTTTTACAATTCTTCCCCCCTAAAAAGAATAATTCGTCCCCGAATTATAGATAAAGTAACTGGAAGCGAAACATACCCGAATCAAACTGGAAAGGTATGCCAAATAACGGAAATGAAGGTGACATGGTAGAAGGGAACGTGGAACGTGACATGTCTTGAAAAGACATGGAACGTGACGTGACTGAAAGGACATATCTAATTGATGAGAAAACGGATAAAAGTCCGGATGAACTTGTCCGTTTCCAAGTGGCCTCCCTCTTGGAACGGTTCCTTCAGAAGATCCTGACACTAATGATAAATCTTGGTCCTCCTGACCTTGACTTGGAATACAAAGAAATTCTTGGTTATCAACGGAAGGTAGATCCCCTAAATTCGATCGAGAAAAAAAATAAGAGTTAACGTGCAAGGGTAACTGAAACGTTACGATGCAAGACCATCTGACTTAACTGATAATTAGAAACGATGCGCAAGACATAAGGAAACGTAGTACGTGAACAATTTTGAACGTGATACGTGAAAAATTTTGAACGTGCTACGTGGAGATATGGCGAGTGTAGTATGAGAAAACATATCGTGATCCATGATACGTGTAACCTAATTTGATCATGATATGAGGAACGTGGAATGAACATGACATGTGAGACATATCGTGATCATATAATATAATGGCGGTGACGCCAAACGCTACAAGGTGAGACGTGGAATATGACGTAAAACGTCTATCTGATGATGGAGAGTTATACTAAACTTGGGTCTGGTCTCTCAAGTTCTTGTAAACTTCCCAAAATGAGAAAAGAATGAACGTAAAATCGTAAGCCAAAATACGATCATGAACGTGAATAGTGTCATGAACGTGAGCGCGAAAGCAAGTCGTGGAACTAGAATGAAGACGTAAAGTAAGTTAGGAGTACAATTACGAATCTTTGTCTGACCCGATAGCTGAGGGATTGCCAAGTGATCGGATGAGCCTTGGCTGGAACATGTTCGTTCAACCTGTTGGTTCTGAAATCCGTACGGATGTAAGGATTCTGCAGACTTGATCAAACTGTTGGCAATAACCCAGATAGCATCATGCTTCCTCTGAGTTTGCTGAAATCTGGTACTAAAATCCATGGAGATCTTGTCCCTTTTCGATTCACAATTTCATATGATGAAAACATCCCAGTTGTTGGTGTCCTATCTTAACCTGTTGGTATGTCAGGTACCTAGATATGAACGTAACTGTATCTTGCTTCGTAGAACTTGATACATAGAAGGTTGCGAAACTCTGAGTCTTTGAATCAGACTTCTCCTAGCGTAGGATTTCCTAGAACACCTAATGTAGTGTAGGGTTCTCTCCTTTACGCATAAGCAGAGTCATGGTAAGATTAACCGTAAGAACCCATGTGATTCAGCGTGTCACTGTAATGAAACAGAATTGATATTGGAAAATTTCTAGGGTAAAATTTCTCTTGTCATAGAATTTGCAACATAGTGCAGATATGGTCTTCCTGTTCTTCTCTAGGCTTAGAGGAAATCAGGTTATCCTCAATGAAAACGCTGATGAATTTGTTTAGGAGTTCATGGAAACTCAATTTATTAAGTCCATAATGCGGTTGGAGCATTGATGAGACTAATCTAAAATCATAAATCTAGCATGACCGAGTCGTGCACGAATAGCAGTCATGGACATGTCCTGCTCTTCCACCCGTCACTATTGGCAACTTGTTCATGAGTTCGATCTTGGAAAAGTGATTAACACTATACGGTTGATTGGACATGCCGTCAATACGTGGAGGAGAATAACGGTCATGAATGGTGATTTGTTTAAGTCGATGGTAGTCGACACATAATCTCATGGTACTATCCTTCTCCTTGAAGGTTCTTCTGGAATGTATAGGAAGACTTTGGAATAATCAACTGGCTATGCGTAAAAGAGTTAAGTGGTTGTGTCTTACTGACAGCTAGAAAATTTTAGCGACCATGGCTAACAATGCACATGCTTGTAAGCATAGATAATTTGCACAGATTTTCCTGATGGGAATCAAACTGAATGTATTCAGGAGCCTGAACATTACTGTACATAATTATGAATCATAGCATGGTGTGGTGTTCATAGTACATAATTAGGATAAAATTCATCTCGTGTCTGTCCGAGGAAATGCGTTAGCAGCTTGGGTCTCATCATTAAGCTGACGGAAAATCTTCGTATACGTGGAAATACGAAAGGTGTCCTTCCTGGTCAGGAATATATGAACTATGGTGAAAGAATTGAAAGTGACATCGGCAACATGACAGTTCTCGCTGATGCGCTGATAATGGTATTGAAATTCTTGTGGCCTGATTAATACATGGCACAACAAATAGATGTACCCTTGGAGGGTACCCTGAATTTCTTAGAAATGTTCCATAAATAGACGTGAGTCATGTGTCTTGACTCGTGTCTTGAGAAATATAAGCGTGACATATGTCTTGACTGGTATCTTGACATGTGTCCTCAGAAGTATATGTGAGACATGTGTCTTGACTGATGTCTTGACATGTGTCTCGAGATGTGAAACAATTAGAACTACAAATATTAGGTTAATATGCCAGAATTGGCGGATCGGTTGTATGTCTGATCATTCGTATGTCTGATCACGTCCGTGGCCGGAGCCTCGGTTGCGATTTCTAGGATAGTTGCTGTCATAGTAGTGGTTACTATCATCTTGTTTGTCAGTTCCCTGACGGTCATTCTCATGACCGTGACTCAGGTAACTATTTAGCTGAGTGGCCGGCTGGTACTGGTTTGCACTCATATGGCTGAAATGACAGCCGAACGACGTGTGACATGTAACTATGAATTTGGGACAATGATTGATGGGAATTGTCTGATGGTGAAGCATCTTCTCGTCTAATTGCTTTGCTCCGACGCCTTTGTCTTCGTCTTTTAGGATCTCCAGGTTGTGAACAGCATCAGCATCAGCATCTCGTAGCGTCTCCCAACATCAGCAACATCAACCTTCAGTAACATCTCCAAGCTATGAGCGGCATCGACAATCTTGTAGAATATCAGCAAGTGAACATACGCCTGAGATGATTTAGAATCGACTAGCGAATACTCGTGAAGTATTGCAAGTGGAATACACATGGATTAAGGTACATGTAATACACATGAAATACGGTACGTGGAGTACACATGGAATGCACATGAAATGATCGGTATGGGCTCGATCATTTGTCATGATTTAAGGAAAGTAAACCGGTTAAACGGTTAGGAAAACTATCATGATAACCTGGCAGTATTAGCATAGACATCACTCTGGTTGCAAAGAGAAACGCTAAAGTGTGGTTACACAAAATTCAACGATGATTTGCCTGACAGCATGATCAATAGAAACCAACCATGACTATCATGAAAGCATGATTCAAGAAATCTGACAATGTCTTGCAGGACAACGTAAATAACAAAAGAGGCGTGAAACATAATCAACATGAAGACGGAATTATCATGAGGAAACATGAAACCATCTATTACGAAGAAGTGTATAACATAATCAGCATGAAACTGAAGTTAACCATGACAGTATGAAGGCATACTTGACATAAAAACATAATAACTTATGATGGGACATGAAAAAAAAAAATTTTATGCCAATTTAAATCATGAGAAAAATTTTATGCAAGAAAAACAGTGCATGAATGCGTAATGTAGTTTATAAAACCTTTATATGTGCGAGGGAACGCCTATGGGTCGGTTCCAAAACAAAAGACATGGCGAGGGGACGCCTATGGGTCGGTCCCAAAGTTAAAAGTTTCGATAAAAGCACATGCGACTAAATAGGCCAGTCCTGTACCAACCATTACTTAGTCAAAATTCCTGCAATAAATGACATATGATATAAATTCATGAATGCATGAAACATAAATAATTAAAAGTCATTGTCAAAACTTAACAGAAAAAATTTTATGTGAAAATTATGAACTACTGGGGTTCAGTTCACATAATCACAGTTCACTAGGAACATCATGCATAGACACTGACACATAACCAAATATGGATGACGGTTGTTCATTCCATATTGGTAAAACGATACTGGTGAAAACATCATGGTTAAAACAACAAGGTGCTGAAAACGTAATGGTTAAACAAAAAGGTGCTGAAAACGTCAATACGTGGAATAACAAGCGTTGACTTAGGAAGCTCCTGGTGACTACCCACTAGTCACAGGTCAAGTTTTAGAGCCTACAGGTCGAAGCCTTGGGCTCTGATACCATAATTGTAACACCCCATTTTGATAAATGGAATGTCACGCGTAATTATGGCGTGTCGTCAAAGCATGCAAGGAAATATGTAGTAAAACATACATGACCATAGGGAAAACCGGAATCAAACATCGGTTCCCAAACATAAGCCCAAAACATAAGAAAGTAAATGAACTGTATGAAAGACTAAACAAGCATAAATATATGAAGGAAACAGGAGAAGAAGTCTATAGCAGCTTCCATCCTATGCATGTCCTCCAAATGCTCGAGTCTTGGGTACCTGCCGTTTTGGGACATGGAAAGGAAAGTAACGGCTGAGCAAAACGCTCAGTGCACGGATACACAATATAGTATGAAATAGGATAAGCATGTAACATATAACAGCGGAAGACTAAGTTCTGAGTAAACTGGTTAAGTATTAAGAAAACTGGTTTTATAGTTTGAAAAGCCTTATGTTAATCTTATGAACACTGTTTTAACATAAATATACCATAGCCCATATAGGTCATGAAAAGGTCACGTGCATGAATACTTGGAGGGGTGACCTCATCATGCTGATTAGAGGGGATGCCTCTAATTAATATACTGGTTTGGGTAGGAGGGATCAACTCCTTGTGAAGGATGCAAGGCACACACCACATTCACCATGATATACTGAATAAAACATGTAACTAGGATGCACCCATACGCCCCACCTGATATAATAATATGGCCAAAACTGAAAAGGGACGCCACGAGCAATCACTCTGTCGTGGGGAAGTCATAACATTGGTGCCTCCAATGTTATGGTTATGGTACCTCCATAACTAGGTGAAACTGGTCATGCTTGTATATGGCTATAGATTATGCTAATTAAACATAAGCAGTTCAAAACAATAAAACAAATGCTGGGGAAAACAGTTGGCTGCATACGGGGAAATCCTAATAAGGAAAGAATGTCCATACTGAAAGGACGGGAATCCGTACCTCAAGTCCAGTGAATGAACGGAAGAAAGACTCCTACTTCTGGATCACTAACGCTACATGAATACACACGTGTATAAGTATCGATTCACTGATTACGTACTGGGTTTTATGTCTCATTTTAGCTGACTTGGTATGTGTTAGGTCATGGTTCACTGTTTAAAGCCTTAAACTGTGTTTATCTTGTATTCTGATTAATCTGTTTAAGTATTACTGGTATTTCATGTATTATTATACTTACTGTGTAATAATAAGTAACTTTCCAAAAATAGCAGGTTTCCAAAAATAGAAAGTTTCCAAAAATAGAAAGTTTCCAAAAATAGAAAGTTTCCAAAAATAGAAAGTTTCCAAAAATAGAAAGTTTCCAAAAAAATAGAAAGTTACCAAAAATAGAAAGTTTCCAAAAATAGAAAGTTTCCAAAAATAGAAAGTTTCCAAAAATAGAATTTACTGCTTAAAATAGATTAGTTTCTAAAAATAGAAAGTTTTCAAACATAGATCAGCTGCCTTAATTAAATAAGTTTCCATATATAGAAGGTTTCCATGATTAGATTAGCTGCTTGAATTAGATAGATTTCCATATATAGAAGGTTTCCATTAATAGATTAGTTGCCTTATTTAATTAAGTTTCTATAAATAGAAGTTTCCATATTTAGAATTAAGCTGGTTACATAAGCTAACATATAAGTCTACGTGTTTATAAGCTGATTTCTTAAGTCATATGATATAGTATATAGTTTAATTATTATTTCATGTATTTTAATTAAACTATAGGTTAAGCATTTTAATTAAAGTATAACATGTTTTAATTAAAATGAAATGAAAATACTTAGGTTAAAATGTGTTTTATTATTATTAATAATATAACCTAAGTCATGTCTAAATTAATTAATTATAGGCATGTTTTAAATAATTAATTAATTATAACTTATAACATAAAATACTTAGGTTAAATTAATATCATGCTAAATTAATAATTAGAATAACCTAAGTCATGATTTAATTAATATCTCATGTTATTAATTAATTTATCCTAAGTTCATGATTCATAAAAATTAACATGTAACATAGATCATGATTTAACCAACGAACCATGAATCGGGCATGAATTCGACACCGTACCCCGAGCCAAACTCGGGGCACGTGTGCCTCCTTGCTGCCGTGGGTCCCACAAGCACCAACCAAGACCAAAAATGGTCTTGGTGGTGGCGGCAATAAGCAAACCAAACCCCCCTCGGGTTTGTTTGCTAGGCGGCTAAAACAAACACCCTTTTTATAACGTTCTTTGATTTTAATTTACCCCAAAACATGTTAGATCAATGTTTAATTATCATGTTTTAATAAGAAAAATAATAACATGTTCATGAAAATAATCAAAGATCAAAAAGGATTAAAAAGAAGGGTTTAGAATGATATACCAACACGTAGCTTGAAAGGGGATGAACAAACACGGTTTCTAGCACTTGTATTTAATGTCAAAAATCAACAACACCCTCCTATGGTGGTGATGTAGGTGGCGGCACAAAAGGAACCAAGGAGGAGGAGGAGAAAACTTTTTAGGTTAAAATGTTATTTTGTTTGAAAGTGAAAAATGAAAAACATATTTACCATAACCCCCCTTTACTTGTAAAAGTCCATGGGCTTAGCCCATTTCTTGTTGTTGTGCCGTGGGTATGGGGGCCCCACATGGGGTACCCGTACCTTTCTCGTGTCCCGATGTTTTGTGTTCGTTCGTGGTTAACGTGTTCGTGTTTAAAGTGTTTCTGTTTATTTTATCATGTCGTTTATCGTAATCTTAACGCTCGTAATTATATTATATGTATTTACGTAATTATTTTAGTTCGTATTTTAAATGGTGATCATGATTTAATTATGTTCACGTGACATATTTATTAACTGTGTATCATGAGTTCGTACGTAATCGATACTTATCCTGTCATACACGCATGCACTTGCTTGACTATTAGCACATGAATGTGATCAATACTAAATAAGGTAAGTTTTAATCTAGGACGTACGATCTTAAGGGCACTATTCATGGTAAAAGCATGCGGGTTTTACAAAAAGGTTATCACTTCCCGAGCTTACACCTACTAAGATGACTCTCGAGCTAGCGGATCGATCGCCTTACCAAAAGGTATAGCCGAGGACGTGTTTGTCAAGGTAGGGAAACTCGTCTTTCCAACAGACTTTGTGGTTTGCGATTATCCCGAAGATTCTTGTGTACCACTAATTTTGGGAAGACCGTTTTTTATGACGGCTAGTGCTTTAGTTGACATGAAAGCGGGGAAATTGACTTTAAGAGTTGATGATGAAAATATCACGTTTGATATTGGTCATATCTCTAGATTTTCTTCCAAGTACTACGAGGAATCAATTAATCAAATCGATGTGATTGATGTTATTTGTGAAGAATATTCTCAAGAAGTTCTTGAATTCTCGGCTTCTTCTAAGAGTGGCAATCCCACTTCTTCGAATCCTATTATCTCTTCGGCTAAGCCTCCACTCACTCCATTTGAGGGAGGTGACTTCGTTCTTGAAGAGCTTGAGAATAATGGTTATTCAAAAATCGAAAAGGAAATTGATGATTACCTTAGCACACCATTTGATCCTAGTGAGTTTGATAGTGAGAATTTTGATCCCGAGGGAGATATTGCGTTGATTGAAAAATTGTTGAATATAGATCCTTTTGAATCACCACCTATGGATTGAAAAGTTGTGAATGAAAATGAGACTAAAGTGAAAACATCTATTGAGGAAGCACCCGAATTAGAACTTAAGTAATTACCCACTCATTTGGAGTATGCTTTTCTTGAGGGATCGGATAAGTTACCGGTGATTATTGCTAAGGGATTAAAGGAAAATGAAAAGGATGAACTTATCAAAGTGCTTAAGAAACATAAACGGGCCATTGCATGAAAAATCTCCGACATTAAGGGTATAGATCCCAAATTTTGTACTCATAAAATTCTAATGGAGGATGATTATAAACCCGCTATCCAAAATCAAAGAAGGGTCAATCCAAAGATTCATGAGGTGATCAAAAAGGAAGTCACTAAACTTCTAGACGCCGGAATGATCTACCCTATCTCGGATAGTCCATGGGTTAGCCCCGTGCATTGTGTTCCAAAGAAAGGAGGAATGACGGTTGTTACTAATGAGGATAATGAATTGATTCCTACTAGACTTGTGACCGGTTGGCGTGTTTGTATTGACTATAGGAAACTTAATGATGCCACTAGGAAGGATCATTTTCCATTACCTTTTATGGATCAAATGTTAGAGAGACTAGCGGGGAATGAATTCTATTGCTTTTTGGATGGATTTTCCGGCTATTTCCAAATCCCCATTGACCCTCGTGATCAAGAAAAAACTACATTCACTTGTCCTTATGGAACATTTGCTTATCGTCGCATGCCTTTTGGACTATGCAATGCTCCGGGGACGTTCCAAAGGTGCATGATGGCCATTTTCCATGATATGATCGAGAAAACCATGGAAGTCTTCATGGATGACTTTTCGGTTTTTGGGGAATCTTTCACTTCATGTCTATCTAACTTAGAAAGAATGTTGCAACGTTGTGAGGAAACTAATCTTGTGCTTAATTATGAGAAATGTCACTTCATGTGCAAAGAGGGAATTGTGTTAGGACATAAGATCTCTAAGGCCGGTATTGAGGTTGATAGGGCTAAAATCGACGTGATTGCCAAATTACCTCCACCCACCACCGTTAAGGGAGTAAGGAGTTTTCTCGACCATGCCGGCTTCTATCGTCGTTTTATACAAGACTTCTCTAAGATAGCTCGGCCTATGACCCATCTTTTGGAAAAAGAGACTCCTTTCATCTTTGCGGATGAGTGTATTCAAGCCTTTGAGATGCTTAAAAAGAAGTTAACCGAATCTCCAATCTTAGTTTCCCCGGATTGGGATCTACCGTTTGAAATTATGTGTGATGCTAGTGATTATGCGGTAGGAGCGGTTTTGGGGCAACGTAAGTTAAAACATTTCTTGCCTATACACTATGCAAGTAAGACTATGACGGATGCTCAAACAAAGTACACTACAACGGAAAAGGAGTTACTTGCAGTTGTGTATGCTTTTGAAAAGTTTAGACCATATCTCGTCTTGTCTCAAACCATAGTGTATACGAACCACTCGGCTATCAAATATCTTCTTAATAAACAAGATGCTAAGCCGAGGTTTCTCCGGTGGATTCATCTCCTTCAAGAATTTAATGTCAAAATTCTAGACAAAAAAGGAGCCGAGAATCTCGCGGCCGATCATTTATCTCGACTTGAGAATCCTCACCAAAGCGATTGAGAGAACAAGGAAATCAATGAAACATTTCCTCTCGAGACGCTTGGTATGATTGCTTTTCGTGGTGATGATAGTACCCCATGGTTTGCGGACATCGCAAATTACCATGCGGAGAAATTTATGATCAAGGGTATGTCGTCCCAACAAAAACGAAAGTTTTTCAAGGATATCTCCTACTACTTTTGGGACGACCCCTATTTGTTTCGTGTGTGCGCAGATCAAGTGATTCGTAGGTGCGTGTTTGGCAAAGAAGCTCAAGATATCCTTAAATCTTGTCATGAGGGACCCACCGGGGGACATCATGGTGCTAAAGCCACAGCAAAGAAAGTCTTTGATGCCGGTTTCTTTTGGCCGTCCATATATCGTGATGCCCAAGACTTGATCAAGACTTGTGATGCTTATCAACGTCAAGGAAAGAACTCACAAAGGGATGAAATGCCTCAAAACATTATCCAAGTTTGTGAAATCTTTGACATGTGGGGGATCGATTTTATGGGGCCATTTCCATCTTCGAAAGGAAATAAATACATTCTCGTAGCCGTGGACTATTTGTCTAAATGGGTTGAAGCTAAGGCTTTGCCCAGAATGATGCTCGAGTTGTGGTGAACTTTTTGAAACAACTCTTTGCTAGGTTTAGAACTCCGCGGGCTATTATAAGTGATCGTGGGACCCATTTTTGTAATAAACAATTTGAAAAAGTTCTACAAAAATATGGTGTCACTCATCGACTTTCTACGGCTTATCACCCTCAAACGAGTGATCAAGTGGAGGTTTCAAACCAAGCTCTTAAAAGGATTTTGGAGCGTTATATTGGAGAGAATCGCACTTCATGGTCGGATAAATTGGACGATGCATTATGGGCTTTCCGTACGGCTTACAAGACGCCAATTGGTTGTACACCGTTTAGGTTGGTCTACGGAAAAGCATGCCACTTGCCAATTGAACTCGAACATAAGGCGTATTGGGCTCTTATGCATTGTAACTTTGATTTGAGGACCGCGGGTGATCATAGCAAGGTTCAATTGAATGAACTAAGTGAATTAAGGGATCAAGCTTATGAAAATTCTTTGATCTACAAAGAGAAGACTAAGAGGATTCATGACTCTAAGATCAAAAACCGAATTTTAAATGTTGGTGATTAAGTCCTCTTATTCAACTCTAGACTTAAGATTTTCTCGGGCAAGCTTAAATCCCGTTGGTCCAGACCATTCACCATTGCACAAGTTTTCCCTTATGGCACCGTTGAGCTAGCTCAAAAAGACGGGCCTAACTTTAAGGTGAATGGTCATCGTGTGAAACATTACTTTGGAGGGGACATACCTACGGAGGTTGTCCCGGATCTTCAAACTTTCCCTAAGGACCAATGAATGCGGGGATCGAGTCGAGCTCATGACTCGGTTAACAAAAACGAGGTGCCTTGTGGGGGAGTCCCATACATTCTATCTTCTTTCTATGTTCTAACACCTAATAAGGCTTGATCTTTCAAGCTCGTGCTCGTGTTTTGTTGTGTTGTGAATCTTAGGTATGACCCTAATTTTTGAAGACTCTCGTGTTCGGTTTTTGCCGGTCCACTTGATCTTCCATCCTTTGAATGCCAAAAAGGGGCACACTTTCTATCCCTTTATTTCTATCGACTAACGTTTTATCTTGAGGCATACTTGATAAACGGTTTATAGATTTACGTGCTCTTACCATGCTAGGGTTTTGCATTAGACTCTTCGTGTTTTAGAAAGGGGGTGTTACTCTTGAGCTAAGAAACATTGAGGACAATGTTTGGTTTTAGCATGGGGGAGTCAATCGATATAATCGCTTGCAATTGCTCTTGTCGTGTCTAAACGTATTGTTTTTCTCATTTTTCAATAAAATTTTAAATTTTTTTTTGTGTTATTTTTAAGTTTTAATAAATAAAATAAGTGCTTTTGACACGAATGTAGGCTTTCCGTTGGTGAAAATAAGAATAGTTTTTGACTCGACTCGGTTTTTAACCTTAGCTTTTCCTTAACGTATTTGAATTAAGTTTTGCTAGGCTATTATATAGGGAGCTTTAAAACGCGAAAGTCTTAATTCATACGAGTTAAGAACAAGAACTATTCGCAAGCTCCTATAATTGATCCTAGAAAGTCGTCTATCAAGGGAACTTTAAAACGCAAATTCTAAAACTTGAAAAAGTATAAGAAGATGCAAGATCCTATAGATGAATTGAAAACCCAAAACTTTGATTTAATAGGCTAAATATCTATTGATTTCACATTTTTGAAATTTTACAATATGGAGAACAAGAGATGATAGAGCCAATTATAAGTTTGGTATTCTTTCGGGAATTTATGTGAGTTAATTATAAGCCTATTCTACCATCGCTTGCTAATAATTTATATGCAATAAATAAGGTTGAACGATTTGAAAAGTTACTTAGCTTCTAGTCCAAGATCGTTTAAAAGTTGCTCGGTATGGATTAGAGTTCATAGCCAAGGCATAACTTATTGAAGCGGGATGCGAAGATTGGCGAGTCCAAAAAGGTCCTAACAAGACATGAGGGCTATATTTTATTGCTAAAGATCCCAAGTGATGTGAAGAATCATTTATCGAAAATCAATATGAAGGATCGAGACACACGACGAAAAGCAAATACTCCTCAAAAGTCATGGAGAAGTCTATCCAAAAAGATCATAACAAGGTATGAGGATAAATGAAGCCAAGTCCAAAAAGGAGGCGGATCATTGTATATCAAAATCCCAAATAAAGATTGGAGAAAAATGAAGAAGTCGTGGTCCAAGTATGAATCTCTCAAAACTTCAAGTGAAGAAATTCCTATATAAAGAGAAGACCATTATTTCATGAACGTCTCTCAAGGTTTGAAGTATGAAGTCGCTGCCAAATATCGGTCGAGAAAGGTCTCAAATCGCGAAGCAAGTTATGCCAAGATATGAACTTTATGAAGTCCCGAGAAGCAGTTTTAAAAGATTTTGTCCTTTAGCTAACTATTGATTAAATCGTTCACTTTATTTTCGGCCTAATAAATTATCGAAATAAGTCAACAATGCATCCTCGTGATCATTCAAGACAACAATAAAATATAAGAGATACACCTAGGAATAAGGGAGTTTAAGTGAATAATTGGCCCACATGAGTTCGTGTTAGTTTGCTAACTTATAATAACAATGATCTTGTTTTTGCACTTGGCATGGAAAAGTGAAAAGTCGAGGACGATGAATCTATTTGAGTTTTATGATCCTTAAAGTTATTTTTCAAATAATGAAAGCAATACATTATGTCTTTACAAAATAAAAAGTCAAAAGTTGAATAATGGTGTAGTTCATAGTTTTATTTTATCATTGCGTGAGGACACGGCAATTGCTTAGCATGGGGGAATTTGATATAAGTGTAAATACTCATATCATTTGTATCTTAAAACAATCAAAACATGCAATAAATATCATGAATATGTCTTGTATATGCTTGTTTCTTGTTTGAATGTGTGTAGGTACCAAGTTCACGAAAACCGGCAAATATCGACACGAGTTTGAAGGAAAAGATCAAAGAAGCCAAAATCGAGCTCAACTTTAGCGGATTTCATCATTTGTCAAGTTTATGGGCTTAGTGGGTCCCACATTGGAACATTTGGGCTTAAAAGCCCAAATAGAGTCAAAGTGCAATATTAAATGGATGGTTTTCTACAAGGCCCAATATATGGCCCAAACGGGA
Organism: Glebionis coronaria; assembly: GCA_025667525.1. Lineage (NCBI taxonomy): Eukaryota > Viridiplantae > Streptophyta > Magnoliopsida > Asterales > Asteraceae > Glebionis > Glebionis coronaria. Next base: position 99,967,893 of record CM046879.1, read on the forward strand.
TTTAAAAATACACGGCTGTGTAATAACCTTGGGCTCAAGCCCAATTCTCACTGTAATGGAACGATTAAGTTGTTGGGCCTTTAGGGTTTTTGTTTCACAACTTTTCATACCTTCACACGTTTATTAAAAACGTGTTCCACCTTACCACAAATAAATAAAACAAAACGTCATTCCACTCAAACGTTTTTTTAAACGTCACCCATTACTGCCAAACATCCATCCACTCGTTTTCACACACATTAAAAAAAACAACGTTATTTCCTATGTACCTTTCTTCCTCATCTTACCCCAAAACCCAAATAACCAGTAACCCTAGTTACTATTCACCCAATCTTAATTCAATAAATCACAATTTTACAAAGGGCTTTTTATTTATTCAATTAATTCACTCAAAGAGGAATAAAACCCCCAATCTTTAAGGAAGAGAAAGGATGGTATGAAGAGGCTACGTGGAAACATATGATTTGAAGAAACACCTCACCAATCCTTATTATCCAATCAAAGGCCTTCAAAGAAGCACAACTAGCACACACGGATGCCACGTTGGCAATCCGTGTGCTAGTGATGTTTTCTCCACCATCCGATTAATCAAAAAGAGAGAAAGAGAAGATCAAGGGCTGAAATTGAGAAAGAATATGCTTCAAAGATTCGGATATTCCTCACCAGCAAGCCCTTGGGAAGGCTATAAAAACCCCCCCAATTTACTTGTATTTTTCATCCCTTTTCTTACTTACTGTTATAATGTTAAAATTAGAATAGGAAAGTTGTATTTCTCTTTTTAATAGTATTGTATCAGTTTATTTTGATTAATAAAAGTTTCAGTCTATTAAAATTGATTCGTGAGTTTTAACTGTTTAAATTCCTTTATCTTCTTTCTCAATCTAATTTAATATTATAATTATAAAAGATATTTAATTAATTAAACTGCTCAATAGTTTGATGAAATATTGAAGTAATATTTGGGAATAATTTATCCTAATTGGATAAATATTAAGTTACTGGATCGATTTGATTCTGTTGTTCGATTATGGTGATACGGGTCAACGGTGAATGGTGATTGTTTCGGGTTCATTAGGTTGCTCAGCGCAAACCTACTACTCAACGGTTATCTTCAAAAAAGGTCAAGCTCATTTAGTTTTAATCTTCTGTTTTTAGTTGAATTAATAGCTATTTGATTATATGATTATCTTGAATGTTATGTTAAGGATCTTTATTTTCTTTTAATCTGTTTGGATATAGTTTATGGATTAGTCAGTATTTGGTTTAGGACTTGCTATAGATTGTATCTGCTTTTGTTGGACAGTGTAACTGCTTAGCTTTAACTGTTTTTACTTATTATGAGTATAATTTTTAACTGGTTTTGACATGGCGTTTTTGTTTCACTTTATCCATTGATTTGATGTTAAGAGTTTTTACTACTGATATGAGATTAGGATGTTATATAGAATGATTTGAGTTAAATTGAGTTGTTATAGTATGTGTTAGTTGTTGGTACTGTTGCGATTTCATCTACTGAAATTTGTTACTGCCTAGTTTCTTATAGCAATTTGGGAGTGCTAATGCTACCTGTTTTGGAAATCAATTTAATTGCTGATTTAGTTTTTTTTACTGATATAGTATACTGATATAAGTTTTGAAAACCTTGCTTTGAATCTGTTGGAGTTTTAGGGGATATTATATCCATCTGTTTATTATTAACTGCTATAGATAGATTTCTGAGATTTTTTACCATGTCAATTGCTGAAATGAGATTAGAGCTGCTACTGTCTTAATTTACTTGATCTGGTAGATTTAATTTGTGGTGATAACTGATTTAGAGTGTTGAATTTGGTTACCGTCTTGATAGCTGATGTATTGTTGGTGTTTATCTCATTTAATTCCTACTGATTTTTTTTTCTCAAGTATAAGCTTATCAGATCCATTGATTGATAAGCTCATAAGCTGTTTCCTAACAGCTTTAAGTTAATAAGTTCACCATAAGTCTCTCCTGGGACTCTTTTTCATCACTTGTCTAAAAAGGAAATAATCCAAAAAAAAAGATGTCCATGTCAAGACTCGAACCCTTGACCTCAAGGGTGTAAGCACTGCGTGTTTACCATCTGGGCTACATGCCCTTTTGAATTATCTTCTTGTGAATTGATTAATATACAGTAGTTGGAGTTTGGCAGATTTTACTTAGTAACTGTTACTTTACTTACATTCTGTTTTTTTAAATATTTTATTAATGTTTTAATTAGAGTATATTTTAGTTGAATAAATAAAAATATAAATAATATAAAAAAAATGTTTTTATTAATTAAAAAGTTTTATTAGTTTATTTTTACAATTAGATTTTATATAATTTTAGATTTTAAATAAATTTAGTTTAAATTAAAATATATAAATTTGTTTTAAGTAATTTTTAATAAAGTAATTTTCTTTAAAAAGTTTAATTAGATTTTTTTTTAAATAGTTTAAAAGTAATTAAATAGATTTATTTTATAGATTTTTAAATAGATTAAATTTTAAATAGTGTTAATTTTTAAGTAAGTAATTGTTTTAGATTTAAAAATAGCGGGGTTTACTATTCATGCACTTTAGGATATTATTAAATAAGTTTAAATTTGTAGATTTAATTTGTAGTTTAAAAACCGAAAACCAATTCAAATCGATTGTCCAAATCAAAACAAAACGTCTCAAATTCACTCGATCTTCGTGTACAACGAACTTGGTTCATCACGTGTTTAATTGAATTCGTCATTGGTAATTTTAGTCTATTACTTTTTCCTAAAGGTAATTTTCTAATTTACCCTATAACGTAATATCAAATTATCACATCTACTATCCACGACACATCATTAAACGAGTCTGATAAATTTGGGCCAAGGTCTGAAAAATGTGTTTTTGTTGGATATAATAAGAAAGGGTATAAATTGTTCAGTTTAGATAACACGAAGTTTATTTTTTCAAGGGATGTTAAATTTTATGAAATGTTGTTTCTTCTTAAGAATGATGTGTTTAGTAAAGATTTTGTTTTTTGTGAAAATGGTGTAAATGATTCTAATTTCTTTGATAATGTAAGAAGTCATGGACCTAATGAATCTTATGATGATGGGGTAGTTAATGCAGATGGTAAGTTGAAGTCTGTACCTGTAGATAGTAGTCTTAAAGCTAGTGACATCACTGTAGATGCTAGTGTAGGTAAAGATAATGTTCATACTACTGATACAGATGTTTCTTCGGAGGTAAATAGTTCACTTAATACTGAAACTACATATAGTAGGAAGGACACTAGTGATGTGTATGCAACAAAAATAGGTGTTTATGAGGGTATACAAGACACTATGAATGATGAAAGTTATAACTCTGGGGATGAGGGTCTAGAGTCTTTTGGTCAAATTTTTAATTGGTTACCAGAACCAACAGCAGATCAAACTGTTCGAAGAACTAGTAGAAAAACTAATCTTCCCTCTAAATATAAAGATTTTGTCTTGAATAAAGATGTTAAATATAGTATTAAAAAAGTTGTGAATTATGCTAACCTTAGCGTTGATAACTTTGTTTTTGCTACTAATCGGAATATAACTCATGAGCCTACTACTTATTCTGAAGCTGTCAAATATAGCAGATGGGTAGATGTTATGAATCAGGAAATAGAAGCCTTAAATAGAAATAACACTTAGGTAATTACAGATTTACCAGAAGGTAGGAAAGCTATTCCATGTAAGTAGATATGGAAAGTTAAATATAAATCTAGTGGTGATGTTGAAAGAATTAAAGCTAGACTTGTTGCAAAAGGTTTTAATAAAAAAAGGGATAGACTATGAGGATACTTTTTCTCCTATTGTTAAAATTGTTATTGTCGGATGTGTGTTAAGTCTTGTTGTGTTCAATAATTGGCCTTTTGTTTTAATTAGATGTGAATAATGCTTTTTTATATGGAGAACTTGATGAGGAAGTTTACATGAAAGTTCTTGAGGGATATGGTGATAATAATCATAAAAAGGTGTGTAAACTGGTTAAATCTTTGTATAGGCTAAATTAAGCACAAAAAATAGAATGAAAAACTTATGTTTGTTTTACTTGAAATTGGGGTTGTTCAAAGCCTGAATAATTTGTCATTGTTTATTAAGAAGAGTAATTTTTTCTGGTTTTATTAGTCTATGTGATGACATAGTCATCGGAGGAAATAATGTTGATGAAGTTAATAAGTTTAAACAATTTTTAAGTTCTAAATTTATTATTAAGCATCTTGGAAAACTAAAATAATTTCTTGGTATTAAAATTATTGATATAAGTGATGGCATATGTTTAACTCTAATGAAGTATTATACTGAGTTGTTATCTGAATTTCGCATGCTTGGATGTAAACCATGTACCACTCCTATAGAGGTTAATGTTGATAGTAAGAAACTCAAAGATAAATTTGGTGATAATGAGAAACTTAATGAAATCACTTCATATAAGAATTGGTTGGTAAACTAATATACTTGACAATGACCAGACCTAATATTGCATATGATGTGCTTTGCTTAAGTCAAGTTATGCATGGGCCTATGAAGTCATATCTAGTACTTGCATCTAGAGTCTTGAGATACTTGAAAAATAAACATGGTTTGAGTATTACTTTCAAAAAAGGAGTTTGTAATTTTCTGAATGTGTTTATTGATTTAGATTGGGCTAAATGTAAAATTACCAAAAGATCTTTAACTGGTTATTGTGTTTATCTTGGTGATAACATAGTTTCATGGTAAAGTAAGAAACAGGGAGTTGTTTCTAGGTCCTCTACTGAGGCTGATTACAAGGCTATGTGTAATGTATGTTGTGTGGTTATGTGGATTCAAAAAGTGATGAATGATTTGAAAGTTGATGTTATGTTGCCTATAGAGATGAACTGTGATAATAACTTAGCTATTTCAAATTTCGTTGAATCACGTGCTTCATGAAAGAAGCAAACATTTTAAATTTGATCATTATTTTCTAAGGTAAAAAATATCTGCAGGGGTTATAAAACCTTTAAAAGTCAAATCACAAAATAACATTGCACATATATTTACAAAAAGTTTGTTGATTTATTACCATAAAAAAATTCGTAGTTCTCTTGGATTGTTTAATGGTTTTGCAGGTTAAACACATATGGAGGAATGTTAGAAGGATAATTTTTAACCTAAAGGGTCTAATTGTAAAGTTGAGGAAGGATCAAGGACCAGTTTCAACTTATGGCGTCAAGATAAGATGTGTAAGGACTAAAGCTGGTCAATTTTTATTTGAAGGACTAGCTGGAAATATGGGAGTATATATACTCCCACCTACCAAGTTTTTACTTATCTTTCTCATTGTCATTGGTGTAAATCATTTCTACTGTGTTGTTTCTTGATCAATCTGTTTTGATCTTGTGTGTTTGAGTGTCGTATTGATTCTGATCTTGTTCTTGTTTTTCTCATTCTTGTAAAATATTGATTTAATAAATTGAGCCAAAGAGTAATTGGTTGGGTTCACTAGAACTGATGTTTTGCGATTAATATAGTATATTTTGATATGCTTTTACAAAGCCAAATACTCAAATAGTAGACTAGCGACCACACTACAGAACAAGGCAACATACAGGCCGTGCTGGAAGTTGGAATGTTTACGTTATCCACCAAAGTGACCACGTCTCGTGTACAAGTGATCAAGGCATGGTTTGATGTTAGATTGACAACAAATTAATTAGTGTTTTTTTGTGTAAAACAAAAATAACACTATCACGTAACCTTTTTTTTAACGTGAAAGCGATAATCACACCACCACACCAAAAAAACACCCCGCAACGTCAGCTTTTTCACTTCCACATCCACACCAAAAAAACACATCTTATCATCACATCATTTCCACACCACCACACCAAATTTTCCACTTATTTTCATAAACTACCCTCAACAATTAATTTATTCAAATCCTAATTTATTTTATTCATTCAAATAAAAAACATTACTTCATAAATTAAATCCTAACATACCAAATTAAAAAATACAAATGACATTAAATAAAAATACTAATCCTCCATTTCTTCATCTTCATCTTCATTTTGTAGTCGTCATGCCCAAAGGTGTTCCATAAGGTGTCGTTGAAGTGAAAGATGTGAATTTTTATCCCGTAACTCATTTGTTTTGGTACGGTTGGTGTCATGTCTATCTATCCACCGAAGTTGCATTCTTGCCGATGGATTAACAAACAGATCATTGGAATCATCAATACTAAATTCGGCTTCATGTTCTTGACCAATCGTCATCTTTTGATCTTCTAAAATCATGTTATGCAATATGATGCAACTATACATGACTCTACTGATGGTGGTTACTCTGTATGATCGAGCCGGTTGACGTAATATTCCCCAACGATCTTGAAGAACACCAAAAGCACGTTCGACATCCTTTCTTGCTCCTTCTTGTAACTGTTTAATATTAGTGTTTTTAGGTTGACTTGCAATCGAGAACGATTTCACAAAACTAGCCCACTGTGGGTAAATCCCGTCGGCTAAGTAATACCCGTTCTGAAATGTAACCCCATTTACTCTAAAGGGAGCTACAAGTGCTACGTCACTAGGAAAGTCGTCAAATAACGAAGAAACATCGAAAACATTTATATCATTATTTGAACCCGCTACACCAAAAAACGCATGCCAAATCCACAAATCGTGAGAAGTAACTGCTTCAAGCATAATTGTTGGGTATTTTTTTATCACCCCTCCCGTATTGTCCTTGCCATGATACTGGATAATTTCTCTAGTCCCAGTGCATACAATCAATGCTTCCAAGCATTCCCAGGAAACCATGAACATTGTTATGCCTCGCATAAATTTTATCAACGACTTCAAGAGTTGGTTTTCTCAAATATTTGTTCATGTACAAATCCATAATACACACATTAAAGAAAAACAAACTTTAAGAAACAGTACGTTCGGTCAATTGCAAGTATTCATCAAACTGGTCGGGCACGCTGCCGTATGCCAGTTGGCGTATGGCGGTTGTGCATTTCAGAATAACACTTGCACCCATTCGACCAGTAGCATCGTGCCGAACTCTAAAGTAATCAAAGTGTTTTGGAAGAGGATCCGCCGTATAATTTTCAATATCATGGACAATTTTTAAAAATAATGTTCGACTCATACGATATCTTTTACGAAAAATGTGTAACACATACTTACAAGGCTCGTCAAAGTAATCCGCTCTCAAACGAACTTCGGCATTCTCACGATCACGTTCAATAACATTTCGGGTGAGCCGGGATTTGTTTTCTTCTTCTTGCAAGTAATTATAATAATTTTACGCGGTAACCAACATATCAATGTTGGTTTCATCATCAATGTCAAACGCGGAAGGTCGGTATGACATTTTTTTGTGTGTGTAAAATTTGTGTTTGTGTAAAGTTAAGAGGATTTGGAGTGTAAATTTAGAGGATATATAGTTATGTATATATAGGGGTTTAAAATTTTTATTTTTTTTTCAAAAACTAGTTGTTGGCTAAATTTTTTAAAAAAAAAACTAGCCGTTAGGCTATTCTGATTATTAAAAAAATTATTTTTAAAAAAGTAGCCGTTGGCTACTAGGTTTTTTTAAAAAACCAAAAACTAGCCGTTCGGTACGTTTAAATTCAAAAAAGAGTGTCTTGTAAAGTTAAAAAGAGAGGTTTTGTAAATTTGATTGACTTTCCACGTAAGTGACTGTGACCACAGCATGGTTCACACCGCTCATCACGGTGTGATCACGCGAGACAACACCTCCACACAGCGTGACCACTCGATTTGCTCTAACTTATTGCCAAGTCTATCGTTTGTTTTTATAACAAGTCATCTAGTTGGGTTTTTCAATAAACATTTACGATGAGGGCCATATATGTCCTTCCTTGGTGGGATATTTCCACCCACACAAAGTAGGGAAATGATTGTTTCTGTGCAATTTTGAAGTCTCTACATGACTCATTTCTTGAACCATGAGATCATAAGTTCATAGCAAGCGTTGTCACTTTGATAATGTAAAAAATAAGGCCTTAAGTGAAGTGAGTAGAGTAAATTCCGCTAGAAAAAAAGAGTAGAGAAAATAGAAAAGAGTTTCTCCAACTTCTTAAATTACCCTTCTAAAGTTCTAATGAAGCATGCATAATATATTAGGCTTGAAAAAACCATAGAAAGGATAAATACATGCTGTATAACTAATCATGTTGATAGTAATATATAAATAAAAATCTTTTGAGAATTACTGATACAAAATAGCTAATGGACAACTTTACAATCTAAAATGGTTTACCTACAACCTGTTAACCTTTTGGATGAACATGAAAGAAGCTTCATGCCCTTTCTTTTCTTGTCGTCTATAAAAACATCATTAGAAATAATTATAAAATGATGACACTTAGTTTAGTTAGTTAAAATAATACATATCACATACCAACTCACTTGATTTGATTTGGTTACCCCAACCACCTTCAATTAGATATGTCAAATATATGCGCCTTAAGGCCTTGTACTCGTTCGCAAATTAAGTACAAACCATAATCTAGATGGGTATATTGATGATTAGATGATGGTTAAGCTGACACAAGATAAATAAAATTATATTTATAGAAAAAAAAATCATTAAAATAGACAACAGAAATATAAGAAATATTAAGTGAAAATTTTTGAAATGTCCTAAAGTTGTACCTAGGGATGAGCATTTGGACTCGAATCCCGGAATCGAACCGAAACTATATCGAAACCGTACCGATTTCCGGTACCCGAATCCCGTTCGGTACGGTACCGGTACTACGAAATAAGGTGAAAAAAATTCCGTACCACTAATTCAGTACGGGACCGGTACCAAATCGGGAATTTCCCGAAAAAAAGGGAAAATCCCGATTTCCCGGTACCGGTACCGATATCCGAATCCCGTTCGGTACGGTACCGGTGCCCTTAATTTATGCTCGGGAAAAATTCGGTACCATCAATTCGGTACCGGTTCGGTACGGTACCGGTACCGTGCTTATCCCTAGTTGTACCCATTTTTCCAAAATGCACAAACCAAATGAAAATTTCTCAAAATGCCTTATGCAACTTATGTAATTTATGCGACTTTTCCAAAAACAGAAAAAAAAAAGTTTAAAAATTTTCCAAAAATTTTACCATTTTTGAAAAAGTCGTATAAAATTGTATAAGTTGTATAAGTTGCATAAGACATTTTGTGAAATTCTCATTTGGTTGGTGCATTTTGGGAAATTAGGTGAAACATTAGAGCATTTCAAAAATTTTCCCAAATATTAATTGAAAGAGAGTGTCCATATGAAATTCATTGTATTCCATTATTTTTCTTTCACACCGTGGCAACTTTTCGTAAACATTAAGTTTCGATTACTTACGATGTTTATATATAGCATAAACTAGTTTTTAGTAGATTAATTAAAAAGGTTTTGCCGAACAACACTAATGATATGTAATGATGCACTTAAGAAAAATACAACATCCTAACAACGAACTTGAAACATGGTCAATAATCAAATTTTATAAATTCGATATCGACACAGGAATTATTCTTTTCTTTTTGATACTACACATTACATGTAGTACATGAAAAGTAAACATGGTCAATAATAATCTAATGTGTATAATAGACATATTCTGATAGCTACACATTACATGTAGTACAATAATGGTGCACAATAATCTTGAAATACTACTTCTTGACCTACTATATATGAAAAGTAAACACACGTAGAGGCATATATAACTTTCGAGAAATCTAGTATTTGCTTATGAGCGTAAAATGGTTTATTCTAATTATTGCCACATAAATCCATTGCAGTACGAAACTATCCATTAAATACTTGGGCAGATTGGCTATTTTACGGTTACACGCTGATAAAAATAGACCGCAACTATAAAATGACTTTTTTGAATAAGGACATTTGTAATAGTTATAAGCTACTAAAGTCATTAAAAACAAACTTAAAAGCTAATTTTAATGGTTAACATAAGCTCATCTATTATAGAATTCGGTTAATTCTTACTCCCTTCGTCCCTAAATAAGTGTCCACTATTTATTGCGTTCTTTCTTCTTCAATTTTAACCGTAAATATTGTTTCTTATGTTATACAACAGTTGACGAAAACTATATCAATGAAAAATTCATTTAAAATTCAATTCATTCATATATTTTACTTCAAGTATTATATAACACAAATATAAATATTTATGGTTAAAGTTGAACAAGAACGACCGAAAAAAATTAAAGTAGACACTTATTTAGGGACGGAGGGAGTATATTTTTAACTTTGACGACTTCAATTGATGATGTGTTAGTGACAAAACCTAATAATAAGAGGAATATGTAGAATAATTCTATAACCAAGACCCAAATTTCTCCTAAAACCATTTAAAGATCTTCATTATATTAATCACACAAATAAACTAAACAAATAAATGAAAAAATAAAAACATAATGTTTAAAAATCATTTTTGAAAATCTTCAAAAAAAATGGAGAAAATCAAACCTCACGTGTATGTTTTACACATCAAATTTAACAACAACAATAATAATCATGGTACCCCATAATTAATCCTTACGAGTTGTGACTTGTACTATCATCGCCACCACCACCACCACCACGGTGGAACCCACTTGCCGGAGACTCCAAAGAGCCCGGGCCAAATATCGGCCTATACGAATTCAATCCACCAAGCATATTAAGTTGTCCTTCGCCATAACCACTACTAGCCACTTGTTGGCCTGGCAAAATCGCGACGGGTGGAAAGTTCATAAAATGCAAACCACTAGAAACCGTCCCTCTATACACTGCGCCCCCCGTGTTGTTATTTACATTAGGAAATGTCCATATTGGATCTCCATTCATTACTTGATGTTGGTGTTGGTGTTGGTGTTGGTGTTGGTGTTGATTAGCATTAGCCACCATCCAGAAATTAGCTGGAACTGAAGGGTGGCTAGTTGCAAGAGCTCCAGTTGTTGATTGCATCAAATAGCTTCCAAGTTGTTGATGGTGTTGTTGTTGTGAAGATAAATCTAGCTCACCTGGTGACCGTCTTTTTCGTGCTAGACTCTGATCATCTGATTCATGAGTTATATCAATTGTTGTTTCTCGCATTTCTTGTTTTGCTTGTAGGAGCTGGTTTAGGTTCATGCCAGACCCGAAGGTTAAATGATTAGATGAAGAGTTGTTGCTATTATCTGATGGAGATAACCCTATTGACTGGATAAGTTTCTTTCGTTCTGGAAATGTGAAATTAGGGTTGAAGTAGGTTGATCTAAGCTGAGAAGGGATTGACATGCTCGATCCTGAGCTTCTGAGTGAGATATTGAGTGATGTGAAGTTTGCGGGGATAGTACCAGTTCCCGTGGCTGCTATAACCGAGGGTTCGGCTTGTTGTAGTAGCCATTCTATTGTTTCTCCATCAGATTTGTGTCCAAGTTCTCGGGTAAGCTGAAAAACCCTAGCTGCACATAAGGCAGGCATACGAATACGACGACCTCTGCCGTCTACTTTCGTATGCCTATCTTTTGTAGATGTTCTTTTCGGGGGTTGTTTTTTAGACGGCTCACCAGATGATGTGGTGGCCGTCGGTACTATTTGCATATTTGAGAAATTCGACGCGTGTGTGGCCGTGGTGGTGGTGTTGGAGGAGGTCGTGGCTTCATCGTCTTTCTTTTCGAGTAACTGAAAAGGGAAATTCGGCCGTTGGTTATGGTGGTGGCTGTTGAGGAAATGATCATTACCACCATCCATGATCACATGAAATAATAATACACACAGTAAAAACACTACAAGAAACACACACACACAATCTAGCTCACTTTCTCTATATATGTATAAAGTTACTTGAACTAAACTAGGGTTTTAGTTTGTGGGACTTGATTTATTTCTTTTTCAAGAACATATAAACCGTCTCTCTCACGAAATGAAATAGATACACATGTGATGTGGGAGGATAAGGAAGGAGAGCAGGCTAGCTTTAAGCAACAAAGACAATGAGTGGGAATTATATGGGTAAGCTTTAAAAAGCAAAAACAAAAAGAAATATAAATGGAAATAATGAGAAAAAGAAATAAGCTTAAACTATTTGTTTGGTGCATAAAGTATTGGTCAACCTACACTTTTAGTCCTTGTACTAGAAAACGATTGATGTTTGTACATATATACACACGTAATTGACGCACATATGTTTGTAGTCGACATCTACTTATGGTTACGAGAAAAAACTAGGGTGGTGCAACCGTACGAAACAAACGTGGACGGTACTTAGCTTGAAAATAAGTGCTCAAGAATAATATCGGAATCAAGATCAACCCCACGTTGTTGTGTTTAATTTGGTCTCAAAGCGAAGCTTTTACCATACCAGTTCACTTCTGTCTCAGACTGGATCGATGTATACTGGATTGCTTCGGTTCCAAACTATACCATTGTCTAACACGAACTTTGGGTTAGTAGCACAGGAATCATTTTGGACTGATTTTAGCTAGATTGAAAAACAGCTATAATTCCATATTTAGAACTAGAAACCAGAATCCTTGTTTAACTTCAGTGTTTCTCTAGGTTTGGAGATTCCTAGCCAAGGTTGATGTTATTTGTACTTAATATTTTTTTTTCTAGCACGCAAGTACGGCGACTCTTTTAGAACTTGAGAGTATTTACAGGGACCACAACTAATAACTTATAGGTGGGATCACTTAGGGGTGAGCAGAAACCGAACCGCGAACCGCAAAACCGAAAAAAACCGCAAAAACCGAACCGTAGAAACCGCACCACGACAAAAACCGACGGTTTGGTTTTAAGAAAAAGGAAAAACCGCAACTGCGGTTCGGTTGCGGTTTTTGCCCGTAAAATCGAACCGCAAAACCGAACCGCACCACACAATAATTATTTTATACTGAAAAACGTCACATCGACTATTTTGTGCGAGTTATAAGATTTCTAGTGCATATTATCACTGATATTCATATAAGTTATTAGTAAAGTGTTTGTTAGAGTCAAATTATGCATTGTTATAACCGAAAAAATCAACATTTTAAACAAAAAACCGCAAAAAGCCACAATTATTATTTAAGTCACAAGTAATGGTTCGGTGCGGTTAAAAACCGCAAAACCGCAAAAAAACCGCAAAACCGAAACCGCGGTTTTTGGTTAGATGCGGTTTCTATTTTTATAAAAACCGCAAGTGCGGTTGCGGTTCGGTTTTAGTCAAAAACCGCACCAAACCGAACCATGCTCACCCCTAGGATCACTAACTCTAACTGATAATCAATATGAATCAAAGAAAAACAGGAATGATCAAATATATATGCATAGTTTGTAAATTCTAATGTCTTCTTTATACTAGCAAAAACAAAAGGCGCACATCAACAAAAGGTAGTGGTGAAAAGCTATATCAAACTTATATCAAGACTCAATGAGATTTACGCAAAGTTTCGTTCTCGAAATTTCTAACAGAGGCTGGTGTGAGGTGCGATATCGCTAAAGCCAGTGTATATGCATAGTAGTAGTAGAAGTGTTACGTAGAAAACATATGATCAGAGACATGCGATTTCTTCGGCAGTAACATGCGATTTCTTGTTTTATAAGTTGGATTCAAGATTCAATCGTTTGACGGGTTCAATGTTTTTTTCTCAGTAATGTTTTATACTTGTACTATTTAAATTTCCTATTTTCTTTCTTGTTTCTCATGTAGACGTAATGTGGTTCACGAGCTAATTCTATTACCGGTCTTATTTTTTTCTGGGAACAACCATCTCAAAGGGTAGGTCTACCATTGTTAGGGGTTAAGCACCCTCCAGCCCCCCACCGGCTCCGGCCCTGCATATGATTCACTAAATATACTTCCTGATATGATTATAATGCATGTAAGTTCCATGCAATTTGGGGATCCACAACCACATTGGTCACATCAAAAAACTTAAATCGAATTAGAAATAAACGTATAATTATAAGCCTGACGTTTTAAACGTAGGGACCATAACCTATACTGCAATAAGTTAATGGGTGAAACTGTTAACCACACTAGTCACAACAAAAAAGAAACAAATGACTTTGTTCACATCTTTGCTGGTATCTTTAAATTTGATTGAAATGTATCAGAAAAGAATTTTCTTTTTCAGATATTCATATCATTTTTGTTTTAACCTTTACTATAAAATATTCAAGAAAAAGAAAAGGGAAAAAAAACCACTTGATTGTTACAGCTCTTTAACTCCATCTGTACAACTAAAATCCACTGTAACCAAAGTTACATCTTTGCTACTATATGCAACTTTTACAAGTCTTAACTCTTAAGGTTATATATACCACAGTATTTTCTGTCAGGAGGGTTAATTTACTTTTTTTGAAAGATGATTAGAAAGTTAAAAATATGTCCAAAACAGTGTACTACCCTCATGCAACAAGGGCTAATAAAAGTTACTAGTACTTGACGAGTGTATTATTTTCTGTCTAATAATGTTCTCTTTACCATACAAAATGTACTTGTTAGTAACGTATTTAACACGTAAATATAAAATCTGTCGGACAACGTTAACTTTACAGTGTCATGGTAATTGAAAGACGCAATCAGTGTTACTAAAATTGCTGAGTCAAGGGAGAGTGAGGGACCCAGTCGATGGAGAGTGGTGCCCACCACTGTTTTATTGGATTTGAATGATAAAAAAAAAAAGAGCACCTCACGTGGACTCTGAACCAAAGGCCTCTGTCCAAACCACAATCAAAGGAGCCTATTTATATTACATTCACAATTTTATCATACTGTATTGTATATTTGTATTTGTAAATTTAGATTTAACTTCATTTGGATATCAAATTTATCTAAAATATAAAGGGACTTATCACCATCTTCATCTTTCAATCATCTAATGACTGAAATTAAATCCTCATTTTATACTGCAAAGGTATTTTCATCATTTCACCGCCCACTATATAAACCTTTTTATCATTTCTTTCTCATAAAAAAACACACATACACCGTATGCGACTTCTCTCTCTACCCCGATCTAGTTTCTCTCTCTACAAATCGAAGCGTATAATCACAAATCCATCACGAACATCATCATTGATACATCACGAATTGATCAATTAGATCAAGTAATTAACACGAATTCATATCAGGTTTGTATTCTCATAATCTATTCTTATTTTTTTAGCTTATTTGATTTTGAATAAGCTTATTAATTTATTATCAATAGCTTATTTAGAACGAAATATTATGATTGATTGTTCTTATGTGAATAAGCTTACAAATTATATGAGAGTTATGAATAAGCTAGTTTATTAGTTTTTTTTTGCGAATCTTACTGTATTTTATGTAATTTGAATTAAGTTTGTTCTTGTAAGCTAAAATAAGCTTGATATAATATAATAACTGATGATATATCATATATGATAGATATATCATAGATGATATATCGTCAGTTATCATATATGATATAACTATCATATATGATATTTCAAACAAACCACAAGAAAACGTATGTTGAATTAAGTTTGTTGATGTAAGCTGAAATAAGCTTGATATATCATACTGATAACTGATAATATATCATATATGATATATCATCAGTTATCAAATATGATATATCAAATAAACCACAAGAAAAAACAAATTTTGTATGAGTATTTTTTCAGAAAATCTGTATAAACTCTTGAGACCTGCATTCTATCATAAATATGAGTAGTATATTTTGGTGTCGGCTCGTCTCACTCCAGGTGTTGCTCCTCTGGGCCAGGAGAGTTGTCGGAGCTATTCCTTGTAGGGTGGACAATGGCTGGTGCCAAAAGACACCCGGGGTTAATGTGTTCCCGCCAATCTTCACCTTTTGTGGAATGAGTAGTATATTTTGGTGTTAAAATTTTGCATAATATGTTATTTTCTTTCTTTTATAAATGCAGTCAGACAGAGATCATGTGATTGCCCGATTTGAAGCAAAGCAGAGAGGGGATGTTGATTATAACAGGAGGATGTGCACGGATATGTTTTAAGGATCAAGACGGAGTAGGCAATATTCATGAATTAATCATTTGATAATCTATTTTAAGAATAGTTTATTTTTGAAAAGAAGAGTAGTTTTAATAATAATTTTGTTTGCATCTTTTGATTTTGTATAAATGATTTTCATATATGATATCAGAGGTATATCATATATGATTTTACATTAGGTTACGTTCTGATTGAATTACCATATATTATTTTGTTCAAACGTTCATTTTTTTATATTATGAACAAGTGTTTAATTATTAATTATACATACTCTTTGTTGTAGTCATGAATTCATCAAATTGTTTGTTTAATATATCCAAGTTTTTCTTGAGTATCATATATGATAATGCATTATCATATATGATAGTGCATTATCATATATGGCTTAATTTAAGTGTTAGATGCATTATCATATATGATAGTACATTATAATATATGGCTTAATTTATCAAAACATCATGACATAATACCAAGAAAGTTAAACCATATTAACAAGACGTTGTATCAGATACTAATGGATTACAAAATCGTCTATATACGTCAAAACTCCATTAGGAGATTACAAGGAAAAACACAAATTAACAATAAACGTAAAACAAAAATTCATGAGCTTCTTCATTAAGCTTCTTGGCCTTTTGGATGCTTGTAATGTTCAACATGCCTTGTAAAACAACCTTCTCTATACAAAAAAGAAGATTTAATTCAATTTTCAAGCAAATAATCATATATGATATATTTTATCATATGTGATATTTTAGCTTATATCATATATGATATAGTATATCATATATGATATTTCATTAGCAAGTCATACTAAATATGTTTAGTGAGATTAAGCCATAAAAAAAGAGTTAATTCAATTTCCAACCACATAATCATATATGATATATTTCATCATATATGATATTTTAGCTTATATCATATATTATATAGTATATCATATATGATACTTCATAAACAGGTCATACTAAATTTGTTTAGCGAGATTAAGCAATAAAACCTTATAATTCATGAAAATAGGCTAATAACTTAGCTTATAATTCATCATAATAAAGAAGATGATAATCTATAAGCTTATTCACATTAAACATCTAATAAGTTTTCTTATTGTTTGACACTTTAAAATTCATGTAATTTATCAAATAAGCTATAAAAGAATAAGATGAATTATAAGCTTGATAACATCGAATAAGCTAAAAAGATGAATCAAAACAGATCGAATGAACTTTACCTTATTTATGAAGGGGATGATCAATTTACGAAGGTGATGATCGATTTACGAATGTGATGATGGAAGGATTTGATGTTTGTGATGATAAATTAAGATCTACATATGTGTATGTGTGTGTGTTTTGAGAGAGAAGAAGAAAAAAAGAATCGATCCAGAATGTGGGAGTGGTAGGTGGTATTAGGTGGGAGGGTAAAATGACGAAAATGCCCCTGTGCTTTTTTTAATCTGGGCTGTTGCATGAAATGTGATGGATGGCTTGGGTCAATCCTCTTGTATCCAAAAGATACAAGGAACCCAAAATAACCGGACTCGTAAGTTTATCTTAACTAAGCGAAGATTAAATTAGTAGCTACAAGAGAAGGAACAAAATTAAAACACAATACAGGCTCTAAAGTAACACCTATCTATACTAATCCAATCAAACCAGATGACTAAACTCCACTATTAAATGAACATCACATCAGTTTTCTTTCTTATTATCAAATAGTAACCAAATCTTCGTAATCCGATTTAACAAGTGACCAACAATTTTTCTTTTTTAAATTAAAATTTTATAAATAAAATAAATTATTGTAATAATTAATTAAAATAAAGTTTAAAATAGACCATAAAATATATACCTATTCAAAATTTAGGGGATCATCTAATTTCTTTTTATTTTTATACAATTCTTCTGGTGATAAGATAGTCCAAACAAATAAAAATAGTAATTTTCTTTGATCAGTCGAAGGCTAGGTAATATGTACTCCCGTAGGATCGTATAAAGACAAACCAAACTGTAAAATAGGACTACTCTTACTCTAAGGCATCGATAAGCAATGAGTAAAAGAACCAGAAAACTAACGAACTAATGATATACAGAAAAAGTAAATTAACCTTCATGACTGAAAATATTGTAATATAATTTGGTTTTCGTAAGATACGATGTCTTATTGATAAGCTATTACACTGTATAAAACTAACCCTAAAGGCTCGGCACAGTACAGTGAATTTCGTACAATCAAACTAACTAGAATATAGAAACCCTACTTATACTGCTAATTTACCCATGCATGTTCTTTTTCTTCCATCTGTTTGTTTTTTTGTCTGCCTTTTATGTGTTCTAGAGTGACCTAACGGCATCAAACGAGCAAATTCCACACAATTGGAATCCTTGTCACGCTATAACAAACAAGACATGACTAGTTACATAGCTCATTTTTTTTAGAAATGTTAGAACCATAAAACGTATGCAAAATAATATCCACAAAATAGATGTCATATTAGTATATAGTAGTGATCTCTCTCTTACTTTTCATATTTTCTCATACTTGAAACCAATAATAATCATGACACATTATTGTGTCGATTTTGTTTTGTAAATGTTTTGTGGTTTTAACATTTCTTTTTTCTTTTTAATTGCACATATGTATATATATAAACAAAAGTAACCTAGCGAGAAGTTAGAAGCAAAAAGAACAATGATCAGTTGTAACAAGTATTACATGAATTATAAAACCAGTCAATCCAGCTAAGCCTAACCATTCTAACTCTAGAAGAAATTCCATTGCAAGAAACGTGCTTGAAATCATTGAGAATAAGGTTCTTTGAGAGACGTTTAAGGGAAAGAGAAAACTCCAAAGGACCATATGGTTGATTGAACTACCGCATCAAAGAAAACCACTAGATGGTTTTACATATTGGTTGTATCCACAAGATAGGTAACATCTTGAAGACATGTTATACATATGTTTTGGAACTTCCACCAAGTTAACACTCTTGACCAAATCTCTTTCGCTATTTCACATGACACAAAAAGATGATCCTCGGTTTCAATTTCACCATCACACTCGGGATATAGGATAGAATGAAGATCAATACCCTTTTGATTTAAGTTTGACCTAGTTGGTAGCCTTTCATGAAAGATACGCCAATAGCATATGTTGATTTTGATAGAGACGTCACTATTTCACTTATAAGGTTGTGGGTATGAGGTATAGACATGTTTGGAAATGTGTGATCGCATGTCTTTTACATAAAAAACCTAGTATTATCGATGGTGCACTCTCATGTGTCATTATCGTTGGATAAACAAATGTTTGAGAGGAGGTTTATCAATTCCGTTATCCCTTGTTGTCTAGTCGATGTCCAGGGCACCTTGACCAAGCCCACTGATATATGTGACCAGGAGGTTCGTTAGTATGTCTTAGAGATGTTTGACCGCATATAGAGGTGTCACGGGGGAATATTAGACTTTTTGCATAAACGAGGGAACATTAACAGTTGGTAAGGCAACATCACTTGATTCAATGTTGTTAAGTGGTTAAGATGCTCGATCACAAATAGATAGATTCAACTCCGAATGATATAATCGTGGGAAAGCATAACGTAAGGGTGGCCCTCCAAGCCATGGGTCTATCCAATATCGGGTTGACCGTTACTAACCTTTTTTTTTAAGAGAGAAAGAAAAGAAATACCGTGTGGAAAAGATCATCCTTCATATTTAATATTTGGTACCATGTCCCTGACTCGTATGGAGTGTGGGAGTCCGTATTAAGACCCCCACAAGTACCATGGATGGACATAATTACTTTCTGCTATAAAGCATTTTCCTCCTATAAGAAACGCCACCACCATTTTGATAACATTGCTTTATTAAAAAAAATTAAGCTACCAATATCTAAACCTCCTTGGTCACGAGGACCAACTACTTTATCACATGCAACCCAATCAATTTTTTTTTGAATTTCCACCCTAAAAGAAATATCTACAAATGCTCTCTAATTTCTTTATAATGGATACCAGTGCCTTGAAAGTGGAGAAGAAATAAACTCCCAAGCTTCCAAGAATGGATTTGATTATAAAGACGTCAGTCGTATGAATGCTTCTTGCATTTCCAAGTAGAAAGACGTTTATGAAACCTATCTACTATTCAGGACTACTTGGAACATCTTGACATATTTTCCCTAATGGGTAAGCCCAAGTAAGTACAAGGGAGTTGTGATGGTTGACAACTAATAGAACACGCAACTGAATTGACTTCGTTTGAAGAAACCTCAATACCAAAAAGTTTACTTTTGTTAAAATTTACCTTAAGGCCCAAAGAAAGTAAGGATTCTTGTCAAGTTTCTTGCATTGGGAAGAGACCATTGACCAACAATAAGTGCGTCATCCACAAAAGGACCTTGTATCTCCCCACTTCGGCTCCTAAGAAAATGTTTAAGTTTCGTGCTTTAACGAAAACCACATTAAAGCTTCAACCGCTAAAATGAATGAAAAAAATGGATATATGATCACCTTATTTAATACCTTTTCCAATCTTGAATTCATTAGTTGGGGAACCATTGACAAGAACCAAGGCATATGTCGACTTACGGTAAGAATATGTCAATTTTCTCCATTTTTTACCAAACCCCGATTGAAACATGGTTGTATCTAAGAAAGACCAACTTAGAGAGAAAAAGGCAGTTTCAAAGTCTAATTTGAGAAGAAGTAGTTTTTTGTATGCTTTTTATCCCAAAAGATGATCTCATTAACTACAAGAGGGCTATCAGTAATTTAAAGACCTTTTATGAACACCCTTTGAAGTTCACCCACAACCGTAGGAATGACTATGGAAAGATGGTTTGCAAGTACTTTTGCTATTATTTGGTATTGGCATCTAATGAGGCTTGTCAGCCTAAATTCACTGATTGTAATATGTACATCTACTTTGGGAAATAAGGTGATTACAACCCCGTTGAATGAAGGTTGATAAGTGAAATTTCTTGACATATCTAATAATGTCATCACCCAATCGATTCCGATGTTTCTTGATAAGTTTGAAAGATAAACCATCTGTACTTGGGGCTTTATCTCCTCCGCAATCCCATACGATATTTTTAAAGTTAGCAGGCATTCTAGTGAATGGTTCTCTCTAGTTGTTTAAACATGTTGCTAGTAAAGGAAGGTCTAGCGTAATTTGTTTCATTAAACTTGTCTTCAAAAGAATGGAAAATGTAAGACTTTATATGGATAGATTCTATCACCCAAGAACCCTAAATTGCTAGACCATTTAATCTTGCTCGAGTTTGTCGATTATTTATCATCCCATGGAAGAAACTCGAATTTTCGTCACCCTCTAATGCCCATTTGACCTTAGATTTTTGTCTAATGTATTTCAACTTATAGTTTTCTAATTCAACAAGAATTTTTACCTTCTAAATTCGTAAATCCACATCAGCAACTGAAAGGGGGGGGGGACAATTCAACTGTTTGATCTATTTCATTGATTTTTTCCCTAAAGTCAATTGCAACCTCAACTTCTCTAATACTTAAGTCTTTTAGCCAGAGCTTGATCTTGTTTTTTGGTTTATACTTAAATATAATAGTCGGATTGTTGGTATTATAGTAAACACTAGATGTCCAAGAGTCGGATATGATTTTACTAAACTCGTCATGGAGCACCCAGGAGTTATAAAACTTGAAAGGGGTAGTGTTGGGATGTGCATAAGTCATAGTTAATATTTATTCGGCTAGAAGTACGTGGGCCTAAGGGGTCACCCACTTTGACATCAAGACCACTCTTTATTAAGATACAAAATGAAATATGGTTATAACTATTATGTATACGTAATTTGTCACTAACAAATACTTAACAATGGTTAGTTAATAAGTTAAAAGGTTTAACAAGGATTAACTAACAGACTTAAGGACTTTTGTGAAATCAAGTATAATTGTACATACTTAAAATACAAAGTCAAAGAGTCAAACCAAGAGGATAAACACCACCTTTGGTTGTAGACTTAAGAGGAGAAGAAAGGGGAGACAAGTTTAAACATTTCAAATATTATTTTATACCATATCTTTATTATGTTTAGACTTGACACTTTACATTATAAATACAATAAGTTAGAAAATTACCCTCTCCTTGTTTGTCTCTTTTATTGGCCTACCGTAGCAATTAAAAGAAGGAATTTTTACCTCTTGTTTGTATAAGTATTACTGTGACAAGATCTAGAAAGAAGGATGGTTGTTTGAGGTGTATCCTCTTACAACACCTACAATAAAGAAGATACCAGTACCACTAGATCCACAATAAAGAATCCGTGATCAAACGAAGACCCGCAAGAATTAGGTATTTACCAAGCGAGTCTAAGGTCCCCCTATTTGTACCAAATTCAACATCATTTTCAACCCAATTAAGGGAATCAAATGGGATTGAATTACTAACCTCTTTTCTAGCCTCTACGTCTTTCTTTTGTATACCACTAGTGCTGCCTTATTCTTATTAAACACATGTCTAAAAACTTGTGGAATTGGTTTAAAACTCACCTTAGGACCAACCAAAACACCTCTTACCACTTGTGTAGGACCCTTCATGGTCTTTACCACATTCGTACCTCTATTATTCGAACACTCTTCTTTAACATGACCAAACACCTTGCAACTTGAAGACCTAAGAGGTTTTCACCATACTCAACGCGAAGTACACATATAGAGTCCATCACAAACAAGTTTATGCATAGCCACCACGATTGTATATTTCAACTCCACATCAGCTCGAAGCTATATCATTGCCATAGTATAACTTGACCTACGCATGACTGATTACATGCACATGTAAGATGTATAAGAGTCAGGCATCAAGGGTATACGAAGTGTAGTAGCAATCATACTTAATCCATCCTCGCTAAATTCCATCAAAAGGTTACTATAAATTTTAACCCAAACCGAGACATTGCCAACATCTTTTTTTAATAAGTTAATTTTTCACTTTTTCAGAATAAGTTATTACGAATACATCACGGACCATTCTTTAGCATTTTATACAAATCATCCTTAGAGATAAATTAGAATGAAAATAACCCGTTAGAAAAGTTAAGTATTGATAAAACTCGTTTATATTTTTTTACAAGTATTCCTAACATAGTTAGCAACAATGGGGTAAGCCACCCGCTTCCCAGAAAAACCATACGCCTTATTAGCAAAGTGTTTGCTAATCGCTCAAATAGATTCCAACGAGACCGCTACCTCAACCCTGTTTCCCGCATGTATGTAATTAAAGTGTGGAAGTTCAAATGTTTCCTACTTGGTTCGTGAGTTACTCATTAAGTATATGATGGACCACAGTTTTTAAGCTCAACAATAGGAGATTAGTTAACCATAATCGAAACAGGACTTATGTTCGAATAATTAAATCGGTGTTGAACATTGTCCGACATTCCCTTCCTCTGCATTCCCAGAAGTAAACACAAGCTCGTCAACAGCAGAAGACACCACATTTACATTATCCTGAGATGTATCATTACCTAAACCATTATTTTTTTCCTTCATGCCTCCCCCCTCTAACTCAAAAAATCACGTTCCATACTCGACACATGCGAAACCTACTCAAACCTACCCACACACTACGCAAACAAGACCTACCCAAACAACCTTAACTTTACTCGACAATATACCACGTCCAATAATGTCAATAACGACATAGAAAATCCTAGAATCTTGTGTATCTTTTAGTAGTAGCAGAAAAGTAAAGACCCTAAAAAGAGTTATTGATAAACACTCTCACAACCTCATAAAAACTTCGAATTGATTAATAATTAGAATTTTTTTTGTGCTTGCCAATTTGATTCGTTGTTGTTTTGTTAAGACTCATTTTAATGAGTTATAACTAAATTGAACATATTGTTCTTTTTTCACCTAATTCCCTATGATGTTTCGGTTTTCATCATGCCATGATGAATTTTAAAGAGCTACAACTCCACATTATCATGAAGTCCATGATAAAATAGCAACAAATACAACGACGTACCGGTAGGGGGATGGGCTGGAGGATGCTCGGCCCCTAACAATGACGGACCTACTGGTGGTTAAGTGGTTCTCAGAAAAAACCTAGTACTTGAGGGGCTGTAAGTGATGTTATATCAATACTATGTATAAGAAAGAAATACAACATGTTGAATGATAATATTTCAAGTAAAAAACAAAGAAATAGATTGTTGTTTTAATGGAGTTTTAAGTAAGGAGGAAGATGAAGATGAGTTATAAAGTAAAAAAAATGGTCAACACTTTATTGTTCATAGTACTTTGTTGGTTACTTTTACTACTTTATTTAAAAGTTTCATTTTACCCCTTCACTTTATTAAGTCCGTAAATAGCCCATGAACTTCTCAAAAAAAACCCATGTTAGGAAACTTACTAACGAAAATACTAATATAACCCACCAAAGTTTCCAATGACTGCCACTTATCAGCAATATGTTTACAATCCTAAAAAACAACGTGTTATAACCGGTTAAATGTTCAACATCAGCATTTTATATATTTTTTATTCTTAATACTTTAACCACTTTTTCTCCTAATTTTACACAGCTTCATCAATAGTCAACCACGTCATGAAAAGTTAACAACATCAATAGTTAATAATATCATCAATATGACAACCCATAAATTTCACAACAATGATATGTGCAATGGTTGAATGAATGTGAAAAATTCATTAGAAATTTTTTGGCTTTTGTGTCTTACTTGGTAAGATGAACTGTTTCTCACAACCCGAACTGCCACTTCAACATATTCCTATATGTTGTAAACACAATGTATATATCAAGTCTGAGTTCTAACAATAATCTAATAAATATATTATGGATAAGAACATCTTAAGTATAATTATAAGGCCCTAACTTCCCGTAGAAACCCTAGAAACCTTATAAATAAGTGGTAAACTCAAGAGTTGTGAAGGTATGAATACACAACACATATGAATAAATAATCAAGGATTATAAATAAGTTATAAACTATCATATGGAAGTATAAATTTATCTAAGAATAATAAGTACAAATCATACAAAGCTAAGTACAAGTAAATGTACATAATAGTCTATATCACCACCTAAAATCCATTTCATATTGAATTAGAGTCTAATCTTTTGCACTAAATTATAAAACTCAACTAAGTATCATATTAAGATTATAAATTTATCTCAAGTTAAGTTACAAAGTACTAAAGCACAATGTACAAGTTATTAAAGCATATAACTATAAGCTAACCTAATTATACCTAGGTTATGATTACCCTATACAAACCCTTAAACTAAGAATGTAGAATCCTTAGAAGTAATAAACATAACATATAAGACCTAGAATAAGTGTACATGAGGATATAAACATTAATTACCCAAAGTATAAAGTCATTAGCCTTAATGACCTAAAAACCCTTATATTAAGCATTTTACTTAGAATCAATACATAGTATTTTATGACAAGTCTACCAACACACATAGCATTACATTTAGGTTATAACATTATCTTAAGGCAATGTACAAGTACCCTAAATCACAAGGTACAACATTTTAATGTATGACTTATAAAGTTGGTCAAAATTTGTGTTTTCACTCTTTAGACATGTTTACTTAGAACAACCTATCAAACCAAGTGTAGGATATCTTTGGATAATTAAAAAATAATGCATAAGACTTAAATTGAGTTTACATCAGTATCTAAGTGAAGGGTAATGACTTTAACAAGGATTTAACCCTAGATCATTAGAAACCCTAATCCAGCTAGGTTTTCTTCCCAATTTCACTTCAAACGTTTGTTAGACTTCAAACCAAGGACCCAAACTTCCTAATTACATTTTTAAACCCTAATTATACCTTAATCCATCACTAATAACATTCCTAAACCCTTAATTATAATAATTTAAAAACCATTAAGTTACAAGCCCTAAATTAGGACCCAGTTTGGTTTTTCCCTCCAAAATTAAGTTTAAACTCTTTCCCTCACATTCTAAGTTTAAAGTCTAATATTTGTAAGATATTTAGGACTTCTAGAAGGCCTCTAAGCTGCTGGATCACCTACTTGTAATCGATGAATCACCATTCCTATCACTTTAAGCTGTGTGATAGTTTTAACCACAAACCATGGATAACTCTAACTATAGCTGCCATGAACCATCACTAGACTTCATGTATCATCACTATAAGTCCCTAAACCATTTTTAAGCTAGAAATAAGACTCCTAGGCTTCATTTAGGTATAAATAGTGGCGAAATGCATACATTTTTCTTCATCCCCAACTTTCTTACCTCAATACCCATACATTCTCATACTCCACTTCTATCAAAGTCAGAAGGAAGCCTTGAGACCACAAAACATGTCTAAGAAGTAGCCATTGAAGTTCTTGGAGCTTTAGAAGCAAAAAGAAGTTCATAAGGAGCCCTAAAAGTCATTGTGGAGCTACCTAGGTAATCACTATGTTATCTAAGCTTTGATCTTGTTATAATACTTTTATAAGGCTTGTTAATGTTAATAAGATGTTAGTAAGCTAATCTAAAAAGAATTAGTTCATATGATCATTTAAAATGGAAGTTATAAGCTAAAGATATTATAAAATTCAAGTTTTGTAATTTACATAAAATAATGAGTTAAAATCCATTTCAAAAGCTATAATTCTGGAAAAGTAGTGTTATTATGATTATAAACCTAAACCCTAAACCCTAATGTGTTTATAAACTTTGTTTTAAGTTCTTAGATATTTTTGTATAATTTTGAGCTTGTTATGTAATTTTAAAGAAGTCTGGGGAGTAAAACTGTAATTTTTGAAACTATAAACCTTTTGGCCAAAAGTGTCATCTTAAAAATGTTAAAACTATAAGGATTGATTTTTCAAAGTTTAAAACCCTAAAGTTAATATTTGAAGGTTGAAAATGTAAATATTGAAACTATATGATTTAAGGGTTAAAAGTGTAAATTTACCAAACTTATAACTTTTTATGCTAAAAATGTAAATAATCAAAACTTATAAACTTTAAGGATCATTTTGGTCATTTATGAAACTATATGGATGAAAATTGTATAATAAAACCTATTTTCTAAAGTTATATAAACTAGAAGGACTATTTTTGCCAATTTTAGAACTAAGGGATGTAAGATATACTAATAATGAAACAATATACTAACTTTTGAAGAAATTTCTAAAATATATAGTGTATCATGTTAGTAGGGAACTTTGTAAAAGGATGTTCCATCTTGATATTACGTTCTGACTTAGTGGTTGGGTTTACGATTTAAAGTGCCCTCGCTCCTCGAACATTTATAGAATGACTTCTGAGTATCATGGCCCGGACAATGATGCTATAATTATCAGAATATATAAATCAGAGAATACATAATTATATAAATCAAAGAATACATAATTCATACTTAAAAATATATAGAACTCAAGGGCAAAGACTTGATACTATACAACATGTGTAAATCCAGGTTGGAGAGACCATGCTATTAATTTGTGATTGAAATATAACCTAACGATATTCAGAACCTTTGGATATAAGGTGAGTTTATAGCCTCACTAAAGTATACTACTTTAAATGATTTGAAACACCCGGGGAGGGGGATATATGATAAAATGGAATACAAGCATTTTTTATATGCTTTCCAAATATGTTTATTAACACTATGTTTAATGCTGCCTTAAAGTCCTTTTTTAATTGTGAACCGCTAATCATTTCATAGAAAATAAGCGCTAATATCGTAAATAGTACTATTTGAGGAATAACATCCTCTGTCTGGGCAAGTCGCACTTGTTGATACCTTAGAGGTCAAACAGGCATACTTTATTTTGCAAAACATGATAGTTTGGAAGACTTCCTCGTAAGGGCAAATTGTGGGTTTCTGATATGTCTAGTCGCGGTATCATAAGCTTAGTGCATTAATACATCAATTTGTTTTATGGGCGAATAATAACATAGCTCAAGGAAAATGATCTTGTACTTAAAACGATTTATAAACTTATGAATTCACTCAACCATTATGTCGATTTTAAGCATATATTTCAGGTATTGAAAATTGATAGCATGGAGCAGCACAATGATGAAGTGGAGAGATATAGACTTGAAATATTTATCATTCAAACTATTTTCTAGATCTCGGTAACCTATGATATACAGAGTATGTACAGTTGTTTTATTAAAAATATCTGATTTTGAATGAGATAATAAATAAATAAAGTTTGTTACAACACTCTTTCTAGTTGTTTTCTATTATTGTGACTTTTATTCCATGAAGTAGTACCCTAATAATAATGTTCTGATGCGTCTAGGTAAAAATGGGGGTGTTACCGATTGGCATAAGAGTCATAGTTATAGAGAACAAGAAATTAAAATCTTGACTATAACTGATTTTCTTAAATAAATTTCAAGTGAATTTTCCGCGCATCGAAACCGTGTTGCTGCAAGAAAAAGATGTAAGTGATATTTATGGATAAATGATGACTGTTAGTAGTAATGTTATGAGATATTATATGGTTATGTGTAAGTAATATAATATTAAGTACTAATATAAATAATTTATATTATCGACGTCTTCAGAAATATGTCTTCTATTTTCATCCTATATTCATATCGGATTCGGAATCGAATAATATCTATATTATTGATTTACATAAACCCTTAGTGTTAGCCCTTTCTGCCAATAGTTATCCTAACCCTTTATCTCCTCCTGATAATCTACAACCAAATAATAAAAATTTACCTATTCCGTAGTGCCAAACTCCTTCATCTCAAGCCTCCAGTAATATCCCAATTCCCCAAAATACCTATGTAGAACAAATGGAAAATAAGTTCAACTATTTCAATGAAATACCTCCCAAACCTATTGAAGATTTAGAATATGAAGTTGGAGGTCTTAAGTGTGGAAGAACAATTATGCAAGAGGAAGTAGAAAAATTGGAAAAGGTTTTATCAAAAGTACGTTATGAAACTTCTGAGTTATGACGTAAGCAGGGGTTGAATGACGAAGAAATTACCTTAGCTCGAGTAAGAATGTCAGCAATAGAGAAACTTGTTGAAGATATTCAAGTTAGATACGAGAAAATATCAAAGAACTTTTGGACGATATTAAGGAGCTCAAGAAGAAGAAATAGACATGCTTGTAAATATTTCAGCTTCCCTAAAAGCTTTGTAAATATTTTAGCTTTCAGCCTTTACTTTTATGTAATAAAGAAGCTTGCATGTCCATCAGCAAAACGAGTTGTTAATAAATAAAAGTTTCTTTTCCATCTCCTTTCCTTTGTTTGCACGTTATAATTCTAGAAAAGAGAAATACTTGATAAAGTATATGTCTTTAAAAGAATTTTAGCAAAATAAAGATATTCTCTTAGACTAAAAAGGACTTTTCAAGTCTATTTGGTTGAAGAAAGTATTAATCTAAATAAAAGATAAATAATATACATGTAGAAGCCTGCCTTATACGACAAGTTGTTACATATATAGCCTTATAAATCTATTTTGAACTTCGAAAATATATCCATCTCCTGGATTTATAAATAACCAATATTTTAGGATGTGCCTTAAATTTTTGGAAAAAAATGCCCGTAAAGCGTTTTGTGTATACACATATGACAAATGCTTGATAGACAAGTATATCTAAACTTCAAAAATTATCTGTCTTTTAATTTCAGAATGACACATCTAAGGATATCAACATACTCTACTATAACATCTGAAGGACTTTAGGGAATAATTAACGATGGCGTTGCTACGGCTTTACAAGTACCAACATTTAAAATAGTAAGGAATATTATTCCAACGGAAAACTTTATAACTAGTCAGTTATATTAGTTCCAAGGAAACGAAGATGTTATTGTTATAACTCATTGGATTGAAAGAACTGAATCGATTTTCTACCATAATAATTGTGCTGAATATCGCAAAGTGAAGCTTTCAATCGGTACTCTAACTATTGAAGCATTATCATGATGGAGTTACTATTCTCAACTCGTTGGAATAGAAGAAGCTCATAAGATGAAGTGGTCGGATTCTAAGTGCCTCCTTATAACGCAATATTATCCTTCAATAGAGATCGAGAAAGTGAAAAAGGAGTTTTGCTATCTAATGACAAAAGAAAATAATCTCAAGGCCTATTTGAGAAAATTTCAAGAGTTAGCAGAATTGTGTCCTATCACTAATTCTCAAAGGATGATGAAGGCTTTTATCAAAGGATTTACCCAAGGATTTAAAATAATGATTACTATTTTTAAACCCCAAAATTTAGAAGAAGCCATTAATATTGCCCAAAAATTGATTGTGATACCAAGAACCCGAGGTCATTTATTTTACCCTAAATTACGAATATTTTTGAAATTTTTAATAAATTTCGTTTATTATATATTTGATTGTTTAAGTTGAAACCGATGTTTAAGGTCGTAATCTTAACGATTGACGATTTAAGAAAGACGATGACGACTACGATCACGACGGATGCCCAATTTTTATGTTTTATTGTCGCTTTATCGATATTATAATTTCTCGAGAATTTTATTTTTGGTTCGTGTTAAGTCGAGTCGGGTGCGTTTTAGTTCATCCCGAGTGCGTTTAAATTACTTTAAAAGTATATTCGAGTGTTCGGGGCGACCACCGACTCCCGCAAATTTTCAAAACCGACTAGTAAGTCGTTTCCCGCTATTTAGTAGTGTCGTTTAAAAATGAGGCCAAAAGAATAGCCAAATTGCACAAGAGGTCCCTCAAACTTTACAAAAAGGGGAAAGATGACAGACACACACAAAAATTCATTCAAAAAAAATTTCTCCTTCCCCTTCCTCCCTCTTTTGGCCGTCGGCCTCCACAAACACCACCACCACAAAATTTTTTCCTTCTTGTTTTGATTAAATCCAAGTTTAGACCACACTTTTATTTTCATTTGTAAGTGTTCTTGCACAATTAAATCCCACATGCATTAAAAAAAAATTCAAGAATTAAAAGATTTTTTAAAAGTGTGTTTTGATGTAATTAGGCATGATGCATGTTTAATTAGTGTTTGGATAATGTTAAATCGTCAATAAATTAACTAAAAACAAAATAGTTTGGGTGTTTTGGTCACCAACACCCCATGGCCAAATGGGGGTGTTTGGTTGATCATGATGTTTGATGTGTTTTGTTGTGGGTTTATGTTTAGAACCTTATTTTTTATGTTTTAAAAGGGTTAAACCAAATGCATGTGTGATTTAGGATTTGGGTTTTGAGAGGATCTGATGTTCTTAGTGTTATGGACTGATTAGGATGATTAGAAATGATCATAAGTGGTTAGGTTAGGGCTAGGTGATGTTAGATTGGATTGGAATCAAGTGTTAGGGTGATTTTGAAGTAGGAAATTTTAGGCAGATTGTTTAGGCTTGTTTTCGTGGGTTTGATTTTGTAAACAGGTCATGAGGCTAAGATATAGTTGTATAGCATTGTCTTAGCTTCGATTTGTTATAAAAAAGAGCTTACGACTCCTGGCGAGTCAAAAGTTATGCTATTTTGAAAGTTCGTGTACCGAGAGATGAGAAATCAACATAATCCGAAAATATGTTTGGTTTTAGGTCAAATCCCGGGGACCATAGATAGAGTTTAGTAAATGATTGAAAGTTGTTCTTTGGTTCCAAACCTGCATAGTTGAGTCTATTTTTGGACTTAAGAGTCAAATTAGCTAATGGTGTCTTTTAAATGGGTCAAACAAGTCCTACACGGTAAAAGTGCAAAATCAGTCCTAAAAGTTTACGTCTAGCAATGTAATGAGTAATGGGTCTTAAAAGTGAAAACTTTTTATGGGGTTTAAAATGATTTTTATACAGGTCATAAGCAATTTTTACAAATTTTCTTGTATTTTATATAGACGCTTAAGTGATAGAAAACAGCCCGTACTTTTGGTAAGTATCGGCAAAGTTATAAAATGGGAAACAACTTTAATTACGAAGATGGATAGTATGAGTCTAGTAACTATTACTTGTTGGATTTTGACGTGAGTTAGTAATTATGACAATTGACTAATATGTATGTATTATACAGTACTTAAGGTTATATAAATGAATTAACTCATTACGCGTTGTTTGTTAGGTGTTGAGATTGAATTTCCTGGGCATCCTCATCGTCAGTGATCGTCATCCGTTACGTCAGCCACTTCTATACAAGGTGTGAATTTATAGCCTCGATTTATATTGTTTTTAAATGGTTTTACCCGCGAGGGGGATGCATGCTATTTTAAATGAAATGAACATGAGTCATGAATGATTGTTGGACCTGAAAGTTGCCTAAATTGTGTTGAGTACCTAGTTGCATAAGACCCTATATTCATGAACTATTAACTATTGTTTAATCCTCGTGTGGATTGAAAATATCCGCTTCCACAATTGATAGTACTATGGGGTTGACGACCCTATCCGAGACGAGGGCTAGTACGTTGAGTACCCCCTGCGGACGGATAACTTGTGATAAGAAATAAGGTATAATTGCAACTAATGCCTTTAGAAGGGGCACTGGTTTCATCTTAATCATGCCGGTAAATATACGGGGTGATTGAGTTAACGGATTAGTGTCATGAGCTTATACACAATTGTAATAACCTTGAATAATAGATTGTTTGATCGACAATTCTATGAATGATCGTGATTGATTTGATATACTTATGTTCAAAACGTGATTGTAAAACCTATAAATTCCGCTCAACATTATTTGTTGGCCCCTTTAAGCATGTGTTTTAGGTAATACATGAGATGGTAGCAAGGAGCATGCTAGGATGGATGTTGTTGTGGCTTGGCGGTCTACTTTGTCTTTCCTCCCTTTTATAACTTAAAACTTTTTATGTCATGTCATGTGAACTTGTAATGTACTTTTTGGTTGAGATTCAGTGGGGACCTAAACGCAACTCTGTGTTGTATTGTCTTTAAGGTTTGGAAAGCGGTAGACAATGTTGTTTTAACAATGTTTAATTAATGTTTAAATCACTACGTCTCTTTGAGTCGTTCGAAATAGCTTGTGTGTGATGATAACTGCCTAGCACCCAAATGTTGTAGTTCCGCTGCGCATAGCATTTGTTGGGGTGTTAGAGATTGGTAATCAGAGCCATGAGTTATAGAGAACTAGGTCGTTTTGAAAAATCCTAAACTATAACTTTTGGTGTCGTAAGAAATTGTCCAAGCACACAACTATCCTACATGGCTCCGGTAAGGTTTACTTTTAGTATTGATGGAATAGATGTATCCCTTTTAAATTGAATGAATGTATGAGTATTTATTACGTAAATACTGAACTACTATATGTAAACATTGAAATTGTACGTGGAGTACTAGATACCATAATTCTTATATTGCATATGCATGAGCATCATATTATCGCATTTTGGGCATATGTACCACCTTTGCATTGCATTTGCATGCATATAATTATAAATATTGAATAATGACCTTACGTACCCTCCAAAATTTTCTGTTATTGCAGAGATGGCCGAGGTACCGCCTAACGGGAATGAAAGCAGAATCGTGGAGGAACCCGAGAGAGAAGAGGCAAGGGAAAACGTTGGATCAGCTGTTGTAGGACAAACCGAGGCGGAAAACGTGCAAGCTCAGATCCCCGTTCGAAGAAGTGCTATTATCCCCAGGCATGCCCGTATTTCTCATCTGATCGGTATGCCAGGTATCGCTAGAAGGTCCGACGCCTTGGCTAGTGCTAATTCTCTCCATCAGGACATCGCAAGAGTCACTTGCCCTGGGCCAAGACAGTATGGTGACGTTCCGTTTTTCTTGAGAAGGATTGATAGGCTAATGTACGAACGTTATGTAGTGGAGACAAGAGTGATCAAAAGGTTTGACGAGAACGAAAGAGCACATCAGAAGTTACAAACAAGGACTGCAAGGGATGAGTTCGATGGAGCATTGAATAAGAGTGATATTAACAGCTTGAGATCCATGATAGCAAATCTGAGTGCAAGTGTTGAGCGGGTTAAGGAAGACCAGGCTAGGTTGGTTAGGATGCAGAGTTGGGAGCACCGTGTAAGATCATCCCTACCGCAAGATTGGAGATTTGTGGATGACTCTGAGCTGCAGGCTAGTGATTTCATGGTTCAACCACCCACCAGGGGTGAGTGTGTCGCTTTAGGGAATCAGGTAGCATCGGAGTTTGGGTCTACTTCTGGAATGAAGATGGTGACTGAATGTGAGCCGAGTGATAAAGGGAAGAGAAAGATGGACGAGGAATAAGACAGTGATGAAGAGCCCGAGGAGGATGAGGAAGAACCACTGTCCAAGAAGTCATGTGGATCACCACGTGGCTAGTTACTTGTATTTCATTTTTATCTTTTGATCGTTGTAATCGAATTATTTTAGACTCCTGTATGATGGTATTGTGATGAAAACTTGATAACTTTAAGTTTGTTGGTGTATGGTTGTAGTGGCATTACTTGTCACAGATTTTGGTTGATCTATCAATGCAATCCATGTTTACCTTTCATAATCTATGATAAGTCTTGAATTTGCTCTTTTGTGATGTGATTGATGAATATTAGTAACCTTGTTGATGTGTTGTTGTACTTATATTATGTCTTGAAAGAGAAATTCTTCTTAATCTTGATGTGTATACTTACCTTGTTTTCTATTTTCCCTGTCATTAAAGAGAGGTGTAACTGAGACTTCACCATGCCTCCAAAGTTGACAGCTACTCGTGTGAACACTATGATTCAAGAGGCAATCTCCAATGCTCTTGAGGCAGATCGTGCGAACAGAAACCAAGGTCAAGGTGGAAATGTGGAAAGACAACAAGCCCCAAGGGAGTGTTCTTATGCCGGTTTTGTGAAATGTGGTCCCACACAGTTTCGTGGTATCGGTGGAGCTTTGGAACTCCGTAG
This sequence comes from Glebionis coronaria, assembly GCA_025667525.1. Classification (NCBI taxonomy): domain Eukaryota; kingdom Viridiplantae; phylum Streptophyta; class Magnoliopsida; order Asterales; family Asteraceae; genus Glebionis; species Glebionis coronaria. Next base: position 100,002,702 of record CM046879.1, read on the forward strand.
ATGGTTGGAGAAGATTGAAAGCACTTTCGAAAACAGTGGGTACTCTGAGGCAAACAAAGTTAAATTTGCAGCTACTACTTTCCTCGATGATGCTTTAAGCTGGTGGAACAACCAGGTGGCTACTATCGGATTAGTGGTAGCAAATACAAGAACTTGGGCTGCAACCAAGGCACTTTTGACTAAGAAGTTTTGTCCCGAGGAAGATTTGGGTCAGTTAGAGGACAAGTTGAGACACTTGTCTTTGAAGAATAATGATATCACTACTTATACAAGAAGGTTTAATGAGTTAAGTCTACTGTGTCCCGATGCTTTCGCATATGCTCGCAAGAAGATGAAACAATATATCAAGGGTCAGTCAAGCAACATTAAGGGTGAGACTACTTCGTCAAAGCCCGGATCATTTGATGAGGCCGTTCAAATGGCTCACGCACTGATGGATGTTAAGTTGCAAGACAAGAAAGATTATATTGCTGAGGGAAACAAAAGGAAATGGGAAGCTGCCCAGGTGAATCAATCACAAGGACAGAATCGTGGGGGTAATCGCAACAACAATCAAGGACATAATCATAACCAACAGTTCAACCAAATAAGGAATGATGGGATGAGAGCCGCTACTGCCCCCAGAGGAGTTAAGGTCAATCCTCATTATGGTCGTTGTAACTTGTACCATATTGGGAATTGTCCTCCTGCATGTAGCAAGTGTGGGAAGGCGGGCCATAAAGTTGCAGATTGTCGATCTAGAGGTGTGGCTACAGGGGCAAATGCCACGAGAGTAATGGTTTGTTTTGGATGTGGAGAAAAGGGGAACAAGCAAGGAAACTGCCCGAAAATTAGGAACAGGTAGGGAGGAAATAATGTTGCTGTTGTATACCGAGTAGGTACCGCTGACAAACATCAAGGCCCGAATGTGGTGAGCGGTACGTTTCTACTTGACACTCGTTATGCTAGTGTATTATTTGATTTTGGATCCGACAAAAGCTTTGTAGACGTAAAATTTAGTCTCCTTACCAATAGAGAACCGGTGATGCTAACGACTAACTATAATGTGGAATTAGCCGACGGAAAGATTGTTTGTAAAAATTCTATACTAAGAGGGTGTACCTTGAAGTTAGGTAATTATGCCTTTGATACCAACTTAATGCCTATAGAGCTAGGATCTTTCGACGTGATTATTGGGATAGATTGGTTAATGGCACATAGTGCGGTGATTGTTTGTGGAGAAAGGTTGGTCCAAATCCCGTTGAGGAATAGGGTTTTGACTGTGAAGGGTAATGAATGTACTTCTCGTCTGAGAGTAATATCCTGCTTGAAGATGATGAGGTATATGGAAGAAGGATGTGATGTATTTCTGGCGCAGATTTCTAGTGATGGTGATGTAGAGACAAAGTTGGAAGAGGTGCCTGTGATTCGAGAGTATCCGGAAGTTTTTCCTGATGAGTTGCCGGGTTTACCGCCCTCTCGTGAAGTAGAAGTTCGGATGGATTTGATGCCAGGGGCTGCACTAGTTGCTCGTGCACCTTATCGATTGGCACCGTCAGAACTGAATGAGTTATCTGATCAATCGAAAGAATTGATGGATAAGGGGTTTATTCGACCGAGTTCATCACCATGGGGAGCGCCTGTGTTATTTGTAAAGAAGAAGGATGGGTCGTTTAGAATGTGTATCGACTATCGAGAGCTTAACAAATTGACGATTAAGAATCGGTATCCATTACCGAGGATTGACGATTTATTTGATCAGTTGCAAGGTTCCTATGTCTACTCGAAGATTGACTTGAGATCAGGGTATCATCAACTGCGAGTTAGAGAGGAGGATATTCCTATAACTGCTTTTTGTACGCGATATGGACATTTTGAATTCCGAGTGATGCCATTTGGGTTAACAAATGCGCCTGCAATGTTCATGGATCTTATGAATCGAGTGTGCAAGCCGTATTTGGATAAGTTTGTCATTGTATTCATTGATGACATTCTTATTTACTCCAAGAGCAAAGAAGAACATGAGAAGCACTTGAGGACGATATTGGAGCTGTTGAAGAAAGAGAAGTTGTACGCGAAATTCTCCAAGTGTGAATTTTGGTTGGAATCTGTACAATTTCTTGGGCATGTGATTGATAGCAAAGGATTTCGTGTGGATCCTGCCAAGGTAGATGCAATTAAAGAATGGTCGGCACCGACAACGCCGACTGAAGTTCGACAATTTCTTGGTTTAGCTGGTTATTATCGGAGATTTATCGAAGTATTTTTGTTGATTGCAAAGCCGTTGACCAAGCTTACTGAGAAGAATCGGGTGTTTGAATGGGGAAATGATGAAGAAATCGCTTTCAAAACACTTAAGGACAAGTTGTGTTCTGCTCCGATTTTGTCATTGCCCGAAGGAATCAAAGACTTCATGGTTTATTGTAACGCGTCTCATAAGGGTTATTGAGCTGTTTTAATGCAGCGTGAGAAGGTGATCGCTTACGCGTCGAGACAATTGATGAAGCATGAGGAAAACTACACTACGCATGATTTGGAATTGGGAGCTGTAGTTTTTGCGCTAAAGTTGTGGAGACACTATATGTATGGGACTAAGTGTGTTGTATTCACTGACCACAAGAGTTGCAGCACATATTAGACCAAAAGGAGTTGAATATGAGACAAAGGAGATGGGTGGAGCTATTGAGTGACTATGACTGCGAGATTCGCTACCATCCTGGCAAGGCGAACGTTGTAGCGGATGCACTTAGTAGGAAGGATAGAGAGAAACCTTTGAGAGTCAGAGCATTAGTGATGACTGAGGGTGTGGATTTGACCGGAACAATATTGAAGGCTCAAGAGAAGGGATTGAGGAAAGAAAATATTGGCGCTGAGAATCTGGGAAGACTGTAGAAACCTCTTTTGTGGTAAAGTCACATGGGCTGAGATATTTTGAAAATCTGATTTGATTACCGCTATGTCCATCCGAGGAAGGAATGCCTGGAGTACGAGATTTGGTTATGAATGAGTCTCATAAGTCGAAGTACTCGATACATCCTGGAGCGGATAAGATGTATCATGATCTGAAGAAAGTCTAATGGTGGCTGAATATGAAGGCAGAGATTGTTCGTTACGTCAGTAAGTGTTTGACTTGCGCGAAGGTTAAAGCTGAACATAAGAGACCGTTTGGGTTGTTGGTACAACCTGAGATCCCAGAATGGAAATGGGATAAGATCGCTATGGATTTCTTGACGGGTTTACCTAGGACTCCTAGTGGTTGTGATATGATTTGGGTGATCGTGGATAGGTTGACGAAATCTGCTCACTTTTTACCTATGAAAAAGACGGATAGTATGGAGAAACTTGCCAGTGTGTACGTGAAGGAAATTGTTTGTCGACATGGTATACCTTTATCGATCATTTCTGATCGCGATAGCAGGTTTACTTAGGAATTTTGGAAATCTCTTCAACGTGCGATGAGCACCGAATTGAGTTTGAGCACGGCTTATCACCCTGAAACGGATGGCCAAAGCGAACGAACCATTCAGACGTTGGAGGACATGCTCCGAGCATGCGTGATTGATTTCGGAGGAAGTTGGGAATGCCACTTGCCTTTAGTGGAGTTTTCATATAATTACAGTCATCATGCGAGCATTAAGGCTGCACCATTTGAAGCATTGTATGGAAGGAAATGCAGATCTCATGTGTGTTGGAGCGAAGTGGGAGAGAGTCAGTTGATTGGGCCCGAAATGGTTTTGGAGACGACGGAGAAGATAGTGCAAATTAAGAATCGTTTACTTGCTGCGAGAAGCCGACAGAAGAGTTACGCCGATAATAGGAGGAAACCGTTGGAATTTGAGGTCGGAGACATGGTCATGCTTAAGGTTTCGCCATGGAAGGGTGTGATACGTTTTGGGAAGAAAGGAAAGCTGAGTCCAAGGTGTATTGGACCATTCAAGATCGTTAAACGAATTGGACCGGTAGCTTATAAGTTAGAATTTCCGAATGAGCTTAGTGCTATTCACAACACCTTTCACGTATCGAATTTGAAGAAAAGTTTGGCAGACAAGGAATTAGTGATTCCTTTGGATGAGATTCAGCTTGACGATAAAATGCATTTCGTGGAGGAACCAGTGGAGATTATGGACCGAGAGGTTAAGAGATTGAAGCACAGTAGAATTCCCATTGTGAAGGTACGATGGAATTCTAGACGTGGACCAAAATACAATTGGGAACGTGAGGACTTCTTCAAGGATAGATATCCTCATCTGTTCCAGCGGCACAAAATGTGAGTATAAGAAGAGGTGAGCGCCGGGACGTCGCTCTCTTTAAGGAGGGGTGGATGTGATACCCAGAATCCAAGGTCATTTATTTTACCCTAAATTACGAATATTTTTGAAATTTTTAAGAAATTTCGTTTATTATATATTTGATTGTTTAAGTTGAAACCGATGTTTAAGGTCGTAATCTTAACGATTGACGATTTAAGAAAGACGATGACGACTACGATCCCACGGATGCCTGATTTTTATGTTTTATTGTTGCTTTATCGATATTATAATTTCTCGAGAATTTTATTTTTGGTTCGTGTTAAGTCGAGCCGGGTGCGTTTTAGTTCATCCCGGGTGCATTTAAATTACTTTAAAAGTATTTTCGAGTGTCCGGGGCGACCCCCGACTCCCGCAAATTTTCAAAACCGACTAGTAAGTCGTTTCTCGCTATTTCGTAGTTTCGTTTAAAATTGAGGCCAAAAGAATAGCCAAATTGCACAAGAGGTCCCTCAAACTTTACAAAAAGGGGAAAGGTGACACACACACACAAAAATTCATTCAAAAAAAATTTCTCCTTCCCCTTCCTCTCTCTTTTGGTCGTCGGCCTCCACAAACACCACCACCACAAAACGTTTCCTTCTTGTTTTGATTAAATCCAGGTTTAGACCACACTTTTATTTTCATTTGTAAGTGTTCTTTCACAATTAAATCCAACATGCATTAACAAAATTTTTCAAGAATTAAAAGATTTTTCAAAAGTGTGTTTTGATGTAATTAGGCATGATGCATGTTTAATTAGTGTTTGAGTAATGTTAAATCATCAATAAAATTAACTAAAAACAAAATGGTTTGGGTGTTTTGGTCACCAACACCCCACGGCCAAATGGGGGTGTTTGGTTGATCATGATGTTTGATGTGTTTTGTTGTGGGTTTATGCTTAGAACCTTGTTTTTGATGTTTTTAAAAGGGTTAAACCAAATGCATGTGTGATTTAGGATTTGGGTTTTGAGAGGATTTGATGTTCTTAGTGTTATGGACTGATTAGGATGATTAGGAATGATCATAAGTGGTTAGGTTAGGGCTAGGTGATGTTAGATTGGATTGGAATCAAGTGTTAGGGTGATTTTGAAGTAGGAAATTTTAGGCAAATTGTTTACGCTTGTTTTCGTGGGTTTGATTTTGTAAACAGGTCATGACGTTAGAATATAGTTGTAGAGAATTGTCTTAGCTTCGATTTGGTATAAGAAAGAGCTTACGACTCCTAACGAGTCAAAAGTTATGCTATTTTTAAAGTTCGTGTACCGGGAGATGAGAAATCAACATAATCCGAAATTATGTTTGGTTTTAGGTCAAATCCCAGGGACCATAGATAGAGTTTGATAAGTGATTGAAAGTTGTTCTTTGGTTCCAAACCTGCATAGTTGAGTCTATTTTTGGACTTAAGAGTCAAATTAGCTAATGATGTCTTTTAAATGGGTCAAACAAGTCCTACACGGTAAAAGTGCAAAATCAGTCCTAAATGTTTACGTCTAGAAATATAATGAGTAATGGGTCTTAAAAGTAAAAACTTTTTATGGGATTTAAAATGAGTTTTCTACAGGCCATAAGGGATTTTTACAAATTTTCTTGTATTTTATATAGACACTTAAGTGATAGAAAACAGCCCGTATTTTTGGTAAGTATCGGCAAAGTTATAAAATGGGAAACAACTTTAATTACGAAGTTGGATAGTATGAGTCTAGTAACTATTACTTGTTGGATTTTGGCGTGAGTTTGTAATTATGAAAATTGACTAATATGTATGTATTATACAGTACTTAAGGTTATATAAATGAGTTAACTCATTACGCGTTGTTTATTAGGTGTTGAGATTGAATTTCCCGGGCATCCTTATCGTCAGTGATCGTCATCCGTTACGTCAACTACTTCTATACAAGGTGTGAATTTATAGCCTCGCTTTATATTGTTTTTAAATAGTTTTACCCGCGCGGGGGATGCATGCTATTTTAAATGAAATGAACATGAGTCATGAATGATTGTTGGACCCGAAAGTTGCCTAAATTGTGTTGAGTACCTAGTTGCATAAGACCCTATATTCATGAACTATTAACTATTGTTTAATCCTCATATGGATTGAAAATAGCCTCTTATACAATTGATAGTACTATAGGGTTGACGACCCTATCCGAGACGAAGGCTAGTACGTTGAGTACCCCCTGGGACGGATAACTTGTGATAAGAAATAAGGTATAATTGCAACTAATGCCTTTAGAAGGGGCACTGGTTTCATCTTAATCATGCCGGTAAATATACGCGGGTGATTGAGTTAACGGATTAATGTCATGAGCTTAAACACAATTGTAATAACCTTGAATATATATTGTTTGATCGACAATTCTATGAATGATCGTGATTGATTTTATATACTTATGTTCAAAATGTGATTGTAAAACCTATAAATTCCGCTCAACATTATTTGTTGACCCCTTTAAGCATGTGTTTCAGGTAATCGATGAGATGGTAGCAAGGAGCATGCTAGGATGGATGTTGTTGTGGCTTGGCGGTCTACTTTTTCTTTCCTCCCTTTTATAACTTAAAACTTTTTATGTCATGTCATGTGAACTTGTAATGTACTTTTGGGTTGAGATTCAGTGGGGAGCTAAATGCAACTATGTGTTGTATTATCTTTGGGGTTTGGAAAGCGGTAGACAATGTTGTGTTAACAATGTTTAATTAATGTTTAAATTCCTACGTCTCTTTGAGTCGTTCGAAATAGCTTGTGTGTGATGATAACTGCCTAGCACCCAAATGTTGTAGTTCCGCTGAGCATAGAATTTGTTGGGGTGTTAGATTGATGGATCATGTAATCAAGCACAATCCTGTGAAAGAATCGAATAACCTTAAGCGTAAATTAAGTGAAGAAAAAAACCTCGTCGAACGTAATCCAAGTCACCTAAATACTCCATATGATCCCTATTTTCTCTACCTATATTACGTTACTCCCAACCCATTTAACCTTCCCAAACCAACAGAATACAATACGTATGCTGGAACCCTTCCATTGTGTACCAGATGTTCACTACATAATAACAGACTCTGCACAGTCAAGTGTCAAATCTACTATATGCGAACCCGAGATTGTTGGGGCAAGGCGAATTTTTAAATTTCTTTATATGTTGGATGTTGTGAATAAATAAGTGTTATAAACATATGTGAGTATTATCAATAAAATCTATGTGTTTTTATTATATCTCTTGTAAGTATTATTTTACCTTATGATATTACCTGATAGGCCAACTCATTTGTATTATATATATTATGATCAATATTATCTAAAGAAATTAGAATAATATGTTTGTAGAAACTAGAAGGGGGGGTTGAATAGTTTCTCTTCGATTTATCTCCTAATTATAATTTCTTTCAATTAGGTGAGTGCCAAAACTATCTGTTACTTGAAAGATAGTTGCATAATGATTAGGTTCAATCAAATGCATTAACAATGACAAGTAGTAAGTGTAATTATGATGAAGGTAAGTAAAGAGTAAGGAAAGAAACAAACTAGTAGGAAGACACCAAGATTTATAGTGGTTCGGCAACGAAGCTCTATCCTCGTTCATACTCCACTCCTCGAGTACACCTACCCGAGATTTCCACTATATCCACTAGCTCCCTTCTTGGCGGAGAAAACCTTACAACGTCGCTTACATTATTTTCCGACACTAAGCTAAATGTCGAGACCTAATCTTAGCTAGGACCAATCTACACAACTTCGCCCACTACACCATTTTACGACACAAGGCTAGATGTCGAGTTCTAATCGAAAGATAGAACCAATCCTCATAACGTTGCGTACTTCACCATTTTCTGACACAAGGCTAGATGTCGAGTTCTAATCCAAAGCTAGAACCAATCTTCACGACTCTTCACTTTGAAGCTAAGTGAGAACTTCACACAGCACAACTACACATCACTTTATAGTTTAGTGAGAACTCACAAGACACAACCACATCACTTTATAGTTTAGTGAGAACTTACACAACTTATTACATTTCAACTAAACATATCCAATTACATACATGTAACTTTGATATACACAACAAAAATCCAAGCACACATATATGCAAAGGATTTACACAACACTAATCCAAGTATTCACAAATAGCTTGGATGAACACAACTAATCCAAGTATTCACAAATACATTGGATCTACACAAGACACAAATAAACAAATGATGAACATGACTAGATCTTTAGGAATGTTAATCTTCATCAAGGCTTCATCTTTAATCACATCACAAGTGTGTGAGTGATCTTCTCTTTAGACAAGGTAAAGAAGGAGATCAAGAGGATAATCATAAGTAAACATACTTAACACATTAAGTGATCATTTACAAATGATTAGGATTAGAAAGTACAAAGAAGGCTGAAAGAAATGTCCAAAAAGGGTTATGGAAAATGCAGATTTGATCCACTATTTATAGAAGACAAAACCTAATGGCTAGCTGATGGCGGTTCCTTATCTACCTAGGCGGTTCCTTATCAATAGAGAACCGCGTAGGCACTTAAGGAACCGCGAAGGTAGACTTCGCTCTTTTTTGTCTTTTAGTGGAATATGCCATATTCAAATTTACATTTTCATTTTAATAAAACATTTTCTTAAAAATAAAGTTATTAAAAATCTTTTGTCACATTTGACAAAAGTGATTTTTAAGGCTAATCACTTTTATGATCACTAAACATGATTAAGATATGTTAGTGTAATGATTATTACCTTGATGATAGTGTTTGTTAGATAATTCGTTTTATGATTGTGTTTGACAATAAATGTCTTTGTAATTTGTCGTGATCAAAACTATGAAAGATTAGTTAGCACTAACAATGTTTTTAGGCATTGCTTTGCATTAACAATGTTCATAACCTTTTGACTAAATATTCAACCTACATCTTAATGAAATTTCAAAATCTGAATTACAAAGGTTCAACCTGAATTTTCTTTATGGAAATAGGCAAGAACAAGTAATAAATTCATTTCAAATTTTCTTAAGATAAGACATGAAATCATCTGAATCATTGTCAACTGTATTTCATCCGTAATATGGAAACTCTGACAAGGTTATACCTGAAAGAAGATAATTTGTCATCGTAGAGTACCAATATCTATTTTAATACATTAAGAAGAATATTACCCCTAATACAAAGGGGCTAAGTGAGAGAATTATCCAGATACTAAAGTACATACTCCACGTATGCATTATGTTATTTGGAAGTACACTTACCATTAAAGGAAACCCCAATAAAGGTTATATTAGAATAGAACATCAAAGTACGTTGAGTAGTGACAATTAGGTATCTGCTGGATTAAAATTATGATTTAAGATAACTCGAGAGATTATTCTGATAAATATTTCTCATGATAAATAAGAAACCACACCATATTAAGATATTTTTTATTTTGAAAAATGCAATATATGAATTCAATATTTTGAATTGAGATGTGACATAGTGACTTGAGTTTCCCAAAAGACTCAGTAATAATCCCAATCCTTTTCGTATATCAGAATCTAAGGAAGATTGTATTATTATATGGTACATTTTATATATTCCATTTAATGATCTTCGTGAGTAATATTGAGATTTTAATTGGTGAGATGTAAATCCTTCATGAATATCTATTTTGATAATAACTCTGATAGGAGATTTTATGTGAAAATAAATAACAATTGTAAGGTTATATTCTTGATATATGAATGGAATTCTAGAAAGGAATTTAAGAATGCAAGGACTATATTTGTCTTTGATAAGCTATGTTATCATTATAATCTCATGACGATATTTCTTTAAGGGGTAGAGGCTATGAAAACCTATAAATTTCACAACAATGATATGTGCTATGATTAAATGAATGTGGAAAATTCATTAGAAATTTTTTTCTTTTGTGCGTTACTTGGTAAGCTGAACTGCTTCTCACAACCCAAACTACCACTTCAACATATTCTGATATGTTGTAAACACAATTATATATCAAGTATGAATTCTAAAAGTAATCTAATAAATATCTTATGGATAAGAACATCTTAAATATAACTATGATACCCTAAATTTCCCCAAAAACCTGAAAACCTTATAAATAAGTGGTAAACTCAAGAATTGTGAAGGTATGAATACACAACACATATGAATAAATAATCAAGGATTATAAACAAGTTATAAACTATCATATGGAAGTATAAATTTATCTAAGAATAGTAAGTACAAACCATACAAAGCTTAGTACAAGTAAATGTACATAATAGTCTATATCACCAACTAAAATCCATTTCATATTGAATTAGAGTCTAATCTCTTGCAACCAATTATAAAACTAAACTAAGTATTATATTAATGTTATACATTTATCTTAAGTTAAGTTACAAATTACTAAAGCACAATGTACAAGTTATTAAAGCATAGAACTATAAGCTAACCTAATTATACCTAGGTGATGATTACCCTATACAAACCCTTCAACTAAGAATGTACAATCATTAGAAGTAATAAACATATCATATAAGACCTAGAATAAGTATACATGATGATATAAACCCGAAGTACAAAGTCACTAGGCTTAATGACCTAATTATATTAAGCATTTTACTTAGAATCGCTACATAGTCTTTTTAGGAAAAATCTACCAACACTCATAGCATTACGTTTAGGTTATAAAATTATCATAAGGCAATGTACAAGTACCCTAAAGAACAAGGTACAACATTTCAATGCATGAGTTATAAATTAGGTCAAAATAGGTATTTTCACTCTTTAGACATGTTTACTTAGAACAACCTATAAAACCAATTGTAGGAACTCTTTGGATACTTAAAACACAATTTCTAAGACATAAGTTAAGTTTACATCAGTAGCTAAGTGAAGGATAATGACTTTAACAAGGATTTAACCCTAGATCATTAGAAACCCTAATCCGGCTAGGTTTTCTTCCCAATTTCACATCAAACCTTTGTTAAACATAAAAAAGGACCCAAAATTCCTAATTACAATGTGTAAACCCTAATTATACCTTAATCCATCACTAATCACATTCCTAAACCCTTAATTATAAGAATTTCCAAACCATTAAGTTACAAGCCCTAAATTAAGACCTGGTTTGGTTTTTCCTCCAAAATCAAGTTTAAACTTTTTTCCTCCCATTCCAAGTTTGAAATATTATATTTTAAAGATATTTAGAACTTTTAGAAGGCCTCTTAGCTTCTGGATCACCTACTTGTAGTCCATGAATCACCATTCCTATGCCTTTGTGCCATGTGATAGTTTTAGCCACAAACCATGGATAACTCCAACTATAGCTGCCATGAATCATCACTATCCTTCATGTATCATCACTATAAGTCCCTAACATGTTTATAAGCTAGAACTAAGACTCCTAGGTTTCATTTGGGTATAAATAGTAGCGAAATGCATACATTTTTCTTCATCCCTAACTTTCTTACCTCAATACCAACACATTATGATATTCCACTTCTGTTAAATTCCTAAGGAAGCCTTGAGACCACAAACTAGGACTAAGAAGTAGCCATTGAAGTTCTTGGAGCTTTAAAAGCAAAAAGAAGTTCATAAGGAGCAATAAAGTCATTTTGGAGCTACCTAGGTAATAACTATCTTATCTAAGCTTAGATCTTATTATAATACTTTTATAAGGCTTGTTATAATGTTAATAAGACGATTTTAAGATAATCTAAAAAGAATTAGTTCATATGATTATTTAAAATGGAAGTTATAAGCTAAAGATGTTATAAACCCTGGTTTTGTAATTTACATTGAATAATGAGTTAAAATCCATTTCAAAAGGTATAATTCTGAAAAAAGTAATATTATTATCATTATAAATTTGTTTAAAAACTTTGTTTTAAGTTCTTAGATCTTTTTGTACAATTTTGAGCTTGTTATGTAATCTTAAACAAGTCTGGGGAGTAAAACTATAGATTTTGAAACTATAAACATTTTGGGCCAAAAGTGTAATTTTAAAAAGTTAAAACTATAAGGATTGATTTTGCAAAGTTTAAAACCCTAAGGTTAATATTTGAAGGTTAAAAATGTAAATATTAAAACTATATGCTTTAAGGGTTAAAAGTGTACATTTACCAAACTTATAGCTTTTTATGCTAAAAATGTAAATATTCCAAACTTAGAAACTTTAAGGATCATTGTGGTCATTTATGAAACTATATGGATGAAAATTGTATAATAAAACCTATTTTCTAAAGTTTTATAAACTAGAAGGACTATTTTTGTCAATTTTGAAACTAAAGGATTTAAGATATACTAATAATGAAACATTATCCTAACTTTTGAAGAAATTTCTAAAATATATAATGTATAATGTTAGTAGGGAACTTTATAAAAGGATGTTCCATATCAATATTACATTATGACTGAGTGGTTGGGTTTACGATTTAAAGTGTCATCGCTCCTCAAACGTTTATAGAATAGCTTCTGAGTATGATGACCCGAACAATGATGCTATAATTAACAGAATTTCAAAGAATACATAATTCATACTTAAAAATATTTTGAACTCAAGGTCAAAGACTTGATACTATACAAAATGTGTAAATCCAGGTTGGTGAGACTAAGTTGTTAATTTGTGATTGGAATATAACCTGACGAAATTTAGAACCTTTGGATATAAGGTGAGTTCATAGCCTCACTAAAGTTGTAACACCCCACATGGATAAGTGGACTGTTACGTGTATTTATGGCGTGTCATCAAAGCATGCAAGGCAATGTATTAAAACATTAACTGACCATACGGAAATACCAGAATCAAACATCGGTAGTACAACATAAGCTCAAAAATAAAGATTAAGTACTGAAAGAAAAAGGACGAAACAGTGTCCAAACAACCAAAGTAAAGTAACGTAATGTGTGCATAAAAATAAAGGAGTCTGGATAGCTCCCATCCAAATGCACGTACTCTCTTAGAAGTCCTAAGATCGTCCCTGTGTACCTGCCGTTTAGAAACATGAAAGGAAACTACGGCTGAGCATAACGCTCAGTGGACGGATATAGCATGATAAGAATGTACTGAAAGTAATGAAATAGAAGACAACAATGAAGCTATAAGACTGATATGTAACGTGTGGTAGAACTCTGCATAAAATCTGAGAAACCTGGTTCATATGTACTGATACTGAAATATAATTATTAATCCTGAAAACATGCATTTACTGTATTTTATTTGTCAGAGTTTATATAGTTCACGTGCTGTAACAACCGTGCATGAATAACTGGAGGGGTGACCTCGTCATGCTGTAGAGGGGTGACCTCTAAATAACTGTGTTGGGTGGAGGGATCAGCTCCAATGTGAAGGATGTAGATCACACACCACATTCACCCTGATAACTTGTAACACATATAAGCCTAGGATGCATCCATACGCCCCACTAATAATACTGATAAAATAGCCAAGATGAGCTGAGTGGAACGATGCAGGATATCACTCTCCTGCATGTGAGTCACGACACCGGTGCCTCTAGTGCCGTGGTTACGGTACCTCCGTAACTAGTACATAAACTGGTCTTGCTTGTATATAATGCTCAGGCAATTTATTTAGTTGTTAACGTGATTTCTGATAAACTTAAACATATACTGGGGAAACATTTGGCTGAAGACGGGGAATCCTAATCATGCATAGAAAGGAAGTCCTTACTGAAAGAACGGAAAATCCGTACCTCGTGTCCAGTAACTGACTGAATGGAAGACTGAACGAATACTACTCGGGCTTCACGCGTGCTACATGAATAAAGGACGCGAATAAGTTAACTGATATTCGTTTATGGAATTTTACTGATCTTATTGGCTTCTTATTTATTCATTTTATTTATTATTTTCTACTATTAATTATGGTACAACGTATTTCTGACGCTATAGTAATACTACCTTAAGTATCCCGCTAAAATAAAAAGTTTCTTAATTTAGAAGTTCCCAAAATAATTTAATTTATTTAATAAAATTATACCCTTTTAAATATTAAGAAACTATATTAAATTAGTACATTTAAAATATATTTTAAACGTTGATAAAACAATTTAATTTAAAAAGGTATAATATAAGAATAGTTATTTTATTCATTTTAATAGTTTCCCGAGCCTACCGAGATATCCCATCTCAGTCGCACTAAACCATTCAACATATAATAATTAAATCTATCTATACAAATCTGTCCACCAGAATTTGTGACAGAATTCTGTGTCACTAAAAACTGTCGCTAAAACTGTTTTTTTTAAACTGTATAATCATAACAGTTCTGCGACAGAAAACTGTCGCTAAAACTGTCGCTGAAGTTATTTAATAGATCCATTTTATAGTCCCATTTTTCCCACTATGTTTACATGTAGTTCCCACTGTTGGGCTATGTTCCCCACTGTTTACATAAACCAAACGCACCCTTATTATTTCCGCAGTCCCCAAACGCACCCCTTTTGGTCGAATCTGGCCCTAGCCGCCCCTGTGTGGGTCACGGCTGGGCAAAGCTGGAGTCACCGAGACATGGTGGTCTCAGTTTATATAAGCCAACACGCCCCCTTTCATCCTCAGTTAACCAAACGCCCCTGTTGGGGTCTGTTTGTTTCTTGTTGATCGACCACAGCCCCCAAGCCGGCCATGGTGGTCACGACTGGCAGCAAAAAGGGTATCACCGAGACCTCTTGGTCTCGGTTTCTTGAACAACAACACACCCGACACCCCCTTTATTTTTATTTTTTTTATTTCATGATTATAACATAACTCTTCTTTCTTTTTAGATCAAGCCATAAAGTCGTGTATACTGAAATTAAAGGAAAGAAAGATTGATTACCGTTATGATGGTTGAATAAACTGGATGATTACACGCGGATTAATAATGATGAATTGAACCCGAAACCCCCTTGTTCTTGCTCTAAACCCGGCGGCTACAAACCCTAGTTCTTCCCCTTTATTTTTTTTGATCGACTGTTATGAAGAAAAAATAACTCCCGTTTGATTTTGTGTAACCCAAAATGGGCTAAAGCCCATAATCCCTTTATTTTTTTTTATAAAAAAAAACCGGCCCCCTACTCTTTCCTTTTATTTATTTTTATATTTTTTTAAAAAACTTGTATATGATAATACTTGTATATAACTTCTTGCGTTTGCTTTCGTCAATAATTTCTTCGTAAATAGCTTAAGTAAAATAAACCGCGTATTTACATTTCTCGATTTAAATACGGGTTTTACAAAAGTATACTACTTTAAATTATTTGAAACCCGTGAGGGGGGATATATATTGAACTGCATTACAATCGTTTTTTGTATGCTTCCCAGATATGTTTATTGACACTATGTTTACTGTTGTCTTAAAGTCCCTTTTTAGTTGTGAACCGCTAATTATTTCATAGAAGATAAGCGCTAATATCGTAAATAGTACTGTTTAAGGACTGACATCCTTTGTCTGGGCAAGTCGCACTTTCTAGAACCTTTGTGGTCAAACTGGCATACTTTATTTTGCAAAACAAGATAGTTTGGCAGACTTCCTCATAAAGGCGAATTGTTGGTTTCTGATATGTCTAACCGTAGTATAATGAGCTTAGTACAGTAATACATTAAATTTTTTATGGGTGAATAACAACGTAGCTCAAGGAAAATGATCTTGTATTCAAAACGATTTATAAACCTATGAATTCACTCAACCATTGTGTTGATTTTAAGCATATATTTCAAGTATTGAAAATCAATAGCATGGAGCAACACAATGATGACGTGGAGAGATATTTATCATTCAAACCTATTTTCTAGATCTCGGGAACCTGTGATGTACAGAGTATGTACAGTTGTTTTATTAAAAATCTATGATTTTGAATGATAATTGATAGTAATAAATAAATAATGATTGTTACAACACTCTTTCGAGTTTTTTTCTATTATTGTGACTTGTATTCCATGAAGTAATACCCTAATAATAATGTTCCTCAACGTCAAGGTAAAAATGGAGGCTTACAATCAACAACATCAACTTCATCAAATCCAAATTCATTCTAACATATAAAACCCTTCGTCAGACATTCAACATCTCTTATCCCATCTCCATTCACGAATAGACTCGATCTAAAACCCGAAACGAATTCAAACTAATTAAGATCTCATATATGCTTTCATGAATGAATTTAAAACCAACTTTCTCTCTCACTAAAACCATCCTAGCGGATGACTGCTCTGTTTTCACATTAGTTAACTTTCAAAATCCGAATATGAATCCCTAACTTAAAGTTTTAAATATTAGGCCGATAACTTATCACTATGTTGACACATAAGACGATCCACTAATCTAAGGAATTACCAAATTTTGAAGCATCTGGAGCTATCTTATGCAAATAAACCAAAGGATCCTCAAACTCTTCCTTATTTGTTATCTTGTGTTTGAGATTCGATTGAAAGAGATAAGATTTGATGAAATTATTTTACATCTAATTTGGTTTTCATGAATCGATTTAAAGGATTTTATTTTGTGTTAATTTTGTTTTGTGTTTAAAAAGTAAATGTTATAAACATAAGAAGGGGGTTAAAGACGATAATCGTTCTTATATAACTAAACAAAGGGCCTCATTTGTATTATTATTAGAAAACTAAAAAGCGACTATTTTCAAAATTGAAGGACCAAATGTTGATGTGTCATCACTCAGTCGGTAATATAGGTGATGATAGGCAGTCAGTGTACACGTAGGTGATATTGGTATTTTCTTAAGTAAGTCGTCTAACATAGATTTTTTTTGAAAAATTCATGGGGTATTTTCGAACTTAACCCATATTAGTATGATGTCTCTAAAATATTAGCATGACTACTTATGTTTCAAAAAAAACCGCTATGTTACTCCGTATTCTCTTATTCAACTATCTTCGCTGCCATTTATCTCAAAAAGCTCATTTTTTGTTACTTTATCAACTGTTCAAGTAACCGCGTCTTACTAACGAAAGGATATAGTGAACCCGTAAGTTGGACGTTTCAAAATTTAATTCAACTTTTAAAACAAAAATTTTATGTTGTTATTAAAAATAATTTGGCCTCCTCTAATACAGATTTCTCGTTCCGTCCCTGAACAAATAAACATGCACACATGACACATTGCCTTAGTGGTAACTTTTTGCTTTTTAAGATCTTGCATCGTCATCCTAACAAGAACAACCGCTTAGAGAGGAGGGTGTAACGACGAGGGAAGCCTCGTCGCGATGACGTGGCCCCTCGTCGCCCCTCACCGAGGCTCATTGCCACACCGACCCCCCCCCCCCTTTCGCCGTATGGATTTCACGTTTGCGAAATATTGACGACGAGGGTTTAGTGGCTGATATAGCCGTTGGCTATTAACGGTAATATTTTCAAATAATAAAAAAAACTTTTTTTTTCTTATATATAATCCCAATATTCTCATTTTTAACACATACACAACAAAAATCTCTCTTTCAAACAACAAACCTTATAAAAAAAATGGAGAACGAATGATCCGGTGAAGATGATATGGACGATTTAGATTTCATAACCCAGCTTGAAGAAGAAGAAGCACATGCAATACGAAAGCGTAGATACATTAACCGTCAACGTGACATCGCCGAAGCACGTTTGATGGAAGATTACTTCGGCCCGTATCCAAAGTATCACGAGGAGTATTTCCAGAAGCGGTATCGAATGCGACGTTCTCTTTTCTTAGAGATTGTTCAAGGTATTGAAAACTACATTCAAAAACATAATCCTCTACCCAAACACTTTTACTTTTTTACTATCCGCATTGATGCAACGAGTTTAAAAAGTTGTAGTGTAATTATGAAATGCACATCTGCCTTACGCCAATTGGCGTTCGGTACACTTCCAGATTCATTAGATGAATACTTGCAAATGGGTGCACATTGCGCACGCGATTGTCTTGAATACTTTACGATGTGCGTAATGGATTTGTTTCAACCCGAATTTTTAAGAAAACTCACACCAGCTGACATTCAAAAGCTATATGCCGCTCATAATACGATTCATGGGTTTCCCGGGATGCTTGGTAGTATAGATTGTATGCACTGGGAATGGATTAATTGTCCGAGATCATGGCACGGCCAATTTGGTAGAGGGGATAAAAAATACCCAACCATAATACTAGATGCTACTGCATCATACGATTTGTAGATTTGGCATGCATTTTTCGGGGTTGCAGGTTCAAACAATGATATTACCGTTCTCAATTATTCACCCTTATTTTCTGATCTTTTGGATGGTAATGAACCCGAGGCCCCGTATGTTGTAAACGGGCAAACTTTTCATAGAGGGTGCTACCTTGCAGACGGTATTTACCCACAATGGTCAGCTATTGTGAAATCATCTAGCATTGCACGCGATAACGAATGCGACGTTCTCGAGGAGTATTTCCAGAAGCGGTATCGAATTCGACGTTCTCTTTTCTTAGAGATTGTTCAAGGTATTGAAAACCACATTCAAAAACATAATCCTCTACCCAAACACTTTTACTTTTTTACTATCCGCATTGATGCAACGAGTTTAAAAAGTTGTAGTGTAATTATGAAATGCACATCTGCCTTACGCCAATTGGCGTTCGGTACACTTCCAGATTCATTAGATGAATACTTGCAAATGGATGCACATTGCGCACGCGATTGTCTTGATTACTTTACGATGTGCGTAATGGATTTGTTTCAACCCGAATTTTAAAGAAAACTCACACCAGCTGACATTCAAAAGCTATATGCCGCTCATAATACGATTCATGGGTTTCCCGGGATGCTTGGTAGTATAGATTGTATGCATTGGGAATGGATTAATTGTCCGAGATCATGGCACGGCCAATTTGGTAGAGGGGATAAAAAATACCCAACCATAATACTAGATGCTACTGCATCATACGATTTGTGGATTTGGCATGCATTTTTCGGGGTTGCAGGTTCAAACAATGATATTACCGTTCTCAATTATTCACCCTTATTTTCTGATCTTTTGGATGGTAATGAACCCGAGACCCCGTATGTTGTAAACGGGCAAACTTTTCATAGAGGGTGCTACCTTGCAGACGATATTTACCCACAATGGTCAGCTATTGTGAAATAATCTAGCATTGCACGCGATAAAAAAACAGCTTTTTTCAAACGTCGTCAAGAAGGTGCCCGAAAGGAGATGGTGTATTATTGCTCAGCCATCGCATCAATTTACTGTGAACAAGTTACGTAGAATCATGTACACCTGCATCATATTACATAACATGATTTTGAAAAATCAGGGGGGGTGCGATATCTGAAGCTGCAGAAATGTATGTTTCTCCACAGGTAAATATATTAAGGACATGGGTCGAGCGTTGTGCAACACGTCAAAGACAACAAAAAGAAATTCGTGATAAGCCGGCACATACAAGGCTTCAACGTTGTCTTATTGACCATATTTGGGAGCATCGTCAACCCCAAAATTAGTAGTTTATATTAATTGTTGTGTTTTTAAATTTTCGTATTTTTTGTTCGTATCGTATTTTTTTTCCGTATCGTAATCTTTTTTAATCCGTATTTGTAATTTTTATTTCCGTATTTGTAATGTTTTATTTGTGTGAAAAATATTTTAGTTTGTGTGAAATAAATTTTAGTTTGTGTGAAAATGAAAAAAAGAAAAATAAATATTAGTAGTGGGGCCCAAATAAAGAAGGGTTGGGTGTGTTGTGAGTTAAGGAGTATTTTGGTTAGTTGTGTTGGTATGATGTGGCGCTGAGTTGACAGGTGACTGGGCAAAAATTTGAGGGGTAGGCTATTCGCCATACCCTCCTCTCTTAGCTAGCTACCACTAAAAAAAGTTATTTTTTACACATTTTAAATAAAAGTATAAAATATTTTGAGTTTATTTACATTTTTAATTATGTAAAAATTAATTACATAAATAAATGTAAACAAAATTTAAAACACCACACATATAATAATAGTTGCAAAGAAAAGTTCACACATTTTAGTGTGAAATATTTCATAACTTCTACACACGTGGATCTCATTTTGTTACATTCATATTTCTCATACTTCTCATTTTGTTATACCCATATTCTCACACTTCTCATTTTTAGAAGTGTGAGAAATATAGATGTAACAAAATGTGGTTGGGAAGTTATTAATTTTTCAGACAAAAAAAATATGTACTTTTATTTGCAACTATATTATATGTGAGGTGTTTTAAAATTTGTTCACACTTATTTATGTAATCAACTTTTTATATATTTATATTTATTGATAAACTCAAAATATTTTCCACATTATTTAAAAGTGTAATAAAAATGTAATAAAATAAACATTTTTTAGTGTACTTAATCACAGTATAAGTTATTCTTTCCAAAAAAATATTTGAACTAACATGAACTTACATTTTCTATAAACACTTTGAGTTCAGGGTACCGTGGGATAGTGGTTCACGCCGTACCCAATGACGCCAAAAAGGTCACGGTGTACCGTAGCAGAAGTTGGTTTCAAAGTTCTGGCGCCGTAGTTTCTA
The DNA here is from genome assembly GCA_025667525.1 of Glebionis coronaria. Taxonomy (NCBI): domain Eukaryota; kingdom Viridiplantae; phylum Streptophyta; class Magnoliopsida; order Asterales; family Asteraceae; genus Glebionis; species Glebionis coronaria. The sequence goes on from CM046879.1 coordinate 100,023,448, forward strand.
GCCTAGAATTCTGGCGTTATATTTTTTTTTAATTAACAAGGTACAAGTGGACCCATGATACCACATTTTGGTCATATGGCACCATTTTTTCCATTGCTTACCACACCTCACAAAAAGTGATGTCATACACATTTTCGTGTCATAACTTACGTGACAAACATTTTTTGAATATAACATAACTTTTGGTTATGACACCTAACCATATACCTGGGCTCTTAATTAACAACTTATACCATGTTTTTATAATTAAAGCTGAAAAACTTATGTTTTCATCTATTCCGGTTAATCGAGGTTATCATTTCTCCGGCCATCCCAATATGTTTATTTAGAAAGGATGAAACCTGTGGAGCCTTTTTGCATTGTGAGGATATCATGATGTCTAACAACTCGTTAATGTAGTATTGCATATAGGTTAAAACGTTACCAATTGAAGATGATCATAAATTACTTGCAATTTGCATACTCTAGCATCATTATTTTGGCTTCCATAGGGCAGATGGACTTGAAAACGGTTGATACTCATCTGGTATCTTCAACTACATGACCATAAAAAATACTTCAAAAAATCGATTTTTATATATGGATACGACGTCCTTCTCAATAGGTTCATCTTTTGGCCAAACATGTGTCTTGCTCATACATACGTCCACTTCACATATATATGGGTTTTTCCAACTTCTATCTGGGGTAACCTAGATTGAATTTAAATTAAGGAACTGTATAATTAAAGATTCCACATGCATGTTGTTAGCTTCAAATGGAAGGTGTCAATTATTTGGAAAGAAGTTGATAATTTTGTTGGCGAACAACCTCCAAAATCATTTAATTTCATGACAATGTTTATGGCCCTAGAGCAAATGATCAAGAGATTGAAAAGCACATGGAGACAAGCTTGGACTGGGGGAAGGGAAACCTAGCTAGAGTTCCAAGTGTCTTCTAGCATACACAAAATGATTTTGTACTTGAAAAAAAAAAACCTATTCGGGTTCAGACGCAGTCTTTTGTATTAAAAATACAAGATCTTGCTCTCTAGATAGCATTGAATTACAATGATACATATCATCTTCGTTGAAATTAGACACTAATTGTGTGTACGTAGGTCGGTACGTGGATATCAGTTGAATTCTTATGCAAATGCTAGCCTGCTAGGTCTTCATGTTCCCACGTACCTCCATCACAATTTATGTGAAGTGGTGACTAAACCAGAATACAAGAAACTTAAACTAATTGGTATCTACCACAACCTTGTATATTCATTTATTTTCATGAAAATCGTCTGCATGTAGTCTTAAGGTTAATTTTTTTATCTTATAGAACGGCATGTTAGTGGTTAGTGGGTCGAGTCGTGCAGTGACATCCAAGTCTTCCTCGAAACCTCGTTAGTTATGGTTAAACTTCTTATCCGCTTCGCTTGAGAAGAAAAGCGATTGGCAAGTTTTGAACCCAAGACCTCTAAAAAACAATCTCCTTCAAGGAAATCAGTTATTGGAATCTTGGTAGTCATAAGATTAATTAAGGTTTAGTTTGTATATAATTGTCGTTATAAATAGTATTAATTAGTGATATGCGCATGATTGATGTGTGTTTACTTATCATTCAACAATATGCTCTAAAAAGTCGAATTGGTGTGATAGCTAGTGTAAAATTTCTTCGATCTATGCTGTAGTTTTGTGTGAAAATGTGAAATATTATTTTGACATCATTCAGCCCACAAGGTTACACCATATATATATCAAGTTTATACCATATGCTTATTATTTACGGTTGTTATCAAAAGATGCATGCTATCACGTTGTTCTTACCGTTGTACATCTTTTGGTTATATCAAGTTTATGTAACTAAAACGCGCATATGTAACAATCAATTATTTTATCTTTTATAAATTTCAGAGTAACCTGCAGAATTGTCTTCATAGTTTGTTTATGTTGATGCAGGAATATCTCTAGAAGGCTAAAAGGACGGTTTTCGCCAAGCTTTTTGCAGAAATAGTCTTTCATTATTGACTTGATTGTCATTAGTAATTTGGCCTTTTAGCAATGGATTTGTACGTGCCAAAATAAACAAATGAACGTGGTATAATAAGAATGAATTAAAAATGGTAGTATAAGAGTTAAGAAATGGAAGAAAAAGTGTAAAGGTGGAAAACATGTGATGTGTTGTGTGGAACAATGAGACAAGTAGAGGTCCAGATGAATAGTACCACTTTCAGACCCACAACCAGACCCAGCTAGCCAGCAGGTGGTGGTGGTGACCCCAATCAGTTTGCCTGCATGTTTTCAGAGCACTGCCTTTTTTGATTATGACACTTCAACCATCCTTTACATATTTCTCTATAATTTGGGAACAAAAAACAACTTATTTTTTTCTATTTTTAAATATTGCATATAAAAAGATTTATTGTCGACCTCAGCTCATCAAATTATTGAGAAAGAAAGTTGGAAAAACAGGCAAGTGTGGACTAGACTGATTTAACATGTTAAACTATTACAGTACTAATTAGTAGGTTTAATTTTCTGGTAATATGTTTGAATTATCAAAACTTTATTTACCATTTTTCTCATTTATGAATGATTCTATAGCTAATTAGTTATCATGATTAGGGAAAGAAATTTAACATTGAGATAAGAACTAACTTAAGAACCTTTTAACATATTTTTGACTGTCGGGTACGTTTAGCACAGAGAGTTAGTGGAGCTTTTTGAGAGGGTGAGCGTTGAGTTTTAGTGCACTTTTTTGAAGCTTAGGGACGACTAAGTTGTCCCAGGTTTTGACACCTGGGCAATATTGAAACCTAGGACGACTAAGTCGCCCATAGGGTTAAAACCTGGTGAAAATTGGCTAACCTAGGGACGACTAAGTCGTCCCTAGGTGTACCTGGGGCTAAAAAAAATGGGCTTTTTTGCAGTTTCCAGATTTTTCCGGACAAAATCCACAATTCAAAATGGCAGAATTCGACAAATACAGAATAATAACAAATCAATAAACGTTACAATACCATATTAAGATAAATTATCCAACATCACGATACAATATTCATCAAATACACTTATTCAATCCTAAATCAAATGTTTCACACGCTACAAGTCTCAAACTTTATTAAACATGCATAATAAGAAAAATACTACCACAACCTCTACTCCGCATCCTCGTTAGGTGAAAAGTCACCTTCCTCCTCGTCACCCCTCTCGTCACGCCCCTCGTCATCCCCCTCGTCATTCCCCTCGTCATCGCCTGATAAGTCGTCACCACTGTTTTGTACATTCCTATCTCTACCCAACTCGGCAACGGACCGGTAATCGTGCTGATGGGGATTTATGATTACACGAGAACCTCCCGGTATAGATTGTGAAGTAGAGCCGATCTCATGAGTCGAGTGTGTGGTGGGACGATAACAATGGTTAAATGTGTTGTTGGTGACGGGAGCAATAGGATAAGTGCCGGTATAGGGAGGTTGGAGTGGTTGGAGATGGTCGGGCAAAGATGGTCGGTATGGGTCGATGGAAGGAGGTTGCATTGGTTGTGCCCAAGGATAGGGGGTTGGACTAAATGAGCCCAATCAGGAGTTAGGGTGGGCATAACAAAGGGTCGGGGCGGGGGTACAAAAGTAGGAGGGTTAATTGGGTGATCAGTATTTGATGAGTTGTAGTTCTGGAAAAACTCACCCAATTGACTCTGATATTGCGTCATATGCTGGTACGACGTCTGAGTATATTGTTGCGCCGCATCTGCCTTTAACGCTGCCAAGTAAGCCCGTTGCTGCGCCTCCTGATTCTCTTTCCTCATCAGCTCCATCTGTTGCTCATGTCGTTCCATCATTTCCTGAAATTCACTACGAGAGGGAAAATCTGGTCGAGCTGGAGCACCCCGCCTGCGATAAGTTACAACAACAATTTTTCATTATATACAACAAGACATAAATATGAACAATTGATTTACATTTTGTTTTATTAAGGATATATAACCTGCGAGAAGTGCTATTGGCACCACCCGGTAACTTTCTGCCTTGTCCCGACAAATTTTGCTTATTTTGACTTGGCATGATTTCAGCCACTATTTGTTTATCAGACATGTGCGGGACGACCTTGGCTTTCACTTGGTCACTGAGGGCTTTCATCTTTTGCTGGGAAAGAAAAAAACGGTTTAAAACAAATGAAATTAGTTACTAAGGCATGTAAAGAGTTATATATTACTTACATATCTTTCCTCGTTTTCTTTACTTTTAAACGTGCCATTACTTGAGTGCCCCTTCCTCCATGTTTCAACCAGGTCCTCGTAGACCCCTTCCTTGACTTTCTGTAAAATATCAAATAAATTAATAACGAGCTATAATAAATAAACAATATAAACGCTTTTAAATAAAATCACAAAAATTATAAAGAGTCTTACGTATTCATTCCTTCCTCAGGCGAATGGTTTTTTGCCTTGAGTGGTCGGTACCGTGTTTTTGGAACGATTAACAGTATTAACCTGACTTCTTGCCACCCTCTTTGGCTCTGACCACCACTTAACCAAGTCAGCCGTGTCCCACACACTCTCCGGCGGTACATGTTCTTGTGCCAGTGCGGGCGTCTCATATTTCGAATAAAAATCTTTCTTGATCATGTTCTTGTATTTTCTATACAGCAACCTCAGTTGGAGTTCCAACGCAAGCCTAACCCGAGTCGACACCTCATACACACCATTGCCACACAAGCCTAACCCGAGTACGATCATTGTACCATGGCTGGAGGTCGAAATATGTCTACATAAAAACATATGAATTTAAATAAACAAACAAATTAAACATAACACACATATCTAAATGTCGATAACAATAACAATATAAGTAAAATAAATAATTTTGACCTCAATTGTAGGATAAATATGAGCTTTATCAGATTCTGGAATTTTGTCCCATTCGCAGTTCAGGGGAAGTCTCCGGACTAATTCCCCCATAAGATGAGACAACAGGGATGCATAATTGCCCAGAAAATGGAAGGTTTGCAGATCTTTAAATTCAAAGCCAGTTGTCAAAGGTTTTTCGTTATTATCTTTGTACGCCTTCCTTAATTTTCCTAGGTTGGTCTCAAAGCGTTGATTTGAACCTACAAAAGATATGTTATTTACTCGTAAAAATTCAAGTGACATAAATTATAAATATCAGTGTTATAAAAAAAATATAATGATTTCTTACGCTGACACTCGGCCGGTACAGGACGTGTGGGCCGTCTGGGTGGACTTCCACCAGCATCCCCACCGTGTGACCTAGGAGCTACACATGCCATCTGTAAAATAACAAGTTCGTATCAGTATACACATTTTATCAATATACACATTTTAACATATAAAAACATTTTCATTAAAAAAACAAAATTACACAATCTAATTAACCAATTAATACTAATACACAAATTCATATCAATATACACATTTTAACATATAAAAACATTTTCATTAAAATACAAATTACACATTTAAACAAATAAAAACAACTCATCATCATTTAAGCGTATAACAATTGTTTCATTCAAACTACAACTTAAGCATATAACAATCGTTTACAAATAAAAAATTACACATTAAATCATATAACAACTGTTTCATTCAAAATACAACTTAATATCAATTGTCATCTTCAGAATCATCGCTAGATAAAACTTCTTGAACATCATTATTAGGGTTCACTTCATCATCATCCGACACTAAATCATCATCATCAACATCACCAATGACGTGTGCAACTACCTCATCTTCAATATTAATAATATCATCATCAACCGGTGGGGCGTCCACTTCCGTTGGTTGAGTATTTACACTCAAATCCGTAATACCCAAATTACGCAAAGCAACAGACAGTGTAACATCTGATGAACTGCTACCATGTATAACATCTTCATCGGACTCTGCCACATCTCGATGATAAACCTGTTCGACGACCTTCTAATGAAGCGGTCGTCTAGCAAGGTCTTCAAGGTAGAATACTTGTGTTGCTTGTGTCGGGAAAATGTATGGGTTATTTTGGTGAAATAGCCTATCGGTCAAAATATGATGTATGTCTTGCTCAGTGTAAGAACGTCTGTTGCGTTTGGTGCAATTGGTAGGGTTAATTGTGTCAAACCATTTACATCGAAACAACAAAACCTTGCGGTTGCCGATATAAGTGAGCTCCAGAATTTCTTCGAGTTGACCATAATACATCTCTCCGTCAACCCCGGGTGTTGAAACTCCGCTGCATTGAGTGGTACGAAGTATATCGCGTTCACGTACCACAAACTTCACACCGTTCACTATGCAAGAGGGGTATGTACATGAACTAATAGGTCCACATGCCAAAGAGAATAACTCGTCACTACAGCCCACACTCACTTTTTTTTCACGAGTCTACAAAAAAGAGATACAAAAAGGTTTATTAGATGAGGAATAACTCCAAGGTAATATATCTATTGTATTTACCATGTTATTAAACCACGCAGGAAAACTCGTTTCCACATTATCAGGCGCCTCTCTGCAAAGGTTCATGATATTAGTAGAAGTCATCGAGAAAGAAGAATTTTCAAAATTATAAACAAAAAGGAAGAAACATACTCGCTGTAAGCCGAGATGTCGGCTTCGACTTCAGGACTATTGTTAAGTATAAACCACGTAACTGCCTGCATGTCGTCATTAGTCATACGAGTTGGTTTGATTCCACCCGTCGGTGTGCATACGGTCCGGAACACCTCAAATTTATCTGGTTGTCCAGGCAGATCGTCTTCATTTCTGCCAAGGCGGTTAAATCTCGTCTCGACATCCTTAAGGTAACGCGAACAAAAAGTTAATGCCTCTTCTGCAACATAACCCTCAGCAATAGAACCTTCAGGCTTTGCTTTATTTCGTACATAATTCTTTAGCTTTTTCATGTATCTTTCAAATCGATACATCCACCTGCCGCGAGTAACAGAACCTAGAATAGCCTCATCGGGTAGATGTATAACCAAATGAGTCATTATGTCGAAAAAAGCAGGAGGAAAGATTTGCTCTAAATTAACCATCATAATGATCAATTTGTTTTTAGCTTCTTTCATGTCCTGCACGGTCAAACTTCGAGCACAAAGCTGCTTAAAGAATAAGCAAATGTCGATTATAGGTTTTGTAACGTCTTTTGGCAAGTATTGTTGCACTCCATAAGGAAGTAACCGATGCATCATTATATGACAGTCATGAGATTTCAAGTTCGTTATATTGTCATCCTCAGCGGTCACTTTTTTCTTGAAGTTGGATCCAAAGCCATCAGGTAGTCTGACTCCTTTAATGAATTTACAAAAAAGTTTTCTTTTTTCTGGAGTGAAAGAGAGCTTTGGATGAGGCTTATCGAACTTCCCGTTATCTTTTTTAACTAACCACAACTCCTTTCGAACTCCCATTTTTTCCAAGTCTAGCCTTGCCTTTGGCGTGTCTTTGGATTTGTCGTTCTATAACAGGGTATTCAGTAAAGCCTCAAGGAAATTCTTTTCGATGTGCATGACATCGTAACAGTGTTTTAGTAGAAGAAAGGGCCAATACTCAAGATCCCAAAAGATAGAACACTTACTCCAGTTCAATTCAACATCTCGATTATGGGGGCGGTTCTCTTTGAGAATTGGTTTATGTTTCCCCGGTTTACGTTTAAAGACTTTACTAATCTGCAATTGGATATCAAGTTCTGAAAACTTTCTTGGTTTAGGCTTATTTTCGGGAAAACCGTAGAATTCCTTGGATTTTTTCCTTTCTGGATGATTTGTTCTTAACCATCTTCTGTAACCAACATAAACGATTTTGCTGTTGATATGCATCGATGGAGTGTCAACATTACAAGTAGGGCATGTGAGGTACCCTTGCCTAGTCCACCCAGACAAACTACTGCGAGCTGGAAAATCATTGATGGTCTATAAAACCGCCGCTTTCATTTTGAAATGAGTACCCGTAGCAGCGTCTTTCGTCCAGACTCCCTCCCATAAATCTTTGAGTTCTTTAATTAGAGGCTGTAAGTAAACATCAATGTCCTTTGCAGCTGATTTAGGGCCGGGAATTAACATCGTCAACATTAAAGAAGTTTCTTTCAAACACATCCACGGTGGTGTGTTGTATGTTGTCAATATAACTGGCCACATGCTGTAAGTTTGGCTCATCATGCCATAAGGATTAAAACCATCAGCAGCCAACCCTAATCGAACGTTTCTAGGGTCACAAGAGAACTCAGGTTTCATCATGTCAAAATATTTCCATGCTTTGCCGTCACAGGGGTGATTCATTTTACCGTCTTCCTTAGACTGTCCGGTCGCATGCCAAGTCATCCACTTTGCTATGTCTTTTATGTTGAACATACGTTGTAGTATAGGTGTTATCGGAAAGTAACGCACCACCTTGTTGGCAACTAATTGCGTCCCCTTTTTCTTCTTTGGGTTTTTCCATCTACTCGCGTTACAGATTGGACAAGTGTGCCTCGCCTTGTTTTCCGGTGATCCCCAATATAAAAAACAATCATTTATACAAGCATGGATCGATTCGTATCCTAACCCGATCTTTTTGTATGTCTTTTTTATTTCATAGTATGAAGACGGAAATTGTATCCTTTACTAGGGGAACATGCCTTTTGGAGAAGAGCTAGAATTTTGTTAAAACTGGCATCAGTTATTTTGTGTAAAACCTTGATGTGCGAAATCTCTGATGTAAATTCCAATGTGGTCATATCACAACCCGGGTACAACTTTTGGGCAGACCTAGCGAGTAACTCTTCAAACTCGTTACTAGGACCCGATATTTGGGTTGGTTGAGGACCGGTTTTTTGAGTTGGTGGAGTTTGATAGGGTGTAGTTTCAGATGGTGGATTTGGAATATTATTTGCAGAAATATCTTCGAAGAATGCATCCATGTGAATTCGATCAGGTGAATGTGGTAATAGTGGAGGTAACGGAAGAATTGGTTCACCGTGATATATCCAAGTGGTGTAACGTTTGTCAAACCCGAATTGGGATATGTGTGCCTCAAGTTGGCCGAGGGTAACCAACGTTTCACGGTTACAACAACGACTACATGGGCAACGGAGCTTTTGTGAGATGGGGTGCAAAAATTTCTCACAATCCTGGATGAATCCAAAAAGACCATCTAAAAACTCATTGGAATTACGATTGTTTACAGTGGTCCAACTCTTATCAATTGTCATAACTGCGTTGCAAATAAACATACTCAGATAAATTATTTTTTTTATACGTAAAATGTCATACTAACAAAATGAATATGAACTCTTTTTTTTCTTCCTAGTGCAACTATGGAAGGCAATCCTAACCCACCTTTTGAATGTTTCCTCCCATATATGAATGCGTATAACCGGTTTACTATTTGAGAAAATTTCGGCAGCATTTCCCCTCTACTCCCCAAATATGTGTTTAAAGACATATTCGTAGGAGTAAAGGAGAAACAGTGTCGAAATCATCTCAAATAATAAAACAGTTGAACGCATTCATATCCTAAATGAGACGAAACATCAAAAAGCAGTCCCAAACAGGGGACTTTCCGAAATTAATTCCTGATAAATTAATTTCGGACGGGTTTTCTATAGGTTGATTAACTTCGGACGGGAATTTTCCGAAATTAATCGATAAAATCCAAAGGGGAATGAATGGAATGAAGAAAAGAAGAGAGGAGGAAAGTGGTTCACTGGAGTTTGTCTCTCGAAAATGGTTATTATCTTGAAGGTCTTTTTCCCTATTTTATTTCATGGTATTAAAGCCAAAATATTCCTAAAATTATTTATTACAAAAGACTAACAATCATATATCATATATATATAATATAATAAACATATGCATAATATTAATTACACACCTCGGTCACGACTGAAATAAGCAAAGATAGAAAGATAGAAAAAGAGGTCCGGATGAGGAAGTTGTCCCGACTGTCCTGGTGCTAACCAAACACAAACATAAAATAAAGAAAACCTAAATTAGTTGGTTTCCAAAAAAATTTCTAATTTGAAACAAACACCACCACAACAATTTAAAAAAAAACATTACCTTTTTTCGGCTGTGACACGGGTCTCAGTTCTCGGCTCGGTTCCCCGCTAACTCGGCTGTGACTCGGGTCTCGGCTACGACAAACATATCAAAAAAATTAAACTTATGCCTATATAAGCTGAAATCTATTAAGCCTAAATCAGTTAAGCCCTAAATATAATCTGAAATCATAAGCTTAAATATAATCCGAAATCAACTAATAAGCGCATATCGTGATAAGATTATCGAAACAAACACACTTTTCAAACACACCTTTCTTATGTATAAGTTGTAATCAAATAAACTCATAATTCCTGAAATCAAATAAGCTCACAAACAAACACCTAAATTAAACATTATACCAAAATTAAACATAGAAAAATCAATTACCTTTATGAAGATTGGTGGGAATGTGTGGTGGTGGCTACTACTACTGCCGGCAGTGGTGGCTGCTGACGGTGGTGATTGCTACTGCTGCCGCAGCGGCGGTGGTGGTGGGTGGTTGCTAGTCAATAAATAATAAACATTAACAATATTTAAACATAAACAATCACAATTAGAAAATTAAACATAGAAAAATCAATTACCTTTATGAAAATTGGTGGGAATGTGTGGTGGTGGCTACTACTGCTGTCGGCAGTGGTGGCTGCTGATGGTGGTGATTGCTACTGCTGCCGCAACGACGGTGGTGGTGGGAGGGTGCTAGTCAATAAACAATAAACATTAACATTATACCAAATACACATAGAAAAATCAAATACACCAAAATTAAACATTATACCAAAATATAATGTGGTGGTGGGTGGCTGTTGGTGGTTCCGACTATATCACAATCGTCGTGGTGGTGGTGGTGTTGCTACTATAACAAATTAAAAATTATATAAAAATTAAACATTATACAAAAATAAAAAATTATACTAAAATTAAACATAAAAAATGTAAAATATAACAAATTTAAACAAAATTAGACAAATTACCTTTATATAGATTGTTGGGTGTGACGGAGGTTCGATTGGTGGTGGAGATGAGATGGTGGTGGGTTGGATGGTGGGATGAGACGGATGGAGTTGAAGTGGTGGAGATGATACGGATGGAGTTGAAGTGGTGGTGGTGGTGTAGCTAGGTCGTCCCGGGTTTTTTTTTTTGTTTAACAATGTGTGAATGAGAGATGAAGATAAGATAGGTTACTGAAATTGAAGCCTAGGGACGACTCACGCTTTGTAACTTAGGGACGACTTAGTCGTCCCTAGGTTAATTATAAATGAATTTTTTTTCGTTTATTAATGAAACTTAGGGACGACTATTTATACCTAGGGACGACTAAGTCGTCCCTAGGTGTATACCGGGAAAACTCAAACCCAAAGCGGGTTATTTAAATTTTCACCAAAAATTTCAACTTTCCCAAAATTTTTCTAAGTGTTGGAGGGTTTTTTTAGGGACGACTTTCTTTGATATTTAGGGACGAATAAGTCGTCCCTAGGTGTTTTTCATACATTTAAAATACATTATACCTTCTATGTAATAAAATTAATAATATAAATTAATAATAAAAATACAAAATAAATTATTATAATTAATATTAAAATATACGTTATACTTAGTTTATAATAATTAATAACCGATGAGTCGATATGTTACGGTTATACGTTATAGGTTCAACCGATGAGTCGATATGTTAGGGTTATACGTTATAGGTTTAACCGATGAGTCGATATGTTAGGGTTATATGTTATAGGTTCAACCGATGAGTCGATATGTTACGGTTATACGTTATAGGTTCAACCGATGAGTCGATATGTTACGGTTATACGTTATAGGTTCAACCGATGAGTCGATATGTTACGGTTATACGTTATAGGTTCAACCGATGAGTCCATATGTTACTGTTATACGTTATAGGTTAAACCGATGAGTCCATATGCTAGGGTTATACGTTATAGGTTTAACCGATGAGTCCATATGTTACGGTTATACGTTATAGGTTAAACCAATGAGTCGATATGCTAGGGTTATACGTTATAGGTTTAAGCGATGAGTCCATATGTTACGGTTATACGTTATAGGTTAAATCGATGAGTCCATATGCTAGGGTTATACGTTATAGGTTTAAGCGATGAGTCCATATGTTACGGTTATACGTTATAGGTTAAACCGATGAGTCCATATGTTACGGTTATACGTTATAGGTTCAACCGATGAGTCCATATGTTACGGTTATACGTTATAGGTTAAACCGATGAGTCCATATGTTACGGTTATACGTTATAGGTTAAATCGATGAGTCCATATGCTAGGGTTATACGTTATAGGTTTAACCGATGAGTCCATATATTACGGTTATACGTTATAGGTTAAATCGATGAGTCCATATGCTAGGGTTATACGTTATAGGTTTAAGCGATGAGTCCATATGCTAGGGTTATACGTTATAGGTTAAACCGATGAGTCCATATGTTACGGTTATACGTTATAGGTTAAATCGATGAGTCCATATGCTAGGGTTATACGTTATAGGTTTAACCGATGAGTCCATATGTTATGGTTATACGTTATAGGTTAAACCGATGAGTCCATATGTTACGGTTATACGTTATAGGTTCAACCGATGAGTCCATATGTTACGGTTATACGTTATAGGTTAAACCGATGAGTCTATATGTTACGGTTATACGTTATAGGTTAAATCGATGAGTCCATATGCTAGGGTTATACGTTATAGGTTTAACCGATGAGTCCATATGTTACGGTTATACGTTATAGGTTAAATCGATGAGTCCATATGCTAGGGTTATACGTTATAGGTTTAAGCGATGAGTCCATATGCTACGGTTATACGTTATAGGTTAAACCGATGAGTCCATATGTTACGGTTATACGTTATAGGTTCAACCGATGAGTCCATATGTTACGGTTATACGTTATAGGTTAAACCAATGAGTCCATATGTTACGTTTATACGTTATAGATTAAATCGATGAGTCCATATGCTAGGGTTATACGTTATAGGTTTAACCGATGAGTCTATGTTACGGTTATACGTTATAGGTTAAACCGATGAGTCCATATGCTATGGTTATTCGTTATAGGTTAAATCAATGAGTCCATATGCTAGGGTTATACGTTATAGGTTAAACTGATGAGTCCATATGTTACGGTTATACGTTATAGGTTCAACCGATGAGTCCATATGCTAGGGTTATACGTTATAGGTTAAATCGATGAGCCCATATGTTACGGTTATATGTTATAGGTTAAACCGATGAGTCCATATGTTACGGTTATACGTTATAGGTTAAATCGATGAGCCCATATGCTAGGGTTATACGTTATAGGTTAAATCGATGAGTCCATATGCTAGGGTTATACGTTATAGGTTTAACCGATGAGTCCATATGTTACGGTTATACGTTATAGGTTAAACCGATGAGTCCATATGTTACGGTTATACGTTATAGGTTAAACCGATGAGTCCATATGTTACGGTTATACGTTATTGATACAAGCATTTTAGTGTGGTGAAAAAGTTCGATTCTCGGAATCCTCTCGAATTGATCTCAGTTAAAAGTGGAATGATTTGTTCTTGGTGACAAAAAGTGGATTTGGTTTTCTATTCTAAATAAATGAAGTAAATAAAGATTAAGGGTAGAAACAGTAAATCACTAAAAATAGAACATCAATTTAAATTAAACAATTAAATGATAAAGCTGGAAGAATACCCTTACTGAAAAATAATCTATGCGGAATGAAGCTCAATTCGGAATGAAACTCAATTCGGAAAACAAGGTCCTATGCGGAATGTATGTCCATGCGGAAAACATTGGCTACTCGGAAAGTAAAATCTATGCGGAAAAATCTGCTCTATGCGGAAAATAGTGCTTATTCGGAAAGTTCCTCCATTCGGAAAACAAGGCCCTATTCGGAATAAATTCTTACACGGAATAAAAGTTCTATGCGGAAAAGGAATGCTATGCGGAAAAATTGCTTTACTCGGAAAACAGGTCCTATTCGGAATAACTTGCTTATTCGGAAAATATAGCCTATACGGAATATCTGAGATATTCCGAGTAAGAGAAAATTAACACCCCTATTCGGAATAATCAATATTCCGAACAAGGGAAATGAGAAATTGTCTATGCGGAAAGTATGCTCTGTTCGGAAAGATCTGGTAACGAAGAACAGTAACAGTAACACCAAAACAGGGAAAACGATTTAAACCCAAAATCAAATCAAATACTTAAAAAGATTTTACCAAATCAAACTCACATCATTTAGATACCATAAGAAACAAATCCCACCAATAAAAACACTAAATCAACAACTTTTTAAAATCAAACTTGAATCAAACAAGAACTTAAAAACTTGCAATAAAAATGGAGATGAACAAGATGAATGAAAAGATGGAATTGATAGATTAATGGAAGAGTAACAAGGGTAATGATTAAGGATTACAAGATTGAAAAAGAAAATGAAAAATCACCAAACACCCTAATGGTGTTTGTGATGCTACGAACCTAAGAACTGGAAAAAGGAAAATGAAGCTAACTCCCTAATTGTGTGAAGGGAAAAACTATATATAGTCCTAGTGGTTGGTTGGTGAGTGGGCTTTCTCCCTTTCTTCTTGTCTTCTCGTCTTTTCAGAAAAGTTGACGTTTTCGATTCTGATTCGGGATTTGTCGTCGATTAAATTCAACTCGTCTTTTAATTTCCTCGTTAAATAGACTCGAGTTTCTTCGACTTATGTAAATCTTCCGTCTTTGGTTCTTTTCTTCGATAATCTTCGAATCGGCACAGTGACTTCAAATCTTTTGCGTCTCTTGGACAGTAGACTTTATCTTGAGTCTTTTTCTTCAGTAAAACCCGTGCAATCCCATGTTTTCTTTAATATTTATCCGGTTGGCTCTGAAAACACAATAAACACAAAAACCACGCATAATTCCAAACAAATGATATTAAATTCGTGTTTTGGTCTTGTTTTAGCCAGAATTAAGTGGTAAAAGGATGGGTGTTTACACACCTATCAAATCCCCTACACTTAACCATTGCCATGCCCTCATGCAATGCTTAGTGATAAAGCAATTTTATATTTTTCTCATAATCAATCAACCTTGGCCTTATTTAAATTCTACTAAACAACAATTAAAATACTAAGAGAACTTAAAACTTTAAAATAAACAAAAGGATGGACATAACTTGTAAAGAAATCAAGGACTTACATTAGGGCTTTGGTGTTGCGAAGATTTATCACCCTCAAGTTTCACGTTCTCCAAACTAAGCTTAAAAACGAGATCATTGTTATTATAAGTTAGTAAATCAAACACTTACACACATGGCTTAATTAAATGCTTAAACTCCCTTATTCCTAGTTGTATCTCTTATATTTTATTTTTGTCTTAGAATGATCATGAAGATGCATTTTTGGACTTATTTTGATAGTTTATTTAGGCTGAAAGCAAAGTAGGACGATTTGATCAATAGTTAGCTAAAGGACAAAATCTCTTAAAACTGCTTCTCGGGATATCAAAAAGTTCATATCTTGGCATAACTTGGTTCACGATTTGAGACCTTTCTCGGGCCGATATTTGGCATGTACTTCATACTTCATATCTTCGAGAGACGTTCTTGAGATAATGGTCTTCTCATCATAATAGAGTTTCTTCACTTGGAGACTTTTGAGGGGTACTCCAACTTTGTTGACCACGACTTCATGATTATTTCTTCAATCTCTAATTGGGATTTTGAGATACAACGATCCGCCTCCTTTTCGGACTTGGATCTATTTATCCTCATACCTTGTTAGGGTCTTTTCGGATAGACTTCTCCATGATCTTTATGGGAGTTGATTGCTTTTCGTCGTGAGTCTTGATCCTTCATATTGACTTTAGGAATAATGCTTTTCACATCACTTTGGATCTTCAGCAATAAAATTGAATCCTCATGCCTTGTTAGGGCCTTTTCGGACTCGCCAATCTTCGCGCCCCGCTTCATAAGTTATGCCTTGGCTATGAACTCTTATCATTACCGAGCAACTTTTAAACGATCTTGGGCTAGAAGCTAAGTAACTTTTCAAATCGTAAGACCTTACTTATTGCAGATAAATTATTAGCAAGTGATGGGAGAATAGGCAAATAATTACACCAAGTGAGCTTGCGCAAGAATACCGACTTATAATTGACTCTATCATTTCTCGTCCTCCACAATTTAAAATCTCAAGTAATGAGACTCGTGGATACTTAGCCTAATAAACCGATTAAGGTCTACATGGTTAAGGATACTAGCTAGAATAAACTTGGATAAGTCTATTCGGGTTGAGTCAAAATAAACGCAACGGGCCTAATATGTCAAAGATTTCTAAACCAGCCACACCACTTTATTAATATTTTTGACTTTATTGCGGGATATATACATATGAAAGCAACGATAAAAATTTAAAAATTACGACTAAATGGCCAAAGTTAATAAAAAAATTTTGAAAAATGTTGAAAAATAGGATTTTCTGGTTAAATGAAGGCATTTTCATGGAAAAGTCCACTTAAAACTTCGATAGAAGTCCCCCCTACACTTAAGATAAACATTGTCCTCAATGTTTAAGCATATGGGAAAAATCTCCCCTACACTTATGACATTGTGCACGTTGGTTAACTCGAGTTAAGGAAGAGACGACTAAAGTGATCAATTTCAAATGTGAGTATGAAGAAAATTGAATCACGATAGTTGAGAGATAGAACCGGATTTCGGATAACACGGGAGCACGGTTCTTCAAAGAATTCCAAGATTGCAGTTATCCCTGTAATCACATCACCACACAAACACAAATGACCAAAATAGGTCCTCCCCTACACTTAGGGGGTTAAAGGGATAGATACTCGGGCTGCCTCCCGAGGAGCGCTTGTTTTTGATAACCGAGTCACGAGCCTGACTCGACCCAAATTCAGTTCATGGGGAACGTGGTGAGGGATGGAATCACCTCCTGAGAGGTGTCCTCACCAAAGTACAACTTCACTCGTTGGCCATTCACCTTAAAATTAGGTCCATTAGGTTGAGCGAGCTCGAGAGTACCATATGGAAAAATTTGGGCGATGGTGAATGGGCCGGACCAACGAGATTTGAGCTTGCCCGAAAAGATTTTCAACCGAGAGTTAAAAAGTAAGACTTTGTCTCCAACATGGAACTCTCGGTTTTTGATCTTGGAGTCGTGAATGAGCTTAGTTCGTTCCTTATAGATCAAAGAATTTTCATAAGCCTCATTACGGAGTTCATTCAGCTCATTGAGTTGGATCTTGCGTAGGTCACCGGCTTTGTTTATATCAAAATTAGCCCACTTCAAGGCCCAGTAAGCCTTGTGCTCCAACTCAATAGGGAGGTGGCACGCTTTCCCGTACACAAGACGATAAGGCGTACAGCCGATCGGGGTCTTGTAAGCGGTACGAAAAGCCCACAAAGCATCATCGAGTTTATCAGCCCATGCGACACGATGCTCTCCCACAGTTCTTTCCAAAATTCGCTTCAGTCCTCGGTTGGATATTTCAGCCTGGCCATTAGTTTGTGGGTGGTAGGCTGTGGAAAGACGATGGTTTACACCGTACTTAGCCATGACTCTAGCAAATTGGTCATTGCAGAAATGAGTCCCACGATCACTAATAATGGCGCGAGGCACACCGAATCTAGCGAATAAAGCTTTCAAAAAGTTACAAACCACCCTTGCGTCATTAGTAGGTAAAGCTTTGGCTTCAACCCACTTAGAAACGTAGTCAACAGCTACAAGGATGTATTTGTTTCCTTTAGAAGAAGGGAATGGCCCCATAAAGTCGATACCCCAAACATCAAAAATTTCACACTCTTGGATGAAATTCTGAGGCATCTCGTCTTTAGGTGTGATTTTGCCTTGCTTTTGGCAAACATCACATCGTTTAACCATATCGTGAGCGTCACGATAAATGGAGGGCCAATAAAATCCCGAATCAAACACTTTTTAGCGGTGTAGTTGGGACCAAAGTGACCACCGGTGGGTCCTTTGTGGCAAGCATCAAGGATTTCAGACGCTGCCGGTCCATTAACACATCGGCGGATAATCAAGTCGGCACATTGTTTGAATAGGTAAGGGTCGTCCCAAAAGTAAGTCTTGATGTCGGTGAAGAACTTTTTCTTTTGTTGAGACGTCAACCCTTCCTTGAGAATTCCACCCGCCAAGTAGTTTGCAAAGTCCGCAAACCACGGGGTTTCATTCGACTTCGAGTTTATAGACATTAAGGTCTCCAAGGGGAAAGAATCATTGATTTCTTTGTTCGGATGATCCCCCTGGTAAGGATCCTCAAGTCTGCTGGGATGGTCCGCGACTAGGTTTTCTGCTCCTTTTTTATCGCGAATTTCGATGTTAAATTCCTGGAGCAGCAAAACCCAGCGAAGAAGTCTTGGTTTGGAATCTTGCTTTGTCAACAAGTACTTCAGCGCGGAATGATCGGTATACACAATTGTGGTGGAAAGGACAAGATAGGGGCGGAATTTTTCAAAAGCATAGACAACAGCTAAAAGCTCTTTTTCGGTTGTCGTATAATGCAATTGTGCCCCCGTCATTGTCTTGCTAGCGTAATGGATCGGTTGGAAGTGTTTGTTCACTCTTTGTCCAAGAACCGCTCCAATAGCAAAATCACTAGCATCGCACATCAACTCAAAGGGAAGCTCCCAATTAGGGGTAACCAAGACGGGTGCCTTAGTTAGCTTATCCTTAAGCGAGTCGAAGGCTTCAAGACACTCTTTGGAGAAGATAAAAGGAGTATCTTTTTCCAAGAGGTGGGTCATCGGGCGAGCGATTTGAGAAAAATCTTTGATGAATCGACGATAGAAGCCCGCATGTCCCAAAAAACTTCTCACACCCTTCACAGTTGAAGGTGGAGGCAACTTTACGATAACATCGACTTTAGCACGGTCAACTTCAAGACCGGCTTTCGAGATTTATGTCCAAGCACGATGCCTTCTTTTACCATAAAATGGCATTTTTCCCAACTCAGAACTAGGCGAGTGTCTTCACACCTCTTTAGCATACGTTCCAAATTGGCAAGGCAAGAAGAGAAGGAATCCCCGAAGACCGAGAAATCATCCATGAAGACTTCCATGGTTTGTTCAACCATGTCATGGAAGATAGCTAACATACACCTTTGGAAAGTCCCGGGCGCATTACATAAGCCAAAAGGCATTCTTTTGTAAGCAAAAGTGCCATAGGGACAAGTGAATGTAGTCTTCTCTTGATCTTGGGGATCGATGGGTATTTGAAAATAACCCGAGAAACCATCAAGAAAGCAGTAATATTCATTTCCTGCTAAGCGTTCAAGCATTTGGTCCATAAAAGGTAGAGGGAAATGATCCTTTCTCGTGGCATCATTGAGTTTGCGGTAGTCTATACAAACTCTCCACCCAGTAAAGAGACGAGTGGGAATCAACTCGTTGTGTTCATTGGGAACAACGGTTATTCCGCCCTTCTTGGGCACACAATGGATTGGACTAACCCATGGTGAATCCGAAATAGGGTATATCATACCCGCATCAAGAAGTTTGAGAACCTCTGTTTTGATGACTTCATGGATTTTTGGATTCACCCTTCGTTGGCTTTGAATTGTGGGCTTAAAGTCGTCCTCCATGAGAATTTTGTGTGTGCAGAAGTGAGGATCAATTCCACGAATATCCGAAATCTTCCAAGCGATAGCCTTCTTATGATCCTTCAACACAGCGACAAGTCGAGCTTTCTCTTCATCCTTCAAATCCTTAGCAATGATGACTGGCGACTGCTTCTCTTCTTCGAGGAATACATACTCAAGATGGGGCGGCAACTCCTTAAGTTCCAAATCCGGAGGATTTTCGACGGGAGGCGTATTCGAAGTCGGAGTCTCGATAGCAATAACAGTGGGAGATGGAGGGGAAGGATTGTCTTCTCTGAGGAGGTTTGCAATGAAACTAAGATCGTCATCCCAATTGGCAGTAGAATCGTCATTGTCTTGCTTCACATCTTCCAAGGTGGCTTCCAAATCGTTCCAAATGAAATCACTTTCTCCAAATAGAGATAGTGATGAGTCGATAGAGGAAACGGTCTCAACATTGGGAAGAGAAGTAGGAATATTTTTACAAGCATCCTTGAAGTGTTCTTCACAAGCCTCATCAAGAACGTCAATACAATTAACACTCTCGTAAGAATAAGGCTGTTTAGAAAGCTTTCCCATGTTGAAGACTACTTTATCGTCACCCACTCTCATGATAAGCTCACCAGCTTCAACATCGATGAGAGTGCGACCGGTCCTCAAGAATGGACGACCAACAATGAGTGGCACACGGGGGTCCATCTCGTAGTCGACGACAACAAAATCAGCAGGGAAGGTGAATTTGTCGACTCCAACAATGACGTCTTCGGCTATCCCCACTGGATAAGCAACCGTACGGTTGGCCAATTCCAAAGTCATTTTGGTGGGGACTAGCTCTGGGAGAGATAATTGCTTCCAAACACTTAGAGGCATGAGATTAATACTAGCACCTAGATCGGCTAGGGCCATGCAATTCTCTAATCCCGGGAAATTGCAAGGGATAAGAAAACGACCCGGATCACCAAGCTTGGTTGGCAATTTCCTTAAGAGCACTGCAGAGCAGTTCTCATTAAGTTGGGTGTTGGCAATATCGAGGAGCTTTTCCTTGTCGCTCAGAAGATCTTTAAACATTTTGGCATATTTGGGCATGTGAGCGAGAGCCTCAGCGAAGGAGATATTGAAATTCAGTTTTTTGAACATTTTAAGGAAATTCGAAACCTGAATATCATCCTTGCTCTTTTGCTTCTCTTTCCTCAACCTTGAAGGATAAGGTATATTGGATGAAGAAGAAGGCTTAAGGGGAATAGGGTTACTCACAACCACGGGTGGAGGAGGGGTAGAAAGAAGAGATGGAGAAATTGGGGAAGGAGAAGGAGGAGGAATAGGAGCAGGTGACTCGTTCTCCTTAGTCACAACCACCGGTGGAGGTATAGGAAGCTCGGGTTCCTTGGTACCTTTACCACTTCGAGTAGTGATTGCTTTCATCTCCCCTCTTGGGTTCGCAACGGTGTTACTCGGAAGAGTACCCGAAGAAGAGGGTTGACTACTTTGGAAGAAACTAGCCATCATGTTCCTCAGATCATTAGTCTGGCTATCCAACGTATTTCTCATATCAGCTCTCAAATCATTTCCTTGCTTGACCAAGTCTGCTTTCAGGTTGAGCACCTCTCTCTGAAGATTTCCCACTATCGCATCGTTAGTCCTCATATAAGTTTCCACTTCTTGGTGAAGGGCGGTGGGTTGGTTGGGAGGAGCATTGTATGCAGGTGGTTGGTAAGCAGGTTGTTGGTAGACTTGGTTGTTTCGTTGAGGTGGTTGTTGCTGCTTGTGAGGTGGGATGTATGGTTGTCGAGGTTGTTGTTGTTGTTGAGGAGGGCGATTAAGGTTTTGTTGTTGGTTTGAGTTGGCAGGAGGGAAACCAGGTGGTGAAAGATAGTTGTTGTTGCGGTAGCTAAGCAAGTTACGGTCACCTTGAGGTTTAGCTTGATAAGCAGGTTGAGGATAGGTGCCATATGCCGCATTCACATTCTCAGCAGGGTAGTCTTGGGTGGCGGTACAAGTTGTGTAAGAATGAGGACCACCGGATATCTCACAAGGTTGGCTGACAGCGTTCACTTGAGCGTGTTTGGCGTTGTTGCTGTTGTTGTTGCTGACGGTGTAGGTGACAAGCGATTCAAGAAGCGTAGTGATTTTGTCTAATCGCTTGTCACTGTCATTAGTGCTAGCACTAGCAACATTGGTCCGAATACTCTTGGTTTGCACACGAGACTTATTCTCAATGATGTCCCAAGCAGCATTGGAAGTCTTAGCCAATAAATTACCCCCTGAGGCACTGTTCAGTGAATCTTGGTCACTCATGCTTAAACCATTGTAAAAAGTATTAATTTGATGTACTTTGGTAAAACCATGTTGTGGGCATTTTCTTAAAAGATCTTTAAATCGATCCCAAGATTCACTGAACGACTCATCGTACTTTTGTTCAAAATTAATAATTTCATTCCGCAAAGCGGTAGTACGAGAGGGTGGGAAAAAGTAATTGATGAATTTGGTTTCCAAATCCGTCCACGAGAGAATACTCTGTGGCGGTTCCTTAGCAAGCCAATGTCGGGCTTGTCCCTCTAAAGAAAAGGGAAAAAGTTGTAACCTTATAACCTCTTGTGGAACGTCATTGAATTTGACCGTGTTGGTGAGTTGTAGAAATCTCTTGATGTGGTCCTGCGTGGAGATTAAGCAGATGGAATCACCCCTCATTTTTTCTTTCAATTTTTTATATTTTTAGATAGGATTAGTTTAGAGATAGATTTCAAAAACATTCCTTTTATCTATTTTTTTAGATAGGATTAATTTTTT
The DNA here is from genome assembly GCA_025667525.1 of Glebionis coronaria. Lineage (NCBI taxonomy): Eukaryota > Viridiplantae > Streptophyta > Magnoliopsida > Asterales > Asteraceae > Glebionis > Glebionis coronaria. The sequence continues at coordinate 100,045,853 of CM046879.1, forward strand.
ATATTTTTTAGGATTTTTGAAAATTTTTGTGAAAAAGTAACGTTCACGGGGAACGGATCCCAAAATCCAAGTTCTCACAAAAAACTTTTGATCTTAACGAGAAGAGCCGGCAGCGGCGCCATTTGATACAAGCATTTTAGTGTGGTGAAAAAGTTCGATTCTCGGAATCCTCTCGAATTGATCTCAGTTAAAAGTGGAATGATTTGTTCTTGGTGACAAAAAGTGGATTTGGTTTTCTATTCTAAATAAATGAAGTAAATAAAGATTAAGGGTAGAAACAGTAAATTACTAAAAATAGAACATCAATTTAAATTAAACAATTAAATGATAAAGCTGGAAGAATACCCTTACTGAAAAATAATCTATGCGGAATGAAGCTCAATTCGGAATGAAACTCAAATCAGAAAACAAGGTCCTATGCGGAATGTATGTGCATGCGGAAAACATTGGCTACTCGGAAAGTAAAATCTATGCGGAAAAATCTGCTCTATGCGGAAAATAGTGCTTATTCGGAAAGTTCCTCCATTCGGAAAACAAGGCCCTATTCGGAATAAATTCTTACACGGAATAAAAGTTCTATGCGGAAAAGGAATGCTATGCGGAAAAATTGCTTTACTCGGAAAACAGGTCCTATTCGGAATAACTTGCTTATTCGGAAAATATAGCCTATACGGAATATCTGAGATATTCCGAGTAAGAGAAAATTAACACCCCTATTCGGAATAATCAATATTCCGAATAAGGGAAATGAGAAATTGTCTATGCGGAAAGTATGCTCTGTTCGGAAAGATCTGGTAACGAAGAACAGTAACAGTAACACCAAAACAGGGAAAACGATTTAAACCCAAAATCAAATCAAATACTTAAAAAGATTTTACCAAATCAAACTCACATCATTTAGATACCATAAGAAACAAATCCCACCAATAAAAACACTAAATCAACAACTTTTTAAAATCAAACTTGAATCAAACAAGAACTTAAAAACTTGCAATAAAAATGGAGATGAACAAGATGAATGAAAAGATGGAATTGATAGATTAATGGAAGAGTAACAAGGGTAATGATTAAGGATTACAAGATTGAAAAAGAAAATGAAAAATCACCAAACACCCTAACGGTGTTTGTGATGCTACGAACCTAAGAACTGGAAAAAGGAAAATGAAGCTAACTCCCTAATTGTGTGAAGGGAAAAACTATATATAGTCCTAGTGGTTGGTTGGTGAGTGGGCTTTCTCCCTTTCTTCTTGTCTTCTCGTCTTTTCAGAAAAGTTGACGTTTTCGATTCTGATTCGAGATTTGTCGTCGATTAAATTCAACTCGTCTTTTAATTTCCTCGTTAAATAGACTCGAGTTTCTTCGACTTATGTAAATCTTCCGTCTTTGGTTCTTTTCTTCGATAATCTTCGAATCGGCCCAGTGACTTCAAATCTTTTGCGTCTCTTGGACAGTAGACTTTATCTTGAGTCTTTTTCTTCAGTAAAACCCGTGCAATCCCATGTTTTCTTTAATATTTATCCGGTTGGCTCTGAAAATACAATAAACACAAAAACCACGCATAATTCCAAACAAATGATATTAAATTCGTGTTTTGGTCTTGTTTTAGCCACAATAAGTGGTAAAAGGATGGGTGTTTACACACCTATCAGTTATTGGTTAAACCGATGAGTTCATATGTTATTATTGCTCTGAGGTGACCATTAAGCTAAAAATACTGAGCTTAAGCATGTTTAAGTGATCAAATATTGGCGGGAAATGTTGGCGGTAAATGTTGGGGGGAAAATGTTGGCGGGAAAGCTAGGGTCGACTAAGTCGTCCCTAAATGTGTCGACCCTAAATTTTATCTTTATTTATGGTAGCTCTTATCCTCACAAACTCTTATCCTCTCATACCAAACTCACCACCACCACCACCCGATTTTGCATAAGATGGATCCGCTTGAAGCTTATAAGTGTACATGTAGAAAGGGATATATTGTGTTGAGACAGTCACATCAACCTCATAGCTTTGGTAAACTTTACTATGCATGTCCTCTTTCGAAGGTAAACAATCAAATGTTTTAGTTATGTAATACATGTGATTATTAAAATGACATGTCATGTTATTTGTTTACTTTGTAACAGCCAAAAACAGATGATTATGGATGTAAACAATTTAAATGAAAGGATGATTTTGATCTCGAACTCCGTATAAGATCTTCCCCTGGATCTTCAACACCTCAAGGTTCACATCCAAGTTCTTCTACATGTCCTTCTCAATCTGCACCCACTGAGTGCTCTAATTTCAAGATCAAAGATCTAAAGATAAAGATGCTAGAGACAAGACTAGAAACGGAAAGGCATCCTGAAGACCACGCATGTCAATCGGCTGCAATACTTCATGAGCTTTTAAATGAAATGGAAAATCTTAGCTTTGGGTAGTAATCTATTTGTTATTTTAATGTGTTAATTTGTATTTTATTATTATATGTTAATTTGTACGTTTAGTTTTAACTAGTTTGTGATGTGTTTTTTTTCTTATTTATGAATCTATTATCGTTGTAATATATATGTTTAATTAAGCGCGTGTTTAAGTGTTAAATATATATCTAAAGTTTTTTTTAAATACGTATAAGTTTTTTTTAAATAAATATATTTTTTTTAAATATGTATAAAGCTTTTTTTAAATATGTATAAAGTTTTTTTTAAATATGTATAAAGTTATTTTTAAATATGTATAATTTTTTTTCTAAATATGTATAAAGTTTTTTTTATATATGTATAAAGTTTTTTTAATATGTATAAAGTTTTTTTAAATATATATAAAGTTTTTTTTAAATATGTACAAAGTTATTTTTAACTATAATAAAGTTTTTTTTAAAATAAAATAATTAAATTAATTTTAAATAATTTTAAATAAATACAAGTGACAAAAAACGGAAAAATAAATTTTCCTTCACCTAGGGACGACTTAGTCGTCCCTAGGTTACAAGGGCCCCACCTTTGTCTTAAACGTTTTTAAAAAAAATATTTATATTAATTTTAAATAATTTTAAATAAATAAAAAAGATAAAAAAAACTGGGAAAATAAATTTACTTAACCTAGGGACGACTTAGTCGTCCCTAGGTTATGTGGGTCTCACATTCATTTTAAACTTTTTTTTAAAAAAATATTTATATTAATTTTAAATAATATTAAATAAATAAAAAAGATAAAAAAAAACTGGGAAAATAAATTTACTTAACCTAGGGACGACTTAGGTGGTGTTTGTTTTTTAAGAAATACCTCTTAACAACATGTTAATCTGACTCAGTCATATGCAGTCAGACATTTGAGTCATTAAGACTGTTTGTTTTTTCCATTTCCTTCATAGGCGGTAAGAGGCAACCAGTGTTCAGAGCATTTGTTTTTTTCTGATCATTAAGAGGCAGTAAGAGACATAAACATCTGATTGAACTAGATGTAGAGGGGCTGTCTTAGCACCTCTTAATGTCATTTTTCTTGTTCTTAATTTTTGTTACTTTTTTTTGTTTTTATTTATTTTTTATTTTGTTATATTTTTTCTATTTTGGTGGTATTTTTCATTCTTTTTCTTGTTTTATCTTTGTCTTTTATAATCGTTGCATGTGTTTTGCTAGATAAAGAGTTTATAAAATGATTTGTGATGATTCATGTTTATTGTTTTAAATATAGATTTAAACTTCGACACATTTATTTTAGTCAAATACACATGAGGTTGCATGTTTTCTCTAAAAGACATTTAGCTTTAAGTCAATCGTATTATAAATTTTGGTATCTTATATCTAATAAATTTTATTTCTTGTGTGAATGCACTCGTATTATATTTAATTGTAAAAATTATAAATGATTTAGATTCAGATTTCTCAACCAATTATTCAGATTCAAATTCAGATTTCTCAACCACTTACTTAGATTCAGATGGAAATCAGATTCAGACATTTCTACCGAATATTCAGATTCAGATGTGTGAATCAGATTCAGATTCAGAACCTCTTAATAAACAAACATCACCTAAGTCGTCCCTAGGTTATGTGGGTCTCACTTTCATTTTAAACTTTTAAAAAAAATATTTATATTAATTTTAAATAATTTGATACAATTAAAAGAGATAGAATATGTATTTTTTCACCTAAGGACGACTTAGTCGTCCATAGGTTGTGTGGTCCCCACTTTGTCCTTACAGCCATTTTGATCAAGTTTTTCTTGTAAAACTGGTAGGTCCCCCCTTAATCTAGGGACGAATAAGTCGGCCCTAGAAAAAGGGCGTCCCTAAATTCAGTATTGTTGTAGTGACGTGCTTGTTTTGCAAAATGAGTGTTGGTTTTGTTTTTTATTAGTTGTTTGGGAAAAAACGGTAAACGATGTTAATTTTTAAAAACGTTTAACTTTTTAATGTTTTTTTAGAAGCTGTGACAAATGAGCAAAATTGTGACAATTATTATTTACCTACTAATGCTAATGCTCACATCTACTACTTTTCTATTGGTTATTTTAGTATCAGATGAAAGCTACATTAGAAAAGCAAGATTCGACATGATCAACACTTACACATAGATGATACATTTTGATTGAAAGATATATATTGTACCTGTATAACATGGCACATGAATGACTTAAATTATCTGATAAATATAATAAATGATTTTAGTTGGGCCAAGAGTATTAAATTGTAATGAAAATAAACATTTTCTGACATCTTACTACCCTACTTGTTTGATACAAATGAAACTTTTTCCTTTAAGTGACATAAAAGCAATAGAAATTGGAGTATCAGAGTTGTGTATGTATACAAATGTAACATATTTGTATGTAGATGACGTCGTATTAGAACTATGCGCACATGATTTTCAATCAGTGTATTTCAAAATATGGTTTTTTAATCTTATGTCCTAATGACATATGATAAAAATGTATAAAGTATATAAAAATGCAGAGGGTTTTACTGAAAATATATAGAAATTCACATTTGTAAGATTTTATCTTCTTATCATGTGTCTTTTGTGATATAAGATTAAAAAAATCCTTCGAAATAAATTTATATGAATTGTTCTTGTTTTTATGTTAAGCATTATTTTAAGTAGAGGTGGTAAATCTTGTCCATTTTGATACATATGGGCACTTTTTGCCCATTTTTAAAAAATGATGGGGCACTTTTTGCCCATTTTTTATAATGAATGGGCTAAACGGGCGCATATGTAAGAAACTAAATGGCTTAACGGCGCACTTGTAAAATACAAATTAGTATATTCGACGAATATTTTTTATTAAATTTTTTATCCCGGCTTTCAAACAAGTATTTTTATTTTTTGTATGTTTTTTTCCTTTTTTAGCTTGCGCCCGTTTAGCCCGCCCGTACCCTTTTAGCCCGCCGCTCGTTTAGCCCGTTTAGCCCGTTACCCGTTTAACCCGCCGCCCGCACGCCCATTTTGCCACCTCTAATCTTAAGCATGAACATGTGATGTGTTGAGATGCACATACATACTCAATGTTTGAAAGATTACTTTTTTAAGTTTAACTTACCTACAAATTATGGTGTTTAATAAGTTTGTCTTGAGGAATAACTTAAGAAGCAAATAGACAAGATTGCAGTTGATCCCATTCATCAGCCCCACTCTTATATTATGCTTTAGTTAATCTCCTGTCAACACACTAACTATTTCTTAACTATGTTTCCCATCTTTAAACATGCTTTATAAGCCATCTGGCTTAATTAACCCTCCTCCGTACGGTACATAGAAACTATTCCGTATGTAATTATTACATGCTGTCTAACTCGTTTTGTATCTCTAGATGACTCTAGAGTACGATATTGTACCGAGTCCGTTTTAAATTAGTGGTATTGATTTTTTTAGCATAAATTAGTGGTACCGGTAGCGTATCAAACGGGATTTAGAACGGTACAAACCGGAAAATCGGATTTTTTTTGTTTTTATTCGAAAATTTTTCGATTTGTACCGATCTCATATTGAATAAGTAGTCCCGATTTTTTTCCACTTTATTTCGTAGTCTCAGTACCGTATCGTATATTGAGAATCAATAAGATTTTGATATGATTCTAGTTTGGTTTTGAAACAGTTTTAAAATTTGAATCAAAATGCTTATCCCAACATATTTTTGACTCAAAATTTAAACTAATTAACAACTTTTTGGTCGATATTGCAACTCATTACTCGTATATTTTTATGCCGGCAAAAACTAATTGATACTTTGTACATTAGTTATTATTTAAGAAACTTAAACGAAAAATGAGTGAATCATAAAAAAAATATATATGCATAGATGACATGAACGTGTTAAAGTAAATGTAGTGGGGAAGAGCCTATAGGGAGACAGTTGGAATCTTTGGACTCTATGAGACTTTTGGGCTGCTAGTGTCATTTCAACTTTATATTCCACATATTTTGCTTCATACAACTTTCGATTGAAATCAATATAGTAACAAGTAGTAACAGTTTCGATGGTGTCGACTAGACAAAATAGTTGTGTCATGTTATTAATGATGGATCTGGAGTATTTATTATAGGGCGTCGAGTTATTATTTATTCGATTTTATAACAAAAAATTCAAATCACAGATTACTCAATCAGCCTCCCTTTTATTAACTGTCTTAGGCAATCATTTTAAATGTGAATCATGGGTTTGTGTCAGTACATACAAACAGAAAGAATGAATCAATGATTCAATGATCTTCAAAGCAAGATCAAAGATCAAGAACAAGAATCAGAAACCAACAATGATGGATATGTGAGAGTATACAAACAAACAGAATGAAAACGATTAACCCTATAACTAAAGAAAGCTATGTATATATAGCAGCTAGCTAGGGCGTCTTCACACTTGTAACCACTTGTCAAAATAAGCCCTTCATATATTGATACCTGCACAAATAAAGAAAACACAAATTGCAAAAAGAAAAATAAAAGAAATAAATTACCTTTCTTACCCTTAGAGTTTGGATCACTTGTCAACTTATATTTTAATACCCTCTCTTAAGTTGACTTGTGATAAAGATCAACAAGATTCAACTTATCCCAAAAGAACTTGTGATCTTTTATAGACAATCTCTTAGTAAACAAATGAGCCACATTGTCTTCAGATTTGATCTTAAGTGTTTTAATCAAACCTGCTGACACTTTTTCCCTTAGAAAATACAGGTCAATTTCAAAATGTTTTGTTCTCTCGTGAAATACAGGATTAGCAGCAATCTGTATTGCAGAGCTGCTATCACAATTTATAGGAACTGGTAAACACATATCAATTTTAAGATCCTTCATGATCTTCAGAATCCACATTATCTCACAAGCAACACTATTCATAGCTCTATATTTAAATTCAGCTGAAGATTTAGCTAAAACAGATTGATTTTTACTCTTCCAGGAAACAAGATTATTTCCTAGATACACAGTATAACCAGTTACAGATTTTCTTGTAACTTTGCACTTAGCCCAGTCAGAATCAACAAATGTAATAAGACTTAAATCATTATTTTTCATGAATGAGATACCTGTTCCAGGAGAACCTTTAAGATATCTAAGAACATGAAAAACAAGTTTTAAGTGAGACTTATATGGATCATGCATGAATTGACTAAGACAGTGAACAACATAAGCTATGCCAGGTCTAGTTAAAGTAAGGTAAATCAATTTCCGAACAATCTTTTGATAACAAGTTTTGTTATCAAGTGGAATATCAGGTTCTATTGCAATCTGATCCTTTTTCTTTTTAGAAGAATAAGGTATAGGAGCTTTAGCTGGCTTACATGCCAACATACCATACTCAGCAAGTAACTCAAGGCAATATTTTCTTTGATTAAGTACTAAACCATCACTAGTATCAAGCACTTCAATCCCTAAGAAATACTTAAGCTTTCCAAGATCTTTAATTTTAAATTTAGAGCTTAAGTACTTCTTAAAATCATTAATACCACTTTCATTATTACCAGTTATGATGATATCATCAACATAAACTAGTAAAGCAACAAAAGAATCATTCTTAGTTTTAGTGAAAAGAGAGACATCGCTTTTACTTTCTATAAATCCATTTTCAACAAGCACACTTGTCAATTTTTCATTCCACTTTCTTGGTGCTTGTTTAAGACAATACAAAGATTTTGTCAGTCTACAAACTTTGTTATCACTTGACCCATACCCTTTAGGAAGAGTCATGTAAATCTCTTCATCTAATTCTCCATAGAGAAAAGCATTATTGACATCTAATTGATAAACAGGCCAAGAATAATGAACAGCAACATAAAGTAGACATCTAACAGTAACAATTTTCACCACTGGTGAAAAAGTTTCTTCATAGTCTATGCCCTCTTTCTGGCTAAATCCTTTAGCAACAACTCTTGCCTTAAATCTTTCAACCTCACCACTAGACTTATACTTAACTTTCCACAACCATTTACAAGCAACAGCTTTTCTACCTGGTGGTAGATCAACTATTACCCAAGTATTGTTTCTATTAAGAGCATCCATTTCTTCATTCATAGCTTCAATCCATCTAGGATTTTTAACAGCTTCTAAATAAGATTTGGGCTCATGAATGTTATTCAATTATTAGCAAAGACAAAATTGTGTATAGATAAATTGGCATAACTAATCATAGTATTTATGTCATATTTATATCTTTTGTCCATTTCATAATTGTCAAACTTAGCAGGCAATTTAACAGCCCTACTAGACCTTCTTACCTCTGATCTTTCTGGATTACTAGTATTTTCAGACTCAATCATTTCTTTAAACTCCACAAAGTCATCACCCTCAGAATCATAATCATCATCATCTAAGATAATGTCATCTCCCTTAGGACTTCCTACACTACTACCTAGCTCATTCTGGCTGCTATCTTTTTGGTTTATACTAGACTCTTTGACAACCCCCCTAGAATGTCTGGCAACAGCGGGAGATGTATCACTAGACACATCTACTAAGTCAGGAGTCACACAACTATCTTTGTCACCTTCATTGTCTCTCTTATCATCATAGGGTTCATTTGACACATTTTCTACTAGGTCAAAAAAGTTTTGACTGTTAACACCATTTTTCTCAAAGACCAAATCTTTAACTAATGCATCATTTTTAAAAGGATAAACAGTCTCATAGAACTTAACATCTCTAGAAAAGAAAAAAGTTTTAGTTTCAAGGTTATAAAGCTTATAACCTTTTTTAGTATTAGAATACCCCAAGAAAACATATTTATCAGACGTAGCAGAGAATTTATCTGAATTATTTAAAACAGTAGCAAAACACAAACATCCAAAACTTTTTAATAAAGAGAGACTAGGAGACACTTTGTAAATCATTTCATAGGGACTTTTTCTAGAAAGCACAGAGGTAGGAAGCCTGTTAATTAAGTACACAGATGTTAAAATACAATCAGACCACATGTTTAAAGAAATGCCCCCCTGAAACATGAGGGCTCTAGCAACATTAAGAAGATGCATATGTTTTCTTTCAACTACACCATTTTGCTGTGGTGTATATACACAAGATGTCAGATGAATGATACCTTTTGATATAACAAACTTTTCAAACATATGATTAATAAATTCAGTGCCATTATCACTTCTAAACACTTTAACAGAAGTATCAAACTAAGTTTTAATAAGATTGTAAAATTCCACAACTTTTCCAAACACCTCATCCTTCCCCTTAAGTAAATACAACCACAGAGCTCTAGTGTAGTCATCAACAATAGTAAAAAAAACCTAAAACCTTCCCTACTTTTAACCTTATTAGAATCCCAAACATCTAAGTGAACAATATCACCTAAATGTTTATTCTTATGATCACTAAGAGGGAAAGGTTCTCTGGTCTGCTTAGCCTTGTGACACACATCACAAGGCTGAGTATCATCAAGATCATCTATCTGAAGTGTATCCTTTAAAACACTCAAGACTTGATAAGATGGGTGACCAAGCCTATTGTGCCAGATGCACTTAGATAACATACAAGAAGTAATTCTACTATTAAAGATTTTCCTACCGGAATCAAACAAGTGCAAGCCATTATTCTCACTACCAGTCCCTATGAGGGACTTTTGAAGAGAATCTTGAACAAAACATTTAGATTCAGTGAAAGAAACAATAAACTTGTTATCCTTAGCAAGTTTATGAACCGATATAAGACTGACTTTGTATCCAGGTACTACCAACACATTTTTCAAAACAATTTTATCTGCAAGTTTATAATTCCCCACAAATTTAACCAATTCAATAGTTCCATTAGGGTGAGACATAGTTATACTCAAATGAGAAACATTTATAACATCAGTTAAATGATCAACAGAAAAAGTCATGTGTTGAGAAGCACCAGAATCAAAAATCCAGCCAACATAAGTACTATAAGTACTAATGTTAGTGTTGTAATTAAAGAATTTGCAGGTAATAAAACTAATCACATGATTAGAGAAAGCAATAATACCAGCAGCACCAGACTGCAACTCACTATTGTCAGGCTTAGAACCAATCAAAGCCATCAATCTGTTAATCTGATCTTGAGTAAAAGGCATAGAATTCCCTGTACTTAGATCATTTTTAACAGAAGCAGAAGAAGTATTAACACCACCAGGAGTTCTTTTCTTGAATCCCGGTGGATAACCATTAAGCTCAAAACACCTATCAATGGTGTGACCAGTCATATTACAATGCTTACAAACCAAATTGTTATTCATGGTAGACCCTCTCCCTTGAGAAGCTCTGTTGTTAGACGAGTTGGATGGTCTAGTAGCAAAAGCAGAGGAGTTAGGCCTAACAAAAGGACTATGAACTAGATTATTTTGATGAGACTCCACTCTAGATAGAGTGGCAAAAGCATATTTCACATCTGGTAAAGGATCAGAAGTCAACAATTGACTTCTTACAACACTATAAGTGTCATCCAATCCCATAAGGAACTGCATTAATCTCAACAAATTATTATGCCCCTTTAACTAAGGAGCACCATCACAAATACAATTAGGCAGGTTAACCAGGGAGTCAAATTGCCTCCATAAACTATAGTAATTGTGATAGTACTCAGACAAAGAGGACCCAGATTGAGTAACCATATTTTAAAATGCAAATTATATATCACAGAACCATCAATTTTATCATATGTTTCCTTAAAATCATCCCACACATCTTTAGCATTTTTAGAAAAAATTTGCCCTTGATACAATTCGGATGAAATACAACCAAGAATCCAAGATAACACAACAACATTACATCTATACCATTGTTCCTGAAGAACCCCATCATCTTTATCTTTTTCACAAGTACCATCAATAAATCCTAATTTATTTTTAGTATGTAAAGCAAGTTTAAAAGCAGCAGCCCAAACTTTATAATTTTCAGGACTAGTAAGTTTAGTAGTCACAATGGGATGACCATTAGTGTCAGTTGGGTGTAAGTAAAGAGGGTCATTAGTATGAATGATAGTTTCAATATTATCATCAGTATCAGTATCACTAACCCCTTTATCACCCTTATCACCTTTCTTGTCATCAGACATGATGACAAATCAAGAAAGAACAAATAACCAAAAGCAGAAACAAACACCCCATGTAACTCCTCTACACACAACTACCAAGAAGCCACAAAAGAAAACTGAATCAACAATCCACCAATTACTATCTAAATCCCTTCGACACCTAATCTCCCACTAAAAAACCTAAACAAAAACCCTAAAGACAAAGGAGAGAGAGGTATTACAAAGCACGCGCAGCTACAAGCCACCAACAAAAACCAAGAATCAATGAGATCAAGCAGATCCCAAAAAACCACAAAGCACAGCGGAAAAACAACCTGAAAGAGTAGTTATAACAAGATAACCAATCAATCAATAAACCAATACCTTCAATCAAAAAACCCTAATTTCTGATTTTAGGGTTTTTTGATAAAACTTACCAGAGAAGCAATTGAACTCAATTAATTGTTCAAGAACCCAAAGAAAACACCACATAACACCAAGAATCAAAAACACCCAATTTTTAGAAAAAACCCTAAAAAATTTGAAGATTAGAAAACTTCAATTGAGTGTCAGATTATCACGATTAACCACCAGATTAATCAAGATTTATAACGAAATCAGTTTTAAGACACAAAACAGATATCAAGAACCTAGGTCTCTGATACCATATTCGATTTTATAACAAAAACAAGTTCAAATCATAGATTACTCAACCAACCTCCCCTTTATTAACTGCCTCAGGCAATCACTTCAAATGTAAATCCTGGGTTTGTGATCAGTACATACAAATAGAAAGAATGAATCAATGATTCAATAATCTTCAAAGCAAGATCAAATATCAAGAACAAGAATCAGAAACCAACAATGGTGGATATGTGAGAGTATACAAACAAACAGAATGAAAACGATTAACCCTATAACTAAAGAAAGCGATGTATATATAGCAGCTAGCTAGGGCGTCTTCACACTTGTAACCACTTGTCAAAATAAGCCCTTCATCTATTGATACCTACACAAATAAAGAAGACACAAATTGCAAAAAGAAAAATAAAAGAAATAAATTAACTTTCTTACCCTTAGAGTTTGGATCACTTGTCAACTTATATTTTAATATTATTAAAATAAAAAGTTTTTTAAAAATAACTTTGGGACGAAAGAGATAATTTTTACATTACTCGATACAAACTTTGAAGGATAATACCTCACCAATCCCTAAAACAATTTGTCAGTGCATGTTACGTCTCAAGTGTTAAAATCGTGATTGGTTTGCAACATGCTAAGTAATTTCCATACAATAATAGTCATCAGGTCGTTATCAGTTTGCAATATGTAAGATAATTTTTATGAGATAAATTTTATTTAGTTAATGAGAGATGATTTGCATACGCCGTTACTTGATTTGCACATTTAAAATATTATGTCATGATATTTATATTATAATATTTGAGATTTACACTCTTAATTAGTTAATAAAATGATATAAATACCAAAACACAAATATTTTAAATGTGCATTTTAATTAATAAAGTTATTATCTGAAAATCTGTTGTGTTGTAACCTTCTCAAATCTTTATTTGGCTTTAGTACCATATGTAGTAGTCGCAAGTTTTGAAGTTTTTTTCTAGTTATTGTAAGACAAGTTTTAGAGTTTTGGTGTTGCAAGTATAAATCCACTTTGGTCAAGGCCATCTCTCGTTTTTTTTTTCTTTTTTGAAAAGCAAATATTAGTGGCATGTAACCCGCGCAATGCGGCGGTTAGTATGTGATGATGATTTTTGAAACGAATAAATGTTATTATCTTACATATCAAGTTCGTATTCATATTGATGTTAAATGGGTAAAAAGATGAAATCAAAATAAACCCGGTAAAAATAAAAAATAAAAATTAAAAGTTAATAAAATTTATCGAAATGAATATTGAATTAAAGAGCACAAAATTTTAGAAAATATGATGAATTTTGATTATGAAAATAATAAATAGATAAAAGAATATTTCATTTTAAAATAAAAAAAATATTAATTTAATAGGTTGTTACAAAAGTTTGTTATAAAAAGTTGTTACAAACGGTCATACCAACAACTTGTTATATCTAGTAAATAAAATTGACTGAAAATTCAGTCTTGCTATTTTTAGAAGGGCTCAATGTTTTATAATGTAGTTATACATAATTATAGATTATAGATTAAGAATGCTCAAAGAGATAGCCTAAGAAACAAATTGCACATAAGCGAGAAAAAAACACGAATAACTAAAAGATTTGAGTTTCATACATCTTACAAAACCAACCTCAACCAACACTTTCTTGAGACGATCCATAAGAATGAACACCTCTGAATCAGTGACGGATCCAGGTATTTTAAACATGTGTGGCACAAAATCTTTTTGGACCTCAAATTCTAACTAATAGTGAGTATGAAATAGTAAGCATAGTATTAAAAAAAACGAATTGGTTTATGAACAGCAAGTGACTCCACACACATAATTGTTCATGATGACACGCTATCTAATTCAAAACCTTGTAAAAACATAAAATATTAAAGGTTATCTTCTTCCTTCCGTCACCACCACTGCGTTTAAGACTTTCAATGGCTCAAACCTTAGTAGTTCATCCTGACGCTCCTAACTAAAACACGAGGACATGACCAATCTATGTGTGGCACGTGCCACAGGTGTCCAAGGCATAGCTCCGCCCCTGCTATGAATAGATGAAAATATATTATATGACTTTGCATCAATGATAAACTCTAGAAAGAAATTAAAAAACTTATTTATCTAACATCATATCGCTCAAAGCACACATTGAAACACACCATGAAAGATTTTAGCTAACACATGGTTTTATGTGATACCTAAGTTAGCTGTTGCGGCATCTTTAATGATGACATAGAGGATTAAGATTGTCGAATGAAATCTTATTCAACTCTACACCTTACGCCACAAGGTTTAGATATGAGAACATTTAATCAAACAATGTTCAAGGGTCTTATCCTCCAACTCACAGATATAATAAAATCTTAGATACTAAATTGGCACCCTTGTTAACCAAATTAATGTGAGATGGCAACCTACTCCACGACGCCTTGCAAACACAAACGTTTATTTTTGGGAACCCACGAGTTTCAACAACAATGGTTTCTAAGATTACAATCCGCGAGTAATTTGTCTTGAATTAAGTTGGATAAAATTTTAACCTTCAAAACACTAGAAGCATCAATAGACCACTACCATTTGTCACCGCCATTACAACATAAACACAAATAACTGATAAAAGATTTAAGGCAAGAAACATCATCCAAAGATCTACCACAAGAAAGAATTCTCCAGTTCCAAACACCCCTCCAAACACCATTAATATGAACCCCTCTCTACAGTGTAAATCTTTATATGATTCAAGAGAAAATAAACGAGGAAAACGGTCCATGAGATGGACTCCATCTTTGCACCAAACATCCTTCAAAAATAAAGTGTTATACCCATTCACAACTTTCTTGTTAACGAAGTACTAAAAGATGAATTAATGTTTTCAATAGAACGAAGAATATCATTCTAAACACCACTTTTGTGACAACCGTGGTTTTTGTAAGGTTAAGTATAACCTATAAGATATCGTTATGTGTGTTATATTATATGTTTTGTGTGTTTTGTGTGTAGGAAATAATAATCTTGTAAGATTAAAGTACATGATTGCGGATAATGGTACTAAAGTGATGAAATAAGATCATATTGACGTTTGTTTTTAATGTCTTTATCGTTTATGTAAATCGTGTGTACGTATTACGTTTATATATATTTATTTTATTAATATATTATGTATTTACTAAGTTTTTGAGAAACTTACTATTTATAGACTCTTTTGAAAATGAAAAGATAGTGAAAACATTATTAGAAAGTCGAAGGTTTTAGGTTTAACGCTTGAGGTTTACACCATAAGGTCTAAAATGAGTACTAAACATGTAGTAAATAACTATAGGATCAAAATTGAACATAAAGAATGTATGGGGGGGGGTGGTAGTCGGCCGAATTAAAGAAAGGGGGAGGAAGCTCACTTTGAGCCCATGTAGGAAATCCAAGAAGTTCACTCTATATATATAAACCCCCTTATCATATCAAACGATTTTTCCAAGATCCTAAACCATAAAAATCAGTCGATTTTCAACAATGGAGTTCTAGGGTTTCACCAAAAAGTATTTTTCAAATGTATGATCATTTATTTAGCTTTCTTGTTTAATTTATTAACATGTAATAACTAATATGATGGAATTAGGTTTAATTAATTAGGGTTTGGGTTAATTAGGGTTTTGGATCTGTAACTAATATTAGAGTTTCATAAAAATATGATTAAGTATTAATGGTGATTAATTAGGGTTTACGTATGCTAAAATTGGAGTTAAGGGTTTAGTCTATAAATATAAACCCCTATATCATATCAAACAATTTTTCCAACCTCCTAAGCCTTAAAAATTAGTCGATTATCAACAATGGAGTTTTAGAGTTTCACCAAAAAGTATTTTTAAAGGTATGATCATTTATTTAGCTTTCTTGTTTAATTAATTAACATTTAATAGTTAATATGATAGAATTATATTTAATTAATTAGGATTTTGGATCTGCAACTAATATTTAGGTTTCATAAAAATATGATTAAGTATTAATGACGGTCATTAATGGTGATTAATTAGGGCTTACGCATGTTAAAATCAGAGTTAAGGGTTGGGCAGATTTTTAGGTCAACTTGTTTTGATTATAACTTGGTCATAAAAGTAGCTCTTGGGGTGATTCAAAAGCCTAAAATTATCTACAGATAGTATACTTTCCAATGGTTGTAATTAGAGCTTTTATCTCAGTCCTTTGGTCAGACAATATGCTTTTACAAGATTTGGAGTCAAAACTGTCTTTTGGACAGCAAGTATCTAAGTTAACTTTGGGATTACTCTGGGTAGTTAAACATTGAAAGGGTCATAGGGATTAATATCAAAGCTTATTTATATGTTGTATGAGTCATGTCCCAAAGGAGAAGTCAATTGGAATAGTTTAAGGTCGTCTGATGTCATGAAACTTTTAGAGTATAAATGCAGGCAGAAACTAGACACGTAGAGGTTAACACTTGTGTAAAGGATATTAGCTTGGGATTTTAACCTTAATAAAAATTATGAGATGTTCTCAATACATATAGGAAGCTTGGGGAAGAATTCCAGAGAATTATGATATGTTTAGGTAATTTTATTCATGAACGTTTTGTGTCATTAAAATCAGGATAGATTTGGGTAAAGTATGACCGGGTTAAGGTTAGTGTATAACTAATATGTGGAACACAATCCACATAGAGTTGAGAATGAGTTAAATACATGATAGATACTTAGATATCCATCATAGATATTGCTATATTGAGGTCGGGTTATCATCCTAAATCAATGGTAACATATGTTTAATATTTAGTATTATAGATTATGTGTGTTTGTGCGAAGACTTTGGATTACTTTGAGTAAGGTGAGTTTTACTAAGCCCCTTTTACTATTTAATGTTTTGGGCTAGAAATGATACTTTTATGTTTTATAAAATACCGTTATGTAGTTTTGGTAAATGATATGAACATATGTGTGATTAAGTACAGGTATGAGTATGTTATGTGATGCACATGGCGGAATGCGCAAGGGTATAAGACACGGTCATATGTGAGAGTGTGGTATAGATACGAACAGAAACATCACATACGATGTGGTGGGGATTGTCCGGAATGCGATTCCTTGAAGTGAAGGTTCGCCACCTTCGTCAGGATGGTTGGATCTAAGCGTATTTTCATTTTTTTATCATTGTTAGAAATAATTATGATATTATTATAGATATTATATGAGATAGTCATACGTTGGTTATGATGATTGTTTATGTCATATGTTCATGGTATTGTATGTATGCGGTAATTTTTTGTTTTTAAACTAGTACTCTCACCAACCTTTGTGTTGACAGATTTAATATCATTTTTCAGGTTTTGCTAAGATGATGATGTAAGCTTTAGAGAGCTAAGGATTAGAGAGACCATAGGATTGCATTACGGAAGAAGATGTTATATGTTATATTTTCCTTTGAACTTGTTATATGCATTATGTGAGCGTTCATGTTTGTATTTGTATAGATGTTATCATGACACGTTTGTGTTATGTTTTAATATAAGTCATTCTTTAGATTTTATGTCTATATTGTGACGTCATCGTGTCGTATGATATTCTATTTGCTCACGCCCCGTGATTCCTCCTTAGCGGCGAACTATTATAACCACCATCTTTACCATAAAAATATTTAATCACCTTCCTCCAAATAGCATCATGCTCCGTAAGATAATCTTATTTCCATTTACCTAGAAGACCAAGTTTTTTAGCCAAAAGAGAATCAATGCTTAGCCCTCTCATTTTATGGATAGAAAGAATTGAGCTCCTTTTAACCTAAGAGATACATTTATCGCTATTCTTGAAACCATGTTATGTGTCTTCTTAATAGAAAAATACTCATTTATGTCAACATACTTCATTAAATACTTTATTTTTACTAAAGGATTTGAATACTCACGAAATCCGCAAGGTTTGTGAATTTTATAAAAAAAATCGTAAGGTTACTCTGCAAGGTTAAACCTTGCGAGTTTTTCAAAAAAGTTCGCAAAGTTTGACCTTTCAAAGTCAAACCTTGGCATTTTAAAAATTGTTACAGTTTCTTTAATTTTCACGCTAAGGTTAAAACATGAAAGTTGTCTTTTTATATTCTCGTTTTGTGCTTTTGAATCACTACTCGTGAAGGAGTTGTATGAGAATATGTCCAAAATATCATAATAACTTTTTCTCGTTTAGTTGTTGTGGTATGTTTGGCTATAACGTTCTCATACGCACTACTTTTTCGCGTAATCCAAAAGGCCACTATACGAGAAAAGAGAGATCTTTCAACTTTGATATTTTTCAGCTAACCGTGAAAACCGAATAAAATAGAGCAACTTTCAAATTCTCTATAAAGCTAAACTTTGCGATTTTTTGAAAAAAATTACAAATTTGAGGATCTTATGGGTTTTTATAATTTTTGAATAAAACTAGTAACATTTGGTATGTTTGTAAAAATATATACTTTTGTCATTATCTTTTATTTTTAGCCATAAAAATTGAATTAGCATAATATTTTGTATATCATATTTGAGAAAATAGTGTAAAGGAGCTTTGTTATATCTTTTTACACTATATTTTTATATTTTTTTATACGCGCACGATAATATTTTATCTACTCATTATCTCTTCGTATCTAAATTGTTTGTTTTAACATTTATCAGGTTTTGTAAATAGAATTATGAGTAAATTAGATGGTTTGTTCATGTGGTTTAGGTCAAATCCTCGATTGAGTCACTATGTTCTTTTTTTTGCATGTCATCTATATCTTGAAACTATGTATCACCGTTCATCTTTATATATAGAGATAAGGACCAATGGTATTACATAGTTTCAGGTTAAAATCGAGTGTTAACGAATTGTGTTACATATATTCAAAATAAAAATGATCTTGTATAAACAAAAATAGAGATTCAATTAAAAATATGGCCAAACCACATAGGCTCCCGACAGAATGACCTGGTAACGTTGCACACCATCGGCTGATTTAGCTGCATCAGTGGCTTTTCGGACAGAAGGAAGAATCCTAGGGTGGAACCAGAAATCAGCAGATAGAATCGAATTAACAGGGACTGAAGCTGACAAGCGATAGCCAAGTTAGGCGGATTGAAAACCATAAGAGGATAAGCTTGCAAGAGCACAAACCGATTCAACAGAGAATCCAAGTCCAAAGGATGAGGCTGAAAGCTATAAAAGAGAGGCAGGACAATCTAATGGGACAGGTAGAGTAATAGATAGATAGCTATATCAAAAAACTAGCTAGAAAGCTAAGCTAACTAAGAAAGCAAGCCTCTATCGCGCTGCAACCTAAGAAGCAATTTGTACGCGCACAAGCTCCACACCGCTCACCCTTGTGCCTTAAACTGCTACTTCAGAGCCATAATTTCATAGCGCTTACGCAGCATAGATCTACTCAAGTAGGAGCTTTAAGTTAAGCGGAATAGTGTACTTAACAAGCATTGAAAGCGAATCAATGAAATTTCCTCTTCTATTGTAGCGATACGAACTCAGAAGCAATAGTAAAAGAAGCTATCATCTCCGGGGGGGGAGTCAGATGATTGTCTGGACTGGTTCTTTTGAGGGAGGCCTATCAATTGCACGGGTCCAAGCTTGATTGATTGATTCTTTTAAAACTAGCTCCTGTAATCAATCTCACCATTAGCATTTTGACCATTATAATGGAAACTCAATTCTGTGGATTAAAGCCCTTCTTTAAAGAAGTCCTCTAACTAGATCAGCAGAAAGACTGTACAATTTTGCTCTAGAAATATAAATGGGAACAACTTGTAAGACTACGTTTATTCACAACCACAACCAACCTGATCTCTTAAAAAATATTATTTTTTTACTCATTCATCACCCAACTTATACATACAACCAATTTTAACTATTTTATCATTTATCAACAACTCAAACCAACCCAACCTATAATATAAAAATTGATATTTATTTAACTACTTAGAATTTTATATAAAATTAATAGAGATATATATTTACTAGAACAGTAATAAGCCCAACAAATCATAATCAAACTTATCTCATAAATAGGAAAGCCCAGACATACAGTAACACTAATCCCTAATTTCTAGGCATTTACCTTAATCCACTCAGACATACATATTCGCCTCTTTCTTTTTGTTTGATCCACAACTGCCACATATCTTCATCTTCTTCAAGTATCAGACAATATTTCTTTTTTTTCTGTTTCTTTCTTGAAGGTCACCCATGAACTGTGAACATATTCTATTTTAATATGAATAATGCTTGAAATTACTCATGAACTGGATGACCATTCTAAACGCGACATGTGGCAAGATTGGATAGTGCATTTGAAAATCACCAAACGAACCGGTCGTGACCGGTTGGATTCATGTAATCTGAATATTCTATTATTAATTTTTGTCTCTTAGTTCTCCAAACGGTTGGAGTAATAAAAGTAGCCTAAGGCCACGTTTAGTACAGAAAATTTCAGAGATTGGAAATAAAATAAAGAATTGAATTCTTAGAAATAAAATCCTAGGAAATAGTTTATTAAATTCCTTTTTTTATAGCGTCGGAGATTTGAACTTTAAAAATATAAATAAAATAATAATAAAAAATATTAATAAATAGTAACAATTAAAATTTAATAATTAATAATAATAAAATAATAAAAAAAATAATAAAAATAATAATAATAAATGTTAAAAATAAAAATAATAATAAATAATAATATTAATAGTACTATTAATAAATAACAATTAAAAGTTAATAATTAACAATAATAAAATAATAAACAATTAAATAATAATAATAGTTTAAACTTTTAAAAATATAAATAATAATAAAAATTATAATATATAATAATATTAATAAATAACAATAAAAACAAATAATTAATAATAATAAATAATAATAGTAAATAATAAATAATAAATAATAATAATAATGATGTTATAATAAATAATAATAATTATAATAATAAGTAATGACAATAATTATTATTATTATTAGTAAAAAAAGTTATTATTATTAAAATTATTATTATTATTTAAAAAAAAAAGTATTAATATTATTATTATCTACTTTTGGGGAGTTTGACGAGGAAGTTTTGATTACTCTTTCGCGCCTCAAACGCTTATCTGTTGTCATTCTAATGATGTTAGGAGTAATATTTTTCTATTTTCTAGACTTGGTTTTTGTATCCAAAAAGGGGTGGGAGCGCAACTTGTTTCTCGACTCCCTTCCAATTTTGTGTGATTAATAAATAAAGTCCATTCGATAAAATTATTATTATTATTATTATTATTTAATATACAATAATAATAATATAATAATAACTTTTTGTAAATCTTATTATTTTAATAAAGTGATGTTTAAATAAAATATAAAAAAACTAATAATAATAATAACAATAATTCTTTAATCTTTTCCAAATTCTTATCCAATCATCTTATCTTAATTCTTTAATCATTTCGATCTTTCCTCCTTTACTGGTTGTTTGTTGTTGTTCGTCGGCTGTTGCTGGTGTTGTGGAGGTCGTGTGGTTCTGTGGAGTTCGTGTGGTTGATTTTGTTTTTCTAGTGGTATAGGGGTTTGGCTGTACATAAGTTGTGGTTTGTCTTTGTTTGTTGTTGTCCGTCGGTTGTTACTGGTGATGTGGAGGTCGTGTGGTTCTGTGGAGGTCGTGTGATTGATTTTGTTTTTCGAGTGGTATAGGGGTTTGGCTGTTCTTCGGTCGTGGTTTGTTTTTGATCTGGTGTTGCTGCGGTTTGGTTGTTATTCGGGGGTGTGGTTGATTTGTTTGGATGTGGCGGATGTTGGAGGTTTGTTGAATGTTCGTTAGTGTTTGGTGGTTCGTTGCTTGGTTGGTTTTCGTTACGTGGTTATTTCTTGTTGTGGTTGTGTGTTCGGTAGTGTTTGGTTTGTTTTGGTTTAGCATAGTGGTTCAGCATTGGTTTAGCACACGATTTTTTTCGTTTATCTGAGGTTGATTTGGGTTCAGTTCGTGGGTAGTGGAGGTTGTGGCGTGGTCTTGTTTTGGATTTGTGATTTGTGTGAACTAATGTTACCGTGGAACATGAATGTTGTGAGATTTCATTGTCCCTTCATGGGTCTTAGTGGATGTAACGATGGTGGTGGGAAGGGGCTTACCAAGACTTCTTTGATCACGCACCTTCGAGATCGACATTGTAACGGTGAGGCGCAAACTATCACCAGACAATGCCTTCTTTTGGATTTGGCAGTTTTTAAGAGGGTCGAGGTTATCTTTAAGCGTATAGGGATCTGGTTATGTGGGGTTTGCTTCAGAACGCATGCTTTTCGAGCTAAGTGTCGTCATGAACATTCTGATTTTCTGCCGCCGCCCGATGATGGTGATGGTGATGTTAAGTTCGTGCTTTATGACCTGGTTAAACCACAAGTTCCGTCATGTTCTGATCAACTTGATCATGATGAATTGGTGCACGATGAACAAGGTGGTTTTACTTTGGCTAGTCTTGATAGTTTACTTTCTAAAGGCTGCGTACTGTCAAATCCATCCCTCCCAAGTGTCGTTTGGGGTTTTCTCGTGTCTTAAAAGGGGCTCTTGATAAAGTGATTCGCACGACCGATGACATCTCTTGTTGGGTTAGTTTGTTAGTTTTACCTATATGTATCCTTAAAACCTTTTTCCCGAGAAGTAATCTTGAGTGTAAGTCTGGTGTTAACCTCAGCGCCAGGAAGAGAGTATTGCTTGTGCTATTCGATCTTGGAGTATGCTTGGTGGTAGTTTGCAGCTTTTGAGGGAAGTTTAGCTGAACCCTCACCTTCATGGTCTAATATTGATGAGGAAAATCTAGATGTGGGTGAGCGAAATGTCAAGCAATGTAAGAGGAATATTTGTGATGGCCATTATACGGCTGCAGTTAGAGTACTTTCTTCGTCTGGTATTGCTCCTTATAATGATGCTACTCTTGTAGACTTAAAGTCTAAGCATCCTTTCCAACATGCTCCTTCCTTACCATGCACACCTATTGATCATCACCTTATTACATCTCCTGTTGTGGTTTTAGATATGATTAAGAGTTTCCCTCGTGGTACGTCATGCGGACGGGATGGTTTGCGGGCCCAACATCTTTTGGATTGTTTGAGTGGTGCTGGTGTGGCTATTTCCTATGAGTTAGTCGCTTCTATGACTCAAGTTGTGAATCTCTTTCTTAAAGGTAAATGTCCCAAGATGTTAGGAGAGTTTATTGCTAGTGCTCCTCTCACACCATTGGTCAAGCCAGGGGGCGGTATCCGTCCCATTGTTGTGGGCACTGTTTGGAGGCGTTTGGTTTCGAAAGTTTGTGTTGTTATGATTGGTCATTCGTTGGATGGTTACATGAATGACATACAGTTTGGTGTTGGGGTATCGGGTGGTGGGGAGGCCATTCTTCATGCTGTTAATCGGTTGTTTGAGGACCTGGGAGATGATGTAGGTCTATCGATGTTGTTGGTGGATTTCAGAAATGCCTTCAACTTGGTTGATCGTAAGGTTATGCTACAGGAGGTTCGTATTCGTTGCCCTGCTATTTCATGTTGGGTGAGATTTTGTTATTCCAACCCAGCTAGATTGTATTATGGGGAGCATACCTTATTTTCATGCCAAGGTGTGCAACAAGGTGATCCACTTGGACCTCTGCTTTTTGCCTTAGTGTTACATCCGTTGATATGTAAGATTAGAGACTCTTTTAGCCTTTCCCTCCAAGCTTGGTATTTGGATGATGGCACTGTTATTGGAGATACCTTGGTTGTGGGGAAGGTTTTAGAGCTTATTATGGAGGATGGACCTCATCGTGGCTTGCATCTCAATGTTGATAAAACTGAGGTTTTTTGGCCAAAAGAAGACCCAAGGAGCAGACTTGTGGGTGTTTTTCCGCCTAATATTTCTTGACCTTTGCATGGTGTTAAATTACTAGGTGGGCCTGCCAGTGTGGATTTTGAGTTTAGTAGTCAACTTGTGATGAAGAGGGTTGCCAAATCTGTTGAGCTTATGGACGTTGTTACTAAGATTAATGATCCTCAGTGTGAGTTGTTACTCCTTCGTGCTTGTGCTGGTATATCCAAACTATATTTTGTTATGCGTACATGTTCTCCCGTGTATTCGAGTGGGCTCAGTGCTATTTTGATGTGGCTCTTCGTTATGCTCTTGAGTGTATTGTTACTGCTTCTGGACCTGGATTTGGTGATTGGCAGTGGAGGCTTGTGTCACACCCCACCATGGCGGAATATGGGGCACGACGTATGGATATCATCACAACAATAGCGTGTCTATAGAGTTAACTAAATGATATAAGAAATGTCATAAAAATGGTGACACAAATGTCATGACAATATCTCAACAATGCAGGAGTCTAGGTAAGTAGGTAACAATCATACCTCTTACGTAAGACAAACAAGTAACACAAACAAAACAAACATATAGGTGCCAACAGTATCACTTAATAAACAAACAACAGAAACTAAACTAAGAAGGAACGAGGATCTCCTTCTATATGCAACCCTAAGACATCCAAGTCTAGCCACTTCTATCCTCACGCTTAACCACATTCACACCTGAAAGAGACACTAAAACACGTCAACATAAAGTTGGTGAGAGTCATAGGTTTAGACTCCAACGCCAAAATAGTTATAAGCTGCGAATAAGAACCAACACAATAACATATGGACAATGCGCTACAATTATGTATTAACAACTATCAATCAGAATTAATCATACCAAACCAATCCAAGGCTCCTACCTTGCCAAACAACATCATGGTACCATAGATGATCACACTATGTACCTATCCCAAGGCCACTACCTTGGCAAACCACAAGGCCACTACCTTGTCAAACCACAAGGCCACTACCTTGTCAAACCACAAGAACTGAGACGGCACGTGTCCCCCGATCCAAATCATACACAATCAAGAATCACATAGCAGTTAATCACATAAGTGTACACACAAGTCCATCACAACAATAAAACATTCACAACAACAATTTAGAAATAACTCAACACAGTGTCTCTTCCATCCCATCTGGAAGTCAAAATCAATATTAAACATGGGACTATGAAACTCACCTGATAGCTTCTTCACAAGTCCTCACACTAGCAACAAGCTATCAAACCAAAAACACGCAATCAATACATGATCCAACCACTAAAACGGCTCATCAACCTATGATGGACATCTAGTCTATTCCCATATAAAAACCTCATTGATAAGCTCTAACCATCCCATTAACCTTCCCTAACAAGTCCTTAACTTGATTAAGTTTAATAACTATCCCGTTCATATTTTACACAAAACAGTCCCAATTTTTAAGTCTCAAAACTTTAAGTCAAACGTCCACTTAAACATACCCATGGTTTTTTGTAAATAGAATATTCATACCCTTACATATGTTGACTAACACCTCCCACTGGCCCTAACCTTAAAGATACTGTTATGGCCCCGATATACATATATATACTTTTGTCATTCCAGATTTCCTGATTTTAAACATACTAAAAGTTTGTTACAATTAAGGGGTCTTACCCTAAACCACAACCTTAGCCCAAGTGCAGATACTTACTACAATATATAAACCATCTCTCATGTTCGGGAGAAGATCCCAATGCACCCCCTAAGTACCCCAAACAACCCAAAACTTAAAAAGAAAACAGGCTGAATACAAAACTGTTTTGACCTCCGACTGTTGTAACCTGTTTTTGACCCACTTCCCGACCTCCAATTTAGTTCTAGTTTCTTGCATTGGAAAGCCACTTCAAATAGCTTTCCAGGGATACTTGGATCGCATCTTGAATGTTCCTATAACTCCCGGTATGATCGAAACAATTGACTCAAAATTCTGCCCAGTTTTTAAAAACGGGTTTAATCAAATTAATCTAATTAATTAACCCTAACCCCACTAATTACAATCCCTAATTTATTTAATCATTATAATATGATTAATATACTGTTTTTAATTAAAACCTAACCTAAATCCATCATAATATGATCATAGAAACATTAAAACAATTAATATGAAAAGGGTTTTTGAAGATTTACCTTTAAATTAATGGAAGATGAGAAAACCCCAATTTTATGAAGAACCCTAATTGGTCACCATTGATGAATTTCGGCTAGATGATGTTATGGAGGTTAAAAACCTAATTATTATGGTTATGAGTTGGGTTTGGTTAAGTCCTAAAGGCCCCCTAATCCCATTACAAGTCCAATGGGCCTGTTTTGGGCTTTTTCCTTCTTTCTTTCTTCTTTGGTGCGTCTAAACCGACCCAAACACCCCTAAATTCGTTTTTTTTATTATTTT
This sequence comes from Glebionis coronaria, assembly GCA_025667525.1. Lineage (NCBI taxonomy): Eukaryota > Viridiplantae > Streptophyta > Magnoliopsida > Asterales > Asteraceae > Glebionis > Glebionis coronaria. The sequence goes on from CM046879.1 coordinate 100,072,243, forward strand.
TTATATATGTATTAATAATATTACCTTAATTTTCCTTAATTTATTTCAGCTCCTAAAGCCTCCAAAACCTCAAAACCGTAAAACTAGTCAAATTTACGCGTTTTACCGTAAAAGACGTAAAATATACACTTTTATAAAAAATCTCAAATTTTGAAATAAACTTTATAATTAAGTCCTAATTGACTCAAAACCATCCCGAAAAATATCAATATGGCTAATCACCTCATCCGAGACCTCTAAATGCTAAATCGTAAATCGTAAAAATACGATTTTTCTATAATACATATACGTATACGTAAAACCACTAAATAACACCATCTCACTTCATAGTCACTATCATGTGAGCTCATGAACATGAAATCATCACACATTGTTTCACTCACAAGGTACCCCGTACCGGAAACGATATCCAAACCACAATCTATACACACCAATAAGCACATAAACACGTAAAGACACGCAACTAGCACAAAATAAAACTAAGTGACGAACCACAAAACCAGGGTTGTCACAGCTTGCCACTTTACCCTTTGCATTTGGGGGGTTTGGTGTTTATTCTGAAGGTGATGTTTTGAACTATGCATTTCTTGCGTCTAGACTTCAGTCTGCTAACTTGCAATCTATGTTGCTTCGACATTCTGATATTGTTACCTATGGGCATGCCTTTGATGACGCGTTGAGTACTTTCAATTCAGAAATGAAGATTGATGTTTTGAGTAATCTGAGTGAGATCGCTGTCCCCAAACTTATGAAGAAATTGGCAGATATAGATTTCACACATATTACTCAGATTGCTGAATCTACTTTTTCCTTATCTACTCGACAGATGGCTTTATGGAAGTCTCAAATAGAGGACCATACTTCCGATTGGCTTAGGGTGGTTCCGATTTTTGGTCTGGGACAGACTATGAACCCTAGGACTTATCGATGTGTATTATGCTATCAGTTAGGTGTTCCCTTATTTTCTCTTCCAAAGCCGTGCTCAGCTTGTTCCAGGGTCTTTACAGGGGATATTTATGGTGATCATGTTATATCGTGTGCTGGCATTGTTGGTATTAAACATCGGCATAACGTTGTGAGAGATACCCTTGTTGACATTTGTGTTCGGTCAGGGATTTCAGTGGGTAAAGAGGTTGATATTGGACTGGGTGGAGGCCGGGACAAACTATTACGCCCAGCTGATATGTTGCTTTACTCGTGGGATAGAGGTACTAATATATGTGTGGATCTCACAGGGTCATCTCCCTTGACGCAATCTGGGATGGTTGATTTTGTTCCAGGCCGTGCAGTGATTGAGGCAGCAAAGCGTAAACGTGTCAAGTACGAGGTTAAGTGTGCGGATATTGGATACGGTTTTCTCCCTTTCTCTTTCTCTTCCTTTGGAGAACTTGAGAAGGATGTTGTGAGCTTACTAAAGCGGATCCGAAGTTTCTCTATGACTCAAGATCTTAGAGCACGTGCTGCTATTCACATTTTTAATAGGATCAGTTTCCCTATAGGTAAAGGAGTAGGGACCCAGATAGTATCTCGGCTCCCCACTAACTTTTTGTAAATCCTATTATTCTAATAAAGTGATGTTAATAATAATAAAAATAATAATAATAATAACAATAATTAATATATAACTAGGAAATGTTTTCCTTACCAAATATAATGGAAATGATTTCCATAAAATTTACAAAAGTTGAACTCCTTCAGAATTCAACTCCCCATTTATTTTATTTATCTACCAATCAATCAATGGAAATGAAATTATTTTCATTTTTCTCCCTCAATTCTTTTAACGAAACAGACACTAAGAGAAGAGGATACATTATTTCTACTTTAAAAATAAATATTAAAAAATAAATAAGAACAACTTGTAAGAGAAGAGGATACGTTATTTCTATTTTAAAATGTAGATAAAAATAAAAGAAGATGACATCACTAAAAGCTGTACTACTATTGATATCTAGCATGCTTATGTGGTAGCCTATAAGTGGTCCTTGAGGAATTCTGTTAAGGATAGGGTCATCTAATCATTTTATCAACCAAAAGTAGTCAACTTTAGGATACTTTTATGGCTTCGTGTCTAAGAAAAAAAACTCGCACCACATACTTAAATACTTTTTACTTTGTACAAATTAACAAATCTGTAAAAAAATTGTATCATTAAAATTTATTTTTTTCAGTTTTAGTTATAAATTTGCCTATGTTTCGTTCGGAGATTGCTAACAATATGAGGTGCTACCTTTTATTGTTGATGAGTTTATTTGTAATTTTGTAACTTGGAAACTAGTGAGAAGTTAGTCGGATTGGTATTGTAATTACATGATTGGTGACGTGTATAGAAATGAATATCATAGAAAATTAAAGCAATGCAATCAAATTTTTAAGATTTAATGCATTGAATATATTTAAGCTAAAATACATAAATGACTAATAGTTTTGAATAAAAACTTAAAGATTATTAAGTCTTATAGAATTTAGTTGTATACTTCCATATTGGTAGCATGAATAAGTTTAGTAATTCTATAGGGGTTTAAGATTAAATATTTTGAAAATGTTGCGTTTTTTTTATGATATTATGAAAGACTAATGATTTGCACACTCTCAAATTTGATTAGGACATTCCAAACTGTGCTTTAAACAGTTGTACTGTTGCTTTAACATATTGTGTATTTGAGTATCTCAATCAAAGAGTAGAGTGTGCCAATCAATTCTCATTATGAAATGATTTATGAATAGGTTATGAGTATGAGTTATTTTGGATACCATATTAAGTTTGGTTAATTATCAAAAGAGTCCTTCTATTTTGAGCAATTCTCGATTGAGCCCAAAAAACATGTTTTTCTTGATACGGTCCAGGGCAAGAAAGTACCAACAAAATAGGGTAATTCTGACAGATTGCCTTAAGATATATGGCAATAAAGGACACTTGGCGCATTCTGCACCCAGTTGTCCTGTTGCAAAAAAAAATAGGTCATTGCTAGAAATAGAAAATTTAAGGTGTTTTGTGGGAAGAGCATAATGGGCAATGGACCTTTTTCATAATTTTCCCTATTAATTTTGGATATGGACTTATTCTTACCATGCATCTCCATCTCATCTAATGGATAAAATTAAAAGTATTTTATTTTTCACTTATTTTTATAATATAAATATCTCTTAAACCGTTAAGCATTAAACGAAAAAAATATATCATCGCGACGAGCATTTAATAAGCTTTCTATAGATATACATTATGATATACTTTTGAATAAAAAAAAATTGTCTTTTTTTTCGTTTTCTAAAATTTGCGTAAAATATCATATATGATAATAGTGTTTTATCATATATAATATTAGTCTTATGTTACAAATTATTATTGAATCATATATAATATTGGTTTATATCATATATGATAAGTTATATCACATATGATACTAGTCAGGGGTGGAGCCAGAAAATTTGGCTCGAGGGGTCAAATTTTGATATTTATTATAAAATACATTACAAAATAGTTTTTAAGGGGTTAAATTATAAAAAAATCCGGATATTATTCGAAAATTTACACTACAATTTTTTTGCTATGGGGTCGGACGACCCCCTTGACCCCTCCCTGCCTCCGCCCCTGATACTAGTGTTACTATCATATATGATATTGATATTTAGTATCATATATGATAATTTTGTGTAAAAACGAAAAAAAAATTATCGAAAGTATATCATATAGAATATATGTAGAAAGATAATTAAATGCTCGTCGTAACGGTATTTTTTTTTGCTTAACGATTAACGATTTAAATAAATATACTTTGTATCTAAATAAACTTTTGATATCCAAATGAACTTAAATTATAAGTTTAATCAATAATAAAAATAAGTTTATAATTTGAAAAGGTTTGATAAGAGTTTTACATATAAGCCTTCTTTTTATAGGTTTATCATACTAGACTCTCCCAATTGTGTAAACTAAAGACGATTAGTTACATACCAACCTGTGGACTTTAGTAACTGAAGCATGTTTGAGTCAGATACTCATATTGTATAAATGTTGATTACTGCTGTAAAACCCGCATGCTTTTACCATGCATAGTATCTTAAGTTCGTACGTACTAGTTAAAAACTTTCCTAATATAGCATGATTACGATTACGTATTAGGAGTTTATGTATTACGTACGTGTTAGAACACGATAAGTATTTTATATGAACGATCACGTAATAATTATTTAGCAATAATTAATCACGAACATACGATCACGAAATCACGAGCGTAATTTAAACACGAGTTATTATTATTACGTATATATATTTAGTACGAGCGTAATTAAATATATAAGTGTAGGATATTTACGTAACGAGAACTTTTAAAACACGAACTAAATTAAACGTAAACGTGTATAAAATTACAAGACACGAAACGAGGTACGGGACCCCCACAAGGGAGTCCCTACCCGCGGCCAACATAGGACAATGGGCCAAGCCCATTGTCAATTTTACTAAAAGGAAAGGATTAGTAATTTCACTACTCAAATTATTTTTACAGAAGAAGTTCAAGAAAACCTAAAATCCCTTTCCTCCTTCTCCTTGTGTGCCGCCACCTACAAACCACCATAAGGGGGTGATTTTGATCTTGGATCTTGGTGATTTAGTAATTGCTCGTGTTTGTTCTTCACCCTTTTGATCCACGATTTTCTTTTTAATTAATCTTTTATTAATTAAGAACACGTGATGTTTTTCATAAAAACATATTAATTAAACCTAGATCTAACATGTTATGGTCATTAATTAATCAATGGGATCGATCTAAGGGGTGTTTGTTTTGGGCCGCAGGAACAACCGACCCCAAGGGGGTTCGGTTTGTTGTTAGCCTACCACCACCAAGACCTTTTGGTCTTGGTTGGTGCGTGTGGGTTCCACGGCATCAAGGGGGTACCTTGATTTGGCTCGGGGTACGGTGTTTGTTCATTCCGGTGCATGTTTTTAAGCTTAGATCCGGATCATGATTATGTTAGTTGTTTATGTTATAAACTTATGTTAAGAATTAAATTAATAAAGATGTAATTAATTTAATAACATGACTTAGGTTAACTAATTATTAATAAACATAAATTATTTTAACCTAAGTATTTTTATTATTAAGACTTATAATTAATTAATTATTTTAAAAACCATAGATATAATTAATTAATTAAACATGACTTATGTTATATTATTAGTATTTAATAATACATATTTTAACCTAAGTATTTAATATATTTAATTAAAACATGTAATACTTTAATTAAATATTATAACCTATAGTTTAATTAAATTACATGAAATAATTATTAAACTATATAATATATCATATGACTTAGAAAATAATCATGAAAATACTTAGGCTTATTTACTTAGCTTATTTAACCAGCTTATTTCTAATTATGGAAACTTTCTATTTTTAGAAAACTTAATTAAATAAGGCAGCTATTTTATTTATGGAAACCAGCTATTTTTAGAAACTTATTTATTTAAGGCAGCTAATCTATTTATGGAAACTTTCTATTTTTAGAAACTTATCTATTTTAAGCAGTAAATTTATTTTTGGTAACTTTCTATTTTTGGAAACTTTCTATTTTTGGAAACTTTCTATTTTTGGAAACTTTCTATTTTTGGAAACTTTCTATTTAAGGAAACCTGCTATTTTTGGAAAGTTACTTATTATTGCACAGTAAGTATAATAACACATGAAATATCAGTAATACTTAATCAGAATGAACAGAATATAGGATTTAACACAGTTTAAGGCTTTAAACAGTGTAAATAGTAAGAACACATAAAATAAGCTAAGACATGATATGAAATCAGCTATGTATATAATAAGCAGATACTTATTTCATGTACGTATTTATGTAGCACTAGTATTTCGGAAGTAGGATTTCTCGCAGTTCGTCTTTCTCGTTCACTGGACATAAGGTACGGATTCCCGTCCTTTCAGTATGGACATTCTTTCCTTATTAGGATTCCCCGTATGCAGCCAACTGTTTTCCCGTAGTATAAGTATGAGTTTGATTGCTTATGTTTAAATATGATTACCTATAGCCACATACATGCATGACCAGTTTCACCTAGTTATGGAGGTACCATAACCATAACATTAGAGGCACTGATGTTATGACTTCACCACGGCGGAGTGATTGCTCGTGGCGTCCCTTCAGCTTTTGGCCATTTATATTATATTTATCATGTGGGGCTAGAGATGGCAACGGGGCCGGGTTTGCGGGGAATGATTGCTACCATCCCCATCCCCAAAGTTAAATATCTATCCCCATCCCCGTCCCCGTCCCCATCGGGGATTACAAACTACATACCATCCCCATCCCCAGCGGGGAACGGGGATCCCCAATGGGGAATCGGGGATTTTTTTTCCCCGTTTCATAATTAATATTTAAACTATGTTTCAAATGATAAAACTATTACGAATAACGCAATACGGTAATATCAAATAACATTAACGAGATCAACATTCATTACATGCTCAGTATTAATAATAATAAAATTAACACACAAGAGCTCATCCTAGAAGGTTAGTGTCAAATGAGATATTAACAATCGATTGATAGTGTTTCAAATATCTAATAGATATTTGAAACATACAAATATATATAAATGCATATGTAGAATAAAGACATTCGGGGGCGGGTTCGGGGACGGGTTTGGGGAACCAAGGGTATTACCATCCCCGCCTCCATACCCATTTTTATTATCGAGGAATCCCCACCCCCATCCCCATACCCGGTCAACTTGGGGAATCCCCGGTCAAAGCGGATTCGGGTATCGGATTCTCCGCCGGGTTCGGAGTTTTTTGCCATCTCTATGTGGGGCGTATGGGTGCATCCTAGTTACATGTTTTTATTCAGGATTACATGGTGAATGTGGTGTGTGTCTTGCATCCTTCACAAGGAGCTGATCCCTCCTACCCAAAAACCAGTATATTAAATTAGAGGCAGCCCCTCTAATTTGCATGATGAGGTCACCCCTCCAAGTATTCATGCACGGTGGATTTTCATGACCTATATTGGCTAATGGTAAAATATGTTAAATAGATTTCATAAGATAAACATAAGGCTTTTCAAACTATAAAACCAGTTTATTGAACATGTTCCAGGTTTTCCAGGACTTATGCATTTCCGCTGCTATTAAGTCTTTAAATTGCTTAGTCATTCATACTATGTCTATATCCGTGCACTGAGCGTTTTGCTCAGCCGTTACTTTCCTTTCCATGTCCCAAAACGGCAGGTACCCTAGGAAAGACTCGAGCATTTGGAGAACGTGCATTAGATGGAAGCTGCTAGAGACTTCTTTTCATGTTGCCTTCATATATTTATGCTTGTGTAGTTTTTCATTCATTTCTTTTTCTTTTTTTATTATGTTTTGGGCTTATGTTTGGGAACCGATGTTTAATTCCGGTTATCCCTATGGTCATGTAATGTTTTATACATTTATCCTTGTATGCTTTGATGACACGCCATAATTTACGCGTGACATTTCCATTATCAAAACGGGGTGTTACAACTGCACTGCTGATTAATAAGCTGTAAAGATATGATCGAAAAACACTAGGAAATAATCATGAAGAGATGAACTTCAACTTCTGTAGTCTATAGAGATGTTAGAAAAATCCAGTATAGAACATAAGTTAAACCTTCAAAACAATCCTTCAGCTAAGTTAACTATAAACCTAGGGACTGATAAAAGTCTTTGTGAGGCCTATAGCAAAAAGCTTTAGCATAACCCTTCACACACATTCACTTCTACTCCTCGTCTTCGTCATCATCTTCGTCTTCTGCCGAGTCCTCTGTGCCAATGTCCTGCTCAAAAGAACCCAGTCAAATCGATACCTAAAAGGCTAAAACTTAAGATGAAAATTTCAACTCGTATAATAATGAATGAGTTGAGTATGGTTACAACGAAGTCTAATGAAACTTTAGCTATTCGAGGACAGGTTTAGTTAGTTGAAAGTCAGTCTTGTACCATACAGCCACCTCAATCAGTTACTCAAAGATTCGGACTACTAGTACTATTTTGCAATCATAAATACTGTAGTTATTTATCCAAAAAAAAGGACAAAAAATGTTGCTAGTTGTTTACCTCTTCATCGTCATCATCACTGAAGTCCTCTTCATCAGCATCCTAACAACAAAAAGGAAATTTGCAACAATCAGTAGGAAGAAAACTTCATTAATCTTGAAGGTAACTTATGACAGGTGAAACTTAAATTAGTCCGGAAAAAAGGATTACATTGTTGAAATAGTTAAGAGGATTAACCCATAAATCCTCTTTGATCAAATCAGCAACCTGTAAAATGCATTCATTGGAACATTAGTAAGATCGTGGAATATAACTTTAGCCTGGTAGTTTTTCGTGTATAGAAGATATTGTGAACATACTCCATCTTGAGCATCATCCAAGGCATCTTTCTTTTCGGTTCCACTGAACCAGCTAAAGAAGCTGCATTAGAATGTCCAAAGTTAAGATACTTAGCATGAAAAAGCATTTATAATATGGAAAACCAAGAAGCAGCATAAGAAGTGGTGGATAAACTTTATAACAATCAGACAATCCTATTCAGATTTATATTAAATCTTCATTTATGTAGTCATGATTTTTGTTGGCAACAAATTGTTGTTTTAAGAAACATATCGACAATTCCAACCCATCCAATAAAAACGTAAGGTATATATTTGGCAATGTTTACCCATTCAAATGAAATGTAATTGCTTGATAACCGGTTAAACTTGTTGAGGAAATCTAAGGCAAAAGATACGAGTGAAGCATGGCAAAAGTCACCTAAAGTATCTTCAAATCGTTATAGCCCTCCTACGTTGTTTCTGTAATCTAAATTTTAAAAATCATATCTAATACATTAAAGTTAGATGGTTTTTCTGAATCACGGGAGCCCATTTTGCCCATTTTTGGTCTGAGAAATGCTAATCAGACACAAGTTGATAATAGACACACAAGTCCACTACCGAAGTATCCAACTTCCACCCAATTCCATCACCATCAACAAGCTTAATCACATAAAATGACATAAGGCAACAATTCATTATACTACACAATAACGGTAAATATAATACAGTAAGATTTAAGAGGCAAATATAATTTATTAACCTTTCGTTGTCATCCTCGTGGGCCCTCTTTTTTCCTTTATTCTCATGCTTAACTCCATTTTGATTTCCCTTTAACAGAGATCGTAACGAAACAAGATCAGATCATAACAGGTCTACAAACAGTCGTATTAATAATTTATTAAACATACAAGTAATAAGGTATTACCATGCCTTCCTTCCACTTGATTGGTGTAGCAGTGATTTTTGTAGTTTCCTCGTCAATGAAGGTGATTGTCTTTATGAGCTTGGTATCCTCAAAGTAAGGGTTGGGACTAAAGTTCTGAAACAAATGTAAGAACGCGTAAATTAATATAATATGCAATAAATCAACCAGCCTAAAAGCCTACAATTCCATGTAGGATGTACTAAGCCGAAGATTTTTTAATTGATTATTCAGCTCATAATGGTTGAACAAACACGATTAACAACAAAATTGATGATCAAAAGGTGAAATCTAAAAGCATAACCAGCCTCTTTCTTCACAACTAAATAATTATTTTGGTCATTTTTGTATTAAACTATTAAATATTTTAAAATTTTCAAACCCTCAAACAACTAAATAATTTACTAGAACTTAAAACACAAAAACGCACCGAAAAGTATCTCATACAGCCCATTTTGTTACAACTGAATAGCCTCTTTTGATTATATAAAATTAGACACACACTTTCAAAAGGCAGGTCCAAACAGCCCCTAAACAACACAACATTTCTCGATGGCAAAATTGTAACTAGAAAGAAACACAAAACTCCTCATACGTTCTCCCTAAAGTTTTTTACATACAAAAATATACTTACAAACGTGATTGAGTAACCAGACTTCACGTCTTTAGTATCTTCAACTTCGAGAGAGGTTAAATGCTTGAAAATCTACAAGCAAAGATGGTGTCACGACACATGTAGATATTTATAACTCAAAATCTTTTATTATGTATTAGAACAACATACCTTTTTGTCTTCTTCAGTCAGAAGACCGGCAAGAACAGGGTGACTCAAAAACTGCATGAACAAGTATATGTTAGATTTGAACAAACAAAAACAGCATATAAAAATAAAACACAATCAGTAAAATTGATCACGTACAGCAGTCAGCCAAAAGTCAGGAATCGATTTTATGATTTCATTCCGCTTATCATACACTGGCTTCCGGACCACGTTGTATTTTTGCTCAACTTCCAAGACTTTATCACTTGCCTCCTCATTGATCTAGACCAAAAATCAAATATATATGAATTACAGATTGATATGCAGCATTTACGGATGCTGATACACGTAAAACCATTATAAAATGCAACACAATTATTTCCTAGTTCTTCCACAATACTTCGTCACATTACATTGCCATATATGATGGTTTAATCCTATATATCTGAAAGTACCATAATTCAAAACATAACAGATTAAATACCACTCAATATTATGATAAACGGCTTTTATTAAAGCAAGCAACAATGTATTATTACCAAAAACCAAACAAACAACCTGAACTCACAAATTACCTATCCTATAAAAGCGTTCATTAATAAACACATGGTGTGGTGTTTAGATGTGTGTTTTTACTTTTCAAATTGATTAATGAGATGAGAAATATGTCTCACATTCAAGCCTAGGGATCCCCAATGCGTTTCACCCTCGCACGTTGGCTGTGGGGCCCGTTGGTGGGCCCTCGCCCGTTGAGTAATCTAACGCAAAGCTCAAAAACTCACTTATTTATGATTCTTCATCTACAATTCTATTATAATTCCTTATACATATAATTATTTACTAGATAAACACTAAGCTCATTTTCAAACAAAAGATCTCAATTAATAGCAAACCCCTATATATCCATATAACACTGCTTGACATTATCCTATAGTAGTAAATATGTAGAATACGTTGTCTACATCACTATGTTTAAATGCGTGTTTCTAAAAGCTTCATCTAGTTAATTAAACCTGTCCTCGCGCGCTTTTAGTAAGAATCCACAATTTAAGTGTCACGTTCACACTAACCATCACCACGGCGATTCACCTCCTTCCTAATATTGGCTGTGGAAGCCTTTGCCCCCTCCCCCGTAACAAACCCCAAAACTGATAAGGCTTCCCCTGTTCAGGTTAGGGCGAGCCTTTCCCGAACCACCCCAAATGTGTACCTAGTAAGGTTTTGAACCACTATAACAAATCTCACATAATTCCTAAATTCTAATTAATTTTACCATAAATATAATCAATCTCAACACAAAGACTCATCAAAAAACAAAATCCTAAAAACACATTTTAAGAATCTGAAAAAAAAAACATAAATTTCAAAACAAAATCGACATTGAAAAGATCTCAATTAATAGCAAACCCCTATATATCCATATAACACTGCTCGACGTTATTCTAAAGTAGGAAATATGTACTTTTTCTACATCACCCGACCAATAAATAAACTACACTATGTTGAAATGTGTGTTTGTAAAGTTGCATCTAGTTAACTACAACTGTCCTCGCGCACTTTCTGTAAAAATCCACAATTGACTTGTAATGTTAACTATAACTGTCCTCGCGCATTTTCTGTAAAGATCCAAAATCGAGGGGTAATGTTAACACTAGCCATCACCACGACAATTCACCTCCCCCACTCCCATAACATACCGGTAAACGGTTGAGGCTTCCCCTGTTCAGATTAGGGCAAGCCTATGCGTAACCCCTTTCATAACAAATCTCGCATAATTCCCAAATTCTAATTAATTTAACCTTGAATATAATCAATCTCAACACTACTACATATACATTTAACTCGCTGAACCTTAAAAAAAATTCAATTTAACCTTAAATATATAATCAATTTAACCTTAAAAATATAATCAATCTTAACACAAGTACATTAACACCATATAAAAACGCAAAGAATCAACAAATAACAAAATCCTAAAAAAAAAAAAACCCATTTTAAGAATCTGAAGAAAACATAAATTTCATATAAAAGAAAAACAAAAATTAAACCTTTTCAAGCTCATCTTGAACCTCCTGCAATTTCTCAATAGATTGAACAAGCTCAACATCAATTTGTTCATCATCTTCAGGCTTAGATTCAGTCTTTTGTTTCTTATCAGCCACCATTTTTGTGATTTGGGGGTTTTGTGTCTGTGTGTGTGTTTTGTACTTTTGTTGTTGAGGGTTTTATTAGGGTTTTAAGGGGAGTGGATTATTTATTGGCTGTGGATTTGATAGTGTGTCTCAACTTGTCATCCTCACCGTTAACTTTTGGGAAAAAGACATATATGGTCAAAATCACCTACCCATAGTAAAAGCATGGTCATGTTTTTTGATGGGGACAAATTTAGTCATACACAAGTGCACAACTGCACAACTCCATCCAATTACCGCCACGTGTCCACTGATCAGAATAGTAAATTACTAAAACGCCCCTTTCTCTTTCTCTTTCTCTTTCTTCTTTGTTCTTTGTTCTTTCTTCTGTAAACCCGAATCTTTGGAATAATCAAAACAGATTATTCACTTTGATTATTCCAATTCACAAAAATTAGGGTCAGCTACAAAGGATCACCAAAAAGCTTCAAACTTCATTTCCCAAAAATCATTTAATCAAAACCCCAATTGGAAAATTAAGGGTTTATGCATCTTCTGTGAAACAAAATGATTATTCAAAAAGATGGTCACTTCAAGGGATGTCGCTCTTGTTACTGGTGGTACTAGAGAAATTGGGTACATTAACTATTACTGTATTGTTTTTATTTCATTTTATAAATGTTGTGTAGGCTAGATATGAGTGTTACAGGGTAAGAATATCATTTCAGGATGTGTTTGTTTCGGCTTATATGTGGCTTATGACATTATTTGATTACGGATTATATTTCGTAAGCCCCGGTTTTCCGGCTTTTTTTTTTTGCTTTTTGAGACTCTTGGGGTTATATAAGTTTATTACGATATGATAAACTTATATAAGCCCGTAAGTCTTAAAATAAGCCAGAAAATTAGGGCTTTTGAAAATTAAGCCGAAATCAAATAAGCTCATAAGCTCACATATAAGACGAAACAAACAACGCCTCAATCTTATCTCAAATAAGCACATTGAAATAAGCCGTACTTGGTTACTTAAAACTGCCGAAAATAAGTAGAAGCACAAGGACTATGGATTATCCGAACACTCTGAACTGCTTATCAGCTTAAATATAAGCAGAAAATTAGACTACAGTCACATACTTTATACCTTTTGCCACTTTTATAAAGTATGGAACTTTACCAATACGTTAGTCAATTGGGTCACAAAAGTGACGTAAGTGGTTGTGTGGATCACTTGGTAACCGGGATTTTATATATCTGAAGCGCCAATCAGTTGGATATCAGGATATGGTGTAAGTTTAGTATGTCTTGATCAATAAGTTTTTATTAGGTAACCGTTTAACTTAATTTCTTTGCTTAAATGTCATGATGAGTTTATTTCACTATTTGGTGTCTTTTTAGGATAATATATGTGGATGTCGCCTTGGGGTATGCTTGGCAAAATTAGTAGGAGCAATTAGCAGCAGGGCAGTTAGCAGCACTGAGCAGTGGCCAGTAGGTGTTTGTTTTATGAAAGTGTCTAGTACTCTAGTAATGTGGGTAAGTCTGTAACAGTGATTATTAAGTGTAAAATGACGTAAAAGCTAATGCTAACACTATGCTCTTCAAGTAGCATTTGAAAAGTAACGTTTCCTAGAAAGAACAAAACGCTGAACGGTCCTTGCCAAACGAGCTTTCAGTCTTCAACACTGATGTATAGATGAACAAGTTTCTACTTTCTAGTAGGTATACACACATACTGCTTATCTTGTAAGCAGAAAAACAGTTTAGACAATCTTGTTTATCCCAACTCCCGGGTAATATAGATGTACTCAGAGGGTGTTCAGGTTTGCTGCTAATCTGCTTATCTTGTAAGCAGAAAAACAGTTTTAAGTGTTTTAATAAGCAATAGGTACTTTAGTTTAATTATATACTTTTGATAAATTTTTATACGGGTACTAATTTGTACACGCACTTTTACGTTATCAGGGAAATGGACCTTCTACTTATGCCATGTTGGGGTGATTACGACTTAAATCTAATACAATGGCCTCCATTTTTACTTGCTAGCAAGGTTCAATACTTCCTGATTGATTTTGTTACATACACATTGAGGATATATATGTTGACTTATAAAAAAACTAAATTTGCAGCTTCCAATAGCCTTGGACATGGCTAAAGACAGCAAAGGAAAGGAACGTGATCGTGACCGCGAACGAGAATTGCAAAAGAGACTAAATGCAGACGGTTATATGCTTTGTGCTGTTCAGGAATGCTATGCTTCATGCAAAAATCTATTTGATTTTCTTATTCTTGGAGAACGTGATAAATCGTATGTAAACCACCATCTTGCTCATTTTCAGTAAGAGTGCAGGTACAAATGGGTCGAAAGTTTTGACCAAGGTTGATACATCAGATGTTTATAGAAAAGTTGAAGTTTCTGGACAAAAGTATTTAGGTTCAACCCGAACGAACCTGTTTTAATTTATACAAAAATGACCCATTTGATACCCAAGCAGTGAAGCCACCCGCCCCACTTATTTTGCTACCTTCAGTAGATGTGTAAGAAGTGGTATACGTATAAAGTGACTTGCTTTGTCTATTTTCAGGGAAATCGCTGAGATGTTTGGAAAAGTTGACGATCACATAAAGGAAGGAGCTATCATAAGGGAGTTAAATATGAGCTTGTGGTTTTCAGGATTTATTATGTTGCATCCCCAAATAACCATCTGATGATGCTAGTGTTGCTAGACGAGTTTGGTCGGTCCTTGGATCCTGCTGAACCAGTTATGTAGATAGATGAAGAAAAGTGAATTGACCGTAAATGGTATATTATTTAGAACTGCTAGTTCTCTGAATGTTGAATGCATGAAACCTTTTAAAATCTGAGTTGTTTTATTCAGAAAATTATTTTAGATATGCAACTTTGCTCATTTTAGATATGCAACTTTGCTATATGTTGTGTTGCATGCAGATACATGTGGAAGCTCGAAAGTTTGCATATCTAACTGGTGTGAAGGCGGTGGTCGTTTATGGAGGAGCTCCTATTAATCATCAGGTAACTGGAGTTCAAGGTTTATATTTCTCAGTTTAGATGATTAGTAAGAAGATCCATGCAAGCTTATCTTTGAGCTTCAAATATTGGCTGCCATTATTAATCCATTTACTTGTTAATGGGACACTTGGGGTTATGTTATATCTCTGGCTGGTCTTACAAAAAAGTTTATCATTTAGAAACCAGTGTATTATAGTAAATTGGGAGTGTAGCTCATATGGTAGAGCGCTCGCTTTGCATGCGAGAGGCACGGGGTTCGATTCCCCGGACTTCCATAGGCTGAAGCAGTCTCAAAATAAGCCATAAAATTGGGGTTTATGTTATATATGCCGAAAATAAGACAAATTAAAGATATATTTCGGCTTATATTTAAAAAATCCCAAATTTTTTAAGCTTATTTGGAGATTTATGGGCTTATATAAGTTTATTATACATAATAAACTTATAAAAGCCTATAAGTCTCCAAATAAGCCATAAACTTATAAAGTACGTAGTATTATATAAGTTTTACCATGTGATGATCCTCAAGCCTATAAGTCTCCACATAAGCTTATAAAGTTGGGCTTATGTTATATAAGCCGGAATGGGCTTACGTTATATAAGCTAAAACAAACAGCCTCTAAAGCCGAAGCAAACACCCCCTTATTTTGAAAGATTTCGGCTTCTATAAGTTTATCATATCATATTAGTGGACTAACTGAAAATACATGTATTTGCCTGACACAATTTCGGTTCATTCCAAAGAATTCAAATTTTTAACAAAGATTTACACCAGGCGACAAACATCTTATCGGTTTTCCTAGGTTTATGTTAGTCAAAAAGTTCTCAAGTAAGACAAAAAGTCAGCTTATGAAACATGGGCTGAAAACAAAATAAGCATAAGCCCGCCATACAAGCTTAAACAAACACATTATGGAGATAAATGTGTTCCCATTGGACATTAAGTATTGGTATGTTTATGGTGTTTGTTATTTAGTATTCACCAGTTGAGCGTCATTTTTGAAGCTTTATGTGAATTGTGTTTAGTGGTATGGACAAGTTATGCTTTTCAAAAGAAGTGCTTTTTTTCTCTTACCGCGTAGATGTTTTTGTTAGATAGCATTTGCGTGCATGTTAAAACCTTGTGGGCAAATGGACATTATTGTTTGTTTAAGACATCTTATCCGCCTCTTCTGCAGCAAAAATGGTATCGCTTTAGACACAAAACATCTGAAAGTAGTGATCGCACTTTATCATTCATTGTTACATTAGATTTTTCAAAATGGAGAAGTGGTGCTAATCGGCATTTGTTGAATCTCGAAAGCTAAAAATTTTAGTAATCATTTGGTTTTGCTGATTTCGAAAGACATGTGGAAATGTTGTTTGGTTATGGACTTATCGTATCGAATCTTGTTGCCATAACAAGACAGCATGACCAATCACAACAAAGATCTTTAGTTAACTATATACCGCAACATGGGTAGTTGAGATTGGTAATGAGTACATAGCTAGTACATGTCATGCTATTCTAAGGTGGTCTTTTTAGTATATTAATGATATACTCTGTATGCATTGCGCTTATCTCCGTTGATATTTTCTCATTTCAATATTATTTCACCAATAAGGGTTATACCGAGATGGCGTGGGAGGGAATTGAAGGTGCTATAAACGCCGCACTAAGTAACAAACAACAAAGGGTAGAATCGGAGCATCTACTGAAAGCCCTTTTGGAGCAAAAGGACGGGTTAGCAAGGAGGATACTGACAAAGGCTGGGTTGGACAACACATCAGTTCTGCAAGCTACAGATGACTTTATAGCTCAGCAACCAATGGTATTGAATTTATTATGCCACCTGGACTATGTATATGTTTTGTAGGTCTGCCTATGAAAATGGTTACTCTTGTGCAGGTTAGTGATACCAGTAATCCTGTTCTCGGGACAAATTTATATACTTTGTTGGACAATGCGGGAAAGTATAAAAAGGCCATGGGAGATGATTTTGTATCTGTGGAACATCTCCTGTTGGCGCTCTATAAAGATACGAGGTTTGGGAAGCAGCTCTTCTCG
Source organism: Glebionis coronaria (assembly GCA_025667525.1). NCBI lineage: Eukaryota > Viridiplantae > Streptophyta > Magnoliopsida > Asterales > Asteraceae > Glebionis > Glebionis coronaria. Next base: position 100,089,487 of record CM046879.1, read on the forward strand.
AACTTGCAGCTAAGTGAGAAGTCTTTAAAAGATGCTGTTGATGCTGTTCGCGGGAATCAGAAAGTAACTGATCAAAGTATATTCCTTATCTTGTTTGCTTTTCAGTAAAATTTAATTTGAGTTGCTTGTTAGTAAATGAAGTGTCGATGTTTTTTCAGACCCTGAAGGGAAATATCAGGCACTTGAAAAATATGGTAGTGACTTGACGGAACTTGCGAGGAGAGGTAAGCTTGATCCAGTGATAGGCCGGGATGACGAAATCAGGAGGTGCATTCAGATATTGTCCAGAAGAACAAAAAACAACCCTGTGATAATTGGTGAGCCTGGTGTGGGAAAAACTGCAATTGCTGAAGGGTACAGTTATCGTTCATGTCAGTTTGATGATGTATTGTATCCATTTAAAGGTATTGTTAATTGAAATAATTTATATAATGCAGGTTAGCTCAAAGAATTGTGCGTGGAGATGTCCCAGAGTCCCTCAAGAACCGTAAGGTTACAAAAAATCACTTTCTCATCACTATCATTACCACTGCTGTTAATATGTTTCTGGATGATCTACTGATTCTGCATTTATTTTTCGAAGTCACAAGTTTGTGTTGATACATTTTGATCCTTCTACGTTGCAGCTTATCTCACTGGATATGGGTTCGTTGGTTGCTGGTACTAAATTCAGAGGAGAGTTTGAGGAGCGACTTAAAGCTGTTCTTAAAGAGGTCACCGCTTCCAATGGACAAATTGTTCTATTCATTGATGAGATTCACACAGTAGTCGGTGCAGGTCAGCAATTCATTCTGTTGCACCACCTGCTTAATTCATATGGATTATGCCTTAGTTTATGATTGTCTTTATGTGACTTTCGTGTATAGGAGCTATTAGTGGAGGAATGGATGCTGCTAATCTGTTGAAACCGATGCTCGGTCGAGGTGAGCTTCGATGTATCGGAGCAACCACATTGGATGAGTACAGAAAGTATATCGAAAAGGACGCGGCCCTTGAGCGTAGGTTTCAACAAGTATTCTGCGATCAACCGTCTGTCGAAGACACGATTTCCATTCTTCGTGGACTACGTGAGCGGTATGAACTTCATCACGGGGTCAAAATCTCTGATGGTGCTTTAGTTTCCGCAGCTATACTTGCCGATAGATACATAACAGAGCGCTTTTTGCCTGACAAAGGTTAAAACAACGTCTTCCTTTTCAATTAATTGTATGCAAAATGAATTTGTAATGATTGAACAGATTGTTGATGTTTATTACTGCAGCAATCGACTTGGTGGATGAGTCTGCTGCAAAACTGAAAATGGAAATCACGTCCAAGCCCACTGAACTGGACGAGATAGATCGAGCTGTTCTGAAGCTCGAGATGGAGAGGCTGTCTCTTAAAAACGAAACCGATAAAGCATCCAAAGAACGACTGTCCAAGCTGGAAAATGATATAGAAGCTTATAAAGAAAAACAAAAAGAATTTAGTGAGCAATGGGAGCGTGAAAAATCATTGATAACGCGAATACGGTCAATTAAGGAAGAGGTAAGTTACATCAATTTCCTAAAGTATTACGTAATATGTTCTGGTTTATTTGTTCATTGTTCTCTTTTTCTGGAAGATTGATAGAGTAAACCAAGAAATGGAAGCTGCTGAACGTGATTATGATCTGAATCGTGCTGCTGAGCTCAAATATGGAACCAAATTGACCCTGCAACGCCAACTAGAAGAAGCTGAAAAGAATCTTTACGATTATCAACATTCTGGGAAATCTCTTCTGCGTGAGGAAGTTACAGATATCGACATAGCTGAAGTTGTAAGCAAATGGACAGGAATACCCTTATCGAGAGGCACGGGGTTCGATTCCCCGGACTTCCATAGGCTGAAGCAGTTGAGCAGTGGCGGTGGAGCAGTTTGAGCAGTGGCGGTGGAGCAGTTGAGCACTTGAGCATTGAGGTCGAGCAGTTGAGCAGTGGAGGTGGAGCAGTTGAGCAGTTGAGCATTGAGGTCGAGCAGTTGAGCAATGGAGGTGGAGCAGTTGAGCACTTGAGCATTGAGGTCGAGCAGTTGAGCAATGGATGTGGAGCATATTCGTGTGTTCCTGTTTAAGTTATAACTAAGTATATTGATCTCGGTAGGTAGCTAGTTTATCTGCTATTGATCTATGATCTATTTGTACAGCAAACGTTACGACCTTTTTAGAAACGATTTGACTAAATCTTTATGTTTTGAATGTCAGGATGCATCGACTATCATTTTCCCCATCCTAAAAGCAGAAGGAACTGCACAAATGATATTACAGACTGCAAATCCAGCATATTATAGATCTCCTTTTATGCATTAAGTTGAACGGTTTCAAAGATGCAACTAAACTTAATTAGTAGTTTTTCTTCCTGTGAAGTTTTTTTGTTAATATCTTTCCTAGTTACTATATGATGATGGATATTTTGTTATTCATTTGTTGCCGTAATAGATAAGTCATTAGATGTTAGTTTGATCCAAACTATTCTTTAAGTCGTCGTATCAGAATTTTATGAAATTATACGTCAAAGCTAATGTTTCTACTTTATCCAATAAGACAAATAAGTATTCGTGTTATCGGTTTTTAAAGGAAGGTAGATTACAATTCATAGTATCTTATTGGATTCGAACATTTGGAGCTATACATACAGCTTTTTCTGAATTGTCAATTCATAAGTTATTTTAGGCATACAAATTACAATATCCAAGATTTCAAAGACTGAACTCACCAGGCCTCGAAGACCTGTCGTACCAGTTCGAGAGTGGCCAACACCAGGCCTCGAAGAATTTATGTATTCTGTCTAAGCTTTAATCTTTGATGTAATGATCTCATGAATCGATGGTCTTAATCTTTGGCTGAACATAAAAATACAGTATAAGAAGGCTTCAAAGTTAAACATATAACTAAGAATTTCAAGAACGTTACTAGTTATATAATCGGTGTCCTTGAAGTAGCCGTAAGAATTTCAAGAAAATGTGATTGATGAAGACATGTTGGGGCCAGACTTTGTCACATTATACAGACCACATAAAAGGACCAAGGCTTTAGATTGTCACAAATATCCAATGCTTGAAGGCTAGCCACGAAGATCAATAAGGACCAACCAGCTCGCAAAGAGCTTTTTCACTTATTAAGTCACTTTTGTCCAACACCACAAACAAGTATCACAGAAATGGTAAAAAAAAAAAAACGAGTTTAGAAGCACATCCTTTTACGATAAGTCCAGGTGAGGACACTCCATAACTTGCTTACTCCAGTGCATCAACCATATCCTGCTTTGAACTTGATTCAATGAAGAGGTAAAGTTCTGAAAGAAATAATCTCATTAGAATCTGCGAACAAAATCAAACAAATCAATGAGATACAAGATGGCATAAGAGAAGTCACCTTTGAGTCTATTATCTCCTTCAAACGGTTAAGCTCTTCAAGTGCTGTGTCCCAATTCTGCGTCAAAATTTCAGCTGCAAGCTTTCCCCATAAAGCACTGAGACTCCTCTCAGCATTAGTGCACAAGGCCCGATAATGGTACAAGTCGTCAGCTGCTCCTGCGTAGTTCCCGCACTCAAACTGAAATTTAGCATACTGATACAATGCTTCGATTTGCTCTGCACCAATCTGATTAGACATAAAAGTACACGAATATATAAGCAAAAGAAACACGAGAATAAGATAACAGGTTCAACATCTGATACGATCCTGCTGTCTCTTATTATATTAATAAGATAATTAGTTTATTTACTTTCCTTTTATTGTTTTATCTTAGGGACCAAGTTAAGTCTAGGGCAACTTTCATTATATATAGAGGATTAAGGGCTGTAAGATGATTATGTTTAATGATAATGAAGTATTGGTTTTATTAATCAATTGGGGAGTCGGTTTATCTCACTAATATAAGCCATTGGGGGGTCGGGTTATCCCATTAAAATAATCTATCTATCATTTTATCTCTATTATCGATCCGGTTCGTATCAATTGGTATCAGAGCTGTTTCGATTCTAGGGTTTCAACAAAAAAAAAAAAAAAAAAAAAAAAAAAAAAAAAAAAAAAAACTGTTTACCCGGACACTATTCATCCGAATCACTGTTCACGTCCAGAAATTACTGTTCATCGCTACTGTTCATCGACTACTGTTCATCCGGGGCACAAGAAGATGGTTAACAGCATGCGTTCATTCGGAAGAGATTTAAAGATGTCTAACTTTGAAGGAGGTGATGTTTTTGGGTGGATTTACCGCATGGAACGATATTTTCATATCGAGAGGATTGAGGCTAAGGATCAATTAACGGCTGTGGAGTTATGTTTAGAGGGACAAGCTCTTTCTTGGTTATGTTGGAGTGATTGTCGAACTCCGTTTAGATCTTGGGAGGATTTTAAAAGGCGAATATTAAACAGATTCGAACAATCTCGTGAGGGTAGTTCGTATGAGCAATATTCGGCGATTAGAACCTACCAAGAGAATAAGAGGCGTGAAGAATGGAATCAAATGATTAAAGAAAAAATTGAAGAGGATAAGTGGCGTGAAGCATGTATTCAAAAGCTTGAAGAGATGAAAAATATAATTCAGTCTTTACGGAATCCCATATCGCCACCAGTAACAACCAAGGTACCCGCAAAACCGATTCAAAATACCCTACGTTTTGAAGAAAATAGCGGGCAAAGTTATACAAGTGGTGAGGAGGTGAAAGTAGAGTTGAAAGGCAACGTTGTTAAAGGTGTTCATGTCACAGATTCAAAAGAAGATGCTGATGTACATGGTGGGGGAAACCTACCACAAACAGAAAATGCACTTCCGGATTTGGATACAAAAGACATTGGCACATGCACCATGGTTCCAGAAAAAGCAAATAACCAAGACAACACGAACATGACAAAGGATCAGCCACGTGTACGAGAGAAGGATGTACCTTCGCATGGGCCGAGAGAACAACAAATGGTTGGACAGATTTTGGGTGTAGTGCTGGAAAAACATACTATTGGGTTTGATTTAAGGGCTTCCGAGGGGCTTCATTGTGACATAAGGAAGGAAGAAAGGATAACTTGGAATCCAGGGATCCATCGTCATCCATCAGAAAGAAAATGGAATTTTGGCCTGAATGTTTATACAAAATCGATTATCAAAAGCAATCATGTGTTTCAAATTTTTAGGCCTAATGATGACCAACATGAGAGGAGGGGAGTTCAAAGAAGAGTTTGGGATCCCGGGATTACTCGAGGCTACATCTTTATGCAACACCTTGAGGACAAGGTGTGTTTGGGGGCGGGAGTATTGATACGATCCTGCTGTCTCTTATTATATTAATAAGATAATTAGTTTATTTACTTTCCTTTTATTGTTTTATCTTAGGGACCAAGTTAAGTCTAGGGCAACTTTCATTATATATAGAGGATTAAGGGCTGTAAGATGATTATGTTTAATGATAATGAAGTATTGGTTTTATTAATCAATTGGGGAGTCGGTTTATCTCACTAATATAAGCCATTGGGGGGTCGGGTTATCCCATTAAAATAATCTATCTATCATTTTATCTCTATTATCGATCCGGTTCGTATCAATAATGATACGATCCTGGAGTTATTTAGTTTATTATTATTATTAGTTAATTATTTAGTTTATTTACTTTCCTTTTATTGTTTTATCTTAGGGACCAAGATAAGTTTAGGATGTCTTTTATTATAAATAGATTATGAAGTCTGTAATTCTGATTATGTTTAATGATAATGAAGTATTGATTTTATTAATCAATTGGGGAGTCGGTTTATCTCACTAATATAAGCCATTGGGGGGTCGGGTTATCCCATTAATATAATCTATCTATCATTTTATCTCTATTATCGATCCGGTTCGTATCAATTGGTATCAGAGCTGTTTCGATTCTAGGGTTGCAAAAAAAAAAAAAAAAAAAAAAAAAAAAAAAAAAAAAAAAAAAAAAAAAAAAAAAAAAAAAAAAAAAAAAAAAAAAAAAAAAAAAAAAAAAAAAAAAAAACTATTCATCTGTTACTGTTCGGCGTACGGCTACTGTTCATCAGCAGTTGTCGCTCGGTCCAGATTGTTGCTCAAAAGAAGGAATGGAAGTAAAGAGTTTTGAAGAAGGGTTAATTGAGGTCACAAAGTTGGTGCAACAGTTACAATCGGCGTGTGAAGATTTGAAACAAGATTTCTCACTGGCACGACAAGAATTCACATTGGCACGTCAAGATTCCTCAGTGTGGTTTGAGAAGCTTCAAGGGAGGATAAATGCAGTAAAAGAAGACATCAAGCACGAAGGAGAGGTTCATTCATGGAGGGTCAAACTAAATCAATGGAGTCCTAACAGGAAGGAGAAGGCAAAGTTGTTTTGGAAAAAGTTTGTCCCAACCAGAAAACCTAGAAATCTAGGTACTTCACATACCGGATTTGAAAGTTGTGGATCTTATGAACAACTACAAGTGCGCATAAGAAATCTTAAGAAGCTTAAGAAGATATTGGAGGACTGCTACATGCATTTGAAGCACGCAAACGGCTTACAACGAAGAACATGGGATCCCGGAATCACGTGAGGGAGGCAAGATTTTGGAGCAACACCTTGAGGACAAGGTGTTTTTGCGGGGCGGAGTAATGATACGATCCTGGAGTTATTTAGTTTATTATTATTATTAGTTAATTATTTAGTTTATTTACTTTCCTTTTATTGTTTTATCTTAGGGACCAAGATAAGTTTAGGATGTCTTTTATTATAAATAGATTATGAAGTCTGTAATTCTGATTATGTTTAATGATAATGAAGTATTGATTTTATTAATCAATTGGGGAGTCGGTTTATCTCACTAATATAAGCCATTGGGGGGTCGGGTTATCCCATTAATATAATCTATCTATCATTTTATCTCTATTATCGATCCGGTTCGTATCAACATCTTTAACAGTTGCTTGTTATCGAAAGTGTCGCAACACTTTTAAGCATGCAATGATCATAAGCACATATTCAACAGTACAAGATGAATAGTACTGATAGTGAAACTACGACTGGAAAACTGCATAAGTGAGTAACAAAGAGCGAACTATAAGTAGATGTACTACCGTAGTTTGTTGCAGTTGGTATGAGACTGATTATTTGACCGCTAGATAATCAAATAATCATCAAAATCACTTTATCACGGAAGTAACTGATCACAGACAACCAACTTTATAACCCACGTCGCAGTTGAGGAAAAAGTCACGAAACATCATAACTCGTGTCCAAGAGAGAAAAAATGCACAGTTTTATCTATGTGTGTTCTAGTTGAGATGCACTACATGACTTAGAATCAAATATAGCGTAATGCCTAATTCAATGCATCATGTATTACTACAGCAACTATATATGAGCCTAAAGATTTAGCTAAAGTTGCACAAATTCGATAATTAACCATAATTATCAAGTATAGTTAAATCAAAGTTAATATCTGATACACGCAAAATTGGGAGATCAATTAAACTAATTTACTCGCTCAAACTAGCCAAGTGCTTAGATTATATGCTTGTTTATCAAAAGTATTGCATTTCATATAATTCCTATAGAATCATCGCTAATAGAGGAATCTCCTTTTACTTCTCACATCAATTCATACTTTATAGTCAGCCTGAATGCTTAGATTATAAGCTTGTTTATCAAAAGTTTTTAGCATTTCATACAACCCCTAATGAAACGCTAATCAAGTAATGTCCTTATAGTTTCAGGGGGTGTTTTTCCTAACTTATTTGATCTCGGCTAATATTTCATAAGCCTCAATTTTCCGTCCTATTTTGAAACTTATGGACTTATATACGTTTGTTATATCATTAATAAGCCGGAAAATTGGGGCTTATGAAAGCCGAAACCAAATAAGTTGATAAGCCCACATATACGCTCAAATAAACACATCCTTACAATACCAGCTAGGATGTAAATTTTCTAAGTTAAGCTTAAACCAAATTAAACTAAGAACTATCCACTTATTTGCAATTCTCCTTTGGCATTAACCAAATTCCGACCAAAGATGGTGTAATATAACTTTCATATTTTCTCCATGAATTATAGAAGTCGTGATGTGCAAGTCACCAGATATATCAAAAGGCAAGTTTCCTTAATCTCCCAATTCTGTAAAGTCATTTCATCTCAGACTCTCTTTTTGTAACTACATATAACCATCACCCTTTTAACATATATAGCGAAGAGCAATATTCCTATCTAAAGCATGTCAGCATCTAAAACAGTATATTAACATGCTTGATTTACTCTTGAACTACAACAACACATTATATCCATAATATCGCCAAAACGTAGTGTGACATAAAAACTTTCTAAGAAGATTCAAAGACTGACCGTCTGAAGTCCTTCTCTTTCAAGCATTCTAGCCGACTGAACGTGTACTTGCACTGCTGCGTAAAACTGATTGTCATCAATAAGCTTGTTAATACGAGCTGGAACCTGAAACATATGAACAATCGCAACTCAGGATCTTCAATTTCTGTAAGTTGTCGCTGAAAACATTTTTCAAAGGTAAATATTTCCTCTTCAACCGAACAATTAACAAAGTTGGATGGTGGAAACAAACCTGAGCTATATTCTCGATTTGATCTAGCAACGAAATTATATGCCTCAACGTCATGGACCGATACCAAAGCTGATGCAACTGTTTATTCCGAGCACTGATAACTTTTTTCGCATTACCCAAATCAACTTTGAGTTTCCCAATACTTTGAGTAGACTCGCTAAATAACCGCAATGTTATTAATACGATGCACTGATCTAAGCAAAATAAATCCAATTAAGGTTCTATCAAGGATCCTGAACATAGCTCTAATCAATAAAAATCATAATTCACTTAATCAGTTGTTAGAATGATTATTAAAAACTATTATCAAATAATAAATCGAATATAAATAAAATCAATGATTAGAAGATTTGGCAAATAAAAACCCCCAATTCAAATAGTATTAAAATTTGACCCTGGAAAAAGATGGTTGCAAGCTGAGAAACATAGATAAATATCATTAGGAGTTTCCTGACGCCTGTGCAATGCATCCGGTGGTTCTAAAAGCGTCTTCAAATGATCAGGTGCTCTAAAATGCAATCCCAGAAGAAGGCTGTAATCTATAATCTGTTGAGATTCTAGATAAGCGCAGTCTAAATAGATCTGTCTGCAAAAGATTCAGAAAGGAGTCCGTGAATGCAACCCTCGTGATTATTTCTTAGAAGGGTGTATCAGTTAATTTAGGTTGTGCCATCTATACTGATGACATCGAATTCTGCATAGCAATGTTAACGGTCAAATCTGATAAGTTCAAAGCTATCACATTCCACTGAAATCTTCCTACTAAAGGAGTGTATAATTCTTATATTTCTGCAATTTTCAAGACGCCAAAGCCGTCAAATAACTTACTTGACAAGTGCATCACGCAGTGACTTGTCCATACGGAAATCATAAGCCAGATCCAGGTCTTTTAATGTGGTACCCTCTTTTATATCATCCTTATTTGTGCTTCTTCCTTGATAGGAACCTTTCAAATCATAGCGACGGTGTATCTGTAATTCTGTGTAAAACATATTTCCCATGACCACAAATTGTACCTAAAAGAAAGATTAAAATACGAAGGTATTAATTGATCATAACTAGGCTAAGGAAACCAGAATGAGTGTACAAAACGATTATACCTTCTTGCCACGTCTAAGTGTTATCTCATGTAGGCCATAGAATTTAGTTATCAGTGTGTTATCATGTTCCCTCACATGATTATAATAACTAGGAAGCATCCTGAGTAAAACCTAAAGAATATCATGAACATTATCAGTAATCCTACATTTAAATCAGAAACAAATAATAATGCTAATAGAATGAGAAGAAGATCATCATGTCATCCGTTTATTAAAATCATAAAAGTGGTACTGCAATACAATTGAGTAAAAACTAAGCTAGAAGGCAGACACGCATTCAGTAGCTATAATGTACACTCTGGAGAAAACTGTAACACAAATAATCACCATATTAGAATATCGTCTTCTTACACTTAATGAACTTCACTGAACTTAAAACATCTTTTATCAAAAACCAGAAATCACGATCTAATGAATTATGCAGTTAACAGTTTCCAAGGCCCACACATCCGCACTCTGAAGATCAATGCATACAGACACATCTTTCCAAGGTACTCTTTATTTAGTCCGTCATTTGGACTTTAGAGATATATGTATTCCTATGTTGTGTCCATCAAGATGTATCATAGAAAATAGTGTATAACAAAAAAAATTCCCGACGTATTAAAATGATATTCTTTCTCAACTAAGTACATCATATATGAGTGAAGTTCATTGCATGAATCACACTACTCAAACGATAAATTAACTAATCATCCTTTGGAAATCATTCTATAAAGTAAAGCTAGGTATCAGAACTACGTCAACGAGAACTACTAAGGAAATAAGCCACTAAATTCTAGAGGGTCTGCTCCTTTACTTTACAGCAGACGCTCCTACCTAATGTTGAAGAATATGTGATCCTAGCCGAAAGGCTATGTTTCCACTACTTAGAGTGATGGGATATGGTCAAATGGAAAAACGGAAGAAGTAAAGAAAAAAGAGCTGATCGATGTTCGGTAGCACCAGATAATCAAATACCTGAAGACCATAGGACAATGGTCCATCCAATAGAAATCCATTGAATAGTGTGACGGTGTCAATTGTGAGCCTTTCTTGGGGAAGTACATACTTATTCTTGCCCGTTCTCCAAAATCTTTATGTCTCACTTCACCCCTAGACATAAAATAATATCAAGAACGACAACATGAAAAGCTGCGGTTTTTACGAAAGCAAACACGTTTTTTACCAGGTCGCTCCATCAAGTGACAACAAAAGCATCAAAATTTTCTCAAAATAATGTAACAAGCACATAGCAGGGTTCAGTTTCTAACAAAGATGACAGCACTTCATTAGTCATAAGCTCAAAAGGTGCCCCGCTCTCTAAAAGAAACACTTATATGGAAAAAGTGTATTTGAATTTTTCAGATTGTTCTTCAAAACTTGTTTATTGCAAATCTATGAATTCCAAACTACTCCGAAACATCATTTCATCAAATAAAGATTCCTACTTGTTCCAGTTTACTTAAAACTAAGTAAACACATAGATGAAGCCGGAATACAACCAACTCTACGACCAATCAACTTTTGTAAGTATGTCACGAGCTAGTTTTTAACAAAAATTTAGCAAATTTGCAAGATGTGATAATTTGAAGTTTGATTTGTAAGTAAACAGTGAGGAGGAGAAGTAAGGCTAAAGGACCGGAGCGGAATGTATTTCAAATGTGAGAGATTTCAAAACGTGAGAAGTCGAGTAGTAACTACAGGTACTATTATGCAGCTCAGCTGCTTCGGACGTTGCAATTTTGAATCCCTGAAGACTAACGCGCCTTTCATGAGTCATGATTAGGGGACTAATGCATACCTTATTGTTATGTGCTAGAGATATTAGTTCTTCGTTTACAAAATCCTCAGCGGACAACACACCTTCCTAAGAGGTTAACACGATTTTGGAGTTGAAGTAATCAGTTCACTCGAGCATTTCAACAAACACCTACTACACATAACAAAAAACACCCAAATTCACACACCAAACATCATAATTAACAAAAACCCCAAATGGGTCATCACTAAACCCTAAATTCACACATCAATAATCATTAAAAAATTGCAAAAATACCTAACAACAGCTTCTTCTTTGCTCTGAAGCGAATTCAAATCATGAAAACACTAACTAAAAGGTAATCGGGAATAACCTCCAAACAGAATTTGGTAAACGATTTGTGATTGCAACACTTCAACTAGATCTTTCTCACTGATGCAGAATTGTAGTATACATTAGCACCAATAACTCGAAAACCAGATTATCATATTTAGCAAATAGAGATACAGAAGAACAGAATGTGATTTGTTGTTTAAGATTGGACTGGATATGGACTTGGATACAAAACAGAAGAAAGAAGAAGAAAGAAAGAGATAGAAAAAATGTAAGGGTATATTTGTAATTTCAATATTTTAATAATATAATAAATATTGTGTCAGTCAGACACATGTCAATAAAGTAGTGGAGTTGTGCAGTTGTGCAGTTTGTGAAGTGCTCAACATGACCAAATTTGTCCCTAGTTGAAAAGTTGACCATGATAAGGTTGTTTAATGCTCAAAATGACCATATATGTCTTTTTCCCTTAACTTTTTACTAGTAGTACTTTCTTTTTAAATATTTTGCCCAAATTGTAGTCTCATGTTAAAAACAAGACGATTTATCTTTTTAAAATTAGACTCTTACCCGTCAAACCCAATCTAATATTTAATTAAAGTTTATATATCTTTTAAGTTGTTTTAATAATTTATATATCTTTTAAAGCGTTAAACGTTAAACGAATAAAAATATATTATCGTGATTAGCATTTAATTATCTTTCTACCAATATATAATATAATATACTTTTGAAGAAAAAGAAAAAGATTTTGTTTAAAATTTACGTAAAATATATATGATAATAGTGTTTAATCATATAAGATAACAGTGTTAAATCATACTCCCTCCGTCCCAAAATTATAGTCCACGTTTCCTTTTCGGTCTGTCCCAAATTAATTGTCCACTTCCAAAACTTCTAAAAATAGGTATGAATTTTAGATCAACATTACTATATTACCCTTAATTGAAATTATAATCACAAACTTTAAAAAAGTTCTAAATTAATTGGTTAAGGGTAAAACTGTCTTTCTGCAAAAAGTAAGAGAGAGAAAGCTGAAAAGGTGGTATTTTTCTTAAACTGTGTATTTTTTGTCGGGGGACAATAATTTTGGGACGGAGGGAGTATATGATATTGGTTTATATCATATATGATAAGTTCTATCATATATGATAATAGTGTTTCAGCATATATGATACCAATGTTAAATCATAAATTATTATTATTAAGTCATTTATGATATTGGTATCATATATGATATTAGTATCATATATGATAATTTTCGACAATTAAAAAAAGTGAAATAAATGATTTTTTTTTTCTCAAAAGTGGCAAATCTATAGAAATATACTTAAATGCTCTTTGTAAGGGTATATTTTTTTCGTATAACGATTAACGATTTAAGAGATATTAATATTTAAAAAAAGTTGGTGAAAATAGTTTTTTTTTTTAATCTCATCCATTTAATTAAAGTAGATATAGAAGGTGGAGATTTGTCCATTGGTATACAAATAAAGTTTAGTATCCAAATAAACTTAAATCTAATTTATAGTTTCTAGTATGCAATATAAAAACTTGTAACATTATTTATATCTATATTTAAAAATAGGACTGTAATTTTGAAACAAACAAATATAATATAAAGAATTATTAATTTGTGATAAAGAGAGTAACAAAAATAGTAAATTACTCTTCCTAAAATTTTTGTTTTAGCAAAGGAAATTTATTTTCTGCAACACCATGTATATCTTTACTAGGTTAAAGACGCGTCGAATTACAAGATTTAAAAAAAAATTATAAAAATAATGTAAAAGTGCAAATAAAATAGAAAAAACTACGCATAAACACGTTTCATAAACATCTAAAAGAAATAATGAGATAATGAGTGAATTATCGTCGTATATCTTCAGTGAATCTTCTTAGCTTCTCTTAGATTATATTTTTCTATGTCTAAAAAGGTTTTTTTTTCTTTTTAAATTAAAATTAACTTTATCTATTTTTTATGAATTAAATAAAAACTGGAAAAAAATGCATAGAAAATAAATGAACAGTGAGAAAAATACAAAACCAATTTTCAAAAATCTTAAAAGTTATAAGCTACAAGAGAAAAACTAGAAAAGACAAACAAATAAGCCAAACAGTTTATGATAAGCTACGGCTTATTTTACAAAATGGAAAAAGGAATATTTTAAATATAGAACGGGTAAACATAAACCAAATGCAGCCAATGGTACAATGGAAAGCCCTTGAATCCATGAGCTACATGTCAAAGGGTGAAACCATGCTAGATTGGTTTTTAACTCTTTTTTATGGTCAGAATCAAACTTACCAACTTTGGTTGGTAAAGAGGTGACAAATAAGCAAAAAACAGCCAACAACTAAGCCTTATAAGCTCAAAAAGCACACAGTCACCAAACAATAAGCAATAGACACCACCCTTATGTCCGATATTCGACAAAGCCAAAGGCTTAATGTCAGAAATCGGATAGAACTGAAAAGAAAGATCTCAGGCAGGTGCATGAAATCAGCTATTTTGTGAAATTCAAGTAAGCAATAAGCCAATAAAAAGCTACCAACTTAACAAATAACTAACAACGGTCCTAAAACACCCTAAGATCTAACAGTCTACAAGATTTAGAGTTCTAATTCATAAGATCAAACACACAAATCCTAACTGATGGTTTAGGCTGTTTTATGCAGAAAAATAAAGAACTTGCAATCACCACTTTAACACTATACTCTACAAACAATATGCATAAAACTTCAACCCTATATCATACAAAAGTATCTAAACATGATTAATTAAAAGCTGTGTCACTCTACCTCTTAAATAACCTTAACCCAAACACCCTTTTATGACTTATTTGAAAATTTTAACAAAGAAAAATTTCATAAATCAAACTCAAACCTCATTAAACTAACATCATCATGCCTAAAACATACAAGAAACACAAAACTATCACAAATGAGCAGTCAAACAAAAAATCACATAAAACTCAAAAATCACAAAGTTTTTATAAACAAAGAGGGTTTAAGCCTATGTACCTTGTATGACCTACTTCCAAGCCACACTAAGGCAAGCTGATGCCTTCTCTAAATAAGCTAGAACCTTGTTCTTTTGAGAAGTGTATAAAGCTCTTTGAATAGAAAAGAGGGGTGGTGGACTACCATAGTCCAAACCATAATATCTTCAAACCTGTTTGAAGTCACAACAACAACAAGAAACAACAAGAAACAACAAGTATCCAAAAGGCAATAAAAGCTTGGTTCCAATCAAGCTTTTACCAAATTTTGAGTACAGTGAGTGGTTAACAGAAAAAAAAATTAAAAATGATACTTTTGGAAAACCAAATCTTGGAAGCAAATTTTGCTAGATAAAGAGAGTTACCAACAAGGAAGTAACACAGCTTATAAGTCTTGTAATGCCCTTAGATTGTCAGTTTAATGGTCTTCAAGGCTTATAAATTGTGGGACTCAAAAGGGCTTTTAGTCATCTTTCAACACAAAAACATTTTTGATAAACAAGGAATTTTAAAATACAAAAAAATTAAATTAAATTAAACTAAAACAAGTATTAAAAAGTGGAACTCAGTAACATTTGCAAGATTTAAATAAAACTTTAACTATTCATTGATTTAAAAAGTTTTACAAATGAAAACTGGAATAAGAGGAAAATGCCACATACGGCATTGTTTTTATAGTACAAGATAGAAGGATCTAGAAATACAAGTATAATGAAAACCCTAGCTCTCTAATCTGCCTAAAATGCCCTTTGCTATTTGAATCTTGAAATTGGTCAAAAGCATGTCCATGTGAATGTCAAGTCTTGATAGCTGTTGTATGTTGATCTTGGCCGTTGGTTGAACATTGAGGCCAAAGCAATGGATGAGAACCATTGTTGTTGTTTGTTTTGGGAAAAAGGAAGATGTGGACGGGGCAGGGGAGGTCCCCATCCATCACATGGGCGTGTTGGGAGGGTGGTTAAGGGTGAGGTTATGTTTAACTAATGTTGAATTATGTATCTAGAAAAGGAATTAGGGTAATTCGTTTGATTAGGGAAAATAAGGATTTAGGGTTTAATGAACATGGGTGTTTGATCTAAGTTTGGGGGAAAAGGGGTGTTAAGCGCCAAATTGGTTTAATTAATATTATTTTGAATATTAATATTAATTAAACTAATCTGGTTAGTGGATGGTGACGTGGTGGGTCGGGTATAGGGTTTTGGACTAGGCTGGTTGGGTTATTTGGTGGGTTTGGTTATGGATAACGGGTAAATGGGTATGAAATGTGACAGCTTGACCCCCTCTACTTCCAACAGCTTTGCATTTCCTCTCAAATAATTATAATCAACTTTTAGGTCTTTTCCCGTTGTAAAGATATTTGATCAAATTGCAGAAATGGCCCTTTATACTTTATAAACTTTGGATAAGGACTAATCATGTAATATTAGCAAACTCCAAGGGCTAAAAATGTCATATCTTGAAACTTTAGGGACCTATTTGTAATTTTTTTTATATTTACAAGGTCCTAAAGTGACAAGTATTCAAGTATAATGACCAATCTTATACAATCTTCAAACTTCAAGGACTTTTGTGGAAAATCAATGCTCGGGTCCGGTTCTTTATGCGGCTTCGTTTCCCGTGTTTGTTTTTGCTTGATTCTTGTTATCTTTTGGTGAATTCACGATATCCGAACCTAAAACATACAATGAACAAATACACAGGGTTTTGCACGGTTTTTATGATATTTTTGTACATTTTAAGCCCGATTAGACGATGAGACCATGTATAATTATGGTCTCATCAGTATGTCTACATCCTTTTAAGCTAGATATAGAACAACCTTTTCTTGTGAACCTAAAATGTTAAAACATCCTGCAGTAAACACTAGCACATAATTTATGGTGTTACATAAAGTATCAATGTTAAACATCCAATTCGGGCCAGTAGTAGGATCACTAAGTCTTTCTTCCATAAACTTCACATGCAAATTTCTTTGTGACCCTCTTGGTTTTCTTATTTAAAAACCCCTTGTTGTTTAAATAATAGCCAACAAAGTACCATTCCTCCTCTTTTTCATTCAAATTCCCTAGATTATCGATAGTGTTGAGTATCATGACATGGCACCCAAAAGGTTTGAAAAAGTCAATCAAATGGGGCCTTCATTAAACAACTCATAAGGAGTATTATTGTATACCTTCACCACCAATTCACTATTCAGCACATAGCAAGTAGTGCTAACTACTTCAGCTCAAAATATGACAGGTAACTTGGCATCTGAAAGCATGGTCCTCGCAGCTTCAATGATAGTTTTGTTCTTCCTTTCAGCAACCCCATTTTGTTGTGGAGTTCTTGTTATACTAAACTCCCTCCTCGTTCCTTTGCTAGCACATAATCATCCATCTCTTTGTTTCTGAAATCTCCACCATTATTACACCTCATTGCTTTTACCTTAAGAGCCTTTTGGAGTTTAATCTATGTGATGAAGGTCTTGAGAATTCTAGTTGTTTCATTCTTATCATTCAAGAAGAAGTTCCATGAAAACTTAGAGTAGTCATCAGTGACCATCAAGCAATACCATTTTTTATTCATGTTTTCCACAGAAGTAGGTCCAAGTAGGTTCATATGAAACAGTTGTATTGAGATGATTATTTAACAACCTTTCTCTTGCAAAATGCCCTATGTTGTTTTCTCTTCAAACATTCCACATATGAGTGATCATTGTCAAAGATTTTTGTAGGTAATTCTCTCACCAGATTGCCTTTTACAAGCTTGTTCATTGTCTTAAAGTTTATATGACCCAATCTCATGTGCCATTTGTTTCTTTCATCAACTAAGGCCTTGGCTATGAAGCATGATTCATTATCTTAGAGAGTTATACCTTTAAGATCAATGGTATACATATTCTTCTGTCTAGGAGTTCTTAGCAGAACTTGTGTATCAGCTGGTAACTTAAACTCCATCCCCAAGACAAGACACTCAGTTTTAATGAACATAACATAGTTTTTGTTATCACAAATTTGAGATACACTAAACAGATTGTCAAATGTCATGCCATAGTTCTTTCGCTAGATAGACATAGTCAAATTCCATGTCATAGTTCTTTCACCAGATAGACGTTGTCAAATGTCATGCCATCAGTCACAATCGTGCCTTTACCAGTTATCTTCTCTTGTTCATCAATAAAGGACACACCATCTATATCATAAGAGGCACAAAGTTGGACAAGTATGCTTTGTGTTCAGTCATGTTTCTAGATCATCCACTATCCAAATAAGCTTTGTCATTTTTCTTCTTTGGAATGCCCTACATAAAAGAAAACATAAATTAGTTTCCATTAATGACTTGGATCTGCCTTGTGTATCAATATAGGAATATTTATTGAAGGTAAATGATACACCATTGGGTTTGGAACCTAGATCTTTCTTAGGTTTCCATACCTAATGATTTGAGGGCTTAACAACATATCTCAAGTTTCCTTTGACAACATGGGCAAAATTTGGCTTAACAATGAGAAACCACAGTCTGTTTTGCCTTGCTGTATATCTTTGATAAGTTATATAAATAGATGAATGTGCAAAAGTTGAATTCTTTTTAGGGTCATCACAATTCATTGTTGGTATTGGGTGGGCAAATGTTCTGGCATTAACAGTGGCATTAGGACTAGCAGTGGCATTAGGAGTAAAAAAGGGAATGGGTTTTCCAAATCTTTAGCATCACTAAACTTGTTGACATTCTCTTTAAGAGAATTTGGGCTAGTCATTTGATTATAATGAGCCATGTTCCAATTATTCCTATTAACTACCCTTTTTTCCTTTTCTACAATCATAGGACAAATGCTCAAAGTTGCCACAAGTATAACAAGCCCTATTATTCATAACAAAGTCCTCTCCTAGTTGATGAGATTTCAGGTCATTCTAATTTCTTTGGTTTTCTCTAGGTGAATTAGACATATTCTTCTATATCTTAGCATTTCTAGTAGTAGGTTTCCTAGCATTTTGTCTTAATTTGGTACTAGAAGTTGGACTTGTTTTAACACTAGACTCATACTTAATCTCAAAACTATAAAGATCACTAAACATGTCTCCCTTGAAAAATAGTTGAGCATTTTCAAGTTTCCATTTGTCTAAAGCCTTTTGTTCTTCTTGAAAATCCTTAACCTCCTTAACTTTGGGCAAATCCCCTTTTTTCCTCGCTAACCTCCTTAGGTATATACTATATACTGGCTATAGTCAATCACATCATCATCATCCTTTTTAGCAAACTCAGGCAGACCTGTCCAAGATATGTCTTTAAGTCCAGGAAGACCATAGATGTGTGTTGGAGGAGGATGAATTTTAGCATGATGATTTTTACAACCTATACATAATTTGTCTTTAGTGGAGGTGGTTTTCCCACTATCAACATCAATTGCTAGATTAATTTTTGACCCATAAACCTTTTTCAAGGAATGGTCAATGTTATCTTTATCTTTATTGGCCTTTTCTAGCTCATTTGTTAATCTCTTAATAGAGATACCCTTTTCTCCTATATCACTATCTAGCACTCTTATCTGTTCACAATACTTAATCTCTCTTTGCTTATATTTAGCTAGTCTAGTCTCTACGTGGGTCAATCCTGCTCTTTAGTTGTCTGAATCTCTTAGAGTCAATAAATCTTATTCTAAATGTTTGAATTTGAGATTTTAAAGGCTTAGTATTCTTCCTACACCCATTAGTGCGACAAGAATCATTGTATACCTTAGAGTTAGAACTTGAGGAAGACTTAGTCATCAATGTAAACTCTGTTGTAACATCCTCCTCAACTACCATTGCATGAATCCTTTGAACTTTAGCATCATCCACCATGCAACTCTAATCCCAGCCAACCATCAACCCCATTTTTAGCTATCATTGCCTTAGAATCAGACTCTTCAACCCTAGGCTCCTTCTTGTAGCTATTACTTCTGTCATCTCTCTTTGGAGATCTACATTCCTTTACAAAGTGGCCTCTCTTGCCATAATTATAGCATTCAACCTTGGTCTTGTCAAAACTAGCAACATCAGATAGCTTGATGAAGATTTTCTTCCTATATTTATTGTAAAACCCGTTGGCTCTCATGCTAAGGAGAACCATGCTCCACTTGATATCCATCTCATCAAGATCTCTCTTGATAATTTGTTTCAAATCTTCATACACCACCTTAGAGCCATTTGGTTCTTAAGAGTTAATATATGCACACATAGTGTCAAGACTTAATGTGGCAGGTTTGACATCATCAAATGTAGATTTGCAATTTAAGATCCGGTGGTCTAACATGGTGGAATATGGTGGTGGTAGCCATTGTTGGTTTAGAGAGAGAGAAGAGAGGTTGAATGTGTGAAATGAAAAATGTATTAAGATGATGAAATGACAAGCAACACCCCTCCTTGGAAGCTAAGGAGGGGTATATATAGTCACACACACTACATAAACTTTACAACGAACCTAGTCTAGTCTAAATGTGTGTGACTATGATAACTAATGGGAATTCTTAAATGTCGTCACATAAAGTGAGTTTCCAA
Source organism: Glebionis coronaria (assembly GCA_025667525.1). Classification (NCBI taxonomy): domain Eukaryota; kingdom Viridiplantae; phylum Streptophyta; class Magnoliopsida; order Asterales; family Asteraceae; genus Glebionis; species Glebionis coronaria. Next base: position 100,109,739 of record CM046879.1, read on the forward strand.
CAATCTTCCCCCATGGGACGACGTGTAGAATTCCTTACAATATTCTTCCTAACAAGTACATAATGATACGAAAAAGAGCTTCCATGAAGCGTCCAATGCTGATGAAGTCTTCTGAGGCCTTCGTCTTCAAAACGACTCATCTTTAAAGTAACTTGTAGAAGAAATACTGTAACGGCACGAGCTAAGTAACCCATACACTTCTGGTTAAGGAGAAGCTTCTGAATTAGCTTCCCCCTAATTCATGCCACATAAACTTGATGTAGAAGCTTTTTAAATAGCTTCCCCCTAAATCGACAATCCTCGTAAGCAACTTCAAAGCTTTCAATAAAGCTTAGAATAATTAAGCGCACAGCGGAATCTAACGAGCAAATCCCATTATATAACATGATAACGTTGCTAAGAGGGATTGAAAGTAAGGGGTACACCAAGTAGATCAACAACTTCTCTTCTCACGCTTGAATAATTCTTCTGAATTTTTCTCCCCCCTGAGAGTTCAAGTTATGCATACCAGAAAGAATCAAGACACTTCTTCCTCCACATAGTTGAAGAAAGTAAATTAATCCCAATTATGAAGCTCAAATACTAAAGTGGACACTTTATCCCATTCATGAAGTTGACATCGTAACACCAGAGTCAATTAAGTCCCGAAAATGCACATGTCTTCTTCCGGAGATGCACCAGAGTCAATTAAGTCTCGGGAATGCATATAGGATAATGATGAATAATTGCAACAATCAAACAATTAAACCTCGAATCAGTAGTGTACCGTTTGGAGATTGATAACGCCACGAGTTAAAACACTGATTTTCTCTGTGGCTATGACAAATGTCATCCCGGAATGTCTTCAAATCAAAAGAAGGTATGAAGTTCATCACGTGTACTCGTTGTGCGTTCAATGTGTCTTCTTCTTCCCCTTGATGGTTTCGAAACTCGGAACCATCAACAAATCGTACGCACATGAACCTGAAATCTCGTGAGAATAATAAATAAGCTGAATTATATATTTTGTGAGAATCAGTTGTTGATCGAAAATCTCTTCTCATAAACTCTCCATGGCCACCTTTACCAACCCACGTGAAAGCAATTTGAAGTGACCACTGAAAGAATGAACCAGATACATCAAACGTGAAACTGAATAAAAATCCTTCGATCTTGTGACTTAAGCTTGCACTATTGTTGAATGAAGAACGGTGGAGAAATCTCTAAGTACTCAATGCATCACTGAAGAAGTCTATAAGCACAACACCTCTTGAAATTATCCATGTCGACTAAGCGCGTGACACTGAGTACAACAATGTAACCCCTTTAAGTGATAGTTATCCGAGTCATCAACCATCCACCCCGAACCCGGAAACCAGATAACCAAGTCGTCATTCTAAGAGTAAGCACGAGCAAGTTATCTATGAAAGATAAAATAAGTACACGCCTTCGAAAAATCCGTCTTCAACGTCACGTAATTAATACCCGATCAAACAAAATATGTAGCCACTAAAAAATCGCCCAAATTTTTTATTGGTCTCGTCTCAAATAAATTCTCGTCACATTTGTCACGTTACTTTGTCACGTCACTTGTCACTTTGTGTCTCGTCCCGATGATGACCGAAGTAAACTTAATACACACAAAATTTATAAAACATACAAATTTGTTTTAAAACTAGTGTATATAAAAAGAAAATTTACATGGCCCATTATGTGATTATAACCAAAATAAATGAGGCCCAAATTTTTTTTGAAACCCGGTCCATCAACACACGGTTATAACACACTTTGATATAACTCACCCACCTTGTTATATCCGCCCTTTAGATTTCTAGACAGCCACGTGTGAGATGATAAGTTATTATCATTTATGTGGGATAAAAACTCACCATTAAACCTAATCACAACTCCTAGTTTCATCCGCCCCCTAACTGTTCTCCCAAATCCTCTCACTCCCCTTCACCTAACTCTCCCAACAGATGAAAAATAATCATCATCTAGTAACATACGTCCCCTCATTCATCCAATCTGCTACACCAAAAAACGATCACATCTAATCCATCTTACCAAATTGATCAAACCTTGAAACCCCAAACAAACACACCGATAAATCACCTTTGACGAGATGTACACGGCATCAAGATCAATTTAAATTGATCTCGGGTAAGTGTAATATGATGTTGCATGTGATGATTGTTATTTGTTTTTGAACAAACCGAAATAAAGAAAATGGATTATAACATAAAAGTTATAAATCCTTCTTTAATTCGAATATGAATTACAGAGATTAGATTGCATGTGATGTTGGTTTTACTCTCGAAAAAATGAGAGATTGTAACAATCAATGTTACGAATCTCTTATAATTTTCGTATATAAAAAATATGGGTTATCCCCAACAAAAATCTATGATGAGATAAGTTCGTGGTTATAGATCTTAAAAGATCTCGGTTTATATGACCAATCACGAAAAGTAATCTGAGATTGTATTGATTTCTGTTAAGTTGGAGTCTTAGATGGGGATTTAGGTGTCGATGGGTATAAGTTAGTTTTGGTGTTGATTTTGGAGTAATAAGGTTGGAGATATGATGGTTCAAGTCAAGTCCAGGGTCTCGGTATGTTTTTAAACAAGACATACTGTTTTTGTTAATCAGTCACAATGTTTTTCTTTTAAAGAAAAAATCATCAGCCATCGCAATAATTTTTTTATTAACCCATCGCAATGTTTTTCTTTAAAACCCATTGCAATGAAAAAAATCCATCGCAATGTGAGAAAAAAAATTGGCAGCACAACGACATAAATGCCATTCCGATAGGTCAAACCGCCCATCGCAATGTGACTCATTGGAATGAGTCCCATCGCAATGGATAGGTCGAACCCATCGGAATGTGTCAAAAACTACCCATCGTAATCCATGCGATCTAAATAGCCATCGGAATGATAGCATCGGAATGCGTACATCGGAATGTGCATATCTGAAAACTCTTATCCAAAAGTACTTTTTTTTTCTTCGTTTTATCAGGATCTGTGATTTCTGGGTCTGATTTTCTAGCAAATCTGGGTTTTCACCTTCATCTTCAAAAAAATAAAGAAACCTATCAAAGTTGAACCCCATGCATGCATTTTTGACCAGAAAGAAGATATATGACCCAATGAAAAACCGTGAGACCAGGAACAAAAAAACCTCAAAACAATAGAGTACCGAGATATCAGACAAAAAAATTGGATATGTGGGCTGTGACTTGTGAAATGGGTTTGTAAATATCAGGAATGTGACAAAAGTGATAACAATACGTGACTATTTGGACATATTTGGACCAAATAAGAACATGACAGTGACAAAAAATTAGATTCGGACCCAAAAAAAATTTTTTAAGACCACCAAAATCGAAACAAAAACATGATCCAAGGAATGAACCAAGGCTCTGATGCCAAATGTAGATTTGCTATTTAGGATCCGGTGGTCTAACATGGTGGAATATGGTGGTGGTAGCCATTGTTGGTTTAGAGAGAGAAGAGAGGTTGAATGTGTGAAATGAAAAATGTATTAAGATGATAAAATGACAAGCAACACCCCTCCTTGGAAGCTAAGGAGGGGTATATATAGTCACACACACTACATAAACTTTACAACGAACCTAGTCTAGTCTAAATGTGTGTGACTATGATAACTAATGGGAATTCTTAATTGTCGTCACATAAAGTGAGTTTCCAACAGTTGAGTGGGCTTTACTTGTTGTAGCAGAGGAACCATGTTGATGACAAATAGAGGGATTAACATCTTTCCCACTATTTTTGGAAGGATTCCACTGTTATAGTAAGTAAAAGCCATGTTCGGTGAGGCTCCACTAGTTCCACTAGGATTGGTGGGAATTGAATCTCTTTTGAACTATGGGTTCAAACACCTTGAGATTATTAAAGATTTCATCCAGATTCTTCTCATCAATATCATCTCTATTTTTACAATGACATTATAGACAAACCATTTTGGTTCAAGGCTGTTTAAAAACTTCTAGTTTAATTCTTCAGAGGTAACTTCCATTTCCAAAAACTCAATGTAAGCCACCAGATCTTGAATTATGTTGTAAGTGGATGAGATAGTTTCTCTAGAAGTAGCTTTAAAGGATGAGAATTGATCTCTCAGTTGACTATTCTACTTTTTATTGGTAGCCTCATTGCCACTAAAGGTTGACACAATAGCCTCCCATAGTTATTTTGCATTATTATGCTTCTTAAATTTCAGCTGATGACGAATGGGTAAAGCTAGAAGTAAAGAACTGTGAGCTCTAACATCATTCCTTCTTTTCTGAATGTCTTCAATAGTAACAACCGTAGATTTCTTCTTAGCATTCGATTCTTTTGCTTTGTCTTCTTATTTTACAGGTTCAACAGCTTCAACTGTCACAATCTTAGTATATGAGTCATTAAACTCAATGATTTCCCATAGAGCATAGTGTTCCATTCTTAAGTGTTGTTGAATTACGAACTCCTACATCTCAAATTTTTCAGGTTCTAGAATTGGAAGTTTGAGTGTGTTGTTGTTGTTGTTTGAAGATGAAAATTCTATTGAGGTAGACATGAGTGGTTTAGTGAAAAGTGTGTGTTCTTGATTTGATCAAAGTTTCTCAACAAGCTCTGATATCACTTGTTAATCCCATATCGGATTCCCTTAACTTGTAAGGTAGTATTAGCAAGGATAAATCCAAACTAACACAAGAGAAACTTTGTGTAAATGCAAACTAAGTATTATGCAAAAAGTAACACTTATCACAAGAACAACGGTTTAACAGTTCAAAGCTTTAATATATTCAATAAGAATGACACGAGTACTCTTAATAGTACTAGGGTTTACACAACCTTAAAATTATAAAAAAAGTAAAAGAAGCGATCCTTAGCTTATAGGTATACCAACATAAACTGAGTTGGACCACTCATAAGCTACCTTAGCTTATAGGTTTATGTATTCATCACATCGTTGCTAAAATTATTGAAAGTGGAATAAAATCCATATCTATGCAATACTACAATTATTACACAAAAGGATATAAACACCCCTAAATGGAGACTGGTTATATAAAACCATATTCATATGATAAAAAATTAGGGGTAATGGAACTAGGGATGACAATAAAACTCGAACCCGATGTGGATCTGATACCCAAACCCACTTTTTACCGGAGAATCCCCAAGTTGACCAGGGATGAAGACGAGGATGGGGAATCCCCGATATTAATGAAAAGGGTATGGGGTCGAGGATGGTAATACCCTCTAAATACCCATACCCGTACTCATACCCGAACCCATACCCGAAAAATATGTACGTTAAGTATCATGTATGTTACTAGTATATTAGAGGCCTAATAGTCTATTGGAGGTCGAGTGGTCATTAAGAAACTTGGATGCATCAAGTTTCAAAGATTAAACCACATTTGTAATATGTTGAAAGCTTTAGATATTTGCTTTTGTTATGGGTTACTTTGAATTCTTTTTTTAGTTTCCACAATTTGATTGATAGACTTATAGTAACAAGTCATATTTTGTTTAAACATTCTTGAAGCATGTATGAAGTATGCAAAACTACTTCTCTAGTTATGTATCTTTAATGTCATAATTCTTATATTCTATTTGCGTGATTGTTATAGTGTGTTTGATGTCAATAGTCAAGTATGAAGTTAAATTACTACAAATGACTTAGGTATATAACAAAAATAAAGATCTATGATTCCCTGATGGGGATCCCCGACCCTGACGGGGATGAGTTCGCCATTTTGATCCCCGTTTAGTATGAGACTAGTATGAGGATGAATATTGAGATTAGGGATGGGGATGGGAAACATGACCCCGAAATTCCCCGACACGTTTCCATCCTTAAATGGAACGAAATGTGATTGATTTCATTGAAAAATCCAGTCATCATACTATAAAACGCATAAAAATGGTTCGGCGAGTGAAAACCGGCCTTTTTACACAATCAAAGACAGTGGTGGATAGCTAACAAAAAGTTACTTTGTATTTATGTTACAGACAGTATGTTTTTAGAAACAACATGTTGGTCCCCATTAACCCAATATAACTTAACCAACCTTAAGTCATATCGAGTTGCATGGCAATAAATGGGTTGTTTTACTAAGTAGATGATAAATACAAGTAAAACAACAACAAAAAATAATACTTTTCAACGTATAATTCTTATTAAAACTTAATTAAAAAATATATGACACACTTTGCTTGTGGAATAACAAAGTGGTTGAATGAAAATGTTTAGTGGTCTTCTCTTACTTAAACTACAAACATATATTATGAGTTTAAGTCTCAAACTAATGATCAGTTGTAAATGATTCTTTTAGTTTGACGTAGGGTGTGAAATGCTCTTGGAAGTGTTCAGTAACTTTCTAATATAAGAGATGAGTATTCCACTCCACATGCATGCTCCTTTTATAGACAACATTTAGGGTTTATAAGGGAACACTTTAACACGTGTTGATCATATAACAGATGATTGAAATCCTACTAAATAGACCATGTCTTAGGTTGTTTATAAAGTATGTTTAAAGTACCAATATAAAAAAAATGTTTTCAAGATGAGATCTACTTTATATTTTGACTTAAAGCATATTTTTCTCCCGCCTTGAAAACCTTCTAGATGACTGAAATATTCTTTCAGTATCTAAGTGTAAATCAACATCATTCAGTATGGTATTGTCAACCCATATTGAACTGTAACTCTTTCTCTAAGACTTGTCTTCAGTTGATGAATCGTTTCATCTACTAAAGTGAAGACTTCTTGTCTTCAAAGTTTCTCTCGAAGAGTTATTGTTAAACTATGTCTTTAGCTAGACTTCCTTCAATAGAACATTCTTTCTACAGGACGTGCATTAGTAGATGAACATTTTACGCTTACGAGATTTTATGTTCAAATCTAAGAAATGTTCCTATATTCGGATATACAAATAGCCTAAGTTTAAAATCAGTAGTAAGTGAGCATAACAATTCTTTTTACATACGCTGATATCATAAAAAAGACTTTACACTATAATCATTTATACAGAACATTACATTACAAAATATATTAGGATACAAATGCATTACACTAAGCATTATTCCTTTGAGCTCCGACCTTCGTCTCAACTTTAAGGTGTGGGTTTCTACTATCAGCTACACCTAAGATAAAGAGACGAAAAGTTCTTGCAAGTTCAGTAAGTCATGGACCTCATTGATGGTTCATTATTCAGGTTATAGAGATCATCAATGCTCACAAACTTCTTAAAACACTACCACATTATTATTAGCAGGAAAATTAGATATTTCCTCAATCTAGCAAGATATATATTTTCTCAAATCGAGCATCTGAACTAGTTTGATGACCATGAATATGTCTGTAAAAAAACCCCAATGACATGTTGCATGATATACTTTGTGTATCATAAGCACAAAAACTCATAACCAAAAATAAGTTCTACAACCTATCAATGAATTAGGATGTTTATGTTTATGGATTAGGATGTTTGTTTTACTCTTGAGGCATGTCTCAAGTGTTAAGCGTTCAAGTTTCTTAAGGTTAATGTGGTATTTAGCCACATTTCATTGTACTTAACATCTTTTATGTGATTAGTACAATTTACCGGTAACTTTTATCAAAAAAAAACCTTATCAATGAAAATCATATTGATGTTGGGCTAGATATAATATTGTAGTATCCGTGATAATAGAACCTTTCTCTTGCATATACAGTAATAAATTTAGATCTATGTAAACCTTTAAATTAGTATAGACCTATTCAACCAATCATAATCATCTATTTAAAAAAAAATCCACTTCCACCATTTTTTTAAAAATTAAATATCTCACAAACGGTAAATCGTCAAACGAAAAAAATACACCATTGCAACGAGAATTAAATCATCCTTCTATCGAGGGACACATGTATATACTTTCGCCGAACTTTTTTTTCGACTTTTTTTCTTAAGTCACGTATGAGAGTCATATATGATTCGTCACAAATCATATATAATTTTCAGAAAATCATATATGATTCGTGATATGAATCATATATGATTTTTTGAAAATCATATATGTTTCGTGACGAATCATATATGATTCTCTCAAATGTGACTTAAGAAAAAAATTTCGTCGAAAGTATATACATGTGCCCCTCGATAGATAGATGATTTAATTCTCGTCGCGATGATATGTTTTGTTTTACGTAACAATGAACGGTTTGTAAGATATTTAATTTTTAAAAAATGAGTTTTTTTGTTACATGATAAAAATGGATGGTTATGATTGGTTGATTGAATGTATGCTAAACTAAGGGTCTATGTTACTTTTTCCTACAGTAATAATGTATGCCTTAAAGCCCCTTAATGGGAAACTGTATGGCTAGCATTGGGTTGATATTCTCTTCGTGAGATGATTCGAACTCGGGTCAAGAGACTTGGTGCCTCGGTGGCACACAAGATACTCCACTGCACCAAACTGCCGTTAAAAAAAAAATTGTATGTTTACTGTATGTCAACAAAAAATGTATAATGCAAATTCGACAGTGTTTTAATGTAATTCGACAAAATACCAAATAGAATTATATTGGGCCTTGCCTTATATTTGGGTCTTGCATTATTTTGGGCCTAGCTTTATATACCTATTTTGAGTTTATGACTTGTAAGCTTTCAATTCGTGTTGTACCAGTAGGTAAACTTGAAGCAACCCACAGTTCTAATTAAGCAAAGGCAAGGCAGTGGCCAGTGGGTAGTAATAAGCTCATTTTATAGATGATGATACCGATTGAGCTTTCTATCGTCATGACTTCAGCGTTGTGGAGCTTATGGCGGGGGGAAATGCAACGTTAAGCGAAAGTTACAGATGCTAATCAAATCATAATGTCCTTTGGATGATAGCTTTATGTGATTTATCTTCTTAGTGTTAGCCGTAAGACTGGTACCTCCAGAAAGCCGGGTTCCCTAAAACTTACCGTCTTCCTAAAATGCCATTCTTGCGCCAACGTATGCATGCTGACAATAGATAATAATGTCGATACAATTATAATAATATAGATAGATACTCGATGCTAACTAGAAAATACAAATATAGGACCATTGTATTGTTTTTTTTTTAGTGTAATGTTAACATCAAAGAAAGACAAGAACATGTCATGGTCTCCTTAATACATACTTTTGCTCGACATTCGTTTGTTGCTTTATATCATGCTTTACAAAAGAAACTAATATGATGTTCAGATTTTTGTAATGGGGTGTTTGGGATTGCTTATTTCTCGGATATTTATATTAAGCACCTTAGAAAATTCTTATATAATCCCGAAGTGGAGCGTTTATGTCATTCAAACACTCAAACATGAGCAACTACCCAAACATCCTACAAGTAAGAAATGTGGTATCTAACAGTTATCTCATGTTTCTAACGGATTTTATGAAAATTGCAGTGGATTATAGTATTTGTTAAGAATAAATCGTGGTTTCTTATAAATTTTTTAAAAGACATTGCTTCCTGTGAAACCATTCTGAATGTACATGTAAAAACATACTGGATTACATGATATTTTTGCACAGGACTAGCTGCTTGACTATATCAGTTGCTTTTACAATATTAAAAAACCCAAAACTATGGGGGTGTTTGGTTAAGCTTATGTATTCGGCTTATATAATGTTATATAAGCCATTTATGGCTTATATATAATAAGCTTATAAGCCTTATTTAAGTGTTTGGTTTAGCTTATATAGTTAATAAGGTAAAATGACAAAAAAATACATAAAAAAATAAAAATGGTGTAATTATTAAATGAGGGTATGTTTAATAAGCTTATAAGCCCATGGCTTATATAAGCTTAAGTTAACATGAGGGTAAAATGGTAAATATGTTATATATGCCCAAACCTTCATAAAAAAGCCACATTTTTGTAGCTAATCACAACACCCATATATAAGCTTATAAGCCTACTTATATAAGCTTAGCCAAACACTTGGTTTGGGCTTATAAGCTTATATAAGCTAATAAGCTTATAAGCCCATTATTTAAGCTAAAACAAACACCCCCTATGTACAATTATCCGAAAAATCAGATTAATTGCCTTTGATGCAAACCTTTAATGAATCTTAAACAACGTTCCAAATGCTAAAAAATGCAGAACTGATGTGTATTCGAGTACTCTGCTGATATGGGTGATGTGTAACTTTTTAAAGCATGTCTATATTAGTTATCCCAAACAAACATTGTGGACATGAAGGTCTCATCTTTATGTTGCACACAAACCACATAAACCTGTCTTTTAATTGACAAAAAAGATTGTCTTTTGTTGATGATCACTATAGCACAATTCAAAGAATCTACAACCAAAATAAAAAATTTAGTGGCTTGTGATTCCTGATCGAACCGTATAAATTGGAAGATGATCCCACCTCAGTTGTTTTGAAAGCTACTAACCTAAAACCAACTTACCCTACCCCATCATACATTCCTTTGATACATCAAATACATAACATCTATATCTAAATGCATAATGTGTATTCTCGCTATCATATCAATTTGATGAAATCATGATACCCGACATACTCAAGGAACAAACGAGATTTTAAAAGACAATTCTTATCTACCACGAAGCTCACTCTTATCATACCCTCTAGAAGCTTCTTAACACACAGTCGTAAAATTCTGTTTTCATTTCTCAGAACGTTACAAGTCCTGTTAATCAAAAGTACGTAGCCATGCACATTTCAGGTTTTTTACCGTAACTGTTTACTACCCTATCCTACCCGTTTTTTGGTCAAACCAGGTCGTAGTTATAACAAGTTAAAATACATCATTATCAATTAAGAACGCCTCTTTGGGCAACAAACTTTTGATTTAGCAGTACCAAGGTGACCTGACAACCAGAAAGATATGTGTTCAACTCCTAGAAACCTTGAAACACCATTAATAATATGGCAAAGGGCATCCCTGATATATAGTAAGTAGATTGTCGTAATTCGTAACTTACTCAAACACACATTTTTTCCTATAAAATAACCCAAGGAAACAACAATAGCTACATCAAAACATCAAGACATAAACAAGTTAGAAGACATTCTTACCCACCCCAAAGCCGTTAAATGACTAGAACTGAAACACCAAGATGCATTATCCGTAATAGTATCAGCTATAATATTGTGGTTATAGTGATTTACTACGGGTTAAAACACAAATCATTTAGGACATGCCCCTCAAGATTTATACATTAGGACATATGGTATTCGTTGAGCGTTATAAGGAAGTTATCAACCAAAACCATACTGCATTTACAAAACAAAAAATCTATATTTTCTTCCTTTCGAAATGCCCTAGGGAACATTGAAACACCAAGACATAAGATACTCCAAATGTGTTGTCACTTTGTTAAGCAAGGATCTATGCTGTAGGCCCTTCATTGTTCAAAAACCAAGTATTCTAAACTTAAAGATACAGAAGCAGAATATTATTATGCATGTTACTTAAAGCAGCTTTGTTGAGCACTATACATATGCTCTAAATATAAATCATACACATAATAAAGATCAGGACATTTTGATCCTTCCAAAACGTAAATTGGTTACTTTACAGAGCCCATTCATCATTTGGTCTTGTGATATGGGACTCGCAATCATTTGATGGCATGCAATATGCTCCTAAGAGTCGTTTCAGTGTGTCTACCTATTCGTACGGATATATAGAAGATAATAACCATTGATTATTGTATAAGAATGTTGAGAAGCGGAGATGACAGGAAATGTCTTCATATAAACTTACGAGTATAGCTTATGTTTTGACTGGTTGGCAGTCCGATATACAGGTTCAGCCACTTTTACTGATTTGTGACTCTTGCATCCCAACAAACCAACAACACCAGACTTTTGAGCTTTTTTCACCACTCCACTTTTGTTTTCGACTGTTGTTTGAGGAGTGGAGGTCGTATACACTGTCCTCTTTTCATCATAATCAGAATAACGAAATGAGCCAGGGATAGAAAGATTATCTATCTCGAATAAATCTGAGCTGGTATCACTCGCCACATCATCATGCATCATCTCATCATTAGCCTTTGGAATGTCATGATCCCACCTCAAAATCGACATTTTCCTTTCAAGATTTTTCATAATATCTGCTTTGTTGATGAGCTCCGAGTTAGAAACTTCAATGTACTTACTTGGTGCCTCTTCGAATTGTTTATGCTTAGCCTGATTCAAAACTGGGAATGCGAACTGGTCTGCACCTTTCGCTCCATTGTTTCCAAATTCATTCACTTGAACCGCTTTCTTGCTCAAACAACGATTGAAACCATGAAAAAAGCGCTTAGAGTTAACCCTGTTTTTGTGGGGTTTAAGGTAACAAGAAAACGAGGCTACACGTAGATCTGTCGAGTCAGAGTTGGCTTCATTCTCCATAAAGAAATTGTACTAAAGATATTGGCTTTGATGGCTTTTGAGGAAGGACATGCATATAAATATAGAGGAATGAGCCACAGCATGTCACATCATATTATCATATATTCTTAACATAAAAGGATTTAAAAGCAAGAATATTAATACATAATAAATACTAATGATTTGAAAATCAAATAGGAATAATCATCAGGAATATGGCTCAAGTAACTGTCATCATAAATGGTATCAAAACTGTTGTTCAGATTGTGCATCAAGGCAATATTTGCAATTTAAGCTAAACTTAATATTCCTATAAAAACTTTTGAGTTAAATCAAAAAGAAAAGGTAAAGAATATCTGAAGTTGTTTTCAAGACGAAGACGGTGAATTATTTTCACCAGCAACCCAATATTGTTTGACTACGAATAGTATTTTCTCTGGAACAAGAGGGCCGTCTTCATGATCCACCATTTTTGTGTTCCACCTCATTCCCGAAGCGATTTTTTTCACTTTCAATACCTCAATCTCATGGTCACGGATAATAACAGTACCTTCAGGTCGTAAGATCCTATCCATCTCTAACAGAATGTCTTCATAACTACACCTGCATCATGTGTGTCAGGCATGTAGGTAGTTGAACATATTATTAAATCAGCTAATAACATCTAAAACAAGCAACTTACTTGTCTTTGTACAAGCTAAAAAGACCATTGGCGTGGATTAGATCATATGTCCTAGGGTATGTCGAGAAGGCTTCACACCTGAAAGATACAAAAATAAAAACTAAAACAAAACCGACTTCATTTCTTGAATTTGGCAAACATATAAGAGGATTTCATTGCATATTTATGTGTCATAGTGTTGCTCTGAGTTCGAATATCATCTTTGTTTTCACCCATGAAAAGTAACCAGATTTCAAACTTTTGTTAAGGTAATTTAAAGCCTTGGGGTATAGTGGTAAAAAAAAGAGTCAACATGGTCAAAGTTGCTGACATGTAATCATGATTTAATCAAACTTAAGGGATTTTTGTGACAGAAAATAATAATTGTTTGCATAACAGAATTATGACCAAACAACGTTGCCTTTTTATCCAATAGCCCCTCAAGAATATGACCCACCAAGCATACTATCAAGCGGGTGGGTCTACTAGCACTATTCAAGATACATGCTTGAGTCTAAAGAATGATGTTCCGAATAAATAACACATTGAGTACAAAAATGTTAGTATTTACCAATCATGATAGAGTCCAATCAAGCCTCGCTCATAAATCACGCCAAGAGTGTCTTTGTTAGCTATAGTAGGCATCACATTCATTACCCAAGATTTTGGAGATTCAAGTGCAGCAGCAAAACTTCCAAGACCCGCATTCATATCCATAATATTACGATAACGACCTGAACCAATAATCTTATTCACCCTCTTATAAGCATTCAAATGTTTAATCCATAAATTGGTATCCTCTTCAAATGACTCAGCAGAGATTCCATGCAATGAACCACTAGAAATTCTTGGAGGAACTTCATAGAGTCTTTGTGGAAATGGTTTTAGTTCACCACCTGCAACCTCGTCTTTGTTGCTGGTGTTTGGGTATGGGGTTACACAAGCTTCCATTTGCTTGTACCTATATGCCAGCGAGTGTTTTTAATACGAAAATGCTTTTTTTTTTACTGCAGGATAACTATTAGAAGGCAAAAAGCTAGTGAGCAAATGAAAAATTAGGAGGTGTTAGGATGTGTGCATCAACACTGATTATGGAATTTCCAAATTATGAACAATCAGACTAGTGTTTAGATAAAATGATACTAGTATTAATTACTACGTATTAGATTATTAGCATAACAAGCACATTTTAACAGAACCTCTAGCAGACCGTTTCTCACATCTGATTACCTCGTTCTGATTTTCAGTATCACCTAATCATTTCTGGTTCTTAAAGGGATATTTGCACAAAACATCAGCATGCCTTTTCATTTTAGTCATTGTACTTTGATTTGTACGTTTGAGTCCTGGAAGATGGCTTCATTCCTCGTTTGGGTCATTTTGTAACAAAAAAAACCTTAAAAAAACTTCTTTCAAATTATAATTTTCATGTAAGAATTTGAATTATTGTAATAAGGTTAACTTTATACAAAATGTTCATACTGCGGGTTACAAAGTGACTCAAAAGAAAACAAAACAATATTTTGTTGACTCAAATGTAGAAAAACATCACAATGACTATTAGGATATATGAAAAGTGCATTGGCGTTTTAAGCATATAACCATCATTTGACATCACATAATCATTTTCGAAGTGCACAAACACCCCCTAGAAAGCAGCTTACGTACCAGATATCGTCTACACTTGTTGGTTCACACATACTAACACGAGGCTCTCTTTCTTGACAATGATCTTGAGTTACTCTTTTCCTCCAAATGGCCATTTCACCGTTCTCGTGTTTTTTCTCCCAGCAAAGGAGTTTAGCTATTTCCTCAATTTTTCTTTGTTCTTTTTCCAGTTCTTGTTTAGGACGCTTCCATGCTTCATGTCCATTCTTCCAATCAATAGGAGGGCCAGAAAGCACCCAGTAACCACCAGGTCTCAAAACTCGATCAACTTCCATCATGTACTTTCCATCTGCTCATGATCATTATATATTAAATCTAATACAGTTAACGGTGAACAGGTATGTGAGGCAGTGTTCGGATGTGTATTTTCAGAGTGGATTTTTGGTACTAAATAATTAGACAATAAACTCGGATACGAGCTTTGGAAGCTAATGTTTAGAGGTGATAGTAGGTTTACACATAGCTGTAAAAAATGGTTTTGGTATAAAACTGAGTTTAAGAAAGATAAATACATAAATTAATATATCTCTTTAGAAAATCAATTTTATGGCGGTTAATATGAATAAATGATAAGTAGTACTGTACTAATTATCCAAGCTGATTACTAAATAAAAAGGCAATCAGAGGCACGCTGCGGTTACCCAACCGTTAAACTGCTATGCGTTCAAATTTAATAATTGAATGATTAATTCCAAATAGCAAATTCAAACATGCACAAGCAAATACTGTTAATGGCCATACCATTTTGGCTCCATGGGATCAAGCACCTAGAGCAGTGAGCCATGTCAAAGGATCTTGAAGGAAACGGAAGCTTCATAGTACCAAGAACACCGATAAATGCAGGGACGCCTCTTTCAAGAGCAAACTGAACTTGTGCTTCATTCGAGTCTCTTGGTGCAAAGGACATTGTTATAACATTTTTCTTGAATAAGTATGCCCCTAAACTTCCAATCTATGTGCAACCATCAGACGAAACAATTCAAAATCAATACCGATATGAATGAATCAAACACACCATATCATATTTTCACGGTTAAAAAAAGAACACTTAAAGCTTAAGGTAACGTATTTGAGTCGAAGTGACTGGCACTGCTGTCAGGTTGAAACACGTTGTTCCTTAAGCAGGTGACAACAGGTTGGTCTAGCAAGCTAACAACAATATTGTGTATTTCTTTATCTAGTTTTTTTTTTTTTTTTTTTGAACATTATTTATCTAGTTATTGTATGCATTAATTAGGCTTGTACGGTAACAAATTTTTTTTAAATAACCCATTTAGCTAAAAAGATTTGATTTGACCCGTTTAAGATAGAACAAAACCCGATCGACTCAATCATAAATTGTTACGTCTATTTAAAATAGATCCACTTACCCCACAGCCAGTATCCAAAGCAGTTCTAACCGTTCCGTTCCCTATTGGAATAACAGACGATATTTGATCAATATAAGCATCAACCCCTTGAGAAAACTGTGTTCCTCCACCCGGGAACCTAAAAACGTTGCCATCATATTCAATCCAATTTTGAACAGCGTTTTCAACTGTCAAGTTCTTATAAGCCACGTTAGGAAACGGCACAAAGTCACGGCTCTTGGGCCATGGAAAGGGTGTTACATATCCTTGTGGCGCCGGGATAAGGCAATGTAGCTTCTCATCATCAGAAGGACAATGTCTTTCCCTATAATTCATATTTTCTTGTGGGAAATCCAGTGCACGTGTTTGATCATGGCAAGGTGTGTAGTCAATGAATTGATCATCACATGGAGGGTAAACTTTGCTTTCTGATATTAAATCTTCAGGGTTCTTTACCGCAACACCATGGTGAGTCTCGATATTTAGATTTGATATGACACTACAATCAGCTTTTTTTGTTATTTCGTGAGCTATACTGTCTCCTTTACCAAAACCACTTCTTTGCCATGCACCCAACAGATAGAAGAAGCAACATAAACCAAATAATATAAACACGGAAAAAGATCTTCTAGTTCTATTATTGTCTCCTGGATTGCCTTTCGTTTTCATGATGCACCTGTAACAACTCTTCGACAAAATCAAAATATTGGTACACAAACATGTATTATCAAAGTTGGAATGAACAGATGCCGTGCACATGAGAATATGTTGTAAATGTCAGAAGAATTAATGATTTCAAATAGTAGTGTATATATGCAGAAGACTTTTCTGTAACAGTAAGGCACATGTCACACAGAGCATGATAATATGGTATTAGATCATAAAATCAAACTTCGGCTATCTTGAGTATCGATTAGAATGATATATTCCTAAAACAAAATATATTTAGTTATCTTAAGATACATGGGATGTTTTACTAAATTTTATATACATTTGAAATTGCTAGCTACTAAAGATGACCCAAAAAGTTCTCTGCCATCAGAAATGCAAACTGTGACATGGCATTCCTTGTGGTCTCGGGACATTATGATTTACCCTCCCAAATAATGGTTACAGGACCTGTTGACAGAGCCCCCGAGGGGTGAGAATTACTATTTCTAGTACACTATTAGTCAAGGTTCTCCAATGCTCTCTATATATGGAAAAGTTAAAGCGGGGATTATTTAACACAATAAGTTGCAGTAACAATAATGAGAACAGAAAAGGTAAAAGTCAACCTTATGCGCCCCCTTCAATCTAGTCCATAGTCATAAACTTATGTTTTGGCATGAGACCTCACTTATGGATTGTCCACCTCCTTAAAAGGGAAAATGTTGCAACTTTTTTAAGTACTCAAGATAAAGTCAGAAGATGGTGGTCTTTTGATATGATGATGTGTTCTCTACGTTGTCAAGATATGGATTCTCATAGACACCTATTTTTTCAATGTCACTACTCAGCTAAAGTATGGAATATGGTCAAACACAAGATTGGAATGCGGCATATTGGAGATGATTGGAATTGCCTTTTGGATAGTATGGCAGCTATGTTTATTCGGAATTCTATTGATAGAATAATCAGAAGATTGGGCCTAGCTGCTTGTGTGTGCATGATAAGTCTAGAAAGAAAACAGGCTCTTTAGAGATGAAAAAACATCACCTAAGGATCTCTTTGAGGGGATCATTGAAACACTTGCGCGACCAATACTGTTTAAAGAAGTGTTTGGCGCGGGTGGTTATTGTATAAATAAAAGACTTTGATAAGCATTAGTTAGCTGCTACTACATTCATTGGGGGTACTAGCTATGGTTTTGGATAGAAAAGTAGCAGTTGACTAGTGTTGCAGAGGGCCTTGTACCTTGTCTATGGGAACCTTTACACACTACCTTAATCCTGCTGTAGGGGGGAATGGGTTCACCATACAGTGTGTTGTGTAGGTATGTGGTTAAAGGCTTCACCCATAAGCAAAACGTAAGAAGAAGATGGTGTTTGGATGATTGTTTTAGAGGGAGTATCATCTCTAAACTGAGCTTGAGCCAATATCTGACATTGTTACTGATGAAACATATACTATTCTATTCACTATAAGAGTGCTCAATGACGAGCGCAAGACGACTCGTTATATATAGACCTATGGCGGCACCATCACGATATCGGCATGCTCGTTATCTAGCTCCCACCAAGGCCATAGCGGCACACTATGGCCTTTTCTTGTTTCATTCTGTTATTTTTATGTAAAATATATCAGCACCCCGTGAGGCCCACGAACCTATAACTCTGATTATAGATTTATATGCAAGGTGTTTTAATTTTGTTACTGTATATGTTATAAGAATGTCATAGGGCAAAAGCTAATGCGAAGGAGCACCACACCTAGCTCTCTAACACATAGGAATATAGTATAAGAGTACCATATAAGTTTATATGCGTTGTCACGTTATCATGTACCATATAACACTCCTATAAAATACACACCCTCTCCAGGTTAATTCCTTTTATAAAGCACCACCAAAAAAGACTCGTTAAAAAAAAGCAGATAACGCATGCCAACTAAATGGCTAAACGCCTAAATTAAACTCCTATAACACCAAAGCACCGGTGTAGCATAAGTTTTATAGGGACGTTAGAGGTGCACATTTCGGCCCTATAACGCGTTATTGGTGCAATGCAAATATAACTTCTTCTAAACTTCTAGTATAACCTAACATCTCCAATCAACTAACAGATAATATTAGTTACTACAAATTTTAATATCAATCAGTGAATAATCTGACTATACATGCATAAAAAGTGTCATGTAACATCTAGAATTCTAGATGACAAAATTGGCAAGTGGTAAATTAAAACATAGATCTGCATATCAAATGAGACCAAAATGATGAAAATCTTACGAATGTTGACGACGAAAAATAGCGCGAAATGTGTAGCGTTTTGGTTTGATCGGAATATGAGAGGTTAAATCATTTGTGGAGGTTGACGGGGGTGGTAGAGATTATATGGTTATGAGGGATATTATTAACCAATTAAAATGCAATAAAAAAAATGTATGAATTCGAACCGGATCCCCATTTCCACACGTGTGTCTTGTGCTCTTGTCTGTCATGAAAATAAAAGGTAAATTCTTCAAAAGAACCAAAATCATTAACATTTTGTTTTTATACTTCAAAAATCATAATTTTTTCCATATAAGTTCAGGGCGATAAAAAAAATCGAGACAATCAAGTGTAAAGTGCGACATTTAGCTTTTTTTTTTCGTTACCTTTTTTTTAGGCAACCGATCAGTGTTGTCAAAGTCTTACACTTGTTGCTCAATTTTTTTTATCACCCTAAACTAAATGAGTAAGACAGTTTTTTTAGACTACCCAGCGAGAAAACATGTTAGGGCAATTCATTATTTCGGAAATTTTTAGAATGCCTCAACGCCCCAACTTGTGTCAAAATCAAAGTTTACTTAGTGGAATAAGAGTCTTGGTGTAGTAACACGACAACAGCGTTGGCCGACGTTACTATACCGAGATTATATTTTACCTAACGTCGTCGGGTTTGATGTTGGTCTGCCAATGCATGTTGGGGTAGCTTTAAAAATTCTCCCCCATGTTTGAAAAGTTACATAAACTCAACTCCCTCTCCTCTACTCTCCTCCCAACGGCTAGTTTTAATAAAAATAACAATAATAAAAAAAAATATTGCAAAAACGGCTAGTAAATTTCTAGAAAAATATATTTATTACCTCCTCTCCCAACTCATTATACATATTACAATTATTTATATTAATTTCTCACAAATTTACAAAAAAAAATATTACTCTTTCACAATGAATCAAAATCAATTTGATCGAACCGTTTTTTATATGGATACAATCGAACGCATACTTTTTACAGCAAGCTTTCGATTATCACCAATAGCTACTACAACAAGAAGCTCAACCAACACGATTGACCCGTACCCTGATTTTCCATGACCATGAAGATGTCGAACGACGTCTTTTGATGATCATTGTAAGTACTTGTTATACTATATTCGTAGAATATTTCTTATGAGCCCTTGACTTTTTCTAAAAATTGTCAATGAAATTTAACTTATACGACTCATCCTCTCGCATAACATTTTTATTCTTTTCATCTCGACTCGATTGTATGGGTTGAATGCGTATTAATGCTATTATGAAGTGCACAACGGCCATACGCCAATTCGTATACGACAACACACCCGACACGTTTGATTAATATTTTCAAATGAGTGAGCATAGTGCACCAGATGCTCTATGTTTCTTTAATATGTGCATCATTTAATTGTATATGACGAAGTATTTAAGAAATCCAACATATAAAGACGTTATAAAGATACAACAAAAGCATAACAATGTTCATGGTTTTCGAGAATGCTTGGAAGTATTGATTGTATGCACTAGGAATGGAAAATTTATCTAGTGGCATCGCAAGGTCAATACGTTAGGGGTGATAAAAAAATACCTACTATAATGCTTGAAGTTGTAGCTTCGCAAGATTTGTGAATTTGGCATGCGTTTAATGAGATAGCAGGTACGAATAACGATATTATTGTTTTAGATAATTCTCTTTATTCAACGACCTATTAGATGACTTAGCCCTTGTAGTTCCGTATGTGGTAAACGGAGTTCAGTATCGTAATTGGTATTACTTGGCCGATGTAATTTACCCATAGTGAGAAATTTTCTTCAAAACATTGATGGTTGCAACTGATCGAAGCATACCTACTTCAGACAGCATTAAGAAAGTGCACAAAAAGATGTCGAATGTGCTTTCGGTGTTCTCCAAGGACGTTGGGGACTTATTTAATAACCGGTCATGCATACAAAGTCAACACATCATGTAGAATCATGTACGTTGGCATCATAACGCATAACATGATTTTAAAAGATTAATAAATGTCGGTTGTTAGCTGGAAGCATGTGTATTATAATCCCGTAAGGTCAATGCAAAAAACATGATTCGATTGATGTGAAACCCAACGTCGTAAAGCAAAAAAAAATTAAGAGACAAAGATACGCATATTAGTCTCCAACAAAATCTTATGAACCATATTTGGCGAGAAGTCGAGGAAGGACAAGAAGAAGACTAGTCGTCGGGGCGTGTATATTTTTTCTTTTTAATCTCACAATTGTTTTTTTATGTGTGTTTTTTAAGTATAGTAATCATACTATCTTATTATGAATTTTGCTATTTTATTTTTAGAATAGTTGAAATTTTCAAGTTAAAATATATAATTTTATTTGTACAAGCAAAACAAGCATGCGTACTAAAAGTAGAACACTTATTACATCAAATTATATAATTAAAACTTAAAACATATTACATTAAATATTATAATTAAAACACTCTCACCCTATTCTACAACTAAAAGAACACATAGTACAAGTAATAAAACAACCTTAGAAATGTAATTAATAGTATAATAATTACAACATAATTAGAAATCAATTAAAGCATAAAAAATAATTAATACTCATATTAAAACTAATTAATACATATTAATTAATACACATTTGAAAATAAAAACTATTAACACTAATTAATATATAACTAATATGTCTCATTACCTTAAATTACTATCATATATTTACATTATACAACAATTAAAAGCATATATCTACAAAAGTTGTCTAACTAAAATGATAGTGTATATAGTTTTAAAAACCGAACCGGGTCAATGGGTTCAACCGGGAACAAGAGTCAGCATCGATTCGACTAGCCAATAAAATCGATTCGACTAGCCAATAAAAATCGTTCAAAACGAACTATAGAGGACCCATTGAAACTGATAAAAATGGCCCAATTACATAAACTTATATTACTTATAAAAGAGATTGAATACTCCCTCCAGAATTTTAAGCACTATAACCTTACAGGTTCGACCTGGTAACCTAGTTTAATGTAACTCGTTTTTTCAATCAGAATTGATTCAATTGGTTAAATCGGGCAGGTCGAACCATGTTTCAAAATATTATGTTTAATCTCCAAATCTTCAAACTTTTACTATTTTTCGTTTATAACATAAACACTTTTCTTATCACTACAACTATCTACTATTATAAATCTCATTATCATGTACGAATCCTCGTTTAGTTTTTAAAAATTAGATAATCGCCCTCTGTAATCAATCAATTGTTGAGTACTAGTTGTTGTGACACTATAACACTAAAAATTGTTGTCACATCAGCATAACACCAACACCACACCTCTAATAAAAACACCCCAATAACACCAATCATCTCTTTATTTTCATAAACCCCTAGACAATTAATTCATTTATTAAAAAACTAACTATTTCATTAATTAATTAATACACACACTAGCAGGGTACCCGCACGTTACGGCGACGGGTACCCTGAAACTAAAATTATTCGTGTATAATGTTTTACTATTGTATATATATTTTGATAATAATTTTACGAATAATGATAATAGTTTTAAGTTGTAATAATTTAGGCATATTACACAAAGATTGTATTGTTTATGTAATAAAATAATTACATTAAATGGTTTTCTAACTTGTGGCACTATAGATTTAAGTGTTAAATTAACATTTTTTTTCTTTGATTTTATATTTAACAATGAAAAATAAAAATTATAAATTTAAAAAGGTATTTAATTTGAATTCATTTACATTAAAGCTTGTGTCATAAGTATCAAAGTCAAAACAAAGAGAGAAAAGTTTTTTCGATTGTTGTTCCATTATCGTACAAGTAATAAATTAAAATTATTAACTAAATAATTCATTTGTGTAAATATTTTCAAGGGAAATGATCTCTAAGTGCTCACAAGCTCACAACAACCATGTTATCTAATGCAACATGTTTTAGAGCCCCTTGTCCACCTTAACTTTAACTTTTTTCGTCTTATACACTCGTTATGCCAACTTTCAAGATGAGAGAATTATCATAAGTCGTGAGGAGGTGTTGGTTTCAATGCAAGGATGACTAGTCTTCACTTAAACTGAAGCTCATAAGCCATAAGATTAGCCACCTTTGCACCACCACCAACACCTTCCATGGCTTCAGATCATTCCTTCATCTTAAAAAGTATCATGATACGAATGCATAAGGCGAAAAAAGCTAAAACTGAGATGAACATGAGGATGTAAAGCATGTTGCAGCAATCAACATAATTGTTATGGCAACATGGACCATTTCTCCATAATTTTAATTAGGAAATACAAGAAAAATGGGGAGAGTAGAGATAGACTTTGTTCATGTTCTTTTAATCGAGTCAACTCATATAACACGTTCTTATGATTTTTTTTTAATAAACTACAGTAACAAATTGTTAGCCTCAAAATATTAAGTCAAACAAGATTGTTTGGTTATAGGTTATTATGTATCATTTATTTGAACGTTTTAACAAGTAGTAGGATAGTCGGGATTCAGGGGCTTGAATTTAAGCTACAAAGTCCATGTATAAGGACCTAAAGCCCAAAGACAAGCCCGACCCATAACCACAAAGCCCATTCGTCTACATATGAGACGTGGGTATTTATACAACCCTCCTAGCATGTTAGGAGGGTGTTGGTAACATTGTATTCTTATTCTCACAATCTAATATTCACCAACTTCCAACCATTCTCTCTATTTTCTCTCTCTAAACTTCATCTCTTTTCTTATACTTTTCATCTATTTTTCTATCTTATTTCTATAAATCTATCATGGTGAAGTGATATATATTTGGGTACAACAATTGGTATCATTCGCTACAGGGTAGATTGGTGATTGGTTTGTGGTTTTATTGATTTTCGTGGTCATATGATCTCACGAATTTTATAAGCTTGGATTTGAAAAAGCTTGCTACTTTCTTGTTTATTAACATCTTAATAAACTAGAAGTATAAGAAAATTTTAGTTTTTTTACTCAAAATCATCATCTTTTTATCAATTTTAGATCAAAAACTAGTTTTGTACTATTTTCTTGATTTAATATTTTTGGCTTAAAATTCAAAAAGTTTTTATTTATATAGTTATTTAGTTGGTATAATACTCGGAAGTACAAGCCGTTTCATTAGATTTGATCAAAAAGTTCATCTTTTTGAAGTTGGAAAAAGTTGCAAAAACTCGGCATATTAGGGTTTACATTCTTAGCACTGCCAAGAATTTCTTAGTGCCAAGAATTACTTCATGCCGAGAATCAATTAGTGCCGAGAATTACTGCATGCCGAGAATTACTTAGTGTCGAGAATTACTTCATGCCGAGAATTACTTAGTGCCGAGAATTATTTCGTTCCGAGAACTTCATGCCGATAATTCATGTCGAGAAATTCATGCCGAGAACTTCATGCCGAGAATTCATGCCGGGAATATAGCCAAATTTTAGTTCGATAAATTTTTAGACTTAGCCAATATCTAGACTAGTTCCGTTGCATAGTTTTCCTCAAAAAAAAAGTTAAAATTTTTATGTCATCTTAGTTCAAAATTTTTTCTATATTAGTTTTAGGCTATTTCTACCATAATTTCAAAATTTGTCAATTCATAAATTTTTCTGTCTACGTTATATCGGACTGAAGAATTTATTGTCGGACTGAGAAAAATCAAAATTCTCAAAATTTCAACCACAACCTAATCACAACACATCTACTTAAGATCCGAACTCACTTCATCATTTTATAAATCATCGAGACGGATTCTACTGCAGAGTATCGAGTGACTAACAACAACAACATGGTGGCGGGGTAACAAAGAAAGACCACCAATGCTTGTGTCCGGTCTATATGCACAACGACAATCACGTTTTATTTGATGTCTTGATACAAGACCTAATGGTGATGCCTTAAGGCAGTGAATTTTCGATGGACCATATGTTTTTTCAAAAGTCACCATTCTTGCTACACCAGCCACAAACACAAGTGATGAAGTACCCGCACATGAACGAGATACAAGATTCGACCTCACACCTGAGAAGCATGCTTGGGTTTACGCGGAGAAGGAAGCAATTTATTTGATTCTAATTGGGCATTGGAGATGATATTTAATCTACGGTTGATGCATGTCCTACTACAAAAGAGATGTGGACGGCTCGGCTATTGAACGATTGCAACAAGGTGAATCACTCAATAAGCAAGATGTGAAAACAAATCTGTTTTGGAACTTTGGCAAGTTCATTTAATTGGATGGGAATTGATTCATATTACTCCAGATTCTACAAAATGATGAATGACATGACATGAAACAACTTGCAAGTCTCCATCATGCAAGTCAATATTCAGTTTCTACAACAACTTCAACCAGAGTGGATATGGTTCGTCACTTTGGTGAAAAAAAGCAGAATTTAGATGAGGTCTCATATAACACGCTCTTTTAAATTTTGAAACAATTTCAGAATGAGGAGAAATAACATCGAGCTGAACTGGTAGCAAAGGTTTCTAATCCACTTGCTTTGGTTTCTACCACTCAACATTACCCAGATCACCGCTCTCGTGCTCCAAAATCCTACTCTACTCAACCATCATCACCACGATCTTCCATTGTCTCTAAGTCACATGCTCCAACAAGATCAAAAGGCAAAGAGATTGCAAGAGCACCATCACCACCACCTGAGCAATCATCTGAAGAAGACAATGATGAAGAACATGCTCAAAAGGATAGGGAATTCAAGCAAAAACTACCTTTCATTATGAAGTCATACAAGAAAATCTACAAACCCACCAACAACAACCTCAGAACATCATCAAACACGAGGAACAACTATGTTCGGAGTCCTCCAAGGTATGACACACGAAGGCGTGTTGAGAGTCCTCTAAAGTATGATCGTCGTAATCCAACATATGTGGAGGGTTTCGCAAGGTATGATCGACAAACTGCTAAGTATGATAATCAGAGGGTTGCTACTGTTGCTATGAGTAGGGAAACGGTCAGTACTCAAGTTGTGCAACAAAGTGAGATTTAGTGCTTTAAATGCAAAGGATTTAGGCATATGGCTAAGGAATGCATTCAGCCAAAAGGGTTAAGGATTATGCATACCACAAAGAAAAGATGTTGCTATGCAAGAAGATGGATGTTGGGATTAAGTTATCAGCTGAGGAAGGAGAAATGCTTGATGACACCGATGATAAACTCTCCAACCAAGAGCTCGAAGCACGTTACTCGTACATGGAAAAGATTCATGAGGTCCTTAATGTCACTTAAGATGACAATGGTCCTATCTTGATACCGAGCCAATTGACAAGGTACACACCGATGATGACTATAATGTGTTTGGCAATATGCATGAGCATAGTGATCCAACTACACCCATTACTGATACATGTATGAAGGAATCAGTTGCTAGTAATATCACACCGAATCCATTAGACATGTGTAATAATGAGTCTGAGGAAGATCAACATGCAAATGAGTATGATAATAAGGAGCGTGTTGAGCTGACTAACTTAATTGCTAATCTTCAAAAGGATGTCACTGAAACTAGAAAGAGTCAAAAGCAATTAAAAAGGTTAATGCTATTCTCACTCAAAACTTTGAAGAAATCAAAGTTGCTCTAGTGAAATCTAGTCAGACTATTGATAGTTATAGAGTTGAGCTTAGTCAGAAAACCAAAGAGCTTAATGGGTACAAAGGGCGTTTAATTAACACTAAAAAGGACGATTTTGAAAGTAAATATAACACCACTCTAGAGTTATTAGCTAAAGAGAAACGTCAGTATAATGCTTTCTTAATTAATGAACGTCAAAAAACGTACCTTGTAACAACTAAAGTTAACGAACTTGAACAAAGGCTTTCGATGAACAACACCGGTTCTGCTAAAATTCTTGATGTAAAGAAATAAGAGGTTGAAAAGTTAAAACAAGATTTCAAAAGTAGACAAGAAAAAGATACTGAAAAGGTAACGGAACTTAAAGAACAAGTCGACTTTTTTAAAAAAATAATTATAAAGCGAACCAGTCTATTCAAACCATGAGAATGATAGCACCACAATCGTTTTTAAGGGTAAATCTAGTTTTACAAGTCTTAAGTACCTCGACCAAGCTCAAGCTGAGAACCCGCACTTATATCTTGATGAGTCTGAATGGACTGATCAAGATTGCCCTATAGTTAGGTCCGATAGTGATGAGACAAACATTTGAGAAGTATAGAGTAGATCGCCAGTTAATAAAGAGTTTGTGAACCCATATAACTATTCCTATGAAAACAGTCTTTATGGTCTTTTTACTCCACAAACACAAAAGTGTCGTGAGTAATTGTTTTTTGAAAGTAAACAAAGAAGAATTCAGTGGAAAATAATTTTTTCCACTAAGAAATCTAACGTTTCTAAACATATTGGGTACCTGTCTCTTGATGCTTCTAAAAGCAAGAGTAGGCAAGCACTTGGTATTGGTAAACATAACATTGACAATTTTCAATCAATTGTAGAAAGAGACTAGAAAAAACGTGAAAATGATTAGTGGAAAAAAGAGATTTCTCGCGATAACTATGCTTGTGAAAGAACTTTTGATACCGATTGCGGCGAAAACGAAAGAAAATGTTCTTGAATTTGAATGATTAATTCGGTTAGAAAGGTTTGATGATTTGAAATACGTTGTGTCTCTTGAAAAAGAAATTGATGAACTTCAAACTGAAAAATCAGAGTTTTTAAACGAATATGATTTACTCTTACAAGAATGTCTCTCCAAAAATATTTTGTGTGTTGCTGTTAAATCTTGTGCTGATATAGATGAATACTCTGATATTGCATACAAATATCCTGATAAGGTCAAAGAGTGTGAACAATTGAAACTGAGCTTTCGAAACACAATGAAAATGTTGATAAAAAAAGCGTTTACGTTACTCAACACCGAACTGATTTCCTTCAAAAACATTGTCATAGTCTTGAACTTACTTTGCAAAACAAAGTCGGAAGTTTTACAAATGATATTAACTTGTAAGAAAAACTATGGAATCGTTTTGACAATTGAACAAAAAGAGTATGGAAATTACGGATTTGAAAGCTTAGTTACAAGACAAAGACATAGCGATTGAAGAGTTGAAGAAACTCGTTGTTCAGATGGGTGGGAAAATTATGGAACCTAGAGTTGTGAAATCCGTTGTTAGACAACCCAATGCATACAAAGTGACTAAACCATCTGTCTTGGGAAAACCATCTTCTTTCTCAAATTCTTCATTTGCAAAATCTAGGTTTGCCCCCACGACGGATGAAAAGGAAAGGTGTAAAACCCGCATGCTTTTACCATGAATAGTACCCTTAAGATCGTGCGTACTAGATTAAAACTTTCTTAATATAGCATGATTACGATTACGTGTTAGGATTTTACGTATTACGTACGTGTTAGAACACGATAAGTATTTACTACGCACGATCACGTAATAATTATTTGACGATAATTAATCACGAGCATGCGACCATGAAATCATGAACGTAATTAAAACACGAACTATTATAAATTACGTATATATATTTATTACGAGCGTAATTAAATATATTAGATCACGATATTTACGTAACGATAACACTTAAAACGCGAACACAAATAATCACGAACGTGTAACTTATTAATTAGACACGGAAAACATTCGGGTTACCCCTTGTGGGCCCCATTACCACGAAATTTAGGAGGGAGGATGGGCTTAGCCCATCAATTTTTATTAAAAGGGGTTAAATATTTCTTACACTACTCATTTTTAGTTTTACAGAAGATTTTAGGAAAACCCTAAAACCCCCCTCTCTCTTCTCTTTTGGCCGTCACCCTAAGAACACCACAAGGTGGTGGTTTGTGATCTTGGATCTTGGAATTTTAGTTGGTGATCGTGTTTGTTCTTCATCCTTTTGATCCACGGATTCGGTAAATCCTTTTTAAACTTTTTCTTTTGATTTGATCTTTTAATAAATCAAGAACATGTTATGTTTTTACAAAAACCTAATAATTAAACATGGATCTAACATGATTTGGTGTTAAATAAAATCAAAAGGGTGTTTTTAAGGGGTGTTTGTTTTGGCCGCAGGCTGCAACCGAACCCGAATGGGTTTCGGTTTGCCAAGCCGACCACCACCAAGACCATATGGTCTTGGTTGGTGCGTGTGGGTCCCACGGCAGCAAGGTAAACACGGGGTACCCCGAGTTGGTTCGGGGTACGGTGTCGATTTCATGTCCGGTTCATGTTTTTAGCCTAGATCCGGTTCATGGTGTATGTTAGTTTTTTTTTATGTTTATGAACTTATGTTAAAATTAAATTAATAAAATGATGTGATTAATTTAATAACATGACTTAGGTTATTTAATTATTAATGATCATGAAATTATTTTAACCTAAGTATTTATATATTTAAGACTTATAATTAATTAATTATTTTAAAACCATGGATATAATTAATTAATTAACATGACTTAGGTTATATTATTAACATATAATAATACATATTTTAACCTAAGTATTTAACTTATTTAATTAAAAACATGTTATACTTTAATTAAATATTATAACCTATAGTTTAATTAAATTACATGAAATAATTATTAAACTATACATTATATCATATGACTTAGAAAATAATCATGAAAACACTTAGGCTTATATACTTAGCTTATTTAACCAGCTATTTTTAGCAACTTATTTATTTCAGGCAACTAATCTATTTATGGAAACTTATTTAATTAAGGCAACTAATCTATTTATGGAAACTTTCTATTTTTAGAAACTTATATATTTTAAGCAGTAAATCTATTTTTGGAAACTTTCTATTTCTGGAAACTTTCTATTTTTGGAAACTTTCTATTTTGGTAACTTTCTATTTTTGGAAACTTTCTATTTTTGGAAACTTTCTATTTTTGGAAACTTTCTATTTTTGGAAACTTTCTATTTTAGGAAACCTGCTATTTTTGGAAAGTTACTTATTATTACACAGTAAGTATAATAACACATGAAATACCAGAAATACTTAATCAGATTGAACAGAATATAAGATAAAACATAGTTTAAGGC
Source organism: Glebionis coronaria (assembly GCA_025667525.1). Classification (NCBI taxonomy): domain Eukaryota; kingdom Viridiplantae; phylum Streptophyta; class Magnoliopsida; order Asterales; family Asteraceae; genus Glebionis; species Glebionis coronaria. The sequence goes on from CM046879.1 coordinate 100,139,754, forward strand.
TTAGAAACAGTAAAACATGGTAAGAACACATAAAATAAACTAAGACATGACATAAAACCAGCTATGTATTTAGTAAGCAGATACTTATTCATGTACGTATTTATGTAGCACTAGTGATTCGGAAGTAGGATTCTCGCAGTTCGTCTTTCTCGTTCACTGGACATAAGGTACGGATTCCCGTCCTTTCAGTATGGACATTCTTTCCTTATTAGGATTCCCCGTATGCAGCCAACTGTTTTCCCGTAGTATAAGTTATGAGTTTGATTGCTTATGTTTAATTAAGATTACCTATAGCCATATACATGCATGACTAGTTTCACCTAGTTATGGAGGTACCATAACCATAAGATTAGAGGCACTGATGTTATGACTTCACCACGGCGGAGTGATTGCTCGTGGCGTCCCTCCAGCTTTTGGCCATTTATATTATATTTATCATGTGGGGCGTATGGGTGCATCCTAGTTACATGTTTTCAGTCAGGATTTCATGGTGAATGTGGTGTGTGCCTTGCATCCTTCACAAGGAGCTGATCCCTCCTACCCAAAGCCAGTATATTAAATTAGAGGCAGCCCCTCTAATTTGCATGATGAGGTCACCCCTCCAAGTATTCATGCACGGTGGATTTTCATGACCTATATTGGCTAATGGTAAAATATGTTAAACATTTTTCAGAAGATAAACATAAGGCTTTTCAAACTATAAAACCAGTTTTATGAACATGTTCCAGGTTTTCCAGGACTTATACATTTCCGCTGCTATTAAGTCTCTATTATGTTTTAGTCACTTATACTATGTCTATATCCGTGCACTGAGCGTTTTGCTCAGCCGTTACTTTCCTTTCCATGTCCCAAAATGTAACACCCCCAAATTTATACAACTCAATACAGCGGAAGACTCGTTGGTGTTACGGGATAGCACATTACTCACATCATAGACAACGCATAAAAATCGCGTCGTTTAATAATAAAGCATTTCCATTCATAAATATCAAAGTTACATAGGTCCTAAGTCATTGTATTTTATACAGGTTTTACAAAGCATTTGAATGGAAATTAATATTTAAGTGCGGGCCATGAATTCTTGATGTCTTCCCGAGAATTACCTTCAAGTACCTGAGATAAAACATGTTAAAAGAAAAGGTCAGCGATAACGCCGAGTGAATTCATAGAGTTTAATAAAATCCATCAATATAACATCGGTATAAAATTATTACCAAAAATCATTTCGTAAAAATCATTGTAATAGGCCATAAAATAGCCAAAGTCATTTTTATACAAATCCTTATCGAAAATCATAATATAGGCATTTGCCTTAAAAATCATTATACCAGCCAGTGTCGTAAAAACATCATACAATACGTTTTATAACGTTGTATAGATTAAATAAAAACCGTTATATGAATATGGTTATATAAAACCAAAACACGAACATAATATGAATAGTATGACCCCGTATTGCTAGTCAGGCAATACATCGTAATTCGGTGCGTATAGCAGTATTTCATTAATTGGATTATTATAAGCCGCATGACATTGTTACCTTACTACAACAAACAACGGGTAGCTAGCCCGAAACTCATTTGCCCATCTAAATTAGCGTGTCGTCACAAAGGTCACGCTATGTAAATCTTCTCATACATAAATTCGCTTACCAATCAATGTGGCACGACGGGGATCAACCGTTAAGGCGCGAACTGGGGTGATCGTCCCCAAATAGTACTATTATATGCATAAGCGTCTACCAAATCCCGGTAGTTCACAATTCATGCTAATGGGACTTTTAGTGACATAACCTAACTTTAATAATCCATTTTATTTCATCTATCGGGTCATTTAATCATTCATAGGGTCATACAATCATCCGGGTCCAAATCAATAAACAAACAATCGGGACAAATGATGTCCTATTTTATCAAAACTTAACATGTTATCTCCCTCGCGGGTTTATAAAACATTTCATAAAAACATTTAAAAGAATGCGAGGCTATGAACTCACGTTGATGTGGGAAGGCGGGTTATCGGCAATTCGGACGTACGGTGCGTGCTTCAATCACGGAAACCTAGACAAATAATACTCGTCTTAGACTCATGTCCAATGATTTTATAAAAATAAAAATTATGTATACATATGATAATTATATATATGATGATCAAGTGGGTTTACATATTCTCGTTTACTCATTTTAGTGTTATATGTCAATAACTTTTATACTAGTTTACTAGTTTTACCTATTTACACGTTGTAAGTCCAATAAGATTATTATAAGTTCTTTAACTTGTTTTAATCCATTTTATACTTATATTATCAGTATCTATACTTTCCATGTTGGGCCCAAATGGGTTAAGCCCAATAAGTACTTTTTATAAGTGTTTATCTTATTTAGTCCAATTATTAGTCCAATATGCTTAGTTAGCTCGTTAATGTCCGTATGTCCTATAGTTCGGGTTTTATCGGTTTTTACTTGTATTAGTTAGTTATATATCAGTATATGACTTTTAAAAACTTTACATTAGACGGGCTTGATCGTCTATGTTTTAATTGGCGAAAAACGTTAATTTTACGGTAATAGCCGAAAAAGTCGTAAAAGTCAAGTTTATAGTTTTTATTACTTATAACTATTATTCCACTACCATTTTTATAATTTATACACTTATTTAACCTTTTAAATATTTATATAAATAAAATCCATAAGTTAGTGGGTTTTTATTTTACATTTTATACAATATAATTTTGAGTGCTTATATAATAATAATAAACATTAATTCTAAAAATCTGATTTTTATTTTCATCTTCACCAAAACTGCCATATCTATAGTTCTATATGGATATAGAAGCTCAAATTTTTATCACATAAACTACATGATATTTTCTCCATTTAACGCTACTATAGCTACTGTTGAATCAGCCTCTAAGTATTTTCTAAAAATCGTCCAAAACAGTAAACTCAGATTGGTACTCTAAACTTGTTTTGATCATATCTCACTCATTACAATGATTCCATTGCATGGCCAACTCTCACATGTGTACAAGACCCATAGCTTACTGTAAATCCATTATGCCATTTTATCAGTTCATGACATGTTTCTTTACTGTTTATACAGCCATCATTTTTAAGCAAGATTTTAACCTTGTTTCTTATAGTTTTTCACCTTTTTAATCATATTTATCAACACCAAATCCCGACACAATACTTTTAATCATCATTCATCATCATATACATATACATAAGTGAAAGAAATACAAGATTACATAATCAAAAATAACAAGAGGATGAGGAGGACAATCTTTATACCACCAAGTTGATGTAGGTTATGATTTGGACATGGACTTTGATGGAGAAACTTGTGAATAGCCAAGACCATCTTCAAGACCACCAATCTTCATAAACTCCTTGTGGAAAATCAGCCCTAATACTCCATGGAAACTCCTCCTTGGATGTTAAAACTTGCACCAATCTTCCTCTTTTTGAATGGAGATTAACATATGTAAGTTATAACATATGTTTGTGGTTAAATTTGGATCAAATGGGTATTTTGGGGTTGTTTTTGGATGAAATAATAGAGAGAGGAAGAGAGGATTTAGAGTAGTTTGCATGAGTGGAAAATGAGTGTGTGGTTTTGGTTTGTGGTTTTGCTAGTTTTGATGGAAAGTGGCTTACATTGTAAGCTTACAAGGACAAGTGTTTAGCTTGTTAGCTAAACTTTGACACCTAAGTGGTGTGGTGTGAAGGGTTGGATGGTTTGAGTGGGGGTGGGACAAGTGTCCCACTTGTCTCATCCCCATTTATTTACGGGTACTCCTCGATTCTAGTTTCCTCGATTTGCGTGCCCTCGGGTCGTTTTACGAAAAACGTTTTTATAAATTATGAATCAACGACACAAAACGAATCTACTAAAAATTGTTTCATCAAAAACGGAGTTCGAAAACGTAAATACGTAATCCTATGGTTTCCGGTTTAGTCGTAAAGGACGTTAAAATAAAATCGTAAGTCCTAATCTCTTCTCGTAAATTTGTGAGTTTATGAACCAACACAAATTTAAAATCTCAAAATAATATTCACGGAGAAATTTATTTTCTGAAATGTCGGACTGTCACCAAAGACGGTGTATGTAAACGTAAGCACGTAACGTTGAATCCTCCGGTTTAGACGTAGTCGATACTACTTCAAGACGTAAATCCAAATTACTTCCCAAAAATAAGTGAGTTCATAATATAACATTAAAAATAATGTTTGTAAATAATACTTGAGAATAAAATATCAACTATAAATTGACGGATTGTCACAGCATTTACCCCTAAACAGGATCTTTGTCCTCAAAGATCATCTTACTACTCGCTTCTTATAGAGTTAAAGCCATGTGGGTATTTCCTTCACATTCGGTCTTTTGTCACAAGTGTAATTCATTACATACGTGAGTTTTATGAAACATAACTACGGGAATAAGATCAGGCTTAATGTTGACTTACTTTCTCTATCCATGATGTTCACGGGTTTTTGATGAATGCAACTTTTCGCCGATCTAAACTTTATTAAGGAATAGTTAGATTTTCACTTGATAGACATTTTATCAAGTTCGATTTATGAAACATAATTCACGCATCCCTTGAAGTCATAGGGTAGATCCAGCTTATATGCCTTTCAAACCAACTTTTATATCATCTCAATGGTCCCATACAACGGGAACTTACTTCCCATGATCTTTCAGATCATTAGTTCATTTTTTCCAAGGTTAAAATTTTTGGCATAACTTCGCTACCCATTCTGCACTTCAGGGTCTACATTTCATATTCTCATAACCTCCTGCCCACTACCGGTAGTCAATAATCGGATCCTAATTTCAATAATCATTTCAGGTCTCGCGGGTCGAGTATTTTGTAAGGTTAGGTTCGCCATCATAGGAAACCTTAAACCTAAAAGACATGTCCAACTCACAATGGGTGTATGTCGGGTGTCTTCATCTCAACTCCTTCTTACAGATGCTCTAATATATAAATCCTAACAAGATTCGATCTCGATTCTAACATGATAATTATCAATGATAATCTCTCCAAGGAAAACGATTTTACAATTTATTACCAAAGGTCAATCATTCAAACATAGAACAACACTTATAGTATTTTGTATCGTTACTTTACCTCGTCCCTTCGATTGGGGTGGTACACAACACTCTCATCAAGATTCGTTCTCAATGACTTCTGAACAAATCTCTAGAAATTCAATGCGAAGCGAGGATCTTGATAGAGATGATCGATACAGGCACACCATGTTTACATAACTCTTTTAAATACAAAAGAGTCAATTTCTTCATCAAGAATCTATCATTGACAGGAATGATATTAGCAGATTTGGTCAGTCTGTCGACGATGACCCAAATCGAATCAAATTCAGATGATGACCTTTGCAATAGCTAGACGTTTACTAATGTATGAGGCGGTGTGTGCCTTCATAATTTGCCATTAGTACAACTTCTTCTGATAATGATACATTAAATTAGAAATGACAAGAATATAATACTTATACTTACAAGATTCCAACATAACTACATCTCACAATCTCCATAGTTAGGCAACCACAAGTGGCCTTTAAAACATTTAACACTATCGACTTCTCTATTTTAATGGTTCATATTAGCCGCGAACCATTTTTATTATCTATATTATCCTTTTTATAAGCATCGGCTATATTTTAAATTGTTCGGCAATTTATTTTGCACATTCATTATTAAGAAATACATCGTAATTTATTCTTTATCTTTTTTTATAAGGTGTCAGTATCTACATTCATCTTCCCTGATGAAATAATTATCATGACAGTATTCATTCAAAATTTCCTTCTTCATATTTTCTAAGTTTTAGTTTATTCTCAACTATCATTTTTATCCGTTTTACTCAATCTGACGTCTAAAGCGTCGATAATTATTACAAATAATTAAATAATAAATATTCAATTTTTTTTATTTTTTTTTAAATTTTTTTTATGAAATTTAAACATAAAGATTTTAAATTTCTTAGTTCTACCAATTATATAAAGATACTCAAAATAAATTTGAAGGTTAATTAACACGATTTTTGTTGATTTATCGAAAATAATTAATAAGATTCGTAAATGTTTGAAAAATCTTTGGTTATACTTTGGTCAAAATTTTCTTAGTTGAAAAGTAAAAAGTGTTTCAAATTTCAAGTCATGGTTTAAATGGTTTCCTCAATCCCTTTTTAGGTTGTCTTGAGGTATACATGAACATTTACCCCTAAACAGGAGTTTAGTTAAATGTTCTGGGTATAAGGGAATAATCCCTCAAAAGTTCTTTGTTAAAACATTTGTCAAAACACATTTGCACTTCCTTTTTGGTAAAACCCAAAGTCTTAAAAGGGCTCTTAATTTGAAGAGTCAATATATACATATATATATCTTACCATCATTAATTAAACGGTCATTTAATACAAAGGATTAAGTCTTAAATCACATGTTAATTATTTAAGGTACAGGTTTTCACTACTCGGCCCATTCAGGGCAGTCTATAAATAATTATTAACTTCTTCTTATTCTTATAAACAAACAAATGGTCCTTAATGATCACTAGCATGAATTTATCAAATTACAGCCTACACACGAGATTCACCAAATTTATGAATGCTACATGTGCATTAGTCAATCTAAATGACATAACATGAAACTCATAATGTTCATTACAAGTTATGGATGTAATGACTGGAATAGATAATCTTCTTCGCGGATGCGAAGTTGATGATAACCATGCTGTGGATCAAATCTTTTAAACATACGCTAGAACCTTGTAAATGATCGAACCAATCTTCCATTTCGAGTCATGGATATCGTTTTCGATTGTCAATTTACTCAGTTCATAGTAATCTATAAATATAAGGAATAATAACACCATAGCTCTTCATGATGACGAGCTCGGTAGAATAAAATCTTTCTCCGACAACTCTCTCAGTCGTACGATAATTCCTTTAATTCAGATGGTGCTGAAGTACAGTCCACAAGCCACAGGTGCAACACCGAGAATATAATCAATACCAATTTCAACTTACCTTGATGGCAAAAGTCTAGGTAACTTACCAACAAATACCTCTTAAAGTTTCAGATAACAAAAACATCTTTTAATAATTTTAGTTTAAGTTCTTTCTAGATTATAATATCCATGATTAATTCACAACCATTCACGGTATAATTTCAAGTCTAAATGCAGGATATGGTCATCCATCAATAATTATTTAGATCACTTTTGATAATCAACATCTTATCATTTAGGGGAATTCTATTCGAGTTCCCATCAATTAAGACAATGTCGTCATGTCATAATCAATCAATCCATTCTACTGGCACTATCAACTTTCCAGTTTTATTGCCGTCGATAAGATGTGAACTTCTCAAAAGACTAATAATAACTCATAATCCTTCACAATTAAGGGATATCTGGAGACATAACTAACCTTAAAAGAGTAAGGTCAACGCATAATCTACGCGAGAGAATTTCAAATCAGATACAGACGAAAACATTTAACGAATATGAACATATCCCATGTTTCCATAATTTGAGTACGCATTCGAAAGCTCCTCGGTTCGTTACCCAGGTCATTCAAATGAAATCTAATCAAAATAAATGATAGGTATGTCGATACATCCAGTCGGGTATCAACACTTGGTAATCAGATACTTTTCCTAAGAATCTCACTACGGGAGAATTGGACAAGAAGGGAATATCATTTGTCAAATAAGAAAAATTTCCACAGATGATTAAATTCGACTCAGAAGAATAGATGTTATAGGCACATATGTAGGTGTCCCTAACACTATGTCCCTATTTTTCACTTCTTGCAGATCTCATAAAATTTAATCTTTCACAATCTTCAAAGAAAATGTAATGTTTATTAATCAGTTTTATGGTGGCTACTAATCAGCCTTGCATGGTCCATTCCAAATTGTATGTAGGCGCGCAACTATATACAATTTCAAGATTAACGATGCAATACTCAGTTCATCAAAATTTTATCATCATGTTTATAATAAAAACATATTCATGCTTAATTCTTAAATAAGAATCAAAAATAAATTTACAAAGATTTTCTTTGTTATGAGAACAATTAAGTTTTCCAAGGTGTTTTATAAATAACTTCATTTCGATAACGATCACTTGTAAATCTCACTTTGAATAATCCCTATAGTGATGAAAATTCAATTTTTCTCAAGGGATACTGTTTTATCTTATAAAAACAATGAGTGAGCTGCAAAAGAGTGATGAAAGCTTGTTCACCAAGAATTAACTACGATATCAGGAAATGAGCTTATCCAATTAATCATGAGGTTCATGATCTCGATGGCACTCAACAAGAATAATTCACAACGTAACTCAAATCGAGATGAGTACTTGCTCAATGGTTGCATCACTAATGCGAACATTAGGATGAAGCAATAAAAGATAGATAACATCGATAAATGTAGGATTTAGCAATCAAAGGTAGTCTTTTCATTAATCACAAACAAGTCAAAATTGTACTGTAACACATTACGTGTCACTATGTCATACAATTCTCAGAACTCATCCTACCGACTGATATCTCAGTTAAGTTAGGGATATTTAAAAGATACCACAATGAATACTAATCTACAAGAGTCATTAGGTGTTCCACATGTCCTGGAAGATCCATCGGTCCCAATTCAGAAGAAGATTTCTTCAATTTATTTATTGGACACTGGGCATCCTCAGCATTGGACAATGGCCTAGGAACAACACTTAACACGAATCAACAATCAATTAAAACCTTATAATTCAATCACATGACTTAATAATTTCCTCTTATCAATCGCATATTCCATGCAAGTTAAATTTTACTTTATTCAAGTTTCAACCAACTTATACTCAATTCGATATCCTACCTCATTTTCCAATACTTTCAGCCTTATTTATAAACCTTAAAAGGGCAATAAAAGCTCGATATGATCAACACTTAATTTCCAATCCTATAGCTCTTACAACAAAAATTATCAAATGAGCCACTAGTATGAGATGACTCATACATTCAATTAGACTTCTCGGAAAGGTACTAGTGGCATGAGGCTTTTGGGTAATGGTTCCATTGACAGCCTCAAGTGCAACATTCACCCTTTCGATTTCAATTTAAGAATTGGATGACAACGAATCAGATGACATCTTTCTAGGTGGTAATGTTTTGTCAAACTCCACTCTATAAGGAAAGATCGTCATAACATCGATATCAATTTTAATCTCACCAATTCTTCTTCAATATCACAATCAACTAATATCTACATTTCTACGAATATCAACCATTTGTTAAGATCATAGATATCCACAACTTGGTTTAGATCTAGGATAGCTAGAATTCCTACGAGAATAGCTTCGATTAATTTACTAGGGATTTAGGGTTCCTTATGATAATCTACGTCGTATAAATACCTCGTATAAATATCAAAATAATCATCAAACAATCATGTAATCAAATTAAATCATATATATATAATCCAAGTTATATATATATTAAAATAACACTTCTCAGTCTGGCCTTGTCGGTAACTCGGGAATTCTTCGGCACCGTTATAGTCAAAAGATTTTTAGACATTTTTAGAAAAATGTTTATAATTAAAAGATTTTGAAATGTTTTATTCAAAACCTTGGTTTTCAAAAATCTTTCGTTCTCTATAACGAGAGCTCTGATGCCAACCTGTAACACCCCCAAATTTATACAACTCAATACAGCGGAAGACTCGTTGGTGTTACGGGATAGCACATTACTCACATCATAGACAACGCATAAAAATCGCGTCGTTTAATAATAAAGCATTTCCATTCATAAATATCAAAGTTACATAGGTCCCAAGTCATTGTATTTTATACAAGTTTTACAAAGCATTTGAATGGAAATTAATATTTAAGTGCGGGCCATGAATTCTTGATGTCTTCCCGAGAATTACCTTCAAGTACCTGAGATAAAACATGTTAAAAGAAAAGGCCAGCGATAACGCCGAGTGAATTCATAGAGTTTAATAAAATCCATCAATATAACATCGGTATAAAATTATTACCAAAAATCATTTCGTAAAAATCATTGTAATAAGCCATAAAATAGCCAAAGTCATTTTTATACAAATCCTTATCGAAAATCATAATATAGGCATTTGCCTTAAAAATCATTATATGAGCCAATGTCGTAAAAACATCATACAATACGTTTTATAACGTTGTATAGATTAAATAAAAACCGTTATATGAATATGGTTATATAAAACCAAAACACGAACATAATATGAATAGTATGACCCCGTATTGCTAGTCAGGCAATACATCGTAATTCGGTGCGTATAGCAGTATTTCGTTAATTGGATTATTATAAGCCGCATGACATTGTTACCTTACTACAACAAACAACGGGTAGCTAGCCCGAAACTCATTTGCCCATCTAAATTAGCGTGTCGTCACAAAGGTCACGCTATGTAAATCTTCTCATACATAAATTCGCTTACCAATCAATGTGGCACGACGGGGATCAACCGTTAAGGCGCGAACTGGGGTGATCGTCCCCAAATAGTACTATTATATGCATAAGCGTCTACCAAATCCCGGTAGTTCACAATTCATGCTAATGGGACTTTTAGTGACATAACCTAACTTTAATAATCCATTTTATTTCATCTATCGGGTCATTTAATCATTCATAGGGTCATACAGGGTCCAAATCAATAAACAAACAATCGGGACAAATGATGTCCTATTTTATCAAAACTTAACATGTTATCTCCCTCGCGGGTTTATAAAACATTTCATAAAAACATTTAAAAGAGTGCGAGGCTATGAACTCACGTTGATGTGGGAAGGCGGGTTATCGGCAATTCGGACGTACGGTGCGTGTTTCAATCACGGAAACCTAGACAAATAATACTCGTCTTAGAATCATGTCCAATGACTTTATAAAAATAAAAATTATGTATACATATGATGATTATATATATGATGATCAAGTGGGTTTACATATTCTCGTTTACTCATTTTAGTGTTATATGTCAATAACTTTTATACTAGTTTACTAGTTTGACCTATTTACACGTTGTAAGTCCAATAAGCTTATTATAAGTTCTTTAACTTGTTTTAATCCATCTTATATTTATATTATCAGTATCTATACTTTCCATGTTGGCCCAAATGGGTTAAGCCCAATAAGTACTTTTTATAAGTGTTTATCTTATTTAGTCCAATTATTAGTCCAATATGCTTAGTTAGCTCGTTAATGTCCGTATGTCCTATAGTTCGGGTTTATCGGTTTTTACTTGTATTAGTTACTTATATATCAGTATATGACTTTTAAAAACTTTACATTAGACGGGTTTGATCGTCTATGTTTTAATTGGCGAAAAACGTTAATTTTACGGTAATAGCCGAAAAAGTCGTAAAAATCAAGTTTATAGTTTTTATTACTTATAACTATTATTCCACTACCATTTTTATAATTTATACACTTATTTAACCTTTTACATATTTATATAAATAAAATCCATAAGTTAGTTGGTTTTTATTTTACATTTTATACAATATAATTTTGAGTGCTTATATAATAATAATAAACATTAATTCTAAAAATCTGATTTTTATTTTCATCTTCACCAAAACTGCCATATCTAGAGTTCTATATGGATATAGAAGCTCAAATTTTTATCACATAAACTACATAATATTTTATCCATTTAACTCTTCTATAGCTACTGTTGAATCAGCCTCTAAGTACTTTCTAAAAATCGTCCAAAACAGTGAACTCAGATTGGTACTCTAAACTTGTTTTGATCATATCTCACTCATTACAATGATTCCATTGCATGGACAACTCTCACATGTGTACAAGACCCATAGCTTACTGTAAATCCATTAATCTATGCCATTTTATCAGTTCATGACATGTTTCTTTACTGTTTTATACAGCCATCATTTTTAAGCAAGATTTTAACCTTGTTTCTTATAGTTTTTCACCTTTTTAATCATATTTATCAACACTAAATCCCCACACAATACTTTTAATCATCATTCATCATCATATACATATACATAAGTGAAAGAAATACAAGATTTCATAATCAAAAATAACAAGAGGATGAGGAGGACAATCTTTATACCACCAAGTTGATGTAGGTTATGATTTGGACATGGATTTTGATGGAGAAACTTGTGAATAGGCAAGGCCATCTTCAAGACCACCAATCTTCATAAACTCCTTGTGGAAAATCAGCCCTAATACTCTATGGAAACTCCTCCTTGGATGTTAAAACTTGCACCAATCTTCCTCTTTTTGAATGGAGATTAACATATGTAAGTTATAACATATGTTTGTGGTTAAATTTGGATCAAATGGGTATTTTGGGGTTGTTTTTGGACGAAATAATAGAGAGAGGAAGAGAGGATTTAGAGTAGTTTGCATGAGTGGAAAATGAGTGTGTGGTTTTGGTTTGTGGTTTTGCTAGTTTTGATGGAAAGTGGCTTACATTGTAAGCTTACAAGGACAAGTGTTTAGCTTGTTAGCTAAACTTTGACACCTAAGTGGTGTGGTGTGAAGGTTGGATGGTTTGAGTGGGGGTGGGACAAGTGTCCCACTTGTCTCATCCCCATTTATTTACGGGTACTCCTCGATTCTAGTTTCTTCGATTTGCGTGCCCTCGGGTCATTTTACGAAAAACGTTTTTATAAATTATGAATCAACGGCACGAAACGAATCTACTAAAAATTGTTTCATAAAAAACGGAGTTCGAAAACGTAAATACGTAATCCTATGGTTTCCGGTTTAGTCGTAAAGGACGTTAAAATAAAATCGTAAGTCCTAGTCTCTTCTCGTAAATTTGTGAGTTTATGAACCAACACAAATTTAAAATCTCAAAATAATATTCACGGACAAATTTATTTTCTGAAATGTCGGACTGTCACCAAAGACGGTGTATGTAAACGTAAGCACGTAACGTTGAATCCTCCGATTTAGACGTAGTCGATACTACTTCAAGACGTAAATCCAAATTACTTCCCAAAAATAAGTGAGTTCATAATATAACATTAAAAATAATGTTTTTAAATAATACTTGAGAATAAAATATCAACCATAAATTGACGGATTGTCACACAAAACGGCAGGTACCCTAGGAGAGACTCGAGCATTTGGAGGACGTGCATAGGATGGATGCTGCTATAGACTTCTTTTCCTTTTGCCTTCATATACTTATGCTTGTTTAGTCTTTCATTCATTTATTTTGCTTTATTCTGTTTTGGGCTTATGTTTGGGAACCGATGTTTGATTCCGGTTATCCCTATGGTCATGTAATGTTTTATACATTTATCCTTGTATGCTTTGATGACACGCCATAATTACGCGTGACATTCCATTATCAAAATGGGGTGTTACAATTATGGTATCAGAGCCAAGGCTTCGACCTGTAGGCTCTAAAACTCGACTTGTGATTAGTGGGTAGTCACCAGGAGCTTCCTAAGCCAACGTCTGTTATTCTACGTATTGATGTTTTCAGCGCATTGTTGTTTTAACCATGATGTTTTCAGCACCTTGAGGTTTTAACCTTGATGTTTTCATCGATATTGTTTTGCTAATATGGATGGACAACCGTCATTCATATTTAGTTATGTGTCATTGTTTCATGCATAATGTTCCTCGTGAACTGTGGCTATGTGGACTGAACCCCAGTAGTTCATAATTAGTCACATAATTTTTTTTTTGATAAGTTTTGACATGTGAGTTTCATTTATTTATGTTTCATGTATCATTGTTGCAGGGATTATGACTAAGTAATGGTTGGTACATGACTGGCCCTATTTAGTCGCATGTGCTTTTATCAAAACTTTTAATTTTAGGACCGACCCATAGGCGTCCCCTCGCCATGTCTTTTGTTTTGGGACCGACCCATAGGCGTCCCCTCGCACATATAAAAGGTTTTTATGAACTACATTACGCATTCATGCACTGTTTTCATGCATAAATTTTTTCTCATGATTTAAATTGGCATAAATTTTTTTTCATGTCCCCTCATAAGTTATTATGTTTTTATGTCAAGTATGTTTTCATACGGTCATGGTTAACTTCAGTTTCATGCTGATTATGTTATACACTTCTTCGTGATAGATGGTTTCATGTTTCTTCATGATAATTCCGCCTTCATGTTTATTATTGTTTTACACCTCTTTTGTTATTTACGTTGTCCTGCAAGACATTGTTGGAGTTCATTGAATTCTGCTTTCATGATAGTCATGGTTGGTTTTCATTGATCATGCTGTCAGGCAAATCATCGTTGAATTTTGTGTAACCACACTTTAACGTTTCCGTTACAACCAGAATGATGTCTAGGCTAATACTGCCAGGTTATCATGATGGTTTTCCTAACCGTTTAACCGATATACTTTCCTTAAATCATGAAAAATGATCGACCCCATACCGATCATTTCATGTGCATTCCACGTGTACTCCACGTACCGTATTTCATGTGTATTACACGTACCTTAATCCATGTATATTCCACTTGCAATACTTCACGAGTATTCGCTAGTCGATTCTGAATCACCTCAGGCGTATTTTCTGTTGCTGATATTCTGATGCCGCTCATAACTTGGAGATGTTACTAAAGTTTGATGCTGCTGACGTTCGGAGATGCTACGAGATGCGGATGCTGTTCACAACCTGGAGATCCTACTAGACGAAGACAAAGGCGTCGGAGCAAAGCAATTGGACGAGAAGATGCTTCACCATCAGATGATTCCCATCAATCATTTCCCCTAATTCTTAGTTACATGTCACACGTCATTCGGCTGTCATTTCAGCCATATGAGTGCAAACCGGTACCAGCCGGCCACTCAGATGAATAGTACATGAATCACGGTCATGAGAATGACCATCATGGAACTGACAGACAGGACGATAGTAACCACTACTATGACAGCAACTATCCTAAAAATCGTAACCGAGGCTCCGGCCGCGGACGTGATCAGAATACAAATGATCAGTAGTCCAACCGATCCGCCAATTCTGGCATAATAACCTAATATTTGTAGTTCTATTTGTTTCACATCTCGAGACACATGTCAAGACATCAGTCAAGACACATGTCTCACGTATACTTTCTGAAGACACATGTCAAGACATCAGTCAAGACACATGTCTCACGTATACTTTCTGAAGACACATGTCAAGACACCAGTCAAGACATATGTCATGCTTATAGTTCCAAGACACGAGTCAAGACACATGACTCACGTCCAACTATGGAACATTTCTAAGAAATTCAGGGTACCCTCCAAGGGTATATCCATTTTGTTGTGCCATGTATTAATCAGGCCACAAGAATTTCAATACCATTATCGGCGTATCAGTGAGAACTGTCACGTTGCCGATGTCACTTTCATTCTTTCACCATACTTCATATATTCATGACCATGAAGGACGCCTTTCGTATTCCCACGTATACGAAGGTTTTCCTTCAGCTTAATGATGAGATCCAAGCTTTTAACGCATTCCCTCGGACAGACACGAGATGAATTTTATCCTAATTATGTACTATGAACAGCACACCATGCTACGATTCATAATTATGTACAGTAATGTTCAGGCTCCTGAATACATTCAGCTTGATTTTACATAGGGAAAATCGGTACAAATTATCTATGCTTACAAGCATGTGCGTTGTTAGCCATGGTCGCTATAATTTACTAGTTGTCAGTAAGACACGACCACTTAAGTCTTCTACGCATAACCAGTTGATTATTCCAAAATCTTCCCATACATTCCAGGAGAACCTACAAGGAGAAGGATGGTACCATGAGATTATGTGTCGACTACCGTCGACTTAAACAAATCACCATTCATGACCGTTATTCTCCTCCACATATTGACAACATGTCCAATCAACCGTATGGTGTTAATCACTTTTCCAAGATCGAACTCATGATCATGCTGCCAACAGTGACGAATGAAACAACAGGACATGTCCATGACTGCTATTCGTACACGACTCGGTCATGCTAGATTTATAATTTTGAATTAGTCTCATCAATGCTCCAACGACATTATAAGAATGAGTTTCCATGAACTCATAGCAAATTCATCAGTGTTTTCATTGAGGATAACCTGATTTCCTTTAAGCCTAGAAGAAGAACAGGAAGACCATATCTGCACTATGTTGCAAATTCTATGACAAGAGAAATTTCACCCTGGAAATTTTTCCAATATCAATTCTGTTTGATTACAGTGACACGCTGGATCACATGGATTTGCATGGTTAATCTTACCATGACTCTGCTTATGGAGTAAAGGAGAGAACCCTACACTACATTAGGTGTTCTAGAAAATCCTACGCTAGGAGAAGTCTAGAGTCAGAGACTCAGAGTTTCACAAACTCCTATGTATCAAGTTCTACGAAGCAAGATACAGTTACGTTCATATCTAGGTACCTGACATACCAACAGGTTAAGATAGGACACCAACAAACTGGGATGGTTTTCATCATCTGAAATGGTGAATTGAAATGGGACAAGATCTCCACGGATTTTGGCTACCAGTTTAACGCAAACTCCGAAGAAGCATGATGCTATCTGGTTTATTGCAAACAGTTTGATCAAGTCTGCAGAATCCTTACATCCGCAAGGATTGCAGAACCAACAGATTGATCAGACATGTTCCAGCCAAGGCTCATCCGACCACTTGGTAATCCCTCAGCTATCGGGTCAGACAAAGATTCGCAGTTGTACTCCTATATTACTTCACGCCTTCATTCGGATTCCACGACTTGCTTTCGCGCTCGCGTTCATGACACCATTCACATTCATGATGGTATCTTGACTTGCGATTTTAAGTTCATTTTTCTCATTCTAGGAAGTTTTGCAAGAACTTGAGAGACCAGACCCAAGTTTAGTATAACTCCCTATCCTCAGATAGACGTTTCTCGTCATAATCTATGTCTCACCTTCTAGCGTTTGTCATTGCCGCCATTATATTCTATGATCACGATATGTTTCACATGTCATGTTCATTCCACGTTCCTCATATCCTGATCAAGATATGTTACACGTATCAGGGATCACGATATGTTTACTCATACTACACTCGCCATATCTCCATGTAGCACGTTCATATTTTTTCACGTATCACGTTCAAAATTTTTCACGTACTACGTTTCTTTATGTCTCGCGCATCGTTTCTAATTATCAGTTAAGTCGGATTGTTTTGCACCATAATGTTTCGGTTACTCTTACACTTCAATTCTTATTCCCTCGATCGAATTTAGGGGATCTACCTTACGTTGATAACCAGGAACTTCTTCGTATTCCAAGTCAAGGTCAGGAGGACCAAGACTTATCATTCGTGTCAAGATCTTATGAGGAACCGTTCCAAGAGGGAAGCCACTTGGAAACGGACAAGTTCATCTGGACTTCTTATCCGTTTTCTCTTATCAATTAGATATGTCCTTTCAGCCACGTCACGTTTCATGTCCTTTCAAGACATGTCACGTTCCGCGTTCCTTCTGCCAGGTCACCTGTACGTTCATTTACCTTACATACCCTCTCAGTTTGATTCGGGTATGTTTCTCCTTCTGTTACGTTATCTATAATTCGGGGACGAATTATTCTTTTTAGGGGGGTAGAGTTGTAAAACCCGCATGCTTTTACCATGAATAGTACCCTTAAGATCGTACGTACTAGATTAAAACTTTCTTAATATAGCATGATTACGATTACGTGTTAGGATTTTACGTATTACGTACGTGTTAGAACACGATAAGTATTTACTACGCACGATCACGTAATAATTATTTGACGATAATTAATCACGAGCATGCGACCATGAAATCATGAACGTAATTAAAACACGAACTATTATAAATTACGTATATATATTTATTACGAGCGTAATTAAATATATTAGATCACGATATTTACGTAACGAGAACACTTAAAACGCGAACACAAATAATCACGAACGTGTAACTTATTAATTAGACACGGAAAACATTCGGGTTACCCCTTGTGGGCCCCATTACCACGAAATTTAGGAGGGAGGATGGGCTTAGCCCATCAATTTTTACTAAAAGGGGTTAAATATTTCTTACACTACTCATTTTTAGTTTTACAGAAGATTTTAGAAAAACCCTAAAACCCTCCTCTCTCTTCTCTTTTGGCCGCCACCCTAAGAACACCACAATGTGGTGGTTTGTGATCTTGGATCTTGGAATTTTAGTTGGTGATCGTGTTTGTTCTTCATCCTTTTGATCCACGGATTCGGTAAATCCTTTTTAAACTTTTTCTTTTGATTTGATCTTTTAATAAATCAAGAACATGTTATGTTTTTACAAAAACCTAATAATTAAACATGGATCTAACATGATTTGGTGTTAAATAAAATCAAAAGGGTGTTTTTAAGGGGTGTTTGTATTGGCCGCAGGCTGCCACCGAACCCGAATGGGTTTCGGTTTGCCAAGCCGACCACCACCAAGACCATATGGTCTTGGTTGGTACGTGTGGGTCCCACGGCAACAAGGTAAACACGGGGTACCCCGAGTTGGTTCGGGGTACGATGTCGATTTCATGTCCGGTTCATGTTTTTAGCCTAGATCCGGTTCATGGTGTATGTTAGTTTTTTTTTATGTTTATGAACTTAAGTTAAAATTAAATTAATAAAATGATGTGATTAATTTAATAACATGACTTAGGTTATTTAATTATTAATGATCATGAAATTATTTTAACCTAAGTATTTATATATTTAAGACTTATAATTAATTAATTATTTTAAAACCATGGATATAATTAATTAATTAACATGACTTAGGTTATATTATTAACATATAATAATACATATTTTAACCTAAGTATTTAACTTATTTAATTAAAAACATGTTATACTTTAATTAAATATTATAACCTATAGTTTAATTAAATTACATGAAATAATTATTAAACTATACATTATATCATATGACTTAGAAAATAATCATGAAAACACTTAGGCTTATATACTTAGCTTATTTAACCAGCTATTTTTAGAAACTTATTTATTCCAGGCAGCTAATCTATTTATGGAAACTTATTTAATTAAGACAGCTAATCTATTTATGGAAACTTTCTATTTTAGAAACTTATCTATTTTAAGCAGTGAATCTATTTTTGGAAACTTTCTATTTTTGGAAACTTTCTATTTTTGGAAACTTTCTATTTTAGGAAACCTGCTATTTTTGGAAAGTTACTTATTATTACACAGTAAGTATAATAACACATGAAATACCAGAAATACTTAATCAGATTAAACAGAATATAAGATAAAACACAGTTTAAGGCTTAGAAACAGTAAAACATGGTAAGAACACATAAAATAAGCTAGGACATGACATAAAACCAGCTATGTATTTAGTAAGCAGATACTTATTCATGTACGTATTTATGTAGCACTAGTGATTCGGAAGTAGGATTCTCGCAGTTCGTCTTTCTCGTTCACTGGACATAAGGTACGGATTCCCGTCCTTTCACAATGGACATTCTTTCCTTATTAGGATTCCCCGTATGCAGCCAACTGTTTTCCCGTAGTATAAGTTATGAGTTTGATTGCTTATGTTTAATTAAGATTACCTATAGCCATATACATGCATGACCAGTTTCACCTAGTTATGGAGGTACCATAACCATAACATTAGAGGCACTGATGTTATGACTTCACCACGGCGGAGTGATTGCTCGTGGCGTCCCTTCAGCTTTTGGCCATTTATATTATATTTATCATGTGGGGCGTATGGGTGCATCCTAGTTACATGTTTTCAGTCAGGATTTCATGGTGAATGTGGTGTGTGCCTTGCATCCTTCACAAGGAGCTGATCCCTCCTACCCAAAGCCAGTATATTAAATTATAGACAGCCCCTCTAATTTGCATGATGAGGTCACCCCTCCAAGTATTCATGCACGGTGGATTTTCATGACCTATATTGGCTAATGGTAAAATATGTTAAACAGTTTTCATAAGATAAACATAAGGCTTTTCAAACTATAAAACCAGTTTTATGAACATGTTCCAGGTTTTCCAGGACTTATACATTTCCGCTGCTATTAAGTCTCTATTATGTTTTAGTCACTTATACTATGTCTATATCCGTGCACTGAGCGTTTTGCTCAGCCGTTACTTTCCTTTCCATGTCCCAAAACGGCAGGTACCCTAGGAGAGACTCGAGCATTTGGAGGATGTGCATAGGATGGAAGCTGGTATAGACTTCTTTTCCTTTTGCCTTCATATACTTATGCTTGTTTAGTCTTTCATTCATTTCTTTTGCTTTATTATGTTTTGGGC
Organism: Glebionis coronaria; assembly: GCA_025667525.1. Taxonomy (NCBI): domain Eukaryota; kingdom Viridiplantae; phylum Streptophyta; class Magnoliopsida; order Asterales; family Asteraceae; genus Glebionis; species Glebionis coronaria. The sequence goes on from CM046879.1 coordinate 100,160,089, forward strand.
TTATGTTTGGGAACCGATGTTTGATTTCGGTTATCCTTATGGTCATGTAATGTTTTATACATTTATCCTTGTATGCTTTGATGACACGCCATAATTACGCGTGACATTCCATTATCAAAATGGGGTGTTACAAAAGGTTACCACAAATTCATCCCAAAACAGATATTCGAGCACAAAGAATTAAGAACACAAATGTGATTAAACCAGGGATGTATAGATTAGTCACTAAACTCACACAAAACAAAGATAGTCAATTGCCTCAGACTTCTAGAAATATTAATAGACGTGTGTCTTTTACTACAGGAGTAGTCCTCAATGCTAGTGTTAGCCGACCTCAGCTTTAGAGCACTCAAATGAATGATAAGGTTTGGCAAAACAAGAGTCAAGGGAAGATGAAGAAAGTAGAAGACCACCCTAGGAATTTTAATGTTTCTAAGAATAAAACGTCTATAATCGCATGTATTGACGATTTGAATGCTTTGGCTGCTTTGAATGCATTGAATGTTAAGTTTGTTTGTGTGAAATGTGGAAAATTTGTTATTAATGCGATTCATACTAAGTGTGCTTTGAATAGTAAGAATGGCGTAGTACCTAGAACTAAGAGGCAAATTGTGGTGCCTATTAGTGCTAGTAAACCCAAAATCAAAGTGAACGATACTGGTGCAACCTCCCCTAAGAAAAGTATTGCATCAAACTCCACTGCTGGATACTTTAGAAGCAGAACTAGGGAATTATATGAGTCTACTAGCAAGTCTTAGAAATGGTGATTTGCTAATCAATGTCCTCCAGGATATAAATAGGTGCCCAAGGTTAGAACTATAAAATGTGACAACGAGTGTTAGTGTGCCTTTAAGTGTTGAAACTAGGGAAACTAATCTAACATCGAATCCAATTTATCAAATTCTCCATCGTGTTCTAAATCTTCTTCATGTGATAGAAATAATTCTTTCATACTGGACTCCGGATGCACGAAGCATATGACGGGGAATCTCAGGCTTCTAATTAATTTCTTTGAGAAGTTCCTGGGTACGGTCCGATTCAGAAATGATCAATTTGCACCGATCCTAGAATATGGAGATTTGGTTCAAGGGAATATCACAATCAAAAGGGTATACTACGTCGAAGGTCTCAATCACAATCTTTTCTCGGTTGGCCAATTATGTGATGCGAATTTGGAGGTTGCTTTTAGAAAGAAGACATGTTTTTTTCGAGATTATGATGGGAATGGTTTACTCTCCAGTTCACGGGGTACAGATCTGTACACAATTTCTCTTCAAGACACAACTTCCACAACTCCAATTTGCTTCATGGCTAAAGCTTCCACGACTCAAGCATGGTTATGGCATCAACGTCTTACTCATCTCAATTTGATACCATTAACCTGCTTTCCAATAAAGATATTTTTAGAGGCTTTGCAAACTTGAAATTCATCACATAATCTTTGTTCTTCTTATGAGCTTTCTAAAGCTAAACAGGTTGTTTCAAGACAAAGACTACACCAAGCTCTAAAGGATGGTTAGATCTTCTTCATATGGATTTGTATGGTCCTATGCGTGTTCAAAGTATCAATGTGAAGAAATAGGTAATTGTCGATGACTGCTCAAGGTACACGTGGACTCATTTCTTGAGGTCTAAGGATGAAACACCTGAAGTTATCACTAACTTCCTAAAGCAGATACAACGTGGTCTTCAAGCAAAAGTAAGAGTAGTTCGTAACGACAAAGGAACAAAAATTTTGAATTTAATTCTGAACAAATATTTTGAAGTCGAAGGGATTGAACATGAAACATCTATTGCTATAACACCTAAACAAAATGGCGTTGTTGAAAGACGAAACCGTACTTTAGTTGAGGCTACTCGAACATTGTTATCCGCTTCAAAAGTACCACTATTCTTTTGTGCCAAAACGGTGTCAACCGCATGCTACACACAAAATCGTTCCTTAATTATTCCAAGACACGAAAAGACACCATATCACATAATCATGATCAAAAACCTTCATTCAAACACCTTCACCTATTTGGATGTACGTGTTACATAATACGAGATGGTGAAAATTTGGATAAGATGAAAGAGAAAGGTGATGCATGCATTTTAGTGGGATATGCAACTCACTCTAAGGGATATAGAGTGTATAACAAGAGAACAAAATTGATAGTCGAGACTATTCATGTCAGATTCGATAAATTACAAGAAATGGCACTTTAACAAAACAATTTAAGTCCCGATCCACAACGACAAAATACTTCTGTGCATAACCGCACGGAACTCATAATTCATGACCACAACAATGAACCTCCAAGTTCAAAGCTGGTTCAAGAAAATGTTCCAACAGCACATATGACAGTGGACACGACAATTGAAGAGTTGGAAATGTTATATGGACCAATGTTTGATGAATACTTCATCAGAGAGAAACATGTTGTATCGAAGTCTTCCTTTGTTACTCATGATAAAAATGATGATACCGATCATCATCAACAAAAGGATACAACTTCATCTACTTCAACACGGGTTGCTGCAGATTTATCTCCTCTGAATATTACATCAACAACCGATCCCACAACATCCACAACTACTGTCATTGCTCCAGAGAACATAAATCAAGCAGAGAATGCATTATCTGACGAAGATGATTTTCACAACCCATTCGGTACATCGGTACACAAAATTGGAGAGTCTTCTAATCACCATGTTGATCTGTCAAATATGTATATGTTCTACCAACGACAACCGTCAACAAATCATTGGACACGAGATCACCCTTTGGTTCAAGTAATTGGAAACCCTTCACAACCTGTTCATACGAGACGAAAACTAGAAACCGATGGCGATGTTTGTATGTTCGCACTCACCGTGAGTAAAGTAGAACCGAAAAAAATCAAAGAAGCCATGGATGATCATGCCTGGATTGAATCGATGCAAGATAAACTTCAACAATTTGAAAGACTTGAGGTCTGGGAACTTGTTGACAGACCATACGATGTAAAGCCGTTAAACCTTCGATGGATCTGGAAAAACAAAATGGATGAAGAAAACATGATCATCAAGAACAAATCCAGGCTAATGGCTAAGGGGTATGGCCAGAAAGAGGGAAATTATTTGTAAGAATCATTTACACTAGTGGCTCTTTTGGAAGGGGTCAGGATTTTCCTCGCTTATGCTGCACATAAGGGATTCATCGTTTATCAAATGGACGTGAAGACGGAATTTCTTAATGGTCCTTTGAAAGAATAAGTCTATGTCACACAACCGGAAGGATTCATTAATTCACATTATCTTGACAAGGTGTATCGTCTCCACAAAGCACTTTATGAACTAAATCAAGCTCCAAGATCATGGTACGATGAGCTTTCGAAATTTCTTGTATCCAAAGGTTTCTCAAAAGGTTCCATTGATCTAACTTTGTTCATATATAAATATGGGATGACATTTTTCTTGTGTAGATTTACGTTGATGACATTATTTTCGGGTCTACAAGCCCAAAACTTTCAAAATGGTTTGAAAAACTAATGCACAGCAAATTTGAAATGTCAATGATGGGCGAACTAAAATTCTTTCTAGGAATTCAAGTTCACCAATACCCAAGTGGTATCTTTATTAACCAAGCTAAATATTGTTAATAGATAATCAAAAATCATGGTATGACCTCATGTGACCCCGTTAGGACACCATTGTCAACCAACTCCATAGATGCTGACTTGGAGGGATTGCCCATAGATCAAACAAAATATCGTTCCATGATCGGGTCCCTCATGTACTTGACGGCAAGCAGACCAGATATTACACATGCAACATGCTATTCTGCATGATATCAAGCCAGACCCACTGAAAAGCAGCTCAAGGAGGTTTAATGGATCTTTCGATACCTTAAGAACACCATTCATTTGGGACTCTAGTATCCGAAGGAAACCGATTTCTTTCTAACGGCATATTCAAATTCTGATCACAAAGGTGTCTTGATTCTCGAAAAGGTACTTCTGGTGGTGCATAATTTTTAGGGCAAGACAAGCTCATGGGATGGTCTTCCAAGAAGCAGGATTGAATGTCTCTTTCAGCAGCCGAAGCGGATTATGTGTCTCTATCTGTGTGTTGTGCTCAAATTCTTTGGATGAGAACAGAATTCACGGATTATGCTTCCACTTTGATAAAGTACCATTGTACTGTGACTCAAAGTCGGACATAGCCATCTCCTTCAATCCGGTACAGCATTCTCGCACGAATCACATTGACGTTAGATCACTTCGTAAAGGAACAAGTTGAACGTGTTATCGTTGAATTATACTTTGTTGGAACGGATTACCAATTAGCTGACTTGTATACGAAAGATAGGTTTGAGTACCTCGTTAGACAAATTGGTATGAGATGTTTGACTCCAGCAGAGTTGGAGATTCTGGCAAAGGTTACTGCTTGATCTATCTATCAAACATCTACTTGTAAATATCTATGAAAAGCAAAATACAAAAATATAAAACATATAAAAACAAAATTAAAAATTAAAAATCTTTGATAATCCAAAAATATTCTTCTCAACATGTCTTTCAGTATCGATAATATGGGCGTACCTAGAAATGTCGCTCAATAACGACACGGGTGTGTACGTAAAGCTCGAATGAAAGTTGTAAATATTTTTCAAAACATGTCATTTCTATTTTTTAATAAAGGAAAGTCTCTTTTGGACAATTTTTCCAACAACGGGTTAAGCTTGTCACAAAACATTCAAGGTTTTGAGCTCAACACAATGGCTTGTAATCACTTTCAGATTGCAACCCGGATCTATATTCACGGGGGAGTGTACGATTTAGTGCGCTTACCCTCAGCAAAATAAGAGAAATATTCTTACACTTGAATATATTCGTCAAGACATTCAAAGCCTATGAACTCAAGTTTATGATTTAGAAACACCATGTCACCAAAAAGAATGGTTTTTCGAAAAGCGTTGAACACAATTTTTTCAAGAGTGTTTCAAGAGTTTTTCAATGATTATTCAAAATCTTTTAAAAATTGTGTGTTCAACAACTCTCATCCTCAAAATTTATATATGGATCATATCCTCGTAATGACAAATCAATTGGATCAACTTTTGAGGGGGAGCTTTCCACAATCAAAGTTAATGTTGTTAGATATATTAAGTCAAGACAATTTTTATGTATCCAACACATTGTGTGAATTTATCATTTGGTACAATTCACATGAAAAAGCTTTGATGTGCGTGAACATTCTTTAACGATAATCTTTATGTGTTCATGAACATGTAGTGTGTGAGTACAATTTTTTCAAGAGTTTTTCAATGATTATTCAAAATCTTTGAAAAATTTTATGCTCGACACTACATAAAATGTTCCTATAATTCATGCCAAGTTTGACACATTTTTCTCCCGGAAGATTTTCAATACTATTTTTCATGATATATTTTAATCAAATTTGGTATCTCTAATATCAAACGATTTTATATATTAGAGATGGGGAAGAAAATGTGATTAAAATGTGATCTAATATATGAAACGAACATATAAGACTCAAGAATTTTAACTCTTACCCGCATGTGTGAAACACTATCGATGCACATGTGAAGGGGGAGCTTTTCTGAAATGTCAAAACTATCAAGGTGTTAAAAGGTTTTTCAGACACCTTGATTGACTTTCAAGTGGTTTTATGGTTACGATCTAATACCCACAACCTCTTTAATTCACGACATTATTGGTGTCAAAAGGTGGTTAGGTGTATGTCCTATGATCCAACGAGAACTTGAGGGATCTTCCGAGGGACAATCCAATAGATTATTAGAAGTCCTTAAGAAAGATGGAGTAGAATGTTAAAAGGGGAAAAATGCTGACTAAGTACTTAATCTAGCACTAGAACATTTACAACAAGGTGCTAGTGATGACGCCTTGGTAAGCATTGAAGGGGTTGAAGAATGAAAAAGAAATGTAAGGATAAAGGGTGAAAAGAAAATAGCCCTCCATACAACTTCGGTAGAAACCGGGTCAACACATCATGAAGACAAGACATCATAGACCCAGTGATGTAATGCACAACCCTTCCCTAGTTAACTCAGGCTTCTCTCAAAAGAAGTTTGTTTTATAGTCACGGAGATCAACCCGACTTCTATTGACTTTCTCACTCCGAGATAGTTAATATTGAATAGGTGGCATCTCCTCCAGCCTCTGATCACCAAAAGTGCACAAATCGAGTCTAGAGCCAAGAGATCAATCAAATCTTGTTAGGACACACCGCATGACGAAGAAGAGAGTCCTATGCTATATCCTTGTGATATTGCTAGAACACTCAGAGTGATACTATTTAGTGTTCACAATGGTGAGTAGAAATTCTTCCATTGTTAACATCAAACATCACTGCGGTAGGTCATGTGTAAGATCTTTTATGAATTGAACATGTGTAAAACTGGAAAGAAACAGTTGTTTGATTCTTAATTGATTCAAACTCGTTCCAGGTTTTTACGCAATATCTTTATGGTCTTTCCAGGACATTCAGAGTGATACTCTTCAGTATTCACAATGAAGAATGGAAATCCTTCTAGTGTTATCATCAAACAGCGCTACGGTAAGTGATTTGCGAGATTACTTACGAATCAAGCTTGTGTCAATTGGAAAAAAACAATGGTAAGATTCTTTATGAATCAAACTTGTTCCAAGAATTTGAATTGACGACTTTAATAAGACGGATTAACTTATCCAACTGATTCACTTTTTACGTTCACAGTCTTGCTTTGATACGGTTAAGTAAAGAGAATGGCTAGTACAGCCGCGAAACCCTATCAAAGAGGTTCTTATTTGAATCTACCTAATCACATGTACGGTATTTAATATCGTATAACGGTCTTCACCAACCGGAAGTAAAACGCTATCGATTTATGACAAAATGTCAAATCCATTTAGTCCGTGTTTATGTCTAGTATCGAGAAGGTGGCGTTGAGGTGTACTCAGCAAATTCAAAGATTCAAAACCACACACTCATGCCCAAAGACATATTCAATAATCAAGAAAGCTAAAGACTTCCGCAACTCTGATGATCAGAATCTTCCTTAACTATTAATGTAGAGGAATGACCTCTCTTTAAAGGAGATTACTAGCAAGCTTTCAAGATGGTGCAAAGTGTGAGCATGTGGTTGAAGACACAAGATCACAAGATGGCAAAGACAAATCAAGGATGGTGACCAACAGAATGAATTAGTCACTCATTTGAAGATATTAACAATAAAGATAGATAATCTCTATAAATCCTTGCATGTCGTAGAGGAATGACCTCTCAGTGAGGGAGATGTTAGTCTCAGAATATTGTATCATCAAGAATGACTCGGTCACATATTTGAAGATCTCAAGTTTAAAGACAAAGTCGAAAGACAACGAAAAAGTTTCAAAGATCACAACATGAAGGAACAAGAATACTATTACACGTTCCTGACTCATTTATAGCGAGATTAGTAATCTATAAATCTCCAAACATCGTAGAGGAATGACCTCTCATTGCGGGAGATTGTTAGCCTCAAAATATTGAGTCAAGCAAGAATGTTCGGTCATAGGTTATTATGTATCATTTATTTGAACGTTGTAACAAGTAGTAGGATAGTCAGGATTCACGGGCTTGAATTTAAGATACAAAGTTCATGTATAAGGACCTAAAGCCCAAAGACAATCCCGGCCCATGACCATGAAGCCTATTCATCTACATATGAGACGTGGGTATTTATACAACCCTCCTAGCATGTTAGGAGGGTGTTGGTAACATTGTATTCTTATTCTCACAATCTAATATTCACCAAGTTCCAACAATTCTCTCTACTTTATCTCTCTAAACTTTATCTCTTTTCTTATACGTTTCATCTATTTTCTATCTTATTTCTATAAATCTATCATGGTGAAGTGATATATATTTGAGTACAACAAAATTTTTCTATAAATTAGTTAACAAACAGTTTGGTTAACGTAGGTTTCATATTCAGCCCTAGTACACCATGTCAAGTGGTATTGATTTCTCGGCTTAAATATTCTTTGGAGTGATCTTGGAGAGATTCTAATTCGGACTTATTAATTTCCACATTTTAAACCAAAGCATATAAATGATAGAAGACCCACAATTTATTCATTAAAATATACCTATAAAAATGATATTATTTCAAGAGATACAAATAAGTTAGTCCTGCTAACTTCTCGGACCGATAGAGAACACAGACAAATGTTTTCACGACACCCTGAGTAAGCAACGATGGGCACTAGATTCAGGCAATCTTAAAAACAAAAGTATTCACAACACTTCTTTGATGTATAGTTAATAGCATAAGTATTCACAAAATGATAGAATACCACACAATTTATTCATTAAAATATACCTATGAAAATGATATTATTTCAAGAGATACAAATAAGTTAGTCGTGCTAACTTCTCGGACCGATAGCAGAACATAGACAAATGTTATCGCGACACCCTGAGTAATCAGTTGTTTGTAGTGATGGGCACTAGATTAAGGCAGTCTTAAAGAGAAAAGTATTCACAACACTTCTTTGGCGTGTTGATCCCTTTGATTGGATCTATATTCTGTTAAGAATTAGTATAGTAGTTTGTAATCACACTAAAACACTTTGAGAACTCTTAATCAACTAAATAATTTATGTGGAATCTAACTTATAAAGCACAGAAGAACATAATTACTTTTAACTATTCGATTCTCTTATTAATCGACTTGAATGAGGTACATGAATGTCATCGTACCTATGTTCCTTTTATAGAGTAAGGAACCCTAGAAACCTTAGAATATTCTATAAAGATAAGTATATCAGAAACGATATATTATCAATATTCTAACTATAAAGTATATCACATAAGATATACTCTAACTATATCTATGACATATCTTATACCAAGATATATTCATCCTAATCAATATAGCAGTACTTGTACTTAACACTAACAGTACTTGCTATGTACCGCGTTAACACTAACGGTACTTGCTAACACTAACAATACTTATACTTACACTCACAGTACTTGGTACTTTATAAATAATTCCCAACAATCCTCCCCTAAACAAGAATGACAACTTGTTTTCTTCTTGTTTCTCTTTATACTGAATGTATGAGAACATGTGTCTTCGGTATTCTCTTCAAACTTGGATTGAACTTGGTAATTTGTACTTGTATCCAACTGAATGTAGCCAAACACTTTTATGCAGATCTTCTTCTAATGAGATAACCTTCATGTCTCATGAATATCATCTTTGTCTTCAAATTTGTGATCTTCTTGTGTCTTGTAACCATTCATTTTGTTTCTGTGGCAATAGTAATTGTCTTCTTGACTTAAATATGTGAACTCTTGATCATGAACTTCTGTCTTGATTTGATGAGACAAAACCTTTTGAGTATTCTTTCTTTGAAACTAATACTCCTTGCTTGCATCTTCATACCTGAAATAAAACAGTTAACAACAACAACCAATCTATATTGGCTTCATGATTTTTAGCAAATCATCATCTATCAACGGATTTGATTTATTCTTTACTAGTTAGCCATACACTCTGGAATAGCCAATACTTTATTCATAAAGAATAAGGTGTACTGATAACCCTACAATTTAAGGTAAACTATCAACCATCAATGAATTTGATAATGTCTTTACCTAGTACCGTTTGTCTAGGACTAGCCAACTCTTTGTCTCGAAACATGGTGAGTTAGAACCATATAGTTTTTAGCAAACTACCAACTGTCAACGAATTTGAGAAGTCTTTACCACAAACCGTTTGCTTATGGACTAGCCATTTCTTATGTGTGTTAGACATGGTGAACTGAGAACCATTTGTAAAGTGTGATTGTAAATCAAACACTTAAGGCTCTTTCTCAGCTTCTTCCTCTTTCTCCAAATCCTTGATTTGTTGTTTAACCATTCTGATCAACTCAAAGCACTAGCAGACTCTTCTGAAACTTCCAATTGTTGCTTGATGTGTTGGGAAATGTGTCGGTGTGTTTTAATTAAATACGTTATAGAGCAAATTTAGTAAATTACCATTAGGAAAAGGTAATAATCCAAAAATAAACTAAAGACGAATCAATTAAACACGAGAGTGATCCCGGTTCGTTATACACAAGGAACTTGTGAATTTGAGACGTTCGTTTTGAATTGGACAATTGATTTAAATTGGGTTTCGGTTTTTATCTAATTTAATTCTACCAATGTTAAACCTAAAGTGCATGAATCGTATCCTAAAATTAAATCTAATAGACAAATATTTAAACTAAATAAATTTTTATTTAAACTTCACTTTTACTTTTTAATTAAACAAACTATTTAAACAAAAATTATTTGAACTAAAATTATTTAAAGCAAAATTGTTTAAAACTATATTACTAAAAATCAAATTCTATAACAATTTAAATTTTAAAAAGTAATGAAATATATTTATTTATTTATTTTCTTAAACGTTATAAAATTTATTTTAAAGTAATGATTTGAATTTAATTAATGGAAACTTTGCATAATTAAAAGTCAATAAAATGATTAATATTAAAAACTTAACTAAAATAAGGAATGTGAATAACTAGCTGACAGCTCAGAATATATAAAATATATTAAGTACTTAAGACATGATTAAACAAAAACGTGTGGATAGACCAGTTGGTGAGCACACTGACTGTTAAGGGGGGGGGGTGTCGAGTTCGAGACCCCCTGAAGGCAATTTTTGGGATAGTTATTTTTGGACAGATCTATATGTTAGGAAACACACAATGAAACGAATTATAGATAGCAGATCAACAATACAATAAAATCAAATAAATCTTCAAATAGGAATCAGTTAATCCAAATATATGATAAAAAATCCCTCAGACATGCACAAATCCGTAGGACAGTTTAAAACAAGTAGCATCAAATGAAACTAATCACAGGTTAATTAAGATAAAAACAATCAGTCTAGATCACTCAACAAATAACTAATGCAAGATTATCAGCAGACTAAACAAGTAACCGTTCACAACTCTATCCCAGATTCAAAATTTAAGCTGACTATCTTAAAACTAACAGCAAATTAACCGAGTCATATTAATCAATAACTCAGCATAAACCTAACAACAGATACATATCAGTAAATCAATTTCAATCATACAATATCTAACAATATATGGTGCTATCAAATCCAGGCACCCCAAGCTCAAAAGTAAACATAATCAGCTTAACACAAACTCAAACTAAGCCAGTCTTACATCTAAACGTAACCATAGACCAAAATCACAATCCTTATCCAAACATGACAGCAACTATATCAATATTTTAAGACAACTACAAACCTAGCTAGTCCTTACTATTGACTCATGCTCAATGCTCAAGTTCAAAATCAGCAAACACCAAGCAAATTAACTTTAACTTATAGACGCATATTTGACTAATAAAAACATCAACCATCAAAAATGAGCATAACCATGATATCAGCAGTAACAATTAAATGAAATGAAAACTAGTCAGATCCAAATCAAACTATAGCAAATTAAACATATCAAACAGCTTCATATAAAAAACATAAGCAGATATAAAAAATTCATAAGTCAAACAATTTATACTAAATGTTAATAAACTTAAAAGGACAACGAGCTTAACCCTTGCTAGCGATGATCCTTTGATGATGGAGTAACGCGCTGAGCGTACTTAATCTCTCCCCTCGGGTTTGGAATGGTGTTGCTAGGTAAGCCACCCGAAGAAGAGGAAGGTTTGCACATAATTGCTTCAAACATCGAAAGTATCTTATTCTCAAACTTAGCTTGATTTCCCTCCATACGATTTTGGCTTTGCTCTAATATTTGTTGGTTAAGCTCAATCTTGTTATTTTTTCCCTTGATCGTATTTTGAAATTCATTTTTCAAAGTTGCCATTTGTCCTTGAATATTGTTTTGAAAAGCTTTCAAATTTACCTCATTTGTTTTGATATAGCTTGACAAATCATTTTGATTGTAGTTATGAAAACCTTGATTGTTTTGATTAGCATGAAATCCATTTCCTTGATTAAATATCCCTTGGTTACCACGGTTAAAATTATTCCCATTGTTTCCATTTTTGTATCTATTTTAAACCGGTGGAGCAACAAGGTTTTGACGAGGAGCTTGACCGTTAGGGCCATAAGTTCCCGTCGCGGCAAAAGCACTAGCTTGATCAAACCCCATGGTTGAACAAGCATAATTCGGATGTGCTCCACCACATGATACACAAAAATTCTCAACCATATTAATCGATCCATGAGGATTCTTCCTAATCTCATTCAAAATCGTGTCAATCTTAGAGTCCAATCTAGCAATCTCGGTATTAGATGAATTTACATTGGAAACAACCGGTGTGTTTCGTAAATATTGCACTCTAGACTTATTCTCAATGATACCCCACGCGTCTCTCGGAGTTTTTCTTAAAAGATTACCACCCGCGATGGCATTTAAAGAATCTTGTTCAACCATATTAAATCCATTATAAAAAGTATTGATTTGATGTAACTCCGTGAAACCGTGGTGTGGACATTGTCTCAACAAATCCTTAAACCTTTCCCAAGCAACTCCAAACGGTTCATTCACTTTTTGTTCAAATCCAGTGATCTCAGTTTTAAAGTGAGTTGTTTTAGATGGTGGAAAGAATAATTCATAAACTTATACACTAGATCATCCCATGTCAAAATCAAACCCGGTGGTTCTTTTTCATACCAACGTTTAGCATTCCCCTCGAGCGAGTACGGAAAAACCATGAGCTTAATCGTGTCACTCGGCACATCTCTAAACTTGAGAGTCGAGGTAATACGAAGAAAATTCTGAATGTGAGAGTGCGGGTTATCAGTCTCATTGCCACGGAATTGGTCGGGACGAATGAGTGATAAAATACCCGTCTTAATCTCATAATGATCCGCCAAAATAGCCGACACAACGATTGCTTCCCCGTACCCTTCGGTGGGTGCACGAAGCAATTCCTCCATTGTTCGGTTATCAGCCATCTCTACAACAATAGGTGGAAGCTCGGGTTCCACTATTCGTTGTTGACGATTTTTATTTCTACTAGGAATGTTTTCAAGCCTATCGTGATTAATCAAAAGTCGATTAGATCTTAATTTCATAAACCAAAGTGACGAGAATTTAGAGGGTTGAAGAAAATAAATTAGATTAGAAGAAGATTATTTTTGGTATTTTTATTTGGTATTGCTCAATAAAAAGATTGATAAAAAACAAGGAATAAGGATAATTACTTTGGAAGTATTCTACCCTCGGTCGACTTTGAAATGTAGGTGAAAACCTAAACGTCTCGAGGTTTAATAATAAACAACAAAAATAAGATTTAATACTACTTGAGTCGGCAAACCCATAATCGGTCATCCCTCTCAATATACGCACAAGCAAGCGGGGAAACGAGGTGTCACAAAGCACTTAAAAACCTTTTTCCTTAGACGACCTTTTATAGCTCGTCGCCATATACCCACCTAATAGTTTGTATAAATCGAGTTCAAACTTTTTATTAGTATTTATCTATTTTGCCTATATTTTTCGTTTTGGATTCGAATACAATAGTTAGGTGATGAAATCCCAACTAAGGTCTTATTTAAAAGTAGGTAAATTTATTGTTCTACGTAATACAATATAGTAATAACAAAACACGAAAAATGATATATACTATATAATAGAAAAATAACAAAACTTTCTGAGGACGGAAAGGGTCTTCAAATCAACGATCAACAAATCTCCACGAACGAATCGTACACAAGGTCCCCGGCAACGGCGCCAAAATTTTTGATGTGTTGGGAAATGTGTCGGTGTATTTTAATTAAATACGTTATAGAGCAAATTTAGGAAATTACCCTTAGGAAAAGGTAATAATGCAAAAATAAGCTAAATACGAATCAATTAAACACGAGAGTGATCCCGGTTCGTTGTATACAAGGAACTTGTGAATTTGAGACGTTCGTTTTGAATTGGACAATTGATTTGAATTGGGTTTCTGTTTTTATCTAATTTAATTCTACCAATTTAAACCTAAAGTGCATGAATCGTATACCAAAATTAAATCTAATAGACAAATATTTAAACTATATAAATTTTTATTTAAACTTTACTTTTACTTTTTAATTAAAAAAACTATTTAAACAAAAATTATTTGAACTAAAATTATTTAAAGTAAAATTATTTAAAACTATATTATAAAAAATCAAATTCTAAAACCATTTAAAATTTAAAAAGTAATAAAATATATTTATTTATTTATTTTCTTGAACTTTATAAAATTTATTTTAAACTAATGATTTAAATTTAATTAGTGAATAACTAGCTGACAGCTCAGAATATATAAAATATATTAAGTAGTTAAGACGTGATTAAACAAAAACGTGTGGATAGACCAGTTGGTGAGCACATTGACTGTTAAGGGGAGGTCTCGAGTTCGAGACCCCTTGAAGACAATTTTTTGGATAGTTATTTTTGGACAGATATGTATGTTAGGAAACATACAATGAAACAAATTATAGATAGCAGATCAACAATACAGTAAAATCAATTAAATCTCCAAATAGCAACTAGTTAAACCAAATATATCATAAAAAATCCCTCACACATGCACAAATCCGTAGGACAGTTTAAAACAAGTAGCATCAAATGAAACTAATCACAGGTTAATTAAGATAAAAACAATCAGTCTAGATCACTCAACAAATAAGTAATGCAAGATTATCAGTAGACTAAACAAGTAACCATTCACAACTCTATCAGATTCAAAATTTAAGCAGACTATCTTAAAACTAACAACAAATTAACCAAGTCATATTAATCAATAACTCAGCATAAACCTAACAACAGATACATATCAGCAAATCAATTTCAATCATACAATATCTAACAATATATGGTGCAGTCAAATCCAGGCACCTCAAGCTCAGAAGTGAACATAATCAGCTTAACATAAACTCAAACTAAGCCAGTCTTACATCTAAACGTAACCTCAGACCAAAATCATAATCCTTATCCAAACATGGCAGCAACTATATAAATATTTTAAGACAACTATAAACCTAGCTAGTCCTTAGTATTGATTCATGCTCAATGCTCCAGTTCAAAATCAGCAAACACCAAGCAAATTAACTCTAACTTGTAGACGCAGATTTGACTAATAAAAACATCAACCATAAAAAATGAGCATAATCATGATATCAGCAGTAACAATTAAATGAAATGAAAACTAGTCAGATCCAAATCAAACTATAGCAAATTAAACATATCAAACAGCTTCATATAAAAAACATAAGCAAATATAAAAAATTCATAAGTCAAACAATTTATACTAAATATTAACAAACTTAAAAGGACAACGAGCTTAACCTTGCTAGTGACGATCCTTTGATGATGGAGTAACGCGCTGAGAGTACTTACGAACCGAGACAACACCACCATTTAGTCAGCTAAACTACGAACCACGAACCAAAACCTCGAAACCAATACATCTCGAACGATTTCTTTTAAGTTTAACCAGTAGGTTAAACTGATTGTTCCCTAATCTCACTTTAGTTATTTAATTTAAGCTATGATTTAAGCTTAATCAAATAACCACTTATATTATATTCAATTAAATATGGATAAAATAAAACTGCAATAAATTTTAAAAGTAATATAAACTCAAGAACAGATGAAACTCAAAATAACTTTTATTAATCCATAAAAATTATCACAGTACTTTTAAAAATAAATATACAATTTCCTATATCTAAATTGACATTATGACAGTAAAAAGAAAGAAAAGGGATACCATACTAATTTTTTTGGGGGGTATTTATAGCTAAACCGAAGGGGGTGGGCGTTTGTTGATGAATCAATTTCAACCCTTGGATCTTCTTCTTCTTTTATCTTTCTTGTTTGTTATCATCCAAAGGCTGTAAATGGCTCTTGTTTCACTCGGATCGCCAGTGTAGAAACTAGAAGGGGGGGGGGGGGGTTGAATAGTTTCTCTTCGATTGGTGACCAAATTAAAATTACTTTCAATTTGGTTTGTATCAAAACTATCTTTTACTTGAGACTAAGTTGCATAATGATTAGGTTCAATTCAAATGCACTAGCAAGGATAATAGGTAAGTATAATGATAATGAAATAAGTAAAGAGTAAGGAAAGAGACAACCTAGTGGGAAGACACCAAGATTTATAGTGGTTCGACAACGAGGCTCTATCCTCGTTTCTACTCCACTCCTCGAGTACACCTACTCAAGATTTCCACTATATCCACAAGCTCCCTTCTCGGCGGAGAAAACCTTACATCGTTGCTTACATGATTTTCCGACACTAAGCTAAATGTTGAGACCTAATCTTTAGCTAGGACCAATCTACACGACGTTGCCTACTTCACAATTTAACGACACAAGGCTAGATGTCGGGTTCTAATCTTAAGGTAGAACCAATCTTCACGACGTTGCCTACTTCACCATTTTACGACACAAGGCTAGATGTCGAGTTCTAATCGAAAGCTAGAACCAATCTTCACGACTCTTCACTTTGAAGCTAAGTGAGAACTTCACACAACACAACTACTAATCACTTTTAAGTTTAGTGAGAACTCACAAGACACAACCACATCACTTTATAGTTTAGTGAGAACTCCTAATCAAATCTATTACAACTCAACTAGACTTATCCAAGTACACACATGTAGCTTGGATTTACACAACACAAATCCAAGAAACACATATGCAATGGATGTACACAACAAATGCAAGTATCCACAAATAACTTGGATGAACACAACTAGTCCAAGTATTCATAAATACATTGGATTGACCTAAAACAAAAAGGGTATCATGATGAATATGACTAGCTCATAGATTCATCTTTATCACAACACTAGTGAGTGAGTGATATTCTCATTGGACAAGGTAAAGGAGGGGATCAAGAGGATAATCATATGTAAACATCCTTAACAATTTAAGTGATCATTTACTAATGATTATGCTATAGAAAATAGAAAGAGGGCTGAGAAAAACGTCCAAGAGGCTTGCTTGAAAATGAGATTTGACCCACTATTTAAAGGAGACAAAGTATAACGGATCTATAACGGCTACTGTGCGCGGTACCTTATCTCACCCCGTGGTACCATATCGCTAAGGTACCGCGTAGGTACTTAAGGTACCACCACTAGACTCCGCTCCGTTTTTTGTCTTTTAGTGGGGTGGGAATATCTGAGGTATTTGAACCCTTCAAAGGATATTCTAACAGCATTTGGAATATGCCATTTTCAAATTTTCATTTTCCATTTTAATAAACATTTTCTAAAAAAGAAAGTTTATTTAAAAGTCTTTTGTCATATTAACAAAAGTGAGTTTTAAGGATAATCATTTTGATGATCACTAAGTATGATTAAGAAAGGTTAGTGATATGATTATTACCTTGATGATAGTGTTAGTTAAATAACTCATTTTGTGTTTTACGCTAAATGTGTTGTATGGTTTGTTGTGATCAAAACTAAGAAAGATTAGTTAACACTAATAATGTTTTAGGCATCACTTGCATTAACAATCTCCCCCTTTTTGATTACGACAAACGATAATCTCATTTACGTAGAAACACAAAATATGGAATTATTAACTAGTTTATCACTATCATTTCTCCCCCTTTGTCGTAGCAAAAAGGTTAGCACAAGTCTTTGAAGAACATCGAACTTTGCTAGTAGCTCCCCCTTGGTGGTTGCTCCCCCTTGCTTGGGGCACCAAGTTTGTGAGCTAAGGTGACATGCTACACAAAGGTTAGTAGAAAGGAAAGAAACACCAATGTATATATGATCACTACCTACTAAGTAACTTGAGAGGGAGAAAGAGAAGAAATCTCAAATTAGAAGTAAGTATTTTGCTAAGTATGTCCAAAGAGGTAATTGACAAAATCAAACTTCAATCCAATGAAGATGATAAGCTTGTCAATGGGTTAAATCTTAGAATTGATGGAATCACCCATAAGCAATTGTAAAAATTAACCAAGATCAACTCAAAATACAACAAATGAAAAAGCACACAAACAACACAAAGGTTACATAAGAAAAAAGAGACACAACAAAGAAGATAGTCATATACACAATATGAGTATCTAAAAGCAGTAAATATGGAAAGTAAACCACTAAGCATAAGCTAGTCGATATTTTCCAAGATTGCCAAAAAAAATAAAAGACTAAAAGGACGATGATGCATCATTCGAAGTTTTGTCCACCGGAACGAAAACTTGAATAGGAGGTCGAGTGAGGAGGAATTCAAGAAAATTTAACTTCTCATACACATGAGCAAGTTCAATTTGTTGAAATCGGCAACAATCACACGAGGATCCATGATGCAACACAAAATCGTTTGATGGGGGTATGACATCAAACTTAGGGGTTGGTGGTGGTGGGGTAATGGGTTTGGGAATGTTTTCACAATGCCTTATGAGGTTTGGGAAGGTTGAAAGGTCATTGAGTTGAGGGGTATTGAAGGATTGTGGTGGTGGTGGAACATTTTCTTTAGCTCCGGTGATAGGGTTTATGGTATAAGTCTCATTCCAATACTTGATTGGAGAGAAGGTAGGGTTTTTGGGTGGTTTGGACGAAGATGGTTCATTTTTCTTAACCCAAATAGGTCGAACCGAGATTTTCGGTTTCTTTGGAAGCTTGGATGAGGAAGCTTTGGGTGAGTGGGGTTGTGACAAAGAGATGTCAAGGTTAGGAATGTAGGAGTTAGGCATTGTGAGAGTGTGAGAATGATATCTCAAGGTTATGTGAGAATAAATTCTCAAGGTTTGGGAAGGTGTGAGAATGAAATCTCAAGGTTGGGGTATAAGTAAAATGTAATCAAGGTAAGAATTTGAATACAAAATGTGTAGTGTCAAGGAATGTTTAGTCAATTTGAGTAAACAAGGAATCTTGACAGGGTATAGGGTTTTAAAAGTTTTGACCAAAAATTCGTCAAAAGCCACTTACTATCCGCGGTACCTTATAGGGACCGGCGGATCCATATCGCTAAGGAACTGCGGGACTTTAAGGAACCGCGTCCAGTGGACTTGAAACCAAGTTTTTCCTGGGTTTTGGGAAAAACTAAGACTTTTTCAAAAAATTGCAAATCTTGGAATTTTGCCTCTATTAGCACCCAAAATATGCTAGGGTTCCATAAAGCAACACATTCACAAAGAATGTCTTGACAAAGGGTGACACAATAATTTAGATATCATTTTGTACCAATTTTAGTCAAGTTTAGGGGATGTGATAGATTTAGGTTCAATTTTAATTTCAAATTAAAGTTGATTAGTGCGCACAAAAGGATAGAAACACACAAAGCTAAATCCATAAGTCAACAACATGAAACATTCATTAAGGAGGCAAGTACAAAGACAAATAAAAACTAACTAATACATAGCTAGCTTTGCATTAAATCTAGATAAGTAGTTTTCTTTGGCTTGGTTTTGTTGAAAACTCTTATTAAGAAAACTCCATCATTCATCTCCTAGGAGGAGGCATGGAGAACAAGGCAAACAAGAACTCTTGCAACCTCCTATGTAGCCCATGCATGTCCATCCTTGGGTTATGGATGATGTAGTGGTTGTAAAGACAACATGGACAACTAGGACCATGAGTTTGTTGAAACCCATAGTATGGATCACCCAAAAGGAGGGAAAGTGGAACACCCAAAATTGGGATGTTTGAGTTGGGTGGAGGTGGAGGAGGCATGTTCTCCAAGGGTGATGTGGGTGAAAGTGGAGGCATGTTCCCTAAAGGGGAAATGGGTGAGTGTGGAGGTAAATTCTCCAAGGTTGGTGAAATGGGTGAGTTGTGAGGGGTAAATGGTGAAGTCACCAAAGTGTAATCAAAGACATTCACAAAAGAAATGCTTTGGATTGGTTGGGGTTGTGTGGTCACTTCCAAGGGTGCACTTGGAGTGAAGGATGAAGAGAGCTCATTCATCCTTGAGTTGAATGAAGAGGAGGTAGAACCAATGGAGTGGTTAGTACCATGGGTGGATGATGTCTTGCATGGTGCAAGAGGTGGGGAAGGTGATGAATAAATGAGGATAGGAGCCATCTCATTCTTAGGTGTGTGGAAAGGTGAGGAGTTAGGCTTAGCTACCTTAACCCTTATTTTGAGTGTTTTCCTTGGGGTGGAGGTCTTGGAAGTGTTTGAGGTTTTGGTACACACCATGGTTGATTAAGGTGGTTTAAGGTTTAGGGAAGTATGTTTGATGTGTGAAGAACATGGCAAACAAGGTGGGTTTAAATGGGTGAGGGGATGATCCAAACTG
This sequence comes from Glebionis coronaria, assembly GCA_025667525.1. Classification (NCBI taxonomy): domain Eukaryota; kingdom Viridiplantae; phylum Streptophyta; class Magnoliopsida; order Asterales; family Asteraceae; genus Glebionis; species Glebionis coronaria. Next base: position 100,180,338 of record CM046879.1, read on the forward strand.
GTAATGGGTTAAAATCATTTTAGGTGAACAATGAATTTAGGTAACCTAGTTTAGGAAATGTGCAGTTTATTACTGAAAATCATGCAAGGTTTACACAGATTTAAGAAAACAGTGTAAAACAAAGATGCTGTCGTGCACAGTGACCGGCGGTTCCTTATCTAGGACCGGCGGTACCTTATCGATAAGGAACCGCGGGTCGATATGGAACCGCGACCAGAGGGCTTTCAAAAATTTCCCATCCCAGTTTTTGATAAACCCAGATTTTTCCTAAAGGATTCACAAGCCAAAGTTAACTACAGATCATAATCTAATAAGCTAACTATCATAAGGCATGCACAAAGCTATGTAAATCACAAACATCATTGCGTAAGCAACATTTAGGATCAAAGAAAATAATAATCCAAGCATAAGTTAATACATAACCAAATGAAGAGAAGAAAGACATGAAATCATCCTGGATGAGTGTTGCAAGTCACCATGAGCATAATATCTAATTCCTTGATTCACTTCTGAGGCGTTCTCGAAGAAGATGATTGAGATAAAATTGATAATCAAAATCAATTTCATGGGATGAAGAAGTTGAGATAGAATAAGTCATGAAGTTGAAGAAATTGGAAGGAGGATTGCTAAAATACTCTTCTTGAGAGGTGTTTTCGACTTGACTCGAGTTCACATTGATCTCGGGTGAAATGTTCCCTTGAATGGGAGACATGACACGATCAACGGAGTGATAAGGTGACGAGAGAAGAGATGGAAAGTCAATGAGGACTCTTCTAAGAAGACGAGAGAGAAGCATTCCGTAGGGAAGACTTGACTCAGACTCAAGAAGAACAGATCTAATTCTTCTAGCTATGAAAAATGCGAGATTGTAAGGATTTGTTGTAGCAACACAATACAACATATGTGCAAGACAAGCGGGTACTAAGTCCCGATTCCCATCTAGACACATTGCATTTTCCTTAATGATTTCGGCCCAAGGAATCATGAAATCATTAAGATCGCTAGTAAGTAATTCCCAAAAGGAGAGAGTTTGAACAACTCTTTGAGATTTACCAAGAATAGGATGATCACGAGGATTAGAAATGACATGAATGATGTCCGAAGATGATGGAAGCATAGTCACATAATGAGCATCAATAGGGGCCGATTCTAAAGAGTTAATACTCCAAGCATCGGTGAATCGGCATTGACCATTAGATGGCACTCCAAGAATATCACCGAATTCTTCAAGAGTGTAAATAATGATTTTCCCCATAATGGAAAATCGTATAGACAAACCATTATTGATGTTTATCAATGTGAATGAGCTAAAGAACTCCATAAGAAACGAAGGAAATATTGGCTCATCAATATCAAGAAGACAATCAAACCCAATAGACTTAAACATGACGCGAATAAACTCATTTGCGAAAATGGAACAAACGATGCGTCCTTCATGAAAACAACGATGTTCAAGAGACTTAGACGAGTTTTTGTGAGAGTGAATCAAATGAGGGTAAGAGGGCATGTATGCTCGTGTTCGTTCGTGATCTTTTTGATATCTTGAAGACATGACAAGTACCTAAACACGAAAAACAATCTTTCCAATCACTCATATGAAAATCAAAAAGGAAAATGAAAAATGAAAATGTGTTATATCAATTTCTTGACAAACATAGGATTGAATCCATATCATTCTCATGTTCACAATGTGTCTATTCCATCATTAACCAAGAACACATGATCTATGTTAGATCAACATTGGATTAGAACATTGGTTTTTCAAAACAAGGTTTTTAGGTAAGCATTAACAATGTCATTACCTACTTGTTCATGGGTTCATCTCAAATCCATCATTCAACCAAAAATATTTAGCCTAAATTCGAATTTGTTCTACAAGTGGGTTTTAGTGAAATCTTAATGAATATCAACCTAGGAATCATAGTAAAATAACCATGTCAACCCACATTCCTATTAAGGTTTTAATTCAATTTCAATTTTAAAAATCCCCAATTATGAAAGGATGAACCCTAGAACAAAATAGATGAAATTGAGAGAAAATACTTACAATTAATTGATGTTAGATGAAGGATGAGTGAAACCCACAACTTGGAATCAATTAATTTGAGTGATTGAAGGTTTTGGAAGCTTCAACAATGATGGAAAAGGTAAAACCCGTCGGCTGTGTGTTTTTGGGAGAGAGAGAGTTTGGTTTGAAAAAAAAAACTCAAACTGGCGCTCTGACAAGACTTACTGCCCGCGGTACCTTATCGATAAGGAACCGCGGGTTTGAGTCGCGTAGATAAGGAACCGCCTACAGAGGCAGGTTTTTATCTATGAAAAACGCCAAATTTTGAAAATCCAGTTTTTCTAAAATACTTAAGATTAAATCATGAGCCTTTTAGAATATCATTGGATCATCATAACACTAAGCAATATGCCTTAACGAAGGATTACGAGTTAAATCAAGATCGAAAAGAACCGAAACGGACAAACGACTACTCGTAGCAAAACGACTAAGTGGAGAGAAGTCAAGGGAAGTGAATCAAGACTAGGATCAATGCTCAAGGGATTAATGACAATCTTCAAATAGTTGTAACGAAGAGCTTGTGTCATATATAGTGGTTTAAGACGTGCCTTTCTGGCGAAACGTTAAACGGCTTTGGTAATGAATAAGCACAAAGCAATTATTCAAGTATAGACTAAGATCACTTTCAATAATAGTCTTAGTCTAAACCAAAATATGAGCAAGGTATTATTTCACTTTCTCTCCCACAAAGGGCCTACTAACCGTATGGGTGCAAACCATGGAAATCATGCTTGATACTTTAAGCACTAACTCACTCTACATCACCATAGTGAGTCAAGTATCCAAGCAATGAAGGTTTGAGAGGATGAAAGAAAAGAAACACAAACCACAAATAAATGTCAAGGCAAGGATGCCGAGAACAAGCACATAGTCAAGTAATGATCAAAAGAATGATCAAAGGACGTGTGGAAGAACGAAAGCGTACCTTGGCCACAAAGAGCAATCCATGAAGGAATACGTGCTATGCCCAATTAATGACTATGATGAGTACTAAGTCTTCAAGGACTAGTATCATTCCCAATCATCTTGGTATCATCAATCAAAGATGTTAAAGATCAATGAAGATGATTCTTCTACAAGTGCAAGTAACTCAATCCACAACCAATTAAGTGATTGATCTTCATGAGTACCTACACAAAGCAAGATGCAAACTAGTAGATACATTTCAAGAGTATATCTAAAATGCATAAAGGCTACTAATCTTAAGTGGGATGCAATATTATCAATTGAAAGACCTATTTTCAAAGAAAACATAGTTTTGACCAAAGAGAAACTTTAGTACAACTATACCTTCTAATTTGAGGAGACAATGGATCGATCCAAGTTTCAAAGTACAATATACTTCAAAGATCTTGAGTGACCATCGCTCTGATACCAATTGTAGAAACTAGAAGGGGGGGGGGGGGGGTTGAATAGTTTCTCTTCGATTGGTGACCAAATTAAAATTACTTTCAATTTGGTTTGTATCAAAACTATCTTTTACTTGAGACTAAGTTGCATAATGATTAGGTTCAATTCAAATGCACTAGCAAGGATAATAGGTAAGTATAATGATAATGAAATAAGTAAAGAGTAAGGAAAGAGACAACCTAGTGGGAAGACACCAAGATTTATAGTGGTTCGACAACGAGGCTCTATCCTCGTTTCTACTCCACTCCTCGAGTACACCTACTCGATATTTCCACTATATCCACAAGCTCCCTTCTCGGCGGAGAAAACCTTACATCGTTGCTTACATTATTTTCCGACACTAAGCTAAATGTCGAGACCTAATCTTTAGCTAGGACCAATCTACACGACGTTGCCTACTTCACAATTTAACGACACAAGGCTAGATGTCCGGTTCTAATCTTAAGGTAGAACCAATCTTCACGACGTTGCCTACTTCACCATTTTACGACACAAGGCTAGATGTCGAGTTCTAATCGAAAGCTAGAACCAGTCTTCACGACTCTTCACTTTGAAGCTAAGTGAGAACTTCACACAACACAACTACTAATCACTTTTAAGTTTAGTGAGAACTCACAAGACACAACCACATCACTTTATAGTTTAGTGAGAACTCCTAATCAAATCTATTACAACTCAACTAGACTTATCCAAGTACACACATGTAGCTTGGATTTACACAACACAAATCCAAGAAAACACATATGCAATGGATGTACACAACAAATCCAAGTATCTACAAATAACTTGGATAAACACAACTAGTCCAAGTATTCATAAATACATTGGATTGACCTAAAACAAAAAGGGTATCATGATGAATATGACTAGCTCATAGATTCATCTTTATCACAACACTAGTGAGTGAGTGATCTTCTCATTGGACAAGGTAAAGGAGGGGATCAAGAGGATAATCATATGTAAACATCCTTAACAATTTAAGTGATCATTTACTAATGATTATGCTATAGAAAATAGAAAGAGGGCTGAGAAAAACGTCCAAGAGGCTTGCTGGAAAATGAGATTTGACCCACTATTTAAAGGAGACAAAGTATAACGGATCTATAACGACTACTGTGCGCGGTACCTTATCTCACCCCGCGGTACCATATCGTTAAGGTACCGCGTAGGTACTTAAGGTACCGCCACTAGACTCCGCTCCGTTTTTTTTCTTTTACTGGGGTGGGATTATCTGAGGTATTTGAACCCTTCAAAGGATATTCTAATAGCATTTGGAATATGCCATTTTCAAATTTTCATTTTCCATTTTAATAAAACATTTTCTAAAAAAGAAAGTTTATTAAAAAGTATTTTGTCATATTAACAAAAGTGAGTTTCAAGGATAATCATTTTGATGATCACTAAGTATGATTAAGAAAGGTTAGTGATATGATTATTACCTTGATGATAGTGTTAGTTAAATAATTCATTTTGTGTTTTACACAAAATGTGTTGTATGGTTTGTTGTGATCAAAACTAAGAAAGATTAGTTAACACTAATAATGTTTTTAGGCATCACTTGCATTAACAGCCAGCATGGCACCAAAGTGTGCTAGTTGTGTTAGTTTGATGCCTATGTGGATGCAAATCATTGGTGCAATGATTGGTGGTGATGAAATCCACCAATCAAAAGAGAGGAGTGACAAGATTGGCTGCCACGTGGATCTGATGATAGCACCATCTTCTCTTCCTTAAAACTTGGGAATTAGTTATGGTGCGTGTGATTCACATGCTTGAAGATGAAAACCCCCAATTTTGATTTAGGGTTAGGTTTTGGGTGGTTGTGTTCTTCCCGGCGTTCCTTCTTTTTTTCTCTCTCTCTAGGTTGTAACGATAAGACTTTGTTTGTAACGTGTGTGTTTGACCAAGTTAACAATAGTGAAAAGTTTCACTTAATATATCTTCCACCGTCTCATTTGGTTTTGACTTAGGCTTGGGCCCAAGTGTTGAAAATTACTTCCCACATCTTTTTCTTGTCAAATTAGGCTTGGGCCAAAATAAAACTCCCACCGTCACATTCTTTATGGACTTGGGCCATTGTTTTGGGCCTTGTCCCAAAAGTTAATATTCCATCTCCTTAAATGGGCTTTTAGGCCCATTAACCAAATGTGAGTCTCACAAAGCCCAAATAACTTTATTAAAGTTAAATCCTCGAAAAACGACCTTGATTTTTGGCTTCTCGATCTTTTCTTCAAACTCGTGTCGTTTTTGCCGGTTTTCGTGATCATTGGTACCTACACACATGAAACAAGAAACAAGCATATACACGACCATTTTCATAGATTATATGCAGCTTGTGTTTGTTTATTGATACAAATGATATGAGTAATTACTCATATCAAACTCCCCCTTGCTAAGCAATTGTCGTGTCCTCACGCAATGATAAAATAAAGCTACTAACTATACTTTTATTCAACTTTTTGATACTTTATTTTGAAAAGACAAAATGTATTGCTTTCATTATTTAAAAAATAACTTTTAGGATCATAAAAATCAAATAGATTCATCGTCCTCGACTTTTCACTCTTCCAAACCAAGTTTAAAAACAAGATCATTGTCAATCATAAGTCCAAATGTTAAGACCACTCAAACAAGCAATTTGTGTTAAACTCAATCTCCTTTTATTCCTAATTGTATCTCTAGATTTTAAATTTTGTCATTTACCCAAAGGCTCATTTGACTTATTTAATATTTATTAGTCCAAAAATGAAGGCAAAAACGGTGTAAACCCAACACTCAAAACCTAACCTCGACTTCAAAAACCGTTGTCACTAAAGAAAGCCCACATCAAGGATAACTTAACACGATTTGAGGGATAAATCCCTGGATCCGAAATTTGGCTAATAGGACTACTTAAAGCAACAATAAATCCTCCAAAGTCAATTTTGACCTTATTAATGGAGTTAGCAACATTTACATCATACACCTTGAGGCTCTTTAAGATGTAAAAGTGATCCTTATCTATAATCCACACCCTAAGGCTCCTTGGACATAAACAAGGGAATTGACATTCACCATCCCACCTTAAGGCTCATGATGATGAAGCAATTTTTATTAAACATGTCACCGTGCCATACACCCTAAGGCTCGAATGACAAGATTAGTGCTACATGACTCCTACCCGAAGGCTCATAGAGATCATGTTTTTATTTATTCTTCTTATTATTATAATATACATAGTAAGCCAAATTTCCGCAATCTCATGATCAAAAAGTCCATAACGCTGACATCCTCAATGTGTTCTCACTTTAATTACAAGGGAAGAAAAAGAAGGAGTTACGAGTTAAGATATTAAGCCCAAACCGCTAAAAACTTCATTTATTAAGCAATTTATTGTTCAAGTGTGGAAAATAAATACGAGGAGATAGAATCAAACACAAAAATACTTATACAAGGAAGAATTAGCCTCAAAAGCTTATGATTAAACTTTATCATCTCTTGTTCTCCATATTGTAAAATCTCAAAAATGTGAGACTAATGGATATTTAGCCAATTAAATCAAAGTTTTGGGTTTTCAAGTCATCTATAGGATCTTGCATCTTCTTAGACTTTTTCAAGTTTAGAATTTGCGTTTTAAAGTTCCCTTGATAAACGACTTTCTAGGATCAATTATAGGAACTTGCGAAAAGTTCTCGTTCTTAAACTCGTATGAGCTAAGACTTTCGCGTTTTAAAGTTTCCTATATAAAAGTCTAGCAAACTTGATTTAAACACGTTAAGGAATGAGCTAAGGTAAAAACCGAGTCGAGTTAAAAACTATTTTTATTTTTCACCAACGGAAAGCCCACATTTGTGTCAAAAACACTTATTTTCTTTATTAATAAACACAAAATAACACTAAAAATTTAAATTTTTTATGAAAAAGGAGAAAAACGATTACGCTTGAACACCAGAAAAGCAATTGCAAGCGATTATATCGATTGAATCCCCCATGCTAAAACCAAACATTGTCCTCAATGTTTCCTAACTCAAGAGTAACACCCCCTTGCTAAAACACGAAGAATCTAATGCAAAAGTCCTAACATGGTAAGAGCATGCAAATCTATAAGTCGTTTATTAATTATGCTTCAAGATAAAACGTTAGTCGATAAAAATCAAAGGATAGTGAGAGTGCCCCTTTTTGACAATCAAAGTACGGAAGCTCGAGTGGACCGGCAAAAACCGAACACGAGAGTCTTCAATGATCAGAGTCATACCTAAGATTCACAACACAACAAAACACGAGCACGAGCTTGAAAAGATCAAGCCTTATTAGTATTAGAAAATAGATAGAAGATAAAATGTATGGGACTCCCCCACAAGGCACCTTGTTTTTGTTAACCGAGTCACGAGCTCGACTCGATCCCCGCATTCATTGGTCCTTAGGGAAAGTGGTGAAAACCAGCATTTTAGAATAAAATCCATAATAAAGCACGATGCTGGGGTCAAAGATCACATCCTCGTTTTCGGATGACAAATGAGAGAATGTAACTCCGACATAAATCTCCAAAAAGAGATGGTAGTCACAAATAATGAAATGGATATAGTATGCTCCCCGAGGTAAACTCGCACCAAGATGATTGAAAAATCTTTCAATTATTGCATCGGTAAAAGTCCGAGATTTCCCTAAATCAACGTTTCCGGGGTCCAATACCTCGTCCTCGGGAGAGAAAGGAATAGACAACACGGTGTCTTCCCCCCATGCTAATCCATAATCATATAAAGCACATGGTAATGTTGGGGTAAAGGTCTCAACAATAGTGATATCAACATGCATGACTTTGTTGACCTTGTCACTCTTAAGAATGTGAACAAAAGGGTCATGGTACTCAAAATGAGTCGCATGAAAAACCCGCACATTAGGATCAAAGCGAGTGGGAAGGAGATTTGGAGTAAAGAAGATTTCTCCCTCCGGGTCAACATTATCATCATCATAAATCGAGTGATCAAACCATGGATTTTTAACACCGTCATTAGAAACATTCTCAAGATAGAGAGTGCTTTCCTTTGGTTCATTAGACTTTTCCTCAAAATCAAAAAGAGGATTCGAGTAAGTCACATAAGTGTCATCAATATTGTCATCACAAGAAATATCTGACATAGTATCGAGTGTGTCACACTCGGATACAAGATCATCATTCTCATTAGAAGGTAGTTCATCGGAGAACTCCTCGAGAATGGAAGGTAAATCATGAAGATCACGCTCAACACTTCCCGGTGGAAGTGGGTCAATAAGAGCAACAAGTTCATCGACGAACTTATCTAATGAATAGTCACCAACCTCACTCGGTGTGAAGTTAGGAATCAAAGTCTCTTCAAATGAAGATTGTGCCTTGGTATCATCTATTTGGTCCTTCGGAGGGAGTGGAGATGGATCCTTATTCGACAATTGTTCAATTAAAGCAGTATCTCCTTCCGGATCGAAATTCTCACTATTAAACTCACTAGCATCGAATGGTGTACTAAGGTAATCATTAATTTCCTTATCGATCTTATCCTCAAGAGTGAGTGGAGACGAGGTAATATTACAACATGTTTCAACAGAACAAACATCTCCCTCCGGAATTAACTTTTCATCTTCACGAAATGAGGGGTCTATAATTTGCCTAACACCCTTGTAAATGAGAAAATCCTTGTTTGTATTATTTTCAAAATTCTCAACAAGTTTTAAACTTTCCACATTTTTAGAAACAAATTTTGGAAGTTTTTTCGCTTTGAAAACAACATTTTTATCCCCATAAAATAATTTTATCTCATATTTCCTCATATCAACTTGAACTTGAGCCGTGGACAAAAATGGTCTTCCCAAAATTGAAGGCACACTAGGATTCGTCTCATAATCAACAATCGCAAAATTGGCAAGGTACAAAAACTCCCTTACTTTAACAATGACATCTTCCGCTATACCAACCGGGTGTGCGGTGGTTCCATTAGCAAGCTCAATGATCATTCGAGTGGAATTAAGTGGGAAATAGTCAAGAGTCTTCCATATGGATAAAGGCATTAAGTTGATGCTAGCTCTTAGATCGGCTAGAGCTTTGCATTCCTCAAGCCCTTTAAAAACACAATGTATCAAGAGTTGACCCGGATCTCCGTATTTCTCGGGATAGAAATCACGGAAAATCGCGGAACAATTAGCATCTAAAGTAGCCTTGGTAACATCAAGAAAGGTATCTTTAGGTGGAGGATCAAACTCGATCACATCTTGTAAATTCCTATCCAAGCTATCATCATTGTAAACGGTGATGGACTTAATCTCACCCCTCGGGTTTGGAATGGTGTTGCTAGGTAAGCCACCCGAAGAAGAGGAAGGTTTGCACATAATTGCTTCAAACATCGAAAGTACCTTATTCTCAAACTTAGCTTGATTTCCCTCCATACGATTTTGGCTTTGCTCTAATCTTTGTTGGTTAAGCTCAATCTTGTTATTTTGCCCCTTGATCGTATTTTGAAATTCATTTTTCAAAGTTGCCATTTGTCCTTGAATATTGTTTTGAAAATCTTTCAAATTTGCCTCATTTGTTTTGATATAGCTTGACAAATCATTTTGATTGTAGTTATGAAAACCTTGATTGTTTTTATTAGCATGAAATCCATTTCCTTGATTAAAATTCCCTTGGTTACCACGGTTAAAATTATTCCCATTGTTTCCATTGTTGTATCTATTTTAAACCGGTGGAGCAACATGGTTTTGACGAGGAGCTTGACCAGTAGGGCCACAAGTTCCCGTCACGGCAAAAGCACTAGCTTGATCAAACCCCATGGTTGAACAAGCATAATTCGGATGTGCTCCACCACATGATACACAAAAATTCTCAACCATATTAATCGATCAATGAGGATTCTTCCTAATCCCATTCAAAATCGTGTCAATCTTAGAGTCCAATCTAGTAATCTCGGTATTAGATGAATTCACATTGGAAAAAACCGGTGTGTTTCGTGAATATTGCACTCTAGACTTATTCTCAATGATACCCCACGCGTCTCTCGGAGTTTTTCTTAAAAGATTACCACCCGCGACGGCATTTAAAGAATCTTGTTCAACCATATTAAATCCATTATAAAAAGTATTGATTTGATGTAACTCCGTGAAACCATGGTGTGGACATTGTCTCAACAAATCCTTAAACCTTTCCCAAGCAACTCCAAACGATTCATGCACTTTTTATTCAAATCAAGTGATCTCATTTTTAAAGTGAGTTGTTTTGGATGGTGGAAAGAAATAATTCATAAACTTAGACACTAGATCATCCCATGTCAAAATCGAACCCAGTGGTTCTTTTTCATACCAACTTTTAGCATTCCCCTCGAGCGAGTACAGAAAAACCATGAGCTTAATCGTGTCATTCGGCACATCTATAAACTTGAGAGTCGACGTAATATGAAGAAAATTTTGAATGTGAGAGTGCGGGTTATCGGTCTCATTGCCACGGAATTGGTCAGGACGAATGAGTGATAAAATACCCGTATTAATCTCATAATGATCCGCCAAAATAGCCGGCACAACGATTGCTTCCCCGTACCCTTCGGTGGGTGCACGGAGCAATTCCTCCATTGTTCGGTTATCGGCCATCTCTACAACAATAGGTGGAAGCTCGGGTTCCACTATTCGTTGTTGACGATTTTATTTCTACGAGGAATGTTTTCAAGCCTATCGTGATTAATCAAAAGTCGATTAGATCGTAATTTCATAAACCAAAGTGAAGAGAATTTACAGGGTTGAAGAAAAGAAATTAGATTAGAAGAAGATTATTTTTGGTATTTTTATTCGGTATTGCTCAATCAAAAGATTGATAAAAAAACAAGGAAAAAGGATAATTACTATGGAAGTAATCTACCCTCGGTCGACTTTGAAACGTAGGTGAAAACCTAAACGTCTCGAGGTTCAATAAGTAAACAACAAAAATAAGATTTAATACTACTTGAGTCGGCAAACCGATAATCGGTCGTCCCTCTCAATATACGCACAAGCAAGCGGGGAAACGAGGTGTCACAAAGCACTTAAAAACCTTTTTCCTTAGACGACCTTTTATAGCTCGTCGCCTTATACCCACCTAATAGTTTGTATAAATCGAGTTCAAACTTTTTATTAGTATTTATCTATTTTGTCTTTATTTTTCGCTTTGGATTCGAATACAATAGCTAGGTGATGAAATCCCAACTAAAGTCTTATTTGAAAGTAGGTAAATTTATTGTTCTACGTAATACAATATAGTAATAACAAAAAACACGAAAAACGATATATACTATATAATAGAAAAATAACAACACTTTATGAGGACGGAAAGGGTCTACAAATCAACGATCAACAAATCTCCACGAACGAATCGTACACAAGGTCCCCGGCAACGGCGCCAAAATTTTTGATGTGTTGGGAAATGTGTCGGTGTATTTTAATTAAATACGTTATAGAGCAAATTTAGGAAATTACCCTTAGGAAAAGGTAATAATCCAAAAATAAGCTAAATACGAATCAATTAAACACGAGAGTGATCCCGGTTCGTTGTACACAAGGAACTTGTGAATTTGAGACGTTGTTTTGAATTGGACAATTGATTTGAATTGGGTTTCTGTTTTTATCTAATTTAATTCTACCAATTTTAAACCTAAAGTGCATGAATCGTATCCCAAAATTAAATCTAATAGACAAATATTTAAACTATATAAGTTTTTATTTAAACTTTACTTTTACTTTTTAATTAAACAAACTATTTAAACAAAAATTATTTGAACTAAAATTATTTAAAACTATATTATTAAAAATCAAATTCTAAAACCATTTAAAATTTAAAAAGTAATAAAATATATTTATTTATTTATTTTCTTAAACTTTATAAAATTTATTTTAAACTAATGATTTAAATTAAATTAATGAAAACTTTGCATAATTAAAAGTAAATAAAATGATTAATATTAAAAACTTAACTAAAATAAGGAATGTGAATAACTAGCTGACAGCTCAGAATATATAAAATATATTAAGTAGTTAAGACGTGATTAAACAAAAACGTGTGGATAGACCAGTTGGTGAGCACACTGGCTGTTAAGGGGGAGGTCTCGAGTTCGAGACCCCTTGAAGACAATTTTTTGGATAGTTATTTTTGGGCAGATCTGTATGTTAGGAAACATACAATGAAACGAATTATAGATAGCAGATCAACAATACAGTAAAATCAATTAAATCTCCAAATAGCAACTAGTTAAACCAAATATATCATAAAAAATCCCTTAGACATGCACAAATCCGTAGGACAGTTTAAAACAAGTAGCATCAAATGAAACTAATCACAGGTTAATTAAGATAAAAACAATCAGTCTAGATCACTTAACAAATAACTAATGCAAGATTATTAGTAGACTAAACAAGTAACCATTCACAACTCTATCAGATTCAAAATTTAAGCAGACTATCTTAAAACTAACAGCAAATTAGCCAAGTCATATTAATCAATAACACAGCATAAACCTAACAATAGATACATATCAGCAAATCAATTTCAATCATACAATATCTAACAATATATGGTGCTATCAAATCCAGGCACCTCAAGCTCAGAAGTGAACATAATCAGCTTAACACAAACTCAAACTAAGCCAGTCTTACATCTAAACGTAACCTAAGACCAAAATCATAATCCTTATCCAAACATGGCAGCAACTATATCAATATTTTAAGACAACTATAAACCTAGCTAGTCCTTAGTATTGATTCATGCTCAATGCTCAAGTTCAAAATCAGCAAACACCAAGCAAATTAACTCTAACTTGTAGACGCAGATTTGACTAATAAAAACATCAACCATAAAAAATGAGCATAACCATGATATCAGCAGTAACAATTAAATGAAATGAAAACTAGTCAGATCCAAATCAAACTATAGCAAATTAAACATATCAAACAGCTTCATATCAAAAACATAAGCAAATATAAAAAATTCATAAGTCAAACAATTTATACTAAATATTAATAAACTTAAAAGGACAACGAGCTTAACCTTGCTAGTGACGATACTTTGATGATGGAGTAACGCGCTGAGCGTACTTACGAACCGAGACAACACCACCATTTAGTCAGCTAAACTACGAACCACGAACCAAAACCTCGAACCCAATACATCTTGAACGATTTCTTTTAAGTTTAACCAGTGGGTTGAACTGATTGTTCCCTAATTTCACTTTAATTAATTAATTTAAGCTATGATTTCAGCTTAATCAAAGAACCACTTGTATAATATTCAATTTAATATGGATAAAATAAAACTGCAATAAATTTGAACAGTAATATAAACTCAAGAACATATGAAACTCAAAATAACTTTTATTAATCCATATAAATTATTACAGTACTTTTAAAAATAAAAATACAATTTCCTATATCTAAATTAACATTATAACAGTAAAAAGAAAGAAAAGGGATACCATACTGATTTTTTTGGGGGGTATTTATAGCTAAAACGAAGGGGGTGGGCGTTTGCTGATGAATCGATTTCAACCCTTGGATCTTCTTCTTCTTTTCTCTTTCTTGTTTGTTATCATCCAAAGGCTGTAAATGGCTCTTTTTTCACTCAGATCGCCAGCATGGCACCAAAGTGTGCTAGTTGTGTTAGTTTGCTGCCTATGTGGATGCAAATCATTGGTGCAATGATTGGTGGTGATGAAATCCACCAATCAAAAGAGAGGAGTGACAAGATTGGCTGCCACATGGACCTGATGATAGCACCATCTTCTCTTCCTTAAAACTTGGGAATTAATTATGGTGCGTGTGATTCACATGCTTGAAGATGAAAACCCCTAAGTTTGATTTAGGGTTAGGTTTTGGGTGGCTGTGTTCTTCCCTGCGTTCCTTCTTTTTTTTCTCTCTCTAGGTTGTAACGAAAAGACTTTGTTTATTACGTGTGTGTTTAACCAAGTTAACAATAGTGAAAAGTTTCACTTAATATATCTTCCACCGTCTCATTTATTTTGACTTGGGCTTGGGCCCAAGTGTTGAACATTACTTCCCACGTCTTTTCTTGTCAAATTAGGCTTGGGCCAAAATAAAACTCCCACCGTCACATTCTTTATGGACTTGGGCCATTGTTTTGGGCCTTGTCCCAAAAGTTAATATTCCATCTCCTTAAATGGGCTTTTAGGCCCATTAACCAAATGTGGGTCCCACAAAGCCCAAATAACTTTATTAAAGTTAAATCCTCGAAAAACGAACTTGATTTTTGGCTTCTCGATCTTTTATTTAAACTCGTGTCGTTTTTGCCTGTTTTCGTGATCATTGGCACCTACACACATGAAACAAGAAACAAGCATATACAAGGCCATTTTCATAGATTATATGCAATTTGTATTTGTTTATTGATACAAATGATATGAGTAATTACACTCATATCATTGCTCTAACATTCTTTCCAACAATCTTCTTCCAAAAGGATATCTCTTTTCTTGAAGCATGTAGTAGGTTATATCATCTACATCCAATGTATGTATCCCACATGATCTATAATATCTCCAGTAACTAGGAACCTGATTCTCTAAGTCCTTCAATATTCTTTGATCACAAGTATGTGTCTCATACATAAACTTCAGTTCATTCCTCAATAGTGTGACTTCTGCTTGACCTTCACTTCCACCTTCAACAAATCTGTTGAGATCTTGAATGTCTTGTCTGTCAAGGATGTGTAGAATCTCTTCTAGTAGTCTGAACATCCTGAATGTTCCATATGATATAGTAATTCTATGAATTTCTAATCCATCCTTCATAGCACTTGTCCATCTTATGATATCTGACTTCTTTCTAAAGATTTATGTGTTAATGCATTGTTCTTCAAAGTTCACTATCTTTAAGTGCTTTCTGCAGCTTTCATCATCATCACTATCTTGTTCTGTAGACTTTACCTTTTTCTTAGTCTCTTGCTTTTCCTTGGTTGATCTTTTTCTTTTAATACCCTTGGAAGTTCCTTCAATCTCTAATGATTCTTCCTCCAAATCAGTATGTACTGTTTCCTTACGTACTATTGATTGTGTATGTACTACTTGTACATTTTCAGTCTTCTTGTCAACATCTTGAGTTGCATTCCCCTCATCTATTCCTTGACTAATCTCTGCTCCCTTTGAAACTTATATCACCATTTTCTTCTTCCTAACATAGGTAGTCTTGATAGGTGGAGATGCTTCCTTTTGTCCAGCAGTACTTGCATCAAGCCTAGGGGTACTTCCAAATTGTCTTTGTTGTTAAAGATGCTTCCTTACATCTTCAATGTCCTGCTTGTCCTTTTTAGAACCAATTTCAACAAAATTCAACTTGGTCCTCTTGTATTGTTCATACAAATCCTAGATTTCTTCAAAATTCTTTCTAACCAATTAAGCATGAGTAAAATGCTTGACTTTTTTGAGGTAGGACATCATCTGATTATTAATTTGTATAGTGGCTGGAGGCTTAACCCTTTCTTTTCTTCTCTTTTCTACAAAGAATATTTGTTGCTCCCTCACTAAATCATCAATTAGCTTGTATTTCTCCTCTTCATCATAAGCATCTCTTTCTTCATCTAGCAATGACTCTACAAGAAGCTCACTTGATTTAAGTTCAGCATGAATTCTATCATACTCTTCAATGTTCCATTCTTGCTGCACTCTTTGGGCTTCAAGCATTTGTTGCTTTGCTATAAGGTCTTCTTGTAGCTTTTCTTTATGCATTTGAGCTTGCAATTTGAAAGCTAACTCTTCATCATGCTCTAGTTGATTGAATCTATTCATGACTTTGCTAATGTCATCATCTGAATCACTCTCTTCTTCAGATTCAGATTGTAACACTTTCTTGCCCTTATCCTTTGGATTTATTTTAGGTAGTTTCATCTTCAGCTTTGAAGATCTTCTTTCTTCATCTTCATTTTATTGTTTTTGAATAATAACACCTTTAGTGGGCTATGAAGCTTGAATCTTCTTGCCTTTAGCTTTTTCCTTTTTGGCAAGAATTTCTTGTTGTGCCTTTATCTCTGCTTCTGCTTGTCTTATTTTTTAGCTGAGCTTTTCTCCCTTAGATCAAGCAGTACTTGTGCTAAAGTCTCATCCTCTCCAAAAGATGGAGTTTGACTTTCTCAAGAAGAAGGTAGTGAAGATTTTTCATCAGCGGTACTTGCAGTTGGCTTAGTTGGCTTAGTAGTACTTGGCTCTTCAACAGTATTTACTTCACCAGTGTAAGACAAACTTGTTTCTTGAATCACCAGAGTATCTCCAGATACTTTTCCTTCCTTTGAAGCTGTCTTCTCAATCAGTAACTCCTCAGTCTTGTCTGATCTATAACTCACTCTTGATCTTGACAGTACTTTGAAAGACTGTTTCTTGTGAAACCAAAATTGTCTT
Organism: Glebionis coronaria; assembly: GCA_025667525.1. Lineage (NCBI taxonomy): Eukaryota > Viridiplantae > Streptophyta > Magnoliopsida > Asterales > Asteraceae > Glebionis > Glebionis coronaria. The sequence goes on from CM046879.1 coordinate 100,197,183, forward strand.
TGAGGTGGAGTTGAAGACATAGGAAATTGAACATTGATTTCCTCTAGCTTCTCATAGAAACTACTCCAATTCACTTGTAGTTGTGGTGATTGAGGTTGTGGTTGTGGCTAAGTCACCAAAATTTCTTCATTATGTGGTTCCTCATGAGCAGTTTATGGTTCTTCTTGTTGAAGCTCCATGCTTGTAGGCTCCAAATTCTCTTTATCCACATTAGTCTCTAGGCCATCACCATCTTTAAAATTTCTAATGGCATCATCAGCTTCAAAATTGATGTCATTTCCAAAGACCCTTGTATGAATGTCAGAAGAAGGTCCTTGTTCTTCATCATTCCTCTCCTGTTTGGTTGCATTCAGTTGCCTTTTCTTGAGGTTCCTGAATCTTTTCTTCTTAAGAATAGCCTTCGGAATTGTTCTGTTCTGCCTCATCCAAGGAGATACCTTATTACTTAGCTTGATGAAACTGGCTTCTAATTCAGCAATTCTCTTATCTTGAGCAAGCTTCTCCTTTTGCAATACATGTACCTGTTTGGACAAGCTAGTTCACAAGGCAGTTAAATGTGCAACATCCACCACCTCTGTTGCTTGTGCTTATGGTGAACCACTAGCAGCAATTGAAGCAGCAGGTGTGTGGATCATCTCATCTGAATGTGGTTGACCATCAACATTATGAGAAGAATATTGAGTATCTTTAGAAGAATGGGGACTCTGGTGAGAAGGATTTTGCTGAGCTAGGTTCCTCACCTTCTTGGTTGGCTGGTTGGGCTAACATGTTTACAAATAAGGGTGTGACAGTTCCTATAAAGGCATTGCCTTGTTTGGTCAAGAAAGAGAAAGTTTACTTTGTAAATGTAGGAACATCCCATGTATTTGTCAATTCTAGTAGGTTAGGGATTTGGTCATTAACTAAAGCCTGAATGAATCTAGGATACATTAAAAACTTTTTAACCCCTTCTAAATTCCTAGTCATGCCTTTAAAAATCAATTTTAAAAAATTAAAAACTCTGTCATTTGCTAGACAAATACCAGCTGATGCCAATGCAGCAGGGATTTGATCAAAAGAAGTACTTTTGGAGCTCATACAATGAATAATGGCATGAAAAATCAATTCCCAATGTGGTGAAAATAAAGATTTAAAGAAAGTAAGACTTTCCCTACCACCCTAATAACTGACGGCTGCAAGGCCATCATGTGTCTCTGTATTATTTAACATACTTAGTCCATTTTGATCATTTAGTCTTAAACTAGCCCTTAGCAGTACCTCAGTCACATAAACATTTCTATTATTCACCCTAGCCCTAATTCAAGGTTGATTATGACGAGTACCTATGATAGTAGTATTCCAAATTGTGTAAGAATAGGAATAGAAACAATAGGACTTATAGTAAGTGCAAAACGAATATGACTTCGAGATAAAAATCCAAGTATCTCATGGAAACCAAGAGAATCATCATTCTGAGCAAGGTTCGCAACTAGGTTGTGCTTAAAGATCACTTGTAAAGCAGCCATTAGTATTTTTGATGATCGAAAAAGTAGAGAGAAGGTAATAGAATTAAGAGATAAGAATAAAATATTAGGTGAATCAATTGTATAATTGGAGTAAGTATTTAAGTAGATAACAAACCCAAGCGCGAAGAAACTGCCAAATTTACAAAAGAGACCCTCAACGGTACAACGGATATGTAGCGGTACATGGAACATACCCGGTACTTAGATTTGTGCTAGCGGTACTTGGATCCAAAACGGTACCTCACAAATTTGACCAGTTCATCCATTCCACTATCATGATAACCTCTTTTATCTTATTCTATCAACCTGCAGTCACATCAAAAACACAAAACAAACACTATACAATAAAAATTAGCATAAAAGTTGTACAGCTATTACCTCCCGTTAACATATGTCGTAGTTTAGTGGTTGAGCATACCAATATGTGTTACCAAGAATTCAAATCTCTTTGCATCAAATGCCTTGGTCAATAAATCAGCTACATTGTTGTCTGTATGAATCTTCAAGACTTGAATAAGCTTTTTGTCATAGGCATCCCTTATGAAGTGATGTCTGATCTCAATATGCTTGGTCTTGGAATAAAAGACTAGATTCTTGACAATGCAAATAGTACTTTCATTATCAATGTAGATTTTGGTTTTCATGAAGTTGAACCCATAGTCTAACAACTGATTTTGAATCCAAAGTACGTGTCCACAACAATGAGCAGTAGCTACATATTCAGCTTCAGTTGTAGAAGTAGAAACAATAGTTTGCTTCTTACACTGCCATGATATGAGTCTTCTGCCTAGGAATTGACAACCTCCTGTTGTAGATTTCCTATCGTGATTGGCTCCAGCATAATCACTATCTGAGTAAGCTTCCAAATCAAATGTTGAGTCTCTAGGATACCATAATCCTAAATTAGGTTGACTTTTAAGATACATAAAAATCCTTTTCACAACATGTAGATGTGACACCTTGGGATTGACTTGGAACCTTGAACATGCAGACACAACAAACATAATATCTAGTCTTGAAGCAGTAAGATACATCAATGAACCAATCATTGACCTATATAGGTGAATATCAACATTTTCACCATGTTCATCTTTTGACAAAGAATTCTTAGCTTCAAAAGGTGTGCTTGTACTCCTTGTATCCATACATGAAAATTTCTTCAAGATTTCATCAACATATTTATCTTGGCTAATAAATATTCCATCCTTCCTCTGTTTGACTTGTAGTCCTAAAAATAAAGTACGTTCTCCCATAGAACTCATCTGAAATCTTCCTTTCATCAAAGCTTCAAACTCTTCACACCATGATTTCTTGGTTGAACCAAAAATAATGCCATCAACATAAACTTGTACTAGGATAATATCCTTAGCATTCTTCTTGATGAATAGTGTTTTGTCAATGGTTCCTCTCCTATATCCATGTTCTAACAGAAAAGTGGATAAGGTTGCATACCAAGCCCTTGGAGCTTGATGTAGACCATATAGTGTTTTGATAACTTTGTAGACTCTGTTGGGGAATTTAGCATCTACAAAACCTGGAGGTTGTGCAACATATACCTCCTCTGAAATAGTACCATAAAGAAAGGCACTTTTCACATCCATCTGATAGACTATAAAACCCATATATGATGCAAAGGCCAAAAATAACCTAATGGCTTCTAATCTTGCCACTGGTGCAAAAACCTCATCATATTTTATCCCTTCTTCCTGTCTGTAGCCTTGAGCAACAAGCCTTGTCTTGTTCCTCACAACAACTCCTCTTTCATCCTTCTTATTTCTGAAAACCCGTCTAGTACCAATAACTCTTTTACCTAAGGGAAGATCCATAAGAATCCAAATCTTTTGTAGTTCAAATTGCGTTATTTCTTCTTGCATGGCATCTACCCAACTTTCTTCATCAAGATCTTGAGAGATATTCTTAGGATCTACTTGTGATAAGAAACAGGAAAAAGTACTGCTGAGTGTTGTGATTCCAAAGAATCTTCTCCTGAATCCTTATTAGCATATGTAGCATTCTTCTCTTGATCTTGAAGCCTCTGAAGCTCTTGGGAGGCTTGTTCATCAGTTGATGGGATTGTTTGATTTTGGGGAGTAGCATCCATAGGAGAAACAGTAGGCATACTTGGTACATAAATGTGAACATCATCATCCTGAGAATCTGATGAGGAAGGTCCTCCTTGAGTACCTAACTTTGTTTTACCAATCTCCTCACCTGCATTGTTAGTTTGACAATCCTTTTGCACAGAATAGTAATCCATGGAGTTAGTTAGATAATCCAAATCAAACCTATTCCTGGGACATTGGGCTTATTTTCTAAGAAATTAACATGGGCATTTTCTTCAACCTTTTTAGATGCCAAGTTATAAACCTTATATGCTTTACTTTGCACTGAATATCCTACAAGATATCCTGGATCATATTTTCCATCAAACTTCCCTAAATAATCAAGAGTATTTAAAATAGACACATGACATCCAAAAGGTCTTAAATGACTTATGGTTGGCTTAATACCAGTCAAAAGTTCATAAGGTGTCTTGTTTTAGGCTTGGTCACTAAGACTCTATCTAACACATAACATGCAGTATTGATTGCTTCTGTCCAAAAAGTATTTGGCAAAAGAGAATCAGCTAGCATAGTTCTAGCAGTCTCAATTAGTGTCCTATTTTTCCTTTCAGCTACTCCATTTTGTTGTGGAGTCCTAGGATTACTAAATTGTCTCTTGATACCTTTAGACCTAAAGATTTCATCAAATCCAACATTCTTGAATTTTGTCCCATTATTTGTCCTAATGATTAAGACTTGTTTAGTGAACTACTTTCCAACTAAAGTGATAAAATCCTTAAGTAATCCATTAGTTTCACTCTTAAGTGATAAAAAGAAAAATGAATCTACTATAATCATCAGTTATAACTAGGAAAAGGTCTTATGACTAATACTCCTAACTGAAACTGGACCAAACAAATCCATATGCAAAGTTGAAAAGGCTTAGTCACAGAATTGACAATCTTGGTCTTACAAGAGGCTCTATGTTGTTTACCTTTTTGACAAGCAGTACATGTGAAATCATTCTGAAAAGATTTGTTAGGTAACCCTCTAACCAAATTTTTATTCACCAATCTATTGAGATTCTTGAAATTCACATGTCCTAACCTCATATGCCATAAATTAGATTCATCATTAGAAGCCTTAGCCAGCAAACATGTAATACCACATGTTGGAGTAATAGTATGAAGATTAAAGGTGTACATGTTTTCTTGCCTGGGTACCTTGAGCAGTACTTGAGATTCTTTAGGCATCTTAAAGTCTTTGGAGAGCACCAAGCAGTTTGTATCTGTAAAAAGAACCTTGTTCTTCTTATCACACATTTGTGATACAGAAAAGAGATTGAATTCATTCAATTCTTTTTACAAAGAACACATCTTCAAATTTCAACTTCCCTGTATTGATTTTCCCTTTGCCAGTAATTCTACCTTTGCTACCACCAAAGACTACTGGTCCACCTTTGAATTCTTCAAATTCAGCAAGGAAATCTTTGTTCTATGTCATGTATCTTGAGCATCCACTGTCTACAATACCTTTATCTTTCAATTCATCAATTAGATGCCCCTGCACATACACAAAACTTATTAGTTTTTAACAGGGACCCAAGCCACATTTGGCTCGGATCTTGTGTGATCTACATACTTAAGAGTTTGATAGGTAGTTTTTCGAGTAAGACTACGCACACTCTTATACTTCATGATTCTAGTCAAATAATCAAAGACATACGTGGGTTTGTTGTCCTTGAACCTTTTTGGCTTAAGTACTGCTTTGGCAGTACTTGCTTGAACCCACGGGTTTTCTCCTTTAGGGACCCACATTTGCACTGGTTTGTTATGAGACTTACTTCCAGGTGTTCTAGCTCTCTCAACTATACTTTTAAAAGTTTTGTGGGACTTTGGCTTGACAGGTTTTTTACCAGCGGTACTTGAGTTTGATCTAGCAGTACTTGTAGTTCTTGACTTGTTGGTACTTGGTTTACCAGACTTCAAAGGTACTAGACCTTTATTCATAAGTACTGCTCTTGGAACAAAGCTATTGGTAGAGATATTATTAACCTTATGAGATTTATCTACCCTTTTTGTATGATCAAACTTAGATTTGTCATCTCTAGATCCCATTTATCTATTAACCTGTGCATTTTTCCCATCACCTTTCTTTGTGACCTTTTGTACAGCCTTCTGTTTTACAAATTTATCTTCATGAAGAGTACAATCTTTGATAAAATGATTTAGACTACCACAAACATAACATCCTTTTCTTTTCAAAGAAGACCCAAAAGGTTTTTTTGACTTAATTTTCTCAAAACCTATCCCACCCCTCTTGGTATTATTATGTTTTGCATTTTTATCCAATGCCTTGCTAGGAGATTTTACCTGCTTGGGAGCAGAACTAGTTTTAGACACTTGTTCTTCAGACATAAAATTGCTCATTAAAGGTGGATAAACAATGTTTTTGGTCACAACAGATTTATCTTGGGTCAAGGTACTAGAGTTTGAATCATTTGACTTAACAGCTATTGACTCATCTAACTCTATACCTGTATCATTACTAAGGGGCATGAAAATTCCTGATAATGGTAGAGGAACTGCCTTCATTCCTTCAGCATATCTATCATTTTTAGGAGTATTATCTGACTCACTAGAACTATAAAAAATTCCCTTTGATAAATCTTTGTCAGTTAAAGTTATCCCATGTTGGTCCTCAATATATCCTAGGCCTGATTTATCATAATACCCCATTTGTGAATTAATCAGCTTACCCAATTGATTGTAGGATAAAACACGACTCTTGTTTAGGAAAACAAAAGAACGTATATGAGCGGTAAGTATTGACGAGTGATTTAGGAAAACCACAAGTAATGACCCACAATCAAATAAAATGAGAGAAGAAGTTCGTTTCCCAAGGAGGTATGGTGTTGTGAATTAACTTGTATGTATTTGAGATTAATATTAAGAGAAGAATGGGGATGAGAAGATGAAAGACGGATACGTTAAAATTAAACTACGACGAAAACGTAAAGCCGTGAAAAAACTACTCACATTAAAAAAATTAAATACTAAGACCAAAAACAAAATTAATAATTAAAAAGACTAAAAAGAAGTCTAAAATAATATAAAGATAAAAATCCAACAAAGATATTTTAAAACCTTTTATTAATTAAATAATTAATTTTAAATGCTAATTAAAGCCCTAAAATTAAATTTAACTAATTCAAATGTCTAAAATATGAATTTATTGAATAATCACTTAACTTATATTATTAGAAGACTAAAAAGTATTTTTCTAAAAATTAAAAGCTAATAAAACTATTTTTAAAACTCTAAAAATGATTTAAAATAATTAAAAACTAAATAAACTTAAAATAATTATAAAAATAAATCTAAAAGCTATAAAAATATTCAAAAAATGGAAATAGTCCTAATTAATGACAAAGAACCTAGGAAAAATGAAAAAGAAGGAAAAAGAAAATTTTGAAAATTAAATAATAAAATAATATTAAAATAATGCTAAAAATAAAAAGTTTCTAAAATTTAAAATAAAAAATTTCTAAAAATCCTAAATAATATAATTAAGAGAAAAACACTAATTAGAGCTTCTAAACCTTCTTTAATAATTTTATAAAAATGTTTAAAGTTTATAAAAAAACTTGAAAAATTATAAAATTAAAAATAAATGTTTTTGAAACCAAAACTTGATGTAAACCTCAAAAATATATTTTAAAAACTAAAAACTATTTTTCCTAAAAAATTAAAATCTTTTTTCTATTTTTTATTGACTTAATAAAAAACGTATATTAATTAAATCCTAGAAAATAAACTAATAAAGTGAAAAATATAAAAATAAGCTAGAAAAGTCTGAAACTTAATGAGGATCCTAGGAAAAATCAAAATGAGCAAAAACGAATATCAAATAAGCTGAAAATATGATAAATAAGCCACGGCTTATTTATTTAAGCTAAAAGGAAAAACGGGTTAAGTAGAAAACAAAACCACTCCCTAGCAGTCAAAGACCCTAGGGCGCAGTGGTAGTGTTGTGTGTGTGTGAACGTGGAGACCAGGGTTCGAGTCTTACAACCCACCTTTTTACTTCTTTTTTATTTTTTGCTTTTTACACTTTCCAAACCAATCACAGACCTTATACAAGCTTAATCCCAATCCAATAACCTTTTATGCCAATGATTAAGCCAAGTTTGGAGATCAAAACGTGCCAGACTTAAACAATGAACACAAGCAGTTACTTGTGTTTGCTGATTTTTTTCAAGAGTGATACAAGCCAAGAGGACTAGGCTTGTGGGCTTATTTGGTGCTTATTTTTGGAACAGTAAGGCACTCTTGTGCTCTTTGGAGCACAAGAAGTCACAAAGCAAGCAAGAAACAAGCAATCAGCAAGCCAAATATCACAAATAATGCACACAAAAGCCCTAAGCAAGTTTCTGAGGTGTATATAGCAGATCAGTGGACTTAAATGCTCATAACTTGCATCCTAGTGAAACTTAGGCTCCCAAATTTGACACATCCACTCACCAACTAACACACAATCAAGCTGCAAACCTGGAATACCCTAAGTCTAAGCAGATTACAAGATCAAGCACAACAATTGGGTAAAAATCAAGCACAAGTGGATATGCAGATTTTAAGACTATTTTTCCTTCTAAATCACACAAGCTTGTTCCCAAACCTTCTATTCTTACTTACCAAATAACTAAAGACCTATCCTAACCTGATTAAACCTTCTAACACCTTTTAAATCCACTAATCAAATCTTATGTCCTGCTAAAACCCTTTGCCAAACACTACTTTAAAAACTTGTAAACCAAAATTATCAAACCAAAACCTTATAATCTTGCTCAAACTTGACCCAACTAGCATCAACCATGCATAATGACTCAAATGAACACAGATCAATTACCTTAAACACACAAAAATAACAAATCAAACAAAATCACTTAAAGCTACACTTTCTGATATTTTCCAAGAGGGAAAAGGATTTTTACCTCAGGTCCTTACATCCAAGGACCTAGTGGTAGCTTACCACCTCCTTATGCACCCGGGTGCATGTAGAACACAAATCAACACCTTCTTCAACCTGTTTAAAGCAAAAATCAAAGGAAGATGAACAATAAACAAGCAATATTCTTTTTTCTGTTTTCTTTCCTTCCTTACTTACACCCTTCCAAAAACTTTCTAAAATCTCTTAACACGTTTTTAAAAACCTCTAAGTCACCAATAACATGAACTAAAAGCACCAATTCCTTTTGAGCAGATTTTACCAAAATCTCTCAAAATTTCAAAACCTTAACAATATTTGAAACTCAACATCAATGAACCAAAATAACAATGGAACTCAGAATCAATCTCCCTCACAACACACAATCTTTTAAAACAATAAAAAAGGAATTATAATTGAATTTTTCAAAAAACCAAACTTTTTATTTCTTTAAAAAGGAATTACAAGTGAGAGAATTGAAACTGGAACAAAGGGTCACCCACAGGTTGGGGCCTCTTTTATAGTGAGCTAAGACTATTCTAGAACCAATAAAACAAACCCTAATTCATAGAAAAATCCCTATTCTACCCTTGGACGTTTTTGGTGCATTTGAGCTGTCCATTTGATCTCATCCGTTTGTTTTGCTTTGTGAGCAAGCATTTCATCATAACCATTCAATTGGGACACGTCATGTTCCTTGGAGCCAAAGGAATGCTCCTATTGGAGGAGAGGGAATTGGGGGTTTGGGACCACAGGCGTGGGAAAGGTGGTTTGGTGGGTGGGTTGGGTTTTGGTTGGGGTGAATTACACGTGTGCTATTTTAATTGGAAATTCACCCAGGATAGGTCGGGGTAATTTCTGGGAAGTAAAAGGATACACAGTAACTTATTTTGATCCTAAAAAGGGGGAAGTTAAGTGTTAAGCGCCACTTTCTGTTTGAAAGTTTCATTGTGTCACTTTTGGTCCTTTTGTTTTGTAATTTCTGGCAAACAAAGTTTCAAGCCCTAAATACGCCTTTCCTTTGTAAATAAGTTTGGACCTTTTACAATTTTGGCACAAGACTTTGTAAAAAGCTTATCAAGGGTTGATTTTGCCATGTTTTGATTTTTCAAGGGCTGTTTTTGGACAAAGTTGATCTTCAAAGGTCTTCATTGTGTCTTTCTCTTCATGAGGGACCATAATTGGCAATTTTCAATTGTTGAGGGACTAATCTTGCCATTTCTTCATAGTTGAAGGACCTTTTTGCAATTTTGACAAACTTAAGGGACCAAACTTGTAATTATCAATATACAAGGGTTTTAAGTGTCATTTCTTCAAAGAATGAGGATCAATCTTGTTTGTCTTCAAGTCTTCAAGGGTATTTGATGAAAATTCCATGATTAGGGCCCGGTTCATTGTACGGCTTCGTTTCTCGTGTCCGTTTTTCCTTGTATCTTGTTATCTTTTGTCTTTTTCACGATATCCATACCTAAAACACACAAGTAAACAAACACAAGCATATATATGGTATTTTATGACATTTTTATGCATTTAAAGCCCGAAAAGAACGATGAGATCATGTATAAATGCCATCTCATCACTCCCCCATACTAAGCCATTGTCGTGCCCTCACGCAATGCTAGAATAAAGTATCTAAGCATCACCAAAGTTCAATTTAACCTTTATTGAAGAGTAAAAGACTTGCAACATACTACGATGATGTGTAAAGACATAATGTATGATTTTCATCACCAAAAGGTGACTTTTAGGGTCAAAGAATAGAAACAAGTTAATGTCCCTTAGAGTAAATTTCGTCATCCTTGATTGTCATACATTCCATGCTAAGTGCAAAAACAAGATCATTGTTGGTACAAGTCACAATGCTAACACTACTCATACGTCCAAATTGTGTAATACTTTTTCTCCCCGCAATCCTAGTTATTATAAAAGGAAATGGGTTACTAGCATTTTTTATCTAATTGTCATGGATCACAAGTGATTCATATTGACTTATTTGAGTAGTTATTAGTCCGAAAGCAAAGTAGCACGATTTGATCAATAGTTAGCCGAAGGACAAAATCTTTTAAAACGGCTCCTCGTGTATCTCCTTAAGTTCATATCTTGGCATAACTCGTTTCACGATTTGAGACCTTTCTCGGACCGATATTTGGCATGTACTTCATACTTCAAATCTTGGGAAGACGTTCTTGAAATTATGGTCTTCTCTTCATATATTTGGAATTTCTTCACTTGACGTTTTTGAGAGATTCTTCATATAGGACCACGACTTCATCATTTTTCTTCAATCTTTACTTTGGATTTTGATATACAACGATCCGCCTCCTTTTCGGACTTGGATATATTTATCCTCATACCTTGTTAGGGTCTTTTTGGATAGACTTTCTCCATTCTTTAGGGGAGTAATTGCTTCTCGTCGTGTGTCTCGATCCTTCATATTGATTTTGGAATAATGATACTTCACATCATCTTTGGATCTTTAGCAAAAATAGAGCTCCTCATGCCTTGTTAGGGCCTTTTTGGATAATCGCCAATCTTCGCGTCCCGCTTCAATAAGTTATGCCTTGGCTATGAACTCTATTCAACCCCGAGCAACTTTTAAACGATCTTGCGCTAGAGGCTAAGTAACTTTTCAAATCGTACGACCTTACTTATTGCAATTATGATTTATTCCTAATGCATTGATCTTATGGGAAGAAAAAGCCACAATTAAAAACATATGAGTTTTTGAAAGAACAATTTTATGTTCTACGTTTAGCATGATCACTTGTCTAACTCTATCATTTCTCGTTCTTCACTATTTAAAGACCTCTAATTAAAGAGACTCGTGAATACTTAGCCATGCAAGTCAAAATTAAGCCAAATTTGGATTAGCTTTCATTAAGACTATATCAAATCAAAGTTTTGGGTTTTCAAGCCACCTATAGGATCTTGCACTTTCTTGGACTTTTTCAAGTTTAGAGAATGCGTTTTAAAGTTCCCTTGATAAGTGACTTTCTAGAATCAATTATAGGAACTTGCGAAAAGTTCTTGTTCTTAACCCAAATGAATTAAGACTTTCGCGTTTTAAAGCTCCCTATATAAAAGTCTAGCAAAACTTGAATTGAGCGGGTTAAGGAATGTAAATGGCTCCAAATGCCCATCAAGTCAAAAATTAACTCTTATTCTACCCATCGGAAAATATACATTCGTGTCTTAAAAACACTTATGAAAACTAAGAAAAATTTTAAAATTTGGCCATTTTTAGCCTTATTAGCAAAGCAAAACATTGAAAATTGGAAAACGTGAGGGCGTAGCAAAGCAAGTACCTATTCACCCCCCCATACTAAAAGTAAACATTGTCCTCAATGTTTCGAGTCTAAAGGTGGAGCACCCCCATACTAGAGACGAAGAATCGAATGCTTAGGATCTAGCATGGAAAGGGTGATCAACAATATATCTAAAGCCGTTTATTAATTATGCTAAAAGATAATTGTTAGAACAATAAAGGATATGTCATGGAATCGTGAAAAACTTCTTCAAACGAACGATGGAGGCTCACGTAAACGAACACGAGAGTCTTCAATCATAGACGATGATGATGATCTAGATAGCACAATCACAAACAACCACGAGACAACGAGTTGGAAGGGTACAAGTCCCTTTATTAGTGAACATAAAGCATAAAGATAAGCATGGGATCTCCCCCACGAGGCACCTCGTTTTTGATTACCGAGTCATGAGCTCGACTCGATCCCCTCAAAATGTGAACATTTAGGGATATCATGGTGTGGTCAATTTTTGATGGGGCTTACATGATAAACAAGGCCCAAAAAGCAACCGGTATAAAGGACTAAGTCCTTTGATGATGCAAAATACCGGGGTCGAAGATGGCGTTCTCGTTTCTATTGGAAAAACAAATTAACGCCATTTCAACATGTGCCATAAACTCAAAGAGTTTGAAGAAAATAGATGAGAAGTAGAAGGGTGAGACAATTGGTAAGACAAATGTTTGAGCTACTCGAGGTAGACTCGCACCAAGCAAATAGAGATAGTTTCCATTTATTGCATCGGTGGAAGACCGAGATTTCCCTTTACATGAAATTCCGGGATCGAATATCTCGTCCTCGGTGGACAAGGATGAGGGAACATAAGGGGCTTCCCCCATACTAGAACCACACAAAACATCGTCAAAAGGAGTAGACGAGTTTGTAGTACTCAAATCACGTGGTGATGACGGAGTTAGATTTGTAGAAAAATCAATTAAATCACATTTAAGATCTTTTCCTTTGTTATCTTTTAAACTCTCTTTATGAAAACCCTTTTTGATTATGTCGAAAATATTCGGTGTTTCTAAGACGATATTAGTTACACTAAAAATTCTCACATTTTGAAACCGTTTTGGTTTTGGTGGTGGCAAGTTCTCAAAACGTTTATCGACGAAGAAAACCTCCCCATCGGGGTCTACATATTCATCATCCGAAAGATCTTCCGTAGAAACCGGCAACTTATCAACACTTTTCAAAAATGAAGGTGAAGGATTTTTCGATTCAAGTATTGATGGTTTCTTCTTTGTAGGCTTTGCACTCATAACCTCCACCGGCGGAGGAAATGGTAAGTTGTTTTTGGAGACATTCCCTAAAACTCTTGGTGAAAATTCTTTGCAAACGACATTGGTCGAGTCACCATGGTTTAAAGTTGCAATAGAATATACATGAGAAAGATTGGAGTTTTGTGTTGCATTGATGACAAGTTCTTCTTCATTGAAACGAAGGGTGATTTTTCGAGCATGAACATCGATAAGTGCTCGTGATGTATCCAAAAATGAACGACCCAAAATGAGAGGAACTTTTCGATCGATGGGAATGTCTACAACGATAAAGTCAACGGGATAGTAAAACTTTCCGACTTTAACGAAAACGTCCTCGGCTACTCCACATGCCATGATCGTAGAATGATCGGCCATCTCGATGGACATGTTCGAAGGAGTAAGAGCCGGAAGCGAAAGCGATTTGAAAATCTCGAGAGGCATTAAATTAATACTAGCACCAAGATCGGCCAAGGCGTAGCATTCCTCCATATCTTGTATAGCACACGGAATCAAAAATTTACCGGGATCACCGACTTTTTGTGGTATGCGGCTTAGAAAAACCGATGAACAACTAGACGATTGTTGTAACTTCTCTTTGTTGTTTAGCATACTTTTGAAGTTTGCGGCGAATCGAGGCATCATGATTAAAGCATCGGCAAAACTTATGTTAAAATGCAAATCACGAAACATTTTCATAAATAGCTCAAATTGATAATTGTTCCTTTCTTGTGCCTTTTCCTTGTCTCGTCTTGATGGGTAGGGTAAAGGTGGTGTGGGTTGGTCATTAGGCAACGGCCTTGGAAACTCGGGTTCCACAATTGGTTTTGGTGTAACCGTAGGTGTGGTTTGAGCGGTACTTCGTGGGATTGTAATGTGCTCCTTTTCGACCATCACCTCGGGTTCTTTCTCGATTTCCTTCTCCGTAGAAGTACTTGGACGAGAGATTGGTTCCTTGAAAGTTTTACCACTTCGTGTAGCAACAACCTTCAATTCTCCCCTCGGGTTGTTAATGGTATCACTAGGAAGACCACCCGAAGAAGAGGGCTTACACATGATAGCTTCAAACATCTTAGCCATTCGGTCCTCAAATTTTGATTGCCTAGCATCCGCTTTCAATAACTCTTGCTTAATCTCATGTTGTCCTAATTCCATCTTTTGTTGGTTTTGTTGAAGACGTTGGACATTTCCTTCCATTTTATTAGCATGAGTTTTAAGTTCATTAGCAAGTTCATTTTTAAGCTCGTTTTTCAACTCGGACCTTAGGCTAATCATCTCACGTTGCATATTATCAAATTTAGCATCATTTGCTTTTGCATAGTCCAAAAATTCTCCTTGAAAATTTTTCGTGTGAGCATTTTGAAAACCTTGAGTAGTGTTTTGAAAATCACGGTTTTGGTTTTGATTAGAGATTTGTCCATTCCCACTTTGATAATTCCCTTTGTTGTAATTGCGTGTGTTGCCTTGGTAATTACCTTGGTTGTTGTTTCGATAATTATTAACATTTTGGTTTGGTGGAGCTTGATTTTGGCGGGAACCTTGGCCGTTTTGGTTGTAAGTTCCCGTTGCTACATAAGCACTCGAAGTGTTACCATCCGCGGTAATGCACTCGGAAAGATCATGAGCTCCCCCACAAGATAAACAACTCTTAGCAACCGCTTTAACCGAAGCGGAATTGGAAGCTTCTTGAGCCTTCCAATGGGACATTAGATTAGCAAATCTATCAAAAAACCGATTTTCCTCATTAGCTTCATCATGTAAGGCGTTAATGTTACGAGACGATTGCGATGACGATGACGAACCCATATTGGCAACACTCGGTGTGTTACGAGGGCTATAAACCTTAGATCGATTTTCAATGATTTGTAAAGCCTCATTTGTCGTCTTGCACAAAAAATTACCACCCGCGGCGGCATTCAAATAATCTCGTTCATGATCATTAAGCCCATTATAAAATGTATCAATTTGATGCAATTCCGAAAAATCATGATGAGGACATTCATGTAACATCTCTTTAAATCGTTCCCATGCCATTGAAAAACTTTCATTGTTACGTTGCACAAATCGTGAAATCTCATTTTTTAAGTGTGTTGTTTTTGATGGTGGAAAAAACTTGTTCACAAACTTAGAAACGAGATCGGCCCATGTCAAAATCGAATTTGGCGGTTCTTTCTCGAGCCAAATTTTTGCGGGTCCATCCAACGAATATGGAAACAACATCATCTTAATGGCGTCATGTGGAACATCTTTGAATTTGCTAGTGGCGGTGAGACGGTTGAAATTCCTAATATGGTAATGCGGGTTGTCTTTCTCATGACCTCGAAATTTGTTTGCTTGTAGCATCGACATTAAACCCGTCTTAATCTCGAAATTCTCCGCAAGGATGGCGGGAATAACAATGGCCTCTCCAAAACCCTCGGTGGGTGCTTGTAGCAACTCCATCATAGTACGATTAGCCATTACGACTTCTTGTTCTACAATAGGTTCAACAATTGGAGGTTCTTCAACAATCAACGATCCTTGATTTGCTTGCTTTTGAAGTCGTTTACGAGCTCGTTTTGCTTGATTACGAGTGATCATAAACTTCACGAAGAATGGGAGGTGAGCAAAGAAGATTCTTTTTGGTTGTTTTGTGGATTTTCAATTTTTTTGTGTTTTTGATGATATTTAATTTTTTTGGATTTTGGTGTATCTTCGTAGACAACAATCTACAAAATCTCTCCTCGAATCAAACTCTTGATTAAAGAAGCCTCAACGGAATGAAAACGATCACGTGGAGTGAACGCCTTCGAATGACTTTAGAACTTTGGTGAAAACCAAATTGTTCACGAGGGTTTAATCACAAAGAAAACCAAGCAAATATAGTATACGTATTAATACTTTGGGCGGCAAAACCCTCGATTAGCCTTCAATCTCAAAATACTCACAAGCAAGCGGGGAAACGAGGCGGCGCGAAGCACTTAAGAGCCTTTTTCCTTGGGGTATATTTTATAATACCCGCCTTATACCCACCTTATAGTTCGTATCTTTCAAAATCGAGCTTCACGAAAGTATTTATCTATTTTTGCCTTTTCTTTTTGTTTGAGAGTCGAATACAATAATTAGGAGATCAAATCCCAATTAAGGTTGTGTTTTCACACTTTTGGAGATATTGTATATTGATTGTGATACTTAATACAATATATTAATAATATTCACAAGAAAAACCAAGAAAACCGATAATACGTGTTAAGGGAGTTCCACTTAACACAAATACTATTAATGGATAATATCAAAAACAAAATTTTCCAAATTAAAACACGACACACCTCCCCGGCAGCGGCGCCAAAAATGATTGTAGGATAAAACACGACTCTTGTTTAGGAAAACAAAAGAACGTATATGAGCGGTAAGTATTGACGAGTGATTTAGGAAAACCACAAGTAATGACCCACAATCAAATAAAATGAGAGAAGAAGTTCGTTTCCCAAGGAGGTATGGTGTTGTGAATTAACTTGTATGTATTTGAGATTAATATTAAGAGAAGAATGGGGATGAGAAGATGAAAGACGGATACGTTAAAATTAAACTACGACGAAAACGTAAAGCCGTGAAAAAACTACTCACATTAAAAAAATTAAATACTAAGACCAAAAACAAAATTAATAATTAAAAAGACTAAAAAGAAGTCTAAAATAATATAAAGATAAAAATCCAACAAAGATATTTTAAAACCTTTTATTAATTAAATAATTAATTTTAAATGCTAATTAAAGCCCTAAAATTAAATTTAACTAATTCAAATGTCTAAAATATGAATTTATTGAATAATCACTTAACTTATATTATTAGAAGACTAAAAAGTATTTTTCTAAAAATTAAAAGC
Organism: Glebionis coronaria; assembly: GCA_025667525.1. Lineage (NCBI taxonomy): Eukaryota > Viridiplantae > Streptophyta > Magnoliopsida > Asterales > Asteraceae > Glebionis > Glebionis coronaria. Next base: position 100,214,145 of record CM046879.1, read on the forward strand.
TAATAAAACTATTTTTAAAACTCTAAAAATGATTTAAAATAATTAAAAACTAAATAAACTTAAAATAATTATAAAAATAAATCTAAAAGCTATAAAAATATTCAAAAAATGGAAATAGTCCTAATTAATGACAAAGAACCTAGGAAAAATGAAAAAGAAGGAAAAAGAAAATTTTGAAAATTAAATAATAAAATAATATTAAAATAATGCTAATAATAAAAAGTTTCTAAAATTTAAAATAAAAAATTTCTAAAAATCCTAAATAATATAATTAAGAGAAAAACACTAATTAGAGCTTCTAAACCTTCTTTAATAATTTTATAAAAATGTTTAAAGTTTATAAAAAAACTTGAAAAATTATAAAATTAAAAATAAATGTTTTTGAAACCAAAACTTGATGTAAACCTCAAAAATATATTTTAAAAACTAAAAACTATTTTTCCTAAAAAATTAAAATCTTTTTTCTATTTTTTATTGACTTAATAAAAAACGTATATTAATTAAATCCTAGAAAATAAACTAATAAAGTGAAAAATATAAAAATAAGCTAGAAAAGTCTGAAACTTAATGAGGATCCTAGGAAAAATCAAAATGAGCAAAAACGAATATCAAATAAGCTGAAAATATGATAAATAAGCCACGGCTTATTTATTTAAGCTAAAAGGAAAAACGGGTTAAGTAGAAAACAAAACCACTCCCTAGCAGTCAAAGACCCTAGGGCGCAGTGGTAGTGTTGTGTGTGTGTGAACGTGGAGACCAGGGTTCGAGTCTTACAACCCACCTTTTTACTTCTTTTTTATTTTTTGCTTTTTACACTTTCCAAACCAATCACAGACCTTATACAAGCTTAATCCCAATCCAATAACCTTTTATGCCAATGATTAAGCCAAGTTTGGAGATCAAAACGTGCCAGACTTAAACAATGAACACAAGCAGTTACTTGTGTTTGCTGATTTTTTTCAAGAGTGATACAAGCCAAGAGGACTAGGCTTGTGGGCTTATTTGGTGCTTATTTTTGGAACAGTAAGGCACTCTTGTGCTCTTTGGAGCACAAGAAGTCACAAAGCAAGCAAGAAACAAGCAATCAGCAAGCCAAATATCACAAATAATGCACACAAAAGCCCTAAGCAAGTTTCTGAGGTGTATATAGCAGATCAGTGGACTTAAATGCTCATAACTTGCATCCTAGTGAAACTTAGGCTCCCAAATTTGACACATCCACTCACCAACTAACACACAATCAAGCTGCAAACCTGGAATACCCTAAGTCTAAGCAGATTACAAGATCAAGCACAACAATTGGGTAAAAATCAAGCACAAGTGGATATGCAGATTTTAAGACTATTTTTCCTTCTAAATCACACAAGCTTGTTCCCAAACCTTCTATTCTTACTTACCAAATAACTAAAGACCTATCCTAACCTGATTTAAACCTTCTAACACCTTTTAAATCCACTAATCAAATCTTATGTCCTGCTAAAACCCTTTGCCAAACACTACTTTAAAAACTTGTAAACCAAAATTATCAAACCAAAACCTTATAATCTTGCTCAAACTTGACCCAACTAGCATCAACCATGCATAATGACTCAAATGAACACAGATCAATTACCTTAAACACACAAAAATAACAAATCAAACAAAATCACTTAAAGCTACACTTTCTGATATTTTCCAAGAGGGAAAAGGATTTTTACCTCAGGTCCTTACATCCAAGGACCTAGTGGTAGCTTACCACCTCCTTATGCACCCGGGTGCATGCAGAACACAAATCAACACCTTCTTCAACCTGTTTAAAGCAAAAATCAAAGGAAGATGAACAATAAACAAGCAATATTCTTTTTTCTGTTTTCTTTCCTTCCTTACTTACACCCTTCCAAAAACTTTCTAAAATCTCTTAACACGTTTTTAAAAACCTCTAAGTCACCAATAACATGAACTAAAAGCACCAATTCCTTTTGAGCAGATTTTACCAAAATCTCTCAAAATTTCAAAACCTTAACAATATTTGAAACTCAACATCAATGAACCAAAATAACAATGGAACTCAGAATCAATCTCCCTCACAACACACAATCTTTTAAAACAATAAAAAAGGAATTATAATTGAATTTTTCAAAAAACCAAACTTTTTATTTCTTTAAAAAGGAATTACAAGTGAGAGAATTGAAACTGGAACAAAGGGTCACCCACAGGTTGGGGCCTCTTTTATAGTGAGCTAAGACTATTCTAGAACCAATAAAACAAACCCTAATTCATAGAAAAATCCCTATTCTACCCTTGGACGTTTTTGGTGCATTTGAGCTGTCCATTTGATCTCATCCGTTTGTTTTGCTTTGTGAGCAAGCATTTCATCATAACCATTCAATTGGGACACGTCATGTTCCTTGGAGCCAAAGGAATGCTCCTATTGGAGGAGAGGGAATTGGGGGTTTGGGACCACAGGCGTGGGAAAGGTGGTTTGGTGGGTGGGTTGGGTTTTGGTTGGGGTGAATTACACGTGTGCTATTTTAATTGGAAATTCACCCAGGATAGGTCGGGGTAATTTCTGGGAAGTAAAAGGATACACAGTAACTTATTTTGATCCTAAAAAGGGGGAAGTTAAGTGTTAAGCGCCACTTTCTGTTTGAAAGTTTCATTGTGTCACTTTTGGTCCTTTTGTTTTGTAATTTCTGGCAAACAAAGTTTCAAGCCCTAAATACGCCTTTCCTTTGTAAATAAGTTTGGACCTTTTACAATTTTGGCACAAGACTTTGTAAAAAGCTTATCAAGGGTTGATTTTGCCATGTTTTGATTTTTCAAGGGCTGTTTTTGGACAAAGTTGATCTTCAAAGGTCTTCATTGTGTCTTTCTCTTCATGAGGGACCATAATTGGCAATTTTCAATTGTTGAGGGACTAATCTTGCCATTTCTTCATAGTTGAAGGACCTTTTTGCAATTTTGACAAACTTAAGGGACCAAACTTGTAATTATCAATATACAAGGGTTTTAAGTGTCATTTCTTCAAAGAATGAGGATCAATCTTGTTTGTCTTCAAGTCTTCAAGGGTATTTGATGAAAATTCCATGATTAGGGCCCGGTTCATTGTACGGCTTCGTTTCTCGTGTCCGTTTTTCCTTGTATCTTGTGATCTTTTGTCTTTTTCACGATATCCATACCTAAAACACACAAGTAAACAAACACAAGCATATATATGGTATTTTATGACATTTTTATGCATTTAAAGCCCGAAAAGAACGATGAGATCATGTATAAATGCCATCTCATCACCAATCCTTTAGAGGATATTTGCCAATGATTAATCAATTCCCTTTCATTATAAAGACTGGCTTTTAAAGCTTCATTTTCTGCTGTTACTTTTAAAAGTTTTTTTTAAAAGCTTTAATTTCCACATCTTTATCTCTCATTTAAAGAGTCAAAATTCTAATTTTCTCTTCATAGTTTTGTTGACCTTTTTATATAAAACTATTTTTTCCTCTAACTTAGCAACAACCTGTTTAAAAGCATTTTATTTTCTACAGTACATGTGTTAACCTTTTGATACTGTTCATCTAGTTCTACTTTTAGACTATTAAATTTAAGAACACAATCTTTAGAACAAGGATGTACCTCAGTATCTTCATGAGAGAGAGCCATCAAACCAAGCTCTTCTTCTTCCTCATCTTCAGCCCAGTTCACCACTCCATCTACAGTTACCAATGCTTTGGTTCCTTTAAGACTCCTGTTGTCTCCTTTTGGAAAGCTTTTAGAGATTCTTGGACTGGTTCTATAGTTGTTCTTGTACTTTTGAGTGCTTCTATCAGCTTTATCTCTAGTGCACTCCCTTGCAAAATGTCCATTCCTTCCACAGTTATAGCATTCAACTTTAGACTTGTCATATCCTAATGGTTCATTAGGATCAACAGTCATCTTCCTTCCAGACTTCTTAAAGAACTTGTTAGATCTCACAGAGATCATAGCAACTTGCCATTTGAGGTCCATTGCTCAACATCAGCATCATCCATTTGGAATAAGTCATTGAGAGTCAACCTTGATCTGTTGTCTTGTCTAGCAAAGAATGAGAAGGCATCATTATCATTAAACAATGGTGAAGATCTTCCTTGTGGACTCTGAGATACAATTGGACTGCCTTCAGTACCTTGAGAGTAAGTACTGCTTGTAAGTCCTCCAGTGGTATTTTGGTAGTAAGTACCGCTACTTGATCCACTAGCGGTATTTTGGAAGTAAGTACCGTCGTTGCCTTCTCACACAAAAGCCAAGTTAGACTTTGTTGTTGCTGCTGCTTTTGTCACCTCAACGCCTTTAACATCCATCTCATAAGCTCTAAGATTGTTGTATAGATGATCAAAAGGAATTGTATCTAGATCATCCCTTGTGATGAAGTGCATAGCCATTGCTTTCCATTCTTTTGGAACACTTCATAAGAATTTTAGATTAGCTTCTTCATTAGGAATTATCAGTCCATAAACTGCCAATTGAATGAGCAGCTTGCTGAACCTTCCATAGCCGCCATGGATTCCTTCTATACTGGAAATTGAGAAGTTATCATATTCTTGTTTCAGAACAATCTTCTTCATCTTCTTAGATTTGTCATTACCTCCAAGTCTAATTTTGATGGCATCCCATATAGACTTTGCATCCTTGTAGTGATGAAAGCTAGGTAAGATGTCTTCTGAAAGTGCCATAGCCAAAGAAGTTATGGCCTTTCTTTCTCTGATCTCTGCTTGTAACTCCTCAGCAGTCACAGCAGGTAAAGCATAACATGTACCATCAGGTAACCAATGCAGCTTCTTAGGTTTATTCCCATTCTTGATAACCTGCAACAGAGTATGATCTGTGTGATTCAAGTAATGTTCCATCTACATAGCCCACGTCTCATAGTTATCACCTTTGAGAACTGAGAGTTTGACAGCAGAGAGAGTATGGGAAGGTGTTGTAGTTGTAGAAGTAACTATAGCATCTATGGCTTGAACACCTTGTGGTGGTGCATGATGCACAACTTGAGGTTGTCCCTGTGATATTAGATCAGGATCGGGAATGTCATCCAAGTGAGGGTCATCACTAGGTTGAGACATTGAATTTTGGTATAAGTGGGAATTTTGTTGGAAATATGTTTTCCCAAAGGAAGTCTCGGTCACATCATTATTAGCATAGATCACGAGCCATAGAATATTTAGAACTTTGTAACTTGGAGCGACCTCCCTTAGGGGGAGATTGTTGGAAATACGTTTTACGTATTTATGAAGGATCGGTCGCTCCAACGATAATTATGTAATGGGCTCGTGGTCCACTTAGTAATGTATAGTCCATATAGCCCACATGTAGGGTGGGCTATATATATACCCCTCCTAGCATGTTAGGAGGGGTTGGTGGTTCATTCATAACAACTTTCATTTAATCTAATCACTTTCTCTCTCTACTTTTCTTCCCTCTCCTTTCTCTCTCTATACTTCATCTTCCTCCTTCCCCATTTCCACCATTAATCAATAGATCCAATCCATCATTTACCAAATCCTTAGAAAACGTAGACCTTCAAATTTAGGGTTGTGTTCTTCTTATTCAGAGTTTCTTAACAAGCTCTGATACCACTTGTTGATCCCTTTGATTGGATCTATATTCTGTTAAGAATTAGTATAGTAGTTTGTAATCAAACTAAAACACTTTGAGAACTCTTACCCAACTAAATAAGTTATCTGAAATCTAACTTATAAAGCACAGAAGAACAGAATTACTTTTAACTATTCGATTCTCTTATTAATCGACTTGAATGAGGTACATGAATGTCATCGTACCTATGTTCCTTTTATAGAGTAATGAACCCTAGAAACCTTAGAATATTCTATAAAGATAAGTAAATCACAAATGATATATTATCAATATTCTAACTATAAAGTATATCACATAAGATATACTCTAACTATAACTATGGCATATCTTATACAAAGATATATTCGTCCTAATCAATATAGCAGTACTTGTACTTAACACTAATAATACTTGCTATGTACCGCGTTAACACTAACGGTACTTGCTAACACTAACAGTACTTATACTTACACTAACAGTAATTGGTACCATACAAATCATTCCCAACATGGCACATAGTTAAAAACATAAGTATTCACAAAATGATAGAAGACCACACAGTTTATTCATTAAAATATACCTATAAAAATGATATCATTTCAAGAGATACAAATAAGTTAGTCGTGGTAACTTATCAGACCGATAGCAGAACATAGACAAATGTTATCGCGGCACCTTGAGTAATTAATAGTTGCATTGATGGGCACTAGATTAAGGCAATCTTAAATACAAAAGTATTCACAACACTTCTTTGGCGCATATTTAAAAATATAAGCACATTCACGAGGACCTAACTAAAAGATTGAATAAACAAAGTAATTTGATGGTTTGTAAAAATATATATTTGATTTCAATATGTGATATTAAATAAAGGAGGTCAACAAAGTATTACTAAATTTTTCTTTGCATTTTTCTTGAGGAATAAAAGTATTATTCATAGATGATGACATATAGTCCTTATCCGGGTCATGAACCCGGCCTGCGGGTATTACCCGTATCCGACCCATCACGGATGAGTTGGGTTAGTATCATTTGATACTATGGGTCTTCGGATGAATAGTGGCCGCATGAGTCGAGTGCGGCCCACGACCCATTATGGTTGGAACAGGGTTGACCAGAATCACAACTCAATGGGGACTGTGATTCACCCCAAAAAAAGGATATACATTAACCATAATTAAAAGATAACAATCAACTAATTATGGTCATTATCCTTTACTTGGGGCTGAAGCATTGGTAAAAGCCCACTAGGGTTTTATCACCTATATAAGGAACCCCCAAGGGTTCCAAAAAGGTATCATATTCTCACTTTCACAATATCACGCATTATCAAACCTAAACCGATTACTTACTCTCACGCTGGAGTCTAATCGTGGGACACATTCCCACAGTAAGCCTAACAGCGTGTTTCTTTAATGTGCAAGATCTCAAAACAAAGTTCACTTGGTGCAAGAGCCGGAGCACAGACACCCAAATTAAGCCTAATTCAGGCTAAGCTAGGATCATCCAAATTTTGTATCAACAAGTTGGCGCCATCCGTGGGACCTTACACTAAACTCAGACTCTACTGATGACGAAGGGAAGCCCTTATCAGGGAAACCCAAGGAACGTCAATGTGGGGAACCGGAATTCGGGGGGAGACATCCCCGTAACCCCTACTCTACCTCTCACCGGACAAGCATGAGGGCTCAACAGCCGCAATACGGTACTGCATTCCACTGGGGGTGCAAGCATGTCCTTGAACACCCCACCACCTACTCTTACCTTGGACAAACCTGAAACGGGGCCAGCACCACACGCCCCAAATAAGGAAAGGCAAAGGCCGCCAGCTCAAAGATGGATCACGAGCTCGCCTCACTCGATGATGTAGACATTGAGGGTGTGCTCACACAAAACATGGACAGGATCATCCCTGCCATCACGGCAAGGTTGAATCTGGGGAGGAACCTCTAATCCAGACTCAATTTTGGCAGTACCACATGGAATACTCCTTCCCAGACCCGAAAAAGACGAAGAAGGCACCGGGTCGAGGAACAACCTCCACTGGAGGAACAACCACAACCACGGAATGTCTTCGAACACATCAGGGATTGCATTATGCAAGGATTGCAAGGAACGCAAGGGGAATTAGATCATTTCGATGGATCTGTGGGGCGCACGACCTTGGAAACCCCACAGAAGGATAATCGTCGCGCTAGCGTATGGAGGAGAATCGATTCGGGAGCAAAGAAAACCACCACCTCTTCTCGTAAGAGTGGTTACTATAGCTAATCAAGGGTTGGAGGAGGACTGCCCTACCACGATCCCTCAGGATCCGACTCAGATGACCATCACCCAAGGCGCCGCCGCATACGGTATTCCTCCTCTGAACCATCAAATGAGGAGGGAGGACGCTACGGGCACTCCCGTTATCATACTGATGATGAAGAGGATCTCTCCCTACCATGGTGTAGTGAAAGAGAAGATGCCTTTACAACCCGCATACGGAACTACTCCGAGGACAAAAAGCGTCGCATGCCGGCGTGTGTCAATACCTACGATGGATCTGGTGACCCAGATGATCATCTTAAAGTTTTCACCGTACAAGAAAAAATTGAACGATGGCCGATGCCTATATGGTGCCAGATGTTCAATTCAACCCTGATTGGTAATGCCCGTGACTGGTTTGAAAAACTTCCCTACCGAAGCATTAATAGCTTCGATGAGATACGCTCAGCATTTAGGAGAAATTACACCCAGCGGAAGAAGTATAATAGAGACCTGGTGTCATTGGCAACGGTCAAACAAATGTCCGGGGAATCCACGGAGGACTTCACAGAACGCTTCAAAGACGAATGCACGCGGATAAGGGTGTGCCCAGAAGTCCTCAAAATCTCCAACTATATGCATGGCATAACACACAAGGAACTAATTCGACGCCTCAACGATAGACGACCCGAAAAGTTTGATGACCTCATGAAAAGGGTTGGAAATTTTTTGGAAGGGGAGATTGTCGTGTCCGCAACTTACCCCACAAGGGGAAACCAAAGCTATCGGTCGAATGACCAGCCAAAAAGGCAGTCCAACAATCAAGGCAATAACAGGAGCTCGGATTATAAGAATCAATCAAAAGGAGGACGGTCAAACGACAAGTTCACACCTCTAATGATGACATACCGGGATATCCAGTGACGCAAGGGGCAAACTTTCCAAGGTAGCCCCAATGACAACTCCGGTCGACCGTCGTCAGGGGAACCTCTTTTGTGAATTTCATAATGACAAAGGTCATGGCACGGACGAGTGCATTCAGCTCAAGAAGCACGTTGAGTCACTGATTAAGTCAGGCAAACTCAAACATCTGGTCAAGGACTGGAAGGATGGAAAGGATAACAAAAATAACGACAAAAAAGATTTCCAGAAAGACAAGCCTACAACCATATTTATGGTTCAGCCGTGGCAGCGTAGGACGAAGCAGAAAATTAGTCAGAAATTTTCTCGCAACAAGGAAATCTCATTCCCTCCTATCACGGCAACCAACGTGGCAGACGCCCCTCTCACGATTGAGGTGAACATTGGAAGCCATAACGTCCGTCGCATGTGTGTTGACGGAGGATCATCCACGGAGATACTCTATGAACATTGTTTCATACAGTTGAAACCAGAAATCAAAAGCCAACTAATGCCGGCCACGTCGCCGCTTATTGTTTTAGTGGGGATACCATTTGGCCAATAGGGCAGTTACGGATGTTAGTAACTATCGGGGATAAAGAACATTCAACTACAGTATGGATGAACTTTATGGTAATACGCTCTCATTCCCCGTGCAACAGTATCATCGAAAGGCCAGGAATACTCGCCATACGGGCAGTCCCGTTTATAGCACACGGCATGCTGAAATTCCTAGTCGAGGGTGGAATTGTCACTATCTTCAATTTGATAGTACCACCATCGGAATGTAATGCCGTCACAACACCAATACAACCAACCCCAAAGAAGGAAGGGTTACCCCCCGCTAATTGGAAGGTGGCTATCCACCCTTATTATCCAGAACAGGAAGTGGCAATTGGAGGAACTCTCTCCGATAAAGGCATGAACGCTATGTGATCCCTCCTCAAGGCAAACCTTGACGTGTTGGCATAGGAACCAAAGCACATGACAGGCTTCCCACGCTCAATCGCGGAACACAAGCTTTAGATCCGCCTGGGGCATCCCCCGGTGAGGCAAAAGAAGCGCGGCCAAGCTCCAAGCTCTCGCGACTGGTTGAGGCAAGAATCATGCATGAGGTTTATTACCACGAGTGGCTTTCCAATCCGGTCATGGTCAAGAAACATGATGGAAGCTGACGCATGTGCGTGGATTTTATCGACTTAAACAAAGCTTGTCCGCAAGACTGTTACCCGTTGCCGGAAATTGACTGGAAGGTCAAATCCCTATGCGGGTACCCATTTAAGTGTTTTTTGGATGCATATAAAGGGTATCACCAGATACAGATGTCAGAGGAGGACGAGGAAAAGACGGCATTTCATACCAGTCAGGGTGCGTATTGTTATAGAAAAATGCCGTTCGGACTCAAGAATGCAGGCGCGACATATCAAGGACTTGTTGACAAGGCGTTCGACTCACAGATTGGCCGTAACCTTGAATTCTATGTCGATGACTTGGTTATAAAGAGCCACACGGAGGATGCGCTCCTCCGTGGTGTCCAGGAGACATTTGATACCTTGAGAAAGATCAACATGATGTTGAATCCCAAAAAAAGCACATTTGGGGCAACCGAGGGAATGTTCTTAGAATACATGATAAACCCACACGGCATCAAGCCGTGCCCTGAGAAAAACGAGGCCGTTATACAGTTACTATCTCCTCGGACACTGAAGGAGGTACAATCAATTAACGAAACGTTGGTCGGGCTTAACAGGTTCCTCTCGAAGTCCGCAGAGAAGTCACTTCCTATATTCAAAACACTCAAGAAGTGCTTAGAGAAAGGGGATTTCCGTTGGACAAGAGAGGCGGAGGAAGCATTTGGGCACAAGACGTTGTAATAAGTTTCTACCTATCGTACTTATATAAGCGCGGACATGGTAAAGCCACAATGTGCACGTCTAATAACTTATAGACTTGCCTTTACACATGCCATGATGCATCGTGTATAGATGCACATAGATATATTTCACAGACAAGTTTCAATTCTAATACACAAAAGTGTCGTGGACAACCACGGCCAAATAGATTAACATTGTTATTACAAATACAAGTGTTATTAAAAGTAAATTGTTCATGATGACAACCACTAGGGAATGGTTTATTCCCCTATTTTCTTTCGTTGTTGATTGATAGATGCCACGGTAGACACATCGGCACCAGCTGCATCTTCGAGCGCTATGGCTAAACCAGTGTGGGTAGGCGCAGCCACTGGCACGCCATCTGACCTTGGTAGATGAGCGGACCCAGCTGTTGGGGTTCGGCACAGAATCCAGTTTTCCTTTTGGCCCCGCGCTCTGACCACATTTGCCTGTATAGCCACAGATAAGCTTCTTTCCCCTTCACTGCCCATGGATTGTCCTCTGTCGGGTTGTCTGCATAGATCGGAATGGTTAGTTGTGGATGGTGTGGTTGCAGATTTACCCACCAGTCGGGCGCACTCTCAGCCCCGAAATCCGTGTTAAATGCAAGTGTTCCATGATCAAGTGAATCGGAGCGTCCTTGAGATCTTCTAAGTCATGGAGAAATGGGTACTGGACATCCTTCCAAGCATTCATTAAAGCAGACATGTTGTTTACGGCATTTGGCTTATAGTAGACATGGTCTTTTAATGCACGCTTATGCTCCGCCCACTCCATACCTGCTTTTAGTCCTTCGTGTCTGTCGCGGTCAATGCCGTCTGACACGACGTTGGCGAAAGGGCGGGCCATTTCAGGTGACTCTGCAATCTTCATGACGGCCAGCCGCAAGCCATGTCCGATCATCCACCTACGACCAGCTATGGCGGTGAGGAGGTGGGGGTATAGTTCTTCATCAAAATCTATGGATAGAGCATCAAGCCTGACATCCATAGCCTCGATCTGGGCATCCATTTCCTTCTATTTTGCTTGGCTATACACCAGGAAATCATGCGCCAGCTGTTGTTCACCCTTAACCAAGGTTTGCAAGTGATCACAGTCTTGGGTGATCTGGCTGACCTCCGTGGTCAATGCTTGTACAGCCGCCTCCGTTGTGCTAGCCTGTTCAAGAATTTTGTACAATTAATATATTGAGTTATATAGAGGATTATAAGAAAGTTGTCTTTGGAGGTATACCTTCTTGTCCAACACTTGTATTTCTGCTTCTAGTTTCTTGAGTTGGGCATCTCGGCTGTTGGCGTGCTGTGCTTGCTCCTTCACAGTGGCATCAACAGTGGCAAGGCTCGCTTGCAGGGTAGCAATCATCTGCTTGTGCTCCTCAACCAATTTTTCCCTGTGGAGTATCTTTTGGTTGGCACTCTCGACGTGATCTAGGGCTCCCTCAAAGCGGTGTCGCATGGCAGTGCTAAGGGCCAGCTGGTGAGCGTTTGACACATTAAATTGTTCTATGAAAACGACATGAGTCAACTCGTTAAAATATTGGACGAGGTTGGGGGAGTTACATGATCCATGAAGTCTTCGCACATCTCCTTTGTCTCTAGCCTGCTAACTTCGGTCAAGCGCCATTGCGGGTGAAAGGGGGGGAATGGGTTCTTCCGCAGTGGGCTCTTCTTCAGCTGTCGGACGGGGGGTGGATGGAGTGTCTTAGATAACAGGTGTGGTAGCTTTACCGGTGTCCTCTTCATTAGGGGCGGCATTGTTGGAAATGTGTTTTCCCAAAGAAAGTCTCGGTCACATCATTATTAGCATAGATCACGAGCTATAGAATATTTAGAACTTTGTAACTTGGAGCGACCTCCCTTAGGGGAAGATTGTTAGAAATACGTTTTTACGTATTTATGAAGGATCCGTCGCTCCAACGATATATTATTGTATTAGGCTCGTGATCCAATTTGTAGTAAATATAGTCCATATAGCCCACATGTAGGGTGGGCTATATATACCCCTCCTAGCATGTTAGGAGGGGTGGTTCATTCATTTACAACAATTTCATTAATCAAATAACACTTTCTCTCTCTACTTTTCTTTTCTCTCCTTTCTCTCTCTACATCCCATCTTCATCTTCCCCATTTCCACCATCTAATCAATAGATTAATCCATCATTTACCAAATCCTTAGATTGAGTAGACCTTCAATTGGTATCAGAGCCTTCAGGATCTCATCGGCATAATACTCGAACTCCATTTGGGTCAACCGGGTTTTGGCGCGTAGTCTCTTATCCTTCAGTGCTTTCTTCACCAAAGATGGAGTAACCGAAGTCTTATACTCATGAGCAAGAAATGCACATAAGTCAATCGGACTGCGGATACGAAGATACAAAACATCTTTGTCAGCGTCGGTGATCGGATCATACTGCGCCGCTGCCGTGATCCAAGCCTGTGGTGGTGCAGTCTCGTCAATCTCCAACGTGTCTGCCCAGTCCCTTGTGCTTGGAACATTAGATTGTGGGTTTTGTTGCAGAGGAGTCGAGACGTGAACATCTGCTTGTTCTGTTTCAGGCATGTCGGCAGTGTCATGAATGGGTGAGTGTTGTGCAGCTTCAGGTTCGGTTACCGATTCTGCAATCACAGGAACAACAACAATAGAACTAACAGGGTTAGTTGTAACAGGTATGGATGCAGGGATAAATGTACCAGGAATAGATGACCCTGTAGTGGCATTCACATCGTGGCGCCACTTCGATCGTCTGGATTCCGTGGAAGTAGATTTCTCCTTTGCTGTTGCATCTTTCTTTGACTTGGTGCCAGACTTAGCAGGTTTCTTTGAGCTGGCAGCCTTATCCCCTTTCTCAGGCTGTTTACCCCCATCAGCATCCTCATTATCATCCCCGTTGCTCCCCCGAACACTCTCCTCATTACCATCACCACCATCATCGCCATCATCATCATCGTCATCATCATCCTCATCATCATTATCATCATCCTTATCATTATCATCCTCATCATCCTCATCATTCTGATCCTCATCATTCTCATCATCATCATCATTCTTATCTTCTTCTTCTTCTTCTTCCTCTTCTCCACCAGTACCCTCTTCTTCGTCACTCTCTTCCCTTTCTTCTTCAGGGAGAATGTGGTAGGGTACCACACTTCCAAACGTCTTGAACAACCTATCATCCTCCATGATAGCGTCATTCAGGGATTTGAAGAGAGCCCGTTGAATCCTCGATTTATCAAACGATCCAAGTTCCCTCATACGAGCTTTGAGGATCTTTTTCAATTCAAAATCCGTCAAGTCATAAGCAATCTTGTAAGCGGCTTCTGAAGGATTGGATGACTTGATCATCAAGTTGTCAGCGGCGAGTGTCTTCAACTCATCACGCAGTTTAGGCATTAGGGATTCAACGGTGTCTTTCACTCTCTGCTCAATAGAAGCTTCAAGAGCTTCTTTTTGCTCTTTAAGGTCATCCTTAATAGCTTTAAGTCTCGTAATTCGTGCTTGATGCCTATCAGCTTCAGCCTTTTTAACCCGAGCAAGTTCTTCTGCATGAGCTTTACGTGTAAATTCCATGTCTGCAGCGAACTTGGCAATCAACTCTTCTTGAGCTTTCTTAGATGCTTCTTCACTTTGAGCTCGTCTACGTAACTCTTGGCGAAGTTCATCCATTTCTCTCTTGTGAGTATCCACATGTTTATCCAACATTTCGGCCATCACTAATGCAGCCATTGCAGACGTTGCAGAGCTGCTCTGGGTTGATGGAATAGGCTCGGTTGTAACTGCGGTACTAAGGATGGGGTTTATTGGTGGTGGAAGAAATGGTGTTGAAACCGGTCTGGTTGGTAAGGGTTGAGTTGGTTGAAGTTGAGTTGCCAAGGGTTGAGTAGACTCTTTTTCAATGCTGGCTGAAACAGGGGGGGTGGATGTCTCCTTTGAAGTAGAATACTTTTCAGGTGATCCAAATTCAAACACATCATCTGGTTCCACGTACTCTTCTTCAACATGTACCCGTGCACCCGAACCACTACCTCCAGTATCTTTCCTACTCCTTTCCATAGCTATCTTCATAGCTTTTCTCTCAGTCTTGTTAAGAGCAGGATCATCAATATCTTCTTCATCGTGGAGAACTAACTCATCAGCCGTACCCTTTCCCTTCTTAACTGCAGTCTTCTTCTTTTTGGCTTTGGGTTCAGGTAAATCTGTTTGCTTCCGTTTACCTTTGCTCTTAACCGTGGTGGATGAGTCTTCACCTGCTAGAATACTTGCTCGTTGATTCTCAATTTCTGTTAGCAAGTTCTTGTAATCTTCAGATGCAATAATCTCATCGGTCAGAAGATGACCGGGTTTGGGACCAGGAATAACCGTATTCGAATGAGTCTCCTGCCTTAAGTCTACCAAATCATCATCATCTATCGTGTGGTGACGACTACCTACATGCTTGTTAATGGATGCATCGTTTTCCATAAAGTAATGTATGATCAACTTAATAAACCTAGGGTACTGGTAACTTTTAACCTTACCCTTCGTGTTTGTGAAGAGTTGAAAAGTAAACTCCTCCCACAGTAGTGATGCATAGTCAATACCCATACCTTTAAACACACCATAAAACATCTTGATAATTGGTGGACGAACCGCATCAAACCCAGTTGTTTTGGGTGTTAAACATCGGCTTAGAATCCCAAAAATAGCTTTCCATGGTTGACCAACTTTGGCAGTAGTAAACTCAGACGGGGTTCGTATGTCAAGACATCCAATGGCGGTGAACATCTCCATGATCTGGTCCTTAGTCGGGTTGGCTGAGTATGATAGACCTTTGAGTGTCGGTTGAAATCCAAAGATCTTCCTGAAGTCTGACACAGTAAGCGTCTGCTGCTTGTTGTCCAAGGAAAAAGTGATTTTGTTCGACGTCCTCTCTTTGGTAGCCCAAAACTCGTAAAGGTAGTCATAAGGCACTGAAGCACTTCTCCTTAGCGCATGCTTGAGATGAGATTTATCAAGTATGGTTGTACCTACCTTAAATCCATTATGGGTAGAGTGAGATACCTCCTTCAAACGGAAGTTGTTTGGAATAAACTTTAGAGTCTTGGCTTCAGCAATGGCGGCGGCTCTGTTGTCTTGTATTTGTTGTACGGTAGGGTTAGTCATCGTCTTTGCTTAAGATAAAACACAAAGGTTGATACATACAAGTATGAATATCATTATGACTTTAAACCTAAGCATTGTACATATGACATAAACCCTTAAGCTTTGAAACCATTCAAACATCTTCTATATGGAATAATCATTCAATTCGGAATAATAGGTCTATGCTGAATATAAATCCTATGCGGAACATAAGGCCTATTCGGAATGTTTTTCAACACTTATATATTTTCTAATTTAAGCACGAAATCCGTTTGATTCAAGTGATCTAAAGGCCAAAGCAGTGCAATTTGTTCTATTCCGAATACAACCCAGGCAAAACCCCCAATTTACTTAACCCTAATTGAAGCAGAAACTGATCTCGATTGTTTTTAAGTAAAAAGAGTTAATTAACTTGAATTAAATGAATGTTAATCCGATTAGATACCTTTTTGATGATCTTGAACTTAGAAGATTACTGATTTTGAGATGTTCTGGTTGATTTTCGTGAGTGTTTGTGTACTTGTTTGTTAATGGCGGCCAAGAAGATAAATGGGAACAGTGAAAGTAGAGTGGAGACGGGGTGTTTGAATTTGACTAGGTCAAATTTTTCAGAAGTTTGACATGTTGTCAACTTTACCCCCTCAATTTTTCTACTTTCAACAAACAAAATTCTTTTGTTTTCCCAAGTTCTAATTCTTGTCATTTTGACCCTATCTTATGTTAACTACCCGAGCCTTAGTGATTAACTTATCTTAACATAAGCACAAAACTATCCATGACAAACTTATAAGCAACAACAAGACACATGCCAAAGCAATCCAACCATTAACCATTAAGTTTGTTGAGTTTCCTTGAAAACTTTTGAAGATCTTTTTGATGTGAAAGATGATGTAACATTTTCTCCCCCTTAAACGATGACCCGTTTTCTATTTAAAGAGCTGTAGTCATTGTTTAACGAGGCACAGGATGATGAAAAACATTTTCCAATTGATATCTTGAAAAGTTTGATTCGTGGTGTGAATAAGATTTCTCTTATTTTAACAAATTAATGCACTGAGACGTACACTAATTCGTGTTAGACCAAGTTGTAAAGTAAACTTGATCCCTTTGCATGATTTGGCTTGTAAATCATGCCCGAGAAAATTAATTCCCGTTCTGAGCCAACGTTTTCCAAAGAAATACGTGACTTTAATATGAAAACCGGGTTGCAGTCAGAAATAACTACAAGCCATAATGGGCATGTTTTAAAAATGTACAACTTTTATACGGACTCTATTTATGGTACCGTGTCAATATTGATCGACATTTCTAAGGCCGTAAATATTACCGTACTAAAAGACATGCCCGTTTTAAAACGAAAAATATTTTTGGTTTTTCTTGATTTTATAATTTTTATGGTTTTTGTAGGTTTTATATTTTTTATGGTTTACAAAAACTGTCCAAAATTGTTCAATCAGTCCCAACCTGTCCAAAACTCAGTTTTCTCGATTATTCCGAATAAGTTTTCCGCATAGACACAGTTTTCTCGATTATTCCGAATAAGTTTTCCGCATAGACACAGTTTTCCGAATAGATACATTTTTTTCCGCATAGACACATTTTTTCCGCATAGCGGTTATTCCGCATAGCGGTTATTCCGCATAGTGGGACCGGACTCGATCACAACTCTCAGCATTCAAAACCTCTCGTCTCACACCCTCATCCCTCGTCTACGCTCAAACAAACACACTCTCTGCCCCGACTCAAACACCCCCAACAACCTCACAAACCCATTCCCCTCGACTGACGCAATCTCCTCTCTCTCGACATTTAGACTCTCGACATCAACATCCTACCCTTAACCCTTGACTAGACTCTCGAACTAAAACTCACAAACCTAGACAGCCCCTCTCAAACAAACACAAACACAAACAAACACCTTCTCACCTCATCACTCCCTCACCCTCGACTCGACTCACACACACAAACCCACCCTCGTTTCGAAATCACAAAACCCTCTCTCACACCTCACAATACTCTCGACCCTCGACCAACACAACCTAAACCAAACAACCTCTCGAACTTAAACAGTCTTGCTAACTAGACTCCCACTCACCTCAATATCAGTTCACACGAACACCAAAAACTCAAGAAGGACTCACAGATGAGAGAGACTCGCAATCAACAAAAACACCAGACTCCAACACACACGACAACCAATTAAATAAAGATCTCAGTTTCAAAAAACTCTCATCGATCCAAATCAAAAATAAAAAGAAAAAATAGAACAGAAAAACCTACCCGAGACCTTGTTTTAACAAGATCTAGAAGCCAATATCTTCAATTATTCTTCGTGGGTTTCATTCGTCTTTTTCATATGAAGCCTCGTTTGAGATTAAGTGTGATTTGTGTATAAATTCGAGATGCTAATCTGAGATTGTATAAGAGTTTGAGGAGATCATTCATTCGAGTTGATGAGATTTGGGAGTAGATGAGATGTGGGTTTTTTATGATACGAAAGAGATTGTCTATTTGGATGAGAGGATTTGTAGGAGTAATTGTGAAAGAAGTGAGTTTAGTTTTTGGAGAAGAGAGAGAAGTGGTATAGACGGATACATTGTTTTGATTATATATTGTGATTATTTTACCAACATGTTTTGATTATATATTGTGAGTGGGACGAAGATATCAAGGGGCGGAGTAAACAAGAAGAGGAGATTTGGGGCGGTGGGATTTTTTTTGTTATTGGGCCACGTGTATTAGACGGAGAAAACAAGAGTAGTATCTCTTTTCACAGTTATCACATTTATCAGTTTTTCCATTTTTAAAAACTTATATTTTCGAAAGTTTTTTGATTTAAGCTATTTATCAGTTTTTTTATTTTTGAAAATTTTATTTTTTGGATATTAACTTTTATTTTCTTCAAATTGTTTTTATTTTGAGTAAGTGTGATTCAAATTTACTTTACAACTTTATATTTTTTATTTAAATTGTTTTTATTTTCTTTTTATTTTGATTAAATTTTGGGTTATTAACTTCTAGTTGGGACTAAGTATTGTGACAAAATTGACGTGACAACGTGATAAAGTGAATATGTTTATTTTGCCAACGACTTTCTGATCGGGTATTTGTAAGTGAAGTCGGATTTTTCATCGATAAGTAATCCTTCCTTTATTTTTCATTAAATTTCCATGGATTCGTTAAATTCGACACTTAAAGAGGGAGACTTGCATCGAATGCAAGACAAAGCTAGAGAAAGTGGTATAAATTCATTTCAAATGCTTCAGTGTCATCTAGTTACTCTTTCACGGATTCAAGGAGGGAGCGAATTTGTGACAATCTTTGGTCAAGATCGTCATATATTCATGGAATCAATGTTCACCATCTTGACCCAACTCGCAGAGCAACTCAACAATGAAAATTTTAATCACTCTGCATCGGCACTTGCTTATAAGGCTCTTGTGACACAACTCACGCCTTTCTTCCAATTCAATATCATCAAGTCTGAAAGTTCGATGATTTGACAATCATTTTTTCGAGATACACATACCGAGTTTAGAGCTTTCCGTGATACAATTTTGAAACTCATGTCATCGGTCTCGTCTTCGATTTATGAAATATCTCGACTTCAGCAAGGGTATGATAATGGAGTGCAAGACTCTTCGATGCAAGAGGAAACTGGTCATACGGTTGACGACTTGGAGCCTATCGATGCCAAGAGCACGGAATCAGGAGGACAACATGATACCAGTGGCACGTCAGGGACTGTTCACGAGATCTCTTTTGCTGACACCTTACCCGTTTATGACGAATCGCCTGCAAACATGGTACAATGTAATGTTGTTTATGATGTATATGCTGATGACATGCCGCATATTGAGCATTCTGAACCTAATTATGACAAACATGGGATGGAAAAGAGTGATAGAAATACCACTTCTGATTCATCCGATGTGAGTCATAATAGGGGAGAAAGTGTTCAAAATGCTATAGTACATCATGAAAAATGCTTTACAACTGCCTCGTTAACTGATTCTGATTCCAAGATTAAAGAGCTCGAAACGATCGTAGCTCGGCAATCAAAAGATCTTGAGGATGCCAAACTTGAATTTTCTAAGAAAACGGACAAATTTGAAACATACTTTGAAAAACTTGAAAAGTCAAACGTTGTTCTTGAAAGAAAATTGGATCAAACTGTTCTAGATTCTAAAGCTGAAAAGGATAATCTTTTGAAACAAATTCAACTGCTTGAATCTAAGTTGGCATCCCAAGATAACTTGCTCAAAGAAAATGAAACGTTAAAAGCCCAAGTTCAGGAAAAGGTATTTGCTATAGCTGCGTTGAAAAACGAGTTAAGGAAAAATAGAGGACCTAGTGTGGACACTAAGCTTGAAAAACCATCAATCTTGGGGAAACCGCCTATAAATCAGTTCGTCAGACAACCGATTGTCAGACAACCTACTGCATTTAGATCCAAGCAACCACAATCCTCGAGACCGCGGTTTGCCTCCCAAGTTGATTTGGTTCATCTTTCTAGACCAGACACTCCAGCAACTAGGCCTTATGTGATCACTCCAGCTTTAGCAAGACCAAATCATATGATTGCCTCTAGTTTCCCTAAAAATACCAAGACCACGCCTAGAACTAGTTCAAATGACGTTTGCCATAAATCTGGTCTAAGGGAAGTTATGCAAAAGACACATGTAAGAGATAGCAATGTCCAACCTAGTCAGATGCCTTCTAGATTACCCAACACTGCTAACCGTAGCATGTCCAATCCTAGGAGCATCAATCAATCATCTAGGGATTCTAGATCTTACTCGGATATTAAATATGCTACTTGTAAAACATGTAGAAAATGTGTCTTTACGGCTAATCATGATTCCTGTATCAAAAAATTGCTTAATGAGGTGAACTCCCGTGCTAGACTTAAATCCCAGTGGGTAGCTAAAATCAAACCCGTTGGTAAAATGTGGCGCCCCACTGGTAGAACTTTCACTCTTGTAGGAAACGAGTGCCCTTTAACTAGGATAATCTCTGATTCTACGAAGACTACTAGGGAGGAAATTGCAAAGGATGATACATCAC
The DNA here is from genome assembly GCA_025667525.1 of Glebionis coronaria. Taxonomy (NCBI): domain Eukaryota; kingdom Viridiplantae; phylum Streptophyta; class Magnoliopsida; order Asterales; family Asteraceae; genus Glebionis; species Glebionis coronaria. The sequence continues at coordinate 100,234,958 of CM046879.1, forward strand.
TTAAGCCTGAACTTAAGGTTTTCTATAAAAGGAAACGTTTGCCAACTAAGACAAGTGAATCATCCCCTCAGGCCACCTCTGACACAAGTAAAGCCAACTGTGAACCCCCACGTGCTTCAAAAATAGATATCTCTAACCCATGCAAAAGTATACAAACTTCTAATGAGAATGCAGGTACCAAAGTTGATGTTCCAAAAGAACGAAGAGGTCAAATCATTGTATACCGTTCAACTAAGGACACTCTCAGAGTTTGGTTGTTGAAGAAGCAGATATCAGAGAAACTAGTATCTCAGGGGATTCATGGTTAAAGCTTGCACAAGGACTTACAGTCACATAACAGACTGTAACTCGATCTTCAAAGAAAGGAAAGTTTATCGCCGATGGTAAACTTATCCTAACAACGAGAAATTAAATTTTCTCGGGCATGAGCTTATATCAAAAACATTCCAAGTTTTTAAGCTCATGCACTAAGGCTTATAGATAAATGACAGTCTGTAACCCGTTCTTCAAAGGCAGGAAAGTTTATCGCCGATGATAAACTTATCCTTACAACGAGAAATTAATTTTTCTCGGGCATGAGCTAATATTAAAAACATTCGAAGTTTTTAAGCTCATGCACAATGACTTACAGTTAAATGTCAGACTGTAACTCGAACTTAAAATAAAGGAAAGTTTATCTTTTATGATAACTTATCCTCTTAACGAGAAATTCACCTTTCTCGGTCATGAGCTTGTATTAAAACATTCGAAGTTTTAAGCTCAGAAAGGAAAGTATATCTTTTAAATAAGAGAACTTTTCCTCATAACGAGAAATTAACCTTTCTCGGTCATGAGCTTTCCGTTAAAACAGTCAAAGTTTTCAAGCTCATGAAAACGACTTCTAAGTAAATGTCAGCTTAGGACTCGTTCTTCAGATAAAAGGAAAGTTTATCGCCGATGATAAACTTATCCTTAACAACGGGAAGTTTACAACTTCTCGGACTTGAGCTCGTTTTATAAGATATTCAACATCTTAAGCTCAAGTAATTGGTTTTCAAAACTTTGAACACAATTTTTCGAGAATTTCTCAAAAGGTTTTTCTAAATCTTTCAAAATTGTGTGTTCAAAAATGTTTTGATAAAAAGAGCATGTCTTCTGGAATCGATAATATTTACGAACCTAGAAATGTCATTCAATAATGACACGGGGTTGTAAATAAAGTTCGAGCAGAAGTTCAAACTTTTAAAACATGCTCAAAATGGTTTGCTATTATTTCAGATAGCAACCCGCTTTTCATAATCAAGTCAAGCATTTCACCGGAAAGCTTTGACTCAACAACGGGAATTAATTTTCTCGGGGACGTGACGAGGTGACCAACATTCGTGAACAAGAACCATGTGCTTCTTTCATATGATGTTCTCCATTATTCAGGTCCAACCTCGTAAATTGCTAATCTTGTGAATACATTATCATATATGATCCTTGCACGTGATAAATACCTTACACTTGTGTTTAAAAGGTATTTAATTTACGTTTCAAGTAGACCCTCATTAATTTGAGGGGGAGCTTGTGTAATTCATGAAGATAATTGGATTTGTATTTTTCTTCCCAAATTTTCTTAAAATGCTATTAAATCAATTGATATTAAAAACATCGATTGGGTTAATATTTTTAATATGGGGGAGAAAATGTGATTTAATATGGGAAATTATTAATCACAAATGGTTTGACTTAACGTGTTAGCTCATCCCGACATGTGCGAAATGTTTTCGAATATCGTAGCATATGTTAAGGGGGAGCAAAATGGATTTGCACTTCAAAATGGATTTCATGGTGACATACACTTACCCAAAACATCTCTAGTTCACGACGGTGAAGATTGTGGTGACATAAGGATGGTAGGATAGGTTAAAGTCCAATGATTTCTCTAGAACCGGAGGAATCTTCCCAAGGACATTCCATAGCTAGAAATAGTAGTCCTTAGGAAAGATGGAGAAAGATTGTGAACGTAGCTGAATGCCGACCAAGTACTTAAGTTAGCACTGGAACAATCACAACAAGGTGCTAGTGATGACGTATTGGTAAGCATTGAAGGGGTTGAAGAATGAAAAAGAATTGTAAAGATAAAGGGTGTAAAGAAAGAAGCCCTCCTTACAACCTTGGGCAGAAACCGGGTCAATTCATATGCTATTGAGATCATTTTTAATGATTCTTGATATTGAAGATAGACATCATGGACCCAGTGATGCAAGGCACAACCCATCCCAGCTAACTCAGATATCTCTTAAAAGATATTTGTTTTAATCACACGGAGACAACACATTATCTATTGATTTATTCACTCCGAATAGATTGGTATTGAAAAGGTGGCACTCCTCTCCAGCCTCCGGTCACTAAAAATCCAAAATGCACGATCGAGTCTAGAGCCATTTGAGATCATCAAATATCTCATTAGGACACACTTTCATTATTCCTTGCTTGTTCACACAATGTGAAAAGTAAGAAAGATATTAAGAGTCCTACGCAAAATCTTCATGATCTTGCTTGAACATCCGAGTAATACGAAAGTATTTACAATGAAGATGGAAATCCTTCTTGAGCGAATATCAAAAAGCTCATGGTAGGTGACTTGTGCGATTCTTTATGAATCAAACTTGTGATAACTGGAAAGCAACAGTGGTTTAATTCTTAAATGAATTTAAACACGTTCCAGGCCTCTACGCAATATCTTAGTGATCTTGCCAGAACATTCAGAGTAATACTATTAAGTATTTACAGTGACGAATGGAAATCCTTCTAGTGTTAACATCAAACAGCACTTGGTAGGTAACTTGCAAGATTCTATATGAATCAAGCTAGTGACAACTGGAAAGCAACGATGGTGCGGTTCTTAATTGAACTTCACTTGTTCCAGGAACATGAATTGACGGCTTCAAATCATGCGGATAATATTATCCAAATGATTCACTCTTTACGTTCGCAGTCAACTTTGGACGGTCGAGTAAAGAGAACGGGTTTACCCGCGAAATCTTGTCAAGGAGGTTCTTTATTGAAACTACCTGCCACAAGTACGATATTTAATATCGTCCAACGGTCTTCACCGACCGGAGGTAAAATGCTACCGAATTAGAATGAAATGTTCAAGGCCATTTCATCCGTGTATATGGTTTGTTGCTAACTGTCTTATGCAGCGTAACAAGAAGGTGGCATTACGGTGTATAATCCAGAAGAAGTCGTCACCACATGCTTGTACTACATACACTTAGTACTTCAACAAATTCAAGAAAGTCTGAAGGTCAAGTCTTCTGCTGTATCAAACTCTGAAGCTTTCAAGAATTTAAAGGTATAAGTATGTGGAACATGAAGTCACGAAGAGGCAAATTTCACAAGTGATGAATGCACAAGGTCAAGGCAAGGAAACATGCTCAAGACTAAAGTCAAAGATCACATCAAGCATATTCACAAGAACAAGATCGAAGACTCAAGCATAGTATGCTAGGTTTAAGATTTTGTAAAATGGTGTGACCTCCCTTAGGGGGAGATTGTTGGAAATGTGTTTTCCCAAAGAAAGTCTCGGTCACATCATTATTAGCATAGATCACGAGCTATAGAATATTTAGAACTTTGTAACTTGGAGCGACCTCCCTTAGGGGGAGATTGTTGGAAATACGTTTTTACGTATTTATGAAGGATCGGTCGCTCCAACGATATATTATTGTATTAGGCTCGTGATCCAATTTGTAGTAAATATAGTCCATATAGCCCACATGTAGGGTGGGCTATATATACCCCTCCTAGCATGTTAGGAGGGGTGGTTCATTCATTTACAACAATTTCATTAATCAAATAACACTTTCTCTCTCTACTTTTCTTTTCTCTCCTTTCTCTCTCTACATCCCATCTTCATCTTCCCCATTTCCACCATCTAATCAATAGATTAATCCATCATTTACAAAAACTCAGTCCATTTTACAAAAAATATAACCAAAATTTTTTTTACAAAAACCATAAAAAATATATAAAAAACCATAAAACTCAGTCCAATTTTTTATGGCTTGCCCTACCCTGTTGTGAACAATTTTGTTTTAGTAAGTGTTGTTATAACCAAACAAAGGAGGAGTAATAGTGGTCGGATACTTACGTTGCCCTCATCTTCGTTGGCGCCACGGCACTTACTGGTGTAGCATTCCAGACCGTGTGGTCTACTTGTTCCTCGACTACGGTAGGAGGGGGCATTTGGTTCTTTGGGGCGCTTGTACTGCTACCCTCTTGATATTGAGGATGGTTTTCACGCAACCTCTTTCGAGGCGCGTTGAAGGGACCCGCCTCTGTTTCCACTTCCTTTATGATCTTCCTTTTGGACTTATGCTTCCTCGGAGCGGGCTTGGTCTGCTTCTTGGCGCATTCCTCCTCCGCTGCCTCTTCCTCCTCAGATTCAAACATCTGATCCACCTCCAAGTTTAATTGTTCTTGATTATCACCTTGCTCCTCTTGGTATGTAGGTTGGGTGTTCTTATTTGTCACGGATGGATTTGATGCATCTTCGATCAGTAGGTGATCTCCATCTTCATTTAGAAAGTCTAGTGGTGACTTCTCAATCTCTAGATCGCCCATATCGGATGGAGGATAAGGAACCACAACCAAAGGCACGGTCATGTTTTGAGTGGATACAAGCAATGGAGGTTCGTCTTGTTTTAAGGCTCGAGTACCTTCTGGTACTTGGGGTGGATCACCTTGGCATAGTAGTCCAAACAGATTCATCGCTGCAGGAACAAATTGACACTCATCTAATGTTAGCAAATAAGACGGCATATATGGTATGAGTTTTATTCATAATTACTAATACCTACCCTGTCTACAGCTGTCAAGGAATATGGGGTATTGATCTGCCCTACCAAAGTAATTGCGGTTGATCCCTACCAAGCATAGAAAGTTCTCTGGTAATCCCTTATGAAAATTGGTGCGATGTGTATCTAGTGTCCTAACGTCTCTGGCACTGTACGTGTCAGAACGAGGGGGATAGTCTAGGGGGACTGCTTGTTTAAGGACAAAGGGGGTAGGTAATACTACGGCGTCAACAAAAAAGTATCGGTCGTACCAATTCTTAAGTGAGTCCAGTGCCTTGTTATAACACATGGGGGCATTCGCGGACCGTTTTTTGAATGACAGCCAGCCATTTACCATTTGGGGGGAATAAAAAACTCGAATTGATTTATTTTACATGCGCCTATACAATGTAACTGGGTGAGGTGGAGGTCGTAATATGAGAGGATTTCTACAAGGAATCTAGAGAGGGGGATGCGGTAGTTCGCCGAATCAAAAAAGCGTGTGTACACACCTATCTTCCCGACAGGGGCATCCGTGATAGCTTCATCGTCACATGGATAGGTGGGATGTACGCTTTCCGGTATGTAATAGTCAGAACAGAACTCAACAAATTTCTCGGGAGGGAACACGTTGAGCACGGTCGTAATAGTGGGGTTATCCTTGACCATTTTTTTATGTAAATATGGAAAAGGGCGCGGTGATCTAACCTGGTACGACGGATGTCCATGCTAGAAAAAGGAGAGAAAGGATGGAGGTTTGCAACAATGGTGGAATGTATGTGCACTGTGTGTGCACAGTCACACACATGGATATTTATAGTGTTGCCTCGGTTTACGAGGCGGGGATGATTGACATGTGTAACCCACCAGGCCCATCCAACGGATAGGATTCATGGTACAGTTGAAACGTCAGAGGGGCCTACGGGTCACCTCCTGAATAGTTTTTTGTGTGGCTCGAGACGAGTGGCCCGTTTTATACACTATTTCAGATGATACAGTCGAACAAACGCTGACATGACCATACCTTGACTACCATTAATGCCTTCATTAATGTTGTCCCAGTCACATATTTTTTGTTCTGCAATTGTTTTTCTCCGACTGTGACAGGGGGCATTTGTTAGTCTAGAGGTTACGCCTACAGCTGTAACAACTAGACTAGGGGGACATGATGACGTATAGTCCTTATCCGGGTCATGAACCCGGCCTGCGGGTACTACCCGTATCCGACCCATCACGGATGGGTTGGGTCAGTATCATCTGAGACTATGGGTCTTCGGATGAACAGTGGCCGCATGATTTGAGTGCGGCCCACGGCCCATTATGGCCGGAACAGGGTTGAACAGAATCACAACTCAATAGGTACTGTGATTCACCCTAAGAGAGAGGATATACACTAACCATAATTAGAAGATAACAACCAACTAATTATGGTCATTATCCTTTACTTGGGGCGAAGCATTGGTAAAAGCCCACTAGGGTTTTATCACCTATATAAAGAACCCCCAAGGGTTCCACAAAGGTATCATATTCTCACTCTCACAATATCACGCATTATCAACCCTAAACCGATTACTTACTCTCACGCCGGAGTCTAATCGTGGGATACATTCCCAGAGTAAGCCTAACAGCGTGTTTCTTTAGTGTGCAGGATCTCAAACCAAAGTTCATTTGGTGCAAGAGCCGGAGCCTAAACACCCGAATTAAGCCTAATTCGGATCAAGCTAGGATCATCCAACTTTTGTATCAATAATAGAATTTATAATTAACACATAAAAGAAGAGAAGACATGTAATATTATTCATCTTTATCTTATGATTCAGTTGCAAAATAAAATGGTTTGTTTGGTTCTTCGTGAGTAATAAGAATCGAATGTATGTGTTCGTTTGGGTTTTAATCATTGATTATACATTTGTGTTTGAGATGAAAGAATATGAGAGGTAGAGTCTTTGAGAAAAGATGATTAGGGCTATATTTATCGCATCGGTGTAGTACATTATCAAACCAAGTGTGGGTTGTATATTTAATTACTTAGGCTATACACGTTTTTCTTATAGTTGTAGGTATTAAATGTTACTTTTTTTACCAGATAAACATTTAGAAAACTGTTAGAAAGTCAAACAACCATGTTGTACATACACGGAGTGATAGAGAAAAGTTATTTTGGAGCCTTGTTTTTTTGGTGGAAACTAAGGGACAAATCCCCACCTTTCATTTAGCTTTGATCTAAAGGTGGAGAATAATCTAAGATTTAATTGGTTAATCCTATTTTCTTGTCCCAATGTATATACCAGGTATTTTTTCAACTAACTTTTATCACTCATTTTTCATACACACAATAACGTGCCCAATTCATCATTCCCAAATTCAAAATCAACTAATCAAACTCTAACCTAACTCAATTAATCAAATCGAAATCGAGAGAAGGTTGAAGCTTGCTAACTTAATCTAGGCCGACTAAGGAGCGATCTGGTGGGTGGAGAATTTGGTCGGAGTTCCAATCGGTGGTTACGGTGATGATTGGAGGCGGTAACGTGGTGGCTGGAGGTCGCCGGTGGTGGGATACACTTTTATTGAGAATGGATTTCGTCATTGTGGTAACCTTTATGAAGCACGTGAGTTGTTGAGAAAAGTTGGTGAGGTAGACGGATGTTCACCGGATGTAGTGTCGCTACACGTTACTGTGTAATATCATAAGTGATATTTTATCACCGGTGATATTTTTATTGTTTTATCACTAGTGAAGTATCACTAGTAATAAACCAATGAAATATCACGTTACTGTGTAATGAGGTGAGATCCTTATAGAATATGCATCAAAAAAAAAAGGAAGGAAACAATCTCAACCATCCATTCAAGTTCCATCTAATGGTCTATATTAATCTTTTTAAATTTAATTTAAAAACCCATTTTCATCATATTTCTTAAAAATTAAATATCTCTCAAACCGTTAATCGTTACGAAAAACTAATTATACCATCGCGACGGGAATTAAGTTATCTTTCTATAGATAGGCACTTCTATACACTTTCGGCAAACTTTTTTTTTAAAATTTACGCATAAAAAATTACATGTGATTCTCGAAAAATTACATGTAATTTTCGAAAATTACGTGTAATTTTTTTGGCGAGAATTTTTAACACTATAAATCGTTAACTTTTGTGTGAATTACATGTAATTATGTGTAAATTACATGTAATTTTGTAATAAAATAGTTTATTAGTGTTAAATGCAAATCACATGTAATTATGTGTGAATTACATGTGATTTTTGTAATAAAGTGGTTAGTTAGTATTGGATGAAAATTACATGTAATTTTGTGTGAATTACATGTAATTTTGCTCAAATCACATGTGATTTTATAAATAATTACATGTAATTTTGCTCAAATTACATGTGATTTTATACAAAATTACATGTAATTTTGCTTAAATCACATGTGATTTTATAAATAATTACATGTAATTTTGCTTTAAATCACATGTGATTCATGTAGACTCACATAACTTTACATCTAACTTTCGTCCCATTTGACGCGTTAGTCTTTTTTTTAAGTTACATGTTTTCATAGATTTTTATTTTCAACTTTAATACCAATAATCTAGAAACCAAGTAAATCACATGCGATTCGTGATAAATCACATGTAATTCGTGGTAAATCACATGTGATTCGTGGTAAATAACATTTTCTCTCCATTCCTCACATCATCCATCCTTCCGAAGTGGTCTTGTGATCCATGTATGCTATCTAAAGTGGTCTTGTGATCCATGTATGCTATCTTGTGATCCATGTATGATAATTACATGTGAATTTGCTTGCATTACATGTAATTCGTGGTAAATTACATGTGATTCAAACAAAAGCACATGTGATTCATCTAAAGTGGGTTTGTTAGAAGAAGTTAAAGTTTTGAAATGTTTGAATCACATGTAATGCAAGCAAATTCACATGTAATTATCATCGAATTACATGTGATCCAATGCAAGCAAAATCACATGTAATTATCATCGAATTACATGTAATTCAAGCAGACAATTTAATATATTAACAAGATTACATGTGATTAAAAAAATCACATGTGATTCATCTAAAGTGGATTTGTTAGAAAAAGTTAAGGTTTCGGAATGCTTGAATCACATGTAATGCAAGAAAAATCATATGTAATTATCACCGAATCACATGCAATTCAAGCAGAATTACATGTGATTCAAACAAAATCACATGTAATTTAGAAGCCAATTTGTTTTATATATTTTACATAAATGAAAACATAATACGTGATTAAAAAAATCACATGTGATTCATCTAATGTGGGTTTGTTAGAAAAAGTTACGGTTTCGGTATGCTTGAATCATATGTAATGCAAGCAAAATCACATGTAATTATCACCGAATCACATGTAATTCAGAAGCCAATTTGTTTTACATATATTTTTTTTGGGTAAAGGGGACTCCACCCCGGTAAAATGAACATATTTTATATTAATGGCAACAAACATTTTAATATATTAACAAAATTACATGTGATTCAAACATTTTAATGTAATTCACATAAATCACGTGTGGTTTTAAAATAATAACAAAAATATTTTTGTCATTTAATAGACGGTTATTTTCATATACTTTTAACGATTTTACAATGTTGAAATTCTCGTCAAAAAAAATACACGTGATTTCACAAATCGCATGTGACGTTACAAATTCAAATGTGATTTTTAAAATAATTAATCAAACATGAGTTTTCGAGAATTACATGTAATTTTTCGAGAATTACATGTGATTTTTTTACGAAATTTTTTAAAAAAAGTTCGTCGAAAGTATATAGAAGTGCATATCTATGGAAAGATAATTTAATTCCCGTCGTGATGGTATAATTATTTTTCATAACGATTAACGGTTTGAGAGATATTTAATTTTTAAGAAATAGGATGAAAATGTGTTTTTTAATTAAATTTAAAAAGATTAATATTGGATGGTGGAGATTGCTTCCTTTGTTCTTTTTTGGATGCATGTTCCTTATAGAACTTTTCTCACTGTGTAATATCATCAGTGATAATTTATCACCGGTGATATTTTTATTGTTTTATCACTAGTGAAGTATCACTAGTAATAAACCAATGAAATATCACGTTACTGTGTAATATCATCGGTGATATTTTATCACCGGTGATATTTTTATTGTTTTATCACTAGTAATAAACCAATGAAATATCACGTTACTATATCACCGTTGATATTTTTATTGTTTTATCACAATAAATCAATAAAATATCACGTTACTATGTAATATCACCGGTGATATTTTATTGTTTTATCACTAGTGAAGTATCACTAGTAATAAACCAATGAAATATCACGTTACTGTGTAATATCACCGGTGATATTTTATCATCGGTGATATTTTTGTTGTTTTATCACTAGTAATAAACCAATGGTATTGGGATGGAAGGCGGGGTTGGTATTTGGGATGGAAGGCGGGGTTGGTCTGAACTGCTGAAGGTGACCCATCTGCTGCTGTTATTGTGACCACCTACCTTCATCAGATTTCAAAGCACTTTCAACTTCAATTCTTCTTTTAGGCGTTTCATCAAAAACCTTATAATCACCAATCAACGTTATGAATCGGTTCGTTTTTAATCGATTTTTTTCAGGGATCGGTTGATTTAATGGTTATTTCTTCCATTTGTGTGTTTATTTCGTGATTTGCAAGGTTAATTTGTGTAGATTTATGGATTTTTTTGTTAGAGTTTGTTGTAGAGAGAGGGTTTGATGTAGAGAGAGAGAATGTTTATGAGATCTGTGTGTTTTATTTTACAGAAATGAAGGGTAGTTGAGATTTACAACATATTTTTCGTTTTGGTCCCTCAGCCTTCTTTTTATAAATTGGCAATTTTAGTCCCTCCGTCTTTTTTATCATTTGATCTGGTCCCTCCCAAATGGATGGTCCAGATTGAGCCCTTGGTTTCCACCAAAATACAAGATTCTTGTTTGCAATCAATTTCGGTTTTAAGAAAACCAAAAGCCTTTTATCATAAACAAACGTGAAGAAGATGAAAAGTTAGCATTTTTATAAGTACGAGTGGTCCTAAACAAGTGTGAAAATGGAAAGTTTAGCAGCTATATGAATATAAACAACTTAAACTCGACCCATATATAAACTCACCCCTTTTTCCCAAATCTCGAAACTCATCAGTAACCATGGTGGACTCTACTAAAGCAACCACAACATCAATCCCGAAAACAATAGTGAATGGGCGAGAAGAACCAAAAGTAGCGCCATCTCTTTTAATGATTTTCAATGAAGAATGAAGAAGTAGCAACATCGAAGTGTAGGTAAGGTTCACCATTTGTGAATATCAATACAACGACAAGAAATATAAACCTTACACTATAAACATTAAAATAAGTGAAGAAACACAACACCTATAAATAAACTATAAAGTCAACAAAATTGTAACATTTACCTAAACATTAACACAAACATTACGTGATGAGAGAGAGAGAGAGACCTAAACATTAACACAAACAATACGCGATAAGAGAGAGAGATGGATAATCCAAACTAAACAAAATAATGACGCAAAAATTACAATAAATATTTAATGATAAATATTCAAACTCAACCTTAGTGCATCGCACAAGTTTGGCAAGTGTCGTCTCTAGAAAAGTACACGAGTATGAAATTATGATATCACCTTTATACATGACTTTTTTTTGTATTTATAGTGGGTCAGTAAAGATTAATAACTCTGGTAACTAATGATATTTATTACATTTTCGTTAGAGAAAGAAAAAACATTTATTAAATCTATCATCAATTCTTTTGTTAAGAAGTGTCTCGTATTGTTATACTACATTCGAAAAGACTTGAACCCGTAATTTTTTTACTGGTAAGCACGCGGCGAGCGGTTAGGCTTCTAAGCTGGTGCTAAAAAAAGCGCAACTATGTAAGAGAAAATGGGTTTGGTACCGTAATTTGTTTGGCATCATATTTTTAGGTGAATTGGTTGGCAACACAAAAATTGATGCAAAAAGGACTTAAAAAATAGGCGTTGTTTTTTGGTTGTTGATCTGGTCGACAGGAGCTTCTTTGGCACGAGAAAAGGTGTGGTGTGTCAAGCAAAAATTGTGTCATAGGTTCACTCACATTTACTCTACTTTATTTATATAAAAAAAAGTTGGTGTTGCTTTTTGTTGGTTGATCTGGTCGACACGAGCTTTTTTAGGACGAGAAAAGGTGTGGCGCACCAAGCAAAAAGTGGTGCCAACAGCCAAGCTCTTTTCTTGCTCTAAAGCCATTAGGTAAAAGCAACATAAAAATGTTACCCTAAATGAATAATATGGTAAGGTTAGTCATTTATCACTTACAGCGACTTCCTTTAGATTTTATCAAGGGCATGTACAAAGCTCATGTCATTCAAACACGTCTTCTTGTTTATGGGTTTTAGGCGTTTTAGTATCTAAAGTTACCCAAAATAACGACAACTAGCAATTTACATTTTTCTTGCCATATCAGTTTTCTTATTCTAACGATTTATAGACGATTAGTTTTCAAAACAAGATGACCAAGTTTAAATTATTTTTTTTATTTAATAAATACAAAACATTACATAATAATTCAAATAAAATAAAAACATTACAATAATAATTAATAACTAATACTAGTAATTTAATTTGCAGGATGCCTTGATTTCGTTTTTCATCTCCTGCAAGGCATGTTGTTGTGTCGAGGGGAAATTGAGGTTGATTTCAGTGTTGTGGAACATTATGTCTTTGTCTCGTTTCTTTTTTCAGCAAGTTCAATTGTTCGACGTTGTAATTCGATTTTTTCTCTTTTCAAGGTCGCTGCTTCCCGTTGAGCTGCCTCCTGCAAATCGAACTCTCATTACTTCAAGGTAAAGTAGGAGTTTTGTTGCTCGTTCTTTTTCCCCGGTCAAAGTCTTTCATTTTCTCCCATTTGTTGCTTACAACATCAACAAACGAAGACTTCCTTGTTGACGATGTAGACGACTTCTTCTTAGCTCGATCATGATCAATTGGTCGGTATTCTTGAGTCTCTTCCTCGTCCTCTTCTGGTTCATCATTCAAATATACATAACCACCTTGACCAGAACTGGGGGTGGTTTCAGAAGTATTTGATTGTTTGTTATCTCGTTTTTGAAACCTTGACATCTCAACCTGTTGTCAATTTAGGTGATCTTTCAACACGTTCCCTGTCGCCCCTAACGTAAAAGGATGTTTGTAAATCACTTTGTAATCCGCACAACCTTTTTGGTATGCGGTGAGATCATTGGCACCACTTTCGTAATTAAGCTCAATGTTATTCATGATAGCACAAAAAGCAGCATATCTAGGACGTACCTTGTTTTTTTCATTTGCTCAAAACCGCGTCATACCCTCTAGTTGGACCCGTCTCTGCTTCAGAGTACTTAAGGACGTCTCCCCAAAAATCCCTTGTTTTTTTGTTGTTTCCTTGCTTACTATTCTCGGACATATGACACCAACCTTTGCACAAGGTGACCTCTTCGGTTACTGTCCATTCTTTTGGCAGCTCCTTAGGATCAACCTGCTTGGCTTTTGAAGCATGTTTAGAGGGCTTCTTAGGTTTGACAGGTGACATCTCTTTGTACGGAGATGTGTCATCGTTAAGGTTAACCACGCCGTGTTAAGACCCGTGACCCGAACCTTGGCCCATATATTGATCTAGACTCGGACCGTGACTCGAACATTGACCCGCGAAGTACTCTTGATTATACATCATTTGGTCAAAATCAACATCAATATTAAAACGATTAACCGGAGAATATGACGGATTAGCATGCGAAGAAGTGGACGAATCCATAATAGGGTGATATAAACCCGTTGGAGATTCAAAGAAAGCTTTTTGGTTTTTATTGTACGAAGGAGAGAACGCACGATTTTGATAGTACATGTTTAGGTTTTGTGGTTGTGGTTAATGATATTCAAATCCAGAGGATCTAAACCGCATGTTTGGTGACAAATCGGATAATCGAAAATTTGAATCTGGCATCACATACTTTCTTGAGGAACTCGGGATTTCGGCGGTTTATTTTTGGGGGTTCTCTTGCTAGACATGTTGGGATTGTTAATTTTTTGGTTTATAAATTTGAATGTGAGAAAAATGGTAAAATGGTTCTATTTATAAGAGTACTAGACGTGTACCCACGCATAGCGACGGATATTTTACGACATCCTAATTGACGCGGTGGTCGAACAGATAACTTGGTCACTCGATCGGGTTGACCCGGTAGTCGAACTCGTGACCCGTTGGCTCGATCGAGTTGACCCGGTAAGGGAACCCGCAAAACGGTGACTCGACCTGATTGACACAGTGATCGAACCCGTAACACGGTGACTCGACCGGGTTGACACAATAGTCGAACATGTCATCCGATGGTCGAACCTATGATGTAGTGCCTAATACACTTGTTTCCTATTTCACTTATGTTTATCTTAATATCTTATAAAACATTTAGTCCATTTTCTAAATTTAGTAGTTTTAAGCCTAAGACATTTCTTCTTTAGGAAAGTTTATGCATACAATGTTTAAAAGTCATTCAAAATCCTGGAGTTATGCATACACATTTAAGAAAATTAAATATCCTATTTCATAATTTAAAAGTGTTTAGTATGTAGTAAATGTATACGTTTTTTCTGATGTTGGGTCAATAACAACCCTTAAAAATTAAATTTCTTTAAAACCATGGTTGTAACCGTCATCCCATATTGTAACAGCCCATATCAACCAAACTTATAAAAGCCCATTGCACAACCTTTTTAAAGCATGCATAAGACGATTTTGGCTGTCGTTTTTTTTTTCAAACCCCTCGAACATACAACTCAACTCTTTGTTGCCACTATATTCTGAAATTACTACATCTACATCTTCGTCACAACATCTGTTTATGTTTAAATTGTTTTTGTTGGTCATTTTGGCGGTGTTGCGCTGCAATTGTGTGTGGTACATGTTTATATAGTTTAGCCGATCGTGTTGAATGTGCATGAATTTTTTTATCATAATTCATTCGTTTGGCTCAAAATATAGTCACAGGTACCCGTCGCCGCATTGCGCGGGTACCCAGCTAGTATATAAAAATGTATTTTTAACTTTCTTAATTTTTAAGATGAATTATTTATATATTAGTATAGTTAGATATATATAGATAGGGTTTAAGTTAAATTATATATATATATATATATATATATATATTATATATATATATATATATATATATATATATATATATATATATATATATATATATATATATATAGTGTAAGGTTATTTTCAGAACCAAAAAAAAGTCGAGAACTGCGAGAACCATTTTCAGCCAATCAATTTAAATACTTTTAATTAACATTTAACTTACTCTTTTAAATTGTATATGGGCAATTGTGTAATTTCGTTACTTCCTTGCCTATATGTTACTTAATATTTCTCTCTCTCAAACAAAAACCGCTGCCCCACTTCTCATTTTGTTTATACTTTCTACGGTGGATCCCTTTATTTATCATGCGATCCAACTTTAATTACTAATGAGTAGAGATTATATCCTTGAAATCGATTTTGATCGACACATAAAAAGGGTAATCAAATATTTTTTTTTTGGATTTTGATTGTTTACTTTGATGTAATAATTATATATATTTTTCTCAACTTGTTTATGGTTTCGAATCTACTAGATTAATTGGATTGATTTGGGTACGTCATAGTGTTCATTTTATATAGGTTTTGTAAATCAGTTTATGATGTTTAGATCTTCATAGTCAATCATGCATATTTTTGTATTGGTGAAATAATCCTATGCCATTCCTTTCTTGCGTGATGCAAGGTTTTCTTATTGTAAAGGTTGTTTAAATAAAAATGGGTTTTGCTAACAGCAGCCCTATGGGTTTTTCTTAAGCTTACCATAATTAAAAATAAACATTTAATTAACATAAAATTTTCCATGTTTAAATAACTTAATTGATAATTCAATATTTAGTTATGATAAATCATTCCATGTTTAACTACACTTTCTATAATTGTATTACTTAAATATATATAAATATGAAAATAATGAGTTCATTGAATGCAAATTTATACAAATAACAAGCCTTAAGAAAAGCCCATAGGGCTGCTGTTAGCAAAACCCAATAAAAATTATTAATTTGTTTCTTTTTTGGATTCACTTAATTTTGTTTTTGAATGCTTTTAGTGTGCTTGTGTACTTCTGTCATGTATCTATGTTTCATGAATGTTCAAAAAAAGATTGATTTTAACATTTATTGAAACAGGTAGCCATATGGAGAATGTGTTTATGTATATCGATAAAAACATGTATGCACTGATCCTAATTTTTGTATCTTGTTTTATTACTATGATCGAGTTACTATATTTTTCTAATAATTTCTTGTAACACACGTGTTTTCTACCTGATATTAAATTATCAAAAGTATGTACATATGTGTTTTAACGTTGATGAAACTTAATAGAAGAGTGCATATGTGTTTTCTAGTTGATACAAAATAAATAAAAGCGCGTGCATGTGTATTTTCATGTACCTATATGACCATATCAACTAAAATAGTTTCATGTTCAAAAAAAAAAAGAACTAAAATAGTTTCAATGGTGCACATTTGCATAAGGTTCAATTTTTCATATAATCATAACTAGCTTACGTGTATATTTAGTGCAACTCATGCACATGTATTTTACTATTGTGATTGAAACATAAGGCATGTGAGCATGTCACTATGATAAGTTACGTATGATACTAATATGTTATTATAATTTTTGTATGCTTATGGAATACTTCAATTTTTTAGTTTTGTAAACAGGTTTCGGATGAAGCACATGATCTACCGTCAATTAAAGTTTCATGCTAACGAAAAACGAAGACAAAGGTGTTGCACTTGTGCATGACTAGAATAGGTGATATGTGGAACCTAATTAACAATATATAATATAAAATGAAGGAACTGAAGGTGTTGCGCTTGCTACCCAAAACTTGGAGCTTCATGTTTTTTTGTATGGACGTGCATAATTGTACAAGAGCAACAATCAAATTTTGTAGTTTTGATGAATATATATTGTACAAGAGCAACAATCAAATTTTTTAGCCTTGAATAAAAAGGTTATTATGTACATGTGCACATGTTAGTGATTTTATGTATTAACTTGTAAGCAGATTAATATTTATTTGAAATTAGAGTATAATTTTATTTATTTTTTAATTTGTTGTGTTTTGGTCTTAGAATGATGGTGTTATAACGTTTAATTTTTGGGAAATACATGTGCATGAACCCTTTCTGAAGTGTAGACCTATACTCTTTAAAATTGTGTATTATCTATCAAATAATAGGTTTAGTTTAATTAAGAACATGTGAAAAAAAAAATACCAAAAAAGATATATAAAGCGGTTGATCAAAAAATACAGGAGTGGAAACAAAATGTACGGTTACCATTAGATATTTTTAATAAGATTAACATGTAATATTACAAATGTACCCTTTTGTAATTAAAAATACATAATTAATTAGAAAAGCTGACTCATCAAAATGATTGGATATAATTAGTTCTCGCCGTTCTTGACATTTTTTTAGTTCTGAAAATAACCCTCCCCTATATATATATATATATATATATATATATATATATATATATATATATATATATATATATATATATGGGCGCGCTATTTGCAGAACCTTATTTTTGGTACAGAACTTACAGAACCATTCTAAACCAATAAGGATTTAGTATTATTAAATACTTTTATTTAAATAAAAAGGGTATATAGGTAAAAATACATTTTTACATTTTCTTATTTGATTTTTTATTAAAAAACGTTTTAAAGGCATTTTTTAAAAGTTCAACATACAGGTTTTTAATTTGGTACGTATATGTTTTTTTAATTGTAAATTTACATGTTTGTTGAGTACATTTGTTTAGCCATCAGATTTTTGTTTCCTTTTAATAGTAACTACATGTATTTTTAGCATACATTATCCAAAAAAATATAACAAGAAAAACATATAATATTAATCTTTAAATTTATAATAAATCAAAAACATAAATATAATACACAAAACTTGTTATCAAATGAAATACAACTCAAATACAATTATATGTTGTTAATATCGATGTGCAAATGATTCAAAACATATATCCAACATCTTATCAATATTGCTAGAACATATAAGTACCCCTTCAAGAAGATATCTGCACTTGCGCTTTGTTATCGAATCCATTAAAACATACATGTCCATCTTCTAAAACATATATGTCCGTCTTCTAAAACATACATGTCCGCCTTTTAAAACATACATGTCCCTTCCGAACACATACATGTCCCTTCCGAACACATACATGTACTGTTCACTTTCTCTTTAAATTTTTCGTCGACCATACATGCACGCCATGTAATACTGCGTAATTTTTTAAATCAAAACTGCATTCATTGATCATTATCGTCATCACCACATGCCCCTTTTTTTTAGCTGATCGATCTTCATTGTACTGTTCAAAAGAAATAGATCCTCACTGTAATATATATAAAAACATAATTGTTCAAGAAATAAAATTATATAAAGAGGTCCATGTGCATTCGTATTTTTGAAGGTCACAAATGAGATAGTGAAAAATCAATATTAGATTAAAGTAACTTTATGTTACTTACGTACTCCTATAAAAGACCATTAAAAAATCATTTAGATATGCTAATTGAAAACAGGTGATGGATAATAAAAATCATACTTGTCTTTAAAGACTAAGAAGACAAAAAGGTCTGCTTTTATGAGATCCTGGCAGCTTAATATCTTATTTTATCAAATATCAAACTAATATCGAAAAAAATATTTATACCAATTTTTAAAACATATTTGTACACCCTTTTCCACAATCATATTTATAAAAAGAGCAAATTAAATCTCTAAAAAAGATGCACATATCTATCTATTAACTAAAAAAGATGCACATATCTATCTATCATATTTATAACTAAAAAAAGAACACTATCTATTAACTAAAAAAGATGCACAGACCTAGTCCAGTTTTTTCACATCACACGTGATCATCACAAATCTTTTAAGAAAGAATAAAATAAAGTTTAATTGGTTGATGGTTCCTACAAGTTTTCTTCACAAATCTTTTAATATATAAAATTGAATCTTTATATGTCATATAACATATATTCGTGATTACAAAACCGGAGCACAAAACCAAACGAAAAAGATAAAAAAAATAAAGCATGAAAACAATGGATTGTCTGATAAACATATAATATTGAAATTAATTCATGATGAAAAACGAAATTAGAAGCAAAAAAGAGATTCATACTCAAAACTGACCTCACACGAATACGATATCGAATTTTTTTTCTCGAATCGCTCGAAAATTCGCTGCTAATGTTTTCTAAATGTGTTAATCGGTTTGATTAATAAAGCTTTATTAAACTAATTAGATGAATATAGGGAGGTTTGTTGATGGAGGTTAGGTTTGAAAGGAGATAAGTTTGTGAGAAAGAAAAGATAACTGATTGTGTAGTATATCAGTTTCTAAAATAAACGGAGGAACCAAGAAAAACAAATTTTGAAAATACCCATCTTTACCCTTTTCAGCATTTAGTTTAATTAGAAAACAACCTTCATCTTTTATTTAATTGCAATTTTGGCACATTTAATCTTAGCCTTTAATCAAACATATCCAATGGTCTATATTAATTTAAAGTGGTTCTGTAAGTTCTGTACCAAAAAAGTGGTTCTGCATTTAGCACTACACTATATATATATATATATATATATATATATATATATATATATATATATATATATATATATATATATATATATATATATATATATATATATATATATATATATATATATATATATATATATATATATATGTGTGTATATGTGATGGTCATAAAAAGAAAAGGGTAAAAGGTATAAAATACCATTTTACTTATTGATTTGTGCCAACTTTAAACACTTACTATTTTATCTCGTGACTTTACCATTTTACTTTCAAATTTGTTTCGACCATACCAATATTAGCTTGAAATGACTATACTACCCCTATCTTTTTCAGCATAATTACATTTATTGCTATTGCATCTCACTCTCCTCCATTGCAGTTTCTCTTTTTAAAAACTATTCTTTGATTATAATTGAAGATTGGAGAAACATAAAGAGAAATTGCTTATTAAAATTGAAAATCGTGTTTAATCCCAAATCAGCAATATAGCAATGGAGAAACTACCGAAACATAATTACATTTTGAAAACTGAAATGACCAAACACCTCTTTAACATATCGAAACATAAACCCGATCAAGGTTCAACCATGAACATTGAATTTATTTAATATCTAAGAAGTAATATAGCATCTCTACTTCATCTTTGCTTTTTAATTTCCCAAGACAAAGCATATAACAGCTTTACTATATTAAAGCACAGATCCCATTCGGTCCACAGAGAAGAAGATCAATCATCCATTTCTATGCCCTATGATTACATAATCATTCTTCATTTATCATTATGTCTGGTAAACTTTTAATTAATACCCATTTATACTCTTTATAAAAAGATAAGGATTATTGTTGAGTCGTCCTCACCGCCGCCATACTCACCGTCGCCATGCTCACCGTCTTCGTTGTCACCATCGTCGTCCTCACCGTCGTGCTCACCATTTCATCCTCAAAACCGCACCACTACCACTGTAGATTCCGCCCCCAGACATCCAGACCTCCGCAATCAAATGATTACGCGGCCAGTTAACCAGTGGTGTTTAGAAGCTTGGGTGGTAGCGTTATTGTTTGAGAGGTTTCAGTGGTGATTTTATGGTTTTTATGGCGTGCTCGCGTTGCTTTTTTTAAGATCCATGGATAAAGAATATGCAAAGTAAGAAGAGGGATAAGTTGAAGATGAGGTTGGAACTAGAAGTGTTAGTGAAAATGAAAGGCATGTGATATATTTTAGGAATAATAATATAGCATTTTATATAGTAGTTTATTTCTTTGAAATAGAAAAAATTATACAGTATATGTTGTTCTTTCGTAGAAATGGACAAAGTAAATTGTGGATATTTTAAGATTTGTGAGTGGCTTAACTGGATTATGATCAAACACTTTTGATCAAATTATAAATAAAAATAAAATGAGTGAGGTGATAAAGGGTATATTAATCATTTAGAAGGATAGTATAGTCATTTCAGACTAATATTGATATGATCGAAACAAATTTGAAAGTATAATGGTAAAGTCACGAGATAAAATAGTAAGTGTTTAAAGTCGGCACAAATCAATAAGTAAGATGGTATTTTATAGCTTTTACCCAAAAGAAAAACTGGGATCGAGTATGCTCGGTCGATCGCCGCAATGGTGTCAACCGACTGCGACATCAGTCGAGTCTCGGTCGACGGTTGCACATAGCCTAAAAGATTCATTCGCAAGCAGGATTGGTAGGGTACTCGTTGCAGGAGTTCACTGTTCAAGGCTTCAAACACATCTTTTTGAAAAGGAGCTATGTCAACGAGCTCATTGGAATTAGATACCAATCAAATTCGGAGCATTGCAACAACACTCAATTCCCCTGACAGGGTCAGAGGGAGGTAAGTAAAGTGTAAAAACATTCTACCCCTTCCACAAGTTCGGAGCATAACATTGACAAAAATAACTGTTGCCAATCAATAATTCAGCAAATCATTGCAGTACACAAATATGACCAAAGATCTGGCTGAGCATAAGGTATGAAATGATAAACATAAAAATAATATGAAACTAACATAACAAGCTCATCCAAATTCAAAATCGATCAATATCTTCCACAAGAATCTATAAGTTCACATCTTATAACATCATTGCATTGAAGTCAAAATTTCTTTGAAACACACTACTAATCGGAACATTCTGTTGCAGACCTGTCTAACTCTTTCCAGCTGCCTTTTCCTTGGTCTTTTGGATTTTCAGAACCTTCTTCACAATCTTTTGCTCTTCGACCAAGAAAGCTCGGATGATCCTGCAACAAAAAGAACCAATGACTTGTAAGAAATGACCAAGAAACTTACAAATTTCATACTCCCTTCGTCCCATTTTGATTGTCCCCAACAAAATTTATTCATTATATTATGTAGATTTAATGTTATTTATTGTGTATACAATGCCAAATTTGCATCCATTAAAAGTTTAAAACACTTACAAGTTATAACTTGTCATATTTGCAACACAAAATATTAGTATATTCTATGGCCGATAGAGTCTCCCTCCATATTAAATTAGACAACTGATTTCATGTATGCATCAAAATTGTTTTTACAGTAGTGAAGACTGGTGGGAAAATTCCAACCTAATTTTTATGGACAAGTGACTGAAATATCAAAAAAATTGAAATATTAGTTGTCTTTTAAGTTACTAACCAAAATTTTGACAAAAAAGATCTATATATATGGCATAGTAGAATCAGTTTGCTTCATTAAGATTAAGTCACTAATGGATGTTATGCATATATCTTCTGTTCGAATGAAGAAGCAAAATATTTTACTTATTTTGTCATGTCTCATTAATGGTATATGTAACTTATATAGAGAATAATTTTATCATACATGCTGAATGAGCCAGGTGCAAACTAGGAAAAGTCTACAAAACTAACTATACGTTTCCACTTTTTGGATGTATAATTATGAAATGAGGCCAATAAAAGTGGGACGGATGGAGTATTTCATATATTCAAGAGAAAAAAAGTACAGATAAATGGATTAACATACTATTTAGTATTTAGTTCACCATCTGACGGTAAAATGGGTTAAATTTTAAAACTAAAATTATATATAGAAAGGGTTAAGCTGTACAAATGTGGTTAAAAATGTACTAAAAAACGTAAAGCTTCAAAATCTTTTCTTATTCAAAAATGCAATCACTTTGAACTCATTAACTATTTGCAAAACTGAGATGAAAACAAGATAGTAACCTGACCCCTATTTATTTCATCATCGGTAAAACCTAAACCCATTTTGTCATTTAAAAAGTGAAAATTAACAAACCTCTCTCGCACAGCACCAGCAGAAAGTACACCACCATAGGCACGGTTAACTGTCCTCCTGTTCCTTGATAGCCTGGACCTTTTGTACTCAGTGGGCCTCAAATGAGGAATCTGAAAAATACGACAGACGATTCACTTAGCAATTAGATCGTGTGTAGATTATCAACAGCAATAACATAAACAAAGTTTAGCTAATACAAACAAAAACCAAGGATTAAATAAGAATTATAACTTTTACTAAACCATTCTACAATTTAAGCGCAAAAACATACTGATGATCAAAACCAAGCCTGATTAGACATCACTACTATTAACTCATATACATATATACCCTACTTCGACATCAATACTATCTCGTCTACATATTTTGCTACAAAATACTAACGCCGTCACTGTAAACCGACAATTTACGATGATGGTGGCGAGTGACCGACTAAATGATACGTAAGCTGCAATAATAAGCAGAAACTAAAAAAACCTAAGAGTTATGATGTAACAAAAAGAAATGAATCACAATATGATTGTAGAGATCAATGTAGTTAAGCCAAGCCTTAAAAAAAACTTAATACCAGAGGCTGCTTGATACAGGGTTTTATGTTTAGGTAGACGGCTACATATTCAAAACAAAGATCATATATCTATATCTTTTCGGACCCTAGTGTTAATCTTCCATTAGACTAATTACAGAACGACATGTTATTATTAAGAATGACAAAGTTTAGACTCAAGCCAAATGTAAATCACATTATACATATCTGATTATCTATCTGATTTTTACGAGTGAATTGAACACTAAAAAAATAATCTAACCAAATAATCGCTTAAGAGTAAAAACGCTAAAAACTAGTTATCGAGTAACAATACAACATAAACAAACCGAAACACTAAACCATAAATTGCATATTAATACAGCTAACAATACTAGATCTAACATACAAACCTTCAAATAAACACCCAAAAACAATCATTAAACTAAATAAACACGTAAAGATTAAAAACATGAATATACCCCTTGGATCCTCTTTCCAGTAACAGGACACTTGGGTCCACTAGCCCTCTTCTTAGTAGTCTGATAAACCAGCTTTCCACCTATTATTATTAATTAAACCAAAAACATAAAAAAAAAAATCAAACACCATACATTAAAAACCAACTATGATAACACAGTAATATAGAGATACTGACCAGGGGTTTTGACAACCCTGTGTTGGTTGGATTTGGTAGCATAGCTGTGTCTCCTACGGTAAGTCAAACGTTGCACCATTTTTGGGTCTTTGTGTTAAGTGTGTGTGTCAAGTGTGTGTTTTGGTGTGTGGCGGAATGAATGAAAGAGGCGTTTTAGGGTTTTGGTGTGAGTGATGTTAAACACTTTTGTGGTTTCATCTGACGGTTCTCGTTGTTTGCTTCTTATCAACGGTGGAGATTTCTTTACCTGATTTTTCCAAACTTGGTCCCTCTTGTTTGCAAAGGTTTTTATTTTTAATCAATGTTTCAACATTAGCACTTAAACCCTAAACCCTAAACCGTTAGCGTTCAACGTTAACTCTCTCACCATCATTATTGTCGCCGCCCACCACCACCATCATCCATCTACCACCACCATGATTACATTACATACAATAACTATGTAATCTTTCGTTCGATTTACATAGCTTTGTGCTCATTATGTGCTTGTTAGTCTCCTAGATTTTGACTTATAGTTAACTTTGGTTTGATATTTACCTGTGTGAAATCTGGGCTTACCAAAGTGTAAAGGAGTGCATTTTTTTGTGACCACTGGACGCGGTTCCATATCGAACCCACGGTTCTTTAGCGATAAGGAACCGCGCACCTACGTAAGGAACCGCCTGTTTCTATTTTGACAGAATCTTTGTTTTACACTGTTTTCCTTAATCTGTGTAAAACTTTGATAAAAAAAATTGAAAAAACTGCACTTTCCTAAACTAGGGTACCTAATTTCATTATTCACCTAAAATGATTTTTAACCCATTACTAGTTTGGATCATTCTCTTCTCTTCTTAAACCCCCTCATGTTGATTGTGTTCTTCATCCCTTCAACTCTTCTCTAAACCTTAACACACAACCATGGCGTCCATGATAGTTGAGTTTTTACCCCTTTAGGAAAAGGAAGGTAAAATAGGGTAAGCACGACGATTTAGGAAAACCGTGTACAAATGACCCAAAATGGGGATCGTTCTCAAGGAGGCTAGTGTGTTATGAGTGTAATGATTTGGATAACTTTGTGATTATATTTGTGAGAAAGAAAAATAGAAATGGGATAAGAAGAGAATGACGGTTACGATGTCGTATTAAACTAAGACGAAAAAGGTGTACACGTAAAACCGTAAAAAGTACCAAAATTAAAATTTTACCCTAAAAATTCCCAAAAATCACTAAAAATCCAAAAAAATATTCTAAGAGTTTACAAAAAATCCAAACTTGCCAAAACCTTTTAATTAATTAAATAATGACTTTTTAATGCTAATTAAAGCCCTAAAAATCAATATTAACTATTAAAAAGTCCAAAACAAGATCTTAAAGTTTTTAAACCTTTAAAATAACCTAATTAAGCTAAAAAGTATTTTTCAAAATTTTAAAACCACTAAAAACTATTTTTAAACAATTAAAAACTATTAAAATCAATTAAAACTTAAAATAATTCTAGAAAATAATTAAAAGACTCTAAAAATAATTGGAAAGTTGCAAAATTCCTAATTAAGTGTCTACAATCTAGGAAAAATATAAAAACTTAGAAAATCAAACTTTTACTTTTTAACAATAAAATAATATTAAAATATTATTAAAAATTCAAAAATCATAAAAAATTCTAAAAAGTTGAAAACTAGCTTAATTTAACCTAAATAACTCAGAAATGAACTTGAAATTACCTAAATACCCTTAATGGGTCTAAACCTAAAACAGATCACTTAATGGGCTAAATTTGGCCCAAAATGAAAAAGTGTCCAAAATAAGCCCAAAAAGCACTACTTTACTCAAAATTTGATTTTAAACAACTTTTTCCAAAGGCCCAAAAGCTGTGTGAAATAAGCTAGCTTATACCAAACAGCTTATTCTTAATGGGCTTTTTGGCCCATTAAGCTATAAGCTAATGCCATAAGCTCAAATTAGACACACAAGCTTCTTTTGTCCTAAGTAAGACTCCTGTAAAAAGAAATTTGAAATAAGCCCAAGGAATAAGCCTGAAAATGCAATAAGCAATCTACAGAAAACGACAAAATAGTCGTTTTTGAGTTCTAGGCCACCCCAAAAGCTGATTCAAGTTTCTAAAGCTTTTAAATGACTTAATTAAGCAAAATCAACAAAGAGTTTTCAAATAAGCTGACTCAATAAGCTGGAAAAAGCGAATAAGCACTTATGAAAAAGTCAAATAAGTTGGTTTTCTAGCAAAAAGTCAAAGTCAAAGTCCAATAAGCTCCAGTCTAATCAAATGGGTCAAATAATGAAGATCTATCACAAAAAATAAGTTGTTGCAGGTCTGGATAAGCTAAAATAGCTTATTGATAAGCTGAGTACAAATTAACATTAGCAAGGGCTAGTTTTGGGTGTTGAGCAGTGGAAACTTTTTCCACTGCTTGACTTGTTTGACTTTTTGTCTTTAGTGACTTTTTTGGAGATTCAGATTTCACAAAGGCACTCAAATGATCTTTGGATCATAAGGAGTCAATAACAATCAAAAAATCACAAACACAATCACCCAATTGATACAGTTTAATCAATAAAGCACCAGATCTAGCACAGACATGAACAAATAAGCAGAACAGGTTCAATAAGCACTTAGAGCAATATTCAGCCCGCCAAACTCAACCAAATGCATACACAAGCTATTATAAACTCAAATGAACAAGTCTAAACAGGTTTCATGCAATGATTCAAATAATTAAGCAAGATTCAAGCACCTTAAGTTACTGATGAACACAAGAACATGCAGTTTTACACTTTGCTGATGTATTTGACCAATAAGCCAGATTCAAACCTCAAGATTTATCAAATAAGTTATAATAATGATGTTTTAACAACTTTCAACCCTAAGCATGCACAATACTAGATTTCACCAAAATCTTAGGTCAAAAACAGTTAAACTCATCAAGTTATAGCATATTGTTTGATTCAAGGTTTCAAACCCAAAAACTTGCAGCAAAACACTCTCAACCAAGCATATATCAGATATAGAGCACAAACACAAACTTTCCACAACACAATAACAAGATTTGAACTTAAACAGGTAGTCCCAAACACCCCTTTATCTTTTCAAATCAAATTTTAAACAAGAAAAGGTGTGATTCAGTTTACCCAATGATCAATCTAGCATATAAACAACATTATCATGCAAGACTAAGCAGATTTAAGCCAAGAAAACAACAAGAACAACAATAGAGCACAAATCCACAAAAAATCCAATTTTTATCAGATTTTCAAGGTTTCAAGACAAACCTCATGGATGTACATCCACACCCACGAATTTATGAGCTTATGTGCTAGCTAGAACAAGCACAAACTTCCAATAACAACCCTGCTAAGATTCAACAAGGTTAGAAGTACAAAATCAAAACAGAAAGGTGACTTTTTGGAAAATAAACTTGATTGATGCAACCTTGTTACCCCACACTTGATTATCCCCAAGTTATAAGCCTCACCACACCTTAATATCACAATTAGGATGCTATGATCAACCCTATAGCCCAAGAATTCCAAGGTATGAACAAGAACTTAGCAAAATATCAAATTTTGATCCAATGTGTAATTTCTTACACAAGGTTTAAAAAACATTTTAAGGCTCAATTACAGTTAACAAATATCATAAACAAGCTCAAAATAAAGTGGCACTTGGTCTTTCTTCAACAAAACTCAACACACTTTCATTAATTGAAAAGAGGATTTACAAGTAGTTGAACAAGGAAAAACCAAAAGCAGTTGTGCAAATGAGACCCTATGGCTTTATATAGAGCCTTACACGTGAACTAAGAACAGATAAAAACACTAAACCCTAATGCTTGAAGTCCCAAAAATGCCCTTGGGATTTTGAAATTCTTGGCTTCATGTGACTGATTTTTGTATGTTTGTGAAGGAACATGTGATGCCAGTGGTGGATATGTAATCTTGGACGTCCATTCTATGCTTGAAAAGTAAGCAACGCTTTGGGGCGTTGATCTTCTGGCTCATTCTTGTTTGGACGTGAAGGGTGGGTCAGGGGAGGTAGCATGTGACAAAAGGGATGATGAGGTGGAAAGTTTTAAGGTTGGGTTATGATAATAGGACTCTTAATCATTATTCTAGAAAGATATAACCCCTAATTCATAATAATTAAGGAATGCCTAATTGTGTTCTTGAGCTGATGAACACATGTTTTGATCTTGTTTAAGGGTGGATTAAGTTTAAATTGGTGTTAAGGCGCCAAGGTTAATTTATTAATTAACCCGGTGAGTGGAAGGCTGAGGTGGAAGAATGGGGTGTTGTGATTGGCTATGGTGAGTGAGTGGGGCACGTGGCATGACTGGGTTGGTCTAGGTTACAATGTTGTCTGGCCAACTTTAGTCCTTCACTTCTTTCCTTCTTGCTACTTTGTTATAAACATGCCATAATCAGATTCCCTTTGTTATTAAAGTTTTACTTTTCACACTTTTGCCCCAAATACTTTTCCAAAGTATTTTCAGGGGTATTTCTTGCCATTTTGTGATTCTTGAAGGGCTGATTTGGTAATTTCTTCAATGGTAATGGTCTTGACTTGTATGATTGGAATTTTTGAGGACTAAAATTGTCAAGTCTTGTTTGATGAGGGACCATTCTTGCCAAATGTTGAAAGTTAAGGGTCCTTTTTGTAATTTTGGGATTTTCAAAGGACCAAACTTGTAATTTCTTGTACTTTGAAGGACTTCATGATATATTTGACTTTGTGAAGGATAATGGTTGACAATTTAGCTTTGTTGAGGGGCCAAACTTGTCAAATCTTTAAAGTGGAGGGCCCTTTTGTAATTTTGACAAACTTTAGGGACCAAACTTGTAATTATGAAGATACAAGGGTATAAAGTGTCAATTCTTCCATATTGGAGGACCCTTCTTCATAAGTCTTCAAATCTTCAAGGGTTTTCTTGGGAAAATTCTTCATTAGGGCTTGGTTCATTGTGCGGCTTCGTTTCCCGTGTTCGTTTTTGCATGATTCTTGTGATCTTTTGTCATTTTCTCAATATCCGTACCTAAAATACACAAGCAACAAACACAAGCATATATATAGGTATTTTGATGATATTTAATGCATTTTAAGCCCTTTTTGGACGATGAGACTATGTATAACAGCAGTCTCATCACTCCCCCATACTAAACCATTGTCGTGCCCTCACACAATGCTAGAATAAAGTATCGTAGCACCTCCAAAATTCATTTTTATTCACTTTATTGAATGATAAACTAGCTACACTACTACTATTGCTACTACTACTTGCGTTTTAGACATAATGTATGATTTTCATCACAAAATGGGACGTTTAGGTTCATAGAATAAGAACACGTGAATGCTTCGTTAGAAATAATTTCATCGTCCTCGATTTTCACCCTAATTCCATGCCAAGCGTGCAACGAGATCATTGTCATTATAAGTTAGTAATGCTAACACTACTCATATGCCCTAATCACGTACTTATCCTCCCAATTTCCTAAGTTGTATCTCTTATATTTTATTTTTATCTTGAATGTTTCACTAGGATACATTGTTTGACTTATGCGATAATAGAGATTTAGGTCTAAAAATAGAGTCCTAACGGTGTAACCAAGACCATCAAATCAATAACCCCTCCCAATAGACAACGATGTCAAAAAATTAAGTCAACAAGAAGAATCGATAAACACGATTTTATAACGTTTTTGAACATGAGACTTATTACCAAGACTTTTATACGCCCCCTAACGGAAGGGCCTTATTATCTTTGGTTTACCTCCATCTTTTATTCAACTTCGCCATGAAGCTTTTATTATGACTTCGGTCTTGCCTTGCCTTTTATTATCCACCTCATCGGTAGTTTTATTAGCCAAAGACGTATATCCTCACGCTAAGGCGAATTTTGGATCTTTAAAGCTTCGAAGATTAAGGCTTGATTCACTTTCAATTTTGCATAGATTTTTGGCCTTGTGGGGCTTCAAATTGTTTGCTTGATTTAGGTGAGCACTTGAAATCTTATTATTGGGTGAAGCTTTTGATTATTCGGGTGCCAATACTTCAAAACCGTGACGTTGGCGATACCTTAATGTCTTCCCAATTCAATTACACGGAAGCTACTAGAAAAGACTAGAAACCCAACAATCCCAACTAAACCGCTAAGTCAATATTTATTAAGCAAAAAATATTTACATGCGAAGGGAGAATAAGCAAACAACGAGAACACATGAGTTTTTTAAAGAATACGAGTACTCTACGTTTAGCATAGTAACTTATAATTAACCCTATCATTTCTCGTCCTCATTTAAGAGACTTAGCCTAATGTGTAGTTAAGGAATCAAAGCTAAGTGCTCAACACGCACGGTCGAGTAAAAAATTACTCTTATTCTCGCCATCAGAAAACCTACATTCGTGTCTTCAAACACTTATAAAACATGAGAAAAAAATTTAAAATTTGGCTATTTTTAGCCTTATTTTGCAACAAAACGATAAACAAAAAGATAAACTTTGGAAAGCGTGAAGGTTTGGCAAGGCAAGTATCTATTCACCCCCCATACTAAAGTTAAACATTGTCCTCAATGTTTCGAGTCTAGGGGTGCAAACACCCCCATACTAGAGACGTAGTCGAATGCCTAATCTAGCATGGAAAGGGTGTAACCGTTAAATTTAAAGCCGTTTATGAAGTGTGCTATAAACCTAAGGTTAGAACTTCAAAGGATATATCATGGATATTGAGAAAGTATTCAAAGCAAACGATCGAGTGCTCCCATAAAACGAACACGAGAGGCTCCAATCGTGAAGATCATGATCATCTAAAGTTCACAATTCACAAACAACCATGGAACAAAGGTTGGAAGGGCACAAATCCCCACACGTTACTACATTAGAAAGCGATAATATGTACATAGGATAAGCATGGGACTCCCCCACGAGGCACCTCGTTTTTTAATTACCGAGTCATGAGCTCGACTCGATCCCCTCAATACTAATTATCATTGGAGAAAGTGACTTGGTCGAGGTAGTTCAAGGATGGAACTTCCCCGCCAAAGTAGTGCTTCAACCTATGTCCATTCACCTTGAAATTGGGGCCATCATTTTGAGCTAGCTCGACGGTCCCATATGGAAAAAACTTGGGTCACGGTGAATGGACCGGACCAACGGGGTTTCAACTTACTGGAAAAGATTTTCAAGCGAGAATTAAAAAGCAAAACTTGATCCCCAATGTTAAAAACCCGGTTTTTAATTTTAGAATCATGCAACTTTTTAGTTTTTTCTTAATAAATCAATGAATTTTCATAAGCAATGTCCCTCAATTCATCCAATTCATTTAATTGCATTTTCCGGTGTTTTCCCGCGGTCTCCATATCATCATTACAATGCTTTAGGGCCCAATAAGCCGTGTGTTCCAATTCGATTGGCAAATGACATTTTTTCCCATACACAAGCTTATAGGGAGTGCACCCAATGGGCGTCTTATGAGCGGTCCTAAAGGCCCATAAAGCATCGTCCAACTTATCCGACCAAGATTGTCGGTTTTCTCCAACGGATCTCTCCAAGATCCTCTTCAACGCTCAGTTTGAAACCTCGACTTGCCCGCTCGTTTGTGGGTGATAAGCCGTAGAAAGTCGATGTGTAACCCCATATTTCCTTAGGACCCTTTCGAATTGGTCGTTACAAAAATGGGTTCCACGATCGCTTATGATCGCGCGAGGGGTTCCAAACCGAGAAAACAAGCTTTTCAAAGACTTGACTACCACACGAGCATCATTGGTGGGCAAAGCCTTAGCTTCTACCCACTTAGATAGGTAGTCAACCGCAACGAGGATGTACTTATTACCACGAGATGATGGGAACGGCCCCATAAAGTCTATACCGCAAACGTCAAAGATCTCACACACTTGGATGATATATTGTGGCATTTCATCTTTTTGTGAGGCTTTTCCTTGTCGTTGGCATGAGTCACACGACTTCACAAGATTTTGTGCATCTCGGTAAATAGTAGGCCAAAAGAAGTTGGCATCAAACACCTTCTTAGCCGTGAGATTAGCACCGTGGTGACCACCCGTGGGTCCCTCGTGGCAAGCTCTAAGGATGTTAGAAGCTTCGGTGCCAAATACACAATTTGATCCGCACAAGTTCGAAACAAGTAAGGGTCGTTCCAAAAGTAGAACTTGACGTTATGAAATAATTTTCGTTTTTCTTGAGTCGTCATACCCTTGATGATGAAGTTACCCGCATGGTAATTTGCAAAGTCCGCAAACCATGGGGTGGAAGAATCAAGCTTGGAATTCACTACACCAAGTGTCTCGAGCGGAAATGTTTTGGTGATTTCCTTAGGCTCGTAAACACTTTGGTGAGGATCTTCAAACGAGAAAGATGATTGGCCGCTAGATTCTCGGCTCCTTTTTTGTCAATAATTTTGTGATCAACTTCTTGAAGGAGGAGAATCCAACGAAGTAATCTTGGCTTTGCATCTTGTTTAGCCATAAGATACTTGATAGCCGAATGATCCGTATACACTATGCATTTCGTCAAGACGAGATAAGGTCGGAATTTCTCAAATGCATACACCACGGCAAGGAACTCCTTCTCCGTTGTAATGTATTTAAGTTGAGCCTCGGTCATCGTCTTGCTAGCATAGTGAATAGGCAAGAAGTGCTTTTCATGACGTTGCCCCAATACGGACCCAATAGCGTAATCACTAGCATCACACATGAGCTCAAAGGGGAGGTTCCAATTGGGAGCAACAAGAATGGGAGCTTCGGTGAGTCTCCTCTTAAGGATTTCAAAGGCTCGTACACAATCTTCGTCAAAGACAAAACGTGCCTCTTTTTCAAGAAGATGTGTAATGGGTCGAGAGATCTTTGAAAAGTCCTTGATGAATCGACGATAAAAGCCCGCGTGACCTAGGAAACTCCTAACTCCCTTAACGGTTTTGGGATGAGGTAATTTGGCGATGACGTCTACCTTAGCTTGATCTACCTCAATCCCCGCTTTCGAGACCTTGTGCCCTAAGACGATTCCACTTTTAACCATAAAATGACACTTTTCCCAATTGAGCACAAGGTTGGTTTCCTCACAACGTTTCAACATTCTCTCAAGATTCGACAAACACGAAGTGAACGAATTACCAAACACGGAAAAGTCATCCAAGAAGACTTCCATCGTCTTCTCGATCATATCATGAAAAATAGCCATCATGCACCTTTGAAAAGTTCCCGGTGCATTGCAAAGTCCGAATGGGATTCTACGATAGGCAAACGTTCCATATGGACACGTAAACGTAGTTTTTTCTTGATCACGAGGATCGATGGGAATTTGGAAGTAACCGGAAAAACCATCTAAAAAGCAATAGAAATCGTTTCCCGCAAAACGCTCCAACATTTGGTCCATGAAGGGCAAGGGAAAATGGTCTTTTCCAGTGGCTTCATTCAACTTACGATAGTCAATGCACACTCTCCATCCGGTCACGAGTCTAGTGGGAATTAACTCGTTGGCATCGTTTGGCACAACGGTCATTCCTCCCTTATTAGGGACACAATGAATAGGACTCACCCAAGGGCTATCGGAAATAGGGTAAATCATTCCCGCGTCAAGGAGTTTAAGGACCTCCTTTTTGATGACGTCGTGAATTTTGGGGTTCACCCTCCTTTGACATTGGATTGCGGGCTTGTAATCATCCTCCATTAAGATTTTGTGGGTACAAAACTTGGGATCGATTCCCTTAATGTCGGATAACTTCCACGCAATTGCCCCTTTGTGATCCTTTAGAACATCGACAAGTGCGTTTTTTTCATCATTCGAAAGTTCCTTCGCAATAATAACCGGCAACTTGTCGCCCTCCTCCAAATAGACATATTCGAGATGAGGAGGTAAATCTTTCAACTCGAGGATAGGTGGTTCCTCAATTGAAGATTTGGGCTCGATACTCATAACTGAAGAATTGTGATAATCTTATGAATCAATAAGATGGGTTGATGTTTCTAGAGAGAGAAAGTTAGTGAGAGAAAGTGAGAGAGAATGTGTGTTTTTATTAATATGAAAGTGAAAACAACCAACCCCCTTTCCATGGTGGAAAGGGGTATTTGTATCCAAGCCACTAATGGACTTAGGCCGACCCATGACAAGCCCATGGGCCGGTTTTACTTAACAAAGTAAACAAACATTAACTACGAGCTATACAACATTCAATAATATCGTGGAGTGACCGATACTTCTAATATACGTTAAAAACGTATTTCTAACAATCTCCCCCTAAGGGAGGTAACTCCACGTTACACAGTTCTAAACCTAGCATACTATACTAAGTCTTCGTTCTTCAGCTCATAGTCTTTTCTTCTTTTCTTTTTGTTGTGAATATGTTGATTTAATCTTTTAGGCTTTGGCTTGAGAGCATTGTTCTTTTGACCAATCACGTGCGATCTTTGCCTTCTTGTGAATCTTGCCTCCTCGTGACTCCATGTTCCACACACTTATGTTTTTTGTTGAATTCTTGAAAGCTTCAGAGTTTGGTACAGCGGAAGACTTCATTATGTACTTTCTTGAATTTTGCTGAACTTTGATGCAGAAAAACATAAGCATGTGGGAACGACTTTAGCTGGTACACCGTAATGCCACCGTCTTCGCAGCAACATAATAAGACACGAATGAAATGGCTTAGAACATTTCATTCTAAATCGGTAGCGTTTTACCTCCGGTCGGTGAAGACCGTTGGACGATATTAGATATCGTACCTGTGACGGATAGTTTCAATTAAGTAACTTCCTGACAGGATTTCGGGGGTAAACCCGTTCTCTTTATTCGACGATCACTAAGCTTGACTGCGAACATAAAGAGTGAATCACTTGGATAAATTATCCTTGTGATTGAAGCCATCAATTCATGAAACCTGGAACAAGTGAATTTCAATTAAGATTTTCACCATCGTTGCTTTCCAGTTATCACGAGCTTGATTCATAAAGAATCTTGCACGTCACCTACCAAGTGCTGTTGATGTTAACACTAGAAGGATTTCCACTCGTCACTGTGAACACTAAAGAGTGTCACTCTGAGTGTTCTGGCAAGATCATACGATATGCGTAGAGGCCTGGAACGAGTTTAATTTCAATTAAGAATTAAACTACTGTTTCTTTCCAGTTTTCACAAGATTGGTTCTTAAAGAACCGCACGTGTCACCTACCATGAGCTTGTTTGATGTTGGCTCAAGCAGGATTTCCATCTTCATTGTAATACTTGCGTATCACTCGGATGTTCTGGCAATATTACAAGAATACTGCGTAGGACTCATAAAGGTCTCTTACTTTTCACAGTGTGTGAGAAAGCAAGGAATAAATGGAAAGTGTCCTAATGAGACTTTTGATGATCTCGTGGCTCTAGACTCGATAGTGCGTTTTGATTTAGTGAGCGATGGCTGGAAAGGAGTGCCACATATTCAATATCAGTCTATTCAGAGTGAATAAACCAATAGATAACGTGTTGATCTCCGTGTGATTAAAACAGATACCTTTTGAGAGATATTTGAGTTAGCTGGGAAGGGTTGTGCATTGCATCACTGGGTCTATGATGTCTTTCTTCAATATCGAGAATCATTAACAAATGATCTCAATAGCATATGTATTGACCAGGTTTCTGCCTAAAGTTGTAAGGAGGGCTTCTTTCTTTACACCCTTTATCTTTACAATTCTTTTTCATTCTTCAACCCCTTCAATGCTTACCAATACGTCATTACTAGCACCTTGTTGTGATTGTTCCAGTGCTAGCTTAAGTACTTGGTCGGCATTCAACTTCGTTCACAATCATTCTCCATCTTTCCTAGGACTTCTAATTCTATCTAGGGAATTGTCTTTGGGAAGATTCCATCGGTTCTGATGAATCATTGGACTAATACTTATACCTACCACCCTTTTGTCACCACATCCGTCGTAAATTAAGTGTGTTGTGGGTAAGTATTGTCACCATGAAAAATCCTTGAAAATCACTTAAGGCACTTGTGATATTATAATCAAAGTTTTTGTGCCTTAAGTGTTTTGTTCATAAAAAACGCTCCCCCTTAACACATGCATTACACATATTAAGTTGGATTATCTTTAAGTCCTTTTCATAATTAGCCAGATATCATTAAGTCTCCTTATTCTCAGTTTCTCCCCTTATCCAAAATGTTAACCATTAATATTTTGGATATTGAATGGATTAACCGGTCTTTGGGTAAAAAATGGAATCAATGTATGGCTATAGAACATATTAATGCTCCCCCTCAAATTAATGAGGGTTAGTTGTAGTGCTTGAGTACGATATATTTTGAAAGATTTAGAATCTCGTAAGAAATTCTTGAAAAATTATCATACCTTCACACTACATCAAGCCACAAAAGCATAATATTCACAGTATTTACATATTCACATATTCACAATTAACGTACAATATGGAGTTGACCTTAGTGAAGACGACCCATATTAAATGGATCGTTGCATAAGTCTGAAGTGCCCTCCATACGGTCTGCCACCCACGAATCTTTCTAAGCTCCTCATCAACCTACGTTCCCTAAGCTTTTCATTAATCTTCTTGATCACATATGTAGCCATTTTCTGATAAGCCGGATGCCAATCCTCAATCACTTCTTGTAATTTCCCGCCAGAATTTAGATGCTCCAATTTGTCCTTGACGATTGAGAGAGTCCCATCATTGTACTTATGAAGCTCAGCTACCCTCATAAACTTCATGATCCCACGGCTGTTCATGTAGAAAATCCCGCACATCGGAAGGGTTGTGCCGGTATAGGGACATCTTTCGACATGTTGAGGTAGTACTTGATTAAGTGGAGGAGTCATGTTAAGCTTGCGTGGATAGCTTTCAACTCCCAGTTGTAGGTCCTCTACACGTTTCTTGATAACAACGCTTCGTGTAAACATACGAAGTGTTGTGTTCAGAGCAATGATTTCTTCACGAGTGAGATGTGTAAGCTGATCACGGGTCATGAAAAGCAACATATCTTCTATATCTTCAAGGCGAATGATTGAAAAATCTCCTTGCTGTATCTTGTATTCTCGATCATCTTCTCTTTTGAGTAGAATTTCCGTCACATGATGATATCCATTCTTGGGTTCAAACTTCACTCCTAATATACTTGTGATTCAAAGATTGGATCTGACGATACTACCTGAGTTGGCTAAGCAGCAACCTCTGTATGCCCTTCAGACTCGCTCGTCCCAATGTGATGCTCCTATAGCAGCATACATGTCATAATTACGGTTTACCTTTGGAACCCAGAGGCGATTGACCTTTTCTTCGATATAAGGTATTGACCCCCAGGTAGCAGCTTTCAACAAGGTCAGGGAGGTCGCGTACTTGGATGATCCCTTGAGAAGATAGTCAAGATCATATGTGACAAAGAAGTCAAGTGCAATTTGATTGTCTTGAGTAGTATCAAGTGGAAGAGGAGGTCTTTCTGGCGCATGAAGGCCTGGCCTTTGAATTGTATTGAGAGCTTTCAGGATTTCATCAACATAATACTCATACTCCATTCGGCTTAATCTTGATTTAGCGCGAATTCTCTTATCTTTAAGCGCTCTCTTCACCAAGGACGGAGTGACCGAAGATCCATACTCATGAGCCAAAAATGCACACAGATCTATTGGATTGCGAATACGTAGATACAGAACATTTGCATCAGCATCTGTGATTGGATCATATGCAGCAACTGTCGTGATCCATGGTTGTTCTGGTGCAGTCTCATCGATCTGCAATGTATCAACCCAATCCAATGTGCGTGACTCAGGAACTGTAGTAACTGGTTCATTAGGTGGAGCAGTAGATACTTGAACGGATGCTGGTTCTGATTCAAGTACATCAGCAACATGTGCAGTTTCTGGTTCTACAGTTGTGGTAGCAACCAAAGAACAAATAGGATTAACAGTAACAGGTATAGAGCTAGAAACAGATGTACCGGGAATTGAAGATGCAGTTGTAGCATTCACATCATGGTGCCACTTGGTGCGTCCTGTCTCCGTAGATGTGGTCTTCTCCTTGTGAGCAACATCTTTCTGAGATTTGCCACCGGTCTTGGACGGTTTCTTCTTGCTGGCAGCATTGTCACCCACATCATCATCATCATCAGACTGATCAGGCTCGTCAGACTTGTCCTTGTTACCGCTATCCCTGTTCTCATCATCATCCTCATCGTCGTCCCTGTTGCTATCCTCATTACTCTCCTCATTACCACCATCACCATCATTATCATCATCATCATCACCATCACTACCTTTGTCTTCATCTTCTTCACCATCATCTTCTTCTTCACCATCACTCTCTTCTTGCTCACTATCCTCCTCACCAGATGCCTCTTCATCACCCTTTTTATACAAAATATGGTAAGGAACCACGCTTCCAAATGTCTTAAACAGCCTGTCATCTTCCTTAATAGCTTCATTGAGTGCTTTGTAGAGTGTCCGCTGAATTTTAGACTTGTCAAAAGATCCAACTTCCTTCATGCGAGCTTTGAGGATCTTCTTTAGTTCAAAATCTGTTAAGTCATATGCAACTTTGTAGGCTGACTTGAAGGGTTGGACGACTTAATCATCAACTTATCAGCCGCAAGTTTCCTCATCTCTTTACGTAGCTTTGGCATAAGAGACTCAACAGATTCATTCACTCTCTCTAAAATGGAAGCTTCAAGTGTTTCTTTATGCTCCTTATATTTATCGTTTAAGGCTCGAAGTCTTGCAATTCGTGCTTCACTCCTATCAGCTTCAGCCTGTTTGACCTGAGCAAGTTGTTCTGCATGAGATTTACGTGTCAACTCCATCTCTGCAGTGAACTTAGCTAGCATCTCTTCTTGGGCTTTCTTGGATGCCTCTTCACTTTGCACTCGTTTAAGTAGCTCTTCCCGAAGTTGAGCCATCTCTTTTCTTTGAGTTTCCGTGTGTTTGTCCAACATTTCTGCCATGAAGAGTGCAGAAAATGTAGATGGCACAAGGCTAATCGGGGGCGGTTGAATAGGCACGGTTGTGATGACAGTACTGAGGACGGAAGTAGTTGGAGGTGGAGGGGATAGTAGTTGAGCAGTCGACGGTTGTGTTGGCAGAGGCTGGATTGGTGGAGGTTGAGTAGTTAAAGGCTTTGTAGTCACAATGATTGTCGTAGCAACGGACTCCTTTTAGATGCTTGTTGTAGCGGCAATGGATGTTGCTTTAGATGTTGAGTACTTGTCTGGTGTTCCAAACTCAAAAATGTCATAGGACTCCGCGTCTTCCTGTTCATCTTCTATCTGCACACCTGAACCACTACCTCCTGTGTCTTTCCTACTTCTTTCTACAGCCTTTTTCAGTTGTTTCTTCTCAGCTTTACGAATTTGCTCGGGAGTAACATCGTCATCAGTGTCTTCATCTCGAATGACAAACTTCTCAGCTTTGCGCTTATCCTTTTTAGCCACAGTCTTTGTTTTCTTGGGTTTAGGCTCATGTAAGACAACTTCTTACTTACGTTTACCTTTGCTTTTGACTGTAGTGGACGAGACTTCTCCCGCCTGAACACTTTCTTGTTAATTCTTGATTTCTATTAGCATGTTCTTGTAATCAGCAGAAGCGATAATCTTATCTGTCAGGAGATGACCGGGAATAGGACCAGGGATAACAACATTGGAGTGACTTTCTTGCCTCAGGTCCACCAGATCATCAGCATCCTTTGTGTGGTGACGGCTACCTGCACGCTTATCAATAGACGCATCGTTTTCCATAAAATAATGTATGATTAGCTTTATGAACCTAGGGTACTGGTAACCTTTATCCTTAGTCTTCGTGTTTGTGAAGAGTTGAAAAATAAACTCTGTTAATGCAATAATGACTAAAAACGTTACTTGCATTTTTCGGTCTCGCTTAGTTTTGATTACGAAAATATGTAAAAACAAGCATTTACGAAAACAACGAAAAACGAATTCTTGAGTTCAAGTATTTTTCATTTTACCCATTTTCACTTAAGGTATGGATAAACAAGTACTAACCTTAATCAAGTGATCAAGTGATTTAATCTTTTCTTAAAACTCACTTTTTATTAAATGTGACAAGTTTTTAATTAAACTTTATTTTTAAGAAAATGTTTTATTAAATTAATTATTTGAAATTTGAAAATGGCATATTCTTATTTTGTTAAGAATATCCTTTCAGGATATTTTTTATACCCAGATAAGACCTCCACCACTAAAGGATAAAAAGGAGCGGAGTCTAGTCCGGCGGTACCTTAGCGCCTAGGCGGTACCTTATCGATAAGGTACCGCGGGCTGTGATAAGGTACCGCAGGCAGATATAGCCGTTGGCTCCTTTATCCTTTAAATAGTGGACCATTCTCAGCTTTTCACCTCACCTCTTTTGCACATTTATTTCCAGATTCAAACCCCTTCTTTAATCACTCAAATCTTTGATCATTTGTTTGATTATTACTTGTTTAAGAAGTGAATCTTGTTCTTCCATCCCTTCCTCTCCAAGTGCAAAGAGAAGAACACTATCCTAGTGAAGTGTTGAGTCCACCACCAAAGATCCATTGAAGATCAAATTTTATATACTTGTAGTTGTGTCATAGTTGTGAAGATCCAAGTAGTTGTGTCTATTTGGAAGTTGTGTATGTACTAAGTATAGTTGTGTAGATTGGTCCTAGCTACGATTAGGGCTCGACTTTTAGCTTAGAGTCGGAAATTGGTTAAGCGACGTGTACGGTTTTCTCCACCATAAGGAGCTTGTTGTGTAGTGAACTCTCGAGTAAGGAGTACTCGAGGAGTGGAGTAGGAACGAGGAGTGAGCTTCGTTGCCGAACCACTATAAATCCTTGGTGTTCGGTTTGATCTTTCTTTACCCTTAACTCTTTACATTCTTTATTCTTTTTGCATATATATGTGTGTTAGTATTAGATTAGCTACACTATCATTCTTTATTCTTTGTGGATATATTTTTGTTAGTATTAGTTTAGCTACACTATCATTGTTCATATTGTGCATAAGAAGATTTCACATATTTCCTCAAGCCTAAGTTTTTGAAAAAGGATTTTTGGAAACCATGTTTTAACAAGTAAATATAAGAAACTATTCAACCCCCCCCCCCTTCTAGTTTCTACAATTGGTATCAGAGCGGGTTGCTCAAGAATTTTTAAAGTATATTGTATTTTAAAACTTGAATCGATCTATGGATTCCAACAAGTACCTAGAAGGGCAATCTATGCAAAGACCACCACTTTTTGAAACCGATAGTTTTATTTATTGGAAAAATAGATTTGAAACTTATGTGAAATCAAAAGATTTAGATCTTTGGCATGTTATTACCAATGGTGATTTCTTACCCTTTCAATTTAATGAAGTTTCTAAAACAAAAGAGTCACTTTTGACAAAGCTAATGATGATACTAAAAAGAAACTTTCAAAAAATAATGAGGCTAAAATAGTGATTTATAATGCTTTGCCTAAGAAAGAGTATGAAAGAATTTTTATGTGTGAAACCGCTAAAGATATTTGGAACACTCTTTTAATAACCCACCAAGGTAATAGCCAAGTCAAAGAAAGTAAAATCGATCTTCTTGTCCAACAATATGAACAATTTGTCATCTTAGAAGATGAAACTATTGATAGTGCATTTGCTAGGTTTAACACCATTATTACTAGTCTAAAAGCACTTGATGAAGGTTTTTCTAGCAAGAACAATGTTAGGAAGTTTCTAAGGGCCTTACATCCAAAGTGGAGAGCAAAAGTCACGGCTATTGAAGAGTCAAAAGATCTCTCAACTTTATCACTCGATGAACTCATAGGAAACTTGAAGGTTCATGAGATGATAATTTTGAAGGACTCCGAATTAGTAAAAACCAAGAGTGAAAGGAAATCTCTTGCACTTAAAGCCAAGAAGGCACAAAGTGACCATGATAGTTCCTCGGAAAGTGATGACGAGGAGTATGCATTGGCGGTGAGAGATTTCAAGAAGTTCTTCAAGAGACGAGGTCAACACGTTAGGCAACCAAACTATGACAAGAAACCATTGTCAAAGAATCGGTTTGTCAAGAACGAAAAAGGTGATAGGAATTGCTTTAGATGTGGTGATCCAAATCACTTCATTGGTGATTGTCCAAAGCCCGCTCGTGATAAGAACCACACGGCATTCGTTAGTGGCGCTTGGAGCGATAGCGGTGAAGATGATGATGACAACCCCAAAGAGGAGAAATGTCTTATGGCTCACACTTCTAAAGAGATATGCTTGGGAATTGATTTGGAGCCCGATGAGTGGATTAAGGATAGTGGATGTTCTAAACACATGACGGGTAATCGAAGTTTTTTCTCGCATTACAAAGCATATGATGGAGGTAACGTCACATTCGCTAGTAGTCTACGTGGTAATATCATTGGCAATGGTACGGTTTCTCTTGACTCCATGACCATTGAAAATGTTGAGCACGTAGATAACTTAGGTTTTAACCTTTTAAGTATAGGTCAAATTTGTGATAATAAGTGTAAGGTCATCTTTTCGGAACATGACAGTGAAATCGTAAAAGATGGAAAAGTCATTGGAAAAGGTGTTAGAAAGCATGGGCTTTATGTCATGAAGGTTAATAAGAAGTCAAAAGACAACATATGTCTTGCGACTATAGATGATAGTTCTACTCTTTGGCATAGGAGATTAGGTCACGCTAATATGTGTTTAATTCAATCTTTAGTCTCTAAGGAGTTGGTAAGACACCTCCCCAAGATTAAGTTTGATAGTCACTTTTGTGATGCTTGCAAAGTTGGAAAGCAAGTTCACTCAAGTCACAAAGCCAAGAATTTGGTTTCGACCTCTCGGTGCTTAGAGCTCCTACATATGGATCTCTTTGGACCTTCCACCATACGGAGTTATGGAGGTAACCTTTATACCCTAGTTATAGTTGATGACTATTCTAGATTCACTTGGACTAGATTTTTGGCATCTAAGAATGAAGCTTTCGATCTCTTCGAAATCTTTAGT
Organism: Glebionis coronaria; assembly: GCA_025667525.1. Lineage (NCBI taxonomy): Eukaryota > Viridiplantae > Streptophyta > Magnoliopsida > Asterales > Asteraceae > Glebionis > Glebionis coronaria. The sequence continues at coordinate 100,277,933 of CM046879.1, forward strand.
CGAAGAATTCAAAATCAACTAGGATGTTCAATTGTTTCTATTAGGACGGATCATGGTAGGGAATTTGATAATGAAGTGCAATTTGGTGCCTTTTGTGAAGCTCATGGTATTACCCATAACTTCTCGGCTCCTCGCACTCCACAATCAAATGGGGTAGTTAAAAGGAAGAATAGGACTCTCCAAGAGATGAGTAGGACGATGTTAAACGAGCAATCTTTGCCTCAAAAGTTTTGGTGCAATGCCGTGGATACATCGACTTATATTCTCAACCGAATTCTTATTCGACCTTTCCTAGGAAAGACCCCCTATGAGATTCTTAAAGGTAAGAAACCCTAATTAGAATACTTTAGGGTGTTTGGAAGCAAGTGCTTTATCCTCAACACCAAATACTACCTTACCAAGTTTGACCCAAAGTCTTACGAAGGTATCCTTTTAGGTTATTCCCAAACTAGTAAGGCCTACATAGTCCTAAATAGAACCTCAGGGGTTATTGAAGAATCACTCAACGTAACCTTTGATGAAACCCCTCCTTCACCCAAGACACCACCATTGGTTGATGATGACTTGGATGAATTAGAAGTAGTTAAAGCCAAAGAGGTTAGAAAAATAGGAGTTGAAGACCTTAGTGTTGAAAAGGAAGTAAACATTAAGGAGTCTAGGGATCATACTCTCAATAATGTCATTGGTGACTTAAATCAAAGGACCCTAAGATCTCAAGTCCAAAACCAAAGCAACTTCTTTTGTTTTGTCTCTTTGATTGAACCAAAGAATGTTAAAGAAGCTTTGACGGATGAGAGTTGGGTCATTACGATGCAAGAAGAATTGAATCAATTCGTTGCCAATGATGTTTGGGAACTTGTTACTCCACCTAGAAGTTCTACCATTATAGGAACCAAATGGGTATTTAGGAATAAGCTAGATGATAATGGTGTTGTGTCTCGTAACAAGGCTAGACTTGTAGCTCAAGGCTATAATCAACAAGAAGGGATTGATTATGACGAGACATATGCACCGGTAGCTAGATTAGAATCAATTAGAATCCTTTTAGCCTATGCTTGTGCCTTAGATATTAAGCTTCAACAAATGGATGTAAAGAGTGCATTTCTTAACGGTTTGATCAATGAGGAGGTATATGTGGCTCAACCTCCTGGCTTCATTGACTTTGAGAAACCGGACCATGTTTACAAGCTTAAGAAAGCACTTTATGGACTCAAACAAGCACCCAAAGCTTGGTATGATAGACTTAAAGCGTTTCTTGTTAAACATGAGTATACCATGGGAACGGTATACAATACACTCTTTACAAAGAAGAAAGGTCCTCACCTCATAATCGTACAAATATATGTTGATGACATTATATTTGGCTCAACTTGTCAAGAATTGTGTGATGACTTTGCCAAAATCATACATGATGAGTTTGAAATGAGTATGATGGGAGAACTTAACTTCTTTTTAGGACTTCAAATTAAACAAATGGACGATGGTATTTTCTTTAGTCAATCTAAGTACGCTAAAGAAATGCTAAAGAAATTTGGATTAGAAGAATCTAGACCAATGAAGACCCCTATGGCCTCGGATACTAAACTCACCGTAGATGATGATTGTGAGTCGGTAAACAACACCAAATATAGAGGTATGATTGGTAGTTTGTTGTACCTAACGGCGAGTCGACCGGATATCATGTTTAGTGTTTGCCTTTGTGCTCGCTTCTAAGAGACTCCCAAAACCTCTCACCTTGAAGCGGTTAAGCGTATCTTCCGATACATTAAAGGCACTATACATTTAGGATTATGGTATCCTAAAGGGACCGGCGTAGAAACCATTGTCTACGCGGACTCGGATCATGCGGGAGACTATGTGGACCGGAAAAGAACTAGTGGAGTTTGTACCTTCATGGGTTGTTGTTTAACTTCTTGGTTCTCCAAGAAACAAACCGCTCTTGCGATATCCACCACGGAAGCCGAGTATGTGAGTGCCGGAAAAGCATGCCAACAAGCTCTATGGATGAAGCAAGCGCTTGTTGATTACGGGATTTCTCTTGATGATGTTCCCATCATGTGCGATAATAAAGGCGCTATAGACCTAAGCAAGAATCCCGTGCAACATTCGCGAACCAAACACATAGAAATTAGACACCATTTCCTTAGGGATAATGTTCAAAAGGGGAACATTACTATTGAAAAGGTTCCCTCCGAGGACAACTTAGCCGATATCATCACTAAGCCACTTAAGAGGGAACCTTTTAATTACTTGCGTCTAGGTCTAGGATTAATGGAACATCTTCCTTAAATTCTTCTCTTTTTATGTGTTTTCTATTACCACTTTGAGTCCTTGAGTCTTTTAAAATCCTTTTGAAAAATCTTCTCCTCTCCTTTTCAAAACTCTCAAAGTCTCTTTCGAAAATGGTTGAGAAATTCGTTTGACATTGTTAATTCAATCTAAAAACGATTTTTCATAGATTCTCGCTATTAATGTAGAGCTTACATAATTCATATGTATGATTATCTCAAACATAGCAAGAACAAGATTGAATCATGGAGGATCATTGTGTCATGACTTAAGGTCTTGTCTTACACACCTCCTACATTGATATTTTAATCCATGTATTTTGGTCAAATCTCTATTTGGTAAGTTTGCATATGTTTTCTTTGTCTATCTTTGCTTTTAAGCACATCCCTATGATAAGTTAGACTAGAAGAATAAGATTTGCTGAAAAATCTTTCTCCAAACACCAAACCCTGCTTCTGCAGGCGGTTCCATATGTGAATCGCGGTACCTTATTGATAAGGTACCGCCACCATAGATAAGGAACCGCCTACAGTGGCCTTCCTTTTTCGGGTTTTTGTCTGAAACTCCATATTTGCTCCAACTTTTTTTGAGAATCTTTGTTTCAAACCCTTTGACCACCCCAAAAATAGCCTAAGCCTTCCCTATTTAAACCATAAGCATTTTGCATTACTTCACATCCAAAATGTCTTATTCTCCCAATGAAAGCCTTGAATCTCCTCCATTCTCTCCAATTGCTTTCAATCCAAACCCACCCAAGAACACTCTTAATCACATTTCTCCTACCAAGAATGTTGATTGTGGAAATTCCTTTCTTCCACCACCACCCTTTAGTGTTCTTCCTCCTTCTCATGATAATGTCATGCACCATGGAACATATTGTCATTGTTGTCAATATCAACATCTTGCTATGGCACACATCTATGAGGAGTTGAGCTACATCAAGAGTCTCTTAATCAAGCCTCCTCTTCACTTTGATTATGAGATCTCCAACAAGCCACCACCACCACCCTCTGCTATTACCTTGTCTTTCATATAAGCATTGATTGCTTATCCTCAAGACACCAAATTCAAGCAAATCTTAGAATTCTAGAATAACTAGGATTAGATTTATGCTTTTGGCTTGTTTCTTTTTTTTTCCATACTTCTTTGTATGATGTTCCTTTAGTATCCTATCTTGGATCTTTGTCTTTGTGTTTTCTTCTCTTTTAATTTTCTTTATGTGACCTATTGCTATATATTGTTGGTTGTTTCGTTTGTTCAACTAACCCTTCTATGTAGCTTGTCACCATATCTCGATTCCCCGGTGCCCCAAGCTAGGGGGAGTAAGCACCAAGGGGGAGTCTTTGCAAAGTCCGTTTCTTCAACACCGGCTTACGCAACCTTTTTGCTTCGACAAAGGGGGAGAAATGAATAAACTCGTCTTCGAAAATCTTGTTTTTGTGTGATTGAGTTTATGTATTGTCGGAATTAAAAAGGGGGAGATTGTTAATGCAATAATGACTAAAAACGTTACTTGCATTTTTCGGTCTCGCTTAGTTTTGATTACGACAATATGTAAAAACAAGCATTTACGAAAACAACGAAAAACGAATTCTTGAGTTCAAGTATTTTTCATTTTACCCATTTTCATTTAAGGTATGGATAAACAAGTACTAACCTTAATCAAGTGATCAAGTGATTTAATCTTTTCTTAAAACTCACTTTTTATTAAATGTGACAAGTTTTTAATTAAACTTTATTTTTAAGAAAATGTTTTATTAAATTAATTATTTGAAATTTGAAAATGGCATATTCTTATTCTGTTAAGAATATCCTTTCAGGATATTTTTTATACCCAGATAAGACCTCCACCACTAAAGGACAAAAAGGAGCGGAGTCTAGTCCGGCGGTACCTTAGCGCCTAGGCGGTACCTTATCGATAAGGTACCGCGGGCTGTGATAAGGTACCACGGGCAGATATAGCCGTTGGCTCCTTTATCCTTTAAATAGTGGACCATTCTCAGCTTTTCACCTCACCTCTTTTGCACATTTATTTTCAGATTCAAACCACTTCTTTAATCACTCAAATCTTTGATCATTTGTTTGATTATTACTTGTTTAAGAAGTGAATCTTGTTCTTCCATCCCTTCCTCTCCAAGTGCAAAGAGAAGAACACTATCCTAGTGAAGTGTTGAGTCCACCACCAAAGATCCATTGAAGATCAAATTTTATATACTTGTAGTTGTGTCATAGTTGTGAAGATCCAAGTAGTTGTGTCTATTTGGAAGTTGTGTATGTACTAAGTATAGTTGTGTAGATTGGTCCTAGCTACGATTAGGGCTCGACTTTTAGCTTAGAGTCGGAAATTGGTTAAGCGACGTGTACGGTTTTCTCCACCATAAGGAGCTTGTTGTGTAGTGAACTCTCGAGTAAGGAGTACTCGAGGAGTGGAGTAGGAACGAGGAGTGAGCTTCGTTGCCGAACCACTATAAATCCTTGGTGTTCGGTTTGATCTTTCTTTACTCTTAACTCTTTACATTCTTTATTCTTTTTGCATATATATGTGTTAGTATTAGATTAGCTACACTATCATTCTTTATTCTTTGTGGATATATTTTTGTTAGTATTAGTTTAGCTACACTATCATTGTTCATATTGTGCATAAGAAGATTTCACATATTTCCTCAAGCCTAAGTTTTTGAAAAAGGATTTTTGGAAACCATATTTTAACAAGTAAATATAAGAAACTATTCAACCCCCCTTTTAGTTTCTACAAACTCGTCCCACAACAATGATGCATAATCAATATTAATACCTTTGAACATACCATAGAACATATTGATGATTGGCGGACGCACAGCATCATACCCAGTCGTTTTAGGTGTGAGACATCGGCTGAGAATACCAAAAATCGCTCTCCAAGGTTGACCCACTTTGGCTGTGGTAAAATCGGACACTATTCGTAAGTCCGCACATCCAATAGCAGAGAACATCTCCATGAGCTCGTTCTTGGTCGGGTTCGCTGAGAATGTTGTACCTGTGGGTGACTCCCGAGAACCAAAGATCTTGCGGAAGTCTGACACGGTGATAGTCTGTTGCTTGTTGTCCAGGAAGAATGTGATCTTGTTTGACGTCTTCTCTTTGGTTGCCCAGAATTCGTACATGTAGTCGAAGGGCACCGAAGCACTACCCCTTAGCGCATTCTTGAAGTGAGAATTGTCAAGAATGGCTGAACCTACCTTGAATCCATTGTGAGTGAAGTGAGAGATATCCTTCAACCGATAGTTGTTTGGAATGAACTTGAGGGTTTTGGCTTCTTCAATGGCTGCTGCTCTAGTGTCTTGTATTTGTTGCACGGTTGGGTTAGTCATTGTTTCTGCTTAAGATAAAACATAAAGGTTGATACACACAGATATAAATACCATTATGAATTTATACCTAAGCATTAAACATATGACATAAAACTTTAAGCATTTACAACACTCAAACATTTAACAAGTTATTAAGCAAAAACACCTTCATTCAGAATAAACATCTCATTCGGAATAAACATCTCATCCGGAATAAACATCTCATCCGGAATAAATACCTCATCCAAAATAAACACTTCATCCGGAATAAACACTTCATCCGGAATAAACACTTCATCCGGAATAAACACTTCATCCGGAATAATTGTTTCATCCGGAATAGTTGTTTCATCCGGAATAACTGTTTCATCCGGAATAATTGTTTCATCCGGAATATTTGTTTCATCCGGAATAATTGTTTCATCCGGAATAATTGTTTCATCCGGAATATTTGTTTCATCCGGAATAATTGTTTCATCCGGAATAAATGTTCATTCGGAATGTTTCACAAAAATGGTTCATCCTGAATAACGCACAAAGTGGTTCATCCAGAATGATTCACAAAAATGGTTCATCCGGAATAAGTCACAAAGTAGTTCATCCGGAATATTTCAAACCTTGTTCATTCGAAATGTTTTGACAAAGCTTTTCATTCGGAATATTCTTAAAAAAATCCATCTATCCGGAATAACCTAAACATGTTCTTGAATGAATTAATCTAAGCGAATATGAGTGTTTTAAAGCATTCTAAGGCCACAACCATCTTTCTAATGCTATTCCGAGTAAAACCCAACTAAAACCCTAATCAATTAAACCCTAAATTAAGCAGAAACCCTAATTTTGATTAATTGAATTAGAAGAGTTAATTAGAGAGATTAAAGACGAATTAGATGAACTAGATATTAAGATTGATGATGTATGTACCTTGTAAAATGAATGAGACAGATTAATTAAGCAAAAACGAAGGATTGTGAGAGCTTGTGTGCGTGTTTTCGTGTGTGTTAATGGTGGATGATGAGGAAAACAGAAAAAGAAAGAAGATAAGAAAGAAAAGAGACGGGGGGGGGGGGGGGGGGTGTTTGACTTAGGTCAACCTTTCTTAAAAGTTTCAAAGATTGTCACTTTTAATCCCTTAACTTTTCATTTTTCTTTTCTTTTCCTTTTCTTTTTGTTTCTAGTCACTAACCATCGTTAAACTCCCTAACCATCGTTAGATTTAACTACCTTAACCTATCTTAGCGATCACACAACTTAACTATTCACGACAAATCACTAACGACTACAAGACGAATACCAAAGCAATTCCAGTCATTAACCATTTAGCCAAGTAATTTTCCTCGAAAACTTTTGAAGACCGTTTTGATGACGAAGATAATTTAATATTTTCTCCCCCTTAAACGATGACCCGTTTTCTATTTAAAGAGCTGTAGTCATTGTTTAACGAGTCAAATATTGAAGAAAGAATTTTCCAATGGGTGTCTTAGAAAAATTGATTCGTGGTGGCAATAAGATTTCTCTTATTTTGACAAGTTAATGCACTGAGACGTACACTAACTCGTGTTAGACCAAGTTATAAAGTAAACTTGATCCCTTTGTATGATTTGGCTTGTAAATCATACCCGAGAAAATTAATTCTCGTTGTGAGCCAACGTTTTCCAAGGAAATACGTGACTTTAATGCGAAAAACGGGTTGCAGTCTGAAATAACTACAAGCCATAATGGGCATGTTTTAAAAATGTACAACTTTTATACGGACTCTATTTATGGCGCCGTGTCAATATTAATCGACATTTCTAAGGCCGTAAATATTACCGTACTAAAAGACATGCCCGATTTAAAAAGACGAAAATATTTTTGGATTTTCTGGGTTTTATATTTTTTATGGTTTTTGTAGGTTTTATATTTTTTATGGTTTTTGTAGGTTTTATATTTTTTTTATGGTTTTTGTAGGTTTTATATTTTTGTATTTTTCTTTTTGTGGTTTATATATATACGATAATATACATGATCACGATCAAAGGATACGCATGAATAGTTTACCACCACTATTCTGCTGATTCTTCTGCCAACTCTTTGAGAGTCGCTGAAGAGAAGGATTTCATGCCAAGCTTGTCGATCAAAAACTCGATTCGTCCTCGATCTAAGGCTTTTGTGAACATATCTGCCAGCTGATACTCAGTGGTGACGAAATACAGCTCGATCACTCCATTTTCCACTTGCTCTTTAATGAAATGGTAGCGAATGTCAATGTGTTTTGCTCGGGAGTGTTGAACGTAGTTGCAGCAAAGGGCAATGGCGCTCTTGTTGTCACAATACATCGGGATTTTGTTGAATCCAAGACCGTAGTCAGTTAGTTGTGATCTCATCCAAAGGACTTGAGCACAACAACCGGACATGGCAATGTATTCAGCCTCCGTGCTTGAAATTGCAGCGCTTTTCTGCCTTTTTGAAGACCAACTAATCAATCTGTCTCCAAGGAGTTGCACAGAGCCAGAAGTGCTAAGCCTAGTGTCTTGACACCCAGCATGATCGGCATCTGCATATGATATTAAAGCAATAGAGGAATCTTTAGAATACCATAGACCACGATGAAGTGTTCCTTTGAGATACCAAAAGATCCTTTTAACAGCATGTGGGTGCTTTTCGGTAGGCCGAGCCTGATACCGGGCACACATGCATACGACAAATTGCAAATCAGGCCTGCTAGCAGTCAGATAGAGAAGGGTGCCGATCATCCCACAGTAGAGTTTCGGATCGACAACAATCCCATTCCTATCTTCATCTAACTTGGATTTCTCCACCATTGGAGTATCCACGGGGTCACAATTTTCAAAGTTATATTTCTTTCATGATTTTAGAGCATATTTGGATTGATTAATAAAGATGCCTCTGGGATTCTGAGAAATTTGTAATCCTAAGAAAAATGAAATTTTTCCCATCATTGACATCTGAAAGAGTGTGGACATTATTTTCTCAAAGCGGTTTGACAATTCTATGTTAGAGGCAGCAAATATTATATCATCAACATATATTTGTACCAGTATCATGTCGTTGTCTTCCTTGAGAGTGAATAGAGTGGGGTCCACCTTGCCTTTGGAGAAGCCTTCCGACATGAGATATGTTGAAAGGAGATCATACCACGCGCGTGGAGCTTGTTTCAACCCATAGAGAGCCTTCTTAAGCTTGTACACATGATTAGGAAAATCCGTGCTAACGAACCCATTCGTCTGACTAACATAGACTTCTTCCCTTAGTTCACCATTCAAAAATGCCGTCTTCACATCCATTTGATAGACGATCATGTTCATATGAGCAGCATACACAAGGAATAGTCTAATAGCCTCCAATCTTGAAACAGGAGCAAAAGATTCTTCAAAGTCGATACCCAAGGCTTGTTTGTATCCTCTAGCAACCAATCTAGCCTTATTCTTCAAAACTCCACCCATCTCATCGAATTTAACCTTATAAACCCACAACAAAGTAAGGATGTTAACCTTGTCAGGGAGAGGAACTAATTCCCATACTTCAAGTCCTTGGAATTCATTTAGTTCCTCTTGCATGGCTTCAATCCAAGATGATTGAGTCATAGCATGTTGCCAGTTTTTAGGTTCAACTTCGGAGAGAAATGCATCAAAATAGCAATAGAGTGCACTCTCTTGTAATTGATGGCGTGTCAAGACTGGTCGATCGAGACCTCCAATAATATTCCTAATTGGGTGATATTTTGTCCATTTGGTACTGTGGTTTTCAATCCGTGGTGGTCTGGAGTGAACGATTGTAGGAGCTTCTTCTGAGGTAGACGCGGCTGAAGGGTTTTCAGGTATCGGTATACCAAAGAATGGAAGCTCTTGTTGGTCAGCATATTCCAAATCGTGATCAACAGAATCCTCTTCATCATCATTAGGCACAAGTAAGGGTGAAGATTCAGGTGTAGTTTGAGAATTACTTGGTGGAGGTGCATCCGGTTCAATGTTAATTGAAGATGCATTTGATGAAGCTTCATTAGCTTGAGCAACAACTTCAAGGATTGGAGCTATCACTACAGGTGCTGGAACTTCATCATTTGGGGGATCAAAGAATTCATCAAACAAAGGTTGAAATAGTTTATCCCACTCGGGCCTTGTAGGTGGTATAAATGATGTTGAAGTAGGATTATTGGGAACTAATCCGGAACTAATAGCACCGGTTCCCATCTCGTGAAGCGCGGGTTTAGAGCTGCGTTGCTCAGAAGCCATCGCTGTCAGCTCATCAAAATCTGCGTCCATAGTTTCTACTATCTTACAAATACGACGGTTGTAAATTCGGTATGCTTTCTTTGAGGGTGAGTAACCAATGAAAATACCTATATCGGCTTTCGGTTGAAGTTTGCCCAAATTCTCACTATTAATGTTTGGAAAACAAAGATCACCAAACACATGAAAGAATGAAACATCGGGTTTACGATCATGTAGAAGCTCGTAAGGTGTTTTTCCATGGCGTGTCCGAATGATAGAGCGGTTTTGGGTGTAACATGCAGTAGATACAGCTTCTGCCCATAAGAATAATGGAGCGTTCGCATAAATCAGCATAGTCCTAGCAGCTTCCATAAGCGTACGATTCCGTCTTTTAACGACACCGTTTTGTTGTGGAGTACGTGCAACGGATGTTTCATGTAAGATACCAACTTCTTCATAGTAATCACGAAGAGTCTGGTTGACGAACTCTGTTCCATTATCAGTACGAATACGGGAGACAATAGTATTTAACGTACCTGAATGAATTTCAGGAAAGTGATGATAGCCTTCGGTGCTTCATCCTTTGTACGTAGAAATCTAACCCATGTAAACTTGGAGAAATCATCCACAATAACAAGGATGAATTTCTTACCACTCACACTTTCGGTTCGCATTGGCCCACAAAGATCCATATGCAAAAGATGAAGTTTTTCTTGATTGGTGTCTTCAGCTTTGGGCTTGTATGATTTCTTGGTGCTTTTCCCCCTTGAACACGCGGAACATAAATGGTCCTTGTGAAATTTGAGCTTTGGAAGACCACGAACTAATTCGTTTTTAGCCAAATGATTAATAGCATCAAAGTTGAGATGAGATAATATGCGATGCCATAACCATGACTTGGTCTTTGATGCTTTAGAGAGAAGACATACTGGAGAGGCGGCCATCATGTCTTGTAGGGACAAAGTATAAAGATTTGCACCACGAGACCCCTTCAACAAGTCTTTTCCTTCCAAGTTGCGGATGAAACAAGTGTGTTGTCGAAAAGCAACCTCTAGGTTAGAATCACAGAACTGTCCTACTGAAAATAAATTATGACCAAGACCTTCTACATAGTATACCCTTGAAATCGTAACATTTCCAATATGATATTCACCATACCCCATTATCTTTGCAATATGATCATTACCGAATTTAACCATTCCAAGAAACTTGCTGACGAAATTTCTGAGCATCGAGCGATCTCCGGTCATATGCTTTGAGCAACCGGAGTCGAAATACCAGAGGATGATTTGGACCACCTGAAAATATCACCAGACGAGGACAATGTATAGGTTTCGGAATCTGAATGTTCCTTGTTATTAGCAGGTATAGATTTAATGATCTTAGATTTGCTAACATTAGGTTTCTTAGATTTCCTAGCCTTCTTCCTAGTTGGTGGTGTAGATTCAAGTCGGCTTAAATCTTGAGGTATTTCTTCACTGATAGGGACTATAATGGGGGCTGACCTAATTAAAGGGCGCGGTTTCCATACTTTAGTGCTAGTGTGCCTAATTAAAGGACGCTGAGACCTAACCTTAATGGATGCATTCCTAGTTAAAGGGCACATTTTTCCATCTAATGTAAAGGTCCTACTAGTGGGACGCCATTGCCATCCAACTTGGGTACGAGTTCTCCCAGTTGGCTTCCATTCAAGATCATTCCTAATGGCATTCATTTCATTCACATGATCAATAAGACACAAATCATGACGTTGAGAAAACATGCATTCATTACAATTCCAACATTTCAAATTAGAATTCACAAATGGTTTAGGCTTCTGCACAGGCGTAGAGCTTTTAGTCTTAGCAACATGATTCTTTTTATTTAAATCTGAAATAACATTCCTAGGGTGAGCTTCTACTTTCTTCTTGATGGTACTACTTGTGGAGGGCTTGATCCTATCTTTCTTGACTTGCGATCCTTTAGCCTTAGTAGACTCTTTTACTCCTATAGAAGGCAAAGTGGGAACATTAGCAACATATTTTAAAGGTGCCTTAGTTGATGGTGCCAATGACGGTTTTGCTCCTGGGGTTTTATTGAATGGAGTTACAGCAATGGGTCGATTAGTAAGTAGTGCAGAACCCGGTTTTCCTATGTATTGCAAATATGCTAAGCAATATTGAACTCGCTGAATATATGCATGAGCTGAATAATAGTGACTGCTTGAGGGATCTAACGCATACAAATCATCTAAAATATCCCTAACAAGATCCACGTGCTTAATTGCATTCCTCATATAAACATCGTAAGTATCCGGATTTTGCTTATGGAGCAGGTTCTTATAGAGCACCACTGAATTGGTTGATGGAGCACTAGAGGACGGTGCAGAGTTTGTATCTAAGTTATTAACAACTTCTTGTCGGGTGAAAAGAAGTGTCTCCTTTAACTCGGCCAAGACCATGTTTTTGTCAATGAGCTGGATATTTAAGTCAGAGATTTTCCTCACACTTTTGGTTCAATTGTTCAACATAAGATTGTTGCTGTGCTGCATTAAAAGCTAAGAGTTCTTCTGTTGAACCATAAAGAGTGGATAGTCCCTGTCTTGCACGATCCATCTCCCCTAGAATAGACGAAAGTCTAGTTTCTAAGCACTGGTGTTTAGTCTCTGCAACCTCTAGTTCCGATTTTAGTGTTTCGTTTGATGACACATCTCTCTTTAATCTCATAATCTCTTCCTCTAATGCCTTAACTATCTCAATCATCTTGTCACTCGTTTCAACACTGTTTTCACAACCATTTGTTACCAAAAGATCCTCATTTTGAGTTTGCTGTTTTAATTCTAAAGATATACAATGTTGTTCAAGTTGATTAAAACGTTTTACAAGTAAATTGTAAGAATCTTGAAGCTTTAAAAATTCAGCGTTAGACTCGTGACAAGAGTGATTATCTACGTCATTTACAGTATCAGCAACATTTACAGAGAGATCATGCACATCATCACATATATTCACATCATCACATTTATTCATAGTGGATGTAAGCTCATTCGAATAATTAACATTCACAGTAGTAAGCACATCACACGAAATTACTTGGGACAAGAATCGGTCATATTCAGATAAAATATTTTCCTTTTCAATTAATTGTAGTTCGTAAGCGGTGTCCATTTCATAAAACACTTTTTGAACTTCTTTAATTTCAAAATCGAGATTTTCCGAGAGAGATGCAAAACTTCCTTTTAGATTTTCGACAAAAGGGTTGGTTTCATTCTTAAACACCTCCTTCATGTGTTCGAAAGCCCATTCTCCGGCGTTTAGACCATTTGAAGTCGTACATTCCCGGATGACCTTGTCAAAACTAGCAAAGTATTGATTAATCTCTTGCAAGTTTATCCATACAGTGCTAATAGGTGGAAGATCCTTTGGAATTTCCTTAGGTCCTTCCATTTTGACAAGTGTATGAAGTGTACTAGGGTTTTCTTCATTTAACATGTAGGTTGGTGTTGTGATGAGATCTTTATCAATATGGAAGAGAATTCTAAAGTCCTTTTTTGCAAACTCCTGATTCATTTTAAAATAATCACACTGGTGATATTTTGCAAAGTTGTATGACCGACTCTCATCAACTAGATCCTTATTCGTGCGATCCTCAAAAATAACAATCGGATCTAAGACCAATCCTAATTTGGTTGCATCATAAAGTCTTGGATTATGGATAAAAGCTTGTCTTGCATACCGTGGGTTAGGGGAAGGTCTTTTTGACGCGATAAGTTAAAATCTCTAAACGATGAGTCAAATAAGTGCACTAGTTGAGAGGCAGCGTATTGTCTTAAAAGAAAATAATCTAAACTCTTAATTCTATTAGCCGCATTAATTTCCATTTCATTCTTTTTAGACTCGAGTAATTCAAAATCCGTTTGAAGTTTGTGAAAATTAGTGACCACTAACTCTTTTTCTTTAAGTTCGTTGGAAAGATTTGCTCTTAAGGTTTCAATTTCTTGCAAATGACCCATTTGTTTGTTTCGAAAATGATCATATTCGGGATTTCTTAGAACATTGGACGAAGGAACTAATTCCAAAGTTTGAACTTTTTCGTTGCACAAGGCAAGCTCAGCCGGCATATTCTTATTCGTAGCTAGGGTTTCTAAAAGTGCAGTATTCATTTGGCTAAGTAACTTTGCAGGAACCATGACCAAATCTTGTTGAGCAGGAATATGCGTATGCGAAATGACTCCCGGTTGTGATTCACTCTAAGTCTGAGGACTTGCATTGATATTGCTATCATTGATTGTCTCATCATTTGAAAGACTCACCACCGAAGACTCATTCGGATCAGCACCCTCTTGCCCAACTTGATGTGGTTGAATACTAGTATCAGTGGTATTAGTAAGTACCTCAGATATTTGATCTGACCCAAAGATAGAGATAGTTGCCATAAGAGCTGCCTGAGCATATTGAAGATCATCACAGTCTGAATCGTAAGCATCCAGATCATCTGCTTGGTATGCTGCATTATGTGTAGTGAGAACTTCTTGTTCCGCAATCCCTAGATCAGCAAGAAATGCTAGCTCCTCTTCATCAAGTTCCTGTCCTTGTGCCTGAGCGTTCACCAAATAAATCTTCTCTGCAAACCATTGACCATCCCTTCTCCTCTTGGGTTTTGTGCAATCCCTAGACATGTGACCTTCTTCCTTACTGTTGTAGCATGTTATCATTCTCAACTTACCTGTGGAAATAGCCTGTGAAGCAGTAACCATTGGAGCAGTATTGACCATGCGTGCATTGGTGGTTGATGTAGTGGGTCTCCCCTGATAAGGTTGAATAGGTTGAACCATTACCCTGCCATTCTCAATGGTAGCTTGTTGTCGAGAATTAGATGAATTCCTCAGCTGATTGTTAGTAGGAGCTGGTCCTCTAAATCCTCGTTTGCTCAATGTCCTTGTAAGGTAAGCAGACATAGTGGCTAACACATCAGCTGGGTCAGTTCCTTGTTTGAATTCAGGAATGGGAACCTCATCATTATCACAATACATTGCTTGGTCTTGTTGAGCGGCATAAGCACTAGAAGGAGTACTTGTATGGACAGAATAGCTTGGTGGATATGCTGCATTTTCTTGATATGTCAAGTATGATGACTGAGCATAGGGTGCAATGCTTGCTGGTGAATATGGGTGAGGTTGTGGAGCATATTGTGATGCTTGTGGTTCTCTCTGAGACAAAGGTGCATTAAACCGATATTGTTGCTGATGTGAGGTGGGTGGTTGAGGTAGAATCGAATATTGGGGGAAGCTTGGAGTCATGTACGGAGATGGATGATAAGCTTGGTGTCCCATGATATAAGGAGTGTTGTTACATGACAAGCTTGGTTGATTTGCCATCAAAGCTAAAGGTTCAGGGTACATACCTCGAGGCATACGGTGCATGATCACGTGTTTCTCATGCTGCTGGAGAAAAGCATAGAGTTGATCCAAATTACACTTATGCAAATCCCTAGTTAACTTAAAATCAGTAATATACTCACCCCATTCAGCTTGAGGTAAAGTATTCAAAAACTTGGTGTTAACATGGAATGGAGCAATCACGAGATTGTACACATTCAAATCATTCATGAGAGTAGTGAATCTGAAGTAGTAGTCGTGAAGCGTTTCCCCTGGACTGTACGTGAACCTATCAAACAGATCATACAACTGACATTCGCGTTCCTGTTTAGTAAGAGACGTACCTTGTAGCAAAACCTGTAGACGTTCCCATAACTCCTTTGCAACCGTATATTGACTTACCATTCGATAGATGTCATGTGGAAGAGCTTGGAGAATGGTTTGAAGAGCCTTTTCATCTGCATCGGCAATAAGTTGTTGAGCTGGCGTAAGTTCTTCAAACTCCCGTGGTCGAGTCACATTGTTAACAACGATGGTACCATAATCAAGTGGACCATTTAGAATTGACTTGACCATAAGCCTCCCATATGTCGGTTTTCCCTTAATGTATGACATCATACGACCTTGCCATGCTTCAAAGACTTCTTTAATGAGCATTGGAGGACGATTATCCGTTCCCGTTATGACGGAAATATCCGTAAGTGATGTCATTTGAGGCATTAATGAACTCGGATTCATTTTGATCACTTTAAAGAATCAAAGATTATCGGTTGATCGAGCAGTGAAGTAAGGTTGTGAGTTATGTTGTGTTGTTGTGTAAGAAACCAAGATTAAATCCTCTAAAAATCGTCGAAAAAACTCGTAAAATATCCCTTGGTTCGGAATAATATCCCTTGACTCGGAATATTTAAGTCGATTCGGAATAAAACTACTTTTATGTGGAAAAGACCTTGGTTCAGAAAAAATACCTTGATTCGGAATAGTTGTTGGTTCGGAATGTTGGTTCAGAATAACTTGGTTGATCCAGAATAACTTGGTTGATCCGGAATAACTTGGTTGATCCGGAATAACTTGGTTGATCCGGAATAACTTGGTTGATCCGGAATAACTTGGTTGATCCAGAATAACTTGGTTGATCCGGAATAACTTGGTTGATCCGGAATAACTTGGTTGATCCGTATAACTTGGTTGATCCGGAATAACTTGTTTGATCCAGAATGTTTTTCTTGATTCGGAATAACTTGTTGATCCGGAATCTTTTGCTTCGTTCGGAATACTTTGTTGATTCGGAATAAACTGGCAAAAAGACTTCGAGACCAACTTTTGATGTTTTTTCTTAGAACAAACGAATCTAAACCGGATTTTTGACCAAAAACCACGAAAATTTTTGTGATTTCTACCAAAATAAGCTAAACCCAACACTTATCTACTAATCCCAACAACAAAAACACCAAAAATTACAAGATTCAAGGTAGATTTTCCTAAAAATCACTAATACTATCAAAAACTAAAAAGCAACACTAATCCTTACCTTAAATCACCCCATGGCTCTTGATACCAATTGAAGAATTGTGATAATCTTATGAATCAATAAGGTGGGTTGATGTTTCTAGATAGAGAAAGTAAGAGAGAATGTGTGTTTTTATTAATATGAAAGTGAAAACAACCAACCCCCTTTCCATGGTGGAAAGGGGTATTTGTATCCAAGACACTAATGGACTTGGGCGGACCCATGACAAGCCCATGGGCCGGTTTTACTTAACAAAGTAAACAAACATTAACTACGAGCTATACAACATTCAATAATATCGTGGAGTGACCGATACTTCTAATATACGTTAAAAACGTATTTCTAACAATAACCTCCTCGGGTGGAGGAAATGGGAAATCGTTAAGAAAATCCTTGATAATCGAGAAGTCCTCATCGTTGTCGAGGTCTTCGTTACAAGTACGTGGAACATCGAATTCTTCCAACGTAAAACCACCACCTTCAAATGGAGTGAAGGTTGGTGTCGAATTATCAAGAATTGGATCTAACATAGTGGGATTGCCACTAGTTTCTTCATCACTAAAACCTAGAACTTCTTGTGAAAATTCCTCGCAAACCACGTCGATCATATCAACGAGGTTTATGGTTGCAACGGAATAAACATGAGAAATTTGAGAGTTTTGAGTTGCGTTTATAACAAGTTCCTCGTCGTTGAAACGTAAGGTGATCTTTCTAGCATGAACATCGATCAAAGCCATAGACGTATCTAAAAACGAACGACCTAAAATGAGAGGAACTTGAGGATCCGTGGGGATATCAACAACGATAAAGTCTACGGGATAGTAGAACTTCCCCACTTTCACAAAAACGTCTTCCGCCAATCCACATGCGGGAATCGTGGAATGGTCGGCCAACTCGATAGACATTAGTGAAGGAGTAAGATTAGGAAGATTGAGCGACTTGAAGATTGCAAGTGGCATCAAATTAATGCTAGCACCAAGATCGGCCAAGGCGAAGCATTCCTCCATATCTTGGATTGCACAAGGGATCAAAAATTTACCGGGATCACCGACTTTTTGAGGTATGCGATTAAGATAAACCGACGAACAACTAGACAATTGGTGCAATTTCTCATTGTTGTTCAACATACTCTTAAAGTTAGCGGCAAATCGAGGCATCATGACCAAAGCATCGGCGAAACTCACATTAATGTGCAAATCACGAAACATTTTCATAAAAAGCTCAAATTGGTAATTGTCGCGCTCTTGACGTTTCTCCTTTCTAAGTCTCGATGGATAGGGCAAAGGTATTGTGGGTTGAGGCATAGGCATAGCCTTTGGAACTCTCGGGTTCCAATATGGGTAATGGGTCAACCGTAGGTGTGGCATGAGTGGTACTTCGTGGGATTGGAACATGCTCCTTTTGGACCACCACCTCGGGTTCTTCCTCAATTGCTTCCTCCGTAGGAGCAATTGGTTGAGGAGTCGGTTCCTTAAGTGTCTTACCACTACGTGTGGTAATCACTTTCATCTCACCCTTAGGGTTTGATACGGTGTTGCTAGGAAGACTACTCGATGACGGTTTACACATAATTGCCTCAAACATAGATGAGATTTTATCTTCAAACTTGGATTGCCTCTTCTCGGCTTTAACCATTTCTTGTTTTATCTCATGTTGCCCTTGTTCCATTTTTGTTGGTTTTGTTGTAACCTAGTTACGGTTCCTTCCATCTTGTTGGTATGGATTTTAAGCTCATTAGCTAACTCATTTTCAACTCTTTCTTCAAGTCGTTCTTAAACTCAGATCTTAGGCTAATGATTTCTCTTTGAATATTGTCAAACCTAGCATCATTCCCATTAGCATATTCAACAAATTCATTTGGAAGATCTTTCAAAGTTTACAAACCTTTGTTGTTGTTTTGAAAATCATTTTGACTTTTGTTTGAAACTTGATTATTAGCCCCTTGATTACCATAGTTTCCTTTGTTGAAATTGTTTTTGAAACCAACTTGATTGTTGCGATAGTTGTTGTTAGCATTTTAATTTGAACCAAAACCCGGTGGAGTCAATTGATTAGAGCGGGTAACTTGACCGTTTTGGTTGTAAGTTTCCGTGGCCGCGTAGGCACTCGAAGTGTTACCACCGTTGGTAATGCACTCGGAGAAATCATGACCTCCACCACAATACATGCATGAAACCTCAACCGCTTTAGCCGTAGCGGGAGCACTTGGTTCACCAACTTTAAACTCAATCAAAAGTCCTTTTAGCTTATCAAAAATCTTGTTTTCCAAGTTCGCCTCAATTTGGCAAGCATCGAAGGTAGTAGACAAAGAAGGTGAAGCCGAAGACGAAGCCTTACGAACACTAGACGTGCTACGAGGACTATACACCTTAGATCTATTCTCAACTATCACCAAAGCTTCCTCAACCGCTTTACACAAAAAATTACCACCCGCGGCGACATTTAAATAATCCCTGTCATGATCATTAAGTCCATTGTAAAACGTGTCAGTTTGATGCAAGTCGGAAAAACCGTGATGAGGACATTCATGTAACATCTCTTTAAACCTATTCCAAGCCGTTGAAAACTTTCATTAAACTCTTGTGAAAATTTTGAAATCTCGTTTTTCAAGTGCGTAGTCTTAGAGGGCGGAAAAAATTGGTTCACAAATTTAGACACGAGATCCTTCCACGTCAATATAGAATTGGGTGGCTCTTTCTCTAACCAAATTTTAGCGGGCCCCGCTAAGGAATACGGAAAAAGCATCATCTTAATCGAGTCATTCGAGACATCCTTAAACTTGCAAGTGGCGGTAAGACGATTGAATTGGCGGATATGGTTGTGTGGATTGTCCTTCTCATCACCACGGAATTTGTTGTTTTGGATCATCGACAACAAACCCTTTTCACCTCAAAATTCTCCGCAAGGATAGCGGGAATCACAATAGCCTCTCCATAACCCTCGGTGGGTGCTTGAAGTAACTCCATCATAGTTCGATTCACCATGGTTGGTGCTTCTCTTACAATGGGTTCGTCAATAGGAGACTCCTCACTAGAAAGATTAGGAGTGGGAGTTTTGTTCTTTCGTTTACGTGCACGTCTTGCTTGATTACGAGTTAGCATAAACATCACGTATAACGAGGGGACGAGCAAAGAAGATTCTTTTTGGTGTTTTGTATTTTTTTAATTTTTTTGTGGTTTTTGATTGTATTAACCTTTTGGATTTTGGTGAATGTATTAAGTAGACAAAAATCTACAAATCTCCTCGTTAATCAAATCTCTTGATTAAAGAAGCCTCAGGGAATGAAAACGATCACGTGAAGTGAACGCCTTTGATGACTTTAGAACGTTGGTGGAACACCAAAACGTTCAAGAGGGTTTAATCAATGAAACCAAGAAAATATATATGATACGTAGTAATACTTTGGGCGGCAAAACCCTCGATTAGCTCTCAAAATCAAATACTCACAAGCAAGCGGGGAAACGAGGCGGCACGAAGCACTTAAGAGCCTTTTTCCTTAGGATATATTTTATAATATCCGCCTTATACCCACCTTATAGTTTGTATTTTTCAAAATTGAGCTTCACGAAAGTATTTATCTATTTTTGCCTTTTTCTTTGGTTTGAGATTCGAATACAATGATTGGGTAATGACCTCCCAAGTCAAGGTTGTGATTTCTCACGTATTTGGATTACTTGTGAATTTATTGTTCTACGTATACAATATAGTAATAGTATTCAAACAAAAATCGAAAACCGATAATACGTATTAGTAGAGTGCTACTAATACAAATACTATTTTGGTTAGTATATAAAAACAACAATTCCAAATCAAGACACAACACGCCTCCCCGGCAGCGGTGCCAAAATGATAGTTGAGTTTTTACCCCTTTAGGAAAAGGAAGGTAAAATAGGGTAAGCACGACGATTTAGGAAAATCGTGTACAAATGACCCAAAATGGGGATCGTTCTCAAGGAGGCTAGTGTGTTATGAGTGTAACGATTTGGATAACTTTGTGATTATATTTGTGAGAAAGAAAAATAGAATGGGATAAGAAGAGAATGACGGTTACGATGTCGTATTAAACTAAGACGAAAAAGGTGTACACGTAAAACCGTAAAAAGTACCAAAATTAAAATTTTACCCTCAAAATTCCCAAAAATCACTAAAAATCCACAAAAATATTCTAAGAGTTTACAAAAATACAAACTTGCCAAAACCTTTTAATTAATTAAATAATGACTTTTTAATGCTAATTAAAGCCCTAAAAATCAATATTAACTATTAAAAAGTCCAAAACAAGATCTTAAAGTTTGTAAACCTTTAAAATAACCTAATTAAGCTAAAAATTATTTTTCAAAATTTTAAAACCACTAAAAACTATTTTTAAACAATTAAAAACTATTAAAATCAATTAAAACTTAAAATAATTCTAGAAAATAATTAAAAGACTCTAAAAATAATTGGAAAGTTGCAAAATTCCTAATTAAGTGTCTACAATCTAGGAAAAATATAAAACTTAGAAAATCAGACTTTTAATTTTTAACAATAAAATAATATTAAAATATTATTAAAAATTCAAAAATCATAAAAATTCTAAAAAGTTGCAAACTAGCTTAATTTAACCTAAATAACACATAAATGAACTTGAAATTACCTAAATACCCTTAATGGGCCTAGAAAATGGGCTAAACCCAAAATAGATCACTTAATGGGCTAAATTTGGCCCAAAATGAAAAAGTGTCCAAAATAAGCCCAAAAAGCACTACTTGACTCAAAATTTGATTTTAAACAACTTTTTCCAAAGTCCCAAAAGCTGAAAGTGTGAAATAAGCTAGCTTATACCAAACAGCTTATTCTTAATGGGCTTTTTGGCCCATTAAGCTATAAGCTAATGCCATAAGCTCAAATTAGACACACAAGCTTCTTTTGTCCTAAATAAGACTCCTGTAAAAAGAAATTTGAAATAAGCCCAAGGAATAAGCCTGAAAATGCAATAAGCAATCTACAGAAAACGACAAAATAGTCGTTTTTGAGTTCTAGGCCACCCCAAAAGCCGATTCAAGTTTCTAAAGCTTTTAAATGACTTAATTAAGCAAAATCAACAAAGAGTTTTCAAATAAGCTGACTCAATAAGCTGGAAAAAGCGAATAAGCACTTATGAAAAAGTCAAATAAGTTGGTTTTCTAGCAAAAAGTCAAAGTCAAAGTCCAATAAGCTCCAATCTAATCAAATGGGTCAAATAATGAAGATCTATCACAAAAAATAAGTTGTTGCAGGTCTGGATAAGCTAAAATAGCTTATTGATAAGCTGAGTACAAATTAACACTAGCAGGGGCTAGTTTTGGGTGTTGAGCAGTGGAAACTTTTTCCACTGCTTGACTTGTTTGACTTTTTGTCTTTAGTGACTTTTTTGGAGATTCAGATTTCACAAAGGCACCCAAATGATCTCTGGATCATAAGGAGTCAATAACAGTCAAAAAATCACAAACACAATCACCCAATTGATACAGTTTAATCAATAAAGCACCAGATCTAGCACAGACATGAACAAATAAGCAGAACAGGTTCAATAAGCACTTAGAGCAATATTCAGCCAGCCAAACTCAACCAAATGCATACACAAGCTATTATAAACTCAAATGAACAAGTCTAAACAGGTTTCATGCAATTATTCTAAGAATTAAGCAAGATTCAAGCACCTTAAGTTACTGATGAACACAAGAACATGCAATTTTACACTTTGCTGATGTATTTGACCAATAAGCCAGATTCAAACCTCAAGATTTATCAAATAAGTTATAATAATGATGTTTTAACAACTTTCAACCCTAAGCATGCACAAATACTAGATTTCACCAAAATCTTAGGTCAAAAACAGTTAAACTCATCAAGTTATAGCAGATTGTTTGATTCAAGGTTTCAAACCCAAAAACTTGCAGCAAAACACTCTCAACCAAGCATATATCAGATATAGAGCACAAACACAAACTTTCCACAACACAATAACAAGATTTGAACTTAAATAGGTAGTCCCAAACACCCCTTTATCTTTTCAAATCAAATTTTAAACAAGAAAAAGTGTGATTCAGTTTACCCAATGATCAATCTAGCATATAAACAACATTATCATGCAAGACTAAGCAGATTTAAGCCAAGAAAACAACAAGAACAACAGTAGAGCACAAATCTACAAAAAATCCAATTTTTATCAGATTTTCAAGGTTTCAAGACAAACCTCATGGATGTACATCCACACCCACGAATTTATGAGCTTATGTGCTAGCTAGAACAAGCACAAGATTCCAATAACAACCCTGCTAAGATTCAACAAGGTTAGAAGCATAAAATCAAAACAGAAAGGTGACTTTTTGGAAAATAAACTTGATTGATGCAACCTTGTTACCCCATACTTGATTATCCCCAAGTTATAAGCCTCACCACACCTTAATATCACAATTAGGATGCTATGATCAGCCCTATAGCCCAAGAATTCCAAGGTTTGAACAAGAACTTAGCAAAATATCAAATTTCGATCCAATGTGTAATTTCTTACACAAGGTTTAAACAACGTTTTAAGGTTCAATTACAGTTAATAAATATCATAAACAAGCTCAAAATAAAGTGACACTTGGTCTTTCTTCAACAAAACACAACACACTTTCATTAATTGAAAAGAGGATTTACAAGTAGTTGAACAAGGAAAAACCAAAAGCAGTTGTGCAAATGAGACCCTATGGCTTTATATAGAGCCTTACATGTGAACTAAGAACAAATAAAAACACTAAATCCTAATGCTTGAAGTCCCAAAAATGCCCTTGGGATTTTTAAATTCTTGGCTTCATGTGACTGATTTTTGTATGTTTGTGAAGGAACATGTGATGCCAGTGGTGGATATGTAATCTTGGACGTCCATTCTATGCTTGAAAAGTAAGCAAGGCTTTGGGGCGTTGATCTTCTGGCTCATTCATGTTTGGACGTGAAGGGTGGGTTAGGGGAGGTAGCATGTGACAAAAGGGATGATGAGGTGGAAGGTTTTAAGGTTGGGTTGTGATAATAGGACCCTTAATCATTATTCTGCAAAGAATTAACCCCTAATTCATAATAATTAAGGAATGCCTAATTGTGTTCTTGAGCTGATGGACACAAGTTTTGATCTTGTTTAAGGGTGGATTAAGTTTAAATTGGTGTTAAGGCGCCAAGGTTAATTTATTAATTAACCCGGGTGAGTGGAAGGCTGAGGTGGAAGAATGGGGTGTTGTGATTGGCTATGGTGAGTGAGTGGGGCACGTGGCATGACTGGGTTGGTCTAGGTTACAATGTTGTCTGGTCAGCTTTAGTCCTTCACTTCTTTCCTTCTTGCTACTTTGTTTTAAACATGCCATTATCAGATTCCCTTTGTTATTAAAGTTTTACTTTTCACACTTTTGCCCCAAATACTTTTCCAAAGTATTTTCAGGGGTATTTCTTGCCATTTTGTGATTCTTGAAGGGCTTATTTGGTAATTTCTTCAATGGTAATGGTCTTGACTTGTATGATTGGCATTTTGGAGGACTGAAATTGCCAAGTCTTGTTTGATGAGGGACCATTCTTGCCAAATGTTGAAAGTTAAGGGTCCTTTTTGTAATTTTAGGATTTTCAAAGGATCAAACTTGTAATTTCTTGTACTTTGAAGGACTTCATGATATATTTGACTTTGTGGAGGATAATGGTTGACAATTTAGCTTTGTTGAGGGGCCAAACTTGTCAAATCTTCAAAGCGGAGGGCCCTTTTTGTAATTTTGACAAACTTTAGGGACCAAACTTGTAATTATGAAGATACAAGGGTATAAAGTGTCAATTCTTCCATATTGGAGGACCCTTCTTCATAAGTCTTCAAATCTTCAAGGGTTGGGAAAATTCTTCATTAGGACTTGGTTCATTGTGCGGCTTCGTTTCCCGTGTTCGTTTTTGCATGATTCTTGTGATCTTTTGTCATTTTCTCAATATCTGTACCTAAAATACACAAGCAACAAACACAATCATATATATATATATATATATATATATATAGGTATTTTGATGATATTTAATGCATTTTAAGCCCTTTTTGGACGATGAGACTATGTATAAAAGCAGTCTCATCAGTCCACTAGAACATCCACATCTTCCAAAACCTCTTCCTCAAAAAGAAGCCTCAAACTTAAGATCAAGATACCCAACATTGGTTCTTCATCTTTTCACACTCCCAAAAATGAGATCTTTCCCATTCTTATTTCATCTTCACCTTCACCACCCCTTGCTCCATGCAAGACAAACTCAACCCATGGTACTAACCATTCTCATGGTTCTACCTCCTCTTCATTCCAATCAAGAATGAATGAGCTCTCCTCACCTTTCACCCCTAGTCCTACTTTGGATGCGATTTCTCAACCTCAACCTCTACAAAGTATCCCCTTTGTACTTGAGCCTTTGATCACCTCTCCTTTCACTCCACCAAACTCTCCCATCTCACCCTTAGACACCATGCCTCCACCACCTCATCCACCTTCTAACACCAATGCTCCTATTTTGGGCATTCTTATCCCTTACTTCATGGGTGATCCTTACTTCTTTGGGTTCTTAGAAGCTCATGGTGCAAATTGCCCATGTTGTCTCTATAATAACTACATCATTCAAAACCTAAGGATGGAGATGCTTGGCCTTCATAGAAGGTTGCATGACTTCTTGCTTGTCTTGTTCTCCATGCCTCCTCCTAGGACAGGAATGATGGTTTTCAAATTAACATGCTTTTTAAAAGGAAGGTCAAGTCAAAGAGAACTATAAACTCAAGACCTAGTTGTTAGCTATCTTTGTAGTAGTTAATTGTCTTTTTAATTCTTGTATTTACTTTCCGTTACCTCATGATTTTTCATGTGGATGATTTATGGATTTAGTTTTTTTATGTACTTTAATCTATGTGATCACATTAAACAACTTCAATTTATTTAAAATTGAACCTAAATCTATTACAACCTCTAAAAACTTGACTTAAAATTGGACCAAAATGTTATTTAAATATTTTTTCACCCTTTGTCAAGACATTCTTTGTGAATGTGTTGCTTTTATGCAACCCTAGCATACTCTAGTGCTAAAAGAGGTAAAAATCCAAGATTTGCAAATTTTTGAAAAAGTCTTATCTTTGTCCAAAACTTTTCAAAATTTGGTTTTGCAGTCCACTGGACGCGGTTCTCAAGCCTCCAGGCAGTTCTATATCGATATGGAACCGCGGGCCTCTTTAAAGAACCGCGCCCAGTAAAGCCGATTTTGGCTTATTTTTTGTCTTTCCTCTTTGACCACTGTTTTGGTTAAGATTCTTTGTTTACCCAATTTGGCTAAACATTCTCTAAAACCTTTCTTTTTCATTTCAAATATTTTCCTTGTCTATTTTCTTTGAATTCTTATCTTTTGGGAGTTCTTTCCTTCATCCCTCATAATGCCTAATTCTTCCTTTTCTAACCTTGACATTTCTTTGTCACACTCTTCTCAACCTAAAGCTTCTTCTTCTAAGCTTGCAAAGAAACCGAAAATCTTGGTTAAACCCATTTGGATCAAAAAGAACAAGAACCCTCATGATTCTTCTTCTCCAAAATCCTCCAAGAATTCCTCTTTCTCTCCGATCCAATATTGGAATGAGACTTACTCTATAAATCCAATTACCGGAGAAAAATAAATTCTTCCACCACCACCTAAACCTTTCAACTCTCCTCAACTCAATGACCTAAATTCTTTCCCTAACCTCACTAGGCATTGTGAAAACATCTCTTATCCATTATCTCCCTTCCCACCAACCTCTAATCTTGATGGACCTCCCCCATCTAATGACATTGTTTTACATCATGGTTCCTCGTGTGCTTGTTGTCGTTTTCAACAAATTGAACTTGCTCATATTTATGACAAGCTAAATTTTCTTGAATTCCTCCTCACTCGACCTCCTCTCAAAGTTTTCATTCCCGTGAACAAAACTTCGAATGATGCTTCGTCGTCTTTCTTTTCAAACTAAGGCACTTTTTGTACTTTAGTTGTTTGAGTCAATAAATTTTAAGCAATCTTGGAAGATTATCACTATTAGAATACCTTATGCTTTGTGGTCTATTTTCCATTTATTTTGCTTTTGATATTCATATTATGTGAATGAATATTTATCTTGTATGTTTTTTCATATTTTTGTAATATGAATGTTATGTGTGTTATCTTTCCCTCTAATTTTATTATACACCTTTGTTAAGGAGTTGATCATGGTTAAAATTTAAAATTAATTATGGGTGATTCCATAAATTCTGAATTTTAACCCATTGACATTTTAAATCATCTTTGATTGATTTGGATGTTTCTTTTCTTCCTTTGTTCCACCGCTTGAACTATGATGTTGTCAATAAACACTCTTTGGACATACTTAGCAAATGCTTACCTCTAATTTGAGATTTCTTTTCCTTCTCCCTCTCAAGTTAGTTAGTAAGTAGTGCACATATATACATTGGTGTTTCTTTTCTTTATTCTAACCTTTGTGTATTATGTCACCTTAG
This sequence comes from Glebionis coronaria, assembly GCA_025667525.1. Taxonomy (NCBI): domain Eukaryota; kingdom Viridiplantae; phylum Streptophyta; class Magnoliopsida; order Asterales; family Asteraceae; genus Glebionis; species Glebionis coronaria. Next base: position 100,305,154 of record CM046879.1, read on the forward strand.
CTTATTGACTTGGTGCCCCAAACAAGGGGGAGTAAGCACCAAGGGGGAGCTACTAGCAAAAGTCCGGTTCTTTTCTTCTTCAAAGACTTGTGCTAACCTTTTTGCTTCGACAAAGGGGGAGAAATGATAGTGATAAACTCGTTAATAATTCAAATAAACTTGTATTTTACATAAATGAGTTTATAGTTTGTCGTAATAAAAAAGGGGGAGATTGTTAAAGCGAAGCAATGCCTAAAAACATTGTTAGTATTAATTAATCTTTCTTAGTTTTGATCATGACAAATTATAAAGACATTTATTGTCAAACATAATCATAAAACGAATTATCTAACAAACACTATCATAAAGGTAACAATCATTACACTAACATATCTTAATCATGCTTTGTGATCATAAAAGTGATTAGCCTTAAAACTCACTTTTATAAAACATTACAAAAGATTTTTAATAAACTTTATTTTTAAGAAAATATTTTATTAAAATGAAAATGCAAATTTGAATATGGCATATTCCATATGCCATAAGAATATCCTTTGAAGGTTTAAACAGCCTCAGATATTTCAAATTCACTAAAAGACAAAAAGGAGCGGAGTCTACGCCAGCGGTACCTTAGCACCTATGGCGGTTCCTTATCAATAAGAAAATACGGGCTCCAATAAGGAACGACGGGCAGATATAGCCGTTGGATGTTTTGTCCTATAAATAGTGAATCAAATCTGCATTCTAATCAACCCTTTTTGGACATCTTCTTCAGCCTTCTTTCTCTTTTCTAATCCTAGTCATTTGTAAATGATCACTTAATGTGTTAAGTATGTTTACTCATGATTATCCTCTTTATCTTCTTCTTTACCTTGTCCAAAGAAAATATCACTCACACACTTGTGATGTGATTAAAGATGTAGATTGATGAAGATCACCTCCTCCTAAAGATCTAGTCATGTTCATCATTTGTCTATTTGTGTCTTGTGTAGATCCAATGTATTTGTGAATACTTGGACTAGTTGTGTTCATCCAAGTTATTTGTGAATACTTGGATTAGAGTTGTGTACATCCATTGCACATGTGTGTGCTTGGATTTATGTTTTGTAGATCCAAGCTACATGTGTGTACTTGGATATGATTAGTTGAGTTGTAATTAGTTGTTAGTTCTCACTAAACTATAAAGTGATGTGGTTGTGTCTTGTGAGTTCTCACTAAACTATAAAGTGATATGTAGTTGTGTTGTATAAAGTTCTCACTCAGCTTCAGAGTAAAGATTTGTGAAGATTGGTTCTAGCTTTCGATTAGAACTCGACATCTAGCCTTGTGTCGGAAAATGGTGAAGTAGGCAATGTTGTGAATATTGGTTCTATCTTTAGATTAGAACTCGACATCTAGCAATGTGTCATAAAAGAGTGAAGTGGGCGACGTTGTGTAGATTGGTCCTAGCAAAGATTAGGTCTCGACATTTAGCTTAGTGTCGGAAAATAATGTAAGCGACGTTGTAAGGTTTTCTCCGCCAAGAAGGGAGCTTGTGGATATAGTGGAAATCTCGAGCAAGGTGTACTCGAGGAGTGGAGTAGGAACGAGGATAGAGCCTCGTTGCCGAACCACTATAAATCTTTGTGTCTTGCTACTAGGTTGTTTCTTTCCTTACTCTTTACTTACATTCATTATCACTAAACTTACTATACATTGTTAATGCATTAGAATTGAACCTAATCATTATGCAACTAGCTTTCAAGTAAAAGATAGTTTTGCGCACTCACCTAATTGAAAGGAATTTTAATTAGGAGATAAACCGATGAGAAACTATTCAACCCCCCTTCTAGTTTCTACAATTGGCTAGAGCGATGGTGACACAAGATCTTTTAAGTATATTGTACTTCAAGTAACTCCCGTTAATCCACAAACTCATTCGTGGATGGACTTAAAGACTTAGCTCCTCCTCCTCACCATTCCACTAGTGAAGTACCAGAAGACTCAACATGGAGTGTCTCTATCGTGAAAATCTTAGGACTCGAGGTGAGTTGTTCGAACATCGAGTGGAGTCAAGAAAGGGATTCAAATACTTAGGGAATTTGATCAAGGGCTTTAACAAGAAAAGAAGATAAAGACTTTGATTCTATTAAAGGAGAACATGTTGTTGAACATGCTATGTGTTGAACATTTGCTTTCTTTTCTTTTATGTTTGTGTATTAACTATTACTACTTGTTTGGATTGCTAACTATTTTAATCCTTAATTAACTATGTAATCGTTCGTTCGATTTACATAGCTTTGTGCTCATTATGTGCTTGTTAGCATCCTAGATTTTGACTTATAGTTAACTTTGGCTTGATATTTACCTGTGTGAAATCTGGGCTTACCAAAGTGTAAGCGAGTGCATTTTTCTGTGACCACTGGACGCGGTTCCATATCGAACCCGTGGTTCTTTGGCGATAAGGAACCGCGCACCTACGTAAGGAACCGCCTGTTCCTATTTTGACAGAATCTTTAATTTACACTGTTTTCCTTAATATGCGTAAAACTTTGATAAAAAAATTGAAAAACCTGCACTTTCCTAAACAAGGTATTCACCTAAAATGATTTTAAACCATTACTAGTTTGGATCATTCCCTTCTCTTCTTAAACCCCCTCATGTTGATTGTGTTCTTCATCCCTTCAACTCTTCTCTAAACCTTAACACACAACCATGATGTCCACTAGAACATCCACTTCTTCCAAAACCTCTTCCTCAAAAAGAAGTCTCAAAATTAAGATCAAGATACCTAACATTGGTTCTTCATCTTTTCACACTCCCAAAAATGAGATCTCTCCCATTCTCGTTTCATATTCACCTTCACCACCCCTTGCTCCATGCAAGACAAACTCAACCCATGGTACTAACCATTCTCATGGTTCTACCTCTTCTTCATTCCAATCAAGAATGAATGAGCTCTCCTCACCTTTCACCCCTAGTCCTCATTTGGATGGGATTTCTCAATATCAACCTCTACAAAGTATCCCTTTTGTACTTGAGCCTTTGATCACCTCTCCTTTCACTCTACCAAACTCTCCCATCTCACCCTTGGACACCATGCCTCCACCACCTCCTCCACCTTCTAACACCAATGCTCCTATTTTGGGCATTCCTATCCCTCACTTCATGGGTGATCCTTACTTCTTTGGGTTCTTAGAAGCTCATGGTCCAAATTGCCCATCTTGTCTCTATAATAACTACATCATTCAAAACCTACGGATGGAGATGCTTGGCCTTCATAGAAGGTTGCATGACTTCTTGCTTGTCTTGTTCTCCATGCCTCCTCCTAGGAGATGAATGATGGTTTTCAAATTAACATGCTTTTTAAAAAGAAGGTCAAGCCAAAGAGAACTATGAACTCAAGACCTAGTTGTTAGTTATCTTTGTAGTAGTTAATTATCTTTTTAATTCGTGTATTTCCTTTCCTTTCCCTCATGATTTTTCATGTGGATGATTTATGGATTTAGTTTTTATGTACTTTAATATATGTGATCACATTAAACAACTTGAATTTATTTAAAATTGAACCTAAATCTATTACAACCTCTAAAAACTTGACTTAAAATTAGACCAACATGTTATTTAAATATTTTGTCACCCTTTGTCAAGACATTCTTTGTGAATGTGTTGCTTTTATGCAACCCTAGCATACTCTAGTGCTAAAAGAGGTAAAAATACAAGATTTGCAAATTTTTGAAAAAGTCTTATCTTTGTCCAAAACTTTTCAAAATCTGGTTTTGTAGTCCACTGGACGCGGTTCTCAAGCCTCCAGGCGGTTCTATATCGACATGGAACCGCGGGCCTCTTTAAAGAACCGCGCCCAGTAAAGATGATTTTGGCTTATTTTTGGTCTTTCTTCTTTGACCACTGTTTTGGTTAAGATTCTTTGTTTACCTAATTTGGCTAAACATTCTCTAAAATCTTTCTTTTTCATTTCAAATCTTTGCCTTGTCTTCTCTTTTGGGAGTTCTTTCCTTCATCCCTCACAATGCCTAATTCTTCCTTTTCTAACCTTGACATTTCTTTGTCACACTCTTCTCAACCTAAAGCTTCTTCTTCTAAGCTTTCAAAGAAACCGAAAATCTCGGTTAAACCCATTTGGATCAAAAAAAACAAGAATCCTTATGATTCTTCTTCTCCAAAATCCTCCAAGAGTTCCTCTTTCTCTCCGATCCAATATTGGAATGAGACTTACTCCATAAATCCAATTACCTGAGAAAAATAAATTCTTCCACCACCACGTAAACCTTTCAACTCTCATCAACTCAACGACCTAAATTCTTTCCCTAACCTCACTAGGCATTGTGAAAACATCTCTTATCCATTATCTCCCTCCCCACCAACCTCTAATCTTGATGGCACTCCCCCATCTAATGACTTTGTTTTGCATCATGGTTCCTCGTGTGCTTGTTGTCGTTTTCAACAAATTGAACTTGCTCATATTTATGACAAGCTAAATTTTCTTGAATTCCTCCTCACTCGACCTCCTCTCAAAGTTTTCGTTCCCGTGAACAAAACTTCGAATGATGCTTCGTCGTCTTTCTTTTCCAACTAAGGCACTTTTGTACTTTAGTTGTTTGAGTCAATAAATTTTAAGCAATCTTGGAAGATTATCACTATTAGAATACCTTATGCTTTGTGGTCTATTTTCCATTTATTTTGCTTTTGATATTCATATTATGTGTATGAATATTTATCTTGTATGTTATTTCATATTTTTGTAATATGAATGTTATGTGTGTTATCTTTTCCTCTAATTTTATTACACACATTTGTTAAGGAGTTGATCATGGTTAAAATTTAAAATTAATTATGGGTGATTCCATAAATTCTAAATTTTAACCCATTGACATTTTAAATCATCTTTGATTGATTTGGATGTTTCTTTTCTTCCTTTGTTCCACCACTTGAACTATGATGTTGTCAATAAACACTCTTTGGACATACTTAGCAAATGCTTACCTCTAATTTGAGATTTCTTTTCCTTCTCCCTCTCAAGTTAGTTAGTAAGTAGTGCACATATATACATTGGTGTTTCTTTTCTTTATTCTAACCTTTGTGTATTATGTCACCTTAGCTCATTGACTTGGTGCCCCAAGCAAAGGGGAGTAAGCACCAAGGGGGAGCTACTAGCAAAAGTCCGGTTCTTTTCTTCTTCAAAGACTTGTGCTAACCTTTTTGCTTCGACAAAGGGGGAGAAATGATAGTGATAAACTCGTTAATAATTCGAATAAACTTATATTTTACATAAATGAGTTTATAGTTTGTCGTAATAAAAAAGGGGGAGATTGTTAAAGCGAAGCAATGCCTAAAAACATTGTTAGTATTAATTAATCTTTCTTAGTTTTGATCACGACAAATTACAAAGACATTTATTGTCAAACACAATCATAAAACGAATTATCTAACAAACACTACTATAAAGGTAATAATCATTACACTAACACATCTTAATCATGCTTTGTGATTATAAAAGTGATTAGCCTTAAAACTCACTTTTGTCAAACATTACAAAAGATTTTTAATAAACTTTATTTTTAAGAAGATGTTTTACTAAAATGAAAATGCAAATTTGAATATTGCATATTCCATATGCCATAAGAATATCCTTTGAACGTTTAATGTTTAAACAGCCTCAATTATTTCAAATTCACTAAAAGACAAAAAAAAGAGGAGTCTACGCCAGCGGTACCTTAACACCTATGGCGGTTCCTTATCGATAAGGAACCGCGGGCTCCAATAAGGAACCGCGGGCAGATATAACCGTTGGATGTTTTTTCCTATAAATAGTGAATCAAATCTGCATTCTAATCAACCGTTTTTGGACATCTTCTTCAGCCTTCTTTCTCTTTCTAATCCTAGTCATTTGTAAATGATCAGTTAATGTGTTAAGTATGTTTACTCATGATTATCCTCTTGATCTCCTTCTTTACCTTGTCCAAAGAGAAGATCACTCACACACTTGTGATGTGATTAAAGATGTAGCATTGATGAAGATCACCTCCTCCTAAAGATCTAGTCATGTTCATCATTTTTCTATATGTGTCTTGTGTAGATCCAATGTATTTGTGAATACTTGGACTAGTCGTGTTCATCCAAGTTATTTGTGAATACTTGGATTAGAGTTGTGTACATCCATCGCACATGTGTGTGCTTGGATTTATGTTGTGTAGATCCAAGCTAGATGTGTGTATTTGGATATGATTAGTTGAGTTGTAATTAGTTGTTAGTTCTCACTAAACTATAAAGTGATGTGGTTGTGTCTTGTGAGTTCTCATTAAACTATAAAATGATATGTAGTTGTGTTGTGTGAAGTTCTCACTTAGCTTCAAAGTGAAGAGTCGTGAAGATTGGTTCTAGCTTTGGATTGGAACTCGACATCTAGCCTTGTGTCAGAAAATGGTGACGTAGGCAACGTTGTGAAGATTGGTTCTATCTTTAGATTGAAACCCGACATCTAGCCTTGTGTCGTAAAAGAGTGAAGTGGGCAACGTTGTGTAGATTGGTCCTAGCTAAGATTAGGTCTCGACATTTAGCTTAGTATCGGAAAATAATGTAAGCGACGTTGTAAGGTTTTCTCCGCCGCTAAGGGAGCTTGTGGATATTGTGGAAATCTCGAGTAAGGTGTACTCGAGGAGTGGAGTAGGAACGAGGATAAAGCCTCGTTGCTGAACCACTATAAATCTTGGTGTCTTCCTACTAGGTTGTTTCTTTCCTTACTCTTTACTTACATTCATTATCACTACACTTACCATACATTGTTAATGCATTATAATTGAACCTAATCGTTATGCAACTAGCTTTCAAGTAAAAGATAGTTTTGTACACTCACCTAATAGAAAGGAATTTTAATTAGGAGATAAATCGATGAGAAACTATTTAACCCCCCTTCTAGTTTCTACAATTGGTATCAGAGCGATGGTGACACAAGATCGTTGAAGTATATTGTACTTTAAAACTTGGATCGATCCATTGTCTCCTCAAATCAGAAGGTTAAGTTGTACTAAAGTTTTTCTTTGGTCAAAACTAATTTTTGTTGAAAATAAGCCTTTTAAAATGTTAATATTGCATATTACTTAAATTAGTAGTATTAATGCATTTTAGATATACTCTTGAAATGTATCTACTAGTTTGCATCTTGTTATGTGTAGGTACTCATGAAGATAAATCATTCTATTGATTGTGGATTGAGTTACTTACACTTGTAGAAGACTCATCTTCTTTGATTTCCAACATCATTGAATGATGATATCAAGATGGGTAAAAGTGACACTAGTCTTTGAAGACTTAGTAGTCACTATTAGTCATAGTTGGGCTTTGCATCGGCTCCTTGAAATCTTGGAATGCATTTGTGGCCAAGGTACGCTTTCGTTCTTCCACACGCCCTATTGATCATTCTTTTGATCATTAATTGAATATATGCTTGTTCTTGGCATCCTTGCCTTGATATTTATTTGTGGTTTGTGATTCTTTACTTTTTCCCTCTCAAACCTTCATTGCTTGGATACTTGACTCACTATGGAGATGTAGGGTGAGTTAGTAGAAGCTTAAAGTATCGAGTAGGATTTCTATGGTTTGCACCCTTACGGTTAGTAGGCCCTATATCATATGTAACTTGTGCGATTAAGCTCATATCTAGGATGATTAATGAATCCCTTGAGATACCAAACTACTTCATTAAGATGTAGGTGGATTTTATACATTTGGAATTGAAATATTCCAAGGATATTGTTATTGTTAATTCTAGCAATAATTATCCGATCATGTGAGAGAGAAAGTGAATCTATACTTTACTCATATTTTGAGATAGAATAAGACTACTCTTAAAAATGATCTTATTCTATGCATCAAAATTGTTTGGTTTAATTCATTACCAAAGCCGTTTAGACTATCGCCGGAAAGGCACATCTTAAACCACTATATATGTGTTGGAAATACGTTTTTACGTATTTATGAAGGATCGGTCGCTCCAACGATATTTATGTAATGGGCTCGTGATCTACTTAGTAAACGTATAGTCCATATAGCCCACATGTAGGGTGGGCTATATATATCCCCTCCTAGCATGTTAGGAGGGGTTGGTGATTCACATTTTCATAATCAATCTTTACTTTCTCTCTCTACTCTTCTCTTTCTCTCCTTTCTCTCTCTACACCCTCATCTCCCTTCTCATCTTCTTTATATTATTTAATCAATCCATACATCAAATCCATCTAATCAATCATGTAGAATAAGCCAAGATTTACGTAGACCTTCAATTGGTATCAAGAGCCAAGGTTAGATTGGTTTATTCTTGCTTTTATTTTTATTGATTTTGGTGGGTTTTGATTTTTTCAAGCTTAAATCTTAAAAAGTTTGTGTTTTTATGCTTTAAATCATAATGATTTACCTATTTTAAATAAAAATCACCAAACTTTTTATATAAAAATCTTTTCTTTTCTTTTGATTAGGTGAAAGTTTATCATTTTTATCAATTTTTCTATAAACTTCTATAAAAATCTTTTCTTTTCTTTTGATTAGGTGAAAGTTTTTTTGATTAGGATTTTTTTATCAAGTTTATCATCGTTTTATAAAGTTTTATAGTTTTTTTTTACCAATTTTTTTATCAGTCTTATCAGTTTTATCAATTTTAATTTTTTATTATTAGTTTTCTTTTATCAATTCTTTTATAATCAGTTTTTATTATCTATTTTTTTCTATTATCCAATCCGTGTTCTGTTTTCCTTTTTGGTCAAAACTGTCAAAAGTATCACGGTTGTCCAACAGTCATTGATCATCTTTCAGTCCAACAGTCATTCATCGACACACAGACTCATCAGATTATTCCGAACGAATTTTTTTTTTCCGAGTGAACTGAATATTCCGGATAGACCAGTTTATTCCGGATAGACCAGTTTATTCCAGATAGACCAGTTTATTCCGGATAGACCAGTTTATTCCGGATAGACCAGTTTATTCCGGATTGACCAGTTTATTCCGGATAGACCAGTTTATTCCGGATAGACCAGTTTATTCCGGATAGACCAGTTTATTCCGGATAGACCAGTTTATTCCGGATAGACCAGTTTATTCCGGATAGACCAGTTTATTCCGGATAGACCAGTTTATTCCGGATAGACCAGTTTATTCCGGATAGACCGTTCATTCCGGATCAACAGTTATTCCAGATAAAGAAACTCAAACAAAAGAAAGATTCAAACATAACGGGAACAGAGACTCAAAACACTTACCTCGACTCACTGATTCAAGACTCCATTTCTTTTTCAAAAAACAACACTCACCCAAATCAAAACACACCCTCGACCAAATAGACTAAACTGACGACTCGGCACCTACCCAAGCCTCACTCGACTCGATCCTACACTCTCAACAACACCCCAACTCTCGTCTCTCACCCACTCACCCTCGAACACGACCTCATTCAACAACACACAACTCGAAAACCGTACTCGACTCATCACTTACGACAGACCCTCGACAACAGACCATCACAACAGACCCTCGATAACAGACCCTCGATAACAGACCCTCACAACTGACCCTCGATAACCAACGTCAACCAAAAAACCCAACCTCTCGTATTACCCACCCAATACACTCACACTCACCCAAAACACTCGACACCATCCACCCTCAACTCCAACACAAACTCACAGACCAAATACACGACCTCATCACTAGACAGAAAGACTCGACATATGTTAGAAAGACTCGATAGATATCAAGATTAACACACATGCAACAAAACCTACCCGAGACCCTAGTGGATCTTGAAGCTGCTGTCTCTTTAAACCTTCTTCGTGCCTTTCATTTAATGTGATGATCATCTAGCAATATCGGATAACGAACGTGATATGTAATTGAAGGATTGAGTAGTAAAAGATCGGATCTTGATAGAAAGAAGGCGACAGAGATAATAAGAAGGGTCCCAACAGCTTGGTCATGTTTGATTGTTGATTAGAGTTTGGTATTTAAGGTTAGATGTGTGTTGCGGTTGTGAGATTTGGTTAAGAGAGAGTGATTTGGTATTATGAGTGTGTATTTTGAGATTATGTGTTTGTTTCATTTGAGGAGAGAGAGAGAGAGTTGAAAGGACGGAGATAAAGTTTGAGAGAGAGTTTTATAAGTATAGGTTAAGATAGGCGGAGGTAACAAGAAAACAGCCACCAGTAACTCTTTCCTTTACACGTGTTTTGTTTTTCGTTACAAGTGGAAGAAGTGTGTTGATTTTCCAGATTTTTTCATCATTTTATTTTATTCCAATTATCTTTATTTTGATTTTAACTTGGAAATTTTATTTTGGATATTAAATTTTATTTTAATAATCAATTGTTATTTTTATTTTTATTTTTATTTTTATTCAAATTTTTTATTTTGGAAAATTTTGGGATATTAAGTTATAGTCGGGACAAAGTGACGTGACAAAAGTGTCGTGACAACGTGATAAAGTGCCAAGGTTTATTTTGCTGCCGGTTTCTTGATCGGGTTTATTTTATCTACGTTTGAGCCGACAAGAAACTCACGGATCTTTCGTTCGTTTTGTCATATTCCGTGAATTTTCTGTTTCTAAATTTATTCACGAACTGCAAAATCACGAAAACAACCAGAATTCAATGGATTTTTTGAAGTCGACATCAAACGAGGGAGAATCGCATAATTTGCAAAACAAAGTTAGAGAACGTGGCATTACTTCATTTCGAATTCTTCGGTCTCATCTTGTCACTCTTTCATCGATTCAAGGAGGGAGCGAATTTGCGACAATCTTTGGTCAAGATCGTCATATATTCATCGACTCAATATTCACCACTTTGACCCAACTCGCCGAGCAACTCAACCATGACAACTTTAATCACTCTGCATCGGCACCTGCATATAAGAATCTTGTGACACAACTCACGCCTTTCCTCCAATTCAATATCATCAAGCCTGAAAGTTCAGTGATTTGCCAATCATTTCTTCGAGATACACATACCGAGCTTCGAGTTTTCCGTGATACAATTTTGAAACTCATGACATCGGTCTCGTCTTCGATTTATGAAAGATCACGACTTCAGCAAGCGTATGATAATGAAGTGCAAGAATCAATTATGCATATGCAAGAGGAGAATGGTCATACGGTTGACAACTTGGAGCCTAATGATGGCAAGAGCACGGAATCAGGAGGACAACATGATACCAGTGACACATCAGGGAATGTTCACGAGATTTCTCTTGATGATACCTTACCCATTTATGACGCAGAGCCTGCAAACATGGTACAATGTAATGTTGTTTATGATGTATATGCTGTTGACATGCCGCATATTGAGCATTCTGAACCTAATTATGACAAACATGGGATGGACAAGAGTGATAGAAATACCACTTATGATTCATCCGATGTGAGTCATAATGGGGGAGAAAGTGTTCAAAATGCTAAACATCATGATAATTGTCTTATAACTTCTTCATTGACAGCTTCTGATTCCAAGATTAGAGAGCTCGAAACGATTGTAGCTCAACAATCAAAAGATCTTGAGGATGCCAAACTTGAATTTTCTAAGAAAACGGACAAATTTGAAACATACTTTGAAAAACTTGAAAAGTCAAACGTTGTTCTTGAAAGAAAATTGGATCAAAAAGTTTTAGATTCTAAAGCTGAAAAGGATAGTCTTTTGAAACAAATTCAGTTACTAGAGTCTAAATTGGCATCCCAAGATAGATTGCTCAAAGAGAATGAGACTTTAAAAGCTCAAGTCCAAGAAAAGGTTTTTGCTATAGCTGTGTTGAAAAACGAATTAAGGAAAAATAGAGGACCTAGTGTGGACACTAAGCTTGAAAAACCATCGATCTTGGGAAAACCGCCTACAAATCAGTTCGTCAGACAACCGGCTGTCAGACAACCTACTGCATTTAGATCCGAGCGACCACAATCCTCAAGACCACGGTTTGCCTCCCAAGTTGATTTGGTTCATCTTTCTAGACCAGTCACTCCAGCAACTAGGCCCTATGTGACCAAAACAGCTTTAGCAAGACCTAATAACATGATTGCCTCTAGTTTCTCTAAAAATACCAAGACCACGTCTAGAACTAGTTCAAATGACGTTCACCATAAATCTGGTCTAAGGGAAGCTATTCAAAAGACACAAGTAAGAGATAAGACTTTCAAACCTAGATAGATGCCTTCTAGATTACCCAACACTGCTAACTGTAGCACGTCAAATCTTAGGAGCATCAATCAATCGTCCAGGAATTCTAGATCTTACTCGGACATTAAATATGCTACTTGTAAAACATGTAGAAAATGTGTCTTTACGGCAAATCATGATTCTTGTATCAAGAAACTTCTTAATGAGGTGAACTCCCGTGCTAGAATTAAGTCCTAGTGGATAGCTAAAATCAAACCCTTTGGTAAAGTTTGGCGCCCCACTGGTAGAACTTTCACTCTTGTAGGAAACGAGTGCCCTTTAACTAGGATAATCTCCGATTCTACTAAGTCTACTAGGAAGGAAACTGATAAAGATGATACTTCACTTAAGCATGAACTTAAGGTTTTCTATAAACGGAAACGTTTGCCAACTAAGACAAGTGAATCATCCACTTAGGTCGCCTCTGGCACAAGAAAAGCCAACCATGAACCCCCACGTGCTTCTAAAATAGATATCGCTAACCCATGCAAAAGTATACAAACTCCTAATGAGAATGCAGGTACCAAAGTTGATGTTCCAAAAGAACGAAGCGGTCCAATCGTTGTATACCGTTCAACTAAGGACACTCTTAGAGTTTGGTTGCTGAAGAAGCAGATATCGGAGAAACAAGTGTCTCAGGGGATTCATGGTTAAGCTTAACAGATGGATCATAGGCAAATCACAGTCTGTGACCCGTTCTTCAAAGAAAGGAAAGTTTATTGCCGATGATAAACTTATCCTAACAACGAGAAATTCATTTTTCTCGGGCATGAGCTTATATTAAAAACATTCCACGTTTTTAAGCTCATGCACAAAGGCTCACATTCAAATCACAGTCTGTGACCCGAACTTCAGAGAAAGGGAAGCTTATCTCGTCAACGATAACTTACCCTCACAACGAGAAATTATTTTTTCTCGGACACGAGCTTACACTAAAACCATTCAACGGTTATAAGCTCGTGTATAAGGCTTATAGATAAATCACAGTCTGTAACCCGTTCTTCAAAGAAAGGGAAGTTTATCTCGCAACGATAACTTACCCTCAAAACGAGAATTTAAATTTTCTCGGACACGAGCTTACATTTAAAGCTATTCAAAGGTTTTAAGCTCGTGTATATGGCGTATAATCACATCACAGTTTATGCCCCGGACTTTAAAGAAAGGAAAGTTTATCGCCGATGATAAACTTATCCTAACAACGAGAAATTAAGTTTTCTCGGGCATGAGTTAATATTAAAAACATTCGAAGTTTTTAAGCTCATGCACAATGACTTACAGTTAAATGTCCGACTGTAACTCGAACTTCAAATAAAGGAAAGTTGATCTTTTTATGATAACTTATCCTTATAACGAGAAATTAACCTTTCTCGGTCATGAGCTTGTATTAAAACATTCGAAGTTTTAAGCTCAGAAAGGAAAGTGTATCTTTTAAATAAGAGAACTTTTCCTCATAACGAGAAATTAACCTTTCTCGGTCATGAGTTTTCCGTTAAAACAGTCAAAGTTTTCAAGCTCATGAAAAACGACTTCTAAGTAAATGTCAGCTTAGGACTCGTCCTTCAGATAAAAGGAAAGGTTATCGCCGATGGTAACTTATCCTTACAACGAGAAGTTTACAACTTCTCGGACTTGAGCTTTCCTAAGATATTCCAAATCTTAAGCTCAAGTAATTGGTTTTCAAAACTTTGAACACAATTTTTCAAGAATTTCTCAAAAGGTTTTTCTAAATCTCTCAAAATTGTGTGTTCAAAAACGTTTTGATAAAAAGAACATGTCTTCTAGAATCGATAATATTTACGAACCTAGAAATTTCATTCAATAATGACACGGGGTTGTAAATAAAGTTCGAGCAGAAGTTTAAAAGATTTAAAACATGCTCCATATGGTTTGCTATTATTTCCGATAGTAACCCGCTTTTGACATTGAAGTCAAGCATTTCACCGGAAAGCTTTGACTCCAAAATCCGAAGTTATCAACTCCACAATCCGAAGTTCGTTGCAATTGATATCTACATACTAGACGATGCGACTACTCAAACGACGACTACAACTCTTTAAGTAGAACACGGGTCAACAATTGAGGGGGAGCAATTGTCAAGCGTTCAGACTATTCGATGCCGAAAGTGCCAATGTTCACAAGTTGGTGTCAAGACAACGATATCAATTGTCCATGTGGTGTAAAGGAGAAGATAATTTCAGAAGTTACGAGGAAGACCAACATTCGTGAACAAGAACCATGTGCTTCTTTCATATGATGTTCTCCATCATTCAGGTCCAACCTCGTAATTAGCTAATCTTGTGAATTCATTATCATATATGATCTTTGCACGTGATAAATACCTTACACTTGTGTTTAAAAGGTATTTAATTTACGTTTCAAGTAGACCCTCATTAATTTGAGGGGGAGCTTGTGTAACTCATGAAGATAATTGGATTTGCATTTTTCTTCCCAAATTTTCTTAAAATGCTATTAAATCAATTGATATTAAAAAGATCGATTGGGTTAATATTTTTAATATGGGGGAGAAAATGTGATTTAATATGGGAAATGATTAATTGGTTTGACTTAACGTGTTAGCTCATCCCGACATGTGCGAAATGTTTTCGGATATCGTGGCATATGTTAAGGGGGAGCAAAATGGATTTGCACTTCAAAATGGATTTCATGGTGACATACACTTACCCAAAACATCTCTATTCACGACAGTGAAGATTGTGGTGACATAAGGATGGTAGGATAGGTTAAAGTCCAATGATTTCTCTAGAACCGGAGGAATCTTCCCAATGACATTCCATAGCTAGAAATAGTAGTCCTTAGGAAAGATGGAGAAAGATTGTGAACGTAGCTGAATGCCGACCAAGTACTTAAGTTAGCACTGGAACAATCACAACAAGGTGCTAGTGATGACGTATTGGTAAGCATTGAAGGGGTTGAAGAATGAAAAAGAATTGTAAAGATAAAGGGTGTAAAGAAATTAGCCCTCCTTACAACTTAGTTAGAAACCGGGTCAATTCATATGCTATTGAGATCATTTTTAATGATTCTTGATATTGAAGATAGATATCATGGACCCAGTGATGCAAGGCACAACCCATCCCAGCTAACTCAGATATCTCTCAAAAGATATTTGTTTTAATCACACGGAGAAAACGCATTATCTATTGATTTATTCACTCCGAATAAATTGGTATTGAAAAGGTGGCACTCCTCTCCAGCCTCCGATCACTAAAATCCAAAATGCACGATCGAGTTTAGAGCCATTTGGGATCATCAAATATCTCATTAGGACACATTTTCATTATTCCTTGCTTGTTCACACAATGTGAAAAGTAAGAAAGATATTAAGAGTCCTACACAAAATCTTCATGATCTTGCCTGAACATCCGAGTAATACGAAAGTATTTACAATGAAGATGGAAATCCTTCTTGAGCGAACGTCAAAAAGCTCATGGTAGGTGCTTGTGCGATTCTTTATGAATCAAACTTGTGATAACTGGAAAGCAACAGTGGTTTAAACTCTTAAATGAATTTAAACACGTTCCAAGCCTCTACGCAATATCTTAGTGATCTTGCCAGAACATTCAGAGTAAGACTATTAAGTATTTACAGTGACGAATGGAAATCCTTCTAGTGTTAACATCAAACAGCACTTGGTAGGTAACTTGCAAGATTCTATATGAATCAAGCTCGTGACAACTGGAAAGCAACGATGATGCGGTTCTCAATTGAACTTCACTTGTTCCAGGAACATGAATTGACGGCTTCAAATCCTGCGGATAATATTATCCAAATGATTCACTCTTTACGTTCGCAGTCCGCTTTGGACGGTCGAGTAAAGAGAACGGGTTTACCCGCGAAATCTTGTCAAGGAGGTTCTTTACTGAAACTACCTGCCACAAGTACGATATTTAATATCGTCCAACGGTCTTCACCGACTGGAGGTAAAATGATACCGAATTAGAATGAAATGTTCAAGGCCATTTCATCCGTGTATATGGTTTGTTGCTAACTGTCTTATGCAGCGTAACAAGAAGGTGGCATTGCGGTGTACAATCCAGAAGAAGTCGTCACCACATGCTTATACTACATACAATTAGTACTTCAACAAATTCAAGAAAGTCTGAAGGTCAAGTCTTCCGCTGTATCAAACTCTGAAGCTTTCAAGAATTTAAAGGTATAAGTATGGGGAACATGAAGTCACGAAGAGGCGAATATCACAAGTGATGAATGCACAAGGTCAAGGCAAGGAAACATGCTCAAGACTTAAGTCAAAGATCACATCAAGCTTATTCACAAGAACAAGATCGAAGACTCAAGCATAGATGTTAGGTTTAAGATTTTGTAAAAAGATGTGACCTCCCTTAGGGGGAGATTGTTGGAAATACGTTTTTCCCAATAAAGTCTCGGTCACATCTTAGTTAGCATAGATCACGAGATATAGAATATTTAGAACTTTGTCTCTTGGAGCGACCTCCCTTAGGGGGAGATTGTTGGAAATACGTTTTTACGTATTTATGAAGGATCCGTCGCTCCAACGATATTTATGTAATGGGCCCGTGATCTACTTAGTAAACGTATAGTCCATATAGCCCACATGTAGGGTGGGCTATATATATCCCCTCCTAGCATGTTAGGAGGGGTTGGTGATTCACATTTTCATAATCAATCTTTACTTCCTCTCTCTACTCTTCTCTTTCTCTCCTTTCTCTCTCTACACCCTCATCTCCCTTCTCATCTTCTTTATATTATTTAATCAATCCATACATCAAATCCATCTAATCAATCATGTAGAATAAGCCAAGATTTACGTAGACCATCAATATGACACAAGCTCTTCACATCATCATTTTGAAGAATGCCATTTGTCCTTTGAGCATTGTCCTTTGTCTTGATTCACTTCTCTTGACTCCTCTCCCTTTGCCTTTTTGCTACGAGTAGTCATTCGTTTATTTCGGTCTTTTCCTATCTCGATTCAACTCGTAATCCTTCAACAAGGCATTATTACCCAGTGTTGTGGTGGTCCAATGATATCCTAAAAGGTTTAAGATATATTTTTAAGTATTTTAAAAATTTTGGTTTTCAAAAATTCATCGTTTTTCTTTGATAAAAACCTGCCTCTGTAGGCGGTTCTTTATCTTGGCGGCTCAAAGGCGCGGTTCCTTATCGATAAGGAACCGCGGGCAGTAGCTTTTGTCAGAGCGCCAATTTTATTAAAATATCTTTTTCAAACTTGTCTTTCTCTCTCCTTCACACACAACAAATGTTTTTCTCCATTTTTCCACCATTGTTGAAGCTTCAAAAACCTTCAATCAATTAAATTAATTGATTCAAATTCATGAGTTCGTGGGTTTCACTCATCCATCATCCAAGACCAATTAATTGTAAGTTATCTCTTTCAATTTCATCTAATTTGTTCTAGGGTTCATACATTCATAATTGGGGATTTTTAAAATTGACATTGAATATGAATCGTACTAGGAATAATAGTTGACATAGTATTGTTACTATGATTCCTTAGGTTCATATTCATAGAGATCTCACTAAAACCTGTGGAAACCTTGGTTTCATCGATCTTTTAGCTACTAGGAATGATCATTGTTCATATGATTAACATAATCAAAGCAGAATTAGAACAACAACCATTAACAAGGTGTTTAGGCACAATAACACATGAATTAAACAAAAGGGTTGCTAATTATATTAATAATCAACAACCACTAGACGTGTATACATTAATCCCACGTCTAGTGCAACACACGCTTTAGGTTTACATTGTATATGAAGTTATAAAAACCTAATAACCCTTGGTTCCTTTTATAGAATAAGGATTAGGGTTTTACAAAGATAACTATGAATAAACATGAATATCTTCTATTTAAATAACTAATACAAAATATATTCTGCATACTTATCCTAAATAGAAGATTCCAACAACGTTTGACTTTTGTTGACTTCTGTCAACGTCTGATTTACTCTTGACAACGCCTGGATTACACTTGTCAACGCTCAGACAAATGCCTTCATGTTTTCTTCGTTTTTGAGTTTCTGCCACATCAACTTTTTGACCCAACAATCTTCCCCTAGTTGATGTCGGCAAAACTCTTTGTGTATCTCTTGTAAGTTGTACATCATCTTCAAACTGCTTCCCCTCAATTGTAGCATGTATGTCTTCCCCTTTTTGTCACATCAACAGGTAAGTAAACAATGTACACAATCTTGAAGATTCTCCAAATGTAGGCTCTATGTAATGATTTTGAAGAAAAATAAATATAATATTCTTGATGTAGAAGTAGAGTAACCCAAACCTATGTTCCATGTCTTGTATATTCACATGATAAAGAACTTATACTCATGGCACAAAGTATAAGTAGACCTCGATACCTTGTCAATATTCTCATCCTTTGTGAGACACTGAGCACGATAATATAACTCCTTCAAGTGTTATGACAAGTCTTCGTCACCAACCATTAAAAGCACAAACAAGTTATCTTGAAAGTTAGTTGTCATGCTAATTAATTTCAAGATATGATAGAACATAACCTCACGAAAATCTTCTTCAAACATCAAACTTACCATACGAATTCTTCCCCTTAAGCCAACACGTCTTCATGATGAGTCAATATCTTTATATGTAAAAGTGTTACTGAATAACTCTTTCACAAGGCCATCCCGATTACATAATCCAATAAATTACTTCACGAATTGTTTCTAACTCGCATTAAAATCATTAATACCTTTTAAAAATATCCGATCCATAAATATCAACTTGATATTCTATATAAAAACGGAGATGCCATGTACCTTTGCGTGTAAATACCTCTTTTTGTGTGCCAAAATCGTATCAATTTTCCAAACAGCCGCTATTCCTTTTGTTGTCCAACATCTTCCTTTGTCCAAGATATCAACACTGTGTGATGTCCAATATCGGACAACACTTTTCAGCATTTGAAAATGTATATATCAGACAACAAGTGTCAACGCCTCCTGTCAGCGTCAACTTTATTCCTGTCAGCGCCAATATTGTACCTGTCAGCGCCTAACCATCAGCGCCTCATCCATGCCTTGTCAGTGTCACACCAACATCTATCAGCGTCACACCAACATCTATCAGCGTCTAAATAACATACATCCGCGGCTAATTGATCTAGGGTTTTATAAACCCTAAATCATGATTTTATGTGAAAACCATAAACTGCAGTGAACTTTGACATCGTATATCTTCTTCATGAGAGCTCAGATCGAAGATCCCTTCAGTGAGATCCTAGACACAAGTGTCAAGAACCTACAACGCGTATTTCACGACGATCCAACGGTTAACGAAGGATAAATCACGTTTTTACTATTACTGTTCACAGAAAACAGCATATGACCACTGCTGATTTTGATGCTTAATAACTTTTTCTTGGGGATAGATCTCGACAATCCCTCTGGTGGATATCTAGATATATGTGTGTAGAACACACACAAAAAATTTCGTGGCAATCCAACGGTTCAATAAAATGTTATGGCCTTCTGAATACTATTGCGCACACAAAAACGCCCAGAAAAACATATACGAATTTTTCTTTTCTTCTCAAAACACGAACACCTAGTTGGTCCTAGCATCACGAGCCACAAGGCTCTGATACCAACTGTGTAAACCTTGGTTTCCTCGATCTTTTAGCTACTAGGAATGATCATTGTTCATATGATTAACATAATCAAAGCGGAATTAGAACAACAACCATTAACAAGGTGTTTAGGCACAATAACACATGAACTAAACAAAAGGGTTGCTAATTATATTAATAATCAACAACCACTAGACGTGTATACATTAATCCCACGTCTAGTGCAACACACGCTTTAGGTTTATATTGTATATGAAGTTATGAAAAACTTAATAACCCTTGGTTCCTTTTATAGAGTAAGGATTAGGGTTTTACAAAAGATAACTATGAATAAACATGAATATCTTCTATTTAAATAACTAATACAAAATATATTCTGCATACTTATCCTAAATATAAGCTTCCAACAACGTTTGACTTTTGTTGACTTCTATCAACGCCTGATTTACTCTTGACAACGCCTGGATTACACTTGTCAACGCTTAGACAATTACCTTCATGTTTTCTTCGTTTTTGAGTTTCTGCCACATCAACTTTTTGAACCAACAAAACCCACTTGTAGAACAAATCCGAATTTTGACTAAATATTTTGGTTGATTGATGGAATTGATATGAACCCATGAACAAGTTGGTAATGGCATTGTTAAATGCTTACATAAAAACCTTGTTTTTGAAAAACCAATGTTCTAGTTCATTGTTGATTTTGCATAGTTCATATGTTTTGATCAATGGTGAAATGGTTACATTGTAAACATGAGAATGACAAGGTTTAATCCCTTGTTTGTCAAGTTATTGATGAAACACATTCTCATCTTTTGAAATTTTGACTTTTAATTTTTCATATGAGTGATTGGAGAAATATCTTTGTTTGTTGTATTTAGGTACTAATCATGCCTTCGGAATATCAAAGAGATCATCAATACACTAGACGATATATGCCAAACCTTTCTCAAATTGTTGCTTCTATCCAACTCCAAAACTCCTATTCGTCTCTTTTAAAACGTTGTTTCCATGAAGGTAGAACTGTTAATGTAGAAATTACGGGTTATGACTATATCAAATCTATGTTTGAGCCTACGGGGTTTGATTGTTTGCTTTACATAGATGAAGTGATATATCCAGTTTTTCTTTTAGAGTTCTTTAGCACCTATTCTATCTTTGAATGCAATGGTAGAATATTCTTTAGATTATTATTGAATGATCAAGTCATTCAATACTCCCTTGAAACTTTTGGTCAAATTCTTGGTGTGCCATTTGAGGGTACTTGTCATTTCACGGACAAATAGAGACTTGATGCTCTCTATGAATCCAACGATAAACCTCCAAATGAAAACTATGAAGTTGATCTCGAGTTTATCCTTGAAATCATTTCCAAAGAGCGTGATGGAAACGTTGTGAGAAGCCTTCATTCTAATAAACGACTTGTAAATCGTTATGAGGTTCTCTCAAGCGACCTTAAGGATTTTATGGTTCGTTGGGCCGAGATCCTTTGGGATAATGTATTTTGTCTTGGTGGAAACCAGGATCACATTCCGACATGTATGGTGCATATGCTGTTTTGCATCTTTACCGAAACCAAGTACAATTTGGCATACTATATCGCTCGACGAATTAATTATGCTCTTTCCAAACCCAAAACAAATCTACCCTATGCTATGCTACTTACTCGCCTCTTTAAGAGGTCTGTTCATGATTTCCCCTTCCTTGACTTTTCTCGCTTTCAACCGGTTCAACAGGTGATGTTACCTATTCAAGAGGTATATGAAAGAAAGCCTAGAAGTGATAAAGGTTCGAGAAAACATAATCAACAAGAGTCCGATGAAGAGGACTTTGATATGTCACCAAGTGATGGTGGTGACATAGGTACTAGTGCTCATGTCGGCTCTTCAAGTAACTCCCGTCAATCCACAAACTCATTCGTGGGTGGACTTGAAGACTTAGCTCCTCCTCCTCACCATTCCACTAGTGAAGTACCGGAAGACCTCAACATGGAGTGTCTCTACCGTGAAAATCTTAGGACTCGAGGTGAGTTGTTCGAACATCGAGTGGAGTCAAGAAAGGGATTCAAATACTTGGGGAACTTGATCAAGGGCTTTGGCAAGAAAAGAAGATAAAGACTTTGATTTGATTCAAGGAGAACATGTTGTTGAACATGCTATGTGTTGAACATTTGCTTTCTTTTCTTTTATGTTTGTGTATTAAATATTACTACTTGTTTGGATTGCTAACTATCTTAATCCTTAATTAACTATGTAATCGTTCGTTCAATTTACATAGCTTTGTGCTAATTATGTGCTTGTTAGCCTCCTAGATTTTGACTTATAGTTAACTTTGGCTTGATATTTACATGTGTGAAATCTGGGCTTACCAAAGTGTAAGGGAGTGCATTTTTATGTGACCACTGGACGCGGTTCCATATCGAACGCGCGGTTCTTTAGCGATAAGGAACCGCGCACCTACGTAAGGAACCACCTGTTCCTATTTTGACAGAATCTTTGCTTTACACTGTTTTCCTTAATCTGTGTAAAAATTTGATAAATTTTTTGAAAAACCTGCACTTTCCTAAACTAGGGTACCAAATTTCATTATTCACCTAAAATGATTTTAACCCATTACTAGTTTGGATCACTCCCTTCTCGTCTTAAACCCCCTCATGCTGATTGTGTTCTTCATCCCTTCAACTCTTCTCTAAACCTTAACACACAACCATGGTGTCCACTAGAACATCCACTTCTTCCAAAACCTCTTCCTCAAAAAGAAGCCTCAAAATTAAGATCAAGATACCCAACATTGGTTCTTCATCTTTTCACACTCCCAAAAATGAGATCTCTCCCATTCTCATTTCATCTTCACCTTCACCACCCCTTGCTCCATGCAAGACAAACTCAACCCATGGTACTAACCATTCTCATGGTTCTACCTCATCTTCATTCCAATCAAGAATGAATGAGCTCTCCTCACCTTTCACCCTAGTCCTCCTTTGGATGGGATTTCTCAACCTCAACCTCTACAAAGTATCCCCTTTGTACTTGAGCCTTTGATCACCTCTCTTTTCACTCCACCAAACTCTCATATCTCACCCTTGGACACCATGCCTCTACCACTTCATCCACATTCTAACACCAATGCTCCTATTTTGGGCATTCCTATCCCTCACTTCATGGGTGATCCTTACTTCTTTGGGTTCTTAGAAGCTCATGGTGCAAATTGCCCATGTTGTCTCTATAATAACTACATCATTCAAAACCCAAGGATGGAGATGCTTGGCCTTCATAGAAGGTTGCATGACTTCTTGCTTGTCTTGTTCTCCATGCCTCCTCCTAGGAGATGAATGATGGTTTTCAAATTAACATGCTTTTAAAAAAGAAGGTCAAGCCAAAGAGAACTATGAACTCAAGACCTAGTTGTTAGCTATCTTTGTAGTAGTTATTTAGTTCTTGTATTTCCTTTCCTTTCCCTCATGATTTTTCATGTGGATGATTTATGGATTTAGTTTTTTTATGTACTTTAATCTATGTGATCACATTAAACAACTTTAATTTATTTAAAATTGAACCTAAATCTATTACAACCTCTAAAAACTTGACTTAAAATTGGACCAAAATGTTATTTAAAAATTTTTCACCCTGTGTCAAGACATTCTTTGTGAATGTGTTGCTTTTATGCAACCCTAGCATACTCTTGTGCTAAAAGAGGTAAAAATCCAAGATTTGCAAATTTTTGAAAAAAGTCTTATCTTTGTCCAAAACTTTTCAAAATCTGGTTTTGTAGTCCACTGGACGCGATTCTCAAGCCTCCAGGCGGTTCTATATCGATATGGAACCGCGGGCCTCTTTAAAGAACCGCGCCCAGTAAAGCCGATTTTGGCTTATTTTTTGTCTTTCTTCTTTGACCACTGTTTTGGTTAAGATTCTTTGTTTACCCAGTTTGGCTAAACATTCTCTAAAACCTTTCTTTTTCATTTCAAATCTTTAACTTGTCTATTTTCTTTTAATTCTTCTTTTTTGGGAGTTCTTTCCTTCATCCCTCACAATGCCTAATTCTTCCTTTTCTAACCTTTACATTTCTTTGTCACACTCTTCTCAACCTAAAGCTTCTTCTTCTAAGCTTTCAAAGAAACTGAAAATCCCGGTAAAACCCATTTGGATAAACAAGAACAAGAACCCTCATGATTCTTCTTCTCCAAAATCCTCCAAGAATTCCTCTTTCTCTCCGATTCAATATTGGAATGAGACTTACTCTATAAATCTAATTACCGAAGAAAAAGAAATTCTTCCACCACCACCTAAACCTTTCAACTCTCCTCAACTCAATGACCTAAATTCTTTCCCTAACCTCACTAGGCATTATGAATACTGATATGAGCAAAAACTCATATCAATTAATCAACAAATCACTCTAAAACACATAGCAAATACATAACTTTTGTGCTATAAAAGCAGTATTATGTGGTATGTTTTGTGTTTGTGTACAAATAGGTAAGAAGGATACATTTTCAGCAAACAAGGAGAAAATCAAGCTAAATTGGATGAAAAAGACAAAGAAGGATCAAGAGTGACAAGACTTTGAAGACAAAGGACCTATCTTGACAACATTTCAAAGATGAAGGACCAAAAGTGTACATTTGCCAAAGTCAAGATCAAAGTCAAACATGGTCAACCAACAAATCAACCAAGTCAAAAGGGTCAAAAGAAGCAAGAATGCAAGTTGAAGGATCATTTTTGCCAAAGGAATGAAGATTCTAGCTTAAAATACAAATCTGCCAAGTCAAGGGACTGAAACTGCCAAACTTGCAAAGTAATTTTGGGCTCAATCCGTGTGTGATGGTTTTAACCAATGAGAAGCAAGGAAATAAATCATTTGGATCGCCACATAAGCCCACTCACAGCCGTCTTCATTTAATAAGTAAATCCCAATAGTGCAATCCACCACTCCCTCTATTGGCCAATCATATTTCAGTATAAAGATAATGATCCGTGTGCTCTTCTCTCCACCAACCACAACATGCCACGTGGCTTTCTTCTCCAACAACTTTGCCAAAACGTGGATTTAGCTAGAGGCGTTTTCACAAGAAAAGTTCTATATGAAAATTGATCGCAAGGATGAGACGACCACAACCCAACAACTCAATTAAGCTGACAACAACTCAATCAAAAATCCCCAATTAAGTTCTTCACCTGCAAATATCAATTAGCATAATTGGGACACGTGGAGCTCAATGATTGGCTTGGACACGTCATTCTTCCCAACAACTTCACTTTCTCATTCTATAAATAGGGTAGCAGGCTCTCATTTGTAGATAGTTAGCTAGTGTGAAAAACACACACACTAGACATTTTTTTACTCTCTCTCATTCTGTTAGCAGTTAGTAGATAACAACTCTCAAGAGCCTGACAACCTCTTGAGAGTTTGTTAGTTAGTTGTAACCTCCTTTGTAACAACCTTTCATTCAAAATCAATAAAAATTCAAATTTCCTTCCAATTCTCTCATTTCTCTTTCATACTATTCATACACCATTGTTACTGTTTGTTTCTAGTGATCATAAGTGATCATTAGAAACCTTGTTGAAGATTGTTGCTGTTCATTTCATCCAGTAGTTGTGTTCATTGTTTTGATCATTCCATTTAAAGAATTTGGTAGATTTTGAAGGTTTCCAGTTCAACAATGGAGGTTAAGAGTTGATTAGCTGTTGATTGGTAGATACTAGTGCTAAGGTGGTGGTTTAGCACTAGCTAGATAGCTCAGCGCTACTCTACTTCATCAATGGAGGCTTCTAATCTCAAGGTGTACCTTTTCTACATTTTTGTTCCACTCAAGAGTTGAATGCATGCTAAATTCCTAGATCAGAACTTGTTTGCTTGTATGATCAAAGATGTTTAGCTGAGAACTGAGTTGTGTTGATTGATTGAGTAGCTTATTGGTAGCTTAGCAATTGTTTACTAACATATATCTACATTTTGTTAAGTTTTTAGCTGTCATATAGCTTGCCTTAGCATTGTGGTATAGGAGTGTTGCATAGCCTAAAATTAGTTTCTTTTCATCTCATTTTGCTAGTAAAACTTAGCCTGTAATCAATCTTTAATCAGTCTTGCTTCTAGCTAAAATTCCTTTAATAGAATTCTACTAAAATTTGTAACTAGTGTTTGGCAACCAGTTTTAGAGTAAGATCTAGAGTTAATTTTTGCTCAAATCTTGTTAATCTTTTGTCACTTAGCCATTTTAAGTCAAGTTCATTAGTTATCATTCACTTTCTAGCAAGTTCTTTGGTCAAATAGGTCAATTGCACTAAAGGCTTTGGGTCATTTTGTTTCAAAATCTGATTTCAGAAAGTATTGATTTTCAAATCATTGCCATTTCTTTGTTTCTTGATGAATCTTCCTAAAATTAGTTTCTAGCTCTTACTTAACATATGTAGTTTAATCCTTAAGCAGGAAATTCTACAGTATTCAGTAATAAGCTAGGAATAAGCTGTAGAATAAGCTTTGAGCATTCTTTATTTTCTGTGATAAAAACCTAGACTGTTTTCTCATTCTAGCTTATCCACTTCAGAAACCTAGCCATTTTCTTTCATAATTCCCTTTAAAAAGTGTTCCTGGTTTAGATTTGAACTTTTCAGCTTTTTGGATTTTTGGTCAACAAAAGTCAACATAAGCTCTTTCTAGCTTATTTTCGTTTTCTGAGCTTATTAATGGACCATTTTTGATAAGACAAAACTTCCCCTTCTTATTTTAAGCTGATTAACAAGTTTTTACATAGAAATTAAGTTGTGGACGTTTGGCTTATTAGT
The DNA here is from genome assembly GCA_025667525.1 of Glebionis coronaria. Classification (NCBI taxonomy): domain Eukaryota; kingdom Viridiplantae; phylum Streptophyta; class Magnoliopsida; order Asterales; family Asteraceae; genus Glebionis; species Glebionis coronaria. The sequence goes on from CM046879.1 coordinate 100,331,719, forward strand.
TAGCTTATTTCGGGCTTATTTCAAATAGCTTATTAGAGTTCTACTTAGTTTCAGCTTATGCCCTTTTACAAGTCTAGCTTAAATTGAATTTTAAGTCGTTTGCAACTTGTTTGAGCTTAATTGGTTAAGATTTGAGCTTATACGAGCTTGTTGAAGTTCTTTAGCCCGTTTTTGTTATTAAACTTTTGAAATTGCAGTTTAGTCCCTAGGTTGTTAATCAGTTACATTTTTGGCTAATTTTCCCTAATCTTTAGGGTTTGTTAGGTTAAGTCCCTCTATTTTCAAGTTAGTTAACAATTTACTAGTCACTTTTCAAAGTTAGTTAGAGTTAGTTACTTAGTTAGTTACATTTGCACAATTGGTCCTTGTAGTTAAATGATTTACATTTCAAGCATTTTAATTTTCAGAATTTACATTTCCAGCCCTTTACTTTCATAGATTTACACTTTTGTCTTTACTTGAATAATAATGTGGTATTTGACAATTTGTTTTACGGTTACGTAGTTAATATTTTTCATTTTTACTTGATTGTTGAATTAGACGTAGAATATCCAAATACCTTTACCAACCAAAAAAAATCATAAACTCGATCTTGTTAGGACTTTCAATTTGTTAAGAACTGAGAAAACGAACTTCAACTTTACACATTTCAAATGGCGCCGCTGCCGGTTCTTTGACTTTACGAGAGACTATCGATTGACGGTTTTCATTGGCTTTTGGGATCCGTTCACCTCGTGAACGTTATTTTTACGTATCATAAATCAAAAACAAAAAAAAATCAAATATATAAAAATACATAAAAACTAAAAAATTAACAAAACAATTCTTTTCCTAAAGAATTGACCAAACAAATTAAAAAATCCAAAAAGCAATCTTTTTCCTAAGAGATTGCACCCAAAAATATATATTATTGGATTCTCTCGGTTTTTATGTACATATAGTATTTTCTCTTAAAAACTCATAAATACAAAAATATTTTCCATATATTATTATAAGTAAATACGTATACGTATAAGAACAACCAATTCACATATTCTCCATAAGTATTGCCAAGGCAATACACCGTGTTGAGGGGCGCTCCGGTCCTTGACACGTGTATCGATCAAACAAAATAAAGCAAGAATAGATAAATACTTCCAATAAGCAACAATTCGAATAATACAAACAATTAAGTGAATAGAAAGGCGATGTGCTATAAAATGCCATCTAAGGGTCAATAGGTACTTAAGTGCTTCACGCCACCTAACCCCCCGTTCACTTGTGAGTATTCTAAGAAGGAAGGCTTCATTGGGGGTCTTGCACCCAAGTAGTACATACGTATATTATTATTTTCTTGTGGATATTTCATATTGATACTCGAAGGAGATAATCCTTTTCTCTTCAAAGTCACATGAGAGCTTCTCTCTCATTCCTCGTATTGAGTTGCATGCTCACTCGCGGGCGTGCACAAATACCGATTGGTGTACAACCCCTTCCTCCGAAAAGGAAGAAAAAGAGAAAGAGTAGGAACACCACCGTCCATCAAGCCGATCACGAGAATCGTGCTTTGATTCATCCACAACAAGAAGCCATGGCCGGAGTTGATACTCGCTCTTTGATGGAGCAATTGCAATCCAATGTTCATGGATATGCCGATGCTATCAAGATACCCGATATTCCCGCAAACACATTTGAGCTAAAAACATCCATGATTAACTTGGTTTCAAACACACCTTTTTATGGAAACAAGAATGATAATCCTCATGATCACCTTAAGAGATTTCTTGCTCTTTGCAACACCATTAAGTACAATGAAGTTCCCCATGATGCCATTAAGTTGATATTGGTGCAATTTTCACTAGAGGGTCCGGCTAAGCATTGGTTAGATACACAACCACCCGAGAGTATTACCACATGGGATGGTTTCACTACTAAGTTTTTGAACAAGTTCTTTCCCCCATCTAAGACCACGGGTTTGAGGAACTTAATTATAGGCTTTCAACAAAAACCTAGTCAAACCTTTAGTGATGCTTGGGAGGAGTATAGAGAGTTATTGAGGAGATGCCCTAACCATGGATTGGATGAAGTTCACCAAATCAATACTTTCTACAATGGCCTTAAACCTCATCACCAAGACTCACTCAATGCTTCCGCGGGAGGAAATATTCTTCTTAAATCCATTCAAGAGGCTTGGGATATTATTGAGACCAAAGCAATGGTACAAACAAACACTCAGTTTGAAGAAAGGGTTCATGTTATCCAAAAACAATTTTCAAACACCTTGTGATAACCAATTCCTCAAGAATCACCAAGAGATAATTAAAAAGATAGATATGGATCATGAGATGAGTTTTAAGGCACATCAAGAATTGATCCAAGCTATTAAGAGCCTTTCATTGAACAATTCTACAAATGATGTGCATGCCATTACCCTTTCATGTGAGACTTGTGGAGGTCCTCATTCCTATCATCAATGTGATAAGGTGCAAAGCTATCAAGGGGAGTGTTATGCTTATCAAGAGGAACATCGTAAACATTTCAAGCCAAATATCAATCCAATAACCTTTCTTACAAGTCTCAAAATTAACTTACTCCACCAGGATTCCCACCCCAACCACCCACCCAACTTCAACAAAATCCTCCTCAATTGTTACAAAGGAATCAAGGTCCAAGACCACATTTCCAAGGGAATAACTACAAGGCACCTAACAATTTTCAACATCAAGGAAATAACTTTTATCCACCACATCAAGGATTTAATCAACCACTTCCACCCTTCCCAAATCAAGGATATTCTCAAATTCCCAGTCAAGGTTACCCTCAATCTCAAAATCAAGGATATGGGCTACATGAGACTCATGAGTATGTTGAGAAGAGAATTCGTGAAAGTGAAAAGAGAATGAATGACCAAATGAAACTTGCAATGGATGCACAAACCAATAGGCTTTTAATGGCATTCAATCAAAGACCACAAGGGGATTTACCATCTAACACACAAGCAAATCCAAGGGCAAATGTCAATGCTATTACAACAAGGAGTGGAAAGTCAACAAAGGATCCTTCACCTCCTAAACCTCCTATTGTTAAACCCACTTTTGTTCCTACATGTGACAAGCCTTCTACATCTATTGCACCACCTCACAATGCTCCCATTCAATCAAACACGCCTTCTCAACCTATTCCTACTTCTCCTTTATCTTCCACAACTCCCAATGAAGAAGCTATCAAAGACAAATCTTCCACTATAACACCTACACCTAAACCAACTCTTCCTTATCCTTCAAGGTTGAAAAAGGACAAGTTAAAGAACAAGGATGATATCCAAGTTTCAAATTTCTTAAGGATGTTCAAGCAACTCAACATTAACATATCCTTTGCGGAAGCTCTTGCTTATATGCCAAAGTTTGCTAAGATGTTCAAGGATTTACTCTCCAACAAGGAAAAATTGGTTGATTTGCCCAACACATCCCTTAATGAAAATTGTTCCGTCGTGTTACTTAAAACCTTACCAACAAAAGTTGGAGATCCGGGGTGCTTCTTGATACCTTGTAATTTTCCCGGTGTGGAAAATTGCATGGCTTTGGCGGATTTAGGGGCAAGCATTAACCTCATGCCTTTATCGATTTGGAAAAAACTCTCTCTTCCCGAGCTCACTCCCACTAGGATGACCCTTGAGTTAGCCAACCGAACCATAGCTTACCCCGTAGATATCGCGGAGGATGTGTTTGTAGGTGTGTATAAGTTTACATTTCCGGCCGACTTTGCAGTGGTTGATTATGACATGGATCCTAGAGTTCCTTTGATTATTGGTAGACCGTTTTTGAGAACGGTTCGTACTTTGATAGATGTGGCGGAGGGAGAGCTAATTATGAGAGTAGAGGATGAGAAAATGGTGTTTAAGTTAGGGAAAGTTTGTAATAAGAAAGAGGTTAAGGAGTCTAAACCTTGTGAGACTATTAACATAGTTGATGTGCTAGATGAGGTGTGTGATGAGCACTTTCATGATGCTTGCAAGAGTACTAGTGAGGTTATGCCCCATGTTGAAACCGTGGCCTCAATTGCTCCCTCTTTAACACCTTTTGGAGAGAGTGATTTCCTCTTGGAGGAATTTGAGTCCAACTTTCTTGGTGATGATTCTCCTATTAATTGGGAAGAAGATATTCTTACTATCCAAAAGTTGCTCAATGAGGACCCTATTCCTTCCTCCATTCCACAAGAAGTTACCAATGATGATCCTTCCATAGTAAAACCTTACATAGAGAGTCCACCTCCAATTGAACTTAAGGACCTTCCATCCCACCTAGAGTATGCTTTCTTAGAGGGCAAAGACCAATTACCCGTGATCATTGCTAAAGAGTTGAAAGAGGATGAGAAGGAGAAACTCATTGAAGTCCTTAAGAAACACAAGAAAGCCTTAGCATGGAAAATATCCGACATAAGGGGAATTGAACCAAATTTTTGTACACACAAAATCCTTATGGAGGATGATTACAAACCCGCCATTCAAAGTCAACGAAGGGTTAACCCAAAAATCCATAAGGTCATTAAAAAGGAAGTGATCAAACTCCCTGATGCGGGCATGATTTACCCCATTTCCGACTCTCCATAGGTTAGCCCGGTACATTGTGTTCCAAAAAAGGGTGGAATCACCGTAGTACCTAATGAGAACAATGAGCTTATTCCTACGAGACTTGTTACCGGTTGGAGAGTTTTTATTGACTATAGGAAGATCAATGAGGCTACTAGGAAAGACCACTTCCCATTACCTTTTATAGACCAAATGCTTGAACGCTTAGTGGGAAATGAGTACTATTGCTTTCTTGATGGCTTTTCGGGTTATTTCCAAATACCCACTGACCCTAAGGATCAAGAAAAGACCACATTCACTTGTCCCTACGGTACATTTGCTTACAAGAGGATGCCTTTTGGTTTATGTAATGCACCAGGGACGTTTCAAAGGTGAATGATGGTGATTTTCCATGATATGATAGAGTAAACAATAGAGGTTTTCATGGATGACTTTTCCGTCTTTGGAGATTCATTTACCTCATGTCTCACCAATTTAGAACAAATGCTTAAGCGTTGTGAGGAAACACGTTTAGTTCTTAATTGGGAGAAATGTCACTTTATGGTGAAAGAGGGAATTGTTTTGGGTCACAAAATATCCAATAAGGGATTAGAAGTGGATCGAGATAAAATTGATGTGATTTCTAAGCTTCCCCCACCTACTACGGTTAAAGGTGTAAGGAGTTTCTTAGGTCATGCGGGGTTTTATAGGCGCTTCATACAAGATTTTTGTAAGATAGCTAGACCGAGGACTCACCTCTTGGAAAAAGAGGCTCCTTTCATTTTAAACCAAGAGTGTTTGGAATCTTTTGAGGCTCTTAAGGAGAAATTAACAAAGGCTCCCGTTTTGGTTTCTCCAAATTAGGAATTACCTTTTGAGCTTATGTGTGACGCTAGTGATTATGCGGTGGGGGCCGTCTTAGGACAAAGAGTGAATAAGCATTTTCAACCTATACATTATGCGAGTAAAACCATGACCGGTGCACAACTTCATTATACTACCACGGAAAAAGAGTTGCTTGCTATAGTCTATGCTTTTGAGAAATTTAGACCATACCTTGTGCTATCCAAAACCATAGTGTATACGGATCATTCCGCTCTCAAGTATCTCATGACAAAACAAGATGCTAAGCCTAGGCTTTTGAGATGGGTTTTGTTGCTTCAAGAGTTTAAGATAGAAATTCGAGATAAGAAAGGAGCCGAGAATTTAGCGGCGGATCACTTGAGTAGACTTGAGCATCCTTTTCAAGGAGATTTTCCTAATAAAGAAATCAATGAATCCTTTCCATTAGAGGAGCTCATGTCTATCTCTTCCCAAGAGGATGCTACCCCTTGGTTTGCGGATATAGCAAACTATCTTGTGGGGAATGTGCTTATTGAGGGTCTTACTTCCCAACAAAAGAAGAAATTTCTTAAGGAAGTTAAGTACTACTTTTGGGATGATCCTTATCTTTTTAGGCAATGTGCGGACCAAATCATTAGACGGTGTGTAGATGGGCCCGAGGCATTTAAAATTTTAGAAGCATGTCATAAAGGACCTACAGGTAGACATTTTGGGCCCAACTATACCGCCAAGAAAGTCTTTGATTCGGGTTACTATTGGCCTTCCATTTACAAAGATGCCCAAGAGATGGTGAAATTTTGTGATGTGTGTCAAAGACAAGGAAACATTACGCAACATGATGAGATGCCACAAAATTTTATGCAAGAGTGTGAGATTTTTGATGTATGGGGCATAGATTTTATGGGATCTTTTCCATCTTCCAAAGGAAACAAGTATATACTTGTAGCGGTGGATTATGTGTCTAAATGGGTTGAGGCTAAAGCCTTACCTACCAATGATGCTAGAGTTGTTGTGAAGTTCTTGAAGCAATTATTTGCTAGATTTGGTGTACCTCGGGCCATCATAAGTGATCGTGGTACGCACTTTTGTAATGATCAATTTACGAGAGTTATGAAGAAGTATGGAGTAAATCATAGACTTTCTACCGCGTATCACCCTCAAACCAATGGTCAAACCGAGGTCACAAATCGTGGTTTAAAGAGAATTTTAGAGAGAACGGTGGGAGAGCATCGAGCTTCTTGGTCGGATAAGCTTGATGATGCTTTGTGGGCTTTTAGGACGACTTTTAAGACACCAATTGGTTGTACCCCTTATAGGCTTGTCTATGGAAAAGTGTGCCACCTCCCATTCGAGTTAGAACATAAGGCATCTTGGGCTCTCAAGTGGGATAACTTTGATTTAAACCAAGCCGGTTCACATAGGAAAGATCAACTTAATGAGATGGATGAATTGAGAGCCAATGCCTATGAGAATTCTTTGCTTTACAAGGAAAAGACTAAGAAATTGCATGATGCTAAGATCAAGAACCGTGAGTTTAAAGTTGTTGAAACTTTTTGCGGGCAAGCTTAAGTCGAGATGGTCCGGTCCATTCATATTGCCCAAGTGTTTCCATATGGAACTATTGAGTTGTCACAACCCGATGGTCTACAAACTTTAAAGTGAATGGTCACCGTGTGAAACATTATTTTGGGGAGGACATTCCCGTTGAAATGGTCCAAGAGATCCCCATTTTCCGCATGAATTAATTCATTGAGGGAAGAGTCGAGCTAGAGACTCCTTAACTTAAGCATCATATAACTAGGTTTAGAGTGTTGTAGGTTAGAAATAAGGGTATAGAATTGAGGATAAGTGTAGGGGGAGACCTTCTTTTGTCTTCATGTTGTTTGTAGGGTTGCTCACTCATTTCATGCCTTGGAGCTTATGGAGGAGGCCCTTGTATCCGGTTCACTTCGTGACTATTGTGATCTTTCATAGACACCTTATGCTTTCAAAATGAATTCACTATAGTTGATCTTTCCTTAACTTAGGTTAAGCAAAGTCTATTCATTGTCATAAGTGTAGGGGAAATTTTTATACTTCCATGCTCTGAAACATTGAGGACAATGTTTAGCTTAAGTGTAGGGGGGTCTTCTATCGAAGTGACTTTACCTAGAACTTGTCATTGACCTTCATGATAACACGGAAATTAATTTTTCAAACATTTTTCAAGTTTTTGATCTACTTTGGCCACCAAAAATATGCATTCATTATTTTTGCATCAATCATTTTTTTAATTTGCATAACAAATTTGCATTGTATATATTTCTTCTTTTCCTTTTCGTAAAAAATATATAAAATAGAAAAAAATATAATAAGGACATGGTTTAACAAATTAGACTTCTTTGACATATTAGGCCCGCCATGGATATTTTGACTCAACCCGAGTTTGCTTATCCAAGCACTCTCTAGCTAGTATCCTTAACCATGTAGTCCTTCATTGGTCTATTAGGCTAAGCATCCACCACTCTCATTATTTGAGATTTTAAATTTGTGGAGAATGGGAAATGATAGAGTTGAAGCAAGTATAAAAGGGCTAGATAAACTTCATGATAATCACTTGTGGCTAAACCCTTCTTTTGTTTACCTCCAATTTCTTCGCATGTATATATGTTAATAAATAATCAAGAACGGTTTTAATCGGTTTGTAGTCTCTTATGCATTTTTGTCTAATCATTCACGGTTGATATAAGTACGTCTTAAGATTCTAAGTTAGAATGTTTTATGTGTACTAGACTTATGTCATGCTTAATACTTAGCGGGTGTTTTTCCTTTTATTTTTTTCAACTTTCTTTGTGAGGAATAAAGAAAAATAAGAGCGGCTTATAAAAAAATGAGTGGCTAGAAAAAAAAAATAAAAAATAAAAAAAATTATACAAGACTCCCAAGAGGGGCAGTGTGGTGTTAATTATAGTGACTATTGAATTCCAATATTACCTTGACGGGTTGCGGGGATTCGATGGATTGCTCCAATCCAATATTACCTTGACGGGTTGCGGGGTTGAAGATCCAAGGTCTCAAAAAGGCGGCGGATGTAAATTATTGCGTGAGTTTTATTTTTCTTTCCTTAGCGAGTGTGTAGCTACTTATGAAAGCATGACATGAGGATTTTACACATAAAACGAATGACTTGTTACTCTTGAAACGGACTTATATTAATCGTGAGCGGTTTTTCAAGTAATGGATGAGATGATTACTTAGGATTAAAACCGTGCTTCCTTATTTTTGGATTTTGCATTTCTTATACTTCACGCTTGAAATAATGACAAATTTGCCCACAAGCAATTTGCTCAACTAATAACCGGTTCCACATTTAATTGTCATGAATAAGTTGATGCACTTTTTACTTGTGAATACAATGATCCCATTTTTTAAGCTTGGTATGGGGAAAGTGAAACTTGAGGGTGATAAGTGTCCATGGTACCCAAGCCCTAATCAAAGTCATTGAATTCTTTATGAGTTATTTCCATCAAAACCATTTCAAGAAAATCCAAAAAGATATAAATAGAATTGTTTCTTGTGCATTGCATTGTTAAAAATCAAAATCATGCATCATATGGTGTAAAGTAGTGTAGATGCATTCCATAATGGCCAAGGTGGATTCATTATGAGGAGAATGTAAATTTGTGCTTTAAAATATAGTATTGCATGAGGACATGACAATGTTCAAGTGTAGGGGATTTGATATGAGCAAAAACTCATATCAATTAATCAACAAATCACCCTAAAACACATAGAAAATACCTAACTTTTGTGCTATAAAAGCAGTATTATCTGGTAAGTTTTGTGTTTGTGTACAAATAGGTAGAAGGATGCATTTTCAAGCAAACAAGAAGAAAATCAAGCTAAATTGGATGAAAAAGACAAAGAAGGATCAAGAGTGACAAGACTTTGAAGACAAAGGACCTATCTTGACAACATTTCAAAGATGAAGGACCAAAAGTGTACATTTTCCAAAGTCAAGATCAAAGTCAAACATGGTCAACCAACAAATCAACCAAGTAAAAAGGGTCAAAAGAAGCAAGAATGCAAGTTGAAGGATCATTTTTGCCAAAGGAATGAAGATTCTAGCTTAAAATACAAATCTGCCAAGTCAAGGGACTGAAACTGCCAAACTTGCAAAGTAATTTTGGGCTCAATCCGTGTGTGATGGTTTTAACCAATGAGAAGCAAGGAAATAAATCATTTGGATCGCCACATAAGCCCACTCACAGCCGTCTTCATTTAATAAGTAAATCCCAACAGTGCAATCCACCACTCCCTCTATTGGCCAATCATATTTCAGTATAAAGATAATGATCCGTGTGCTCTTCTCTCCACCAACCACAACATGCCACGTGGCTTTCTTCTCCAACAACTTTGCCAGAACGTGGATTTAGCTAGAGGCGTTTTTACAAGAAAAGTTCTATATGAAAATTGATCGCAAGGATGAGACGACCACAACCCAACAACTCAATTAAGCTGACAACAACTCAATCAAAAATCCCCAATTAAGTTCTTCACCTGCAAATATCAATTAGAAGAATTGGGACACGTGGAGCTCAATGATTGGCTTGGACACGTCATTCTTCCCAACAACTTTACTTTCTCATTCTATAAATAGGGTAGCAGGCTCTCATTTGTAGATAGTTAGCTAGTGTGAAAAACACACACACTAGACATTTTTTTACTCTCTCTCATTCTGTTAGCAGTTAGTAGATAACAACTCTCAAGAGCCTGACAACCTCTTGAGAGTTTGTTAGTTAGTTGTAACCTCCTTTGTAACAACCTTTCATTCAAAATCAATAAAAATTCAAATTTCCCTCCAATTCTCTCGTTGCTCTTTCATACTATTCATACACTATTGTTACTGTTTGTTTCTAGTGATCATAAGTGATCATTAGAAACCTTGTTGAAGATTGTTGCTGTTCATTTCATCTAGTAGTTGTGTTCATTGTTTTGATCATTCCATTTGAAGAATTTGGTAGATTTTGAAGGTTTCCAGTTCAACAATGGAGGTTAAGAGTTGATTAGCTGTTGATTGGTAGATACTAGTGCTAAGGTGGTGGTTTAGCACTAGCTAGATAGCTCAGCGCTACTCTACTTCATCAATGGAGGCTTCTAATCTCAAGGTGTACCTTTTCTACATTTTTGTTCCACTCAAGTGTTGAATGCATGCTAAATTCCTAGATCAGAACTTGTTTGCTTGTATGATCAAAGATGTTTAGCTGATAACTGAGTTGTGTTGATTGATTGAGTAGCTTATTGGTAGCTTAGCAATTGTTTACTAGCATATATCTACATTTTGTTAAGTTTTTAGCTGTCATATAGCTTGCCTTAGCATTGTGGTATAGGAGTGTTGCATAGCCTAAAATTAGTTTCTTTTCATCTCATTTTGCTAGTAAAACTTAGCCTGTAATCAATCTTTAATCGGTCTTGCTTCTAGCTAAAATTCCTTTAATAGAATTCTACTAAAATTTGTAACTAGTGTTTGGCAACCAGTTTTAGAGTAAGATCTAGAGTTAATTTTTGCTCAAATCTTGTTAATCTTTTGTCACTTAGCCATTTTAAGTCAAGTTCATTAGTTATCATTCACTTTCTAGCAAGTTCTTTGGTCAAATAGGTCAATTGCAGTAAAGGCTTTGGGTCATTTTGTTTCAAAATCTGATTTCAGAAAGTATTGATTTTCAAATCATTGCCATTTCTTTGTTTCTGATGAATCTTCCTGAAATTAGTTTCTAGCTCTTACTTAACATATGTAGTTTAAGCCTTAAGCAGGAAATTCTACAGTATTCAGTAATAAGCTGTAGAATAAGCTTTGAGCATTCTTCATTTTCTGTGATAAAAACCTAGGCTGTTTTCTCATTCTAGCTTATCCACTTCAGAAACCTAGCCATTTTCTTTCACAATTCCCTTTAAAAAGTGTTCCTGGTTAAGATTTGAACTTTTCAGCTTTTTGGATTTTTTGTCAACAAAAGTCAACATAATCTCTTTCTAGCTTATTTTCGTTTTCTGAGCTTATTAATGGACCATTTTTGATAAGACAAAACTTCCCCTTCTTCTTTTGAGCTGATTAACAAGTTTTTACATAGAAATCAAGTTATGGACGTTTGGCTTATTAGTTAGCTTATTTCGGGCTTATTTCAAATAGCTTATTAGAGTTCTACTTAGTTTCAACTTATGCCCTTTTACAAGTCTAGCTTAAATTGAATTTTAAGTCGTTTGCAACTTGTTTGAGCTTAATTGGTTAAGATTTGAGCTTATACGAGCTTGTTGAAGTTCTTTAGCCCGTTTTTGTTATTAAACTTTTGAAATTGCAGTTTAGTCCCTAGGTTGTTAATCAGTTACATTTTTGGCTAATTTTTCCTAATCTTTAGGGTTTGTTAGGTTAAGTCCCTCTATTTTCAAGTTAGTTAACAATTGGTTAGTCAGTTTTCAAAGTTAGTTAAAGTTAGTTACTTAGTTAGTTACATTTGCACAATTGGTCCTTGTAGTTAATTGATTTACATTTCAAGCATTTTAATTTTTAGAATTTACATTTTCAGCCCTTTACTTTCATAGATTTACACTTTTGTCTTTACTTGAATAATAATGTGGTATTTGACAATTTGTTTTTTTAACACCCCCAAATTTACGCGCAGCGGAATACATCTTTGGGTGCTAAACAATGATACAACAACACATAATTTATAAAGAACGACTCGAAAAGAGACGTTACAAATTTATCGTTCCTAAAACATTTATCAGAGTAGCGTAGTCCCAAGTAATCGTTACCAAAAGATAAGTTAAAACAAAATATTAGTTTGTTTTAAAAATGGAACGATAAATAAATCAAAGAGTTTGAACAACAAAAGCAGTGCACAACTTCATTCCCCGTGACCTCCAAGCTTCCACTTCTTGATTACCTGAAATACATGTGAGTAAAACAATCAGCAAAAATGCCGAGTGAATCTATAGGTTTATGTAATCAATTTGAACACAAGCAAAGATTATAAGTTTGTGGCATGCGTATAAGCATCAAATAATAATTTGCATCAACAATGATAATTGTATATAGCATAAATTGCAATAAGCTCATGGAACCGAGCCCTTAGACACTCCCATATCAGTCTAATAAGACGAGAGATTTATTAATTATCGGTTACCTCCAGATTATTGGTACATTGCCGTATACCTGACTTCTTAATACAATATGCTCAAACAGTGTGGAGGTCGGGCCTAAGCTTCTATGACAAGTCCACAAAAACTGAACCGGGGCGGCTTCCCCCATAGATCTATTAATTGTACTAGCGGTTAACCCATCATAGGTTAATTAACGGTCCATAATAGAGGTTTTAACAAAGGCAATCACTTAATGCAATTTAAAGGCAACCACGGGTCCATTCATAGAGGGACAAAGCATACAATAAAAATCTTGTGTTCTAAGTTTATAAAACATGTATTCCCCCTCGCGGGTTTAAAATCATTTAATAACTAGTATAAAGCGAGGCTATAGACTCACCTTAGTACTTATAGTAGTTGAAGACAATCGCCGACGATAGTAGATGCCCGGTAATCACGATACCCGCAACCTAGCAAATAAGGTGCGTACTTTAATAGACTCGAGAAATAAATGATACTTAATAAAATCAAACTCAAGTATAAAATCACGACAACTCGAGAGAAAACGATGCAAGTGGTTCTATTATACTCTCCTATGTATTCATTTTATTGTTCTATGCCTTTAATAAAAATCTGCCGGAACATACCGAATGTCCAAGCCGTTTTCCCATACTTAACCATATCAAATGTTTATGATACTATTCAGAGAACTTACTTACTATATATAGAAAGTCCTCTCAAAAGCCCATTAAAAGATTTTACTTCTAAAGTTCCCTGCCCGACTCATCTTTGAATCATAAAATCCGGACAGTTTAGCGACCTTGACTTACGAAACCATTTTGACCATTCTAAACAACTCCATTTGTAAAACCGCCACTTGATTCTAAAAATAGACTCAAAATACTAAACTTGGAGCCTGAGAACAGTCCCTGAATCATTTTGAAACTCATTTTATAGTCCCCGAGATTCGATCCAAATATCGACAACAATTTTCGGATTGTGTCAACACTCGTCTCCCGGTACACAAAAATCAAACTAGTGTATCTTCCACCTCGTTTGGAGTTGGAAGGCCTACTTTATATCAAATCGAAGCTAACGAAATTCTATACAACATAATCCCATAATATCAACCTATTTTCAGACTTAAGATTTCCGAAAATGCCTCTAAACCTACTGCCTAAAATTGGCCATTTAAAAACCATACAAAATCATATTTTTGATCAAAACCAACAACTTTTATCATCATTCTAACATCCTAATATCATCACAATCTAATCCTAACACTTGTATCATCATCTAAATCAAAAACCCAAAATCAAAAATATATTTTCTTTACAAAAATAACATGATATACACATGATTATCACTAGATAATCACATGCAACATCATCTAACAACTTTACTCACCAAGATTCTTGATCAAAATTTCAAAGTTCATGCATGTTGATGAAAATCATACCAAAAGAATCCCCTTGAAAAATTAGGAATGGGACTTGTTTTATTTTGGATTGAATCAAATTGGATCATCAAAATTTTTGATGATTTGTGTGTGTTGTGGTGTATGGCTAAAAAGAAAGAGGAGGAAGAAGAATGGTGATTTTGTTTATTGAATTTTTAAATGAATGAGATAGTGGAAAAAATTTATATAGTGCAAGGTTAGGGTAGTTTTTGCCAATTTGTGATAGTTTTGGTCCAAAATAGAATAAAATAGTTTAAAAGGGTAGAAAATATAAATTGTAATTTTTGAAATATTTACGAGACTCGGATTTCGTAAAAATACTTTTTAAAAGTTTAAACGCACACGAAAAATAATAATATAACGGCTCGATACGTAATTAAAACGATATCGTCGAGAGTATTAAATATCGAAACGATCGATAATAAAATATAAAAAAATTGGCATCCGTCGGTATCGCGATCACTAGTAGTCCTCGTCACTCGTCAAAATATTAAAGTATAATATTTAATATTGGTTTCAACTTAAACCGTTAAACATAATAATATTTAACGTTATATAATACTTCAAAATAATTGAAAATATAATTAAATTATGACCTTATTTTTACGGGTTTTACATCCTCACCACCTTAAGGGAGCGACGTCCCGGCGCTCAACTCACCTCATACACGAATTGACCACTACCCGGAAGGATGACGACATTCCTTATAAAGAAGTCTTCACGTTCCCACGTGAATCTCGATCCACGATCTCCATTGGTTCTTTTACAAAACGCAACTTGTCGTCAAGTTGTATCTCACCAAAAAGGAATAAATAAATCCTTATCCACAAGTCACCCGTCAAGCTCGACACATGAAAATTTTATGAATCACACGAAGCTCAATCGACGATAAGAATAGATGATAGGATTTTCAGGTAAGTCCAGTTAAAAAGAATGTTGCAATTTAAAGGATAGCCACTGGCCGGATAGCCATGGACACACATCAAAAAGAATTAACAACAAAAACATTTTCGTCATCGAAGGGTGCTCACACGCGGGTCCCTACTCAAAAGATAATACAAAGACACCATCTCACTTTCGCCAACGCGCATTAAAGTCTCAATAGACATCGTCGTTGAAAGTCAAAAAGATATTACATAATATATGTTCTACATGATTGGACGTCATCGGATGACGCCGTCTCAAGTTCTCACAACTTACGATCATTTGACTAGATCACATACCACATAAGTACATAAAAATAAAAGGTCGAACAATAACATCAAGTATAGATTTCCATCGTTAATCATCGAGAAAACCTTGAACGAACCCTTGATAATAACCACTTGATCACAAGAGTCTTTCCACTTGCGGTGTCGGCTTCAACATGCTCCTCGAGGTTGTAACAAATTTATTAACTCCATTCATTAAGAGATTCGGTCCTCAATCATTCCACGAGTACACACATAAATCCTGGTGACACTTATCGTTTATTCTTATACACGGCTTCCCAATATTCATTTTAAACTCAGAATAAAATAGTGATCTTCAGTACGAGGAACAAAACGAGATAAAAATGAATTCAGTAAACGCATAAACAGACAAGATGTGGTAAAATGATTTAAGGCTGATGATCGACGAGGGATCTCGAATCACGTAACCGTAAAACATAATAATTCACAATACTAGAAAAATGAGAGCGAAGAATAAATTAAATATTAACATTAAAATAACGTTTGTCACAATTATCCGTCCCGGATTTGGTATTACCTTAAGACTCAATTGAGGTACTTTCTTGATAAAGATGATATATTAAAATAGAAGTTAAATAGCTTCATAATTTATTTTGGTTGTCTTAAGAAACTTTGAAAGAATGACATGAATTTACTAATTAAACTCATATTGTTGGTTACAATTAGAAGATATAATTTCCAAATTAAATCATTATTAGGAATATAAATTAAACCGGTAATTTCATTACATTAAAAGTAAAGTATGATAAGTCAATTAGTTCAAAAGGTAGGACATAATTTTATTTTAAACATTAGTTTTAGTTATATAAAATATGGTGTATAAATTTGACCTTTCACTTGTGATGGTTATTTCGATAATTGAAAATCATTAGAGAATGTAGACAAGTTCCATAAAAATTTTATAATACTTTGCAGAAATACATAAAGGTGTTTATTATTTCAAAATAACATGGGATATATTCGGGTATTCGAAATGTGACAAGATAACAAACGAATACGAATGAAAATAATAGTCAACAATTAATACGAAATCAATGGTACAAAAGAGAACGAAGCAAATGTCGTATGAATTCTTAAAGAGAATAATAAAATAAAGGCGTTGATGGTAAGACGATAAGAAATAATAGATTAAACAATTTGTCAATTTTGTTAGTGCGGTCGGTGGTTCACCAGCATCAGCTCGTTAACTTAGCGGTGGTCGATACATGATCGGAAATAAAATCCATACAAAAATTTTAATAAAATAAAATTCCTAATAATCACTTGTAATTAAAACAAATCAAATGAACGATGTTAGTGTTTAAAGAGAGAAGTCAAAGCACGGTTCACAAGAGTGGATTTCGAGACAAACGAGAGTGACGGACGTCATCCCGGATATACGGAAATCACTCTAATGATAATTCATTATTCACGTGCGGAGACATTCCAAAGATCTACCCAGTCGCATAAAGAAGATTGGTACCAGAGCCATGAGTTATAGAGAACTAGGTCTTTTCTAAAAACCTAAACTATAACTGTCGGTTTTATTTTTCAAAGAGTCGGTGCACATGATTTCGCGTGACTTCAGGTTCAAGCTACTTCTGGGATTACAACTTTAGTATACATTATTATGTATGCCTTATTGCTAAGTATTTCTAAATAAATACTATAATCCTTTATCGATATATATTTATGTCGTTAAACTTTTCGATAAAAGTTTATCATTTATTAATGATTAACTTAAATAAATACAATGAATTTTCAAGATCTTTCTGTATATATTTTTGAAGTATTTAAATTGCTTTTATTGCAAAAATTTTATATTATGACCTTACATACCTTCATCTGCGCGCGTGAGAAGGAAGGATAAAACATCGAGACTTTCAAGTCATTTACCAACAGTCTGTAATTAGACGCACGGTCAAAAGAAATCAGTTATAAGACAAAATGAAGTAACAAGTACAAAACGATCGTCGAGTAAAAATGTACTCGTAAACGTGTAATTCATCCAAGAGAAGGTAAGAAAACATATGCGGATGCATAGAAATTGCGCTACTTGCATAAAATATGAAGGTTTTCAAAACTTCTTTTCACTTTATTTCATTTTATTTATCTTTATAATAAATACAAGTAAAAAGTTGATTATTATCAAGATTTTTTTAAGGTGACTACTATTCAGCCTAGCATGGCTCCTTCTAAATTAGACATAGGTGATCAGGTCATGTATAATTTAGGGCTAGCAATGCAGTGCTCAATTTCGTCGAAAAGTATTACGTTTCTTATGTTTATATAAACCATGCCATTTGTAAAATGGAATTTAAAAATAGTTTATAAATTTATAGTTTACAAGTAATTTGTGAGATACTCAATAAGAAACTTTTAATGTTACAAAAAGTATTTTATAAGACCAAAGTAAAAACAGTTGGTGAAAATAATCGTAAAACAATATCAGATTTATTTATAATGTGACATTATGACAATGGATAAAGTAGCCAAAGGTTTGCAAAAAGTGGCAAATAGTAGCTCATAAAACAATCAATGAAATGGTTACAAGTTGTTAAGGTTTGAAAAGGTTATAGGGTTTAGACGGAATCGCCATGAGATACGTGATGAGAATGTCGATGAAGAATGTGAAGGCAAAACTTCAAAAGTCAACCCAAATCAGTGGAAGGTTAGAAGAAAATAAAAATAAAATAACATCGAATGACAAATGAGTCATATATATATAAAGAATATCAATCCATATGTGTATTCTATGTAAGATACTCGACACAACATGCTTTTAAGAAAATATATATTATTCATTTTCAAATTACACCATTAATCCGGTAATTGCTAATCATGTAATGTTTCTATTTTTAAACATTTTCACATGCAACTAGTATTCGTTAGTTGTAAAATAATATTTGTTAAAATTTTAAAATCTCAAATGAAATCAAAACTGCTTAGAAACGTTTAAAACTCATGTTCTGATTTTTCTATCAGATTTAACTTTTAATATGAGCCGATTAATTGACCCGATAAACGACATCTCCATGACTCGGAGTCTAAAGCATTTTGATGCAAAACGACGTTTCAGACGACTTTCTAGTTTTACCCGAGACTTGAAAACCAATGTAAAATGACCAAAATACCCCTGCAAGTTCTGTGCAGGTTTGACTATTTTATTTTAAAAACGCGGGTTTTACTTTTAAGTTTTGACCTGTTTATACTGCCCCTACAGTTTCTGCATAAAGTGTATTTTTCGACACTTCTTAACGGCTCAAAATATATACATATATACACACATGTCTTGTGGATTTTACAACAACGAAAAAAAAATCTCGTAATGAGCATCAAATAATATATAGCATGATGAATGACAGAAAATGCTTCAAGGTATTCAACACGAAATTTAGGAAGCAAAACGGTGAAAGACGTTCGTAATTTAGATTTCAAAATGCAATGTAGGCAAATCTCCTTGGTGCCACGATTGTCAAAAACACAAAACATAACAAGAAAAGAATGGAACATTAACATGCTACACTCCGGGAGCGAGAAGGTTAATGAAAAACAAATGATACAATTTTATATAAGTAAAATCGTATTCCAATTCTAGCGTCATAATCTAGACGATGATTTATAAAATGACGATGACGTTACCGAGATATAAGCGAACAATACACTTCGGAGTCGATACATATAAATGTCAACGAATTAAATCTTCGCATGTCGTGTAAAACGATAATAAAAATCAACAAAATATTATAAAAAACCATGGTATTATTCAACACTATTTTAAGAAATGTTTCAAAATGTATGACTCACACGATAGCAGTTAGTCTATTACAAGGACACATTGAGCTACACAATAGTCAAGAGACTACGTTTCAAGACGTCCAAGCACAAACAGCCGAAAGACGATTTGGATATATATATATATATAAATATCACAAGGGTTACAGTTTTACGGTTACGTAGTTAAGATTTTTCATTTTTACTTGATTGTTGAATTAGACGTAGAATATCCAAATACCTTTACCAACCAAAAACAATCATAAACTCGATCTTGTTAGGACTTTCAATTTGTTAAGAACTGAGAAAACGAACTTCAACTATACACATTTCAAATACATCTCTTATCCCATATATCCCTTCCCACCAACCTCTAATCTTGATGGACCTCACCCATCTAACGACTTTGTTTTGCATCATGGTTCCTCGTGTGCTTGTTGTCGTTTTCAACAAATTGAACTTGCTCGTATCTATGACAAGCTAAATTTTCTTGAATTCCTCCTCACTCGACCTCCTCTCAAAGTTTTTGTTCCCGTGAACAAAACTTCGAGTGATGCTTCGTCGTCTTTCTTTTCCAACTAAGGCACTTTTTGTACTTTAGTTGTTTGAGTCAATAAATTTTAAGCAATCTTGGAAGATTATCACTATTAGAATAGCTTATGCTTTATGGTCTATTGTCCGTTTATTTTGCTTTTGATATTCATATTATGTGTATGAATATTTATCTTGTGTGTTATTTCATATTTTTGTAATATGAATGTTATGTGTGTTATCTTTCCCTCTAATTTTATTACACACATTTATTAAGGATTTGATCATGGTTAAAACTTAAAATTAATTATGGGTGATTCCATAAATTCTAAATTTTAACCCATTGACATTTTAAATCATCTTTGATTGGTTTAGATGTTTCTTTTCTTCCTTTATTCTACCAATTGAACTATGATGTTGTCAATAAACACGCTTTGGACATACTTAGCAAATGCTTACCTCTAATTTGAGATTTCTTTTCCTTCTCCCTCTCAAGTTAGTTAGTAAGTAGTGCACATATATACATTGGTGTTTCTTTTCTTTATTCTAACCTTTGTGTAGCATGTCACCTTAGCTCATTGACTTGGTGCCCCAAGCAAGGGGGAGTAAGCACCAAGGGGGAGCTACTAACAAAGGTCCGGTTCTTTTCTTCTTCAAAGACTTGTGCTAACCTTTTTGCTTCGACAAAGGGGGAGAAATGATAGTGATAAACTCGTTAATAATTCGAATAAACTTGTATTTTACATAAATGAGTTTATAGTTTGTCGTAATCAAAAGGGGGAGATTGTTAATGCAAAGCAATGCCTTTGTTAATCTTTCTTAGTTTTGATCACGACAAATTACAAAGACATTAATTGTCAAACACAATCATAAAACGAATTATCTAACAAACACTATCATAAAGGTAATAATCATTACACTAACATATTTTAATCATGCTTAGTGTTCATAAAAGTGATTAGCCTTAAAACTCACTTTTGTCAAATTTACAAAAGATTTTTAATAAACTTTATTTTTAAGAAAATGTTTTATTAAAATGAAAATGCAAATTTGAATATGGCATATTCCGTATGCCATAAGAATATCCTTTGAAGGTTTAAACAGCCTCAGATATTTCAAATTCACTAAAAGACAAAAAGGAGCGGAGTCTACGCCAGCGGTACCTTAGCACCTATGGCGGTTCCTTATCGATAAGGAACCGCGGGCTCCAATAAGGAACCACGGGCAGATATTGCCGTTGGATGTTTTGTCCTATAAATAGTGACTCAAATCTGCATTCTAATCAACCCTTTTTGGACATCTTCTTCAGCCTTCTTTCTCTTTTCTAATCCTAGTCATTTGTAAATGATCACTTAATGTGTTAAGTATGTTTACTCATGATTATCCTCTTGATCTCCTTCTTTACCTTGTCCAAAGAGAAGATCACTCACACACTTGTGATGTGATTAAAGATGTAGCATTGATGAAGATCACATCCTCCTAAAGATCTAGTCATGTTCATCATTTGTCTATTTGTGTCTTGTGTAGATCCAATGTATTTATGAATACTTGGACTAGTTGTGTTCATCCAAGTTATTTGTGAATACTTGGATTAGAGTTGTGTACATCCATCGCACATGTGTGTGCTTGGATTTATGTTGTGTAGATCCAAGCTACATGTGTGTACTTGGATATGATTAGTTGAGTTTTAATAGTTGTTAGTTCTCACTAAACTATAAAGTGATGTGGTTGTGTCTTGTGAGTTCTCACTAAACTATAAAGTGATATGTAGTTGTGTTGTGTGAAGTTCTCACTTAGCTTCAAAGTGAAGAGTCGTGAAGATTGGTTCTAGCTTTGGATTATAACTCGACATCTAGCCTTGTGTCAGAAAATAGTGAAGTAGGCAACGTTGTGAAGATTGTTTCTATCTTTTGATTAGAACTCGACATCTAGCCTTGTGTCGTAAAAGAGTGAAGTGGGCGACGTTGTGTATATTGGTCCTAGCTAAGATTAGGTCTCGACATTTAGCTTAGTGTTGGAAAATAATGTAAGTGACGTTGTAAGGTTTTCTCCGCCAAGAAGGGAGCTTGTGGATATAGTGGAAATCTCGAGTAAGGTGTACTCGAGGAGTGGAGTAGGAACGAGGATAGAGCCTCGTTGCCGAACCACTATAAATCTTGGTGTCTTCCTACTTGGTTGTTTCTTTCCTTACTCTTTATTTACATTTATTATCACTACACTTACTATACATTGTTAATGCATTAGAATTGAACCTAATCATTATGCAACTAGCTTTCAAGTAAAAGATAGTTTTGTGCACTCACCTAATTGAAAGGAATTTTAATTAGGAGATAAACCGATGAGAAACTATTCAACCCCCCCTTCTAGTTTCTATATTTTGGTTCAATTTTCGGTTCGATTTGATTTCAATTTTTTAAGTTATTACCCGAACAGTGCAGACTACATAGCGCCTGCAAAGCTGAATAAAGCTGAAGAGGTTGTTTATAAAAGTTTCAAAATAAATGGTTCATTTCTGTTTTTTTAATCTTAATGGTGAATCACAGTATGAGACTACCACAAAAAGTTCACCATATGCCTTAGAGTTAAGTACATTTTTGGTCCTGATAGTTTGGCGGGTATAACGGTTTTGGTCCAAACGTTTGAAAAATAACGGATCTAGTCCTATTTGGCTCGAATTTTGGTCCCAAACGTTAGTTTGACTAACTTTGATTGTTAAGTTTACGTAAAATGACTCAACTGCCCTCACATAATAATGTGCAATGACAAAAATAGCCATGCTTTTATTATTATTAATACTATTTACTATTTATTATTATTATTTATTAATAATGATATAACAATGATAATAGCAACCACAATTTGTACTACGTAATTGATTAGAGATAGATATAGTATCTTTAATGATGGTGATAAACCACAACACCACAAAACTCCAAACCAATACAAAGTCATATCTTCGTTTTCATCTTAAAGATAAAGAACTCCAAACCAATGTAAATCCACAATGTTGGGTCCTCGTTATCGTGTAATCTTGACACAACTGACCGATTAACTACTAATAACACAACTTGTACTTTTCAACGTCTAATTCATTATTAGTATAGCTATACCAAGAATTATACCCAGTTGTTTGTGGCATAACAACCGAGATTGAATGACAAGTTATCTCTCTTGATGAACAAGAGAGGAAGAATCCCTATCTATACATTCTATGTGTATTTGTGGAGGAAAACTTAACTATCTCTACTTACTACCTATCTATATATAGGAAAAGAAAAACTAAGCTTCTAAAGGAAGCTTTCACTAAAGTGAGGCCCATGTGCTCCCCATGCTTTCTTTCCCATCAAAGTACAAAAGTAAATATTACTTTTGACTTTCTTATTGGTTGTACAAGTAACCACTCTTGTACTTTTGTCTTCCCTTGCTTTTAGGAAGTTCCCGCCAATATCTTCAGGTAGTATTCGAGAGATAGATAAACATCGTTCAGCTTGGTTTGTCACTCCAAGTTGAACTGAAGGAAACTTCATTCAGGCCTTGTCCTTCAGGTGTTGATCCGCATCAGCCACTAAAGTGAAGACTTTGTCTTCAAAGAACTCTGGAAGTGTTGGTGCTGAACTGTCTTCAGCAAGACTGGTGCTGGACCTGGTGCTCAAATGTCTTCAGCAAATTCTAAAGTTTTCTTCAGCAATTCTTCAAGTCTTAAACTGCTATTTTATGTTCAAATACTTGTGAGGAACAATTGGGTCAAAACTTGACCCAACAATCTTTCCCTATTTGGATATAAAAATAGCTCGAGTTGTTGTCTTCTTTGTTCAAGTCTTCTTTGTCCGCTTACCATCGTTAGCCACTGAAGCTTGAAATCTTGAAGATGAGAAACTGAGTGTTTTTCACTCAGTACATGTAAAACCCGCATGCTTTTACCATTAATAGTACCCTTAAGATCGTACGTACTAGATTAAAACTTTCCTTTTATAGTATGATTACGGTTACGTGTTAGGATTTTACGTATTACGTACGTGTTAGAACACGATAAGTATTTATTACGCACGAACACGCAATAATTATTTAAACAATAATTAATCACGAAAATGTGATCATGAAATCATGAACGTAATTAAAACACGAGCTAATATTAATTACGTATATATATATATATTTATTACGAACACGAATAAATATAGGTCAAGATCGAAAACTAATTAAATTACGTAAACTACGTAACACGTAATCACGGACATTTAAACGATTATTCTTATTACGTATATTTGAAATTAACACGACAAGTATTACGTAAATTAACATTACGTATAGCATAAGAATTATTAAAAATAATTCACGACATAAAATACACGAAACCGAATACGTATTTAATTAAACGTGTACGTTTTATTAAACAAATAATATAAACATATAGGAATAAGAAGTTTGGGCTGTTTTTAGACAAGGAAAGGAAGTGGGCCCAAGGCCCACAAGGGGTCCAAGCCGTGTGTACAACAAAAAGGGACGGATGGTTTGTTTTTTTCCTTATGCCGACACAAACACCAACAAGAAACCCTAACATTAAAAAGAATTCAGCCGTCACTTTTCTTTTGCTCTTTTCTTGGTGCCGACGTGGGAAGAAGCAAAATCAAAGGCAGTCGTGGGTTTGGATTCAAGGAATCAAGATGATTCATGTTTTGGTTACTTCTAAAACCCTAAATCACAAGTGTAAGTAAACCCTAATCTTATTTTATTTTATTGCTTGGATTAATTAATCACGAATCAAGAGATTATAATCAAAAACCATGTTAATTATTCGTTAAAATACAAGGGGGGGGGGGGTGTCGTTTTAGTGTTGCTGTGTTCGATGGGCACGCAGACCGTGACCATTCATGGTATCGGTGGTAGCAATCTGCCACCAGCCGTAAACCCTTATGGGTGTGGGCTTGGTTTGTGCAGTCGGTGGCAACATAAGCCCACCAGCCGCAACCCTTAAGCTGCTAGCAGCAGGGTGCGCTTGGCTTAACAGTGGGAACAGAAGCCCAGCAGGGGCGTGTTTGTGCTGACAGTGGGATCTGAGAGCTATTGCTCTCGGTGGGGAATAAACCCAGGCAGGGGGAACCGGCTGTTGCCGGTGGCACCATCACCACTGCCAGTGGAAACTGGCACTGAATGGGGCTGTTTGGTTTTGGGTTTAAAAAGACTTAAGGGGGCGTTTGGCAGAGTGTAATAACTAGAAAATAATGGGCTGTTTGATTTGGCTTAAATGTATAAACGACACGTGTTTCACGGTTTATCACGGGTTCGGGTTACTACACAGATTAACAAAATAATACATGGGTTCTGGTATTATTTTTACAAGTTATTAGCTTTAACATGTATATTAATTTACAAGGTAAATAAAATTAATAAAACACGACTTATAATTTCGAGATTATTTATTTACAAGTTTAATTAAATTAATTGACATGTTACTTAATTAATTTAATTTTGACTTAGGTTATTATTATTAATAATAATACAAGGATGGTAACCTAAGTATTTATTATTTATATTAGATTATATAATTAATTAATTATTTAACATGCCTTATAATTAATTAATTTACATGACTTAGGTTATATTAATACTAAACATTTATACACGTTTTAACCTAAGTATTATTACATTTTATTTAATTAAATCATGTTGTAGTTAATTAAATACTTTAAAACTGTAGTTTATTTAATTCACATGAAATAATTAATAAACTATACCTTATAATCTCATGACTTAGAATATAAATCAGAAAACACTTTACCTTATATTATTAGCTTAATAATCCAGCTTATTTCTATTTATGGAAATTTTCTATTTTTAGAAACTTATTTAATTAAGGCAGCTAATCTATTTATGGAAACTTTCTATTTTTAGAAACTTATCAATTTTAAGCAGTAATTCTATTTTTGGAAACTTTCTATTTTTGGTAACTTTCTATTTTAGGAAACCTGCTATTTTTTTGAAAGTTACTTATTATTACACAGCGAGTATAATAATAAAAGAAATACAAGTAATACTTAATCAGAATATACAGAATACACGATAAATACGGTATAACGTTAAAATCAGTAAAATAAGACGTGAACATATAAAACAAGCTAAGACATGACTTAAAAACCAGTTACGTACTCAGTGATCAGATACTTATATACGTATGTATTTATGTAGCGTTAGTGATACCGAAGTAGGACTCTCTTCCGTTCGTCTTCTTCGTTCACTGGACATAAGGTACGGATTCCCGTCCTTTCAATATGGACATTCTTTCCTTATTAGGATTCCCCGTATGCAGCCAACTGTTTTCCCAGTAATTGTTTTATATGTTTTTGAATTGCTTATGTTTAATTATAATACCTAAAGCCATATACATGCATGACCAGTTTCACCTAGTTATGGAGGTACCATAACCATAACATTAGAGGCACTGATGTTATGACTTCACCACGGCGGAGTGATTGCTCGTGGCGTCCCTTCAGCTTTTGGCCATATTTTTATATTTATCATGTGGGGCGTATGGGTGCATCCTAGTTACATGTTTTCAGTCAGGATTTCATGGTGAATGTGGTGTGTGCCTTGCATCCTTCACAAGGAGCTGATCCCTCCTACCCAGAACCAGTATATTAAATTCGAGGCAGCCCCTCTAATTTGCATGATGAGGTCACCCCTCCAAGTATTAATGCACGGTGGATTTTTATGACCTATATTGGCTAATGGTAAAACATGTTAAACAGTTTTCATAAGATAAACATAAGGCTTTTCAAACTATAAAACCAGTTTTATGAACATGTTCCAGGTTTTCCAGGACTTATACATTTCCGCTGCTATTAAGTCTTTATTATGTTTAGTCATTCATACTATGTCTATATCCGTGCACTGAGCGTTTCTCTCAGCCGTTACTTTCCTTTCCATGTCCCAAAACGGCAGGTACCCTAGAAAAGAATCGAGCATTTGGAGGACGTGCATAGGATGGAAGCTGCTAGAGACTTCTTTTCCTTTTTGCCTTCATATACTCATGCTTGTTTAGTCTTTCATTCATTTCTTTTGCTTTATTATGTTTTGGGCTTATGTTTGAGAACCGATGTTTGATTCCGGTTATCCCTATGGTCATGTAATGTTTTAGACATTTATCCTTGTATGCTTTGATGACACGCCATAATTACGCGTGACAATCCATTATCAAAATGGGGTGTTACAATTATGGTATCAGAGACCAAGGCTTCGACCTGTAGGCTCTAAAACTCGACCTGTGACTAGTGGGTAGTCACCAGAAGCTTCCTAAGCCAACAGTTGTTATTCCACGTATTGATGTTTTCAGCGCATTGTTGTTTTAACCATGATGTTTTCAGCACCTTGAGGTTTTAACCTTGATGTTTTCATCGATATTGTTTTATTAATATGGATGGACAACCGTCATTCATATTGAGTTATGTGTCATTGTTTCATGCATAAGGTTCCTCGTGAACTGTGGCTATGTGGACTGAACCCCAGTAGTTCATAATTAGTCACATAAAAATTTTTCTGATAAGTTTTAACAGATGAGTTTCATTTATTTATGTTTCATGTATCATTGTTGCAGGAGTTATGACTAAGTAATGGTTGGTACAGGACTGGCCCTATTTAGTCGCATGTGCTTTTATCGAAACTTTTAACTTTGGGACCGACCCATAGGCGTCCCCTCGCCATGTCTTTTGTTTTGGGACCGACCCATAGGCGTCCCCTCGCACATATAAAAGGTTTTTATAAACTAACATTACGCATTCATGCACTATTTTCATGCATAAAATTTTTCTCATGATTTATTGGCATAATTTTTTTTTCGTGTCCCCTCATAAGTTACTATGTTTTTATGTCAAGTATGTTTTCATAATGTCATGGTTAACTTCGGTTTCATGCTGATTATGTTATACACTCCTTTATGATAGATCGTTTTATGTTCCTTCATGATAATTACGTCTTCATGTTGATTACGTTTTACGCCTCTTTTCTTATTTATGCTTTCACGCAAGACATTGTTGGATTTCATTGAATTCTGCTTTCATGATAGTCATGGTTGGTTTTCATTGATCATGCTGTCAGGCAAATCATCGTTGAATTTTGTGTAACCACACTTTAGCGTTTCTCTATGCAACCAGAATGAGGTATATACTGGCATTGCCAGGTTATCATGATGGTTTTCCTAACCGTTTAACCGATATACTTTCCTCAAATCATGATAAATGA
Organism: Glebionis coronaria; assembly: GCA_025667525.1. NCBI lineage: Eukaryota > Viridiplantae > Streptophyta > Magnoliopsida > Asterales > Asteraceae > Glebionis > Glebionis coronaria. Next base: position 100,359,434 of record CM046879.1, read on the forward strand.
TCGACCCCATACCGATCATTTCATGTGCATTCCACGTGTACTCCACGTACCGTATTTCATGTGTATTACACGTACCTTAATCCATGTGTATTTCACTTGAAATACTTCACGAGTATCCGCTAGTCGATTCTGAATCACCTCAGGCGTATTTTCAATTGCTGATATTCTACAAGATTGCTGATGCCGCTCATAACTGGGAGATGTTACTAAAGGTTGATGCTGCTGACGTTCGGAGACGCTACGAGATGCGGATGCTGTTCACAACCTGGAAATCCTACAAGACGAAGACAAAGGCGTCAGAGCAAAGCAATCGGACGAGAAGATGCTTCACCATCAGACGATTTCCATCAATCATTGTCCCTAATTCTTAGTTACATGTCACACGTCATTCGGCTGTCATTTCAGCCATATGAGTGCAAACCGGTACCAGCCGGCCACTCAGCTGAATAGTTACATGAATCACGGTCATGAGAATGACCGTCATGGAACTGACAGACAAGACGATAGGAACCACTACTATGACAGAATTATCCTAGAAATCGCAACCGAGGCTCCGGCCGCGGACGTGATCCGACATACAAAGGATTAGTAGTCCAACCGACCCGCCAAGTCTGGCATAATAACCTAATATTGTAGTTCTATTGTTTTACGTCTCGTGACACATGTCAAGACATCAGTCAAGACACATGTCTCACGTATACTTTCTGAAGACACATGTCAAGACACCAGTCAAGACATATGTCATGCTTATAGTTCCAAGACACGAGTCAAGACACATGACTCACGTCCAACTATAGGACATTTCTAAGAAATTCAGGGTACCCTCCAAGGGTATATCCATTTTGTTGTACCATGTATTAATCAGGCCACAAGAATTTCAATACCATTATCGGCGCATCAGTGAGAAATGTCGCGTTGCTGATGTCACTTTCATTTCTTTCACCATATTTCTTATGATTCATGACCATGAAGGACGCCTTTTGTATACCCACGTATACGAAGGTTTTCCTTCAGCTTAATGATGAGATCCAAGCTGCTAACGCATTTCCTCGGACAGACACGAGATGAATTTTATCCTAATTATGGACTATGAACAACACACCATGTTACAATTCATAATTATGTACAGTGATGTTCAGGCTCCTGAATACATTCAGCTTGATTTTCCATCAGGAAAATCTGTACAAATTATCTATGCTTACAAGCATGTGCGTTGTTAGCCATGGTTGCTAAAATTTTCTACCTGTCAGTAAGACACGACTACTTAAGTCCTTTTACGCATAGCCAGTTGATTATTCCAAAATCTTCCCATATATTCCAGAAGAACCTTCAAGGAGAAGGACGGTACCATGAGATTATGTGTCGACTACCGTCGGCTGAAACAAATCACCATTCATGACCATTATTCTCCTCCACGTATTGACAACATGTCCAATCGACCTTATAGTGTTAATCACTTTTCCAAGATTGAACTCATGATCATGCTGCCAACAATGACGAAGGAAAGAGCAGGACATGTCCATGACTGCTATTCGTACACGACTCGGTCATGCTAGATTTATGATTTTGAATTAGTCTGATCAATGCTTCGACGACATTATAAGAATGCGTTTCCATGAACTCATAGCAAAGTCATCAGTGTGTTCATTGAGGATAACCTGATTTCCTTTAAACCTAGAGAAGAATAGGAAGACCATATCTGCACTATGTTGCAAATTCTATAACAAGAGAAATTTTACCCTGGAAAATTTTCCAATATCAATTCTGTTTGATTACAGTGACACGCTGAATCACATGGCTTCCTACGGTTAATCTTACCATGACTCAGCTTATGCGTAAAGGAGAGAACCCTACACTACATTAGGTGTTCTAGAAAATCCTACGCTAGGAGAAGTCTAGATTCAGAGACTCAGAGTTTCGCAAACTCCTATGTATCAAGTCCTATGAAGCAAGATACAGTTACGTTCATATCTAAGTACCTGACATACCAACAGGTTAAGATAGGACACCAACAAACTGGGATGTTTTCATCATCTGAAATTGTAAATTGAAATGGGACAAGATCTCCACGGATTTTGGTTACCAGTTTAACGCAAACTCAGAAGAAGCATGATGCCATCTGGTTTATTACAAACAGTTTGATCAAGTTTGCAAAGTCCTTACAACCGCAAGGATTTCAGAACCAAAAGATTGATCAGACATGTTCCAGCCAAGGCTCATCCGATCACTTGGCAATTCCTCAGTTATCGAGTCAGACAAATATTCATAATTATGCTCCTTATTTACTTCACGTCTTTGTTCTAACTTCACGACTTGCTTTCGCGCTCGCGTCCATGACACTATGGTATCTCAGATTACGATTTTACGTTCATTTTTTTCATACTGGGAAGTTTTGCAAGAACTTGAGAGACCAGACCCAAGTTTAGTATAACTCTCCATCATCAGATAGACGTTTCACGTCATATTCCACGTCTCACCTTGTAGCGTTTGGCGTTACCGCCATTATATTCTATGTTCACGATATGTTTCACATGTCATGTTCATTCCATGTTCCTCCTATCATGATCAAGATATGTTACACGTATCATGGATCACGATATGTTTACTCATACTACACTCGCCATATCTCCACGTAGCACGTTCAAAACTTTTCACGTATCACGTTCAAAATTTTTCACGTACTATGTTTCTTTATGTCTCACGCATCGTTTCTAGTTATCAGTTAAGTCAGATTGTCTTGAATCATAACGTTTCAGTCACCCTTGCACGTTAACTCTTATTTTCCTCGATCAATTTAGGGGATCTACCTTAAGTTGATAACCAAGAACTTCTTCGTATTTCAAGTCAAGGTCAGGAGGACTAAGATTTATCATTTGTGTCAAGATCTGTGAAGGAACCGTTCCAAGAAGGAAGCCACTTGGAAACGGACAAGTTCATCCGGACTTTTACCCGTTTTCTCTTATCAATTAGATACGTCCTTTTAGTCACGTCACGTTCCATGTCCTTTCAAGACATGTCACGTTCCGCCTTCCTTCTGCCAGGAAACCTGCACGTTCGTTTATCTTACATACCCTCTCAGTTTGATTCGGGTATGTTTCTCTTTCAGTTACGTTATCTATAATTCGGGGACGAATCATTCTTTTTAGGGGGGAAGAGTTGTAAAACCCGCATGATTTTACCATTAATAGTACCCTTAAGATCGTACGTACTAGATTAAAACTTTCCTTTTATAGTATGATTACGGTTACGTGTTAGGATTTTACGTATTACGTACGTGTTAGAACACGATAAGTATTTATTACGCACGAACACGCAATAATTATTTAAACAATAATTAATCACGAACATGTGATCATGAAATCATGAACGTAATTAAATCACGAGCTAATATTAATTACGTATATATATATATTTATTACGAACACGAATAAATATATTAGGTCAAGATCGAAAACTAATTAAATTACGTAAACTACGTAACACGTAATCACGGACATTTAAACGATTATTCTGATTACCTATATTTGAAATTAACACGACAAGTATTACGTAAATTAATATTACGTATAGCATATGAATTATTACAAATAATTCACGACATAAAATACACGAAACCGAATACGTATTTAATTAAACGTGTACGTTTTATTAAACAAATAATATAAACATATAGGAATAAGAAGTTTGGGCTATTTTTAGACAAGGAAATGAAGTGGGCCCAAGGCCCACAAGGGGTCCAAGCCGTGTGTACAACAAAAAGGGACGGATGGTTTGTTTATTTTCCTTATGCTCACACAAACACCAACAAGAAACCCTAACATTAAAAAGAATTCAGCCGTCACTTTTCTTTTGCTCTTTTCTTGGTGCCGACGTGGGAAGAAGCAAAATCAAAGGCAGTCGTGGGTTTGGATTCAAGGAATCAAGATGATTCATGTTTTGGTTACTTCTAAAACCCTAAATCACAAGTGTAAGTAAACCCTAATCTTATTTTATTTTATTGCTTGGATTAATTAATCATGAATCAAGAGATTATAATAAAAAACCATGTTAATTATTCGTTAAAATACAAGGGGGGGGGGGTGTCGTTTTAGTGTTGCTGTATTCGATGGGCACGCAGACCGAGACCATTCATGGTCTCGGTGGTAGCAATCTGCCACCAGCCGTAAACCCTTATGGGCGTGGGCTTGGTTTGTGCAGTTGGTGGCAACATAAGCCCACCAGCCGCAACCCTTAAGCTGTTAGCAGCAGGGTGCGCTTGGCTTAACAGTGGGAACGGAAGCCCAGCAGGGGCGTGTTTGTGCTGACAGTGGGATCCGAGAGCTATTGCTCTCGGTGGGGAATAAACCCAGGCAGGGGGAACCGGCTGTTACCGGTGGCACCATCACCACTGCCAGTGGAAACTGGCAGTGAATGGGGCTGTTTGGTTTTGGGTTTAAAAAGACTTAAGGGGGCGTTTGGCAGAGTGTAATAACCAGAAAATAATGGGCTGTCTGGTTTGGCTTAAATGTATAAACAACACGTGTTTCACGGTTTATCACGGGTTCGGGTTACTACACGGATTAACAAAATAATACATGGGTTCGGGTATTATTTTTACAAGTTATTAGCTTTAACATGTATATTAATTTACAAGGTAAATAAAATTAATAAAACACGACTTATAATTTCGAAATTATTTATTTACAAGTTTAATTAAATTAATTGACATGTTACTTAATTAATTTAATTTTGACTTAGGTTATTATTATTATTAATAATACAAGGATGGTAACCTAAGTATTTATTATTTATTATAATTAATTAATTATTTAACATGCCTTATAATTAATTAATTTACATGACTTAGGTTATATTAATACTAAACATTTATACACGTTTTAACCTAAGTATTATTACCTTTTATTTAATTAAGTCATGTTGTAGTTAATTAAATACTTTAAAACTGTAGTTTATTTAATTCACATGAAATAATTAATAAACTATACCTTATAATCTCATGACTTAGAATATAAATCAGAAAACACTTTAGCTTATATTATTAGCTTAATAATCCAGCTTATTTCTATTTATGGTAATTTTCTATTTTTAGAAACTTATTTAATTAAGGCAGCTAATCTATTTATGGAAACTTTCTATTTTTAGAAACTCATCTATTTTAAGAAGTAATTCTATTTTTAGAAACTTTCTATTTTTGGTAGCTTTCAATTTTAGGAAACCTGCTATTTTTTTGAAAGTTACTTATTATTACACAGCGAGTATAATAATACAAGAAATACAAGTAATATTTAATCAGAATATACAAAATATACGATAAATACGGTATAACGTTAAAATCAGTAAAATAAGATGTGAACATATAAAACAAGCTAAAACATGACTTAAAAACCAGTTACGTACTCAGTGATCAGATACTTATATACGTATGTATTTATGTAGCGTTAGTGATACCGAAGTAGGACTCTCTTCCGTTCGTCTTCTTCGTTCACTGGACATAAGGTACGGATTCCCGTCCTTTCAGTATGGACATTCTTTCCTTATTAGGATTCCCCGTATGCAGCCAACTGTTTTCCCAGTAATTGTTTTATACGTTTTTGAATTGCTTATGTTTAATTAGAATACCTAAAGCCATATACATGCATGACCAGTTTCACCTAGTTATGGAGGTACCATAACCATAACATTAGAGGCACTGATGTTACGACTTCACCACGGCGGAGTGATTGCTCGTGGCGTCCCTTCAGCTTTTGGCCATATTTTTATATTTATCATGTGGGGCGTATGGGTGCATCCTAGTTACATGTTTTCAGTCAGGATTTCATGGTGAATGTGGTGTGTGCCTTGCATCCTTCACAAGGAGCTGATCCCTCATACCTAGAACCAGTATATTAAATTCGAGGCAGCCCCTCTAATTTGCATGATGAGGTCACCCCTCCAAGTATTAATGCACGGTGGATTTTCATGACTTATATTGGCTAATGGTAAAATATGTTAAACAGTTTTCATAAGATAAACATACGGCTTTTTAAACTATAAAACTAGTTTTATGAACATGTTCCAGGTTTTCCAGGACTTATACTTTTCCGCTGCTATTAAGTCTTTATTATGTTTAGTCATTCATACTATGTCTATATCCGTGCACTGAGCGTTTTGCTCAGCCGTTACTTTCCTTTCCATGTCCCAAAACGGCAGGTACCCTAGGAAAGACTCGAGCATTTGGAGGACGTGCATAGGATGGAAGCTGCTAGAGACTTCTTTTCCTTTTTGCCTTCATATACTCATGCTTGTTTTAACACCCCCAAATTTACACGCATCGGAATACATCTTTGGGTGCTAAACAATGATACAACAACACATAATTTATAAAGAACGACTCGAAAAGAGACGTTTTAGAGTTTTCGTTCCCAAAACATTCATCAGAGTAGCGTAGTCCCAAGTAATCGTTACCAAAAGATAAGTTAAAACAACATATTAGTTTGTTTTAAAAATGGAGCGATAAATAAATCAAAGAGTTTGAACAACATAGCAGTGCACAACTTCATTCTCGTGACCTCCAAGCTTCCACTTCTTGATTACCTGAAATACATGTGAGTAAAACAATCAGCAAAAATGCCGAGTGAATCTATAGATTTATGTAATCAATTTGAACACAAACAAAGATTATAAGTTTGTGGCATGCTTATAAGCATCAAATAATAATTTGCATCAACAATGATAATTGTATATAGCATAAATTGCAATAAGCTCATGGAACCGAGCCCTTAAACACTCCTTTTAGAGGTCTGATAAGACAGGAGATTTATTAATTGTCGGTTACCTCCAGATTATTAGTACATTGCCGTATACCTGACTTCTCAATACAATATGCTCAAACAGTGTGGAGGTCGGGCCTAAGCTTCTGTAACAAGTCCACACAAACTGAACCGGGGCGGCTTCCCCCATAGATCTATTAATTATACTAGCGGCTAGCCCATCATAAGCTAGTTAACGGTCTATAATTGAGGCTTTAACAAAGGCAATCACTTAATGCAATTTAAAGGCAACCACGGGTCCATTCATAGAGGGACAAAGCATACCATAAAAATCTTGTGTTCTAAGTTTATAAAACATGTATTCCCCCTCGCGGATTTAAAAACATTTAATAACTAGTATAAAGCGAGGCTATAGACTCACCTTAGCCGACAGTGGTAATGAGACGATCGCCGACGATAGATGATGCCTTTCAAACACGAGAACCGCAACCTATCAAATGAGGTGCGTTCATTAATAATAGACACGAGAAATAAACCATACATAAGAATATAAAACTCGACTCATATAATCACGACAAACTCGAGAGAAAACGATACAAGTGATACTATTACACTCTCTTATATATTCATTTTATTATTCTACGTCTTTAATAAAAATCTGCCGGAACATACCGAATGTCCAAGCCGTTTTCCCATACTTAAACATATCAACTTTTTATGATACTACTCAGAGAACTTACTTACTATATGTAGAAAGTCCTCCCAAGAGCCCATCAAAAGATTTTACTTCTAAAGTTCCCTGCCCGACTCATCTTTGAATCACAAAATTCGGACAGTTTAGCGACCTTGACTTACGAAACCATTTTGACCATCCTAAACAACTCCATTTGTAAAACCGCCACTTGATTCTAAAAATAGACTCAAAATACTAAACTTGGAGCCTGAGAACAGCCCTTGAATCATTTTGAAACTCATTTTATAGTCCCCGATATTCGATCCAAATATCGACAACAATTTTCGGATTGTGTCGACACTCGTCTCCCGGTACACGAAAATCAAACTAGTGTATCTTCCACCTCGTTTGGAGTTGGAAGGCCTACTTTATATCAAATCGAAGCTAACAAAATTCTCTACGACATAATCCCATAATATCATCATATATTCAGACTTAAGACCCTCGAAAATGGCCTTAAACCTACTGCCCAAAATTGACTATAAAAATCTCTTACAAAATCAAGTTTTTGATCAAAACCTGTCATTTTTATCATCATTCTAACATTCTAATATCAACATAAACCCATCCTAACACTCCTAAATCACTTGGATGTAAAAATCTAATAAATCAAACTCAAAAACTCAAACATGCAAACACTCCACTATGTAATATAATAATATTAACACCTATTTATTCCTTCAAAATGGATCAAACAAGTATAGTTCATCAAGAAAATAAATTTTGAAAAAAATGTGAATGCATGTTGAAGAAAATCATACCAATGTGATCAAAAGATCAAAACTAAGATGGGTCTTGTTTTAGATTAGCTCAAATCATCCTAAATCTTGAGTTAAATTAAAAATTGTATGGATTTGGTGATGGTGGTTGATGTTTCGGCAAAACAAGAGAGAGAAAGAGATGGTGGGTTTTGTTTTTATTTTTAAAATGATTATATGTGTAAAAGTGTAAGTGGAAAAACATTATATAGTCTAAGGTTAGGGTAGTTTTTGCCAATTTGTGATAGTTTTGGGCAAAATGTAATAAAATAGTTTAAAAGGGTAGAAAATGTAAATTGTAAATTTTAAAATATTTACGAGACTCGGGTTTCGTAAAAATACTAAAAAGTTTAAACGCACATGAAAAATAATAATATAACTACTCGATACGTAATTAAAACGATATCGTCGAAAATATTAAATATCGAAACGATCGATAATAAAATATAAAATTTTAGGCATCCGTCGGTATCGCGATCACTAGTAGACCTCGTTACTCGTCAAAATATTAAAATATAATATTTAATATCGGTTTCAACTTAAACCGTTAAACATAATAATATTTAACGTTATAAAATACTTCAAAATAATTGAAAGTAGAATTAAATTATGACCTTATTTTTACGGGTTTTACATCCTCACCACCTTAAGGGAGCGACGTCCCGGCGCTCAACTCGCCTCATACACGAGTTCATCACTACCCGGAAGGATGACGACATTCCTTAATAAGAAGTCCTTACGTTCCCACGTGTATCTCGATCCACCATCTCCACTGGTTCTTTTACAAAACGCAACTTGTCGTCAAGTTGTACCTCACCAAAAAGGAATAAATAAATCCTTATCCATCAGTCACCCGTCAAACTCGACACATGAAAATTCTATGGATCACACGAAGCTCATTCGACAACAAGAATAGATGACATGATTTTCGGGTAAGTCCAGTTAAAAGGAAGGTTACAAATTAAAGGATATCCATCGGCCGGATAGTTATGGACACACAACGAAAAGAACTAACAAGAAAAACATTTTCGTCATCAGAGGGTGCTCACACGCGGTCCCTACTCAAAACATAATACAAAGACATCATCTCACTTTCGCCAACGCGCATTAAAGTCTCAATGAACATCGTCGTTGAAAGTCAAAAAGATATTACATAATATGTGTTCTATATGATCGGACGTCATCGGATGATGCCGTCTCAAGTTCTCACAACTTACGATCATTTGACTAGATCACACACCATATAAGTACATAAAAGAAAAGGTCGAACATAAATATTGAGTATAGATCTCCACCGTTAATCATCGGGAAAACCTTGAACGAACCCTTGATAATAACCACTTGATCTCCAGAGTCTTTCCACTTGCGGTGTCGGCTTCAACATACTCCTCGAGGTTGTAACGAATTTATTAACTCCATTCCTTAAGAGATTCGGTCCTCAATCATTCCACAAGTACACGCATAAATCCTGGTGACACTTATCGTTTCTTCTTATACACTGCTTCACGAGATTTATTTTAAACTCAGAATAAAATAGTGATCTTAAATACGAGGAACAGAACGAGATAAAAATAAACTCAATAAACGCATAAACGGACAAGATGTGGTAAAATGATTTAAGGTTGACGATCGACGAGGGATCTCGACTCACGTAACCGTAAAACATAATAAATCACAATACTAGAAAAATGAGAGCGAAGAATAAATTAAACATTATCATTAAAATAATATTTGTCACAATTATCCGTCCCGGATTTGGTATTACCTTAAGACTCAATTGAGGTACTTTCTTGATAAAGATGATATATTAAAAATAGAAGTTAAATAGCTTCATAATTTATTTTGGTTGTCTTAAGAAACTTTGAAAGAATGACATAAATTTATTAATTAAACTCATACTGATGGTTATGATTTAGAAATATAATTTCCAAATTAAGTCATTATTAGGAATATAAATTAAACCGGTAATTTCATTACATTAAAAGTAAAGTATGATAAGTCCGTTAGTTCAAAAGGTAGAACATAATTTTATTTTAAACATTAGTTTTAGTTATACAAAATATGGTGTATAAATTTGACCTTTTACTTGTGATGGTTATTTCGATAATTGAAAATCATTGGAAAATGTATAAACATAAAAATTTTATAATACGTTGTAGAAATACTTAAAGGTGTTTATTATTTCAAAATAAACATGGGATATATTCGGGTTTCGAAATGTGACAAGATAACAAACGAATACGAATGGAAATAATGGTCAACAATTAGTACGAAATCAATGGTACAAAAGAGAATGAAGCAAATGTCGTATGAATTCTTAAAGAGAATAATAAAGTAAAGGCGTCGATGGTAAGACGATAAGAAATAATAGATTAAACAAGTTGTCAATTTTGTTAGTGCGGTCGATGGTTCACCAATATCAGTTCGTTAACTTAGCGGTGGTCGATACATGATCGGAAATAAGATCCATACAAAAATTTTAATCAAAGAAAATTCCTAATAATCACTTGTAATTAAAACAAATCAAATAAACGATGTTAGTGTTTAAAGAGAGAAGTCAAAGCACAGTTCACAAGAGTGGATTTCAAGACAAACGAGAGTGACGGACGTCATCCCGGATATACAGAAATCACTCTAATGATAATTCATTTTTTACGTGCGGAGACATTCCAAAGATCTACCCAGTCGTATATAAAGAAGATTGGACAAGAAGGAAGGATAAAACATCGAGACTTTCAAGTCATTTATCAACAGTCAGTAATTAGACGAACGGTCAAAAGAAATCAGTTACAAGACAAAATGAAGTAACAAGTAGAAAAAACAATCATCGAGTAAAAACGTTCCCGTAAACGTGTAATTCATTCAAGAAAAGGTAAGAAAACGTATGCGGGTGCATATAAATTGCGCTACTTGCATAAAATATCAAGGTTTTCAAAACTTCTTTTCATTTTATTTCATTTTATTTATCTTTATCATAAATACAAGTAAAAAGTTCTTTATTATCAAGATTTTTAAGTTGACTACTATTCAGCCTAGCATGGCTCCTTCTAAATTAGACATAGGTGATCAGGCCATGTATAATTTAGGAATAGCAATGCAATGCTCAGTTTCGTCGAAAAGTATTACGTTTCTTATGTTCATATATAAATCATGCCATTTGAAAAAAATGGAATTTAAAATAGTTTATAAATTTATAGAATACAAGTAATTTGTGAGATACTCAATAAGCAACTTTTAATGTTACGAAAAGTATTTTGTAAGACCAAAGTAAAAACAATTGGTGAAAATAATCGTAAAACAATATCAGATTTATTTATAAGGTGACATTATAACAACATATAAAGTAGCCAAAGGTTTGCAAAAAGTGGCAAATAGTAGCTCATAAAACAATCAATGAAATGGTTACAGGTCGTTATGGTTTCAAAAGGTTATAAGGTTAGACGGAAACGCCATGAGACACGTGATGAGAATGTCGAACAAGAATGTGAAGGCAAAACTTCAAAGCTCAACCCGAATCAGTTGAAGGTTAGAAGAAAATAAAAATAAAATAACATCGAATGACAAATGAGTCATATATATCAAAAGAGTAAATCAATCCATATGTGTATTCTATGTAAGATACTCGACACAACATGCTTTTAAGAAAATATATTATTCATTTTCAAATTACACCATTAATCCGGTAATTGCTAATCCTGTAATGTTTCAATTTTTAAACATTTTCACATGCAACTAGTATTAGTTACTTGTAAAATAATATTTGTTAAAATTTTACGATCTCAAATGAACTTAAAACTGCTTAGAAACGTTTAAAACCCATGTTCCGAATTTTCTATCAGATTTGACTTTTTTAAATATGAGCCGATTAATTGACCCGATAAACGACATCCCCAAGACTCGGAGTCTAAAGCATTTTGATGCGAAACGACGTTTCAGACGACTTTCTAGTTTTACCCGAGACCTGAAACCCAATGTAAAATGACCAAAATACCCCTGCAAGTTCTGTGCAGGTTTGACTATTTTATTTTAAAAACACAGGTTTTACTTTTATGTTTTGACCTGTTTATACTGCCCTAGCAGTTTCTCCATTAAATATATTTTTCGACACTTCCTAACGGCTCAAAATATTTATATATACTCACATGTCTTGTGGATTTTACAACAATGAAAAATAAATCTCAATATGAGCATTAAATAAAAATATAGTATAATAAATGACAAAAGATGCTTCAAGGTATCCAACACAAAATTTAGGAAGCAAAACGGTGTATGACGTTCATAATTTAAGTTTCAAGGTGCAATGTAGGCAAACCTCCTTGGTGCCACGATTCTTCAAAAACACCAAAACATAACGAGAAAAGAATGGAACATTCATAGACTGCGTTCCGAGAGCAAGAAGGTTAATGAAAAACAAATGATACAATTTTATAGAAGTAAAATCGTATTCCCATCCAGCGCCATAATCTAGACGATGATTTATAAAATAACGATGACCTTACCGAGATATATAAATGTCAATAAGTTAAATCTTCGCATGCCGTGTAAAACGGTGATAAAAATCAACAAAATATTATGAAAAACCATGATATTATTCAACACGATTATAAGAAGTGTTTCCAAAATGTGTGACTCACACAATAGCGGTTAGTCTATTCCAAGGACACATTGCTACACAATGGTCTAGAGATTACGTTTCAAGACGTCCAGGCACAAACAGCCGGAAGACGATTTGGATATCTATATAGATATCTCAAAGGGTTAAGCAATAAAAGTAACGCGCGCAGATGAAGGTATGTAAGGTCATAATATAAAAATTTTGCAATAAAAGCAATTTAAATACTTCAAAAATAAATACAGAAAGATCATGAAATTCATTGTATTTATTTATGTTAATCATTAATAAATGATAAAGTTTTATCGAAAAGTTTAACGACATAAATATATATATATATATCGATTAAAGGGATCCTAGATATAAATATATATCCGTAAATGGATCATAGTATTTATTTATAAATACTTGGCAATAAGGTATACGTAATAACGTATACTAAAATTGTAATCTCAGAAGTAGCTTGAACCTGAAGTCACGCGAAGTCTGGTGCACCGACTCTTTGAAAAATAAAAACTGACAGTTATAGTTTAGGTTTTTAAAACAAAGACCTAGTTCTCTATAACTCATGGCTCTGGTACCAATCTTTAACACCCCCAAATTTACACGCAGCGGAATACATCTTTGGGTGCTAAACAATGATACAACAACACATAATTTATAAAGAACGACTCGAAAAGAGACGTTTTAGATTTATCGTTCCCAAAACATTCATCAGAGTAGCGTAGTCCCAAGTAATCGTTACCAAAAGGTAAGTTAAAACAACATATTAGTTTGTTTTAAAAATGGAACGATAAATAAATCAAAGAGTTTGAACAACATAGCAGTGCACAACTTCATTCTCGTGACCTCCAAGCTTCCACTTCTTGATTACCTGAAATACATGTGAGTAAAACAATCAGCAAAAATGCCGAGTGAATCTATAGGTTTATGTAATCAATTTGAACACAAGCAAAGATTATAAGTTTGTGGCATGCTTATAAGCATCAAATAATAATTTGCATCAACAATGATAACTGTATATAGCATAAATTGCAATAAGCTCATGGAACCGAGCCCTTAAACACTCCTTTTAGAGGTCTGATAAGACAGAAGATTTATTAATTGTCGGTTACCTCCAGATTATTGGTACATTGCCGTATACCTGACTTCTCAATACAATATGCTCAAACAGTGTGGAGGTCGGGCCTAAGCTTCTGTGACAAGTCCACACAAACTGAACCGGGGCGGCTTCCCCCATAGATCTATTAATTGTACTAGCGGCTAGCCCATCATAAGCTAGTTAACGGTCCATAATTGAGGCTTTAACAAATGCAATCACTTAATGCAATTTAAAGGCAACCACGGGTCCATTCCTAGAGGGACAAAGCATACCATAAAAATCTTGTGTTCTAAGTTTATAAAACATGTATTCCCCCTCACGGGTTTAAAAACATTTAAAAACTAGTATAAAGCGAGGCTATAGACTCACCTTAGCCGATAGTGGTAATGAGACGATCGCCGACGATAGATGATGCCTTTCAAACACGAGAACCGCAACCTATCAAATGAGGTGCGTTCATTAATAATAGACTCGAGAAATAAACCATACATAAGAATATAAAACTCGACTCATATAATCACGACAAACTCGAGAGAAAACGATACAAGGGATACTATTACACTCTCCTATATATTCATTTTATTATTCTACGTCTTTAACAAAAATCTGCCGGAACATACCGAATGTCCAAGCCGTTTTCCCATACTTAAACATATCAACTTTTTATGATACTATTCAGAGAACTTACTTACTATATGTAGAAAGTCCTCCCAAGATCCCATAAAAAGATTTTACTTCTAAAGTTCCCTGCCCGACTCATCTTTGAATCACAAAATTCGGACAGTTTAGCGACCTTGACTTACGAAACCATTTTGACCATCCTAAACAACTCCATTTGTAAAACCGCCACTTGATTCTAAAAATAGACTCAAAATACTAAACTTGGAGCCTGAGAACAGCCCTTGAATCATTTTGAAACTCATTTTATAGTCCCCGAGATTCGATCCAAATATCGACAACAATTTTCGGATTGTGTCGACACTCGTCTCCCGGTACACGAAAATCAAACTAGTGTATCTTCCACCTCGTTTGGAGTTGGAAGGCTTACTTTATATCAAATCAAATCTAACGAAATTCTCTACGACATAATCCCATAATATCATCCTATATTCAGACTTAAGACCCTCGAAAATGGCCTTAAACCTACTGCCCAAAATTGACTATAAAAATCTCTTACAAAATCAAGTTTTTGATCAAAACCAATCATTTTTATCATCATTCTAACATTCTAATATCACCATAAACCCATCCTAACATTCCTAAATCACTTGTATGTAAAAATCTAATAAATCAAACTCAAAAACTCAAACATGCAAACACTCCACTATGTAATATAATAATATTAACACCTATTTATTCCTTCAAAATGGATCAAACAAGTATAGTTCATCAAGAAAATAAATTTTGAAAAAAAATGTTAATGCATGTTGAAGAAAATCATACCAATGTGATCACAAGATCAAAACTAAGATGGGTCTTGTTTTGGATTAGCTCAAATCATCCTAAATCTTGAGTTAAATTAAAAATTGTATGGATTTGGTGATGGTGGTTGATGTTTCGGCAAAACAAGAGAGAGAAAGAGATGGTGGGTTTTGTTTTTCTTTTTAAAATGATTATATGTGTAAAAGTGTAAGTGGAAAAACATTATATAGTCTAAGGTTAGGGTAGTTTTTGCCAATTTGTGATAGTTTTGGTCCAAAATGTAATAAAATAGTTTAAAAGGGTAGAAAATGTAAATTGTAAATTTTAAAATATTTACGAGACTCGGGTTTCGTAAAAATACTAAAAAGTTTAAACGCACACGAAAAATAATAATATAACTACTCGATACGTAATTAAAACGATATCGTCGAAAATATTAAATATCGAAACGATCGATAATAAAATATAAAATTTTAGGCATCCGTCGGTATCGCGATCACTAGTAGTCCTCGTTACTCGTCAAAATATTAAAATATAATATTTAATATCGGTTTCAACTTAAACCGTTAAACATAATAATATTTAACGTTATAAAATACTTCAAAATAATTGAAAGTAGAATTAAATTATGACCTTATTTTTACGGGTTTTACACTTGTTTAGTCTTTCATTCATTTCTTTTGCTTTATTATGTTTTGGGCTTATGTTTGAGAACCGATGTTTGATTCCGGTTATCCCTTTGGTCATGTAATGTTTTAGACATTTATCCTTGTATGCTTTGACGACACGTCATAATTACGCGTGACATTCCATTATCAAAATGGGGTGTTACAGTACATACACTTAGTCTATTTGTTGTTCAAATCCTAGTCCAACAATCTCTCTCTATTTGGACATAAGAATAGCTAAGTGAAATCAATCAGATGTGAGTGAGCAAATACAACTTCTTCTCACATTATGATATTACAAAGAATAAAATGATAAACAAATGTGTACATATTCTTTGTTGTTGTAGTTGAAAGAAAGTAAACTCTAAAACATGAAACAATAACATCAGTGACCCATTTTTTTGAAATCACATTCTGGTACAAAGTTTAGAGTTTTGGTAAGTTCATCAACTTGGGTATAGTGAAGGTTTGACGGGTTCAGTGGTTCAGGTACCTGGAGGTTTAAACAGATGTTGTTTCAGAGGATAGTAGTGGTGATCAATCACTATATATTCTACACAACCAACTTCGAGCAACTCCACAACCTGATCAAACATAACCCTTTTTCAAACCATTTCAGTCCTTTTCATCAAGGCTGATCAACCACTAACCTATTTTTCAACCGGCTTCATTCGTTTGACAAGAACATCATCATACACCGCATCCAATACATCACTTCCTCGACACACCCAATACCATTTGCGTTTTATAAACACATCCGCTCCATCTTTAGGTTGTTGTTTTTTTGTAAGGTTTGGAAAGTGTTTTGTTGTAAGTTTGGCTTTGGTTTATGGTTTGTTCTTGTAGTATTTGTTGAATGAAACATTGTTTTGTTACTCCTGATGCTTCTTGTGTAAATATTAGTGTATTTCTCTCCCTATAAAATTGCAAACTTTAGCAACTTTTGAACAATTACACTAATAAAATGTAGCATCAGGAACGCAGTTTTTACCTGCTGAAGGTTCAGTCAGGACATGCTGAAGGTTCATCCAGAATCTATTGCTGGAGGTTCACCTTCAGTTTCAACCTTCTAGTTGAGCTTCAGATCTTGCTGAAGGTTCAGTCAATGGTGGTGGTTCAGGTTTAGTGCTGAAGAGGTCCTCCATTTTTGCTGGAGGTCCAAAAACTGTTGGGGGTTCGTCCAGTTATGCTGAAGGGAGTCCAGACTTTGCTGGAGGGTCCAAGTTTCAGCTAGAAAGGGTTCAGTCTGCTGAAGAGGTCAGAACTGCTGAAGGTCCGGCTGGAGGGTCTAATTTACAACTGGGATTCAATGTTGATGGGCTTTAGTACTTTTACTACTGACCCATCTTTCATACTGAACCA
Source organism: Glebionis coronaria (assembly GCA_025667525.1). Lineage (NCBI taxonomy): Eukaryota > Viridiplantae > Streptophyta > Magnoliopsida > Asterales > Asteraceae > Glebionis > Glebionis coronaria. The sequence continues at coordinate 100,376,840 of CM046879.1, forward strand.
TCCCTTTTTATCACTGACTATAAACTGAAGATTTATTCATCCCCACGTGAAGGTGTATGGGCTTCAATAGTTTCCTGATGGGCTTCACTATAAACTAATGGACTCCCTCATTTGACTTCAGTATTCGGTTAGGCATTACTGATGGGATTCTCAATAAACGATCAGCTTCAGTTTTTTAAGGCTTTAGTATTAATATATAATGCTGACCAAATAATGCCTCTGAACCACATAACTGGCCCATATCTCCCTTATTAAGCTTTTCTTTAAATATCGAGACCACCATAATACCCTCTACCCTTTTACTTCATCAGCTTTTCATCAAAGCTGGTCAATCCATCAGTTTCTTCAGAACTGACGAAGCCATGTACACCTTATTTTCCCCCTATCTTTTCTTTTAAGCTGATGAAACCATTATCATATCCATCTCACCCATTTTATCAGATCCACCATTCACTGATTTTCTTATATCAGTTGAATAAACATCAACCACATCCCATACCCACTTTATTCATTGATTTTTTAATCAACTCCAACACACCTTATAGCATATCAACTCATTTTCACGACCGTTACAGATTTTCCCACCCCTTTGCACACCTACGACAGTGTCATCTCGAAATCATCAAACACCCCTAATAAATAACTGATTTTTCAAGGAACATTCATGTGGCCACAAGAAAAAGGGTTCTCTTCGAATTGATTATGGGTTATCGATGTTTTTTTTTGTTGCTGGGATTTTGTTAGAAAGGATATAGATTTGGTGGATTGGTGTTATTGTTTCAATGATAGCTGTGAATCTGGGTTTCATGAAGATGATAAGAGTTAGTTGGAGGTGATGATTTTGGATTCTATTTCTTGATGATGAATGTGTAATAACAGATTTGATATCTGTTTTCTTTTAGGAATTGGTGATGTGGTTTTTGATTTTTATTGTAATCGGTGGTTTTTGGATCTGTTTTTTTAGATTGGTAATGATATGGGTTTTTTGAGTAGGTGTTATGGATAAGATTTGCGGGGTTTGTGTAAACAGATGTTAAATTATTGGTCTCTCCCCCTCAAAAATTGCTTCAGCAGCACTAGCCGTTTTTGAAGAATACCAATAATTTTAACAATGCATTAGCAGTTAATTTTGAACAGATCTAAATCATAAGAATGATCCACCCGCTCTAATACCACTTGTTGGGTCCTCGTTATCGTGTAATCTTAACACAATTGACTGGTTAACTACTAGTAACACAACTTGTATTTTTCAACGTCTAATTCATTATTAGTATAGCTATACCAAAGAATTATACCCGGTTGTTTGTGGAATAACAATTGAAATTTAATGACAAATTTTCTCTCTTGATGAATAAGAGAGGAAGAATCCATATCTATACATTCTATGTGTATTTGTGGAGGAAAACTTAACTATCTCTACTTACTACCTATCAGTATATAGGAAAAGAAAAACTAAGCTTCCAAAGGAAGCTTTCACTAAAGTGAGACCCATGTGCTCCTCATGCTTTCTTTCCCATCAAAGTACAAATGTTGTGAGACCCCCAGAATCTGACATGGAACAACTAGGCAACGAGGGGATCACACGTCAAGGTACAAGTAACAATGAGTTATAAATGACACAAAAATGACGCAATAAAAGACTTATATATTACATCACATTATATAAGAGTTTAAAAACATCGGTCCCACAAGTTTTAAAACATAAAAAAGTACCATAACGTCATAGTTTAAAATTTTAAGATAACAAAAGATTAGCGGAAGACTTTAACAACGTCATTTATAACAAAAGCATACACATATCACAACACAAATCTTTCCAAGATGCCAACATCCTGCGGTACCTCATCCAAGCATATTAAGCAGTATTACCTCAGAATAAAACATGTAAAACCCGTCAACAAAAAGTTGAGTGATATTCATAGGTTTAGAAAACTAAGTAATGGAACACAATATAATTTGTAAAACAAGTAATGGGGGGGGGGGGTGACTATGTACATTCTCCATAGTCATGATATATTATTGCTATTTAGTTCATGAACCGAAGCTTAACTCAATGTAAGTTCCTCTAGTGAGTATCCAGCTTAAATACTCAAGTATAAACAAATGTAAGTGCGTCAAGGTAATCGGGACGGGGATAGTCAATCCCGATGGATCCACCCACAACATTCGCGCTTCGCGCAATGCACACAGGACAATTAACATTTCATGATCAGGAGAGGAAACTTAAGGCTAGAGACTAAAAGCAATAATATCAATGAATTCATCTAACAACATACATTTCGGGATAGCATATAGTTCTGGATAGCATACAGTTTAAAAGATTGTTTTCCAACATGAAAATCTCACCCGTTTTTTGAAACAATGAACAAGTAGCTAGAGGGGCTATGAACTCACCTTAGTTAAAAGGTGGAATCAACACGAAGCTGGAGGGCTCAGTAGTAACATCGAAAAATCAAGCAACCTTAAGTCATCCGAGACCTATGATAACGGGACGCGAAAGTTTAGAAAATATGAAAATAAATGTTTAGCAAACACTTTAATTAAATGAGTACATAAACCAATTATGACACATGAGAAAAACCATGCAAGTGGTACTTCTGGACTTCATCTAAAAGTATACTTTTACTAGAAAATGCTTTCGATAAAAATCTGCGGGCACATACCGAATGTACGGGCTGCTTTACCTCGCTTAGACACGTCAAAAGTTTATGGTACTAACTGAGAAGCTCACTTACTATCTATAGAAAGCCCTATAAAAAGCCCTATAAAAAGCTCGTCAAATGTTTTTACTTCTAAGACTCACTGCCCGACACATCTTCGAACTATAAAAACCGGACAGATTTAGGAGAGGTGTAACTTAAGTTAGATGAAGCCATTAAAGATAAAGCAAATTTAGGGCTTAAGATTGAAAAATTTGATAAAGCTAGTCAAACTCTAGAAAAGTGTGTTAGTGAACAAAGAGACCCTAGGGACAAGTCTAGGATTGGGATGAATGAATATGTTGTTGTTCCTCCACCTGCTGGGAACTTTTATGGTGTTCAGAGAAAAGATCTCTCTTGGACTGGTATTCCAGAGCTCCAAGAAGAGGAATTTATTCCTCCACCAAGAGTGCTCACCCTAGTTGAGGAATATCAACAAAAGGTGACTGATCTTGAGTAATGGAAAGCATTCAACCCTTTTCTTTTTGTTAAGGGTGGAATGCTTAGTGAGAGTTCATTTGTGCCTACACCCATTACTATGACCAACCCCACTACTGAAAAACCCGTTGACCTTGGCTCACAATTAAGAGTAAACCTAGTGTTAAATATGATGAAATGTATAGAAAACCTAGGTCATCGCAAAGCCAAGTTAGTGTTAATGGGACAGAGTTCTTTCAATCTAGACCTAAGGTTATGTCTAGAAAAGCTTGTTACACATGTGGGAGTTTTTCTCACTTGACCTATAAGTGTGTCAGTGCCTCTAAATTTAAAGCTGACAATAGGTCAACCATGGTCAAACCCAGACCTTTTGTCCAACCAAACCCACAAGTCACTAGACCAGCTCCCTTCTTCACTAAAGGGACAAATACTCATGGACAAATGCCCTTGCAAAAGACCAACACATGGTCTAACAAACAATGGGTTCCTGTAGCAAACCCTAATTTAGGCGCTGACAAGAACAATTTCAACACTGGCAATAACAAATTCAACGCTGACAAGAACAATTCCAACGCTGACAGCTCTAGGTTTGGTATGAAAATACCACAACAAGCTGGTATTAGACCTTGTGTTAGACCAAGTAACAATAGGTATTTACAGCCTAAGGGAAAAGGGTCTAAAGCTTCATCTAGTTTGACTTGGAGACCTAAACAAGACCAAAACCCTAATTCTGATGGGATTTCTATGACCTGTAACAGATTTCACTATCTTTGAAAGGTCATTACTAAACCAATTGGGGTAAACTGGGTGTTCAGGCCACAAAGGGATGAACAAGGGGTTGTTATAAGGACTAAGTATGTTCTTTTTGAACAACCACATGAATCCAAGTCTGCTCCGGCTTGGGTTCCCAAAGAAAACTAATTTGTTTTCTTTATGTACAGGGCATTCAAAAGTAGGTCAATGATCATGGATATTGGAACAGTGGATGCTCTAGGCTCATGATAGGGAAGGAAGACTATTTGACAGATTTTACCCCCATTAAAGATGGTGACAAAGTGTACTTTGGAGGAGGATATGGTACTATATCTGGCAAAGGCACTCTTATCACCAACTATTTACGTTTTGAAAACGTTTTTCTGGTAATAGAACTTGACTATAACTTGTTTAGTGTGTCACAAGTTTGTGACAACAAAAATAAAGTTCTTTTCACTGATACTGAATGCTTGGTGTTGAGTAAAGATTTTAAGATGCCCGATGAGAAGTTTATTGAATATAGAACACCTAGGCATAAGGACATTTATAATGTTAATCTCAAAGGGATTAAAATGAACAAAAATCTGTCATGTCTTTATGCTAAAGCTTCAGTAGATGAGAGTAATTTATGCCACAAAAGGTTAGGGCACATAAATTTTAAGAATATTAATAGACTTGTGAGACATGATCTAGTTGATGGTTTGCCCTTAAAAGCTTTACACAATGATCATTCTTGTGTTGCATGCCTTAAAGGCAAACAACATAAAGTCTCCTTTAAGTCTAAGATTGTGCATTTCAGTTCTAAACCACTTCACTTGCTACATATGGACTTATTTGGTCCAAATAATATAGAAAGTCTTAATGGTAAATCTTACTGTTTTGTTATAACTGATGATTTTTCTAGATTTACTTGGACTTTCTTTTTGGCCTTAAAAAGTGGTACCGCCACACAGTTTTGATTAAATTTATTTCCCAAATTGAAAAGAAAACGGGTAATGAGGTTAAAATACTTGGAAGTGATAATGGTGGTGAGTTCAGAAATATACTGTTAGATACCTTTTGTGTTGATAAAAGGGATTACTAGGGATTTTAGCATAGCTAGAACTCCACAGCATAATGGTGTGGCTGAACAAAAGAATAGAACACTTATAGAAGCAGCTAGGACCATGTTAGCAGATGCTAAGTTTCCCATTGCCTTTTGGGCTGAGGCTGTGAACACGGCTTGCTATGTTCAAAATAGAGCCTTGGTCAACAAAATCCACAATAAGACACCTTATGAGCTATTTTGGAATAGGAAATCTAATATGGGTTTTCTTAAACCTTTTGGATGTCATGTAGTGATACTTGATACTAGTGATGCCCTAGGTAAGTTTAATGCAAAAGGTGATGTGGGTTATTCTATGTAGAGCAAAGGGTATAACGTTTACAACAAGAAAGAAACACGCATTCTTGAAAAAGTACATGTTAAGTTTTTAGAAAGTAAACCTAGTGATCATGAGAGTGGACCAGACTGTTTCTTTGATTTGGAACCATTATCTAGGACCTTGAATTATATGTCTGTCACTAATCCAGACATTGTGAAGCGGGATTCAAATGTTGTGGAAGTACCTATTGTTGAAATTTCAGGTAAACAGGTTGCAAAGGAAGAAGGATCACATGCAGTTAAGACAGACCCCATACTTGAGTATGTTACCATTCCTATATGGACTGATGGGTTTGTGCAAGCATCTACTCCTGCTGAAAAGGAGGAAGAAGGGCCACAAGAAAAGCCAGTTGATAAAAACATGCATGCATCTTCAAGCACTGACAAAGCCAATTCAGACGCTAACAGGTTAAATTCAGACACTAACAGCTCAGACGCTGACAACCTGTTTGGATATTTATTCTCTTCTTCCAATCGACACACTTTTGAACATGGTGAGCCTTCCATACTCAATCAAGCGACTCATTCAAGTGAGGATGGGAGTGACAATGAAGATGATATTGGCAACATGGAATCTGATATCGAATATAATACACTATTTAGGGGAGGCATACTTACAAAGGTGGCCAAAGATCATCCTCCTTCCCAAATAATTGTGATGTTTAGACTCTTGTTCAAACAAGGAGGTCTCATCAGACTCAAAGTGGTTTCATTGCCAATATTCACAAGAAGGAAGATACCCCTCTTGTGTAGGCTTGTTTGTTTGCTTGTTTTCTGTCACAACAGGAACCCAAGAAGATTTTTGATGCCCTTAAAGAACCAAGCTGGGTGGAAGCAATGTAGGATGAGATTCACCAGTTTGCCATTCAAGATGTGTGGGAGCTAGTGGATTATCCAAGGTATGTTAGACCTATTGGGACACGTTGGGTTCTAAGAAACAAGAAGGATGAAAGAGGGACTGTGGTCAGAAACAAGGTACGTTTAGTTGCTCAAGGCTATACACAAGAAGAAGGAATAGACTATGCAAAGGTTTTTGCACCTGTTGCAAGGATAGAAGCAATAAGGATTTTCCTAGCCTATGCTTCTTGCATGGGTTTCACAGTTTATCAAATGGATGTGAAGAGTGCTTTCCTATATGTCACAATTCAGGAAGAGGTGTATGTCATGCAACCTCCTGGTTTTGAAGATCCAGAGCATCCAAACAAAGTGTATAGAGTCAATAAAGCAATGTATGCACTTCATCAAGCCCCAAGAGCATGGTATGGTACATTATCCACCTACTTGGTGGAAAATGGGTTTAAGAGGGGCACCATAGACCAGACATTATTTACCAAGAAGGTTGGTAAAGATTTTCTTCTTGTTCAGGTCAATGTGGATGATATTATCTTTGGTTCATCAAATTCGAAGATGAGTGAAGATTTTTCCAAGCTCATGACAGAAAAATTCAAGATGAGTTCCATGGGAGAGATGAACTTCTTTCTAGGTTTAAAAGTACAACAGAAAGAAGATGGTATCTTTATCTCTCAAGACAAGTATGTAACTGAGATTTTGAAGAAGTTTGGTTTTTCTCCACATGAAAAAACAGGCTAGCACACCCATGGATAGGGAACACCCTTGGAGAAAGACTGGATATGGAAAAGAAGTGGATGCCATGCATTATAGATCAATGATTGGGTCATTGATGTATCTTACAGCTTCTAGACCTGACATCATGTTTGCTGTGTGTGCATGTGCTCGCCATTAAGTGACTCCCAAAGAGTGTCATCTTCATGCTATCAAAAGGATCTTTAGATACCTTAGGTGTTATCCCACCTTGGGATTATGGTATCCTAAATATTCCCCATTGGAGCTTATTGGCTATTCAGACAGTAACTATGGAGGTGATAAGTTTGATAGAAAATCCACAACTGGTGGATGCTAATTTCTTGGGAGCAGATTGATATCTTGGAAATGCAAGAAACAAACAGTGGTGGCCAACTCTACAACTGAAGCATAATATGTTGCTGCAGCTGCTTCTTGTGGACAAGTTCTATGGATACAAAACTAGCTGTTGGATTATGGGTATAATTTTATGCATACCAAGATATTTGTAGATAATAACAGTACATTATGCATTATTAAGAATCTTGTACATCATTCTAAAACAAAACACATAGAAATTATACATCATATTATAAGAGATTGTTTTGGAAAGGGATTAATACATCCAGATAGGGTAGACACAGAAGAAAATATGACTGATCTTTTAACTAAACCTTTTGATGTTGGGAGGTTCCAGTACTTGGTAACAAGTATTGGAATGATCAATCTCACCTAAATGTGTTTTTGAAATCATTGTATAATTTGTACAGGATGTGTACTGTTATTAGTCTTTGTACAAGATTAGGTTTTCCACTTTGATTTTCTAACGCTGGAAAAGGTTATTTGAACGCTAACAAGTGTTAAAATGGCCGCTGACAACAATATGTTAGTTTTGTGGTTTTTGATCTAATCATGCAGGCATTATGAGCATTGTACAAATGGATACATAGTTGCTTATGGATCTTTGGAGCTTATAAGGAATGTGTTAAAGTTTATGTATGATGGTTGGAATGTTTACATTCCTATCTTGACATAAATTTTTGTCACATACATTTTATTTTGCAAACCTTGTATATCATAGTTTAAGGGGAGGTTTAGGAAACCTTTAGGATTTTGGGTATTCTTAGAATACTCTTATCACAATACTAGATTATGTCTACTGGTGAGTACGATTTAGTTTTCTAATTCGTGAGGCACTGTAGCATGCAAAGTTGATATACTATGCAAGCTGCCAAGACATTTTGGCCTAGAACTGGGTTTGGTCGGTTGGGAGGCTTGGTGACGTTTTCATTGGGCTTACCTGGGAAATTACAACGAGTTTATATGAGGTAACTTCACTGTTAAGAACTTTGGTTAGCAAGGGACACTTGAAGACAATTATGTCTATCTTGCTTAAGCAAGTGTGCATGATTGGACAGTGCTTGCCACCCTATAGTCATTTTCAGTCTAAGAGTTATCTTCACTAGGGTAAACTTCTTTGTTAAGGTCTTTTTTATTTTTAATTATTTTTATTTTTGGACGCTGACATGTTTTCTTTCCAAACGCTGATAAGACCAATTTAAACGCTGACATGGCAAAATTTCAACGCTGACAAGAATATAGCCGTAAGACGCCGATGTTTACTTTTTGACCGTTGAAAAACATTGTTTTAGTGCAAACATTACGATGTTTAATCAAGATGATCCCTTCATGTTTTGGTGATGACAAACGTATAACTCGCAATACATAATGTAAAATGTGTAAGGTACTCGTAATCACTCAAGCATACTTATGTATACTTCTCTCGACACCTTGAAGATTACATTCGTCATGAAAGACAAGAAGGACGCGCGTTTCTCTTATAGAACACGCGGTTCCTTAGTGATATCGAACCGCGGGAAGATATAGAACCGCGGGCAGTCAAGCCGGTTTAGGCTTACTCAAGATTTCTGGAAGCTTCTAGAAGATGGAGGGAAACTAATAAATTCAAAATTCAAATTTTGAATTTGGGCTCCAAGAATATAAGGTGCATCCTTTTGTCCAATGGGTAGTCCACTCTTTTATCCAATGGGTAGTCCACTCTTTTATCCATTGGGTACAAAGGTGCTCTCCAAGGCAAGAATTGGCTATAAATAGAAGACTATTCTCTTCCATTTTACTTGCACAAAAACACACAAAAACCTTCCAATATCCCATTCCTCATTTGCCTCATCAAGAGCAATGAGAAGAACACTTTCACCATTGTGAAGTGTTAGTGTCTAGAGTCATAACATGATGAAGATCTCTCTAGATCAAGTCATGATTATTGTCTTCCTACTATGTATATGTAGAAGATCCAAGTTGTGGGTACACTTGGATGTGTTTGTAAGGGTAGAATATCCAAGTGATGGGTATCCTTGGATTAGGTGTTAGTTGTGTAGATCCAAGTCTTGTTAGTATTTGGATATAGTGTCAGAGTTATAGATCTAAGTGTTGTGTGCTTAGATCTATATGGTTTATGTGTTTAGGCCATAAAACACAAGGTTTGTTATGTTGGGCCATAAAACATAACTAGTGGGTAGATTAGGTTGTGTCTTCGTAGTTCTCACTAAACTCTAAAGTGATGTGGTTGTGTCTAGGTAGTTCTCACTAAACTCTAAAGTGATGTGGTTGTGTCTTGTGAGTTCTCACTAAACTTTAAAGTGATTAGTAGTTGTGTTGTGTGAAGTTCTCACTTAGCTTCAAAGTGAAGAGTCGTGAAGATTGGTTCTAGCTTTCGATTAGAACTCGACATCTAGCCTTGTGTCGTTAAATGGTGAAGTGGGCAACGTTGTGTAGATTGGTCCTACCTAAGATTAGGAATCGACATCTAGCTTAGTGTCGGAAATGTGTAAGCGACGTGTATGGTTTTCTCCGCGTTGAAAGGAGTTTTGTTGACTAGTGAAGTAACTCTCGAGTAAGGTGTACTCGAGGAGTGGAGTAGGGCGAAGAGGAGCTTCTTGACCGAACCACTATAAATCATCGTATCGGTACTTTCCTTTACATTTATGTCTTCACTATTATAGATATATTTATATGTTGTGTGTTGTGTGCATCTCATAATCTAAACATCTAAGTTGCGGAAAAGCTAAGGCTTAGTACGTGTGTGCTTCGTGTTTAGATTATGGTCAAGTATACATCACTTAGTCTAAACATCCTAGTTGCAGAAAAGCTTATGCTTAGTACGTGTGTGATTAGTGTTTAGACTATTGCTTGATGTACTCTTGATTTGATGTGTTTGTGTGTTTACTTACTTGTAGTATTTATCTTTCAATCAAACACATCTCATATCTAGTCTAGCTTGATCGAGATTTTGATACAAAGGATTGTCAAAGTTTAACATGTAACAAAAGGTTAAATTCACTGTCGGTGGTTCTCTAAATGGACCAGCGGTTATTTATTGATAAAGAACCGCGGGTACACAAAAGGAACCGCACACAGTGGATTAAGCCGAAATGTTTTGAAAACTAACTAGAAACTATTCAACCCCACCTTCTAGTTTCTACACATTGGGTCCTACCCAGTTGTTATTTTTGACAAAAATATGGGCTGTAATTTTAGAGAGTTGGTAACTTTTAACTAATGTATGAGATAAGTTATATATTTTTCAAGATTGTCATGATTATTTTTTGAATATAACTGCCTCATTTTTCAACCAATAGTATCTCTTTACCTCTCCTATAAATATGGCTATTTTCTTTCAAACAGGGTAACTGTTATTTCTTGTCTGCTAAAATCTCTCAAACCTCTATATCTCCATTATTTTCGTATCATAGTTTTCTAAAATCAATCTTCATGGCAACAAGTTTAAACATGCTCAAGTGGAATTGGGGTTTAGAAGCCAACACAACATGGTGGCTTACTTGGAAGCTTATAATACTTTGCATCCCCAGTATTCTCAGATGATTGCGTATTTGAATGCGTCCCCTTTAAGGTATGCACTTTCACATACTCCTCTCGTCCCTATCACATACATTAAGCAGTTTTGGAACACTGTTAGTTCCAGAACAGTTAATGGAGTGATTACATTGACTGCTACTGTTCATGGGGCTCCATGGGTGGTTACTGAAGCTTTGGTTCGCCAAGCTTTGCATCTTGATGATGCTGATGGTATAACTACCCTGCCCCTAGCAGAGCTAGAGTTAGGACTCCAAGGTTTGGGTTATGCTTTGCCCCCAGTGGGCCATTTAAATAAATATACCAAACAACAATTTCCCCCATATTGGAAGTTCCTTATACATGTCATCCTACAATGTTTGAGTCCCAAATGCTCCTCATTCAATGAAATCAACCGTTCAATCGAGAGTGCCATTGTTTGTATTGCAACTAGGCAAAGATATAATTTTTCAAAATTGATTTTTGATGGCATGTGTCACAACAAGGGTAACAAGCTGACTCTTGCTTACCCTAGGTTTTTACAAATGGTTTTTGATATGCAAGGATACTGCAATAGGGACCATGACCACTTCCCTGTTCAAAAGAAAACTGTTTTTGGGAATATGAATTCACCGCCTTATAGAGACTTACCACTCACCCCAGCCATGCTGGCTGTCATTGAGGCAACATCACACCCCTCAACCTCAACCACAAACACTACCAGACCCACTACCAGAACACCCTCCATCTCCCCAACACATGGACATCGACCCTCAACCATCAGGCGCTGACACTCACAATGTGGGCGCTGACACATCCAACCCAGACGCTGCCACCAGTATTCCTCACACCCAAACACCCCCACACACCCAAATAGACCCTTAATCCACTTCCTCTTCTAAACAACCAGATTTTAGGTTTGAAAAACGCCAAAGGACTGCTGGAGTGTTCTCCTCTAGTGGTCCTAGCCATGTAGCAGAGAGAACCACCATCACAAGTGTGGCTGGTGAAATGGTTGGGGTTGAGACTATTGACTCTGGCTTAGTAGCAGGTCAAGGCAGTCCCAACATCCTTAAGACCCCATCCATGCCCGATGAATCTCTTTTGGGAGGTCAAATACCCATCATAGAAGAGGGCAGATTGGAACCTTTATCTCTTTTGGAATTGACGGTGGTTTGCATTAGCTTGCAAAAGCAAAATGCAGACCTTGTACAAGTTGTCACGGGTTAAGGCCTTGAACTCAAATCATTGAGGGAGAGGATAGTTGTTTTGGAGTCTGCTAATGCTAGGAGAAGGTAGGCTAGAGTCCTTTCATCAGGGGAGGATTCTTACAAAGGGGAGGAGGATGCACCTATTAAGCCATTCAATTGGAGTGACAAGGGCTCACAAGAAGAAGGTGGTTCTATTGGAAGTAAACAGGTGGAGATAGCTGAAGCATTGACCAATTTGAAGGAGAAACCAGTTTTTGATGTTTCTTCAATCACTCCAAAGAAGCTATCATTTGTAGAGATGATTGAACAAGCTATAAAGTCAGCCACTAACATTAAGAGTTTGAGGGCTGACAAGAGCAAAGCAAGCACTGAAAAACCTACAGGTATGATTGGTGTATCCCAAGCACCAGTTATCATTAGGGATGTTACTACATAGGTGCCAACCATGACTTTACCAGCTATTGGAGCAAAAGACAAGGGTAAAGGGATTTTGGAAGAAGTTGAGGTACCAAAGAATGCAGCCCAGGTACACTTTGATTCAGTTTTGGCTGCATAATTGCAAGAACAGGATAGGATGGAAACTACCATAGCAAAAGCTAAGGATGGTAGTAATGGTGATGAGAGCTCTGATTCTAGTGTTATGATTATAGAGGAACCATAGAGGTTAGAGTATGGGGAGGATGACTTAGCCAAGGAAAGACTGAGAGAGTTGAAGATGAAAGTAGATTTTAACATGCCAGAAGTGACAAAAATGTATTTTGCATGGGAGTCTCCTATTGAGAAGAATCCAGATATGTCAATCACTGGAAAAATTTGGGGTTTATAGATATTGCTGAGAGTTCAGGAAGACTACAAAGTGATTTTGAAGCACAAGGCTGGTAAGGTGCTTTCTGAGCTTAAGAAGGATAGAAGAGAGCTGTACTTTATGCTGCTTAGGTGTTATCAAGGTGGATGGACCTATGAAAGATTGAGGAAACTATCCTTTAAAGAATTGGAGTTTCATGCTTATCCAATTTAGGAAAGAATTTGTGAAGAAAATACTATGAGGCTTCTCTCAGATGAAAGGAGAGAAGAAATTAAGGAGAATATGCATATCAAGAGGGCTTCTATTGTCCCAAGGCCAGTGAAGAAGGGAATTCCCATTGAATTCCCAGTCCTTGATAAATTGAATCCTAGTGAAGTAGTGATCGGAAAGAGTATAAAGCTTTCACCTTTGGAGGCTTTAGATGTTGCAGAGGTATTGCCCTTGGATTTCAGAAACCCAATAGTTAATTATGAAGAAGATGCAAGTGAGTTCTGGATGATCACCAGATATGGCAAGAAGGTACATATTTTTACTTCCTTGATCTCATTATTTGCAAGCATGGATAGAGAAGACTTGGTAGATCTGTGGAATTTGATGAAGACCAAGTATGAGGCTGAAGCACCTACTTCAATAAATGGAATAAAGATCTGGACTGCATTCAAAATAATGATTACACCAGATGAAGCAGATCCAATATGGTTGGATTTGCATGATATCAGTGGGTTACAATTGCGTCTACATTCAGCTGCTGGTGTTTACCATCTAAGTACTACAAATTTTTTAGAGTATCTCCTGGTTGATGCTCAATATCCTATGTCTAGGGATGTTTTGAAGAAGATGGTGTCTACACAGCTAGAAGTTGATTATACTAGTGATGTTAGCAAGGACTTAATTAGATTTGTTTGTTTTCTAATTAATAAGTAGTTTGTATTTGTAAGAATCCTCCTTGTACTTAGTTTTTATTCAGAAACTTGATTACTAGAGTAGATATCAAGTTTAGGGGAGGATTGTTGGGAATAAAATGAGCTAAGTCACTCAGACGCTGACAAGAGGAAATTGGACACTGAAAATAGGAAATGAAGCGTTGACAGATCGAGCACTGACAAGAAATATCCAAGCGCTGACAAGAATAGTCCAACCACTGATAGGAATACTTAGTCAACACGTTTAATATTTGAAGTAAAGATATGCTCAATATTGTATTTGTGACAATCCGTCAATTTATGGTTGATATTTTATTCTAAATATTTATTTGAAAACATTATTTTAATGTTACAATATGAACTCACTTATTTTTGGGAAGTAATTTGGATTTACGTCTTGAAGTAGCGTCGACTACGTCTAAACCGGAGGATTCAACGTTACGTGCTTACGTTTACATACACCGTCTTTGGTGACAGTCCGACATTTCAGAAAATAAATTTGTCCATGAATATTATTTTGGAGTTTTAAATTTGAGTTGGTTCATAAACTCAAAAATTTACGAGAAGAGATTAGGACTTACGATTTTATTTTAACGTCCTTTACGACTAAACCAGAAACCTTAGGATTACGTATTTACGTTTTCGAACTCCGTTTTTGATGAGACAATTTTTATTAGATTCGTTTTGTGTCGTTGATTCATAATTTATAAAAACGTTTTTCCTAAAACGACCCGAGGGCACGCAAATCGAGGAAACTAGAATCGAGAAATACCCGTAAACTAGTGAAACATAAAAGATATGAAGAAAGAATTTTGAATAAATACAGTTATGATATTTATTTCATCAGGAGAAAGTGAACATAATTACTGACGCATAATATAGAAAGAATATCTGAGTGAATTGTGGACATGATAATTATATCATCATGAGAAGTGAATATAGATACTGACACATTATGTATCAGAGGATTAAGAACTAATTAGGACATGTTCCTTAATAATGATTGTGCGAAATAAATTGCCGAACAATTTAAAAATAAACAATGTTTGTAAAAAGGATAATGTAGATTATAAAAGAGGTTCGCGGCTAATGTGAACCATTAAAAATTGAGAAGCCGAGAGCGTTAAATGTTTTAAAAGGCCACTTGTGGTTGCCTAAATATGGAGATTGTGAGATATAGTTATGTTGGAATTTGTAAGTATAAGTATTCTATTTATGTCATTTATGACTAAAAGTATCTTTGTCTGAAGAAGTTGTACTAATGTCAATTATGAAGGCAAACATCGCCTCATACATTAGTAAACGTCTAGCTATTGCAAAGGTCATCATCTGAATTTGATTCGATTTGGGTCATCGTCGACAGACTGACCAAATCTGCTAATATCATTCCCGTTAATGATAAATGCAAAAGAGTTATGTAAACATAGTGTGCCTGTATCTAACATCTTTATCAAGATCCTCGCTTCGCAACTAATTTCTAGAGATTTGCTCAGAAATCATTGAGAACGAACCTTGATGAGAGTACTATATACCACCCCAAATCGAAGGGACGAGGTAAAGTAATGATACAAGGTAATATAAGTGTTGTTTTATGTTTGAATGATTGACCTTTGGTAATAGACCGTATAATCGTTTTCCTTTCGAAGGATTATCATTGATAATTATCGTATTAGGATCGAGATCAAATCTTGTTAGGATCTGAATCTTAGAGCATCTGTAAGCAAGAATTGAGATGAAGACACCCGACATACACTCATTGTGAGTTGGACATGTCTTTTAGGTATAAGGTTTCCTATGATGGCGAACCTATCCTTGCAAAATACCCGACCCGTGAGATCTGAAATGATTGTTGAAATTAGGATCTTATTATTGACAGCCGGTAGTGGGCAAGAGGTTATGTGAATGTGAAATGTAGATCTTGAAGTGCCAAATGGGTAGCGAAGTTATGCCACAATTTTTAACCTTGGAAAAATGAATTCATGATCTGACAAATCATGGGATATAAGTCCCCGTTGTATGGGACCATTGAGATGATGTAAAAGTTGGGATTGAAAGGCATATAAGCTGGATCCACCCTAGGACTTCAAGGACTGCTTGAATTATGTTTCGTAAATCGAACTTGATGGAATATCTATCGAGTGAAAATTCTGAATTCTTCTTAGTAAAGTTTAGATCGGCGAAAAGTTGCATTCATCAGAAACCCGTGAACATCATGGATAGAGAAAGTAAGTCAACATTTAGCCTGATCTTATTCCCGTAGTTATGTTTGATGAAACTCGCGTATTATAATGAATTGCACTTGTGAGAAAAGACCGAGTGTGGAGGAAATACCCACATGGCTTTAACTCTATAAGAAGCAAGTAGTAAGGTAAGATGATCTTTGAGGACAAAGATCCTGTTTAGGGGTAAATGCTGTGACAATCCGTCAATTTATGGTTGATATTTTATTCTAAATATTTATTTGAAAACATTATTTTAATGTTACAATATGAAGTCACTTATTTTTGGGAAGTAATTTGGATTTACGTCTTGAAGTAGCGTCGACTACGTCTAAAACGGAGGATTCAACGTTACGTGCTTACGTTCACATACACCGTCTTTGGTGACAGTCCGACATTTCAGAAAATAAATTTGTCCATGAATATTATTTTGGAGTTTTAAATTTGAGTTGGTTCATAAACTCAAAAATTTACGAGAAGAGATTAGGACTTACGATTTTATTTTAACGTCCTTTACGACTAAACCGGAAACCTTAGGATTACGTATTTACGTTTTCGAACTCCGTTTTTGATGAGACAATTTTTATTAGATTCGTTTTGTGCCGTTGATTCATAATTTATAAAAATGTTTTTCCTAAAACGACCCAAGGGCACGCAAATCGAGGAAACTAGAATCGAGAAATACCCGTAAACTAGTGAGATGGGACAAAACACATTGTCCCACCCCACTAGCTTACATGGGACGGCACAATATGTACAACACACCACCTTTGGCTTACTAGTTAAACACTTGTCCCTCCTAGCTTACATCTTAAGCTAACACATTCCACTACTTCTCAAAACTAGCTACTAGTTTTGTCATCTCACCATTTCATACATGCAAAATCCTCCCAAAATTCTCTCATCCCACTTCATCTTGCCGTCCCATATTCATCATCCAACATCATTTGATCTAAATTTCACCACAAAATCTCATGTTATTCATATACATGTTGATGCCCTTTTGAAGCCCTATTGATTGGTGCAAGTTATAACATCCAAGGAGGAGTTTCCATGGAGCATTAAGGCTGATTTTCTACAAGGAGTTCATGGAGAATGATGGTCTTGAAGATGGTCTTGGTGCAACACAAGTTTCTCCATCAAAAATCCATGTTTTGATCAACCTACATCATCATGGTGGTATAAAGATTGTCCTCCTCATCTTCTTGTTAATTTGATTATGTAAACATGTATTTTATTTCCTATTGTATATGTATATGATGATTATATGATGATAAAAATGTTATGTGGGGATTTGGTGTTGATAAACATGATTAAAAAGGTGAAAAACCATAAGAAACAAGGTTAAAATCTTGGTTAAATTTGATGGCTGTATAAAACAGTAAAGAACCATATGGTAATCTGATAAAATGATGAAGTAGAATGGATTTACAGTAAGCTATGGGTCTTTTACACATGTGAGAGTTGGCCATGCAATGGAATCATTGTAATGAGCGAGATATGATCAAAACAAGTTTAAGATACAAATCTGAGTTCACTGTTTTGGACGATTTTTAGAAAATACTTAGAAGATGATTCAACAGTAGCTATAGAAGAGTTAAATGTAGCACATATTATGTAGTTTATGTGATAAAAATTTGAGCTTCTATATCCATATAGAACTCAATATATGGCCGTTTTGGTGAAAGTGAAGATAAAAATCAGATTTTTGAAAAATAAAGTATAATACTATTATATAAGCACTCAAAATTTTATTGTATAAAATATAAATGAAAACCCACTAACTTATGGATTTTATTTATATAAGTATATAAAAGGTTAAATAAGTGGACATTTTATAAAAATGGTA